>CM062806.1:32058467-36858467 GCA_031772625.1 Pinus tabuliformis | reverse complement strand
AGTTTAAAATTTGATTTTTTTAATAAATTAATAATCAATATTTTTATTTTTATTATAATGTATAACAACTCTAATAAGATAAACTACAACATAGGAATAAACATTTTGAGCTAGTTCTTGTTTAGAAATTTTTTGTTTGACATTGATTGTCATTAGTAGCGAGTAGATGATCAGACTTCAAACTTCAGGAGTGTATTCAAATCAAGGTGTTGAAGTTAAAATTACACCTCCCAAAATCATCGTTAGAACTTATGAAAAAGTCATCCACAAGCATAGAATCTATCACGGATATGAAAAGGATGTGACCTTTCACATTCTATACTACTCCAAACCGATCTAGTTTTAGAGCGGTGGATTTCTTCAATAAAACTCATCTTCTCTTGCTCTTCTTCCACGTCTACTTCAGATTGTTGAATACCAACATTATGATCGAATTGGCCACATGAAAGATCATTGTTTTGGGCTTCACCTTTGCGAGTATTATTGAAAACATTTTCATGAAGACACAAGAATGATGTTTTTTTTCTTTTTTCTTTTTCTTTTCGTTTTATGATGTGTCTTTTAATGAAGAACAACTCATTTTAAATATAATATGTTTTATAATGAAGAACATCTCATTTTAAATACTAAAATTATATTTAAATCTTCAACAATATGAGCATCATTTTTAATTCTTTTCCAATATTTAATTTAGATTTTTTTAATAATATTTCAAGTTTAAATTTTGAGTTTTTTTTTAAATAAATTAATATTTATATGTTTATCATAATATATAACAACTCAATCACAACTCCAATAGCATGAACTCTTACAATAAGTTTGTAGTAAAAATAGCATAATTGGTTTGGTGCTTAAATTGATATATTTTTGCCTTTAAGGAAAATTGGAACATAATATATCTTTTTACTTTTGATCTTAAACGTAAAATTTCAATATGCACTATTAGAAACCTCATAATTAGGAAAACAATGTTGTTCATACCCCTTTTTATTAAATATATTTAACTAAATTAGCATAGACCATTGATTAAATATATTAAATTAGCATAGACAATTCTTTGAACATTCGTATTATAATTAATGATACAATTCTCTTTTTGGTCCCAAACATAAAATTATTAGGTAGTCTAACTTATAGTTGAAAATGACATTTTTTCTGTTTAATTTTATCAAAATCCCACAGAAATTTTGAAAAACTTGAGTTTAAATTGTTTAATTTGCATAATTCGAGTGCCCAAGGGGTGTTTTAGGGCGCCAAATCCATTTATACATTCAAAAATGTATTTTAAAAAACAAAAAATCTTGAAATTGTATTTCCAGATTTTGGTGAATTCTGGTGGAAAAGGCTATTTCATCTATAAGTTAGGCTATGTCTAAAATTACCAATAAGCATGATTAAAATAAACCTTATAATAGGAAAATTACTTTCCTAATTTAAAAATGTTAAACTTAACTTTGCTTTCAGACATTTTGTATTAAACATATTTAACTAAATTAAATGCATAAACACTTCTTTGAACACTCTTATTAATTTTGTTATTGTAATTAATGGTGATCGTACCAATTAGGGCAATACAATTATTCAAAACATTACTACAGGCAAATTGAAAATAATGGAGAAATTTTATTTCACGGTTGTGTGTGTCTTAGTTTAGATTTAGTTCCTATTTTCATGGAGATAAATTTGATCTCCCTAAATTGAATGTAAACCTATATATTTATGATTTGGTGATTAATTGAAGAGAGCGGTACTACTTGGGTAGTCTCTAGGTATAGCTTTCTCACCTGTGAGCTGCTAGTTTCAGTGTCTAAGTTTCATTCTAATTTATCTTTCCATTTTTTAACATGGTATCAGAGCCGTGGTGGTTGATTTGGGTCTATGGTGAGCCTCGGTGGCTGAGAACCCTTGTGGCTGAGATTGGAGAGCATGTAAGCCTTTGTGGATGGTACAACTTTTTTTGTGACAAGGCACTAATATTTTGAATAAGCCAAATCAGTGTGACCCCGATAAGGAGAATTCGTGTTGATCAGTGTTGGCCATACATAGTGAAAGGGTGTTGATCAATGCTTGTGAACAATGTTACTCCCGCGTTGATGGCCAGAAACTTATGAAAATTTTGGTTAGCGTAACCTGCAGCAAGGTGGACTAGCGTTGTTGTTTTGTACATGTAAGAGGCAGCCTGAGACCAGATGTACTTGTGTTGGTAGTCCTCTCCATTATTTTATTGGAGGATCTAGAGTTAGATTCGTAGATGTACTGTTGGAGGATCTAATTTGATCCATAGATTAACCATTGGAGGATTTAGAGCTCGATCTGTAGATCGACTGTTGGAGGATCTGGAGTTCGATCTGTAGATCGAGTGTTGGAGGATCTGGAGTTCGATTTGTAGATCGACTGTTGGAGGATTTGGAGTTAGATTTATAGATTGATTGGTGGAGGATCTGGTATTGGATCCGTAGATCAGTTGCTAGATTACTGGATTTGTAGATTGAATCAGTGGATCTATTATTGGAATCATGGTTCTATCATAATGAATAATCACATTGCAGAGACATACCTTAATGAGAGCAAGAAGCTCGATGGATCAAATTACACCAACTGGAATTTCAAGTTGTAGACAGCGCTCTAAGGTTCGAGTGAGTGGACAATTGCAATTGGGATGAAGAAAAACTGGCTGCAACCAGTGGTGCCACAACGACATCAGTTCAAGATTGGGAAAATAGGGAAAATAAAGCAAATGTGTTGTTGAAGATGTCAGTAAAAGACAACATAATCCCTCATATCCGAGAATGAAAAACCGCTAATGACATTTGGGTGACACTCAAGGATTTGTATGAAACAAAAAATACAAATCATCTGTTGTTTTTGAAGAGTAAGATTCTCTCCATTAGAATGTAGGAGAATGAATATGTTTTTAATTCATCTCACCGATTAAATAATTGAGAGACAAGTTAGGCGACATATGGGAGAAAGTGTCTAACACAGATCTCATCACGATTACCTTAAATGGAATTACAAAGTATTATCAAATGTTCATTACAGGGCTTGCGGCGAGGGATAAATCTCCCACCTTTGAAGAGTTAATAGGGATTTTGATGCAGGAAGAAGAGAGTTGTATGAATCTGAAGCCTAAGAATGAAGATCTAACATTGGTGGCAAAGAAAAAGTTCTTCAAAGGGAAACCAGGAGGAGGACATAAAAGTGGTGGTCCATCCCAGAAAAATCCATTTCAAGGTATGCCATCTGCTAAAAATGATTCGGGAGTTGAGTGTTTTTACTATGGCAGAACTGATCATATTGCTAGATATTGTTATAAAAAGAATACTGATGAAACCAGACATAAACACAAGAGGCATATAGGGCATTTTGCTGGCGAAGATCAGAATCATGATCTTAAATTATTTGTGTCTGATGCTGCTCTTTTTGCTGAGACCGATGAGGTTGAAATATGGTTTGTGGATTCTGGAGCATCCACTCATATAACAAGTAATAAGAACTGGTATGAAAATTTTAAGAAGATCAACAACGGTGCTAACATCTACCTTGGAGATGACATAGCATATCATATTAAAGGGTATGGAGATATTCTTGTGATATTTCCCAATGGTAATATCACATCCAGAATGTCATGCATGTACCTGTTATTAAAGAAATTTGATCTTTGTCTCCATGATTGCGGATCAATTTTTAAATATAGATTTTTTCAAAACTTGTTGTGTTGTAAAGGATTTGTTGGATCATCAGAAGTCGGTCGCATCAAGAGTATGATTTGGAGGCATGTATAAGTTGAATGTTACAAGCATGCCACATCAAGCTTTAACTTCAACGACTAGAGAATCTTTAGCATCAAAGGTTTGGTCACATCAACCTTCATGACTTATTGTTGCTGTAGAAACACGATATGGTTGATGGACTTCCTATTTTAAGAAATGAACATATTGATTGTGAAGGTTGTAAAATTGGAAAAATGCACAGGGATGAATTTCCCTCTAGCTTAAATGGGAGAAAGAAATATATACTTGACCTTGTGCATACTGATATATGTGGACCTATTCAAACAAGTTCCTTAGGTGGAGCTTACTACTTCTTGTTATTTATTGATGACTTCATGGGTATAATTTCTTATAAGGAAAAGTCATGCTTTCGATTATTTTAAAGAATTTAGAAATATGGTTGAAAAGAAGACAAGGAAAGTCATTAAAACTATCCGCCTAGATCAAGGGGGAGAATGCAGGCTTGGAAACTTCATCAAATATTGCAGAGATCATGGAATAGAAAAATATTTTACAGTACCCCACACTCCACAACATAATAGGGTTTTAGAGAGGAAGAACATAACTCTGGTGGAATGTGCACGCAGCATGATAAAAGGTAAGAACCTATCCAATGGTTTTTGGGTAGAAGCAATTAGTGTTAGAAAAATATTATTAAGATAGAGAAATGCAAGACATATAATATGCGGAAAAACACAAACACATAAAACCAGAGAGACACAGATATATGTGGTTCACCCAGTTTGGGCTACGTCCACCCCGAACAGCCAATCGTTCCTTTCTATTATCCAACAAAATGAAGAGACATAACCTACAACAGATCCACTGTAATATCCTTTGTTTTCTCTCACAATTTCAGCTCTTTGTTTCTCGCTCGGAGAATACACATCTATTACACAGCCTCAATACAATGCCCTCATACAAAGAGAGGGGTTGCATTCTATGGAAAAAAACCCTAAACTAAACATAAGTTCTACCGTCAGCTCATCTGCCTAATGACGGCCAAGATTGACTAGAAATTAATATACTTTTACAAGGAAATTTTACATCTGTTTTTAGCTTTGGGGGCGCTACCCCCAAAACCCCCGCTAGGGGACCGCTGGCCCCCGAACCCAGCCGATGGGGATTAGCCCCCCCGGACTCTCGCGGGAGGGACAAGTCCCCCCCCCCCGCACTCCCCCGTGTGGAGGGGTGTACAATCTTCCTGGGGTATACATCTGGCTGAAACAAAGACCTCTAAATAATTATGCTCCACACCCAACAATTAGCACTGCAGTTTACTTAAAAAACAGAAGTCCAACTAGGTGTCTTGATCTCAAGACTCCATTTGAGGCTTTGTATGGTTTTAAACCTGTAGTCCATCACTTGAGAGTATTTGGTTCTAAATATTTTGCACACATTCCTAAGGAAGATAGGAAGAAATTGGATGTTAAAGCTATAAAATGCATATTTGTAGGGTATTGTTCTGATTTCAAAGCATATAAGATGTTTAATCCATCTACTCACAAGGTATTTGCGAGTAGAGATGTTATCTTCCATGAACAGGTTGATGAAGGGAATAAGGACAAAAGTTATGAGGAGTGGCACATGCCTTTAATGATTGTAGACGGTAATGATGAAGCAAAAAACAGTCATTTACAGCAGCAGCAACAGAAAGAGGAATCTAGTGATGTAGACACATTCAACAGTTGAACTCCACTCAAAGGAGAGCAAGAAATCACACATGACGGAATTGAGGCAAGTTTTCTAGCAAGGAGATCGGGAAGGCAGACTCACATACCTGCAAGGTACAATGATTATGCTCTTATGACTAGTATTTTAAATGTTGTTGCGCCCATGAACTATAATGAAGCAAATTAGTATGATGAATGGAGTTCAACTATGAAAGAAGAGTATGCGTCCATAATTAAGAATAAAACTTGGGAATTAGTTGAACTTCCAAAGGAAAAGAGACCACAGGTTGTAAATGGTTATTTAAACCTAAGTTCAAAGAAAATGGTAGTGTAAACAAGTATAAAGTTAGGTTGGTGGCCAAAGGGTACTCACAGAAAGAAGGGATTGATTATGAGGAGGATTTTTCTCTTATAGCTAAGTTAAATACTATTAGGATGTTAATAGCTCTAGCTACAAAGTACCATTAGATCTTACACCAGCTAGATTTAAAATCTGCATTTCTAAATGGGGAGTTTAAGGAAGAAGTATATATAACACAACCAGAAGGGTTCATTGAGAAGGGGTAGGAACACTTGGTCTATAAATTAAAGAAGGCATTGTATGGTTTTAAATAGGCTCCCAAATCTTGGTATGAGAAAATAGGCTCTTTCTTCTTACAACATAGTTATAAAAGAAGTAAAAATGATCCAAATATATATACCAGATTTGATTCAAAAGGGCATATTGCGTTGATTTCCTGATATGTTAATGATTTGATTATCACTGGAAATTTTGATGAATTGGTTGAAGAAATTAAAGTGCATATGTATGACCTAGGTGGATATTGGTGTCCACCCACCTATTCCACTCGGACCTTCACCATTGTTTCTTTTAGTTTTTCAGTTTCCTTAATTGTAGCACTGTTTACTATTTTTGGCAGTTTTTTGGGTCCTAGACTTTTGGAGCCGTTTTAAGGCCCTAAACGACATTTTTTGTGAAAAAATCATTTATTGATTGTTATGGAAATCACATTGGTAGTTTTAGTCCTCGTAAGATCTTTCCAACGAGGTATCATGCGTGTCAAACGAACATAATATGACCAAGTTACAACCCGGGAATTTGGCTACCCAACTAACCCCAACGGGGCCCATAAAATCTTAGTGTTACATCTGCTCAGGTTAGGGTTTTGTTTGTTTAGGGTTTTATCTTATTGTTCAATAATAAAAAGGCCCTTGCGCCTCATTGTAACTCAATTCAGAGGCATGTATCCACCACATCTATTTTCAGAGATAAGCTATCATCACCCGACCTATCTTATTTCCATTATGTTTGTAAGCATAGTTCAGTATTTTTCTATTAATGAAATGAAGCATTTTTCTGCTGCATTTCTGTGTTTATGATTATATCTATAAGTTGTAGCATTCCTACTTAAGTTCGGATCAGTGGTATCAGAGCAGTATGCTCTTTCTCTGTTTTTCTTTGCATGTCCCCAACGAGGTCAGGGTATAAAGAGTTAGGGCTCAATCTGGTTGAACCATTGCAAGATCAGCCTCGCAAAACCCAGTGACCTCCCATGGCGAAAGAAAAGAAAGATGAGGGGGTAGGAGATCCTTTCAAAATGTTGCTCAAGGAAGCCCTCGAGCGATAGAGGGATGCAATGATGGATAAATTTGCCCCAATCATTCAACGGCTACCCACAAGCGATGCATCTTCATCTAGAAGGCACTATGGAGGTGCTATTCCTTTTAAGGTACAAGTTAACTTCAATATTCCCATATTTGAAGGCCTGATAGATGTGGACGTTTTAGATAAATGGTTAAATCTGTTGGAAGGATATTTTTCAGTTCATGACTTTTCCAATTGGGAAAATATTAATTTTTCAATTCTCAAAGCCACCCCACACGTCACGGACTAGTGGAAAACCTAACGTGAATGAAAGGATGAGAGTGAACCTTCGCTGCTTTCAGTCGCACCCACTTGGAATTCTTTCTAAGATGCCATCAAGGAACAATATTACCCTATTGGTAACTATGAAGATAAATACATAAAGTGGACCACGCTACAGTAGGGAGGGGACCAAGATGTACCAGAGTTCACAAATACTTTCCATACCCTTCACACGAAGCTGGGTATTAAGGATATTGAGCGACATTTGGTGCTCAGGTACCATGACAATCTACACAAGTACATTTAGGATGAGATGGAGTTCTTGGACATATCCTCGCTTGACACGACGTATCGGTACAATGTAAAGATTGAGCAGAAGTTTAAACAGAAGAAGCGAGACTTTGGATTTGCGAATCCAAAGGAAGGAAAATTTTGCTCCAAACCACAGAACAAAGGACCAAGCCAAGGTGGGGCTGCCCAAGACAACCCACTGAAGCTGCAAGCAAAGAACAACACCACGAAGATGAAGAAGGACGTGGGAAAATGGTGTGAGTTCCATAAGAGCTCCACTCACAATACAAGTGAGTGTCGGGCCAAGCAGTCACTGGTGGTCGAGCTAAAGGCTTTCAAATCAGACACAGGTTCTGACTCAGAATCAAAACCCGATAAGGGAACTGGCAAGGGGAAGCATATGATTAATGATGAGCCCAGTGCCACCATGGCCACCACAACAATCCAAAAAATTGAGCCTGAAGATCCAGAGGATGGGAAATGCCTCTTCCACTCACATATGTGGGTGAAGGGTTCTCCGTTTTAGTTCATTGTTGAAAGTGGGATCCAAAAGAACCTCATTTTAGTAGAGGTTGTGAAGCGGTTGGGCCTAAAGACTACAACACATCCACAACTGTACACTATCGGGTGGCTTCACCAAGGACGAGATTTTCACGTCAGCCAGCAGTGTCGCCTTCCCTATAGCATCAAGCCCTTCAAAAATGAGGTATTGTTTGACCTTGTTCCTCTTGAATTTTCTGATGTATTGTTAAGACAACCATACTTGTGAAAATGACATGTTGTATATGATTCTAGACCTTTTTCTGTGATTATTACTTTGGCTAATAAGTTATACATGATAATGGAGGTAGCCCTGCCTACCGCCATCTCTTTGATCACTACAAAGAGATGCAGTAAGATCATCTACTAGACCAGGAATTTTTTTTCTTATGATTCGCCCCCAAGGCAAGAAGAAGGTTATGGACACGGCTTTTAGGAAGGGCTCCTCTACACAACAACAAATGGACAAGGTCATGGAGGAGTACAGGGATATTTTTGCCTCATCCACAGGGGTACCTCTACATTGTCAAGTCAAGCAGTCCATCGATTTGACCCCAGGCACGTTGTTGCCCAATGGACTGATCTATCGACACTATTTTCTGGAGAACAATGAGATCAAGAGGCAGATTGAGGAACTACTACAGAAAGGGCACATTAGGCCAAGCTCATTGTTTGGTCAATTTAGTTTCCTAAATTTCTTTGCATAAATTATCAACCAAGGCTTGTAAGCTGATGAAGTGTAGTGCACTGTATGTGCTAGTTAACCCTTCTTACTTCGTTGTTTTGTATTTTTTATTGTTTTTTTTTTGGGGTTTCCTTGATTCCTAATGATGTAAAGTCTGAATTATGATGAAACTGAGTTTAAATTTCCTAAAGGTGAACTAATCAAAATCTAAGTTAAAGGAAAGAAAAACAGAGCATCTATCCTATCTTGTCATTTAATCCTAAGTCAAAAATTAAGAGGTGAATTTGTAAGGCAAATTGAAATAATTACAGAGAATGAAACTGACTAAAGCATTTTTAGTTGTCCAAGCCTCCAATTTTGAAAGATAACTTTCTTGAGATGGAAAACAAGCAACTTACTATACTTTGTAGTTTAAAGAACTAAATCAAATATGCAGAGATTAACTAATTGATTACAATCCTTATGTGAAATTAATGTTTAACCATTTAGGTTAGGATGGATATCAGCGTGAGATGGTGATCAAAAACATTTATCCACGTAGTGCATTGGAAATCTAAACTAAGAAATAAATAACAGAAGAAACAAACAGTAAGTAAACTAATCAACAATGCATCCTTGTTACTTTTCCACCTTACCTTGTTAAAACAAAACAAGTTTCATTTATGAAATAGATAGGAGAAACAAGACTGCACCATCGAATTCTAACATTATGCTACTGAACAAAATTGTAATAAAACAAAATACATGAAATCAATCTAAAGTACAAACGCTGCTAAAAGTAAATAATGAAACTAAACTAAACAGTAAATAAAATAACAAAAGAGAAACCTCCTTTAGTGCAGGGGCCCTCTGTAACTGACTGAGTTGAGCTGCTAACTAGCTAAAGATACTCTTTCAAATGATCACTTGGTCAAACACAGCTTCATATTATTAACAGGAAAATAAGTTCCAAAATTATAGAGATGTAAGTCTGAGCTTAATACATATAGAAATTTGAACTTCTTCTCAATTCTGTACGGCTGATATTTAAAGAAACATTCCTAACTGTCTTTTGAGAGAATTTAGCTACAGGTGGTCTCCACATATTACAACAGATCTACGTAAACGGTTGATCAGGTATAGGTGACTTTAAGTCCGCAATATGGTTGCGTGAAACTGTTATCACCAATGGCTGGTTCAAGTTAATGCTACAACAAAACTGTCGGATTATTAATTAGCCACGAAGAGTGGACACAAAGTCCTACTGCTCCCAGGTTTCTTTGTTTGACTCCACCTTTGACTATGGTCCTGAGATGGATTTTTTGTTAATCTGGGCTGGGTGACTAGAATAGGATCCATGTCATGACCATTCCAGAGATGCCCATGTGGCCGGCTTCCTCGCTTGACACTTGTAACCTGTTCAACCATGGAAGTAGCTACAAAACACACGGTTAGCTGCAGAATGGGTTAGGTTCCGTAGATAAATTGCAAAAACTTATTTCAAATAACAAAAACATAAAAGTATAACATGTCAAACATTTAATGTCTTCCTTGAAACAAAATCTATCGTTTATCAGTGATGGGGATCTGTCTTTCATGGAAAAACAAGAGAAAGAAGTGAGAAAATTTGTCAAAGAGAGATTAATTCTAAGGTTCAACACTCATCACCCTGTGGGAGCCCGATTGCATTGGTACAAAAGTAGGATGGGACCTGGAGACTTCGTATTAACTATCGGGTGCTGAACAAGATCACTGTCAGGAATAGGTACCCAATCCAACGAGTTGATGACCTTCTGGACCAACTGAAGGGGGGAAAATATTTCAACAAGATTGATTTGAAGTCAGGTTATCACCAGGTGCCTATCAAACCCTCCGATGTGTGGAAAACTACCTTCAAATCCAACTAAAGGGCCCTTTTGAATGATTGGTCATGTTGTTCAGATTGAAAAACTCCCCTGCAATCTTCATGAGACTGATGGACGACATCTTGCGACCCTTCACCAATGCATTCGTGGTGGTGTATTTAGATGACATCTTGATCTTCATCCAGAGTTGGGAAGAGCACCTCCACCATATTCGACAGGTCCTTCAACAACACAAGTTGTGTGCTAACTGGGAGAAATGCACCTTTGGCCTGACCCAGGTTTAATATTTTGGGTACATCATTGATGAGCAGGGTGTACATGTGGACCCATCCAAGATACAAGTCATTTGGGATTGGCCAGCCCCAAGCACTCTAATAGAGCTTCGCAGATTTTTGGGTCTTGCCAATTTCTACCATAGGTTCGTCTTGGGTTTCTCTCATATCACTTGGCCTTTAAGTCAAGTTAGCAAGGGCGAAGCGAAAGAAAAGTTCTTTCGGTTTGAAACCCAACAATGAGCATTCTCTGAGTTGAATAATTTCCTATGTTCTACACTAGTGCTCACATTACCAGACTTGCAACAACCATTTGAGATTAAGATAGATGCCTCTAACTATGCTATTGATGAGGTTCTTACTTAGCATGGGAATCTAGTGGCTTACCACAGTGAGACACTTTCAGACACAATCTAAAAGTACCCCACTTACAACAAAGAAATGTATTCCATTGTGCAGGTCTGCCATCAATGGAAGCATTACATTCTAGGGAAGGAAATAGTTATCCACACAGACAACCGACCTCTACAGTTCATACAGAAAAAGGGAAGTTGCAAAACGATCGCCATAAAAAATGGTCCACCTATCTGCAACAATTCCATTTGAAAATTAATTATAAGAAGGGCAGCACCAATATTGTCACTGATTGCCTCAGCCGACCACTAGTCATGACACTAATCGTTGTGCTCAACTCCTGTGGGCACGAGACATCGGGGTGGCCACATCTTTATAAGAGCGATCCAGAATTCAGCAGCATATACCATTTACTCCTGGAAGGGTAGCAAGTTCCAAATTTTCACCTTCAGGATGCACTTTCATGCAACTTGCGACACATCTGTGTTCCTTCAAGTGAGTGTGCCAAGATGATTTGAGAGGCGCACTACAGTTGGGTCGGTGGACATTTCGAAGTAGAGAAAACAATGGCGGTATTGTAGAAGTATTTTCATTTGCCGAAACTTCATCAGGATGTTGGGAAGTACATTAGATCCTGCACCACCTGTGTCATTGCCAAACCAACAATCAAGAAGCAAGGCCTGTATACTTCTCTACCTACTCCTAGTCGGTGTTGGGAATATGTCTCCATGGGTTATATGTTTGGCCTTCCTTCTACTAAGCATGACAAAGATTGTGTTTTTGTGGTCATCGACATATTCTCTAAGATGGCCATCATGGCAGCCTGCAAGAAGAGTATCACAACAGAGGTCATTGCTAAGCTCTTCTTTGAATGAGTGTGGGTACACTTTGGGATCCTACAGTCCATTATCTCAAATCAAGACAACAGGTTCCTGAGTGCATTTTGGTCAAGTCTCTGGTCGATGCTGAATACAAAACTTACTAAGTCCATGAATTTCCATCCCTAAACTGATGGCCAAATAGAAGTTGTCAACATGATGATCGTACACATTATGCACATGTACAACTCAAAGCATCCACGCACATGGGATGAAAGTCTCCCCTATGTCCAACATAGCTACAACAGAGCTCTCCACAGCTCAACAGGCCACAACCCCTTTCAGGTAGGGCTAGGATTTCAGCCATTATGCCCCATTGATGTGGTCATACCATTTGCAGCCACTTAGGTAGATTCAGCTCACGTGTAGTCCGAAGCTGAAAGGGCTAACAACTTCATTGAGTGCATTCAACACATACACCAACAGGTCCATGATATATTGGACAAAGCTAATGCTAAGTACAAGCAACACCATGATTAACATTGAGTGCTGCACAAGTTCCAAGTGAGCAACAAAGTTTGGCTACATTTGTAGAAGGAGCGCCTTGTTGGGCCCCATCGCAAGCTTCACTCGCTCTGATATGGGCCATACACCATCAACAAGACCGTCAATGACAATGCCTTCGATCTCAACATCCCACCATTCCTTGGTATACACCTAGTGTTCAATGTATATCATCTTTGGCTATACTTTCCATCATTGTTTGACACATCTCACATTGCGGAACATCTCACACCAATAGAGCTCAACCCGGACTGCATGGAACATGCCACAACTCATCAAATCATGGAAACATAGATCAATAACACTCGACAATAGAGGATACAACTATATCGAGTTGTCAAAGTAGGCCAACTCCTTCACCAAGGCAAATGGATTGCCAGGGACGAAGTTCAACAAAAGTTTCCTTATCTCATGGAGGAATTCAACGCAATGGGGACCATTTCTTCGTAAGGGGGGAGGACTGATCCAGGTGGATATTGGTGGCCATCCGCCTTTTCCACTTGGACCCTCACCATTGTTTCTTTCAATTTTTTAGTTTCCTTAATTGTAGCACAATTTACTATTTTTGGCAATTTTTCGGGTCCTAAACTTCTGGAGCGGTTTTGAGGCCCTAAAAGACGTTTTTTCTAGCAAAATTACTTTGGTGATTATTAGAGAATCACATCGACAGTTGTAGTCATCAGAGAGATCTTTCCATCGAGGTATCATACGCATCAAACAAAGATAATATGACCAAGTTACGACCCCAGGAAGTTGGTTGCCCAACTAACCCCAACAGGGCCCATAAACTCTTGGTGTTACATCTCCTCGGGTTAGGGTTTTGGTTGTTTAGGGTTTTCTATTATTGTTCAATAAAAAAGGCCCTTGAGCCTCATTGTAACTTAGTTTAGAGGCATGTAGTCGCCACATCTCTTCTGAGAGATAAACTACCATCGCCCGAGCTATCTTATTTCCATTTTGTTTGTAAGTGTAGTTCAATATTTTTCTATTAATGAAATGAAGTGTTTTTCTGCTGCATCTTTGTGTTTATGATTATATCTGTAAGTTGTAGCGTTCATGTTTAAGTTTGGATCAATGTCATAGGTATTTAAAATGAGGAACCTCATAAAATTGCATTATTGTTTGGGTCTTGTAATCTGGAGGGACTCTAGCCAGACATCTTTTACTCAAGGAAATTATGTTAGGGAATTGTTGAAGAAATTCAGAATGGATCAATGTAAAGTTGCTTCAGTACCTATACAACATAATGTGAAATTTCAAAGTGATGATGGTTCTAAAGAGGTGGATGTTACATTGTAGAGACAATTGGTTGGAAGTTTGATTTATTTGACTACAACCATACCTGACTTAGCATATTCAGTCAGTGTGTTGAGTCAGTTTATGACAAAACCTCTTGAAAATCATTGAGTGGTGGCAAAAGGTGTCCCAAGGTATCTTCAAGGAACCATAAATTCTGGTATTAAATATACTGATTCTTTTGATGTTAAACTCACAGGCTATTCAATTTAGATTGGGCTAGAAATATGGACGATAGAAGATTTGTAACAGGGTATGCTTTCAATATTGGGTCCAGGGTCATTTCTTGGAGCAGTAAAAAACAGAGTAATGTATCTTTATCATCAGCAGAAGCAAAGTATCAAGATGTATCTTGTGAAGCAATTTGGTTGAGAATACTTCTTCATGACGCAAGAGAATACTTCTTCAAATGCGACAACTAAAGTTCAATCAAGCTGACAAATAATCTTGTTTTTCATAAAAACAAAAAACATATACATACTCAATTTCATTTTGTTAGAGAAAAGGTTTAGTCCAAAGAGATTTTTCTTGAATATTGTAACACGTATGAAAATGTAGCTGATATCTTCACCAAGCCTTTTGGGATGATAAAATTTGAATTGTTTAGGGAGATGTTTAGGAGTGCAAGTGAATCTTTTCTCCATTAAGGGGGAGAGTTGAAAATAATGGAGAAAATTTGTTTCACAGTTGTGTGTGTGTCTTAGTTTAGACTTAGTTCTTATTTTCTAGGAAATAGTTTTGATCTCCCTAAATTGAATGTAAACCTATATATTTCTCATTTGATGATTAATTGAAGAGAATAACACTACTTAGGCAATTTCATGTGTAGCTTGCTCACATGTGAGCTGCTAGTTTCAGTGTGTAAATTTCATTCTAATTTATCATTCCATTTTTTAACACGACATGCAGAATTTAAAGAAATAAAATAACTTCTTTGAACACTCTTATTAATATTATTATTATTATTACAATTAATCTTATTGAGAAATAACTTCTTCAAACACTCTTATTAATATGATTGTGGTTAGCACTGATTATCTTCCGGTTCTGATTGTGGTTAGCACCGATTATCTTCCGGTTCTGATTGTGGTTAGCACTGATTCTGGTTCTGGTTGGTTCTCATCAAGACTGGTTCTAGTCATAAAGTCATGGTTGGTTCTACTTCTGGGTCACTACAAATATTGAACCACCACAATGCAGCCAGAAGATCGACACTTTTTATCTGCACATGACCTCCAAACATTTATTCGTTAAAGATGTAAACAAAAACAAACAAAAATTGTATATACTTAATAAATATGAGTATTTTTGTCACCTGATTCGAATTTTGTGTGAACGCTACGATGACAGTAACGGTCACCTAACAATAACAATAACAGATGGCAGTAACAGATCGAGTCAAACAGGAGTGTTGGGGAAGATCGAGTCGAACATGAGTGGTGCCAAAAAATTCCAAACCAGCGTTGGAGTAAGCAATTCCAAAGTGTGGCCATAGACCGTGTAGGGTAAGCAATTCTAAAGTGTGGTCATAGACGCGGTATCAAAAACCATGGAGTGCCAATATTGGCCATAGGCCATGTATCAAAAACCATGGAGAGGTTTGCACTGTCACCGAGTTCATCACCAACACAACACAAATGCGAATGCAGTGAATGTAACTCGGTCACTCTCATGAAATCCATTTCCCTGCATAATGTGTGAATAATTGTAACATACTAAAAAAGTTACTCTCATGAAGAAAAGCATGCAGGCAACAAAAGCTCTCACATATTCAAAATCCAAATCGCCCAGAGTGGGATGGAGAGGATAATGGAAGTTAGGGTTGGGGGTTTGATGGAAGAGGTCATACACATTTAGCACGGCACTTTGCGTGTGAATCACGCCGGACACCACTTACTTTGCATAGAAACAACAACACATTTTGTTTGCTTGCAGGTACATTCTGCAGGTTTTTGGTGTATAAAGAAACGGGTCTGCTGCAGGTTTTTGGTGTATAAAGAAACGGGTCTGCTGCAGGTTTGACCATGGAACCGGCCACCGATAGCCAACAGTTGCCAAGGTTTTGCCACAAGTCGGGGTTTAATTAGACCGCCAGTCTTATAGTTTTGATGTGGCCTGACATACAACTAACATGCGCCCGCCGAGGGTGGGAACAATGGTGGTTGGAATAAGGCTGGGCCACTTTTATCCTACAAAAACCGTAACACTGATTGGCCGTGGTGATGTTTAATACACGGTCCAATTTTCCAAATCCATACGGTAAATATAAACTTTGGATACACAAATGGTAATGAATGTGATAAGTGTCGCGTACGGACTGACATTCGTGCCTGCATTGTACGAACATTTATTTGTATATTCCGCAACAATTTTTTTTTTTTTTTTATATGTAAATAACCTTTAGTGATTTCTATTAAAAACAAAAATAATGTTATTATTTCTATACAGTTAACAACCAATCAAAAGAACTAGGTTGGGAACGCATGTCTTTAACTAGGTATATTAAGTATACTAAATATTTTGTTGAGTTTTTCTTTTCCTTTTCTCTTATAAATATCTACTCATTTTACGGTTGTATCAGTTACATTTGTTAGAAAAAGTTACATTGTTGTCGCATCCTTAGAGTGCACAATCTCTTTATTGCTATTTGAATGATCTGATTCATGTGGTTATTTCTACTCACCAGTTTTAGCCATAACTGATGTTGATGAACTTCCCTTCTCCATATCTGGAGGTTTCTTTTCCATTTATCTACCTTAGGCTATCTAGGCTTATCTTGCAAGATTTAAGAAAAAGGAGTTATCTTCCGCTGAAGGTTCTCCTTCTTGTTACTTGTCATGCTCTTAACGTTTGAAGTTGTCTTCTAATCTTGCCATCCTCAGTTGGGTTTTTGTGGCTCCAGGGTTCTTGACACCCCTTTAGGGTATGCACTTTGTAGATGTTCGCGCTATTGACAAGATCTACATCTAAAAGTTGTATTTTCATAGTCTAGAGGCTAATGAAGTTCCTTGTCATCCCATTTAGGACGACTTAATCTTGGAGGCCTGCACTTAAATCGAGTTCAACACAAATGTGGACAAGCGAGATGAACCCATTAGCTATTTTGTCACTGTCTATTTTGGCAGAGCATCCAAGAGCATTTCGAATAGTTTGTAGAGACTCTGATCGAACCCATTAGAGCGGTAAGTTTGGGAGTCTTACCCAAAATGGAGTAGCCAAAGTCTTTATGGTTAGAAGGTTGAACTCTGGGAACCATGGTTGTCTTGCACGACGCCAAAACCATGGACCCTGGTAAAAAACCCTCTGTTGGTCTACAAGATCTTTGAAGACGACTACAAAATAACCTTTGGAACAAAATAGCGAATCTATGTTCTATGTCCAATTTTGGAAAACCCACTTCTTGAGGGTGGGAGCCACATGCAAGAATCCATTAAAACGACAGATGACCGCATGTTGAGTATAATAATGAATCTTTAGCATGGTAAAGAGCCCATTCATCTGGAGCTCTGGAGCTTCCATTGAGTGTTCAACCACAAAGGCCTGGCCAACAAGAGCCTTCGAGGGTTGTGAACTAGAGCTTGAATTAAGAGCGTCTTTAAATGAGAGGGGTTTTGAGGCAGAGGATGCCTCTTTTCCTTTGGCACCTCCTAACAGTCCTGCAATGAGGAAATAAATGCATCCTTCTTGATACCATAATCCCTCAGAGTATTTTCAAAATTTAATTGCCTCCCCTCATAAAGGATTCTCAAACTCCCATCTATAATATACGTTAGCTTATAAATGTTGTCTGTAAGTGAAGATACGACCACCCATTCGAATTTCTAGAACTCGAAATTACCAATGTCATAGGTCAGTCTTGCTTTGTGGGTGTGAGGAAGGATATTGGCCAGTCTTGCAACGTCGTGAGAAGTAGAAAGGCCTTTGAGGGCTTTGGAATCGATATCAACAATGGTGGCTGGGAAATCATCCCCCCTCTGCCTCCTCTTCACAGGAGCTCACTAGGCTACCCTGGGTCTCACCTAGTCTCATATGGTTGTCATGGGATCTCAAAGGGTCATCCCCCATCGCCTCCTCTTCACCTGGTCGCTCGCAATAGTTGTGTAAAAAATCCCTCATTCGCTTCGTACCTTATTGTGTCATTACGCCACATACTTCTCTTTCAAGGTTGTGCTTTATCTTTGGTTGGTGGTAAGTATATTTTCCTCTTTGTGCCATATTTGAGTTTTTGCAAAACTATAATAGAGAAGGTGAAGAGACAAAATAAAAAAAATAAAAAACTAATAATTCACCCCAATCGAAACATCGGTGCCAAAATATCTAAGATTAATAAATCATCATCAAAAGATGATATAGTAATGTAGAGTTTAAAAAAATAATAAGGGAGAAAGCAAAGCCAAAGAAAATTTAGGAAAATGAAAATAACAACAATCCGAAAAATAGAAAGGGAGAAAAGAAATAAATACTAATAACATACTAAAATTTTATTACAATAATAATTTTTTTATTAAAAAAATTAAGAATTAAATTAGATAATAATATTATTATAGATATTAGTATAATTGAAATAATGATTTAAATTTTGAAAAAAAATAATATAAATAGAAAAGATAAAGATAAGAGCAAAGAGCAATTTCATTTATGTGATGTTTTTTATTTTTATTTCTTTTAGGGTGTATAACAAAAAGTTAGTTCTCAACCCTCATCTTTATTGAGGTTGTTGGGGTGTTTCATATTTTTTATTGCTTCTCTCATTTAATGTTTAAAAAAATGTATCTTATTTAGCTAGATTTTTGGTGTCTTCTAAACACATCTTGTACTTAATAAACAAGAAATGATGTGTAAGTTCTAGGTTGTAGATGTGTTCACTGTTGTATTGATTTCATGTTCCATAATCCTTCATTGAAAGATATGCCCAATTTGTTTGTTGGATCATTTACCACAATAGTACTCAACCTTGTATATCCCTTTGCAATGATAATGGTTAGGAGTGCAAATTCCATTTTCCACCTTGGTAGTTTCCATGAATTTGAAAGAGGCCTTAATTTCATTCCTTTTCAATACCTTGGCAATCTTGTGGATGAACCTTTGAATGTAATGTATGTTGTCTTGGTGGAGTTAGAATTGTTTATGGATCAAGGCTCATCCCTTTCCCTTTCCATGGCTCTCTTAGTTGCACTTCCAAAATCCTTATTTTCTAAATCTTGTGCTCCTAAAGATCTTAGTAATGTGATCTTTCTCATGCTTAAAGTGCTCTTTGTCAAATACTCTAATAGCTCTTATGGCTAAGGTGTAAAAAACATTTGTCTTTTTTAGTAGTGTGGTGATGAGGTTTCACATGAAGATAATTATCCATATGGGTCATTTTCAGTATACTTTGTGGTCAAGGTACCCATCATGTTTTCTAATTATCAGCATATCCAAGAAGGGGATTCTTTTCATGGTGAATTTAATGTATTTTGAAAAGCAATTAGAGTGTTCATAGATTATGTTGAGTTATTCACTCTCATGGGGCCATCCATGCATTTCTTTCATCTTACTAGTTTCAGGGGGGGCATGTATACAAATTTCTTTTGTCAAACTTCTCCACGAAAAGATTAGCTAATATAGGAGATAAACGAGATCTCAATACTACAATGTTGGTTTTCTCACGAAATTCCTCTTGAAAGCTAAAAAATATTGATCAGATTCACATTTTGCTAACTTAATTGTTTAAGGGTAAGTAACCTCCTTCGCAATATACATAGCTTCATTAAAGAGTATTCTAGTAAATAGAGAAACAATGTTGAAATTGATAAGGATATTACCATGGTTTACTCTTTTGTTCTTAATAATGCTCACAAAATCATTGCAATATTTAATGAATAAATTGGTATGACCTACCAAGGGGCTCATAATCTTGGCCACATATTTCCTCAATTCCTCAATTAGATGACAAATTGCTTTGATAATTAGTCTAAACAACATTTATGGATTTTTTGTAAGCCATATATCCTTGGGATTATTTCATAGTGAGGTATTAATTGATTTTTTGTTCTTTTATCTTAACCTAGATCCTTTCATTATTTTTCTAAATTTTCTTATCTTTTTCAATATTGTATTTTCTTGTTAGCTTCCTATAGCTACCACTCATGACGAGGTGTTCAATCATTTTCATGTTATAATCATCATGGCTCATAATTGTAGTATCGTCACCCTTGTCTACTTTTAGAATCATGAAGTTAAATTTCTTTTGAGATTCTTGATTTCTTGGTTTTCCTCCTTGTTAAGGTTGCTTCTTGGAAGTTGAATTCTTTTCAAGATCATTGCTCAATGCTATGTAATGTTTTCCTTATCCTCGTCCACTAGATTTTGGACGTTATCCTCAATGTTTCATATGATGTTATCAACCTGGATAGATATGAGTGTTAATGCAAAGTTCAGTCTCTTTTTCAACATGTTCAATTCCACATTTTCCAATTCATGGGATAATAGCTTAACTGCATTTTTCTTGTTCTTCTTGTCCATATACATCTTTTCCTTGTACAACATTTGATTATAATTAAAGTATTTCCTTTTATTCTTTAACCAATTCGATTGGGGGAATTAATAATAAGAAAGAATCTCACCTACGTAATTCAAAGTCAATCATTTGGATTGCCACTATAACCACACTATTCTCTTTTGTCTTCTCAATCAATTGTATTACGGGAATTAGTAACTAGGCATAATCTCACTTGCATAATTCAAAAATCACACTCAGGGGTCACGAGCCCCTGAAATTTAGGTCTCATGCTGACTACTATGTAAAAAAAAAAATACGGTAAATGAAGTGAAGCTTTTCCTCTTTGTGTTTACATATACTATATATATATATAAAATGTCTTCCTTTAAAATCCAAATTCCACATTTTTTTATTGTTTTCCTAATGATGCATATAAATATATTACAAGAAGAATAACTTGGTCATTATTTGACATTGTCCCTTATTTATTACCTCAGTTTTTTCTTTTGTTTCCTCGTTTCTTACTATCCCACCATAATTTTCTTCTAGCTAGCTAAGAACAACCTCTTCGATTCCCTAGCTCCAAGAAACCCTTAAAGGTTTCGTAGACCTTTATGCCCAAAGTCCTAGAACCATAACCAACATTATTTATGTCTAATATGGACACTGACTCGATACAATATTGTTTAAAATACTTCAGTTTCATCCATTTTCCACTCCCACCCTTCTCCCAAAAGTAACCCAACCATAATTTTTTTCCAACAAAGCTAGGAACAACCTCTCTAACTCCCCAAGTCAAAGGTTTCCTATCCCTCCATGCCCAATGTCCCAGAACCATATATAATATCTGAATTCAAGCTTCTGTGATCCATATTATGAATGTTGAGAGATATTTCAGTAAAAATCACATAAGAAACATTTAGTCGATGTGTTTCGAACCATCTAGTGTGGTTCATCGTCTGGACAAGATGAAGAACCAAATCATGGCATCAAATTAAACATATGTACATAAATGTTTTCTAGCTGTTAGAATATAACAACTAGTTTTGACTAAAGAAATATTATTTATTAATAAATAATATTTTAATATAACAAAAGTAGCTATTAGAAAATAATTATTAATATTGAATTAAGAAAAAAAATTAATCAAAAGGAAAGTCCTAATGAAATAGGAATAACTAAAATTAAATAATAATATGGTCAAACTTAAATAAACAAAACGATAAATCTCTCTCTCTCTCTCTCTCTCTCTCTCTCTCTCTCTCTCTCTCTCTCTCTCTATATATATATATATATATATATAAACAAAATATAAAATATAAATAAATAAATCACATGAAATAAAGGAATACCTGAAATTCCAATTAATCAAAAGAAAAAGTCAAGAACGGGAAAGATATGAGAATTGAGAAAAAAAATAAATGGAATAAAAGGAATAATAATATTAAAAAAAAATTATGAAAACTTAATAAGAAAAGAAAGTGATCCAACACCTGTTAATATTCCAACAATCCCCTCTATTCAGATTATTAAGCCTCCATTCAATTTCCATGGCCTCCCTAAACTTATGGCGATGAAAATGATCATTCCTTGCAATGACCCTCACCTCTTCAATGCACATGTGATGTTTTTTCTTTTATGAATGTTCTTCCAAAGTTAAGGAGTAGGTCCTTCCATGTTTGATGTCGACTGCATGCTCATGAATCCTATAATTTATTGTTCGACCAGTTTCACCAATGTAAGGAGTCCCACAGGAGCATGGGATGATGTAGACACCTTTCCTATCTTTAGGGTCCACAATGTCCTTCACTAATCTTAGGGAGCTTCAAATAGAGTTTAGGGGCCTAAATGTCGAGGGAACCTTATGCTTCTTCAAGATCCTTGCAATCTTGTCCATGGTCCCTTCAATAAATGGAAGATGCATGATCATGGTTTAAATAGGAATGCAACAAATTACAGAGATAACCATAAACAAAAAGATGCAGTGGAAATAATACTTCATTTCATTAATGTAAAATACTGAAATATGCTTACAAATAGAAATGGAAATAAACTAGCTAGGGCGATGGTAGCCTATCTCTGAGAAGAGATGTGGCGGCTACATGCCTTTGAACTATCTTACAATGAGGCTCGAAGGCCTATTTATTGTTGAGAAACAATGGAAAACCCTAAACATCCAAAAACTTAACCCTAGAAGATGAAACGCCAAACGGTGGGCCCCGTTTGGGTAAATTGGTACATCAACTTCCCGGGGTTGTAACTTTGGCATACAATCTTCGTTTGAAGTGCACAATAACTTGTTAGAAAGATCTATCTGAGGACTATAAATTTTGGAAGAGAAACATCAGTCAACGACCCATGTTGCTCCTATTTTCCCAAAAAAGTTGTTTAGGGCATCAAAACGACTCCAGAAGTTCAGGACCCGAAAAACTACTAAAAATAGTATATTGTGCTACAATTAAGGAAACTGAAAAATTGAAAGAGACAATTGTGGGGGTCCAAGTGGGAAAGGTGGGTAGCAACCAAAATCCACCTGGATCATTCCTCCCCCCTTAGGAAGCAATGGTCCCCATTGCGTTGAGTTCCTCCCTGAGATGAGTAAACTTTTGCTGAGCTGGGTCCCTGGTGAGTTGTTCTGCAACCTTTGATGTGTCCAGTAATGGTGGGAAGCATGGTCGAGGGCAGTCCACATTGAACACTGGGTGCAAGCGAAGGAATGGAGGAGTGTTGTGCTCCAAAGCATTGTTTCCCATAGCCTTGGTAATGCTGTCGGAGTGGTTTGAGCTTCTGATGGGCTCTTGTAAGGCGTTCTTTCTGTAGATGTAACCAAACTTTGTCACCCACCTGAAACTTGTGTGGTACCCCTGTGGGTGAGAGAAGTTGTTCCTATGTTTTATCATGACCATATCCCTTTGCTGTTGTTGCTGCATGGAGGAACCCTTCGCGGCGGTCGTGGATGTGGCAACGATATTCCCCTTACTTTGGGAGCGAACAAGACAAAAAATAAATTTCCTAGTCTGTGAGATGAGCTTGCTGCCTTTCATAGCAGCGATCAAAGAGGTGGTGGTAGGTGAGGCTACCTCCAGTATCCTTTATAATGAATTACCCAAAGAAATAATAACAGCGTGAGGCCTTAACTCATACACAGCATGTCGCCTCCACAAGTATGGCTGGTCTAATAATACATCAAAAACATCCAGAGGTGTAACATCACATAATACCTCATCTATGAAGGGTTTGATGTTGTTGGGAAGGTGACACTGTTGGTGAAATCAAAGATCTCGTCCTAGGTGAAGCCACCTGATATTATACGGCTATGGGTGTGGTGTAGTCGGTAGGCCCAACCGCTTCACGACCTCTGCTGAAATGAGGTTCTTTTGGCTCCCACTATCAACAATGAATTGCAGCGGTGAACGTTTCACCCACATTTGTGAGTGGAAAAGTCGCTCCCCCTCCTCTGGATCTTCGGGCTCATTCTTCTGGATCTTGGTGGTGGCAACAGTCGCACTGGGCTCCACATCAATGATCTGCTTCCCTTTGCCATTCCTCTTGTCGGGTTCTGACTTAGGGTTGGAACATGCATTTGATTCTGAAGCCTTCAACTCAGCCATTAGTGGCTACTTGGTCCGACACTCACTTGTGTTGTGAGTGGGGCTCTTATGGAACTCGCACCACTTTCCTGTGTCCTTCTTTGACTTCGTGGTGTTGTTATTTTCTTGCAGCTTCGATGGGTTTTCTTGGCTTTTTCCTTGGTTCTGCAATTTGGGGAAGCCTTTCCCTTGCTTTGGATTCACAGATCCAAAGTCTCGCTTCTTATGTTTAAAATTTTGCTTGATTTTGACAGCGTATCGGTATGCCGTGCTGAGCGAGGATATGTTCAGGAACTCCATCTCTTCCTGGATGTACCTGTGTAGGCAACAACGGTATTTGAGTGCCAAATGCAGCTCAAAATCCTTGATACCCAACTGTGTGCGAAGGGTATGAAAAATGTTTGTGAACTCTGGCACATCTTGGTCCCTTCCCTATTGTAGCATGGTCCACTTTATGTATTTGTCCTCATAGCTTTTGACAGGGTAGTACTGCTCCTTGATGGAATCCCAGAATGAATTCCAAGAGGGTGCGGCTGAAAATAGTGAGCTCGTGCTTTCATCCTTCTGCTCGTAGTAGGTTTCCCACCAGTCCTTTGTAGGTTTTAACCCTGTACAAAAATTACTTGCATACGAATTCTTAAACAAAGAAAATAAACAATGCGAGATCATAACCCATAAAACACATATGCACAGAGATTTTTCCCTGGATCCCAAAACCGGGACTACTAACTTGAATTTTCATTATGTTCCTTTCAATGTTACAATACATATTTATACATGCCGAAGCATCCAATACCATGGACCGAAAACCATCGCGTCCAAAAAACATGTGCGAAAATCATGCACAAAACCATAGGTGGGTCCACCCAACCTAACATATGGTCCAAAACCAAAATTTTCCGGGGCGCTGCCCCGGACCCCATAAAGTGGGGTTACGGGTGCCCTTCAAACCCCCTATTAACTATGTGGAAAGAATATAACACAACCCAACAATCTGCCACTTGTTGTTTTCTTTCCACGGGGGGCCACAGGAGAGCTTAGTCATTTTTCAGCCCTGAGATTCCCATTGCTTCTCTACACCAAGAGAACTTCTCAGAGCTCACAGATTTTGTCAATGCATCTGCAGTATTCTTCAAAGTGTCCACCTTTACCAGCAACACCTTTCTGTCTTCTATCATATCCCTCACAAAGTGATATTGAACATCAATGTGCTTTGTCTTTGAATGATAAGCAGGGTTCTTTGCCAAGAAAATTTCACTTTGGCTGTCACAGTCTATTCTTATAGCTCCTTGTACTAACCCCATACTTGAACACAATCTCTGCAACCAAACTGCTTCCTTGCTTGCATGAGTGGCTGCCATGTATTCTGCCTCTGTAGTTGATAGTGCCACTACAGATTGTTTCTTACTCATCCAACTGACTACACCTCCAAATAGGTTAAACACATACCCACTTGTAGATCTTCTCTGATCTAGATCTCCAACCCAGTCTGCATCAACAAAGCCATGAATATCCAACACTCTATCCAATCCTGGTCTTCCTTGGTAGCACAAACCATAATCACTAGTGCCACGCAAATACCTGAAAACCTGCTTCACTGCTGTCCAGTGCTCCTTCCCAAGTTTTGACATAAACCTGCTCAATACTCCCACTGCATGTGAAATGTTTGGTCTAGTACAGACCATTGCATACATCAGGCTACCCACTGCACTTGCATATGGAACACGGGACATGTCCTCTTCCTCTTCTTGTGTCTTGGGACACTGTTCAGCAGATAACCTCACACCTACAGGAATAGGAACCTTCACCAGTTTACTATCCTGCATATTAAACCTCTGGAGTATTGTCTTGACATACTTCCTCTGGTTTAACCAGAGCTTCCTCTTTGACCGATCTCTTTTAATTTCCATGCTCAAAATATAGTTTGCAGCACCAAGATCTTTCATGTCGAATTTGGAGGACAATTGGGTCTTCAAATCCTGGATAATTTCTTTGTCATTTCCAACCAGCAACATATCATCCACATACAAGACCAGATAAATAATATGGTCACCAATTAATTTAAAATACACACAATGATCTGCTTTGCTTCTGGTGAAGCCAAGTCCCCGTATAAATGTATCAAATTTCTGATACCACATCCTTGGTGACTGTTTTAACCGATACAGAGACTTCTTTAACTTGCATACCAGTTCTTTCTTACCCTTCACTGCAAAGCCTTCAGGTTTCTTCATGTAGATTTCCTCTTCCAAATCCCCGTGAAGAAATGCTATCTTCACATCCATCTGTTCTACCTCAAAATCAAAAGCAGCAGCAAAAGATAAAAGTAATCTAATAGAAGTTACCTTGGCAACAGGAGAAAAAATATCACCAAAATCAATTCCCAGCACCTGGGAATAACCTTTTGCTACCAACCGAGCTTTGTATTTCTCCACCTTTCCTTCTGCATTTGTCTTCTTCTTGAACACCCATTTGCTGCCAATGGGTTTCCTTCCAGCCGACAACTCCACCAGATCCCAAGCCTCATTTTTGTGCAAAGATGCCGTTTCATCGACCATGGCCTCTTTCCAGAGTTTTCCATCCTCTGAATCCACTGCTTCCTTCATATTTCTGGGATCATTATCAGTAACAGACAAAGCAAAATTTGAACTGAAAGCAGATGGACTATACCTTTCTGGCTGCCTTCTTTCTCGAACTGATCTTCTCACAGCTGGAGTTTGTGGCTCTTCATCTTCTGATTCCTCCTCTGCTGCAGAGTCTGATTCTTCCTCCTTTGGCTCAAACTCTATCTTCTCAGGTTCCTTTGGTTGGACTTCATGTTGAATAACATCTTTTACCTCTCTGAACAACACATCTCGACTGTACACAACCTTCCGTGTGACTGGGTTCCAAAGCTTATAACCCTTTAAACCATCCTTATACCCAATAAAGATGCACTTTTCATATTTACTATCCAACTTGGTTCGTTTCTCCTTTGGAACATGTACATATGCATCACATCCAAATACCCTTAGATGTGAAAGAGAGGGTTTCTTACCAGTCCATACTTATTGTGGAGTCTTATCCTCCAACGCTGATGAAGGTGATCTGTTGATCAGGTAACATGCAGTATCCACCGCCTCTGCCCAGAATTCCTGTCCTAACCCGGCACCATTGAGCATGCTTCTTGCCCTTTCCATCAACGTCTTGTTCATTCTTTCTGCGACTCCATTTTGCTGAGGTGTATATGGAGTAGTCTTCTGCCGTGCTATACCGCACTTCTTACAAAATTCTTCAAATTCCTTGCTGCAAAATTCTCCACCATTATCTGTTTTTAGCACCTTTATCTTCTTCTCTGTCTGATTTTCCACCAGAGCCTTAAATTATTTAAACCTGTCAAAGACTTCAGATTTCTTCTTAAGAAAATATATCCATGTATTCCTTGAGAAGTCAGCTATGAATGATACATAGTACATAGACTTACCCAGTGATGGAACCTTCACAGGTCCAAACACATCACTGTGCACAAGCTCTAATATCTGTTTCGTCCTCTTACCACCAGAGGGGAAACTCACCTGATTCTGCTTCCCATATACACAATTTTCACAGAAAGCAAAATCCAGAGAGCTATTATTCATACCTTCTACCATACCTTTACCATGAAGTATTCGAAGGCCCTTCTCTCCAATATGTCCAAGCCTTTGATGCCACAACATGGTCTTCTCTCCAGAGACCACTAGATTCTCTACTCCATTTTCAGGAACCATAGAACTATTGCACCCATCAACAATAGTGCTACCTTGCAGCTTGTACAGAGTTCCAATCCGAACTCCCCGCATTAATATCAGTGCTCCTCGAACCATCTTGCAGGTATCTTTCTTGAACACCGTCTTTACACCTGCATCATCCAACTTGCTTACAGAAATCAGATTTCTGGCCAATACAGGAATATGTAGAACACCCGGAAGTGTTCTAACCCTTCCACCTTGCAACTTCAACTTTACTTTTCCCCGACCAATGATTCTAGCCTTCCTATCATCTCCTAAGAAGACATCACCACCATCGTATTTCTCATACTCGCAGAACCACTCTCTATGGGGAGTGAAGTGAAAGGATGCACCTGAGTCAATCAACCATGCCTCATGATCTACATGTGTACTTGAAGAAGCCAGGTACACATCCCCACCTTCATCTGAGGTGGTTTTCGCCTCTGCAGAAGGAGCATCATCAAATCCCTTTCCTTTATCAGGAGCTTTAGATTTACAATCCCTTTTGAAGTGCCCTTCCTTTCCGCATTTCTAGCACACCACCTTTGTAGGTTTTCTTGGAGATTTAGATCTCCCTCTAGATTTAGATCTCCCACTCGATGACTTATTTTTGTTTCTGTTCTGGGACCATCCTCGTACAGACATGGCATCACCATTCTGGTTGTCCATATTTTTCCGTCTCATCTCCTCCAGCAGCAAGGCTGAGACTATTTCATCAAATTGCAAAGCAGTTGCATTGCTACCTATTGCAATAACCAGACTATCCCACGAATCTGGTAGAGAACACAACAGACTGATGCACTTATCTTCATCTGAAATTTTAATATCAACAGATAATAACTGACTTACCACAGTATTAAACGCATTCAGATGCTCTGTCACCGAGTCTCAATCTTTCATCCTCAGGTTATACAGCTTTTTCCACAAGAACAGTTATTCACCAGAGACTTAGATTGGTACAAAGTCCCTAACTTGACCCACAAAGCCTTTGCCATAGCTTCCCCTGATACATTCAGCAATACTGAATCCGAGACACACAATCATATTGTGCTCTTTGCCTTCCAATCCAACTTCTTCCATTCTTCATCGGTCACTCCCGATGGTTTAGTACCTGGATATACCGCAATCCACTGATCTTTATCCACCAACAGATCCTCCATCTTGAGTTTCCACAACTCAAAATTCTGACCATTGAACTTCTCAATCTCTATCTTTCCACTGCTCGCATCTTCTTTCACCACGAAAATCGATCTCACAGATCTCCCACTGAACAGGGTCTACCACAGGCCCGAGCGAAACCCCTCATAAACAAAGGCGTCCCCTTGAAGCCAAAACAGCTCTGATACCAAATGTAGGTTTTAACCCTGTACAGAAATTACCTGCATACGAATTCTTAAACAAAGAAAATAAACAATGCGAGAGCATAACCCATAAAACACATATGCATAGAGATTTTTCCCTGGATCCCAAAACCGGGACTACCAGCTTGATTTTTCATTATGTTCCTTTCAATGTTACAATACATATTTATACATGCCGAAACATCCAATACCATGGATCGAAAACGATCGCGTCCAATACCATGGACAGAAAACCATTGCGTCCAAAAAACATGTGCGAAAATCATGCACAAAACCATAGGTGGGTCCGCCCAACCTAACATAGGGTCCAAAACCAAAATTTTCCGGGGCACTGCCCCGGACCCCATAAAGTGGGGTTACGGGTGCCCTTCAAACCCCCTATTAACTATGTGGAAAGAATATAACACAACCCAAAATATAACGCCGTGCTGAGCGAGGATATGTTCAGGAACTCCATCTCTTCCTGGATGTACCTGTGTAGGCAACAACGGTATTTGAGTGCCAAATGCAGCTCAAAATCCTTGATACCCAACTGTGTGCGAAGGGTATGAAAAATGTTTGTGAACTCTGGCACATCTTGGTCCCTTCCCTACTGTAGCATGGTCCACTTTATGTATTTGTCCTCATAGCTTTTGACAGGGTAGTACTGCTCCTTGATGGCATCCCAGAATGAATTCCAAGTGGGTGCGGCTGAAAATAGTGAGCTCATGCTTTCATCCTTCTGCTCGTAGTAGGTTTCCCACCAGTCCTTGATGTGGGGGGCTGCTTTGAGAAGAGCGAAAATAATCTTTTCCCGACAGGAAAAATCATGAACAGAAAATTACCCCTCTAGCAGATTTAACCATTTATCTACGACATTTTCGTCTATTTGACCCTGGAATTTGGGGATTTAAAAATTAACTTGTACCTTAAATGGTGTGGCATTTCCAAAGTAGGTTTTGGAAGCCAATGCATCGCCTTTGGGTAGCTGCTGAAGGATCTCTGCAAAGTTGTCCATCATCACGTTCGTTTGTCAGTCGAGGGCTTCTTCGAGCAAGATTTTGATAGGATCTCCTACCCCCTTGTATTTCTTTTCATTCACCATGGGAGGTCGTCAGGATTTGTGGGGCTGGTCTTGCAAAGGTTTGACCAGTTGAAGCCCTAACTCCTTATATCCCGACCTCGTTGGGGACATGCAAAGAAAAATAGAGAAAAAGCAGACTGCTCTGATACCACTTATCCAGATTTAAACAGGAATGCAAAAAATTACATAGATAACCATAAACACAGAGATGCAATGGAAATAATACTTCATTTCATTAATATAAAACACTGAAATATGCTTACAAACAGAAATGGAAATAAACTAGCTAGGGTGATGGTAGCTTATCTCTGAGAAGAGATGTGGCAGCTACATGCCTTTGAACTATTTTAAAATGAGGCTCGAAGGCCTATTTATTGTTGAGAAACAATGGAAAACCCTAAACATCCAAAAACCTAACCCTAGAATATGAAATGCCAAATTGTGGGCCTCGTTTGGGTAAATTGGTACATCAACTTCTCAGGGTCGTAACTTTGGCATACAATCTCCGTTTGAAAAACACAATAGCTTGTTAGAAAGATCTATCCGAGGACTATAAATTGGGAAGACCAATGGTCAGTAACCCATGTTTCTCCCTATTTTCTAAAAAAACATCGTTTAGGGCCTCAAAACGGCTCCGGAAGTTCAAGACCTGAAAATTGCTAAAAGTAGTAAATTGTGCTACAACTAAGGAAAATAAAAAACTAAAAGAGAAAATTGTGGTGGTCCAGGTGGGATAGGTGGGTGGCCACCAACATCCACCTGGATCAATGCACCCCTGAAAACTGATCCTTTAGATATTTTTTTGTCCTATGAACTTTTTTAGATTTAAGGAAAGCTCTAAGACATTGGTGCCTACTATAACCATTCTTATTAAAAAAATTAAGGATATGGTTTTCTCATCTTTGAGGTGGTTTTCGTCATAAAATCTTAACGTGCGAGTGGCTAAGGTGTTGATAACAATTAGATTTTGTGTAGGAAAATGATGTGATTTAGCACGAAGATATTGCTCAATGTGAGTTTTATTCAAAAAGATTTGGTGGGAGAAAGAATCGTCATCTCTTTTTGAAATAAGAACCTCGAGGAAAGGTTGGCTACCATCGATTTCACATTCTATAGTAAAAATTATGGAACTACACTGAATGTTACAATGCTAGAAAAAGAGTTCCAACTTTTCCTAGCCATGAGACCAGATGACATAAGTGTCATCCAAAAATCTCTAAGACATTGGTGCCTACTATAACCATTCTTATTAAAAACATTAAGATATGGCTTTTCTCATCTTTGAGGTTGTTTTCATCATAAAATCTTAATGTGTGAGTCACCAAGGTGTTGATATCACCTAGATTTTGAGTAGGGAAATGATGTGATTTAGCATGAAGATATTTCTCAATGTGAGTTTTCTTCCAAAAGACCTGGTGGCAGAAAGATCCGTCATATCTTTTTGAAATAATAACCTTGAGGAAAGGTTGGCTACCATCTATTTCACATTCTATAGTAAAAATTTTGGAACTACCATGATTGTTACAATGCTAGAAAAAGAGTTCCAACTTTTCCCAACCATGAGACCAAATGACACAAGTGTCATCCAAAAATCTCTAAGATACTGGTGCCTACTATAACCATTCTTATTAAAATCATTAAGGATATGGATTTTCTCATCTCTTAGGTGGTTTTCATCATAAATTCTTAACGTGCGAGTCGCTAAGGTGTTGATAACGCCTAGATTTTGAGTAGGGAAATGATGTGATTTAGCATAAAGATATTTCTCAGTGTGAGTTTTCTTCCAAAAGACTTGGTGGGAGAAAGGACCATCATATCTTTTTGAAATAAGAACCTCAAGGAAAGGTTGGCTACCATCTATTTCACATTCTATAGTAAAATTTATGGAACTACCATGATTGTTACAATGCTAGAAAAAGAGTTCCAACTTTTCCCAACCATGAGACCAGATGACACAAGTGTCATCCACAAACATTTTCCAAAGTTGAGGTTGGAATAGAGTTGAGGCCAAGGCCTTATATTCAAATTCCTCCATGAATGGATTAGCCACTATGGGGGAAAAAGGGGAATCCATGGCAATGCCACAAGTTTGTTCAAAACATTCCTCTTCAGAGTTGAAGAAAGTAGAGGCAAGACAAATTTCGACTAGATAAGTTGTATCTGGATCAATAATGCATTTGATGACTTCAATGGAATCGTTAATGGGGATATTAGCATACAAGAATACCACATTGAAACTCACCAGATTATCACCAAGATATAGCCTTATACCCTATAACTCGCTGAAAAACAAAGACAAATATTTGACAAAGGATTATGTCTGGCCAACAAGAGGTTTTAGTTTAATGGCTAAAAAAATTGCTAGAAGATAGGTTAGCCCTCCTATGGTGTTAACAATGGGTCGGAGGTGAGACCCTACCTCATGGGTCTTTGGAAGACCATAGATCCTAGGAGTGAGAGGGATACTCTCAATAAGCTTATGGATAAAGGAGCATGTAATTCTAGGAACCATCATCTATTTCTAAATGCAATTCTAGCCTGGGTTCGTTCTAAGATTTGCAGGGTTAGAAAAAACCTTGATATTCTTCCTCGAAAATTATTCTCATTGCATTTGGAACTTTCTCTTGTGATTTCTGGATGAGGATTGAGGCATGTTCAACTTTGAAATCTTTGCGAATGGAATAAATATGGAAGGAAAAACATTCTAAGAAATTTCTTAAGCTCTAAAAAAAAATCCTCTTCCTATGAAATTTTTTCCTATTTATCTGGTTATTATACTGTTAGCAAGATTAATAAAAGTCCAATCTCTGCATTATGTTATTGGATCAATTTCATTTCTCTTCCAAAGTTTGGAATCGAGCCTTCCCATTGGAGTGATAGCATGGTTTTAGAGTCTCTCTATCATCTGAATAACACATTAGATTCTAGGGTTGCTTCTTATGATGATTGCAGTAGCTCTTTTCATTCTGGAGTTATTCTTCTCATTCCTCCTCTCACATCCATTCGGATGGAGCATCCAGAGTTATCAAGCGTTGTGGATTATTCTCATTCCACTCATTGCAAAGATCACTCCTTTTTTGATCCCTCCAATAAGGGTTCAGCTTCAAACGCTGCTCCCAATCCTCTATGCTCGCTTCCCTCCAATTAATTGCCAATGGTTGGTCAACCCTCTTCCGAAAGCCCTCATGACCAGGTCTTCTTGTCGCTATTCTCTGATTCTATCTGCCCCCTGAATCCTCCACCTTCTTTTGTTGGTTAATTTCCTTCCTCCATAATAAATAATTTGCATCTAGTGGTCTCAAACACTGTGGTGTGCTCAGATGATAAATCCCCCCCCCCCAATCGACCCTATTTTCTTTCAATCTGACTTGTCTAGGTTGTTAGCCTCCTCCTATAGTAGGTTAATCATCTTTCATGATCGACATTTTTACATGCCAAATATGTCATACTTTGCTTGCTGCAATGCTCCATATTTGCTACAGATGCTAGAGAAGTATCCATGAGAGTGTGCTAGTCTAAATGCCACTGCTGTGTATCATTTTTGATGAGTTGATCCATTTTTGATGAGTTTTTCAGCTAAGGGAGGTCCAAACAACTTAATCTTGGTCTCCCTAGGTTTCAATTTCCTGTTGTAGAATATAGAGAATGAACATCTGTCCAAACAGCTTAATCTTGGCAGATTTGTAGATAGGTAGAGAAACAAGGGTGCTCAACAGCTTAATTTGAGCCCCTGGATGCAATAAGTATAGAGTTAGATAGGAGGACAGCAAGAGGAAAAGAACAAAAAGCTGGGTATGCTAGTTCAAGTGCACCCAAACCAAAAAGAAGAGAAAATGCTAGGTGAATAGGCCGGGTAGGTAGCTTTGTGGTTGTAGAATCATGACTTGTGATCCATTTCAGATTCTCAACTATCATATCTATTCATATCACAAGTTTGAGGCAGTTTTCCATTTGAAGGACTTCAAGCGAGGCATGTCTAACTTCCCCTTCCTCCTCTGTCCGAAAGTCACTCACTAACTTCCCCTAAAGACATCAAGATCTGCTTGATACCTTTTAGATTCATCATGTTCCATATCATCTGCCTTGGTGAAGATCTGCTTCACTAAAGGAATGTTCACACTTCTTCTATCAGTCATTTTCCGCCATTGATAGCCTAAGACTTCATTCTTAGCGCTTTTTCTCATCATTTTCATATTAACTACTAACTTTATTATGTAACTCCCTATCTCTTTTCCCTTCCCCTACTAAAACCATCTCTATAACTCCCCTATATACTTATCCCCTCCCCTTGGTTGAAAAATAACCATATACATCCTTGGAAATTGCTAAGTTTATCTGAAACTCAGCAAGAACCCTCATTGACCCCTCTGACCATCTTCCAAATGCATAAGGACTCATTCCTTTGCATAGTTTCCCTTCATATGTATAAAAATAATCTCTTTGGCCTTGGTTTGCCTTTATAAGGCATGAAACCCTCTTTGGCCACTAAACCCCTCTCAAAACCACATCACTTTACCCCTAACTGCCTTGGGACTCCTTCCAAGCCATAAGAATACAAAAACCATGCAAAAACCATGAAAAACCTTCAAAAAGGGATAAAATCCTCCCTTTTTTGGCTATCGGACCCCTTCCGATGCCTTAGAATCCATGCCAAACTATAAAGGAACCCCTCCGAATTCATTTGCCTTGCCTTTTCATAAAAAGCGTGCTCCGATGAGATAAAGGTCTGTTTGATCCCCCTCCGATGCAATATCGCTATCGGGAGGGGGTAGTGGCATATATAAGCGAAAATGGCTAAGTCTCAAGGCATGGGGTATAGTTCCGATGGGCCGGACCCAAAAACATATAAAGTGGACCAGTAATAGAATATCGGGTCAGCGCAGTTCGGCGATTCCATATGTGACGCCCTCTGGTCCCTCCGACTGCCGATTCGCCGATCGATCCAGGACCGTTGGATAGGGCCCCAGATCTGAAGGCCTAGATCTTGTCGCGCGGCCTCCCACTTCGCATCGCCCCATATACTGCTCCGATTTGGCGGAGCCGATGAGTTATCAAATGTAGTGTTAAAGGGTTTTCGGGTCCGCGGACCCATTCCACTGTTAAAACCGCCGATTTGGGTTCCGCCGATGGGTCGGACCCGAAATAAAATAAAGAGGGCCTGTATAACTTATCGGGTCCGATGGGTTTCGGCGTTTATTTGTGGCAACCCCATGACCCCGCCGATAGCGAATTGCCGAGTTAATCTCAGCCGCCCATTCATGCCCACAGATCAATGGCCCATATTTAATCGCATCACTCCTATATGGATCCGACCAGTGGAGCCGAAAAGTAATAAAGCGTGGCATAAAGGCATATCGGGTCCGAAAGGGTCCGTGCTGTGTGCTCCTATATCCCGGAGCCGAAAAATATTAAAGGGCAGTTTTAAAGGTTTTCGGGTCCACATATTGATTTTGTTAAAATCCACCGATATGAAATCGCCGACGGAACGTACCCGATCTCCATAAAGAAAGGGCATATAAGCATTTCGGGTCCGCCAGGTTCATCGCTATTCGGAGGTTTTATGTGTTGGGACCAATGGTCCGCCCCGATGCAAGTTAGTGCCAACCGTTGGATCTGCCTTCACGCGATCCAACGGCCAAGATTTAATCTCCGCTACAGTGCCGCTCCTGCCTATGTTTTTCACGAATTTTACATAGAAATTGGTCTTTTTTCTGTGTAAAAGGAAAGGCGGCATTTGTTCATATTTTCACATATATGCCCGTGCCCGACTCCCGATAGCGCAATTCATGCATCCCTAAGCTTTCTGAGATCGCTCCAAGGCCCAGTTTTGCTTCAGATAGCCAGTCTCAGCCTCGGCACAGTTGGCAACACCGTTTCCTCCTGTTTGCACCATTTTTCAAAAATTTTAAGGCTAGTTTTGATCGGCCAAGCGCCGATTGCACCCAAAGGCCACAGAGGACATTAGCAATAGTTATTTTTGCATTAAAAGGCAGAAAGGGGGCGATGGGATAGTCTAAACAGTATCAGCGGTGAGAAAAGGCCCATATTCAGTGCCAAAGTGTATCAGGATGCGGCAAAGAGTATCAGTCCAGTTTTTCAAAGCAGATGAAAGCAAAGCAAGCCCAGCAAAGTCAACAAAGCATCATTCAGCCATTAAGGCTCACCAACACTTCTTTTGTTGCTTTAAAGCCACCTAAAGGCATAGATGAAGGCTTTCAAGGCAGAGTTATTGCAGAGACATTGTTCCCAGTCATATTTTTGGAGCAGCGCTGCTTCCTTAAATGCACAGTTATCACACAGAGGACAGCGCGTGGCTCAAGGAACTCTTTTGATCCATTTTTGAGGCAGCTGCCCCAGCGCAACACTTAGATAAATGTTTTAAGCATTTACTTCAAGATAAAATAGATTAAAGCACTCATTTTCCTCAGATCTGCCTAAGATCTGCTGTAATAGATATTTTGAGATGCCAGTTACCCCAACGCAGCTGTTAGATAGATATTTCTACCATTTACTTCTATACAAATTAGGTTAAAGGCATTTATTTGAGGAGATCTATCCCAGATCTGATGTTTGTAAATATTTTCTATTTAAACCACCCTCTGCACTGCTTAAGGGTTGGTTGGTCGATAACTTCCTCTAGACTTGCATTGTTTTTTCTGAGAGTCTCTATAATCAAAGATTGCTGGAATGTTTGGTAGATGAACTGACTGTTGTGTTTTAATGTCTGAATAGTGACTATGGAATCCTAACTCTTCTACATAGCCCAATAAGTGTTTCTTATCTCTGTTTACAGTTTATATGTTTTATGCCATCATGGTTTCACTATCTAAATAGCAGAAAGAAAGAATAGTTCAGAGCTCACTTAGTTGTATTCTGTTCTCAATTTCTGTGATTTATCTATGTTTTCCTCTGAATTAGTCCTGAATATGAATACTAATTTGCTCATATTTACACTAGTTCCTTCATATATGAATGTTGTTTAGGAATCCTTGATTGCTCCTATATAAATGTTCATTCACCTTCCCTCTGTTAGCATAATGAGAGCTACTTAGTTGCCTTTCATTCACTGACCTTCGTTCCATCTTTATTCTAGCTAGATATTGTTTTATGTGTAGCTATCCTACTCTATATTCCTCTTGTGACCAAGAAAACGCAACAGCAAGCCTTATCCATGACTCCATGCCCAATGGTTTGAACTTCTCACACTATGCATCCCAACTCTGTTTGAAAGAATCCCCCATCCCACCAAAATCAAAACAAAACCCAAGAAAATCATAACTAGCCTAAAATCAACCCAAAACAAAGCTAAATTATAAAGAGAGAGCCCTCTTTGATTGCAGGTAGGCTAGGACCTGCAGTCCAAAGATTGGTTTGTGGTTACCTCGGCCGTATCCTTTAAGGAGCTTTAAGGACAACCTGAGTGATAACATAATGGCGACTCCACTGGGGAACATCCTCAGATAATTTCACAAATCAAGGTGGAAAGCTCCACTGGGAAGGAACCAGACCTTCAAAATTTTCTTTCCAACCCTTATATTCTTAGAAAAATCCCCAAAAAACAGGCTAGAAGCTGGCTCCCAAAAAGAATTCATGTTATACAAGGTCAAATCCAGACCCAAATCCCCCAACAGCTTTTGAAAATCCCAATATAATCCCAAGGAACCTCAGGAAGCTAGAGCGAAGAGAGGATTTTGCTGATAATAGTCCTGAAGCAGTTCACCCACGCTGTGGCCCAACCCCTGTCAAAGTTTTATTTCGTTCAACCCCTAGTTCCCCTTGTTCTTCATCCACCTCTCAAAGCACTCCTTCCACACCTCCATTCACTGCACATACTACCACTACTACTCCTATTATCCCAGTTGTTCCTATTGTCCCTCTTATCCCTGTGAATATGGCTAACAGATATGCACCTTTACAACTGCCTGCAAATCTCGGGGCTATACCTCAGGATTACCAAACTAAAATCACATATTTTGATGGCACAAGTGCTTGCACAGCCCTTCAGCATACAAACAAAATGCAGGATTACTTTGAAAGCTATGAGATTGACGATGATGGTGTGAGAATGAAGATTTTTGTCCAAAGTTTGACAGGCGATGTCAGGACTTGGTTTAGAGCACTCCCAGCCAATTCCATAGCAGACCCGGAAGCATTATACCAATCATTTATCAACAGATGGGAGAAAAAGAAAGATCCCTTGCACATACTAGCTGAATACGATACAATCAAAAGAGGTCCACAAGAAACAGTCTTGGACTATTGTGCAAGGTTCAATAGCGTTTATAATGCTATCCCACAAAACTTAAGGCCCCCACCTGACCTTGCCTTATATAAATTCCCTGATGGATTCGACCCAGGTATGGACTACCAATTAAAAGAAAGAGCCCCTAACAGCCTTGCAGACATGCAAAGCGTGGCTGTCACTGTGGAGGTAAATTTAATTGCTAGAAGAAACAGAGCTAGAACTGAGAGAAGAACCACCTTCAAGGAAGAGCCCTCAACCTTAGATCAAAAGCTAGATGCTATTATCAATGGCATGCACAGGCTGGGAGACAGAATAGAGAGTATTGAGAGGAAATCATCATGGGACGGGCAGCAAGCTAACACTGTCAGGAACCCAAATTTCAGGAAAAATCAAAATCCAAACACTGGTAGGTCTAGCCCAGACCATGATATAAGACCTCCTTTTCAAGAAAACTACGCAGGGGCATCCACTTCTAATGAACCCATAGAAGACACTCACATGAACTTGGTGGATTTGAGGGGTGAGCAACAAATTTTCCTAACTCAACAAGACCAAGATGACCATGAGATAAATCAATTTCAGACTAACTCCGGTGAGTCTTTTGACTTTAAACAAGGTTATGATTCAGCTATTTATGAAGTCCACAAAAAGTATAAGCTGAGGACAAGAACCATAGATGTGCCTGAAAAAGTTAAACCAAAGGAGGGAAAACAGCCCAACGAGATTAGGGGCAAGGCTATTATAACAGAAACAGCTGATATAACTGTCCCAAAGCCGCACCAAGTGATTGTAGAGGACATAACAGACATACAGCCTTCTGTTGATCACCCTCTGCCACCTTCTTCCTCGAAAGAGAACTTGAACAACACTCCTAAAAGCCTTCCCAAAATAGAAATACCGCAAGGTATCACTCACCATAACACTGATAGTCAAGAGGAAAACGCAGAAAATACACTTGAAAAGGGGAAATCTACTATTGCCAACACAAAGATTCCATTGGAGAAACCATTCAACTTAGAAGCAGAAATAAGCAAACTTAAGATTTACATCCCTTTATCTGAACTTGCAAAGCATGATGTGTATAGGCAATAAATCCAAATATCACTGCAAATGCCAGAGGTCAGGGATGATGTGAATGTTTTAGATGATACACCTGAGTTGCTTTTTGGTCCAGAAGTTGATGGAAAATCAGTACATGGAGCTGTTCTACCCTTTTATGTCAGTTTGCACATTCATTACAAAGTCTTGCACAACGTTATGTTTGACTCAGGTGCCTCACACAATCTTATGCCCAAAGTTGTAATGGAGAAACTAAACCTTGATATCACAAGACCCTACAAAGATCTATTATCCTTTGACTCAAGTCAGGTCAAGTGTTTCGGCTTAATCAAAGACTTATGTGTCTCCTTAGTCCAATTTCCCAACACGAAAATCCTAATGGACGTGGTGGTTGCTGACATTCCACCAAAGTATGGCATGCTGTTGTCAACATCTTGGGGGGCAAAACTCCAAGGATCTCTCCAATTAGACCTCTCCTATGCCACTATTTCAGTCTTTGGGCAACCAAAGAGACTGTATAGAGAAACACTGATGAAGTATGTGGTAAGTAGTGAGGAAAAGCCCCAGAATTTCCCTATCTATTCAATCCATTCTAATATAGATTCTTTTATTTTGTTTAATGATGAAACAAGTCCTCCAACTAATCAGTTGCTCATACCCAGGAAACTGTCAAAACAGTCAGTGCAACCAGCATACAAGAAGAACCACATGAAGCACAAAACCTAGGTCTGCCCAATCCTAAAATGACTGAAACTCTTAATGTCAACCACAAGCAAGAAATCACATGGTATTTAGAGTTTGATGGTTCTGTTAATAAGCTAGGAGCAGGGGCAGGAATATGGATTCACAATACACATAATAGCCATGCAGAGGGTCATGCTTACAGACTTAACTTCAGATGTACCAACATCATGGCAGAGTATGAAGCTCTCCTTTTAGGCCTTAAATTGCTCAAAGCTCTAGGAGCTGCAAAGTTGTCCATTCTAGGTGACTCCGATTAATCATACAACAAATGAAGGGCAACTTCGTTACCAATGATAGAAGGCTAAGAGCTTATAGGACTGCTGCCACTGCTATACTTAATACCTTCACTGAATCCAAACTTGCTAAGATATCTAGAAGCAATAACATGCATGCTCACATCCTAGCTACTTTTGCTAGCACTTGCAAGCTTTCTTTTGATTCCAATCACCACTTTACTGCTAAGATAAAACACAGGCCTGTTGTCCCTAACAATGTTAAAGATTGGCAAGTGTTTGAGGATGATGCTCAAATCAACAATTTTCTTACCTTACATCATGAGTTTTCAGGCCTAAACATTGATATGGATGCTATGGATGATCCAATGCAAGCAATAAACCAAATCCAACAAACTGTAACAGCTGAAACAGCTAGAAAATTGCTACAGCCAACCACCTTTGATGAAGAAAACATAGAAGAGCTGAAACAGATGCATTTGGAGGAAATAGCCAAAACAGAGGCCAAAATCATTGATCTAAAGGAAAATTTTCTCCCGGTTGGCCTCACTCCACTAGAAGACATGTTTGATGCAAATGATGTCCCCAGAAAACCAAAATTGCGACCCATAAACACTGAGATAGAATAACATAACATTGGGACAACAGAGAACCCGAAAATGATCAAACTGTCCAAAAATTTACCAGCTGATCAAAAGCCCAAGTACGTGAATTTGTTCAAAGAATTCCAAGATGTATTTGCTTGGAGTTATGAGGACTTGAAGTCCTATGACACCTCAATTATTCAACATACCATTCCCTTAAAGCCAAATAAAAAGCCCTTCAAACAGAAACTGAGGAGGATCAATCCTGTGCTTCTCCCTTTGATTGAGACAGAAGTGCGAAGAATGTTTGAAGCAGGTATCATAGCACCCATTAGATTTTCTGAATGGGTATCCAATCTTGTTCCCACAAGAAAGAAAACATGTGAGATTAGGCTTTGTGTGGATTTGAGAAACTAAAACCAAGTCTCCCTTAAAGACCACTACCCATTGCCCAAAATGGACCACATCCTACAAAGAGTAGTGGGGTCATCTAGAATCTCTTTGCTAGATGGCTTTTCAGGTTTTAATCAAATACTGGTTCACCCAGATGACCAAGACAAGACAGCCTTTACCACACCATGGGGAACATTTAAGTATGTTAAAATGCCTTTCGGCCTAAAGAACGCAGGTGCCACCTTTCAAAGAGCCATGGACATTGCATTTGCCAAGGAAATCCATGATTTCTTGGTTGTCTATCTTGATGATCTTACCCCTTTCTCCAAATCTGATCAAGAGCACCTAAGACATTTGAGACAAGTGTTCCTAACATGTAGGAAATATGGCATTTCCTTGAACCCCAAGAAGTCTTTATTTGGCCTTGAAGAAGGCAAATTACTTGGACATATCATTTCAAAAAATGGGATTAGAATTGATCCGCAAAGGATCCAAGCCATTCTCCAAATCCCATATCCACGAAACATAAAAGAGCTGCAAGCATTCCTAGGAAAGATCAATTTCCTAAGGAGATTTATCCCAAATCTAGCCGAGCTGATAAGACTGTTGAGCAACATGTTAAAGAAGGATGCCAAGGTTAAATGGTCTCTTGAAACCAAGCAATCATTTGAGAGTATCAAAGTTTCCTTAACTCAAGCCCCAGTCCTCACAAGTCCTCAATTTGATAGGGACTTTATCATATTTCCATTTGCATCTGATAATACCATAGTTGTTGTCCTATTGCAAAAGGATGACCAAGGAAATGAAAAGCCAATTGCTTTTTTCAGCTGAGCCTTAAGAGATGCACCCCTGAAGTACCAAATCATGGAGAAGTAGGCCTATGCCCTTGTTAAAGCAATCAAAGACTTCAGAATTTACATTTTATATTCACACGTGCTTGCCTATGTCCCAAATGCTATTGTAAAAGACATATTAACCCAAGAAGGATTAGAAGGCAAAAGAGGCAATTGGATTGCTAACATTCTTGAGTATGACATAGAAATAAAACCAACCAAGCTAATAAAGGGACAAAGTTTAGCCAAACTGATGTCCGAAACAAACTTTCAAGCCTTAGACATCAACCAACTGGACAATGAACAGGAGCTGGTGACTCCATAGATCAGTGACACCTTTCTGCAATCCCCATGGTATGCTGATATTTGCTTTGTATTGTTAAACCTGTGTGCTCCCCCAGGATTGTCCAGGACCAAGAAGAGATTTTTAAGAATGAAGGCTGTGAAATTTTGTGTCTTAGATGGTGCTTTATTTTGGAAGATTCATGAAGGCATATTGCTTAATTGTTTGACCATGAATGAAACTAATAATGTCATGAAATAATTCCATGCAGGGGACTGTGGAGGACATCTATATTGGAAGTCCACTGCTGATAAAATTTTAAGGGTTGGTTTCTATTGGCCCTCTTTGTTTGCAGATGTAAAGAAGTTTTATATCTCATGTTACAAATGCCAAATCTTTGAGGGCAAAAGAAAGCTGCTCCCCTTGCCTCTGAAACCCATCTCAACCGAAAATCCTTTTCAACAATGGGGTCTTGACTTCATTGGAGAAATCCATCCCTCTTCCTCAGGCTAGCATAAGTGGATTCTAACTGCCACCGACTATTTCACCAAGTGGATTGAAGCCATTCCATGTAGGTAGGCCAATGACACCACCATTATCCAATTCCTTGAGTGCAATATCCTTTCTAGATTTGGCTTCCCTGAGAAGATCATCACTGACAATGCCACTGCTTTCAAATCCAAAAAGATGATCAAATGCCATAAATTCCATATCACTTTAGGCCATTCCACAGCCTATTACCCTCAAGGTAATGGCTTAGCCGAGTCATCTAACAAGAGCCTGATCAGTATTATCAAGAAGATCTTAGAAGAAAACAAGAAGAACTGGCATAGAAAGCTCACAAATGCCCTATGGGCAGACAGATTGTCAACCAAGAAATCCATTGGGATGAGCCCTTATGAGCTAGTATATGGCATGGAGGCCAGATTTCCTTCATCACTGGGCATTCCTATTATCAAGATGCTGCAAGAGATTCAAGCTGAGCCAAATGATATACAAAGGAGGATAAACCAAACAATTCATTTGCAGCAGACAAGAGAGCAAGTCTATGACAGAGCTCGAATTATGCAAGAGAAGCTCAAAAGGATGTTTGATAAGAGGACTAAGGCTGAGAATTTCTGTGTTGGCAACAAAGTTCTAAGGTGGGACTCACGAAGAGAAGACAAGGGAAAACATGCAAAATTTGATTTCCTTTGGAGAGGGCCATTCGTTATTTCTGCTGTTCAGGGAAATAACACATATTTCCTCAAATCTGTAGAGGGTAGCACTGCTGAAGAAGGCCCTGTAAATGGCCGTATGCTGAAGCATTATCATGATCCCTTTTGTTGAACATAACGCAGCTTTGTAAATATCTCTTTGTACATTGATATTTGTATATATCAGCACTTTTGTTTTTATTTTGTATAAACAGTCCGATTGTTAGAGGAGCAGCAACAAAGTTTGTGAAGACACAGCCGATGCAAGTCCTCTATTTTTAATCTCTGTCTCTGCAGTAATCTCAGCAAAACAGCAAGAGCAGCGCTATCATATCACAGTGATTTATGTTAAAGAGAAGCTGTTTGCAGCTTGTAGTCTTCAAGTCAACAGTATCAAAAAGAAAGGAGGATTTGCAGTTTATTTCAGCACCCTTTCAAAGACAAGAAAAGAAGAGCTCCAGTTTTATTCTCTTTTTTGTGTTTATTTCACAAGGCAGTGCTCAAGAAAAAGTGTATGCAATATCAAGCACGCAGAAGAAAGCAGGCGATGCTTTATTTTTCATAGTGTTTCAGATAAGGAGGAGTGCTGCATTCAGAAGTTAAAGTTCTAGTCATTCAGAAATTAGCACAGAAGAAATTTTCAATTAACAGCAACTACAGAGAATCAAGGCATTCTGACCTGCTGTTCTTGGCTTGTCACAAGGAAAAGCCATCCCCAAGTGGAGCCACTGTTAGCCTCCTGCTACAGCAGGTTAATCATCTTTCATGATCGACATTTTTACATGCCAAATATGTCATACTTTGCTTGCTGCAATGCTCCATATTTGCTACAGATGGCCAGAGAAGTATCCATGAGAGTGTGCTAGTGTAAATTCCACTGCTGTGTATCATTTTTGATGAGTTGATCCATTTTTGATGATTTTTTCAGCTAAGGGAGGTCCAAACAGCTTAATCTTGGTCTCCCTAGGTTTCAATTTCCTGTTGTAGAATATAGAGAATGAACATCTGTCCAAACAGCTTAATCTTGGCAGATTTGTAGATAGGTAGAGAAACAAGGGTGCTCAACAGCTTAATCTGAGCCCCTAGATGCAATAAGTATAGAGTTAGATAGGAGGACAGCAAGAAGAAAAGAACAAAAAGCTGGGTATGCTAGTTCAAGTGCACCCAAACCAAAAAGAAGAGAAAATGCTAGGTGAATAGGCCGGGTAGGTAGCTTTGTGGTTGCAGAATCATGACTTGTGATCCATTTCAGATTTTCAAGTGTCATATCTATTCATATCACAAGTTTGAGGTAGTTTTCCATTTGAAGGACTTCAAGCGAGGCATGTCTGACTTCCCCTTCCTCCTCTGTACCAAAGTCACTCACTAACTTCCCCTAAAGAGGTCAAGATCTGCTTGATACCTTTTAGATTCATCATGTTCCATATCATCTGCCTTGGTGAAGATCTGCTTCACTAAAGGAATGTTCACACTTCTTCTATCAGTCATTTTTCCCCATTGATAGCCTAAGACTTCATTCTTAGTGCTTTTTCTCATCATTATCATATTAACTACTAACTTTATTATGTAACTCTTTATTTCTTTTCCCTTCCCCTACTAAAACCATCTCTATAACTCCCCTATATACTTATCCCCTCCCCTTGGTTGAAAAATAACCATATACATCCTTGGGAATTGCTAAGTTTATCTGAAACTCAGCAAGAACCCTCATTGACCCCTTTGACCATCTTCCAAATGCATAAGGACTCATTCCTTTGCATAGTTTCCCTTCATATGTATAAAAATCATCTCTTTGGCCTTGGTTTTCCTTTATAAGGCATGAAACTATCTTTGGCCACTAAACCCCTCTCAAAACCACATCACTTTACCCCTAAGTGCCTTGGGACTCCTTCCAAGCCATAAGAATACAAAAACCATGCAAAAACCATGAAAAACCTTCAAAAAAGGATAAAATCCTCCCTTTTTTGGCTATCGAACCCCTTCCGATGCCTTAGAATCCATGCCAAACTATAAAGGAACCCCTCCGAATTCATTTGCCTTTCCTTTTCATAAAAAGCGTGCTCCGATGAGATAAAGGTCTGTTTGATCCCCCTCCAATGCGATATCGCTATCGAGAGGGGGCAGTGGCATATATAAGCGAAAAATGGCTAAGTCTCAAGGCATGGGGTATAGTTCCGATGGGCCAGACCCGAAAACATATAAAGTGGACCAGTAATAGAATATCGGGTCTGCGCAGTTCGACGATTCCATATGTGCCGCCCTCTGATCCCTCCAACTGCCGATTCGCCGACGGATCCAGGACCGTTGGATCGGGCCCCAGATCTGACGGCCCAGATCTTGTCGCGCGGCCCCCCACTTCGCATCGACCCATATACTGCTCTGATTTGGCGGAGCCGATGAGTTATCAAATGCAGTGTTAAAGGGCTTTCGGGTCCGCGGACCCATTCCACTATTAAAACCGCCGATTTGGGTTTTGCCGATGGGTTGGACCCGAAATAAAATAAAGAGGGCCTGTATAACTTATCGGGTCCGATGGGTTTCGGCGTTTATTTGTGGCAATCCCATGACCCCACCGATAGCGAATTGCCGAGTTAATCTCAGCCGCCCATTCAGGCCCACAGATCAACGGCCCATATTTAATCGCATCACTCCTATATGGCTCCGACTAGCGGAGCCGAAAAGTAATAAAGCGCGGCATAAAGGCATATCGGGTCCGAAAGGGTCCGCGCTGTGTGCTCCTATATCCCAGAGCCGAAAAATATTAAAGGGCAGTTTTAAAGGTTTTCGGGTCCGCATATTGATTTTGTTAAAATCCGCCGATATGAAATCGTCGACGGACCGAACCCGATCTCCATAAAGAAAGGGCATATAAGCATTTCGGGTCCGCCAGGTTCATCGCTATTCGGAGGTTTTATGTGTTGGGACCAATGGTCCGCCCCGATGCAAGTTAGCGCCAGCCGTTGGATCTGCCTTCGCGCGATCCAATGACCAGGATTTAATCTCCGCTACAGTGCCGCTCCCGCCTATGTTTTTCACGAATTTTACATAGAAATTGGTCTTTTTGTGTGTAAAAGAAAAGGTGGCATTTGTTCATATTTTCACATATATGCCCGCGCCCGACTCCCGATAGCGCAATTCATGCATCCCTAAGCTTTCTGAGATCGCTCCAAGGCCCAGTTTTGCTTCAGATAGCCAGTCTCGGCCTCGGCACAGTTGGCAACACTTTTTCCTCCTGTTTGCACCATTTTTCAAAAAGTTTAAGGCTAGTTTTGATCGGCCAAGCGCCGATTGCACCCAAAGGCCACGGAGGACATTAGCAGCAGTTATTTTTGCATTAAAAGGCAGAAAGGGGGCGATGGGACAGTCTAAAGAGTATCAGCGGTGAGAAAAGGCCTAGATTCAGTGCCAAAGTGTATCAGGATGCGGCAAAGAGTATCAGTCCAGTTTTTCAAAGCAGATGAAAGCAAAGCAAGCCCAGCAAAGTCAACAAAGCATCATTCGGCCATTAAGGCTCACCAACACTTCTTTTGTTGCTTTAAATCCACCTAAAGGCATAGATGAAGGCTTTCAAGGTAGAGTTATTGCAGAGACATTGTTCCCAGTCATATTTTTGGAGCAGCGCTGCTTCCTTAAATGCACAGTTATCACACAGAGGACAGTGCATGGCTCAAGGAACTCTTTTGATCCATTTTTGAGGCAGCTGTCCCAGCGCAGCACTTAGATAAATGTTTTAAGCATTTACTTCAAGATAAAATAGATTAAAGCACTCATTTTCCTCAGATCTGCCTAAGATCTGCTGTAATAGATATTTTGAGATGCCAGTTACCCCAGCGCAGCTGTTAGATAGATATTTCTGCCATTTAATTCTGTACAAATTAGGTTAAAGGCATTTATTTGAGGAGATCTATCTTAGATCTGATGTTTGTAAATATTTTCTATTTAAACCACCCTCTGCACTGTTTTAAGGGTTGGTTGGTCGATAACTTCCTCTAGACTTGCATTGTTTTTTCTGAGAGTCTCTATAACCAAAGATCGCTGGAATGTTTGGGAGATGAACTGATTGTTGTGTTTTAATCTCTGAAGAGTGACTATGGAATCCCAACGCTTCTACATAGCCCAATAAGTGTTTCTTATCTCTGTTTACAGTTTATATGTTTTATGCCATCATGGTTTCACTATCTAAATAGCAGAAAGAAAGAATAGTTCAGAGCTCACTTAGTTGTATTCTGTTCTCAATTTCTGTGATTTATCTATGTTTTCCTCTGAATTAGTCCTGAATATGAATACTGATTTGCTCATATTTACACTAGTTCCTTCATATATGAATGTTGTTTAGGAATCCTTGATTGCTCCTATATAAATTTTCATTCACCTTCCCTCTGTTAGCATAATGAGAGCTACTTAGTTTCCTTTCATTCACTGACCTTCGTTCCATCTTTATTCTAGCTAGATATTGTTTTATTTGTAGCTATCCTGCTCTGTATTCCTCTTGTGACCAAGAAAACGCAACAGCAAGCCTAATCCACGACTCCATGCCCAATGGTTTGAACTTCTCACATTATGCATCCCAACTCTGTTTGAAAGAATCCTCCATCCCACCAAAATCAAAACAAAACCCAAGAAAATCATAACTAGCCTAAAATCAACCCAAAACAAAGCTAAATTATAAAGAGAGAGCCCTCTCTAATTGCAGGTAGGCTAGGACCTACAGTCCAAAGATTGGTTTGTGGTTACCTCGGCCGTATCCTTTAAGGAGCTTTAAGGACAACCTGAGTGATAACATAATGGCGACTCCACTGGGGAACATCCTCAGATAATTTCACAAATCAAGGTGGAAAGCTCCACTGGGAAGGAACCAGACCTTCAAAAGTTTCTTTCCAACCCTTATATCCTTAGAAAAATCCCCAAAAAATAGGCTAGAAGCTGGCTCCCAAAAAGAATTCACGTTATACAAGGTCAAATCCAGACCCAAATCCCCCCGCATCTTTTGAAAATCCCAATATAATCCCAAGGAACCTCAGGAAGCTAGAGCGAGGAGAGGATTTTGCTGATAATAGTCCTGAAGCAGTTCACCCACGCTGTGGCCCAACCCCTGTCAAAGTTTTATTTCGTTCAACCCCTAGTTCCCCTTGTTCTTCATCCACCTCTCAAAGCACTCCTTCTGCACCTCCATTCACTGCACATACTACCACTACTACTCCTATTATCCCAGTTGTTCCTATTGTCCCTCTTATCCCTGTGAATATGGCTAACAGATATGCACCTTTACAGCTGCCTGCAACTCCTGGAGCTCTGCCTCAGGATTACCAAACTAAAATCACATATTTTGATGGCACAAGTGCTTGCACAGCCCTTCAGCATACAAATAAAATGCAGGACTACTTTGAAAGCTATGAGATTGATGATGATGGTGTGAGAATGAAGATTTTTGTCCAAAGTTTGACAGGCGATGTCAGGACTTGGTTTAGAGCACTCCCAGCCAATTCCATAGCAGACCCAGAAGCATTATACCAGTCATTTATCAACAGATGGGAGAAAAAGAAAGATCCCTTGCACATACTAGCTGAATACGATACAATCAAAAGAGGTCCACAAGAAACAGTCTTGGACTATTGTGCAAGGTTCAATAACGTTTATAATGCTATCCCACAAAACTTAAGGCCCCCACCTGACCTTGCGTTATATAAATTCCCTGATGGATTCGACCCAGATATGGCCTACCAATTAAAAGAAAGAGCCCCTAACAGCCTTGCAGACATGCAAAATGTGGCTGTCACTGTGGAGGCAAATTTAATTGCCAAAAGAAACAGAGCTAGAACTGAGAGAAGAACCACCTTCAAGGAAGAGCCCTCAGCCTTAGATCAAAAGCTAGATGCTATTATCAATGGCATGCACAGGCTGGGAGACAGAGTAGAGAGTGTTGAGAGGAAATCATCATGGGACGGGCAGCAAGCTAACACTGTCGGGAACCCAAATTTCAGGAAAAATCAAAATCCAAACACTGGCAGGTCTAGCCTAGAACATGATATAAGACCTCCTTTTCAAGAAAACTATGCAGAGGCATCCACTTCTAATGAACCCATAGAAGACACTCACATGAACTTGGTGGAATTGAGGGTGAGCAACAAATTTTCCTAACTCAACAAGACCAAGATGACCATGAGATAAATCAATTTTAGACTAACTCTGGTGAGTCTTTTGACTTTAAACAAGGTTATGATTCAGCTATTTATGAAGTCCACAAACAATATAAGCTGAGGACAAGAACCATAGATGTGCCCGAAAAAGTTAAACCAAAGGAGGGCAAACAGCCCAACCAGATTAGAGGCAAGGCTATTATAACAGAAACAGCTGATATAACTGTCCCAAACCCACACCAAGTGACTGTAGAGGACATAACAGACATACAGGCTTCTGTTGATCAGTCTCTGCCACCTTCTTCCTCGAAAGAGAACTTGAACAGCACTCCTAAAAGCCTTCCTAAAATAGAAATACCGCAAGGTATCACTCACCATAACACTGATAATCAAGAGGAAAATGCAGAAAATACACTTGAAAAGGGGAAATCTGCTATTGCCAACACAAATATTCCATTGGAGAAACCATTCAACTTAGAAGCAGAAATAAGCAAACTTAAGATTTCCATCCCTTTATCTGAACTTGCAAAGCATGATGTGTATAGGCAACAAATCCAAAGATCACTGCAAATGACAGAGGTCAGGGATGATGTGAATGTTTTAGATGATACACCTGAGTTGCGTTTTGGTCCAAAAGTTGATGGCAAATCAGCACGTGGAGCTGTTCTACCCTTTTATGTCAGTTTGCACATTCATTACAAAGTCTTGCACAACGCTATGTTTGACTCAGGTGATTCACACAATCTTATGCCCAAAGCTGTAATGGAGAAACTAAACCTTGATATCACAAGACCCTACAAAGATCTATTCTCCTTTGACTCAAGTCAGGTCAAGTGTTTAGGCTTAATCAAAGACTTATGTGTCTCCTTAGTCCAATTTCCCAACAAGACAATCCTAATGGACGTGGTGGTTGCTGACATTCCACCAAAGTATGGCATGCTGTTGTCAAGATCTTGGGGGGCAAAACTCCAAGGATCTCTCCAATTAGACCTCTCCTATGCCACTATTTCAGTCTTTGGGAAACTAAAGAGACTGTATAGAGAAACACTGATGAAGTATGTGGTAAGTAGTGAGGAAAAGCCCCAGAATTTCCCTATCTATTCAATCCATTCTAATATGGATTCTTTATTTTGTTTAATGATGAAACAAGTCCTCCAACTAATTAGAGGCCCTTGCCTTTAGAACAAGAAACATGCATCAATCAAGAATCGGTTGCTCATACCCAAGAAACTGTCAAAATAGTCAGCGCAACCAGCATAGAAGAAGAACCACATGAAGCACAAAACCTAGGTCTGCCCAATCCTAAAATGACTGAAACTCTTAATGTCAACCACAAGCAAGAAATCACATGGTATTTAGAGTTTGATGGTTCTGTTAATAAGCTAGGAGCAGGGGCAGGAATATGGATTCACAATACACATAATAGCCATGCAGAGGGTCATGCTTACAGACTTAACTTCAGATGTACCAACAACATGGCAGAGTATGAAGCTCTCCTTTTAGGCCTTAAACTGCTCAAAGCTCTAGGAGCTGCAAAGGTGTCCATTCTAGGTGACTTCGATTTAATCATACAATAAATGAAGGGCAACTTCGTTACCAATGATAGAAGGCTAAGAGCTTATAGGACTGCTGCCACTGCAATACTTTTTCTAGCACTTGCAAGCTTCCTTTTGAGTCCAATCACCACTTTACTACTGAGATAAAGCACAGGCCTGCTGTCCCTAACAATGTTAAAGATTGGCAAGTGTTTGAGGATGATGCTCAAATCAACAATTTTCTTACCTTACAACATGAGTTTTCAGGCCTAAACATTGATATGGATGCTATGGATGATCCACTGCAAGCAATAAACCAAATCCAGCAAACTATAACAGCTGAAACAGCTAGAAAATTGCTACAGCCAACCACCTTTGATGAAGAAAACATAGAAGAGCTGAAACAGATGCATTTGGAGGAAATAGCCAAAACAGAGGCCGAAATCATTGATCTAAAGGACAATTTTCTCCCGGTTGGCCTCACTCCACTAGAAGACATGTTTGATGCAAATGATGTCCCCAGAAAGCCAAAATTGCAACCCATAAACACTGACATAGAAGAACATAACATTGGGACAACAGAGAACCCGAAAATGATCAAACTGTCCAAAAATTTACCAGCTGATCAAAATCCCAAGTACGTGGATTTGTTCAAAGAATTCCAAGATGTATTTGCTTGGAGTTATGAGGACTTGAAGTCCTATGACACCTCAATTATTCAACATACCATTCCCTTAAAGCCAAATCAAAATCCCTTCAAACAGAAACTGAGGAGAATCAATCATGTGCTTCTCCCTTTGATTGAGACAGAAGTGCAAAGAATGTTTGAAGCAGGTATCATAGCACCCATTAGATTTTCTGAATGGGTATCCAATCTTGTTCCCACAAGAAAGAAAACAGGTGAGATTAGGCTTTGTGTAGATTTGAGAAACTTAAACCAAGTCTCCCTTAAAGACCACTACCCATTGCCCAAAATGGACCACATCCTACAAAGAGTAGTGGAGTCATCTAGAATCTCTTTGCTATATGTATTTTCAGGTTTTAATCAAATACTGGTTCACTCGGATGACCAAGACAAGATAGCCTTTACCACACCGTGGGGAACATTTAAGTATGTTAAAATGCCTTTCGGCCTAAAGAACGCAGGTGCCACCTTTCAAAGAGCCATGGACATTGCATTTTCCAAGGAAATCCATGATTTCTTGGTTGTCTATCTTGATGATCTTACCCCTTTCTCCAAATCTGATCAAGAGCACCTAAGACATTTGAGACAAGTGTTCCTAACATGTAGGAAATATGGCATTTCCTTGAACCCCAAGAAGTCTTTATTTGGCCTTGAAGAAGGCAAATTACTTGGACATATCATTTCAAAAGACGGGATTAGAATTGATCTACAAAGGATCCAAGCCATTCTCCAAATCCCATATCCAAGAAACATAAAAGAGCTATAAGCATTCCTAGGAAAGATCAATTTCCTAAGGAGATTTATCCCAAATCTAGCCGAGCTGATAAGACTGTTGAGCAACATGTTAAAGAAGGATGCCAAGGTTAAATGGTCTCTTGAAACCAAGCAAGCATTTGAGAGTATCAAAGTTGCCTTAACTCAAGCCCCAGTCCTCACAAGTCCTCAATTTGATAGGGACTTTATCATATTTTCATTTGCATCTGATAATACCATGGCTGCTGTCCTATTGCAAAAGGATGACCAAGGAAATGAAAAGCCAATTGCTTTTTTCAGCCGAGCCTTAAGAGATGCACCCCTGAAGTACCAAATCATGGAGAAGCAGGCCTATGCCCTTGTTAAAGCAATCAAAGACTTCAGAATTTACATTTTATATTCACACGTGATTGCCTATGTCCCAAATGCTGTTGTAAAAGAAATATTAACCCAAGAAGGATTAGAAGGCAAAAGAGGCAAGTGGATTGCTAACATTCTTGAGTATGACATAGAAATAAAACCAACCAAGCTAATAAAGGGACAAGGTTTAGCCAAACTGATGTCCGAAACAAAATTTCAAGCCTTAGACATCAACCAACTGGACAATGAACAGGAGCTGGCGACTCCACAGATCAGTGACACCTTTCTGCAATCCCCATGGTATGCTGATATTTGCTTTGTATTGTTAAACCTGTGTGCTCCCCCAGGATTGTCCAGGACCAAGAAGAGATTTTTAAGAATGAAGGCTGTGAAAGTTTGTGTCTTAGATGGTGCTTTATTTTGGAAGAATCATGAAGGCATATTGCTTAATTGTTTGACCATGAATGAAACTAATGATGTCATGAAAGAATTCCATGCAGGGGACTGTGGAGGACATCTATATTGGAAGTCCACTGCTGATAAAATTTTAAGGGCTGGTTTCTATTGGCCCTCTTTGTTTGCAGATGTAAAGAAGTTTTATTTCTCATGTTAAAAATGCTAAATCTTTGAGGGCAAAAGAAAGCTGCTCCCCTTGCCTCTGAAACCCATCTCAACCGAAAAGCCTTTTCAACAATGGGGTCTTGACTTCATTGGAGAAATCCATCCCTCTTCCTTAGGCTAGCATAAGTGGATTCTAACTGCCACCGACTATTTCACCAAGTGGATTGAAGCCATTCCATGTAGGTAGGCCCATGACACCACCATTATCCAATTCCTTGAGTGCAATATCCTTTATAGATTTGGCTGCCCTGAGAAGATCATCACTGACAATGCCGCTGCTTTCAAATCCAAAAAGATGATCAATTTTTGCCATAAATTCCATATCACTTTAGGCCATTCCACAGCCTATTACCCTCAAGGTAATGGCTTAGCCGAGTCATCTAACAAGAGCCTGATCAGTATTATCAAGAAGATCTTAGAAGAAAACAAGAAGAACTGGCATAGAAAGCTCACAAATGCCCTATGGGCAGACAGATTGTCAACCAAGAAATCCATTGGGATGAGCCCTTATGAGCTAGTATATGGCATGGAGGCCAGATTTCCTTCATCACTGGGCATTCCTATTATCAAGCTGCTGCAAGAGATTCAAGCTGAGCCAAATGATATACAAAGGAGGATAAACCAAACAATTCATTTGCAGCAGACAAGAGAGCAAGTCTATGACAGAGCTCGAATTATGCAAGAGAAGCTTAAAAGGATGTTTGATAAGAGGACTAAGGCTGAGAATTTCTGTGTTGGCAACAAAGTTCTAAGGTGGGACTCACGAAGAGAAGACAAGGGAAAACATGCAAAATTTGATTTCCTTTGGAGAGGGCCATTCGTTATTTCTGCTGTTCAGGGAAATAACACATATTTCCTCAAATCTGTAGAGGGCAGCACTGCTGAAGAAGGCCCTGTAAATGGCCGTATGCTGAAGCATTATCATGATCCCTTTTGTTGAACATAACGCAGCTTTGTAAATATCTCTTTGTACATTGATATTTGTATATATCAACACTTTTCTTTTTATTTTGTATAAACAGTCCGATTGTTAGAGGAACAACAACAAAGTTTGTGAAGACGCAACCGATGAAAGTCCTCTATTTTTAATCTCTGTCTCTGCAGTAATCTCAGCAAAATAGCAAGAGAAGCGCTATCATATCACAGTGATTTATGTTAAAGAGAAGCTGTTTGCGGCTTGTAGTCTTCAAGTCAACAGTATAAAAAAGAAAGGAGGATTTGCAGTTTATTTCAGCACCCTTTCAAAGACAAGAAAAGAAGAGCTTCAGTTTTATTCTCTTTTTTTGTGTTTATTTCACAAGGCAGTGCTGAAGCAAAAGTGTATGCAATATCAAGCATGTAGAAGAAAGCAGGCGATGCTTTATTTTTCATAGTGTTTCAGATAAGGAGGAGTGCTGCATTCAGAAGTTAAAGTTCTAGTCATTCAGAAATTAGCATAGAAGAAATTTTCAATTAACAGCAACTACAGAGAATCAAGGCATTCTGACCTGCTGTTCTTGGCTTGTCACAAGGGAAAGCCATCCCCAAGTGGAGCCATTGTTAGCCTCCTGCTACAGCAGCTTAATCATCTTTCATGATCAACATTTTTTCATGCCAAATATGTCATACTTTGCTTGCTGCAATGTTCCATATTTGCTACAGATGGCCAGAGAAGTATCCATGAGAGTGTGCTAGTCTAAATGCCACTGCTGTGTATCATTTTTGATGAGTTGATCCATTTTTGATGAGTTTTTCAACTAAGGGAGGTCCAAACAGCTTAATCTTGGTCTCCCTAGGTTTCAATTTCCTGTTGTAGAATATAGAGAATGAACATCTGTCCAAACAGCTTAATCTTGGCAGATTTGTAGATAGGTAGAGAAACAAGGGTGCTCAACAGCTTAATCTGAGCCCCTGGATGCAATAATTATAGAGTTAGATAGGAGGAAAACAAGAAGAAAAGAACAAAAAGCTGGGTATGCTAGTTCAAGTGCACCCAAACCAAAAAGAAGAGAAAATGCTAGGTGAATAAGCTGGGTAGGTAGCTTTGTGGTTGCAGAATCATGACTTGTGATCCATTTCATATTTTCAAGTGTCATATCTATTCATATCACAAGTTTGAGGCAATTTTCCATTTGAAGGACTTCAAGCGAGGCATGTCTGACTTCCTCTTCCTCCCCTGTCCCAAAGTCACTCACTAACTTCCCCTAAAGAGGTCAAGATCTGATTGATACCTTTTAGATTCATCATGTTCCATATCATCTGCCTTGGTGAAGATCTGCTTCACTAAAGGAATGTTCACACTTCTTCTATCAGTGATTTTCCCCCATTGGTAGCCTAAGACTTTATTCTTAGCGCTTTTTCTCATCATTATCATATTAACTACTAACTTTATTATGTAACTCCCTATCTCTTTTCCCTTCCCCTACTAAAACCATCTCTATAACTCCCCTATATACTTATCCCTTCCCCTTGGTTGAAAAATAACCATATACATCCTTGGGAATTGCTAAGTTTATCTGAAACTCAGCAAGAACCCTCACTGACCCCTCTGACCATCTTCCAAATGCATAAGGACTCATTCCTTTGCATAGTTTCCCTTCATATGTATAAAAATCATCTCTTTGGCCTTCGTTTGCCTTTATAAGGCATGAAACCCTCTTTGGCCACTAAACCCCTCTCAAAACCATATCACTTTACCCCTAAGTGCCTTGGGACTCCTTCCAAGGCATAAGAATACAAAAACCATGCAAAAACCATGAAAAACCTTCAAAAAAGGATAAAATCCTCCCTTTTTTGGCTATCGGACCCCTTTCGATGCCTTAGAATCCATGCCAAACTATAAAGGAACCCCTCCGAATTCATTTGCCTTGCCTTTTTCATAAAAAGCATGCTCTGATGAGATAAAGGTCTGTTTGATCCCCCTCCGATGCGATATCGCTATCAGGAGGGGGCAGTGGCATATATAAGCGAAAATGGCTAAGTCTCAAGGCATGGGGTATAGTTCCAATGGGCCGGACCCGAAAACATATAAAGTGGACCGGTAATAGAATATCGGGTCCGCGCAGTTCAGCGATTTCATATGTGCCGCCCTCTGGTCCCTCCGACTGCCGATTCGCCGACAGATCTAGGACCGTTGGATCGGGCCCCAGATCCGACAGCCCAGATCTTGTCGCGCGGCCCACCACTTCGCATCGCCCCATATACTTCTCTGATTTGGTGGAGCCGATGAGTTATCAAATGCAGTGTTAAAGGGTTTTCGGGTCCGCGGACCCATTCCACTGTTAAAACCGCCGATTTGGGTTCCGTCGATGGGTCGGACCCGAAATAAAATAAAGAGGGCCTGTATAACTTGTCGGGTCTGATGGGTTTCGGCGTTTATTTGTGGCAACCCCATGACCCTGCCGATAGCGAATTGCCGAGTTAATCTCAGCCGCCCATTCAGGCCCACAGATCAACAGCCCATATTTAATCGCATCACTCCTATATGGCTCTGACCAGTGGAGCCGAAAAGTAATAAAGCGCGGAATAAAGGCATATCGGGTCCGAAAGGGTCCGCGCTATGTGCTCCTATATCCTGGAGCTGAAAAATATTAAAGGGCAGTTTTAAAGGTTTTCGGGTCCGCATATTGATTTTGTTAAAATCCGCCGATATGAAATCGCCGACGGACCGGACCCGATCTCCATAAAGAAAGGGCATATAAGCATTTCGGGTCCGCCAGGTTCATCGCTATTCGGAGGTTTTATGTGTTGGGACCAATGGTCCGCCCCGATGCGAGTTAGCGCCAGCCGTTGGATCTGCCTTCGCGCGATCCAACGGCCAGGATTTAATCTCCGCTACAGTGTCGCTCCCGCCTATGTTTTTCACGAATTTTACATAGAAATTGGTCTTTTTTCTGTGTAAAAGAAAAGGCGGCATTTGTTCATATTTTCACATATATGCCCGCGCCCGACTCCCGATAGTGCAATTCATGCATCCCTAAGCTTTCTGAGATCGCTCCAAGGCCCAGTTTTGCTTCAGATAGCCAGTCTCGGCCTCGGCACAGTTGGCAACACTTTTTCCTCCTGTTTGCACCATTTTTCAAAAATTTTAAGGCTAGTTTTGATCGGCCAAGCGCCGATTGCACCCAAAGGCCACAGAGGACATTAGCAACAGTTATTTTTGCATTAAAAGGCAGAAAGGGGGCGATGGGATAGTCTAAACAGTATCAGCGGTGAGAAAAGGCCCATATTCAGTGCCAAAGTGTATCAGGATGCGGCAAAGAGTATCAGTCCAGTTTTTCAAAGCAGATGAAAGCAAAGCAAGCCCAGCAAAGTCAACAAAGCATCATTCAGCCATTAAGGCTCACCAACACTTCTTTTGTTGCTTTAAAGCCACCTAAAGGCGTAGATGAAGGCTTTCAAGGCAGAGTTATTGCAGAGACATTGTTCCCAGTCATATTTTTGGAGCAGCGCTGCTTCCTTAAATGCACAGTTATCACACAGAGGACAGCGCGTGGCTCAAGGAACTCTGTTGATCCATTTTTGAGGCAGCTGCCCTAGCACACCACTTAGATAAATGTTTTAAGCATTTACTTCAAGATAAAATAGATTAAAGCACTCATTTTCCTCAGATCTGCCTAAGATCTACTGTAATAGATATTTTGAGATGCCAGTTACCCCACCGCAGCTGTTAGATAGATATTTCTACCATTTACTTCTATACAAATTAGGTTAAAGGAATTTATTTGAGGAGATCTATCCCATATCTGATGTTTGTAAATATTTTCTATTTAAACCACCCTCTGCACTGCTTAAGGGTTGGTTGGTCGATAACTTCCTCTAGACTTGCATTGTTTTTTCTGAGAGTCTCTATAATCAAAGATTGCTGGAATGTTTGGTAGATGAACTGACTGTTGTGTTTTAATGTCTGAATAGTGACTATGGAATCCTAACTCTTCTACATAGCCCAATAAGTGTTTCTTATCTCTGTTTACAGTTTATATGTTTTATGCCATCATGGTTTCACTATCTAAATAGCAGAAAGAAAGAATAGTTCAGAGCTCACTTAGTTGTATTCTGTTCTCAATTTCTGTGATTTATCTGTTTTCCTCTGAATTAGTCCTGAATATGAATACTGATTTGCTCATATTTACACTAGTTCCTTCATATATGTATGTTGTTTAGGAATCCTTGATTGCTCCTATATAAATGTTCATTCACCTTCCCTCTGTTAGCATAATGAGAGCTACTTAGTTGCCTTTCATTCACTGACCTTCGTTCCATCTTTATTCTAGCTAGATATTGTTTTATGTGTAGCTATCCTGCTCTGTATTCCTCTTGTGACCATGAAAATGCAACAGCAAGCCTAATCCACGACTCCATGCCCAATGGTTTGAACTTATCACACTATGCATCCCAACTTTGTTTGAAAGAATCCTCCATCCCACCAAAATCAAAACAAAACCCAAGAAAATCATAACTAGCCTAAAATCAACCCAAAACAAAGCTAAATTATAAATAGAGAGCCCACTCTGACTGTAGGTAGGCTAGGACTTGCAGTCCAAAGATTGGTTTGTGGTTACCTCGGCCGTATCCTTTAAGGAGCTTTAAGGACAACCTGAGTGATAACATAGGTGATCAATCCTTAGCTGATCCCTCCAATCAGTGGTTGAATTTTAACATTGGTCATAATCTTTAGCTCTAGATTTATTCCATCTCTAGCTGCACTTTAGACCCTCCCCCATCTTCCCTTAACCAACTTCCTCCATCCTTGTCATCCCATGGAAGATATTATCTATGCGATTGAATTTGGGATAAATGAATTACCAAAGATTACTAATGATATCATAAGACAAGACTATGGTGTTATCCTGAGAAAGCCAAAGCCCCCTAAGAACAACCTTAGAAAACTTGAGTTTGATGCTCCCAAAGTTTTGAACAATAAAAATGACATCGTTGTTCTTAAATATGACAAGGGTGGAGCTGCAGTTATCTTAGGTCTATGACAAGGGTGGAGCTGCAGTTATCTTAGGTATATAACAAGGGTGGAGCTGCAGTTATCTTAGGTAAGGAAGATTACTGGAGAAAATTGTTAAATCCCTTTTGTAATACCGAGAGCTGCAAAAAACTTAATAAGAATCCCTTAAAGAATATTTCCAAAGCAGTTGCTCTAGCCATAAAATCTAGTATAATGGTTTGTTCCTTTAGCCATAAGCTTATTTAGAGTAGCCCTCTCACTCCTAGGATTTATGGTCTTCCAAAGATCCATAAGGAAGGGGCTCCCCTCTGACCCATTGTCGACGCCATAGGAGGGTTGACCTATCTTCTAGCAAAGTTTTTAGCCATTAAGCTTAAATATCTTGTTGGCCAAACAAAATCCTTTGTCAATGAGTTAAAGGGTAAAAGGTTGGATCTTGGTGATAATTTAGGGAGTTTCAATGTGGTATCCTTGTACAATAATTCCCCCATCAATGATGCCATTAAAGTCATAAAACACATTACTGATCCAAATACAACTTATTTAGGCGAAATTTGTCTTACCTCTACTTTCTTCAGCTTTGAAGGGGAATTTTATGAAAAAACCTGTGGTGTTGCCATGGGTTCCACCCTTTCCCCCATAATGGCTAATATGTTCATGGAGGAATTTGAATCTAAGGCCTTGGCCTCAACTCTATTCCAACCTAAGCTTTGGAAAAGTTTTGTGGATGACACTTGCGTCGTATGGTCTCATGGTTGGGAAAAGTTGGAGCTCTTTTTCCAACATCTTAACAATTAGTCTAGTTCCATAAAGTTTACTATGGAATGTGAAATTTATGGTAGCCTAACTTTCCTCGACATTCTTATTTCAAAAATACATGATGACTCTTTTTCCCACCAGGGCTTTTGGAAGAAAACTCACACTAAGCAATGTATTTATGCTAAATAGCATCATTTCCCTGCTTAAAAGCTAGGTGTTCTCAACACCTTATCTACTTGGGCATTGAGAGTTTCCAATGAAAACCACTTCAAAGATGACAAAACTCATCTCCTTTATATTTTTAATAAGAATGGTTATAGTAGGCACAAGTGTCTTAGATCTCTCCTTAAAGCTAAAAGAGGTCCTATGATTAAAAAAGATATGAAGGATCGGTTTTCAGGGGTGCATCTTTCATTTATCCAAGCGACCACGGACATGATTGAAATGGTTTTGAAGAAGCATAAGGTTCCCTCAACATTTAGACCCCTAAACACTATCCAGAGCTCCGTAAGATCAATGAAGAACCCTGTGGACCCTAAATATGGGAAAGGTGTTTACATCATCCCATGTTCCTATGGGACTCCATACATTGGTGAAACTGGCTACTCAATTGATGCAGGAGCATCGGACCTGGCCAGCAATGTGGAAAATTGTCCACATGTTGTGGCCTGACAGGGTGAATTTCATTCACGATTTGTTCAAATCCAGTTTATTGAGGAGGGCGACTTCTCAAATAATTAGTTATTATAGTAACTTAGTGATAAGATTTGTTAAAACAGGTGTGTGCGAGCGCCAATAGGTAGGAGAATTTATTGTTAAGATTTTTAAAATTAGAATATTGTGTAATTAATTGGTTAGCGGAGTTAATGTGAGGAAGTGGAAATAAACGAAGAGATTTCTCTTCGGGGAGGGTAGTCTTTTTAGGGGTGTTGTTTTTGATGAGCAGGGAGCTCCCATTAATACAGAAGATTGTGTTTTTGAAGAAAAAGCTGAGATCGTTCTTTGTAAAAGGGCGCCGAAGCTAAACTCTGTTTTGTTACTGCTTATGAATAAAAAAATAGTGTTTGCGCCATTGTGTAAGGGTTGATCTGTGTTATAAACGAAATAGACGTGACCTGTGTAACTGGTGTGTAGATTCATGCGTTGACAATCCCCTGAATTGGTTAAACTGTGGTTTTGATTTAAATACGTTCAGAATATCTGTGTCATGACTAATAGCTGGTGAAGTTTGTGAATGGAATCTCTTTCTACAGAGAATAACGAGGTATAGACTGCGCGGATTCTAGGGACAACACCGGAATTTGGGAAATTGCGATTCCTAAAATCTCGCATAAAAATCCCGGATATCGTTAATTGCCAGATGTGGTTCGAACTGCTGTTGAGAACCAGAGAGATATGTGGTATCAGATAGATTGGATAATCATTACGGTGGTGGGAATTAGTTCAGAGGCGGTGTTGAACCAGCGTTTTCCTTTTGGTATTTGTTTTACTGTTCGTTTATTCAGATAGAGATATACTAAGGACCTGCGCTGTCCCATAATAGAGCAACAGATGTATAATGATTGTTTTTCCTTTGTTTTTGGGTGTGACCTTTGATGCGTGGATTTTAAAGCCTGTGAGGTGCTGCGTATCGGTGGATGCAAATGAGTTGTGTTTTTTTGAAATGATATTAATATTAACACAGTGGCAATAAAACGATTTCCGTTTTTTTGTTTGAACGAATGGGTACCATTTTGTTTATGCGTTGAGGAAGAGTGCAGTGACCGTGTCTATATGATACTAATAGAAAAATCCAGTTTGATGTGGAAGAACAGAGGCCCTGTTTTGATAGCCTGCGGTTTTCAGGTTAAAGAAGATCGTTTTATATCAAACTAAAGTCTGGTGTTTGAAAATTAATTTATTGATCTCAACGCAGGTGCATTATTTTTGGTATCAGAGCCAAAAGATCCAGGTGGTTGCAGCTAAGATGCCGCCAAGGCGAGGAATTGGTCGAGGAAGACCAGAACCCAATGCAGTCCTGATAGACGAAGTGCGAAGACTGCGTGAACGAATGGAGACAATGGAAACAGCCCAGAGAAGAGCACCAGATGTGAAAACTGAGAGTTCTTCAGAAGAATCTGACGAAGAGGTGGAAGCAGGAGAAGAAAATGAAACTGCCAAAGTCCTCAAGATGCTGGCAAAAGTTGGCAGCAAGCCCAAGATAGAAATTCCTATGTATGACGGGAGTTTAAATGCCGAGGAGCTCATGGATTGGATCAGATCCATAGATCAGTATTTTGATTATGAAGAGGTTGAGGAGAATAAGAGGGTGAAGTTTGCAGTCACTAGACTGAAGGGTCATGCAGCTATCTGGTGGGACGAGTTACAGACATCAAGAACGCGAAAGGGGAAATCTAAGATCAAGCAGTGGGATAAAATGGTAAGCAAACTCAAAGCCAAGTTTTTGCCTAAAGACTATCATTTGAATCTTTTTAAGCAGATGAAAAATTTGAAGCAGAAAGGAATGTCTGTTAAAGAATATACTGAAGAATTTTACAGGTTAAACATCAGAACAGGGCATGTAGAAGATGATTTGGAGAAAGTAGCCAGGTATATTAATGGGCTAAGGTATGAGATCCAAGATGAGATTAGCCTGTTAAGTTTGAAAACTGTTGAGGATGCCTATCAAGCAGCCTTGAAGGCAGAGGAAAAACTCTTGCGCAAACAAAACCAGAGAAACAGAGGTAAGAATCCAGCAAACGAAGGAAGGATACTTGAATCCAAAGTTCAACACTCTCAGAATGAGGCAGGGAGTGCGAGCAATAGAGCACCACAAAGAGGAGATTTTGGCCGTGGAAGGTTTGTGCCCAGAGGCAGAGGCCGAGGAAGAGATGTCCGGTGCTTTGCATGTGGTGAATGGGGACATGTACAATGGGATTGTCCTCATCAGAGATCAGCAAACCAGCGCAACGTGAATGTTGCAGAAGCCAAGGAGGAGATTCCTCAACCTGAAGCTAAAGAGGAACCACCAGAAGACGGAGAGTCCCTATTACTGAAGAGGGTATTACTGAAAGGAGCTAAGGAAGCCAAAGAACCAGTTCAAAGAAGGACTTTATTCAGAACTGTATGTAAGTCCAAGGGTAAGTGTTGCAAGTTGATAATTGATAGCGGTAGTACTGACAACCTTGTTTCTACAGAGATGGTGGACAAGTTGAAGTTGGAGAGAACAGTACACCCCACTCCTTATAAAGTATCGTGGCTTCAGAAAGGCCATCAAATTTTTGTAACTGAACAATGTCAAGTTGAATTTCAGATTGGTACTTATAAGGATGTCATTTTATGTGATGTAATGCCGATAGATGTATGCCACATATTGCTAGGGAGGCCCTGGCAGTTTGACCGAAATGCCATACATGATGGCAGAAGAAATACTTATACTTTGGAGAAAGATGGGAATAAGCATACACTACTGCCGTTGAAAGCTGAAGATAATAAAGAAGCACTTGGAAACAGCGTTACGTTGATGAATGAGAAGACCCTGTTGCAGGAAGATGAGAAGGGTAAGGAGATGCATCTTGCTGGTGTTGGCAAACCCAAGGTAATTTTAACTTCTACAAATTTAGAAGATTTACCTGAAGAAATTCAGAATTTCTTGAATGATTATGCTGATATTGTTATGGATGAGTTGTTACCCATCAGGAGTATTAGTAACCATAATGATCTAATACCTGGAGTCAGTTTGCCGAATAAAGTAGCCTACAGGGTAATGCAGGAAAATGTCGAAGCTGGAACACAAGTGAAAGAGTCGATGGATAAATGGCTAATCAGTGAAAGCCTTAATCCATGTGCTGTGCCAATAGCACTCAGTCCGAAGAAAGAAGTTGAATGGTGCATGACTCCAAATTCTCAAGCCTTATATAAAATCACCATCAGGGTGAAGAATGAAGATTTGAAGGAATATGCAGTCTCTAGGGAAGAGCTGAAATTGGATCTGAAGAAAATCCAAGTAGATGTGAATTGGCTAACTCCTAGAAGCATATTTGAGGGAGATGTCAAAAGCAGATGGCGGAAATGCAGTAGCAAAGACAAGCAGCGAGCAAATATGAGGAGGCGGAAAAAGAAACTCCAACCAGATGACTTAATCATGTATTGCAGATTGGTGCTTATACTAAAAGCCAAAAGAAGAACCACCAGGAGATGCCATAACAGACGAAAACCCAAAACAGGAAAAGGGAAAAAGAGAGTGCCAAAGAAAATCAGAGGTCAGACTCATTATCAGTATTTGACCAAGTGGAAAGAGGAACCAGTAGAGGACGTCAGCGGAGCTACAGAGAATGGGGATCAACTCCAAACAACTACAAGATCAGTTTTCTTCCCCGGGAGTCTGATGCAGGAGCATCGGACCTGGCCAGCAATGTGGAAAATTGTCCACATGTTGTGGCCTGACAGGGTGAATTTCGTTCACGATTTGTTCAAATCCAGTTTATTGAGGAGGGCGACTTCTCAAATAATTAGTTATTATAGTAACTTAGTGATAAGATTTGTTAAAACAGGTGTGTGCGAGCGCCAATAGGTAGGAGAATTTATTGTTAAGATTTTTAAAATTAGAATATTGTGTAATTAATTGGTTAGCGGAGTTAATGTGAGGAAGTGGCAATAAACGAAGAGATTTCTCTTCGGGGAGGGTAGTCTTTTTAGGTGTGTTGTTTTTGATGAGCAGGGAGCTCCCATTAATACAGAAGATTGTGTTTTTGAAGAAAAAGCCGAGATCGTTCTTTGTAAAAGGGCGCCGAAGCTAAACTCTGTTTTGTTACTGCTTATGAATAAAAAAATACTGTTTGCGCCATTGTGTAAGGTTTGATCTGTGTTATAAACGAAATAGACGTGACCTGTGTAACTGGTGTGTGCATTCATGCGTTGACAATCCCCTGAATTGGTTAAACTGTGGTTTTGATTTAAATATGTTCAGAATATCTGTGTCATGACTAATAGCTGGTGAAGTTTGTGAATGGAATCTCTTTCTACAGAGAATAACGAGGTATAGACTGCGCGGATTCTAGGGACAACACCGGAATTTGGGAAATTGTGATTCCTAAAATCTCGCATAAAAATCCCGGATATCGTTAATTGCCAGATGTGGTTCGAACTGCTATTGAGAACCAGAGAGATATGTGGTATCAGATAGATTGGATAATCATTACGGTGGTGGGAATTAGTTCAGAGGCGGTGTTGAACCAGCGTTTTCTTCTTTTGGTATTTGGTTTACTGTTCGTTTATTCAGATAGAGATATACTAAGGACCTGCACTGTCCCATAATAGAGCAACAGATGTATAATGATTGTTTTTTTCTTTGTTTTTGGGTGTGACCTTTGATGCGTGGATTTTAAAGCCTGTGAGGTGCTGCGTATCGGTGGATACAAATGAGTTGTGTTTTTTTGTAATGGTATTAATATTAACACAGTGGCAATAAAACGATTTCCGTTTTTTTGTTTGAACGAATGGGTACCATTTTGTTTATGCGTTGAGGAAGAGTGCAATGACCGCGTCTATATGATACTAATAGAAAAATCCAGTTTGATGTGGAAGAACAGAGGCTCTGTTTTGATAGCCGGCGGTTTTCAGGTTAAAGAAGATCGTTTTGTATCAAACTGAAGTCTGGTGTTTGAAAAATAATTTATTGATCTCAACGCAGGTGCATTATCAATAAATTAGAGGGATCATGAGCACGCAAATGGAATCAAACATGGAAGGACCCTCTCCTCAACTTTGGTAGAACATGCGAAAAAAGAAAAAAAAAACATCACATTTGCATTGAAGAAGATAGAGTCATTGCAAGGATTGATCATTTTCATCACTATTAGTTTAAGGAGGCCATGGAAATTGAAAGGAGGTCTAACACTATGAATGGATATGCTGGTTGGAATATTAGTAGGTGTTGGGTCCCTGCCTTATCTTCTTAATTTTTCATATAAAAAAAAATAATACTATTATTCCTTTTATTCCCTTCAGTTTTATTTTATTTTTCTTTCTCAATTCTCATATCTTTCTTGTTCTTGACTTTCTCTTTTGATCAATTAGAATTTCAGGTATTCCTTTATTTCATGTGATTTATTTATTTATTTTGTTTACATACACACACACACACATATTGTTAGTTTTGTTGTTTTGATTAATTAAATTTGACCATATTATTATTTAATTTTAGTTATTTCTATTTCATTAATAGTTTCCCTTTGACTAAATGTTTTTTTCTTAATTCAATATTAATAACTATTTTCTAACAACTGCTTTCTCTATATTAAAATATTATCTATTAATAAATAATAATTCTTTAGTCAAAACTAGTTGTTATATTCTAATAAATAGAAAACATTTCTCTACATCTATTTAATTTGATGCCAAGATTTGGTTCTTCATCTTGTCCTGACAATGAAGTACACTACATGGTTCAAAACATGTCGACTTAATGTCTTTTATGTGATTTTTACCAAAATATCTCTCAACATTCATCATAGATAATATCATATATATCTAAGATAGATACAAATCGAATCTAGTACTATCCAAAGTACTTCAGTTTCACCCTTGTTCCACTCCCACCATTGTAAAAAAAATATATGAACCCCTTCCTCCTCTCTACATCTCCTCCTTATCCCTCTCTTCCACTATCTTTCCACTTATAAATTCCCAGCCTATCCATCACTTCTTCCAACCAACTCCCCTCCTAAATTCTCAATCTCTCCCTCACTTCCACTAACGAACTTCCATCTTAATTGATTTTGAGAAATTAGTTAATATTCATGGGCCACTTCCTTTATAAATTCCCAGCTTATCCATCACTTCTTCCAACCAACTCCCCTCATAAATTCTCAATCTCTCCCTCACTTCCTCTAAAAAACTTCCATCTTAATTGATTTTTAGAAATTAGTTAATCTTCATGGGCCACTTCCTTTAACCAAATATAATGTGATTTAATTTTGTAAATAATTTTGGTATTCAAAGTGATTTAATTTAAATATAAAATTCAATATTATTCCATGTTGATTTAGTTTAACATGAATTATAAATTTTGATTTGTTTTAATGTAGCATTTAATGTTTTTCTAATTTGATTTAATAGTAATAATATTATATTATTTTTTCATCACAAGATTCAAAGTAGTTATTAATATAACATTAAATTTATGATTGGATTAATTATATTAAATTAAATAAACTAATTAATTAATTAGCATAACCTAATTATTGAGATAAATAACAATTATGAACCTTATTATGTTAATAAATCAATTAAGGCACAATACATCCAAGACAACAAAGCTTAAGTCTTATTTTAATACAACATAATAATACTAGTGTACAATTATATATGTGTTGTTGGTGCATATATAGCTCATGCATGTAATAGTAACATTACCCATCACAGTTAATTAATAATGTAACAAATTTCACAATGAAATAATCAATATACACCAATCATAATAGCAAAATTTCATTAGTCACAACAATGAAACATAAATGAAACATTTTTATATATTCTTGTAGTCGAGTTAAACATTTAATACAAGGTGTTAGGGTCCTATAATAAGGGGATTCATAATTTTGAATGGCTATGGTTAGTCTTGTAATATTGTACATACTTTTGCTTTCTGAAAAATGTTTTCCATATTAAAAGTTAAAAAATGTAAAGAGGATATGTCCTAAAAGAATAATCAAAGGACAAAAAGAAAGAGAAAAAGATAAAAAAAAGTGAAAGATATGAACCCCCAAAAGAAATAAAACAGATCATGAAAGTGTGGAAATTCAAATGCCACTACTTTTTAATATTTTATGCAAAATAAGGTTGTCTGCAACTTGTTAGAAATGCCACAATCCATGATGGTAAAAAGGCTTAATCTTGACTCATTCATGTTTTAAATTTCATGTTGATATATAAAGAATAATGATCTAGCCAAACTATTTAACCTTGGCAGATCAGTAATTAGGTAGAGAATAAAAATGAGCTCATCAGCTTAATCTAAGTCGTTGGAAGTTATAAGGTTAGAATTAGATAGTTTACTTGTCAAAAGAAAAGGGAATAAAGGGCCAGAAAGCTCAAATGCACCTAATAAAATGAAGAAAAAATGTTAGGATAAATATGTTAGAGTCTAGATTTATCTCAGGCTAAAAAGACAAGGTTCTAGGTCCACATCAAACCACGCTCAGCCTCGTAGCTAACCCTACGATGATAGGAGAGATCCTGAGGGCTCTCTCCGGGTCAATGAGGCTAGAGATGACTAAATTTGCAACTGATCTTAGGCTAGGTATTAAGTGCAGGGATTTGATTTGGTTTTTTGAGGGTTTTGTTGAAAAAATGGGAAAGGAAAATTTGGGCTTGGGGATGAGGCAGAGTTTCTGTAGAGTTCCGATTGGGGCAAGGGAGGCAATCGTTTTGATGCTTTAAAGTGAGTGAGATGGATAGATCAGATTGGTGAGGAGCTAAGGAGAGCAAGAGAGTCTCAATAATTCTCCTTAAACAGATGAAAACATGAAAATTTAAACAAATTCAAAGGCAGAGCATAACAGTTATGGAATCTACCTTAAACAATCATTTGTTCAAATTCAGAAGAAGAAGCTTGAAAATGATACACATAACACTAGTAAACTTACAATTACTTAGAGAAACACACCATCAAAAACATAAATCCACATGGATCCCAAACAGTGCTGCAAAACCCTGGTCTTTCCTTAGCCAAAAATACAGAAGCGAATGTACAATAGCGTTCCAAACCTTTCCCAAGAGTCCAACCCTGAAAATGACTTAGGAATTACATGATATAGACTAGCACAACCCATTCCCTTACCTCTAGGGGTCGAGCTCATCATTCTAGGAGTTGTTTAAACTAATTCTAAACAAGGAACTGAAATCTAGGTAGTCAAACAACTTACCCGTATATGCTAGGAAACTGATTCATTCACTCACATTTCACCTTTTGGTCAATGAATCTTCTAGAACAAGTAAAAATGTGCCAATATTACATCATGGTTGTCAAATTAAATCATGAAAATTTAAGAATAAATTCAAGAAGCAAAACTGGTCAAAACTGGGCGAATTGTTGAGCTGAACAATGAAAAACAAGCCAAAATTCTCTATGCGCCGCGCCAATTTCTCCGTGCGTCGTGCCACTTTGAGGCTGAGTTTGAGGCACTTGCTGAAGTCCAAATTGAGCCCAAGTGTGCTTGTTGGAAAGCCCTACCTGTCTAATTTCCAACCCAAGTGGAATTTCTGAATTTGGTGCCCATGTTTCCTTCCAAAACCTCAATCGCCCAAGACTGCTTCCTGTGTGTGAAATTAGGGGTAGAGAGGTAATGTTTAGGGTGTTTTTGACCTCCTGAGGACTCAAAACTTACCCAAACTTCTTGGCCATGCACCAACAGTAATGATTTTTCATGAAAAATCCAAAAATATAAATTTTTTTGTATTTGGACCTTCCTATCATAAGTGCACTCCACGTGGCGCGGCGCACAGGGAGAAGGCGCGACGCATAGAGCCTGTGTGTAGCACGTTTTGCAGGAGACTTTTGGAGGCCTTCCCGGTGTCCAAATTGGGCGCAGGATAGTTCGTTGGAAAGGTATTTGAGTCTAATTTCCAACCCAACTAGAATTTTTCAATTTGGATTTCATTTTACTTATAAAAAATCAAATCTCCCACGACTGGTCAAAATGTGCCAAATGAGGCTGCCTAAAGGCAAAGTGCTGTTACAGTCAACTTTTGAATGCCTTCCTCAACTCCAAATTGAGCTCATGATAGCTCATTGGAAAAGTATTTGTGTCTAGTTATCCTTTGACTGATCAAGTAAGTCATTTGGCCAACCAAGATAGGAGAAAACGTGATTTTCCAAAGGTCACTTCAGAGGTGCATCAATTCTCCCAAGGCGACTGTATTTTTGACATTTCTCCTAAACCATGACACCTGTGTAAAAATTGAAGGAGGTTTTATTCCATGGCCTGTTTTGGACAAAACATTCTCTCAATTTTCCCAAACTCATCTTTTATTTCTCAAAAACATCATTGGAGTAAAACCTATCCCGATGTGTGGAAGAGGGGATTTTTTGAAATGAAGTGAAATGAAGGGGATAAGGGGCTTCTAAATTCTTGAGGAAATTTTGAGAAGTATGGAGGGATGTTGGGAAGTAGGGGAAAGTGGAATCTCAAAAATTGAGTGAGGGGAAGGGGTCCAAAAGGGCAAAACACAGGCCTAGCCTAGAAAATAGGGTTTGTAGCAAGAAACCAGGGTTTGTGTGAAAATGAAGAATTTGAGGGATCTCAGTGACGGGAAGTGTTTAATAAGGTACAATAAGGATAGGGGAAGGTGTATGAACACCAGGATACAAGTTTTGCCAATGATTTGACCATCCAAGAGAAATTGCTTTCAAAACCCTAGGAGAGGGAAATGACCTTACCTAGGCGCAACTGAAGCATGAACAAGGTGTAAAATGACCCATTTGAACCTGACATGATGATGAAAACCCTGTCAATGATGGTACACTCAGCTGAATGGTGACATGGACCAACATTTGGACAAATTTGGAAGGAGAAAAAGCAAACACTAGACCTAATACCTAGTGACCAAATTTTGCTTAAAGACTCATTGAAATGACAAAATTTGACCTTGACACTTCAAAATCACTTTGTAAGAGCATGTTTGATCACTGAAGGAAGGCTGCAAAGATTGACACTAACATTGGCTCCAATGGGGATGGTAGCTCCTTGGAGGTGCCAAGAACGACAGATCTTTGGGAGCGCAGACCAACGCCTTATCCATTGGGCTATGGAGTCATTATCTCGACAAACAACACAAGACTTTGACTCATTTATTGACTGAAACCTGACTCAAACTAACTCGATGCAATACTGAAATGACTGAAAAAACTTGACTCTAACAAAATAACTCAAAATACTAAGACCTGAACTTAAAACTCAAAGTTTGGTGGCAGTACTTGACCACCTGTGTTTCTTACAAGACAATATATCATTAAACTATATCAAAATGCCAATGTAACCAATCAAGAATATGGCTTCTTGACTGATTCTTCCAATCAGATCTTCTGGTCAACAATTGATACTGGTAACTGGGCATCCAAAAACATAGTTGACCATGGTCTCCTTCATCACTGAACACTGCAATAATCACTTTCATTGTTGGCTGCAACAGATTTGCCATTGGATCCTGAAAAACATGAAGTCTTTCCTCCTGCTGAAAGAGCAAGGTGTCTTTCTCCTTTGATTCTGATCTTTCTTCACACTGTACTTCAATACGTTCCTAGTCCTCAGAAAATTCTGAACAAGTAGATGAGTAGATTTCCTCTTCAAAGAACACTTCAAAACATGAGACGTATGAGGAAGAATCTGAAAGAGAATCCCGAATGGTCTGATCTTCTGAAGTATGAATCTATGGTAGGTCATTTTCATATGATGTGACAGCCAGATTCTCATTACATTCATCAATCATAAGAAAATAAACTTCAGATGTTTCGTGAAACTCAAGCATGACATTTCTATCATCTACCAACGATTCATCCAAGGAAACTTTTTCACTTACTTGAACAAAGATTTCATCTTGTTTTTCATGAACTAACTGGATTACCTCGTTAAGAAGCTTGTGTTCTGATGAGATGGGGGCAGTTAGGTCTGTAACTCTGTCTTCTTCATTTGAGGCGGCTCCAATAATGCAATTCTCTTCTATGAGATCTGGAACAACATGTTCTTCCTCATCACAATCTGTCTCTCGATCTGATTTATCATCCTCATTTTCTGAGATTGGAACATAATTTTCCTGTGTATCCTCTTTTATTTCAACCAGATCTAAAATAAAACTTCTTCTTTCATCATTTTCAGCAATATGGAAATCTTCAACCAGTTGATTTTGATCCTACTGCAAAGTTTCCTCTAAGAGTTCTGTGTGCTGCTGAAATAGATTTTCATACAAGCTTCCATGATCTCATCATCCATGAAATTATCATCTTCATAATATTTCTCAAGGATTTCAATAAAACCATAAGCATTCTTGCAATAATATTGAATTAAATTTAATGATGGATAAGATTCTTTATACCTTTCAAAGAACATGGTATGAAAATCTTTCAAACAGTAAATACAAGCAGGCGGAAAACTTTCATACCAAGATTGGGCTTCACCTTCCAGAGTGGCTAGGAATATTTTCATCAAGCAATCTTCGGGAAAATCAACTTTCAATTTGTGAATATGCATGTGAAATCTAACCAGATGTAAAGCAGCATCCTTCCTACCATCATCTTTAAATGTAGGCAAATTCCTTGACCAATCTACCTTCAGAATCTTATTTGGAAAGCCTGGAATGTGATCTCGGCTCATGGGAGCGTATCTTCTTGCAACCCGATCCATCTTGAAAAGCTCAAAGCTACTAATCTTCCTGCAGTGGAGTCACCATGAAGCATTGATCTCTGGATTTTTCAGTGAATGAAGTCGCCAGGTGAATGATTTTAGCCTTCTTATGCATGATCGTTGTCCACCATCAACAATCAGATCTGAACTTGATACATGTACTGGGGCAGTTAACAAGTTAGATGTCACATTTACAAGCTAGACTGGAGATTGACTGAAGTAGCATTTATCTACTTCCACTAATGCAAAGCAAAAGCGTTTTGAAGGCTCCCTGGCATAACTTCAGGCTCCGTTTGTAGCTTATAAAACAAATGACATCAACAAGCAAACCATTTTCCTCCCCAGTATGGTCGCCACTATGTTAGAGCCTAGATTTGTCTCAGGCTGAAAAGACAAGGTTCTAGGTCCACATCAAACCACGCTTAGCCTCGTAGCTAGCCCTACGAGGACAGGAGAGGGCTCTCTCCAGGTCAATCTCGGCAAAAGGTAATCAATGAGGCTCAAGATGACTAAATTTGCAACTGATCTTAGGCTAGTTATTAAGTGCAGGGATTTGATTTGGTTTTTTGAGGGTTTCATTGAAAAAATGGGAAAGGCAAATTTGGGCTCGGGGATGAGGCACAATTTCTGCAGAGTTTCGATTGGGGCAAGGAAGGAAATCGTTTTGATGCTTTAAAGTGAGTGATATGTGTTGGCTAGTTGATTTGTTTATTGATTAACAATCAAGTACCACATTAAATTGTCAACCTGGGAAAGTCTTTTATTTCAAAGGCTACCGCGTACTGTATGTACTTAACTCTAAAAGCATTAAAAAGCTGTAGTATACGTAATTCTCACGTTATGTGATAACAGTGTACTGTAAAGATAAAATGGAAGCAATTAATTTAAGATGAAAAATCTGAAAAGAAAAGTGATGGATGCTCTGTTATCAGAGGATCAGGACCCTATCCTCCAAACAAGGACGTTCAGCACCTGCCCCTGTAACCAGATTGCTAATACACACTGTAATTCTAATTCACCAGTGAAGTACAGTTCAAATGATTAACAAAATAGAGTGCCAGCAAAAAGGAAACTATCAAAGATAATGCTACAGAATCCAAAACAGAGTACCAGCATAAAGAAATTACCAAACACACTTACACACTTGACAGAAAAGTAAATGGGTGAATCTTGTGAGGAAGGTGGGCCCAGTCCCTCTCACAAGATTCCCCAGAACGTAAATGCTAAATTAGATGCTCAGAACAATCTTCTATTCATCTGCCAAAAGATCTAATTACAATGAGAGTTCAGACTTTGCTGTTGTCTTTCAAAATTCCCTTTACAAAACTATTTTCCCCCTCTTCTCCAATGTAGATGTCTCCTCTTTATAGAGGAGACATCTATTACAATAGATTATCACAGTTCATTCAGTTAGATCTTTCTGTCAAAAATAAGAGTTATAGGATACTGTTACAATAATGTATTCTTTCTTGGGCTTCTTGCTGTTACACGACTGGTAACCGAACTTTGACCATCTTCTTGGGATTCTCGCCTTATCCTTCGCCGTTTCCCCATGGTTGCTGATTTAGTAAACCCGTGCTATTTCTGATATTTTAGCAACTGTGTTTTGCCCTTTTTGGACAGTTGCTGATCATGCTGCGTTAGCGCGGAATTCCGGCGATCTTCAGATAGTTTCCGTTTGTTATTTCCAATTGTTGCAAAATAGCATTCCCCTGCTTTAGATAGTTGTTGTTGCTAGTTGTAGCAATTGCGTAGTTGCTGCTTCTGGTGTTGCAGCAACTACGTAGTTGCTGTTTCTGGTGTTATAGCAACTGCGAATTGTAATTCCTGCAGACTTTAGACAGTTCCACGGTTACTTGGCACTTAGTTAGCTTTTCCAAAGATAAATATAAAGATAATCATGAACATGTAATGAACAATTAAACATATAGATATGCGAAGAATTATTTCATACCTTGGGGTGATTAAGTCATCATGTAATCAAAGCTTACAACTATTGAACTGAAAAAGGATAATATTATGGCCAAAATATAAGGTCAAAAATGGTCAATTCTGAATCCTAACATCCCCCCCAACTGAAGAGATTGCATGTCCTCATGCAATGCTTACTCTGAGTCTGAATCGGAGTACTGGGATGAACAGTGTAGATTACTGAGACAATAGTTATAGGAAGTGACATCAAACTTATCTCTGAACCCACAGACAGTCTGTATTTGCCTCCATGCTGCTGCTTCTTCCTTTTTGGATGATCCAAATTGACCCCTGTATTGTTCACCAGATAACCATAGAAGTGGAAATTTAAATCTGTATCCAATCCAATTCTCAGCACAGTATTGCATGCATCTAACATAGTAAGGTACCCTTGAGAGTGTTGCCTGTAAATTAGGTGGATTATAAGGGTGGTATTCCTGCCTCTCCTTGGGGCAGTTTTCCCAGAACAAGTTATTTGCCTTCACAGCCAATGGTGCCTTAGTTTTCACATAATGTTGACAGTCTCTCAGGACCACTGCTTGTAGTTGCCTGACGTGGTCCTTCATTTCAGGATCACTTATCATTCTTTGATGTTGTGTAATGAAGGTGGCTACGTTTTGAGGTTCAGCCCTAATCCACAGAAGGCAATTCTGTTCATTATGTTGAGCTGAGGTAAAAGCGTTCTGCCATGTAAGTTGGTTTGCTAAAAACGAGATGAAAGCTCTCAGCTATATGTCGCCAACCACAGGTAGCATATTCATGTTTCTTTCTTCGGTCATGGCTTCATTATGGAGATAAAGCTCACATAACAGATTTTGATCATTTTTAGGTGCCTCAGCAAAGGTTTGCATAAATTGCTCTGATGTAACCACCTGATGAGGTCTACCTTCCTTAACAGCCTTTATCTGTAAGAATTTCAGTCTTTCCCTAAAAAATGTTGCATAATTGAAAGAGGGTTTCCTTGTGGCAAGTATTCTCTGGAATAATTCAAACATTTGGGACAATCTGGCTTTTAGTTCCTTAATTTCTTTGTACTGAGCTCTACACTGCTCAAGTGCTTCCCAGTTCTTATATGCATAATTGAACCAGGTCCCCTTTTGCTGTTGGAATGCTTTGCCTTGTGACAGCTCAAATTCCCTCCACCATTTTCCTTTTAGTTCTTGAAAACTATCTGTTTCTGTGCATGCATCACTAACAGAGGGAAGTTCTGTTTGTGTAAAGGCATCAACAAGGGTAATCTGCTCTGTGATAATTGGAGTAGGCCGGGATGATCCAATGTCTCCCTTTCCATTTCCAGCTACTGTTTCTTTTTCATGTTCTATATTCTGTACTGATTCTTGTGTATCTGCTTCCTCTTCTTGTTCTGTGGCAATTTGGGTAGGCCGGGGTGAATCTATGCCTTTTTCCTCATTTCCTCCTGTTTCCTGTGTAACTGCTTCCTCTTCTTGTTCTATGGTGATTTGGGTAGGTCGGGGTGAGTCTATGCCTTTTTCTTGATTTCCTGCTGTAACTTCTTTTTCTTCTTGTTTTATGGCGATTTGGGTAGGCCGGGGTGAGTCTATGCCTTTTTCCTCATTTCCTTCTGTAACTATTTCTTGCTTTTGGGTAGGCCGGGGTGAGTCTATGCCTTTTTCTTCGTTTCCTCCAGTAACTTCTTTTTCTTCTTGTTCCATGGCAGTTTGAGTAGGCCGGGGTGAATCTATATTTTCTTCTTCATTTTCTTCTGTAACCATTTCTTCCTTTTGGGTAGGCCAGGGTGAGTCTATGCCTTTTTCCTCTTCTTTATTCTCTGTTACCTCCTGCATAGTTTCTGGAGAACTTGCTGGTTCTTGTGTTTCAACAAGTTCTTCTATTTGCTCTGGTGCAGTTTTTGGAGAACTTACTGGTTCTTGTGTGTCAGCAAGTTCTTCTGTTTGGTCTGGTGTAGTTTCTGGAGAACTTACTGGTTCTTGTGTGTCAGCAAGTTCTTCTGTTTGCTGTGGTGCAGTTTCTGGAGAACTTACTGGTTCTTGTGTGTCAGCAAGTTCCTCTGTTTGCTCTTGGTGCAGTTTCTAGAGAGCCTATTGGTTCTTGTGTGACAACAGGTTCCTCTATCTGCTTCTGCACCATTTCTGGAGAGCCTGTTGGTTCTTGTGTGACAACACATTCCTTTGTTTCAACCACAACAACAGGGACTTCCTTCATTGGTTCTACCACTACCTTGTATCCTGCTTGAGTATATATGTCACCACAACTAGTACACACATATTCATTATCCTTACTCTTCTCTGCTGCAGATGCTACTCGTGCTAAAATATGCAGGCTAAATTCATTTTGATAGGCTTCCTTGACCCTTATAATTTCCTCCTGGTAGTCCTGAATTTGAGCTTTTAGAAATTCAATTTCTTCCTGCAGAGCAGATATGGTGGGCTGAGCTTGTGGAGCAGGAGGTTCCAGTGGAGGCAAAGGTTGTGCTTTAACATTGATTTGATCCCTTATACCTTCAACAGGTGGTTCTTGTGTGTCACCTAGGGTAGTGGATTTTTCTTGTGTTGCAGCTTCTTGGCCAATATTACCTTGGGTGTCGGTAGCTGGTTCTTGTGTGTCAGCTGCCTTAAAATATGATGTCACGAAACTGTGAACACTCTGCATCTCAGCCTCCGAGGGTGAGGGAGAGGAGTTTCGAGGGTTGGTGGGAATGCGGGTTTTTAAGGTAATGGGTGGTGAACTGGGAGGGGTGTGGCTAGGAGATTCAACTATTGCAGACGATCGAGTCCTTTGCTTGGGTAGAGAAGCAGGGAATTCACGCATTTTTCTTTTCAGACTGGCTTTCTTTAAGATAGGGACAGTGGTAGAAGTAACAGCTGCTTTAGCCGAAGCCCCAGTTCTTCTTCTTTTTGGTGGGGTTTCTATTTTCCTCTACATTTTCCGTTTGAGCAAGGTAATAGGGATGTTATCATCAGAGTCGTCAGTAGAAATAACAAGTATAGGAATGGATGGATTGGTTCTGTTAGGGGATGGAGTTGTTTCCGTGGGTATTTCTACTGCTGATTGCTCATTTTCAGCAACTTGTGGGGGTGTTTGCTGGAGGACTTCTTTAGGAATGTCGTCTGCTTGCTGAGGGATTTCTTCGGGTATTTGCTCAGGAATGTTCTCTGTTTGCTGAGGGATTTCTTCGGGTATTTGCTCAGGAATGTTCTCTGTTTGCTTAGGGATCTCTACATCTGGCTAAGGTACGTCTTCAGCTTGGTGAAGAATTTCCTCTTCCTGATGAGGAATTTTCTGTTCCGGCTGTGGAATTTCTGCCTCTTGATGGGGATTAATGGGGGGTGGAGGGTTATTTAAGGCGAGGCCTCTATTTATCAGCAATTGAGCTAAACGGTGATGTTTCAAGGAAAGAAGCGGACGCTTTGCATTAACAGTGTAACGTGACATATTTTTAAGACATCCCAATAAATAATATGGCATGTTTATCAACTGACGATTTCTCAAATGATTCAACAAGACGAAATCGTGCTAGTAAATTACTTGGTACCGACCTTCGCACGTCAGGTATTGCTTCACAAATTCGGCAACTTTCGGCCACGGTTGAGGCAATGACTGAAGTGCTACACCTCTACCCTTCGGTTCCACCTGCTCGCCTGGTTGAAGAAAATCCTGCTGCGCATTAAGGATCAAGTGCTTCCTACTAAACCACCGTATGCCATTAGCTGGTAGCTCGGTAACTTGGGCTATGACTTCCTCCGTTACTGGGATTTGGACTCCTTGAACAACAGAGAATCCTTCTCTTAAATTGCATGCAAATTCGAGGACTTGCTGCGCGTCGAAGTCTGGAAGTCTCCTGAAATAATCTAGCCATCCCGCTTGCTGAAAAATTTGTAAACTTCGGGATAGAGCTCAAGAAGTGTTGTTGTGCCAGGTTCATATGTGATGAGATTTCCTCCCATAGCTGTTGTTTCAGTGAATTTCACAGTTCAGAGCCGAGTTTCTAAATTCAGTTCAGAGTAAACCGTTGCAAATGGTAACATGCCGTGATAAGGTGACTTTTACATATTACCAGGAGAGTTAAGGGTGGCGACAGTTGGCGTAGTATGCAATTATGAGAGCGCTTTGGTAATCCCCCCCCCCTTATGTGTAAGTGATATGATTGGAAGTACAATTATTTGGTAGTCCTATCAGCTTCTCCACATTAACTATCATTTAATGTCCATACATAATCATGCGTACCTTTATGTTTTACCTTTTTGGTTGCTGCATCAAAAAGTCTTGTCTTATCTTTTGCTGGATCATAATGATTACCGCGGGTCTAAGAGCATGAGAATACCAGCGATTTTTGATAATAATGACGGGAAGTGATATTGGAGTATCGTAATCATCACAAGGAGTGGTGTATTTTATAAAAAATTCGTTTCTTGGGGCTGAAGTGGAGAGACTGGTGTTTTTATAAATGAGAGAATTGCTAGAAAGGTATTACGGGATCGGGAAGTGGTGTTGCAGCAACGGGGCTTGGTGTTGCGGCTACGGGAAGTGATGTTACATCATCGGGAAAAGATGTTGTAGTAACGTGAAAAGGTATTGCAGCGACGGGAATTGGTGTTGCAGCAACAGGAATTGGTGTTGCAGCAACGGGAGTTGGTGTTGCAGCAACGAGAATTGGTGTTGCAGCAACAGGAGTTGGTGTTGCAGCAACGGGAATTCCAAGTCCGCAAAGTGATTCCTTTAAAGCTTTCATTCTCATCTATTTTCCACAGCTCAAATCTGCAAAATACTGAAATATAATATGGTAACCCTTGGCATGGATTATTAGTAATTAAAAAGAATATCTATCCTAAAAAAAAATGCATAAATAAACAGAAATTTAAGTGCTTTGAGGAACAGCAAGTTCCCCTGGAAAAGAATACTGTTTAATTGCCATGCAAGTGGCTTTAAAATCTTCTTTAGAAACAGGCCTTTGATATAAACGGAGTCGATAGCCATTCACTAGTAGTGGTGTTCTGCTTCCATCAATTGTTAAAAGTCTAACTGTCCCATTTGGAAAAACAACATCTACTTCATAAGGCCCTAACCACCTTGTTCTTAACTTACCTTGGAAATTCTCGAAACGGGAATCATAAAGTAGAGCCCAGTTACCTTTCTGGAACTGCTTTTGCTTGATGGTTCTGTCATGCCACTTGCTTCTTTGTTGCTGTATCATGGTTGTTTGATGGATGGCATCCAGTCTTTTCTCGTCCAATTCTTGAAGTTGCTGTAACCTGGCTGTCTGTGCATCAGTCAAATCAAGGTTAACAGCTAAAGCAGCTCTTAAAGTTTTGATCTCAAACTCTACAGGGAAAATAGCATTCTTTCCAAAAACTAATTCATAGGGTGAAAAGCCTGTAGTATTCCTCCAAGTAGTTCTATAGGCCCATAATGCCTCGGGAAACCTTTGAAACCAGTCCCTTCTATTCTCCTTTATTGTTTTTGTTAGGATGGCTTCTATGACTTTATTGGTGCTTTCTACCTGCCCATTTGCTTGGGGGTGATAAGGTGTAGTCATTTTGTGCTTAATATGATATTTCTGAAGCGTATTTTTGAAGCCATGAGAGTTGAAAGGAGGTCCTCCATCTGTGACTAATTCTCTAGGCAATCCAAATCTAACAAAGATTTATTCAAATAAAAATGTTAGTACTGCTTCTTCATTAGCTTTAAGGAGTGCCTTAGCTTCTACCCATTTAGTCATGTAATCTGTGCATACTAATATGTACACTTTTTGATTGGATGGAGGATTAATGGGACCTATAAAATCTAATGCCCATTTCTCAAAAGGTTCAAGAATTACCTGGGAATTGAGTGGCATTTCATCCCTGTGATTAGGCTGGCCCATTCTTTGATAGCTATCACAGGCCTTGACATATTTTCTAGCATCTTTGAAGAGTGATGGCCAATAATAACCCATTCTAAGTACCTTGTGTGCTGTTCTTTTATCTGCAAAATGTCCTCCACAAGGGCCATCATGACAAGCTTTTAGTACATCATAAATTTCATCTTCACCAATGCACCTTCGGATTTCCTGATCGATTCCTGTATGGAAAAGACACCTGCTTATCCAGCTGTACCTAGCACTTTGCTGAATGATCTTTCTTCTTTCCCTGTGTGATAGGTGTGATGGTAATTTTCCTGCAACTAGATAATTGGCAATGTCTGCATACCAAGGTGAGTGAGCAGATACTGCAAATAAATATTCATCAGGAAAAGAATCATCTACTGGAGCATTTTCATCAGTTTTTAATCAAGAAAGGAAATCAACAACTACATTTTCTTTTCCTGGCCTATCTACAATTGTGATGTCAAATTCTTGTAATAATAACAACCATCTGGTGACTCGGGCATTTGTAACTGATTTATTCATCAGATATTTAATGGCCGAGTGATCAGTATGCACAAAAGTAGTGTAGCCAGTGATATAATGTCAAAATTTATTGATAGCATAAATAACTGCTAGGAATTCCTTCTCAGTGACTGTATAATTCAATTCAGCTGGTGTCATATTCTTACTGATAAAATAAATGGCATAGGGAAGACTATTTTCTTCCTGACCCAAGATAGCTCCAATTGCAGTGTCTGAGGCATCAGAGGATATATGAAAGGGGAGTGCCCAATCAGGTCCTCTCAAAATGGGAGCTGCAGCCAAGTGATGTTTGAGTTCATTAAATGCTTTTTCACAATCATCAGTCCACTTAAATTCAGCATTCTTTGTTAATAACACAAATAGGGGAGAAGCTATTTTGGAAAAATTCTTAATAAATCTTCTATAGTATCCAGCATGTCCTAAAAAGCTTCTTACATCAGTTTGTGTTTTAGGGATAGGGAGGGTCTGAATTACCTGTATTTTAGCTGGATCGACTTGAATTCCTAGGAATGAGACAAAGTGACCCAATACAATACCTTGATTCATCATCATATGACACTTTTTAGTGCTTAAGGCAAGGTGTGCTTCTATACACCGCTTAAGTACTTTTTCAAGATTCTGCAGTGCATCCTCAAAAGTCACTCCATAAGGAGTAAAGCCATCCATAAATATTTCTAATGAATCATTTAGCATATCAGAAAAAATCCCTATCACTGCTCTTTGAAATGTTGCTGGAGCATTACATAGTCCAAATGGAAGTACCATGTAAGCAAAGGTCCCCCATGGGCTAGTAAACGCGGTCTTGTCTTGGTCTTGGGGTGCAATCTTAATTTGATTATATCCACTAAACCCGTCCAAGAATGAAAAGAATTTCTTACCTGCCAAATTATCCAATACCTGATCAATGAATGGTAAAGGAAAATGGTCTTTCTGGGTGGCTTTATTCAGTGCTCTGTAATCCACACATACTCTCCATTTGCCATTTTTCTTGGGTACAATCACAAGTGGGGAAACCCACTCACTATCAGATATAGGATATATAAATCCCGCATTCAAGAGTTTTTGAAGTTCCTCCTTCACAATTTCCCTTAGATTGGGATTCATTCGCCGCTGGGGTTGACAGACTGGCCGGGATCCCTCTTTAATATAAATACGGTGAGTGCATAGCTCAGGGGAGATCCCTTTCATATCTGTATAGTCCCATGCAAATGCTTCTTTATTTTCCTGGAGTAACTTTATTAACTACTGTTTTTCATTATCAGTTAAGTTATGATTTATATTTAATGTTTTTCCAGGCTTAATTTCTATTGTTGTACTTTTGGAGGGGCTGCCTACTGTTGTCTGAAATAAACTTTTATCTTTCAGGTTCTGCTGAGATTCAGATTCTAAAATTGCAGTGAAGTGATTATACATTTCTGGGCTGACCGAAGAAGGTTCAGAAATGAAACTGCTGATTAATTCATCTTCGGTAGAGTCTTTGAAGGTTAAGGCTTGTTCGATAGTCAATATAGGTTGGGTCTCTTCATCCTCATAATCTACCCATACAGAATTATCATTATTAATCATGGGTGTAGCATGAGGATAAAGGGTAAGCTGTTTGGTTTCCTGCCCATTAGAGATGGTCATTGATCTTGATCTACAGCTGATGAAAGCATCTGCTATAGCCAGCCAAGGTCTTCCTAGAATCAGTGGATGACCCCCCAACTTTGTTTTAGTTTGTAACACCACAAAGTCAGCTGTGTAATTCCAGGATTCTACAGAAATTATTAAATCTTCAATGACCCCTTCCAGTTTAATTGTAGAGCGATCAGCCAATTCTAGGATGGTTGGAGTTTCCCTAATAAAGTTTTTTAACTGAAGAAATTGTGTTGTTTCAAGTGTCATAATATTTATTGCAGCACCTAAATCTACTAGAACCTTAGAGACAAAAGTTTTTCCAACCTGGACTGTTACTGTAGGGTGACTAGGGTCACCATATTTCACAGGATGATCTTTTTCTGTCATTAAAGCAGTCAGTTCTCCCATCACATGAACTATGGGGGGGTCCTTAGCTTTTCTTCCAGGTTTTTTTATGCAAATATCTCTAACAGTCCTAGCATAAATGGGAACATCTCTTAATGCTTGCAATAATGGGATTTTAACGTATAAATTCTGTAGCTCGCCTAGAAGGTTAAAAGCAGGTTGCTCAAGTGTTTTAGTGAGGGCTAACCGTTCAGGAAATGGTGGATCTGCTGTTTGATCATGGTTGTTCGATGCTGCCTCTACTGTTTCAGCATTAGCTGATTTTTCTTTTGTAACTTCCTCTCTATCAGAGTCAGTAATGTCATCAATGATTGGTTCAACGATTCTCCCTGAGCGAAGGTGGATATCGTTACATTGCATGGGGGAGACAGACTGATTTTGAATATCAATTGCTTGCAAGGCTTTATTATTATTTGGGTTAGGATTGGGTTGCACAGGCAGCTGCGGTCTAATTGCCTGGTTATTTGAAGGAGTATTGGATGGTAAGGAAAGAGACTGTTGATGTTGAGGAAATGAGATCTGTTGGGCTGCCCAGCCTGGGTTCCATTGATTAAGATATGGTTGCTGGGGAGCCCAAGGATTCCATATTGTAGGATCAGGAAAAGGAAGATTTGGTTGCTGCATAGGTGGAAAATTCATTGTGTTAAAGGGTGGGTACTGCATTTGGTTCATAGGTGGGTAATTTGTTTGAAAAGGAGAGTGATTATTCCAACGACTAAATGTTGTGTTAGAATTCATACCTTGTCTTTGTGGCCACTGCCTCCTTTGTGTCATCAAGTACACTGCTTCAACCTCTTCTTCAGTTGACTGCAATGCTGATTTAATTCCAGGCAGGGAAGGGCATTGCTGGGTCTCATGGTCCTTTTCACAGATTGTACAGATTGGTACCTTATCTAGTGGGCATTCCCTGAGTGGGTGTTTTTCTCTGCATTTGGAACAAAAAATAGCTAGGGCAGCTTCTGCTTCAGCCTGTTTCTTTTTTACCTGCAGAGCATCAATTTGTGAAGCAAAAGAACTTAACATTTCAGTTTTAAATTCTTCTAATAAATTACCTATTTCAACCCTTGTTCCTCCTCCACTTGCTGACTTCTGAACTCTTGAATATACATAGTCCCTGCTTTTTGATCTGCTCACTGCTCCTCTTGAACATCTCATGCAGAGGTTAACAATTTCATCAAATGGCTCTTTAGAAATATCTCCTTTTCCTAACATATTCAACATGTCCAAGCAGTCATCTCGGACCCCTTTCAGCAATATTGTTTTCAGAATATCCTTACTCATGTTAGGGTGGTCAGACCGCTGTAAATTATACTGCAGTCTTTCCACAAAGTCTTCCAGATTCTCATCCTCCTTCTGAACCATTTTAAACAATTCTTCTTTCCTTTCTCTTGTCCGGCAGTAATCCTGATATTTGGCCAGAAAGCTTTCTTTCATCTAATCCCAGGTAGTGATTTCCTGAGCTCCTAAGCTCATAAACCACCTTAACGCATTTCCTTTCAGTGTTGCTGGGAACAGTTTTAGTTTCTGATTAGGGTTCACATAATCATAACTTCTACATAGTATATCGAATTCAAAGAGGAATTCATCTGGGTCTTCAGAGGATAACCCATGAAAGTTGGGTAATGCTGAGAGTGGAATGTTCTTCATGGGGTTTGCTCCTCTTGGGAGCTCCCCAATAGGGAATTCCAGGGTAGAGAGTGAATTTTCCCCTCTTCCTTCTGTTCTGTTATCCTCCATTGGTCTTTTCCCCGAATCACTTGCTTTATCTTCTGTATCTTCTGTTTCTTCAGGTTCTTCTACCGGTTCCTCAGTATATTCTGGTACTTCCAACTTTCTTTCAGGTCCTAGTACATCCTCTGTCTGTCGATCTGTTTGTGAGGAATGCTGGATCTGAGGCCTTCGGGAACTCGTCCTCTGTGATGTCTCCGCCTTGGAGATAATTTCGTCAATAAAGGTTTTTCTTCCTCCTCCGCCCTTGCCGCTTGTGAAATTAGGTTTCCTGCGTCCTCTCATGCACATGTTATTCTCAAAAAGAAACCATCAATGCTTTTAGAAATCTCTAGTCGCCTTCCCCGGCAACGGCGCCAAAATGTTGGCTAGTTGATTTGTTTATTGATTAACAATCAAGTACCACATTAAATTGTCAACCTGGGAAAGTCTTTTATTTCAAAGGCTACCGCGTACTGTATGTACTTAACTCTAAAAGCATTAAAAAGCTGTAGTATACATAATTCTCACGTTATGTGATAACAGTGTACTGTAAAGATAAAATGGAAGCAATTAATTTAAGATGACAAATCTGAAAAGAAAAGTGATGGATGCTCTGTTATCAGAGGATCAGGACCCTATCCTCCAAACAAGGACGTTCAACACCTGCCCCTGTAACCAGATTGCTAATCAAGGAAAATTTTAAGGATGGAAATTTTTTTTGAAGTTTAAAATATTGGCGAATCTCACTAATCCCTAATATGCAAATTATAAATGTTTATTGATATATTTGTAAAATTAATCAAATTTATAATTATTTTATATATAGTCTCTCTATAATGTTGGCAATTTTTAAGGTAAAATAATTTTATATTCTAAAATTTGGGCGAATCGTCTTTTATAAAATTGGAAATTGGCGAATCTTTTTTGTGGAAAAATCATGGAAAATTAGCCCACTGGGCGAACATTAGCCCCTAAAATTTTCCATGTTGCTAATACACACTGTAATTCTAATTCACCGGTGAAGTACAGTTCAAATGATTAACAAAACAGAGTGCCAACAAAAAGGAAACTATTAGAGATAATGCTACAGAATCCAAAACAGAGTACTAGCATAAAGAAATTACCAAACACACTTACACACTTGACAGAAAAGTAAATGGGTGAATCTTGTGAGGAAGGTGGGCCCAGTCCCTCTCACAAGATTCCCCAGAACACAAATGCTAAATTAGATGCTCAGAGCAATCTTCTATTCATCTACCAAAAGATCTAATTACAATGAGAGTTCAGACTTTGCTATTGTCTTTCAAAATTCCCTTTACAAAACTATTTTCCCCCTCTTCTCCAATGTAGATGTCTCCTCTTTATAGAGGAGACATCTATTACAATAGATTATCACAGTTCATTCAGTTAGATATTTCTGTCAAAAATAAGAGTTACAGGATACTCTTACAATAATGTATTCTTTCTTGGGCTTCTTGCTGTTACACGGCTGGTAACCGAACTTTGACCGTCTTCTTGGGATTCTCGCCTTATCCTTCGCTGTTTCCCCATGGTTGCTGATTTAGTAAACCCGTGCTGTTTCTGATATTTTAGCAACTGTGTTTTCCCCTTTTTGGACAGTTGCTGATCATGCTGCGTTAGCGTGGAATTCTGGCGATCTTCAGATAGTTGCCGTTTGTTATTTCCAGTTGTTGCAAAATAGCATTCCCCTGCTTTAGATAGTTGCCGTTGTTGGTTGTAGCAACTGCGTAGTTGCTGCTTCTGGTGTTGCAGCAACTGCGTAGTTGCTGTTTCTGGTGTTACAGCAACTGCGAATTGTAATTCCTGCAGACTTTAGACAGTTCCACGGTTACTTGGCACTTAGTTAGCTTTTCCAAAGATAAATATAAAGATAATCATGAACATGTAATGAACAATTAAACATATAGATATGCAGAGAATTATTTCATACCTTGGGGTGATTAAGTCATCATGTAATCAAAGCTTACAGCTATTGAACTGAAAAAGGATAATATTATGGCCAAAATATAAGGTCAAAAATGGTCAATTCTGAATCCTAACAATATGGATAGATCAGACTAGTGAGGAGCTAAGGAGAGCAAGAGAGTCTCAAGAATTCTCCTTAAATAGATAAAAACATGAAAATTTAAACAAATTCAAAGGCAGAGCATAACAGTTATGGATTCTACCTTAAACAATCATTTGTTCAAATTCCGAAGAAGAAGCTCGAAAATGATACACATAACACTAGTAAACTTACAATTCCTTAGAGAAACACACCATCAAAAACATAAAGCCGCATGGATCCCAAACAGTGTTGCAAAACCCTGGTCTTTCCTTAGCCAAAAATGCAGAAGTGAATGTACAATAGAGTGCCAAACCTTTCATAAGAGTCCAACCTTGAAAATGACTTAGGAATTACATGACATAGACTAGCCCAACCCATTCCCTTACCTCTATGGGTCGAGCTCATCATTCTAGGAGCTGTTTGAACTAATTCTAAACAAGGAACTGAAATCTAGGTAGTCAAACAACTTACCCCTATATGGTAGGAAACTGATTCATTCACTCACATTTGACCTTTTGGTGAATGAATCTTCTAGAACAAGTAAAAATGTGCCAATATTACATCATGGTTGTCAAATTAAATCATGACAAGTCAAGAATAAATTCAAGAAGAAAAACTGGTCAAAACTGGGCGAATTGCTGAGCTGAACAGTGAAAAACAAGCCAAAATTCTCTGTGCGCCACGCCAATTTCTCTGTGTGTCGCCCCACTTTGAGGTTGAGCTTGAGGCACTTTCTAAAGTCCAAATTGAGCCTAAGTATGCTTGTTGGTGTTGGGTGTGGAGCCTGATTATCTTCTATATTCAAAGGTATCGCCACATAGGTCCCCAGCTCGAAATGGGGGCGGCAACGTCGCCCGTAACATGTTCGCTGCAGGGGGGGTCCAGGGGGGGCGGCTGCCTTGTAAAAGTATAGTAATTTCTAGTCAATCTGGGCCGTTCATTAGGCGGATGATCTGACGGTAGAACTTATGTTTATTTTAGGGTTTTTTGCCCTAGAAGGCAACCCCTCTCTTTGTATGAGGGTATTGTATTTGAGGTTGTGTGATAGATGTGTATTCTGTGAGCGAGAAACAGAGAGGTGAGACTGTGAGAGAAAACAGAGGATATCACAGCGGATTTGTTGTAGGTTGTGTCTCTTCATTTTGCTAGATAATAGAAAGGAAGGACTGGCTGTTCGGGGTGGACGTAGCCCAAACTGGGTGAACCACGTATATCTGTGTCTCTCTTGTTTTGTGCGTTTTCTGTGTTTATATTTCTGCAATATTTTATGTGTTCCATTGCTCCATAATATATAATTTTCTAACAACTGTTATCAGAGCTGAAGGTCTATTTGGCTGATAAACTCGCAGGAAAGAAGGGTTCCTGGTTCGAGTGGGAGCAATGGCGGAAGATGGTAAGTTTAGGGTCGAGAAATTTAACGGCCAAAACTTCTCGCTGTGGAAGATGCATATGGAAGATTATCTGTATCAGAAAGATCTATACCTACCATTGGGCGGAAAAACAAAGATGCCGACGGGTATGAAAGACGAAGAATGGAACCTTCTCGATAGAAAGGCACTCAGAACAATACGGTTGTGCCTTTCTGCATCAGTCGCCTTCAACATTTCGAAGGAAACCACGACAGAGGGTTTGATGCAGACGTTGTCGAAACTATATGAAAAAACCTCGGCCTCAAACAAGGTATTTCTTATGAAACGATTATTTAATATGAATATGTTGGAAGGTGGATATGTTGCAAACCATTTAAATGATTTTAATACAGTTACAAGTCAGTTAAGTTCTGTAGGGGTAAACTTTGATGATGAAGTTAGAGCTCTGTTATTCTTGTGCTCATTACCAGAAAGTTGGAATGGTTTGGTAATGGCCATTAGTAACTCCGTTTCTGGATCTACTACTTTAAAGTTTGATGATGTTGTCGGTGCTATCCTTAGCGAGGAAATGCGACGGAAAAGCTCCGGTGAGACATCGAGAAATGCTTTGAGTGCAGAGTCTAGAGGAAGAAAAATGGAAAGAGGAAAGAGCTCAGGATATCGCAGTAAATCAAGGAAAGGCAGATCCAAGTCCAGATCGGGGATAGTGTGCTGGAAATGTGGAAAGAAAGGACACCTAAAGAAAGACTGTAGATCTCAGAAGGGAAAAGAAGGAGATGCACAACAAGAAAACAATCATGAAGCAAATGTGACAGGTGAGGTGTTACAAGATGCTTTGATTCTTTCTTTTGAAAATATTACTGATTCCTCGGTGGTAGATTCAGGGGCTTCATTCCATGCCACACCTGATAAGAAATACTTTCATGACTATGTTCAAGGAGATTTTGGACAAGTTCGTCTGGGTGATGATAAACCCTGTAAAATCGTTGGAATGGGTAAGGTTCTTGTAAAACAGCAGAATGGAAACCAATGGCTATTAAAGGAGGTAAGGCATGTTCCAGATCTAAAGAAAAATCTGATTTCAACAGGGCAGTTAGGCGGTGAAGGTTGTGTGACAACTTTCACAGATAAAGCTTGGAAGGTCACCAAAGGAGCCCTGGTAATAGCAAAAGGCGAAAAGGTTGGTACATTGTATTTATGCAATGGTATTTCTAACTCTGTTAATGCTTTAACTTCCAAAGGAGCAGATGCAGCATTATGGCATCATAGGCTCGGACACATGAGTGAAAATGGGATGAAGATTCTTCACTCAAGGAATTTGTTGTCGGGTTTGAAGAATGTTGATTTGGACTTCTGTGAGAATTGCATTTATGGAAAACAGAAGAGAGTCAGATTTCTCAGAGTTGGGAAAGAAAAGAAGAATGAAAAATTAGAGCTTGTGCATACAGATGTATGGGGACCTGCTCAGGTATCATCTCTTGGTGGCTCTCGTTATTATCTTACTTTTATTGATGATGCAACTAGAAAAACTTGGATTTATTGTATTAAGAATAAATCTGATGTATTTGATACTTTCAAGAAATGGAAAGCTTTGGTTGAGATTGAGACGAGGAAAGAAATTGAAGTGTCTTAGATCAGACAATGGAGGTGAATATTGCAGCAAAGAGTTTGATAGGTACTGTTCAGAGCATGGAATTCGCAGAGAGAAGACAGTTCCAAGAACACCACAAGAAAATGGTGTGTCAGAAAGGATGAACAGAACAATCATGGAGCGTGCAAGGTGCATGAGATTGCATGCAGGATTGCCTTTACAGTTTTGGGCAGATGCTGTAGATACTATTGTTTATCTAATAAACAGAGGGCCTTCAAGTTTCTTGGATGGTGGTGTTCCAGAGGAAGCATGGACAGGTAAAAAGGTAAACTACTCTATTTTAAAGCCTTTTGGTTGTGAGGCCTTTGTCCATATTGATAAAGAAAATAGAACAAAGCTTGACGCAAAGTCAAAGAAATGTACCTTTATTGGATATGGTGTTAATGATTTTGGTTATCGCTTATATGATTACGAAAATCACAAAATCATTAGGAGCAGAGATGTAATATTCAATGAAAAGGTCTTGTATAAGAATCAGTTGCAGGAAAAGAAACAGGAAAAGGAAAACAAGGAATACGCAGTTTTTGATGAAATCACTGAAAAAGTAAAGGTGCCTGAAAATAATAATAATCAACAACCACAACAACAGCAACCACCACAACAACAACAGGCACCCGAAACACCTGAAAGTGGTGTTAGAAGATCTACCAGGATAAGTAGACCCCCTGAACGATACTCTCCTTCATTATATTATTTATTGCTGACTGATTCCGGTGAACCCGAATGTTATGAAGAAGCAATGCAGGTTGAAAGCAGGAAGAAGTGGGAGGTAGCCATGGAAGAAGATATGGACTCCTTAATGCATAACCAGACTTGGGATTTAGTCAGGTTGCCTGTAGGAAAAATGACATTGAAGAATAAATGGGTTTACAGGCTGAAGGAAGAAGATGGAGGAAAACAGAGGTATAAAGCTAGACTTGTGGTGAAGGGGTTTGCACAGAAGAAAGGTATTGATTTTGATGAAATATTTTCTCCTGTTGTTAAAATGACTTCAATCAGAATTATTTTAAGTCTTGTAGCAGCTGAAGATTTGCATCTTGAGCAGTTAGGTGTAAAGACAGCCTTTCTCCATGGGGATTTGGAGGAAGAGATATATTTGCAGCAGCCACAAGGATATGAGGTGAAAGGGAAGGAGAAACTAGTGTGCAGGTTGAAGAAGAGCTTGTATGGCTTAAAACAGGCTCCAAGGCAGTGGTATCTAAAATTTGACAAGTTTATGTCTGAACAAGGTTATACTAGATGTCACTCTGATCATTGTGTTTATTTGAAAAAGCAAAATGATGTCAGCTATATTATATTGTTATTATATGTAGATGACATGCTTATCGTAGGATCTAACATGCAGGAAATAAATTTGCTCAAAAGAAAATTGGCAAATTCATTTGCAATGAAGGATTTGGGAGCTGCAAAACAAATCCTTGGTATGAGAATAACTAGAGACAGGAAAAATCGTAAATTAACATTGTCTCAAAATGAGTACATACAAAAGGTGTTGAAAAGATTTAACATGCACAATGCAAAACCAGTTAGTACACCTTTTGCTAGCCATTTCAAACTTAGCAAGGAAATGTGCCCAAAGACCCAAGAAGACATGGATTATATGTCTAAAGTTCCATATGCATCAGCAGTTGGAAGCTTAATGTATGCAATGGTCTGCATAAGGCCTGATATTGCACATGCAGTGGGAGTTGTAAGCAGGTACATGAACAATCCAGGAAAGGAACATTGGATGGCAGTGAAATGGATTCTCAGATATTTGAAAGGTACCACAAATCAAGCATTATGATTTGGTGGTTCAAACATCTCCCTACAAGGATATGTTGATGCAGATATGGCAGGTGATAGAGATAACAGGAGGAGCACTACAGGATATGTATTTACTGTTGGAGGAACAGCTGTCAGTTGGGTTTCAAAAATCCAAAGTGTTGTTGCACTTTCAACAACAGAAGCAGAGTATGTTGCTGCTACAAAGGCTAGTAAAGAAATGATTTGGTTACAAAGGTTTATGGGTGAATTGGGTAAGGAGCATGATATGGGCACGTTATACAGTGATAGCCAAAGTGCCATTCATCTTACAAAGAACTCAGTGTTTCATTCTAGGACTAAACACATACAGCTCAAGTATCATTTCATACGATCAGTGTTGGAAGATGGAGAGTTGAAGCTGAAAAAGATACACACTAGCCAAAATCCTGCAGATATGCTAACAAAAGTTGTAACCAGGGAGAAACTGAGAATATGCTCAGTTTCAGTTGGTCTTCAAGGATGACGATGAAGATGAGAAATAGCCAGGTCCAAAGAGGAGTCATTGTCCAGCAAATGGAGCAGCGGTGGAGTTGCTACAATCAGTCTCCAAGTGGGAGATTGTTGGGTGTGGAGCCTGATTATCTTCTATATTCAAAGGTATCACCACATAGGACCCCAGCTCGAAATGGGGGCGGCAACGCCGCCCGTAAAATGTTCGCTGCAGGGGGGGTCCAGGGGGGGCGGCTGCCTTGTAAAAGTATAGTAATTTCTAGTCAATCTGGGCCGTTCATTAGGCGGATGATCTGACGGTAGAACTTATGTTTAGTTTAGGGTTTTTTTCCCTAGAAGGCAACCCCTCTCTTTGTATGAGGGTATTGTATTTGAGGCTGTGTGATAGATGTGTATTCTGTGAGCGAGAAACAGAGAGGTGAGACTGTGAGAGAAAACAGAGGATATTACAGCGGATTTGCTGTAGGTTGTGTCTCTTCATTTTGCTGGATAATAGAAAGGAAGGACTGGCTGTTCGGGGTGGACGTAGCCCAAACTGGGTGAACCACGTATATCTGTGTCTCTCTTGTTTTGTGCGTTTTCTATGTTTATATTTCTGCAATATTTTATGTGCTCCATTGCTCCGTAATATATAATTTTCTAACAGTTGGAAATACCTGCCTGTCTACTTGCCAGCCCAAGTGGAATTGCTGAATTTGATGCCCATGTGCCCCTCCAAAACCTCAATCTCCCAAGACTGCTTCCTGTGTGTGAAATTAGGGGCAGAGAGGTCATTTTTAGGGTGTTTTGACCTCCTGAGGACTCAAAGCTTACCCAAACTTCTTGGCCATGCACCAACAGTCATGATTTTTCTTGAAAAATCCAAAAATAAAAAAGTTTTTGTATTTGGACCCTCCTATCATAAGAACGCACTACGTGGCGTGGCACACAGGGAGAAGGCGCAACGCACTGGGCTTGAGGCGCGGCACATAGAGCTTGTGCGTGGCACGTTTTGCAGGAGCGTTTTGGAGGCCTTCTCGGTGTCCATATTGGGCACAGGATAGCGCGTTGGAAAGGTGTTTGAGTCTAATTTCCAACCCAACTATAATTTTTCAATTTTGAGTTCATTTTCCTTGTAAAAAATCAAATCTCCCAAGACTGGTCAAAATGTGCCAAATGAGGTTGCCTAAAGGCAGAGTGCTGTTACAGTCAACGTTTGAATGCCTTCCTCAACTCCAAATTGAGCTCATGATAGCTCATTGGAAAAATATTTGTGTCTAGTTATCCTTTGACTCATCATGCAAGTCATTTGGCCAACCAAGCTAGGAGAAAACGAGATTTTCCAAAGGTCACTTCAGAGGTGCATCAATTCTCCCAAGGCGACTGTATTTTTGACATTTATCCTAAACCATGACACCTGTGTAAAAATTGAAGGAGTTTTTTATTCCTTGGCCTGTTTTGGAAAAAAATCTCTCTCGGTGTTTCCAAAATCATCTTTTATTGCTCAAAAACATCATTGAAGTAAAACCTATCCCGATGTGTGGAACAGGAGATTTGTCAAAATGAAGCGAAATGAAGGGGATAAGGGGCTTCTAAGTTCTTGAGGAAATTTTGAGAAGTAGGGAGGGATGTTAGGAAGTAGGGGAAAGTGGAATCTCATAAATTTAGTGAGGGGAAGGGGTCCAAAAGGGCAAAACACAGGCCCAGCCTAGAAACGAGGGTTTATGTGAAAATGAGGAATTTGAGGGATCTCAGTGATTGGAAGTGTTTAATAAGGTACATTCAGGATAGGTAAAGGTGTATGAACATTAGGATACAAGTTTTGCCGATGATTTGACCATTTAAGAGAAATTGCTTTCAAAACCCTAGGAGAGGGAAATGGCCTTACCTAGGCGCAACTGAAGCATGAACAAGGTGTAAAATGACCCATTCGAACCTGAAACGATGATGAAAACCCTCTGAATGATGGTACACTCAGCTGAATGGTGACATGGACCAACATTTGGACAAATTTGGAAGGAGAGAAAGAAAACCCTAGACCTAATACCTAGTGACCAAATTTTGCTTGAAGACTCACTGAAATGACAAAATTTGACCTTGACACTTCAAAATCACTTTGTAAGAGCATGTTTGATCACTGAAGGAAGGCTGCAAAGACTGACACTAACAAAATAAAGGGTAGGTAGAAGAAAGGTTGCAAATGTACAAGGTCACTGAGTCAAAAACACATTTATTATGCTTAATCCTATGTTTCATGTGTAGGAGCATTTGTGAGAAAGAAAAGATGTTTACAAGTTGCTTTAAATAATTTTCCCTCATTTCACTATGCCCCCACATGCTTATTTGCTAATTTCCCCATTATCCCTTTATCATTTATAAGTCCCCTTTTCCCCTCATTTTGACCCTTACCCCTTGGTTTCACACATTTCCCTAGTAATTACCCTTCAAAAATCACCCCTTACCCAGAACCCCTTTTCCCTAGTGTGAAACCCATTTCCCATTGCAAATATTACCCTCCCCCCTTATTAATTTCCCTATTTCCCTTCAAAAACCCATAAACCCCCTTATCCTAAGTTTTTATCCCCTCGCATTATTTAATTAACTCCCCACTTCATAATTCCCCTGACAAACCCTTTTAACCCACCAAACCTTGGTACAGTTAAAAAACCCCACCACATAACCCCTGGTCCCACTTTATTAAACTCGCTGCTTATATTTAATCCCTACCTTATTTACTAATTAATTGCAATTATTTGTAATTAAACCCTGGGCCCCACAAATTCCTTTCCTGATTTCCTCCGTGCATCTTAACCATGCGACAGCTGTTCGTTCTCTTACCCCCAGATCTGATGGTGCACATCCATATCATGTCGGTTCACTGCCCAACCAATAGCAGCTCGAGAGCACACGAGATTCCCAGTTTTTCCTGGTCACTATTTTGCTACGTGGCAACCCCAGGTGAGATCGCATGGTCATGAAAAATACCACTTGCCCTCCAAAAGCGGTGCGATGGCCCAAAAAAACACCTCCACACCCAGACCAAAAACTGCCCACTATTCATTTATATTTTCCGCGCCAAAATGTTACCGTTTCCTGTTAATAGGACAGAAAAGCCCCAATTCACTCTTTTCGCTCATTTTCAATGTAACTGCTGCTTAAGCCATTCTGTGACACCCTGAACCTCTGCGACCAAATTGACCACCATCTACCACTTGAAGAAGCTCCAGACACCTAATTCAAGCAACTAGTTGACAATTCAAGCTACTGTACCCTCTGCATTCACCATTGAACCCAGTTTGCAAGCCAGACCGCCAAATTCTAGGTATTCTTGAGAAAAATCGAAATGAACCTCTCAATTTGAAAACGTACAGTCCAATTGAAAGCTTAATTGATTCAAATTAATTAATAAACTTGCCTAAATTGAAGAGAAATTTACTTCTATACCCCAAACCCTTCTTTTACAGACTATAACTACCATCCCACTGTTCCAGGGTTTCCAAACCTCACTTCTACAACCACTACAGGCCTAATTCATATCCATAAACTCAGTCATGGCTTCCCAGACCTCTCTGGACATGAGACCTCTGTCAACCCCTCACCTGGACATCGACCACCTAGCATTAGTAGATAGATATTTTTAGATAAAGGATACTGCTTCCCCAGCTTACCTTCTAAAGCTCCACTGCTAGAGTAAGGACAAATTCCTAAACTAGAATGATGACATCCACCTTTGGGAATCTAATTTACCCAAATATTTATTCCCAGAAGTACACTCTTTCCCATACATCATCCATTTCTGTCATGCTTGTTACATTCTTAGCCAAAGGGCTATTATCACCCCTAACCCGTAGTTGTTATTTACCATCACTGCAAAATCTATCAACCAAATGCTGCAGGTCCAACCAAGCCCTAATGAGACCCCACTGTCTATTGGTGACTTGCTAGACCTATATGTTAAGTTAGACCTAGCCAAATAACCCAAATATTCCAGACTTTCATTATATAGGACCACCATACTCCCACAGATAGTCCCCCTTATGCTGCCACAATATTTTCAGAGAGAGGCAGACATATTATTACCATGCTCTATTGCATCCTAGGATATACCTCAGATGAGCATGTGGATGAAGCTGTCTTGGACTTTCTTTCCATCTTTAGCACAGGCAAGCCTCCTGATGTCATTTACAACTATGCTTAGTTCATTGCAGACAGGATGCATGAACAATTCACAAGACTAACAACTGAGAGAGTCTTCAAGTACTCCTCTGTGTTATTTCATATGTTTTTATATTGTCAATCAGACAAATTAGCATCCAAAAGTTGGATACCAAAGGGAATCCAAGGTCAATTATTTATTGGACACCCTTGATACAGGAATACTCCACTGCATTCACCTATAAGGACTTCATAGATTCATTTTTCCATTCAGTCATGAACATGCTGACCAGTAGCCCTTAGCCCAGAATCAGCTAAGAAATCAAAAGGGTGTTACAATTTGCCAATAATAGTAAGGTGGGAGACTAGTATCTGTACCAGAACCACACAGAGATTATAATTTATAGATGCCAACGAGAGCGATGTCATATGCCTTTCATGATATTAAACAAATCGTTCCACCTTATTTAGATGACTTACCAACTCATTCTGTGAAGCATCGTGACCATCCTGACCACCTTTGAGCAATCTTTCTACGTTGTCGACACTATAATATTCATCTCAATCCACATAAATGTGTTTTCTTCATCAAATTTGGTTAGCTCTTGGGTTTTTTTTTGTCCAAAGAAGGAATATGAATAGATCCTCTGAAAGTCAATGCTATTGTAAATATACCCCTTCCTTCATCCCTGGACCAATTGCAGAGTTTGCAAGGGAAGGCCAATTTTCTTGGTCACTTTGTCCCTAATTATTTTGAGCTTGCCAAGGGATTAATCACTTACTTTAGAAGGGGATCCCATTACTTTGGGGTGAAATTTAACAACAATATTTCAATGCTCTAAAGCAAACACTCATTAGTGCTTCTTTATTGCATCCCCTCTATTACCACAACGATTATTTCTTGTACTTGGATGCGACTGATAATACCATTGCCATGGTACTAGTTTAGGATGATGACAATGGCCATGAACATGAGGTTTATTATTTGAGTTGAAATATTATTAACATAGAAAATCAATATGCTCATGTCGAGAAGCTTGCCTTGGCAACAATCCCTGTTGTTCAATAATTTCGCCATTATATTATTCTACAGAAGACCATGGTGATTTCTGACTGTAACCCCATGACTTATATTCTGACTCATTAGTTACTTGGGGGGAAATACTTTAAATGGATCGTTATCATGCAAGAGTTTGATTTGGAGTTTACCACTGCCAAATGAAAGAAGCCACTATTTTTTACTGAATTGATATGTGCCCTTCCTTCTACATGTTGGGTTTTGTTATATTATTTCCATGACTACCCCACGCATAGGGGGTGGTATCCCCCCCTGCACGTTGTGTCGGGCACTGCCAGAGGGTCACAGGGCGGCAGTAGTCCCCCTGCATGAGGTCTGGGGCAACGCCCTAGCGAAAATATTTTGGACCCTATATTAGGTGGGTGGACCTACCTATGATATTTTGCATGGATTTAGCACATCGTTTTGGGCATGATGGTTTTCTTTCCATGGTATTTTGTAGATCCGGTCAAGGGAACTATGATTATGTTCTAATCCAAGGTTAATGGATTGGGGTTTATGGATGCTTCGACATGTATATATATGTATTGTAATATTGAAAGGAATATAATTAAAAGTCAATCTGGTAGTCCTGGTTTTTGGGGGAAATATCTATGTATATATGTTTTATGTTTTATGCTCTCTCCATTGTTTATTTTCTGTTTTTAGAATTCGTATGCAAGTAATTTCTATGCAGGGTTTAAACCTACATTTGGTATCAGAGTTGTTTTGGCTTCAAGGGGACGCCTTTGCTGCTGAGGGATTTTTTTCTCAGACCTGTGGTAGACCCTTTTCAGTGGGAGATCTACGTGATTGATTCTTGTGGTGAAAGAAGATGGCGAGAAGTGGAAAGATAGAGATTTAGAAATTTAATGGTCAGAGTTTTGAGTTGTGGAAAATCAATATGGAGGATCTGCTGGTGGATAAAGATCACTGGATTATAGTAGATCCAGGTACTAAAACAACAACAATGTTAACTGAAGACTAGGTGAAGTTGGATCGGAAGGCAAAGAGCACAATACGATTGTGTGTCTCAGATTCAGTATTGTTGAATGTATCAAGGGAATCTTCGGCGAATGCTTTGTGGGACAAGTTAGGGACTTTGTACCAATCTAAGTCTTTCATGAATAAATTGTTCCTACGGAAAAAGTTGTATAACTTGAGAATGAAAGATGGATACTCAGTGATAGAGCATCTAAACACATTTAATATTGTGGTAAGCCAATTATTATCTATTGATATTGAAATTTCAGATGAAGATAACTACATCAGTTTGTTGTGTTCTTTACTAGATTCATGGGATAGTTTGGTTGTTGCAATAGGTAGCAATGTAACTGCCTTGGAGTTTGATGAAATAGTTTCATCCTTGTTATTGCAGGAGATGAGACGGAAAAATATGGAGGGCCAGAATGGTGATGCCTTGTCTATAAGAGGAGAACAAAAACAAAAATAAGTCCTCGAGTGGGAGATCTAAATCTAGAGGGAGATCTAAATCTTCAGGAAATCCTGTAAAGGTGTGCTGGAAATGTAGAAAGGAAGGGCACTTCAAAAGGAACTATAAATCTAAAGCTTCTAAGAAAGGAAAGGGATTTGATGATACTCCTTCTTTAGAGGTGAAAATGACCTTAGATGAAGGTGGGGATGTGTAATTGTCTTCTTCTTCAAGTACACATGTTGATCATGAGGCATGGTTGATTGAATTAGGTGCATTCTTTCACTTCACTCCCCATAGAGAGTGGTTACGCGAGTATGATAAATATGATGGTGGTGAGATCTTCTTAGTGATGAAAGGAAGAATAGAATCATTGGTCGCGAAAAATTCGAGATGAAGTTGCAAGGTGGAAGGATTAGAACACTTCTGGGTGTTTTGCATATTCCTTCATTGGCCATAAATCTAATTTCTGTAAGCATGCTAGATGATGCAGGTGTAAAAACAGTGTTTGAGAAATATACCTGCAAAATGGTTCAGGTAGCATAGGTATTGATGCAAGGAGTTCAGATTGGAACTCTATACAAGCTTTAAGGTATCACTGCTATTGATGGGTGCAATATTCCTATGGTTCCTGAAAGTGGAGCAGAAAATCTATTGGTATCTAGAGAAAAGACAATGCTATGACATCAAATGCTTGGACATATTTGAGAGAAGGGCCTTCAAATACTTCATGGTAATGGTATGATAGAAGGAATGTCTTTCTCTTTTGATTTTGATTTTTGTGAAAATTGTGTATATGGGAAGCAAAATCTGGTGAGTTTCCCCTCTGGTGCTAAGAGGGCAAAACAAATATTAGAGCTTGTGCACAGTAATGTGTTTGGACCTGTGTCGATTCCATCACTCGGTAGGTTTGTGTACTATGTATCATTTATAGATGACTTCTTTAGGAATACATGGATATATTTCCGCAGGAAGAAATCTAAAGTCTTGGACAGGTTCAAAGAATTTAAGGCTCTAGTGGAAAACTAGACAGAGAAAAAGATAAAGGTTTTGAGGATAGATAACGATGGAGAATTTTGCAAGAAGGAATTTGAAGAGTTCTGTAAGAAGTGTGGTATAGCATGGTAGAATACTACTCCATACACACCTCAGAAAAATGGAGTTGTAGAAAGAATGAACAAGACATTGATGTAAAAGGAAAGAGGCACGCTCAGTGGTGCGAGGTTAGGACAAGAATTCTGGGAAGAGGTGATGGAGACTTCATGTTACCTGGTCAACAGATCACCTTCATCAATGTTGGATGATGAGACTCCACAAGAGGTATGGAATGGTAAGAAACCTTCTCTTTCACAGTTGAGGGCATTTGGATGTGATGCATATGTACATGTTCTAAAGGAGAAAAGAACAATGTTGGATAGTAAATCTAAAAAGTGTATCTTTATTGGGTATAACGATGGTTTAAAAGGTTATAAGATTTGGAACCCAAAAACAAGGAAGGTTGTGTAAAACCAAGATGTGGTGTTTAGAGAGGTGAAAGATGTTACTAAACATGAAGTCCTACCAAAGGAACATGAGAAGATAGAGTTTGAGCTAAAGGAGGAAGAATCAAACTCAACAGCAGAAGATGAAGAGCCACAAACTTCGGCTGTGAGAAGATTAGTTCGAGAAAGAAGGCATCCAAAAAGGTATAGTCCATCTACTTTCTGTTCAAATTTTCCTTTATCTAGTACTTATGATGATCCTGAAACTATGAGGGATGCAGTAGATTCAAAGGATGGAAAACTTTGGAAAGAGGCCATGGTTGATGAAATGGCATCTTTGCACAAAAATGAGGCTTGGGATCTGGTGGAGTTGTCGAATGGAAGGAAACCCATTGGCATAAAATGGGTGTTTAAGAAGAAGATGAATGCAGAAGGAAAGGTGGAGAAATACAAAGCTCAGTTGGTAATAAAAGGTTATTCCCAGGTGTCGGCAATTGATTTTGGTGATATTTTTTCTCTTGTTGCCAAGGTAGCTTCTATTAGATTACTTTTATCTATTGCTGCTACTTTTGATTTTGATGTAGAATAGATGGATGTGAAGACACCATTTCTTCACGGGGCTCTGGAAGAAGAGATCTACATGAAACAACGTGAAGGCTTTGTGGTGAAGTGTAAAAAAGAACTCATATGAAAGTTAAAAAAAATATTTGTATGGTTTAAAACAATCACCAAGTATGTGGTATCAGAAATTTGATACATTTATATGGGGAATTGGCTTCACTAGAAGCAAATAAAATCACTGTGTGTATTTTAAATTAATTGGTGACCATGTTATTTATTTGGTCTTATATGTGGATGATATGTTGCTGGTTGGAAATGACAAAGAAATTATCTAGGATTTGAAGACCCCAATTGTGCTCCAAATACGACATGAAAGATCTTGGTATTGCAAACTATATTTTAGGCATGGGAATTAAACGATATCAGGTAAAGAGGAAGCTTTGGTTAAACCAGAGGAAGTATGTTGAGACAATACTACAAAGGTTTAATATGTAGGATAGTAAACCGGTGAAGGTTGCTATTCTTGTAGGTGTAAAGTTATCTATTGAACAGTGTCCCAAGACACAAGAAGAGGAAGAGGACATGTCCCATGTTCCATATGCAAGTGTAGTCAGTAGCCTGATGTATGTAATGGTCTGTACTAGACCAGACATTTCACATGCAGTGGGAGTATTGAGCAGGTTTATGTCAAAATCAGGGAAGGAGCATTGGACAATAGTGAAGCAAGTTTTCAGGTATTTGCGTGGAACTAGTGATTATGGTTTGTACTATCAAGGAAGATCAAGATTGGACAGGGTTTTGGACATCCATGACTTTGTTGATGTAGATTGGCCCATAGATCTGGATCAGAGAAGATCTACAAGTGGGTATGTGTTTAAGCTATTTGGAGGTGTAGTTAGTTGGATGAGTAAGAGACAGTCTGTAGTGGCACTTTCAACTACAAAGGTAGAATATATGGCACCCACTCATGCAAGCAAGGAAGCAATTTGGTTGTAGAGATTGTGTTCAAGTATGGGGTTAGTACAATGAGTTATAAGGATATACTATGACATCCAAAATGAAATTTCCTTGGCAAAGAACCCTGCTTATCATTCAAAGATAAAGCACATTAATGTTTAGTATCACTTTATGAGGGATATGGTTGAGTACAAAAAGGTGTTGCTGGTAAAGGTGGACACTTTGAAGAATATTACATATGCATTGAAAAAGTCTATGAGCACTAAGAATTTCTCTTGGTGTAGAGAAACAATGGTCGTTCCAGGGCTGGATCGATGACTAAGCTCTCCTGTGGCCCCCTACAGAAATAAAACATCAAATGGTAGAATGTTGGGTTTTATTATATTGTTTCCATGACTACCCCACGCTTTAATTATACATTACGATGGGCGCTGTTGAGGGGTTAGCAAGGGGCGGGAGCTCCCCTGCTCGGGGTCCAGGGTAACACCCTGGGAAATGTTTTTTGGACCCTATATTAGGTGGGAATACCTACCTATGGTTCTTTGCATGTATTTTGCACATGGTTTTGGGCATGATGGTTTTCTGTCCATGGTATTTTGTAGATATGGTCAAGACAACTATGGTTATGTTCTAATCTAGGGTTTATGGATGCTTCATCATGTATATATATGTATTGTAACATTGAAAGGAATATAATGAAAAATCAATCTGGTAGTCCCAGTTTTGGGATCTAGGGGACTATATCTGTGTATATATGTCCTATGTTTTATGCTCACGCCATTGTTTATTTTATGGTTTTGGAATTTGTATGTAGGCAATTTTTGTACATGGTTAAAACCTACACTGCAAACACCTCCACTAATTTTACTGAGTATATTCCTGATGAAACTTTGTTTCTCATCAGCACTTTTGACCCATGGTATGGAGATATTATTATTTATCTTCATACCCAAACTTTTTGATCTAAGTTGTCTTGATCTGACCATCATCGCATCTGAAATTAGTCTCAACCTTATTAGATTATTGGTGATACAGTGGACTGAGTTAGTGTTGATTTTGTTCTTCACATATGTTTAACACTTGAAGAAGTTGAATGAGTCTTAAATGATTGTCACTCCAGGGCATGTGGTGGTCACATGTCAGGCTCTGGCACTGCTTAGAAGATCCTTCGTGCCAGTTATTTCTAGCCTTCTATTTTCAAAGATTGTATTTTGGTAGTTCAAAAGTTCCATGAATGTCAGATTTATAACCGTAAATAACGCACCCCATAAGCACCCTTACACCCAGTTGTTACCATTGGCCCATTCGCTAAATGGGGAATTGATTTCATGACCTCTAACCCTCGCTCGACCAGGGTGCATGGCTATATCATCGTCATCATCGACTATTTTACTAAATGGGATGAGGCGATGCCCACATATAATCTAACAATACAACTTTTGCTGGGTTCCTCTTTAACCATGTCATAGCCGGGTTTCATGTCCCTTAGGCCATTGTCACTGATCACAGATCACATCATGAGTACATGATGGCAGACCTTACTACTTAGTTGGGTCTTCACCATGACCGCTCAAGTCCTTACTACCCACAGGCCAATGGCCAAGTTGAAGTGATTAATAAAGTCTTAATTACTGTGCTTCAACGTACCATTGAAAAGCATAAAAAGGATTTGCATTTCATCTTGTTCTCGGCTCTTTGAACTTACTGAACCTTAGTTAAGACAACCATTGGTTTCACTCCATTCCAGTTCGTATATGGTTTAAAGGTGACACTCCCTATCGAGTGTGACATTCTTTCATTAAAACTATCTATCGAGCTACTCCCCGATACCTCACCTAGAGAGGAATGGTTACTTTATCTTGAGAGGCTTGATGAAACCCATGGTATTGATGCGATGGTTATTGAAGCACAGAAAAAATGAGTTAAATTTCATTATGATCAAACTATTTCTCCTTGATTTTTCACTGAAGGTGGCAATCTTGCTGTATGACCAAGCCGATGATATATAAGTTGGGAGCTGGGAAGTTCAAACCTATGTGGCATGGGTCATACGTCGTTAAATGTGCCTTGCAAAAAGGCGCATATGAGTTGGTTGATTACAAAGATAATGCGTTATCATAGCCCCGCAATGAGCTTTATCTAAAAAAGTATTATGCGTGAACTCCATGTAAATACTTTTGTACATTAGTGTGTGAACTCATTAGTGTGCATTTTTTATTTTTTCGTGGGATTGTTTGCTTTGCAGACATGTTTCCTCTGCTTACCTTGTGTTCCACTCGGTTCATAGATTTCATCAAACCATTATGTTGGTTTTGCTAATGGTGCTTGTCATAGCACATAGAAACTATCTTCTGCAGCTTGTGCATTTTTCACCCTTGATGGTGAGTTCATCAATTTACAAGGTATTTCCTGGGACGAACAACGAATAATATTTCCCAATATAGTGTAGTTATTGAACTGTTATCAGAAGTAGTTTCTCTCAAAATTAGAAATTTAGTTGTTAAGCTAGATTCACAACTCATTGTGCTACAATTAAATGGTCATTATTCAGTAAGAAATCCACACTTTTTTTACATTAATCTACGTGTTTGATTACTGGAAAGAAACTTTGATTACATTACATATCAACACATTCCATGAAATTTGAATACATTAACAGATGCATTAGAAGTTTATGTTTTAGATAGACATTTGCGTCACTTATAAAAAACCGAACACATAATCATGACATATGAACACATAAGTAGACAATAGAAACATTCATGTGTATATATATATCGAGTCTGTCAAAATTTGTTATATCAAAATATAAAAAATAGTGTTCTAAGACACATGGCTTTCAAAGCTTAGAATAGTGCAGATAACACAATTAGGAACAGGCTATTCGCCCACATGATGTTCATGATAGCACGAGACCACTCTGATCAGTCAGCCTAACAACCGATGTAGTCGCGCGGATACTCCTATTGTATGCCTCTGGTACCGTAGTGCCACGTCATCTATAGTCAAGTATTCTGGGATCCCCTGAGTAATCACTTCCATATTTCGCTCCATTTCCACTATAGAATCTTCTCCTTCCTCGTATGGAGCATCTTCCTCTATCTGGCATGCTACTCATCGTGCTATTGGGTACATTCCAGGAGGTCTTTCTGGTCCCACATCTGCAAAATTTTCACAAGTAAACTCTCAAATACGCTTCAAAAAAACATCTTAAAACTTGAAAATTCCAAGAAACAAGTTTTACCTGCATCGGTCCACTATGCACCAGGTGGTAAATGAAGATTTGGATCTCCTCTGAAGTTTATGTCAGCATAAGCATAGTCATCCACGACGATCATTTGTTGGTATAGCCAACCAAATAATGGCGGAGGGAAATGCATCCATTGACCTCCTCCCCCTTGAGGCATGATCTCACTCCATCTAAGCAATCTCATATCTCATGGAGTTGGATCATCCACCTCTACCCAATGGTATCGAAATAGGGGCACACGCTCCAAAAAAAATGTAACCAAAATCGATCCAAACCCGAACTACTTCAAGAATCCTAATTTACCCTTGGTCAGCTATCTTTTCATGTTGACTAATAGTCCTTTGCACCAGTTAAATATTGTTGGAGCAAGGCAATCCACTGCATATTGGAATTGTGATTTCGTTGCCTCATGCAATTCCTATGCCCTAGCTATATGGGCCATGGTGTGTAGAATCATCCTCAAGGGAAGGTTTTCGATGGTTTCTATCTTCACGTTCTTGCTCATAGTTTTCTATGCACCCAGGAAATGCCCTCTAATCAAGGTATTAGTGCTCTCTCCTCTGGTACGAGCTCCAAAGAGTTGGACCCTCTCCCCTCTTCTGGACAATCCAATGATGAAGTAGATTTCTGCTACTTCTAGTTCGAGTTCTTGATCTATAATGATGAAGATCTCAGAATCAACATCCCATAGTCCAATGAGATACTCTAAGATCTTATTATGAGCTTTGAGTCTCGGGGTTTGGAAGAACTTCAGTAATCCACAGTCCCTCAAAACATTGAAATATTCATCTCTTTGGGCATCGTGGTGAACTTATGCCTCATGGCCTCTTTCTTTCCATTCGATGGCCATGTCTATCGAAATCTCCTGCAAATAAACCATAAACCATCTTTAGAAGCCTTTCCATAGATCAAAATTTCGAAAAAAACAATTGAGAAAGAGGATTTTTCATTTTATTTTTTCGCTCTGCACCAAGCGCGACTACTGAAATTATTTCCGCGTTGGAAGCACGAGGGCCTTTTGGGCTAAGGGGTGATCAACACATATCCAATGATCAGGCTTGCACTAATTGCCCCCGATTATAAAAATGAAAATATTCCCCTTCAACAACTAAAAATCATATGAAATGGAGTGAAAATAGTATGAAAATCAAGAGAAAAGGAAGATCTCTTACCTACAGCTGACAATTCGTGAAATGGTGCCCTAGATCTCCCACACCACTTGCCTGAAGAATCAAGAAAAATAGGGTAAAATGCACTCTCCAAATTACTCACAGTGAAATGGTAAAATGTTTTTTACTTTTTGTCTACTTATAAGTTTTTAAACACATTTTTACCAATATTTTATTATATTTATTGATATCAATGATGTGTGGTTGTCTTTGTCCAATTACAGGATCTTTTGGTGGCAACGATGATCATTTTTTACCGATTCAACTAGTTTTTGTTTTATTTATTTTTTGGACTCATTAAAAATAAACAAAAAAGGAACCCCCTTGGAGTCATCTTTAAGCTCTTTTATGACTCTCGAAATATGAAAAGATTGTCGAGTACTTGTATCTTTGAACTCATTAAATTAAACAAATTGACGTCATCTCAGTATACGTTTACCCCTTTTTGAGGTTGGGATTGACTATTTACAAAAAAGGAACACCTTGGTCAACATGGTCAAGAGGTTCTCTCGAATATTGTTTTTGACCTTTTCAGGTTCGAGAGACAAATTACGAAGAGGGACCTAATGTTTTTTTCTTTTTTGTCTCTTTTTCAAACTCTCTAAATATGAAAAAGACACCGAGTTACTCTTCAATCAGACTTATAAAAGATTAAACAACGAAAGACTTGTCACCATGACGAGACTGAGTTTCTCCTTCCTAGGACTTGTAAAACTTACTATGAGGGATTCATTCAAATAATGAACTTATACAACAAGCATATGCATCCCGTTTAAGCTTATGATTAAAAATAATTGGGGTACTCGCTAGAAATAGTGGGTAAAAATGAAAGTGAAACATCTCTTGTACAGGAAACATGTCGCTCTTGAACATGACACTCATTTGTTTCTTGTGTCAGGTTTGGGATATCCTCACTCAATCACTTGTCCTTCCGAGTTTGGGTGATCCATTTTGCCTCTCATCTAACTATTCCACTTCATCCTCATGACCCATGGTCCTATGTTGAGTCAAGTGTTGCCGCACTCCAGATTCGTGTCGTAGATATGTTCAAGAGAAGTCCTATTTGCAATTTACTACCTATACATTATCTAACCTTTTTCCATAGTCCTCAATCGTACTCATTTATTCCACTTTATTCCTTGTTTCATGTCTATGATGAGGGAGTCATTATTGACCTCCTTTGACAGGTCACTTCCTATCGAATTCAGCTCATTATCCAGGAATATGACTTAGAGACTCCCTTTTAGTACCTTACAGCTTGCATGCCTTAATGGCAAGTTCTTCTCATTCGATGACAGGTTTTCATCATTGGCCTTCAATCGAATGATTCCACAAGTGTTTGACTTCAGCTTCATTTTCACATTCATGGATTGTATTGTCGTACCTTGAGGGCCATTGTCATTATTGGTAGTTTCCCTTATGCCTGTTAAAATTCCACATCATTGGTCGGTAATCAGGTGGTTTTCTAGCATGTTCAACTTTGACACATTAATTCACATGCTATAATTCGTACTTTGATGGGGTTGGGATGGAGCGTAAGACCCTGAGTTTTTTCTGATATAACTTAGGCTACATTGAGTTATGTATTATTCATGATTGTATACATGTTGCCTCTATACAGATGGTTGTGACCATACTATGGGACCTTATATCTATAATGATGATGATCCTTCTACTTCGATTAGCTGCATCCATACCTTGGATCTTAGAATTCCAGGCGATCCTTTTCACTCGGACAGTTGTGCCTTGTTGAAGCCTCAGATTTTTGCTACTCCAACATGGGGGATAACCAACCAGTCTGGACCTTAAGACAACTCCTTTTCTGTTTGAAGTGGTGGCTCTGACTGGGGATAATGGGACTAGTTTCCCAGTGTGGGTTTTAAAATTAGAGTGGCTGGTTTTCAAGTGATTACAGTAAGGATAATGATAACTAAATGGCCTATTCTATCATGCAAATCTCTAGCTAACTTAATCTAATATAAACACGGTATTTCTATGTGATATGCGATCTAAAAAGATATCTATTTGACATGTGATAATTAAGATCAATCACGCTTTAAATAGAGGTGATAACGTGTAAAGATAATTTCTTTGACTAAATAGTTAGTCAGAGAAATGTATAAAATATATCACATATATCTGATGATTATATATGAAAATAAACAATTTCAGCTAGGCATCATACAATAGTGCAATTAACGTGTAACAGAAAGAATATATCTCATATACAATTCATGAAAATGAAGTGTTATCACTAATTAAAAAGAAACATAACTAATCATACAAGCTAGAAGTACCATATGTGTGAATTTATGCTAGAAGTAGATAGATCAACTCCTTTCTTCAGATCAAATTATCTTCCAAGTATACAATAGTGCATCAACAAAGGAAAGTAGTCTGATATTTAAAAGAAATGACCATGTTCCATAATTTCATCAAGGAATTCACAAACTTATGTTCGGTGCGGGACCCCCGAAGGCAGGTTTTGGGGCTTAAAGCCCAAGTTTTGACTAAGTCCGATGTAAAGACTCTGTGAATTATGGGCGTGGAGCATGAAGTTTTAATTGAATCATAGGGTTGTCCACCCTTACTCTTGTAATGTAATGTCAGCTTGAGAATTCTACCCATGGTCCATGGACCATGGGATTGTATAAATAGAGTGAGGCTCTAAGTGTAAAGGGAGATATATCCATGTAAGATCTAATGATGAAGCATTGAGTCTTGGTAGAAGTGTAAAGTTGTGTTTTGGGTCGTAGAGTAAGAGAAGGCTCTGTAGCTGAGTGCGTAGAGGCCTAGTACTCTGCAATTGAGTGCACAGACCCCTGTAGCTGAGTGTGCAGGTGAGTCGAGTCTGTAATTGTTGGAGAAATTAATAAAGAGAATTTTCTTATTGTTATATGTGTCTTTTTTCCTGTTTTATGTATTGAAGTATATTGGGTATGAATTGCAAGTTTATTGTTTATTTGTTGTGTGAAATTATATGAATGTGTTGAATAAGCGAATATAAGATAATCATCAATTTATGCGAAGTTAATTAATAGTCATAAGAAGATAAGTAAGATCCATAGTGTAACTAAGGAAAAGAGCATAGATTGCTGCTTTAGCAATGTGAAATCACCTCAGCCCCTGATTAGGGCTGTGTGAAGGCGAGTATAATAGAGAGCGAAGGCCTCATAGGCTAGGAAAGTGCACGAAGTGACTTGCACAAAGGTATCCACAGTTGGACTAACCTGACCCCTCATACATTTGAAGGGTGCGGAAAATTGGTTCAACCATCCCCCCATACTGCTTCGGGTGAGACCTTTGTCTGCGATCCATGGGCTATTTCCGAAAGGGCTAGTAGTACAAGGATTTGTTTGGCTAATTAACTCTGAACCTGGGTCAGGCCCCCTCAAGCCAACAACTTATAGAAGTGCATTCTTTGCAAATGTTTTTGGTAAAATTTTGGACCAGTAGTACAGGGATTTGTTTGGCTAATTAACTCTGAACCACATGCAAGAAACTGACAGGACAAATGCCTTTTATATTGTTCTATGGGGTGGAAGCTATAATGCTGACGGAGTATATCATGCCTAGTCTGCGCATAGCAGCGCTCATAGGTATGACGAACTGCAGAAACCTGGAGGACAGGCTTGCGTATCTGGAGGAACTTGAAGAAGAACGATTTTTGCAGGATTCCATCAGCAGGTACAAAAGCAACATGAAAAGGAATGGCACGATCGACGTATCAAGATGCGTGCTTTTAAGGTGAATGATTTGGTGCTGTTATACAACAACAAGTTTGATAAACTCCCAGGGAAATTCCAAATGCATTGGATGGGACCATATATTATTAAGGAAGTCACAAATGGTGGTGAGGTGCAGTTGGTGAAACTGAATGGTGAACTCTTCCCAGGAAAAGCAAACTGTAGTCTATTGAAGCCTTACACAAGTGGCCCAACCATCTGACTAGCCATAGGAATTCTAGTAGGCAATGGCTCTATGTGCTACCAACCTCGCAGTGGTCTGAGCAAAGTTGGGAGGTCTCCATGCAAATATCTCCGCACCGACAGAGTGACTCGAGGGCAAGTCACAATGTTTGTGTGGGGGGCCTGTTGGGTGAAAGATCCCCCAAGGCACGTTTTGGGGCTTAAAGCCCAAGTTTTGACTAAGCCTAATGTAAAGACTCTACAAATTGTGGGCACAGAGCGTGAAGTTGTAATTGATTCATAAGGTTGTTCGTCCTTACTTTTGTAATGTAATGTCGGCTTAAGAATTCTACCCATGGTCCACAGACCATGGGATTGTATAAATAGAGCGAGGTTGCAAGTGTAAAGGGAGATATATCCATGTAAGATCTAATGATGAAGCATTGAGTCTTGGTGGAAGTGTAAAGTCATGTTTTGGGTCATAGAGTAGGAGAAGGCTTTGCAGCTGAATGCACAGAGGCCTAGTAGTCCACTGCTGAGTATGTAAGGTGAGTTGAGTTTGTAACCATTGGAGAAATTAATAAAGAGAAGTTTCTTATCATTATATGTGTCTTTTTTCTTGTTTTATACATTGAAGTATATTGGGTATGAATTGTAAGTTTACTATTTATTTGCTATGTGAACTTATATGAATGTGTTGAATAATTGAATATAAGATAAGCATCTGTTTACATGAAGTTAATTAACAGTTATAAGAAGATAAGTAAGATCCGCGGTGTAACTTAGGAAAAGAGCATAGATCGCTACCTTAGCAACGCGAAATCACCTCAGCCCCTGATTAGGGCTGCGCAAAGGTGAGTATAATAGAGTGCGAAGGCCTCATAGGCTAGGAAAGTGCGCGAAGTTACCTGCGTGAACGTATCCACAGTTGGACTAACCTGACCCCTCAGACATCTCAAGGGTGCGAAAACTTGGTTCCAGCATCCCCCCATACTGCTTTGGGTGAGACCTCAGTCCACGCTCCATGGGCTGTTGCCAAAAGGGCCAATAGTACAGGAATTTGTTTGGCTAATTAACTCCGAACCTAGGTCAGGCCCCCTCCAGCAAGGAAATGGTTTTGTTGCTGGGACCAGAATTTGCATATAGATGTCTGATGTCGCATCATTGGAATCCAACTAAGAAGGAAATTGAAGGGTGGTTGGACAGGAAAATTCACGAATTCGTGGCACAGGAGAACAGGAACCCACGACTATTGAAGGAAGAGTCATTAGACTGCTACCTATGCACATAGATCCACAAAATTTTCTTCGCATCTTTCCCCACTAAGATGTATGAGTAGATTGCAAAGGCAGATAGCTAAGGAAGGTGGAAGCTCGATGGACCTATTGTGTGGACCCCAGAGTTGGTGCACAAATTGGAAGCATTGGAGGATAAGATTGCGTGTGCTATTGATCACTAGCTTGGTCGGATTATAGGAGGATTCATTACTGAGTTCGCAGTAGATACTTCGATCAACTATAGCGAGTCAGAGCGACATTTTCTCAAGGGACCGCGAGGTAAGTACGTAAATTTTTTGAACACTTTGACTAAAATTCTATTGTTTGAAAAGAGAATTATGCAGCTACATTGATGTTCGGGGCTACGTGAAGTGGGAGAATTTACAGAAACAAAGGAAGTGCGGGACTAGAGACTAGCCCCTTGATTTCACCTCTGCGAGGGGACGAGGAAGAGATCACGAAGGTATCTCTGCGAAGTGCGATCCATTTGATAAGGTAGAAGATTCCACGCATACCACCTCCACCCACACCACGTCCAGTTTCACCGTCATCACCTCTATATTTACCTATACCACCTCCGCCACCACTGCATTTTAAGATGGCAAGCTCGATAAAGTTACCTGTGTTCAAGGGAGTAGGAAATGTAGATCCATACCAATTTTGGTTCGTTGTAAAAGCTGTATGGGAATCGCAGGGAGTTATAGATGATAACATCAAGAAAGTGACATTGGTTAGTGCTCTGCAGGATCACGCGTTAACCTGGTACATCAAGCACTCAAGTGATAATCCGAATGTGGGAATCACGGTTATCCAAGCTGCGCTAACTAGGGAATTTAGCAGGCCGAAGTCAAAAGTGTAGTCGATCATTGGTTTCAAAGAGATCCCAGGTGAGACTCCTTGGGAGCTGGATCAAAGGCTGAACTGCATGATTCGCGAGGCTAACATGACTCTAACAGATGGACAACACTGCGAATGGTTTGTAGCATCACTATCGCCGCATTTGAGGAATGCGCTATCGCAACAAAGGTTAACAACTTAGGTAGAGGCTTTAGATATCATGGTGAGGCTGCATGAAACCCCAATACAAGATCCTAACTTGGGAGTTTAGTAGATCCATGCGCAGTTGAGAAAATTATGCCTCGAGATGCAGAGTCTAAAATAGGACAGAACAGTCCAACCAGAAGCACATGAAGAGGTGTGGGGTGTGAAATGCAAAGGTCAGGGAAATGATAAAGACCATTGCTTGGTATTCGTGAATTACCTCGCAGGAGGGGGACCAATGCCGTTAAGACCAGAAGCACAAGTAGAACCAAGCGCAGCACCTAATCTGTGGCACACGATTTGTAAAATAGGGGGAAAGCATGCTACATACAACTGCCATTTGTTGCAAAAGTACATGCAAAAGTCGCAACAATTGTTCTGTAATTTTTGTAGATCGGTGGGACATGATGAGAGAACATGTAGAAGTTATGAGCTAATGATGGATAGAACTCCCACCTACAGGGTTCAAGCTGAAACATGGCCCCTATACCAAGGAGCAGGGATGGCGTGAACTATATTCCAGGGGCGTAGATGAGGCCGAGGTGGATGAGGACGTGGGAGAGGTCGTGGACAACTGATATGTTATAATTGTGGAGGGCCAGGACATTATGCCCATGATTGTATGAATCTAATGCGTCCATCATCTCTGTACTCTACCTTGTTTAATCATGAGACAGAGGATTTTCCTACGCTGATAGCTAGGCTACGTGACAAGGGAGCACTACCACCTCCCCCGACTCAGAACCTGCAAATGATGAGGTCTGAGCCATGCAAGGATTTTCCAAATGTGAATATTGTGCTCCAAAGTGGAATTATGACGAGGGATGATAAGGGCAAACAGCCTGAAGGAAGTATTTGGGTTCGCAAAGCTACAGTGAAAGAAGTGGAGTTTGATTTGGAGTGCACTCGAGAAACCTTTAAGGAAGCTAAGAAGAGCTCCACTGATGCCTCCACTTCAGGAAGCAAAGATAGAATGGACCCAGAAATGGACCCATTGATGCTCAAAACATTCCTGGAAATGTGCATTAACCTACTACGTGACAGTAAGGTTGTAAAGGGATTACAAGAACTCATTAACAGATGCGCGGGGACCGCGGAAGGAGAACTGCGCGTAGTTCGAAAGATTGGAAAACACAAGACAAGAATAGGAAGAGAAATGAGGTTAACCGCGTAGATTGGAGAATATGAGATGGACCAAGTAATTTTAGATTTAGGGTTGGACACGAATGTGCTGCTCAAGTAGACATGGGAGCGCATGGGGAGGCCTACGCTGTAGTGGTCTCTTATTCAGTTGCGCATGGAAAACCAACAAAAGATAATACCCCTGGGGCGACTGTAGGGAACCACTGTGGATATTGAGGGAGGGAGCATGCTAGCAGAATTTGAAGTGATAAAGATTGTTGATGACAACAATCCCTACCCCGTGCTCCTAGGAATTGATTGGGCGACTGTCATGAATGGGGTGATTAATCTAAAAAAGCGCAAGATGATTTTCGAAAAGAAATCTCTGCACATAGTAATACCGTTGGACCCTACTGAGGGACTGCGCTACACTGAGGCAGTGCGCGACTATGAAAGTGATGACAATTTGGACTGCATCTACAAGATAACCGCGTGAGAGCAAGACTGGATAAATCCCACCGCAGATGGATGAATTTCATGGGAGCGCAAAAGCTCTTGTACTTCAAATTCAGATGAGGAGATAGAGCGATGGCAGAACCAGTTACATGAGGTAACCACATTGAACTATAACATGATGACAAGATCGTTGCACTATGTATCAACAGAAATGAGAGATTTACCTACTTACGATGGATTAGGAGAGGTAGATGCTTTCCTTGACCAATTTCAGAGGGAGGTACCAGAAAAACAATGATTTGAAGCCCTAAATTGGGTACTACGCACTACACCTACGAGGTGCTGGGGTACGCACAAAAGAAAATTTTATGACTGGTGCACATATAGGAGAATGATGCGCACAAGGTTTGGGAAGCCTAGAGTGTGATTAACAGAAAAATACAATGGGAAAGATGATTTGTGCATGCATCTGGCTAAATGGACACATGCCTATGGGGAAAAGCCACAACCTTAGTGGATGCATCTATTCTGTCACACCATGGATGTTATACCAATGAAATGGTATATAGAAACAGAGCTCTGCCATGAAAGAAATGAGTGGGATGTCCTACGCGAAGGGTTCATGCTGACTTTCAACATTGAGGATGGATGGGATAGTATTGATGAAGCACTACAAGAATTAAAAGTAGCCATCTTTAGGATCCCACAGGAGTTAGTAGACATGATTCAGCCTGACTGGGCTACTCAGCTAAGTTGTGCATTAGAGTGTTATAATGTAACTACTGAGGAAGAAGATGAAGGTCTGAGGAACATCGGTATTCCAGAGACAGAAGGCCAGTGCGAGGTTCAAGGAACATAGATCGAGAACCCCAACATAACCATGCCAGTAAAGACCAAGCAGCTAAATATTGGTACAGAGGCAGAACCTAAATTCACGAAAATTGGGGACTACTGGGAGATCGCAACAATGGATAAAGTCGCTAAACTACTCCGCAAGTATCAGGACTTATTCCCAACCAAGTTCATGGACATAAAGGGAATAATCTAAGACTTAGGGGTAATGAAGATCACGTTAAAACCTGACGCGAAGCCAGTAAAGCAGAGTCCGAATCGTCTAAACCTAAAATACAAGGAGAAGGTCCATGTAGAACTAGATAAGACACTTGCCACAAGCATTATCGAGCCTGTCGAGGAATCCGATTGGGTATGTCCAATGGTGGTACAAGAAAAGAAGTAGAAGGATGAAATAAGAATATGTGTGGATCTCAGGAAGTTGAATGATGCATGTGTACATGATCCATTCCCAACTCCATTCACCAATGAGGTGTTGGACAATGTAGGCGGTCAGGAAGCATATTCTTTCACCGATGGGTTCTCAGGGTACCACAAAATCAGAATTGTATCGGAGGATAGGAGTAAGACAACCTTCACAACATAGTGGGGTTTCTTTCAATACACTGTTATGCTGTTTGGATTAAAGAATGTGCCAGCTATCTTCTCCCACGTAGCTGTTGCAGTGTTCAGGGAATATATTCATAAATTCTTGGAGGTCTATTTTGATGATTGGACTACCTTTGGGTTGGCTAGGAACCATGTAGCGAACCTATGCTTGATGTTGGATACATGTCGAAGATATCAAATCGTGCTCAACCTCAAGAAATGTAAGTTCCTCGTTCCTTTTGGGAACCTGCTGAGGCATGTGGTTTATAAACAAGGTCTCATAATAGACCCTGCAAAAATTACAGTAATTCTAAATTTGGAAGGATCGTGCAGTGTGAAGCAGCTACGTGCTACCTTGGGACATATAGGGTACTACAAAAAGTTTATTAAGAGTTATGCCCAAATCACCGTGCCGACGAAAAGATACTAAAGAAGGATGTCATGTTCTGCTGGGACGATGATTCTAAGAAGAGCCTAGATATATTGAAGCAAAAGATGGTTGTTGTGCCAATTATTGTCTTCCCTAACTGGAAGAAAGAATTTCATGTTCATGTTGATGCATCGTGCATTGTGTTGGGAGCAGTTCTCACATAGGACGGTGGAGAAGGCTTGGATCACCCTATCGCATTCGCGAGTCGTATCTTATCTAAAGTAGAAAAGAACTATTCTACCACTGAACATGAAGGAATAGCTATGGTGTATGTCCTCCAGAGATATTGACACTATTTGCTAGGGGAACACTTCAAGATGTATATAGATCACTCAATGCTAAAATACTTGGTCAATAAGCCTATGTTGGGGGGGCGCATATGCAAGTGGCTCTTATTGTTCCAAGAATATGATTTTGAAGTTGTTGTGAATCCCGGGCGATTGAATGGGGGATCAGATCACTTGTCGTGCATTGAGATAGGGGAGGAACCTACTAGTTTGGAGGAAGGACTACCCGACGCGCAACTTTTCAAGGTGCGCATAGCAGATGGAAACTTTGAAGATATAATCCACTTTCTAACAACTGGAACTGCGCTAGAAGGTTACTCTGTCTAGCAGAAGAAGGAACTAGTGGTGCATGCAGTAGACTTTTCTATGATTGCAGGGAATTTATACAAAATGGGAACTCATGAGATACTGCGAAGGTATGTACTAGAATTTGAATGAAGTAGCATCCTCGCGGACACTCATGGGGGCCCCACAGGAGGTCATTATGTAGGGAGAGCAACTACATATAAGATTCGTCACGCAGGGTTGTGGTGGTCAACCCTTCATCAGGATTCAAAAGCACATTACAAGGCTTGTGATGTATGTTAAAGAATGGGCAAGCCATCGTAGAGGGATGAGATGCCTTTGAATCTACAAATGACATTGCAGCCCTTCAAAAAGTGGGCAATCGACTTTGTAGGACCTATAAAACCTCAAGGAAAGACAGGTGCGAGATATATTATTACTATGAAAGAATACCTAACATGATGGGTAGAAGCGCAGCCAGTAAAATATTTCACAGCAGCAATAGCTGCAAAGCTCCTATTTGAACACAGACTGACATGATTCAGCTTTCCAAAGATCTTGATGAGTGATCATGGTACACATTTCTTGAATGAAACGATCAGCATGTTACCTGAATAGTTTCAGGTGTATCATCAGAAAAGCATGCTGTATTGTCCACAGGCTAATAGGACTGTAGAAGAATCTAACAAAGTGTTGGAGACTGTGCTGACAAAAGTATGAAACACACAGCGAAACGATTGGGACCTGTGCGTCCCTGCAATATTATGGGCTTATAGGACCACATGCAAGAAACTGACAGGACAAATGCCTTTTATGTTGGTCTATGGGGTGGAAGCCATAATGCCAATGGAGTATATCATGCCTAGTCTATGCATAACAGCGCTCACATGTATGACAGACTACTGAACCCTTGAGGAGAGACTCACGCAGCTGGAGGAACTCGAAGAAGAATGGTTTTTGGCAGGATTCCATCAGTAGGTACAAAATTAGCGTGAAAAGGCATGGCATGATCGACATATCAAGCTACACACTTTTAAGGTGAATGATTTGGTGCTGTTATATGACAGCAAGTTTGATAAATTCCGAGGGAAACTCCAAATGCATTGGATGGGACCATATGTTATTAAGGAAGTCACATATGGTGGTGTGGTAGAGTTGGTGAAACTAAATGGTAGTTGATTGAAGCCTTACATAGGTGGCCTGACCATCTGACTAGCCACAGGAAGTCTAGCAGCCAGTGGCTTTGCATGTTACCGACCTCGCAGTGGTCTGAGCAGAGTTGGGAGATATCCGCGTGAAGATCATTGCACAAACAGAGTGACTCGAGGGCGAGTCACGATGTTTGTGTTGGGGACCTATTAGGGGTAGGATCCCCCAAGGCAAGTTTTGGCGCTTAAAGCCCAAGTTTTGACTAAGTCTAATGTAAAGTCTTCGTGAATTGTGGGTGCGGAGCGTGAAGTTGTAATTGTGTCATAGGGTTGTCCACCCTTACTTTTGTAATGTAATGTCGGCTTAAGAATTCTACCCATGGTTCGCGGACCATGGGATTGTATAAAAAGAGCGAGGCTGTAAGTGTAGAGGGAGATATATCCATGTAAGATCTAATGATGAAGAATTGAGTCTTGGTGGAAGTGTAAAGTCATGTTTTGGGTTTTAGAGTAGGATAAGGCTCTGTAGCTAAGTGCGTAGAGGCCTAGTAGTCCGTAGCTGAGTGCGCGGACCCTTGCAGCTGAGTGCGCAGAGAGAGTCGGGTCTGTAACCGTTTGAGAAATTAGTAAAGAGAAGTTTCTTATCATTATATTTGTATTTTTTCCTATTTTATGCATTGAAGTATATTGGGTATGAATTGGAAGTTTACCATTTATTTGTTGCACGAACTTATATGAATGTGTTGAATAAGAGAATATAAGAAAAGCATCTATTTACGCAAAGTTAATTAACAATTATAAGAAGATAAGCAAGACTGTAGTGTAACTTAGGGAAAGAGTACAGGTCGTTGCCTTAGCAGCGCGAAATCACCTCAGCCCCTAATTAGGGTTGTACGAGGGTGAGTATAATAGAGCGCGAAGGCCTTGCAGGCTAGGAAACTGGATGAAGTGACCTACATAAAGGTATCCATAGTTGGACTAACCCGACCCCTCAGACATCTCAAGGGTGCAGAAACTTAGTTCCAGCATCCCCCCATACTACTTTGGGTGAGACCTCAATTTGCGCTCTGCGGGCTATTGCCGAAAGGGCCAGTAGTAGAAGGATTTGTTTGGCTAATTAACTCTGAACCTTAGTCAGGCCCCCTCAAGCCAACAACTTATAGAAGTTCATTCTTTGCAAATGTTTTTGATAAAATTTTGGACCCTTCTCTAAATGCATGACAAGGCTATAAATATTATTCTAACTAATGTTCAAAAATAGACTATACAAAAATTTGAGGAGGTTTCAAACAACCGTCCTCCTAACTAGTCAACTAACTCTAAAAGTAAAAGTGGCTTGATGAGCAGAGGCTATGATGATGACTTTTTGTCTCCCAACTTCTATTTTAAATCACGTATATCGACCATCGGTTTCACTTGAGGAGGTGCCCAAAACTGTGTTCTGACCTGTCCTGTGAAAATAACATCTGTGAGAGGTGGCATCATCCACTGAGTTGAATGGAGTGAGTAGTTGAGGGTCATGATTTGGCTGTGTGGCTTGACAAGGTATTGCCAATATGCCTCCGAGTCAGTCTTTGTTAACTTTGCAATTACTTCCCTTTGGATTTCCGCTCTTTCCTTCTAGCATTTATGCAAGTCATTTAAATCAGGGAATATTTTTGAGTTACCTTATTTCACCAGGTTGGTGGCATGAAAAGTGTGGTTTACCACTTTTACTGTGTTCTTTGACACCCTTGCTACTCTTGCCACTGCCCATTCAACTTGCTTGATCCGTGCATCCCAATATGTGAATAGAATGTCCTTATGTGTCTCCTCAATCTCGGGCGGATTATATCTCCTTCCCTCTTCTGTTTCTTTCCACTCGATGAATTATGAGATCCTTGTGTTTAGATCAGTAAATTTAGTTCTTTGGTCAACCGCCTTATCTGTGAGTTGGTCACTGGTGATTAGATAAGAAGCGATATGTGACATATTTTGGAAAAAATATTCTTTCTGATTCGATAGGAGGGAGTTTAGCTCTAGTGCCTCTTTGATGAATTCCTCGATATTAGGGACATATTCATATTTTTCCATGGCCTCTTGCAATTCTTGAACTTGCATGTTCTTCACAGAAATGTCTGCTTCATGGCTTATCTTTAACACTTCCATATTCTATTGCAATTGAGCAATTTGTTCAGCAGCTTGCTGGTTCACATTTGCTTTTTCAACTTGCAGTTGTTGCTTGAGCTGCGCTATCTTCTTGTCCTTTTCCCTTAACAAAATAGATATCTCGGTAGCTTTATCCATGGTGGCAGTTGCATATGCCCCTGTAAATTGCGGCAATATGGTCAAGTTTTCAGTTGGATTGGAAGGAATATCCTTACAAACTATGTCCGTCGGCTCATTCCCAAGTGGGATCTCGGGTGTCTCTACCCTCCTTCTTTTCCTCTGTCTCCTTATTACAACCTTGTGAAGTGGGCTTTAGAACACATCTAAAGGAGGAATTTTAGTCACGTTTAGGACAATTTTTAATGTGGGCAAAGCAGGAATTATTTCTGTCTGCTGTTATCACTAAACAAATTTCAAAGGAAAAGGGTAAGGTAATAAAGATTTGGTCTTGGTTCTTGTCATGCTCCTTTCATGCATAAGAAGCACTTGGCAAACTCAGGGTCAGCATACATAAAAGTTCTTTGAAGGCTCAAGCAAGGCAAGCAAGTTTCAAGGCAGATGAGAAGGACATTTCAAGATAAAGAATCTCAAGACAGTCAAATTTGGCATGTAAGCTGTGTTTTTGAAATTACACAGCAGTTTCGTAGCACGCTACGAAACTGCTGTAAGTGATGCCTAATGCACAACAGTTTCGTAGTGCGCTACGAAACTGCTGTAGCTACATATTGTGATTTGATGGACCATTTTTGTAAGAAAAAGGGAAATATTATTTGAAGAGGAGGGTCTGAAAGGGAGCATTCATGAAGTATAAGTGTCTAGCAAAGGCAAAACAAGGAAAGGAAAGACTTTTATGAACTCCAAAGTTTTATGTTATGAAAAGAGAAGTCGACTTCAAAGGGGATTAACAAGCAGTTAAAAAATCATCTCTGAAAAGTGAAAGAGGTTTTCATTCCTAAGATTCTGAAGTACAAAAACCTCTTCCACTTTCTTCAAATCCATTATTATTTGAGAGAAATGAATGATAAAACTTGCGCTACGAAACTGTTGTAGGTGCAGTTTTTCACAAGCATATTTTTACACCTGTTTTTCAAAGACTCATTCTGGGCGGTAGGAAATATGTTTCAAAAAACCAAGAGAGGTTTTTGTTCAGAATGGATTGGTTCAAAAAAGCGTCCTTCAGTTTTTCGAAATACATTTTTTATGAGAAGTTATGAGCTCTATCCCAAGACCTATTTTTCAGCCAGAACAGAGCAAGGGACAGTCTCCTAGTTTCTAGGAACAACAAAAGGATGAGTCATCAAGGGCCAGCTGGAAGGTTATGAGCACCATCAAATTCGAATTCATGGAGTTTTAGGTGTCAAATAATGTTTTAAATGTTTAGATAAGGTTGTTGTAATCATAATAAGGAGTTACACTCCTAGTTGTATTAGGTCTCTAGGACTCCTAGTTAGCTGTCCTTTGTATTAAATAGTTAGTTTTAAGTGTCAATAGGTGTCAAATTAGGAGGAATTCGAATTCCCCTCATGCTGGAGGAAGGAATCTACATGAACTCTATATATGGGAGAAGAAATAATGTATTAGGGGTTGGAAAATTTATGGAAAAGCTTGTATTTGGCCTATGTAAGACTCATTTTCAGTAATACATGCTTGACTTTACTTCTCAGGATTCATGAAGGATTTTTTATGTTCAGAATATGTGATGTTGTCCTTTTCTTAATTCTTACAGTGGTATGGATGTATAATCACTCAGAATTCACTGAATGTGCTCTGACTTCCTGTATACATTTATAAACTGTGTGGTCCCATATGAGTTTATGTTCTGAATGTTTAAATGCTGAATGCCCTGACTTCCATGTAAGGTTGAGTTTATTGTTATATTGAGGTGTTGTTGACTCCATAAGCCCAATGGATAGTTGTTTAATGTGTTTCCACCATTCATATTTTTCACAGTTGTTCTATAAGAGTTAGCCATCGTATCTTTAATCAAAATCATTAATCCATCAAGAGAGAGCCCTCTCAGGTTGAGGAGGCTAAGCCTCAGCCTAAAGTAGGTTGAAATAGTTACTTAGAGTCAACCTGACCAACAGCCTATCAGGATATGATTTTGAGATAACATTTTGGTGCGTCTGCCGGGAGCCTGAAGTCTATTCATTCCCGAAATTAAGAGACTGAACTTCTGAAGGTAGCAAGAGCTCAAACATCTTTTTGAGGCTGCAAAACTACCTTGGCGACTCCACACATCAAATAAGAAATTGGAAGGTGACTCCACTGCTAGAAGATCAGTAGCTTGATGAAGTTTCAAGATGAGTTCCACTGCAAGAATGAATGCCAGGTATGCTCCTATGAATCGGTCTCATATCCCTGGCTTTCCAAATCCTATGCCAAAGGTTGATTGGTTAGATGATCTTACAATATTCAAAGATGAAAAGAAGGACAATGCTGCTCTTCATTTGGTTAGGTTCCATATGCATGTACACAGTCTTAAGGTTCATTTCCCTGAAGATTGTCTCATGAAGATGTTTATGACCACTTTAGAAGGAAAGGCATGGTCTTGGTATAAAGGTTTGGAAAATGGTTCAATATATTCGCTTGCTAATTTTCATGATGAATTCTATGAGATGTATAAATAATGTCATCCTTCCTTATTGTTGCTCAAAGATTGCTGTAGACATTCTTTAAGTCTTATTCAGTACTTGGAGGATTTTTATGATGATGATGAATTTATGGATGAAGAAATTTTAGAGGCTCTTCATAACAATGCATTTCAACACCAAGAAGAAAGTATAACATCTCATGAAATGCAGCATGAAGATCAACAGGGGTTTACTTATGAAAATCATATTAAATCCTCTGAGATTGATGTAGAGATGCAGCAGATTTGTCAGGCTTCAGATCATTATGAGTATGAAATTGATTGCAAACAGCAAGAAGAAGTACTGGAAAATAGCTTTTATAGCCCTCAGGCAGAGGAAAAGGTTGTTCAATTTTGTAATTCCTTGCAGCAGCTTACTTCAAAGAATGATCACAATAGTGAGGAAAATTACATTGTCTATGAGAATCATGCAGAAAGGCAGTTGGATAGCACATCAAAGGAATTTTGTGTGGCTGAGGATCAGTTGTCTGAAGAGATAGAATGTTATGATGATTATCAAAATAACCATGTTTTCTTTGACCCTATAAATGAATACATGGCAAAGTTTTGCACATCAGTATTTCATTTTCATTTGCATTATGAAGATCATATACATTATAAGTTGATTTGGTCATCTCACTATCATGGTTATTTTGAGGTTGAATGCAATCAAGAGCCTCCAATATCAGAAAGGACAATTGATTGGCTTTATTGGAAATATCATGTTGCTTGACCTAAACTGGAAATTGCAGCTAGTAGGTAGGTAGGAAAATGCAAATAAGCTCAAAGTTGACTGAGCATTTTTTCAGTAAATATAGATTTCTTTCTCCTACAGTGGTCATCAAGCTTAAGCCCGAGGTGAAGGCTCAAGAAGCTTAAAGGGAACACTTGTCAAGCAAATTTTAGTTTGTCATAAAAGGATAAAGCACTGGACCTGCGAGTTCTTAGTGTACTACAGGAGCACACTATCCCAAGTGGAGCCACTGTTATCACTAAACAAATTTCAAAGGAAAAGGGTAAGGTAAGAAAGATTTGGTCTTGGTTATTGTCATGCTCCTTTCATGCATAAGAAGCACTTGGCAAACTCAGGGTCAGCATACATAAAAGTTCTTTGAAGGCTCAAGCAAGGCAAGCAAGTTTCAAGGCAGATGAGAAGGAAATTTCAAGATAAAGAAGCTCAAGACAGTCAAATTTGGCATGTAAGCTGTGTTTTTGAAATTACACAGCAGTTTCGTAGCACGCTACGAAACTGCTGTAAGTGATGCCTAATGCACAACAGTTTCGTAGTGCGCTACGAAACTGCTGTAGCTACATATTGTGATTTGATGGACCATTTTTGTAAGAAAAAGGGAAATATTATTTGAAGAGGAGGGTCTGAAAGGGAGCATTCACGAAGTATAAGTGTCTAGCAAAGGCAAAACAAGGAAAGGAAAGACTTTTATGAACTCCAAAGTTTTACGTTATGAAAAGAGCAGTCGACTTCGAAGGGGATTAACAAGCAGTTAAAAACTCATCTCTGAAAAGTGAAAGATGTTTTCATTCCTAAGATTCTGAAGTAAAAAAACCTCTTCCACTTTCTTCAAATCCATTATTATTTGAGAGAAATGAATGATCAAACTTGCGCTACGAAACTGCTATAGGTGCAGTTTTTCACAAGCATATTTTTACACCTATTTTTCAAAGACTCATTCTGGGCGGTAGGAAAGATGTTTCAAAAACCCAAGAGAGGTTTTTGTTCAGCATGGATTGGTTCAAAAAATTGTCCTTCAGTTTTTCGAAATACATTTTTTATGAGAAGTTATGAGCTCTGTCCAAAGACCTATTTTTCAGCCAGAACAGAGCAAGGGACAGTCTCCTAGTTTCTAGGAACAGCAAAAGGATGAGTCATCAAGGGCCAGCTGGAAGGTTATGAGCACCATCAAATTCGAATTCATGGAGTTTTAGGTGTCAAATAATGTTTTAAATGTTTAGATAAGGTTGTTGTAATCATAATAAGGAGTTACACTCCTAGTTGTATTAGGTCTCTAGGACTCCTAGTTAGCTCTCCTTTGTATTAAATAGTTAGTTTTAAGTGTCAATAGGTGTCAAATTAGGAAGAATTCGAATTCCCCTCATGCTGGAGGAAGGAATCTACATGAACTCTATATATGGGAGAAGAAATAATGTATTAGGGGTTGGAAAATTTATGGAAAAGCTTGTATTTGGCCTATGTAAGACTCATTTTCAGTAATACATGCTTGACTTTACTTCTCAGGATTCATGAAGGATTTTTTATGTTCAGAATATGTGATGTTGTCCTTTTCTTAATTCTTACAGTGGTATGGATGTATAATCACTCAGAATTCACTGAATGTGCTCTAACTTCCTGTATACATTTATAAACTGTGTGGTCCCATATGAGTTTATGTTCTGAATGTTTAAATGCTGAATGCCCTGACTTCCATGTAAGGTTGAGTTTATTGTTATATTGAGGTGTTGTTGACTCCATAAGCCCAATGGATAGTTGTTTAATGTGTTTCCACCATTCATATTTTTCACAGTTGTTCTATAAGAGTTAGCCATCTTATCTTTAATCAAAATCATTAATCCATCAAGAGAGAGCCCTCTCAGGTTGAGGAGGCTAAGCCTCAGCCTAAAGTAGGTTGAAATAGTTACTTAGAGTCAACCTGAACAGCAGCCTATCAGGATCTGATTTTGAGATAACATCTGCTACGAAGTTGTCCCTTGCTTATCCATCGGCTCAGACTCTGTAATTTTCTAGGTATGCAGAGGAGTGTCATATTCCATGACTTCCTGGGCATCTGTTGTCTTAGGAGTGTCTTGTAGTTTTTTATTAAATTGGTCCCACTCCTGCTCCAAACTGCTGCTTTTGATATCAGAAATGATATCTTTAGTTAGGTCACTTATAACTTGCTTTTCGGCTAACCTCCTGTTGGATTCTGTTGTATTCTTGGTGTCTTGGGCTTTCCATGTACCTAGTGCTTTCCTTGTGTCCACTTCAGACTCTATGCGAGAATTTGGTCCCTCGTTCTTGATAGTCACACTACGTGTAGGCTTGTCCTCGGTTTTTAACAAATGCAGTGGAATTATTTCAAACCTTTTGTTTCTGAATTCCTAAAAGCTTTCAAAATATTTAGGACTCATATTTTCCCTTGTGCACTCGAACACTTGTGTGAAGTATTCAGCTGATTGTTTTATCAAATTTGAACTTGTTCTCTAGTACCCTCCATCCCTAGATCATCTTGAAAGGTTCTTCATTTTTTTTTGCAAAGTTGGCTAGGTATATGGTACATTTGCTTTAGGTCTTCAAATTTGAATGACCCCATGAGCTCCATCCTCAAGTTCATGAATTTCCTGTCTTCAATGTTGAGATTTTACACCACCCACCTAATCATATCAGTATATGGGAGTATTTTTGCTCTCACTCCTATTCAATGAAAGAAGGAACATGCAACATCTTTGAATTCGACTCCCGAAGGTTTTATTGAGTCATTCATTGCCTTTATGACAATAATTTTGGGACGCTTCTCCTCAAGCCTATTGTATATGACTTCCCATGATGTCACTGCCCCATTTATGCTGCAAACTGTATCAGAGAATATAATCGACATTTTTGATAGCTCAGACTCTGTAGTGCTCTACTTTTTCTCCTTTTTCATCACCTTTTGGAATGACAAGTCTTTTAAAGCTTGCTTGGAATGGAAGTGTTGGGCACGAGATCACCCAAGGGAAGTTTTGGGGCTTAGAGCCCAGATTTTGGTCCAATTTTGTAATTCCAATGCAAAGACTCTACATTTTGTGGGCGTGGAGCGCGTAGTTGTTAAAGAGTCATAGGGTTGTCTGCCCTTATTTTGATCATGTAATGTTGGCTATAGAAGATCTACCCATGGTCCGCGGACCATGGGATTGTATAAATAGAGCTAAGATCTAAGTAGTTTGAGATCATAATCAACAATGGCTAAGCAATGAGGATATATGCGAGATAGCTCTGAAGTGTAAGTGTAGTTTTGGGTCATAGTGTAGGTAGAGGCTCTGCAGCTAAATGCATAGAGGCCTAGTAGTCCAGAGCTAAGTGCGTGGACCCCTGTAGCTAAGTGCACAGGGAGAGTCGAGTCTGTAACCATTGGGAATCATTAATAAAGAGAAGTTTTCTATCATTCTATGTATTTATTTCTTGTTTATATGTCTATTATATTGGGTATGAATTTCACTTATAATACTTAAATGATGCGTGAATGTGTATAAATATATTGGTTAAGTGAACGTAAGTAAGAACATCTGTTTACGTGAAGCTAACTAATATATGTTAATAAGATAAGTAAGATACTTAACCTAGGGTGGGAAATAGCACAGTTTGCTGCCCTAACAGTGTGAAAGGACTTAAGCCCCTGGGTAGGGCTGCATGGAAGCCGAGTGTAACGTTTCGCAAAGGTACTAAAGGGTAGAATAGAGTGCAAAGCAACCTGTGAAAAGGCAGGTATAGTTGGAACAAACTGACATCACAACCATTTCAAGGGTGAAAAAACTTGGTTCTAGCATCCCCGCATAATACTTTGGGTGATACATCAGTCCGCGCTTCGCGGGCTGATGCCGAAAGGGCCAGTAGTGTAGGGATTTGTTTCTCTAACTAAAGTTGAACCTGGGTCAGGCCCCCTCAAGCCAACAAATGGTTCGGTTGCTAGGACTAGAACCTGCATAGAGAGGTGTGATGTTGTATCCTTGGAATCCAACTAAGAAAGAAATTGAAGGCTGGTTGGATAGAAGAATTCACAAGTTCGTGGCACAAGAAAACAGAAACTCGCGATAGTCAAATAATAGTGATTAGATAGCTACCTTTATACGGAGATCCACAAAATATTTTTCGCTTCCTTCCCTATTGAGCTATACGAGTGGATCACGAATCTAGCAGATAGCCAAGGAAGGTGGAAACTTGACGGTCCTATTGTGTGGACCCCAGAGCTAGTCCAAAGGTTGGAAGGATCAGAGGATAAGATCACACGCATCGTCGATCCTTCACTTGATCTCATTATAGGAGGATTTGTTACTGAGTTCGTGGTTGACACCTCAATTAGCTATAGCGAGGCAGAGCGAAACTTTCTCAAAGGACCATGAGGTAAGTACATAAAATATTTGAATACTTGGGTTAAAATGTTGTTTTGCAAAAAGTGGGTTATGTAGTTACCTTGATGTTTGGGGCTACATGAAGCAGAAAGGTTTATAGGAATGAAGGAAATAAGGATCCAAAGAACAGCCCCTTGATTTCACCTCCGCAAGGGAACGAAGAAGGGCTCATGAAGGTCTCTCTACGAAGTGCTATTCATCTAATAAGACAAGTATTTTTGTGAATACCACCCCCACCCACACCACCACCGGCTTCACCTCTATCACCTCTAACTTCACTCGTACCACCTCCACCACCACCACGATTCTTTATGCCAAACATAGTGAAGTTGCCTTTGTTCGAAGGCTTGGAAAATGAGGACTCGGACCAATTATGGTTCGTAGTGAAGGTTGTATGGGAAACTCAAGGTGTTACAGATGACCATATAAAGAAATGAACACTGGTTAGCACCTTGCAGGATCACGTGCTGACCTGGTATATTAAGTACTCCAATGATAAACCGAATGCAAGAGTAGAGGATATTGGAGCAACACTGAATAGGGAATTTAGCAGGCTTAAATCTGAAGCACAGTCGATCATTAGATTCAAAGAAATCACGATGCTACTAGGAGAGATGCCTTGGGAGTTAGATTAGAGGCTGAAATGTACTATCCATGGAGCCAACATGAATTTAACAGATGGACATCATCGCGAGTGGTTTGTGGATTCACTACTACCACACTTAAGATGTGCGTTGTCGTAGTAGAAGATAATGACTCAGACAGAAGCCTTGGAGATTTCCATGAGCTACATGAGACCCTGATGCAAGATCCTAATCTAGGACATCAGTAGATCCACACGCAGCTAAAGAATATGTGCCTTGAGATGCAAAGATTGAAGCAAGATAGGATGGTTCGACCAGAAGTGCGTGAAGAAATATGATGCTTGAAATGCAAGAGTCATGGTCATGACAAGGACCACTACCTAGTCTTTAAAAATTACCTTGCAGGAGGAGGACCAATGCCTCTAAGGCCAAATACTCAACCAAGACCTAGCACAGTGCCTGCCTTGTGGTGCGATATTTGTCAAGTAACCGAAAAACATGCCACAGATAACTGCCACTTGTTACAAAAGTATATACAAACTCTGCAACAGTTGTTCTGTAACTTTTGTAGGTCGGTGGGACATGACGAGCTTACTTGTAGGAGTTATGAATTGATGATGGATAGAACTCCCGCGTGCAGGGTTCAGGCCAAAATGCGGTCGCTTGACCAGAATGTAGGGCTGGTGCAAATAGTATTCCAGGGGCACGAAGGAGGCTGAGGTGAAGGAGGACCCGGTAGAGGTCACAGACAATTGATTTGCTACAATTGTGGAGGGCCAGGGCACTATGTCCGTGATTGCACTAATCCAACGTGTATGTCGTGCAAGTATTACACACTGTTTTATCATGAGAAAAAATATTTTCCTACGTTGATAGCTAGGATCCATGACAAAGGAGCGTTACTACCTCCCCCAACTCAGAACCTGTAGATGATGAGGTCTAAGCTGTGTGAGGAAGATCCAAACGTAAATATCGTGTTTCAAAGTGGAATCGCAACAGGAGAGGACAAGGGGAAACAACTGGAAGGCAGTACTTGGGTTCACAAAGCCCCAATGAAGGAAGTTGAGTTTGATTTGGAGAATGCTTGGGAAACCTTCATTGAAGCTAAGAATAGCTTTGCTCAAGCCTCCACTTCAGGAAGCAACTACACTGGAGATGGACCCCTCCATGCTCACAACTTTCCTGGAAACCTGTATGAAGTTACTGTGCGAAAGTAAGGCTATGAAAGGGTTATAGGAACTCATCAACAAATGCGCTGGGACTGCACCAGGAGAACCGTGCGTAGTCTGGAAGATCAGAAAACATGAAACAAGGACAGGGCATGAAATGAGACTCACCACACAAATCAGAGAATACGAGATGGATCAAGCCATTCTGGATTTGGGATCAGATACGAATGTTCTACTGAAATATACATGGGATTGAATGGGAAGACCTGCACTAAAATGGTCTCTGATTCAGCTGAGAATGGAAAACCAGCAAAAAATCATACCCATGGAGCGATTGCAGGGAATAACCATGGATATTGAGGGAGCGAGCGCACTAGTAGATTTTGAAGTAATAGAAATTATTGATGACAACAATCCCTACCCCATTCTCCTAAGAATTGACTGGGCCATTGATATGAACGGGGTAATCAATCTGAAGAAGCGAAAGATGATATTTGAGAATAAATCCTTGCGTGTAATAGTACCCCCGGATCCTACTGAAGGATTGTGCTATACGGAACCAATCTGTGACTGTGAGAGTGATGATGATCTAAACTGCATCTACAAGATAACAACGCGAGACAAAGACTAGGTAAATCCCACCGCAGATGGGCGGATTACATGGGAGCGCAAGAGTTCCTACACTTCAAATTCCAATGAAGAAGTAGAACGCTGGAAGAATCGGTTACACGAGGTAACTACGCTGAATTGCAATATGATGACCCGGTCACTACATTGTGTGTCGTCAGAAGAAAGAAATCTAACTACTTATGATGGTCCAAATGAGGTAGATACCTTCTTGGATGCATTTGAAAGGGAGGTTCTGGAAAAGCAATTCCTCCAGGCCTTGGATTGGGTGTTGCATGTGTTACACAAAAATATCATCACCATGATTATTTGCAGTCAGTATGGGTCTATCATCACTTGTACTATCCTCCTAAGCAAGTCTCAGACCTCAGCTCTTCAAGTCAAGCTTTGAAAATGAGAGAAAGACATTGAAAATCAACAAAACTCTGGTTCCGCACTTTCTCTCACTGTTGCCTACGGTCCCGCACCTCCTGTTTACAAAAACTGCAGACCTGCCCGCTCTGTCCCTAAAGGTGTGGGTGCGGACCCCTGTGAAAGTAAAAAAGGCGCAAGTTTATTCTAAAAACTCACTTTGGGTTAATTCTAGATGATTCTAGAAGGAATTTTGACGTGGATTGGCCGCTCTTAGGTGGTTCATGCATCCCAAAAGAGAAGGAGCTAATCCCTTGATGAGAGGAGCTATCCCTTTGAAGGAGGGCTTTATCCCTTTGAAGGAGGACCTAGTAACTTCCCTCCATTACACTATAAATTAAGGCATTGGGCTGGTTGCTAGGGAGGTTATAAGCGAAACAGTTTTAAGGGTAAATGCTGGTGAAATTAAGACTTCCTAGTTGAGATTAAGAGGAGAGATCACATACCTTTTTGGCTTCATTGGGAAGAGAGTGAAACTTGTCAAAGTAGAGGAGACTTCTTGCTGGACCCTGGGAGGAACTTGTACAGCGTCAAGGCACAGGTTGTAAAATTCTTCTTGATTTGAATTAATACAATCAGAGTCATTTTTCTCAACAAATTGTCTTATGTCATTTGTTTCATGAATTCCTTGACTTTCATGTTAAATATGTTTTATGATATTAGCTTTTCAGGTGCTATTTAATTTGTTTGCTTGTTTATGTTTGCAAATTCGCGACAAGGGAGCTCATTTGGACCGAAGGAGCGAAGGCTTCCACAAACTTGCGTTGGACCTAAGGTAGGCCTAAAACACTTGTTTGCCTTTGTTTATAAAAGCATATTTAGAGAAAGATAGTGTGTGATTGGTTTGTTTGTCATTAGGTCTTCGTTAGATTCTCGGAAGGTCTATCTTGTCCGCAAGATCGACTCATTCCTTGTGACAAAATGGAGACCATACTGGGGATTTAGAACTATAACATCCACATTGTTGAGCGGCTCAGAACTATAACATCCACATTGTTGAGCGGCTCAGAATCCACATGTGAGAGCGGCTCAGAACTATAACATTGTTGAGGATTTAGCTGTTTCACCCTCAGCAATGTTGGCTTTGGAAGTGTTGTAGTCATGTCCAGCACAGCATAAATTACTTTTGTCGGCTATAGGAGCTGTTGACGTTCAAGACTCGAACCTAATAATTTTCGATCTAGAAAATAGTACACCATGCTTACCTCATCAAATGGCTTTCCAGATTCCAGTGATAGTAAAAAACAGGCCTATTCATCGGACTGTGATTGATGAGGGAGCCTCAACGTGTATTATGTCGATACAGCGTTGGAGATCGCTTGGTTCTCCTTCGCTAAATCAATCCCCGATGATTCTAAAGGCCTTTGATGGCCGTGGATTTCATCCTTTTGGCATTCTATAGGATTTGCCCATAGGGGTTGAAGGAAAAACCGTTAATATAGATGTGGAAGTGGTTGATGCCCCTCTAGATTACAACCTTCTCTTAGGTCGAAGTTGGTCTTATGCTATGACAGCTGTCATTTCATCGGTCTTTCGGGTTATAAAGTTTCCTCATAATGGAAAGATCATAACAATAGACCAGTTGGCTTACTTTTCATCCGACCCAACCTCTTCTGAAAGTATTCAGCATGTCGGTAAAACGACTATCCCGTATAAGGATGTTGGAGTAGGACTAGTTAAAGATGCCGGTTTACTGGGAACTTTTCCTTTTCCTCCGATCAATGCATCGCCTTCATTTGCAACCATTCATATGATTACGTCAGACACCATTGTTTACGATGATCCTTGGATTGTTCCTTCTGAATCTAAGATAGACTCATTTGGTGATGTCATGCCTTTGAGTCCATATGAAATTGCGTATGAGGCCGTGCAATCGTTTACCGACCCATCTTCAACCGAATTGACTTAATGAATGTGGTCCATGAAGAATCACTTTTCACATCAAGCTCGGATTTAGTTACATCTTCTGAACTTGTTCACTCTGATGAGAAAATTCGTGAAATCCTATGTGTAGATGATTTACCATGGGAAGATCTCCATCACAGATCTTTGTTTTTACCCGAGAATGATCGTTTTGAAAATGATTTTTCATCAATCTTTACGACTGAATATGTCAAGGAACCTCAGAATCCAATGAAACATCCTGATTCAGAGTTAAATTTGGGAAACATCTCTCGAACTATTCCTATTGACATTTCGGTTAAGCCTGGAATTGTTGAGAACATTCATATAGGTGCCTCATGCACAGAAAATGAAATTCAAATATATAAGGCCCTATTTCAAGAATTCTGCGATGTGTTTGCCTGGTCCTATGAGGAAATGCCAGGAATTGATCCTGCAGTTGTTGTTCATGAAATAAAGACTTACCCGGACGCTAAACACGTCCGGCAACGTTTGCGTTAGATTCACCCAAGAAAAGCTGCTGCAATTAAAGCAGAAGTTGAAAAATTACTCAAAGCAGGTTTCATTTATCCGATCCCTTTAATGGATTGGGTATCGAATATTGTTCCGGTTAACAAAAAGTAAGGAACAATAAGAATATGCATCGATTATAGGGACATTAATCGAGCCTGTCCAAAGGACAATTACCAAACTCCCTATATCGATCAAATCACTGATGATTGTGTTGGCAGCGAAATATTCTCCTTCATGGATGGTTTTTCTGGATACAATCAAATCAATATTCTACCTGCCGATCAACCAAAAACGACTTTCATTTGTCCACGGGGGACATTTTCTTATTGCAAATTACCTTTTGGACTCAAGAATGATGGAGAAACTTTTCAAAGGGCCATGTCTTATGCGTTTCATGACATCAAGCACAATGTGCAACCCTATCTCGATGATTTGCCTGCTCATTCATTACATCGAGCTGATCACCTCGTCCATTTACGAGCAATATTTATGAGGTGTAGGCATTATCGGATTAGGTTAAATCCACACAATTGTGTTTTCTGTATAGAAACGGGTTGATTGCTGGGGTTTGTAGTTTCGAAAGCCGGCATTCACGTCGATCCCTCGAAGGTCGAAGCTATTGTCAAATTGCCTCCTCCTTCGAGTTTTCGCCAACTCCAAAGTTTGCAAGGGAAAGCAAACTTTTTACGACGATTCATTCCTAACTACGCCGAGGTTACAAAGGGTTTTACCTGGTTGTTGAAATAGAATACTCCTTTCTATTGGGATGAGATAACTCAGAAATATTTTGATGCATTAAAACATGCGTTGACCCATGCACCGTTGTTGCATCCTCCCAACTACAACCAGGATTACTTCTTGTATCTCGCCGCCTCTCATTCCACCATCGGAATGGTCTTAGTTCAGGAAGATGAATTTGGTACTGAGCATATGATATATTACCTTAGTCGCACTTTAAATCCAACTGAGCTAAAATACTCACATGTGGAGAAATTGGCACTGGCAACTGTTCAAGCTGTCCAACGTTTTCGTCACTACATTTTACTACGTAAAACTACTGTAATTTTGGATTGCAACCCTATGATCTACATTTTGACCAAGCAATTGCTAGGGGGCAAGTACTCTAAATGGATTGTTATCCTGCAGGAGTTCAACTTAGAATTTGAAAAATCTAAGTCTAAGAAATCTTTAGTTTTTGCGGAGTTAATGTGTGACTTCCCGCGTGCTGACACGGAGACTGTGGCGGAAGAGCCCATTGCGGATGAATCCTTGTTTCTAATCAACACTTTAGATCCATGGTATGGGGATATAATCATTTATCTCCAGACCCACTCCTTTCGGCCAGAAATTTCAAGGTCAGAACGTCGGAAAATACGATTCCAGTCCCAACAATTCAGGATTATTGGAGATACGCTTTATCACTGTGGGGCTGACTATGTTTTTCGACATTGCTTAACTCACGAGGAATCTGAAAGGGTTCTAAATGACTGTCACTCTGGAGCGTGTGGCGGTCATATGTCTGGGTATGCCACAGCCCAAAAGATATTGCGTGCTGGCTACTTTTGGTCGTCTTTGTTTAAAGATTGTGTTACTGCGGTCCGAAAATGTCACAACTGCCAAATTTTTGATCGAAAGATGCATGCTCCACCTGCTCCTCTCCACCCTATAATTTCCGTTGGTCCTTTTTCCAAATGTGGTATCGATTTTATTACATGTAACCCTCTCTCGGCCGGGGGGCATGCGTATATCATCCTTGCGGTAGATTATTTTACCAAGTGGGCCGAGGCGATGCCTACATTTGAGGCAGACGACAAGACAGCTGCAATTTTCGTGTTCAGTCATATAATTTCTAGGTTTGGTGTCCCACAAGCAATTATCACTGATCATGGGCGTCATTTTTGAAACGTTATGATGACCGAACTTACAGGCCAGCTTGGGTTGCATCACGATAGTTCAACTCCTTATTATCCACAAGCTAATGGTCTGGTTGAATCCATCAACAAAGTTTTAGTCATCATGATCCGACGAATCATTGGGATTCATCGGTCGAATTGGCATAACATGCTATTTTCAGCGCTTTGAGCGTATCGAACTTCAGTAAAAACATCAACAGGGTTCACTCCTTTCCAACTAGTTTATGGTCTAGAAGCTGTGTTACCCATTGAATGCGAAATCCCGTCATTGCAAATGGCCATCGAGTTACTTCCAGCCACTTCCGAAGAGGAAAAGCGTTTGTTATACTTGGCTCAATTAGATGAGAATCGACGTGATGTTGCATTGGTGATTGAGACTCACGCAAAACATATGAAAGCTCAGTATGATCGAAATGTGACCCCTCAAAATTTTTCGGAAGGAGATCTAGTCTTAGTTTATGATCAAGCTAATGATAAATTAGGCACTGGAAAATTCGTTCCTATGTGGCATGGTCCCTATGTTGTCAAGCAAAAGCTAGCAAAAGGGGCCTATGAATTGGTAGACTTTGACGGGGACTCTTTAGGTAAACCCAGAAATGGTCTTTACCTGAAGACGTATTATGCTTAAAGAATGGGTATGGAGATTTTTAGTTAGGATAGTTTTTTCTTTCTAGCTGGTGTGTTTTAGTTTAAACAATGTGCTTAGCTTAGAGAGTGTTTTTCGTCATTATTCCTACTTATCTTGGTTTTACTCTTAATATTGCAGATGTCGATGCCTCTCCAAACATACATTGGTTTCGCTGATGGTGCTTGTCGTAATACATAGAACATTTCTTCCGCAGCTTGGGTTATCTATTCGCCCTCTGACGAGTTGGTATCTATGCATGGGGTAAGCCTCGGTCAAACAACGAACAACATTGCCAAATAGTGCAGTGATTGAGTTATTATCTGAATCTATTTCATTTGGGATTCGGAGTTTGATAGTGAGGTTAGATTGTGAACTCGTTGTATTACAGCTTAATAGAGTGTATGCCATTAGAAATCCAGTGTTATTGAGATTATTTTTGAGAGTGCGTCTCTTGGAACGTGAATTTGATTATATTGAATATTAACATATTCCAAGATCTTTAAATACATTAGCAGATGCAATTGCTTCTCAAATGTTAAGTAGACATTTGCAATAATCATACATGTAAATTTAAAACCATTCCATTACATGATTTACAAGATAAGCCAGTAATAGTGATATATATATATATATATATATATATATATATATATATATATATATATATATATATATATATATATATATATATATAGGAGTGTGTCAAAAAATACATCGTCCTCGATCATAGGTTGAAAAATATCTTATGATCAGCAAAAATGATAAGTGCAAAAAACAAAAATGTCATATGTGCCCACAATAGGCAATCATCCTATCCCTGGTGATGATCTCGATAAGAAACCACTGCATGGGCCACCTTGCAAAGGAACCTCCTAAAAGGTCCTGGGACCCCAATCACATAGCGCTGAAGTCGACAAGGAATGTCATCTATAGTGGTCTCTGGAATATCTCCTATCAAGCGCTCTAGATGACCCTTCAACTTGGCCAAAACCTCTGTTGATTCGTCCTGTGGGGCTAGTGCGGATGCAACTGGTTGTTTCCTCTCGTAAGGCCGGAGAGCGGCTGGTCGCTGTGGACCCACATCTGCATTTGAAACTTTTACTATCAGTTTTGGGACGATAGAAAAAAAAATAAAATTAAAAAATTAAAATAGGAAAAATGTTGAAATGATTTTACCTGAGTCATCCCATTGCTCTCCTAGTGGAAGAGCCATGTCTTGGTCACCACGAAAATCTACCCCAGTGTAAGGGAAGTCCTGAATAGAAAAAACCTGATTTTCCAACCATTGGAAATACTCAGGTTTGAATTGAACAACCTCTGTCCCCTCGTCCGGATGACGGGCCATAACTGCGACCCATCGCATAAGTTTGGGCTCTCGAGGAAGCCTAGCTCTAACAGTAAGGTGCTGCGGGATCAACATGGGAACCCTCTTCAGACCAAAACTCACAACCAAAGCCCCATAACCAAAGGTCTTTAGTTGTCCATTCTTGGCTCTGGTTAGTTGGCCTTTCACATTGGCCAACACAGCATCGCACCAGTTGAAGATGGTGCCTCGAAAGCAGTCAACTGCCATCCGCATCTGGGATCCGGTGGCAATATGTAATGCGGCACTCCCACAAAATCTGGTGACAGTAAACGCGATCACCATGAGTTCAGGAATGGATATGGTTTTTATGTCTATCCCTTTGTCTCTAGCCTGGCTGTTGCAGAACTCTAGCCGGAGGCTATCTACAGACTGGCCACCTGGCCTGGCCCTGAATAGAGTCAAGTCTTCACCTCTCTTAGGCAAACCAGTCAAGAAATATCTGTCTTCCGGCTCAATTTCGAGCTGGTGGCAACCAATGAAGAAGCACCGGTCCTGTATGCTCCATCTGTCAACCAGCCACTGTAAGAAATCCACCTGGGCCCTCATGCCAGGTATGGCCCAGAATTTGTACAAGCCGTAGGCCTTCAATGCATTGATCAAAGGTTGGTGATTCAACGTGGCTAGATCCACATCCTCATGCTCTCGTTCACGCCAATCTAGCATGATGTACTCTCTGCATTAAGTAAAAAGATAAATTAGAATGCTAGAAATTAATTTGTTTGGGCCAAATTTGAGAATTTTTGGATTAAAAACCCTTGCGGCGGGGACCGCACCCTCTGGGTTAGACACAGTGCGTGGCTCCACACCTTGCCTACATGGAAGGTGCGGAACCCTGACTTTTTCCCCATTGAGAAAAAGTCGGGGTCCGCGGCTGGCAGTGTTGCACCTGCGGGCCCCCGTGCACGGGTTTTAAGCCTAAAAACCCTCCAAAAAATGAAATAAAAGCCTAAAACAAGAAATAAAACGGTTAAAAATGAAGAGTGGGACGATGCGGATTACCTGGAGAAGACGGCGTTCGATTCCGACGGTTGGATTTTCCGCAATCTTCACGGAAAGTTTTCTAAACAAAAGCACTATTTTCTCACCCAAAACTCAAACGGTAAAAATGAATTGACGAAATCCCTTTTTATAAGTTTTTTGAGTAAATAAATTGCAAATTTGTTTATGTTTCACTTTGGAAAGGTATTTTTGCAACATTTTTATCCATTTCAAACAGGTATGAGTAATGTTTGCGTTTTGTTCAGGATAATAGATTATTCAGGCAAAATCAATCATTTTCGACGGAAAAACATTTAGAGTCACCTTTAAGCTCTTTTCTGACTCTTGAAACATGAAAAGATTGCCGAGTTTTTCTTTTAAACTCGTTAAAGAGGAACTAAAAGATAATCCACTTACAGCTCTTTTCTGACCGTAAAAACATGAAAAGATTGCCGGATTTTTGTCGTTTCAAATTCGATATTGGTTATAAAACGACGTGTCGTTGATCACTTTTTTTAATTTTTCGGATCAGGGGCACTAATTACAAAAAGTACTACTTGGTCGTAAAGATCAAGCGATTCCCTCAAGTATTATTTTATACTTTTTCGGGCTTGGGAGACACAAATTTACGAAAAAGGTCAACCCTGGAGTCTTCTTAAGTTTTTTCAGACTCTCTAAAATTAAAAAATGTCGAGTTTCTCCTATACTGGACTCGTTAAAATTTCACAGTAAAGGACTTGTTCAATTACAAACAGGAACGAACCACTCCTTCTTAGGGTTCGAATTTAAACTAAGTTGGACTCATCCGACGGATGAGCTTATAATCAAGCAAATTTTATCCTCCTCAAGCTTGTCAAAAATAAAGAGGTACTTGCCAGAAATAGTGGGGGAAAAGAGAGAAAAATGAGCCTGTTTGTCATACTTTGTAACTACTCTTGAACACCACACTTTTATTCACCTGGGTTGGGAAATCCTTTGCCTAACAGTTGATCAAACCACATTGAAAGTCTTTAGCCGGTTTCTGGGTATTAACTTTGGGTCAATTATCACCAAGCCATCTGTCGTGTCGTTATGTGTTCAAGAGGTCACTGCCAATAAGCCATTCATTTGCAAATGTCTGTCATCGATTTTGACCATCCCTGAGTCAGTCCTTGCAACTAAATTTCTTCAACTTGATCTATGATTTCGTGTTGTGGGCTTGCCTGCGACGGATCACTTTCTATCGACTTCAGCTTATTATCTAGAAATATGATCTAGAAATCGTCAGTACCTTGGGATCTGCATGCCTCAATGGCAGGTTTCTCGCCTTTGATGATAGGTTGCATCATTGACCTTCGATCAAGGGATTCCGTGAAATGTTCGACATCAACACATTTATTCACATCTCATGGATTGTACTGGGTACTTTGAGAGCCATTGACATCACTGGTGGTTTCTCTCACACTTGTTAACATTTTACATCATTGACTAGTAATCAAGTGGTTTCTACCATGTTCGACATCAACACATTCACTCTCATGGATAGAATCGTACTGTTTCGGGAAGTAGAAATTAAGACCCTGGATCTAGTTTCCACAATCCAGGCTGCGAGGAATTTTGTATTCATTATATAATGGACTATTCATAAACAGATGGCTGCATCCATACTGTGTCGACATGAGTCTATACTTGTGATTTATTACAAGATCATTCCTGTATCAGAGTAGTATTTAGTTTTCTAAGTTAGTTTTGATCTGAGTATGGGAATGCCTACCTCAGCGATGATATGATCTCATATATATATCTTTCATTGAATGCTTTTACAGGTTCAAACCAGGCTCTCCACAAGATGATCCTCGAAATGATAAATTACTTCACTCTTCCTAAATGATAAATGAAATCCTCATCTACTACAGACTTCACACTTTAGGGGGCAATCTGTTACACAAAAATATCGTCACCATGATTATTTGCAGTCAGTATGGGTCTATCATCACTTGTACTGTCCTCCTAAGCAAGTCTCAGACCTCAGCTCTTCAAGTCAAGCTTTGAAAATGAGAGAAAGACATTGAAAATCAACAAAACTCTGGTTCCTCACTTTCTCTCATTGTTGCCTGCGGTCCCGCACCTCCTGTTTACAAAAACTGTGGACCTGCCCGCTCTGTCCCTAAAGGTGTGGGTGTGGACCCCTGTGAAAGTAAAAAAGGCGCAAGTTTATTCTAAAAAACCCACTTTGGGTTAATTCTAGATGATTCTACAAGGAATTTTGACGTGGATTGGCCGCTCTTAGGTGGTTCATGCATCCCAAAAGAGAAGGAGCTAATCCCTTGATGAGAGGAGCTATCCCTTTGAAGGAGGGCTTTATCCCTGTTACACAGTAATTTGTCACCATTTGTCACCATCCCTGTTACCCCTCATCCACACACTGGAGGACTCATTCCGGGACCTGTGAGAAGTGACATGACCTGAAACCACTTGCATCATATTCCTCTAAGTATGAGCTTCATATGCCCTGAAGACATCTCCTACAAAAAATTCATGAAAACAACGCTTTTTGCGTTACCGCGGGTCCGCAGTGTAATGCCCGCGCCAATGAGGGAAATCCTCTAAAGAGGGCGCTCTGTCTCAGAGTCGCACTCGCGCAAGTCAACTTGAGTAAATTTTTTAACCAACAAGCTTCCGAAGGTTCTCTTCAACCCATTCACCAACTGAATCTATGTTGAGCTAGGATGGTTTGGCTTCGAATCTCCATAGAAGGGAAGTGGTTTGCCACCTTTCATGGAAGTTTCCAAGTGATAAAGCCAATCCCATGAATAATGTGGTTGATCCTATCTCTTTCCTCTCCTATCTATAAAAGATTGCCTCTATGCCTTGAGCAAGCTGGTCAGTGATTCCAGGAGTTCAAGAGTTTGAAGCTGCAAGAGCCTTCTTTGCACCCATAAGGCCAAATCTAAGTAAGGAGATTCTTGTCACCCAAAGAGAGAGAGGCTTGTTCCCATCCCAACAAGCTTTGCAAGACTTGTGTAGCTGACGACCCAGCCAAAGGAGGATTTGACGTCAGAACAATGGTTGTATTCTTCTTTGTTATTTATTAATAATAGATGACTATCATTATGGTTCCACTCTCATTATCCTATGTTTGATGTTGATTTATATCTTTTCTGACCGATATATAATTGCATCTACTAGATTTTATGCTTGTATTCGTGTTGTTCTTTGCATGTGCAGGTGTCCAATCACGGAGGTCATGGGGATCGTGACCGGCCGAGGCAAAGGAATGAGAGCGACGTCTCTTCTATGAACATTAGCGTTGGAATCCAAGTAGGTTCTCACCATCCACTTTTTATTTGAAATTAGGAACTTGCGTGATAGCATTGTGTGATTGTTGCTAGACCCGGTCTGGGCTAGTAGGGATCGTCTCTGTCCGCAGAGAGGATTTACCTCCACAACAATCCCTTTGAAGGAGGACCTAGTAACTTCCCTCCATTGCACTATAAATTCAAGCATTGGGCTGGTTGCTAGGGAGGTTAGACGTTGAACATTTTTGAGGGTAAATGCTAGTGAAATTAAGACTTCCTAGTTGAGCTTAAGAGGAGAGATCACATACCTTTTTGGCTTCATTGGGAAGAGAGTGAAACTTGTCAAAGTAGAGGAGACTTCTTGCTGGACCCTGGGAGGAGCTTGTACAACGTCAAGGCACAAGTTGTAAAGTTCTTCTTGATTTGAATTAATACAATCAGAGTCATTTTTCTCAACAAATTGTCTTATGTCATTTGTTTCATGAATTCCTTGACTTTCATGTTAAATATGTTTTATGATATTGCCTTTTCAGGTGCTATTTAATTTGTTTGCTTGTTTGTGTTTGCAGATTTGCGACAAGGGAGCTCATTTGGATCGAAGGAGCGAAGGCTTCCACAAACTTGCATTGGACCTAAGGTAGGCCTAAAACACTTGTTTGCCTTTGTTTATAAAAGCATATGTAGAGAAAGATAGTGTGATTGGTTTGCTTGTCATTAGGTCTTCTTTAGATTCTAGGAAGGTCTATCTTGTCCACAAGATCGACTCATTCCATGTGAGAGCATGCTACGCCCGCAAGATGGTGGGGTACTGACAAAGGAAGCTTTGATGATTGGCGTGAATGTAGGAGAATGATGTGAGTACGATTTGGGAAGCCTAAGATGCAATTGATAGACAAGTATGATGGGCAGGATGATCCACGCGCATCTAGCCAAGTGGAAGCAGGCCTATGGAGAAAAGCCACAACCTCAGTGGGTGCACCTATTCTATCATACCCTAGATGTTATACCAATGAATCGGTATATAGAAAGAGAACTCCACTGTGGGATAGGTGAATGGGATATCCTATGTGAAGGATTCATGATGACCTTCAGTTTTGAGGATGGGTAGGACAGTATCGATGAAACACTACAAGAGGTAAAAGCAAGCATCTTCAGGATACCACAGGAGCCTTTAGACCTGATTCAGCTTGAATGGGCTACTCAGCTGAGTCACACGCTAGAATGTTATAATGTAACTATTGAAGAGGAGGATGAGGATCTGCGAAATATTAATATTCCAGAAACAAAAGGCCACTGCGAGGTTCAAGGACCACAGATGGAGAACCCTGATATAACCTTGTCGGTGAAAACTTAACAGGTGAACATTGGTATGGAGGTAGAACCCAAATTAGCGAACATCAGAGACTACTTGGATGACGCGACGTTGGATAAGGTCATTGAATTACTGCGCGAGTATTAGGACTTATTCCCAACCAAGTTTACGGATTTGAAAGGAATAGTTAGAGATCTAGGTGTAATGAAGATCACGATAAATCCCGACGTGAAGCCAGTTAAGCAGAGGCCTTACCGCTTAAATATGAAATACAAGGAAAAGGTCCACATAGAACTAGACAAAATTCTTACAGCAGGCATCATTGAGCCTATGGAAGAATATGATTGGGTAAGTTCGATGGTGGTACAAGAGAAGATGTAGAAGGATGAGATAAGTATATTTCTGGATCTCAGTAAATTTAATGACGCCTGTGTGCATGATCCTTTCCCAACTCCATTCACGGATGAAGTGTTGGACAACGTAGATGGTTAGGAAGCGTATTCTTTCACTTATGGGTTCTCTAGGTACCACTAGATCAAAATTGCACTGGAAGATAGGAGCAAGACAACCTTCACGATTGAGTGGGGTTGCTTTCATTATATTGTCCTGTTGTTTGGATTGAAGAATACACCTGCTATCTTTTCGCGCGTGGTTGTTGCGGTATTCAAGGAATATATTCATAAGTTCTTGGAGGTCTATTTTGATGACTGGACTATATTTGGGCTAGTTTAGCACCATGTTGCAAGCTTGCGCTTGATGCTAGATACCTGTTGAAGATACCAAATTGCGCTCAACCTCAAGAAGTGTCGGTTTCTTGTTCCTTTTGGGAACCTATTGGGGCATGTGGTTTGCAGAAAAGGGTTGATGGTAGACCCCGTGAAGATCGTGGTGATTCTGAACTTGGAAGCACCAAGAAGTGTGAAATAGTTGCACGCTACTCTGGGACATACGGGTTATTACAGAAAATTTATCAAAGGCTCTGCCCAGATCAACACGCCGATGGAAAAATTGTTGAAGAAGGATGTGACGTTTTGCTGGAACGATGACTGTAAGAAAAGCCTGGATATATTGAAAGAAAATATGGTTACTGCGCCAATTGCTGTCTTCCAAAACTGGAAGAAAGAGTTTCATGTACATGTCAATGCGTCATGTATAGCACTGGGGGTAGTACTAACACAGGATGGTAGAGAAGGCTTGGATCACTCCATCGCGTTCACAAGTTGCAGATTATCCAAAGAAGAGAAGAACTATTCCACCATTGAGCGCAAGGGGCTAGCTATGGTATATGCGCTCCAAAAGTATCGACACTACTTGCTAGGAGGCCAATTTAAGATGTATATAGATCACTCCATGCTTAATTACCTAGTCAATAAGCCTGTGTTGGTGGGGCACATCTGCAAATGAATTTTATTGTTCCAAGACTACGATTCCAAAGTTGTCATGAAGCCTGGACGATTGAATGCTGGACTAGGCCACCTATCACGCATCGAGATAGGGGAGGAACCTACTAGTTTATAGGATGGATTACCTAACACACGGCTCTTTGTGGGGTGCATCACAGATGGACATTTCAAAGACATCATACACTTTTTAATCACTGGAACTGCACTGGAAGGATACTCTATCCAACTAAAGAAGGAATTAGTGGTGCATGTGACAGACTTCTCTCTCATTGCTAGGCATCTATACAAGATGGGGAATGATGAAATACTACAAAGGTATGTACCTAAGTTTGAACTAAACAACATCCTCATGGAATCTGATGGGGGCATCGGGGGAGGACAATATGCAGGAATAGCAACCATGCAGAAGATTCTACGCACTCAGTTGTGCTGGCCAACCTTTCATCAGGATTCAAAAGCATATTGCAAGGAATGTGATGTATGTCAGCAGACAAGAAGGCCATCGCGGAGGGATGAAATGCCTTTGAATCCATAAATGGAATTACAACCTTTTAAAAGTTGGCAATAGATTTTGTAGGATCCATTAAAACTCAAGGAAAGACAAGCGTGAGGTAGTGACGGAGTACTTGACCTATTGGGTAGAAGCACAGTCGATGAAGGATTGCACGGGCATGACTGTCACGAAGTTTCTATTTGAACATGTACTGATGCGGTTTGGATGCCCGAAGATCTTGATGATCGATTGTGGTACACACTTCCTGAACGAGATGATCAACAAACTAATGGAGGAATTTCAGGTGTATCAGCAGAAGAGCACACATTATTACCCGTAGGCTAACGGGACAGTGGAGGCATTCAACAAAGTGCTTGGAAACATGCTGACCAAGGTATGCAATATGCAGTGAAGTGATTGGGACCTATGCATACCTGTAGTTTTATGGGCTTATCGAATGACATGTAAGAAACTAACGGGACAGACACCTTTTAGGCTTGTCTATGGAGTGGAAGCCGTAATGCCTATGGAATACATCATGCCTAGTCTGCGCATAAGAGTGCTCATAGGTATGATGGATTGCGGAGCCCTAGAGGAGAGGCTCGTGCAGTTTCATGAGCTCGAAGAAGAATAATTTTTGGATGGATTTCACTAGTAAGTCCAAAAGCAGCGTGAAAAGGCATGACATGATCGACACATTAAGCTGCGCACATTCAAGGTAAATGATTTGGTTTTGTTGTATGATAGTAAGTTTGATAAATTCAACAGAAAGTTCAAGATGCATTGGTTAAGGCTGTATATTATTAAGGAGATTACCGACGGAGGCGCGGTACAGTTGGTCAAGTTAAATGGAGAACCCTTCCCAGGAAAGGTGAATGGCAGTCGCTTGAAGCCATACATCGGTGATCCAACAATGTGACTAAATGGAAGTAGCACAGTCTCAGTGCTCTAGGCAATTGAAAGGAGGCGCGGGACTATAAACTACTTTTCCTGGTAACTATGCGATGTCAGGAGTACACGCAGTAGCGAAGTGTCACAGGGTCCACGATAGTGCGAAGACAGTTGCGCTGGCACGCAGGTTTACAAAACATTAATCGTTAAAGTCACTATTCGTGATTTGATGGTTAGTTTGAGGAAAAATGGAGTGGGCGACAGACATTTAAGGCAAAATTTATGGGCTAGATCCTTGAAAATATGTCACTAATCTAATATTAATGGACCCAATGTGGGGGGAACGGTTGAATTCAAATTCAAAAGGCACTATAAATTACAAGTGGTTTTCCAACAAACAACACTTGAAAACTTGAGAATTGAGTTGTTGCATACTAAAGTATTCATAAACCAAGACTTATTCGAGATTGTTAGTGCCTAGATTTACCTCAGGCGGAAAAGGTAGGATCCAAGTCCAACATCAAACCATGCTTAGCCTCGTAGCTAGCCCTACGAGGACAGGAGAGGGCTCTCTTCGGGTCAATCTCAGCAAATGATGATCTATGGGGCTTGAGATGACTGAAATATCTTCTGATTTTAGGCTAGGTATCTGTGCAAGAGAGTTTGATTTGATTTTTTAGGGGTTTTGTTGGAATCAAAGGAAAGGCAGATTTTGGGGTGCGGGGATTGAGGCTCAGTTTTGCAGAGATCTCAATGGGGCAAGGTAGGAAATTTTTTTGGCACTCAAATTTAAGTGAGATGGAGGGAAAAGATAGGTGAGGTGTTGAAGAGGGCAAGGGAAATCAAGAATCCTCCCCAAACAGCTGAAAACATCAAACAACTAAAGCAAACTTCAAGTAGAGCATTGCATTTTCAATGAATTCTACTTACACTCTTGTTTGTTTAGTTAAGAAGAAATAAGAAAGATGATGGATACATAAACAAAATTCAAAATTAAAAAGAGAAGCACTGTCCCAATACATATTGCCACATGAATCCCAAAGAGTGTTGCAAATCCTGGTCTTAATTCCTTAGCCAAAATACTGATAATGAATGTACAATGAAGCTCAAGGCTTTCTCAAGAGTCCAACCATGCTAATGACTGAAAAACAACATAATATAGACAAACATATCTCATCCTTGTCTATAGGGGTCAAGCGCATGAGTTTAGGAGCTGATCCAACTTATTCTAAACTGAGAACTAGAAACTAGGCAAGATAACATCATGCCTCTAAAAACAAGGGAACTGATTCATTTAGTTTGAAACAACCTCTAAAATGATGAATCTAACTCTACAAGTGAAAACCAAACATATTTACATTATAATACATCAATGTTCATCAAATTACATCATAAATTTTCCATTAGGAAAGTGAAAAAGTCAAACTAGGCAAAACTGGGCGAAAAACAAAGCAAAACTTGGTCAAACTGGCAATTTTTCCTCTATGCGCCACGCCTGATTCTCTATGCGTAGCACCTATTTGGATCCACTTTTGAAGGCCTTCCCTATGTCCAAATGAGCTCCAGGTGTGCTTGCTGGAAAGGTCTACTTGTGTACTTTCTAACCCAAGTGGAATTTTTCAATTTGGCCTCCATTTGCCCACCCCCTCCCCCCCAACCCCAAAAGTCCATTCTCCCAACACTGCTTCCTGTGTGTCAAAATAGGGGCAGTGAGGTTATTTTTTGAGTGTTTTTTGACCTTTTGGGGCTCAAAACCTGCCCAAATTTCTTGGCCATAGGTAAGCAAGCATAACTTTCCATGAAAAATCTAGAAATACAACGTTTTTGTGATTTAGAGCCCTCTAGCAAAAGCGAGCGCCATGTGGCACGGTACATAGGGAGGAAAACTCTGTTTTTTGTGCCAAAAACTTTCAAAAATACAAAAATTGCTCCAAATTTCTTGAAATTTGTGCTGAGTCATCTATATCAAGTGTTGTGATGGGCCAATGAAGCCTTAGCCACGATTTGAAGTCCTTCATCCACTTTTTGCCTCTTTGATGCTCTCTTTAGCTTTGCTTTCAAATTCCTGATTTTTTCTTGGTATACCAAGTTTCGGGACTGTTACACAAAAATATCATCACCATGATTATTTGCAGTCAGTATGGGTCTAACATCACTTGTACTGTCCTCCTAAGCAAGTCTCAGACCTCAGCTCTTCAAATCAAGCTTTGGAAATGAGAGAAAGACATTAAAAATCAATGTAACTTTGGTTCCGCACTTTCTCTCATGGTCACCTACGGTCCCGCACCTTCTGTGTACAAAAACTGCGGACCTGCCCGCTCTTTCCCTAACGGTGTAGGTGCGGACCCCTGTGAAAGTCAAAAGGTGCAAGTTTTATCTTAAAAATCTCACTTTGGGTTAATTCTAGAGGTTTCTAGAAGGAATTTTGACGTGGATTGTTCGCTCTGAGGTGGTTCATGCATCCCAAAAGAGAAGGAGCTAATCCCTTGATGAGAGGAGCTATCCCTTTGAAGGAGGGCTTTATCCCTTTGAAGGAGGACCTAGTAACCTCCCTCCATTGCACTATAAATACAGGCATTAGGCTGGTTGCTAGGGAGGTTATAAGCTGAACATTTTTTAGGGTAAATGCTGGTGAAATCAAGACTTCCTAGTTGAGCTTAAGAGGAGAGATCACACATCTTTTTGGCTTCATTGGGGAGTGAGTGAAACTTGTCAAAGTAGAGGAGACTTCTTGCTGGACCATGTGAGGAGCTTGTACAACATCAAGGCAAAGGTTGTAAGGTTCTTCTTCTTTTGAATTAATACAATCAAACTCATTTTTCTCAAAAAGTATCTTATGTTATTTGTTTCATGGACTCCTTGACTTTCATGTTAAATATATTTTATGCAATTGGCTTTTCAGGTGCTATTTAATTTGTTTGCCTTGTTTTTGTTTGCAGATTCGCGAAACAGAGCTCATTTGGATCGAAGGAGCAAGGGAATTCACAAGCTAACGTTGGACCTAAGGTAGGCCCTAAAAACACTTATTTGCTATTGTTTATCAAAGCATATTTAGAGAAAGATAGTGTCTGGTTGGTTTGCTTGTCATTAGGTCTTCTTTAGATTCTAGGAAGGTCTATCTTGTCCGCAAGATCGACTTATTCCATGTGACAAAATGGCGACTTCCTTGGGGAGCATGCGTATATCATCCTTGCGGTAGATTATTTTACTAAGTGGGCCGAGGCGATGCCTACATTCGAGGCAGGCGGCAAGACAGCTGCAATTTTCGTGTTCAATCATATAATTGCTAGGTTTGGTGTCCCGCAAGCAATAATCACTAATCATGGGCATCATTTTCAAAACATTATGATGACCGAACTTACAGGCCAGCTTAGTTTACGTCACGATAGTTCAACCTCTTATTATCCACAAGCGAATGGTCTGGTTGAGTCCATCAACAAAGTTTTAGTTATCGTGATCCGACGAATCATTGGGATTCATCGGTCGAATTGGCACAACATGCTATTTTCAGCGCTTTGGGCGTACCGAACTTCAGTAAAAACATCAACAAGGTTCACTCCTTTCCAACTAGTCTATGGTTTGGAAGTCGTGTTACCCATTGAATGCGAAATCCCGTCACTGCAAATGGCCATCGAGTTACTTCCAGCCACTTCCGAAGAGGAAAAGCGTTTGTTATACTTGGATCAATTAGATGAGAATCGACGTGATGTTGCATTGGCAATAGAGACTCACGCAAAACGAATGAAAGCTCAGTATGATCGAAATGTGACCCCTCGAAATTTTTCGGAAGGAGATCTAGTCTTAGTTTATGATCAAGCTAATGATAAATTAGGCGCTGCAAAATTTGTTCCTATGTGGCATGGTCCCTATGTTGTCAAGCGAAAGCTAGCCAAAGGGGCTTATGAATTGGTAGACTTTGATGGGGACTCTTTGGGTAAACCCAGAAATGGCCTTTACTTGAAGAGGTATTATGCTTAAAAGAATGGGTATGGAGATTTTTAGTTAGGATAGTTTTTCTTTCTAGCTGGTGTGTTTTAGTTTAAACAGTGTGCTTAGCTTAGAGAGTGTTTTTTCGTCATTATTCCTGCTTATCTTGGTTTTACTCTTGATATTGCAGATGTCGATGCCTCTCCAAACATACATTGGTTTCGCTGATGGTGCTTGTCGTAATACACGGAACATCTCTTCTGCAGCTTGGGTTATCTATTCGCCCTCTGATGAGTTAGTATCTATGCATGGGGTAAGCCTCGGTCAAACAACAAACAACATTGCCAAGTATAGTGCAGTGATTGAGTTATTGTCTGAATCTATTTCATTTGGGATTCGGAGTTTGATAGTGAGGTTAGATTCTGAACTCGTTGTATTACAGCTTAATAGAGTGTATGCCATTAGAAATCCAGTGTTATTAAGATTATTTTTGAGAGTGCGTCTCTTGGAACGTGAATTTGATTACATTTAATATCAGCATATTCCGAGATCTTTAAATACATTAGCAGATGCAATTTCTTCTCGAATGTTAAATAGACATTTGCAATAATCATACATGTAAATTTAAAATCATTCCATAACATGATTTACAAGATAAGCCGGTAATAGTGATATATATATATATATATATATATATATATATATAAGAGTGTGTCAAAAAATACATCGTCCTCGATCATAGGTTGAAAAACACCTTATGATTGGAAAAAATAATAAGTACAAAAAACAAAAATGTCACATGTGCCCACAATAGGTGATCATCCTATCACTGGTGATGATCTCTATAAGAAACCACTACACGGGCCACCTTGCAAAGGAACCTCCTAAAGGGTCCCGGGACTCCAATCACATAGCGTTGAAGTCGACGAGGAATGTCGTCTATAGTGGTCTCAGGAATATCTCCTGTCAAGTGCTCGAGATGACCCTCCAACTCGGCCAAAACCTCTGTTGATTCGTCCTATGGAGTTAGCGCGGGTGCAACTGGTTGCCTCCTCTCGAAAGGCCGGAGAGTGGTTGGTCGCTGTGGACCCACATCCGCATTTTAAAATTTTTACTATCAGTTTTGAGACGATGGAAAAATAAAAATAAAAATAAATTAAAATAGGAAAATGTTGAAAAGGATTTTACCTGACTCGTCCCACTGCTCTCCTGGTGGAAGAACCATGTCTGGGTCACCACGAAAATCTATCCCAGCATAAGGGAAGTCCTGAATAGAAAAGACCTGGTTTTCCAGCCATTGGAAATACTCAGTTTGAATCGAGCAACCTCTGTCCTCTCGTCCAGGTGACGGGCCATGACTGCGACCCATCGCATCAGTTTGGGCTCTCGAGGAAGCCCAACTCCAACAGTAAGGTGCTGTGGGATCAGCATAGGAACCCTCTCTAGGCCAAAACTCACAACCAAAGCCCCATAACCAAAGGTCTTTAGTCATCCGTTCTTGGCCCTGGTCAGTTGGCCTTTCACATTGGCCAACACGGCATCGCACCAGTTGAAGATGGTGCCTCGAAAGCAATCAACTGCCATACGCATCTAGGATCCTGTGGCAATATGTAATGCGGTAGCTCCGCAAAGTCTGGTGACAGTAAACGCAATCACCATGAGTTCAGGATGGGATATGGTATTTATGTCTATCCCTTTGTCTCTAGCCTGGATGTTGCAGTACTCTAGCCAGAGGCTATCGACAGACTGGCCACCTGGCCTAGTCCCGTGCAGAGTCAAGTCTTCGCCTCTCTTAGGCAAACCAGTCAAGAAATATATGTCCGCCGGCTCGATTTCGAGCTGGTGGCCGCCAATGAAGAAGCACTGGTCCTGTATGCTCCATATGTCAACTAGCCACTGTAAGAAATCCACCTGAGCCCTCATGCTAGGAATGGCCCAGAATTTGTACAGTCCGCACTCCCTCAAAGCATCAAGTGAAGGCTGATGATTCCATGCGGCAGCATCCACGTCCTCATGCTCTCGTTCATGCCAATCTAGCATGATGTACTCTCTGCATCAAGTATTAAGATTAATTAAATTGCTAGAAAATATTTTGATTGGTCCATTTTTTAGAATTTTTGGGTTCCTATGCTAATTATTCAAGTGAAATCTATCATTTTCGACAGAAAAACATGTCGAGTCATCTTTAAGCTCTTTTCTGACTCCTAAAACATGAAAAGATTGCCAAGTGTTTCTTTTAAACTCGTTAAAACGAAATTAATAGACGGTCCACTTACAACTCTTTTTTGACCGTAAAAACATGAAAAGATTGCCGGATTTTTGTCGTTTAAAATTCGATATGGGTTATAAAACGACGTGTCATTGATCACTTTTTTACTTTTTTTCGGGTCAAAGGCACTAATGATGAAAATTACTCCTTGGTCGTAAAAGATCAAGCGATTCTCTCAAGTATTATTTTATACTTTTTCGGGCTTGGGAGACACAAATTTACGAAAAAGGTCAACCTTGGAGTCTTTGTTGGGCCATTAATATGCCATTATTATTATCACTTTTGAACACTTATTCCACCCATTTCTATTATTCTTCATCATGTCATTTATTATAATTTATTATATAAATCCATTTTATAAATGATTTATGCTCTTATGGATGAATATTATTTATTCTCTTTTATTTATAATAAATTGATGATTATGCATGATTTTATCAATGATAGTTTTAATAAATCAGTTGTAACATTATTCACCATTTTTAGCCTCCAAGATAATTGTCAGATTGAAGATTTGATCATTAAAAGTGCCAACTCAGAAATTCGCCGGAATAAGAAGTGACAGTTTTCCGGTTGAGATTTTGAGCAAATGAAGATGAATCTAGAAAATCTGGAACATGGGTTTTGTCCAGAACGGACCCAATTAACTTAATTAAATAATGGTTTGCCCAAATTCGGCTTGTACTGAGAGAAACGCAGGGTTCTTTGAGCAGGATTTTCTGAGATTTGTTGTTGCGGCCGTCCTCCAAATCTCAGCTGCAAAGCCAAAATTCATCTTGCTCTTGTTGAAAGCTGGATGGAAATATATCTTCTTGTTTATCAATTGGTTGGAAACAATCCAATTTTTTAATGTAAATCATGTTGTAGTTATCTCTATTGTAACTGCTCTCTGATCTCTCTCTATTTAAATGAAAACAGAGATCAGAGATGGGATGATTTATAGGATTTATGGGATGATTTTTGGGGATGAAAAATGATGGAAAAATGATGAAGAATGATGGTGGATTATTCATGATAGGATAGGGATTGTTGCATGTTGTAATTCGTAAGCTTTTGTTGTTGTAATGATTCCACAATTGGCTGATTAATACATGATTTGGGAGTTGTTGTTCGTTCTTTTCATTTTGAAGTAACCCAGCATCATCTGCTGGCGGCTAAGGGCCCAGCCTCTGGTGGAGTACGCTGCTGCTGCTGTGTATCATATCTTTACAATTGCTTTCGTGTGATGGCTTGATGTCTTTTTCATTTCTTTAAATTGTTTTGTTCAGTAATCTTTTGTTTATGAACATTTCGTTGAAATCATAATTGGATTGCGTCAGTGATAGAATTATTAATTATAACTTGAAATGTCCTGTTGATAATTCTGATCTAATGTTGTGCTATATAATTAAGACTATGGTTCATTTAATTGCTGCTCATTTATAATTGCAATGGTTGTTCAATTAAGTTACTATTCAATTATAACTACGATTGCTGTTGCTTCAATAACTGCGATTAATGTTCATGCTGATAGGTTGCTGATTCAATTACATTTATAGTTGCTGTGTCTTTCTAATTACTTAGTTTTGTTGTTCGGTTCCATTCAAGATTGCTGATTTGTTGTTTCATTTACTTGCCATTTCTTAAAGACAGACTCAGGCTGTAGTGAGTGTCAGCTTCTGCTATTAGGCTCCTAGACCTCTGATTTGCTCCCATCAGTTATGAAAGGGATAGGTTATTGCCACCAAACCCTTGGCTGATGTGTTGTTCTATTTCATTGTTATTTCCTTTACTTGCCATTTCATTTATATTCATCAAGGATGATCTCAGGCTGTAGTGAGCCCCAGCATCTGCTACCTAGCTCCCAAACCTCGGATTTGTTCTCATCAGTTATGAAAAGGATGGGTTATTGCTACCGAACCTTCGACTGATGCAATGCTTGGTGTGATTTAGCCTTTTGAAGTAGTTAAGTTGTAGACATGCACCCATTTACTTTGTTGTTCATTTCTATTGATTAATTGTACTAGTTGCTTTTAAAGAGTTTTCCTAGTTTACTTTCAATGGCAGCTTTAGTTCAAGTTCGATTTCCTTTTGATTGCTTTAAAGCAGGACTGTCAACTATAGAGAACATTGGTTATTGCTTCCTCGTTCCCAGATTGATTGTCTTGTTCCAGTTTGATTTCAATTGCATCAATCTCTAGAGGAATGAGTTATTGCTACTGTATCCTCAATTGATGTTTGCTGAGTGAATAGTTGGATTTCAGAGCATTTGAGTTTATGTTATTGTTAGATTTCTTCTTCAAGCATTCATTTACTTTTGTAGCTTTTAAGCACTATACTGCAAAACATTACTCTTGAGTAAATAGCCGCCTCAGACTGAGTACACTCTTGAAATAAAAAGTCGTCCCTGGGTTGATAATTAATGTGAAGGTAATTAGGAGTTCAAAAGACACCTTTTTATCGCTCCACATTTTGGCACCGTTGCCGGGGAGAGTGTAGCCATTTCTAAAGAGTAGTGTGAATCTGATGAGTGCCTGCTAGGGAAGAGTTGGATCTTAAAAACGGAAGGTAAGAACCTGCGTGCGGAGCATGTAAAAGCCCTGCTCCATTGTCCGCTTTCCTAACAGATTTGCTGTTGCTTTGTTGGGTAGAAATAGATGTTTGAATTTTTGTGTGAATGACTTAAAAGAAAAAAAAAATAGAAATTTTGAAAAACAAATCTCATGATTTCTTTCAAGTGGTGATGTAAGCACCACCCATTTCATTAACCGATTGACATGAACATTTGAAGAAGGAGCCTCGAAGAAACACATGAAGAACATCTTCTATTATGGTAGGAAATGGCTCACATTTTTACTTTTGAATTTCCTATCAAAGATCTAGGAGGAGCGACAAAAATGCACATAATTTCCCCATCTTTACCAATTTTTCATGGTTTAGCAAATGAAGATCCAGATACATTCTTATTTGAGTTCGAAATACTTTGTAGAGGATATGATTATTGTAATAATGATCAAAGATTGAAAGTGTTCCCTCTTACTCTAAAAGGAGCAGCTCTCCGATGGTTCATGAGCCTAGGTGGGAATTGCATCCAATCATGGGAGGACATGAAGAACATATTCTTGAAGAAGTACCAAGACTATTGCAAACCCAATGAAGATATTTTCGGTATGATACAAGGGGAAGATGAAAGTTTGGAGGACTATGTAGATCGATTTCAATACAACCTTCAAAAATCAAAATATAAGCATTTGGAAAAAGAGATCTTAAAAACACTCATTCTTAAAGGAATCAAAGATAAATTTTTAGAACTCTTAAATCTGATAGGAAAAGGTGATGTTTTTCAATTATCATATGATGATGTTTTTGATTTGTGCATAAGGTATTCAAGAGGAATCTCCAAGGCTGGTAAGAATTCTAGAGATGTTTGTTCTTTCTTTTCCAAATCTGCTACAAGAATAGGAGACATAAGAGCTGAAATCAATGATTTACTTGAACATTTTAAAGTTGATTTTATTACCTCTCTAAGCTCAAAATTGGATGCTTTGCAGGTTCATAAAAATCAAGAATTTGATGAAGTGTTTTTCACTCATAACCGAAAGGAGCATACCATAGATGGTTACTCTTCCTTATCTAGGATGGAAGTATCATATCAAAGAGGTGAGGAAGCTGCAACAAGGTCAAAACCATGGAAATCATGGCCTACAGGTATGGTTCAAAACACTTCTTCTCCATTCTCTTACTTGCATAATCCATTATGGAATACTCATGTTCTAGGGCAGCCATGTCAATTTCAATATAACCACCAATCTTATTTACAAGCTTGGCATGGTTCACCTTATGATTGCATGACTACTCTCCCTCACCTTGTAGCACAAACACATTCTCCATATTCTCCACCAGCTCTTCCACAACATCCTCCTTGCATATCAAATTTATCCACTCAACCCAACCAACCACATCATCACAATGCTCCATTCCTTACACATTTTCCTGCTCAACTAATTCCACACCCTCACCACAATAAACCAGTACAACATGCTTACAATGTTGAACTGCCAAATTTACCCACCCTTCCCACCCATTCTATCTCACATGCGCCATTAGAGAAAACTTACAATGAGATTCAGAATGTTTCAAATTCAAAAATTGTAGAAGCTATGGAAGAAAATGAGGTTTCTTATAGTATGTATCAACAAGCTATTTTAAAAGCTCAAGAACTTCATGATCTGATGGATATGAGAAATCAAGAAAGTAACGGATACATTGAAGATTGGTTTCACTCCATCATTTGTTTGCAACATCACTCTATGCTTCAACAATTTTTGATATCATTTTTTCAAGGGAAGTTGGCTTCTCATACCCTAATATCCATTAACATGCATTTTTCAAATTTGGGTATGTGCATACATGAAGCCCTATTTCGAAAATGGTTCCATTGGAAGTACTCCTATATGTAGTCATATTCATTTTTCAAATCAAAATAGGTTAGTGTAGAAAATAAAATAAATAAGGGAATAAATAAATGCATTTTGTTTTTTTTTTTGTAAAACTAGTTGTTTCTTTTGTTGCAACATGCTATTGAAATCAACATCGATGATAAATGTTTCAATTCATTTGTGTATGTAGATGATTTATAATAGAAATAAAAATTCTACAAACACTTATATTCATCTTTATCATCAATATGAAAAAATGGTTGAATATCATTTTTTTGGCTTGCGGGCTTGATAAGATTTCTGGAAAAACAGTCGGGACAGTCATGTTTTGAGGGACCAAAAGTGAATATTTTTAAAACCTGTTTCTACCCTAAGTAGCCCTTGATTTCTACTTTCTAACCCAATTTGAACCACTCAATTTGGATTTGAAACGAAAAAGTTAGAGCCAAAACATTGACTGGATGTCTAGCGGGCAGCTCAGGAACAGAGTTGGGACAGTCGGTTTTTGGAGGCCTAAATGAATAAATTTTTAAAACCTGCTTCTATGGTAGATTCCACTATGAATCTGGTCTACAATGCAATTGGAATCACTCATTTTCGATATCATATGGGGAATTTATGATCAAAATACTGACTGTCTATCATAAATCAGCACTCTTAAAACTCTGTCTTTTCGGCTGTTCCTTACAATATTTGACCTATCAATTCTTCTTGTCTTCAAAACCTGTTTCTATTGGAGATAAATAAAATAATCTATTTTCATTTCCAATTTGGATCATTCAAATCTGACATCAAACGAAAAAGTTACGCTTGAAATATCAACTGTTGGTCTAAGCCGGGTAATCAACAATGACTCTATTATGCAGGTTGTTCTAACTAAAATTGACATATCATATCATTGAATCTTTAAAACCTGTTTCTACTGGAGATAAACCTTTGAATTAGCTCTCATTTGGCTTTGGAATCACTCAATTTCGACGAAAAACAAAGAAGTTGTGATTAAAACACTGCAGGTTAGTATGATTGGCCACTGCTCTCCCGCAGGTAACAAATAAATTTTACTTTGTTATTTTCTCTGTGGATTTGTTCTACAGAGTAACTACTTGTTAGTTTTTTTACATAATTCTTGGATTAGGGGAGCCCGCGCACCTCTCTTTCTCCATGATTTAATGTTTTATTGCAGGTAGATACTCGTTTTTTGTAGGTCTTGGGAAAATAAAGAAGGTCAATTTATGGACGAGTGATTTTTGAAAGAAACTTTAAATGAAAAAAAGGAATTTCATCCAACTCATTACCCAATGGATTCATAATAGAAGAAATGAAGAATTGATTTCCATTTGAAGATTCATGTCTTGTCACTGTTGCCAAAACATTTTTCAAAGAGATCATTTTTTTTACATAACATCATAGCTGTTGTAACTTAATTTACTTATTTACATACTATTTTTTAAATAAAATGTTGTTTCCTTTCTGATTTCTCTTATATTTTGTGTTTCAGGTGTTGCTTCATTCAAACTGTGACCCATCCTCAGCATCAATACAGTGAACAACTAATTCATTCTTTGCGTGCTTGCATTTCATGCTTGTGCATTTTGCCGTTCCTTTTCCACCGTTCATTTTGCCGTTCCTTTTCCACGGTTCATTTTGCCGTTCCTTTTCCATGGTTCATTTTTGCTGTTCCTTTCCAAATGGAACAACACTTCTACACTTTCACGTTTTGTTGTTCCTTTCCGAATGGAACAACACTTCTGCACTTTCACTTTTTGCTGTTCCTTTCCAAATGGAACAACACTTTCACGTTTTGTTGTTCCTTTCCGAATGGAACAACACTTTTGCACTTTCACGTTTTGCTGTTCCTTTCTGAATGGAACAACACTTTTGCACTTTCACGTTTTGTTGTTCCTTTCCGAATGGAACAACACTTTTGCACTTTCACGCGTTGCTGTTCCTTTCTGAATGGAACAACACTTTTGCACTTTCACGTTTTGCTATTCCTTTCCGAATGGAACAACACTTTTGCACTTTCACATTTTGTTGTTACTTTCCGAATGGAACAACACTTTTGCACTTTCACGTTTTGCTGTTACTTTCCGAATGGAACATCACTTTTGCACTTTCACGTTTTGTTGTTCCTTTCTGAATGGAACCAGGGAAAATTTTAAGGATATAAATTTATCTTAAAGATTAGAAACCTTGGCGAATCCTACTAGTCCATAATATGAAATCTATAAAATGTTTGGAGATATTTTTGTAAAAATATTCAAATTTATAATATTTTTATATAGTCTATATATAATGTTTTGGCGATATTTAGGGTAAAATAATTTCATTTTATAAAATTTAGGCGAATCATTTTTACAAAAAAATGGAAATTAGCGAATCTTTTTTTTAGAAAAAATATAGAAAATTAGCCCATGGGCGAATATTAGCCCTTAAAATTTTCCTTGAATGGAACAGCACTTTTGCACTTTCACGTTTTGTTGTTCCTTTCTGAATGGAACAACACTTCTGCACTTTCACGTTTTGTTGTTCCTTTCTGAATGGAACAACACTTCTGCACTTTCACGTTTTGTTGTTCCTTTTTTAATGGAACAACACTTCTGCACTTTCACGTTTTGCTGTTCCTTTCCGAATGGAACAACACTTCTGCACTTTCACCTTTTGTTGTTCCTTTTCTAATGGAACAACACTTCTGCACTTTTCATTTTTGCTGTTCCTTTTCCAAAGGAACGACACTTGCGTTTCTGCTATTCCTTTTCCAAAGGAACGACACTTTTTATTTTTGCTGTTCCTTTTCTAAAGGAACAACACTTTTAGTTTTTGCTGTTCCTTTTTCCAAAGGAACGACATTTCCATTTTCACACTTTTTTGTGTGTATTTTTGCTTTTTTTGTGTGTATTTCCTTTGTTGTTCCCTACAAGGAATAACACTTTTTTGAGTGTTTTTGCTGTTCATTCAAAAGAGCAACACTTTGGTAATATTTTTGAGAGCAACCCTTTCCTTCCTCTTGTAGGATTACTCCTAGTTCATCTCAACCACATTTTACTGATTCCTTTTCATGGCATGAAGTACACTACTTTTATGAGGACAAGAATTATGGATTCTTTTGAAGCAAGTTAATATCATTCACGTTATGATCTTTAACAGGACAACTCCTTGATGATAGCTTATTTTCAAAAGGGACACAATTATTTATATACTACTTTACTGCATTGTTTTCTGTTGAAAATGATATTGATTGATCATCTTAATACCATGCTGGTTCCACCCTTCCTGGTTATAATCCTCTCTGTCTGTAATAAATGAGATTATGGGTATAATTTTCTATTGACTTGTTCAACTTCTTCCACCATCTCTACTCTTAAGGAGTACTGAGCCTCCCTCATTTTATCATAAAAATATGTAATAACAACAAAATTTTGTTCGCAGATGAAGGATAGGGGGTCTCATTACGAGCCAGCCTACCATGTTCATAAGGTTGTAACAAAGTGACATTCCCATTATGGCCACCACACCAGGGTTATGATCCATTGGATAGCCAAATTATCCTTGGAACAGGAGGTCTCATCACGAGCCGGCCTGATCACTTTTGCTACATCCCAGTGAATGGCAGTATGATTATCTGGTTACCACGCCAGCACACTGATCTCTTCTGTAGAACAACACTGTAACTCTCCATTTATAAATTGAGGATCCTGGCTCATATGGGTTAAAAAACAACCCTGCTGAGGCTATGGACGCCTGCTGGCAGCAGCGGCTCTGCTTATGGTATTGAAGTTATATCTTATCGTCAATTATTATTATAATACCCTTTTCTTATTTTTTCTTTTTATCAGAGAATTTATTTCCTTAATTTTCCCTGTTTTGAACCTTTATGCATGAGAAATTGTTTTATGATCATTCACATCATTTTCAGCTAGAATATCGTCAGCAAAGCATCTTTTTAGCATATTGTTGTCCTTTTTCGTTTTGCATAAACTATCATCAATCCAAAGTGTCCTATCTCTTATTCATAACTATCTTTACACACTTTGCTCTCAATATAACCATAACTTTCGCCGTCCTATTATTGATAAGTGTACTCTGCTTCATTTACTGATATATTGTTCATTCCATTGCCTTGCCTCAGCACCACCCCTTTCATATGCTTTATGGTTATGGAACCCATTTTCCAATTAGAGGGGGGAATGTATGCATTATGGGATTGCATGCGATATGATTACTGCACTTTTCCATACCTTGTTGATTTGACAACATATTAGTATTGCATGTATACATAAGTTTTTCTAATTAAAATTTTGCATGCATCTTATCTGTTGCTATTCAAAGCTAACACTATGGATTCAAGAACATTGTATGCAAACTAGTGCTTTATTTACAGGAGAACAACAAGTATGGGCAGAATTCAATTCGTCGCATGACCACACTATTGCACTTAACAGAAGAGGCTCGCGAACGTGAACAATTCTTCAGACATGATGTGCTTACCTGGATCCCACCTTTTGCATCACTTTTCGCACCAACTCAGCTTCAACAACTGCCAATCCATATATGTCATTTCACATTTTTCTTTTTGGAGGTAAAACTCGAGGTAAAATAGCATAATTTTCTAATTTATTACGAATTTAGGAGAATTTAATGAAAATCCATTTTGAGCATTATTTATCATCCTTCATTCCACATCTTTACCACTTCCCCTTTTTCAGCAACATATCATTTTCGAGTGTGGGAGAGTGTTCCTTCATATCTTTCTTATGACCACGTCATTCATATTATTTATCATCCATTGCTATTCTTATTAATTCTCAACACCTCCCTTATTCCATGTTGTTTTACACCAAGCATAGAATTCAACCAATAGTAGCTACCACCTCTATTTGTTTTCTAGCATCGCATGAGGGCATGCTAATTTTTCAAAGAGGGGGAGGAATTGCTACGCATGATGGATGTTTTCTATTTTCTTTCTCATTTAAGGCATACAATTTCAGTGTAGAAATTGATTTCCATAATATTTTTAAAACTATGAACTCAATTCTTGTGATCTCTAGGAAACACAGACATACTATTAAAATACACATACCGAGATAAATTCAAGATAAATTGGTTCATATAATTTCGGAAATCATGCACTCTCACCTACAGCCATTTTGTTTATATCTTATGATCCGTGCATCAAAACAGTCTGATTTTTTGGATTATAAAGGAATTCATATATTATAAATTTACTTGCCAAATTTCAACAAAAGTTGGTTTGTAGTTTTTGAGAAAATGGTTAATGAAGTTTGCTGTTACTTATATCATATTTTGTTGCAACTTCATATATACATATAGTTGAATGTCAATGTAAAAATTGTTATGCCTTCATCAAGATTACTAAAAGTGAATATTCATTAATTAAGGAAGAATTCATTTGTTCTATCCATTTCATGAGCTGAGATGAACATATTTTTTTTTATTGCTTGGTTAACACGGGTTTTTGTCTTTGGGTTGCATGAGGACATGCAATATATTCAGTTTTCGTTGCATGAGGACATGCAACATATTGAGTGTGGGGGTATGTTGGGTCGTTAATATGCCATTATTATTATCACTTTTGAACACTTATTCCACCCATTTCTATTATTCTTCATCATGTCATTAATTATAATTTATTATATAAATCCATTTTATAAATGATTTATGCTCTTATGGATGAATATTATTTATTCTCCTTTATTTATAATAAATTGATGATTATGCATGATTTTATCAATGATAGTTTTAATAAATCAGTTGTAACATTATTCACCATTTTTAGCCTCCAAGATAATTGCCAGATTGAAGATTTGATCATTAAAAGTGCCAACTCAGAAATTCACTGGAATAAGAAGTGACAGTTTTGTGGTTGAGATTCTGAGCAAATGAAGATGAATCTAGAAAATCCGGAACATGGGTTTTGTCCAGAACGGACCCAATTAACTTTAACAAAGAACGGTTTGCCCAAATTCGGCTTGTACTGAGAGAAACGCAGGGTTCTTTGAGCACGATTTTTTGAGATTTGTTGTTGCGGCCGTCCTCCAAATCTCAGCGGCAAAGCCAAAATTCGTCTTGCTCTTGTTGAAAGCTGAATGGAAATATATCTTCTTGTTTATCAATTGGTTGGAAACAATCCAATTTTTTAATGTAAATCATGTTGTAGTTATCTCTATTGTAACTGCTCTCTGATCTCTCTCTATTTAAATGAAAACAAAGATCAGAGATGGGATGATTTATAGGATTTATGGAATGATTTTTGGGGATGAAAAATGATGGAAAAATGATGAAGAATGATGGTGGATTATTCATAATAGGATAGGGATTGTTGCATGCTGTAATTCTTAAGCTTTTGTTGTTGTAATGATTCCACAATTGGCTGATTAATACATGATTTGGGAGTTGTTGTTCGTTCTTTTCATTCTGAAGTAACCCAGTAGCATCCGCTGGTGGCTAAGGGCCCAGCCTCTGGTGGAGTACGCTGCTGCTGCTGTGTATCATATCTTTACAATTTCTTTCATGTGATGGTTTGATGTCTTTTTCATTTCTTTAAATTGTTTTGTTCAGTAATCTTTTGTTTATGAACATTTCGTTGAAATCATAATTGGATTACGTCAGTGATAGAATTATTAATTATAACTTGAAATGTCCTACTGATAATTCTGATCTAATGTTGCGCTATCTAATTAAGACTATGGTTCATTTAATTGCTGCTCATTTATAATTGCAATGGCTGTTCAATTAAGTTACTATTCAATTATAACTACGATTGTTGTTGCTTCAATAACTGCGATTAATGTTCATGCTGATAGGTTGCTGATTCAATTACATTTATAGTTGTTGTGTCTTTCTAATTACTTAGTTTTGTTGTTCGGTTCCATTCAAGATTTCTGATTTGTTGTTTCATTTACTTGCCATTTCTTAAGGACAGACTTAGGCTGTAGTGAGTGTCAGCTTCTGCTATTAGGCTCCTAGACCTCTGATCTGCTCCCATCAGTTATGAAAGGGCTAGGTTATTGCCACCAAACCCTTGGTTGATGTGTTGTTCTATTTCATTGTTATTTCCTTTACTTGCCATCTCATTTATATTCATCAAGGACGATCTCAGGCTGTAGTGAGCCCCAGCATCTGCTACCTAGCTCCCAGACCTCGGATTTGTTCTCATCAATTATGAAAAGGATGGGTTATTGCTACCGAACCTTCGACTGATGCAATGCTTGGTGTGATTTAGCCTTTTGAAGTAGTTAAGTTGTAGACATGCACCCATTTACTTTATTGTTCATTTCTATTGATTAATTGTACTAGTTGCTTTTAAAGAGTTTTCCTAGTTTACTTTCAATGGCAGCTTTAGTTCAAGTTAGATTTCCTTCTGATTGCTTTAAAGCAGGACTGTCAACTGTAGAGAACATTGGTTATTGCTTCCTTGTTCCCAGATTGATTGTCTTGTTCCGGTTTGATTTCAATTGCATCAATCTTTAGAGGAATGAGTTATTGCTACTGTGTCCTCAATTGATGTTTGCTGAGTGAATAGTTGGATTTCAGAGCATTTGAGTTTATGTTATTATTAGATTTCTTCTTCAAGCATTCATTTACTTTTGTATCTTTTAAGCACTATACTACAAAACATTACTCTTGAGTAAATAGCCGCCTCAGACTGAGTACACTCTTGAAATAAAAAGTCGTCCCTGGGTTGATAATTAATGTGAAGGTAATTAGGAGTTCAAAAGACACCTTTTTATTGCTCCACAGTCTTCTTAAGTTTTTTCAGACTCTCTAAAATTGAAAAACGCCGAGTTTCTCCTATACTGGACTCGTTAAAATTTCACAGTAAAGGACCTGTTCAATTACAAACAGGAACGAACCACTCCTTCTTAGGGTTCGAATTTAAACTAAGTTGGACTCATCCAAAGGATGAGCTTATAATCAAGCAAATGTTATCCTCCTCAAGCTTGTCAAAAATGAAGAGGTACTTGCCAGAAATGGTGGGGGAAAAGAGAGAAAAATGAGCATGTTTGTCATACTTTGTAACCACTCTTGAACACGACACTTTTATTCACCTGGGTTGGGAAATCCTTTGCCTAACAGTTGATCAAACCACATTGAAAGTCTTCAGCCGGTTTCTGGGTATTAACTTTGGGTCAATTGTCACCAAACCATCTGTCGTGTCGTTATGTGTTCAAGAGGTCACTACTAATAAGCCATTCATCTGCAAAATATATGTCATCCATCTTGACCATCCCTGAGTCAGTTCTTGCAACTAAATTTCTTCAACTTGATCTATGATTTCGTGTTGTGGGCTTGCCTACGACGGATCACTTTCTATCGACATCAGCTCATTATCTAGAAATATGATCTAGGAATCGTCAATACCTTGAGATCTGCATGCATCAATGGTAGGTTTCTCGCCTTTGACGACAGTTTACATCATTGACTTTCGATCAAAGGATTCCGTGACATGCTCGACATCAACACATTTATTCACATCTCATGGATTGTACTGGGTACTTTGAGAGCCATTGACATCACTAGTGGTTTCTCTCACACTTGTTAACAGTTTACATCATTGACTGGTAATCAAGTGGTTTCTACCATGTTCGACATCAACACATTCATTCGCATGGATAGAATCGTACTGTTTCGGGAAGTAGAAATGAAGACCTTGGATCTAGTTTCCACAATCCAGGCTGTGAGGAATTTTGTATTCTTTATATAATGGAATATTCATAAACAGATGGCTGCGCCCATACTGTGTCCACATGAGTCTATACTTGTGATGTTTTACAAGATCATTCTTGTATCAGAGCAGTAGTTAGTTTTTCTAGTCAGTTTTGATCTGAGCATGGGAATGCCTACCTCCGATGATATGATAAGAAATCGTCATCTACTACAGACTTCGCACTTTAGGGGGCAATCTGTTACACAAAAATATCGTCACCATGATTATTTGCAGTCAGTATGGGTCTATCATCACTTGTACTGTCCTCCTAAGCAAGTCTTAGGTCTTAGCTCTTGAAATCAAGCTTTGGAAATAAGAGAAAGAAACTAAAAATCAATGTAACTTTGGTTCCGCACTTTCTCTCATGGTCACCTGCAGTCCCACACCTTCTATGTACAAAAACTGCGGACCTGCCCGCTCTGTCCCTAATGGTGTAGGTGCGGACCCCTGTGAAAGTCAAAAGGCGCAAGTTTTTTCTTAAAAAACTCACTTTGGGTTAATTCTAGAGGTTTCTAGAAGGAATTTTGACGTGGATTGTTTGCTCTGAGGTGGTTCATGCATCCCAAAAGAGAATGAGCTAATCCCTTGATGAGAGGAGCTATCTCTTTGAAGGAGGGCTTTATCCCTTTGAAGGAGGACCTATTAACCTCCCTCCATTGCACTATAAATACAGGCATTGGGCTGGTTGCTAGGGAGGTTAGAAGCTGAACATTTTTGAGGGTAAATGCTGGTGAAATCAAGACTTCCTAGTTGAGCTTAAGAGGAGAGATCACACATATTTTTGGCTTCATTGCGGAGTGATTGAAACTTGTCAAAGTAGAGGAGACTTCTTGCTGGACCTTGGGAGGAGCTTGTACAACGTCAAGGCAAAGGTTGTAAGGTTCTTCTTCTTTTGAATTAATACAATCAAACTCATTTTTCTCAACAAGTATCTTATATTATTTGTTTCATGGACTCCTTAACTTTCATGTTAAATATGTTTTATGCAATTGGATTTTCAGGTGCTATTTAATTTGTTTGCCTTGTTTGTGTTTGCAGATTCGCGAAAAGGAGCTCATTTGGATCGAAGGAGCGAGGGCATTCACAAGCTAGCGTTGGACCTAAGGTAGGCCCTAAAAACACTTGTTTGCTATTGTTTATCAAAGCATATTTAGAGAAAGATAATGTCTGGTTGGTTTGCTTGTCATTAGGTCTTCTTTAGATTCTAGGAAGGTATATCTTGTCCGCAAGATCGAATTATTCCGTGTGACAGGGACAAATAATGATATGACAAGTTTCTAAGAATATTCTTCTCATTTATTGCCTTCTCCGACTTCCTCTCCAAGTGGATATTGACTCTCTCGAGCCATGACTCCCTATTGGCATTAATCTCTTGCTCCAAGGAAGTGAACTCTATCCTCCTCCTTTGGGCACTTTAGCGGTTTTGCAAAATGTTCTATAACTCCATCACCACCTACTGATCCTTGAGCTGCTTGTTCCTCTGCTCCAAATACTGTATAGTCCACTGGGCTCTATCCAAGTTGGTGGACGAGGCATCAATGTCCGCCTGCTGCTCCTGAATGATCTCTCTAAGTTTTGCACTCAGTGGGCCCATGTCAGTGTCATCACTCTCAATAAGGATGAAATTAGTCTCTTGCTCACCTGATGGTCCTTCCTCCTATAGAGGCCTCTTGCCTCTGTCCTGAACCTGCTGTGCTGATGAAGGAAGCGAGGCCCCTTCCACCCCAGGTGGAGATAAAACTTGCTTTGTTGCTGCGAACAAATGTCTAGTGCCCCTCTGATATGTGATGAATACCGGCACACTAGCAGTCTCATGGCCCTCATACTGATGAGAAGGTCCACCTGTCTCATGTTTAACCTCTGATGGTCCTTGTGAAGCTCTAAAAAACTCACGTGAGATGAAGTCATCCCAAGTGATGCCCTATAATCGAAGCTGATGAACAACCACAATCTTGATGAGAGCAAAATGATAAACATTGTTAAGCTGCTGCTGAGGGGTCTTGTGCTACACAAGAGTGGTCATCCTTTCTATGTTTTGGCATATAAAATAAGGAATATTCATTATCCGTACCCAAGTGAAATGCATTAGCAGCTTGATGTGATAAGCATACAAGTGGGAGAACCAACCCTCACAGGTGAAATACTTCATGATGAGTTTCAGTAAAGGATCATACTCATCCTTAAGAAACCGAAAAGGAAACACTCTCCTAAGATGCCTCAGAAAACCAGGTTTGATGTATGGTTCATATTGTTGTCGGTCAATCTTTTGTCTCTTATTCCATGGTTCTCCAATGTTTGGTATACCGGTTGCCAATGAAATGGTTTCTGTTGTTAATATGAAAGCAACACCAGCAAGAGAGGCTTGATCACCATGCAAATGCAACACAAATAAGTGGGCCAACTCACGATGAAACTGAATATGAGCAACCTTCTCGCAAAATTCATAGCATGACCAATGCTGGAAACAAAACATGGCAAGAGGACAGGCCTGCAACTCGGTAAGAGTGGTAGGTTATTCTCTCATATGTCTGCCACCTCTATGATGTCTCCTAGGTGCATGTCCCACCGTGTGTGAGTCACTTTGGGTCTCCTCTTCATAATCATATGAAGGATCTGATGCCATAACTGTTGGTGGACAAACTGCCTTGAAGGCATAGGTGTTGATATGTCAAACTGTGTTTGGATTGCCTTTGAAGATTATTTGACCTCTGCTACCAAGGGAAAATAGTGAAACAAGGGACTGTTAGGAGAGGGAAAAATAATGGGAATTTAGGGACTGTTGGGACAGAGTTAGCTAGGGAAAAATGGGATATTATGGGAGTTTTGTATAGGGTTCGGGTTTGGGATTTTATAATAGGAAATTTGGGAAAGGGAACTTGGGATAGGGGATTAGTGAATTTATGGGGTAGGGGAACTTAGGGAACCATGAAAACAGGGAAAAAAGTGGTAAGGGAATGAGATGAACTTGGTAGCAAAATATTTGATCAAACCCTAGGCAACAATTTTGTTTAACAGTTTTGAAATGGTAGGGTTTGATTATTTTTTAAAAAACTCACCACATCAACCATCGTAACATAAACACCAAACTTTGTTAAACAGTAGAGGTGATGCTCAACCTACTTGGAACAAGGTGAACTCATGCGATTTTGGCGATTAGAGGTCGTTCTGGTGTTTTTTGGGCTTCCTGGCTGTATGCACCATGGAGCACGCCCAATGCGCCACACCCCACCAGTGCGCCGCGCCCGTGCAAAAATACACTATGTCCTGAGGCCCAGTGCGCCGCGCCTCACCGATGTGCCACATCAGTCGAGTTGGAGCAAATTTCACCCAAAATTCCCACAATCACTTTGATTTATTTTCTCTTGGCTCTTGGAGTGCAAATGAGTTTCAAACGCTTGAAGGAATGACTTATACATAAGCTTTTCAAATTTAATTTGCCCAAAACCCACTTTCATAATGTTTTGCATTTGACTTTATTTACAAACTCTGTTTTTGGACATTTTTCACTGCTTTTTGACTTTGTGATGAATTTAATGACCTGAGATTGCTTGTTTTTGCAGGTGTTGGAGCTTCTGGGCTAAGGAAAGAAACCAGGATGCTGATGAATGGATTTACAATGAGGAAAACAGAAACTTTGATGATTTGTACAATAAATGCTAAATACTCTGGAAACACATTTTCAAATGCTTGATGATAAAATTTATTGATGTTGAATCATCCTCATGGCCTACTAGCAATTATTGAACACTCTGACACATTTTTTGATGAAACCCTAATAAAACCCTAGACCTAAGTGACCATAAAACCCTAAAGACAACTTTTGCAATTTTCAAGATAAAAAGACGGTATATGTTTCTAAATGAACAAACATGAGCCAGCAGGTAGATAACATGAGGGAAACTGGAGGAACGCCACTGCCATCAGATGAGCTATGCACCTAATGGAATGCAAATGACTGGGCGGGACACCTAACATGAAATGCAACAAGAGGATTTGATCTCTGACAGAGGGATGACAACACCGACTCTAACATTGGCTCCAATAGGGATGGTAGCTCCTTGGAGGTGCCAAGAACTATAGATCTCTGGGAAAGCAGGCAGTGCCTTCGTCCATTGGGCTATGGAGTCAATAATTTCGAGAAAACAAATCAGAACTCTTGACTGAAAGACTCAATTTCAGGACTGAAAGTGACTCAAATTGACTCGTTTTCAAGACTCGAATTGACCAAAAGACTTAACTCAAACAAACCAAACCAAAACTGAAAACAAACTTTAGCTTTATAGCCTTCACCTCGGGCCCCAAGCTGAAGGATGAGGACAACACATTCTTGCAATGGAATTTAAACGAACCGGTATGTACAATGATGATAGGACAAAAGAAAACAGTTTACACAATATACCGTTTGAGAAGCTGACCATTGATCGGCCCACCAGGATAGTCTTCACCATTCAGCTCTTGCAAAAGGAAAGCATTCTGGCCCCGATGTGCAGCAATCTTGTACGGCCCTTTCCAAAGATTTTCAAATTTGTCGTGCTTACCCTTCTCTTCATTCCTTGCATCCCATTTCAACACTATATCTCCAATTTCAAACCTGTCCGCCTTTCCTTTCCGGTCATATATCCTCTTAATTCTTTCCTGCAGCTTGGAAGTATGCTGAAATACCTCTTCTCTAGTTTGTTGCAGATGTATCATTTGGTTGATTCTCCACTGCAAACCATCCTCCTTACCTCCAGCTTCTTGCAACAATTTCACCACCGGGACAGCCAAAGAGGTCGGGAAGACTGTATCCACACCGTATATAAGCTCAAAAGGAGACATGCCAATGGATTTCTTTTGACTTACCCTATCTGCCCAAAGTGCATTGATCAGCTTTTTGTGCCAGCTCTTCTTGTTAGTTTCCAGTAGCTTTTTGATGATGTTGACAAGAGATTTGTTGGAGGATTCTGCCAAACCATTACCTTGTGGGTAATAGGCTGTCGAATGCCCCAAATTGATTTGATACTTATGACAAAAATCAATCATTTGTTTGGATTTAAAAGCTGCTGCTTTTTCAGTGATCAACTTATTTGGACATCCAAAGCGAGACAAAATGTTGTTTTCAAGAAATGAAATAATTGTCGAATCGGTTGTTTGCCTTGTTGGAATTGCCTCAATCCATTTGGTGAAATAATCCGTCGCAGTGAGAATCCACTTATGTTGAGCCGAAGAAGAAGGATGGATATCACCAATAAAATCCAAACCCCGCTGCTGAAATGGAGTGCTCACCTCAATGGGCTTGAGTCGTAAAGGTTGCAACTTCTGCTTACCTTGGAAAATTTTACATTCGTGACAGCTGGCCACTTTTTTGTACACATCAGAAAATAGACTTGGCCAATAATACCCCGTTCTCAAGATTTTATTGGCTTTTATTTTCCAAAAAAGATGGCCTCCACAATCTCCTTTGTGAAAATCTTCCATTGCTTGTTTCACCTCTTCTTCTACCAAATAATTTAGCTGGACACCACCGGGATATTTCCAATAAAGTGCACCATTCATGATACAAAACTTTGCAGCCTTCAACTTCAATGTACTACTTTTGTTCTTGGCCATTCTGGGAGGTGATGACAAATTTTGGAGTACATAAATGATGTCCGAATACCAAGGAGAAAGGAGGAAAATTTCTGATACCTGAGTGGGCAGATTTTCTTCATCTTCCTCAGACATAGCAGCAATTAAATTAATGTCCAAAGCATGCAGATTTTACTTAGCCATAATTTTTTCCAGCCCCTGTCCTTTAATGAGCTTTGTCGATTTGATTTCCACATCATATTCCAGCAAGGGAGCAATCCATTTGCCTCGCTGTTCCTCCGGATCTATTTGCACTAGGACATCTTTGACAGCAGCATTAGGAACATAAGCAAGAATGTGAGAGTGCAAAATATAAACCCAAAAATATTTCAATGCTTTAACCAATGCAAGGGCCTGTTTCTCAATAATATTACACTTCAATACCGCATCCCTTATGGTTTTGCTAAAGAATGCAATTGGTTTTTCGAGCTGGTCTCTCTTCTGCATCAAGACCGCTGCCATAGTATGATCCGAGGCAAAGGAAAACAAAATAAAATCCTGAGTATAGTCCAGACTGGTCAAAACCAGAGCTAAAGAAAGAGATAATTTCACCAAATTAAAATACTTAACCGCTTCCTTGGTCCACCTTATTGCACTATCCTTTTACATCATGTTTGTGATCTCTCTTAAGTGTTCTGCAAGATTGGGAACAAAGCGACGTAGGAAATTTATCTTACCATTGAAGGATTGGATTTCTTTCTTACTTCGTGGGAGATCAATCTTTTGAATGGCCTCCACCTATGCTGGATCAATTCGGATGCCCTCCTTTGAGATTATATGCCCGAGAAGTTTGCCTTCATCCATGGAAAACAAACTTTTCTTTGGGCTGAGCGAGATGCCATACTTCCTACACCGTTGAAAGACAATCTTCAAATGATAGAGGTGCTCTTCATCTGTATTGGAGAAAATTGTTAAGTCATCAAGATAAACAACTAGAAAACATCTTTTTCATTGGCAAACGCTATATCCATTGCTCGCTGAAAGGTTGCACCAACAATTTTCAATCTAAACAGCGTCTTTGCATAATGAAAAGTTCCCCACAGAGTGGTGAACGTTGTCTTGTCATGATCATCCTCATGGACCAAAATTTGGTTATAACCTAAATAACCATCGAGTAGTGACATACGTGATGCTCCAACTACTCGCTGAAGTATGTGATCCATCTTGGGCAATGGATAATTGTCTTTCAAGGAAACTTTGTTCAGATTTCTAAAATCAATGCATAACCGAATCTCACCTGTCTTCTTGCGGACGAGAACCAAGTTTGAAATCCAATCTGAAAATCTGATAGGGACTATGATACCAGATTTATGCAACCTGTTCACCTCCTTTTCGATTGAGGGTTGTAGCTTTGGATTTATTCTTCTTAGCTTTTGGCGAAAAGGCTTTTGTTTTGGCTTGATCGGGATCACATGCTAAATTGTGCTCGTGTCATAAGGCTTCAAATATAAATAATCCCAAGAAAATACATTAGTAAAAGAGGATAAAAAACTGATATATTTTGCCTTTACCTGTGGGGGCAACGCCTTCGATAATTTTACCATCTTGGGATTTTCAGCTGATCCAATGTTCACCTCTTCAACTCCCTTTTCGGTTGGCATCAAGGTCGGTTTTTTAGCCACATCGTCCTGATCAAAGAGCTCCTCTAAAGGTATCAGACCATTTGGAATGATGTTGTCTTTGAGCTGCAAAACTTCCATTTGATTGACTTCCATATTCTCATCACCATCATCATACTCCATGTCAATAGAAATGTCCTTGAATTTACCTTTGTTTTGCAGAAATTCATCGATCTCATCATCATCTTGGAACACTTGCCAATACCTTTGATTGTCGGGGATAGCCGGGCGATGCTTCACGTGAATCTCAAACTTGTTGTTTGAGTTCATAGGAATCTTCAAATTTCTTTCTGCTATTGCAAGTGAGTCTGCAATGACATTCTGAGCACGGGGCACACAAGTGATAGTATAATCAGGAAATACCTTCAAGATATCCAACATTGCATTTCGGTAGGCCCGCATTCGAGGATTCTTAGCTTGATATTCGCCTTGATGACTAACTCAGAGTCACCATACACTGAAATCCTCTTAGCATTTAATTTCCTAAGCACTTTCAAACCAGCAATCAACGCTTTATATTCAGCCTCATTGTTTGAACAGTCAAAAGCTAATTTATAAGAGCAGACCCTTACATTACTCGACACTTTGTTTGGAGTGAAAACCGGGCTACGTATCCAAATGCCAATTCCAGCACCTTCCCTTCCTATAGCGCCATCAAAGTCCATACTCCATACGCCTGTTTCATCTTCTTCTAAATGCTGAAACTCTTTTTCCTTACCTTGTTGTCCATCATTATGTTGTTGCTATCGGACTGCTGATTTTTCAGTGGTGCCATCAAGTCTTTGCCGCTCTTGTCTCAAGACTTCTCTAAAATTTTCAGTAATCTCAGGTATGTCTTCTACTTCCACTAGCTGACTATTTACATCATTAAAACTATCTGAATACAAAAAAAATGACTCTAGATCAGTATGTACATAGTTGATCGAATGATTTACCGGTTTCTCCTTGTTAGTAATCATGTACTTCATTTTCTTTTCCCAGTATAATTTCCTCAACTGACCGAACATGAGAATCGTAGCATAGGAGAAGTCAAGTTGCATTGTCCCTTTAATCTTTGCTCCTTAAGATCTGGAAAGAAGCATGCCAAATCTAGGAGGTATATCCACCACCACCACGTCCATCAAAACATTTTTAGCCAGAATCTGATCCAAATTGACCACCAAATCTTTGATGAGCCTAATGCACCTTACTCTACCGGAATCAAAAGAGTAAAGGTCATGCTATTTTCTAGTGATTTCCAATCCCAATTTCTCCATAATGGCTTTCGGCATAATATTATGAGAAGCTCCGGAATCAAACATAGCATTATGCAAACAAAGTCATGCACCTTGAGACTAATATAGAAAGGAGCAACATCAATATCTTGGGACTGACCTTCCAACGCTAGCCCAAAGATCAACTCGGGACTGTCATCCTCCACATTAATGATGTCTGATGATGGATCTAAGCTCAAAATTTTAGACACCTGACCTTTATAATTGTTGTTCTTCATCAACTCGGTCAAAGGAATGGATATTTTCAACTTAGCAATTTCATTTTCTAAGTTAAAAAATGAAACCTTTTCTACCTCTTTTGTTGGAACATCCTTCTTTTCCATTTTCTCCTTTGACACATTGGGCTGGGTTGGTCTTTCATTCATTGATGTTGTTTTGCTGCTGCTAGGATCAGCTGTCTCTTTTCCCTTTTTCTGCACATTAGGAGGATCATTCTTTGACGCTGCTGCCTCCTTCCATTTCTGAATTGGATTTACATGCACATCTCTATTTCGAAGTGAATATTTCCACTGCTGAAATGAAAAAGCATTCATATATCCTCTTTGGTAATCATCGGACTCTTCCTCAAGCACTGTCTCATTTGCCAAAATAAAATTTTCATCCCCTCATTCATCCGGATTCTCGGAGTACTCCTCATCTTCAATGATGTAAATTGGCATGTCATCGAGCGTAAAAAAATTATTTTCTTCTCCAATAACATTCTCCTCCTCTTTTGATTCTTCTGTAAAGGTGTTTGCACTTGTTTCTGCGTTATTTGATCTTGGGCTCGCTACTCTCTTTGTTTGATCCTATATTGGGGTTGCTGCTGGCCATGAAAGTTAGGATTTTAGATCTGTGGTTTAGGCTTGTCAAGTTTCAGTCGATCCAGCATATGTTCCACCTTTTGAAGCACTTGATCTGATGAGGAAGACTCTTCTTTAATTGTGACCTTCTTTTCAGCTCTTGCTCTAGCTCTTTTGGCCAGCAGATTTGCTTCAACGTTGACCGAAATCTTTTGCATGTCTTCTAAAGTAGTTGGATCTCTTTCTCGTAATTGGTAAGCCATATCAGTGTCAAAACCATCCGAAAACTTAATCAAGGCTAGCCCCATGGGTGGCTTTATGTGATTAGGGATTGCATTGTAAACTAAATTAAATCTAATGCAATAATCCTGAACAGACTCACCGGCGTTCCGCTTGATGTGCTCATACTCGAAAAGGATCTGCAAAGGATTTTTCTTCACTTCCCAGCGATTTAAGAATTGTCTCTGCAGATCATCCAATGAAGTGACGCTTGCAGCCAGCAAGGCTCTGAACCATTTCCTTAATTCACCACCAATTTTTTGTACAAATAGTCTCATGGTTACATTTTTTGCATCAATCTCATGAAGATCGCAGAAATCTATCATTTTGTCCACATGTTGCTGAGCTATGACACCATGAGGAGTGCCATCAAACAAAGGAATTTTTCTTTGATAGTCAGCCAGCGTATCATCCAGATTTTGAGGTAGCACAAGAGGTGCAAAATGAGCAGCCATTGCTCTTGGTGGATTTGTAATCGGTCTTGGTGGTGCTGGGGGATTAGGTGGGGCTGATGTATGGGGAGTATGAGGAGGTGTATGTAATGGTGAGGAAATCCTGGCTATTTTAGGAGTAGAATGAGTGGATGGAGGGGATACAATTGCAGAATTTTGATCAGAGATAGTAGGCTGTGGGGGAAGGGTAGGAATGAAAGGCGGTTCAGTGGGAATTCTTGAACTAGATGCAATTGTGGATGACCCAAGGGTTGCAGAAGCAGTCTCTAAGAAATCGGCAATATTAGAAGCCACAATTGAAGTCTGGAGCTAGTTCAAAATATAATCATCAATGGATTTATTAGCCCTCTCAGTTTCAAGATTTCGAACAAACTCAGGATTTAAGGCAGTCGAAGCAACAACACTTTCAGATTTGGTTTCAAACAAAGACAACTCAAACTACTCATCAAACTCAAGATCTTCGATGTACTCGAAACCAACAGGACATGATTGAGCTTTGAAAATTGGAATGATAGAACTTCCTTGGGAAATGATTCTTGGAATCAGATTGGGATTTTCATAGACAAGAGGAGGATCAGTATCTGGATTTGCTCTGTTGTGTCTTCTGGAACCCAGTGTGCTATTATTTCCAAGAAATCAAAAGGACATTAACAACTTGTTCAACCTATCAAATCCTAAACTTATCATCCAAAAGCTTAGAATTCTCAGATGTACTAGGGTGATATGTAAGTTAGATACTCTGTTTATAAGACTAGACTGGAGATTGATTGAAGTAGCATTTATCCACTTGTGCGGATGCAAAGCAAAAGCATTTCGAAGGCTACCTGGCTAATCTTCAGGCTCCGTTTTTAGTTTATAAAATGAAGAATACCAACAAACAAATAATTTAGTTCCCCAGTATGGTCACCACTATGTTAGTGCCTAGATTTACCTCAGGTTGAAAAGGTAGGATCCAGGTCCAACATCAAACCATGCTCAGCCTCGTAGCTATCCCTACGAGGACAGGAGAGGGCTCTCTCTGGGTCAATCTTAGAAAATGATGAACTATGGGGCTTAAGATGACTGAAATATCTTCTGATTTTAGGCTAGGTATTTGTGCAAGAGAGTTTGATTTGATTTTTTAGGGGTTTTGTTGGAATCAAGGGAAAGGCAGATTTTAGGGTGCAGGGATTGAGGCTCAGTTCTGTAGAGATCTCAATGGGGCAAGGTAGGAAATTGTTTTAGCACTCAAATTTAAGTGATATGGAGAGAAACGATAGGTGAGGTGTTGAAGAGGGCAAGGGAAATCAAGAATCCTCCCCAAACAGCTGAAAACATCAAACAACTAAAGCAAACTTCAAGTAGAGCATCACATTTTCAATGAATTCTACTTACACTCTTGTTTGTTTAGTTCAAAAGAAATAAAAAGATGATGGATACATAAAAAAAATTCACAATTACAAAGAGAAGCACTGTAACAATACATATTTCCACATGAATCCCAAAGAGTGCTGCAAATCCTGGTCTCAATTCCTTAGCCAAAATACTGATAATGAATGTACAATGAAGCTCAAGGCTTTCTCAAGAGTCCAACCATGCTAATGACTGAAAAACAACATAATATAGACAAGCATATCTCATCCTTGTCTCTAGGGGTCGAGCTCATGAGTTTAGGAGCTGATCCAACTGATTCTAAACTGAGAACTAGAAACTAGGAAAGGTAATAGCATGCCTCTAAAAACAAGGGAATTGATTCATTCAGTTTGAAACAACCTCTAAACTGATGAATCTACCTCTACAAGTGATAATCAAACATATTTAAATTATAATCCATCAATTTTCATCAAATTACATCATAAATTTTCCATTAGGAAAGCGAAAAAGTCAAACTAGGCAAAACTGGGCAAAAAACAGAGCAAAACTTGGTCAAACTGGCAATTTTTCCTCTATGCGCCGCGTCTGATTCTCTATGCGTAGAGCCTGTTTGGACCCACTTTTGAAGGCCTTCCCAATGTCCAAATGAGCTCCAGATGTGCTTGATGGAAATTTTTACCTATCTACTTTCCAACCCAAGTGGAATTTTTCACTTTGGCCTCCATTTGCCCCCCTAAAAGTCCATTCTCCCAACACTGCTTCCTGTGTGTCAAAATAGGGCAGTGAGGTCATTTTTTGAGTGTTTTTTGACCTTTTGGGGGCTCAAAACCTTCCCAAATTCCTTGGCCATAGTTAATCAAGCATAACTTTCCATGACTCTAGAAATGCAAAGTTTTTGTGATTTAGAGCCCTCTAGCAAAAGCGAGCACCACGTGGCGCGACGCATAGGGAGGAAAACTCTGTTTTTTGTGCCAAAAATTTTCAAAAATACAAAAATTGCTCCAAATTTCTTGAAATTTGGGCTGACTCATCTCTATCAAGTGTTGTGATGGGACAAGGAAGCCTCAGCCAAGATTTGAAGTCCTTCATCCACTTTTTGCCTCTTTGATGCTTTCTTTATCTTTGCTTTCAAATTCCTGATTTTTTCTTGGCATACCAAGTTTCGGGACAAATAATGATATGAAAAGTTTCTAAGCATATTATTCTCATTTATTTCCTTCTCCAGCTTCCTCTCCAAGTGGATATTGACTCTCTTGAGCCATGACTCCCTATCAGCATTGATCTATTTCTCCAAGGAAGTGAACTCTATCCTCCTCCCTCGGGCACTTTGGCAGTTTTGCCAAATGTTCTGTAACTCCATCACCACCTGCTGATCCTCAAGCTGCTTGTTCCTCTGCTCCAAATACTATATAGTCCACTGGGACCTATCCAAGTTGGTGGACAAGGTATCAATGTCCGCTTGCTGCTCCCGAATGATCTCTCTAAGTTTTGCACTCGGTGGGCCCATGTCAGTATCATCACCCTCAATAAGGATGAAATCAGTCTCTAACTCACCTGATGGTCCTTCCTCCTATAGAGGCCTCTTGCCTCGGTCCTGAACCTGCTGTGCTGATGAAGGAAGCGAGGCCCCTTCCACCCCGGGTGGAGATAACACTCACTTTGCTGTTGCGAACAAATGTTTAGTGCCCCTTTGATATGTGATGAATACCAGCACACTAGTGGTCTCATGGCCCTCATACTGATGAGAAGGTCCACCTATCTCATGTTTAACCTCTGATGGTCCCTGTGAAGCTCTGAAAAACTCACGTTAGATGAAGTCATCCCAAGTGATGCCCTGTAATCCAAGCTGATGAACAACCACAATCTTGATGAGAGCAAAATGATAAACACTGTTAAGCTGCTGCTAAGGGGTCTTGTGCTGCACAAGAGTGGTCATCCTTTCTACGTTTCAGCATATAAAATAAGAAATATTTATCATCCGTTCTCGAGTGAAATGCATCAGCAGCCTGATGATAAGCATACAAGCGGGAGAACCAGCCCTCACAGGTGAAATACTTCATGATGAGTTTCATTAAAGGAGCATACTCATCCTTGAGAAACCGAAAAGGAAACACTCTCCTAAGTTGCCTCAGAAAACTATGTTTGATGTATGGCTCATAGTGTTGTCGGTCAATCTTCTGTCCCTTATTCCATGGTTCTCCAATGTTTGGTATACCAGTTTCCAATGAAATGGTTTTTGTTGTTAATGTGAAAGAAACACTAGCAAGAGAGGCTTGATCACCATGCAAATGCAACACAAATAAGCGGGCCAACTCACGATGAAACTGAATATGAGCAACATTCTCACAAAATTCATAGCATGACTGATGTTGGAAACAAAACATGGTAAGAGGACATGCCTGCAACTCGGTAAGAGTGGTATGTTCTTCTCTGATATGTCTGCCACCTCTATGATGTCTCCTAGGTGCATGTCCCTCCGTGGGTGAGTCACTTTGGGTCTCCTCTTCATAATCATATGAAGGATCTGATGCCATAACTTCTGGTGGACAAACTGCCTTGAAGGAATAGGTGCTGATATTTCAAACTATGTTTGGACTGCCTTGAAGATTATTTGATCTCTAACCAAGGGAAAACAGTGAAACAAGGGATTGTTAGGAGAGGGAAAAGTAATGGGAATTTAGGGACTTTTGGGACAGAGTTAGCTAGGGAAAAATGGGATATTATGGGAGTTTTGTATAGGGTTAGGGTTTGGGATTTTATAATAGGAAATTTGGGAAAGGGAACTTGGGATAGGCGATTAGTGAATTTAGGGGGTAGGGGAACTTAGGGAACCATGAAAACAGGGAAAAAAGTGGTAAGGGAATGAGATGAACTTGGTAGCAAAATATTTGATCAAACCCTAGGCAGCAATTTTGTTTAACAGTTTTGAAATGGTAGGGTTTGATTATTTGTTAAAACACTCACCACATCAACCATCATAAGATAAACACCAAACTTGGATAAACAACAAAGGTGATACTCAACCTACTTGGAACAAGGTGAACTCGTGCGATTTTGGCAATTGGAGGTCGTTCTAGTGTTTTTCGGGCTTCCTGGTTGTATGCGTTGTGCAGCATGCCCAATGCACCATGCCCCACTAGTGTGCCACGCCCGTGAAAAAATACACTGTGTTCTGAGGCTCAGTGCGTCACGCCTCACCGATGCGCCCCGCCTCCTGCCCAGTGTGCCGCGCCTATTGAGTTGGAGCGAATTTCACCCAAAACTCCCATAATCACTTTGCTTTATTTTCTCTTGGCTCTTGGAGTGCAAATGAGTTTCAAACACTTGAAGGAATGACTTATACATGAGCTTTTCATATTTAATTTTCCCAAAACCCACTTTCATAATGTTTTGTAGTTGACTTTATTTAGAAACTCTGTTTTTGGACATTTTTCACTGCTTTTTCACTTTGTGATGAATTTAATGACCTCAGCTTACTTGTTTTTGCAAGTGTTGGAGCTTCTGGGCTAAGGAAAGAAACCAGGATGTAGATGAATGGATTTACAATGAGGAAAACAAAAACTTTCATGATTTGTACAATAAATGCTAAATACTCTGTTTTTTCCTCAAAACAGAGTTTTGAGGAAAAACACATTTTCAAATTCTTGATGATAAAATTTATTGATGTTGAAACATCCTCATGGCTTGTTGGCAATTATTGAACACTCTGACACACTTTTTGACGAAACCCTAATAAAACCCTAGACCTAAGTGACCATGAAACCCTAAAGACAACTTTTGCAATTTTCAAGATAAAAGGACGGTATATGTTTTTTAAATGAACAAACATGAGCCAGTAGGTAGATAACATGAGGGAAACTGGAGGAACGCCACTGCCATCAGATGATCTATGCGCCTAATGGAATGCAAATGACTGGGCAGGACACCTAACATGAAATGCAACAAGAGTATTTGATATCTGACGGAGGGATCACAATACCGACTCTAACAGAGACTCTGAAAGTGAATTCGTTGTTTGAGCAACTACTAGAGACACTGAAAGAACTATGGAGTAGCGCTATGTCAGCACCTGAAGAAGCCATGGATACAGGAGTAGTGGCAGTCGAGGAAGCCGTGTAGGAAATTGTGGAAGTGGAAGCCCCAGAGAGCATCAGAATAATCATTGAGGTCCCTAAATCACCGCCAACACTGAGACCCAAGAAGGATAAGCAGACCATGATTCCGATGCGTGTCGCACCCCAAAATCAACTAAGGACCAAGTTCACATTGTAGGAAAAGGGGAAGTCCATTTATCTGGAGGTCGATGAGGAGGAAGAGTTTGAAGAAATCCTGGTGGAGGAGGAGGATGTAGAGATGGACGTTGAAACCCAGCTTGCAAACCCTATTACCTGGTTACTTGAATATGTTCCTCCACGAAAGGATAAAGCCAAGGTGTTGAAGGGTATAGATGAAAACAAGAGATCTTTGTAAACTCTGTTGCTCCCAGACGATATTATTTTTGAGGGAGCGCACTTGGGATGCGTTCCCGTGTTGAAATTTGAAGATTGGGACCTCGCAGACCATGAGAAGTTCCCGCACTTAGTGACTACAAAGCTAATGCACCAAAATATGGATGCGAAAACTAGAATGATTGAATTGGATCTGCGTAAATGGCTCAGAGGTGTAGAGAAGGCAAGGTTTCTAAACCTGCTCTGGGTGCCACATTACCACCACGCCCTAGTGATTGTTTTCGTCATCAGGCAGCTGCTTTGCTTTGTGCATGATGGGTGCTTGTGGCTGAAGGAGCCCATTTCCATCACAAACCATCTGATTCACTGGATTACATAGCTACCTTGCTCAGAGGAGGATCCAGTAAAAATTTCAGAGGGAAAGGGTGGCGAGTTGGCCTTTGCAGAGGCAACGAAGAAAACATTTAAATTGGAGAAGAAGAAGCGAGGATATGCCATCTCCAGCATCAAATACCTTCCAGTTAAGGTCGCGACACAAATATTGGCAGGGAAGGTGATGCGGAAGTGCCACGCAGATGAGGTGCTTGCGCTAGTGGTTGCACTAGCGACACAATGTGTAGAAGGAGTCTAGTTCAACTGGGCGAACTATATATGCATCGAGTTCCTTGCAAATTGTCACAAGGCACAAGAGCATGAAAAAAAATTTCATTACGCATGGCTCTTGTTGTCGATAGTACTGGTGGCATGGGAGTTTCCTAAATATAGCAAGTTCCCCTCGGTCACGCAGGACCGTCCAGAGGTAGCGAAGTATGCTTCACTATGGGTAACCAGGGACGCGTAGTGGATCATAGAAAGCAAGATATTTTGGGTGCTAATGGAAATGAACATCCGGATGGGGATCAATCATAAGCCATGGTTATCGCTCATAGTCTAAAACAATTTGCAGAGCTTTGCAGAGTTCAAAATAGATTTCCACCATGTCTTCATCAAGGCGTGGAAGTACCTTATGAAGAAGTGGCATGATTTGTCATATTTGGTGACTGACGATGTGATATTCATAGTCCTTGAGTCTTGGCGACTGGAGTGGCATGCTCCAGCTGGCTCCGTGGTTGAAACAGAGAAGTTTGTCATGCAATGCAAGAAGGAATAGACAAAACTTCGGATGGCACAGCTGGCGAAAAAGCACAGGAAAGAAGAAGCATTGGCTAAGGCCTAGGCAGCGCGCGATGCTGTGAAGTTGGTGAAGTAGCAGAAAATAAAAAATGAAGAGCACGATGGACAAATGTCACCTTCACCCGAATAAGAGATAGACACAGAACAAGGTGGTGTGGACCTATAGATGACACCCACCCAACTCAAGCATCCATGACCACAAGGGCAGACAGAGCCACGAAAGAAGACAAAAGCCTCAAAGACTTCTTTTAACCCAATCACCCTCACTGAGGGGGATTTACATGATATCGGTGAAACAGTGAGGGATGTCACCGCGGAGGCCCTCAAACAATTTGAAGAACGACAACAACTGATATTGGGGGCTCTTTAGACAGAGTTGCAGCAGTTGCAGGTTCACAATCCATAGGCTAGCACAATGTCCACCAACCTCAAAGTCAGCACTTTAGCTGCCGACAAAATGTTGCGCGCGAGGGTGACCAACATGATAGTGCTACCAAATGGGGCACTTACTACAGAGAAGGTGGTCGACAGACCCACGGTGAGTAGTTTGAAATGGGTATGGTTGAACATGGCTACACTCCCTCAAGAGACACTCTACCTCTTGTAGGATGGGGTCACCGCATAGCTTCAAGCCAGGGCGAGTCGCACATTGTCGTTGTTCAATGTCACATTGAACAGTTGTGCCTGCAGCGCAATGAGGCACTAGAGCAGAACAAACAGATAATGCAAGTTATGGAGGAAGCCTGCCAGATGGTCCTAGAGTTGGCCATTCAAGCATAGGAACTGGTGGAGGCGCGCATCCGCAATTAGCCACAGTGGTGCACGACTCAAGAGAAGAAAGGGCCAAGGTTCAGCTGGAGTTGAACCTGCAGATCGCAGAACTGTAGTTGAAGGCACATCCCTCAACTCCACCAGAAATCAGGGAACAACAAACCACTGTTGTTACAACAGCAACAGTGGTGGTTGATAGCGTAGTGGCAAACTACATGTAGCTGTTCGAGCAGTCATTCGAGGTCCTAACCACCCTGGAGGAGGACCCGAATGTAGAGCACCTAGAGACAGAGGCACGCGAGCTACAACAGAAGTATGACAAAGTAAAAGTGATCGTGCAGATGATTTCCCTTACACAATAAAATGTAAGGATACAGGATGCAAAGGCACTCAAGGAACTGGTGGGTGCCGCTCAGCATAAGGAAGCAGTCTTAAAAGCAAGCCTACAGCCATGGATCGATGAGGCTTATATAATGATAGCCTCCATTGAAGAAAAGCTTGCGCAACCACAAGCAACTCAGCAGAGGATTTAGGGCAACAATTCAGTAGCAGTAGTCATCGACTAGCGCGTGGAAGAAGTCCAGCAGGTTCCCGCTCAGTGTGTTATCGAATTTGCAGGGATCCAAACAAATCTTGGAGGTCTTCGCACTAAGATCTCTGCACCTGCAGAGTGACTTGAAGGTGGGTCACGATGTTTGTGTTGGGGGCCTATTGGGCGTGGGATCCCCCAAGGGCAGTTTTTGGGCTTAGAGCCCAGATTTTTATCCAATTTTGTAATTCCAATGTAAATACTCTGCATTTTGTGGGCGCGTAGTCGTTAAAGAGTCATAGTGTTGTCTGCCCTTATTTTGATAATGTAATGTCGGCTGTAGAATATCTACCCATGGTCCGTGAACCATGGGATTGTAGAAATAGAGCTAAGCTCTAAGTAGTTTGAGATCATAATCAACAATGGCTAAGCAATGAAGATGTATACGAGATAGATCTAAAGTGTAAGTCTAGTTTTGGGTCGTAGCGTAGGTAGAGGCTCTACAGTTGAGTGCGTAGAGGCCTAGTAGTCTGCAACTGAGTGCATGGACCCCTGCAGCTAAGTGCGCAGGGCAAGTCGAGTCTGTAACCGTTGGGAATCATTAATAAAGAGAAGTTTTCTATCATTCTGTGTATTTATTTCCTATTTATGCATCTATTATATTGGGTATGAATTTCACTTCTAATGCTTATATGATGCGTGAATGTGTATAAATATATTGGTTAAGTGAACACAAGTAAGAACGTCTATTTATGCAAAGCTAACTAAGATCTGTTAATAAGATAAGTAAGATACATAACCTACAGTGGGAAATAGCATAGTTCACTACCCTAACAATGCAAAAGGACTTCAGCCCCTGGGTAGGGCTGTGCGGAAGCTGAGTGTAACGTTTTGTGAAGGTACTGAAGGGTAGAACATGTTAGCCTCCTGTTGCAACAGGTATTCATCTTTCATGATTGACAGTTTTACATGCCAAATATGTCATACTTTGCATATTGCAATGCTCCATATTTCTTAAAGAGGCCAAAGAAGAGGCCATGAAAATGTGCCAGTCTAAATGCCACTGTTGTATTCCAATTTTGATGACTTAACCATTTTTGAAGAATGTTCTGTAAAAGGGAAGTCCAAACAGCTTAATCTTGGCTTCCTTAGGTTTCAATTTCTTGTTTTAGAATGTAGAGAATTGATATATGTCCAAACAGTTTAATCTTGGCAGATTTGTAGATAGGTAGAGAACCAAAGGAGCCCAACTGCTTAATTTGGGCCCTTGGCAAAAATAAGTGTAGATTTAGATAGGAGGGCAGTCAAAAGAAAAATTGTAAAGCAGGGTCTGCAAGTCTAAGTGCACCCAAACCAAAAAGAAGAAAAAATGCTAGGTAAGTAGGCTGGGTAGGTAGTTTTTGAGGTTGCAGAATGTTGATATGTGATCAATTTTGTGTTTTAAAGTGATATTGTACTTCAGATCACATGTACAAGGCAGCTTTCATTTGGAGGAGCTCAAACTGGACATCTCTAACCTCCCCTTCTTCCCCTTCCCCCAAATCACTCACTAATTTCCCTGAAGAGGTCAAGATCTACTTCATTCCTCTTAGTTTCATCATTTTCCATATCATTTTCCTGGTGAAGATCTGCTTCACTCAAAGATTTCCATTCTTCCTCTATCAGTCACTTTTCCCCCTTTGATAGCCTAAGATCCACATACTTAGCGCTTTCTTGTCATTTCCATATTAACTACTGACTCTATTATGTAAATCCCTATCTGTGTTCCCCTTCCCCTACTAAAATTATGTTAATAGCTCCCCTATATACTTATCCCCTCCCCCTAGTTGAAACATAACCATAAGTTCATTGGGAATTGCTAAGTTTATCTGATACTCAGCAAGAACCCTCATCTCCACCCTCAAACTATCTTTTCATGCATATTACTCCATCACACAGCATAAAATTCCTTTCATGTGTATATAAACCATCTTAATTGACTTATTTTCACCTCCCAAGGCATAAACCCCTTGTTTTGCCTTAAAACCCTTCTCAAACGGCATAAATCCATCTTTCTAGGCTTTCGGACCCCTCCCGATGCCTTTAAAAATCTGTTATAACCCATAAACCCGCATTTCTAATGTTTAAAACCCCCCTGCGTTTAATAAATCATTCAAAAGGCACCGTGGGCCCCGTCCCTTATCCTTCAGCCGCCTTGTCCGCCCTACCAACCGTCAGATCTGGCGCGCCCAAGATCTACGGTGGGCGGGTGTTTTCACGCCCGAACATGCTGACGGTTAGCATCCGGGAGATCGACGGTTTTCCCGTCGTACTCCCGCCATGCGTCACCTCCTCGGCTGTGGCAGAGCCCCCTCCTCCCAAACCACCCAGGTGCTAAAGCGGTGCGCCATGAAACCGCTTACCGCCCTCGCCTGCATGACATCAGCGCCATGTTCCACCACACATCACCTTTCGCGCCTCCACTGCTGTTCCACGATTGCTGCCACCTCATCCCTCACAGCCCCTCGCCCTGCCACCATGTCCTTGCCACGTAGCTGCCTCCGTACCGCCACGTCACCTGGTCGTACTGCTGATGTCATCCTACCACGTCACTGTCGTACTAGGACCCGCTGCTGACGTCATCGTCAAAAAGTGCGAAAGGCGCAAATCGCAGCCTAGGAAGCCCGGAATCAGAATTTGAGGCAGTTTTTCATGCGCGATTAGTGCTAGGCGCTAATCGCGCATGGCTACAGGAAATAGGTCAAAATGGAAAGCCCCTCACTGCGCGGCCCCCAGCAAGCCCAAAAGGCGCAGAATGACCCGATTTTCTTCGCGAAGCATTGAGAAAGTGGAAAACACGGTTTTTAAAGCAACAAAGGGCCGAACAACTGCCAAAAACTCCAGGATCAGCGCCAAAGAGTATCAGAGGGAAGATGAAGCGGAAAAGAGTATCAGTTCAGCAACATCAAAGTAGGTGAAAATTAAAAACCTTCATCAAAGTCAGCAAAGCAGTTAAGGCCATTTAAAAGCCTATCTAGTCGAGATTAGTGCACATTAATGCCAGCAAATAGCAACAAAACCAAGTTAGAGGTGGAGATAAAGAACAAATCACAGTTATTACAGGAGGATTGCACCGAGCCAACCAGGAGAAGCATTAACTTAGTTTTGATACAGCTTCCCTCAGCGCAGCTCAAAGATATTTTCATGCATTTATTTCTGGATAAGATTAGGTTAAAGTAATCATTTTCTTTCAGACCTGTTTAGGTCGGCTGTAATAGATTAATTTTTGGATAATTTTCCCTATTTATACTGACCCTCTGTATTGTTTAAAGGGTTGGTTGGTTGATAATCCTCATTAGAGACTCGCACTGGATATCTGAGATGTTTTACTTAATCAAAGATTGTTGAAAAGCTTTGGAGGAATGACTGTCTACTCTGTGTCTAATGGTTTGAAGAATTGAATGCGGAATTCTTGTGCTGCTATATGAATCAATAAGTTTTCCTTACCTCTGTTATTTCAATTTCACATATGCTCAAGTCACAGAACAAAGGATTGGTTTAGAATTTGCTTGGTTGCACTCTATGCTCAGTTTCTGTGGCTTCTTAATGTTTTCCTCTTGAATTAGGCATAAATATGAATTCTGTTATGGCTCATGTTTGACCTATTTTCACATATGAATGACTGTTATCTAGGAATTCTTAACTTCTCCTAGATAGGGCTCATTTTTCTTCTCTCTGCTAACCTGAATGAGAGATTCTTAATTTCCCCTCATTCCTTAGCCTTTAATCCATCTCTTTTACCTTGAATGATTGTTTCATATGCAGCTAGCTTGCTCCATATTCCTTCTTGTGACCAAAAAAACGCACCAGCAGTCCTACTCCTTGACTCCGCCCAATGGTTCTAAAACTTTCATGCTATCCCTGCCTCTTTACTTGAAAGTGTTAGCCTCCTATAATAATAGGTTCTCATCTCTCATGATTGACAGTGGAAGTGCCAAAAATGTCTACCTTCCATGCTGCTAAGGTTCCATTTTTGTGAAAGAAACAGACAATTTAAAAAATGTAAAGAGGGTATGCCTTAAAAGAAAAATCAAAGGGCAAGAAAATGAATTGGTCAAAGAAAAAATAAAAGAAATGAACCCCAAACAAAGACCATGAAAGTGGCTATTTCAAATTGCCACTGCTACTTTGATGGGTGGCCCAACAACTCAAGCTGGGCCTCTCCATGTTTTAAATTTTATGTTGTAGACTAGAGAAGAAGTACCTATTCAAACAATTCAAGCTTGACATATGACTAGGTTGATAGAGAAACAAAGGAGCCCAACTGCTTAATCTGGGCCCTTGGAAGTCATAAGGGTAGACTTAGATAGGAGGGCAGCAAAAAGAAAGAAAATTATCAGGGTTTGCAAGACCAAGTGCACCCATACAAAGTAAAGAAAAAATGTTAGGCATAGTAGACAGGGTAGGCAGTTGAAGGTTGCAGAAAGCAAAATCCAAGCACATCACTTGGAGCAAATCAAAGTGGCCATCAGCAGGAAAGGCAAGAGCAATGGCCTATATGGCAAAGTGCCAAATCATCACTAACTTCCCTCATCCCCTTCAAAGTTTCTCACTAACCTCCCATGGGCACTGCAGGATCTGCCTGGTCCGTCCTCTTTATACTCTTCATTTGTACAAATTTTATGTCATAAATGACTTCTTTCTTTGAAAAGAAGCCACATTTCTTGTGTAAAAATTCTTTTCATTTTGATCTACTTCCTAACTAAGTTTGATTCGTGAAAAGCTTAGTAACTACCACTTCCCATTCTCATTCCCCCCCCAGTACTAACTACTAACTGTATTTACATCAAATCCCCTATGTTTCCCTTTCCCCTACTATTATAACACCATGGTGTATAAACCCCAAGAAATGTATAAATATCCCCCCCTTTAGCACTATAGCTAAATAAGTTTCTCTAAGGGAGACATTAGTCCACCAGGGACTATGGTCAACCCTGCTTTGGGATTTCTCTAACCTCTGGTCAGAGTGATAACCTACCCTAAACCCTCATTTCCCCTTTTTTCCTAAAAAATTTCACAAAAAACCCCTTTCCCTCTGCTCAAACCTAATTCTAACCCTTTTTCCCCCGACAGATTAATTCAAAAACCCTCGAAAACCCCCTAACCCAAAGTTCCGACCCCAAATATTAAACGAAATATTTTAATCCGCTGGCGGGTCCCCCCCCAACATGCACGACAAGTTGCAGCCGCCCGCCAGCCGTCCATCATCCGCCGCCCCCGATCCAATGGTGGGCGGTCTTTTTCAGATCTCGACCCATCTCCCTTTAACGTCCGGGGAGATAGTGGTATTGGTTCCCGTACACGGGATGCGTGGCGATCGGCGGGGTTGTTCGGAGCCCCCCTCCCCGATACCGCCTTCGCCCAAAGGTGGTGCGGGGAGACCGCTTACCACCTCCCCGATACCGCCCCTCTGGCACCACGTCACCCACACGTCATCATGACGTCGTGCCGCCTCCGCCCGCCCCCGTGTCCAGCCACGCTGGCCTCCAGCTCAGCGTCCACGTCACCCTCCGTACCCCGGGCCCGCCATGACGTCATGCTGACGTCATCGGCGGAAAAGCGCCAATGACCCTTTTTGTCCAAATTTGTTATTAAAAAGCGCGGTTTTGACCGTTTTATGTCATTTTTGAGCGAAAGTGACCGAGCCGTTGTTGCCTCTTCATCGCAAAATTGCCTCCCAACCTCCAAATTCTCAGTTGCAGCCGTCACAACTCGTCAATTCAGCTGTATTGAGCACCCACTGTTCAACCCGAAGGCTTTCCGTGCTGTTTATCCAGGTATTCACCATAATTCTCTTGTTTTGCCCCTATGAATGTCATTCTCTGCAAATTCTCCATTAAGTACTTGTCAAATCCCAAAATTGAAGCTGTCTACTTCTTAAATTTGAACTAAAGTAACCTGCATTGCCCCAACATCATAAATTTGATATTAAACGATAAACTCACGGCCTAAAGTCACAAATTTATCCTTGAGCTACCTGGCATTGTTCCTTTTGCCGGGTGCATGCCCAAAGCTGCATTTCACCAGCTTGAATCCTACATACCCTCTGCAATTCATCTTCATCAATTCACAATCTCTGTAAATTGACCCAAGCAAAGCAGAGACAGTCCTGCATAGCCTGCCTATTCCATTTGGAGAGAATTTCTAGCATCATCTACATTGAGTCTGTCACTTGAATTTGGAGGATCCTTGCAAGCTATTACACTTACCTTATTCAATTCAAACTACATAATGGCTTCTCCTGCACCCACAGCCCTCAGTGTTGCTCCCATAAATGCACCAAATAAAGACCTGGAGTCCTTGCCTCTTGCTGATAGGGACTACCTCATCCAAGACTTTGTGGGTAACAAGGACCATTTGCAGACCTTCAGGAAATTGAGAGATGACTACCTGAATGGCAAGGATACATATGGGATATGGGAGTCAAATCTGCCATACTACTGTCTCCCCTCTGTCAACATTTTTCCAGAGATTATTCGCCTATGTGCTGAAAATTATGATGTGCAGCACAGAGCTGTTAAGTCTCCATTTGGGAGCATCCTCTTTCACATTAATGCTGAATCCATCAACCAGATGCTTAACTTCAATCAAACTGAGCTGTTGTTCCCTTTCTCCATGAACTATCTGCTGGACACAGGTGCCAAGATGTCCAGTGAAGACATTCAGAAAATCACCAAGATATTTATGAGGCCTGACTGCCAGCCCACAGGGCCACCTCCCTACTTGGATGTCTATTTTACTGATATAGGCAGACTTCTGTTGGACATGATTGCTTATGTGTTGGGATACAGAACTAGTGAGCATCTGGATGAAACAATGCTTGTATTTTTAGCTGCTTATAGCCCAGGCCAACCCCCTGCCCGCAAATATAATTTTGCCAAATTCATAGCTAACAAGATTCATGATCAGCTGTGCAAAGTAGACAGAGAGGGCATCTTCAAGTATTCATCTTATATCTACCACCTTTTCATGTACTATCAGTCCGAGGCTTTTCCATGCTACATCAAAAAGCTGGACTCTAAAGGGGAAAGAAGATCTGTTATCTTCTGGACATCTGTCTATCATCAAGTGCAAAAGTCACCATATTCATATTGTGAATTCATTGATCAGTTTGTTTATCCAGTCTCTTGTTTATTAATGAGGTCCCCTCCTCCCAGAATATCATTTGAAATACAAAAGGTCCTGCAGCTCTCCAAGAATTACAAAATAGGTTATTGGTACCTATATGAGGATCATACAGTCATCAGAGTCTATGGCTGTGAGCTCTATCCATACAGGCTCCCAAAATATGTGCCCATGAGGCTATTTGCCTTGGAGTATTATAGGCAGCTAATTCACTCTGACCTCACTCACTTTCACAGCTCCAAAAAGAAAGCCCATCTCAAGTTCAAGCACCACCTGGGCCCCTTCATAATGAATAAAAAAGCGGGATTGCAAGATGCTGAGCTAATCCTTAAAGATAAGTACATGCTCTCAAAAAGCTTCCGTTGGGTCCCCTATGACCCTGAAGGCTTCATCACTGCAAGAAGAGTTAAGTACAGGCAGTTAGGCTATGAGCATTGCAAGTACCCACATATTGAAAAATATGCCAATCAGCAAGAATGGCTGCAAGACACTTTAATTGAAAAATTAACTGAAGAAGAGATAATGCAAAAGAATGTCAAGGATTTGGAAAAGACTCTTGACTTGGATTCTGTGCAGCAGGTAATCTTCAAGCGACCACACCCAGTGGGAGAAGGAACCTCGGGCACAACAACTGCACCAACAACACAGACATCTTCCACAGCAGCACCAGGTACAGACAAGGGTAAAGGAATAATGGGTGCTGAAGAACAAACAGTCAAAGAACAGCCTGCCTCCTCAATAGGGCAGCAACAAGAGCACACCCCTCCTCCACAAACTGAGCCACCAGCAGCACCAATTTTGCAGACCCCAGCACATGAGGAGAGGGGTATGAAAAGAGACAGAGAAGAGTCCACTCCTGCTAGTGGATCCTCCCAGCAACCCCAGGCCAAGAGGCAAAGGGTTGATTCTCCAGAGATAGAAGAAATCAGTGAAGAAGTCCTTGACAGTTCAAGGAAAGATGGAGAAGGCAGCCAACATATAGGTACAAGCTCCTTTCAGCAGGAGCAGGGATTACAACTTGGTTTGGAGGTGTCCTCCTCCTCTCAGCAGAGCAAGAAGCCCAAAAGCACTAAGGCTTCTTTCAAGCAAATCAAGGCCCAAAACAACTTGCTGAGAGTAGAAGTATATAAGCAGTTTCTAAAGGCAACACCAGCCAAACAAGAAAGACTGATGTCTGTATATGACATCCAAGAGGAGAAGATGATCCTCAGTCATTTCAAACCCAAGGTGTCGCAGCCTCAATCAGCTGCGGATTATGTGAGGACAAGGGTGGAAGTCATGGCAAAAGACATTCACCCCATGGACCAAATAGAACTCCACAAGCAGACTGGAGAAATGGTCTATGCCACCTTGGTGGACAGGGCATCCATGGCCCATGAATTAAAAGAATCATTGAAAAATACCAACATTCAGTTGGATTTTGAGAGAATGTCCTCCATGGCCAAAGATAACAGGATCAAGTCATTAGAGGACATCATTATTGATCTGGGACATGATCCCTAGGACCCAAAGGGCATGAGGGCCCTCATGAAGAAAAAGGAAGATGACCTAAATGCATTGAAGAAAAGATTAAAGCTGCTGCCCACCGAACACCCTCAAACAACAGAGTTACAGAAGGAAAAGGAAGCCAATGAGCAGCTGGATCTTATAATGCAGCTCAACCAGAAGGTCCTTGATTTAGAGAAAAAGCTTGAAGGCTTACTACAAGATAAGCAGGGAGAATCTACATCCCAAGCTCCTCCAACCACTTCAACCACTACAACAACTACAGAGGCAGCAGTAGCCCCTGTAACAACAATACCAACAACAGAAGCAGCAAAAACAACAGCTCCAGACTCCAGCACAAGCATGGAAGAACTGACTAAGGCCATTAAAGAAATGGAGCTCCAGGCAAATGAGATAAAGCAGGCCAAGGAAAAGTTGGCAGAACTAGATGCCAAATATGATAAATAAAAAATGACTGTGGCAGAACAAGGCAGAGAAATAAAGGCCTTGAAAGAGAAAATAAAGACTTTGGAAAAGGAGCTCAAACTAGAGACTGCTATGACAGAAATCAAAAGAATTTTGTGGGCCCGCATTGACCAATCGATCACCAAGCAATGGAAATAAATTAAGACTGTGCATAAGCAGATGGATTTGATTGGCCAAGCACAGACAGAGATTCAAAGGGCTAGAATAGTGCTGGGAAACAGGCTGGAGCTGGCCAATAGATTGATAGGTTTTTTGAACAGGCAGACAAAGGAAGAACTGGAAGCCATCAATATTGTCAACAGAACAGAGGCTGTCCTTACAGTTAAAAAGGTACTCACTTTCAGAAATTATGTACAAACTGTGGAGAGGGAGTGCTATGAAATTCAGGCTGAGGTGGATGAGTACAAGGCCAAAATGGGAGCACTGCAAGCCAAGGGACTGCCTAGCCTACTAAACAGCACGGGAAGACTGCTCCCCCATGAGCAATATGCAAACAGGATGTCCACCTTTGTGGAAAATCAAATTACTGCATCTGGCAGTACTTCTGAGGAGACAAGGCCTCCAACAGGGCAGAATCGTCTACAGAAACTTGAGAATATATTTTTTATTGAAAATGAAATCCACCACCTTTTTGAGGTTCCTCCAAATTTTTACAGATATACTGAAGCAGATGAGACTTTGGTGAAGATCCGAAGACACCAAATGCCCAAGGAGGATTGGTGGCAAGAAATGCTTCAAATTTTGCCACAATAACTTCAGATGTTCCATCCCAGTCAGCTACAGCTCAGCAAAAGTCAAACAACATTAAAGACATCATTAAAGGCAGCTGGAAGGTGACTCAGCAAAAGACGGTGGCAGCAAGCAAAGAATAAGATATACGCACTTTTTGGACAGCATATCCTCAACCGACTCCAACCAGCCACAAAGTCAACACCTTCTGACCATTTTGGACAGCTAAGGCACTGAAGAGTTACTACAGCATTTACTCCCTCAGGTACAATGCTCCAGGAGTTGGCATGACATTAATGAAGCATTTACTCTTCAGCTAGATATTTTTCTTATATAAATTGTGTATATATACCTCCCCTAGCAACGTATGAGGGGTTGGTGATTTTCACTCTGAGGCAAATGTATTGTATATTTTCAGATTATCTAATGCAAAGGGCTGGAAAAGCTCAGTGATTTCCTGAATATTTGATGTCTTGCTGATGCCATGCGTGCTGTTGCAGAATTCTTGTGCTGTCTGATGGAATAATAAGTTTTTCTCAAATCTCTGTTTTGTCTTCTTATGTTTATTAAATCATACTCATGTTTCACTGATCTAGCAGTAGAGAAAAGGAATAGTGCAGGATATGTTTGGTTACACCTTGTGCTCAATCTTTACTGCTATAAATGTTTTCTTCAGAATTAATCATGGACATGAATTCTTGATTGCTCATGTTTTCACTAATTCTATAAATATGAATGTTATCTAGAAATTCTTCACTGCTTCTAAATAATATTCTCACTATTTCTCCATATCAGTTTATTGGAAGATTCTTATTTTCCTTTCATAGCCTGGATACATCACACTTAATCACAATTTCAAAATATTGTTTCTCAGACACTTATTTGGCTCTGCAGCATCACTACTGTATCAACACAGCATATCAAACAACTAAAGGACCACTGACTCCATGCCCAATGGCCTAGAACACTCTGGTGAGCACATATATATCTTGACTGAAGTCATCATCCAGCAAATTCCAAAAACAAAACCTTGAGCATCATAGCTAGCCTAAAATACTATACAAACAAAGCTAAAACATAAAGAGAGAGCCCTCTCTGGTCATAGGTAGGCTAGAACCTGTGACCCAAAGATTGGTTAGTGGTTACCTCGGCCGTATTCCCTTGGGAGTCAAAGGGAACAACTTGAGTGGTAACATAACTGGCGACTCCACTGGGGAGAGAGCGTATTTTTCAACTGTTGTCTGTCATTAGACAGTGGTTCCAGAAGCTTGAGCAGTCCCTTAAAATAAGTTCTAAAAATATCTTCAAAAATACCAAAAAGAAGTTCTGAAGCTGGCTCCTAAGAAGAAAACTAGGCATACCAGGTCAAATCCTGACCCAAATCCTCCTCCTGTTTTCGAAAACCCCAATTTGATCCATAAAACTCATAAGAGCCAAAAGGAACCAGAGCAATCTCCTGAATCTAGCCCTGAGGCAGTTCAACATAGTTTTATTCCCACCCCTTCTAAGCCAACCGTTCACCTTCATACAACTCATTCTTCCCCCTCTTCATCATCCACTTCACAAAACATATTGTCAACACCTAACACACAAACTACTATTGTTGTCCCTGTTGTTCCCGTTGTTCCAGTTGTCCCACTTATCCCACCAAATATGGCTAATCGTTATGCACCCCTTCAGTTGCCTAACAATCCTGGGGCCATGCCTCAGGATTACCAAGGCAAAATAACTTATTTTGATGGAACCAGTACATACACTGCCTTACAGCATACTAAGAAAATGCAAGACTACTTCGAGAACTATGAGATAGATGATGATGATGTAAGGATGAAAATCTTTGTCCAAAGTCTGACAGGTGAAGTGAGAACATGGTTCAGGGCACTGGTTGCAAACTCTATAGCTAATTCGGGTGCCCTGTATCAGTCCTTCCTGAACAGATGGGAAAAGAAAAAGGACCCTCTACACATTCTATCTGAATATAATACCATAAAAAGAGGTCCACAAGAAACTGTCTTGGACTATTGCACCAGATTTAACACTATTTACAATGCCATTCCTCAAAATCTTAGACCCCCGCCTGATTTAGCATTGATTAAATTCCCTGATGGATTTGATGCTGATATGGCATATCAGCTAAGAGAAAGAGCCCCTGCAACTCTAGCAGACATGCAAAACATAGCTATGAGTGTAGAGGAAAATCTAATTGCAAAAAGGAACCAGGAAAGAACTGAACGGAGAACTACTTTCAAAGAAGAACCCTCATCATTTGAGCAAAATCTAGATGCAATCATCAAGGGGATGGATAGACTTGGAGATAGGGTGGAAACCATAGAAAGAAAATCATCTTGGGAAGGTCAAACAAGCAATATTAGAAACACAAACTTCAGAAAGAATCAAAATCCTAATGTTGGAAGGACTGATCCTGACCAACATGTCAGACCTCCTTTTCAAGAGAATTATGCTGAGGCTTCAACATCTAGTGAACCTAGTGAGGACCCTCACATCAATCTAATGGGTTTGGATGGTGAAAATCAAGTCTTTTTGACACAGGAAGACCAAGAGGTTTACAATGACAGTCAATTCCACACTAAGACAGGTGAATCATTTGACTTTAAAGAAGGTTATGATGCAGCTGTGTACGAAGTACATAAACAATATAAACTGAGAACTAGAACCATAGATGTACCTCTACTTCCTAAACCAAAGGACAGCAAACAACCAAAAAAGATCAATGAAAATGCTACTCCTCAACCATCAGCTGGCAGCTCGAACCCACCTAACACAGAAGTGAATGTGGAAGATATTTCAGAACAACAGTCCTCTCAAAATCAGCCAAGTACACCCCATCTATTAAAGACAAAGGCCAATGCTCCCCTAGGAAACAAACAGGGCACCAGTTTTATTCAAAATAGACCCAATTATGAACAAAGGACCCCTGATAATACAGCTGAAAAGGAAAAAACTGTTGCAATGAATGCCAAAATTCAGATGGAAAAGCCTTTTAACATGGAAACAGAGATAAGCAAGTTAAATATATCAGTTCCTCTTTCGGAATTAGCCAAACATGACATTTATAGACAACAGATAAATAGATCACTCCAAATATCAGACAATAAAGATGCTGTGAATGTCCTAGATGACCAACCAGAACTGTTGTTTGGGCCTGAGGTTAATGGAAAAACAGAGAACGGAGGGATACCACCCTTTTATGTCAGTCTGAACATTCATGACAAGGTCCTACATAATGCAATGTTTGATTCTGGTGCCTCACACAACTTAATGCCCAAATCTGTAATGGAAAAACTTGACTTAGACATCACAAGACCCTACAAGGATCTATTTTCATTTGATTCAAGCCAAGTCAGATGTTTAGGTCTGATTAAAGACTTATGTGTCTCCCTAGTCCAATATCCAACCAAAACTATCTTAATGGATGTAGTCGTAGCTGACATACCCCCTAAGTATGGCATGCTCTTGTCCAGATCCTGGGGGGCCAAACTTCAAGGATCTCTGTAATTGGACATGTCCTATGCAACTATTTCAGTCTTTGGACAACCAAAGAGATTGTACCGGGAAACTCTGATGAAATATGTGGTAACCAGTCAAGACAAGCCCCAAAACTTTCCGATCTATTCCATACACTCAAACATGGATTCATTCATTCTCTACAATGCTGACATATGTCACAAAGCTTATTCTGAATTTTTAATGACAGTAGAGATCAAGGAGTCAGATGAACAATCTACCTACAAAGACCAAGGGACCATGGTGATGGCTAATAACAAGATAGAAGGAAATGATGTGCCTAACAACTTCCAAAAGGCAAATATGCCCATCATCCAAGTCACTAAAAATTTTAATCCGGATCTTGATCATGAAACTTTATGGTATCTAGAATTTGATGGCTCTGTAAACAAGCTGGGAGCTGGGGCAGGAGTATGGATCCACAATATGCACAACGACCAAGCTGAGGGCCATGCATATAGACTAAACTTCCGATGCACAAACAACATGGCTGAATATGAAGCACTTCTGTTAGGATTGAAACTCCTAAAAAATCTAGGTGCAACCAAAATCTCAATTTTAGGAGATTCAGACTTGGTCATACAACAAATGAAGGGAAATTTCACCACAAATGATCTAAGGTTGAGATCATACAAGGGGGCAGCTATTCAAATACTTGATAGCTTCTCACAATCACAATTGACTAAGATTTCCAAAGAACTCAACCTACATGCTCACAGATTGGCAACCTTTGCCAGCACTTGTAAACTACCTTTCAAAACCGATCATACATTCACAGCTGAAATCAAACACAAACCTTCAGTCCCGGATAACATCAAGAATTGGCAAGTCTTTGACAGTAACAAACAGATAAAAAACTTTCTCACTTTAAAGGAAGAATTTTCGGGCATGAACATTGACACTAGTACCAGAGAGGATCAACCAAAAATATGCACAGTTACACAGAAAATATCAGCTGAAGCAGCTGATCTGGTTTTACATCCGACCACCTTTGACAGTGAAACTATATGGGGGTTGAAACAATCAGAAAACGCAGAGGAAATGGCTGAAGCAGAAGATGAGGTAATTGAGCTAAAGGATAATTTTCTGCCCATAGGTCTAACCCCTTTGGAGGATCTGTTTGACTCAAATGATATCTCAAGAAAGCCAAAAATCCAACCACTCAACGCTGAAATAGAGGATTGTAACATTGGGACCCCTAAACATCCCAAAATGGTTAAATTATCCAAAGCATTACCTCCTGAACAGAAACTAAAATACATTGAGTTATTTAAAGAATTTCAAGATGTCTTTGCCTGGAGCTATGAGGACTTGAAGTCTTATGATACATCAGTCATCCAGCACACAATACCGTTAAAAGAAAATCAGAAGCCTTTTAAGCAGAAACTCAGGAGAATCAATCCAGTCCTCCTCCCCCTCATTGAAAAAGAAGTCAAACGTATGTATGAAGCAGGGATCATTGCACCAATCAGATTCTCAGAGTGGATTTCAAACCTAGTACCTACTAGGAAAAAGACAGGAGAAATCAGATTGTGTGTTGACCTTAGGAATCTGAACAAAGTATCTCTCAAGGACCATTATCCTTTACCAAAAATGGATCATATCTTGCAAAGGGTGGTGGGAGCCTCAAGGATCTCCTTACTAGATGGTTTCTCAGGATTTAATCAGATTCTAGTACACCCGGATGACCAAGACAAAATGGCCTTCGCAACACCTTGGGGAACATTCAAATATGTTAAGATGCCTTTTGGGCTTAAAAATGCAGGGGCTACATTCCAAAGAGCAATGGATATCGCCTTTGCCAAGGAACTTCATGATTTCCTAGTAGTCTATCTTGATGATCTAACCGCCTTTTCAAAATCAGATCAAGAGCACTTAGAACACTTAAGGCAGGTTTTCACAATTTGTAGAAAATATGGCATATCTTTGAACCCAAAGAAATCATTGTTTGGATTGGAGGAAGGCAAACTCCTGGGGCATATAATCTCAAAAGATGGTATTAGGATTGATCCTGACAGAATTCAATCTATCCTACAAGTACCACATCCAAGAAACATCAAAGAATTACAAAGTTTTCTAGGGAAGATCAATTTCTTGAGGAGATTCATTCCCAATCCGGCTGAACTCATTAGACTGCTAAACAATATGCTGAAAAAGGATTCCAAGGTCAAATGGACTATGGAAGCTAAACAAGCCTTTGAGGATATCAAAAGAGCATTGACAAACACACCAGTTCTAACAAGCCCTAGATTTGATCAAGATTTTATCATATTCTCTTTTGCTTCTGAGCATACAATTGCTGTTGTTTTGCTACAAAAGGATGATCAAGGCTGTGAGAAACCCATTGCATTCTTCAGCAGAGCACTTAGGGATGCTCCCCTGAAATATCAGATCATGGAAAAACAAGCTTATGCATTGGTAAAAGCCATCAAGGATTTCAGAATCTACATTCTTTACTCTCATATAATTGCCTATGTTCCTAATGCAGTGGTCAAAGATATTCTAACCCAAGAGGGCCTTGAAGGAAAGAGAGGCAAGTGGATTGCTAACATCCTAGAATATGACATTGAGATCAAACCGACCAAACTGATAAAAGGACAAGGCCTAGCCAAATTAATGACTGAAACCAATTTCCAAGCCCTTGACATTAATGAACTGGACGACGAACAGGAGATGGCGACTCCACAGATCAAACAAGCCTTTATGCAATCCCCATGGTATGCTGATATATGTTTTGTATTACTAAACCTGCAAGCTCCTCCAGGGTTGTCCAGAACTAAGAAAAGATTCTTGAAAATGAAAGCATCAAAGTTTTGTATTATTGACAATGTTTTGTTTTGGAGAAATCATGAGGGAATATTACTCAATTGCTTGACCTTAGAAGAAACTGACAATGTCCTCAAAGAATTTCATGCAGGTGACTGTGGAGGACATTTGTACTAGAAGTCCACAGCTGATAAAATCCTAAGGGCTGGATTTTATTGGCCCTCCTTGTTTACTGATGTAAGGAAATTTGTAATGTCTTGCCATAAATGTCAAATTTTTGAGGGCAAGAGGAAGCTGCTGCCTTTACCACTCAAACCAATTTCAATTGAGAGACCATTTCAGCAATGGGGTTTAGACTTCATTGGTGAAATTCACCCTTCATCCTCTGGCCAGCATAGGTGGATTCTCACTGCTATAGACTATTTTACCAAATGGATAGAGGCCATCCCTTGTAGGCAAGCCAATGACTCCATTATTATACAATTTCTAGAAACCAATATCTTGTCCAGGTTTGGCTGTCCAGACAAAATCATCACAGAGAATGCCGCAGCTTTCAAGTCCAAGAAAATGATCAATTTTTGTCACAAGTATCACATGACCCTAGGTCATTCCACTGCCTATTATCCTCAAGGTAATGGCCTAGCTGAATCTTCCAATAAAAGTCTCATCAACATCATTAAAAAAGTTTTGGAAGAAAACAAAAAGAACTGGCATAAAAAGCTGGTAAATGCACTGTGGGCAGATAGGTTGACCACCAAAAGATCAATTGGCATGAGTACATATTAATTGGTTTATGGGCTAGAAGCAAAGTTTCCTACATCTCTAGGAATTCCTGTGATTAAGTTGCTGCAAGAAATACAAGCTGAGCCCAATGACATCCAAAGAAGAATTAATCAAACAATTCATTTACAGCAAACAAGAGAAGAAGTCTATCAAAGAACTCAAGTTCTACAAGAAAAGATCAAAAGAATATTTGACAAAAGAACCAAAGCTGAAGATTTATTTATTGGAAATAAAGTGTTAAGATGGGATTCCAGAAGAGAGGACAAAGGCAAACATGGTAAGTTTGATTTTCTATGGAAGGGACCCTATGTCATTTATGCCATACAAGGAAATAATACTTATTTTTTGAGAAGTGTGGATGGTTCAGACACTGAGGAAGGCCCAGTTAATGGGAGAATGCTCAAGCATTATTTTGACTCCCTTGATTAAACACTAAACAGGCATGTATTGTACATAAATATTTGTATTCCCAGTATTTTCAATTACAGCAAATAAATAAAGAAGCAAGTGCATCACATTTTTTAGAAGACCAGGATGCTATACTATGATATTTTTAGGAAATATGGATCCTGGCATTTGGGCAGCAAGGAAAGCAAAGGGTAACTATCAAATCATGAAAAGAAAGCTTGAGAAACAGATGAAAAACAGATCTAAAAATTCACAGCAAATCAGCTCACTGGGTGCTGCCTGCAAACATCCAGGATCCTAAGCATTGGTCTCCAACAAACACAAAAATTCAGCCAGCAACAGGGAAGCAAATTCAGGCAATCTGACCTGCTGTTCTTGGCTTTTCACCTGGAAAAGCCATCCCCAAGTGGAGCCACTGTTAGCCTCCTATACCAATAGGTTCTCATCTCTCATGATTGACAGTGGAAGTGCCAAAAATGTCTACCTTCCATGCTGCTAAGGTTCCATTTTTGTGAAAGAAACAGACAATTTAAAAAATGTAAAGAGGGTATGCCTTAAAAGAAAAATCAAAGGGCAAGAAAATGAATTGGTCAAAGAAAAAATAAAAGAAATGAACCCCAAACAAAGACCATGAAAGTGGCTATTTCAAATTGCCACTGCTACTTTGATGGGTGGCCCAACAGCTCAAGCTGGGCCTCTCCATGTTTTAAATTTTATGTTGTAGACTAGAGAAGAAGTACCTGTTCAAACAGTTCAAGCTTGACAGATGACTAGGTTGATAGAGAAACAAAGGAGCCCAACTGCTTAATCCGGGCCCTTGGAAGTCATAAGGGTAGACTTAGATAGGAGGGCAGCAAAAATAAAAGAAAATTATCAGGGTTTGCAAGAGCAAGTGCACCCATACAAAGTAAAGAAAAAATGTTAGGCATAGTAGACAGGGTAGGCAGTTGAAGGTTGCAGAAAGCAAAATCCAAGCACATCACTTGGAGCAAATCAAAGTGGCCATCAGCAGGAAAGGCAAGAGCAATGGCCTCTATGGCAAAGTGCCAAATCATCACTAACTTCCCTCATCCCCTTCAAAGTTTCTCACTAACCTCCCATTGGCACTGCAGGATCTGCCTGGTCTGTCCTCTTTATACTCTTCATTTGTACAAATTTTATGTCATAAATGACTTCTTTCTTTGAAAAGAAGCCACATTTCTTGTGTAAAAATTCTTTTCATTTTGATCTACTTCCTAACTAAGTTTGATTCGTGAAAAGCTTAGTAACTACCACTTCCCATTCTCATTCCCCCCCAGTACTAACTACTAACTGTATTTACATCAAATCCCCTATGTTTCCCTTTCCCCTACTATTATAACACCATGGTGTATAAACCCCAAGCAATGTATAAATATCCCCCCCTTTAGCACTATAGCTAAATAAGTTTGTCTAAGGGAGACATTAGTCCACCAGGGACTATGGTCAACCCTGCTTTGGGATTTCTCTAACCTCTGGTCAGAGTGATAACCTACCCTAAACCCTCATTTCCCCTTTTTTCCTAAAAAATTTCACAAAAAACCCCTTTCCCTCTGCTCAAACCTAATTCTAACCCTTTTTCCCCCGACAGATTAATTCAAAAACCCTCGAAAACCCCCTAACCCAAAGTTCCGACCCCAAATATTAAACGGAATATTTTAATCCGCTGGCGGGTCCCCCCCCCAACATGCATGACAAGTTGCAGCCGCCCGCCATCCATCCATCATCTGCTGCCCCCGATCCAACTGTGGGCGGTCTTTTTAAGATCTCGACCCGTCTCCCTTTAACATCCAGGGAGATAGTGGTATTGGTTCTCGTACACGGGACGCGTGGCGATCTGCGGGGTTGTTCGGAGCCCCCCTCCCCGATACTGCCTTCGCCCAAAGGTGGTGCGGGGAGACCGCTTACCACCTCCCCGATATCGCCCCTCTAGCACCACGTCACCCACACGTCATCATGACGTCGTGCTGCCTCCGCCTGCCCCCGTGCCCAGCCACGCTGGCCTCCAGCTCAGCGTCCACGTCACCCTCCGTACCCCGGGCCTGCCATGACGTCATGCTGACGTCATCGGCGGAAAAGCGCCAATGACCCTTTTTGTCCAAATTTGTTATTAAAAAGCGTGGTTTTGACCGTTTTATGTCATTTTCGAGCGAAAGTGACCGAGCCGTTGTTGCCTCTTCATCGCAAAATTCCCTCCCAACCGCCAAATTCTCAGTTGCAGCCGTCACAACTCGTCAATTCAGCTGTATTGAGCACCCATTGTTCAACCCGAAGGCTTTTCGTGCTGTTTATCCAGGTATTCACCATAATTCTCTTGTTTTACCCCTATGCATGTCATTCTCTGCAAATTCTCCATTAAGTACCTGTCAAATCCCAAAATTGAAGCTGTCTACGTCTTAAATTTGAACTAAAGTAACCTACATTGCCCCAACATCATAAATTTGATATTAAACGATAAACTCATAGCCTAAAGTCACAAATTTATCCTTGAGCTACCTGGCATTGTTCCTTTTGCCGGGTGCATGCGCAAAGCTGCATTTCACCAGCTTGAATCCTACATACCCTCTGCAATTCATCTTCATCAATTCACAATCTCTGTAAATTGACCCAAGCAAAGCAGAGACAGTCCTGCATAGCCTGCCTATTCCATTTGGAGAGAATTTCTAGCATCATCTACATTGAGTCTGTCACTTGAATTTGGAGGATCCTTGCAAGTTATTACACTTACCTTATTCAATTCAGACTACATAATGGCTGCTCCTGCACCCATAGCCCTCAGTGTTGCTCCCATAAATGCACCAAATAAAGACCTGGAGTCCTTGCCTCTTGCTGACAGGGACTACCTCATCCAAGACTTTGTGGGTAACAGGGACCATTTGCAGACCTTCAGGCAATTGAGAGATGACTACCTGAATGGCAAGGATACATATGGGATATGGGAGTCAAATCTGCCATACTATTGTCTCCCCTCTGTCAACATTTTTCCAGAGATTATTCGCCTATGTGCTGAAAATTATGATGTGCAGCACAGAGCTGTTAAGTCTCCATCTGGGAGCATCCTCTTTCACATTAATGCTGAATCCATCAACCAGATGCTTAACTTCAATCAAACTGAGCTGCTGTTCCCTTTCTCCATGAACTATCTGCTGGACACAGGTGCCAAGATGTCCAGTGAAGACATTCAGAAAATCACCAAGATATTTATGAGGCCTGACTGCCAGCCCACAGGGCCACCTCCCTACTTGGATGTCTATTTTACTGATATAGGCAAACTTCTGTTGGACATGATTGCTTATGTGCTGGGATACAGAACCAGTGAGCATGTGGATGAAACAATGCTGGTATTTTTAGCTGCTTATAGCCCAGGCCAAACCCCCTGCCCGCAAATATAATTTTGAAAAATTCATAGCTAACAAGATTCATGATCAGTTGTGCAAAGTAGACAGAGAGGGCATCTTCAAGTATTCATCTTATATCTACCACCTTTTCATGTACTATCAGTCCGAGGCTTTTCCATGCTACATCAAAAAGCTGGACTCTAAAGGGGAAAGAAGATCTGTTATCTTCTGGACATCTGTCTATCATCAAGTGCAAAAGTCACCATATTCATATTGTGAATTCATTGATCAGTTTGTTTATCCAGTCTCTTTTTTATTAATGAGGTCCCCACCTCCCAGAATATCATTTGAAATACAGAAGGTCCTGCAGCTCTCCAATAATTACAAAATAGGTGATTGGTACCTATATGAGGATCATACAGTCGTCAGAGTCTATGGCTGTGATCTCTGTCCATACAGGCTCCCAAAATATGTGCCCATGAGGCTATTTTCCTTGGAGTATTATAGGTAGCTAATTCACTCTGACCTCACTCACTTTCACAGCTCCAAAAAGAAAGCCCATCTCAAGTTCAAGCACCACCTGGGCCCCTTCATAATGAATAAAAAAGAGGGATGGAAAGATGCTGAGCTAATCCTTAAAGATAAGTACATGCTCTCAAAAAGCTTCTGTTGGGTCCCCTATGACCCTTAAGGCTTCATCACTGCTAGAAGAGTTAAGAACAGGCTGTTAGGCTATGAGCATTGCAAGTACCCACATATTGAAAAATATGCCAATCAGCAAGAATGGCTGCAAGACACTTTAATTGAAAAATTAACTGAAGAAGAGATAATGCAAAAGAATGTCAAGGATTTGGAAAAGACTCTTGACTTGGATTCTGTGCAGCAGGTAATCTTCAAGCGACCACAACCAGTGGGAGAAGGAACCTCGGGCATAACAACTACACCAACAACACAAACATCTTCCACAGCAGCACCAGGTACAGACAAGGGTAAAGGAATAATGGGTGCTGAAGAACAAACAGTCAAAGAACAGCCTGCCTCCTCAATAGGGCAGCAACAAGAGCACACCCCTCCTCCACAAACTGAGCCACCAGCAGCACCAATTTTGCAGACCCCAGCACATGAGGAGAGGGGTATGAAAAGAGACAGAGAAGAGTCCACTCCTGCTAGTGGATCCTCCCAGCAACCCCAGGCCAAGAGGCAAAGGGTTGATTCTCCAGAGATAGAAAAATCAGTGAAGAAGTCCTTGACAGTTCAAGGAAAGATGGAGAAGGCAGCCAACATATAGGTACAAGCTCCTTTCAGCAGGAGCAGGGATTACAACTTGGTTTGGAGGTTTCCTCCTCCTCTCAGCAGAGCAAGAAGCCCAAAAGCACTAAGGCTTCTTTCAAGCAAATCAAGGCCCAAAACGACTTGCTGAGAGTAGAAGTATATAAGCAGTTTCTAAAGGCAACACCAACCAAACAAGAAACATTGATGTCTGTATATGACATCCAAGAGGAGAAGATGATCCTCAGTCATTTCAAACCCAAGGTGCCACAGCCTCAATCAGCTGCGGATTATGTGAGGACAAGGGTGGAAGTCATGGCAAAAGACATTCACCCCATGGACCAAATAGAACTCCACAAGCAGACTGGAGAAATGGTCTATGCCACCTTGGTGGACAGGGTATCCATGGCCCATGAATTAAAAGAGTAATTGAAAAATACCAACATTCAGTTGGATTTTGAGAGAATGTCCTCCATGGCCAAAGATAATAGGATCAAGTCATTAGAGGACATCATTATTGATCTGGGACATGATCCCCAGGATCCAAAGGGCGTGAGGGCCCTCATGAAGAAAAAGGAAGATGACCTAAATGCATTGAAGAAAAGACTAAAGCTGCTGCCCACCGAACACCCTCAAACAGCAGAGTTACAGAAGGAAAAGGAAGCCGATGAGCAGCTGGATCTTATAATGCAGCTCAACCAGAAGGTCCTTGATTTAGAGAAAGAGCTTGAAGGCTTACTACAAGATAAGCAGGGAGAATCTACATCCCAAGCTCCTCCAACCACTTCAACCACTACAACAACTACAGAGGTAGCAGTAGCCCCTGTAACAACAACACCAACAACAGAAGCAGCAAAAGCAACAGCTCCAGACTCCAGCACAAGCATGGAAGAACTAACTAAGGCCATTAAAGAAATGGAGCTCCAGGCAAATGAGATAAAGCAGGCCAAGGAAAAGTTGGCAGAACTAGATGCCAAATATGATAAATCAAAAATGACTGTGGCAGAACAAGGCAGAGAAATAAAGGCCTTGAAAGAGAAAATAAAGACTTTGGAAAAGGAGCTCAAACTAGAGACTGCTATGGCAGAAATCAAAAGAATTTTGAGGGCCCGCATTGACCAATCCATCACCAAGCAATGGAAATCAATTAATATTGTGCATGAGCATATGGATTTGATTGGCCAAGCACAGACAGAGATTCAAAGGGCCAGAATAGTGTTGGGAAACAGGCCGGAGCTGGCCAATAGATTGATAGATTTTTTGAACAGGCAGACAAAGGAAGAACTGGCAGCCATCAATATTGTCAATAGAACAGAGGCTGTCCTTATAGTTAAAAAGGTACTCACTCTTAGAAATTATGTACAAACTGTGGAGAGGAAGTGCTATGAAATTCAGGCTGAGGTGGATGAGTACAAGGCCAAAATGGGAGCACTACAAGCCAAGGGACTGCCTAGCCTACTAAACAGCACGGGAAGACTGCTCCCCCGTGAGCAATATGCAAACAGGATGTCCACCTTTGTGGAAAATCAAATTACTACATCTGGCAGTACTTCTGAGGAGACAGGGCCTCCAACAGGGCAGAATCTTCTACAGAAACTTGAGAATATATTTTTTATTGAAAATGAAATCCACCACCTTTTTGAGGTTCCTCCAAATTTTTACAGATATACTGAAGCAGATGAGACTTTGGTGAAGATCCAAAGACACCAAATGCCCAAGGAGGATTGGTGGCAAGCAATGCTTCAAATTTTGCCACAATAACTTCAGATGTTCCATCCCAGTCAGCTACAGCTCAGCAAAAGTCAAACAACATTAAAGACATCATTAAAGGCAGCTGGAAGGTGACTCAGCAAAAGACAGCGGCAGCAAGCAAAGAATAAGATATACGCACTTTTTGGACAGCGTATCCTCAACCGACTCCAACCAGCCACAAAGCCAACATCTTCTGACCATTTTGGACAGCTAAGGCACTGAAGAGTTACTACAACATTTACTCCCTCAGCTACAACGCTCCAGGAGTTGGCATGACATTAATGAAGCATTTACTCTTCAGCTAGATATTTTTCTTATGTAAATTGTGTATATATACCTCCCCTAGCAACGTATTAGGGGTTGGTGATTTTCACTCTAAGGCAAATGTATTGTATATTTTTCAGATTATCTAATGCAAAGGGCTGGAAAAGCTCAGTGATTTCCTGAATGTTTGATGTCTTGCTGATGCCATGCTTGCTGTTGCAGAATTCTTGTGCTGTCTGATGGAATAATAAGTTTTTCTCAAATCTCTTTCTTGTCTTCTTATGTTTATTAAATCATACTCATGTTTCACTGATCTAGCAGTAGAGAAAAGGAATAGTGCAGGATATGTTTGGTTACACCTTGTGCTCAATCTTTACTGCTGTAAATGTTTTCTTCAGAATTAATCATGGACATGAATTCTTGATTGCTCATGTTTTCATTAATTCTATAAATATGAATGTTATCTAGAAATTCTTCACTGCTTCTAAATAATATTCTCACTGTTTCTCCATATCAGTTTATTGGAAGATTCTTAATTGCCTTTCATAGCCTGGATACATTACACTTAATCACAATTTCAAAATATTGTTTCTCAGACACTTATTTGGCTCTGCAGCATCACTACTGTATCAACACAGCATATCAAACAACTAAAGGACCACTGACTGCATGCCCAATGGCCTAGAACACTCTGGTGAGCACATATATATCTTGACTGAAGTCATCATCCAGCAAATTCCAAAAACAAAACCTTGAGCATCATCGCTAGCCTAAAATACTATACAAACAAAGCTAAAACATAAAGAGAGAGCCCTCTCTGGTCATAGGTAGGCTAGAACTTGTGACCCAAAGATTGGTTAGTGGTTACCTCGGCCGTATTCCCTTGGGAGTCAAAGGGAACAACCTGAGTGATAACAGAAAGCATCATCCTTCCCACCAAAAATCAAAACAAAACCCCTTGAACTCAATAACTAGCCTAAAAAACCTTATCAACAAAGCTAAATCAGAAAGAGAGAGCCCTCACTGATTGCAGGTGGGCTAGAACCTGCAGTCCAAAGATTGGTCTATGGTTACCTCGGCCATATCCTTTTGAGTCGACCAGAAGGACAACCTGAGTGATAACATAATGGTGACTCCACTGGGGACATCCTCAGATATTTTCACAAATCAAGTTGGAAAACTCCATAGGAACAAAAATCAGTGCTGTCTATTCCTTAAAACTACAGATGAAGTCTGAATGTCGGCCAGGAAGCCTTTGAAATTGTTCTTGCTTTGCAGTTACAAGAGTAAATAAATGTTGCTTCATTCAATCTTCATGCTAGTTTTAAACTACAGATAGTTGTCCCAGAAATTTGATCAGTTCCTTGCTAATTCTAAAAACATTCGCAGAAAATACCAAAACAAATTCAGAATCTGGCTCCCAAAAAGAATTCTCGTTATACTATGTCAAATCCAGACCCAAATCCACCAGCTGATTTTGAAAATCCAAACTTAATCCCAAAAATCTTTAGGAAGCAAGAACAAAGAGAAGATTTTGCTGATAATAGTTCTGAAGCAGTTCACCCAAGCAGTGTTCCAACCCCTGTCAAAGTTTTATTTCGTTCAACCCCTGCTTCCCCTTGTTCATCATCTACTTCCCAAAGCACTCCTTCCACACCTCCATTCACTGCACATACTACCATTACCACTACTGTTGTTCCAGTTGTCCCAGTTGTTCCACTTATCCCTGTTGTTCCGGTCGTCCCTGTAAACATGGCCAATAGATATGCACCCCTGCAATTACCTGCAAACCCTGTGGCTATGCCTCAGGATTATCAAACTAAAATCACATATTTTGATGGAACTGGTACTTGCACAACCCTTCAACATACAAAGAAGATGCAAGACTACTTTGAGAACTACGAAATAGATGATGATAGTGTGAGAATGAAAATTTTTGTTCAAAGTTTAACAGGTGATGTAAGAACTTGGTTCAGATCACTTGCTGCAAATTCCATAACCACTCCGGATGAGCTTTACCAATCCTTTACCAACAGATGGGAGAAAAAGAAATACCCCTTGCACATACTTGCTGAATACGATACAATAAAAAGAGGCCCTCAAGAGTCTGTCCTAGATTACTATGCAAGATTCAATAATGTTTATAATGCAATACCACAGAACCTAAGACCTCCACCTGACCTTGCCTTGTATAAATTCCTTGATGGATTCGACCCAGATATGGCCTACCAGTTAAAAGAAAGAGCCCCTCAAACCCTTGCAGACATGCAAAATGTTGCTGTTAGCATAGAGGCCAACCTAATTGCCAAAAGAAATAGAGCTAGAATGGAGAGAAGAACCACTTTCAAAGAAGAACCCTCAGCCTTAGATCAGAAACTTGATGCTATTATCAATGGCATGAAAAGGCTGGGAGACGGAGTAGAAAGTGTCGAGAGGAAATCATCATGGGAAGGACAACAATCCAATACTATAAGGAACCCAAATTTCAGGAAAACGCAGAACACAAATGCTGGTAGGTCTAGTCCAGACCATGATATAAGACCACCTTTTCATGAAAATTATGCGGAAGCATCTACATCTAGTGAACCCCCAAAGGACACTCACATGAACCTGGTGGATTCGAGGGTTGAGCAACAAATTTTCCTAACTCAACAAGACCAAGATGAGCATGACTTTAATCAATTTCAGACTAAGTCTGGTGAGTCTTTTGATTTTAAACAAGGCTATGATACTGCTGTGTATGAGGTCCACAAACAATATAAGCTGAGAGCTAGGACCATTGACATTGTTATATACCTAGGGGGGATAATATGGGGTACCAAGGGAGGTACCCAAGGTAATAATGTAATAATGGGATGGGCCATAGTAATAAATAAGATGGTTAACCCATGTCATGTAAGGGACCACAAGTAGTTAATAATAATGTAATGGGCCCATGGTATTAGTTTGATGGTATGAGGGAACCATGGTAATGATCCATGGTATTGTATGTATGAGGCCTATATAGAGGCTAGAGACTCCACATGGGAGAGAGTCAAGGATTATTGTATGAATAGGCATATGGCTTGTGGAGTGCTCTCCTTCCTTAAGGAGTGAATGTATGGTGTTGCCCTACCATAAGGGTTTTGATTAATAAAGAATCATTTCTATCTATTTCTCTCTTATTGTTTATGGGTTATTTCTATTATCATAATATCTTTCGGTTAGAGCTATAACAAGTGGTATCGGAGCTATAACAGACATTCCTGAACCTAACAAACCAAAGGATGGAAAACAACCCAACAAGATTAAAGGCAAGGCTGTCATAACAGAACCAGCTGATATACCTGTCGCAAACCCGCATCAAGTGACTGTAGAGGACATAACACAAATGCATCCTTCTATTGACCAGCCTCTACCACCTTCTTCCTCGAAAGAAAATTTGAATAGCATTCCAAAAAGCCCTCCTAAAACAGAAAAACTGCAATCAAACACTTCCCATAACACTGATAGACAAGACCAAGTTGCTGATACTCCAATGGAAAAAGGGAAACCTACCTCTCACATTATTAAAACCCAATCTGAAAAATCATTTGACTTAGAGGTAGAAATAGGTAAATTGAAGATATCCATCCCCTTATCCGAACTGGCCAAACATGATGTGTATAGGCAACAAATTCAAAGGTCACTTCAAATGCTGGAGGTAAAGGATGATGTGAATGTTCTTGATGATCAACCTGAGCCGTTGTTTGGTCCAGAAGTTAATGGAAAATCAACATATGGATCTGTCTTTCCCTTTTATGTCAGTTTACATATACATGACAAAGTCCTCCACAATGCCATGTTTGACTCAGGTGCCTCACACAACCTTATGCCCAAAGCTGTAATGGAAAAGCTGAACCTTGATGTTACAAGACCCTACAAATATCTATTCTCCTTTAACTCAAGTCAAGTCAAGTGTTTAGGCCTCATCAAAGACCTATGTGTTTCCTTAGTCCAATTTCCTAACAAGACAATCCTCATGGATGTGGTGGTTGCTGACATTCCACCAAAGTATGGCATGTTATTGTCAAGATCTTGGGGAGAAAAACTCCAAGGATCCCTCCAATTAGACCTCTCTTATGCCACTATATCTGTCTTTGGGAAACCAAAGATACTGTATAGAGAAACACTGATGAAATATGTGGTAACTAGTGAGAGCAAGCCTGAAAATTTTCCCATTTACTTAATCCATTCTGATATGGATTCTTTTATTTTATTTAATGATGAAATAAGTCCTCCCATTGATGACAAGTCGTTGGCTTTAGAACTGAACACACACATCAATGAAGAATCGGTTGCCCATACTGATAAAACTGTCAAAACAATCAAGGCAACCAGCTTACAAGAAGAACCTCCTCAAACAGAAAATTCAAATCTGTCCGCTGCAAGAATGATTGAAACTCTTGACACTAACCACAAGCAAGAAATCACATGGTATTTAGAGTTTGATGGCTCTGTCAACAAGTTAGGAGCAGGGGCAGGTGTCTGGATTCACAATACACATAATAATGATGTAGAAGGCCATGCCTACAGACTAAATTTCAAATGCACTAATAACATGGCAGACTATGAGGCTCTCCTCTTAGGCCTTAAACTGCTCAAAGCTCTAGGAGCTACAAAAGTATCCATTTTAGGTGACTCTGATTTAATCATACAACAAATGAAAGGTAATTTTGTTACCAATGACAATAGAATGAGGGCCTATAGGACTGCTGCCACTACTATACTCAATACATTCACTAAATCCAAGCTTGCCAAAATTTCAAGAGAGTATAACATTCATGCACACAGCCTAGCCACTTTTTCTAGTACATGCAAGCTTCCCTTTGAGCCAAATCATCATTTTACTGCTGAGATAAAACACAGGCCTGCTGTCCCGAATAATGTTAAAGATTCGCAAGTTTTCAAGAATGATGTCCAGATTAACAATTTCCTCACTCTTGAGCATGAGTTTTCAAATATTAACATTGACATGGATGCTATGACGGATGAACAACAACAAACGAATGAAAATCAGCAGGCTGCAACACCTATAATGGCCAAACGAATGTTGAACCCAACTGTTTTTGATAATACAAATATAGAAGAGCTGAAACTGATGCATTTGGAGGAAATAGCCGAAACAGAGGCCGAGATCGTTGATCTGAAAGATAACTTACTCCCTGCTAGCCTCACTCCATTGGAAGACATGTTTGATGCTAATGATGTTCCCAAGAAACCAAAAATGCAACCCCTAAATGCTGTTATAGAAGAACATAACATCGGGACAACAGAGAAGCCCAAAATGATCAGATTATCCAAAAAATTTCCACCTGATCAGAAGTCCAAATATGTTGATTTGTTCAAATAATTCCAAGATGTATTTGCTTGGAGTTATGAGGACTTAAAGTCCTATGACACCTCAGTAATCCAACACACCATTCCCTTAAAACCAAACTAAATGCCCTTCAAACAGAGACTGAGGAGGATCAATCCTATGCTTCTCCCTTTGATTGAAAAGGAAGTGAAAATAATGTTTGAAGCAGGTATCATAGCACCCATCATATTTTCTGAATGGGTATCCAATATTGTTCCTACAAGAAAAAAGACAGGTGAGATTAGGCTATGCATAGAACTAAGAAATTTAAACCAAGTCTCCCTAAAAGACCACTACCCATTGCCCAAAGTGGATCATATTCTGTAGAGAGTAGTGGGATCATCTAGAATTTCTTTGCTAGATGGCTTTTCAGGTTTCAATCAAATACTGGTTCACCCAGATGACCAAGACAAGACAGCCTTTACCACACCGTGGGGAACATTTAAGTATTTGAAGATGCCATTCTGACTTAAAAGCGCTGGTGCTACCTTTCAAAGGGCAATGGATATTGCATTTGCCAAAGAAATACATGATTTCCTAGTTGTATATCTAGATGATCTAACCCCTTTCTCTAAATCTGATCAAGAGCACCTGAAACATTTGAGGAAAATATTCATGACATTTAGGAAATATGGCATTTCCTTGAACCCCAAGAAATCCCTCTTTGGCCTTGAAGAAGGCAAACTCCTTGGCCATATCATATCAAAGGACGGGATTAGAATTGATCCTGAAAGAATCCAAGCCATCCTCCAAATCCCATATCCAAGAAATATAAAAGAGTTGAAAGCATTCCTGGGAAAGATCAACTTCCTAAGGAGATTTATTGCAAATCTAGTTGAGCTGATAAGACTGTTAAGCAACATGTTAAAAAGGGATGCCAAGGTAAGATGGTCTCTTGAAACCAAACAAGCCTTTTAGGGCATAAAATCTGCCTTAACCCAAGCCCCTATCCTCACAAGTCCACAATTTGATAGGGACTTTATCATATTTTCTTTTCCATCTGATCACACCATAGCTGTTGTTCTTTTGCAAAAGGATGATCAGGGAGCTGAAAATCCAATTGCATTTTTCAGCCGAGCCTTAAGAGATGCCCCTTTGAAGTACCCAATCATGGAGAAGCAGGCCTATGCCCTGGTCAAAGCAATCAAAGATTTCCGAGTGTACATTTTATATTCACATGTGATTGCCTATGTCCTAAATGCTGTTGTAAAAGACATATTAACCCAAGAGGGATTAGAGGGCAAAAGAGGCAAATGGATTTCAAATATCCTTGAGTATGACATAGATAAAAACCAACCAAGCTCATAAAGGCACAAGGTTTAGCCAAACTGATGTCCGAAACAAACTTTCAAGCCTTAGACATTAACCAATTGGACAATGAATAGGAGCTGGCGACTCCACAGATCAGTGAAACCTTTTTGCAATCCCCATGGTATGCTGATATATGCTTTGTATTGTTAAACCTGTTTGCTCCCCCAGGATTGTCTAGAACTAAGAAAAGATTTTTAAGAATGAAGGCTTCAAAGTTTTTTGTCATAGATGGTGCTTTATTTTGGAAAAATCATGAAGGTATATTGCTTAATTGTTTAATCATGAATGAAACTAACAATGTCATGAAAGAATTCCATGCAGGTGACTGTGGAGGGCATCTCCATTGGAAGTCCACTGCTGATAAAATTCTAAGGGCTGGTTTCTGTTGGCCCTCTCTTTTTGTAGATGTAAAGAAGTTTTCCATTTCATGTCACAAATGCCAAATCTTTAGGGCAAAAGAAAGATGTTGCCCCTACCCCTTAAACCCATCTCAACTGAAAAGACGTTTCAACAATGGGGTCTTGACTTCATTGGAGAAATCCATCCCTCTTCCTCAGGCCAGCACAAATGGAGTTTAACAGCCACCGATTATTTCACCAAGTGGGTTGAGGCCATCCCATGCAGACAAGCCAATGACACCATCATTATCCAATTCCTTGAGTGCAACATCCTTTCTAGATTTGGCTGCCCTGAGAAGATCACTACTGATAATGTCGTTGCTTTTAAATCCAAAAAAATGATCAAATTTTGCCACAAATTTCACATCACCTTGGGGCGTTCCACATCCTATTACCCCCAAGGTAATGGCTTCGCTGAGTCATCTAATAAGAGCCTGATTAATATCATAAAGAAAGTGTTAAAAGAAAACAAGAAGAACTGGCATAGAAAGCTCACAAATGCCCTATGGGCAGACAGACTTTCAACAAAGAAATCCATTGGGATGAGCCCTTATGAGCTAGTATATGGCATGGAAGCCAGGTTTCCTTGATCTTTGGGCATCCCTACTATCAGACTATTACAGGAGATTCGGGCTGAACCAAACGACATTCAACGAAGAATCAACCAAACCATTCATCTTCAGCAAACCAGAGAGCAAGTTTATGACAGAGCTCAGATTTTGCAAGAAAAGCTCAAAAAGATGTTTGACAAGAGAGCTAAGACTGAGGATTTCTATATTGGTGACAAAGTTCTAAGGTGGGATTCACGAAGAGAAGACAAGGGAAAACATGCAAAATTTGATTTTTTATGGAAAGGGCCATTCGTTATTTCTATTGTTCAGGGAAATAACACATATTTTCTCAAATCTGTAGAGGGCAGCACGACTGAAGAAGGCCCTGTAAATGGTCGAATGCTGAAGCATTACCATGATCCCTTTTAAAGGGATATAATCCAGCTCTGTACATATCTCTTTGTACATTGATATTTGTATATATCAGCACTTTGTTTTTAGTTTTTGTATAAGCAGTCTGAGTGTTAGAGGAGCAGCAGCAATGTTTGTGAAGACACAGCCAATTGCCAGTATTCCATTTTTAAAGCTCTGTCTCTGCATTACTCTCGGTAAAACAACAATAGTAGCATTGTTATATCACAGAAATTCATGGTAAAAGCAAACAGTGGGCAGCTTGCAGTCTTCAGTCAAACAGTATCAATAAGAGCGGAGCATTTTTTAATTTCACATCAGCAACTGTTTCTAGACCAGAGCTAAAGGAAACACATCAGTTTTGATCTATGTTTTTCAAAGGCACAATGCTCAAGCAATACTTTACATAACATCAAGCACGCAGAAGAAAGCAGGTGATGCTATACAGTTCACAGTAATTCAGTTGAGGAGGGAGCTGTTCATATTTCAAAGTTTCACACTTTAACAGCCAGCATAAAGAAGTTTTTCAATCTACAGCAACAATAGAAGTGTTTTCAGGAAAAGTGTCTATTCAGAATGACCCTATCCCACAGCGTTGTGACAGTGACCTCAGAAACAAACAAGGAAAACTACTCTTGTATTCTTCTTTATGAACTATAAACGAAGATGATTAAGATGAACCGACCTGTGTCTTGCGCCAGTTGTTCGATCCAATCTATCCTCTCTTTGCCAGCTTCCACTGATCTGCTCCCTCACTCACCCAGCGTCATCAAGTTCCTGCAAGTTCACAGAAGAGAGAAACTACACAAAGACATAGATTTATGTTCATAAAAAGCTTAGGATCAGATTTAAGCTAAACATACAAATATAACATACATCAGATATACAAGCATGTAGGAGAAACTCAAGTAGTTTTATTGATAAAACAAGAAGATTCAGGAGGAGTTACAATCGATGAGTCCTGATCCAGCATCAGCCTCCCAACATAGAATCCCTTCTTCACCTCCAACAAAGCATAAATCACCCAATACTCTGATATCAATCACAAAACCAACAGCAATTCTCTGCAATGTACAAAATTCCAGCCTCCCTGGATCTCTTGGTGAGGGATCCATATATAGATGTATGCAAAGGGGATGAGTCATCCCATGAGTTGATTAGTGGCTTCTCTTTGTCAGTTCTTGCTTCCACTTGGAGACTGAGAGCCTCTTACTCATCACTGGTCGAATTCAGTGAGGCAAGTGTCATTGGAGAAGATTCTGGAAGCTTCGATTGTCTCTCCACCTCGTTGAATGACTCTGCCACTTGTCATTTCCCGCTCAACGCACCCTGGTAGTGCATTCAAGTGCGTTGCAACGCACCTAGCCAGTGTATTTGGGTTCTTTGCAATGCAGGCAGCTAGTGGAGCATCTGAATTGATCCTGATTTGACTAGTTTTGAGCAGTTTTTGGTGGAGAACTTTTGGGAGAAGCTGTAATTTGTTGACCTTGTTTCTTTAGGAGCTGGAACAACATCTTTAGGGACTTAGGATCCCTTGGTTTATGGACATTTCATGCTTATAGCTGTAAGGCACAAAAATGTCTATAACAGTTGCCCCCTAAAGTATGAGGCCGTTTATCGGGTGAAATGCTTTATTAGGAGGATCCGAAGTTCTTCTAATGCTGGAGAGGAGACCTGTAATGAGATACAATACAATACATTATTTTCATACTGTTTTCATGATCTAGCTGAGGCGGGCATTCCCATGCTCAGCTTTATAAATTCATTTTCATGTACATAGGACAGACAATCGTCTGATGGTAGACTGATGATTCTGGTGAAGTCATCATCCTTTTGGTAGGATGATTATCTGTGCTGCAATGCTGTACATTTCAATGTCTTTATTTTTTTTTAATATATATCGCAGCCCGGATGGATGAAACTAGATCCGGGGTCTTCAATCTCGTCCGATCTTCACTCTAAGTACAAGTTGATCCATGTGAGAAATGTTTTGAAGTCGAACATGGAAAGACATCGCTTGATTACCAGTCAATGATGTAAACTGTTAACAAGCGCGAGAGGAATCACCGATAATGATAATGACCCTCAAGGTACTGCAGTATAATTCACGTGGTGTGAATAAAGGACTTGGCGTTGAACACCACGCAAAATCTTTCGGTCGAAGGTCATTGATGTATACCTGTCGCCGGAAGTGAGAAACTTGCCATTGAGGCATGCAAGCTTCAAAGTACTGAAGGGGTGTTCCTAGATAAACTGCTTGGATAATGATCTGATGTCGACAAGAAGCGATCCATCAAAGGAGGGCCTTAATGAATCCCACATCAATGACATGGAACGGAGCAAATGATTTTGACGGAGGTGAAAACGATCTGGTGACATACGGTTCAGGGTGGCGGCCATGAAAGAGTGAAGTATAATGTATGGTAGTGGATGGGACATGGGTGACTTCTCTGGATGACTTCTCTTGAACATGTCGGCGACACTTATGTGATGGATCGATAGCATTTACCCCAAATGTGGATGGTATGGCGTGACCATGGTGATGTGACCGGTGAATGAAACAACCCAACCCGACTCTGGCATGGAGTGGAAGTGTCATGTTCAAGAGCGACTTGCTACTAATAAAGTTTCTTTGAGTTTTCTTCCCAATTTTTCCCCAGTCATTTCTGACCAGTACCTCTTTATTTTTGTCAAGCTTGAGGAGGATAACATATTCTTGTTCTATAATTTGCCCTTCGGGCAAACCCATCGCTATGTTTTAACGAGCCTAGCGATAGTGAAACTCGTTCTCGTCTAAAGACAAGTTCGTCGCTATTAATCTTTTTAACGAGCCTAACGACAAAGATAACTCGGTCCTTTTCCTTTTTAGGGAGTCTGAAAAGGTACGTAAAGATAACTCTGGAATTCCTTTTTCGTCATCTAATCCCTTAAGTCCGAAAAAGTATAAAACAATACAGAAGGGATGAATTTTCGATAGTTTTAACAAGCCGAACAAAACAAGCGCTCGATCTTTTTGTGCAATAATCCCTCAGGTCCAAAAAGATTAAAATCTAGAGGAGGGATAGCACTTCCGGTCGCTTTAACGAGCTGGAAGGCCAAAACTCGGCAATCTTTTCATATTTTACGAGTTAGATGAAAAGAGCTTAAAGAAGACTCGTCTTTTGAGGAACAAGTGATAAAATGGGTAGCAGGTGATTCCAGGTAAGGTTTGGAATTCTCCAATCATGGCAGTGTCACAAGGATGGCTAGTGAAATCACTCTTCGCAGCTGTTCCTCAAAATGGGTAAACAATCAAATGGAGGTGAATGATCAGCCAATGAAAAGTGGAGGTGACTGTGCAAACACGACCAAGGCTTTAATGGCTGATAATGCTTCATCCACGGTGGTTATTTACCGGAGGATATTTCATTTTTTAACGAGCTTAAACACGGGTTGAAACATTTGCTCGATCTTATGTTTATTTTTTAACGAGCATGAACTATGCGCTAAAACTGCTCGATGATAAGTTTGCATGCCCCCAGCATAATAACGTAAATCGAGGTGCATGCCCCCCAAGCTTCAATGCATTCAACTCGGTGGTTGGAATGAAGGTTTACCTTTGAGATTTGGAAAGGGGATTTGTTTCATTTTTTAATGAGGTTGACATAGTAAAAGAACTATCCTCATGACTCCTTGTTTCATTTTTTAACGAGGTCGACACGAGATAAGAACCGTCCTTGGAGTCCAAATCCATTAAATATAGAAGGTTTCATATTCCACTGTGGCCACTTCCGTCAGATTACTCGGAGGCGGTAGGGCAAAAGTACCCATTAAGGCAGGGTCTTTTAGGAGACCTACTCCGATATTTTGGAGCGAATGATTGCTTCCATGGATCATTGGAATGCTTCCAGTAATCCCTCCTTGAAAGGGAAATGCAATCTTTCTGAAATAGGTCGACACAACAGCTGCCATGGCATATATCCATGGTCTTCCTAGTAGGATGTTGTAATCAAGATTCCCATCTATGACTTCAACATCTATTTCTACTGTTTTCCCTCCTAGTTCAACTTTCAAGTTATTTAGGATACGATATGGGGTATATGTCCTTTCGTCAAATGCTTTTAACGTTGTTGCAGACCGTGACAAGGTTGGAGATCCTAAAGTTTTCCAGCAACTCATTGACATAATACATGTAGATGCCCCCTCATCAATAATTGTTTGATGAACAGTTTTGTTGAGGGATTTCACTTGAATAAGGAAAGCTAGTTGAGCTGGTAACTGAGGGTCATATCCTTTATGATTAAAGGCCACAAGATTGGAATCCATTGGGTCAATCCCACCTATTGTTGATAATAAAGCTTGCTCTTGGGAGAGGCAATTTTGCGGTACCTCAAGTGTTGACATAGCGGACGGCGATTGGGCCAGGTCCTCTATTATATTATAATTCTATGCTATTTTTGCACGAGGATTAAATGTCGATTTGTGCACTACTCCCTTTGGACACTTTATCATTTGTTCAGGAATGATGGGTGGCACAACTTTGGTCAAAGTTGTTGTCGAACTACTAGGTTGTTCGTTAGCCTTGTTATTCGACATCTGTGGATTCCCGTATTTTTTTTTCCTTGCCAAAGCATCATTTTGCTGCTTTGAGATAGACAACATAAGCACTTGGGATCGGGAAGCATTTTGATTAGCAACCAGTTTGGTTCCCGGGCTTGGAAACGTATCAGTCAATACTGCTGAGGTTTTTGAACTCTTAAAGAGTTTCTTAACTTCAGCTTTATGTGGACAATCTCTCGTCCGATGATCCTCATCGCATATATTACACCCCGCAGGGGGTTTCCTTTGCCCAGAAGGGTTTGTAGAAGGCTTTTCAGGAGATGACTCATCATGCTTCCTTTTTCTCCCTTTCTTTTTCTTCTTGCCCCCTGGTTGCTTCAGTTGTTTTCCCTTGTCAGTCGACACGGCATTTACTTCCGAGGCAAGAACTTCCTCATTTGCATTTTGACTAGAAATCTTACAGTCCTTTTTAGATGTAGCCTTTGTCGATTTCGTGTCTGTCGCGCCAATCACACCATCGATGGCATGAGAGTCATTGTTTGATTTAGGAGGAGGAGGAACTGAGAATTCCGGTCTAGGGGCGTCAGGTATTTTATCATAGAGCGTGCCGGACTGAGTGTAAATCAAGTCCAAATATTGCGCACGAGCAATAACTTGCTCTTCTGTGATGACTCCCCCTTTTGCCACATCATCCGTAATGGAAGGTAGTAATGACTTAATAAACCATTCAGCTAAAAGCTGATCGGGAACATACATTTTCACCATTCTACGACGACATCGCCATTCATGTATATGATCAGATATGTGAGTGGCCGTCGTTTGTTTGAAGTTGGTAAGATGTTTGGTTCCCGTTTCGTACCTTATCGGTAACTGAAAATGGGTTAAAAATGTTGTGGCTAGGGTACTGAGGTTGTCGAATGAAGCTCTAGGAAATTCGATATACCATTTTGCTGCCGGACTAGTTAACGTCCTCTGAAAAAGGCGAAGCCTAATCGAATCATCGTTTAGGGTGTTTGATGAACACCACAAATGAAATGTCATCACATGATTCGATGGATCTTCACCTGGATTTCCATTAAATTTAGGAATATCTGACGGAAGTTTATGCGGAATCACTGGCCACCAAGGGGCATAAGCAATTGGATCATTCGTCAGCCGGTTTAGATCTGGTAATTCTAGAGTTGCTACAAAGGGCAACTGTTGATTCAGGTTAGGCGAAGCATACCCAAGATAAGATGGAATCGCCTGAGCAATGGGTCTTTGCATACCAGCATCATTTATTTGACGTTGGCAACTTTGACAAGGTTGATGGGCATAACCACTATAATATGGTTGTTGATAACCGCTTTGGAAATGTGGTTTCCCATTACTTACAAAGACTTGTTGCTCAGGTCCTTGATATGATTGTTTGAATGGCAGTTGTTGAGATTGAACCAGCCCTGGTTGTTGGACCATTTGCTGTTGTCCAATACTGGATGATTGACCAAGATGAGGAGTCATAGTACTTGTTTGAGCCTGAGTCGCTCCAGATAAGGAGGCACTAACCTGAGGTTGTGATTGAGTCATTGAGACAAGAGGTTGTTGTATTGCAACCTGAGAAACTTGGGGTTGACATACAACAGGTAATGCTTGTACTTGTGATGCAGTCACCATAGCAGGTATAGTGGGAATATCCGACACAAGGTGGACTGGTTGCATTGAATATACAACCCTTGGTTGTTGAGGCAGTATTGGTACCCAACCACTGGACGTAATTCCAGTTTGACCTGAATTTCGTTGTAAACTCCCACATGGTTGTTCTCCGGGAGGGAACAATGAAAAGGCATACTGCCCTCCATATGGTGGCAATCCAGTACTTAAAGGGTAGATTGGCCTTTGAAGACACATTGGATCAATTTGTTGAGTTTCAACATAAGAAATATTAGATGATAATCCGGATGAAGAAATAGGAACTAACCATGTCGTCGAAGCAGTCCCTGATTGGACTCCGGCTTGTTGTTGATAACTTGCCGGGACAGATGGTATACCATTGAACATCATTGGAGTAGTAGTAGGAGGCTGTGCCACTGCTGTATCGGACGACACAGTCCTGGATGTCGACGGTTGTTCAGACATATCTAGTCTATCCAAAATATTTTCTAGCGATTCTACAAGAACTTGCGATGAAGTGAGACTAACTTCAAAGATCAACGAGGGAAAGGTGATGATTATTCCGTTTAAAATAAATTTTAGACGCTTTGACACAACTTGTTTTTTCAGTTTTTAAGAGTCGAGAAAAAACAAAAGATGACTCTAGTCTCCTTTAATTTTTAATGAGCCTGAAGTGACAAGTGCTCAGATGGACCTTTTCCGTTAAGGAGTCTGAAAAGGAACGAAAGGGACTGCTCTGGAGATCTAGGTAGAGGGTGTGCCAAACCTATCGCAAAACCGCAGAATGCTTTTTAGGGTACGGGTGGTCAATCTTCCCGAATGTTGTGTTCAGTGCATTGCGATCAGTAGGGCGGCCGACACGGCTTCTTATGGATAAAGGTTTTATGCCTATAGGGGTCTCCCAATATATACTCGACGGTACGTGGGAGCACAATCTGTACTGGCACTTATCGTCTCACAGTGGAGGAATCACCCAACCAACAGTGAGGACAATAGTTACCAGGCTTTACAACGCCGGAACACGTCTCTAGCCTAGACCTCTATGTTGTGCGTTAAGTTACAAAGCGTTGTTAAGTTCATTCAATTTATTTTAGGTTGATCTTTCTTAGAAGTTTTCCTTTTTGGATCAGCACGAGATGTAGATGTAATTCCTAAATGCAGTCTAAAGATGATAAGCAAGCTTTTATCTCTTTTCCACAATGAAAATCCTAGCTACAAGGGGAAAAGAAAGACATAATCTTTTCTCAAAGAGCAAAGAGCACACTGTAAATGCACTTTTCCTAAATCAAGCCATACAAACTATCAATATGCAAATGCACTTGTGCATGTATTTGTTTTTCACTTTCTTAATATTGATGCCTAAAAAGAAAGTTGTCGTACAAATTTGAATTCGATTTCAAGTGAAAAACACAAACAAGCTTCTTTTCGAAATCAAAAAAGTAGAGACGATTACGACACTTTATGATTTTGAAGTAAACACTTGTTTCGACACTAGAAATTCACAAATTCAAACCAAAAGGAAAAAGTAAAAGCGCAATCAACTGTCAACAACAAATAAACTTTCTCCTAAGATCAAAACGACACTTACGACAGATCTAGATCTAAGGGCGACAGTATGATTAGTTTACTTTTGCAATGGGAATTTACTGTAAATGACGTAACAAATACACAAAAACAAATACAGTTTCTTTTATACAACCAAGGTAGAATTAAGGCAAAGAAAAGGGGTTTTCAGATAGGTACACACACTGATAACAGGTTGCAAAAATCAGAGGCAAAACTGGAAAAAGTGAGCAAAGAACCTCAGCTAGGCAGGGCTAGGCTGATCAACACACCTGCCACACAGAGAAACTGAATTGCAACGCAGGTAGCCCTCTCGGGAACTGTGCTGAAATGTAGAGTCTCTTCACAGAGCCTGCGCTGAAGCAGAAACGAGAATTTATTTTGGGTTCTGGGTCACGGTTTGCAGTTTAATCTACGGTTTTTGGCCGAATAAAAGCAATCAAATGTGCACAATCAGAGGGTTGATTTACAAGAGGTTTGAGAGCTATCACAAAGGGTAATCAGATCATTTGTGAGTCAATGGTTCAGATCATAAACAGGCCCAGTGAATGGAATAGAGTAGCAGATCTCTACTTTGCATTTGTAAATTCCAAATGTAGTTTGATTCGCCACTCCTGAGTTTATGAGATGAACAACAATAGAAACACAAATAAACTAACTAGACACGATCCCCAGTGGAGTCGCCATTTTGTTTTCGGGAAAAGTGTCTATTCAGAACGACCCTATCCCACAGGGTTGTGACAGTGACCTCAGAAACAAACAAGGAAAACTACTCTTGTATTCTTATTTATGAACTATAAACGAAGATGATTAAGATGAACCGACATGTGTCTTGCGCCAGTTGTTCGATCCAATCTATGCTCTTTTTGCCAGCTTCCACTGATCTGCTCCCTCACTCACCCAGCGTCATCAAGTTCCTGCAAGTTCACAGAAGAGAGAAACTACACAAAGACATAGATTTATGTTCATAAAAAGCTTAGGATCAGATTTAAGCTAAACATACAAATATAACATACATCAGATATACAAGCATGTAGGAGAAACTCAAGTAGTTTTATTGATAAAACAAGAAGATCCAGGAGGAGTTACAACCGATGAGTCTGATCCAGCATCAGCCTCCCAGCACAGAATCCCTTCTTCACCTTCAACAAAGCATAAATCACCCAATACTCTGATATCAATCACAAAACCAACAGCAATTCTCTGCAATGTACAAAATTCCAGCCTCCCTGGATCTCTTGGTGAGGGATCCATATATAGATGTATGCAAAGGGGATGAGTCATCCCATGAGTTGATTAGTGGCTTCTCTCTGTCAGTTCTTGCTTCCACTTGGAGACTGAGAGCCTCTTACTCATCACTGGTCGAATTCAGTGAGGCAAGTGTCATTGGAGAAGATTCTGGAAGCTTCCATTGTCTCTCCACCTTGTTGAATGACTCTGCCACTTGTCATTTCCTGCTCAACGCACCGTGGTAGTGCATTCAAGTGCGTTTCAACGCACCTAGCCAATGTATTTGGGTGCTTTGCAACGCAGGCAGCTAGTGGAGCATCTGAATTGATCCTGATTTGACTAGTTTTGAGCAGTTTCTGGTGGAGAACTTCTGGGAGAAGCTGTAATTTGTTGACCTTGTTTCTTTAGGAGCTGGAACAACATCTTTAGGGACTTAGGATCCCTTGGTTTATGGACATTTCATGCTTATAGCTGTAAGGCACAAAAATGTCTATAACAAGAAGATCAAGGCAGTCTGACCTGCTGTTCTTGGCTTTTCACAAGGAAAAGCCATCCCCAAGTGGAGCCACTGTTAGCCTCATGTTGCAACAGGTATTCATCTTTCAAGATTGATATTTTTACATGCCAAATATGTCATACTTTTCATACTGCAATGCTCCATATTTCTTAAAGAGTCCAAAGAAGAGGCCATGAAAATGTTCCAGTCTATATGCCACTGTTGTATTCCAATTTTGATGACTTAACCATTTTTGCAGAATGTTCTGTAAAAGGGAAGTCCAAACAGCCTAATCTTGGCTTCCTTAGGTTTCAATTTGTTGTTTTAGAAAGTAGAGAATTGATATTTGTCCAAACAGTTTAATCTTGGCAGATTTGTAGATAGGTAGAGAATCAAAGGAGCCCAACTGCTTAATCTGGGCCTTTGGAAGAAATAAGTGTAGATTTAGATAGGAGGGCAGTCAAAAGAAAAATTGTAAAGAAGGGTCTACAAGTCTAAGTGCACCCAAACCAAAAATAAGAAAAAATGCTAGGTAAGTAGGCTGGGTAGGTAGTTTTTGAGGTTGCAGAATGTTGATATGTGATCAATTTTGTGTTTCAAAGTGATATTGTACTTCAGATCACATGTACAAGGCAGTTTTCATTTGGAGGAGCTCAAACTGGACATCTCTAACCTCCCCTTCTTCTTCTTCCCCCAAATCACTCACTAACTTCCCTGAAGAGGTCAAGATCTGCTTCATTCCTCTTAGTTTCATCATTTTCCATATCATTTTCCTGGTGAAGATCTGCTTCACTCAAAGATTTCCATTCTTCCTCTATGAGTCACTTTTCCCCCTTTGATAGCCTAAGATTCACATACTTAGAGCTTTCTTGTCATTTCCATATTAACTATTGACTCTATTATGTAAATCCCTATCTGTGTTCCCCTTCCCCTACTAAAATTATGTTAATAGCTCCCCTATATACTTATCCCCTCCCCTTGGTTGAAACATAACCATAAGTTCATTGGGAATTGCTAAGTTTATCTGAAACTCAGCAAGAACCCTCATCTCCACCCTCAAACTATCTTTTCATGCATATTACTCCATCACACAACATAAAATTCCTTTCATGTGTATATAAACCAACTTAATTGACTTATTTTCACCCTCCCAAGGCATAAACCCCTCGTTTTGCTTTAAAACCCTTCTGAAACGGCATAAATCCATCTTTTCAGGCTTTCGGACCCCTCCCGATGCCTTTAAAAATATGTTATAACCCATAAACCCGCATTTCTAATGTTTAAAACCCCCCTCCGTTTAATAAATCATTCAAAAGGCGCCGCGGGCCCCGTCCCTTTTCCTTCCGCCGCCTTGTCTGCCCCGTCAGCCGTCAGATATGGCGCGCCCAAGATCTACAGTGGGCAGGTGTTTTCACACCCGAACATGCCGAGGGTTAGCGTCTGGGAGATCGGCGGTTTTCCCGTCGTACTCCGGCCACACGTCAGCTCCTCGGCTATGGTGGAGCCCCCTCCTCCCAAACCACCCAGGCGCTAAAGTGTTGTGCCATGAAACCGCTTACCGCCCTCGCCTGCATGACATCAGTGCCACGTTCCACCACGCATCACCTTCCGTGCCTCCACTGCTATGCCATGATTGCCGCCACCTCATCCCTCACCTCCCCTCTCCCTGCCACCGTGTCCTTGCCATGTAGCTGCCTCCATACCACCACGTCACCCGGTCGTCTTGCTGACATCATCTTGCCACGTCACCACCGTACAAGGACCCACTGCTGACGTCATCGTCAAAAAGTGCGAAAGGCGCAAATCGCAGCCTAGGAAGCCCGGAATCAGAATCTGAGGCAGTTTTTCATGCGCGATTAGCGCCTAGCGCTAATCGCGCATGGCTACGGGAAATAGGCCAAAATGGAAAGCCCCTCACTGCGCGGCCCCCAGCAAGCCCAAAAGGTGCAGAATGACCCGATTTTCTTCGCGAAGCATTCAGAAAGGGGCAAACACAGTTTTTAAAGCAACAGAGGCACGAACAACTGACATGAAAGATCGATGGGACAGTCTAAACCACTCAGAAGATATTAAAGACTCCAGGATCAACACCAAAGAGTATCAGAGGGAAGATGAAGCGGCAAAGAGTATTAGTTCAGCAACATCAAAGTAGGTGAAAATTAAAAACCTTCATCAAAGTCAGCAAAGCAGTTAAGGCCATTTAAAAGCCTATCTGGTCGGGATTAGTGCACATTAATGCCAGCAAACAGCAGCAAAACCAAGTTAGAGGTGAAGATAAAGAACAAATCATAGTTATTACAGGAGGATTGCACCGAAACACCTAGGACAGGCATTAACTTAGTTTTGATACAGCTGCCCTCAGCGCAGCTCAAAGATATTTTCATGCATTTATTTCTGGATAAGATTAGGTTAAAGTAATCATTTTCTTTCAGACCTGTTTAGGTCGGCTGTAATAGATTAATTTTTGGATAATTTTCCCTATTTATACCGACCCTCTGTATTATTTAAAGGGTTGGTTGGTTGATAATCCTCATTAGAGACTCGCACTGGATATCTGAGATGTTTTACTTAATCAAATATTGTTGAAAAGCTTTGGAGGAATGACTGTCTACTCTGTGTCTAATGGTTTGAAGAATTGAATGCGGAATTCTTGTGCTGCTATATGAATCAATAAGTTTTCCTTACCTCTGTTATTTCGATTTCACATATGCTCAAGTCACAGAGCAAAGGATTGGTTTAGAATTTGCTTGGTTGCACTCTATGCTCAGTTTCTATAGCTTCTTAATGTTTTCCTATTGAATTAGGCATAAATATGAATTTTGTTATGGCTCATGTTTGACCTATTTTCACATATGAATGACTGTTATCTAGGAATTCTTAACTGGCTCCTAGATAGGGCTCATTTTTCTTCTCTCTGCTAACCTGAATGAGAGATTCTTAATTGCCCCTCGTTCCTTATCCTTTAATCCATATCTTTTACCTTGAATGATTGTTTCATATGCAGCTAGCTTGCTCCATATTCCTTCTTGTGACCAAGAAAACGCACCATCAGTCCTACTCCTTGACTCCACGCCCAATGGTTCTAAAACTTTCATGCTATCCCTGCCTCTTTACTTTAAAGCATCATCCTTCCCACCAAAAATCAAAACAAAACCCCTTGAACTCAATAACTAGCCTAAAAAACCTTATCAACAAAGCTAAATCAGAAAGAGAGAGCCCTCTCTGATTGCAGGTGGGCTAGAACCTGCAGTCCAAATATTGGTCTGTGGTCACCTCGACCGTATCCTTTTGAGCCGACCAGAAGGACAACCTGAGTGATAACAGAACAGAGCGTGAAACGACCTGCACGAACGCAGCTATAGTTGGAGCAAATCGACATCACAATGATCTCAAGGGTGTGGAAACCTGGTTCCAACACCCTCCCATACTGCTTCGGGTGAGACTTCAGTCTACGATTCACAGGTTGATGCCAAAAGGGCTAGTAGTGTAGGGATTTGTTTGGCTAACTAATGCTGAAACTGGGTTAGGCACCCTCAAGCCAATAGGAAGAGATATATCAACATAGACGATATATGGTAATTAAGGCTGAAAGCTCTCTGAAATGAATTTTAATCATTGGAGGATTTCAAATGAGATATTCAGCGTTAACTAGCCATAACTTGAAACATCATTACCTCTCTTGGGGATACTAAACATTAATTACCTTGTCAAATCATTAATTATCATATTAAAACATAGTAACTTAAGACGCTTGGTGCTTTATTCGTGGATCACAACTTTTAAATTTTGTAATCTAGCATTTCATGCATTTGATACAAAATATGATTTTGAAAATCGCAATAACGCATTTTGCAAATCGTTAAATGATGACACAATGACATGCCTTATTTATTTGCGACTCTGGGAAGTGTGATTGCGAGTTCTCAAGGTGTTCTGATCATAATATCCTAGCATGGGGTTTCATCGCATATCACAATTTGGGATTTACTTAAAGATGTTTATAATTATCACATGGGAAAATTGCGAAATGCGATTTGCGACAAAGATCCTAAACTTGGGTTTTTTTCTAAGAGTTTTCAAGGCAATTTCTTAGAGTTAGGATTTATTTTTCAAAGACTAAAAAATTTAGAAAAGGGTCCCCATTTATATGTCAAATATCAACTATTATTTCTATAAATGGGGGGGGGGGAGGGTGGTTGTTACATAGTAAAATAATTTGCGATCCACTTGGGAGAACCACCTATCTCTGATTGATCTTTTGAAATTTCTAAAAACTTTTAAAATAAGAAACGTTATAGGGATGATAATTACAAGAGTTATAACTTCAATAATATTTCTCTGAAATCATATTCACTTACTAAATCTATCTATTCAACTACTTTACTCTTGTAGTGATAAAAATAGAAATGTTTGCATGAGTCAATTCTAATATTTTAAAGAGATATAGCATGTGCCTTCTACAGATTAGTTTTTTGGTTTTCTCATTTATCACAGGTAGAGCCTCTACTACCAGTAGGTTTTCATAGCCTCAATAGGGTTACCTTTTAACCAACTATGATTCATTGTCCCATTTGAATACTTTTTCAAAATTCAAAATGATATTCATTTGATTTTTCTTTTTCCTTAGGACCTTTCTTTTGTTTTCATGTAATTTTCTTTTGAAATTTAAAAGACGTTGTCTATGTTTGGTAACCCAATAATGACAATGCCATTCACCAGTTGTAACTAAACTAAACAAGCTAGCTCTTGATGAGATCCCTTGTCCTTTAATTGATTAGATCATTGGCTCTTATCTTGTTTTATTATGCAGTTTTGGTAATATCAGTTTAATTATTCCCCTATGAACATGGTAAACAAGCTTGTGATGAGACTTATTATCTTTTAAGTTCTGTATATTTTAGAATTACACTGTGAAAAAAGGAAAGTCTTATCTGATGGGGTGAATCATTGGCCCTTTTAGAGAGTTTTGGATGATAATATAGAGTTTTGAGATACTCATCTGTAGAAGGTCCTTACGAGGTTAAAGATTATTTTCTTTGACTGATAACAAGACATCTATACTTTATAAAGATAAGAGCTTGTTCATTGAACAAATGCTTTTAGCAAGGTCAAGTTTTTTTTCAAAGAAATAAGGTTCATTTTGATACTCAAATGCTCTAATTATTTCTTTAGCTTTTCCTACTTATAGAAGCGAAAAATCAAAATACTATCACAGATTTTATTTTGAGAAGAAAAAAGTAAATACTACATTAACATTTATTTTCCTAAGAATCTTAAAGGCAATATGATACAAAAAATAGAAGAGGTTGTCTTTTAGGAAAAGTATTTTTTCAGAATTTTCCCATTAACAGGAAAGGAATCCACTTTACCTGACAAATCTTGTAGAAGAAATGTTGATTGACCAATTTTCTCAATGATTTGGAATGGTCCAAACCATAGTCTTTGGAACTTGGTATGCTTAGCTTTTTCTTCATGTGTTTTGTCCCATTTCAAAACCAGATCACCTGCTTCAAAAGTTTTATGACTGACAAAGGTTGTATCAAAAGAGGCTTTGACTAACTGTTGATGATGGGAATGGGTAGCTTTAGCCTTTTCTCTTTCTTCTTCGAGTTTGAGGATTTGGAACTGTCTTGCTTAAAGAGAATAGGAAGGATTTTCATTAATAAACTGCACTAGGGCGAGAGATGGGATTGTTATGTTTGTGGGGAGAATTGCTTCTTTTCCATAAACTAAAGCATAAGGAGAAGAAACAATTGAGGCCTTCTATGTTATTCTATCTTCCCAAAGAGCAAATGTCAGTGCTTTGTGCCAATTCCTATGATTTAGGTCTATAGTCCTCTTTTATTATTCTTATAAGGTTTTTGTTTCTTTATTTGCCTAATCCATTACCTTGTGGATAATAGTTGGATGAATACTTCAAATTGAAACCTCTTTTCAAAGAAAATTCTACCATAGTATTTCCAGAAAAATAAGATGCAATATCAAACATTAAAGTTGTGGGTAAGGCAAACCTGGTAATTATGTACTGATCAATCAAAGTTGTAATACTTTCTGTATTAGCTACCTTTAGTGGGATAGCCTCTACCCATTTTGTGAAATAATCAGTATTTGTAAGGATGTACTTGTGTTGCTTGGAAGAGTTAGGAACAATCCCACCAATTATATCTAATCCCCATTGTTCAAATGGTTGTTGGATATTGACTGGATGTAAAGGGAATGTTGGTTTCTTTTCTCTTCCAGCTGTAGTTTGAAAATTTTTGCATTTTATTACATAGTCAAGTGCATCCTTGAAAAGTGTTGACCAATAATAACTTGCATGTAGGATTTTATGGGTTGTGGTGTTTCCTACGAAATGACCTCCAACTAGTCCATCATGTAACTCCTACATAACCTTTTCAGCTTCAGGTTTCTCAAGGCATCTTAATAACACTAAATCATAATACTAGTGACTCCCCCATTACTATTTTCATTATAGCCCTTATTGTTATTATTGTGCCCCTATTGTCCCCATGTTGTTATTAGTGTGCCCCATAGAAACCCACTATTGTTATTGTTGTGCCCTTATGTTATTACTGTTATGTCAACTTGATTATATTGTGACCCCTTAGACTCCTATATATAGAAGGGAGGTTTAGTCATTTGTATCATCCAAGAATTGTTCATTTGTGTAACGTAAAGGAAGTTGCCCCCTCGAAGAATCTAAAGTCTAAGGCGTTGATATATATTTTCTATATTTTTGTGAGTTGGTTTCATAACATTTGGTATCAGAGCTTTGGATTCTAGGGTTTCGCTACTCCAAACAGGTCATTGTGGGATTTTCGCTATAACATTTTTTCTGCAAGGTTTCAAAAGCTAAAAAAAACCCCCATTTGAGCTGAAATCGTTTTGAACTTTGGGTCTAGATTTTCGAGCTTGTCACACTATATTTTTGGAGATATGATCTGAGCATGTTAGGGTTTTTGCAGACTCCCGAATTACATTCCAAACAGGTGATCTGGGGAAAATCGTCATAACTTTTGTTCTAAGCATCAGATTGAAATTTCATAAGTTTGAGAAAGAGGATGGCCTGTAGTTTTCTATATATCAGTTTTAGGTACTAAGGTCGAAATAGTGACACGTGGAACTTCATACAAGTTCGCTCTACTGAACTGGTCTATAATCAGGTCACCGTGGGATATTTGGCATAACTCTTCCTTGGAGAATCCAATATTTATTAGACTTGTGGGGTTGGAAATAGGACTCAAATTACTACTGCAAGACATGATTCTAGATATTTGAGATCCATAATTACAAAGATACAACAGATTCAATATCGAGCTCTTACAAAGTAAACAAAAGGTGTGTAGTTTTTTTTTTTAAGTTTTCATAAGATTGGTTTGAAAAATTAGTTTGAAGGAATTCAAAGGGAATAGTGAAGAATTATTAGCATTAATTGATTCCCAAAAGAAAGAAAATGGAAACACCTAATAAGTGATCTAAAATCTCTAGCATGACTCATGAAGAAGAGGAAGAAATGCAACATAATATATCAAAATTACAAGACCAAGTACAACAAATTTCACTCTTACAAAAGGTAACTAAAGCTAATACGGATGGCATGGAAGCCAAGATGAATGGCATAGATGCTAATATGAATGCCATGGATGCTAATATGGAAGAATTGAAGATAAATTTGAATACGTTTATACAACAAATGGTTACTAATGGTGAAAGGGTAGTAAAGGAAACACATGGTGAGAACAAAAGAAATTTTAATCATGATTTCATAGACTCTAATGTTGGATTGAAGACCCACCATGTTCCAGAAATCGATATGAGGAAGTTTGATGGCAAGGATCCCGGAACATGTATACTACAGATGGAGCAATTTTCTGAGTGTGCAAAACACACAAAAGGTACGTATTGCAACTTTATATTTGGAACCAAATCAGTTTGTATGGTATCAATGGCTTTTCGCTCGTAAAGAAATTGTCACTTAGGCAATTTTTATGGAAGAAATGATAGCACAGTATGAGAACACAAAAAGCAACACCTTTTCTAGCTAATTGATAAATCTCAAACAAAGGGGTTCAATGATGGAGCACATCGAGGACTTCCAAAAATTGAACATAAGGGTAAACGATATTCCAGAGGAGCATAGGGTTGATGTTTTCATAGGGACTTTAAAGAATAATATCCAACATGATGTTTTCATGAGGTTAGCAAGAAAAATGGAAATCAAAATTATGGCAACTAGGAACCTTACCACTCACAACTATAAACATGGAACTATTGTTGCCCCTAGTCTTCCACAACCTACAAGGTTGACACCACAACAATTGGAAGAAAAAAGAGAAAAATGGATTTGTTATAGTTGTGATAGAAAATACACTAAAGGTCATAAGTGTGTTGAGAAGAAATTATTCTACATAGATTGTGAAGAGGAGGAAGAAAAGGAACAAGAAATGTCAAAAGAAGAGGATATACTCCAGGAACAAACCCTAGATAAAGAAGAAATGAATCTGACCATATCTTGTAATGCATTTGCTGGAATTACCACTCCTCAAACTATCAATATAGAAGGACATATCAAGAAGAAAAAGGTAATATTGTTGATTGATTCGGGAGTACCCATAATTTTATTCATTGTAAGATAGCCAAGGAATTGAATTGCTTCTTATATCCAGCACCAAAGTGTCAAGTGATCGTTACAAGTGGAGGAACCATAAATTTCTCTGGAAAGTGCCATAATATCAAGCTATCCATGGGAGAATATGTATTGAATAGCCCAATGCTTTCCATTCCAATGGGTGGTGTTGATGTTGTACTAGGAGTCCAATGGCTACAATCTTTGGGTACAATAGCTTTTAATTTTCAAGAACCTTAATGGCAGAAGTGTCCTCAGACACGTAATTTTATTAATCAGAAAAAAACAATTACATAATTGATTTGCAAGAGTTTACACCCGAACAACAAAACACTCTTGCAATGAGCTATTTATAAGCTCCATGTCCTAACTACCTCTAATTATGGATCACTTACAAGTGTCTATTTACAATAAATGCTATTCAAACCAACTAGCTAACTAATCTCCTATAATAGAGCCTAAGATACGACACATTTGGAGAGTCATATCTAGTTACAACAATATGCTAATTCTAAAAATCTCCATTAAATAATTAAACATTCTAGAATAATAATTATTAATTTAATATCTTAAATTAATAATTATTTTATTCTAATTTTATAACCTATGATAAAAATTGTATTTTTGGATCATCTAACATTCCCCCCTATGATCCAAAGATACATTACAACAAATACCAAGTTCATCCCTGAACTTAGTAAATTTTATTCTGCCAAGCGGTTTGGTGAAAATGTCGGAGATCTGATCTTCGGAAGGACAATAAATTGGTTTGAGGACATCTTTGGCAATGAGCGACCTGATATGATGATACTTGGTGTCCACATGCTTTGTCTTTGAATGAAAAACTGGGTTCTTGGCAAGTTTGATGGCTGACTGGCTGTCAATGAACAATGATGTAGCGTCTCCCTGAGAAATGCCCAAGTCCTGCAAAATTCGGCGCAACCAAACAATTTCACATGCTGCTTCCCATGCTGAAATGTACTCTGCTTCTGCTGAAGAAGTGGCCACTGTAGCTTGTTTTTTACAACTCCAAGATACTGCTGCTGACCCCATATTCATTAAATAACCTGATGTTGATGCTCGATCATCAATACTCCCAGCAAAGTCGGCATCAGAATATCCACCAAGTACAAAATTTTTAGTCTTTGTGTAAAGAAGACCAAAACCTTTTGTTCCTTGGATATATCGAAGAACTCTTTTGGCTGCATTCCAGTGGCTGTCTCGTGGTTCCTGCATAAAACGTGAAAGAATACTGACTGCATAAGATAGATCAAGACGAGTATTGGTCAAATAAATCAAGCTGCCAATCAACTGCCTGTAAGTTGTACTGTCCACCTTTCCCCCCCCTTCAAATTTTGAAAGTTTCAAGTTTTGCTCCATGGGGGTGAGAACGGGCTTGCAATCTTGCATGCCAAATCGCTGAAGAACCTCTGTGGCATACTTGCTCTGAGAAATGAAAATATGATGTGGATGTTGGAAGACTTCAACTCCAAGATAGTAGTGAAGTAATCCCAAATCTGTCATCTTAAAACCTACATGTAACTCCTTTTTTACCTGCGCAATATGATCATCATGATTGCCAGTGATGATCAAATCATCTACATACATAACAAGAATGACCAAATATTTTCCCTGTTGTCGCACATAGAAAGTATCATCAGATTCACTGCGATGAAAACCAACTTTCTTAAGGTAATCATCCATCTTTGCATACCAGGCTCGGGGAGCTTGTTTTAACCCATATAAAGCCTTGATCAATTTGCAGACTTTATGTTCTTGTCCTTCCACTTCAAAACCGGGTGGTTGGGTCATATACACGTCCTCCTGTAAATCCCCGTTGAGAAAAGCACTTTTCACATCCATTTGATGAACTTTCCATCCTTTTTGAGCGGCCAATGCAAGTGTTAATCGGATGGTGTTCCATTTAGCTGTTGGAGCAAAAGTTTCTTCATAATCAATGCCTTCCTGCTGCGCAAAACCCTTTGCGACAAGTCGTGCTTTATACTTATCAAGTTCACCCTTCTGATTATACTTGATTCTGTAAACCCATTTGCATCCTATGGGTTTAACATTTGCTGGACAATCAACAAGTTTCCAAGTGTTGTTATCAATTACTGTTTTATATTCGTCAACCATAGCCTGTTGCCATTCTTTATGTTTTACTGCCTCTTTGTATGTGGAAGGTTCAGTAAAATCATTTGCTATCAAGGCAAAATTGCCTTCACTTCTATGTGCCCTTCGGGTGCCAGTTTTATTCTGTTCATCAGGCTTTACATCTTTCAAAAGTTGAACTGCCCATTTCGGAAGTTGGTGCTCACTTGTTTGCACTTCTGTAAAGTCCCCATCATTGTAAAGAGGATTAATATAAACTGATGTTCGTCGTTCAGGTGAAGAATGTGGAGACTCACTGTCTGAAGAACTGCTACTGCTTGGAGATGAGGATGAACTGCTAGAAGACCCAGATGATGTTGTTGATGTAGATGGACTGGTTGACTCATCTTTAGAGGAAGGAAAATCAAGTTCATACCAATTTGGTGAAGTTGGTTGACTTTGCATTTTGCCATTTCTTTTACTTCCCTTAGTTTCTAATTTGTAAAGAAGACTTTCAATTTCTTCAGCACTCTTACTCTCTGTTTCATCAAAAATGACATCCCTGCTCACAATGAATTTTCCATTGGTCAAAAGACGATACCCTTTCTTCTCATCAGAATAGCCAATCATTGTGCATTTTAAACTTCTTGAGTCAAGCTTAGTTCGTTTTTCTTTCGGAACTAAGGCATAACACACTGACCCAAAAACTCTAAGATGTTTAACTCGAGGTTTGAAACCAAACCAAGCTTCATAAGGTGTGATTCCGTCTAAAGAAGCAGTTGGAGATCTGTTTCTTAAGTAGACAGCTGTATGTATTTCTTCCGCCCAATATGTTGGACTTAACCTCTTGAAGGTTAACATGGATCTCGCCATTCCTAACAAAGTGCGATTCATTCTTTCTTTCGACTACTCCATTTTGCTGTGGAGTGTAAACATTAGTAAGATGTCGTCTTATGCCATTTTCACTGCAATAATTTTTGAATTCATTTGAAGTGAATTCTCCCCCATTATCCGTCCTGCGAGTACCTATCTTTTCTTTGACTTCATTTTCAACAAGTTGGCGAAAAATTTTAAACTTATCAAATGCTTCTGACTTGTTCTTCAAGAAGTAAACCCAAGTCATTCTGCTGAAATCATCAATGAATAGTAAGAAATATTTGCAACCACCAAATGAAGTTTGTAGTGGACCACAAACATCACTGTGAACTAGTTGAAGCCGCCTGTTTGCTCGCCATGAACTTGTTGGAAAACTTTCTCGGTTTTGTTTGCCATAAATGCAAGCTTCACATTTTGCATTTTCCTTTTTGAATGTGGGAAGTCCTTTAACCATTCCTTGTTTCTGCAATTGAGAAAGACTCTCAAAATTCAAATGTCCATATCTTACATGCCATAGTCTGAGAGGTGAAATACCTGTAGTCACTGCCCCTGCAAAATCAGAATTCCTTGGAATAACTGTCCCTTTCATCCGTAACAGTTTTCCATCTTCATAACCTGTCATAACTGTTTTCAAGTTCTGTTTCACTGAATTAATCTTCACTAAACCATCTTCCATAATCACCTGATGTTCTGCTTGTCGAATCGTGACTAAAGAGAGCAAATTTTTCTTGAAACTGGGTACATACCATACATTGGAAATCAACTTTTCTCCAATGTCAGGGAGAAAAACTTTTACGACTCCTTTTCCATAAGGAGTATGTTTTGTATCATCAGCAAGAAAAATGGAATTAAGTTGGCATTCTTGAAAATTCCAGAAAAAATCACGTCGACAAGTCATGTGCTGAGTTGCCCCAGAATCCAAGATCCAGGCATCTTCATAGTCACTTCTAAGATGAGATGAAATTTGTGATGCTGGTGAGGAAGTAAAGACATATTCTGAGTTATCTTCATCTTGATCATTTGCAAATTGTGCTGAATGCTGCTGAAACTTGGGAATTCTACTAAGTGAAGTTCGACAATCTTCAGCATAATGGCCAACTTTGCTGCATCTTCGACACACAATTTGACTAAAGTCTCTTCCTCGTCCTGAAGATTTTCCTCTACCTCTGCTTTGACCTCTATTTGGATATTGTCCTCTACCTTGACTATTATATCCTTGCGCTTGAAAATTGCCTCTTCCTTGGTTGTTTCCTCTACCTTGAAAATTATTTCTTCCTCCTCTGTTAAAATTGTTGCCTCTACTTTGGCTTCGACCTCGATTTTGTGTTGCTTGATTGTGATTCCATCGGCCTCTTCCTCGAGAACTATCTGCTGAAGACTTACTTGTGCTAGCTTCTGTGAGAAAAACATCTTCACCAACTTTCTTCTTCTTCCCAAAAGTTTTATCATGCTGACTTAACATTTCACAAAGTTCATCAAACTTTAGTTTTTCTAATTTCCCAGTTACTTGTAAAGTTTCTAAAAAATGCGTATAGGAAGAAGGAAGCCCAGCAATTACAATTGTGACCATAAAGCTATCATCAATTGCGGGAAAACCAGCATTAATAATTTCCTGCTTAATATTCTTAAGTCTGGAGAGATATTCAAGAATATCACCATCTTCAGTTAATTTTTGTTGCAACAATTTTAACTGTAGATCAACCTTCTTTGATTCAGGCTGAGTATCAAAGAGGTCTTTAAAAGTTTTTAAAGCAGTCCATGCATCTGTGGCATTCTCTATATGTACATACATTTCATCATTCACAGACGATTTAATAAGAGCTAAGGCTTTAGCATTCTTGATTTCCCATTTTGCCAGTGGATTTGCATCTGTGGGTTTATTCGGCTTTACATCTCCATCACATATTCCTTGCCATAATTCATTGTAAATGAGTGTGCTTTCAATAAGACGATGCCACGTTTTATAAGATTTAGTGCCCTCAAGTTTGTCGGAATCAGAAAATAAGTTAATCAACTTAGACATTTTTAGCAGTGAAGAGACGCACCAAGAAGCAGAACAGAAAGGACAAGATAGTCAACACAACACACCACGCAAAAAAACACGATCTATCGGGGCTTGTCCTTGACCCTCGAATATTCGTCAAAACAGGAGAATATTGACTGAGCTTTGCACTTGGCTCTAGTCAATTTCTCAAATTTTTACAAGGCAACTTTCAAAATTTGACTTTTTACAAGGGTGCTTTTGCACAATCTGGTAAAAAAAATTTACCCCCCCTCAAAGTAAAATTACTTTGAGTTACAAATATGATGATCCCAATTAAAAAATAGCTTCAAATTATCAAACACACCTTATCTCTCCAAGTTACAAATAAAACTCCTTATTACTCCAAAAATCATAAATTTCAAAACACCATCCTTATTACTCCATGACATGACTTTAAAAAAAATACTTTTAAAAACCTCACTTATCACTCTATTACAAAGCTTTTAAAAAAACACTTTTCTCCACACCTTATTTCTCCACACCTTACATACTCCCCAATTTCTTCACACCTTATCGCTCCATTAAAAGACCTTTATAATCACTTTTATATACTCCCCATGAAAACAAATTAATATTTTTTTATTAAATTACTTTATAAAAGTAATTTAACCAGCGTTAAAGTTTTTAAAACATGTATGTATGTAAAAGTGACATTTTTATGTTCTCACGGTAGTGAGTGTGGAAGAATTTTGCAGCGATAACCATACAAAGTTGTGAACCAAAGGGGCTGGCAAAGTTGTGAACCACGGCGTTCGGCTTACGTTTCTCCCACGTTCCTCGATGTTTCTCGGTCCATTCCACTCGCTGGATCCAGCCCTGTGATGACTGAATGCTGTAAAAAGACAACGAGCAAAACAAGAAACAGACAGATGACTTCAGTTTGAGGCTGCTGCGAATCAACAGCACACTGCCCACGGTGTAGAAGTTAGGCCAAGACTTGCACGGGCTGGCATCTTTGGAATGGTGCAAGCGACAGTGCCCCCATTGTTTTTATAAGCCAGATTTTCCATCTCTCACTGGCAAAAGCTTGACACCAAAACTCAGCACAGGAAAACAGTCATTTGGATCGTCATCGTCACGTCAACTATCAGCTGGTTCTGTCAAATTCCAATACCGTAGACTCCCACTTACACATACCTTTATTACAAAGTCAGCAAAAATCTCGCTCTGACTACAACGCCCAAGACTGACAATGAAACGGTCTCATCGAAAGCACACTGGTTTTATGGTACAAATTACAGTGCCAATCCGACTGGAGCCAGAAACAGAACCCAGACCTCTAGCAACCGATGCCGTTGATGTTGATGAAGCCAGAATGCTCAACGCAGGGTATTTGAGCATAAACAGATGTCAACCATTCTCATAAAAAATGCAGAATCGATTTGCAGAATCGATTGAATGTTTGGAAACAATTAAAAAAAAATCAAATATACAGCGCTATCATACAGATTTGCATTTGCAGTTTTTTTAATTTTTTTTTTTAAATGATTTTAGAATTGGCAGATCTAAAATCAATAAAAAAAATTGTTGCAAATTTCATACCAATTTTTGTTGATCACTTCTTTTTCCACGATCTGATAGAGCTGGAATCTCCTCCTCAAATCAACTGCTGGAATCTCTTCCTCAAATCAACTGCAGCATTACCATAGCTCTGATACCACAATAATGGCAGAAGTGTCCTCAGACACGTAATTTTATTAATCAGAAAAAAACAATTACATAATTGATTTGCAAGAGTTTACACCCGAACAACAAAACACTCTTGCAATGGGCTATTTATAAGCTCCATGTCCTAACTACCTCTAATTATGGATCACTTACAAGTGTCCATTTACAATAAATGCTATTCAAACCAACTAGCTAACTAATCTCCTATAATAGAGCCTAAGATACGACACATTTGGAGAGTCATATCTAGTTACAACAATATGCTAATTCTAAAAATCTCCATTAAATAATTAAACATTCTAGAATAATAATTATTAATTTAATATCTTAAATTAATAATTATTTTATTCTAATTTTATAACCTATGATAAAAATTGTATTTTTGGATCATCTAACAAACCTTTCATGAAATTTTGTGCGGAAGGAAGGGAAGTTGAATTAAGGGGTAGTGTAGGGAAATCAGGAAAGATAATTAGCTCTAACGGTATGACAAAGCTTCTAAAGAAGGAAAAATGAGGCGTAATTGCACAATTATGTTCGCTAGAGGTTCACACATCGAAATCATCTATTTCTACAGATCTCAAAAAATTCTTGGACAATCATTCCAAGGTATTTGAGACTCCCAAAGGCCTCCCACCTATTCGTGACCATGATCATGCTATTCATTTGATTCCAGGAAGTGTTCCTCCAAACATCAGGCCGTATGATATCCCTATGCCCAAAAGAGCGAAATTGAATGTATGGTTGTAGAAATGCTATGATATCCCTATGCCCAAAAGAGTGAAATTGAATGTATGGTTGGTATAACTCAACCTAGTCAAAGTTCTTTCTCTGCTCCAGTAGTATTGGTGCACAAGAAGGATGGATCATGGTGCATGTGTCCAAATTATAGGGAGTTCAACAAGCTCACTATTAAAGAGAAATTTCCCATACCTGTCATTGATGAATTATTGGATGAATTGCATGGATCAATTTACTTCACCAAGTTGGATCTTCATTCAGGATATCATCAAATCAGAATGAAGATTGAAGACATTCCAAAAATAGCATTTAGAACTGATGAGGATCATTATGGATTTTTGGTCATGCCTTTTGGCCTTACCAATGCACCTTCTACATTTCAAGGTTTGATGAATTCCATTTTCAAGCCCTTCCTTAGAAAATTTTTGTTAGTATTTTTTGATGATATACTAATCTACAACAAGTCTTGGAAGGATCATGTTCAACATGTTGACAGGTTGCTCAAACTATTGGAGGAGAAACAATTATATGCAAAAAGCTCAAAATGTTTCTTTGGAGTACAAGAGGTGGAATATCTGGGTCATATTGTGTCTCATGAAGGTGTTAAGGTGGACCCTAGCAAAATTAAAGCCATTAAGTAATGGAAAATCCCCACATCCATAAAGCATCTGTGAGGATTTCTTAGGTTGACAGAGTATTATTGCAATTTTGTTAAGAATTATGGGAGAATAGCAGCACCTATAACAACATTTTTGAAGAAAGATGCATTTTCATGGACTCCAGAAGCAACAAAGGCCTTCGAACATCTTAAATAAGAAATGTACCAAGCACCAGTCTTAGCCATGCCAGACTTCACAAAAAACTTTATTGTGGAATGTGATTCTCCAGGAAATGGAATTGGCATTGTTTTAATGCAAGATGAAAGACCCATTGCTTTCGAAAGTCGTCCAATCAAAGGAAAGTATTTAGACAAAGCTATTTATGAGAAGGAAATGTTGGAAATACTACATGCACTTAAGAAATGGTGACCCTACCTAATGGGAAGACACTTCAAGGTAAAAATGGATCATGATAGTCTTAAATACTTTTTAGAACAAAGATTATCCTCTAAAGAGAAACAAAAATGGGTCATAAAGATGTTGGGTTATGACTTTGAAATCATCTACAAAAAAGGGAAGGAAAAAGTTGTGGTAGATGCACTCTCAAGAAAGGATGAGGATGTGGAAGAATTTATGTGCGTCATTCCTATTATCCAACCAGATTAGGTAAATGAAGCAAGGGATGAATGGAAGAATGACGAAGAAGTATGGGCACTCATTAAAAAGTTACAACAAGATCCAAGTACATCTAATATATTTAGCTGGAAAAATGATTCGTTATATTAAAAAGATCACTTATACCTATGTAAGAATTCCCAACTCAAACAAAATATTCTTATGGAATTGCACACTTGTCCCTTAGGAGGGAACTCTAGATTTTTAAAAACTTACCACATGATTAAGAAGGAGTTTTTTTGGGATGGCCTTAAATTGGATATTCAAAATTTTGTGGTAGAATGTTTGGTTTTCCAACAAAATAAACTTGAAACAATTAAGACCCCAGGTCTATTACAACCTTTATCCATTCCAAGCCAATGTTGGGAGGAGGTTTCAATGGATTTTATTACAGGTTTACCCAAGTCCGAAGGAAAGAGTGTCATCATGGTGTTAGTTCACAGACTTACCAAGTATGCACACTTTTGTGCATTATCACATCCATTTAAAGCCAGTACAATTTCCACTACATCTATGGAAACAATTCAAAAGCTACATGGAAACCCAAAGATTATTGTAAGCAATAGAGATCCCATTTTCACTGGAAATTTTTGGAAAGAATTATTTTCTTGTCTCAGTACTCAGTTAGCTCATAGCTCATCTTATCATCCTCAATCTGATGGGAAAGTTGTGATAGTCAAAAAAAAAATTGGAAGGATATATTTGTTACTTTGTATTTGATAAATAGACACAATGTGTCAAATGGTTGCCTCTAGCTGAATGGTGGTATAACACTTCCTTCCATACTACAGCAAAAATGACCCCATTTATGGCACTTTATGGATATCATCCACCCTCCATCACATCATATTTAAGAGAAAATTCTAAGGTTCAAGCAATGGAACATCACATCAAGCATCAACAACAAGTTCTCCAACTCTTAAAGGATAACCTCACGTTGGCTCAAAATAGAATGAAACAACAGGAAAATCAACATCACAACGAAAGAAGTTTTAATGTAGGTGACTGGGTATTCCTACGGCTACAACCATATAAACAAATGTCCCTCAAGCAAGTTAAGAAGGATAATAAGTTATCACCAAAGTATTATGGTCCATATAAGGTGTTGCAAAATATTGGTACTATGGCATGCAAATTGGAGCTTCCTTCATAGTCTTTGAGTGCACCTAGTTTTCCATGTTTCATGTTTAAAGAAGGTTATAGGTGACAAGCTCCTAGTTCAAACAATATTGCCAGAATGTGATGAGGAATGAAAAATCATATTGGAACTAGACATATTCAAAGAAAAAAGAACTCGACAACTACAAAATCGATCAATTTCGGAGTATATCATCAAGTGGAAGAACTTATTCGTTGAAGATTCCACATGGGAGAATGAGAATTTCATACATAAGCATCCGGAACTACTCAAGCATTGAGGACCATGCTTTTCGGAAGGAGAGGGGCATGTTAGGTCCCCATAATACTAGTGATTGCCCCATTACTATTGTCATTGTATCCCTTATTGTTATAATTGTGCCCCTATTGTCCCCATATTGTTATTAGTGTGCCCCATAGAAACCCACTATTGTTATTGTTGTGCCCTTATGTTATTATTGTTATGTCGGATTGATTATATTGTGACCCCTTAGACTCCTATATATGGAAGGGAGGTTTAGTCATTTGTATCATCCAAGAATTATTCATTTGTGTAATGTAAAGGAGGTTGCCCCCTCGAAGAGGCTGAATTCTAAGGCATTGATCTATCTTTTCTATCTTTTTGTGAGTTGGTTTCATAACATAATACATCATCAACCAATTGATACAGATTTGATTTCAACCTTAAAGCACGTTTTGTTTTTTGTAATTGAGATGCATAGGAGCATATCGATTCTTCAAATATAACTTCAAATTAGCATACTGTGATTGTGCATTGTTGAGGCTTACCTCTGATATTTGTACTTAATTACCTTGGTATTATTCTATTGGTAAGTGGGAAGCTCCAGTTAGAATCCTGCAAAAACCTTGACCCCTAACAATTTTATCTGGTCAGATTTCTACATCGTATTCTTGAAGTACAGTGACCCAATTGGCTCTTTTCTCCCACACTTCTCTTTGAATCAATAGTTTCCTTACTGTGGGGTAAGGTACTATTATTTTTGTATGAGTTTTGAGGAGAAAAGGTCTTCATTTTTTCAAGGTTCTGAAAATAGCAGAATCTTGTTTCTCGACAGTTGAGCAGTTTAACTCGACACCTTGTAGATTTGAAATGAAAAAAGAGATAGGTGCTTCTATGTTTTGATCGTTTAACTATGTTAAAACTACCACATATGATGTATCAGATGAAAACGTGTACAACACAAAAGGTTTGAGAAAGTCTCAAGTGGTTAAAGAAGGAGAATTGATGATGGCCTTTTTGATTAACTCAAATGACTCTCTTTCATTCTTACCCCATTTTAAGACTACATTTTTTCTTATCAATGATTGAAGGGGTAAAACAATCTATGAGAAATCTTGAACAAATAGTTTTACAAAATTGATCTGGCCTAGGAATGATTGCATGATCCTTTTGTTATGTGGGAGAGGAATCTTTTCAATTTCTTGGATTCTATCACGATCAATATAAATTCCTTTCTTAGACACTATAAACCCAAGGAGCTTGCCTTTTGCTAAAGCAAAGTATGAATTTTTGGGATTCAAATAAATGCCATATTTATTGCATATTTCAAAGATATGCTTTAGGTTATTCAAATGATTATTTATTTCCTAGAGTAGGCTATGATGTCATGTAGGTAAATAACAATTGATTTATTAATTAGACATTTACAAGAAATATCCATGGCATGTTGGAATGTAGCACCTGCATTGATAAGTCCAAAAGGCATCTTCTGATAAGAATATGTCCCCCACTTGGTCTTGAATGTTGTCTTTAACCTATCATCTGGATGTACAAGGATCTAATTGTATCCTCAACATCCATCTAGAAAATACATTAACTCAGAACTTGCAACTGATTGCAGTATTTTCTCCATGGTAGGCAAAGGGGAGCTATCCTTTTGACAATCTCTATTCAGGTTTCTAAAATCAATACAAATCCTAATATCGCCATTCTTTTTTTTGACTGGAACCATATTTGATACCCATTTTGAGTGTCTAACATGAAATATTATATTTGATTTTAGAAGTTTGTTGAGCTCATATTTGATTTGACTTTCAAGGTTTGGATGAATCTTCCTCAGCTTCTGTTGGACTGGTTTCTCATTAGAAGTCATTGGTATAGTATGTTGAATTACAGAGGAATCATAGGTCTTGAGATCTGAATAATCCTAGGCAAAGACACTTTTATATGTTTTCAACAACTTGATGAATGATATCCTTTGTTCGAGTGACAAACCAAGACCTAGGTTGACATTTTGAGGTTTCTTAGTTGTACCTAGGTTTACCACTTCAAATTTCAGAGTAGAACTCTGAGTCTTGGAGTTGGTAATCTTATTAAATCTATCTTTAAAATCATAGAGATCTTCCATCTAGACTACAAATTTTGGAATTGGGTTTTGATCTTGTTTATTGTTGATTTGCAAGTCATGCTCGTGTTCATCTATGATTTTTTCCTCATAAGATCCTTCTGATGTAAGGAAATCAATTATATCAGCATCATTATTAAACACTCTCCAATTTATTACATTATCAGGAATGGATGGTCTAAAATCTAACTATATGGAAATCTATCTCGAATAAATTATTTTGAAGGTATAAGTCTGGATGCTACATTGGCAAGTAAGTCAGCACTTGTAGTTTGTAATCTTGGGACTGAAGAAATGTTAAAAGCAGTGAAATAAGAAGTAAGATTCTGGGCTAAAGATTGATAATGTTTGAGATGCCCAGACACACAATGGATTGTGTTTCTTACCTGTTTAATAACAATTTATGAGTCTCCATATACTTGCAAATAATTGACATTAATGTCAATGGCTTTGTACAGCCCTTGAATCTAAGCTTCATATTATGCAGTATTGTTAGTGCATTGAAATTCAAGCCTGCAAGCTAACATGGTTTTTCCTCCTTGCAGGTTGATTAAGATGCATCCTGCACTTGCATCATCTTCAGACTTGGAACCATCAAAATAACGAGTCCAAAATAGTGAATCATTTATAACTTTATCAACTACATTTACACACTCAGAAGCATATGTTTGTGAAAAAATTTCTTTTTGAGATATTATAGCATTATCTATAAATGGAGACTTTTGAGCATTAAAGGATCCCAAGAATGACTCAGTCAAGTAGTTTCCATAATGTTATTGGTGAAAGATACAGGTTTGTTGCTTCCTTCGAGATCAGTGACTATGTACTTCATGAATTTTTCATGATCTACTCTAATTTGGTTTGGTTTTCCATTATGTGGCAACCACGTGTGAGACCAATCAGTTGCAAAGTATCTATGTAAATTTTCAAACCAATCCCTACTTATAATTAAACCATAAAATTTAGGTATATCAGCCACTAGAATATCGATTATATGCGAAAATTTTGGATTAGAGGAAAGCCTGATTGAAACTGATTCTATCTCTCCAAGTACCTCTAATTTAGTTCTATCCAGTTAAAATATATGTACAACATGTTTTTGAGTTGTAATATTCAATTTGGTGCACACAGTTCTTGGCATAATATTTGAAGAGGCTCTTGAATCAACATGGCAATTATGGACATTTCCGTTGAAAATATCATATGTAAGAAGAAATGGATGTGTATGAGAGATAGATCTATCACCTATCAAAACTAAATCTGAGGGATTTACTTTGTTTTAAGATGAAGGAGGCTTTCCCATATCCTAAGTAGCTTGAGTGACCACGATGGATGGCAGAGGGGCTACAGGAACTGCTTTTAAGTCTCCAAGTAGAATTTTTTGTTGTTGTTTGAGTTTAGTTAGATCATATAATGAAGTATTTTCTCTCGTATTTTTCATATCTTCGACTATGTTATATTATATTATATCCGAGATTACTAACGTTTTGGAAGCAGTCAAAGGATATAGTGGAATAGAATCAGTTTGAGTAGTCTTTGATTTCTTACTTACTGTCTTCTACTTTATAGAGCTAGTAGTCTTCTGTTTCTGAATTATTGTAGACATATTAGGAGATTTTTTACTTCTTGTAGTTACTGGAATAGCTTGTGCTTCCTCTTCAGTGGGAAGAATGAAGTCCCACATTCCGTTTAACTCGAGTTCTTCTTAAGTTTCAACTTCCTTTTCGGTTGGTGAGTCTTCTTGTGTTTCTGAATCAGACTTAACATTAGAAATAGCACTTGGTGGCTGAGGTGTAGAAGAAGGATTTCTTTTAAATGAGTGAAATGGTTTCTTGGGAGCAGATGATTCCGCAACCTATTTCTTGATTTTTACCATTTCATTGGATATGGTCTTTAACACTTTCTGAAGGCCTTCAAGGTCAAAAGGGTCCTTTGGAGTTTTCTTTCTTGAATCATCCTTGAATGTTACTTTCTTTGATTTCCTTTCATCTGTCTATGACCTCTTTTCTAAATCAATGATTCTTCTTTCTATAGACAAATCTTCCTTCATGTTTTCTACAAGGGTAGCCTTATTGGATGTATCTACAACAATTGGATTATTAGAAGGGAGGGAGGATATGTACCATTCTATTTGTACATCCACTACAGGTTTTGAGGCAATTGGTATTTTGTTTAGTAATTTGTTAAATATGGAGTTGAAGTATTTGATCCTTTCATCTGAATTTGATTTTAAGTTGGAAATATCATTGATTAAGGATGCTATAGTCCTGTCATCACAAAATTTTGCAATAAATACTTCTTGAAAAGTATCCCAGTCTCTTACTGAGCCTGCTGGAAGGGAAAAATACCAAGATTCGACAGATATTTGGAAAGTATAAGGAAAAATTCTGATTACAAAATCTTCATGTGCAACTCCATTAATATTCATGGCTAGCATAAAGTTATTTAGATGTTCTTCAATAGGAAGCCCATCATCTGGATTATACTTTGGTAACCATTTTTCTGAGTTTGATGGGAGAGAATTTGGATTAGGAACTAGAACAACACCAAGATTTGTCCAAGGTTGAGCGGGTTGATTGGCCATAAGTTGAGTCAGAAACTAGGAAGATGGGAAGGCTTGTCCAGAAGTAGGTATAGATGGTGAAGAGCTTACTATTGGGTTAGTACTACTAGTAGCAGTACTAGTTGGAGAAGTGGATTTTTGAGAAGAGGTGGATTGAGTAGAAGTGAATGGAGAAGTGAATGGATAGAAAGGTGAAGGATATCGCTAGTATATGTCTTAGATCTTGATGTGATAACTTTCTTACATCGTGGAGGAATGGGAAACTCAAAAGGAGTTACTCCAAGTCTTTCACTTTGTAATCTAGTTAACACACCAGTTTCTCGTAATAAGGAAGTGACACTTTCTTCAAAAGCTTTGGGCCTCTCTCATTTCTCAGAAAAAATGAATATATGTTCCAATTTCTGTATCAAAGAGTGAACTTCGGGAGACTCGGGAGTGTAATTTGAAGGAGGTGGTTGTATTACTACATTAGGAGACAAGGAAGATGTTTCTACAACTTCATATTTCTGATCTAGAGATTTTGAATGAGATATAGAAGGTGTATAAGTTGTGGAGGTGTTTTGACTCTTATGAATGTTTTTCAATTGATATTTAGGTTTATATTCCATTCATAGTTGGATGGCCCTCCTTCTAGTGCCAAAATGTTGAAGCATCATATTTCTACTGCTCAAACATGGGGGATAACCACCCAGTCTGGAACTTAAGACATCTCCTTTTCCATTTGAGTTGGTGGCTTTGACTCGGGATAATGGGACCAGTTTCCCAGTGTGGGTTTTAAAATGAGAGTGGGTGGATTTCAAGCAATTACAGTAAGGATAGTGATAACTAAATGGACTATTCTATCATGCAGATCTATAGCTAACTTAATCTAATATAAACCCAGTTATTTCTGTGTGATATGCGATTTAAGAAGATATCTATTTGACATGTGATAATAAAGATCAATCATGAATTAAAAAAAGGTGATAATGAGTAAAGATAATTTATTTGACTAAATAGTTAGTCAAATAAATGTATAAATTATATCTCTTATATCTAATGATTATATATGAAAATAAATAATTTCAACTAGGCATCATACAATAGTGTAATTAACGCTTAATAGAAATAACATATCTCATATACAATTCATGAAAATGAAGTGTTATCACTAATTAAACAGAAACATAACTAATCTTACAAGATAGAAGTACCATATGTGTGAAGTTATTCTCATTTAACTAATGGCATAGATCAACACGTTTCTTCAGATCAAATATCTTCCAAGTATACAATAGTGCATCAACAAAGGAATATAGTCTAATATTTAAAAGAAATGACCATGTTCCATAATTTCATCAAGGCATTCACAAACTTACAGAAGTGCATTCTTTGCAAATGTTTTTGATAAAATTTTGGACCCTTCACTAAATTCATGAGAAGAGTATAAATATTATTCTAACTAATGTTCAAAAATCGATTATACAACAATTTGAGGAGGTTTCAAACAACCTTCCTCCTAACTAGTCAACTAAATCTATAAATAAAAGTGACTTGATGAGTAGAGGCTATGATGATGAATTGTTGTCTGCCATCTTCTCTTTTAAATCACATATATCGACCATCGGTTTGACTTAAGGAGTGCCCCAAATTGTGTTTTGACTTGTCCTACGAAAATAGCATCTGTGAGAGGTGGCATCATCCGCTGAGTTGAATGGAGTGAGAAGTTGAGGGTCATGATTTGGTTATGTCGCTTGATAAGGTATTGCCAATACGCCTCCTAGTCAGTCTTTGCTAACTTTGTGATTGCTTCCCTTTGGATTTCCACTCTTTCCTTCCAACTTTTATGCAAGTCATTTAAATAGGGGAATATTTTTGGGTTACCTTCTTTCACCGTGTTGGTGGCATGAAAAGTGTGGTTTACCACTTTTACTATGTTCTTCAACACCCCTATTGCTCTTGCCACTGCTAATTAAACTTGCTTTATCCGCGCATCCCAATCCATGAATAGAATGTCCTTATGTGTCTCCTAAATCACGAGCAGATTATCTCTCCTTCCCTATTTTTTTTCTTGCCACTCGATGAATTCTGAGATCCTTGTGTTTAGATCTATAAATTTAGTTCTTTGGTCAATCACATTATCTGTTAGCTAGTCACTGGTGATTAGATAAGGAGTGATATGTGACATGTTTTGGAAAAATTATTCTTGTTATTTTGATAAGAGGGAATTTAGCTCTAGTGCCTCTTTGATGAATTCCTCAGCAGTAGGGACATCTTCATATGTTTCCATGGCCTCTTGTAATTCTTCAACTTACATGTTCTTCGCAACAACGTCTACTTTATGGATTATCTTTAACACTTCCATATTCTGCTGCATTTGAGTGATTTGTTCAGCAATTTGATCGTTCACATTTTCTTTTTCAGCTCGCTGCTGTTGCTCGAGCTGTGTTATCTTCTCATTCTTTTTCCTTAACAAAATAGATATCTCAGTAGCTTTATCCATGGTGGCAGTTGCATATGCCCTTGTAAACTGTGACAATCTGGTCAAGTTTTTAGCTGGATTGGAAGGAATATCCTTCCAGATTATGTCCATTGGCTCATTCCAAGGTGGGATCTCGGGTGTCTCTACCCTCCTTCTTTTCCTCTATCTCCTTACTACAACCTTGTGAAGTGGGATGTAGAACACATCTAAAGGAGGAATTTCAGTCACCTTTAGGACAATTTCTGATGTGGGCAAAGTAGGAATGATTTCTATCTGTTGTGAGGTTGTCCCTTCCTCATCCATTGGCTCAGACTCTGTAATTTTTTGGGTATGCAGAGGAGTGCGATATTTCGTGGTTTCCTAGGCATCTATTGTCATAGAAGTGTCTTGTATTTTTTTATTGAATTAGTCCCACTCCTGCTCCAAACTGCTTCTTTTGATTTCAAAACTGATATCTTTAGTCAAGTCACTTATAACTTGCTTTTCAGCTGACCTCCTGCTGGATTCCGTTGCATTCTTGGTGTCTTAGGCTTTCCCTGTATCTAGTGATTTCCCTATGTATACTTGTATAGAAGAAGGAAGAGACCTGGAGACTTTTTATTGACTATCAAACAATGAGCAAGATCACTATCCAGAATAGGTATCCAATCCCATAATTGATGACCTTCTGGACCATCTCAAGGGGGCCAAATATTTCACCAAGATTGACTTAAAGTCTGGTTATCACAATTACCTATCGAACCCTCTGATGTGTGGAAGACTACCTTCAAATCCATGGAGGGCCTGTTCGAATGGTTGGTCATGCCTTTTGGTGACGAATTCCCCTGCAACCTTCCTAAGGTTGATGGACGACATCTTGCAACCCTTCACCAAATCATTTTTGGTGGTGTATTTGGATGAAATTTTGATATTTAGCCAAATTTGGGAAGAGCACCTCCACCATATTTGACAGATCCTCCAAACCTTGCAGCAACACAAGTTCTGTGCCAATTTGGAGAAATGCACTTTTCGTATGACCCAGGTTCAATAGGTCGGGTACATCATTGATGAGCGAGGTGTGCATGTGTAGCCAACCAAGATATATGTCATTTGGGATTGGCCATCCCCAACCACTCTAATAGAGCTCCACATATTTCTGGGTCTTGCCAACTTCTATTGCAGGTTCGTGTTGGGGTTCTCTCATATCACTTGGCCTTTGAGTCAAGTCACCAAGGGAGGGACAAAATAAATGTTCTTTTGGTGTGAATCCTAATAGAAGTCATTTTTCGAGTTGAAGCATCGCCTCTGCTCTACATCAGTGCTCACAATTACTAGACCTACAATAACCATTTGAGATTGAGACATATGCCTCTAACTATGTTATTGGTGCAGTTCTTACTTAGCAAGGGCTTCTAGTGAAATATCATAGTGAGACACTTTCATACACAGTCTGAAAGTATCCCACCTATGACAAAGAGATGTATTCCATTATGCAATCCTTCCGAAAATGGAAGCATTACATTCTGTGGAAGGAAATAGTCGTCCACATAGACCATCGACCCCTACAATTCATACAGACACAAGGGAAGTTAAAGAACGAATTCCATCTGAAATGGTCCAATACCTACAAAAATTCCATTTGAACATTGATTACAAGAATGGAAGCACCAAAAATGTTGCAAACTACCTCAACCGATAGTCAATCATGGCTCTAACCACTATGCTCAACTCTTGTGCGCAAGAGACTGCGGGGTGGCCGCATATTTACAAGAGTAATCCAGAATTTTTCAACACATACTAGACACTCCTCGAAGGCAAGCAAGTTCCAAATTTTCACCTCGAGGATACACTATTATGCCACCTGGGACACCTCTATGTTCCTTCAAGCAATCATGCCAAGATGATTTGGGAGGTGCACTATAGTCTAGTCCCTAGACATTTCATGGTATATAAAACAATGACAGTGTTTCAAAAGCATTTTTATTGGCCAAACCTTCGACAAGATGTTGGGAAGTACATCAGATCCTACACTGCTTGCTCCATTTCCAAACCGACCATCAAGAATCAAGGTATATATACTCCTTTGGCTACTCCTAGTCGACCTTAGGAATCCATCTCCATGGATTACATGTTGGGCCTGCCTTGTACAAAGCCTCAGGGGCCTCACTCAATGAACCTCTGACATATCATGTGCATTCATCAAATATTAAACAATATCCTTAATTTGACTATATATTGGAAAATACCTCTAAAAATCACATTATTTAAACCCCTACCAATACGAACTCAATACACCTTCCCAATTTAAAAAACCCCTACTTTCACTAGATATTGTAGGTATCCATTTTTTCATTAACATTTTTAATACCCCTTTATATTTTTTCATTAACTTTGAACTCCATTTTTTATACCTACAAATATAAAAACTCTTTACCCCCTATATATATGCCCCAATATATTATGTCATTTTTTCTTCAATATATATCCCCCAAGATGAACCCACGTGATATGGTATTTTTACCCCAGTGAAGCCCATGTGTACTCATCATGGCAATGATTGCATTTTCGTGGTCGTTGATAGATTCTCTAAGATGGCCATTCTAGTGGCCTGCAAGAAGAGTATCATAGCAGAAGGCACCGCTAAGCTCTTATTTGAATGAGTGTAGGTACACTTTGGGATCCGATAGTCCATTATCTTATATCAAGATAGTAGATTCCCAAGTACATTTTGGTCAAGTCTCTGGTCGATGTTGGATACCAAGCTCACTAAGTCCACAAATTTTCACCCCAAAACTGATGGCCAAATAGAGGTCGTCAACAAGATGATCATACACATTCTGCGCATGTACAACTCGAAGCATCCACGCACATGGGATGAAAGCATCCCCTATGTCCAGCATAGCTACAACAAAGCTCTCCATAGCTCAACTGGCCACAACCTCTTTTAGGTGGGATTGGGGTTCCGACCACTATGTCCATTGATGTGGTCATACCATTTGTAGCTACTTACGCAGATTCGTCTCATGTCCAATATGAAGTTGACAGGGCTAACAAATTCATTGAGTGAATTCATCACATTCGCGAGTAGGTCCATGACATATTGGACAAAGCCAATGCAAAGTAAAAGTAGTGACATGATCAACATCGGGTGCCAAACAAGTTCGAGGTGGGTGACAAAGGTTGGCTACATCTACAGAAGGAATGCCTCGTTGGGCCCCACCACAAGCATCACCCACTCTCATATGGGCCATACAACATCACCAAGGCTATAAGTGACAATGATTTCAAGCTTAGCATTCCATCATTCCTCGGCCTACACCCAGTATTCAAGGTGGACCACCTTCGGCGATACTTTCCACCATTGTTGGACACATTCGACATTGTAGAACCACTCACACTAATGAAGCTAAAACCAGACTGCATGGATGAGGCCACAATTGATTAGATCATGTACATGTAGATCAAGAACACTCGCCAATAGAGGATCCATCTATATTGAGTTGTCAAAGATGGCCAACTCCTTCACTAAGGCAAGTGGTTCACAAGGGACCAAGTTCAATAGAAATGTCCTCCCGTCATGGAGGGTCTGAATGCAATAGGGACCATTATTTCCTAAGGAGGGAGGAATGATCTAAGTGAATATTGGTGACCACCTATCTATTCCACCTAGACCTCCAGTTGGTTCCATCAGTTTCCTTTTTTATAGGAGCATTTACTATTTTTAGCAGTTTTTCGACTCTTGAACTTTCAGATCCATTTTGAATCCTTAAACAACATTTTTTTGAGGTTCACAATAGGCCTATAGCGATTGGCATGGTCCTATGGCAAATCATGTAGTAATGAGAGAGATATTTACAATGAGGTATTGTACACACCAAACATAGATAATATGACCAAGTTACGATCTCGAGAAGTTGGCTACCCAACTAACCCCAACGGGCCCACAAACTCTTAGCGTTCCATCTCTTGGGGTTTGGGTTTTGGTTGTTTATGTTTTTCCCTTGTTGTTCAATAATAAAAACACCCTTGAGCCTCATCACAAAATAGTTTAGAGGCATGTAGCCACCACATCTCTTCTCAGAGATAAGCTACCATCACCCGAGCTAGTTTATTTCCATTTATGTATGTAAGCATATTTCAGTTCTTTGATATTAATGAAATGAAGTTTTATTTTTGTTGCATCTTTGTGTTTATGTGTATATATGTATTTTGTTGCATTCCTGCATAAGTCTGGATCAAAGAAGGTGAGAAAGGTTAGGAGCAATTTAAAGAAATCAACAAGGTATTTCATGATGATTTTATAAATTTCATTGTAGAGTGAATTAATCTAAAATCTAATTATGTCCTTAGCTTTATTCTCTCTGGGGACAAGGGTAAAGAAGGTAGAATTAAGAAATGGTAAAATTGTTGCAATTTTGCAAGAATATTCAACTAGCCTTGATCGATAATATGCTATCTTGCATATAAGAAGTAAAAAATAAATCCATCGAGCACAAGGCCTTTTCCTTTTAGAATATCCATAATTTATTTCTCTATGTCAATGAAATTCCCTAAGGAGGGCATTATTATTCTCTAGAGTTATCAATCCAGGCATGTGTTGCATTATCTTATGTATAGCTTCCCCACTATCAAGTTATTTTTCTGAGAATAGATATCAATAATAGTTCACCAATTCATGCTCAATATCTTCATGGTTTGCTATTTTATTCCCTTTACCATCCTTCATAACAATTTTGAATCATATTTTTATGAAAGAACTTAGTTGTTATTTTCACTCCCTTTCAATGATCTTGTATGGGTTTTTTGCTTCCATAATAGCTCTTCTTGTCCATTCCAAATCTCTATTCGAGTATGAAGCAGTTCTTCATCCTCCTCTAGGAGGATATTAGTTCTCCCTTCCAAGATTATCCTTTGTTGAACTTGCTCCATTCTGTCTTCTAACTCACATTGGGCTTTGAAAATATCACCAAACTCTTCCTGGTTCTAGTTTTTGAATCTTCATTTGAGATGTTTTAATCATTTTTGAAAATTGAACATCAATGAGCCTATTCCAATTTTTTCTTCCCTCCACCAAGTTGCTATGTTGTCCTAAAAATATGGTTGATCACCCAAAAAGCTTCAAAGAAAAATGGATGATTTTTGGGGCTACCTTGCATATTTATTTCTAGGAATATTTGCTAGTGATATGAACCTATGGTTGGCACTATGTTTGCTTCAAATGTGAGTCCTAACACCATAAGGAGTCTAAAAGGGAAAATTAAGTGATTCAAAATAGATGCTAGCTAGTGGTTGCTGCTACACTTGTTGTTCCAGGTATGCAGACCATTACTAGTGTCCAAGTCAATTAAATTTAGATGTTGAATAGTTTCCTTGAAGTGAGTTGAGTCTAGATCTAATTAGTGCATCCCTCCTTGGCTTTTCTCTAAATATCCAATCATGTTAAAATACACTTCCATTATCCAAAAACAATCATTGAGGATTGTGTTGATGCCCTGTAGAGAGTACAAAAAAATGATCTTTTATATAGTAGAGTGCAACTTGTAGACATTAACTATAAAGCTTGTCTCATATGAGCCAATCAATTGAAATTTTGCTCATAGTGTTCTTTGAGTTGAAAATAAGTTAGAAGGAAAATTTACAAACATCTGCAAAGCAATGCTAGTCCTCCTATTGTTTATTGAGCATTGAGAGAAATTGATTGACATCATTTCCAAATGGAAGAGGCTATATTAGAGAGTAATTCATTGGAGCATTTAGTCTCCTTGATCATAAGAATACTCGGTTGTTCCTTAAGAATATCTTTCCAGAGAAGCTTGTGCTTTCTTTTCTTGTTCAAGCCTCTAATTTTCCAATAAATAATCTCCATTTAGAACTTGGGGGAATGGGTTGAAACTTATTCATCATTAGGGCGATTCTCCATAAATTTACCAACAATTTTCCTATCTCTTGAAAAATTTGCTTATTGCTTCTTCATCCCCTTTTCTTTTCCTCTCTAGAAACTTTGGAGATTTATTTTTGGATATTTTCCTGAACTCCTAGGGATGAAGATGAAATATTTACATTTGGTCAATGGATCTTGCAATCCATGACTTTTCGAAGATTAATTTTCAAGACTTGCAATTGTTGATACAGTATGGGTTAAGGATATTGCTTCTCCCAAGCTAAGATTATTAATTGTAGATCTAGATCTAGAATCTCCATATCATCAACATATTTTGATTTTCCTTGATCCCTATCATTCAAGATCATTTCCCCATCACCATCCTCTTGGTTTTAATGACCTACTCATCCATTTTCACCACTTAGACTATTTTTTTGAGTCCTTCAAGTTTTCAAGAATGTTAAGTTGGGGTCTTTTAGACCATTTTGTACCCTCCACATTACTTAGGCCCTCTTTAGTATTCTATGTAAGAATGTCATAACTATTGAGATTCTATACACCAATAGAGTATTGTTGAGCAGTTGGCTTTTTCCAAGCTATTTCTTAGAAGAATCCTCTCAAATCCCTCTAGACCAGTCTCCATATGGGGCTTAGGAGGAGGAAGGAGTGAGTTAACTAGGAAGTCTCTGAAAAGATACCCATGCTCTTGGGATTTATGGCACATAAAGAGGATATGCTTATAGTCAATAGTCGAGGGCCAATTTGAATCTCTAAGACTTCAATAATGGAAGTCCGAAAATATTCAAATTGACTCAAATTGTGCATAAGAGGTGTATAGAGCCTGCCTAGTGACTCTTGAGATCTTGACAAAGGATCCCAAGGTATTGCCAATTCCTTCCAAGATTTCGGTATCTCAAAACTCTTGGGGCATTGAATATAAACCATCCACACAAGGGCCATTGTGAAGCCCTCCTTCTTGAGAGTAAATTTCATCATCCATATGTGGAGGTTGAGTCCCCTTAAGTTGAAGAAGTATGGGCACTTTTCAAAAACACACTCTTGGTCTTTTGTAAAAAATTCTATGAAGCTTAGTTTTAGACCAACATGTTCGTTTTTCTTCTAATATGCTTTTATTCACCAAATCAATGCTCATCCAGTTGGGCAAATGCCCATGAATTTTCCAATGATCACATGATTTGCACATATTTTATGTATTAGCTTACTTTTGTGGAAGCTATTTTGGATTTGGGAGTTGTGGTTGCCTTGGAATGCATTTTCCAATTTATGCTCTAAGATTCCCTACCCCTCTTAATAAGCCATAATAGTTGGTTTGAAATGGACGTAAATCTACCAATATAATTTCTTCAGAAATTAGTTTCAAATATAAAAAAAAAAATCTTCAAGTAATTTAGCTTATTCTATACATAGCCTCAAATACAAAATACAATGGTGCATTGTTTCGATCACCACATTATTGAAGCAAGAAACAAAGCTCCCCTAATAAACCACCATAGCTTAACCTCAATCACCATAATTTAATCTCAATCAAAACCTTAAAGAGATATCTATAATTCAAATCTTATGCCACCAACTTAATAATTTATTACAAAATTATTATTAAAATGTTAGAAAAAATATGTTTTTGATTTATTGAGAAGAACTTGAATAATGGTTGCACACTTAATTTTTTTAAAGTTAAGAAATGAATAAAGTTTTGTTAAACTTCTTAGGGATGAGAAAACACAGTGTTGTGGATTATAATATTATTTCAGATGTGGAATTTTACTAAACTAAATTGATTGAGAAAATCAAATTGGATGCCATTAAAATTGATTTTTTTAAGGAAGTGGGTTGGCTCAAATTTCGAAATACCAAAGTTTTTTTGACGATCATTTCGATGCACCACGTATTAAGTAAATGGTTGGTTTCATACCCTTTCACGTATAGGTATTAGCTACCTCTCTCTCTTCCCATTACCATTAGTCTACACCAACACATTTGAACTTTGATGTGACTTGGTTTTACTGTTAAAAATATTAAATATAATTGGAGCCGGTACAAGATGTAATTTGATTGTACACTTCAATATATAAATTTTAATTGGAGCAGTGCCATAATGGAATTGTTGTAGATTTCTTGCCGAACATGATTTGAATAGAGAAAAAAATATCTTTATCTTTCTTCTACGCGTAAACATGATCATACCTGGTCCTCTCAGCAGTTGAAACCTTCCCCACAAGGTTTGGATGGAGTAAACCAATCCTCTTTCACTCACCAATCAAATAGGTATACAGCTGAATTTTTGAGAAAAAATGATTGAGAAAATTTATTTTCTCGACTGCCATTTGGATTACAGTTGGCGCTGAGTTGGATTCTAGCTGGAGTGGATTCTTGCGCACATGATCTCCATCAAGAAAAATATCTTACTTCTACGCCTCTTGGAATTTCCAGACCATCTCTCCAACAGCAACTTCATCTTCCATTTGCTAACAGTGAGAGCCATGGCCTATAAAATGAGAGGGCTCCTTTTCTGGATTCATTCAACCCAAAATTTCAGGACCTCCTGGATGAGCCAATCTGTAAAGTTTCATTCTGTCTGCCAAGCCAGGAGGTCCAGAAAATTTACTTTACTTTTCTCTTAGTCAATTCCATTGAGAGGAAGAACAGGATGGAGAAGGATCATATAAGGCTGGCTGTTGGACTCCTTGGTATTTGTTTCACCCTGCTCTGTGTTTTCTTAGTAATAAAGCAAACAGAAAGCCATGTTTTTTCAATATCCAGTTGTTTGTTTTCACTGAATAAATATGAACATCTCAAAATATATGTTGCAGGAAACGCTACCTCTCTACTTCTGTATGGAACACCTGTGTAAGTGATTATATATTCATTATCTTGCCTACAGGTTACTTCAATTAGCATTACGGTATTATAAAGTATGATATAAATCATGAAATTTAATGTTCAAATTCCTATCGAGCTATATATATATATATATATATATATATTTTTTTTTTTTCAGCCATCAATGGCTTTCTGAAATGCTGAAATTATTTATTTGCTCCATGCAGACTTACATTCATTACAGTGATAAAAGAGAAGTCAGTGGGGCAGTACTCGTGCACCCCATACATAATTGCTCTCTTCAACTGTTTAACCTATACGTGGTATGGATTCCCTGTTGTTAGTAATGGTTGGGAGAACTTCCTGGTCTCCACTGTTAACGGCGTCGGAATTGTTCCAGAGTGTTTCGCCATTTGCACTTACATTGTTTATGCCGCACCCAAGTTGAAGGTATATTTCAGAAGAGAGTTTCTTATTTACTACTACTCAGATTTTGTAACAATTTTGTAATTATATTCCATTCAGAGTGAATTTCTCTTTTGATTATTTTTTATATTCTTTAACATTACATATCGCTAACTTACCTCAACGTCTTGTGCAAGTCTCGTTCATTTAAAATATTGTTTATTCATGATTTCAGCAAAAGGTGGCAAGCATGGTTGTGTGTGTCCTGGTGTTGTTCGGTGTAATGGCAGCAATATCTTTCTTTGCTCTTCATGACCATGAGAGTCGCAAGTTCATGGTAGGAATCGTGGGAATACTGTCCTCTGTTGCTTTGTATGGTGCTCCATTTGTTGCTATGGTGAGTAATATATTAACGTTTGAATTGAGGTTTTTGTGATCGATAATAGTTGAAAGAATAATTTTGGGGTAAATTACATGTAGATAAACATTTGTTGACTATGAACTACACTAGTTGGTTGGAAACTCCTCTACTAATGTTTATCTACATGTGATTTACGCCCAAATTATTCTTTCAAATATATTAATGTTGTTGAACATATTTTATATAATACATTTCATGCATCCTCGTAGCTCAGGTTTGATCTTATGTAGGTTGCAGATTTTGAATATTTATATGTGGATGGCAGATTCATGAATATTTTTATTTGGATTGCAGATTCTGAATATCTTTATGTCTATGGCAGATTCTTGGATATCTTTATGTGAATTGCAGATTCTTCACTAAATTAAAAACTTGAAGCAAATAAAACACGTGAATTTAATTAAATAACTTTAATGATTCTATGCAGAAACTGGTGATCCAGACAAAAAGTGTGGAGTTCATGCCTTTCTACTTGTCATTTTTTGCTTTTATGAACTGCAGTGTGTGGATGACCTATGCTGCTCTGGGCCGAGATATCGTCCTTGCGGTAAGGACCAATTTGTATTATCCTGCAATATCAGCTACTATATATCTCTTTCAAAATCTTATATTTCATATGGTGGCTGTGATTGCAGACTCCAAATGTGATCGGTTTTCCCTTGGCATTGGCTCAGCTAATAGTGTACTGCATATATAGAAAGAAAACAAGTATACAGAACGAGAATAATCTGGATCCAGAGGAAGGAGTGCAAATCAATGGGGGACAACCAAAAAGTGGAGGGGTAGTAGACATTAAAGCCGCAGAAATCAAGACCATCCTGGTCAGCTGATAAATTTTAGTTGGCAGAATTCAGCAAGTGTGCTATTTTTCAAACAAGTTTTGAAAAAAACACTATATGTTTCTCATTTATTTCGCAATTAATTTGACCGAAGTAATTGCAACGCAAAATATCGTTTAAAAACTAATTCACGTAAGACAAGTTCTCTCACACTAATTGCCAAATTCCATACCTCAGAACTTATCGAAGGTTGAATATGATATAATTTTAGGGTTGGATTATCTCAAAGACAGGGGTTTACACACTTGAACTTTTTTGAATGGAATATAATCACAAGGTTTGAATTATATTAGATATGGTGGGTGGGAAATTATGTTGAACTATGTTAGAGATGGTGGGTTAGAAATGGGTTGAAAATGACGTTTAACTATGATGAAGGTTGAAGTTTCGAAATAAAGTGATGGAGATTGGTAGGTTGGAAATAAAGTAAAATTCTATATTTAACTAAAATAAGTTATTTTTCAAAATTAAATAAATAAATAAATGAAATTGTAATTTTTGTAATTATGAAGCTATATTAATAGGGCAGGAGTGACTATTTAGGAGTGTATTTTTCAGAACACTATTTATTCAATGAGCTTTGAACCAATAAATAATTTTTAGAATTATTAATAAATAAAATTAAAATATAAAATTTTAAATATAATAAAATATAATTATTTGAAAGAAAATAAAAAACAAAAACAAACATTAACATCTAAACTAAAAATAAAAATAAAAATCAAATAAAATAAAATTTCAAAGCAATTTTGTTGTGCATTACTCATTATAAGATATTTTGTAAATTACATGGCATACCTATAGTAATTATGAATAAGAACTTTAAATAAACTATAATATTTATGAAGGAAAATCAAAATATTATTTTTTTGTCAAGTTGTTTGAGTTAGGTTTGATCTATGGCTTGAGAAACCACAACTTAAGGGGTATCTAAGCAGTCAAAATAACCCAAGATGGCACCCAGCCTAGTCCACAACAACTTCATGTAACCTTCACACCAGGCAAGACTTAACAGTACACCCCATCATCATGTAACCTTCACATCACCCATAGACTTAACATCATCGTCTATTCTACTCAAGTGGGCCAAAATATTATTATTTTTCATATTTTTAAATATAATATGTATTTTTAAACTTCTAAAATAAAAATTAACTATATAAAGTAGTTTTAAAATAAAATGAAAAAATTGTAAATAATTTTAAATATAATAAATATTTATTATAAATGTATGCAATTTAATTCATGAAAAATTTCAATTAATTTTGATAGATATCAAGATAAATAATTGGTTGGATTGTGGTTGTTGCCTTTAAGCTTCTAACACCTTTGGAACCACTTAAGGACCCATCCAAGGTCCTCTAAGCATTTTTCCACATAATTTCATAGCATAGAAAATAACACATTTCAACATAATAAGTTTCTTTCATTTTTTTTACAATAACATATAAAAAATATATAACATAATTGATTTACAATAATTTACATAATTCAAATAAAAATAAAAAAAGTGCATGGTACTATGGTTTTGTTGGGACCACGTGAGTGAATATGCCACCCTACAAACTAGGTAGTTTATTTAACTTCCTAGCCCAAGGAACGACCACAAGTTTCCTAGCCCTCTGATCCCAAGTCCAACCATAGTTGCAATGTGTCTGAAACTATTCTAACACCCTCCCAACTACAAACTCCACCATCCAAGTCAAAGTTCTCCCTCTTCCAGTTTCCTCCCTTCATTTCTCCCTTCTCTTGACTCCCCTCTTCCCCTTCCTTGTGCATGACCCAAAATCAAAACGAAAAAAAATAATCCCCCTTAACCTCCCCACTTCCTACACACTTATGCCTCCCCTCAAAACAAATTCCAATCACCCTAATAATTATCACCCACTTCATTTATTTTATAACCCTCCCCCCATGCCTCTCCTCAAGCCCCTCCCACTACCCCTTATCCTTGAATTAATTCGAGGAACAACCTTCTAATGCCCGAGAAATAATAATAATAATAATAATAAATCATGTCATTCAAGCTTATGTATTCATAAGTATCCAATCAATTAAATATTAAATAATAATGTTAAATATAATTTATTAATTATAAGTCAACATTAAGGGTTAAGTAATCACTAATCAAACTTAAGGCTAACCATAAGCATGATCATTAATTAGGATTAAGGTTAATCATAGCTTATTCACTAATCAAGCTTAACCATTAATTAATTATCTAGCATAATAAGCTACAAGATGCTTGTGTATTTTTGTGAGGTGTGGGTATGTAGCTAGCATATGCATACCTCATACATATACTAATAATACTTATTGAAATCAAGCACAAATAAAAATCATTTAGATGGTAGGTTATTAACACATGTAAGATAATAGGATCAGGTAGGGGCATTACATACACCCCTTCTTTAAGAAAAATTCATCCTGAAGTTAGAGTCAAGAGGATATAAGCACTAAGGAAACATTATGCAAATAAAGCATGGAAAATAAGGAGAAAGATGTAGTAGTCAAATTAAGTAAGTCATGCGAGGATACCACTTACAATTTAGAGTCTTCATCTAACCTATAACCTCATATCCCCCCTAACCTACTTTCGCTCCCATCATATTCATCCTTTGTTGCAATATACTACATATGGCATCAACTATACATATCTAACCATTGATAGAACCAATATGGTAGAAGCATCAACTATATCAACCTAACTTCCCCAACAAGAAACTAGCAATTGTCATCACATGTCTAGGGGAGCATGTCCATCACTCACCTCCCACGAAACTAGGCTTCGAGATCACATGGTGGGAAATGCCTCCCCTCCTCAAAGAACTAGGGTCAATAGTCTAACATGGACCACACTACAACATGGTTTTGATGATTTTCACCAAATAATCCAACTCAAAAATCACATCACCTAGAATCTCCATGTTACTCCATGTCATAATAGTGCATATCAAGTAGATAAAAAATATAATAGAAAAATATACATCATACCATTCCTCCTTGGATGTCTCGACATCCTCTAGTCACTAGCATGGAACTTTGCTATCACATAGTCCCTTCCAATCTATAGGTTAGTTCTCATCCAATCATATACATAATAACAAAAAATATATAAACACGAGGATCATAATCGTCACATTTTTAGGTTTGGTATCCACGTAGCCTATGTTTTTTCAATTTATATTGGCATGCTAGAAGTAAATCATAAATATGATAAGTAATAACTAGATACATCATAACACATAAGCCACACAACAGATAAATCATACATGAGATAATTCATGCATTGAATACTTTAATAATAAAAAATGTAATCCATCAAGTGTTTTATATTACTAAGTTCATCTTTCCAACTAAAATGCATCAATAATATTACATAGTAGTCATAGACAAAACAACATGAAAATACAAATAGGGCCTCAATATAGGTAGCTATCTAAGTCAAAATGGGCATCATAAATGGTCAAAAAGTGAGGGGTAGTCACAACGTGTAGTCTCTACATCCTCTCAAGTAGTAGACTCTAAGCTATACTTGTCCCATTGGACCTTAACAAGTGATGCATGAGTTATCGAACCCTACAATCCAATATGCATAATGGTTCAACCATTATGGTTCCCACGTCTGAGACTTGCAATTCCCTCCAATTTAGTTTGTGAGATTCATTAGAAGCATAATTTTGTAGAACATCTACATGAAAAATTACATAGCATTCATAAACAAAGCAACATGAAAATAAAAGTTGGACCTCAACATAGGTAGCTATCTAGGTTAAAATGGGCATCATAAATGGTTAAAAATTAAGGGGTAGTCATGGCATGTAGTCTTTGCATCCTCTTAGGTAGAAAATTTCGAGCTATACTTGTCCCACTAGGCCTTAACGTGACCCAAAAAGTGATGACTAAGTAGTCAAACCCTATAGTCCAATATGTGTAATGGTTCAACCATTATGGTTCCCACATATGAGACCTGAAATTCCCACCAATTGAGTTTGTGAGATTGAATAGAAGCATACTGTTGTAGAACAGATACATGAAAACAATCATGAGTTTTATGCAAGTGGGGTGGTAGTACAAGACGATCGAAAATTGGTTGAATTTTCTCTCTAATTCTAAAAGGACCTATAAATCAAGATGAAAAATGCATCCCTTTCTCGAACCTAATGGTTCTCTTGTTGGGTCATATACAAATAAAAACTTGGTGTCCCACTTCATAACTTCGATCACTCTTACATGCATCAACGTGACTATTTTTTCTACATTGTGCTTCCTTTAACCTTTTTCAAATCTATCTTACCCATTATTCCATTTATTATACTAATTCTGACCCTACGATTACTCTATCCTCCAACCTTTACTAACTCAAGGATGTCCTGCATGGCCTCCCATATAGAGCTTGATAATGAGGCATCCCAATCAAAATGTGGTAATTATTATTATAGGAAAACTCTACCAATGGTAGCTACCTTTCGCACTAAGTTTGGTTGTCCATAACATACATTCTAAGCATGTATTAAATAACTTGATTTACTCTTTTACTCTTCCGATCTATTTCGAGATGATATGTAGTGCTAAAGTTCGACTTAGTCCCCAACACTAACTCTAGACTTATCCAAAACATAGATGTAAAGCGAAAGTCTCTATAAAAAAAATTATCTTTATGGGTAACCCATGTATCTAGATAACTTTTCTTATAAACAATTGTGCCACATTGGTAACATTGTAAGTGTCTGTCACAATAACCCATGTATCTAGATAACTTTTCTTATAAACAATTGTGCCACATTGGTAACATTGTAAGTGTCTGTCACAAGGATCAAATGGGCACTTTTGGTCAATTTATCAAATATAACCAAGATGGTTTTGTGCCTCTGTGATGTGAGTGACAAACCCACCATAAAATCCATAGAAATGACATTCCATTTAGACATAGGGATGTCATGCTCTGATGTCACATGTGAGGACTCATCATGTGGTCTTCTAACCCTTTTCATAATTCCATAGCATTAAGAAAACACATTTCAACATAATATTTTTCTTTTCTTTTTTTCCTTTGTTTTTAACAATAGCATATAAAAAATATGTAACTCATTTGATTTACAATGTAATTTACATAATTTAAATGACAATAAGAAGAGGATATAGTATGGTGGCTTGGTTTTGGTTCTCCTATTGGGACCATCCAACTAAATATGCCACCCTTCCAATTAGGTAGTCTATCTAACTTCCTACCCAAGGGAACCTCCGCAAGTTCCCTAGTTGTTTGAGCCCAAGTCCAATTGCAACCTTAGTGTGTCTGAGACAAATCCAACACCCTCCATACTACCAATTGCATCATCTTAGTCCAAGTTTTCCCTCTCCTGATTTCCTCCCTTCTCTTGGATCCCTCTCTCCCCCTTCCTAGTGCATGACCAAAAATCCCAAAAAAAAAAAATTCCAACTTAACCTCCCCACTTCCACTACACTTATGCCTCCCGTAGATATAAATGACACCCACCATAATAATTGTCACCCACTTTATTTATGCCATAGATCTCTTCCCATTCCTCTCCTCAAGCCCATCTCACTCTCCCTTATCTTCAAATTAATTGGAGGGAACAACCTTGTTAGAACCAACAAGGAATACATAGTAAAATAATAATAATAAAATATTAGTAAAATATCAATAATTAATCATGTTAGTCAACCTTATGGATTCACATGAATCCAATCAATTAAATATTAAATAATCACGTTTAAATATAATTTATTAATTATAAGTCAAGATTAAGGGTTAAGTAAGCAATAATACGGTTTAACTATTAAGAAAGATTAAGGTTAACCATAAGCTTAAACATTAATCAAGCTTAGGGTTAATTGTGGCTTATTCACTAATCAAGCTTAACTAGTAATTATTTGTCTAACATAATAGGCTATATGATACTAGTGTATTCATGTGAGGTGTGAGTATGTAGCTAGCATAAGCATACCTCGTATATATGGGCCCTAATAGTACTGATCTGTAGGTTGGGGTTGATGTGCTCAAATGGATTTGTAACAGTTGCCCCCTAAAGCATGAAGTCATAAATATGTATGTCGAGTGAAATGCTTTATCATGTGGAGAGGAGGTTTCGAAGCAGAAGGTGACATGCATCAATTACAATACATATATCATGATAATTTGATTTTTTCTCATGAACTTACTAAGGGAAGGCATACCCATGCTCAGTTTATAAACTTTCATTACATGTACAAATATAGTCGTCTACAGATATAGACCCATGAATGGATGACCATGAATGTAAGGCCATTATACATTTGATTTAGTACTACATCGTTCAATATTTCGCTCAAGTACAACTCTAACCATGTGAATAGATGATCTGAAGTCAAACATGGGAAGACATAGTCTGATTACCGACCAAGGATGTAAGTCGTTAACAGATGCGAGAGGAATCACCGATAATGATAATGACCCTCACAGTACTACAGTACATTTGGCATGGTGTGAATAAATGATTTGATGTCGAACACCATACAAAGTCTTTCGGTCGAAGGCCACTGATGTCAACCTATCACCGAAAGCGAGAAACCGGCCATTGATGTATGCAAGACTTAAGGTACTGAAGGGGTGTTACTAAGTCAACTTCTTGGATGATGTGCTGATGTCGACAAGAAGCGACTCGTTGCAGGAGGGCCTTGATGTATCTGACATCAATCACATGAAACGAGGTAAATTATTTTGGAGATGAAAAATCGATTGATGACAAAAGGTTCAGGAATGGCGGTCATGAAAATGAAGGTTTACAGTATTACAAAGGATGAAGTTTGAACTCAATGACTTCTCTTGAACATGTCGGCAACACTAAGATGAATTGGTAGCATTGACTCAAAATAAAGTAATGGATGGTATGATAGACCAACGGTGTGATAACCATCAAGGTTAATGACCCAACCCACATTGTTATAAATCTAACCCATAAATATTATAGATCTGATATAAAAATATAAGACAATGCAAATAAACCCAGAAATAATATGAAATGATTCTTTATTGATCAAACCCTTAAGGTAGGGAAACACCATACATTCACTCCTTAAGGAAGGAGAACACTCCACAAGCCATATGCCTGTTCATACAATAATCCTTGAAACTCTCCATGTAGAGTCTCTATCCTCTATATAGATCTCATACATACAATACCATGGATCATTACCATGGTTTCCTCATACCATCGAACTAATACCATGGGCCCATTACATTATTACTAACTACTTGTGGTCCCTTACATGATATGGGTTAACGACCTTATTTATTATTATTTCCCATCCCATTATTACATTATTACCTTGGGTACCTCCCTTTGTACTCCATATTATCCCCCCTAGGTATATAACATTCCACCCCCCTTAGCATGTTTCGTCCCCGAAATATGGGAAGAACACAAATAATAAGATCTACTCAAAAGAGTAGTCCACTGGTACCATGAACGTGCATCTAGCCATCCAAGAGAAAGGTGAACCCTCAATCTCGCTGGTGCCTCTCTTGCTTGAGATGGAAGTTGACCGTGGCAGCTCTTCTGTGTTGATGTGTAGTAGGTGGATCGTCGCTCCTCGCTATCCGTCATACGGGGATTGTTGTTCTTGTGGCTAATTGGTTGCCATCTTGTTGGTTGTTTTCTTGCGGGGTGATGTAGGTGATGATATGTTGAAGTTTTAACCCACAATATCTTTTTCTTTAATTCACCCTACTGTGGTGCCTGTTGTGGTGTCTTCGTTTCCAATATGACTTCAACCACTGAACCCTCATCAGATGTGTTCGCACCTGTTACCTTTTCGGCTTCAGCCTCGGTTTGTGTTTGATTTTCGACCATCATCTGCTCATCATCTGATATGTCAGTCCCTGGAACATCTTCTGCGTCAACCTCCGTGGACTCTACATGTTTATTGATGGAAATATCCTGTAATGTAATTTTTTTCTTTTTATACCAGAGCTTCAGGAATTTCTTCTGCACATTAATATTTATAGTACCCACTGATTCCATCCAAGGGTATCTCAAAACAACATCCATGTTATCCATATCTGAAGCATAAAAATCACCATGAAACACATACTTATCCATAGAAAGCTTCAAATCCTTATAAATTTGAACATCCTTATCATCAACCTGTGTATTTTCAATTTGTTTTGCTGGAACTTGCATTTTTTTGCCAAGTTGATATTTATGAGATTTTGCTTGCAACTCGGATTTATAGACACAATGATTTTCTCCTTCTGAATCAATCCCTGAACCTGCAATACGGAGATACTAGCAAAAAATAACCCTTTTGGTTCCTTGGTTTCCTTCTTTCCTGTAAAAATAAAATCTTTTCTAGGCTGTGTGTCTGTCTGTGTGAGCTTATCCACAAGATTAGATTTATGGTCAAAGCGCTCTATAAGGCTTTTTTGAAGGTATCCCAAGTCAAAAACCTTCCATTGGAATGTTGATGCTCTTGCCTCCATTGTCGTCTTTCATTGTCCAAGTACATGCTTCCCACCATAAGCTGAGTCTCATTATCATAGACGTAATCCAAATATTTCTCCATTTGTGCTAGCCATCTAGCTGGATGAGAGCCATCAAATTTATACAAGTCCCTCAAATTTTGATCTAGGCCTGCCATCACAAAAAATATTGGCGAAAATTTGAAATGGTCACAATTCTGTCAATATTGCTCAGAATCCCTATTATAACCTGTTTTTAGAAATGGAACAATCATTCTTCATCTGCCCATGTGCTAGAAATCTAGATCCAGGCACTTGGAATTTTAGATTTGTGCTGCAACTCTCTTGTCGTCACCACAATTTCTGCAAAAAAGCACTAATTTTAAATCAGCGATATCTCCTTTATCCGGACTCCGATTCGACTGATTTTTTTTTGAATTTGGATATTTTTTCACAAAGAATCTAGATCTACAATTAGATTTTGCATATGTTGCACTAGGACGTCCAGATCTGCGCCGCAAACTCGCTGCCCTAAAAATTGTCTACAACCCTACTGATTTTTAGATCAACGATATCTCCTTCATCCGGACTCCGATTCAACTGATTTTTTTTTTTTGAAATCGGCTATTTTTTCACAAAAAATACAGATTTGCAATTAGATTTTGCAGATCTAGCACCAAAACATACATATCTTATCTGCAACTCGTTGCCCCCGAAACCCTGCAAAAAATAATAAAAAAAAAATCTCCACTTTTTCCCAAGAAAGTGCTCTGATACCACTTGGTATAGCTCTAATACCACTTGTTATAGATCTAACCCAGAAATATTATAGATCTGATATAAAAATGTAAGACACTACAAATAAACCCAGAAATAATATGAAATGATTCTTTATTGATCAAACCCTTAAGGTATGGCAACACCATACATTCACTCCTTAAGGAAGGAGAACACTCCACAAGCCATATGCCTGTTCATACAATAATCCTTGAAACTCTCCATGTAGAGTCTCTAGCCTCTATATAGACCTCAAACATACAATACCATGGATCATTACCATGGTTTCCTCATACCATCGAACTAATACCATGGGCCCATTACATTATTACTAACTACTTGTGGTCCCTTACATGATATGGGTTAACCACCTTATTTATTACTATGGCCCATCCCATTATTACATTATTACCTTGGGTACCTCCCTTTGTACCCCATATTATCCCCCCTAGGTATATAACACACATAGTCACAGTGATGAGGTGAAAGTGTCATGTTTAAGAGCGACTTGCTACCATAAAGTGATTTCCCCTTTTTCCAATTTTCCCCAGTCATTACTAACCAATACCTCTTTATTTAACAAGCTTGAGGAGGATAACATATTATTTTTGTACAATTTAACCCTTCACGTGAATCCATCACTATTTTATGCTTTAACAAGTCTAGCGAAGGTGAAACTTGGTCTTGTCTAGATGGACAAGTTTGTCGCTATTTGATGTTTTTAACGAGTTTAACGACAAATATAACTTGGTGCTTTTCATATTTAGAGATTTTGAAAAGGGACGAAAAGGAAACTCCATAAGTTCTTTTTCATAAATTAATCTCTCAAATCCAAAAATGCATTAAATAATACAAGAGAGATATCATTTCCAATCCATTAATGAGCTAGAAAGGATAAGTGCTCGAAAATCTTTTCTTATTTAGAGAGTCCAAAAAGAGCTTAAAGAGGACTCCATTTTGAGGAACGAGTGGTGTCTAGGATAGCAACAGGTTCCGGTGATGTTGGAACTTCTCATAGATTTATGGGAATAGGTTGTCTAATAAGACCACTCATTGCAACTATTCCTCAAAAAGGGTAAAACAACCAAGTGAAAGAATGGGATGAAAACAACCAAGGCTCGTCTAACAGAAGAGGCTAATAAAATGGCAATCACAAGGGTTAAAAAAAATGGAAATGGGTTTATTTTTACACAAGCTTGAACCATAGGGAACTATGCTTGGGTTCAATTTCATGTTTACACAATCTTGAAATGAAAAACTATGCTTGATTTCAGTTTCATTTTTACACAAGCTTGAAATGAAGAACTATGCTTGAGATTCGTTTACATGTCCCCAGCATGATGAAAGGGAGAGTCTCTTGTAACCAGATGGAAATCGTTGCGATGAAGCAGGACAATTATCCAACACATTTTTGGCTTCGTCCAGATAGGGACAAAGGTGAATGGAGTGATTCCCTTCACATGACCTACAGGGAAACTTAACTTTACCACTAGGTGCATGCCCGCCAAGCTTCATTACATTCACCTAAGTAGACTACTTGTGGCTATCAGGTGGATGGAATGAAGGTTCATTTACGAGATCAAGTGTAAGACTCGACTAGGATTTTACGAGATCTAATCAAAGACTTGACTTAGAACTTGGGACCTTGTTTCATTTTTTAATGAGCTTCACACAAGACAAGGAACTCTGTTCAGAGTCCTTGTTTCATTTTTTATCGAGCTTGACACAAGACAAGGAACTATGCTCATGGGACTGTTTCATTTTTTAACGAGGTTGACATAGTAAAAGAACTATCCTCATAGACCCTTGTTTCATTTTTTAACGAGGTTGACACAAGACCAAGAACTATCTTCGTACTCTTTGTTTCATTTTTTAACGAGGTTGACACAACACCGGGAATTGTCCTCGTACTCCTTGTTTCATTTTTTAACAAGGTTGACACAAGACAAATAACAATCCTCATAGACCCTTGTTTCATTTTTTAATGAGGTTAACACAAGACCATGAACTATCCTCATGGACTTGTTTCATTTTTTTAACGAGGTTGACACAAGACCAGGAACCGTCCTTGTATACCTGTTTCATTTTTTAACGAGGTTGACGCGGTAAAAGAACTATCCTCATAGACCCTAGATCAAAACTCATAAGAAGTCATGAAGGAGAGATCCAGTTCCAATGCCCCCAATACATGATGTACAACATCACTGAATTGATCGTCAGTTGATGTAGGTATGGAACGGGTTGCCACATAATTAACACGTGGCAGGGATGATACCATTGGTACAAAAGGAGCATTTAGGGAAGATGGTTGACTAGGAGCCATATTTGGACAAGGAAATGAAAGTTGGTCAACAGTGACAATCCTTCCTTCATGTGGGAAACAAATCACTCGAAAGAGTGTTGAAACAATAGCTCCCATGTCATAAACATAGTCACGCCCTAGAAGTAAATTGTAATCTAAAGGGCCTGGGACTACCATCACGTTCAGATAAACGATTTTTCCTCCCAAAGTAATAGGTAACTGAGGGAGGATCCCTAATGGTTGACTGTGTTGTAACATGATTATTTTTTATAATTTAAATTTTCTGATATAATAGGTTTTAATAGTTTAGAAATAATAAATGGGTATGGAAGAGTAAATGTGCCCTCAAAATGTAAATTTAAGTTTCCTTAGCTAGTTGATTTAGTTAATCATGCATTTAAACATGATTAAGATGATGTAATAAAGTAAATTCAAACATGGTTTACAAACCTATGAGAACAAATTTTCACAAAATGAAAGAGGTTTTTGTTGATAACATCCTCATGTACAAAAACGTCTCTCAGTTTTGTAACATCTATTAGGGATTGGGAGATGCAAATGCATATTTAAAGGAATGTTTTAGAGAAATTTCATGTTTTAGTCACCTTTTTGGAGAGGATAGTGTGACTAAAAAAAGATGAATATTTGGAAACTGGAAGAGGTTTTGGTTCATAAAGTACCAGAATAGAAAAGCTTATCTCACTTTTCACACAGGTGTTAGGGGTTGGTATATGGACTCTCATCATGTTTAGCCTATTTTTTTGACTGTGTAATGTCCTGTTTAAGCCACCTTTTTGCAGAAAATATTGTGGATAATCATAGATGATTCTTGGAAAATGGAAGGAGGTTTGTGTTCCTAAGATGCTAAATTAAAATAACCTACCTCATATTTTAATCAGATATTGCATAATAATATATACAAGTACATCTTCACAACCTATTGTTCGGACAATGTAAATTCCTTTTTAGACATCTTTTTGCAGAAAGTAGTGTGAACAGCTGGAGATGAATTTTGAGAAACGGAGAGAGGTTTATCTCAAGAATATATTCATCTACAATGAACTCTCCCAAGTTTTATAGAACCATCTCGGATTTAGATATACAAAGGCATGAATGGACCCTATTTTGCAGGATTTCGGGAGGAAAATGCTCAAAGACAGTTTGGCCACCTCATCAACTAAGAGTTGCAATTCAATTCAAATTTATATTTTTTGTAAATAGCAATGCATAATTATAGTGCCAAGTAGATACATTACTTTTTAATGTTTTATATTTCAGTTCTATTTGTGTAAAACAATTTAAGATATTTGTAAACAAATCTTGATATTCTTTCAAAATATTTTAGTTTAGAATTTGTATAAATACTTCATCAATTGAAGTAATTGGTGTTGGATTTTGATGCTAAGAATTTTCAATCTGTAATAAGGCTTATGTTGTAGTTTTTCTAATGAAATCCTTACAGCTCTAGTTTTGACAAAATTTTGTGCTTCGAGTATGTTTTTCCAGTTTTTCATATCTTATTTCTACACATGATAAAAGTGTTTATAGGAAGGTCTACAAAATCATTATCTTTAGAAAGAGATTTGTTTATTGGATTGTTTGTTCATCATAACTCCTCTTTAACTGTTTTTTAATTGTGTTTTCTAACAGCCATTAAAAGTGATTAGCTTATTGGACTATTTTTTTGAAATAGCTCCTCTTAGAATTGGTTTAAGTTTGGCCTTATTGAATACTCTGAATATGTTTTGTTGGGCTATAGAAATATTCTACATGCATCCAAATTTCCCTAGTTGTAAAGTAGTTAGTTTGACTGCTCAATTATTAGGAATCCCCTTACATTCTTCTACCATAATTCTTGAAAAATCTAAGTCATTCTATCAGGCTGGAAGCTGACACTTTCAGAAGGGACCTTGTGAGAGAGGCTTTTAATCATGATTAGGGATTTTCATTGATCACCAACCACCCCCAATTAAAACCAGAAATCTGGCCATTGTGCTTCAAAGTTTGTTGTTCAGTGACAGGCGAATAGCGTTAAACAAAGCCCCGTAACAACTAAGGGAGCCCCCTCTGGTTCAAGGGCCAGCTTGAACCTAAAGGTTGGTTGAGTTGGTTTCCTGGCGTAGTTTTTCAACTAAGGACTACCTACAGGAAACAGGTACAACATTTGGCGCCGTTGCCGGGGAGCAAAGTAACAAAGATCTTTCTCCAGGGAATGATAAATTTTAGATCTATTTCTTGCTGGTGAACAAGGAATAGGAATTTGTATTGGTTGCATTATTTTCACCTAGCAACTCCACTTTGTCGGATGGTGATTCCACTAGATTATCGATCCCACTCTTGTTTTGAAATTTCAACTGCCTTTATTTCTATGCAAGGTTCATTGAAACTTGCAATCAGAAGTATATATATTTCCCTCTACAGAGGATGCAGCTTTTAAAGTACATCTATGAGTATAACTTTTCCATGGGATTTCATGTTCACATTGTATATATTCTTCAAATTTTTAGCTGCTAGCAACTTGGCTTTTCAATAAATCCACTCCGCACTTGGTTACATTGTAAATAATATTACACCTAATAATGTAAAGTTTTTCAGTTCAGTTAGATAGAGGTGTGGGATTGATTAGCTAGATTTAGATTCAAGTTGTAGTAGATCTATAATTGTTTCAGTTATATTTCAGATTGTAGTATTAAGTTTGGTTTGGTTGAGTGTAATGAATTCCAAGGGATTAGCTGATTAACTCCATAGCTCGTGAATTAGGCACTCTTGTGCTTATTTCCACTTACATTGTCAGTTGTTTCACTTTAGCAGTGTTCAATTTTCAGATTCCAGTGTGAAAGAGTATCTGAATTAGTGCAGGCATATGGTTGCATTTTACAGTTGTAGGTTGCAGTGTGCAGTAGTAGAGTATTCAAATGACAACATTGATCCATGGGGATTGGCTATATTTATACATAACATGGAAAATCAATGGTTGGTGGTTTTATGGTGTGACTCCATGCCCAACACTAAAGGCAACTAGTCTACTAGCTCTCTGCATCCCATAGGGGGAAGCAGTCCCCATTGGAGCTGATGTTGTAACATGATTAGTTTTGATAATTTAAATTTGTTGATATAATAGGTATTAGTAGTTTATAAATAACAAATGGGTTTGCAAGAGTAAATGCACCCTCAAAATTTAAATTTAAGTTTCATTAGCTAGTTGATTTAGTTAATCATGCATTTAACATGATTAAAATGATGTAATAAATTAAATTCAAACCTGGTTTACAAAACTCTGAGAACAAAGTTTCAAAAAATGAAAGAGGTTTTTGTTGATAACATCCTCATGTACAAAAACCTCTCTCCATTCTGTAACAACTATTGTGTATTCGGAGATGCAAATGCATCTTTGAAGAAATGTTTTCCAGAAATTTCCTCTTTTAGTCACCTTTTTGTAGAGGATAGTGTGACTAAACAAAGATGAATATTTGGAAAATGGAAGAGGTTTTGGTTCATAAGATTCCAGAATACAAAAGCCTATCTCACTTTTCACACAAGTGTCAGGGGTTGGTATATACACTCTCATCATGTTTAAACTATTTTTCCGACTGTGTAATGTCTTGTTTAAGCCACCTTTTTGTAGAAACTATTGTTGATAATCAAAGATGATTCTTGCGAAACGGAAGGAGGTTTTTGTTCCTAATATGCTAAAGTACAATAAAATACTTCATATTTTACTCATCTATTACATAATCAGGTATACAAGTACATCTTCACAACCTATTGTTTGGACTGTGTAAATTCCTTTGTAGACATCTTTTTGCATAAAGTATTGTGAACCGCCGGAGACGAATTTTGAGAGACGGAGAGAGGTTAATCTCAAGAACCTATTCATCTACAACAACCTCTCTCAATTTTTATAGAACCATCTCAAATTGAGATATAAAAAGGCACGAATGGACCCTATTTTGCAGGATTTCAGGAGGAAAATGCTCAAAGACAGTTAGGCCACCTCATCAACTAAGAGTTGCAATTAAATTCGAATTTCTCTTTTTTGTGAACATAAATGCATAATTATAGCACCAATTAGATACATTAGTTTTTAATGTCTTATATTTCAGTTCTATTTGTGTGAAATAGTTTAAGATATCTGTAAACAAATCTTGATATTTTTTCAATGTATTTTAGTTTAAAATTTGTATAAATACTTCATCAATTGAAGTAATTGGTGTTGGCTTTTGATTCCAAGACTCTTCACTCTATAATAAGGCTTATGTTGTAGCTTTTCTAATGAAATCCTTACGGATCTAGTTTTGACATAATTTTTCACTTTGAGTATGTTTTTCCAGTTTTTCATATCTTATTTCTACACATGATAAAAGTGTTTATAGGAAGGTCTGCAAAATCATTATCTTTAGAAAGAGATTTGTTAATTGGATTTTTTATTCATCATAACTCCTCTTTAACTGGTTTAGTTCTATGCTTTCTAATAGCCATTAAAATAGATTAGCTTATCAGACAATCTGTCTGAAATAGCTCCTCTTAGAATATGTTTCAATTTGGCCTTCTTGAATACTCTGAATATGTTTTTTTGGGCTGTAGAAGTCTTCTACATGCATCCAAATTTCCCTAGTCGTTAAGTAGTCAGTTTGACTACTCAATTATTAGGAATCCCCTTACATTCTTCTACCATAATTCTTGAAAAAGCTAAGTCATTATGTCAAGCTGGAAGCTGACACTTTCAGAAGGGACCCTGTGAGAGAGGCCTTTAATCATGAATATGGATTTTCATTGATCGCCAACCACCCCCAATTGAAACCATAAATCTAGCCATTGTGCTTCAAAGGCTATTTTTCAGTGATAGGTGAATAGCGTTAAACAATGCCTCGTAACAATTGAGGGATTCCCCTCTGGTTCAAGGGCCAGCTTGAACCTAAAGGATGGTTGAGTTGGTTTCCTAGCGTAGTTTTTTCAGCCAAGGACTGCCTACGGGAAACATGTACAACATTTGGCGTCATTGCCAGGGAGTGAAGTAACAAAGATCTTTCTCTGAGGAACGATAAAGTTGAGATCTATTTCTTGCTAGTGAACAAAGAATAGGCATTTGTATTGGTTGCATTATTTTCACTTGGAAACTCCACTTTGTCAAATGGCGATTCCACTGGATTACCGATCCCACTCTTGGTTTGAAATTTCAGCTGCCTTTACTACTATGCAAGGTTCATTGATACTTGCAATCAGCAGTATATATCTTTCCCTCTCAGCCATGGTCAGAAATCTAAAATGTCTACAGAGGATGCAGATTTTAAAGTACACCTATGAGTATAAGTTTTCCATGGGATTTCATGTTCATATTGTATATATTCTTCAGATTTTCAACTGCTAGCAACTTTGTTTTTCAATAAATCCACTCCACACTTGGTTACATTGGAAAGAACATTACACCTAACAATGTAAAGTTTTTCAGTTCAGTTAGATAGAGGTGTGGGATTGATTAGCTACTTTTAGATTCAGGGTGCCATAGATCTACAATTGTTTCAGTTATATTTCAAGATTGCAGTATTAAGTTTGGATTGGTTGAGTGCAATGACTTCCAAGGGATTAGCTGATTAACTCCATAGCCTGTGAATTAGGCACTCTAGTGCTTATTTCCACTTACATTGTCAGTTGTTTCACTTTAGCAGTTTTCAAGTTTCAGATTTCAGTGTGAAAGAGTATCTGAATTAGTGCAGGCATATGGTTTCATTTTACAGTTGTAGGTTGCAATGTGTAGTACCAGAGTATTCAAATGACAAAATTGATCCATGGGGATTGGTTATATTTCTACATAATATGGAAAATCAGTGGTTGGTGGTTTTATGTTATGACTCCATGCCCAACACTAAAGGCAACTAGTCTACTAGTTCTCTGCATCCCACAAGGGGAAGCAGTCCCCATTGGAGCCGATGTTGTAACATGATTAGTTTTGATAATTTAAATTTGTTGATATGATAGGTTTTAGTAGTTTATAAATAATAAATGGGTTTTCAAGAGTAAGTGCACCCTCAAAATGTAAATTTAATTTTCATGAGCTAGTTGATTTAGTTAATCATGCATTTAAACATGATTAAAATAATGTAATAAAGTAAATTCAAACATGGTTTACAAATTGCTGAGAACTAATTTTCAAACAATGAAAGAGGTTTTTGTTGATAACATCCTCATGTACAAAAACCTCTCTCAGTTTTGTAACATCGATTATGGATTGGGAGTTGCAAATGCATATTTGAAGGAAGGTTTTCCAGAAATTTCCTGTTTTAGTCACCTTTTTGCAGAGGATAGTGTGACTAAACAAAGATGAATATTTGGAAGCTGGAAGATATTGTGGTCCATAATATTCTAGAATAAAAAAGCCTATCTCACTATTCACACAGGTGTCAAGGGTTGGTATATACACTCTCATCATGTTTAGCCTATTTTTCTGTGTAATGTCCTGTTTAAGCCACCCTTTTACAGAAACTATTATGGATAATCAGAGATGATTCTTATTAAATTGAAGGAGGTTTGTGTTCCTACGATTCTGTAGTACAAGAAAATACTTCATATTTTACTCAACTATTACATAATTGGAGATACAAGTACATCTTCACAGCCTATGTTTCGGACTGTGTAAATTCCTTTTTAGACATCTCTTTGCAGAACATATTGTGAATAGCTAGAGATGAATTTTGAGAAAAAAAGAGATCTTTATCTCAAGAAAATATTTGTCTACAATAACGTCTCTTAATTTTTACAGAACCATCTCGGATTGAGATATAGAAAGGCATGAATGGACCCTATTTTGTAGGATTTCGGGAGCAAAATGCTCAAAGACAGTGAGGCCACCTCATTAACTAAGAGTTGCAATTCAATTCGAATTTCTCTTTTTTGTAAACATCAATGCATAATTATAGTGCCAAGTAGATATATTAGTTTTTAATGTCCTATATTTCAATTCTATTTGTGTAAAACAATTTAAGATATTTGTAAACAAATCTTGATATTTTTTCAAGATATTTTAGTTTAGAATTTGTATAAATACTTCATCAATCGAAGTAATTGTTGTTGGCTTTTGATGCCAAGACTCTTCACTCTATAATAAGGCTTCTGTTGTAGTTTTTCTAATGAAATCCTTATGACTCTAGTTTTGACAGAATTTTGTGCTTCGAGTATGTTTTTCTAGTTTTTCATATCTTATTTCTACACATGATAAAAGTGTTTGTAGGAAGTTCTACAAAATCATTATCATTAGAAAGAGAGTTGTTTATTGGATTCTTTGTTCATCATAACTCCTCTATAACAGGGTTTGTTGTTTTCTTTATGATAGCCATTAAAAGAGATTAGCTTATTGGACTATCTGTCTAAAATAGCTCCTCTTAGAATTGGTTTCAGTTTGGCCTTCTTGAATACTCTGAATATGTTTTGTTGGGATGTAGAAATCTTCTACATGCATCCTGTTAGTTCCAGTCTTCGCAGCCTGTCACCAGGGATCAACATGAGCTCTTACTATGTCTGGTTTTGTTATATGTTTTGCACATGATGTTCAACACAAAACATGTCACAAGTGTTTCTATCAGAAGGATCTCGGAAAAATCTTTCCAACGGCATATCACACTCCTGTAACCAGTTCCTGGATTAGAAGAAATGAATGAGTGATTCTTGGTTATGCATGTTTTGAGGTCAGTTGCTGCACACAATGATAAGTTTAGTTCAAAATCAGTTTCTAAAAGAATAGTAAGGAATTTTTTAAAATTGAGAGAGGTTTTTGTTCATCATATACCAAATAAAAAAAACCTCCTTCAGTTTATGCCCAGGTGCTACTATGTGGGAGATATACAGTGATATTTGGATCTTATAATAAAACAAAGCAAATTTTTCATATTTTTTACTGTTTTAGTCATTTTAGTGCGGGACCATTTTACAGCCGATGGAAAATAATTTTGCAAAACCCAAGGAATTTTTTGTTAAAAACGAGCCATATAACAAAAACCTCTTTCATTTTATCCATAGGTGTCATGGATTGGGATGTGTGACTAGATCGTTACAGCTCATTTTCACAGAATTAAATTTTTAATGATTTTCTGTTTTAGAGATGATTTTGTGGAACAGATTATGAGCTAATGGAAACGAATTTCCCAAATTTGAGAGAATTTTTTCTCCAACACTACCTTATATACAAAAAACTCTTTCATTTTTGCAAGAGGTGTTATGTTTTAGGAGATACGAGTTCATCTTCAGCACCTATTTTCAGAAATTCGGCCCAAGTTTAATGTAACTAATTCTATTTTGAAGAAAATGTTTGAGCTCAATCCCTTAGTACAAGGATGAGAAAATGTATATATTCTATGAATTTCATAGTGTAGGGGTTGGATTTTGGTAGAGTGTTGGACTCTTGGGAAGATTTTGGCACATTATTGTACATATTTTTCATATTTTGGCTAAGGAAAGATTAGAGGTTTTGCAACACCTGTTGGGATTCTTGTGGCTTTCAGTTCTTGATGGTGTTATCTCTCAGTTATTGTAAGTTTATTCATGTTTAAATGTATGCCATTCCCTTCTTATACTTCTGAAACTAAATGAATGAGTAAATGAGGTTGAATTCATTGTTTACAGTGCTCTTCCTTTAAATTGTTTAGTTTTACATGTTTTCGCCAGTTTGGAGAGGATCCATGTTCTCCTTTGCCCTCTTCAGCTCCTTATCGTTCTGATCCATCCATACACCTGATTAAAAGCATCAAGACTACTTCCTACCTCACCCCAACTCGAATTATGCAAAGATTTGACCTCAATCCCCGGACCCAAAATTGGTTTTCCCTTTTCTCCAACAAAAAAAACTCAAAAATTTAAATCAAACTTTCATATCTCTTTACTAGCCTAAAATCATTATTAATTTTGAGTCATCTCAACCCCTTGAAGACCTTTTACTGAGATAGACCCAGAGAGAGCCCTCTCCTGTCCTTGTAGGGCTAGCTACGAGGCTAAGCTTGGTTTGATGTGGCCTTGAGTTTTGCCTTCCTTAGCCTGAGGCAGATTTGAGCGCTAACACATCCAAATTTCCTTAGTTGTTAAGTAGTCAGTTTGACTGCTCAATTATTAGGAATCCCCTTACATTCTTCTACCATAATTCGTGAAAAAGCTAAGTCATTCTGTCAGGCTGGAAGCTGATACTTTCGGAAGGGATCCTGTGAAAGAGGCCTTTAATCATGATTAGGGATTGTCATTGATCACCAACCACCCCCAATTAAAACCATAAATTTGGCCATGTGCTTCAAAGGCTGTTGTTCAGTGACAAGTGAATAGCGTTAAACAAAGCCTTAGAACAACTGAGGGAGACCCCTCTGGTTCAAGGGCCAGCTTGAACCTAAAGGCTGGTTGAGTTGGTTTCCTGGCATAGTTTTGCAGCCAAGGACTGCCTATGGGAAACAGGCACAACAGACTGGTTCCTCTATTAAAACCTAATAGTTTTTGGGTAACAGACACAAGAGGCGGCGAACTAAGCACTTGCTAAGTAGTTGACAAATGAATACTCACTAATGCACCTTCATCTATAACAGCCCTAGATACAATCATATTACAAACTTGTATTATGATTTGGAAAGGCACATAAGAAGGAAGATGGAATCTAGCCAATCGATTTTAATCAAAGGCAATGACTAGACTACTTGGAGGGGGTACCGTAGAAACAGGAGAATTAAACCCTTAAGTTATGAGAACTGGAGGATTTTCCTCTTGTCTTGATGGAACAAGAGGACTGCCCCCAAGCTCATTAGAATCTGAAGAAACAAAAAGAACTTGAGTGGTATCATATTCACTCTCTTCGGGAAAGGTACAATTAACTGAAGGTGAAATTGGGTCAACTGTTACCTCGACCTGTTGATTTGGGTCAAGTATAGACTCATAGGATTCACTTTCAAAGAGAGTGGTTTCGACCGACGGTTGATTTTGGTCAGTCAATTCATCAACTAGTGAAGGATTTAGGGAGAGTTTCTTGTAACCAGATGGAAGTCGCTGCGGTGAAGCAGGACAGTTATCCAACACTTTTTTGGCTTCATCCAGATAGGGACAAAGGTGAATGGGGTGATTCCCTTCACATAACCTACATGGAAACTTAACTTTACCCTTATTTTCATGAACTTTACTACCACTAGTTGATGGTGTGTGACCAACATAATCTATAGAAGTTGATGACACAGGATGATGTGAACGAGAGACCATTCCTCTAAGATTTGAGGAATATCAAGAAAATTTCTAAGAACATGGTCTCCCACACAAAGTTTGCATGGATATCAAACTTTGTGAGGCTTGATGGATGGTTTCTCATCTGATGTTGCATTCAAAGGAATGGTTGCATGGTTGCCCCTCCATTGAATTTTCTTCTTCTTCTTCTTCTTCCCTTTCTTCTTCTTCTTAGCCACCTGGTTACTAGTACCAACACTTTCACCAGGCGAAGAGGAAGAAGCGGAGGAAGAAACAACCGAGGAAAAAGGCAAAGGGTCAACTTTAGGATCAACTGGAGGTCGATTTTGTCCAATTGGAGGTGTAGTCGATTGCGGAGAAATCATGAAATTTTGAACCAAGGAGTTTGAAAACAACCATATTTCCAAACCAATGGTAAGTCTCGAAAGGGACAATGTAGCCATATAAGGAGCACCAATATTTCGGAAAGAAGGAAAAGGACTAGGATTACCATCAAAAGGAATTCCTTGATCGACGGGCTTTGGATTTGTCGCCATATGCTTCAACCTAATATCAACTAAAGAGTGAGCATGAAGGATGTTATTCGTGGTAAATTAATTTAATTTTAATCAAAACAAAATAAAAGAGGGATGTTCTAGGAATAAGGATTACCAAGTAATTGTGAACTGCAGAATACCTCCTGGCGAACCAAGAAGTACGGGTAGGCAATTTCCCCGAATGCTGCGTTCGGTGTATCATAGTGTATAAGGTGGCTGACTTGGTTACTTAAGGATGGATAGCGACCTAGTGTTGTCCTCCCATATATACCCGAAAGTACGTGGAGGCCCAATCCATATAAGCATTGTCTAATGGAAAACCGCACAGTGAGAGCATTCCTATATACTTTATGTACTGTAACACTACCCTATATACCTGAAGGGACGTGGACGAGCTATGATATACTCATGTACGTGGAACGAGGTATCACATTCGGAATGTATTGTAGACAAGTTAGTAATAGCTGCTTTGTTTTACGACGCCGGAACACATATCTAGCCTAGACCTCTAAATGTCTTTCGTTAGGTGACAATGGTCCATTAGGTAAATTCAGATAAATTTTAAGTTGATCTTCTTTAGGATTTTCCTTTCAAGGTTCACCACATGATGTATTTTTGCAATTCCTAAAATGCAAATAATATGATAAGAATTCTTTCCATTCAATTTAACAATGAAAATCCTTAGCTAGTAGGGATAGAGCAATTAGATATTTGACAAAGAGCAAAGAGCACATCTAATGCAATTTCCCTAGCTATTCCTTTCAAGCATTCACAAACTACAATATCTATAATGAAAAATGCATGTATTTCTTTTTGATTTCCCTTAATGTGAATGAACAAAAAGGAAAACTAATGCACAATCGATCAATAAACTTTTTTTATAAAAGTGACAATTTTGCAACAATTTTTTTTCAAGGAAAGGAAGACTTTACGACACTTTTGTTTTGAAAGAAATGAGGAATTATGACACTTTAAATGAAAATACTAATCATATGCATACATCAATCAATCGATCTTTCATGAATGAAGATTTGACGACAATTCAATTTTCGAAGGAAAAGACGATTTAATGACACTTTCTTTTGGTAAGATCAATCGACCAAAAACTAACTTCCAACTATAGATTGAAAATGACAAAGTAAATACATAAGAAACATTTATTAATCCTAGTCTAAGTAGGACCAGGTAAGGAGATGAGACACTATTTTCAAAGACAATACCCCATTAACATTCAACAAATCATTCAAATAGGAGAAAATTAGCTCAAAAACTTTAGCTCCTAGATGGGAAATTGACCCTCAAGGGATTAGCGTAGGAAGCAGTGAGATACAGTGCACTGAAGCACACTGGATCTATGCAAGAAGTGAATTGCAGTGCATTGTGTCCTTCATTGGGCTGCACTAGTGACAGTAAGTAATTTTGAAGGCAATTTGGCACAGTTTTGGCTCAATTTTCAATGAAAGAAGATTGAAATTCAATCAACGACCACAAGTACAATATGTAGAAATGTCTTAAGAGCCTGATAAGCTACTAAGATGGATGATCGCTCCCCAGTATGGTCGCCAATTTGTTTTGGGAAGTTTTAGTGTCTACGGATAAACACTTAAACCCCTAGACTAGTAGCTATGTCTAGAACAACAGTGCAAAGCAGTCTTTACTTTTTCTATGACCAATAGATTAAATAAGAGGTAAAGAGGCCTACCTGTAGCTTTCACTTACTCCTTATCTCCCTTGACCAATTTTGTCGCTCCTATCCATACTTAATTCTCTTGAAGAGTACCTACACACAGACAGAAGAAAAAAACCGATCAAAGCATATGATAATGATCTATTGATTAAACATAGCATGGAATCAAGTACATAGTACACATATGAAAGCATCAATGAATAATGCAAGCATATGGAAAAGGCTTTGAACAATTTATTAGTGAAAGGAAGAGTTACAACCAAATTTGCTTGATTCAGCATCACTCCTCCAGTTCAATCCCATCCTATCATCATAATAAGCAAGACATTTTGACATCATTGCAATACTTGAAATCAACTCAAGTCTCATACTAACAACATCTCCCTATAATTCAATAATTTCCAGCCCCTGATCACTTAGATAAGTGATCTTTTTATAGGTGAATGAAGGAAGTTATGCCATAAATGATGATAGTGAATTCCATCCCAAACTTAGGATTTAGTTCCATGGAGGAAGGGATAAAGGGATTGATGTTCCTTAACTCCCTTCCTCATCCAAATTTGAGCTCAAAGGAGTAGATAAACTTGGGAAACTTCTAGATGTATCCAATGGATAAGAATATTCCCAAACCCCAATGCAATTTCGCTCAAATACGCCCAGCGCAGGCCAAAGAGGGTTCAAGTGTGTTGCATAGCACCATATAAATGTATGGTCTACATTGCAACACACCCTAATGAAGGCCTGCCTATGCTGATCTTCTTAAAGGAAATTTTTGGATTATTTCAGTCATGGAACTTCCTGGGAAGCTAGGCATTCTGATGGTTGACTTCTTTAGGGCATGTAACAACTGAATTAGAGTTTGATGGGCCCTAATAGTACTAATCTGTAGGTTGGGATTGATGTACCCAAATGGATTTGTAACATATGGGAAGCACAAGGCGTCGTGGATGAAAATATTAAAAAGGTTATGGTGGTGAGCATGCTGCAAGATCACACATTAACGTGGTATATGAAGCATTCTAATGACCACCGAAATGCAGGAATTGCAGAAATCCAAGTCATGCTAAATAGGGAATTTAGCAGGCCAAAATTAGAAACCCAATCAATCATCGGGTTTAAGGAGATCGTGATGCTCCCAGGTGAAACCCCCTGGGATCTGGACCAAAGGCTGAAGAGTATGATCCATGAAGCCAATATGATCTTAACAGATGCACAACATCATGCATGGTTTGTGGCCTCACTTACGCCACACTTAAGGACGACGTTGTCACAACAAAAACTTTCCACCCAGGCTAAAGCATTGGAGATGGCAATGAGATTGCATGAGACCCCTATACAAGACCCTGGGTTTGGAGTCCAACAAATCCATGCACAACTGCAGAATCTGTGTCTGGAAATGAAAAGTTTGAAACATGACAGGACACCTCAACCAGAGGTACGCGAGGAAGTATGGTGCATAAAATGCAAAGGCCAAGGGCAAGACAAGGACCATTGTCGAGTATTCGCAAACTACGTGGTAGGAGGAGGGCTGATGCCACTAAGACCGGAGGCACAGGCAGGACCAAGAGCAGCATCTACTTTATGGTGCACGATCTGCTAGATAGGAGGAAAACACACCATGGATAATTGTCATATGTTGCAGAAGTATACGCAGACGTCCAAACAATTGTTTTGTAATTTCTACAGGTCAATAGGCCATGACAAATGCACCTTCTTAAGCTATGAACTAATGATAGATCGGACTCCTGCCTACAGGGTGTAGACTAAAACACGAGCCCTTGACCCAAATGCAGGAATGGCGCGAGCTGGGTTTCAGGGGCGCGGTCGAGGTCGGGGTGGAATAGGACTAGGAAGGGGTTGCGTACAAATAATTCGTTACAATTGCAGAGGGCCAGGGCACTATGCTCGTGATTGTACAAGCCTGAAAAGAATATCATGTTGTTACTGTACTTAGTTTGATCATGAGGCAAAAGAATTCCCTTCGTTGATAGTGAGGATGTGCGAAAGGGGGTACTCTAGCCACCTCCGACTCAGAATTTACAAATGATGAGGTTTGAGTTGCGCGAAGAAGACTCGAATGTAAACATGATGCTCAGGAGCGGTATGACCATGGGAGATGATAAAGAAGAATCCAGACGAAAGTGCGTAGGTTCTTAAGGCTCCTACAAAGGAACCCGTGTTTGATTTAGAACACGAGAAGGAGAAATTCATGGAAGCTAAGAAGAGCTTCATGGAGGCCTCCACTTCAGGTAGTAAGGATCAACTAGAACGAGGGATAGATCCTTCAGTGCTCACTACCTTTTTGGAGACATGCATGAAATTGCTGCATGACAGTAACGCAGTCAAAGGATACAGGAACTTATCACTAGGTGCACAGGGTTAGGAGAAGCATGCGTAGTCTAGAAACTTGGAAATCATGCATTGCGCACAGGAAGGGAAATGAGGTTGACTGCACAAATAGGTGACTACGAAATGGATCAGGTAATCCTAGATATGGGTTCGGATGCGAATGTACTACCAAAGCAAACATGGGAACACATGGGCAAACCCACGTTACAATGGTCCCCTATTCAGTTATGAATGGCAAACCAACAAAACATTTTGCCCATGGGAAGATTGCAAGGGGTAACAGTCGATATTGAAGGTGCGAGCATGTAGGCAGATCTTGAAGTGATAGAGATTGTCGATGACAACAATCGCTATCCCACGCTACTAGGAATAGACTAGGCCACTGATATGAATAGAGTCATAAATCTGAAGAAGCGCAAAATTATCTTTGAGAAAAAGTCACTACACATGGTTGTACCGCTAGATCCAGCCGAAGGAGTGCGATACACTGAACCGATGTGCGATGAAAATAGTGATGACAATCTCGATTGCATTTACAAGATAACTGCACGAGAAGAAGATTGGGTGAATCTGACTGCAGATGGAAGGATTTCATGGGAGTGTGAAAGCTCCTACACTTCAGATTCAGACGAAGAGATAGAGCAATGGCAGAATCGGCTGCACGAAGTAACAACGCTTAATTGCAACATGATGGTTAGATCACTATGTTACGTGACAACAGAGGTAAGGGAGTTGTCGACATATGATGGATTGTTAGCGGTAGATGAATTTCTGAGAAAATTTGAAAGCACAGTACCAGAACAGAAGCAGTTCAATGCCCTAAAGTGGGCAATGTGTGCAACACCCGCACGATGGTGGGGTACGCATCAAGGAAATTTTGAGGACTGGGGTGAATGCAGAAGGATGATACACCGACGTTTTGGAAAACCCCAGCTGATTTTATATATTTTGAAGTCCGGCTTGGTTGGATTTTCCGTTGTTTTTAGAGTATTTCCTGTGTATTTATCTGTGTAAACAGAGAAGCGATTCTTTGGGATTTTCACCCACGCTGATCCTTTCCATTTGAAAACAGGTGGCCACCATACCTTAGAGCATTTTGCAATGATTGTTTAACTTTCAATAGGGATTTGAATGAACAGCGGCTGAGAGCCAGAAAGCCCAAGAATGGTGCTGAATAGACAATGCTGATAAGCTTAAAAATCCATACCATAATAGAACAGAGACAAGTAAGAGGTTAGAGATAGAGGGGATATAAAGAGTCAGAGAAACCACACAGCTACGAACAGTTGATCAGAAGCACTGAGAGGAAAAGTCTGTACTCTATAGACTCGAGGTTTTCGAGTGGAATCCTTGTGTAATATCAATGTTGTTGTGTTATGGCTCTGATTGAGCTCACACTTGTAAAATTTGTTCATGAAGACATAATATAGAGATCAGCACTGAAAGCGGGACTAGGAGACATAGGCAGGATGTCTGGTGAACTCCTTGATTATTTTTTTTGCTGATGTGTGTGTCTGTTATGTTTTCTAACTGTTAATTGTCTATATTATTCGCAATCTTTTCAATCCATTATATTAAGTAATATAGGCATTCCTACACATGAGTCTGTAATACCTTAATATTGATTAAGATCTCATTTTCAGATCATGTGGTATTAGAGCTTAAGGTTTTGTTAAGGTTAGACAAGCTTGTGTTGGATATTGAGTGTTAACTAGATTAAAGATCAGACTAGGAGAAGGAGAACTTGTTGAGGCTAATCCAGAGATTGGAAGAGTCTATTCTCAGAGGAGAATGGCAGAAGAAACTCCATTGGGATTAGAATCTCAATTTATAGAGAGTTTTAAGACACTCCAAGCCATGGTGGAAGCGAGGTATCTGGAGTTTAAGAAGGGTCGAGGTGAAAGCACTTGAACATCGAAACCAAACAAAGGAGCAGAGGAACATTTTCTAGTTGCCCCTCTAAAAGTCAAAGGGAGAGGGGAAATGCCTCCTCCACCATCTCCTCCATCATCACCTTCATCATCCTCATCATATTCTAACTCTTCTAAGAAGAAGAAGAGAACTTCCTTAACCAAATTATATGTGAAGTTTGATTTGCCAATTTATGATGGAGAACTCAATGTAGAAAGCTAGATAATTGGATAATACAAATTGATGTATATTGCAGGGTATAGAACGTTGATTTAGAAAGGAAGAAGATTCAGCTGGCTAGCCTTCGACTTGGAGGAACTGCACTAGTATGGTGGGAAGGCAAGACACAAGCTAATCTGCAAAAACATGGTAAAATCATTTCTACCTGGAATGAATTTGTTTCTACTATCAAAAATAAATTCTATCCTTTAGCTTACATGTAGCAGGCAATGATGAGTTGGCAAACTCTTCGTCAATTGAAGGGTCAAAGTGTACAAAGTTATACTCAGGAATTCAGAAAGAGAGCTTTAACTCTAGGTATATCATTAGATTCACCTGAGACTTTATTGAAGTATATAGGTGGTCTTCATAGCTATTTAAAGCATACTATTCTCATGTTTAATCCCACTAGCCTAGATGATGTATCAGTTCAAGCCACACATATAGAAGCTAGAGGTAAGAATGTAAACCCAGAGCTTGGGGGATCATCTAAATATTCTGTAAGAAAGAGCAAGGAAAATAAGAAACTAAAATGGAAGGAGAGGAAAGCAAACATTGTAAAGAAGGATAAACCTTCATGCACTCATTGTAAAAAAGAAGGACACAATGAGGCACACTGCTAGTTTTTGTATCCAGAACTGAAACCTAAGGAGTTCGGTGGTAAGAAGAAAAAGAATGCTGCTGCTATTCAGCGGGACTTGGGATCAAATTCAGGCAATGAAACAACAGTTACAGCCACAAGTATTAAAGGTAAAGATTCTGAAGCATCAACAAGTAATTATGCACAATTTGTTGTTAATGAAAGTAATGAGAGGGAAATAAATGAGCTTTTTCGTATTAGAGTAATTTCTAAGAACAATAAGATTGATACTTTGTTGGATAGTGGATCACAAGTAAATTTGATTTTTGAATAATTGTAAAGAGGTTGGGATTACAAACAAAACCTCATGAGAAGCCATATCCATTAGGTTGTGGTCCGAATTGGATCCTAAAACACTCTTAAAAGTTTCGTGAAATCTATAAAACTCATACGAAAGTTTCAAAATGCTATGGATGTCGAGCTTATTAGAAATAACCTCTAAACAATAGAAATTTGTGGTCAGCGCGAGCAACGAGGACCCTTGGTTAAAGTGCGCAGTCCGTTGGCCCATGGTAACTGCGTGCTAGCTCAAACTGGAAAAATGGGAAGTTAGATCCAGAAACGGAGGCAGTTTTTGAAACGAGATTAAGGCTAAGTGCTAATCGCGTATCGCAGGGTGTCCCCCTTAGTGAAGGAATGCCCTGAGTGCTTGGTCATGGGGAAAGGCATAAAACCGTATGGAAATCACCGATTCCATTAGAAGGCGGGCCCTGCACTAAAACCAGCATGATATCGAAAGGACCTCACGCGGTAAGCAGGTTCGATCGCGTCCCACTCGATTCCATACAACGGGTGACACGTGTCCAACGGATGAGAGAGAAAACTGCTCTCATCGTGTGAGTAAAGGTCATGCTACTTACCCACGCGATATGGATGGAAACCGTAGGATCTAGAGGCCCCAGATCAATGGCAGAGAAGCAATCCGATGGGTGACTGGATTCAACAGGGAAATAGGTTGAGGTGGATAAGATTTGAGATCTGGCATGACCAATGAGTTGGCAGTGGAAGCAGTTTCGAGGGAAATCTTCGAGCAACGGAAAAAACGACTATTCAACAAGTGTTGACACTCAGTTCGTGAGGAAACAGGTGGCCACCTCTCTATGAAGCATTACAGTGATGATGACACAGAGCATGAGAATTCCAGCGGATAGAGGCAGGAGATATAGAGAGCTGAGAAGTAGAAACAAACAGTCAGGGAGCAAATTGGCTTTAAGCCACAAACGGACAGAGAAAGCGGAGGGAGGAAGAAGCAGTAAAAGAGAGTAGAGAGAGAGAGAAGCAAAAATTATAGAGAACAGAGAAGTTGAGCTAACTTGCAGAGCAAAGGCAACATCGAGCAGACAGAGACAGAGAGAGCCCGAGATTCTGTGAACTCCAAAGAAGGCTTGAGAGGTTCAAGCAACTCCTCTATGTTTACCTGTCAGGTATTGAGTGCCAAATTGGACTCATACCACTGAGACCAGTTGAGGTCAAGTTTCAGTAAGGGGAGTCTATGTACTCTAGAGACTTGGGGGATCCAAGTATAGCCCTTAATCATTATCTATTAAGTGAGACTCAATTTTAGCTCACTGTTGTAAAACTCTGCTTTTGAAGACACAATAGAAAGGCCACCACTGAAGGCTGGACTAGGAGATGTAGCCCAGGAGAATTGGGTGAATTCCTTATTAAATTTGTTGTTTTTATGTGTTTTCTTACTGTGTTCTCTTACTATTTCAGTGTCTGTGTATTTCACAATCTTATTGATCCGTTGCATAAAATAACATAGGCACACCCCAGCACTTGAGTTTGTAATATCTTCATTAATTAACTAATATCATTCACGAGTGATTTCAGATCAAGTGGTATTAGAGCTCTAGGTTGTTTAAGGTTGGACAAGATTGTGCTAGATTTTTTTATTGAATGCTAACTAGATCAAAGCTTAAATTAGGAGGAGAGTTGGTCAAAACTAACTCGGAAATTGGAAGAGTCTATCCTAAGAAGAAAATGTCAGAAGAAAGTCCCTTGGGACCAGAACCCTAATTCATAGCTAGTTTCCTGGCCATGAGGTCCATGGTAGGGGAAATGTACAGGGAGTTTAAGAAAGGTAAATATGAAGATTCATCACACTACAAAGAAAAAGGAGAAGAAGAATCTCTCCTCTATGACCACTCAAAAGGAAAAGGGAAAGAAGAAAACTTTCTCACACCTCCTAATAGCCTTGAACATAACAAGAAGACATATTTGATTAAATTATATGTTAAATTTGATTTACCAATATATGATGGAGAGTTGAATGCAGAGAAGCTGGATAATTGGATCAGACAAATTGATGTTTATTGTAGAGTGCAAAATATCGACTCAGACAAGAGTAAGATTCAGCTGGCCAACCTACGCCTCGAAGGCACTGCCCTGGTATGGTGGGAAGGTAGGACACAAGCTGACATGAAGAAACATGCTAAGATTCTTTCTTTATAGAGTGAATTTGTTTCTGCAATAAAAAAGCAGTTCTATCCACTAGCTTACATGCAGCAAGCCATGATGAGCTGGCAAACTCTTCACCAATTGAAGGGGAAAAGTGTACAAGGTTACACCCAAGAATTTAGGAAGAGAGCTTTGATTCTAGGAATTTCATTAGACTCACCTGAGACTCTTTTGAAGTACATAGGTGGTATACACAGCTACATGAGGCACACTATCCTCATGTTTAATCCCACTAGTATAGATGAGATATCTGTGCAAGCTACACATCTAGAAGCTAGAGGAAAGAATGGGAACCCAAAACTTGGGGGATCATCCAAACCCGCTACAAGCAAGAATAAGGAGAAAAGAAAACAGAAATGGAAAGAGAGGAAGGCCAACACTGCATAGAAAAGCAAGTCTTCATGCACTCACTGTAAGAAGGATGGGCATGATGATGAGCACTACTAGATTCTGCATCCGGAGTTGAGACCTAAGAACTTCGATGGCAAGAAGAAGAAGACTGTTGCAGCTATTTGGAAAGATTTGGGGTCGGACTCAGGAGATGAAACAACCATTGCAGCCACAGGTATAAAAGGTAAAAATTCTGAAGCATCTATTAGTAATTCTACACAATCTATTAATGATGAAGAAGAGAGAAAAAGACACGAGCTTTTCCATATTCGAGTTATTTCCAAACATCAAAAGATTGATACTTTGTTTGATAGTGGCTCACAAGTAAATTTAATTTCTGAAGCAATTGTAAAGAAGTTGGGATTACTGACTACACCTCACAAGAAACCATACCCATTAAGTTGGTTAAGTGATAAAGCACAACTACAAGTGACTAGACAATGTAAACTTAATTTTTCTTTTGGGTCAGCATTTGTAGATGAGGTTGAGTTAGATATAGTTCCTTTGGATATCTGTGGAATTGTTTTGGGAAGTCCCTACTTGTATGATAGAAAAGCTATTTTCTATAGAGCTGAGAACAAGTATCTACTGGCTAAAGATGGAATCGAATACTTTGTAAAGGCTCATAAGCTCAAGAATAATTATACTCTCAAAAACTTAGGGCGGATGAAATGAATTGTAAATTCATGCAAACAATTTTTACTGATGGTTGTAAAGGAAAAGAAACCTGATAAAACCAATGTATTTGAGGGCTGTGATGCTAAACAACAAGCTAATTTAGAAAAAGATGTTTTAGAATATGATATCTTGTTTCAAGAACCTAAAGGTCTGCCACCCAAAAAGGAAATAGTTCATGATATTAATTTGCAGCAAGATGCTCCATTGCCTAACATCGAAATGTAAAGGTTGTCCACTTTAGAGAATGAAAAAATCAAGAAGCAGGTGAAGGAGTTGCTCGAGAATGGGTTCTTCAGACCTAGCACATCACCATGCGGGTCTCCGATTGTTTTGGTAAGAAAGAAAGATGGCTCATGGAGAATGTGCATTGATTACTGAGCACTGAATAAGATAACAATAAAAAATCGTTATCCCCTTCCTCGCATAGATGATATATTAGATCAATTGAAAGAAGTTGTTTATTTTTCCAAGTTAGACTTGCATAGTGGATATCATCAAGTTAGAGTTTTAGAAAAAGATGCATGGAAGACTGCTTTCAAAACAAAGTAGGGATTGCATGAGTGGTTGGTTATGCCTTTTGGCTTAAGTAATGCTCATGCTACTTTCATGAGAATAATGAATGATGTACTCAGACCTTTTCTTGATGATTTTGTTATTGTATATCTAGATGACATTCTTATATTTAGTAGAACGTGGGAAGAACATTCAAAGCATGTTAAGTAGACACTAGATTTTTTGAGGACAGAAAAACTTTATGTTAAACTCTCAAAATGTGAATTTGGAAAAACATCTTTGAATTATCTGGGACATATAGTAGGGGGTGGTGAATTGAAGATAGATCCCTCTAAGGTGCCAGTCATTGTAAACTGACCTAAACCCAAATCTGCTATAGAAGTTAGAAGCTTATTAGGAGCAGCGCAATATTGGAGAAAGTTCATTTCTAACTTTTCCTTAATTGTAGCTCCCTTACATGCTTTAATAGGATTGAGCAAGGTGTTTTAGTGGGGAGGAAAACAATAGAAAGCCTTCAACACCTTGAAAGAAATGATTAGTACAGCACTAGTACTAGCATTGCCTAATCTTCAAAGACCATTTGAGATCCAAATGGATGCCAGTGACCATGGGAGCAGTGTTGATACAACACAGTATACCCATATGTTATCATTCTGAGACATTTAATTATACAGTAGTAAAATAACCCACATATGATAAAGAATTGTATGCATTAGTACAGAGTGTGAAAAAGTGGAAGAATTACTTAATGGGCAAAGAGATAGTTATACATACTGACCATCAACCACTTCAATATCTACACTCCCAAAGTAAGTTGCAGCCATCAAGACACTATAGATGGATGGGTTTTCTACAACAATGTCATTTAGTCATCAGATATAAAAAGGTCATACACAATAAAGTTGCAGATATGTTATCTAGACCCATTATAAATGCATCCACTATACTTAAGCATAATTCAGTACTGCATGAGAGCTACATTGAACAATATGCTCAACATATAGATTTTAGAGATGTATATGCAACTTTAAGTCAAGGCAAACGAGTAGAAGAATTGGATTATCACATTAAGGACCAACTCTTGTATCATTGTGGGAAGCTATGCATTCCACAAACTAAAAGAGTAAAGATAATTTGAGAAGCACACACTTGTCTAATATCAAGTCATTTTGGGGTAAGTAAAACAATTTCATAGCTGCAAAGGTTTTGTTATTGGCCAAAAATGAATGAGACATTTTCTAGATATATAAGAGGGTGTACCATGTGTGCTAAAAGCAAGCCTAGCAATAGAAAACTACGCTTGTACACTCCACTTCCAGTTCCTTCTCATCCTTCGGAAAGTGTTTCCATGGACTTTGTTGGAGGATTGCCTAAATCTAGGAAAGGTCATGACTCTTTATATGTTGTTGTGGATAGGTTCAGCAAAATGTCTATTTTGATACCTTGTAATAAACAGATTACAGTTGAACAAACTGCAAAGTTGTTCTTTCAGCATGTATGGGTTCATTTTGGATTACCCACTTCCATTGTATCTAATCGAGACACCTAATTTGTTGGGAATTTTTGTTTGAGTTTGTGGGAACTGATGGACACCATACTAAAGAAAATCACAACCTTTCATCCACAAACAGATGGCCAGACATAAGTGGTCAACAAGACAGTGATCCAGTTGCTCAGAGGCTATTGTAGCAAGCATCCCAAACTTTGGGATGAAAATTTATGTTATGTGCAGCATGCTTACAATAGAGCAAAACATTCTTCTACACAAAAATCTCCTTTTGAGACCTGTTTTGGTTTCACACCAAGGTCTCCCTTGGATTTTGTCTTTGGTAAAGACATATCAGTTGATGGACACAGTAATGTGGACAAGGAAACCAATTTCATTGAACAAATCCAAGAGATTCACCAGGCAATACAAGGACAACTAGAAAAGAGCCAAGCCAAATACAAGGCAAGGCATGACAAGCATCAGATGGAGCATAGTTTCCAAGTTGGTGATCAAGTATGGTTGTATATTAGTAAAGACATAATGCAAGGTGAAGGTAAAAAGCTAAAGCCAATAAGGTATGAACCTTTCAAGATACTTCAGAAATTTGGTGAGAATGCTTTTCACCTTGATTTACCAGCTTACATGCACATCTACTCAGTCGTTAATGTAGACAGCTTGAGACTATTTGAACCTTCATTAATTGAAGATCCCAAAGAGTAGAGTAAATTGCCTTGTATTGATGATTTGTTACCTGAATATCTCAATGAATTTCCAGAAGATACAATTCTGGATAGGAAGTTGAGGACGACACGTAGGATAGATGTCGAGTACCTCAAGATTGGACTCAAGGGTTCAAAGCCAAGTAGTGCAAAATGGATAGAGATTGGACAAGTGAGACAACTATACCCTAACTTAGTCGATGCTTGAAAAACAACTTTTGGTGGTCCAAAAGCTTTTTTAGTGGGAAGGTGTTATAGACATTTTTGGGCACTGCAACCCCAATTAAACATTTCCATAAATCAAGGGCTCCTATGTCCCTAAAAGTGTTGTTCCATCCCCTAAAAGAATAAGGTCAGCTGATTACATCATCTCCTAGAAGTTCTCCATGAAAAATTACTCAGAATTGGTCAAAACTGGACCATCTCACCTGCTCCATGGTCAAAGTGTGATGAATCCCACCTAAATGCACACGGGAGGTGCGATGCATACTAAAAAGCCCTTCTATGGGGTGCGATGGGTGAGAGTGGACAAATGGAAGAGATAGTTTGCGAGGTGGATGATCATGGAATCTTCCAGAAACTTCTCCTGTGACACTTGCCTCTCTAAATTCACCCAGGGATGAGTAAGAGATCATCAATCTCCAAGTGGAATCAAGAACTATCAGAGAGAGGACACTAATAAAATCCCAGAATCTGACTCATCGCCCTACAATCATCTATATATGGATCCCTCATCCCAGAGATCCGGAGGCTGGAATTTTGTATCTTGTAAGGAAGTGTTGTTGGTTTCTTGTTGGACTATGATAGTGTTGGGTGATCTAAGCTTTTCATGAGGTGAAAGAAGGGCTTTCATGCTGGAGGATGACACTGGGTCAGAACAATTGGTTGTAATCCTCTTTTATATTCTTGACATTAATAAATCTATTCAAGTTTTCCTCTACATTCTTGTATATTTTATGATATACGCATTTGTGTGGTCAATATTCTGGTTCTATATTGTTTATGATTGTAGATCTTTGTTCTTCGATAGTATTATGCTGCTTTGATTCCACAGGTGCTTTTTGAAGCTAGGCAGATGAAGGAGAAGCAACAAGGATCTGTCAGAAGGGAGAGGAATCGAGCAAGGAACCAAGCGCAAGACTGAGGTTGGTGTCCTTCATTCCACTCTTATCTACTTCTCATAAAGGAAAACGAAAGTAGTTTTAGTTTGTTTGTTTCTAAGATAGCTACCAGTCTTAGTGGGACTAGCAGCTCCGAGTGGACACTAGATTTCCCAATAACAAAATGGCAACTCCACTGGGGAGAAAATAGATTGTTTGTTTGTTTTATAAACTTACAGACAGAGCCTGAAGTCAAGCCAGCTAGCCTTTGAACTGCATTTTCTATGCAAGTGCAAAGTAGATCAATGCTACTTCAGTCTATCTCCGAGTTTTGTTTATAAACTGAACAATTGATTTGAAAACCTTCTAATTGCCCTAGTGGTGGCTCTAGTAACCTCATTAGATCAGCCCCTGTGATTTCTATTTACTGTACATCATTTGCTCGGCCTAAATCCCTGAACTGAGTTGCAAACTATGACTAAGAACCAAGTAAAGTCTCATCCTGGTGCCATCGCACCCTCTCTTCAAGGAAATCTGGATGCATCACACTTCCTGTGTGCAGTAGGTGGGATGCATCCCTGTTTCCCTGTGTTACAGGTGTGATGATCTGGAAAAGACTAATTTTGCCTCCAGGTCTTGGTTTTTCTTCACTCTTTTCAGCTCTATTATGGAGTTTTGTTGTCTGTGATCAGTATACCATTGTGGAAACCACCTTCCTTTCCATCATTCCACCTCCATTGTACAAAGAACTGTGAATGTTTTACGTATTTTCCGCCATTTTCAGTTCTCTTTTGCAAAGTAGTAGCATAGTCGAACTGTCGTCTTTTGATTTGAAAGTGTCGCAAGTGTCGTTTTCAGTCAAAGAAAGGAATTCTATTATTCTTGATGGTCGATTATACAGTTACTCTTGTATTTCATTTGAATTAATAGTTTTTCAAGTGTCGAAAGTAGTTTTCAATTCGAAATAGTAAAGTGTCGTCATTATCTTCTTTTCGTTTTGAAGAGAAATTTGTTAGTATTGTCGCTTAGAAAAGATAATTCAGATTTGTACTTAGCATTCTTCTTGTCATCCACACATTAAGAAAGCTGAAAACAAATACATGCATGTGCATTTGCATTTAGATTGCTTGTTGGTTTGATATAGGACAGTGCATCTAGTGTGTGCTCTCTGCTCTATGTTGAAAGAATATCATCTCTCTTTCTTTAGTAGCTAGGATTTTCATTGCAAAAAGAAGATTAAACGATTGTTTATCATCTTAGATTGCATTTTAGGAATTGTACATCTACATCACGTGGTGAACCTGAAATAAAAATTTCTTAAGAAAGATCAACTGTAAAATAAATTTAATGAACATAAAAATGCTTTGGAACCTAATGCACAACATCTAGAAATCTAGGCTAGAGACGTATTCCGGCATTGTAAAACCTGGTAACTATCGCTTTCACTGTTGGTTGGGTGATTCCTCCTCTTTGAGACGACAAGTGCCAGTACAGACTTGTGCTCCCATGTACCATTGAGTATATATTGGGAGACCACAATAGGCTATATCCTTTATCCATAGGAATCTGTGTCTGTCGCCCTATCGATCACAATGCACTGAACACAGCATTTGGGAAGATTGGCTGCCGTACCGTAAAAAGTATTTTGCAGTTTTGCGATTGGTTTGGTAATCCCTGTCTAGATTTCCAGAGCAGTATCTTTCGTTCCTTTTCAGACTCCTTAAAGGAAAAGGTTCATCTGAGCACTTGTCACTTCAGGCTCATTAAAAATCGAAGGCGACTAGAGTCATCTTTTGTTTTTTCTCGACTCTTAAAAATTGAAAAAACAAGTTGTGTCAAAGCGTCTAAAATTTATTTTAATTGGAATAACACCACCTTTCCTAAGTTGGTCTTAGGTTGAGGAAAATGGAGTCCACCAACCAAGGAGTTCCCCTTGGAGGAAATCCTAGTCCCTTCTCCTCTTGGGGAGATTCTAGTGCACCTCACATGGTCACATTGTCACTTCGAGGATTGACAATTGGCTTGCCCGTATGGCTCTTCTCGACCTCCGTCATTCAGAATACCGCGATTCCTAAACAATCAAGTTAGTAACTAGATGATACTAAAGTTACCCCCAAACCTTCTACTTCACCCGATTCTCCCTCTCCTCTTTCCTCTTCACTTGATAAAGCCAGTAAGGCCCAAAACCAAGTAACTAAAAAGAAGTAGGAGAAGAAGAAGAAAGAGAAGAAGAAGAAGGAGCCAAATGCAAAAGGGGGCAACCATGCATCATCTAGCGAAAATCCACACACTGCACCATCCGGGCCTAAATCGCCATGTGCCATTTACAAAGGAGACCATTGCCACCAAGATTGTCCCTGCATCCCTTGGATCTTAAGGGACTGGTCTCCTCGTTTGCAAAACTCGGTGTCATCAACCTCTGAGGACCATGTTGAAAGTACACCATCAACTAGTGAAAGCGAAGCACCTGGAAAAAAAGGAAAATGTAAATTTCCTTGTAGACTGTGTGAAGGCAATCATGCCCTCCACCATTGTCCCTTCCTGGACGAAGCTAAAAGAGTTTTGGATTACCGTCCGGTTTCACCCTTACAGCTTCCTCCTGGATATAAGAAACTCTTGCCAAGTCCATCACTGGTTGAAAATCTGACTGGCACGCCATTGTTTTCAGTCAAAGCATCTGTCATTGAAGATAAACCTGTCGAACCCATACCAGACGAAAGTCAAAAGGTTGAGGTGGCAATCGACCTGGTCTTGTCTTCGGAAGGTCCATCTTCAGATGACACAATCACCGAAGAGAATGAGAATGATACCGTCCAAATTCTTTTCATAAACACAAACTCTGATGAACATGAGGGTAGTTTACCCATTCCTTTACTGCAGGAAGGAAGTTCGTCAGAGTCATATCCAGCCGTCTATTTGGTCCCACCTCCAAGCAACCTAGTTGTTTCCTTCGATTGGAACCTACTAGGCAGACCCAATTTACCGGCTAGTGTACCATTCCGAATCATTACACAAATATACAGGATGGTCATGGCCGGTACCATCATAGATGAAGGGGCTTCTGTGAGTATCCTTTCCTCGACTGCTTTGAAAGTGCTTTGTTCGCCATCGCTTCTACCTGAGATGAGAAATTTGATAGGCTTTGACAAAGGAACCAGTAGACTGTTAGGGATCCTTCCCAATATGTCGATAACATTGAGAAGGAAAACCGTTCGCATGAATGTAATGGTAGTCCAAGGACCACTGGATTATAATATACTCCTTGGGCGTGACTATATTTATTGCATGGGAACCATTGTCTCCTCACTCTTTAGAGTAATGTGTTTTCCGCACAAAGGCAGAGTGGTCAAGCTCGTAGACCAGCTGTCGTTTCCCGGCTCACACATGGAAAATAGTCAAATACCATCCCTAAGTGGTCTTTTCACACAAGGAATGTCTCATCAATCTCTAGTCCATCCACCTGATGAGTGCGAGTGATTTGGGAGGACATGACTGAAACCCAGGGGCATGCACCCTGGTCTGTTTCGGCAGGAAAACCTTGGTTATAGGGCAAGTTTCCGCGGAGGATATATGACTAGTCTGACACACCCGTCCGTTTAGGAAAATGGGATTAGAATGGAATAAGATTCCCTCAGCAAAGTTATGTGAGTGGAGGCGACTACGCCACTCGCCTTTGTCTATTTTGGTAGACATCGCCAAGGGAGTGTTTTGTCTGCGACGCAGATGGAAAGCTTTCATATGGTAGCTTGGAAATTTTTCGCTATACCTAGGGGCATGCAAACCTTTTCGCATGCAAGCGAAGAGTGACCACTTATTTTCTTAGTTTGTAGTTTCTCAACCCTTTACACTCGTAGGATTGGTCATTCCTAACTTGCATAAAGAAAGGATCTGGGGCAAAGCTTTGTAAGGTGCAAGCTCCTTAAAAAATGGCATCTTAGATGAGACATCCTTATTATACGATTGGCACAAGAATTTTTATCGTGGAATTCAAGCTCGTTAAAAAATAAACATAAGCAATGAGCAAGCGTTCCCCAGAGTTTAAGCTCATTAAAAAATGAACTAATTTCTGGTAAATAACCATTGTGAACGCATTATCATCAATTTTTAAGCCTTGGTCGTGTTCTCATCATCACCTCCACTCTGTTTAGCCGATCATTCACCTCCATTTGATTGTTTACCGCTTTTGAGGAATAGCTGCGAAGAGTGATCCTGTTAGCCATCCTCGTGACACTGCCATGATTGGAAAGTTCCAAACCTTACTTGGAATCAGCTACTACCCAAAAATTATCACTCGTTCCTCAAAAAACGAGTCTCCTTTAAGCTCTTTTCAACTGACTCATAAAATATGAAAATATTGTAGAGCGATTGGCCTCTCCAGCTCGTTAAAGCAACCGGAAGTGTTATCCCTCCTCTAGATTTTAATATTTTCCAATCTGAGGGATTATTACACAAAAAGATCGAGCACTTGTCTAATGTTCGGCTCGTTAAAATTACCGAAAATTCATCCCTTTTGTATTATTTTATACTTTTTTGGACTTAAGGGATTATATGACGAAAAAGGATCACTAGATTTTCCTTTACGTCCCTTTTTAGACTCTCTAAAATTGAAAAGGACCGAGTTATCTTTGTCATTAAACTTGTTAAAACCGAATAGCGACAAACTTCTCCATACAGACGAGAATGAGTTTCACTGTCGCTAGGCTCGTTAAAATATAGCGACGGGTTTGCCCGAAGGGAAAATTATAGAAAAAGCATATGTTATCCTCCTCAAGCTTGACAAAAATAAAGAGGTACTGGTCAGCAATGACTGGGGAAAAATTGGGAAGAAAACTTGAAGAAACTTTATTGGTAGCAAGTCGCTCTTGAACGTGACACTTTCGCTCCGCATCCGAGTCGGGTTGGGTTGTTCCGTTCACTGGTCATATTACCATTGGTCCATCACACCATCCACATTTAGGGTTAACGCTACCAATCCATCATTTCAATGTCACCAGTATGTTCAAGAGAAGTCGCTTAGAGAATTCGCCTGTGTCTCATCCGCTGCAATACATTCATGCTCCATTCTTTCATGACCGCCACCCTGAACCCTGTATCATCAGATCGTTTTCACCTCCAAAATCATTTACTCCATTCCATGTTGTAGATGTGGTATTCATTAAGGCCCTCCTATGACGGGTCACTTCTTGTCGACATCAACTCATTATCCAAGAAGTCGACTTAGGAACAACCCTTTCAGTACTTTGCAGCTTGCATGCCTCAATGGCAAGTTTCTCACTTTCGGCGACAGGTTTACATCAATGACCTTCGACCGAAAGATTTTGTGTGGTGTTTGACGCCAAGTCCCTTATTCACACCATGTGAATTGTACTGTAGTACCTTGAGGGTCATCATCATCATCGGTGATTCCTCTCGCGCCTGTTAACAGCTTACATCATTGGTTGGTAATCAGGCGATGCCTTTCCATGTTCGACTCCAAAACGTCTCCTCACTCAGCACAACATACCGATGCATTGTCAAAATCAAGCAAAAGTTCAAACAAAATAAGCGAGACTTTGGATCTGCAAATCCGAAGCCCAAAGGACAAAGCCAAGGCAGGGTGACCAAAGACAACCCCTCGAAGCCGCGAGAAAAGAACAACACCATGAAGCTAAAGAAGGACACAGGAAAGTGGTGTGAGTTCCACAAGAGTCCCACTCATAACACAAGTCCTCGGAGATATCTTTCCAATGGGCTATCATGCGTGTCAAACGGAGATAATATGACCAATTCGCGACCCCAGGAAGTTGGTTGTCCAACTCACCCCAAAACGGGGCCCACAATTTGGCGTTTCATCTTCTAGGGTTAGGTTTTGGGATGTGAAGGGTTTTCCATTGTTTATCAATAATAAATAGGCCTTTGAGTCTCATTGTAACACAGTTCAGAGGCATGTAGCCACCACATATCTTCTCAGAGATAAACTACCATCGCCCTAGCTGGTTTATTTCCATTTCTGGTTGTAAGCATGTTTCAGTATTTTCCATTAATGAAATGAAGTATTATTTCCGCTGCATCTTTGTGTATATGGTTATCTCTGTATTTTGTTGTATTCCTATTTAAATCCAGATCACAGTTAGTCCTACTGAAGTCAATTACGTGGAAATTGTTTCGGCCTCAAGTTACGTATCCTCTTATTTTCTTCTTTCGAGGTCTTCTCTCGATACGTATTCTCATCCCCATGGCTTGGCAGTTCAGAATCTCCTGACCCCCTAGCCAAGAATTTTCTTGTTAACGAGAGTATCATGGAAGTAATTTCTTTGGAGGAACCACCTTGGAATGATACTCATCATCATTCCTCGTTCCTGCCTAGCCCGACAATCATATCTACTTTTCTTGAGGAGTTCTCTTCTCAGTTTCCTTCCCTACTACTTCAGGTGTTAATCATGAAGCATGAAGTATGGTCGGAAGGAAATTTGGGTAATATTACCCAAACGATGCCAATTGATATTTTTGGCCAGCCTGGTGTCATTGAAAATGTCCATATCGGGGTAACTTGTTCTTTGGATGAGATCAAGATCTATACTTGTCTTCTTCAAGAATTATGTGATGTGTTTGCATGGTGATATGAGGAAATGGCTGGCATTGTTCCTAACATTTTCGTACATGAAATACCAACTTATCCTCACACGAAGCCTATTCGCCAACGGCTCCACCCAATGCACCCTAGGAAAGTCACCGCTACCAAGGGTGAAGTTGAAAAACTTCTCAAAGTTGGATTCATTTATTTGATCCCTCTCACATGTTGGGTGTCAAATATTGTATCAGTGACAAAGAAACAAGGCACAGTCCGCGTTTGCATCGATTACCATGATCTCAATCGTTCCTATCCTAGGGATAACTATCCCACTCCCTTCATTGATCAGATCATTGATGAATGCATTGGGAGTGAAATGTTTTCCTTTATGGATGATTTTTCTGGTTACGACTAGATTAACATTACATCGGTTGATCAAGAAAAGACATCTTTTATTCATCCATGGTGTTCTTTCGTGTACAAAAATCTCCCTTTTGGCCTAAAACATGTTGGGGCTACATTTTAGAGGGCGATGTCCTATGCATTTCACAGCATTCAGAACATCGTTCAACGTTACTTAGATGACCTTCCCGCTAATTCTCATAAGCGACACGATCAACCTGACCATCTTCAACATATTTTGCTTCACGATAGACACTATAGCATTCAGTTAAACCCACATAAATGTGTTTTCTACGTCGAATCTAGATGACTCCTCGATTTTATCATTTCCAAATATGGTATTTGCCTTGATCACCTTAAAGTTGAGGCCATCATTAATTTACCCCCCCCCCCCCCCCCCCCCCGCCATCTTCATTGCACCAACTGCATAGCCTACAGGGAAGAGCAAATTTCCTCTGTCATTTCATAGCCAATTATGGTGGGCTAGCTTCAGGATTTACCTAGTTTCTCAAGCAAGGAATGCCCTTTGTTTGGGATGAGGTTGCCCAAAAGTCTTTCCATGACCTTAAGGCTTTCCTCATAAATGCTCCTTTGTTGCATACCCTGATTATCATCGCGATTACTTCCTTTAGCTAGATACAGCCCCTAGAACCATTGTTATGGTCTTAGTAAAATACCATGATGAATGCAATGAACATGTTAACTACTACCTCCGTCGCAATCTCCTTGACATTGAAATGTGTTATGCCCATGTTGAGAAGTTAGCTTTGGCTGTCGTACATCTTTTTCAATGCTTTCGGCACTACATTTTCTTATGCAATACTACTGTGATTTTTGAATGCAACCCCATGACCTACATCCTGACCTGTCCTTTACTGGGGGGAAAGTACTCTAAATGGATTTTCATCCTTCAATAATTCGATTTGGTGTTTGCTACTGTCAAATCTAAGAAATCACTAGTTTTTTCCGAATTGATTTGCTCTCTTCCTTCTATGTCTCTCCCCACTGGTGCAGATGAACACCTTCCGGATGAGACTCTTTTCCTGATAAGCACCCTTGACTCGTGGTACGGTGATACCATCGTGTATCTCCAGACATCCACATTACGGTCCGCGTTGAGTAAGGATGATCTTTGATGCATGCGGCATCACTCCCAACCCTACTGTATTATTGGAGATACTTTATACCGAGTCAGTGTCGATTAAGTGCTTCGCCGATGCCTCACTCTTGAAGAGGCTGAGGGAGTTCTCAATGACTTCCATTCTAGGGCATGTGGTGGTCATATGTCTAGCTATGCTACTACTCAAAAAATCCTTCGCGCTGGTTATTTTTGGCCGTCCATTTTTAAGGATTGCATCCTTGTTGTTTGTAAGTGCCATGAATTCCAAATTTACGAGTGCAAGATGCACGCCCAACCCACTCACCTACACCCCATCATTACCATTGTTCCTTTTGCCAAACGGGGCATTGACTACATGACATGTAACCATTGTTCAGTCTGGGGGCATGGTTATATTATCGTTACTATGGATTATTTCACCAAATGGGTAGAAGCGATGCCTACATATTCTGCAGACAGTAAAATAGCAGCTCAATTTCTATTCAATCACGTTATTTCCAGGTTCAGCGTACCTCAAGCCATTATCACTGACCATGGCTCCCATTTTTGAGATTAAATGATGGATGAGCTAACCTCTACATTGGGTTTGTGCCACAATGGCTCAACCCATATTACCCTCAGGCCAGCGGTCAAGCTGAAGTTGTGAACAAATTTTTGGTTACAATGCTTCAACATACTATTGGGATGCACAAGTCCAATTGGCATCTCACGCTCTTTTGAGCTCTATGGGCTTACCGAACCTTCACCAAGGACACAATTAGTTTCACACCATTCCAGCTTGTCTATGGTCTAGAAGAAACGTTACCGATTGAGTACAAAATTCCTTCACTAAAGCTAGATGTCGAACTTCTCCTCAAAACCTCACCTCAAGAAGAGCACCTCTTGTATTTGGAATGGCTAGATGAGACTCGTCATCTCGCTGTTTTGGTCATCGAAGCACAAAAGAATCGAGTCAAGTCCCATTTCTATCGGTCGGTCTCCCATCGCGCATTCTCCAAGGATGATTTGGTTTTACTATACGGTCAAGTTAATGATAATCTGCGGGTAGGCAAGTTTGAACCCATGTGGCATGGGCCCTACTTTGTTAAACAAGTGCTGCAAAAAGGGGCCTATGAGCTAATTGATTATGAAGGAAATCCTTTAGACAAGCCCCGAAATGGGCTCTATCTCGAAAAGTACTATGCTTAGGTCATCTTGTACGGTTACTTGTGTACATTAGTGTGTCATTCATTTTTGTGCAGTGTGGTTTGGTATGTTAGTTTTCAAACAACTTCCCTGTTTACTATGCTTTTCCCTACTTTGCAGATGTTTGTGACTCCTCACATCGGTTTCACTGATGATGCTTGTTGTAGTACCCGGAATCTATCCTCCACAGCATGGGCCATTAGTAACCCTCATGGTGAGTTGATTGATCTTCAAGATATTTGTTTAGGTCTCACAACTAATAACATTGTTGAATACAGCGCAGTCATCAAATTGTTGTCAGTAGAAATCGCTCTTAACATTGGGAATTGGTTGTCAACCTGGATTCACAGCTTGTTGTCCTTCAACTCAACAGGAAATATTCCATCAGAAACCCTCATATATTGAGAATGTATCTACGTATTCATCTACTGGAAAGAAATATTAATTATATTACATATCCTCATATTCCTAGATGCATGACTACATTGACAGATGCATTAGCTAATTATATGTTGGTGATAATACAACATATATATATATATATATATATATATATATATATATATATATATATATATATATATATATATATATATATATATATATATACATATATATATATATATATATATATAGATAGATATATATGGTGATAATGTTTGATACATCAAAACCCCAAAAAATAATATGTGTGTTGAAATAACATTGGCAGCTTGCAAGCCTCATATATCCATGGCACGCAGGCCTCAAAAAAGTAAATTCTAGACCTAGGAACTAATCATCATGGTGATCGTGGTAACATGAAACTTCTCATGCAACATGAGTAAGCAATCGGTGAATTCGATCTGATACTTCCACTGTATGCCTCTGGTACTGGCGTGGGATGTCTCCCACCCAGGCATACTCTAGGATACCACGAGTAAACCCCTCAAGGTTCCTTGCGATATCCTCCTCATTGTCAATCCCCTCTTGATAAGGAGTGACATCAAATTGGCGAGCAATGCACCTGGCTATCGAGGACATCCCAATAGGACACTCTGGTCCAACATCTGAATTGATAATACAAAATGTTATAAACACATATATATCAAAAACAATTGAAAAATAAAAAAATTAACAATTGATTGTTTACCTTCATCATCAAAATCCTCCCCATCTGGAAGTGGCATATCCGGATCTCCACGGAAGTCGGTACTGTTGTATGGCCAATCCTCCACTACTATCAGTTTTTGTCGTAGCCATGAAAAGGTGGACTTGTAGGACATATGCTAGCTCCCATTGATCCTAGGCATCAAACGACTCCAACAGGCCATCTGTGAGTCTCGTGGCATCAGCGGATCTACCTCAATCAGCTGGTACTGGAACAGTGGAACCCCTTCCAAGAAAAAAGTCACTACTATAGATATGAAGAAAATTTGCTTCAAATTCCCTGCCTTAGCTTTTGACAGCTAGCGTTCCATGTTGATGTTCATGCCTTCCACCCACTTGAAGATCGTCGGTGTTGTATATCCGATAGCATAGAGAAATTTTTACTTGTTAGACTGGGACCCAACCACTCTGTTGATAGTCAATAGTATCACTCTGAGTGTCAGATCTCACACAATGTCAATCTCAATCTTGTCACTCTTGGATTTGAGGGCTTCTTGGCAATGTTCGGCAAGTATCATAGATATGCGTGCCCCAATCGACCATGACCCATATAGGTTGACTGGTTCCCCTCTCTGGGATAGTCTTGTGATGAAATAGATGTCTGAAGTTTCCAACTCCAACTCCTGGTCACCAATGATAAATATTTCCCGATTTATGTCCCAGAGACTAATCAGGCATCGAAGTAGCTTAGGTTGAGCCTACATCCCCAGTGTGAGAAAGAACTTGAGGAGCCCATAATTCCTCAAGGTGTCCAAGAAGTTTGGATCATTCATTGCCTGGGTGTCCACATCTTCGTGCTCACGTTCTTTCCAGTCTACCATTTTCGATGATTCTTTCCTGCAAAAACCATGTATTCAAGTCAATAATCATTTTTGGCAAGTAAAATTTGGATTCAAATGGTGGATTTGAGAGGAAAATGGATTTTTTTTTATTCATGGCATCAGAATAGTTGGGCATTTTAACAACCCTCGGCCAACGTGATTCCATGCCCAAAAATCGCACCGACTGAGGGCAATTTTTTTTTTGCCAAAACCTACCTCAGAAATCCAAAAAATGGATAAAAAATGGAGCTTAGCGAGTTGGCTTTTACCTGCAAGTGGTAGCTCAGCAAATGGCCTCCTGATCTCCCACAATATGCTTTCAAAAAATTAGGGAAAAAGTGGGTGAAATTTTTTTCACAATAAGGTAAAACAGTAAATGGTAAAAAATATTTACTTTTCTCTCCTTTTACTCAGCTTTTCATGAAATATTAGGGTTTTTTAAGTATTTTTGACCTATATTTCCTCAAGAATTGGATAATTCACATTACCCTTTTTGCACAGCGAGAGGTGATGGATGTTCGATGATGGTGTCAAGTCACATTTTAGCTCTTTTCTCGACACGTAAAACTCAAATGAAAAGATTGCCGAATATTTTTCTCTTTTGACTCGTAAAGAGAATAAAATGGGGGGTCCGCTTTCAAGCTCTTTTCCGACCCTTTAAACACGAAAAGATTGTCAAGCTCTTGTCATTTTGAACTCATTAACAGATGTGAAACATCTTGCGCCCAATATATTTTTACCCCCTTTACGGACTAGGATGCACTATTTACAAAAAAGGTACTCCTTGACTGAAATGGTCAAGTGGTTTTCTCAAGTTTTGTTTTCTACCTTTTCGGGCTCGAGAGACACAAATGTACGAAAAGGGACCATGTGGAGTTTTCTTTTCCATGTCATTTTCAAACTATCTAAACATTTAGAAGATACCAAGTGCACCTTTGTCAGACTCATTAAAATATGAAATGACATCAGATTCATCACCATGACGAACATGAGCTTCTCCTTCCTAGGGCTCGTTAAACCTACTAGGTTGGATTCGTCTGAAGAATGAACTTACAGTGCAAGCATATGCTATCCCCTTCAAGCTTGCGATTAAAAAATAATTTGGGTACCTGCCAGAAATGGTGGGGGAAGGAAATTCAATCACTTGTGTCGACAGCTCACTCTTGAACATGACACCTTCTACTTCATGTCGGATTGGGATATCCTCACTTCATCTGCGACCTTCATGGGTTGGGCCATTTATTTTTTTCCTTCCATTTGATCTTTGTCACATTATCATGACCATTGATCCTCTGGATCCAAACACTGCTAACTTCCAGTAGTGTCGCTGATATGTTCAAGAGTTGTCCTTCTGCAGTTACACTTACCTCTAATTCTTTGTATCATCCAAAATAATTTTTCATCCATTTGTCTCGTGTCGATGAGATGGGATACATTATGGCTCTCCTTTGACACAATTTTTTCCTGTCAACTTCAGCTCATTATCTGGGAATTCGACCGATAGACTCCCTTCCAGTGCCTTAGAGCTTGCATGCCCTAATGGCAAGTTCTTTGCACTCGACGACAAGTCCACAACATTAGCTTTCCATCGAGTGATTTCACGGGTGTTTGACTTCAGTTCCTTTATTCACATTCCATGAATTGTGTTGATAGTACCTTGAGTTCCATTGTCATTAAATGTGTTTTCTCTCACACTTATTAATAGTTTACATCATTAGTTGGTAATCAAGCGATTTTCTAGCATGTTCAATATCAATACATATATTCACATGTTAGAATTTGTACTTTGATCGGGTCGTGTTGGAGCGCAAGACCCTAGGCTCAGATTACAAAAGTCTAGGTTTCAAGGTGATGTGACATGATCATTTTGATATACATGTCTCTCTTTTTGATAGGTATGGCTACAACCATACCATGAGTTGTCATATGTGATCCTTCTCATTGTTGGATGGTTGCGACCATACCTTGGTTTGAATATGATCCTCTTTATCGGATAGCTGCACCCATACCTAGATCCATTTGCATGATCTTTCTATGGATGGTTGTGTCCATCCCATGATTCATTTATCATTTTCCAGAGTTTTCAGTTATGTATATGTTTTTGTATTTGATTACAGGTTTTTCGACAATATACTCTGGTTCCCCGCACTGATTCATATAGCATTTCATCCCTCACTCTAGTTCGGCCTTCATGCTTTAGGGGGCATCTGGTACATAGTATTCTGTCATTATCCCTATACTCCCCATTCCATGATCCTACAGGACCTCTACAGTGAACCTTACATGATTTACCTTCATGAAGAAACTCCCATTGTGTCCCTCTGCATGAGCTAAACAATTCCCATTTGCATCATTTCCCAAAAAATTCTATTTTTCTCAGTTTACAAGACTGGAGCTAATGACTAGTGTCCTCCTCGCACTGATATGGAGGGATTAAAATTGTCCCTAGCACCAACGGAAGCAACTAAGCCTTGTTCCATTCATGCCAATCCTCTTTTGGAAAGTTTTTTAAACGAGTCGAAGCTTCCAGCTCTAGAAGCTTCGTAACAAAAGTTTGGTAAATGGTTGGGCCGGATGGAGTCGAGGATGTCAGTTTGGGATCCTTTCCCCTATTAATATGGAACTACCTCAAGAGATAAATCCTTATCCCATGAGAAGAGGAACCATCTCCCATCCATTCATGCTATATAAACCTCCCATTTTCCCAAGCACAAGCTAGTGTTAGTGTTGGTGTGCTAGTGCTAATTAAGTTTGGAGTAATCAACAAGTTACTCATAGTTGTAGCTCTCTAGTTGTGTGTGAGGGAGAAGTGTGGATTTGTTTTACTATGAAGACTAAAGGGAAGAGCCTTAAAACTATCATTATCGAGGCCATCGTGGAATGCTAACGGACGTGTGTGGGAACCCATATTTGTCGGAGGAGAACAACAACGTCAAGACAACAGTTGTAATATCTTCTTGATTTAATATATATGAAACTATCGGTTCATTTCCTACATAATGTGTCATCTCATATGTTTATGGTTTAATGCTTCTTGACTTGTTAAGTATGTTGAATTAGAATTTGTCTACTATCACGGTTGTTGTTTTATGTTGTTTACTTGTTTCAGGTGTTTGAAGAAGGAAACGAGAGATAGCTGGAGCAAGCAAGCAAGTTCATCGCCAAACGGGATAAGTGCACTAAGAGGTAGGCCCTCTTAATTGATTCTAACCTAAGGAAATATTCCATAGAATTTCTTGTTTGTGGCTAGACTTGCTATCAATCTAGAGGAATTGTTTGTGTCCGGACTTAGAATTTTACTTCACCATAGAAGGCATAGGCTGGGAGGATTGTGGTGCATACTGCACTTGCGGCTGCATGGTTTGCTGCAACTATTGTGAGGGCTTCCCCTGTGGTTGTTGCATTTGTCCTTGCTGTGGCATCATTTAGCCTTGCTACTGCATGAATGGCCCTTGATGCAACGAAGGTTTCCCTTGCTGTTGCAAAAGTTGTCCTTACTGCTGCAAAGGTACTTGAAAAGTTCCCAGAATGACACCCTGAAAGCACTCGAACTGTATCTTGCCATACCCACCAGGCATGATGGATGGACTGGGTTGGACATAAGGTCTAGGCTAAGGGATGTAGGGTAGATTAACCATCACTTGTGAACCATATGGAAAATAAGGAGGTTGGTACTGAACCTGAGCCATATTAGGTTTTGACTCAGTTACTGGAGAATCCACAGTATGAACCATTTTCTGTCAACGTTTCAAATCCCAATCGAGATCCATCATCAGCACTTTATGAATGAAGATATTAGAAGAGCTTAATTGAAGGATATAAATAGTTATGAGGAGAGTAGATTTAAGGATCAGCTGAGTGTCATCTTGTTTTAATAGGATTAGGTTGTTGGTACTGGATGTTACTCGACCCGGATAGACCAACAGGGTTCGGTTGTTGGTACTGGACAATGCTCGATCCAGCAGGACCAAAAAGGTTTAAAATGGCACCTGAAGAGGGCTGGTTCATTCCAGCCATGTCAAGTTGTATACCACTCACATTGGTTGTACTAGCCATCATAGACACATTCATACTTTTCCCACTAGGCAATGGCATAACCTGTCCACTTATAGGAGGGATTGAAGAACTGACAACGACATGACTCGAGATTGTCGGTTGAACTAGACGGGTTACTTGCATTGATGAAACAAGAGGATTTGGAATGGTGGGTTGCACCAAGATTGAAGTAACTGCAGAAATCACTGCATGTTGGGAGGTCAGGTTCTAAATAAACGAACCTGTGGTAGGAGGTCGGGTTCTAAATAAATGAACCTGTGGTAGACATAGTTCCAAATGCCCAAATAGGGTTGTGATATAGTGATGAGGTAGTAGGCATGCCTAAAACCAACTGAGCTAAAGACACGTAATTATTCGGTAACTTAGGATGAACACTGGTCATAATACTTCCCATGTAAGGGAAACCTTTAGGAGGGAAAGGATATCAAGATCCTCGACTATGCATGGAGTGGAAACCTCCAAGTGACCCGGAGAGGAGACTAGGATTTCACTTTCTGATTCCATGGGTGAAAGCAAGTGACAACAGATGACCAAAGATGTTTGAGGGGATAATTCCAAAATAATACCTAGCTGATTGTACGGACTGTATGGACGTTGAGGTGATATCACAATAGGATCAAACAAAGGATTCGGAGGATAACAACTAGTCCAAGTTGACCTTCAAAAGTCAATGGAATCTCGAGAGTCTGGATAGGATTATCCGGAGATTCCATGCCAATGTTAGAAAGTGACCGAGTATCTAAAGGGGGAGGATGAGATGACAAAGGTTGAATACTTAAAAGAATTCCAAGATCAACACCTTGGTCCTCAAGTGACTGTAGCAATTATAGAAAAGACTCATCAGACAATCTTTCAGACAGAGGAGAGGAAGAGGAACTAGGCAAACCAGTTGGTTCAACCATGATGATTTTGTCTCAAATAACCACAAGAGAGATTGATTTCAAGGCTTTAAAATGCCTTTATAGGTATACTCATGATGTCTTCTAGAAAAATACCTAACAGGAATGTTATAAGATCATGGGCAACAATTTTTTAAGACGCAAAAACAAATTGGTGTGCTTTCATGTTTTAAGAGTCGAGAAAGAAGCAAAGGTGACTCTATCACTTTTGGTTTCAAATGAGCTTTAAAGGACAGGTGCTCAAGTGATCTTTTATATTTAGGGAGTCAAAAAGATCAAAATTTCCACTTAGGATGATCTAGGCAAAAAGGATTACCAGGTAACTGTGAATTGTAGAATACCTCCCGGTGAACCGAGAAGTATGGGTAGGCAATCTCCCTGAATGTTGTGTTCGGTGTATCACGTTAGCAGGCATCAAACTCAGCTTCCTATGGATAAAGGATTGCAACCTAGTTTGGTCTTCCTTTATATACTCGACGGTACGGGGAGCACAAGTCTGTACTAGCATTGTCTAGTGCTGATGCAAATGACGACTGCTAGGTTTAAAGACGTCGGAACACATCTCTACCCTAGACCTTCTAAAATGTGATCGTTAGGTTTCAAATTCACCTTAGGTTAATTGAATACATTTTATAGTTTATCTTTAAATTATTTCTTGGTTTTCCGGCCTTATCAATGTGACTCAAAAAACACCTATATGCAGCTAAATGAGACAAGACCCTTTCAATCAATGAATTTTCTACACTAATGAGAGTAGAAAACACACTCAAGTGCAACAAAACAAGCAATCAAAAGAAAAATGGCATTTTCACTATTTCTCTTTTGAAAAAAAAATGATGAAAAACCTCTTTCCAATTCCTATCTTTCCTATCAAACACACTTCAAGTAGTCCTTTCATTATTAAAGAAGATTCATTTCTTTTCCAATGCAAATGACGATGCAACTCTAGTCTTCATTGATGCTAACTAATGTAACATATTGATTCTGCAAACTAGAATTATGTATTTTTCAATGAAATGACGGAATGAATCTTTAACAAACACTTCTCACTTCAATGAAACATTTTCCAATACAGTTAATCACAAGCAAATGCAAAGCACAAAAGAGAATTCCTTTCAAACTAGTGAATAAAAGACTCAACCAAAAACAAGATGTGCAATGTGATCTATGCCCGAAAAGAGACGCTTAAACAACAAACAAAACTTAAGTATGGGGGATTTACGCAGTGCATTATTAGATATCATTTTGGGATTCAACTGCGTTAAGTAAGTCATTAACGTATGACCATTTCCATGAGAGGTAGTCGTAACTGACTAATTTCTCATGATTTTTGAATAGTTCACTTAGCACTCATTGCATCGGGTGATGCTCACAGGGGTGAAGAAGTGGGATTGAAACTAGTGAAATGTGGAGAACGAATCACATAGCATCAATCATCACTTCCGGGGCTTGCACCCGGTAACCAGGACTTCCCAGGAGGTCACCCATCCCAGAACTCCTCTGGCTCAAGCGCGCTTAACTGTGGAGTTTTTCCACAATCAAGCCCACTTAGCTTGCTACCCCATTTGCAAAACCTTAGCAAGTATTGTGCCTCATGAACCATTCAAGTAGAGATCCCTTGACTCTTTTTGAATTTAAGTATGGGGGATTTACGCAGTGCATTATTAGATATCATTTTGGGATTCAACTGCGTTAAGTAAGTCATTAACGTATGACCATTTCCATGAGAGGTAGTCGTAACTGACTAATTTCTCATGATTTTTGAATAGTTCACTTAGCACTCATTGCATCGGGTGATGCTCACAGGGGTGAAGAAGTGGGATTGAAACTAGTGAAATGTGGAGAACGAATCACATAGCATCAATCATCACTTCCGGGGCTTGCACCCGGTAACCAGGACTTCCCAGGAGGTCACCCATCCCAGAACTCCTCTGGCTCAAGCGCGCTTAACTGTGGAGTTTTTCCACAATCAAGCCCACTTAGCTTGCTACCCCATTTGCAAAACCTTAGCAAGTATTGTGCCTCATGAACCATTCAAGTAGAGATCCCTTGACTCTTTTTGAATTTAAGTATGGGGGATTTACGCAGTGCATTATTAGATATCATTTTGGGATTCAACTGCGTTAAGTAAGTCATTAACGTATGACCATTTCCATGAGAGGTAGTCGTAACTGACTAATTTATCATGATTTTTGAATAGTTCACTTAGCACTCATTGCATCGGGTGATGCTCACAGGGGTGAAGAAGTGGGATTGAAACTAGTGAAATGTGGAGAACGAATCACATAGCATCAATCATCACTTCCGGGGCTTGCACCCGGTAACCAGGACTTCCCAGGAGGTCACCCATCCCAGAACTCCTCTGGCTCAAGCGCGCTTAACTGTGGAGTTTTTCCACAATCAAGCCCACTTAGCTTGCTACCCCATTTGCAAAACCTTAGCAAGTATTGTGCCTCATGAACCATTCAAGTAGAGATCCCTTGACTCTTTTTGAATTTAAGTATGGGGGATTTACGCAGTGCATTATTAGATATCATTTTGGGATTCAACTGCGTTAAGTAAGTCATTAACGTATGACCATTTCCATGAGAGGTAGTCGTAACTGACTAATTTCTCATGATTTTTGAATAGTTCACTTAGCACTCATTGCATTGGGTGATGCTCACAGGGGTGAAGAAGTGGGATTGAAACTAGTGAAATGTGGAGAACGAATCACATAGCATCAATCATCACTTCCGGGGCTTGCACCCGGTAACCAGGACTTCCCAGGAGGTCACCCATCCCAGAACTCCTCTGGCTCAAGCGCGCTTAACTGTGGAGTTTTTCCACAATCAAGCCCACTTAGCTTGCTACCCCATTTGCAAAACCTTAGCAAGTATTGTGCCTCATGAACCATTCAAGTAGAGATCCCTTGACTCTTTTTGAATTTAAGTATGGGGGATTTACGCAGTGCATTATTAGATATCATTTTGGGATTTAACTGCGTTAAGTAAGTCATTAACGTATGACCATTTCCATGAGAGGTAGTCGTAACTGACTAATTTCTCATGATTTTTGAATAGTTCACTTAGCACTCATTGCATCGGGTGATGCTCACAGGGGTGAAGAAGTGGGATTGAAACTAGTGAAATGTGGAGAACGAATCACATAGCATCAATCATCACTTCCGGGGCTTGCACCCGGTAACCAGGACTTCCCAGGAGGTCACCCATCCCAGAACTCCTCTGGCTCAAGCGCGCTTAACTGTGGAGTTTTTCCACAATCAAGCCCACTTAGCTTGCTACCCCATTTGCAAAACCTTAGCAAGTATTGTGCCTCATGAACCATTCAAGTAGAGATCCCTTGACTCTTTTTGAATTTAAGTATGGGGGATTTACGCAGTGCATTATTAGATATCATTTTGGGATTCAACTGCGTTAAGTAAGTCATTAACGTATGACCATTTCCATGAGAGGTAGTCGTAACTGACTAATTTCTCATGATTTTTGAATAGTTCACTTAGCACTCATTGCATCGGGTGATGCTCACAGGGGTGAAGAAGTGGGATTGAAACTAGTGAAATGTGGAGAACGAATCACATAGCATCAATCATCACTTCCGGGGCTTGCACCCGATAACCAGGACTTCCCAGGAGGTCACCCATCCCAGAACTCCTCTGGCTCAAGCGCGCTTAACTGTGGAGTTTTTCCACAATCAAGCCCACTTAGCTTGCTACCCCATTTGCAAAACCTTAGCAAGTATTGTGCCTCATGAACCATTCAAGTAGAGATCCCTTGACTCTTTTTGAATTTAAGTATGGGGGATTTACGCAGTGCATTATTAGATATCATTTTGGGATTCAACTGCGTTAAGTAAGTCATTAACGTATGACCATTTCCATGAGAGGTAGTCGTAACTGACTAATTTATCATGATTTTTGAATAGTTCACTTAGCACTCATTGCATCGGGTGATGCTCACAGGGGTGAAGAAGTGGGATTGAAACTAGTGAAATGTGGAGAACGAATCACATAGCATCAATCATCACTTCCGGGGCTTGCACCCGGTAACCAGGACTTCCCAGGAGGTCACCCATCCCAGAACTCCTCTGGCTCAAGCGCGCTTAACTGTGGAGTTTTTCCACAATCAAGCCCACTTAGCTTGCTACCCCATTTGCAAAACCTTAGCAAGTATTGTGCCTCATGAACCATTCAAGTAGAGATCCCTTGACTCTTTTTGAATTTAAGTATGGGGGATTTACGCTAAGAGGATTGCCTACCCATATCAAGAATAGCAAAGAGGATTACAACCAATTGTTTTGACCCAGCATCATCCTCTTAGCATGAAAGCCCTTCTTCACCTCATGAAATTAGATCACCCAACACTATGATATTCCACAAAGAAACCAACAACACTTCCTTACAACATACAAAATTCCAGCCTCTGGATCTCTGGGATGAGGGATCCATATATAGATGATTGCAGGGGGGTGAGTTAGCTTCTGGGATTTTGATTAGTGTCCTCTCTCTGATAGTCCTTGATTCCACTTGGAGATTGATGATCTCTTACTCATTCTTGGCCGAATTCAGAGAGGCAAGTGTCACAGGAGAAGTTTCTGGAAGATTCCATGACGATCCACCTTGCAAACTATCTCTGCCATTTGTCTACTCTTGCCCATCGCACCCTACAGAAGGGATTTCCAGTATGCATCGCACCCTTTTCACTGAGCAAGTGAGATGCATCGCACCCTCTGCACTAGGCAGTCTGTATGGTCTAGCTTTGACTAATTCTGAGCAATTTTCTGTGGAGAACTTCTGGGAGATGATGTAATTAGTTGACCTTGTTCCTTTAGGGTGTGAAGCAACACTTTTAGGGACTTAGGAGCCCTTGGTTTACGGACATTTATGATTGGGGTTGTAGTGCCCAAAAATGTCTATAATAGTTGCCCCCTAAAGCATGAGGTCGTTAATCTTTTGATGTTGGGTGAAATGCTTTGTCATGAGGATCCGAAGTTTTTTCGAGCTGGAAGGCGACCTGTAATAAGATACAATACAATACATTATCTTCATAATATTTTTCATGATCTATCTGAGGAGGGCATTCCCATGCTCAGCTTTATAAATTCATTTTCATGTACATAAGACAGACAACCGTCTGTGTGGTAGACTGATGATTATGATAGAGCCATCATCCTTTGATTCGGATGATCATCTGTGCAGCAATGATGTACATTTGATGTCTTTATTTCCCTGAATATATCATAGCTCGGATGGATGAGACTAGATCTGGGGTCTTCAAACTTGTCCAATATTCACTCGGATCACAAGTCGATCCATGTGAAATATGTTCTGGAGTCGAACATGGAAAGACATCGCCTGATTACCAGCCAATGATGTAAGCTGTTAACAGGCACGAGAGGAATCACCGATAATGATGATGACCCTCATGGTACTACAGTACAATTCGTGTGGTGTGAAAAAGGGACTTGGCATCAAACACCATGCAAAATATTTCAGTCGAAGGCCATTGATGTAACCTGTCGTCGGAAGTGAGAAACTTGCCATTGAGGCATGCAAGCTTCAAAGTACTGAAAGGGTTGTTCCTAGGTCGACTTCTTGGATAATGAGCTGATGTCGACAAGAAGCGACCCATCATAGGAGGGCCTTAATGAATCCCACATCTACGACACGGAACGGAGTAAATAATTTTGGAGGTGAAAATGATCTGATGATACAAAGTTCAGGGTGGCGGTCATGAAAGAATGGAGCGTGAATGTATTGCAGCGGATGAGACACAAGTGAATTCTCTGAGTGACTTCTCTTGAACATACCGGTGACACTGACATGGATTGGTAGCGTTAACCCCAAATATGGATGGTGCGATGGACCAATGGTGATATGACCGATGAACGGAATAACCCAACCTGACTCGGACATGGAGTGAAAGTGTCATGTTCAAGAGCAACTTGCTACCAATAAAGTTTCTTCAAGTTTTCTTCCCAATTTTTCCCCAGCCATTGCTAACCAATACCTCTTTATTTTTATCAAGCTTGAGGAGGATAACATATGCTTGTTCTATAATTTTCCCTTCGGCAAACCCATCGCTATGTTTTAACAAGCCTAGCGACAGTGAAACTCATTCTTGTTTGTATGGACAAGTTTGTCGCTATTCGGTTTTAACGAGTTTAACGACAAAGATAACTTGGTCCTTTTCAATTTTAGAGAGTCTGAAAGGGACGTAAAGGAAACTCCAATAATCCTTTTTCGTCATATAATCCCTTAAGTCTGAAAAAGTATAAAATAATATGAAATCGATGATTTTTTGGTAATTTTAATGAGCCGAACAAAACAAGCGCTCGATCTTTTTGTGTAATAATCCCTCAGGTCCAAAAAGATTAAAATCTAGAGGAGGGATAGCTCTTCTGGTCGTTTTAACGAGCTGGAGAGGCATCTCGCTCGGAAATCTTTTCATATTTTACGAGTCAGGTGAAAAGAGCTTAAAGGAGACTCGTTTTTTGAGGAATGAGTGATAATTTCGGGTAGCAGCTGATTCCAGGTAAGGTTTGGAATTTTCAAGTACAGTGCTAGGGATAGTTTTAATCTCTGCGAGTTTGCGAGAGGAGGAAATTGGTCGATAGCGCCAGTCTTGTAAATTGGGATAAAAGGAAGATTCTTGGAAAATGATGTAAAGGGGAGCTATTCTGCTCATAAAGAGGGACATACTAGGAGCTTCTTCATGATGGGAAAGCATGTCGGGTTCACTGTAGAGGTCCTCCAAGATCATCAACAGGGAGTACAGGGACAGTGAAAAAATGTTGTGTAACAGTGCCACTACAGTCTGCACTAAGTAGATTGTTGCCAAAAGGGCCGATAGTGTAGGGTTTTTTTGGTTAGCGTAGCTAACTCTGAACCCGGATCCAAGCCCCCTCAAGCCAACAAATGGTTCCATTTCTCAACTATGCTGTAAGTTTTATTTCTAATAAATTTGTCGCCTTTTCCATGCCCATTGTAGTCAGTAATATTATGAGGAAGTGTAGGACAGGCGAGGTGCTAGCCCCAACAATTCAGTTGGTTGTGCAACGCAACCAAGGGGTGCAGTTCAATTGGGAAGGATACCTTTGCAAACAGTTTTTGGATGATTGTCGCGAAGCGAAGGAAGATTAGAAATGCTTCCATTATGCATGGCTATTAATTTGATTTCTTTGATAGCCAGGAGAACCTTTACGAGTCGTAATTCCCTACAAACTTATGCAAAGTTGTGAGGTATGCTTTGCTATGGGCATCAAAGGATCCAAGTTGGTTGGTAGAGAATAAATTATTTTTGGTGTTGTTTGAGATGGATCTGCATATCGTGGTTAGCTAGAAGCCAGGGCTATCACCAGTATTACTTACCTAATATTATGGAATGGTGAAATTCAAAGAAAACTTCCACAACATATATATATATATATATAGGCAAAGAAAGATGCAGAAAGCTTATGGTATGAATTGCCTTATTTGGTCACAAAGTAGGACATTTTTTCAATAATATCTCACTAGTCAAGCATGTGGTTGGACCCCAACAAGGAAGCCACAGGTGAGTAGGTAGGTACCAGTAAAACAATGAAGGCGACAGGAGATGCGCCGAAGGAAGACACAAAGAAGGTGCCTCAAAATGTCATTGTGACCCTTTGGAAGAATACAACACAGGAGCCAAAGTGTGTGTAAGAAGAGGAGTCAGACATGGAGGAACCAGAGCAGGGTGGAGTAGACCCTTTTAAGGAGACAAAAGATATTGAGTCTCCTTTCATCCTAAAGAAGAGGAAGAAACCCACCACTGGAGGTGCGCAAAAGAAGCAAAAGTCTGACAAGACCTCCAACATTGAATCGATGGTCCTCACTAAGGGGGACATCAATGAGATCGGTGACACTATGTGCTCAGTCACCAAGGACATGTGGGGACATATAGAGGATCAGTACAAGTCAGTATTGACACAGGTCCAACAGGGCCTCAAAGAGCTACAGGTACAAGTGAGCATGGTTCAGGTGAGAGAGAATCAAGCAAGCGTGGAAATGTCAAGTGTGAAACTGACATTACCTTCGATGTTGGTGGTAACCACAGAGGTCTGCACAATGCCCATTCTAGGAGGGTCGCCGCACTTTATTACCAAGGCGGATCAGGCAGCAGTGCCATATGGGAGGAATTTGACGCTAAAATTAGCGGTGCTGCCCATTCAATAATTGCATGAACTCCAATAGGGATTGTGTTTGGAGCGGGTCCCCTAGGATCATTTTTGGGACTAAAAGCCTAAGTTTGGGGTAGAAAGACTAAATTTTGTACAAAGGAACGAAGAGTCTCCACATTTTGTGGTTGCTGAGCATGAAGATAGAAAGAATCAAAAAGGGTTTCCACCCTTAGTTTAGATAGCTTGTGTCAGATTTAGAGATCTACCCTTGGTCCGCGAACCATGGGATTGTATAAAAAGGGAGTCTTAGAAGTAGAGTGGGAAGTAAGTTTTAAGTGCTTGATGACTCCGTGAAGAGCTAAGAGTGAGAGTCTTAGTGTAGGAAGAAGCTCTTCAGATGAGTGTGCAAAGGCCTAGGGTAGAAGTCTACAGCTAAGTGCACGGAACCCTGCAGCTATGTGCGCAGGGCAAATAGAGTTTCTATTGAAAATCTGAATCATCAATAAAGAGAAGTATTACGAAATTACTGTGTTTTTTCTCTCTGTGGATCACTTGTGATTATTTTATGTTAAGTTTGGGTTTATGTTATAATGGTAATTTGATATGCAAATGTATATGTTTCTACCTGTTATATGAATGCAAATAAGGATATATGTTTACGTGGAGATAATCTTAATTGCATGGTAAAGTTGGCGAACACTTGAGATAATTCAAGAAATTATACAATAACGCAATAAAAAATGTGCGTAATTACTTGAGCCACTGGTTAGGGTTACATGAAGGACGATTGTATACCTTCGTGGGGATACTGAGAGACGGAAGAGAAAGTGCATAGATAAGCCCTAAAGGCTTATTGATCTGTGTGAAGGAAGGGTTTAAGGTATAAAACTGACATCACAACCATCTCAGGGTGCGAAAACTTGGTTCCTGCATCCCCCCATACTGCTTCAGGTGAGACTTCAGCCTATGCTCCATAGACTAATGCCGAAAGGGCTAGTAATGTAGGGATTCGCTTGGTTGACTAACACTAAACCTGGGTCAGGGCCCATAAAGACAACAAATGGCTCTGTTGGTAGGACCAGGATCTGCATAACGAGATTTGTGATGTCACATCATTGGAATCCAACTAAAGATTGGTTGAATAGGAAGATCCACGAATTTGCGGCACAAGAAAACAGGAATCTGCGATTGACAAAGGAACAGTGGTTGGACAGACATCTATACACAAAAATTCAAGAAATATTCTTCTATTCTTTCCCGGTTGAATTATACGAGTGGATAGCGAAGTTGGCAGATGGCCAGGGTAGGTGGAGGCTTGACAATCCACTTATCTAGACCCTGGAGTTAGTGTGGAGATAGGAAGCCTCTGAAGGTAAGATCACGCGTGTTTTCGATCACTGGCTCGACCGTATCATAGGAGGGTTTGTGACAGAGTTTGCAGTTGATACTTTGGTCAGCTACAGTGAAGCAGAGCACCACTTCTTCAAAGGGCCGTGAGGTAAGTATTTGAAATCACTAAATACTTGGATTAAGATGCTCTTGTGTGAAAAGCGGGTCATGCAGTTACCTTGATGTTTGGAGCTACGTGAAGTGGAAGGTCTTTCAGGATGAAGGAAGAAAAGGTATTGAGTATAGCCCACTGATTAAGCCTCCTTTGAGTGACAATGAACGAACAGCGTAGGCTTCGTTGGTAAGTGCTATTCAATTGATATGACAAGGGTTTTCACGAATACCTAAACTACCTCCATCCTCATCCCATCCATCCACACCGCCTCCATCCTCACCTCCATCACTTACCCTATCGCCCACTGCTATGGGGTAAAATGCACGGGATGAAAAATACCCTCGAAAGTCTTCCCAGGACCTTCAACAGACCGTAAGGTTATCTGTAAAAGCTAATTGTTACACACATGTTCATCTATCATCCATATATTGATAGAGTATGGAAAGAGGATCACATCTGGTTCTTTCTAGATTCACTTGGGGATCTCTGTGCGGTAAGAAAAACTCCTCCTAACTGGCTCCAAGACGATTCCTGCACAAAAGAACAAAGAAAATCAATCATAGCATACACATCTGACAATTAATGCAAGAATCCGTAACAAACATGTATAAATGTATAACTTATCTACTCAACACAACAAGCATCGAGATGAAGAAATGAATGCACAATATCACTGACACTTTCGAGTAGCGAACACAATCGCAGTCCTATATTCAGAATGAAAGAGTGATTACAACAACCCTGTTGCATCAGTCTTCCTTATCTCTTCTTCCTCTCTCTCTCTCCTTTCAGCTAGCTCCTTCAAGAATATGACAGTTTCACAGCAGCACTATGGGCTATCCTTCCAAATGCTCTGACATTTTTGCAATGGCCCTCTCGTTGTTTATGTAGTAATCGATTTAGGGCTTCCAAACTCCACCTGTACTTCATTATGGCAAAAACCATGAACTTTCCTTTTTTACAAGAGTTTTCCCATTTGCCTCTGTTCTCGAAATAGAATTTCTCCAAATATCTTGATTTTTGGAGTTTCCCTGCTTTTCTTGCATAAATACAGGGGTTTAATATCTAGATATTTATTGGAAGATTCGTTGGCAGAACCTCTTTGAACATCACTTAAGTTCACTAATGCTCCCCCTAGTCTAACAAGAAGAGTTAGCAGGTTGACTAACACTCCTTTATGCTTGGTAACAATCTTTATAAAGTAGGTTGTTAGTGAACAGGGAGTGTTAGTGTGGATTCCGGGCCTACAACTGTGGTCATGGATCCAGTCATCTTGTCTTTCTCCTCTGAGTTGATTAGGAGGTCAATTTTTCCTATAATAGATGCCCCCTAAAGTATGAGATCAGAGGTAGAGACGATGGCCGAAATACTTTATGAAAAAACACTGTAATTCACTTTCAAAATCTTTGTAGAGAGAGAGAGAAGTTTTGTGTGATAAGGATAACCTAATACAACAAAAGTACATATATATAAACTGCTAAAATCATGTACTGAGTCGGGCATTCCCATGCTCAGTAGCTATGTCAGAGTAACTTTCTCCTCGGAGATATAACAATTCTGGCTGCCAATATGGCACAGGGCGGATCTAGTGTCATAATAGATCATCCTGAAATAGTTGTCTCCAAAGAACAATATCGCAGCTTGGGAGAGGAAACAAGGTTGAATGATGCAAGCCTCTACCCAAGGTCTTGAATCCTGCTTAAACAAACAACATAGATCAGTACATGTGATAAAATGAGTTGACGTCAAACATGCACGAAATCATCTGACACCTGCATAGCCAATATAATAAATCATATTCATCATGGTGATTAAGGAATCCATGAAATAAACCATAAGAGACAGCTTATTGAGAAAAATAAACTTGATTGTATTAACTTTAAACAAAGAAGAACTTTACAACCTTGGTGCCTTGATGTTGTACAAGCTCCTCCCAGGGTCCAAGCAAGAATCTCCTCTACTTTGACAAGCTTCACACTCTTCCCAATAAGATTAAAAGGTATGTAATCTCTCCTCTCAAGCTCAATTAGGAAGTCTAAATTCCAATAGCGTTTACCCTCAAAAATATTCAGTTTTCAACCTCCCTAGTAACCAACCCAATGCCTCATTTTATAGTGTAGATGGAGGAAGTTACAGGTCCACCTTCAAAGGGATAGAGTCCTTCTTCAAAGGGATAATCTCCTCACATCAAGGGGTTAGCTCCTTTAGTTATGGGAGGCATGAACCACCTAGGAGCGAACTTGCCACCTCAAGATTCCTTCTATAAGCGTCCAACATTAACCCAAAGTGAGTTTTTAAGAATAAAATTGCGCCTTTTTTTACTTTTACATGGGTCCTCACCCTTTACACAGAAACAGAGTGGGCAGGTCCGCAGGGGACATGACCAGGGGGTGCGGGACCATAGGTAATGCTAAGAGAAAGTGCAGAACCAGAGTTTTAGATATTTTCAAGGATGTTCTCTCATTTTTAAAGGCTTGACATGAAGAGCTGAGGTTTAAGACTTGCATAGGAGGAAAGTATGAGTGATGAAAGACTCACACTTACTGCAGAATGTCATACTGACAATATTTTGTGTAACAGATTGCCCTGTAAAGTGCGAAGTCTGTAATAGATAAGGATTTCATTTATCATCTAAGAAGAGTGAAGTAATTTATCATTTCGAGGATCATCTTGTGGAGAGCATGGTTAGAACCTATAAAAAACGTTCAATACAAAATATATATATGTGATCATATCATCTCTGAGGTAGGCATTCCCATACTTAGATCAAAACTGACTAGAAAACTAACTAAACTGCTCTGATATAGGAATGATCTTGTAATACATTACAAGTATAGACATATGTAGACACGGTATGGGCACAACCATCTGTTTATGAATAGTCACCTGTATAATGAATAAAATAATTCCTCGCAGCCGGGATGGTGGAAACTAGATCTAGGGTCTTGATTTCTACTTCTCGAAATAGTATGAATCTATCCATGTGAATGAATGTATCGAAGTCAAACATGGTAGAAACCACTTGATTACCAGTCGATGATGTAAAATGTTAACAAGTGTGAGAAAAACCACCAGTAATGTCAATGGCTCTCAAAGTACTCAGTACAATCCATGAAATGTGAATAGATGAGTTGATGTCGAACATGTCATGGAATCCTTTGATCGAAGGTCAATGATGCAACTTGTAGTCGAAGGTGAGAAACCTGCCATTGAGGCATGCAGATTCTAAGGTACTGACAATTTCTAGATCATATTTCTAGATAATGAGTTGAAGTCAATAGAAATCAATCCGTCATAGGCAAGCCCACAACACAAAATCATAGATCAAGTTTGAAGAAATATGTTTGCAAGGACTGACTCGGGGATGGTCAAGATGGATGACATATTTTGCAAATGAATGGTTTATTTACACTGACCTCTTGAACACATAACGACACTGCAGATGCTTTAGTGAAAATTAACCCAAAGCTAATACCCAAAAACAAGTTGAAGACTTTCAATATGGTTTGATTAACTGTTAGGCAAAGGATTTCCCAACCTAGGTGAACAAAAAGTGTCGTGTTCAAGAGTGGTTGAATGCTTTTCTAGGACACAAATTATGAAAAACGGGTTCATTTTTCTCTCTTTTCCACCACCATTTCTGGCAATTACGTCTTTATTTTTGACAAGCTTGAGGAGGATAACATTTGCTTGGTTATAAGCTTATCCTCCGGATGAGTCCAACTTAGTTTAAAATTTGAACCCTAAGAAAGAGTGGTCTGTTCCTGTTTGTAATTGAACAGGTCCTTTACTGTTAAATTTTAACGAGTCTAGTATAGGAGAAACTAGGTGTTTCTCAATTTTAGGGAGTCAGAAGAAAAACTTAAGAAAACTCCACGGTTGTCCTTTTTCGTAAATTTGTGTCTCCCAAGCCCGAAAAAGTATAAAATAATACTTGAGAGAACCACTTGACCATTACGATCAAGGAGTACTTTTCATAATTAGTGTCTCTGATCCGAAAAAGTAAAAAAGTGATCAACGACACGTTGTTTTATAACTAATATCGAATTTGAAACGACAAAAAACAACAATCTTTTCATGTTTATGTAGTCAGAAAAGAGCTGTAAGTGGACCATCTTTTTAATTCCATTTTAACGAGCTTAAAAAGAAAAACTCGGCAATCTTTTCATATTTTAGGAGTTAGAAAAGAGCTTAAAGATGAATCTAATGTTTTTTGTTGAAAATGATCAATTTTGCATGAAAAATCCGATATTCTGCACAAAAACTCAAACATTATTCATACCTGTTTAAAACAAATAAAAATGCATCAAAAAGTTACCTTTTTAAAGTAAAAAATAAACAAATTAAAAACTCATTTATTCAAAAAATCTTATAAAAAGGGCTTTTGTAAATTCATTTTTACCATTTGACTTCAGAGTGAGAAAAGAGAGCTTTTGGGTAAGAAACTTCCTGTGAAGATTGTTGAAAATCCATCCATTGGAATCGAGAGTTGTCACCTCCAGGTAAACCACATCACTTTAATCTCGCATGTCAACCTTTGAATTTTGTTTTTAGGCTTCTATTTTGATTTTTGGGAAAAATTTAGTTTAAGAGACCGCTCGCAGGGGTCTGCAGGCGCGGCATGCAAAACTTGCGGACCCCGACTTTTTCCCACAAAGGAAAGAGCCAGGGGCCCGCACCTGCTATTTAGGTAGAGTGTCGACCTATGCACTATCTCTAACTGGAGAGTGCGTACCCCGCAACATAGGTTTTACAACTTCAATTTTTTCAATTTTCGCCCAAAAAGCTTTAAATTAAAATGTTCTAATCCGCTTTTCTTTCAATGTAGGATATACGTAATGCTGAGTTGGCGGGAACAGGAGCACGAAGATATGGACCTAGCCGCAATTAATCATCAACTTTCAATAGGTGCATTGAAGGCATGCAGGCTATTCAAATTCTCGGCCATACCTGGCATGAGGGCCCAAGTAGACTTTTTGTAGTGGCTGGTGGACAGATGGATATACAGGACCAGTGTTTCATTATTGGTGTCCACCAGCTCGAAATGGAGCCAGAGGAAATTTACTTCTTGATTGGTTTTCCCAAGAGAGGTGAACAATTGACTCTATTCGGGACCAGGCTAGGTGGCCAGTCTGTCGATAGTCTCCGGCTAGAGTTTTGTAACGACTAAAGCAAGTATAAAGGGATTGATATCAAAACCATCTCCCGTCCTAAACTCAAATTGATTGCATTTACTATCACTAGACTCTACGAAAGTGCAACAATACATGTAGCCATTGGATCCCAAATGCGTATGGCAGTAGATTGTTATCGAGGCACCATCTTCAACTGGTGCGAAGCTGTGTTGGCTAATGTAAAAGGCCAACTGACTAGAGCAAAGAATAGAAAACTAAAAAACTTTGGATATGGTTTCTTAGTTGTGAGCTTTGGTCTAGAGAGGGTCCCGATGTTGGTCCCACAGCATCTTTCCGTTGGAGCTGGACTTCCCCGAGAGCCCAAGCTGATGCGTTGGGTTGCAGTTATGGCCCATCATCCTGAGAAGGGTTCCAAGGTTGTTCGATTTCCTCTTAAGTATTTTCATTGGTTGGAGAACCAAGTTCTCACGATTCAGGATTTTCCTTGTGCTGGGATGGATTATCGTGGTGACCCAGACATGGCTCTTCCACCAAGAGAGCAATGGGATGACTCAGGTAAAATCATTCTCAACATTTTCTAATTTAATTTTTTTTTTGTTTTTAAATCATCCAAAACTGATAGTAAAAAGTTTCAAATGCAAATGTGGGTCCACGGTGACCAGCCATTCTCTGGCGCTATGAGAGGAGACACCCAGCTGCAGCAGTACTAGCCCCACGGGACGAATCTACAGAGACCTTGGCCAAACTGGAAAATCATCTAGAGAGTTTGACAGCAGACATTCCAGAGACTAGCATAGATGACATTCCTCTTAGGTTACAACGCTATGTGATTGGGGTCCCAGGAGCTTTCAGGAGGTTCCTTTGTAGGGTGGCCCGAGTAGTGGTTTCTTATCGTGATCATCACCAGTGATAGGATGATCGCTTTTGTAGACTTGATATGACATTTTTACTTTTTGTGCTATCATTTTTGCCGATCATAAGGTGTTTTTCAACCTATGGTCGAAGACGATGTATATTTGACACACTTCTATGCTATGCTATATCACTATTACTAGATATCTTGTAAAACATATTATGGAATGTTTTTAAATTTACTATTTGATTATTGCAAATGTCTACTTAACATTCGAGAACCAATTGCATCTTCTAATGTATTTAAATATCTTGGAATGTGTTGATATTCAATATAGTCAAATTCACGTTCCAAGAGACGAACTCTCAAAAATAATCTTAATAACACTGGATTTCTAATGGCATAAACTCTATTAAGCTGCAATACAATGAGTTCAAAATCTAACCTCACTATCAAACTCCGAATCCCAAATGCACTGCACTATACTCTACAATGTTGTTCATTGTTTGACCGAGGCTTACCCCATGCATAGATACCAAGTCATCAGAGGGTGAATAGATAACCCAAGTTGCGGAAGAAATGTTTCATGTATTACGACAAGCACCATCAGCGAAACCAATGTATGTTTCAAGAGATGTCGACATCTGCAATATCAAGAGTAAAATCAAGATAAGCAAGAATAATGACAAAAACACTCTCTAAACTAAGCACACTTTTCTAATCTAAAACACACCAGCTAGAAAGAAAACTAATCTAACTAAAATCTTGACACCCAGATTTAAGCGTAATATTTCTTCAAATAAATACCATTTCTGGGTTTAGCTAAAGAGACACCATCAAAATCTACCAATTCATAGGCCCCTTTTGCCAGCTTTCACTTAACAACATAAGGAACATGCCACATGGGTACGAATTTTCCAGCCCCTAGCTTATTGTTTGCTTGATCGTAAAGTAAGACTAGATCTCCTTCCGAAAAATTACGGGGTGTAACATTTCGATCGTAGTGAGCTTTAATTCGTTTGGCATGAGTTTCAGTTGCTAGTGCAGCATCACGTCGATTCTCATCTAGCTGAGCTAAGTACAACAAACATTTCTCCTCTTCCGAAGTGGCTAGAAGTAACTCTATGGCTATTTGCAATGACGGGATTTCACATTCAATGGGTAACATAGCTTCCAAACCGTAAACTAGTTGGAAAGGAGTGAAACCAGTTGATGTTTTTACTGAGGTTTGATATGCCCCAAGAGCTGAAAATAATATGTTATGACAGTTCGACCTATGAATACCAATGATTCATCGGATCATAATGACTAGAACTTTGTTGATGGCTTCAAGCAGACCATTAGCCCATGGGTAATATGGATTAGAACCATCGTGACACAGGCCAAGTTGATCTGTTAGTTCAGTCATCATGATGTTTCAAAAATGACGCCCATGATTAGTGATAATCACTTGTTGAACACCGAATCTATCAATTATATGATTGAAAATGAAAATTGCAGCAGTTTGGTAGTCTGCCAAAAATGTAGGCATCGCCTCTGCCCACTTGGTAAAATAATCTACCGCAAGGATAATATACGCATGCCCCCCGGCCGAATGAGGGTTACATGTAATAAAGTCAATACCCCACTTTGCAAAAGGACCGACAACAATTATAGGGTGGAGAGGAGCAGGTGGAGCACGCATCTTTCGATCAAAATTTCGACAATTGTGGCATTTTCGGACCACGTAAATACAATCTTTAAACAAAGACGGCCAGAAATAGCCAACGCACAATATCTTTTGGGCTGTGGCATACCCAGACATATGACCGCCACACGCTCCAGAGTGACAGTCATTTAGAACCTTTTCAGCTTCTTCATGAGTTAAACAATGTCGGAAAACAGAGGTCGCCCCACGACGATAGAGTGTATCTCCAATGATTTTATATTGTTGGGATTGGAAACGTATTTTCTGATGCTGAGATCATGAAATTTTAGGCCGAAAAGATTGGATTTGGAGATAAACAATGATATCTCCATACCATGGATCAAGAGTGTTGATAAGAAACAAGGATTCTTCTGCAATGGGCTCTTCGACCACAGTTTCAGTATCAGCATGCGGGAAGTCACACATCAACTCCGCAAAAACTAAAGATTTCTTTGACTTAGATTTTTCAAATTCTAAATCAAATTCCTACAGGATAACAATCCATTTGGAATACTTTCCCCCTAGCAATTGTTTCGTCAAAATATAGATCATAGGGTTACAGTCAGAAATTACAATAGTTTTGCGTAGTAAGATGTAATGACGAAATCTTTGGACAGCTTGAACAGCTGCCAAGGCCAATTTCTCCACATGTGAATATTTTAACTCAATTGGATTCAAAGTTCAACTAAGATAGTAAAACACATGTTCACTACCAAATTCATCTTCCTGAACTAACACCATTCCAATGGTGGAATGAGAAGTGCCGAGATATAAGAAGTAATCCTGGTTGTAGTTGGGAGGATGCAACAACAGTGCATGGGTCAACACATGTTTAAGTGCATCAAAATATTTGTCAGCTATCTCATCCCAAAAGAATGGAGTATTCTGTTTCAACAACCTGGTAAAACCCTTTGTTATCTCGGCGTAGTTAGGAATGAATCAACGTAAAAAGTTTGTTTTCCCTTGCAAACTTTGGAGTTGGCGAAGAGTCGAAGGAGGAGACAATTTGACAATAGCTTCAACCTTCGAGGGATCGACACAAATTCTGGCTTTTGAAACAACAAATCCCAGTAAACGACCCATTTCTATACAGAAAACACATTTGTGTGGATTCAACCTAATTCAATAATGCCTACATCTCATAAAGATTGCTCATAAATGAGTGAGATGATCGGCTCTACATGATGAATGGGTAGGAAAATCATCGAGATAAGGTTGCACAATGTGCTTGATGTCATGAAACGGGTAAGACATAGCTCTTTGAAAAGTTGCTCTAGCATTCTTCAACCCAAAAGGTAATTTTCAATACACAAATGTCCCCCATGGACAAATGAAAGTCGTTTTTGGTTGATCAACATGTAGAATGTTGATTTGATTGTAACCGGGAAAACCATCCATAAAGGGTAAAATTTCACTACCAGCACAATCATCAATGATTTGATCGATATAGGGAGTTGGGTAATTATCTTAGGGAAAGGCTCGATTAATATCCCTATAATCGATACATATTCTTATCATTCCTTTCTTTTTGTTAACAGGAACAATATTCGATACCCAACCTGTTAAGGGAATTGGATAACTGAAACCTGCTTTAAGTAATTTCTCAATTTCTGCTTTAATAGTAGCAGCTTTTCGTGGGTGGATCTGACGCAAACGTTGTTGGACGGGTTTAGCATCTGAGTAAGTTTTGATTTCATGAACAACAATTTCTAGATCAATTTCTGGCATTTCTTCATATAACCAGGAAAACACATCACGGAATTCTTGAAATAGGGCCTTATAGGTTTGGAGTTCATTTTCCATACAGGAAGCACGTATATGAATGTTTTCAACAATTCCAAGCTTAACTGAAATGTCAATAGGAACCGTTCAAGAAATATTTCCTAAATTCAACTCAGAATCAGGATGTTGCAATGGATTCTGCGGTTCTTTAACATAATCAGTAGTAAAAATAGATGAAAAATCATTTTCAAAATGATCAATCTCAGGTAAAAGCGAAGATTGATGATGAAGATCTTCCCATGGTAAATCATCAACAGACAAAATTTCACGAATCTGCTCATCAGTTTGAACAAACTCAGAAAAAGTTGTTGAATCTGAGTTTGATGTTGAAAGTGATTCTCCATGGACCACATTCATTAGATCAATTTCGATTGAACAAGGGTTGGAAAAAGACTATACAGCTTGATACGCAATTTCATAGGGACTCAAAGACATCGCATCACCAAATGAATCTGCCTCAGATTCAGAAGGTACGATCCAAGGATCATCATAAAGAATAGTGTACGATGAAATCATATGAATGGTTGCAATAGAAGGCGATACGTTAGGAGGAGGAAAGGAAAAAGTTCCTAGTAAACCAGAATCTTTAATCAATCCTACCCCAACATCCTTGTAAGGGATAGTTGTCTTACCAACATGTTGTATACTTTCAGAAGAGGCTGGGTCAGATGAAAAGTAAGTTAGTTGTTCTATAGTTACGATCTTTCCATTATGAGGAAACTTTATAAGCCGAAAGACCGATGAAACAACAACAGTCATAGCGTAAGACCAACTACGACCCAAGAGAAGGTTGTAATCTAGAGGGGCATCAACCACTTCCACATCTAGATTAACAGTTTTTCCTTCAACCCCTATAGGTAAATCCTGTAGAATGCCAAAAGATGGAACCCACAGCCATCGAAAGCCTTTAGAATCGTCGGGGATTGATTGAGTGGAGGAGAACCAAGCGATCTCCAACACTCGATCGACATAATACACATTGAAGCTCCCTCATCAATCACAGTCCTAAAGTAAGGTCTGTTTTCGACTAACACTGGAATCTGGAAAGCCATTTGATGAGGTAAGCAAGGTGTACTATTTTCTAAATCGAAGATTATAAGGTTCGAGTCCTAAATATCAATAGCTATGATAGCCAACAATATCAATTTACGTTGTGCTGGACATGATTGCAACACCTCCAAAGCCGACATTGCTGAAGGGGAAATAGCTAAGTCTTCAACAATGTTATAGTTTTGAGCAGCTCTCGCATGTAGATTGAAAGCTGACTTTCAAAGTATACCTTTAGCAAGCGGTTTGATCACTAAGTCTAGGTTAGGTTTCTCGATCTGTAGTGGATCGGAACCAGGAGTTAAAGTTGCTGGGTTTGAATTAGAAGATTCTGCTTCCTTACCACCAACAGGACTTTTACTTCCATAATATTGCGATCGTGTCGCAATCCTAACATGGGACATCATCACTATGGGTTCTTCTGAGGCATTTGAGGAAGAACCTATCATCTTACTATCTTGACTAGGAAAAGGATACTTCAAGATAACAGGTGTTTGAGAACCTTTGACGATTTTCACAACCTCGGCACGATGAGGGTAGTCTCTTGTAAAATGCTCTTCGTCACAAACGAGACAAGGATAACAAGGTTTAAGTTTCTCATCAGTAGATTTAGTTTTATCTGATTTCTCTTTCGAATTTTTACCTGATTTATTTTTCTTCTTCCCCTTCTTCTTACCGCCAGATTTTGATTTGGCTGTGGATAATTCTACGAGATGAATATCAGCAGGAATTTCAGCGGAAGAGTCTCCTGTCGGGGAATATGGTAAAGTTATAATAGGAGAAGAATTCTTTGAAGATTTCTTCTTACTTTTGGTATTAACTGAACCAATCATACCATCAGCGGCATGAGATTTCGAAGGAGCTGCAGTTATTGATTTTGCTTCGGAAGGTCGGGGATTTTCTCATGTAAAGTACCCGACTGCGTATAAACGAGGTCAAGGTACTGAGCTTGAGCAATTACTTGCTCTTCAGTAACAACTCCTGCCTTAGCTACATCCTCAGTGATATTAGGTAATAATGATTTAACAAACCATTATGCTAAAATTTGAGTCGGAATATAAAATTTCACTAAACGTCGTCAACGTCTCCATTCATGAATATGATCTGAAATATAAGTGGATGTTAACTGTTTTAATGAAGTTAATAATTCTGTGCCATTTTCTTATCTGACAGGCAACTGAAAATGAGTTAAGAAAGAAGTAGCTAGCTGACTAAAGTTATAAAAAGAGGCTCGCGGTAACTCAATGTACCACTTGGCCACAAAACCAATCAGAGTGCGTTGAAAAAGACGTAAACGAATTGAATCATCTATGATGGAGTTAGATGCACACTAGAGGTGATAAGTCATCACATGGTTTGACGGATCCTCTGCTGGTTTACCTTCAAACTTAGGGATATCACTGGGCAACTTATTCGGCATTGGTAGCCAAAGCAAAATATAGTTAACTGGATCGTTCGTAAGGCACGACAAATCAAGCAAGTCGAAAGTTGGAATGAATGGTAATTGACGATTAGGGTCTCGAAAACCCTGGGTCATAAGACCAGCCCCAGGAGGAGGATATCTAGGATAACTTGGAATTGGAATTGCATTTGGGAGATTATATCCTCCCGGAAAACCAGGATTAACTGGACCATATAGGGGTTGTTGAGGTTGTTGATAAGTATATCCAGGGTACGATTGATACTGATAGACTGGGTTCTACATAGTAGGACTGAATTGGTACTGTCCTTGGTACGGTTGATAAGTAAATTGAGGTTGACTTGTGACAACAGTACTTGGACCAGGTTGTCCTGCAGGCATCTGAACCGCATTTTGAATTGTGGGTCTAGACTAAGGTAAAGATGCTTGAGGAGTTGATGCAGGAACAGTAGAAACTAGAGCTACCGATACTCCAGAAGTAGGTGGGGTAGATTGAACAGATGTTGCAGTAGTTGCCGCAGTTGTTTGAGGTGTAGTACGAGGTGTACTAGGCCCAGGCTGAAAAACTACACCAGGTGCAGAAGTTTGAATAGTAGTCTGGACGGGTGCTGGGTCAAACGAGAAACTAAAGGTTGTCCAGATTGAGATGACAACTACACATTAGGTTGCAAGATCTGTTGAGTTTGATATGGATCCCACACCATGTTCATTCCGGGGTATGGACCATAGAAGGTTGAACATATTGAGGACCATAACCAGGTTGAGGGTAGGTTTGATAATTCAAGTACATTTCCAGCTCCTTGGACAAATTATTGACTTGAAGGTGGTTGGAAACCTTGGGTTGGGTACTGACCTTGAGGTCGATAACCTTGAGGCACGTACTGAAACTGGGGTTAACCTTGAGGTACATATTGATACTGGGGTTGACCTTGAGGTAAATATTGAGTCTGGGGTTGACCTTTAGGAATGTATTATCCCGAAGGTATGTATTGTCCTTGAGGTTGCCCCCTAGGCAATAACTGGGTACCTTGAGGTTGCCCCCCAGGTGATAATTGAGAACCTTGAGGTTGCCCCCCAGGCGGTAACTGACTACCTTGAGGTTGCAGATTTAGAATGGTACCTGACATCATAACAATATCTTCTACACTCAACGGTTTAGTTTTGTTATTACCAGGTGATAACCCATGTTCAATGGGTTGAGGATATTCTCCTGAAAAAGTACCAGTGAGTGATTGATACCCAGAAGGAACAGAAGGACCGCCATACAAAAATGTTTCCGGTGATTGAGAAGACATGGATGACTCTCTTGACATATTCAAAGGAGGATAATAACCTCTAGGTGTTGGATGAAAAGGAACTCGAGGTGGTGAAAAACTAAGACTCGGATTTTCTAAAAAGTTGGTCAATGAAAGATACCAAGCGTCCCTCCCAGGTGGACTATAAAAGATCGATTCACGCTCCCTAAGTTCTATAGTTGGTTGATTTTCAGGGATGGTTATACCTTCTTCCGGATTAACAAGTTCTTCAATAGAAATAAGTCCAGAAGGAAGATTTTGGGTAATGATCCTCCCTACCCTGGGTGAACCAGGACCACTGGAAGTTGGAGAAGCAAATCCTGATGATGGAGTAGCAGCAGGTTCAGTTTCAGGGTCAGAAATTTCAGGTTCTTCGGCTAATTCACTAGTAGAAGGAAAACTACCAGTAACTTCAGAAAATTAAATTGGTTCAAAAATATACCTTGTTGCTTGAACTTCATAATCAGGATGAACAACTAAAGAAGATTCTCCTTCTTCTAGTTACCCAACTCTACTGTAACTAGGAGTTACAAGAGCTCGTATCCCTTCAAGTTGGCTTGGTGAATACTCGGGAGGTTGCCCCCGAAGTCTACGGGAATGTCTTGGTAATTCAGCCACGATTAAATATTTTAATTACTTCACACGCAAACAATGAAAAAGAACTCAATAAAACTGCCTAAAGTATCTAAAGAACCAAACAATTTGAATCATCCACCTAAAAATCTAGGAGTTCAAACCACACACAAACAGTAACTTTCTGTACCGAAAACACTAGTTGGTGATGAAATCCAACGTTGCAGAATTCAATACATAAATGGCAGTTGGAACAGTTACCCCGACAAACTACTTAATGAAATAGACTGGCACAAGTTTCTTCACTAAGCCGTCTCGAGTGAAGAGAACCCCGCCAGAGAGTCCAAGTGAGTCTAGTCGACGTCTGCTCCAGGTACAGTGGGATCTTCCCTCCATCGTCACCTTAGGAAATAATCCTATAGATTATGGTCACTATGGTTACCAACAGAAACAAATATACCTGGGGCAACAGTCTGTGATCTGATACACATGCAAGGGCAGAGTAGCAAATCTCAATCCCCTTAAAGGCTCCTTGACATAATCCAAGGTTTACCAACAAGTGACCCCAGGCTCCTCGACAATGGTCAATCCGAGGTTTACCATTTTTAATACGTGTATATCTTCTATCGTTCCCAATGAGGAAGGATTGATTACTCCACTAGTTTGGATATGATCTCTTGCTTGACTCCTTTAAGAGGAGCTTCCCAGAGCATATATGTAACAATTGGAATTTATCTCCTACCGCAAGATATAGCTACTTGTTTATTTTAACTATATTGGAGAGTTAATTACTCCCTACTCCAAGATACTAGCCTAAGCTATGTTGGTGATAAAGAGCCCTAGAAATAAAAGGATTGCTAGATAAATTTTACTTTAAGCGTTATTTTTATTGGTTGTTCCTTAGGTGAAAAGGTATGGAGATGAAACTTTATGGTGTGAAGACTCGACTCCACTAAAAATGCACCTAAGATGGTAAACAATCCTTTTTCTTCAATGAATTTCTAGCTAAAGAAAGAGTTGAGAATGCAATTGCTTGAAAAACAAATCTTTCCTTAACATATAAATGAAAAGAAAAATCTTTTTTGTCTTTTCCAACAAACTCAAAACGAGACTACTAATTACGCTCACGAAAAAATCCTTTTTCTTTTTCAAAACTCAAAAAGTACAGAAAACAAATTCTTTCAAAAGAGATTCTAAAAATTTCTAGAAAACACTCAAAACTATGAAAAATCTAATCTTGAGATCTACAACTTCTAAAAACCTAATTGAAGTAAAAGCTTAAAAAATTTGTTTTTGAGGATGTTTTACTTAGTTCTCAGCAAACTAAGGACTAATTCGTTCAGAATAACAAGTTAATCAAAAAACAACCAGCTTATGTTTTCTTTTAAAAAATGAAATTCAAAACTTTCAAAACAAGTTCAATCAAAGCTTTGCAAAGAGAAAAATGAGATCTATTCCTCACCAAACACAGATTTCACAAATCAGTCAAGCTCAACAAGAAGACCAAAAATACCAGGGTAATCTGAGGTTTCTTAGGCTTCTAATCTCTGAGTTACTACAAAGACCAAGTGAAAATCAAACCAGGCATGAAAAACTTATAGAAATTCACCTAAAACCAAAATGCCAATGGAATTCACTCACAAGAAGTTTATGACAAGACACATGCAGATCTAGGTAGAAGCTAAAAAATGTAAACAAATCCTAAGCTTATCTAGATGAAAATATTTTAGGTTTTTTTTAAAATTTGTCAAGGTCTTCAGGCCCCCAGTATAACCAGGTGCGGTACCACTCTGTGTAGTAAAGCAACGGTGTGGGGATGTCCGCATGTGTTACAAATAGAACATGTGGTCCTCTTTCAGAAGCGTGAAAAACAAAAACCAATTCAGAATCTAAAAAACTACCCAATCCCACAGACATCAAGCAAAAACTAGAAATAGAGAAAAAGTTTCTCAAGTCAAAGTAAAAGTAAAGGAAAAAAACCAAAATTCAAGTCCCCAGTGGAGTCGCCATTTTGTTGGCCGAATAAATCATTCTTGCGAACAAGACTGATCTCCCTAGTATCAACTGATATCTAGTGACAAGCAGAACAAGCAAATCTACCTTTGTCTAAATATTGCGATTTATAAATAAAAACGAAGAGGTGTTTTAGACCCTACCTTAAATCCAACGCTAGTTTGTGGCAGCCACGCTTCGACCATCCGAATGAGGTTCCTTTTAAGAACCTGCAAACACAAACAAGCACACATCAAATAACACCTGCATAGCCAATATAATAAATCATATTCATCATGGTGATCAAGGAATCCATGAAATAAACCATAAGGGACATCTTATTGAGAAAAATAAACTTGATTGCATTAACTTTAAACAAAGAAGAACTTTACAACCTTGGTGCCTTGATGTTGTACAAGCTCCTCCCAGGGTCCAAGAAAGAATCTCCTCTACTTTGACAAGCTTCACACTCTTCCCATTAAGATTAAAAGTTATGTAATATCTCCTCTCAAGCTCAATTAGGAAGTCTAAATTCCAACAGCATTTACCCTAAAAAATATTCAGCTTTCAACCTCACTAGTAACCAGCACAATGCCTCATTTTATAGTGCAGAGGAAGGAAGTTACAGGTCCACCTTCAAAGGGATAGAGTCCTTCTTCAAAGGGATAAGCTCCTCACATCAAGGGGTTAGCTCCTTTAGTTATGGGATGCATGAACCACCTAGGAGCGAACTTGCCACCTCAAGATTCCTTCTATAAGCATTCAGCATTAACCCAAAGTGAGTTTTTAAGACTTGCGCCTTTTTTACTTTTACAGGGGTCCGCACCCTTTACACAGAAACAGAGTAGGCAGGTCTGCAGGGGACATGACTAGGGGGTGCGAGACCACAGGTAATGCTAAGAGAAAGTGCGAAACTATAGTTTTAGAGATTTTCAAGGACTTTCTCTCATTTTTCAAGGCTTGACATGAAGAGCTAAGGTTTAAGACTTGCATAGGAGGAAAGTATGAGTGGTGATAGACTGACACTTACTACAGAATGTCATAGTGACAATATTTTGTGTAACACCTAGTGGAGTCACCAATTCTACTATGGGGTAAAATGAACGAGATGAAAACTACCCTCGAAAGTCTTCTCAGGACCTTCGATAGACTATAAGTTTATCTGCAAAAGCTACCTATTACACAAATGTTCATCTATCATGCATATATTGAAAGAGTATGGAAAGAAGATCACCTTTAGTTCTTTCTAGATTTGCTTGGGGATCTTCGTGCTGTAAGAAGAACTCCCCCTAACCAGCTCCAAGATGATTCCTACACAAAATAACAAAGCAAACGAATCACAGCATACACTTCTGACAATTAATGCAAGAATTCGTAACAAACATGTATAAATGTATAACTTATCTACTCAACACAACAAGCATCAGAATGAACAAATGAATGCACAATATCACCGACACTTTGGAGTAGGGAACACAATCATAGTCCTATATTCAAAATGAAAGAGTGATTACAACAACCCTGTTGCATCAGCCTTCCTTATCCCTTCTTCCTCTCTCTCTCTCCCCTTCTTTTAGCTAGCTCCTTCAAGAATATGACAGTTTCACAACAACACTATGGGCTATCCTTCTATATGCTATAACCTTTTTGCAATGGCCCTCTCGTTGCTTATGTAGCAATTGATTTAGGGATACCAAACTCCACCTGTAGTTCATTATGGCAAAAACCATGAACCTACCTTATTTACAAGATTTTTCCCATTTGCCTCTGTTCTCGGAATAGAATTTCTCTAAATATATTTATTTTTGGAGTTTCCTTGCTTTTCTTGCATAAATATAGGGATTTAATATCTAGATATTTATTGGAAGATTCATTGGTAGAACCTGTTTGAACATCACTTAAGTTCACTAACGCTCCCCCTGGTCTAACAAGAAGAGTTAGCAGGTTGACTAACGCTCCTTTATGCTTGGTAACAAGCTTTATAAAGCAAGTTTTCAATGTACAGGGAGCGTTAGTGTGGATCCTAGGCCTGCAACTGTGGTCATGGACCCAGTCATCTTGTCTTTCTCCTCTGAGTTGATTAGGAGGTAAATTTTTCCTATAACACCCACACCACTACCACCTCCACCACTGTTCAATATGGCGAACTCCATAAAGCTACCTGTATTCAAGGGCGTAGGAAATGAAGATCCGGACTAGCTTTAGTTCACCACGAAGGTTGTATGGGAAGGTCAACGTATCACGGACGATCAAGTGAAGAAATCAATGGTGGTTAGCGCTTTGTAGGACTGCGCACCAACATGGTACATTAAGTACAGTACTAATAACCCAACATAGGCATTGGCATATATCCAAACTATGCTGAATAGGGAATATAGTAGACCTAAGTCTCAAGCGCAATCAATTGTGAGATTATGGAAGATCATGATGAAGCCTAGGGAGACACCCTAGGATTTGGATCAAAGATTGAAGTGTACAATCCGTGAAGCCAATATGAACCTAAATTATAGGCAGCACCACGAATGGTTCGTGGCCTCGCTCCTCCCCCACCTCAGGGTTGTGTTATCACAACAAAAGATTGGGACCTAGGGAGAAGCTCTGGAAATTACGATGAGATTACATGAGACACCAATGTAGGATGCTAATCTGGGAGTTCAGCAAATTCACGCGTAGTTGCAGAACCTTTTCCTCGAAATGCAAAGTCTGAAGAAAGACATAACAACTCCGCCGGAGGGGCGTGAAGAATTCTGGTGCCTGAAATACAAAGGTCAGGCACATGACAAGGATCATTGTCTCGTCTTTGCAAACTATATTGTAGCAGGGGGACCAATGCCTCTAAGATCATATACTATGGCAGGGCCAAGTGCAGGGCCCACGCTATGCTTCACTATATGCTAAGTAGCTAGGGAACATCCAACCGACAATTGTCATTTGCTGCAGAAATTCGCACAGACACCACAACAACTCTTTTGCAATTTCTGTCAATCAGTAAGTCATGATGAGCGCAATTGCCATAGTTACAAATTAATGGTGGATATGACACTTGCATACAAGTTGTAGGCAGGAACACAGCCTCCTGACCAAGGCGTTGGGGGAGCGCGAGGTGGGTATCAGGGGCGCAGCCAAAGCCGAGGTGGAGGGTGGCCTGGTAGAGGCCGAGGGAATCTTATTTGTTACAATTGTGAAGGACCATGACACTACATGAGAGACTTCCCGAATCCGACATGACTGCCATCCCACTACTATACTCAGTACCATGCGACTGAGGATTGGCCTATATTGTTGGCTAAGATTTGAAAAAAGGGAGCAAAACCGATGCAGAACCTCCAAGTGAAAGATGATATTTGAAAAGAAATCACTCTACGTAGTGGTTCCACTAGATCCTACAGAAGGACCGTGCTATATAGAATTGGTTCGCGATTATGAAAGTGATGATGATTTGGACTAGATTTACAAGGTAACGACATGAGACCAGGATTGGGTAAATCCGACAGTAAACGGATGTATTTCATGCAATCGTGAGAGCTCCTACACTTCAGATTCAGATGAAGAACTAGAACACTAGCTGAATTGGCTACATGAAGTATCTACGCTGTATTTTAATATGGTGACAAAGTCATTGCATTGCGTATCATCAGAGGTAAGGAATCTGCCTCACTATGATGGGCTAACTGACATTGATCGCTTTTTGGATGCATTTGAAAGGGAAGTACCTAAGAAGCTTGCTTCCAAGCATTAGATTGGGCACTACGAGCTACACATGCAAGATGGTGGGGTACGCACAAGGGTAGTTTTGATGATTAGCGCGAATATAGGAGGATAATGAGGATATGCTTTCGCCACCCAAAGGTACAGCTAAGAGAAAATTATGATGGAAGGAATGACCTGCATGATCATTTGCCCAAATTGACTGAAGCATATGGAGTAAAGCCTCAGCCGAAGTGGGTCCATCTATTTTTTCATACCTTGGAGGTTATACCAATGAATTTGTACTTGGAGATAGAACTTCATCATGGCACTGAAGAATGGGATGTTTTACGCTAAGGATTCTTGATGACGTTCAATTTTGAGGATGGACTTGAGTCCATCAATGAAACGTTGCAGGAGGTTAGAACAACCATATTTAAGATACCGCAGGATCCTCTAGAACTGATTCAACCTGATTGGACTACCCAGCTGAGCCACGTGCTGGAATGTTACAATGTAACAACAAAAGAAGAAGATGAAGACCCAAGGAAGGTTAATATCCCAAAGAATGAAGGTCACTGTGGAGTTGAGGGACCACTGTTGGGTAGCAAAGGCCCTACGTAATGGTTTTGGGGCTCAAAGCCCATAATTTTGGCAATAGTATGGTAAAGGCTCCGTGATATGCACGGAGCATGAATTGTAATAAGTCAAGTCAAAGGGTCGTCTGCCCGAAAATAATGTAAGAAAATATAAAGTGAGTCAACTTGCCCATGGTCCATGGACCATGGGAATGTATAAATAGAGCAACGCTCTAAGGTTAGAAGTCAATTTTCGGTTTGATCTTAAATGTTACGGGTTTATGAAGGCAATATTCTCTCTGTGTTGGTAAGTCTAAGTCAAGGGTGTCGGTAGATAGATAGAGGCTTTGTAGCTTTGTGTGCAGAGGCTTGGTAGAGTCCGTATCTATGTTCGTGGACCCCTGCAGCTGAGTGTGCAAGGCAGATCTGGTTTTACTGGGAAAGAGATCAATAAAGACAAGAATTTCCGAATCATTGTGTGTTTTATCGTGAATCTATCTGTTGTTTATGTTCTGAGTTTATGCATATTCTTGCGCGCAATAGGTATTATTGTTAAATGTTTGCTTAAAGACCCTAAGAAGTATATTATATCTATAATAAACTCATAATAACAAGAATGCATTGGTGCGGATCTACGCGAAAGACTGATAATAGTACAGAGTAGTGCAAGTGTATAGAACGGTGCACAATCCCATCTAGACCACATCACGACATCCCAAGGGTGCGGAAACCTGGTTCTAGCACCCTCCCCTACTACCTCAAGTGAGAATTCAATCCGTTCTCTGCAGACTGTTGACACCTAATCCTTGTGATTGGGTGAATTATTGTAAATAGATAAATAGGAAATATGAACAGTCATCGGGAGACGAACTGAAAAGTCTCTCCCTCATGTATATAATTAGGACCTACCTGATGGAATAATACAGTCAAATTATTTCTACCTTATGGAGTTACTGCCTGGCTTGACATGGCCTCAGAGACAACTCCTTTTTTAGCTTTTATGCTCCTTGTAACTCCTCTGTCTGCCATATTCCTTTACCTGCACCCTCTGTCTGCCATATTCCATTCTCTATGCTCTGTCTGCCATATTCCTTTACCTGCACTCTCTATCTGCCGGAAGGCAACTGTCCATAAACATTTGATGTTCTGACATGGTAACAGAAGCGCTATTCTATCATGGTAACAGAAGCGTTGTCCTGACACGGTTATTCTCACTACAGTTTTCCTGTACGCAAAAGAAACTCAATCCTACAAAATCCCAAGAATATCATCCTCTCAATACAAGTGGTACTCTTTTTCTGCAACTTTTACTTTTGTGCTACCATATTCAGGAAGCAGAACATGGTCACCCTCCTTGACACTAACAAGAATAGTGTTTCCACCCTTTCTACGAAAACTAGGCCCAACTGACATGACCTTTCTTGAGTTCAACTTTCCAGTGCTCTGCGGAAGAAAAATGCCGCCAGCGGTCTTGCTCAGCGCAACAACTTTCTCTATCAAAACCCTGTTAAGAAAGGGGATAATCTTTTTCGCCATCAGTTTGATACTGTAAGGGAAGAAACCCTTATAGCCAGAGGCCTTTTATATAGAGACCCTACAATTGCAAAATCCTTCTACCTCCAATTTCACATAGGCAATGCACAACATTCGGCGTCTGTGGAGACTTGCGTTCGAACGCCATTGTTCTTTGACTTTTGTGTGGCTAAACGAGACAAGGCGCATCCAAAAGAGGGCCAAGCTCCCGATGGAAGAAGCCCTGCCACTACACGATCTTAAGAGACCATGCACCGCTGCTCCTCTCCCGTGGGAAATCACCTCTGCTACAATGGTTTGAATGCTTGGCACAACTGCATGGATGACTCTTTGACTCCGGGACGTTTCCCTGCGAATTTAATTTAAGCACGCCTGCATGCTTCATTGTATGAAGGCATTCAATCATATCCATGGTGGGAATAATTCTCACTAGCAAGGAGAACTATCCAAAATGGTCCCGGAAGATAAAACACACCCTCATTTTCAATGAGTTGTGGAAGGGAGTGTGTGTCAGAGAAGGAGATAATGACCTAGTACAGCCTACCTCAGACAAAGAGCTCGTCATTTGGGAAAAAAATATAGCAAAGCTTATGCATTAATCACAGCATCTATAAATGAAGAGGTGAGTGGCCATGTTTTGTCATATTCAACTGCCTTTGAAGCCTTACAAAAGCTGAAAGAACTCTATGACTCACATTCTGCACTTGAAGTTGTTCAACTCATGATTAAAATATTCACTCTTGAACTGCAAAATAATGATCCTCTTGCTCTTGCATCTAAAGTAAAGTCTATAGTGCATGATATCAAATCCACTAAGGTTGAATTGGATATTCCTCTTATTTCTTTTCTCAAGGCGCTTTATCCTACTTACTCCAATTATCTTGAGTCATTGCAAGCAAATGGAAATCTCAAAGATATAACCTTTGACTCTCTTGTGAAAAAGTTTGCTGAAAGAGAGAAATCTTTTGGAAAGAAGACAGCCCCTGAATCTTCTAAAGAGGCTGTGTGCCTTTCTCATAAAGAAAAACTTCCTAATCAAGATTCTACAAGAGGAAGAGGTGGTCGAAGAGGAAGAGGAATATATTTCAGAGGCGGGGGGGCAGACATTCTCAAGGAGAAAAGGTAGATTTGCACTACATACGCTGCAAAAGAAATGGATCACATGATGCCTCTACATGCAAGCTACCATGGGAAAAAATTGAGCAGAAAAGAAACCAACAGAAAGGTGAAAATGATGATACAGACAAAGGTAAAGCACTTGAATCCACTCACTATGTTGTGGCACAATGTAACATTGGAGTAAATGAAGATTTATTTAATGCTTCACTTGCTTCTTGGAAAATTGATTGGTTTCTTGATTCAGGAGCAACCTGCCACATGACTCATAGAAAATATTTTTTTGAAGATTTCACTGACAATGTTGATGGAGCAGTATACTTTGCAGATCAATCAAAAATTAAGCCATCAAGGCTTGGCACAATCAGGCTTAAACTACCCGGTCTTCCAGAATTTCTTCTGCATCATTTTCTATATCTCCCACAACTCAAGAGAAACTTGCTGTCCTTGGTCCACATCCACCAGCAAGATCACTCCATTCATATGTTTGATGGAAAGCTTGAGGTAAGAAAAGCATCTGACCACTCACTTGTCATGAGGGGACTAGAAGAAGAAAGGCTTATCAAGCTGCAAGGAACCTCTGCTCATGCACAACATTCTCATACAATTCTCACCATGAAGAAAGTACACTTTCATCAAAGTTATTATGACATGCTAGATTTTGACATTTGAACTATGACAGTCTCCGCTTGTTGAAGAAAAATGGTGTTGCTGGTTTGCCTACAATTCCTAGGAAACTTAAGAAATGTGATGCTTGCATTCTAGGAAAGAATAGAAAATAGTCTTTTCATGATTCACATTCAAGATAACATAGAAAACTTGAACTCATTAATTCAGATTTATGTGGTCTAATGTCTATTCCTTCTGCAAATGGAAATGGATATATCATGACATTTATTGATGAATACACCAGAATGTGTTGGGTTTATTTATTGAAGAACAAATCTGATGCTTTTCAAACATTCAAGAATTTTCATAAATGGATTGAAAATGATGCACAATCTCATATTGGGTCTATTCACACTGATAATGGAAAAGAATACACATCAAATTATTTTGAAAACTATCTTCGCCAACATAGGATCAAACATCAAACAATTGTGCCTTATAATCCCCAACAGAATGGTGTAGCTGGAAGAATGAATAGGACAATCCTAAATATGGTACGATCCATGATCTTCTTCAAAAATGTAAAGATAATGTTTTGGGCTGATGCTATTCTATGTGCTACATATATAAAGAATAGATGTCCATCTAATGCTATAAGAAACAAGACTCCTTATGAAATGTGGTATGGACATGTTCCTTTGGTAAAGCATCTCAGGGTCTTTGGTTCCACCTGCTATGCCTTGATACCAAAGGTACATAGAAACAAACTTGGTGCTAGAAGTTGTAAGTGTATCTTCCTGGGGTATTCAAACACCTCCAAAGCATACCACCTCTATGATGAAGTAAATAAGAAATTTGTTGTATCTAGAGATGTAATTTTCCTTGAATCATCCAAAACTGACAATGTTGTTGAGCGGCAACTTGATCGCTTGGATAGATTCGCAAAAGCAAAATCATTTCAAGAATTTGATAATCAGATTCCACATCTTGAAGGGGAGATTCCTATACTAGATCAACATGTGGAATCTTCTTCTGAAGAACACTCTCCCCCACATCAAACTCCAACAACGGATGATGCTTTAAGTGATGTAATTGATAGAATTGGGAGACTTAATCTTGATTCAGTCCTAACTCAATCAACGGAGCAGCCTGGACCATCTGAGAAAGGTCCCCCAAAGTGGTTGACAAAGACACTTGAAAGTGTTCATCCTGATGAAGTTGGAAAGACAGGAACCAGAAATTCAAACTGGAAAAATGGAGGTGATGTAGATGACTCTAATTCACCTATTGATATGGATGTTTCTTATGATTGTGAATTGAACTTGTCTACAGATTTTGAACCAAATTCCTTCAAAGAAGTTGCTTCTCATGATGAATGGAAAGAAGCAATGCAAAAGGATTATGATGCCCTCATAAAGAACGACACTTGGAAGCTGGTTGATCCTCCATTAGGAACCAAACCAATTGGCTGCAAGTGGGTCTACAAGAACAAGTATAAAGCTAATGGCTCACTTGACAGGCACAAATCTAGGCTTGTGGCAAAAGGTTTTGCACAGAAGGAAGGGGTCTATTATGAGGAGACTTTTGCCCGCACAGCAAAATGGGCTACCATCTAGACACTCTTTGCACTAGCAGCTCAGAACGGTTGGAAATTCCATAAAATGGATGTAAAAACTACTTTCTTGAATGGAGATCTAAAAGAGAATGTTTTTATGTCCCAGCCTGAAGGATTTGCTGTGAAAGGACATGAACATAAAGTATGAAAACTTGTGACGTCCTTGTATGGCCTCAAACAAGCACCGTGAGCCTAGTATGAAAAACTAACTGAGCATCTTCTGAAACTCAATTTCAAACATTTTAATCTTGATGATGCAACTTTATTTGTCAAGAAAGTTGGAAAAATAGTTGTATATCTTGTGGTATATGTAGATTATCTTTTGATGACAGGGAACAATGAAAGATACATTGCATCCATAAAGAAGGAATTGGGGAAAAGTTTGAAATGACTAATTTGGGCTATGTTCATTACTATCTTGGCCTTGAAATAACCCAACATCCAAAGGCCATATTTCTTTCACAACGCCGAGTTTCTCCTATACTGGACTCGTTAAAATTTCACAGTAAAGGACCTGTTCGATTACAAACAGGAACGAACCACTCCTTCTTAGGGTTCGAATCTAAACTAAGTTGGACTCATCCGAAGGATGAGCTTATAATCAAGCATATGTTATCCTCCTCAAGCTTGTAAAAAATAAAGAGGTACTTTCCAGAAATGGTGGGGGAAAAGAGAGAAGAATGAACCTATTTGTTATCCTTTGTCACAAAAGAACCTTATTACCACTCTTGAACACGACACTTTTCATTCACCTGGGTTGGGAAATCCCTTGTCTTAAAGTTGATTAAACCACTTTTGAAAGTCTTCAACCATCTCTGGGTATTAACTTTGGGTCAATCGTCGCCAAGCCATCTGTCGTGTCGTTATGTGTTCAAGAGGTCTCTGCAAATAAACCATTCATATGCAAAATACTTGTCATCCATCTTGACCATCCCTAAGTCAGTCCTTACAGCAACATTTCTTCAACTTGAGCTATGATTTCGTGTTGTGGGCTTGCCTACAACGGGTCGCTTTCTATCGACATTAGCACATTATCTAGAGAGATGACTTAGAAATTGTCAGTACCTTGAAGTCTGCATGCATCAATGGCAGGTTTCTCGCCTTTGAAGACAATTTACATCATTGACTTTCGATCGAAGGATTCCATGACCTATTCGACATCGACTCATTCATTCACATCTCATGGATTGTACTGGTGGTCTCTCTCACACTTGTTAATGGTTTACATCATTGACTGGTAATCAAGTGGTTTCTACCATGTTCGACATCAACTCATTTATTCGCATGGATAGAATCGTACCAATTCGGGAAGTGGAAATGAAGACCCTGGATCTAGTTTCCACCATCTAGGCTGCGAGGAGTTTTTTATTCATTATATAAGTAGACTAACTGTAAACAGATGGCTGCGTCCATACTGTGTCTACAAGAGTCTATGATTATGATGTATTGCAAAATCATTCCTGTAACAGAGCAGTAGTTAGATTGTTAGTTAAAGTTTTCAATCTGAGTATGGTAATGCCTACCTCAGTGATGATATCATCTTATATATGTATTTTTTGTTGAATATTTGTAGGTTCTAACCAGGCTCTCCGCAAGATAATCCTTGAAATGATAAAGTACTTCACCCTTCCTAGATGATTTGAAACCCCAAATCTACTTCAGGCTTCGCACTTTAGGGGGCAATCTGATACACTAAAAAATGTAACCATGACTATTTGTAGTTTGTATGGCTCCATCAACTGTCATACTATCCTCCTTGGCAAGTCTCATACCTTTGCTTTCCATGTCAAACTCAAAGAAAGAGAGAAAAGTCATTTAAAGTCAAGTTATCTCTGGTACGCAGTTTCTCTCAGCCTTACCTGCGGGTACGCAATCCCAGTTCACAATCCCTGCGTACTTGTACGCTCTGTCTGTAAACCAATGGGTGCGTACTCCTGTAAAGCTCAATAAGCGCAAGTTTCACTCCAAAAAAGTTACTTGTGGTTATTTCTAGAGCATTCTAGAAGCTTGTTTGATGTGTATGGAGCGCCTCAAGATGGTTCATGTATCCCTATAGAAGAGGAACTTATCCCATAAATAGGGGAGCTAACCCACCCAAAAGAGGGGCTTATCCCATTGATGGTGGACCTGATTAACCTCCTCTACAACACTATAAATACAGGCATTGGGCCAGAGGGAGGAGAGGTTGAAAGCTGAAAATTCCTAAGGGTAGATGCTGCTGAGATTAGGACTTCCTTGTAGAAGCTTGTGAGGAGAGATTGTCATCCTTTCTTGTTTCATTTGGAAGTGGGTGAGCTGATCAAAGTAAAGGAAAACTCTTGCCGGACCCTGGGAGGAACTTGCACAACACCAAGGCTCAGGTTGTAATGGTTTCTTTTGTTTCCTATTAATACAAATAAGTCCATTCTTCTCAACAATTTGTTATTTATGAGTTGTTTCATATACTCCTTGGTCTGTATGTTAAATATGTTTTGTTTTATGAGATATTCAGGTGCTATTTAATCGTTTGATTGTTAGTGAATGCAGGTTTCGAAGAGAAGGAGGAGCTCATCCGGATCGACGAGGCTGGACTACTACAACAGCGTTGGGTTACAGGTAGGATCTAAACACTTTATTTCTTGTATGATAAATGCATATTTAGAGAAGGATTGCTCTTAATTGTCTTGTTTGTCACTAGAAAGCCTTAAGCTTATAGGGAGGTTGGTTGTGTCCGCACTATCGACTCTTTCCGCATGACAGAAGGAAAAGAATTTGAGGATGAAGCAAAGTATAGACAACTTGTAGGAAGTCTCAACTACTTAGCTACTACCAGACCAGACATTTCGTTTGTTGTTGGAACCCTCTCTAGGTTTATGCAAAAGCCTTGTGATGGACATTGGTCTGCTGCAAAAAGTTTTCTAAGGTACTTGTAGGGAACTCAAAACTTTGGAATCAAGTATACACAGGTGGATGACTTCAACTTGATTGGATACTCTGATTCAGACTTCGATGGAGACAAAGAAACTGGGGTATCTACTTCAGGATATGCTATGAGTCTTGGATCGGGAGCTGTCTCCTGGAGATCACGCAAACAATCAGTGTCAGCAGATTCCACAATAGAAGAAGAATATGTGGCAGCAGCTGAAGAAACATAAGAAATTGTGTGGCTCAAGAAAATTCTTAAAGATTTGCAGGTAAAACAAGTACAATCAACTCCACTCATGATTGACAACACCTCTGCAATAAATTTGGCCAAGAACCCAAAGTTCCATGATCGAACGAAGCACATCAATACTAAATATCATCTGATTCGACATCATGTTGAGGCCAAAACAATCCATCTCCGTCATTGTTCCACAAATGAGCAGATTGCAGACATCTTCACCAAAGCACTTGGAAGGGAAAAGCTTGAATGATTCAGAATGATGCTTGGACTCACTAACATCCCTTCAGATTAAGGGGGGGAATGTTGACACCTAATCCTTGTGATTGGGTGAATTATTGTAAATAGATAAATAGGAAATATGAACAGTCATCAGGAGACGAACTAAATAGTCTCTCCCTCATGTATATAATGAGGACGTACCTGATGGAATAATAGAGTCAAATTATTTCTACCTTATGGAGTTACTGCCTGGCCTGACATGGATTGTTGCCAAAGGGCGAGTAGCACGGGATTTGTTTGGCTAATAACTCTTCCAAACCTGGGTCAGGCCCCAATAAGCCAACAAATGGTTCCATTGCCGAGACCGGGATCTGCCTAAGGGATGTCTGATGTCGAAACACTGGAACCCTATGAAGAAAGAAATTGAAGAGTGGTTGGATCAGATCTTCTTCATGTCCTTCTCGACAGAACTGCATGAGTGGATCGCGAGGCTAGCTGATAGTGTAGGAAGGTGTAGACTTGATCACCCAATAGTGTGTACTCCTGAGTTGGTATGCAGGCTAGAGGCGTTTGAAGATAAAATCGCATGGGTAGTAGATCATTAGCTGGATCGAATAATAGGAGGATTTATCACCAAATTCGAGATAGACACAACTGTGAGTTACAATGATTCAAAAAGGTGATTTCTCCAAGGACCATGAGGTAGGTACATCAAATCATTGAATACTTGGATTAAAATGTTGTTATGTGAAAAATGGGTTATGTGCATCCATTGATGTCTAGGGTAACGAGGAGCAGAAGAGGCTATCGAGGGACTGAAGGATTAGAAGGCAGCCCTCTAATTTCACTTTCGTGAGAAAGCCAGAAGGAGCTCGCAAGTTTCTCTCTGAGAAGCACAGTCTAATTGATGAATTAGTGCATTCCAATCATACCCCCACCGTTCACACCATCCCCTACTTCACCTACATCAAACCCATCTTCACCGACCCTACCTCCGCCACCACCAAGGCATAGGAAATGGGGAACCACGTCAGTTTTGGTTCGTGGTAAAGGTTGTATGGGAAGCCCAAGGCATAATGGATGATAACATCAAAAAGGCTACTTTTGTTAGCGCGTTGCAGGACCGTGCATTGACGTGGTATATAAAGTACTCAGGCAATCACCTAAATGTGAGAATAGCGGCGATCCAGGATGCCTTGAACAAAGAATTTAGTCGGCCAAAATCAGAGACGTAGTTGATCATCGGGTTCAAGGAGATTGTGATGTTACCTGGTGAAACCCCGTGGGATCTGGATCAGAGATTGAAGAGTACAATCTGTGAAGCTAACATGACGTTGATGGATGCGCAGCACTACGCATGGTTTGTTGCGTCTTTGACACCACATCTGAGGTCAACACTGTCACAACAAAAGATCTCAACCCAAGTTGAAGCATTAGAGACAACGATGAGGTTGCATGAAACTCCAATACAACATTTAGGGTTGGGAGTTGTTGAAGAGTTAAATCCCCTCTGTGGACAGAGGTGATCCCTACTAGCCCAGACCGGGTCTAGCAGCAATCGTCTAACGCTATAGCGCAAGTCCCTAGTTGCAAATAAACAGACCAGCGATGAAATCCTACCTAGATTCCAACGCTATTGTTCGTAGAAGAGGTGGTGCTCTCATTCCTTTGCTTCGGTAGTGTTGGTAAGGTAAATCCCCTCTGCGGACAGAGGCGATCCCACTAGCCTATCACAGAACTAGCCACAAACAAACCACGCTGCTACGCAAGTTCCTAGTTATGTATCAAAGGTGAATCAAGAAGACTAACCTGGAGTCCAACGCTATGATTGAAGCAGAGTTGATATCCTCGCTCCCTTGCTCCAACAGATCATGAACGAACACCTGCACATGCAAAGGAAGAGACAGATACCAACATAAAAACTACCAAGGCACAACTATATTTCAGTCAGAAAGGAAATAAATCAACATATCACAATGATAGATAATGAGATTGGAACTATAATAGCAGTCCCTCATCAATTAATAAACAGGAAAAGTTACAACCATTGTTCTGACGTCGACCCTTCTCCTGGCTGGGCGAATAACTATATGTGTCTTGACATGCATCTCCTCTCCGGCAGCATAACCTCTCTAGCACTCACTAGCATTCCTCCCAGAACTCAACATCTAACACTCCATGACCAATAATCATCACTACTATCACTCAATCACCAAATCACTAGCACTAACACTAACACCAACACTAGCTTGTCCAATGCATAATGACAAGCTTATATAGATGGAGAAGGGAGGAGGATGTGATGAACCGGGACACCTTTCGCGGATTAGAAAAAGCCATAAAGATGGATAAAGCTCGACAAAAGACTGATTTTTTATCCTCAGAAAAGCTCCATGTAATGAAGGAAACAACAGTCGGACGTGCATTAAGGAAAAAAGCACGACTAAATTTGGTTGGCGTGACTGTTGCTCTAAGACAGAGCGCCAATGGTCGCACCCTCTTTTGAGGATCTCCATCATTGGCGCGGGTAGGATATTGTGGACTTGCGCCAATGGAAAAAGAGCACTTTTTAGGGATGATCTGCAGAAGGTGTCTTTAGGGAACATGGAGTACATACTCAGGGGGACATAATGCAAGTGTTTTTAGACTTTGTCACTTCTTATAACTCCCGGAATGAGTCCTCCAAGGTACGACAAGAGGAGTAACAGGGATGGTGACAAATTACTGTGTAACAGATGCCCCCTAAAGCATGAAGTCCGAGAGGTGGAGAGGGGTGAAATGCTTTACAAGAACACACATAAGAGCACATATAAGAGCACATATAAGAGCACATATAGTTATTGCCGCCGAGGAGCTGTATTAAGAGACATGACTGATAGTTTAATTACATGATGTACGTGGTATGATCGCAGCCATCCATAAGAGAGTACATAAATAATCTAGATCCATATCATGGACGCAGCCATTTGGTTAGGATCAATGAACTGACTCGGGTATGGTCGCAGCCATCCAGTGAATGAGTCAAGTATCACGCCTGGATTACAACAGACCCAATCCAGGGTCTTGCGCTCCTATCTCGACCCGAACAAGAGTGCAAGTCCAAGCATGTGAATATATGAGCTGAAGTCGAACATGCATGAACATCGTCTGATTACCAGTCAATAGTGGAAACTGTTAACAGACGCGAGAGGTACCACCAATAATGACAATGGCCCTCAAGGTACTATAGGTACAATCTACGGCATGTGAATCAATGGTCTGAAGTCGAACACCCATAGAATCATTCGATCGGAGGCCAATGATGAAAACCTCACGTAGAACATGAAGAACCTGCCATTGAGGCATGCAGGCTCCAAGGCACCGGAAGGGAGTCTCTAGGTCAATTTCCTGGATAATGAGCTGACGTCGACAGGGAGTGACCTTGATCGAAGGTGGGCCATAATGTTTCCCACATCATCGACACGAGACAGAGAGATAATGTCGTGAATCAAGATTGTGCGAACTATCAGAGGGAGGTTGTTTTGCAGAGGTCCTTCTCTTGAACATATCAGCGGCACGTTAACAGAATCGGCAGTATTCGACATCAAGGTATCGAAGGTCATGATAACGAGGCAATGAATGGATGAGAGGTCAAATAAGGTACCCAAGTCCATGGAAGCAAGTGAAAGATATGAGATGAAATATCCCCACCCTGGACACGAAAGTGAAAAGTGCCATATTCAAGAGCGACATACTGCCGTTACGGTAATAATTATGGTTCAAAAATTTTCTTTTCCCCCGCCATTTCTGGCGAGTACCCCAGTTATTTTTAACAAGCTTGATGGGGATAGCATATGCTTGTGTTGTGACAAAATCTGATGTCATTAAGTTTTAACGAGTCTGACAAAGGAAGAACTCGGCGTCTTTTCATGTTTAGAGAGTTTGAAAAGACAGCAGAAAAGGAAACTCCAGGGATGTCCTTTTTCGTAAAGTTGTGTCTTTCGGGCCCGAAAAAGTATAAAATAATACCCAAAAGAACCGCCCGATCATTACGATCGAGGAGTACTTTTCATGATTAGTGACTTCGACCTGAAAAAGTAAAAAAGCGGTCAAAACCATGTCGTTTCGTAACCATTAACGAGTTTGAAACGACAAAAACCTGGTAATCTTTTTATGTTTTAATGGTCGACAAAAGAACTTAAAACGACCACCCCTTATTACCGTTTAACGAGTCAAGAGGAGCGACTCGGCAATATTTTCCTCTTTAAATCGTCAGAAAAGAGCTGAAAGCATACCTCCATTTTTATTCTCTTTAACGAGTCAAAAAGGAAAAATACTCGGCAACTTTTCATATTTTACGAGTCAGAAAAGAGCGTAAAGGCGACTCGTCCTGAAGGAACGAGTGGTATAAAGGGTAGCAACTGGTTCCGGTAATGGTGGAACTGCTCACAACATGTAAAGGTCAAGAGGCTGGCTAACAAAACCACTTATCGCTGCGGTTCCTCAGGAAAGGATAAACAACCAAGTGAAAGCATATGATCGGCCAAAGAGATGGTGGCGATGAAATGAAACAACCAAGGCTCATATAGCAGAATTTAGCAGATAAAAGGCAATCACGGGATGTAAATCAGGTATGGGTTCATTTTTACACAAGCTTGAACCATGGAGAACTTTGCTTGGATTCGGTTTCATGTTTACACAAGCTTGAAACGAAAAACTATGCTTATTAAATTTTTGCATGCCCCCAGCATGATAATGCAAATCGAGGTACATGCCCCCCAAGCTTCATGGAATTCACAGAGTGGATGGAATGAAGGTTCACTCTCGAGATCTGTGAAAGACTCGACTTGTATTTTACGAGATCTTAATCAAAAGACTCGATTTGGAAAGGAGGAGATGTTTCATTTTTTAATGAGGTTGACACAATAAAAGAACTATCCTCATAACCCTTGTTTCATTTTTAAATGAGCTTGACACGAGATCAGGAACTATGCTCGGCTAGACCTAGTTTCATTTTTTAAGGAGCTTGACATAGGAAAACGAACTATGCTCCGCCAACTAATTTCATTTTTTAAGGAGCTTGACACAGGAAAACGAACTGTGCTCCGCCCGAACTTCATCATAATGAACAGGAAGTCGGGGCTTCCAAGAGTGCCACTCCCGGTGGAAGGACAACATCTCAGAAGTCAGGACCCAATGCCCCCAGGACACTATGCATGACGGTGGAATCGCTGGATACAGGCACGGGATAGGTGGCCACGTACTTGACTTGCGGTGAGGCAGATGCAACTGGTGGATGAACACCAGGAGGGGATGACGACGGCGCAGGGGGGACCCGTGGACTAACGAACGATAATTGATCGATAGTCACAATTCGTCCATTGTGTGGAAAGCAAACCACATGGAAAAGTGAAGAAATAAGGGCACCCATGGCATAAACATAGTCACGACCAAGGAGAAGATTGAAATCTAAAGCACCTTGGGTAACAGATACGTCTATATAGACGGTCTTGCCTCCCAAAGTAATAGGGAACTTTGGAAGGATCCCTAATGGTTGGCTAGTTCCTCTGTCAAAAGCAGTTAGATTCGATGCTACGGGCATAAGATGTGGGGAACCAAAAGCTTGCCAAGTAGTAGCAGACATAAGACTAACAGATGCACCCTCATCCAAAACAGTGTCAGGTATTGCCTTGTCATAGGCGTGTACCATGACCCAAAAAGGCACATGAGATGGGAGGCGGAAGGTAGTCAAACGTCTCCAGTCGAAGGAAGCGAATGAACTACTTGGTGGGGGAATCGTATGATTGCCCCCCTGCTCGGGGGAGAGCGCAGTAGGACTCTCAGATGTAGGGGTATTTCCAGATGTAGGAGAATTTGAGGAGACGAGAAGAACATGAGTTTGATGCTCTTCTGAAATAGAGTGGTTGGCGGGTGGTGAACTCGAGTCGACGCTCTTTCCGACCAATGGTTGGTCTGGAACAGGCTTGGCAGAGCCAGATTCAGGAAGAGGAGGCTGGACAAGAGAGGAATCTTGGTTGATTTCTTTGTCAGCAGGGGAACGTTCTGCAATTGCAAAAAGACGTTGATAACCAGTAGGAAGTTGGGTTGAGGGAGCTATAAGACTTTCCAATACAATAGAGGCTCTATCCATGAATGGACAAAGGTGAAGGGGATGATTGCCTTCACAAAGTTTACAAGGGATTCGAATCTTCTCTTTTCCCTTACCGTTTCCAGGTGATAAGGTAACATCGCCACGATCTACCGAGGACGATGCAGGGCGGTCCGAATCATGAGACCATACTTCTAAAACCCTGGGAATGCCAGGACTATCGCGGAGAAGGTGGTCTTCCTTGCACAACTTACAAGGAAATTTGACCTTCCGCGGAGGAGCACAAGGTGGCTCGACTTGGGTTATACCTTTAACCTCTGGTTTAGGAGTCTTCTTCTTCTTGGTCTTCTTCTTCTTTTTCTTCTTAGCCACCTGGTTACTTGAATCCAGAGTTTCACAAGGCAAAGTAGAAGATGAGGACGCAGCAGTAGGCGAAGAAGGGGAAGGGTCCACCTTGGAATCAGCAAGACGTTGTTCAGGTGGAGGAGGTGGTGGTGGACCTGAACTGAACGGAGGAGCACTAGAGGGTATCTCAGGCTCCTTCCCGGTAGATGGCGGGTAATCTTTTGTTTGAATACTGATATTGATGGGTATCGTTCCAGCCATAAACACTTGAGAACCAAAGGAAGAGGGAGGCTGAGATGGGTCAGCCACCATTTGAGTTTTTTGAGTTTGCTGTGAGGGAAAGGGTTCTTTAAGCACCCCAGGAGTCCCGGGAGTGCCTTTCAACAAACGACTAACTTCGGACCGCCTGGGGCAGTCCTTTGTATAGTGATCCTCATCACAGATAAGACAAGGATACCTGGGTTTGCGTTTGGCACCATCCTCGGACGGAGGGTTAGGGGCTTCTTGATTGGGTTGATCTGGCTTATTCTTCGGTTTCCCTTTCTTCTTTACTTTCGAGGCTTTGTTTGCCGTGGTGGATTGGACGGAATTGACCTCGGAAGTAACATTCGAAGTGGGTATTACCTGGGAGGTGGGTTCATTCAGAGCAGAAGTTATCACACTCGAGACCACCGAGGTTGAAAACAACCATACGGGCAAACCGATGGTTAACCCAGGCAAAGACAAAGTTTCCATATACGGAGCACCGACATTTCCAACAAAAGGAAATGGACTAGGGTTTCCATCAGGGGGAACACCTTGGCTGGTGGGCTCAGGGAAGGATGCCATTGAATGAGAAAGAATCCTACTCAAGCTAACGCAAACAAAATCTAATTGGGTAGATGTTATCGTGGCCAATAAATTTTAAGACACTGAACTTAACCTTTTCATTTTTTAAGAGTCGAGAAAAGGGTAAAAGATGACTCTAGTCTCCTTCGAATATTTAATGAGCACGAAGTGACAAGACGCTCACAGGCACCTTTTCGTTTAGGGAGTCCGAAAAGGATCAAAAGTGACTGCTCTCGAATTCTAGGTAGAGGGTGTGCCAAACTTTTCGCAAAACCACAGAATATTTTTTAGGGTACGGGTGGTCGATCTTCGTGAATGTTGTGTTCACTGCATTGCAAATCGTAGGGCGGCTGACACGGCTTCCTATGGATAAAGGCTTTATTCCTATAGGGGTCTCCCAATATATACTCGACGGTACGTGGGAGCACAGTCTGTATTGGCAGCTACCGTTTCACCGTGGAGGAATCACCCAACCACTCGACGATAAACTACCAGGTTTAACGACACCGGAACATGTCTCTAACCTAGACCTCTAGAGTGTTTGTGTTATGTTCCAATGCGTTGTTATGTTCATTGGGTTCATTTTAAAGTTTATCTTTGATTATGTTTCAGTTTTTTGGTTCTACCGTATGTGATATCTCGAAAACTTCTTACATGCAAACTATATGCCGAAATTAAATCATTTGATTTGATGAATTCTATCTACAGGAGGGTTGAGATCTTTTTCACAAACGAAACGATCACTTCAACAAACAACAAAGATCCTAATGCAGCTAATAAAAAGAAACAAAATTTTGTCTTTTTCTTTTTAATAGCAACAAATAACAACAAATGCTAACTACTATGATGCAAGAGATTTTTTTTGTTTTTCTTTCCTTTAAGATGGCATGATGCATGTAAACAAATTCTAAGAGATATGCACAATCCAAGTTCAGTCAATGAAATAGAACCAATCCTAAAACACAAAATGAACCATGCAAGCAAGGAAAAACAAAAAGACTAGTGAAATCCAAAGAAGCTAGAAGTGAAGTATTCAGAGTATAGAAGATCAAGCTTTAACAAATCACTGAATAAGTGCAGAACACAATCAACAAGCTGACTGGATAATCAAGAGACCGAAACTTCCCACAGAAGGCTAAACATGCAAAGTCACTGGAAATAAGCAAACAGCTGAGGGATACAGGCTAAGACCAGTCAATCAGAGGTTAACCACAGTTCCAGAGGCTGAAAGAGATATATAAAGAGACTGAATGAGCTTTCCACCCACACACAGGCAAAATTTACAGAGCTGGCGTGACTGTCAGCCTGCAAATTGCGCTACCACAGAATTGGCGCGAGTTGCTTTTGAGCAACGTGCGCCAACTGGCGCGACTGTCAGAGAAATAACCGCGCCAATTAAGCTTGCCAACTAAAAAGATAAATTATACGACCTCAGGTCGGGTTAACAGTGCTCAGATGGGTCAAACAGTAAAGAATCAACTCAAAACTGACTCAGGAAGCTCACGCACTCAAGCAAGCAGAAGAAAATTAACATGCAAGACAGAAATCAAAGAGTTACTCCCCAGTGGAGTCGCCAATTTGTTGGTAAGGTAAATCCCCTCTGCGGACAGAGGCAATCCCACTAGCCTATCACAGAACTAGCCACAAACAAACCACGCTGCTACGCAAGTTCCTAGTTATGCATCAAAGGTGAATCAAGAAGAATAACCTGGAGTCCAACGCTATGATTGAAGCAGAGTTGATATCCTCGCTCCCTTGCTCCAACAGATCATGAACGAACCAACATAAAAACTACCAAGGAACAACTATATTTCAGTCAGAAAAGAAATAAATCAACATATCACCATGATAGATAATGAGATTGGAACTATAATAGCAGTCGCTCATCAATTAATAAACAGGAAAAGTTACAACCATTGTTCTGACGTCGACCCTTCTCCTGGCTGGGCGAATAACTATATGTGTCTTGACATGCATCTCCTCTCCGGCAGCATAACCTCTCTAGCACTCACTAGCATTCCTCCAAGAACTCAACATCTAACACTCCATGACCAATAATCATCACTACTATCACTCAATCACCAAATCACTAGCACTAACACTAACACCAACACTAGCTTGTCCAATGCATAATGACAAGCTTATATAGATGGAGAAGGGAGGAGGATGTGATGAACCGGGACACCTTTCGCGGATTAGCAAAAGCCATAAAGATGGATAAAGCTTGACAAAAGACTGATTTTTTATCCTCAGAAAAGCTCCATGTAATGAAGGAAACAACAGTCGGACGTGCATTAAGGCAAAAAGCACGACTAAATTTGGTTGGCGCGACTGTTGCTCTAAGACAGAGCGCCAATGGTCGCGCCCTCTTTTGAGGATCTCCATCATTGGCGCGGGTAGGATATTGTGGACTTGCGCCAATGGAAAAAGAGCACTTTTTAGGGATGATCTGCAGAAGGTGTCTTTAGGGAACATGGAGTACATACTTAGGGGGACATAATGCAAGTGTTTTTAGACTTTGTCACTTCTTATAACTCCCGGAATGAGTCCTCCAAGGTATGACAAGAGGAGAAACAGGGATGGTGACAAATTACTGTGTAACAGGTAGATCACAATCCTCACGATCTCCGTGAATGGACACCTGCACATGCAAGAAACAATACCAATTCAAGCATAAAATCTAGTATACGCAACTATATGTCAGTCAGAAAAGGCATAACTCATCATCATCATAAATAATAACAAGAGTGGAACCATAACCAATAGTCATTCATTGATAATCAACAAAAGGAGAGTACAACCAATGTTCTGACGTTGGATTCTCCGCCATTTAGTTTTAAAAAAACACCTCTTAATATGGTTGGTGTGGGTGAGGCTCTTTGACAGAGTGCTAATTGGCGCACCCTATTTGGAGGATTTGCCCCTTTGGCATGACGTATGAACTATGGAACCGCGCCAATGGAAAAAGAGCTATTTTTAGGGTTTTTTAGCAGGAGATGTCTTTAGGGCAAACAAAGCTCATGCTCAGAGGAATGTAATGCAAGTGTTTTTAGGCCATGTCACTTCTCATAGGTCCTGGAATGAGTCCTCCAAGATATGAGACAAGGGTAGCAGGGACGGTGACAAATTGTTGTGTAACAGATGCCCACTAAAGCATGAGGCCTGAGAGAGAGAGAGGGGTGAAATGCTTTACAAGAACATGTCCAACTGAAAACACTGCCACCTGGAAAACTTGCATGGAGAAGTACAACCTTTATCTCAAATACACGATATGTGTGGTATGGGTGCAGCCATCCATAGCAGAGTACATAATAATCCAGATCCAAGGTATCGGTGCAGCCATCCAGCGAGGATCGATAAATAGACTCGGGCATGGTCACATCCATCTAGTAAATGAGTCATGTAACAATCATAGTAATCCACAAAATCGCAGCCTAGATTCCAACAGACAAAATCCAGGGTCTTGCGCTCCATCTTGACCTGAACAAAGTACAAGTTCAAGCATGCGAATATATGAGCTGAAGTCGAACATGCAGGAACATCGTCTGATTACCAGCCAATGATAGAAGTTGTTAACAGACACGAGAGGTACCACCAATAATGACAATGGCCCTCAAGGTACTACAGGTTCAATCTATGGTGCATGAATCAGTGAGCTAGCGTTGAACACTCGTAGAATCATCCAATCGGAGGCCAATGATGAAAACCTCGCGTCAAATGCGAAGAACCTGCCATTGAGGCATGCAAGCTCCAAGGCACCAGAAGGGAGTCTCTGGATCAGCTTCCCGAATAATGAGCTGAAGTCGACAGGAAGTGACTTTGACCGAAGGTGGGCCATAGTGTTTCCCACATCATCGATGTGAGACAGAGGAAGCTAATGTTTTTGTGAATCAGGATCATATGAGTTATCATAGGGAGGTTGATATTTTGCAGAGGTCAACTTATCTTGAACATATCGGTGGCATGACAGCGGACTTGGTAGTATTTGACATCAATCAATCAGAGGTCATGGTGACAAGGAAAAGAGCAAATGAGAGGTCAAACAGGATCTCCCAAACCCACAGATGCAAGTGAAAAACGAGATGAGATATCCCCACCCTGACACGAATGCAGACAAGTGCCACGCTCAAGAGCGACATATTGCCGACACGACAATGATTCTAGTTCCATTTTCCCCACCATTTTGGTGAGTACCCCGATTATTTTTATTCACAAGCTTGAAGGGGATAGCATATGCTTGTAATATCAGGTCACCCTTCGGGCGAATCCATCCCAGTACATTTAACGAGCCCTAGGAAGGAGAGACTCGAGTAACGTCATTTCAACTGAATCCAATGTCATCAGAGTTTAACGAGTCTGACAAAGGGAGAACTCAGCGTCTTTTCATGTTTAGAGAGTTTGAAAAGACAGCAGAAAAGAAAACTCCAAGGGGGTCCTTTTTCGTAGAGTTGTGTCTCTCGAGCCCGAAAAAGTATAGAAAGATACTCGAAAGAACCGCGCAACCATTACGATCGAGGAGTACTTTTCGTAAGTAGTAACTTCGACCCGAAAAAGTAAAAAAGTGGTCAGAAGCACATCGTTTCGTAACCAGTAACGAGCCTGAAATGACAAAAACCCAGCGATCGTTTTATGTTTAAATGGTCGAAAAAGAGCTTAAAGGCGACCGCCTCTCGTTTCTTTTAACGAGTCAAGAGGGAAACTCAACCATCTTTTCATGTTTCAAGTCGGAAAAGAGCTCAAAGATGACTTTTCAGGATCAAGTGCATATAAAAATGTCGTAATTCCACTATCTGAGATCCTGCACAAAGAACACATCACACGTAAACTTGTTCAAGATAATATGAACAATGCATATAAGAAAATTGTTAAAAACCATATTTTGACCATGCATATAGCAAAAACCATGAGAAAAACCCAAATTTATGAAATGTAATATTTAATTTCAAAAAATTACCATAAATAGGGAGGTTAAACCATAATTTTTTACCATTGTTACCATTCAGTCACTATGGAGCAACTTGGAGCATTGAGGTTGGCGAGCGAAATTCGGCCCCGTACGTGAATCATTCATCCCGAAGCCAGTTCCAGGTAGACACACATTGCCCTGCGCTTTGATTTAATGTCTTTTTAGCTGCATTTGACGGTGGAATGTGTGAATCTGGGCTGATTTTTAATTTGCATTCTGCTCTCGGTCAGCACGGGTTTGGCTATCGGATCCGTGATGACTAATAAAATTTTACAGAGACTGCGCCCCGATCATCGTGGAAAAGTGATGTACTTCCGTGATGACCAGGGAAAAATAACACTGGCGCCCCATGATCATCGCGTCTGTTTTAGAAACAGACGCGATGATGCCGCACAACCATTTTTAAATAAAATTCACGTATAAAACATTATAACCAAGGCCCTAATGGAATTTTTCATCATGCAGGGTTATAATGGCATTCGTCTGGCAAGAACGCGCACATGATAACAATGATATAGAATCTTTTGTCGATGCGGGGTGTCGAAACGCATTACGGGGATGTGGATTGCTCAAAATTTTCCTAACTCCACGCTTATGGGCACAACCTAACTTGCTGGAGCTATTGATCAAGGCCTGGAATCCCATAGATGGGAAATTTATCATCCGAGGCCGGGATATCAAGTTCGATTCTACAGACATCTATTTTTTGACTGGGCTGTCTCGTCAAGGTGAGAGGCCCATTCTGGAGGGGTAGTGACCTGGGGGTGATACCTTAGATATGCTGATGGCTCAAGTGTGCCCACAAGCACGCAAGTCAAGGAGTGGGAAGGTGGCAATCCCAACAGTAGAGGACATAATCCTTCGTGCTATGCTTTTCATGGTGACACGAGCAGCAGGCTCCTAAGCCCAACATGAGGCTTCGAAGACCCATCTCCGACTTGCTCTCGAGTGTCTCAATCCCACCATGTTTAACGGGCAGAGGCAGTAACAGAAAGCATGAAGAGGAAACTCACCAACTTTCGTCGAGGAGAGATGAAGCAGTTTGGTTATGGATCGATCTTAGTCCCGCTCATGCTGGAGCGGGTGCCGGCATTGTAGTTGCAAGACATGGCTTTGGACGCACCCATGCCACGCGAGATGAGGGCCATGCAATGGGCTCACGTCATGCCACGAGGAGGTGGCGAACGACTAGTGGCGTGGGGGACATTTTTCCGAGAGTGGCTGGAGCGACAGACAATCTTCATGGAGGATTGGCCGTACGCTGGCATGGATTTTCACGGAGATCCTGACATGCAGCTGCCTGCTGGAGAGCAGTGGGATGACGGTGGTAAGACACTTGATCCCATTTTTTGATTTTTTTATTTTTATGATGTTTTTGATTTTTTCATGTACATGTCCTAATGACGAATGCTATGGTATGTAGATATAGGAGCAGAGAGACCTGCCGGTATTTCTTCCATTTCATGGAGAACTCAGCCCACAGCTGAACTTCAGGCATAGAGTGCCGAGGGAGGAGAGTTGATCCAAAACCTCGAGGGGATCACCCGGGGGATTCCAGATTATGCCCGGCTGGAAAATGTTCAACTGGCATACCAGAGACATACAATGGGAGTGCCTAGTCACCTCCACCGTCTTCTGAGATGCCTAGTGCATGCAGTAACTTGTTATCATGAGCACCATGTAGATTAGACACCTAGCGTTTATTTTCATGCATATTTTTGAGAGACATGTCATATCCGGATGTATTTAAGACGAACATGTATATTTTTTATCTATGTGATGCACGTTGTGCAAACATTTCGACACACACACACACACACACACACACACACACACACACACACACACACACACACACACACACATATATATATATATATATATATATATCTATATATATATATGCCTATTTTGGATGGATCTTTTACATGTGATGATGTTTTTATATGCCATGTAGATGTCTAACACAAATGTAATCTAATGTATCAGTTGCATAACAAACGACCCAATGTGAAATGTATTTAATCACATATTTTATTTTTTTACAAGCTTAAAAACACACATGACAGCACATATGCAAACTATGCTTGGAAATGAATTTTATTTTTGATGCAATCTCAAAAGCACGCACATGCAAACTATGCTTGAAAAGAAAGGAAACGGGCATGCCCTCCAGCATGATGTCTCAATTCGAGGTACATGCCCACCAAGCTTTAGTCCTTTGAAAATGGAGTGAAGGTTGACAATAGTTTGATCGCACTCGAATTGAATGAGCTCATGTTTCATTATTTTAATGAGGCTGACACACTTAAAAGAACTATCCTCATGACACCTAGTTTCATTTGTTAAGGAGCTTAACACAGGAAAGGAACTATGCTCCGACCAGACCCAGTTTCATTTTTTAAGGAGCTTGACATAGGAAAGAGAACTATGCTCCGCACGAACTTCATCATAATGAACAGGAAGTCGTTGCTTCCAAGAGTGCCACTCCCGGTGGAAGGACAACATCTTGGAAGTCAAGACCCAATGCCCCCAGGACACTATGCACGACAGCATCATCACTGGAGACAAGCATGGGATAAGTAGCCATGTAGTTGACCTGCGGTGGGGCAGATACAACCGGTGGAGAAAAACCAAGAGGGGATGCGAGCTGTGCAGGAGGCACCGGGGGACCAAAGAACGATAACTGATCGATGGCCATGATTCTTCCAGCGTGTGGAAAGTGGACCACATGAAAAAGTGAACAGACAAGGGCCGCTATGGCATAAATATAGTCATGGCCAAGGAGAAAACTGAAATTCGCACCTTGGACAACCATGATGTCGATATAGACGGTTTTTCCCCCCCAAAGTAATAGGAAGCTTGGGGAGGACTCCTCCAGGTTGACAGGCTCCTCCGTCGAAGGCCAACAGATTTTGCGTGACCGGCACAAGCTGTGGGAAACCCAAAGCTTGCCAAGCAGTGGACGGCATAAGACTAACCGATGCACCCTCATCTAGAACAGTGCCAGGTAGTGCCTTATCATAGGCATGTACCATGATCTCAAAAGGCACATAGGTGGGGAGGCGTAAAGTAGCCAAGTGACTCCAGTTGAAGGAAGCGACCAAACTACATGGTGGGGGAATCATATGATTGCCCCCATGCTCTACAAGAACTGAAGAAGGACTCTCTGGATCATCTAAGACAGGAGAGCCATTTTCGGACTCTGGAGAATCTGATGAGACGAGAAGGACATGAGCATGATGCTCTTCCGAAATAGAGTGATCAATGGGTGGGGAACCCAAGTTGATACTCTCACAGACCAACGATTGGTCTGGACCAGGCTTAGCACAGCCAGGTTCGGGAAGAGGAGCCCGGAAAAGAGAAGAATCTAAGTCAATCACTCTGTCGACAGGGAGACAATCTGAAGAGAGACTTTGATAACCAATGGGAACTTGGGGTGAGGAAGCTGTAAGACTTTCCAAAACAGCAGAAGCTTTATCCATGAGCAGAAAAAGGTGAAGGGGATGGTTGCCTTCACATAGTCTACAAGGGATTCGAATCTTCCCTTTCTCTTGAATGTTGTTAGTTGATAGGGTGGCATCACCATGAGCTTCAGAGGATGATGAGGGGCAAGCCGAATTGTGAGACCATGCTTCTAAGACCCTAGGAATGCCAGGACAATCATGAAGAAGATGGTCTCCCTTGCATAATTGACAAGCAAACTTAACCTTTCGCGAAGGAGCAGAAGGAATTCCGAATTGAGATGTACTCGAAGCAGTAGGTGCATAGGTGGCTGATGAGCCCCAAAAATGGATAATTATTTGGGCTCATTCAACCTCCTAATTTGACTTAATCCACCATTCTCATTAGTTTATTGCATGTTTTTTATTATACTTATGCTAATAGAGTGAATTTGGTTAGTCATTATGCCAACAAGTCTAATGGGTGCTTTGTGTAGCCTTTTTGGTCAATTTGGAGACAAAATTGAAGGTCTTAATGAGCACTTGGCAGCCAAATTCGTGGGAGAACAAGGGAGAGGATTTGTAGGAAGGTGTCCCCTTCATTTATGGGCCCTTACCTCGAATTCTCCACCATCATCTCGGAGTTCAAGGGCCACCAAATCAATTAGCACAAGGGCAGCCAAGCAAGTCAAGTAGGACTGTTGTTAACTACAAGTCTTGGGCAGTCGAGTCCCTAAAGTTTAGGAGGACTGTTGGGGTCCTCAATTTGTATAAATAAGAAGGCTTAGGGCCTCATTTTGGTTAGCTAGTAGTTAGCCAGTAGTTAGTCATTTTGTAGTTCGATTTTTAGGCAATAGATTAGCTTTGCTTTCAGCTCATTTTCAAGTTCTCCTTGTGGACAGTTTTTGGAATGTAACATTTATTTTGATCAATAAAGATGAATCCAGGTTTGCACCAGCTCTAAATCTCTCTTAGGAGGTTGTAGCTCTTGGGGTTGGGCCCATCTCAAGTGCACAATACCTCCTTTGTTTACTTTCATGTGTCTTTCTTGCATTCTTAGAATAAAATCTGCTATTTAGATTTAAATATTGTCTTGTTGTTTAGGTTGCTTTTGATGATTAAAAAGGTTTTTCATGTTCAGATGTGCTTGATAGGTTAATCATAGGGAAGATCTTTAGAAAAAGGCAACCAAACACCTTGGATCTCATCTCCCCCTCAGTGGAATCATGAGCTGGGACCAATGTGACTTTGCTGCCAACAAAAATGCTATTTTGCTTTGCCATGCAATTCTTAGTGTTGGAATCCTCTTTTGTAGATGCTGATATTAGTAGTTTTTAAATGCTTCAGTTGATGATTTCGTAGTGGCATAAGTTAGTTCATGCATTTCATTTCGAATAAACTATTGTTCATTTCCTTTTGTTGTTACTTAGGTCAGAATAGAGTAAAGTAACTAGGTCATAGGGTTTATAAGTGTTTGTTTGTCCAGTTTGAAAAACCACTTGCAGAGTACCTATTACCCTTCCTTACCTGCACATACTCCATCCAACCTACCTGTTTCATCCTTCACTTAGAACCCTTACCTTACATTTTCCTCATTCGCTTACTTTGCCATGATTCTCATCTTCTTGTGCAACATCGTTTCATCCCTCCTTGAACAAATCTCACCATCTGCGCCACTCCTCAACTCCATCCTCCAAGTCTTGAACTCCCCTACACCCCTATTTCACCTCCATACTCGTTCCTCCACCTTTTTCCCTCCATCCATTCTCCAAAATCCTCTTTTCAGAACATCTTGTAGAAAATTACAGAACATCCTGTAGAAATCTCTGAACATCCTGTAGAACCCCTGCAGACTTCCTGTAGAAGCTCACAAATGAGGTTTCTTGATAGCCAAACTTTGTGAAACTCTCCGGAAGGGTGTTAGGGACCCCTTAGACCCTCTCTGAACCTTCCCAACCTTTCCCAAGCATTTCTCCTCCTTGATCCACCTCTGCACAGTCAAAAATAGTTAGAAGCACATGCATGATAATCCCAACAACTTAAACAAAAATACAAAAAGATGTTTTCTTCAGATAGAGGTAGTCTAGACACATGTGTTTTACCTTCATATAAGTAATGGCATCTCTTTTAGTAGTTTGCATGCTCTCCTTTGCATCAGTAGGACTAGCTGGTAGAATTAGGGTTTGCTAGGGTTTGTGTTTCTTTTTGGCTTTCAGTTTCTTTTTGCAATTAGATTAGCTTCCTTCGAGTTAGCTTTCATCCATCAATTAAAAATCTTCTTCTAAGAGCTCATAGAAGTTGGCTTAAGCTCCTAGTGGACTTGTGCCAGCTGACCAAGTGACAGCTGCGGCAAGAGCTAGTACTTGTGCATACAACACCGTCGCTTCCAAGTTTGTTACGAACTACCGGGTTGATAAAATTAAAGAAGGGAGTTCCAGGAGTTGTAGCATTATTGCTACAATACTGGAGCCCGCCATCTTTTTGGCGTTGTTGCCGGGGAAGCGTCAGAGTATTGGTGATTGCCGTTTTCTTCTATTTTCTACTACAATCTTCTGCTAAGTAGTTTATTTCATTTCCATTTTGAAATTTCATTTCCGTAAAAGTAGCGTAGACATTTCCCGCTTTCATAGATTAGCATTTCAATTCCGCAATTTAATTTTTGCAAGCGTAGGGTAGCATTTCAATTCCGCAAGCGTAGCCTAGCATTTCATTCTTGCAATTTGATTTGAGCAAAATAGATTAGTTCTTTCATGCTTTCATTTCAATTCCGCATTTTCGTTTCAGCAAGATAGTTAGTTGCAGTTCAACCTATTTTAGTTTTGCAGGTACAAGAAGAAAAATGAAAAAATCAACCAAAAATATTTCATTTCATGCCTTGTAGGAGTAGAGATAAGTTAGAAAAATGATTGCACAACGCCCCCACTGCATCACACAGCCAACATTCTCTCTTCTTCGATGGCTGTGATTAAAGAACCCTTAGGTGGACAACAAGACATATTTGAAGAACCTCAAGGGAAGAAGAAGAAGAAACCATTCCTCTGGAGCAAATGGCTACAAGCAGAAATGTTGGGAGCAGTCCCTTGTCCAAAGACGAATTTGAAGATCAGATAGAAGATTTCAAGAGTGATATGAGGCAGTTTCTTGCCATGCAACTGGATACCTTGCAGATCCAAAAGAAGCAAGAAGAAGCCAAGAGGGCTTTGGCCATTTTTTGTCCTAGGTGTACTAGAAAGCATCCTAGGAACGAATGTCCATTGTACTCCATAGAAGTGTGTTTTGTCTGTGAAGAATGCCATCCTACATATCAGTGCCCTTCTTTACCCAGAATTAAAGTTGCATATCAGAGAGCCAAAGGAGCCACTGAATCACTCTATTATATGAATCAAAGGAGGCCGCATGGACCTAGATCTTACCAACAAGAACTGCAAGGGACACCCGAGACCTATTATGACCCTTATCAAGCCACTTTCATGCCTTTTTGGGGTCCCCCTGCTCATCCTTCCTGGTTCACACCTCCTCCTTGTTCCTTCACAGACCCATATTATGCCCAACCAGTTGCTCATTCGTTTCACTCTTATGCTCAGCCACAGCCTCAGTGGAATGCACCTTATCAGGGGTGGAGGCCCCAATACAACTCTCATCTCGCTCATTTTCCTCCACCACCAGCTCATCCGCAACCATCGCCTCCTTCTCCACCAAGGCAACCCCAAATGCCTGCTCAACCACAACCCCATCCACATCCATCTCAAATATACACCCCCACTCAGCTACCCGTACCACCATTTCCAAAACCATACAATGGAGTAGCTCAACCCAATTGCAAAGCTGAGGCACAACATGTGCAAATGACTCCTTTTGAGCTCAATGATGTTCACCAAAGCTCAGGAAGAGTGCTGCAAAACAGAGATTATATTGACAACATTGAAGGACCAAAGGAAAAAGAAGATTCCAAAGAGGAGATCAAAGAACCATGGGCTGCACTTGATGAAGAGAAGAGATCATAATCAGAGATCGAGAGAGTTCCTTCATGGTTACCATCAAATCCTCCATGTACTCAAGAGAAAGATCAACAAAAAGAGGAAGATGAGAAGGTCATGATAGAAGGTGACATGAAGAATGATCCAGATCAGCAAAAGGACCAAGGATATCAAAGCTATATTGAGATATGGTTTCAGAAGGTGACTAAGTTGCAGCGGTACTCTCTTCCTCAGCTATGTGTGATCCCTTCAAAGTCAGATCATTTGGTCTCTAAAGTCCGGATAGTTGTCCAAGCATGCATTTCAAGCCTTCACATCATTTTTTCTTTAATCTCGATGTGCACATGGCTCCATTGGAAGTATTCTTATACTTGAAAATGATTTTGTTTTTCAAGTAGGGTAGGGTAGAAAAAAAAAAAAGAGAGAGAAAATGAAAATAAGAAGAAAATAAAAATCTAAGGTGAAAACCTCCTCAGAGGCGCCTTAGATTGGATCATTGATTGAAAACCTCCATGAGGCGGTCAATGGGTTGGAAAGAAGAGAAAATAAAAGGGAATAAGATCCTTGGGTGAAAACCTCCCTTGGAGGCGCCCAAGGCAGGCAATTAGGGTGAAAACCTCCATGAGGCGCCCTAGTTGTTTTTCAAAAAAAAAAAAAAAGGAGGAGAAAAAGAAAAAGAGAAATAAAACTAATTTCCATTGGCTAATTTCAGGTTGCAGCAAGGACATTGCAGGGCAGGAGGATCACTCACAACCAAGTCCAAGGGATTTTTGTGCCTTCTACAGGAAGTTCTGTATTTCTACAGGAAACATCCTGTAGAACCTTCAAGCGAGCCAGATTCGATTTTGGAAGGGAATCTAAAGCTTGGAATCTATTGGTTATGCCTGCAAGCATCCATGTTTCCATCCCTCACCCATTTTCCATCATTTTTTTTTCATGTCATTGTGCTTCTATCCTCAAAACTGTGTTTTCTACAGGAAGTTCCTGTAGGAACTACAAGAAGTTAAAAATGGATTGAAAAAAGTGGTTTGGTGAACATGGTAGCTTCCTCAAGGGTTCAGAAGTCCTCATGCAATCTTCCAACTCCTCCTCCATCATCTCCATACCTGCATCACAGCCCAAATTCATTTTTCATACCATGCAACAAAAATGCAAAATGCCTTGAAGCAAAAATACCTAGAACAAAATTTGTTTTTGCCATAACTTGAAAACCATGCATCCATTTGAAAAACCGTTTTATGGGGAATTGTACAAGGGTGATGGCAACATGCCTGAGTAGTTTTAGCCAATTCTGGTCCATGGTTTCCAAGAAATTAGCCTCCATCTCCATCAGCCATTTTTGCATTTTCTCCATATCCGTGCATCTGTTTCAAAACCTGTTTCATGGGGATATTCATATGAGTGATGGTAACCTACCCAAGTAGTTTCAACCGATTCTGACGCACGATTTCTGAGAAATCTATCTCTGAAATCTTCAACCATTTTCCATTTTTCTCGAAATCCGTGCATCCATTGATCACGATTTTGCTATGGGAGGTGCATAATGATGATAGGAACATGCTCAGCAAGTTTCAGATCGATCCGGTTTACCGTTTGGGAGCAATGGCGAAAATAAGTTCTGGTCTGGTGAAAATTAAGCAGCAGCAGCTTCAAGGTGCAGATCTGAGCGTGGAAATGGACTCCTGCAGCATGCATCTGGCTAGAGGACACCTGCACAAGGAAAACAACAAAAAATTATCATCCAAGCCACATGCAATCAGAAAAACCAATGCATGTAGCAAATGACAGGCCATAGCAGCCATTTGACTTCAGGTACGTGACTAAAACTTGTTCCTCTGTTGCATGAATCTAATTGAAGAAATGCTTAAACAAATGGAATGGTGGAATTAAGGCAAGAATATGGCAACATTGAGCTGATAGTTCCTTTTACAATTCTCTAGCAATCAGCCAAGAATCATGCAGCGTACGTGTTAGTCAACTTACGTGAAAATTAAAAATAAAAATAAAACAGACAGTGGTAGAGGCTTTAACTCCAGTGTAACTGATCAACAAGAAGAGGACATGCAGCTCATCACAACACTGCTTTTGCATGTGTCCATGTACACTTGGCCACTTCACTCTCTCACGCAAATCACGTAGCAATTAAAGGCGGCTCAGCTAAAACGTATGAATTGTTGTTCATCTGCACTTTCCACATCCTCAACTGAAGTGTGCACAATCGGTTAATTGGTTCTCTAGCATCAACTCATTGATGGTTGTTTTATTTCTCTCAAAAATGGTTGCAATGATCATGATGCGAACATTGAACTGTGGAAGTTTAATGACAGCTATGCTGCTATTATGGGTGTTTATGGGTTTCTTTGTAGGGTATGCATTGTCACGTCTATATCAGATGTTCAAGGGCACAGAACAGAGGAGGAACACGCTGAAGACAACATTCTTGTTTCCAGGCATTTCCTTTTGCATTTTCTTTATTCTCAATGCACTGTTATGGGGGAAAAAATCAGCTGGCGTAGTTCCTTTCGAGACTATGTTTTCCTCGGTCCTTTTTATGGTTCGGAATTTCTGTGCCATTGGTCTTTGTGGGTAGTTACTTTGGCTACAAGGAACCTACAATTGAAGATCCAGCGAAGACCAATCAAATCCCCAGGCAGATTCCAGAGCAAGCTTGGTATATGCAGCCCATTTTCTCAATACCAATTGGAGGCATTTTGCCTTTTGGAGCTATATCCATTGGACTGTTCTTCAAATTAACTTCAATATGGCTGCATCAGTTCTACTGTATATTTGGGTTCCTGTTCATTGTCTTTGTGATCCTCATTGTTACATGTGCAGAGATCACCATTGTCTAGTGCCACTTTGAATTGTGCAGTGAAGATTACAACTGGTGGTGGAGATCTTATTTGACTGTTTCTATGCATGCCTTTGGTTTGTGCGGACAATATACTTATCAGTGAAGATTGACTGAGGCTCTGCACTCTGTCTATGGGAGCTTAATTCCCTTTTGACAGTCGATTTTGGGCAGCAAAAGCATTATAACCAGGGAATTGGTATAGCAATATATATGTCTTTGATAGAAATCTGTCCTTTTTTTATGTGCCCACCTAATACATTTTATCCTCTACATCGGTGATAAAAGCACCATTCTGATTTAAACTATGGATGTATTCCTACCATTCTGTTCCCCAACTACTTGTTAGCCCCAAATCCTTTGCATTTTGCCATACTCATGTACCCAGATTGATGTTTAGACTGACACACCTGAGAAATCCTATCCTGAGGATCAAAAGAGGAAGACATAAAACAACAGTCCCTTTCTGCTCGAAGCATTGAAACAGGGCACTCTCGCCAAGCCAGACCAACCAGCTTACATCCTTTTTGGAGCAAGTTGAGTGTGGCACAAAATTGAAGAAAGGAAACACGCGGAGGCAAGAGAGAAATGCAGTGGTAAGAAGACCCAGGATAGGCCATCACAGGAAAAGCCACAAGAACAACAAAAGGAAAAGCAGAAAAAGGGCCAAATTGTTGAGGCCAAAACTGTGGGAGGAATGAAGGCACAAACACCAAGGGAGAAATGGTTTCAAACACGGGCAGAGAGGACTAAAAATGTCAAAACAAGTAGGGACAAACCCAAGGCAACCACAGCACAGGTCAAGGAGAAGGCATCTTCAGTCAAGCAGGCAAAAACATTGAAGACTGTTTCTACAGGAAGCCAGAACTCAGCTACAGGACTTTCTACACGAAGTTTGGAAAAAGGGCAGCAAAAGGAGAAATCGGTCGAGATTTTAGCTAAGGAGGCAGCACCTGTGTTGGCCACCCTAAGCACATCCATCCCCTCCATGAACACTCATTCTTTTCAGGGTTCGGACACAATTTAGTCATGGTTCAACTTTCTACAGGAAGTTCTGTACTTTTACCAGAAACATACTGTAGACAACTTTGGGTAGGCTAGAATCAATTATGGAGAGGGATTTGAAGCTTGAAGACTGTTGAGGAGACATGCAACCACTCTTTTCTTCCATCCTCCACTGGTTTCATCTCCTTTTTCCACCATTGCTGCCATCAGATTGAATATACTTGCACACTCATACCAAGGCTGAGAATTCACTAGGAAAAGGAACAGGCAGTGGGAAGAAGCAAAGAAGCATGGTTTCATGACAGAAAAGAGGACATCACTTCAGAAGCTTGGCATGACAAGGAGGCCACCAGGGCCATCAAAGATGAGGAGAGAGATTGGTTGCTCAGAGGATGAGCAACACTTTCAGTAGGGGGGTGATGATGAGCCCCAAAAATGGATAATTATTTGGGCTCATTCAACCTCCTAATTTGACTTAATCCACCATTCTCATTAGTTTATTGCATGTTTTTTATTATATTTATGCTAATAGAGTGAATTTGGTTAGTCATTATGCCAACAAGTCTAATGGGTGCTTTGTGTAGCCTTTTTGGTCAATTTGGAGACAAAATTGAAGGTCTTAATGAGCACTTGGCAGCCAAATTCGTGGGAGAACAAGGGAGAGGATTTGTAGGAAGGTGTCCCCTTCATTTATGGACCCTTGCCTCGAATTCTCCACCATCAGCTCGGAGTTCAAGGGCCACCAAATCAATTAGCACAAGGGCAGCCAAGCAAGTCAAGTAGGACTGTTGTTAACTACAAGTCTTGGGCAGCCGAGTCCCTAAAGTTTAGGAGGACTGTTGGGGTCCTCAATTTGTATAAATAAGAAGGCTTAGGGCCTCATTTTGGTTAGCTAGTAGTTAGCCAGTAGTTAGTCATTTTGTAGTTCGATTTTTAGGCAATAGATTAGCTTTGCTTTCAGCTCATTTTCAAGTTCTCCTTGTGGACAGTTTTTGGAATGTAACATTTATTTTGATCAATAAAGATGAATCCATCTTTGCACCAGCTCTAAATTTCTCTTAGGAGGCTGTAGCTCTTGGGGTTGGGCCCATCTCAAGTGCCCAATACCTCCTTTGTTTACTTTCATGTGTCTTTGCTGCATTCTTAGAATAAAATCTGCTATTTAGATTTAAATATTGTGTTGTTGTTTAGGTTGCTTTTGATGATTAAAAAGGTTTTTCATGTTCAGATTTGCTTGATAGGTTAATCGTAGGGAAGATCTTCAGAAAAAGGCAACCAAACACCTTGGATCTCATCTCCCCCTCAGTGGAATCATGAACTGGGACCAATGTGACTTTGCTGCCAACAAAAATGCTATTTTGCTTTGCCATGCAATTCTTAGTGTTGGAATCCTCTTTTGTAGATGCTGATATTAGTAGTTTTTAAATGCTTCAGTTGATGATTTCGTAGTGGCATAAGTTAGTTCATGCATTTCATTTCGAATAAACTATTGTTCATTTCCTTGTGTTGTTACTTAGGTCAGAATAGAGTAAAGTAACTAGGTCATAGGGTTTATAAGTGTTTGTTTGTTCAGTTTGAAAAACCACTTGCAGAGTACCTATTACCCTTCCTTACCTGCACATACTCCATCCAACCTACCTGTTTCATCCTTCACTTAGAACCCTTACCTTACATTTTCCTCATTCGCTTACTTTTCCATGATTCTCATCTTTTTGTGCAACATCGTTTCATCCCTCCTTGAACAAATCTCACCATTTGCGCCACTCCTCAACTCCATCCTCCAAGTCTTGAACTCCCCTACACCCCTATTTCACCTCCATACTCGTTCCTCCACATTTTTCCCTCCATCCATTCTACAAAATCCTCTTTTCAGAACATCCTGTAGAAAATTACAGAACATCCTGTAGAAATCTCTGAACATCATGTAGAACCCTTGCAGACTTCCTGTAGAAGCTCACAAATGAGGTTTCTTGATAGCCAAACTTTGTGAAACTCTCCAGAAGGGTGTTAGGGACCCCTTAGACCCTCTCTAAACCTTCCCAACCTTTCCCAAGCATTTCTCCTCCTTGATCCACCTCTGCACAGTCAAAAATAGTTAGAAGCACATGCATAATAATCCCAACAACTTAAACAAAAATACAAAAAGATGTTTTCTTCAGATAGAGGTAGTCTAGACACATGTGTTTTACCTTCATATAAGTAATGGCATCTCTTTTAGTAGTTTTCATGCTCTCCTTTGCGTCAGTAGGACTAGCTGGTAGAATTAGGGTTTGCGTTTTTTTTTGGCTTTCAGTTTCTTTTTGCAATTAGATTAGCTTCCTTCGAGTTAGCTTTCATCCATCAATTAAAAATCTTCTTCTAAGAGCTCATAGAAGTTGGCTTAAGCTCCTAGTGGACTTGTGCCAGCTGACCAAGTGACAGTTGCGGCAAGAGCTAGTACTTGTGCATACAGCACCGTCGCTTCCAAGTTTGTTACGAACTACCGGGTTGATCAAATTAAAGAAGGGAGTTCCAGGAGTTGTAGCATTATTGCTACAATACTGGAGCCCACCAGTGGCCTCAAATTTATCAGACTTCTTCTTATTCTTCTTCTTATTCTTAGTCACCTGGTTACTTGAATCCAGACTTTCATCAGGCGAAGTAGAAGATGAGGACGTAGAAACAGGCGAAGAAGGGGAGAGATCCATCTTGGAATCAACATGATGTTGTTCAGGTGGAGGAACTGATTAACGAGTAGTTGAGACATTAGGGACTACAAAGGTTGAGAACAACCAAACAGGCTACCCAACAGCTAACCCAGGAAGGGACAACGTTACCATGTAAGGAGCACCAACATTTCCAAAAAGAGGAAAATGACCAGGATTCCCGTCAGAGGGGATTCCTGGGTTGGTGAACTCTGGAAAAGTTGCCATCAAGAACTGAAAACCGCACATGGGGTTGAAAAAGAGTCAAGACACACAATCAAACAGCCAACAAGCAGAATCGAACAGTGTGTGTGATCACGGGCGATTTAATTTTTACCACATTGAAATTAAGAAACTTCACCGTTTCATATTTTAAGAGTCAAGAAATGGATAAAAGGTGACTTTATCACTTTCATATTTGAAGCAAGCATGAAAGGACAAGCGCTTGGTGATCCTTTCAAATTTAGGGAGTCAGAAAATATCGAATGACTGCTTAGGGATACTAGGCGAAGAGGGTGTACCAAATAACCGTGAACTGCAATATACACCTTGGTTTTAGAAATGAAAGAGAAATCAACCAAGGACTTTCCATATGTGCAGGCAATCTCCCCGAATGCTGTGTTCGGTGTATCATGGGTATAGGGCGGCAGACTTGGCTTCCTATGGATGAAGGATGATAACCTAGTGGGGTCTCCCCATATACTTGATGGTACGTGGGAGCACAATTCTGTACTAGACCACTATTGAGTCACAAAAGGAGGAATCACCCAACCTTGAGTGGAAACAAAAGTGACTAGGTTTAACGACGCTGGAGCACGTCTCTAGCCTAGACCTCTAAATATGTTTCATTAAATTCCAATGCTGCCTTAGTGTAAATTGAGTAGATTTTAATGTTTATCTTTAGTTACGTTTCAGTTTTCAGGCCCTAGCGAATGTAGTATCTCAAAATCTCCTAAATGCAAGATATATGCCACAGTATATCATTTTATTCGATGAATGCTAACTATAAGAGAGTTGAGAGCCGTCACACAAACAAAATGATCAGAAAACAACCCACGACATCTCTAATGTAGCTAATGGAAATCAAAAAGCTCTTCTTCAAAGTCACTAATCACTAATAACAATGAAAAGCTCTAATTCACATTAACTAATGAAAAGCAAAAGACATTTTTTTGTTTTCTATGTTAAGGGCAAGATGCACTAAACAAACTGAAAAAGTATGAAAAAAGAGCAATATGAGAAATGATGATAAGAGAGCAAAAACAAGAAACTTCCACTCAATGCAAGCACAATCAGATCCCTGAATTGACAAAGTAGTCCTTCAAAACCAAGAAAAATCCCAAAGACACAAACGAGCCGTGTAATCTAGGCCCAAAGCGAAACAAGGCGGAATTCAAGTGAAAAAGAGATTAGTCACTCAAACAATGCAATGAAATGATCAACAACTACTAAAAAAATGTAGGGGAGCAATCAGAAAGTTGACTGGACCAATAAAAGACCAAAAACTCCTAAGGAGGGCTCGACACACAAAGCCACTAGATGCCCTAGGGCTAAAAACGTGAAATCGATGGAAAATGGCAAACAACCAAAGGATGAAGGTTAAAACCAATCAACCAGGACTCCAACACACTCAAGCAGTCGAGAAAATTTAACCAAAATCAAAGACCCGGCTTAGAAGTCTTAAAAACAAGCAAACCACAGCAGTCCCCAGTCCTGGCGCGACTGTCAGGCTAAAACTAGCGCCTTTTAAGAATTGGCGCGAGTGATATATTGACAACTGGCGCCAATTGGCGCGAATGTCACGCGAAAAAACGTACTAGTCAAGTTTGCTGTGTCAAAATGAAAAATAAGCAATCCAAAACTAGAACAATGATAACCAGGCAAACCAAGAAGCAAAAACAGAAAAAGAGCCCAACCCAAGAGGCTGACCAAGCAAGCAAAATCAAGAAACAACCGAAAAGGCAAGACAAGCTCCAAGTTGTTCAGTGCGTAAACCAAACTGGAGATTGACTGAAGTGGCATTCATCTACTTTGCTAATGCAGAGCAATAGCGTTTCGAAGCCTACCTGGCCATACTTCAGGCTCTCTCTACAGTTTATAAATCAAACAACAAGCTGAGCTCCCCAGTGGAGTCGCCAAATTGTTGAAGAGGTAAATCCCCTCTACGGACAGAGGCAATCCCTACTAGCCAAGACCGGGTCTAGCAACAATCGTCAAATGCTATAATGCAAGTCCCTAGTTGCAAATAAACAGACCAGCGATGAAAGCCTACATGGATTCCAACGCTATTGTTCATAGAAGAGGTGGTGCTCTCGTTCCTTTGCTTCGGCAAATCACAATCCTCACGATCTCCGCGAATGGACACCTGTACATGCAAGAAACAATACAAACGCAAGCATAAAATCCATTATACGCAACTATATGTCAGTCAGAAAAGACATAACTCATCATCATCATAAACAATAACAAGAGTGGAACCATAACCAATAGTCGTTCATTGATAATCAATCAAAGGAAAGTACAACCAATGTTCTGACGCTAGATTCTCCTTTGGCAGGTTGTCAGCAGAACATGTCTCCCAAAGCCTGTCGGGAATAAGGACAAAACTCTCTCTTCGGATCTGGACAATAGTCTCCTTGCTTGGATTTGGCCTTAAGGGAATCAAGAAGGCTCTTGCAGCATGAAGCTCTTGGGAATTTGGGAATTCTGGAACTCTAGAACCAACTTGCAAAGGAAATGGGCAAGATTTTATAGATGGAGGAACGGGAGTTGGGATCATAACCAATAATCATGGGATTGGCCATATCATCAAGGAAGCTCCCATGAGAGGTGGAAAACCACTTCCTCTCTATGGAAATCCGTAGCCAAACCACCCAACTCAAGATAGATAGCAGTCCAGGAATTTGTTAGGACGAAGCTTCCACCATTTATTTTTAAAAAACACCTCTTAATATGGTTGGTGCGGGTGAGGCTCTATGACAGAGTGCTAATTGGCGCACCCTATTTGGAGGATTTGCCCCCTTGGCGCGAGGTATGAACTATGGAACTGCGCCAATTGAAAAAGAGTTATTTTTAGGGTTTTTCAGCAAGAGATGTCTTCAGGCCAAACAAAGCTCATGCTCAGAGGAATGTAATGCAAGTGTTTTTAGGCCATGTCACTTCTCATAGGTCCCAGAATGAGTCCTCCAAGATACGGGAAAAGGTTAGCAGGGATGGTTACAAATTTCTGTGTAACAGGAGTTCAGCAAATCCACACACAACTACAAAACCTATGCCTAGAGATGCAAAGTTTGAAATAAGATAAGGCACCCCAGTCAGAGACGGGCGTAGAGGTAAGGTGCATAAAGTGTAAAGGCCAGGGTCATGATAAGGATCATTATGTGATATTCGCGAACTATTAGGCAGGAGGGGGACCAATGCCATTGCAGCCAGAGGCATAAGTGGGGCCAAGAACGTCACCCGCACTCTGGTGTGCGATCTGCCAGGTGGGAGGAAATCACACCACAGACAACTGTCATCTATTGCAAAAACTTATACAACCCCCCCGGCAGCTATTTTTCAATTTTTGTAGATTGATGGGCCATGACGAATGAAATTTTTGAAGTTATGAATTGCTGATGGATCGAACACCTGCTTATAGGATGCAGATTGAATTGCGAGGTCAGGATCTCGTTGCAGCAATAGCACGAGGCAGATTCCAGGGACGCAAATGGGGATGAGGAGGAATGGGACCCAAATGATGGTGAGGACAATTAATCTGCTACAATTTTGGAGGACCGGGGCACTACGCACGTGATTGCATGAATCCAACTAGAACATGTTGCCCGTATTGTTACCAATTTGATCATGAAGTAGTAGGGTGCCCCACACTAATTGCACAGATGCGGGAAAAAGGGGTGCTCCCGGCTACTCCCACTCAGAACGTCCAAATGATGAAGACTGAGCCGCGCAAGGAGGATCCTAACATGAACATGATGCTCAGAAGTGGTGCAAATATAAGAGAAAATAAGGGCAAGCAACTTGAGGAGGATGCATGGGTTCGCAAGGCCCCTACAAAGCAACCTGAATTTGATTTGGAGCGTCCGAAGGAAACATTTATGGAAGCTAATAAGAGCTTCGTGGAGGCTTCTACTTTAGGTAGCAAGGATCACATTGAGCCGGAGATGGATACTTCTATGCTAACTGTTACACAGTAATTTGTCACTGTCTCCCTGTCAGTTACCCTACTGTGTCAAGAATTCACAATAATCAAGTTCCTGCCTTCTGACCTGGCCCAAAACCCACTTTTCCAAAGTTTTCCTCATCAGCGCGTCTGTTTCTCAAATATCTGCGCTGACTGGCGGCTCGTAGTGTATTCAGTGCGCTTCCAGCGCGGAAGCACATCACATTTCCGCGCTGGTCGTATTTTATGAGCCAGCGCACCTCTCCTTTGTATTGGGTTGCGTTGACATGACTTTCCCAGTTATTGAGGCGCGACGTCAGCGCGTTAGTCACCTTATAATCTGCGTTGATCCTGTTTGGGCGAGTTTGTTCCAACAGCCAACCTTCCAGATAACTCCAGGTTTGGTTGTTGGCTTTGTGAGTATCGACTCCCTTCTATGGCATGTCTGTTCGACCCTTTGCAACCACTTCCCTCAAGGATAAGCTCATCCTTCCACCCTTTTAGGAGGCTCCTTCTCCTATATAAACTTCCACCATTACCATGAGCAGCGAGTTTGGAATAGCTTGGATTGTGTAGAGTTTATAGTGCTCAGATTGCTGCTACTATAGGTATTTGGTGTGCTAAGTGTGGAAGTGATTGATAGCTTAGGGAAGGTTGTTTTGTGTTGCTTGTGTGAGAGAGAGTTTCTTATCTTGGGAGAATCATTTCCAAAGGTGAATGCTTGAGACGCTTGTTGACTGGCCCCTCCTGAGAAGGATACCGACGTCAGAACATTTGGTTGTACTCTTCTCTATTTTGATTAATAATAGATGACTGCTATTATTGTTCCATTCTCATTTGTCTATGCAATGGTTAAATGTGAATTACATCTTTTCTGACTGATGTACGGTTGCTTTTACTAGATTTCACGCTTGTGTTTGTTTCCTCTTCGTGTGTGCAGGTATCTATTCGCGGGGATCGCGGAGGATTGTGACCAGCCAAAGCGAAGGAGCGAAGGCAGAATCTCTTCATCAAACGATAGTGCTGGAATCCAAGTAGGTGCTCTTTACCTCTTGTTTAATTGTAATTAGGAACATGCATAGCAGCATTGTTTGATTGTTGCTAGACCCTTGCTGGGCTAGTAGGGATTGCCTCTATCCGTAGAGGGGATTTACCTCTCCAACAATTTGGCGACTCCGCTGGGGATCAGCCTTTTTGTCTCTTGTGTCCACTCTTTGTGCTTGAATTTGATTTTTCTCTCTTTTCGAGTTTTGGGGATTGTTTTTCCTGCTTGTAGCCTTCCTGGAGCCATCTGGGAAGTGTCTTGACTGTTAAAAGACTTTCTACCTTTGGTTTGGGAGTCTTCTGCCTTGATACTACGCGTTTTCACCATCGTCACGGTTTTATTCAGAACAGACGTGCTGACGTCGCACCCCTGTTTCTTTGTTATCCTTGTCATCGCGCCTGTGCGTTTAATAGTCGCGCTGACCTCGTTTTTAGAGACAGCGCGCTTTATCCGTGTGCTTCCGCGCTGACGTCTCACACCTGCTTCTTTGTTCTCCCTGTCATCGCGCCTGTGTGATTAATAGTCGCGCTGACCTCGTTTCTCTGAGACAACGTGCTTTATCCGTGTATTTCCACGCTGACGTCGCAAAGTTGCTACAGGCCTCTTCCTGTCAGCGCCAAGTTGCTGAAGGCCACCCGCGCTGATCCTGTAGAATTCATTTTTGCCCAGATTAGCCTCCTGAACTTGTTGCTTTAGCTTTCCCCCCTTCTCTCCACTTGGTTTGTGACTTGTTTTTCATTATCTGAACTCTGAGCTGCTTGCTTGCGAAGTCTTGTTCCACAGGGTTTCGTTTTTGCTCATTTTTCGGTTTTGCAAATACCTTCCTTTTCGCTTTTGCTACTTGGTTTTTTTTTCCGCCATCACTTTTACAACTGCTGGATTGTGTTGGATCTCTATTTGACTGGTTGGGACTCTTATCCTCCGGGTGTTTGCTTTTCTCCATTGATTTCGCACTCTAGCCCTAGGGCATCTAGTGGCCGTGTGTGTGTCAAGCCTTCCGTAGGGATTTTGTTTTCTTGTTTGACCAGACAACTTCAGATTTGTTTATACACTTGTTCAATGATTGTTGAAGTGTTTTTGGTTGTGTTTCCGAGTGGTTTTCGCTTCCTCCTTGCTTGAATCCTTGCTTGTCGTGCCGAGCTTAGATCACATAGCTCGTGCGGAATTTGGTTTTCCTTTCGATTTGGAAATCTTTGTTGGGTGTTTTGGGAACTTTGTGTGCTTTCACTAAGTGATTGGCTTGGTGTTCTCGTTCCTCCAAATTCATTTAGATGCTTTGTGTCGTTGAAAGAAAATCAAACTAGTAGCTTTGCTTTTGAGAATTGAAAAGGAAAAGAACATTTCATTGATTCGCATTTTCAAAGAAAAGTTTACTTTCCTCGCTTTTAGCTGCATTAGGCTGCTTGATTGTTTGATTTCATTTTGTTTGTTTGAAAATTCTTCACCTTCTCATAGCTAGAATTCATCGAACAAAATGGTTTTCTTTGGCATGTAGTTTGCATCTAGGTAATTGTGAGAGAACATACGATAGAGCCTGAAATCGAAACTTAACTCAAGATTAACCATAAAATGAACCGAATGAATCTAAAAACGCATTGGAACTAAACGCAAACATCTAGAGGTCTAGGTTAGAGACGTGTTCCGGCGTCTTTAAACATAGTCACTGTTGTTTCACATTATGGTTGGGTGATTCCTCCTTCTGTGACTCGATAGTGGTCTAACACGGACTGCGCTCCCACGTACCGTCGCGTATATAGGGAGACCCCACTAGGCTTTTATCCTTTATCCATAGGAAGCCGAGCCTGCCGCCTTGTGAACCGTAACGCACCGAACACAACATTCGGGAAGATTGACTACAGCACGGAAAGTCCTTGGCTCTCATATGATTGCTAAGGTGTATAAGCAGTTTTACGGGTCGCTTGGTAAACCCTTGTACCTAGAGTCTCCAGAGCAGTCACTTTTGATCCTTTTCGGACTCCCTAAATGAAAAGGTGCCTGTGAGCGTCTTGTCACTTCGTGCTCATTAAACATTCGAAGGAGACTAGAGTCATCTTTTCATCCTTTTCTCGACTCTCGAAACATGAAAAGGTCAAGTTTGGTTCTTGTGTCTTAAAATTAATTCGGCCACGATAACATCACCGGTTTTAGATCTTGTGTGCGATAGTTTTGAGTAGGGTTTTTATCGTTAGTTTGCTTTAGGTTTTCTGAGGGGTCTTATCATCCTGGCTGACCCGTCAACTCCCGGTCCGAGTGATCAAATTTTTCCATCTTCTGTTGCTCCAGAGGTACGAGTTGTAAGCGATACTCTTCCCATTGTCCCGAGTATCTAGCCTATCAACGTACGTGCCCCGGGCGACGAAGATTACATAGAAGATTGGAATGTTATCTGGGAGCCTGACAGCGACACTACCCCCCGTACTCCTTTCGATATGTCGTCTCCGATGTCTACTTCCCCCATGGATGAGACATCTTCCAGCACGGGTGAAACACCTGTCGTGACAGATATTGAAACTCCGATCCCAGCCTCCTCCCCACTCCCTCCGCGATATTCATCAGTGAGGGACAGGATAGCCGCTAGAACTACTTCTACGACTATATGGGATCCTAGTCTTATTGCCACCACAGGGCCCTTTGTTTCGCAATCTCTCAGTACACCTCTTACTTCAGGTCTTACTACGCCTGTTACCTCAGTTCCCACCAGACCCACCCTTTGTGTAGCACGTTCGACTCCGGTCGTCAGTGTTGTACCGGCATCCTCATCTACAAACCCTGAAGCTGGTCCCTCTTCTGGTGGCATTCCAGGAGCAGGGTCGTATGATGCTCATGGGCAACCCATTACGGACCCAGATTACGAAGGTCCCCTCTTTTATTATGATGCGAACGGTGAGTACCTCGAGAACATTCCGGTCCTTCCTCATCGTCCTTTCGAAGAGAACCAAGAACCGTTAGATATTACATATGATCCCGCTACTCACGTTTTTCATGGGTCCCGGAATCCTTCCAGACAGCCCCAAGGACCACCCAATCAAGGCCAGCCACTCTATGTGCAAACCCCTCAGGGGCAACCATTTCATGGCCCGCCTTACCCAGGACAATCTGGGGGCCCACAGGGACAACCCTACCAGGGACAACCCTCGGGCATTGGAGTTCCATCGTATTCATATCAAGGTCAACCTACTGGATATCCAGGGCAACCTGGTACCCAGCAAGGTTACCCAACTGGACAACCCGGGCAGCCTTACATTCAACAAGGCGAATCCGGCTTCCAGCAAGGGTACCCATCTGGACAAACTGGGTCAGTCTATAATCCTCAAAATCAACCAGCAGTCCAGCAGGGATATCCTCTTGGGTAGGGGGGGCAACCCTACTTACAACAGGGCCAACCTACTGCCCAGTCTGGTCATCTTTCTAGGCAGAGTGGGCAACCCTATGTTCAGCAGGGTCAACCCACTGCTCAATCCATGAACCCTTCTGGGCAAGGGGGGCAGCCTGCTATACAGCAAGGCCAACCCACCGCTCAGCCTATGCACCAAGGAGGGCAGCCCGCTACACAGCAAGCCCAGCCCTCTGCTCAGTCTGTGCACCCTGGGGGGCAGACGGGCCAACCTTCTATGCAGCAAGGTCGACCCGCTGTCCGCCCTATTCGTTTATCTGGACAAACTGGCCGACCTCAGGGTCGACCAGCTGTTCAGCCGGCTCAGTCATCTGTTCCGCAAGGACAACCCTCGGTGGTCCACGGACAACCAGGCACCCAGCAAGTTCATCCTGCTGGCCAGCCAGGCCCGTCTCAGATCCAACCAAGTCAACCTTCGGGCCAGATGATCCAAGCCCCGCCAGTTCAAGGACATTACTCTGGGCCTCAAACTCAAACGGGTTATCAAATGCAAGGTGGGCCACAGCCTCAACCTTCCTACCAGACGCAGCCTCCCTATCAGGCTCAGTATGGGGCCCAGCAACCATATGGCTACCAGCAACCCCAGGGGCAAGCTCACTTTGCTCCTTACCAAAATTTCCAACAGCCACAGGTCACTCCTTACCAAAACTATCAATATGGTGCACCTGTAGGGCAAGTTGGTAATACTTGGGGAGCTGGGGGGCAGACACAGGGACAGTCGTCCGCATATGGCCAGAATCCGTATGGACAGAACCCCTACAGACAAGCTCCCTATGCGCCAGGCCCCTTTGGGCCAGGTCCATCGGGACAAAGTTCTTACGCGCCAGGCCCTTTCGGGCCAGGTCCGTCCGGACAGAGTTCGTGGGGGCAACCACCATCTGGTTGGAACCCCAATGTCGCCTCGAATCCGCAGCCACAGATGTCCTTTAACCCGCAGTTACCATTCTTAGCAACGTTGGAACTGCCTGATGTGTCAAAGTTAACAAATGATCCTATTTTGCATAATCCATATTGGCTACCAGTTCCGAATAAAATACCAGGTGATTGCCCAAAGTTTGATGGCAAAGCTGGTGAAGACCCTTAGGCCCATGTAATGACTTATCACCTTTGGTGCTCATCGAACTCATGGCTTGATGATTCTATCCGGCTACGCCTCTTTCAGAGGACTCTCACTGGTTCAGCTGCTAAGTGGTACATCGAACTGAATCGCGGCATGTTCCAAGATTTCAACTCATTGGCTATGGCCTTTTTGACTCACTTTCAGTTACCCATTCGGTACGAGACTGGGACTCACCTTCTCACGTCTCTCAAACAGGATATGGCTACGCACATCTCTGATCATATACATGAATGGAGAAGGCGTCGTCGCTTGATTAAATTTTGGATCCCTGATCAACTCCTGACCGACTGGTTCACGACTTCCTTTGTCCCTAAGATTGCAAAAGACATCGCAATGGGAGCGTGTGTAACTGAAGAGCAAGCGATCGCGCGAGCTCAGTACCTTGACTTAGTGTATTCTCAGTCAGGTACTTTGTATGAGTATTTGCCAGATGCCCCGAGGCATGGACAGCCCAAAGCTCCACCAAAGCCTTCTGTTTATGGAGTCATTGGTTCTGTGAATGCACCATCAAAGAAATCGGCCACGAACCCTGGGAAGCAGAAGCAGAATACCTCTAGCGAAAACGCTCCTCAGAGCCAATCAATTTCTGGGAGTACCTCCGAGGTAGACGCCTTTCAGTCCACCGCGGTGGAAAAATCCTCGAAAGGGAAAAAGAAAGGGAAAGCTAAAGATAAATCTGGACAGCCCAAGCAGGACCCTCCTAAGCCTCCTTCCGAGGAAGGAGCTAAACAGAAACCTAAGTATCCTTGTCTCATCTGCGATGAGGATCACTATACCAAGGACTGCCCAAGGCGGTCCGAGGTTAGTCGACTCTTAAAAGGTGCTCCGGGACCCCCTGCTGTGCTAAAAGAGCCTTTCCCTTCCCAGCAGACGCATCAGGTGGCAGATCCCTCTCAATCCTCTTCCTCGTTCGGTTCTCAAGTGTTCATGGCTGGAACGATCCCCATCCATGTTTCAACTCGAGCGAAAGATTATCCATCTCCAGCCGGGAAAGAGCCGGAGGTTACCTCCAGCGCTCCTCCGTCCAGTTCTGGTCCCCTTCACATCGAACGGCCCAGCCCTGAGACGATCCCCCGACCCCCTCCCAAAGGTGTACTCAGGAAGTCATCTTATAACCCCAATGCTCGTGCTGCCCAGCACTATAGCATTGTCGAGGACTTAGCTCAGGCTCCGTCTGCTATGTCCGCATTAGAAGTCCTCCAGAGCTGCCCCTCCCAGAGGAAGTCCTTGCTATCAGCGATTGGTGGCATAGACCCGGCAGATTCGGATTTAATTTCTTTTGATCTCGAGGGTTTCACACAGAGACTGCCTCATCAGGTGGCTTTCCTTATACAGGTTCTCATCAACGGCAAAACGATCCATCGTACAGTCATTGATGAAGGTGCCTCAACCTGCATCATGTCAGTTGCTTGCTGGAAGGCTATTGGTTCTCCTGCTCTGAGCCAGTCTCCTACGACCCTGGAGGCTTTCGATGGAAGAGAATCTCGTCCATATGGTATCCTCCCACGATTGCCTATCTCTTTAGAAGGGAAAACCATAGAAGTAGAGGTTGAAGTTGTTGACGCTAATCTCACTTACAACCTCCTCCTTGGACGAAGCTGGACATATGCCATGCAAGCCGTGGCTTCCTCCTTATTCCGTGTCGTTCGCTTCCCCCATCAAGGAAGAATCGTCACGGTGGACCAGCTATCCTTTTTTGCTTCCTCTTCTGAAGGAAATGTGCCATTCATAGAGCATACCTCCAAGTCGTTAGTGAGTGTGGGTGCTGGATTATTCAAAGATCACTCCTTGATGGGAGTCTTTCCCCTCCCACCCCCGAATGTCGCCCCTGTTAATATGATTTCAGCGCGTTCTGATCCATGGGTTCTTCCTCCCTTGAGTCAGGAACACTCTTGGGGTGATATGATGCCATTGAGTCCTGCCGAGCTCAACTACATCGAGATTGACGCTGCATCGGCTCCCCCTCCTGAACCTGCTTTTCCAAGCAGCGTTCCCAATTCATATGATCACTTCCCTTGGCTGGGAGATGAGGCCACTTCGGATCCCCTGAAGGAATCATTTCCCTTCGATGAGGCTATCATTGAGACTATGTCTCTCAAGGAGCTCCCTTGGTTAGATCACCACCATCGCTCTTCGTTTCTCCCTCCGCATTCGGAAATGGTCGCATGTCTCGAGCGGTTTGCTTCATGTGTCCCGTCTCCGCCTCTCCAAACACCTGTTCAGCTATATCAAGTGTCTTCGGAAGGCAATATGGGTAACATCACGCAAACCCAGGCTATCGACATCTCTGTCAAACCAGGGATTGTCGAGAATATTTTCATTGGAGTCACATGCACTCCTGAGGAAGTTCAACTTTATACCGTTTTATTTCGTGAATTCCGCGATGTCTTCGCATGGTCTTACAAGGAAATGCCCGGCATCGACCCTAGTATTGTGGTGCACGATATACCTACTTATCCAGGTGCTAAGCCTGTTCGTTAGCGCTTACGTCCAGTGCACCCTCGAAAGGCTGCCGCCATCAAGGCCGAAGTTGAAAAGCTCCTTCGAGCTGGTTTCATCTATGCCATTCCCCTCACGGAGTGGGTATCCAATATAGTCCCTGTGAATAAAAAGCAGGGCACTATCCGGGTCTGTGTTGACTACCGCGATATTAATCGTGCCTGTCCAAAAGATAACTTTCCTACGCCTTTTATTGATCAGCTTATTGATGACTGCGTAGGAAGCAAGATTTATTCGTTTATGGACGGCTTCTCTAGTTATAACCAGATCAACATAGCCCCTGCAGACCAGCATAAGACAGCTTTCATTTGTCCTTGGGGCACCTTCGCTTATAAGAAGCTACCTTTCAGTCTCAAAAATGCCGGTGCCACTTTCCAGCGTGCGATGTCGTATGCTTTTCATGATATCCGACACATCGTACAGCCTTACCTGGATGACCTCCCAGCTCATTCAGCTAAACGTCAAGGCCATCCATCTAATTTACGTGAAATTTTTCTCTGTTGTCGACACTACCGTATTCGACTCAATCCGCATAAGTGTGTCTTCTGCGTAGAATCTGGCCGACTGCTCGGGTTCATCGTCTCCCGGGAGGGCATCCGTCTGGATCCCCTCAAAGTCGAGGCCATTTTGAATCTTCCTCCCCCTGCCTCTTTGCAACAATTGCAGAGCTTGCAGGGTAAAGCTAATTTTCTCAGACGATTCATCCCGAATTATGCCGAAGTGGCTAAAGGTTTCACACGGTTGTTAAAGCGAGACACGCCCTTTCGTTGGGACGCCATCTCCCAGGAATCTTTCGAGCGTCTCAAAGACCTTCTTGTCTCAGCTCCGCTCTTAAGACCTCCGAATTACCACCGTGATTACACTCTCTATCTTTCTGCCACAGACACCACCATCGGCATGGTTCTAGTGCAGGATGATGATGCCGGCACCGAGCACGTTGTTTATTATCTTAGTCACAACCTTTTGGATACGGAAACTCGCTACGCATATGTCGAGAAGTTGGCTTTGGCAGCTGTCTGCGCCGTCCAACGATTCCGCCATTATATCTAGTTGCGCACAACAACCGTGATCTCTGATTGCAACCCCATGACCTACATCTTGTCACGTCAGCTGCTGGGGGGCAAGTACTCGAAGTGGATTGTCATCCTCCAAGAGTTCGACTTGGAATTCACTGCAGCCAAGTCTAAGAAATCTCTGGTCTTTGCTGAACTGCTCTGTTCCTTACCATCTCACTCCGCACCATCTCGCTCAGAGGAACATATTCCAGATGAAACACTGTTTCTCATCAACACCCTCGACCCGTGGTACAGGGACATTATCGTATATTTACAGACGTCTTCCTTCCGTCCGAATGTATCGAAAGATGCTCGACGGTGAATTTGTCACCAAGCTCAACCCTATCGCATTTTGGGCGATACCCTGTACCGCCTCGGCGTTGATTCTGTTCTCCGTCGTTGCTTGACTCTCGAGGAGGCTGAGCGGGTGTTGAATGACTGCCACTCCGGCGCTTGTGGCAGCCATATGTCCGGATATGCTACCGCCCAGAAGATCCTCCGTGCTGGTTATTTCTGGCCTTCCATCTTCAAGGATTGCATCCTTGCTGTACGAGCATGTCATGAATGCCAGGTTTACCACCGGAAGATGCGTGCACCTGTTGCACCACTGCACCCTGTTGTCACCGTAGGTCCATTTTCCAAATGGGGCATCGATTACACGTCCTGTAACCCTCGTTCGGCCGGGGGGCATGGGTACATCATCATTGCCGTGGACTATTTCACCAAGTGGGCCGAAGAAATGCCTACATTGAACGAAGACGGTTACACAGCGGCGCAGTTTTTATTCAATCATGTCATTACTCATTTCGGAGTCCCTCAGGCTATCGTCACGGATCACGAAAAGCATTTCTGTAATCACATGATGACGGAACTAACGACCCAACTAGGCTTGCGTCAGGATAGTTCGACAACGTACTATCCACAATCTAATGGACAAGTCGAGGCCGTGAACAAAGTTTTGATCACTATGCTTCAACGCACCATCAATATGCACAAGTCTAATTGGCATCTGATGCTGTTCCCAGCCTTGTGGGCCTACCGGACTTCTGTGAAGGATGCCACCGGTTTCACTCCGTTTCAGTTGGTTTATGGACTGGAGGCCACCCTTCCCGTCGAATGTGAAATTCCTTCGTTGAAATTAGCTGTCGAGTTGCTCCCCAACACCACCCCAGTGGAGGAACTGTCGTGGCGGAAAAAGTCGTTTGTGCGGACACAACTGACCTCCCTAGGAGTCTAAACTCTCTAGCGACAAACAAGACAAAATGGAGTGATCTTTCTCTAAATATACCTTTTACAACATGAAAACTACGAGTGTTTAGGCTTACCTTATTCCAAAACGTTGTTGTTGTAGTCCGTCCTTGCCGATCCGGATGAGCTCCTCCTTCATGTCAATTCCTACAACCACAAACAATCAAACAATTACCAAGCACTTGTATTTCATATAATAAAACATATATTCAACATGCAGACCAAGGAACACATGAAATAACTCATTAACACAAGCTATTGAGAAAAATAAACCAGTTTGTATTAATAACGAAACAAAGAAACTCTTACAACCTGGCCTTGGTGTTGTGCAAGTTCCTCCCAGGGTCCATCAAGGGTTTTCCTCTACTTTGACAAAGCTCACCCACTTCCAAGTAGAATCAAGCAAAGACAATCTCTCCTCACAAGGCTCTAAATGGGAGTCCTAATTCCTGCAGCGTTTACCCAAAGAAAATGTATAGCTCTAACCTCTCCTCCCTCTGGCTCAATGTCTTTATTTATAGTGCTGTAAAGAGGTTATTCAGGTCCACTATCAATGGGATAATCCCCCTCTTTGGGTGGGATAGCTCCCTTATTGATGGGATAAGTTCCCCCTTAATAGAGATACATGAACCAACTGGAGGCGCATCCATTTCATCAAACCGACCTCTAGAAGGTTCTAGAAGTAACCACAAGTAACTTTTTTAAGATGAAACTCGCTCATTTTTCCTTTTACAGAAGGACGCACCTGTCCCTTAACATACAGAGCGTCCATGGACGCAGCTTTTATGAACATGGTAAGCGTCCCCGCAGGTAAGGCTAGAGAGAACCTGCGACCCCAGAGATAAACACATTTTTTACAAGACTTTCTCTCTTCTTTGAGTTTGAGATGGATAGCAAAGGCATAAGACTTGCCTAAGAGGGTAGCATGACTGTTGATTTGAGCCATACTAACTGTAAGTGGTCATGGTGACATTTTTTAGTGTAACAGGAACGGCTTCTGTACCTAGAACGGTTAGACGAGACTCGTCGTTTAGCTTCTCTGGCTATCGAAGCACAAAAGAAGAGAGTCAAAGCCCACTTCGACCAGAACATTCATCCTCGTTCCTTCGTTGAGGGAGATCTAGTACTGCTCTACGATCAAGCTAAAGATAAGCTGGGGGCAGGAAAACTCGAGTCCATGTGGCTAGGTCCCTATATCGTGAAAAGAGTTTTACAAAAGGGTGCATATGAGTTGATTGATTACGAAGGAAATCCTCTTGACAAGCCCCGCAACGGGCTGTATCTGAAGAAATATTATGCATGACTTCGTGCACTCAGTTTGTACATACGCGTGTTTAGTGTGTTTTGTGTGCATGATTTCATGTTTTGCTTTGGTGTGAAGGCGTGTTTGCCTCTTATCGTGTTTTCTTCTTCTTGTGCAGATGTCTAGTGCACCTTATGTTGGTTTCGCTGATGGCGCCTGCCGTAGTACCTGCAATCTGTCTTCTGCGGCATGGGCGATCTACGATCCTCACGGAGAGTTGCTAGATCTTCAAGGAGTCTGTCTCGGTCGTACCACTAATAATGTTGCTGAATACAGTGCCGTAATTGAGCTACTAGCCGAAGCAGTTGATCTCGGCATTCGAGCAATGATGGTAAACCTGGACTCCCAACTGGTCGTTCATCAACTTAACGGGCGATATTCCGTCAGAGACCAACGTATCCTAAGGTTGTATCTACGTGTCAGATTGTTAGAAAGGAATTTTGACTATATCACATATCAACATATTCCGAGACGATTAAACACGTTGACTGATGCATTGGCAAATCATGTGTTAGACAGACATTTGCGAAATAGATAACATCATACAAGAAGACATAGAAAGCATAATAGAGTAAAGCATATGTAAATATTTTCTCAAGCATAGTTTGCATGCGTGCTGTGTGTGCTTTTAAGCTTGCATTAAAAACATTAAAATACATGGGTCATGTGTTGTGCAATTCATACATAAGATCACATTTGTACTGAACATTTGCATAACATAAGCAAAAACATCATCATATGTAAACGAGATCCATCCAAAAATCGGTATGTATATGTATATATATCGTGTGGCGCACTGAGGTGCTCAAAAATAAGCATATATGTCAAAAATAAGAGTCACTGTGCTCCATACATTCGAGACATATGTCTCTCAAAATATCAAAAAGAAACCTAGGTGACTACTGTGCTGGGTTGTGCTCTCTGTAGCACACAGCCGCTCGTGCCACCCGCCTCAACAAGTGGTGCACCCTGGGTGCCACCCCCACTGTATGGATCTGGTGCTCTATGGGAACCTCCTCGACTCCCTGATAGTCTGGCACACCCTCCAGCAACCCCTCAAGGTTGCGAGCTATGGTCTCTGAAGTATCAACTCCTGGAGGGACCAAGGCAAGGACATCGGCCCCTTGCCCCTCTCTCCGTGCCTCTGGGGCTAAGCCGATGGGTCTAACAGGTCCCACATCTGCACACAGCGACATTTATCAAGACATATACATTAAAATCAAAAAACATTAAAAAACTCAGAAAAATCAAAGTGTCATACCTCCATCATCCCAATGGTCTCCCGCGGGCAGTGGCATGTCAGGATCGTTGCGGAAGTCCATACCCGCGTACGGCCAGTCCTCAACGAAAACGATCTGCTGCTCCAACCACTCTCGAAAGATCACTCCCCAAGTAGCTGGCCGGCCACCACCTCCGCGTGGCATAATGCGAGCCCACCGAGTGGCCCTCATCTCCCGAGGACCTCTAGGAGGATCCACGGCCATAGTCTGCAGCCGCATGGCTGGCACCCGCTCCAGAATGAGTGGGAGTAAGAGCGACCCATAGCCAAAATGTTTTGACTCTCCGCATCGACAGTTGCTGAGTTGCCTCTTCATGCTGTTGGTCACCGCAGTGGCCCAGTCAAACACAGTAGGGTGTAGGCAATCAAGAGCTAGCAGCAGCTGGGTCTTCGAGGCCTCGTGGTTGGCCAAGTTTCCCGCTGCCCGGGTCACCATAAAAAGGATGGTGCGCAGGACTATATCTCTCACCGTGGGAATTGACACCTTCCCACTCCGCGATTTCTCCGCCCCTAGACATACTCGAGCCATGAGTTGGTCGAGAGTCTCGCCGCTGGGCCGCTGCCCCTCCAGAATGGGCCTCGCACCCCGGCGCGACAATCCAGTTAAGAAATATATGTCCATGTGGTCGAACTCAATGTCTTTACCGTGGATGGTAAATTTTTCGTCTATTGGATTCCATGACCGGATCAGGAACTCAAGTAAGTCATGATGAGCTCTCAAGCGTGGAGTCAGGAAGAATTTTAGGAATCCACATGCCCGCATGGCATCTTGGCAATCCGCTCTTGCAAAAGCGGCTATGTCCTCAACATCGTGAGCCCTCTCTTGCCACTGGAAGGCCATTGCGTCCTGCATGAACATTAAAAGCAATTAGAATGCTGGCTAATGAGAATTTCACGTTCAAAATATAAAAAATGAAATTTGACTGCGCCAGCGCGGCTGTTTTTAAAACAGCCGCGCTGACAATGGCGGATCCTTTGTATTTTCTTCAGGTCAGCGCGGAAGAACACGGGTTTTCCGCGCTGACCCGAAATCTGGTACGTGTAATTTTCATCGGTCAGCGCGGTCCCGAGTGGGAAACCCACGCTGACCGAGAGCGCACCAATGGCTCAAAAAATTGCCCAATTGGGCCAATCCCACCGCCAAAATGCTTACAAAAAGACTCAAAAAGGGGCGCATGGCAAGAGGAACCTACCTGGAGCAAGCCGTTCGCCGAATGGTGTCCGCACGAGGAAGAATTGGCTCCGTCAACTTCACAGCTTCACAACGTTCTCAAAGGCTCAATTTGGTAACAATGGTGAAAATGACTATTTACCTTTCTATTTATAGTAAAAATGGCTTAATTGACTATAATTTTTACGAATATGGGTTTTTGGTCATACTTTTACCATGGATTTAGCACTTCTGTCAATGTCTTATACATGTTTCCATATGTTTTTAACATGTCGAACATATTTATGCGGGTATTTTTATTGTGCAGGTCCTCCGAAACGGTGAAAATCATAATGATCCTAAAAAAATCACTTGATCCCCAACGATGTCGTCTTTGAGCCCTTTTCCGACACGAAACAAGAAAAGATAGCCGAGCCTCCTTTCAGCTCGTTAAAGGGAACGAGAGGCGGTCATTTTAAGCTCTTTTTCCGACCGTGTAACTTAAAAAGATTGTCGGGTGTTTGTCGTTTCGCACTCGTTATCGGCTCTAAAACGACGTGTTTCCGACCGCTTTTTTACTTTTTCGGGTCGAAATCACTATTTACGAAAAGTACTCCTCGATCGTAATGGTCGGGCGGTTCTTTCGGGCATCGTTTTATACTTTTTCGGGCTCGAGAGACACAACTGTACGAAAAAGGACCCCCCTGGAGTCTCCTTTTCCGTTGTCTTTTCAGACTCTCTAAGCAAGAAAAGACGCCGAGTTTTTCCTTTGTCAGACTCGTTAAACACTTGATGACATCGGGCATTGTCGAAATGACACTCTTCAAGCATATGTTATCCCCGTCAAGCTTGTCATCCAAAAATAATCGGGGTACCTGCCAGAAATGGTGGGGAAAATGGAACTGCAATCGTTGCGTCGGCAGTATGTCGCTCTTGAACATGGCACTCCTCTGCTTCGTGTCTGGGTGGGCCCATCTCATCTTGTTCTTTCACTGGCCTCCGTGGGTTTGGGTTATCCTATTTGACCTCTCATCTGCTCATTGCCATCATCACCATACCTTTTTCTCATTCGATGTCAAATACTGCCAAATCCGTTATGGTGCCGCCGATATGTTCAAGAGAAGTTGACCTCTGCAATAATACAACCTCCTCTGCTATCTCACACAAATCATGTTACCTCTGTCTCGCGTCGGTGATGTGGGAATCATTATGGCCCACCTTCGATCAAGGTCACTTCCTGTCGACTTCAGCTCATTATCCGGGAAGGTGACTTAGAGACTCCCTTCAAGTGCCTTAGAGCCTGCATGCCCTAATGGCGGGTTCTTCGTGTTCGACGCGAGGTTTACGTCATTGGCCTCCGATCGAATGATTCCGTGGGTGTTCGACACCAGCTCATTGAATCACACGCTGCGGATTGTACCTATAGTACCTTGAGGTCCATTGTCATTATTGGTGGTACCTCTCGCGTCTGTTAACAGTTTTCATTATTGACTGGTAATCAGACGATGTTCATGCGTGTTCGACTCCAGCTCATGTATTCACACGTTTGAACTTGTACTTTGTTCGGGTTGGGACGGAGCGCAAGACCCTGGATCCCTGTCTGTTATGGTCCAGGTTGCGATTTTGTGGATGATCATTACATGACTCATTGATGGATGGCTGCGCCCATACCTGAGTCTTCATGGATGGCTGCGACCATACCTTATCATTATTCTGGTCTCTTTAGTTGGGTGGTTGCGTCCACCCCACAGACCTTTTCGCATGTCTTTTGGATGGCTGCGCCCATGCCTAGACTGCATGTACTTGATTATCAGAGATATTCGGTCCTTCCTGGTGGTGTTCCAGTTCGGTAAAGTGTTGTAAAGCATTTCACCCCTCCCACTCTCTCGGTCTTCATGCTTTAGGGGGCATCTGTTACACAGTAATTTGTCACTGTCTCCCTGTCAGTTACCCTACTGTGTCAGGAATTCACAATAATCAAGTTCCTGCCTTTTGACCTGGCCCAAAACCCACTTTTCCAAATTTTTCCTCATCAGCGCGTCTGTTTCTCAAATATCCGCGCTGACTGGCGGCTCGTAGTATATTCAGTGCGCTGCCAGCGCGGAAGCACATCACTTTTCCGTGCTGGTCGTATTTTATGAGCCAGCGCACCTCTCCTTTGTATTGGGTCGCGCTGACATGACTTTCCCAGTTATTGAGGCGCGACGTCAGCGCGTCAGTCACCTTATAATCCACGTTGATCCTGTTTGGGCGAATTTGTTCCAACAGCCAGCCTTCCAGATAACTCTAGGTTTGGTTGTTGGCTTTGTGAGTATCGACTCCCTTCTATGGCATGTCTGTTCGACCCTTTGCAACCACTTCCCTCAAGGATAAGCTCATCCTTCCACCCTTTTAGGAGGCTCCTTCTCTTATATAAACTTCCACCATTACCATGAGCAGCGAGTTTGGAATAGCTTGGATTGTGTAGAGTTTATAGTGCTCAGATTGCTACTACTATAGGTATTTGGTGTGCTAAGTGTGGAAGTGATTGATAGCTTAGGGAAGGTTGTTTTGTGTTGCTTGTGTGAGAGAGAGTTTCTTGTCTTGGGAGAATCATTTCCAAAGGTGAATGCTTGAGACGCTTGCTGACTGGCCCCTCCTGAGAAGGATACCGACGTCAGAACATTTGGTTGTACTCTTCTCTGTTTTGATTAATAATAGATGACTGCTATTATTGTTCCATTCTCATTTGTCTATGCAATGGTTAAATGTGAATTACATCTTTTCTGACTGATGTACGGTTGCTTTTACTAGATTTCACACTTGTGTTTGTTTCCTCTTCGTGTGTGCAGGTATCTATTCGCGGGGATCGCGGAGGATTGTGACCAGCCAAAGCGAAGGAGCGAAGGCAGCATCTCTTCATCAAACGACAGCGCTGGAATCCAAGTAGGTGCTCTTTACCTCTTGTTTAATTGTAATTAGGAACATGCATAGCAACATTGTTTGATTGTTGCTAGACCCTTGCTGGGCTAGTAGGGATCGCCTCTATCCGTAGAAGGGATTTACCTCTCCAACACTAACTACCTTTTTATAAACATGCATGAACCTACTATGGGACACTAAAGCAGTGAAGGGATTGAAAGAGTTGATAACTAGGTGCATAGTGTCGTACAAACCGTGCATGGTCCGGAAACTAGGCAAACATGCTTTGCGCACTGGGCACGAAATGTGGTTGACTGCCTAGATTGGTGACTATGAGATGGATCAGGTCGTTCTGGATTTGGGGTGAAATGCAAATGTCCTACCTAAACATACCTGGGAGCGCATGGGTAGGCCCACACTATAATGTTCTCCTATCCAATTACAAATGGCAAACCAACAAAAGATCCTGCCTATGGGGAGACTGCAAGGAGTCACAATGGAAATCGAAGGTGCAAGCACAGAGACCGATTTTGAGGTAATAGAAATTGGGGATGATAGTAATCCTTACCTCGCATTATTAGGGATATATTGGGCCATGGACATGAATGGTGTCATCAACCTGAAGAGACAAAAAATGATATTCGAGAAAAATTCTCTCCACTTAGTGGTTCCACTGGATCCAGCTGAAGGGGCACGCTACGCTGAGCCTGTGTGTGATGAGGACAATGAAGATGAATTGGACTGCATCTACCAAATCACAATGCAGGATCAAGATCGGGTGAGCCCGACAGCAGACGATAGAATCTCATGGGAATGTGACAGTTCCTGCACATGAGACTCAGATGAAGAGATTGAGTAATGGTAGAACCGGTTACATGAGGTTACAACACTAAATTGTAATGTGATGGTTAGATCACTACGCCGCGTAATGATAGAAGCAAGGGAGTTACCAACAGACACAACGCATACGGAGGAACTAGTAGACCGCTGCAAAAAGGAATTTTTGGAAAAAATGCAGCAAGGTGTGCATTCGAGGGCACTATGCGAAACAACTACATAAGGGTGGAAGACACACCAAAAGATGAGGAGAACATGGCGTAGACATAGAAGGTAGGTGAATGTACGTGTTGGAGGCCAAAGCAGGGGGAGCATCCGTTGGCGGTGTAGAATACAGGTGTATATGGTGCACACGTTGAACCGACTAAGAATCAAGAATCAGAATTCTCCACAACGATGCATTTTTCCAGCTGATCGCGACAAAGCTAGTATGAAAACTTGGGGGAACAAGAACAGTGTCCATCTGATAAGACGACCCAATAAGAATCTATGGATACCAAGGGTTTGATGGGCCTCTAAACTCAACAGTGAAAGGTGGGGGACGAAGGTGATGGATATAACCGCTCAGACCACAAAATCCATAGTTCACGAGGTCCTAGGCAAAGAAATTCAGTGGTTGTAGGAAGCTATTCAGCATGGCAATAGTAGGCTTTGCGAAATTGAGGAAGAACAAGAATGACTGAGGAGGAAAAGCACAATGTTGGAAGAATATATTAGCAAAATAAAAGCCGGTGTTGCACAAGTGGGCAGCATGAATCTGCAAAGAAGGGAACCAGGCCTGGTTGGGTCTAGCTTGGTACTAGAATGAGCTGCGACCCTACTATCATGGCTGCGACTGCACCAACGAAGAAGTGTACCATATAAAGCAGTGCCCGATATGATAACAAATATGAAGGCACTCAAAAGGTGCTCATGGCCCAAGCTAGTAGGGAAGTGAAAATCTCACACCTGGGGTGCGACCACTTGACTAGCGGTGGAAAGCACAATCTCAATGCTCCAAGCAGTTGAAAGGAAGCGTGGGACTATAAACAAGTCTAAAGGAGGCCTGCGCGGAAGGAGGGTTCCATGCAAGGCCAGTCAGTTAGCAAGATCACGGTCACGCCGAGGGGGCTGCGCTACCGTATGGACAGGTTTGGAGGTGACCATTGCCATCACTATTCATGACAAGAAGTTCAAGTTACGGCAGAGAAGAGTGGGTAGTGGTTCATTAAGACTAGGGCCACGAACTAGATACAGAAAGATCTGTCGCCCAGAAGATATTAATGAAGTGAAAAAGGAGAGAAGGGTTCCATTCAAATTTATGCGCTCATTTAAAAACCCTTGGACAACACTGGGAGATTTGAGATTGGAGCCAATACAGAATAGCGAACATCCAGCTACTAGGCCCCCATGAGTACCATGGGTAGAACCCGAACATGGTTCACGACAGAGCTGTATCTGACCCGGGAAGAGCCAGAAGAAGCGGCCGCCAACCCCAATGTTCGAAAGTCCCCACGCACACCACGACCCCAGAAAAGCAAGCAAACTATGGGACCCATCCAGACATCACCGTGATTTAGTAAATTATCAGTGGCCGCAAAGGGAAAAGCAATCACCACTGAAATGGATGAGGACGAGGAAGACTTGCAGGCTGTGATTGCTCAGATTGAAGCACAGGATGAGGAAGAAGAGGATGCTTTCCAAATGCCTTCACTACCACCATATATCTCTCCATGGAATGGGACGGCCAAGATACCGAAGGACCTGGATGCTACAAAGAGTACCCTTCAGACCCCGCTCCTTCAGGATGAAATAAGGTTTGACAGTTTGCCAATGGGCTGAGTACCGAGTATAAAGTTCGAAGATTGGGATCTTGGCTTTTCCAGCTATATATAAGCTGGAAAAAAAAAAACGTGGGTATGTAATAGCAAGCATCAAAGATCGAGGGGTGCGAGTCACTACCTAGCTACTAGCTAGTAAATTCATGAGGAAATGTCACGCCGATGAGGTGCCAGACCCTTTCATTGCGCTTGCAGAGCAGTGTGCTTCTCATAGCTTAATGCCTAAATCTGTAATGGAGAGACTAAACCTTTACATCACCAGGCCATATAAAGACCTTTTCTCTTTTGATTCAAGTCAGGTCAAATGTTTGGGTTTAATCAAAGACTTATGTGTGTCACTAGTCCAATATCCTGCCAAAACCATCTTAATGGAGATAGTAGTAGCTAATATTCCACCAAAGTATGGCATGTTATTGTCTAGATCTTGGGGTGAAAATATTCAAGGATCTCTACAGTTAGACATGTCTTACACTACTATTTTAGTGTTTGGTCAACCCAAAAGACTATATAGAGAAACCTTAATGAAGTATGTAGTAAGTAGTCAAGAGAAACCTCAAAATTTCCCTATCTACTCAGTACATTCATATATGGATTCTTTTATCCTTTACAATGATGAAATTGATCCCCCACATGAAATAAAAGTTTTAGCAGATGAGTCAGAGCAAATTACAAACGAAAGGTCTAGTGTCTGAATCCAAGAAATTTATGAAAATCATGAAACATCAGATAAACCAGAGGAAACTAAAAAACCGAATCTCCCTATTAAACAGATTCCTGAAACTCTAGATACTAATTATGAAAATGAGATCCTTTGGTACTTAGAATTTGATGGTTCTATGAACAAATTAGGAGTAGGAGCAGGAGTCTCGGTGCACAATCTTGAAAACAATCATGCTGAAGACCATGCCTATAGATTAAACTTTAGATGCACTAATAATATGGCTGAATATGAAGCTCTATTGCTAGGTCTTAAACTGGTCAAGAAATTGGGAGCAACTAGAGTGTCAGTCCTAGGAGATTCTGATTTAATAATTCAACAGATAAACGGGAAGTTCAACAAATGATCCCAAATTAAGAGAGTACAGAAGAACAACTATAGAGATCCTTAATACATTTCTAGAAACTCAGCTTGCCAAAATCCCGAGAAAACATAACTTGCAAGCTCATAGCCTGGCAATGTTTTCCAGCACCTTTAAATTACCATTTGAACCAAATCATCAATTTACAGCAGAAATTAGACACATGCCAGCCATACCTGATAATGTAAAGAACTAGAAAGTGTTTGACAGTGATAATTATATCAACCATTTTTTAACCCTAGAAGAATAATTTTCTAGCACTAACATAGATGTAGATAGAGTTAGTGAGTTTGATCCAACAAATCAGATAGAAACGGACATTTCAACAGAAAATGCAACTCAAGTTATTCATCCAACAAAATTTACCAAAAAGAAAATACAGGATCTTAAAGAAATAGACATTAATGATATTATTGAAGGATAATCTGAAGTTATCAATTTGAAAGACAATCATTTGCCCAAAGGATTAACTCCTTTGGCAGATCTCTTTAATTTCAACAATATTCCAAAGAAACCCAAGATGGAACCCCTAAAAGCAGACATTGAAGACTACAACATAGGAACTGAAGAAAAGCCAAAAATGGTAAAATTATCCAAATCTTTGCCCCCTGATCAAAAACTTAAGTATGTTGAATTGATCAAAGAATTCCAGGATGTTTTTTCCTAGAGCTATGAAGACCTGAAATCTTATGACACCTCTGTAATTCAACATACAATACCCCTCAAAGAAAATCAAAAACCATTCAAACAAAAGCTCAGAATAATTAACCCTATACTGCTTCCTTCAATTGAAAAAGAAATCAAACGAATGCATGATGCAGGGATAATTGCTCCAACCAAATTTTGAGAGTGGGTGTCTAATTTAGTGCCTACAAGGAAGAAAACAGGAGAAATCAAATTATGTGTTGACTTAAGAAATGTAAACAAGGTTTCTTTGAAAGACAATTACCCTTTACCTAAGATGGATCATATTTTACAAAGCATAGTAGATGCTTCTAGGATTTCACTTTTGGATGGGTTTTCAGGTTATAATCAGATTCTAGTTCATCCTGATGACCAGGAAAAGACTGCATTTACAACACCATGGGGTACATTCAAATATGTTAAAATGCCATTCGAACTTAAGAATGCAGGTGAAACCTTTCAACGAGAAATGGACATAGCTTTTGCAAAAGAAATTCATGATTTTCTGGTTATATATCTAGATGACTTGACTGTATTTTCCAAATCAAATCAGCAACATTTAGATCATTTGAGACAAGTGTTTTTAGAATGCAGAAAGTATGGTATTTCACTAAATCCTAAAAGGTCTTTGTTTGGTCTAGAAGAAGGCAAGCTGTTAGGCCATATCATCTCCAAAGATTGCATCAGAATTGATCCTGCTATAATAGAATCTATTTTGCAAATACCCCACCCTAGAAATGTCAAAGAACTTCAATCTTTCCTAGAAAAGATTAACTTTTTAAGAAGATTCATAACTAATTTGGTTGAATTAAGTAGATTGCTGAACAATATGTTAAAAAAGGATTCAAAGGTTAAATGGACAGTAGAAGACAAACAAGCATTTGAAGAAATTAAAATGGCTTTGACCAGAACACCAGTTCTTACAAGTCCAAAGTTCGATAGAGACTTCATAATTTTTTCATTTGCATCAGAGCACACTATAACAATTTTTTAAAAACATGATCAAGGATGTGAAAAACCCATAGCCTTTTTCAGTAAAGCACTTAGAGATGCACCTCTAAATTACAAAATCATGGAAAAATTGGCTTTTGCACTTGTGAAAGCTATTAAAGACAGAGTCTATATATTGTACTCCCATGTAATAGCTTATGTACCAAATGTTGTTGTCAAAGAAATCCTGACCCAAGATGGAATTGAAGGCAAATGAGGTAAATAGATAGCTAATATATTGGAGTATGATATTGAGATAATACCCACAAAGCTTATAAAAGGACAGGGATTGGCTAAAGTCATGACTGAAACAAACTTTCAAGCCCTGGATATTAATGAACTAGATAATGAACAGGAGATGGTGACTCCACAAATCAGCCAGGCATTCCTAGAATCACCTTGGTATGCTGATATAACTCATGTATTATTAAACCTGTGGGCTCCTCCATGGTTATCCTGAACAAAGAAAAGGTTTTTAAAGATGAAAGCTTTAAAATTTTGTATTTTAGATATTGCTCTGTTTTGGAAAAATCATGGAGGTATTCTATTGAATTGTTTAATAAAAGAAGAAGTTCACAAGGTTCTCAAAGAATTTCATGCAGTGGACTACGGTGGATACCTTTACTGGAAATCAACTGCAAACAAAATCCTAAGGGCTGGATTTTATTGGCCAACCTTGTTCGTTGATGTAAATAAGTTTTTCACTACTTGCCACAAATGCCAAATTTTTGAAGGCAAAAGGAAACTGTTACCATTACCCTTGAAACCAATTTCCACCGAAAAGCCCTTTCAACAATGGGGTTTGGACTTCCTTGGAGAAATCCATCCTCGCTCTTCTGGCCAACATAAATAGATCCTCACTGCCATAGACTATTTCACCAAATGGATAGAAGCCATTCCTTCTAGACAAGCCAGTGATACAGTGATTATAGGATTCTTAGAAACCAACATATTGTCTAGATTTGGCTGTCCTGAAAAGATCATAACCGATAATGCTGTTACCTTCAAGTCCAAGAAAATGATAAATTTCTGTAACAAATACCATATCACTTTAGGCCATTCCACAGCCTATTAGCCTCAAGGTAATGGTCTAGCTAAAACTTCCAATAAAATCCTGATTAATATTATTAAGAAATTGTTGGAAGAGAACAAGAAAAACTGGCACAAGAAACTTACAAATGCACTATGGGCAGACAGACTTACTACAAAGAGATCTATTGGAACTAGCCCTTATGAGTTAGTTTATGGCATGGAGGCTGTATTTCCTTCATCTTTAGGAGTTCCTGTAATGAAATTACTGCAAGAAGCTCAGGTGGAACCCAATGACATTCAAAGGAGAGTAAATCAGACCATCCATTTGCAACAAACCAGAGAAGAAGTGCACCAAAGATCCCAAGTGTTACAAGAAAAACTCAAGAAAATATTTGATAAAAGGACCAAAGCAGAAGACTTCTACCTTGGAGACAAAGTTCTAAGGTGGGATTCCAGGAGAGAAGACAAAGGAAAACATGGGAAGTTTGAATTCCTATGGAAAGGTCCATTTATCATCCAGGCATTGCAAGGGAACAATACTTACTTTCTGAAGAGCCTGGATGGCACAGAAGCATAATAAGGACTAGTGAATGGTCGAATGCTAAAACATTACTTTGATCCAGTTTTTTAATGTATTCTGACTCTAACATGTACATACTATATCCTTAATAATGTCACGGTTTGGATTGGATAGTAACTTGTTGCAGTTGAAGCCTGAAGAGAAGGCCCTAAGGTTCACAAGTGTGCTGTCATATATACATTAAAGCAACCAACAGAAGGAAATTTTAGAGCAAAGTCAGAGTTATTCAGAAGGCCATTTGACCTGTTGTTCTTGACTTTCCACTAGGGAAAGCCATCCCCAAGTGGAGCCACTATGATACTCCTATACCAATAGGTGTCATATTTCATGATTGACTTGTTGAGCTCTATAATATATTCATTCCTTTCCTTATTGCAAAGTTTTCCATATTATCAAAAATAAAAAATTGTATAAATTGTAAAGATGGTATACCCTAAAATAAAAATCAAAGGGTGAAAATAAATAAAATGGTAAAAAAAGTGAAAGAAATGAACCCCAAACAAAGAAATACCAGGAAAGGGTGCAAGTCCAAAATTCCTCTACTTTTTATTTTCTTTAATAAGCATTTTGTGCAGCTTGTTAATTTATGCCACAATTGATGAATGGCCAAACAGCTTAATCTTGGCTAGTTCATATTTGAATTTCCTGTTTTAGAGATAGAGAATAAAATCTGACCAAACTTTTTAATCTTGGAATATAAGTAGATAGGTAATGTAAGTAAAAATGAGCTCAACAGTTAAATCTGAGCCCTTGGATGTAATAAGTGCAGACGTAGGTAGGCTTACCATGAAAAGAAAAGGAAAGTTGATAAGGGTTTGCCAGTGTAGGTGCACCCAAATAAAGAAGAAAAAATGTTAGGCCACAGTAGGCAGGGTAGGTAGATGGTGTTGCAGAATGATACTTGTGATAGAGTATATTTCTAAAAATGTTAATCTTTATCTCTATCACTAGTGCAAAGGCGGACATTATACTTGAAGCATCTCAAGCAAGACAAGATACAATAACTAACTACCCTTCATACTTTTCCCTAATCATTCACTAATTTCCCCAAAGTATTAATATCTGTTCTTATTATCATTCATAAATCACTCATCTCATTTCATAAAGATTTCCTAAGTAAAACCCTATTTTACTTAGGAAAATGGCTACATTTCTCATATAAACCCTTATTCCCACTTTAGCCTAAGTTTAAATATATGTAAAGTATTTAAACTTGGCACTTTCATTTCGTAATTCATATTAATTTTTAACTCTTATTATATAAATCCCAAAAATTGTTACCCTTCCCATATTATATAACCATATAAAACCCCGAAGTAATACATATTCCCGCCCCGGTTGAAATATAACCATACACACAGTCTAAACAAGGGTTAATAAGTTGATCCGCAGTTTATTAAAAAACCTTCCAGTTACACAAAATATTGTCACCTGACTATTTGCAGTCAGTATGGGTCTATCATCATTCATACTGTCCTCCTAAGCAAGTCTCAAACCTCAGATCTTCATTTCAAGCTTTGAAAATGAGAGAAAGACTTTGAAAATCAATAAAGCTCTGGTTTCACACTTTCTCTCACTATTTCCTGCGGTCACGCACCCCCTATTCATGTTACCTGCGGACCTGCCCGCTTTGTCTCTAAAGGAATGGGTGTGGACCCCTGTGAAAGTCAAAAAGGCGCAATTTTATTCTTAAAAACTCACTTTGAGTTAATTCTAGATGATTCTAGAAGGAATCTTGATGTGGATGGTTCGCTCCTAGGTGGTTCATGCATCCCAAAAGTGAAGGAGCTAATCCCTTGATGAGAGGAGCTTATCCCTTTGAAGGATGGCTTTATCCCTTTGAAGGAGGACCTAGTAACTTCTCTCCATTTCACTATAAATTAAGGCATTGGGCTAGTTGTTGGGGAGGTTAGAAGCTGAACATTTTTTAGGGTAAATGCTGTTGGAATTGAGACTTCCTAGTTAATCTTGAGAGGAGAGATCACATACCTTTTGGCTTCATTGGGAAGAGAGTGAAACTTGTCAAAGTAGAGGAGACTTCTTGCTGGACCCTGGGAGGAGCTTGTATAACATCAAGGCATAAGGTTGTAAAGTTCTTCTTTGATTTAAGTTAATACAATTAGATTCATTTTTCTCAACAAATTGTCTTATGTGATTTGTTTCATGAATTCCTTGATCATCATGATAAGTATGCTTTATTATATTGGGTTTTCAGGTGCTATTTAATTTGTGTGCTTGTTTGTGTTTGCAGATTCTCTACAAGGGATCTCATTTGGATCAACGGAGCGAGGCTTCCACAAAATTGCATTGGACCTAAGGTATGCCTAAAACACTTGTTTGCCTTTATTTACAAATTGCATATTTAGAGAAAGATAGAATTTGTTTGGTTTGCTTGTCACTAGATATCATTAGATACTAGGGAGGTCGGTCTTGTCCGCAAGAATGACTTATCCAGCCGACAAAATGGCGACTCCACTAGGGATTTTATTTTTTTATTTGCTTTTACTTTGACTTGAGAAACTGTGTTTTTGTTTCTTTTTTTGGCTTGATGTGTGTGGGATTGGGTAGGTTTAGTAGATCTTGAATTATTTTTTGTTTTTCATACTTTTAGGAGAGGACCGCACCCTCTGCTTATAACACAGTGCGGACCTATCCGCACTTTTGTTTTACACACAGAGCGGTCCCACACCTGTGTGAACTGCTGGCCTACGGACCCTGTCAAAATTTTGAAAAACTTAAGATTTTCTCTTTCAGTCAGCTTAGGGTTTGTTTAGGTGTTTTTATCCTCTACTTAGATCTACACGTGACTTGTCAGAAACTTTTCTCAGGTTGATTCCATTGGCATTAGGGTTTTAGGTGAAATTCCTAGAAGTTTTGGTTGTCGGGCTTGATTTTCATTTTGGTCTTGTAGTAGCTCAGAGCTTAGAAGCCTTAGAAGCCTCAGATCACCTTGGTTTTTACTGGCCTTCTTATGAGTCTGACCGTTTGCAAAATCTGCCTCTGTTGAGGAATCCATCTTGTGTTTCTCTTTGCGAAACTTCGAAAGGACTTGTGTTGAAAGTTTTGGATTTCATTTTTAGAAAAGAAAACAAAAGTTAGTTGTTTTTTGACTGATTTGTGATTCTGGACAAATTAGTCCTTAGTTTGCTCATAGCTAAGTAAAACATCCTTGAAAAGAAATCTTGCAAGCTTTTACTTCAAATAGTTTTTTAGAATTTATAGATCTCAAGATTAGATTTTTACATAGTTTTGAGTGTTTTATAAAAATAAAAATATATCTTTTGGAAAAGTTTGTTTTTGTAGTATTTGAGTGTTTGAAAGAAAAGGGAAATTTTCATGAGCATAACTAGTTGTCTCGTTTTTTAGTGTGTTGGAAAAGACAAAAAGCTCTTCTTTTGATTTGTTTGTTAAGGAAAGTTTTTTTTTTACAAGCACTTCCCGCCGTGACAAAGGGATTAATTAACCATTGGGTTAATTAATAACCATTACCCGACCAATAAAATTTCACCGGAAACATTTAAAAAACACAATTTATTAGGACTGGGCCCGCACAGTTAACTCCCCGCCAAGTCACCTGCCCGTCCATCGTCTGATCCCCACTCGCTCATCCGACAGTTGACATACATATCGCGACCCCCTCTCGACCGAGCGTTAACTTGCTATTTAAAAAGAAATTAACTCAAACAAATTACAGAAAAACACACATAAAAACCAGACATAAAATATTGGCGGAAAAATGTTGAAGCCTCATGCTTCCTCAAGAATTCTCACTCTCATTCTCATTCATTTTAAAATAATTGAATATAGTGTTACAAATAAATAGATGAGAGACAGTGTTCTCAAGATAGTGCGTGCTATCTTAGACACTTTTGGTTGAGATAATTTCTCCTTTGGTTGAGATAATTTCTCACCAGACACACACCAATATAGGAGTTACCTAAACTAACTCCTATTTTAGAGGAACAACCCAAGAGTTAGGCACAAATTCCTAACTTGGAATATTTAATTTATTTATTTATTTTTGGATTTATTATTGTTTTATGAGAGAGGCTAACATTCCCCCCTTCAATGATAAATCCAAAATAAGAATGAGGAACCATCTTCCAAGTTCTCATGTTGATCCTCAAAAATATTGCCTGAAAAAACCGCCAAATCTGGATGCTGAAGAAACTGTAATATGAAGAGAACATGAATCAGCTGCATGCCTGATTCATCTCTGAATGATGCTTGACAATTCTATCATGTGCCAAGCCACAAAAGGATCCAACTATCCTTTGCTTGAAAATAGCATTCGGTGTCCACTGACACAATTTGATGAATGCCCACTGGCGTATTTGCTGATGATGATCGCCCACTGGCTGAAGATGTCGAAAAACAACTCAATGTTGCTTTTGCTATGGTGAAAGCTGCTCACTGTTGCTTTGGTTATCGATCGCCCACTGGCGAATTTGCTGATGTTGTCGAGACTTTCAGTCTGACAACCACTTGTCAATTTCATTAGCATTTTCCCCCCTTTGTCAGCTGAAAGGAGAGACAATATTCTCCAAACTATATTTGAACTCCCCCCCTTCAGGTGTAGGAGAGTTTCACTGTTGTACTCCCTCGTTCAACTGCATGAGAGTACCATCAACGATTCACTGCTGGCTGCACTATGTGTGATTGTAGTCGGTTGTAGAACTGAGACAATCTTTTGACTGTAGATGACCATTCCCAAGGATCGATCCATTCATAATGTATCTTCAATCTGGCTGATTTTTGTTGGTTGCTACATTTTTCTGAGGAATGATTGGGCTTGCCACAATGGCAACAAGGATGGAGATCAAAACATTGATCTTCTATATGACCGGTTCTTTGACAATGAGAACATTTCAGTTCGACATTAACTTCAGGTTGCGTGCAATTCTATTTGTCTGCAATTTTCTCAGAACCTACTGAGATGAGTTGCTCAAGAAATCCTGCACTCACAAACTTAATTGGCTTGGAATAATCTAGGATATGTAAGTTGGTGTCATCAGTGGCATATCCTAAGCCTCATTGAATCTGGTTATTTTGAAGCTCTTCCCAGGGCTTGATGATGGGTTTGGAAGAAATTTGAATTTGATCATAAACAACTTCGACACTTGAAGTTGTTTGGATGAGTGATTTGGAATCAACATTTTTATCCTCATCTGTATGGTTGAATGACTTGGAAGAAACACTCTTTTGTTTCAGCTCATCTCTTTGTAGTTGCGACTCTAGTTGAAGGAACTCATTTGTTTCATGTGTTTGTCCTAGATGCCGTGAAATATCAGCAAGAGTTTCTTTGCTGATGTGCACCATGTCTTCATCACTAGAGATGATCAAACTGTGAAGAATGTTTAACAACTGAATATGTTGCGCCATCTGAACTTGCTCACTTGAAATCAGGCTCTCTTTTCATAGATGTCGTGCTTTGAACTGTTGCACTTGATTTTGTTACTTGGATAACAGGCTCGCTTGCTATGGGACTTGAATGGCACGCTCGCTTGTTGCTTATTGTACTTGCTGAGAACACTTGCTAGAGTTGTAGAACTTTCTTTCTTAAACTCTGGAATTCACGCTCGCTTGATGACGATTGTGTTTGTGTGAATGCTCACTTTCCTTACTTGATGACTCCACGCTCACGCTCACTTGAAGGAATAGCTACGCTCACTTGATGTTGATCTCAACTTGCTTGATTGGTGCTAGAGTTGAACTTGTTTGGCTTCTTTGATGGTTGTTGCAATGATCTTCACTCTGGCTCACTTGAAGGTTTTGTGAGCCTCCTATACCAATAGGGTTTCATATTTCATGATTGACAATGGAAATACTAAAAATGATCACCTTTGATGAAACAAAGTTTCCATTTTTGGTGAACAAAGCAAAAAGTTAAAAAATGTAAAGAGGGTATGCCTTAAAAGAATAATCAAAGGGCAAGAAAATGAAAGAAAGACCAAGAAAGTGGCCAATCAAAATGCCACTGCTATCTTGATGGATGGCTCAACAGTTCAAGCTGGGCCATACCATGTTTTAAATTGCTTGTTTTAGAGTAGGTAATGAGTACCTGTTCAAACAGTTCAAGCTTGACAGATGACTAGCTGGATAGAGAAAGAAAGGAGCCCACTAGCTTAATCTGGGCCCTTGGAAGATATAAGGGTAGATTTAGATAGGAGGGCAGCAAAAAGAAAAGAGCATATGAGGGTTTGCAAGTCTAAATGCACCCTCCCTGAAGTAACAAAAAATGCTAGGTTCTAAGTTGGGTAGGTAGCCAGAAGTTGCAGAATCCTGATCCTATTTAGTTTTGGCCTTGATCAAGAAAGCATATGGTGGCAGTTGCAAAGGTATCTATGCAGCATTTTGAAGGCAGAAATATAGAAGCATGTCTAACTGCCCTGTGTTCCCCCAAAGACTCTCTTTCTAACATCCCATGAAGGACTTCAGGACTTTCCTAAACAATCCTCCTTGTATTTCTTCTTGGAAATTTCATGACAAATTTTAACTTTCTTCTCCGAAAAGAAGCCACATTTCTTATGTAAAATCATTTCCCATCTACTTCTAAAAAATCTAAGTTTAATCAGCAAACTTAGTTTTCTATTCCTCACTTCCAAATCTCTCATATCCCCAATTCACATTGACTTCTAACCCTATTATTTAACTCCCTATGTTCCCCTTTTCCCCTACTACTATATCACTATTGTGAAAAAAGCCCACAAAATATGTAAATACCCCCCCCCCCCCCCTTTTTTGGCATTATAGCCATATGTTCAATATTTGGAGAATCATGCAGAATCAAAAGTTTTGTTATATTTGGTTCGTTTGAAGTCAGGGATTAAACTAACATTTGGTTAGCTTAATAACCTATTCCTACCCTTATCCCCTTTACAAACCCATCATAGTGCATTACACGCGCCATTTGCACAAAACCTTGTTAAAAACCCACTTTTTCCGCTTTTCCAAAGGTTGTGTTTCGGCGCGCTCACCGCAAAAAACAAAAAAAAATATTATTAAAATCCCCGCCGAGGCCCGCCGTATCCATCCATCACCTCCGCAGCCCATCGACCGTCGAATACGGGCCCTCCCATCCGACGGCCCACAACAATATCGGACCACCCCCGATGCCTGAACATTAGCGCCCGAAATCTGTTAGAGGGTGACGCCAGGGCTCGGACGCATGTCGCTCCTGGGTTGTGTCGGGCAACCTCCTGCCAAAACCACACTCATACCATGAGCGGTCCGATATTACTGCTTACCTCCCTCCTGTTTCCGCCATATGTCACTCCTACGTCACCCCTGCGTCATTGTTGCTTCAGCATCGCATTACCACCCCATCTGCCATTGCTCCGAGCTGTCTGCCATGTCACCCGTCCATGCAGAGTCGCTCACTGGCCGTCACGTCATCATTCCGTACCCGACCCCACCTATGATGTCATGCTAACATCATCCAACAAAAGGCGCCAAAGGCCAAATTTTCCCTATTTTGCCCAAAAAACTCATTTTTTTCGCATTATTTACAAAAAGTACTCACTGTACTCCTGCATGAGTGGTTACGTTGTCTTCCCACCAACTCTCAAGACTACTTCCTTGCTGCTGGCACCTTGAATTCACCTTTATATCAACACCATTGTCCAATTGCACCAGGTATTTATCAGTTTCCCCCTCTGCGCCTTGGTTTTTGCATAATTCACCGAACAAACAACAAAAGAGAGAAAACTCAGTAATTACCAGGAATCCTCACTGACCAGTGTCTCTTTTCCACACTGTAATCCCAAGTTCACCCACAGAGGTCCCCCATTGTGCCAAATTTCCACAAATTCACAGCTTGTTTGCACATTTGCAAATCTAAACCTCTGCTAGATAAATCCACCGGGAAAGCAACTCTCAAATCCCAGCATTTGCTCATTGAATCTCCCAGGAGCATTTCCACTTAGTTTCTCTCCTATTTGCCTCGTCCCCTCTGCAAATTTCCCTGCTCATTCAAAATCCACTGCTCTATATTGTTGTGCCCAAGAAACAAATTCAAATATAATTCCAAATATCAATTGACCATGGAGACCCCTGTGGCATTAAACATTGCCCCATTAAATGCCCCACACAAGAACCTGGAGTGGTTAGCCCTTGCTGACAGAGATTATCAGATGAGAGAAACTGTAGAAAGGTGCAACACATACCATATAGAAACAATTTGTGAGTTGAGAAAGAAGCACAGAGATGGTACAGACCTCCAAGGAATCTGGAAATCCAATTTACCAATCTACTATCTCCCTCAGGTCAATGAATTCCCTGACTTGATTCACCAATGCTGCACAAACTATGACCCCAATCAAAGAGTTGTTATGAGTCCTTCAGGCTCTGTCTTGTTCCATATTACTCCTAAAGCCATAAACCAAATGCTGCAGTTCCAACCTACAAGGCCACTGGTCCCTCTTTCCATGCAGCTTTTATTAGAGCAGGGTGCCAAGCTCTCCAACTCACAAATTACAAGAATTGGCCAATTATTTATGCGCCCAGAGTACCAGCCCCTACAGCCTCCCCCTTATCTGCATGACTTGTTCAATGACATAGGGAGACTGCTGGTGGACATTATATCTTCCATCCTAGGGTTCAAGACCAATGAGTTTGTAGATGAGACAACACTGGTGGTGCTATCCATTTTTACCCCAGGACAGCCCCCTGCTGTCCAGTATGACTATGCCTCATTTATAGCCAACAAAATTCATGAACAGTTCATAAACTTGGAGAGAGAGAGGGTGTTCAAGTACACCTCCTACATATATCATCTGCTATTGCACAATCAGCCTGACAGCTTCCTTGTCTCCCTCAAGAAATTAGATGCAAAGGGAAACAGAAGATCTGTAATATTCTGGACATCAGTCTGTCATCACATTCATTATTCACCGTACAACTACTGTGAGTTTATTGACCTATTCATTCATCCAGCCTTGTCACTACTGCAGAGTTCCCCTCCTCCTAGACTCACTGATGATATGCAGAAAATCCTCCAGCTGTCCAAGAACTATAGCATTGGGGATTGGTACTTTTACCAAGACCACACAGTGATCAGGATATATGGCTGTGAGTTAGCACCATACAGGCTACCAAAATATGTTCCCATGAGACTCTTTGCACTAGAATACTTCAGGCAGTTCGCCAATGCAGATATGATTCACTTCCATAGCAAAAACAAGAAAGCACAACTGAAAATTAAGCATCAATTGGGTCCATTCATCTTTAATAAGAGAGAAGAAGCTTGGGATGAGGTAGACCAAATGCTAAAAGCCCTCTAGCTCAAGACAAGCTTCTATTGGGCACCCTATGACCCTAACCATTTCATAAGCCTCAAAAGAATCAAGCATAGGCTTGCTACATATGACCACATTAGCATTCCAGAAGTTGAAAAATATGCTAATCAAATAGAGTGGAAAAAAGGCACATTAGTGGAAGATTATACTGAAGAAGAAATAGCAGAGAAAGCCATTAAAACTTTAGAAAAGCCAGTTGACTTGGAATATTTTGGACAGGTTTGGTCTTCAGGCACTCAGCATCGTGGAGAAGCTGCCTCTTCATCCACCGTTCCCCAACAGCCTGCCAGAACAGCTGGATATGGCTAAAGGCAAAACAGTGCAGCAAGAAGAATCACCTCCAAATGTGGAGCAGCAAGTAGAGCAGCAGGAAGGCAGGGCCAAACAACCTGCCTCCACATAACAGCAAACACATGAGCAAATTCCTCCAAGGCAGGAGGTAACAATTGAGTTCTCTATTTTACAAACACCTGCTAATGAGGACAGGACAAGGAAAAGGGATAGGCAAGAGGACACTCCTCTTACTACCTCTACGGACCAGCAAGGAGAAAAGAGACAGAGGTTGAACCCTTTTTCTGAGGAGGAATTACCAGAGAGGCCAATTCACAATATGCCCCCTCCTAGTATCGAAACATCGACCAGTTCTTTACAGCAAGGACAGGACATCCCACATGGGGCAGAGGTGAGCTCTTCAAGGCAGAAATCTAAGGTGAACTCTAGCATCAAGCAGCAGTTCATAGAAATCAAGAAAAGGAATGAGCCCCTCAAACACCAAATCTACAACCATCTCCTGAAAATGGCGCCAACTAATCAGCAGAGATTAATGTCTGCTTATGACATTCAAGAACAAAAAATGACTCTTAGTCATTTCAGGCCTACCATGCAGCAACCTCAAACTGCTGCCGATTATATCAAAACTAATCTAGAAATTTTTGCCAGAGACATCCACCCCTTGGATCAAATTGAGCTACACAGGCAAACCGGGGAAATGATATATTCCACATTAGCTGATAAGACCCTGTTGGCACACCAATTACAAAATTCTCTACACAACATTGCTGCTCAACTAGAATTGGAGAAGGCATCATCTCTGGCCAAGGACAACAGAATCAAGTCCTTGGAAGAGATCATTATATAATTGGGTCATGATCCAAAGGACCCTAAGGGTGTGCAGGTATTGTTAAAGAAAAGAGATGAAGACATAGCAGCTATGAGAAAGCATATCAAGCTACCAGCTAGCCTTCACCCTCAAACTGGAGAGGTGGCAGAGCAGAAGAAGGATCAGGATGTAGTTGCTCTACTCCTGAGTTTATACAAGAGATTGATCGAAACAGAGAGTGCACTAGAGGCAACACTGAAATCAAGACAAGGTGAGGCACCAATGCAGCCAACACAGACATCTGCATCCACTGAAGGTGTGCCACTTTCTACTACTACAGCAGCTCCTCCCACAGGACAAACATCAGAGGCCGGTCCTTCAACATCAGCGCCAGCAACAGCACCAGATCAGGGACCCAGCCTAAGTATGCAGAACATGATGAAGGAGCTGGAAGCTTTAGAAGCACATATGGCTGAGCTGCAAGAGACCAAGGATAAATTGGCTGCCCTTGAGGAAAAGTATGATAAATCAAAGAAAAGTGTAGCTGAAAAAACAAGAGAGGTAAGGGCTCTTGAGAAGAAAATAAAGGAACTAGAGAAGGAGCTCTCTCTTGATAAAGTTGTAGTTGAAATTAAGAAGATCCTGTGGGCCAATATTGGTCAATCTTTTACAGACCAGTGGCAATATATTGAAACTATCCATGAACATATGGATCTCATAGGCAGGGCCCAAAAAGAAAGTCAAAGAGCAAGAGCATCTCTAGGCAATATACCTGAAATAGCTAATAGGATGATCAATGTCCTTAACAACCGCACTGGCCCTCAGCTGGCAACAATGGGTATCACTAACAGAACTGATACCATTTTACTAGTGAAGAGAGTGCTCACTTTGAGAAATCATGTACAAACATTGGATAGAAGGTGTCAAGAAATGCAGACAGAGGTGAACAGATTCATTGAGAAAATTACAGCATTGCATAACAGAGGCCTTCCCAGCTTAGTGACCAGTGCAAGAAGGTTACTATCTCATGAAAACTATGCCAAGAGGGTCAATACATATGCCACAAATCAGATCACTGCAGCAGCAAGTGTCCTAGAGGAAACAGGGCCTCCTTCTGGGCAGAGTCTCTATGACAAACTAGAGAATTTGTTTTTTATTGTGAATGAGATCAGACATCTTTTTGAAGTACCTCCAAACTATTACAAATATACTGAGGCAGATGAAACCTTAGGCATAATCTTAAGACACCAATTGCCTACTCAGGAATGGTGGACGGGCATGATACAAACACTGCTGTGAAGAAACAGGTTGTTCGCCATATTTTTGTATTTTTATCACAAATCAGCATTTTCATAAAGTTAATATATTTTGCTTTGACTGGGAAAGCAATTGAAAGGGCCAACTCAGCAATCCAGTTTAACCACCAAAGCAGATGCCTACAGATACAGATGACGGGGCTGCAATATCCGCGCCACGACAAAGCAATAAAGGGCGTATTACTCAGAATCAATACGAAGCACCCAACCGACCCAGTTGCCTCCAAAAGTCAAAGAATTTCTGACAGAGCTGAAAAGTCATTCATTGTCCATTTAAAGTAGCAATAACTATTGTATCTGCTATTTTTTGAAAGTTGGTAAAGACAGTTATTGAGCAAATGACTCATCGTTAAGATATTTTGTAAAACGATTGTATATATATCCCCACGCATAAACTTATTGGGGTTGTTGATTTTTCTTCTGGAGAAGCTATGCTGTAATTTCAGACTTTTAATACAGGAAGCTAATGGAATTTCTGAAGTTCTGAGTTGTTTGAGGTGTTGTGGTGTGCTTGCTTGCTGCTACAGGATTCCTACGCTATTTCGTGTTACAATAAGTTTTCCGAACCATCTTATTATGTATTTCTTTCTTTCATAATCCACTTATGTTGTATATTTCACAGGTTTAGCAGTAAAGAAAAAGAATAGTTCAGGATTTGTTCATTGAACACCCTAAACTCAATCTATGCTGCTATGAATGTTTTCTTCAGAATTAGTTATGGATGTGTAATTCTTGATTGCTCACCTTCATACTAAATCTTACATAGTAAATACTGTTCAGGAATTCTAATCTGCTCCTGAGTGATATTTCCTTTCTCCACATCACCAGCTTAGTGAAAGATTCTTAGTTGCCTCTCACTGGCTGGAAATAGTCCATATTCCACAATTTGAAGTTTGTTTCATGAGTATCTATATGGCCCTGCAGTTTCATCACTCTTACTCAATACCTCAAACAACACATAATCACAGACTCCATTGCCCAATGGACTGAACCTCCTGAAGATCACATCTCAGCTACTAGAAGACATCATTCAACCAAAACTTTAAACAAAATTCAGTACATCATAACTAGCCTAAACATTATCAAAACAAAGCTAAATCCTAAAGAGAGAGCCCTCTCTGATTGCAGGTAGGCTAGGACCTGTGATCCAAAGATTGGTCTGTGGTTACCTCGGCCGTATTCCCTTAGGAGTCAAAGGGAACAACCTGAGTGATAACATAACTGGCGACTCCACTGGGGAAGAACTAATGTTTCAACTGTTGTCTGCTCTAGATAGTGGTTCCAAAATTTAAGCATTCCCTTGACCATTCTAAAAATATTCTCAAAATTACCAAAAACAAGTTCAGAAGCTGGCTCCTAAAAAGAGAACTAGGCATACCAGGTCAAATCCTGACCCAAATCCTCCACCTATTTTCGATAACCCTAATTTGATTCCTAAGACTCTCAGGAACCAAAAGGAACCAGAAGAATCTGCTGAGTCCAGCCCTGAGGCAGTTCAACAAAGTTATATCCCAACCCCTGCTAAACCATCAGTTCACCTTCATATAACCCATTCTTCCCCCTCTTCCTCATCCACTTCCCAAAACATATTGTCTACACCCCCACCCAATACACAAACTGCTATTGTTGTCCCTGTTGTTCCAGTTGTTCCCCTTCTACCTGTTGTCCCACTTATTCCTCCAAATATGGCTAATCGTTATGCTCCCCTTCAGTTACCTGGTAATCCGGGGGCTATGCCTCAGGACTACCAAAGTAAGATCACTTATTTTGATGGAACCAGTACATACACTGCCTTACAGCATACCAAGAAAATGCAAGATTACTTTGAAAATTATGAGATAGATGATGATGATGTGAGAATGAAAATTTTTGTGCAAAGTCTGACAGGTGAAGTAAGAACTTGGTTTAGAGCACTTGCTGCAAATTCTATACCTGATTCAGGCGCTCTTTATCAGTCCTTCCTGAACAGATGGGAAAAGAAAAAGGATCCTCTACACATTTTATCTGAATATGACACCATAAGGAGAGGCCCTCAAGAAACTGTCTTGGACTATTGCACTAGATTCAACACTATCTATAATGCCATTCCTCAAAATCTTAGACCTCCACCTGATCTTGCCTTAATCAAATTTCCGGATGGGTTTGATGCTGATATGGCATATCAATTAAGAGAAAGAGCCCCTGCAACCCTGGCAGACATGCAAAACATAGCTGTAAGTGTAGAGGCAAATCTGATTGCTAAGAGAAACCGGGCAAGAACTGAAAGAAGAACCACTTTTAAGGAAGAACCCTCATCATTTGAGCAAAAGCTAGATGCAATCATCAAAGGTATGGATAGACTTGGGGACAGGGTGGAAACCATAGAAAGAAAATCATCATGGGAAGGTCAAACAAGCAATATTAGAAACCCAAACTTTAGAAAGAATCAAAATCCTAATGTTGGAAGGACTGATCCTGACCAGCATGTCAGACCTCCTTTCCAAGAAAATTATGCTGAGGCTTCAACATCTAGTGAACCTAATGAGGACCCTCACATCAACCTAATGGGTTTGGACAGTGAACATCAAGTCTTCTTAACACAAGAAGATCAAGAGGTTTATAATGACAATCAATTTCACACTAAATCAGGAGAATCATTTGATTTCAAAGAAGGTTATGATGCAGCTGTGTATGAGGTACACAAACAGTATAAACTAAGGACCAGAACGATAGATGTACCTGAACCTCTTAAACCAAAGGACAATAAGCAGCCAAAAAAGATCAATGATAAGACTACTCTCCCACAATCAGCTGGAAATTCAAACCCACACTCCTCAGAAGTCACTGTGGAGGATATTTCAGAACAACAGACATCTGAAAACCAGCCAGTCCCACTCCTTCCAGCAAAAATAAAGTCAGATAACACCCCTGGAAACAAACATGGTACCAATTTTACTCAAAACCATACCAACCATGAACAAAAGATCATTGATAACCCAGCTGAAAAAGAAAAACCTGCTGCACTTAATGCCAAGATGCAAATTGAAAAGCCCTTTAACTTGGAGACAGAAATAAGTAAGCTCAAGATATCAGTTCCTCTTTCGGAATTAGCCAAACATGAAGTATACAGACAGCAGATTAACAAGTCACTCCAAGTATCAGACAATAAAGATGTTGTGAATGTCCTAGATGACCAACCAGAGTTGCTGTTCGGCCCTGAGGTTAATGGAAAAACAGAAAATGGAGGGGTTCCACCCTTCTATGTCAGTTTAAACATTCATGATAAGGTTCTACACAATGCAATGTTTGATTCCGGCTTCTCACACAACTTAATGCCCAAATCTGTAATGGAAAAACTCGACTTAGACATCACAAGACCTTATAAAGATCTATTCTCATTTGATTCAAGCCAAGTCAGGTGCTTAGGATTGATTAAAGATTTATGTGTCTCCCTGGTCCAATACCCAACCAAAACAATCTTGATGGATGTGGTGGTAGCTGACATACCCCCTAAGTATGGTATGCTCTTGTCCAGATCCTGGGGGGCCAAACTCCAAGGATCTTTGCAATTAGATATGTCCTATGCAACCATTTCAGTCTTTGGGCAGCCAAAGAGATTATACCGTGAAACTTTGATGAAATATGTGGTAAGCAGTCAAGAGAAACCCCAAAACTTCCCAATCTATTCAATACACTCTGACATGGATTCATTTATTCTCTACAATGCTGACATCTGCAGCAAGGCTTATTCTGAACTATTAATAGCAGCAGAGGTAGAGAAATTAAATGAACAATATGCTCCCCAAGACCAAAGGACTGTAGGAATAGCTGAGGTAACAACAGAACACAATGTATCAACCAATCTGCAGGAAATAAATCTGCCCATGATTCAACTCTCTAAAAATCTCAATCCAAGTCTTGAACATGAAACCTTATGGTACTTAGAATTTGATGGCTCTGTAAACAAGTTAGGAGCTGGGGCAGGAATCTGGATCCATAATATGCACAATGACCAGGCTGAGGGTCATGCATACAGGTTAAACTTCCGATGTACAAACAACATGGCTGAGTATGAGGCCCTTTTGCTAGGTCTCAAACTCATAAAAAATTTGGGTGCAACCAAAGTTTCAATCTTAGGGGATTCAGATCTAATCATACAACAAATCAAAGGAAACTTTACCACAAATGATCTAAGGTTGAGAGCATATAAGGCAGCAGCTATTCAGGTACTTGATACCTTTTCACAATCACAGTTGACTAAAATTTCCAGAGAACTCAATCTACATGCTCACAGCTTGGCAACCTTTGCCAGCACTTGTAAGCTGCCTTTCAAACCCAATCATACTTTTACTGCTGAAATCAAACACAGGCCTGCAGTTCCAGACAACATCAAAAACTGGCAAGTCTTTGAGAGTGATACTCAGATAAATAATTTCCTCACTCTAAAAGAGGAATTCTCTGGCATTAACATTGACTCAATCACTGGAGATGATCAACCACAAGCACACACAAATACACAGAAAATATCAGCTGAAACAGTTAATCTGGTTTTGCACCCTACCACCTTCAATAACGAAAGTATACAAAAGTTGAGTCAAATAGATGAAGATGAACTGGCTGAAACAGAAGCAGAGGTAATTGAGTTAAAAGATAATTTTCTGCCCACAGGTTTAACCCCTTTGGAGGATCTGTTTGATTCAAATGATATCTCAAGAAAACCAAAAATGCAACCATTGAATGCTGAAATTGAAGATTGTAACATTGGGACTACAGAAAATCCCAAAATGGTAAAGTTATCCAAAGCATTACCACCTGAGCAGAAACTGAAATACATTGAGTTATTTAAAGAGTTCCAAGATGTCTTTGCCTGGAGCTATGAGGACCTCAAGTCTTATGATACCTCAGTCATCCAGCACACTATACCTTTAAAAGAAAACCAAAAGCCTTTTAAACAAAAACTTAGAAGAGTGAACCCGGTGCTCCTTCCTCTCATTGAAAAGGAGGTGAAACGTATGTATCAAGCAGGAATCATTGCTCCAATCAGATTCTCAGAATGGATTTCAAACCTAGTGCCTACTAGGAAAAAGACAGGAGAAATCAGACTGTGTGTTGACCTAAGAAATTTAAACAAAGTCTCTCTCAAAGACCATTACCCCTTACCAAAAATGGATCATATCCTGCAAAGGGTAGTGGGAGCCTCTAGGATCTCATTATTAGATGGTTTCTCAGGATTCAATCAGATTCTAGTACACCCAGATGACCAAGACAAAACTGCCTTCACAACACCTTGGGGAACTTTTAAATATGTCAAAATGCCTTTTGGGCTTAAGAATGCAGGGGCCACCTTCCAAAGAGCAATGGATATAGCCTTTGCCAAGGAAATTCATGATTTTCTAGTGGTCTACCTGGATGATCTAACTGCCTTCTCAAAATCAGACCAAGAACATTTAGAACACTTGAGGCAAGTTTTCACAATTTGTAGAAAATATGGCATATCTTTAAATCCAAAGAAATCACTGTTTGGGCTAGAGGAAGGTAAACTCTTAGGACATATAATCTCAAAAGATGGTATTAGGATCGATCCAGACAGAATTCAAGCCATCCTACAAGTACCACATCCAAGAAACATCAAGGAACTCCAAAGCTTTCTAGGAAAAATCAACTTCTTGAGAAGGTTCATTCCAAATTTGGCTGAGCTCACAAGACTGTTAAACAACATGCTAAAAAAGGACTCCAAGGTCAAATGGACCTTAGAAGCTAGACAAGCCTTTGAGGATATTAAAAGAGCATTGACAAACACACCAGTCCTAACAAGCCCTAGATTTGATAGAGATTTCATCATTTTTTCTTTTTCTTCTGAGCATACAATTGTTGTTGTTCTGCTACAAAAAGATGACCAAGGCTGTGAAAAACCTATTGCATTCTTTAGCAGAGCTCTTAGGGATGCCCCCTTGAAATATCAGATCATGGAAAAACAAGCCTATGCACTGGTGAAAGCAATCAAGGACTTTAGAATCTATATCCTGTACTCCCACATCATTTCCTATGTCCCAAATGCAGTAGTGAAAGACATTTTGACCCAAGAAGGAATTGAAGGTAGGAGGGGCAAATGGATCACCAAAATCTTAGAATATGACATGGAAATCAAGCCTACCAAACTGATAAAAGGACAGGGTCTAGCCAAGTTGATGGCTGAAACCAATTTCCAAGCCCTTGACATTAATGAACTGGACAATGAACAGGAGATGGCGACTCCACAGATCAACCAAGCCTTTATGCAATCCCCCTGGTATACTGATATATGTTTTGTATTGTTAAACCTGCAAGCTCCTCCAGGGTTGTCCAGAACTAAGAAAAGGTTCTTGAAAATGAAAGCATCAAAATTTTGTATTATTGACAGTGATTTGTTTTGGAGAAATCATGAAGGGATCTTACTTAATTGCTTAACATTGGATGAAACTGACAATGTCCTCAAAGAATTTCATGCAGGTGACTGTGGAGGACACTTATACTGGAAATCCACAGCTGATAAAATCCTAAGGGCTGGTTTTTATTGGCCCTCCTTGTTTACTGATGTGAGAAAATTTGTAATGTCTTGTCACAAATGTCAAATCTTTGAAGGGAAGAGAAAGTTGTTGCCTTTACCACTCAAACCTGTTTCAACTGAGAGACCATTCCAGCAATGGGGTTTAGACTTTATTGGTGAAATTCACCCCCCATCCTCTGGCCAGCATAGGTCCCCTGTAGGTAGGCCAATGACTCCATTATCATACAATTTCTAGAGACCAACATCTTGTCCAGGTTTGGCTGTCCAGACAAAATTATCACAGACAATGTTGCCGCTTTCAAGTCCAAAAAAATGATCAACTTTTGCCACAAATATCATATGACCTTAGGTCATTCCACAGCTTATTATCCTCAAGGCAATGGCCTAGCTGAGTCTTCCAATAAAAGCCTAATCAACATCATCAAAAAAGTTTTGGAAGAAAACAAAAAGAATTGGCATAAGAAGTTAATGAATGCTCTATGGGCAGATAGACTAACCACCAAAAGATCCATTGGTACAAGTCCATATGAACTAGTTTATGGAATGGAAGCAAGGTTTCCTTCATCTTTAGGTGTCCCTGTAATCAAGTTGCTGCAAGAAATACAAGCTGAGCCAAATGACATTCAGAGAAGGATCAATCAGACAATTCACCTGCAGCAAACAAGGGAGGAAGTCTATGAAAGAACCCAAGTACTGCAAGAAAAGCTCAAAAGAATATTTGACAAAAGAACCAAAGCTGAAGACTTCTCTATAGGAAACAAAGTGCTAAGATGGGATTCCAGGAGGGAGGACAAAGGAAAACATGGGAAATTTGACTTCTTATGGAAGGGACCTTATGTAATTTATGTTGTACAAGGTAATAACACTTATTTTCTAAAGAGCTTGGATGGCTCAAACACTGAGGAAGGCCCAGTCAATGGGAGGATGCTTAAGCATTACTTTGATCCCCTCTGATCAAGCACTGCTCAATTGTATATTGTACATAAATTTGTATTTTCAGTATGTTTATTTTCAGCGGATAGATAGAGCTCCAAATGAAGCAGATTTTGAGAAAAACTAAGGTGCTGCACTATTTTGATGAATATTATTCACTTTGGCATGGGAAAATGAGAGAAAGTACTTGGAAACTATCTGGGAGATGAGAAAAAATCAGAGAAGCAAGGCAAAAATAGGGTTGTAATTTCACAACAGATCAGCTTAAGGAGTATTGCATGCAAGTTTCATGGATTCAGATGTTCAGTCTTCAACAAAAGGAAAGGTTAAACTGCAGAAGGGTGGAAAAAGAAGGCAATCTGACCTGCTGATCTTGACTTTTCATCTGGAAAAGTCATCCCCAAGTGGAGCCACTGTTAGCCTCCTATACCAATAGGGTTTCATATTTCATGATTGACAGTGGAAATGCTAAAAATGATCATCTTTGATGAAACAAAGGTTCCATTTTTGGTGAACAAAGAAAAAAGTTAAAAAATGTAAAGAGGGTATGCCTTAAAAGAATAATCAAAGGGCAAGAAAATGAAATGGTCAAAAGAAAAAAGAATTGAAATGAACCCCAAAGAAAGACCAAGAAAGTGGCCAATCAAAATGCCACTGCTATCTTGATGGATGGCTCAACAGTTCAAGCTGGGCCATGCCATGTTTTAAATTGCTTGTTTTAGAGTAGGTAATGAGTACCTGTTCAAACAGTTCAAGCTTGACAGATGACTAGCTGGATAGAGAAAGAAAGGAGCCCACTAGCTTAATCTGGGCCCTTGGAAGATATAAGGGTAGATTTAGATAGGAGGGCAGCAAAAAGAAAAGAGCATATGAGGGTTTGCAAGTCTAAATGCACCCTCCCTGAAGTAACAAAAAATGCTAGGTTCTAAGTTGGGTAGGTAGCCAGAAGTTGCAGAATCCTGATCCTATTCAGTTTTGGCCTTGATCAAGAAGGCATATGTTGGCAGTTGCAAAGGTATCTATGCAGCATTTTGAAGGCAAAATATAGAAGCATGTCTAACTCCCCTGTTTTCCCCAAAGACTCTCTTTCTAACATCCCATGGAGGACTTCAGGACTTTCCTAAACAATCCTCCTTGTATTTCTTCTTGGAAATTTCATGACAAGTTTTAACTTTCTTCTCCGAAAAGAAGCCACATTTCTTGTGTAAAATCATTTCCCATCTACTTCTAAAAAATCTAAGTTTAATCACCAAACTTAGTTTTCTATTCCTCACTTCCAAATCTCTCATATCCCCAATTCACATTGACTTCTAACCCTATTATTTAACTCCCTATGTTCCCCTTTTCCCCTACTACTATATCACTATTGTGAAAAAAGCCCACAAAATATGTAAATACCCCCCCCTTTTTTGGCATTATAGCCATATGTTCAATATTTGGAGAATCATGCAGAATCAAAAGTTTTGTTGTATTTGGTTCGTTTGAAGTCAGGGATTAAACTAACATTTGGTTAGTTTAATAACCTATTCCTACCCTTATCCCCTTTACAAACCCATCATAGTGCATTACCCGCGCCATTTGCATAAAACCTTGTTAAAAACCCACTTTTTCCGCTTTTCCAAAGTTTATGTTTCGGCGCGCTCACCGCAAAAAACAAAAAAAAATATTATTAAAATCCCCGGGACCCGCCGTATCCATCCATCACCTCCGCAGCCCGTCGACCGTCGGATCCGGGCCCTCCCATCCGACGGCCCACAACAATATCAGACCACCCTAGATGCCTGAACATTAGCGCCCGAAATCTGTCAGAGGGTGACGTCAGGGCTCGGACGCGTGTCGCTCCTAGGTTGTGTCAGGCGGCCTCCTGCCAAAACCACACCCGTACCATGAGCGTTCTGATATTACCACTTACCGCCCTCCTGTTTCTGCCATACGTCACCCCTGCGTCATTGCCGCTTCAGCATCGCATTACCACCCCATCCGCCATTGCTCTGAGCTGTCTGCCATGTCACCCGTCCACGTAGAGTCGCTCACTGGCCGCCATGTCATCATTCTGTACCCGACCCCACCTATGACGTCATCCAACAAAAGGCGCCAAAGGCCAAATTTTCCCTATTTTGCCCAAAAAACTCATTTTTTCGCATTATTTGCAAAAAGTACTCACTGTACTCCTGCATGAGCGGTTACGTTGTTTGCCCACCAACTCTCAAGACTACTTCCTTGCTGTTGGCGCCTTGAATTCACCTGTATATCAACACCATTGTCCGATTGCACCAGGTATTTATCAGTTTCCCCCTCCGCGCCTTGGTTTTTGCATAATTCACCGAACAAACAAGAAAAGAGAGAAAACACAGTAATTACCAGGAATCCTCACTGACCAGTGTTTCTTTTCCACACTGTAATCCCAAGTTCACCCACAGAGGTCCCCCATTGTGCCAAATTGCCACAAATTCACAGCTTGTTTGCACATTCGCAAATCTAAACCTCTGCTAGATAAATCCACCGGGAAAGCAACTCTCAAATCCCAGCATTTGCTCATTGAATCTCCCAGGAGCATTTCAACTCAGTTTCTCCCCTATTTGCCTCGTCCCCTCTGCAAATTTCCCTGCTCATTCAAAATCCACTGCTCTATATTGCTGTGCCCAAGAAACAATTTCAAATATAATTCCAAATATCAATTGACCATGGAGACCCCTGTGGCATTAAACATTGCCCCATTAAATGCCCCACACAAGAACCTGGAGTGGTTAGCCCTTGCTGACAGAGATTATCAGATGAGAGAAACTGTAGAGAGGTGCAACACATACCATATAGAAACAGTTTGTGAGTTGAGAAAGAAGCACAGAGATGGTACAGACCTCCTGGGAATCTGGAAATCCAATTTGCCAATTTACTATCTCCCTCAGGTCAATGAATTCCCTGACTTGATTCACCAATGCTGCACAAACTATGACCCCAATCAAAGAGTTGTTCTGAGTCCTTCAGGCTCTGTCTTGTTCCATATTACTCCTGAAGCCATAAACCAAATGCTGCAGTTCCAACCTACAAGGCCACTGGTCCCTCTTTCCATGCAGCTTTTATTAGAGCAAGGTGCCAAGCTCTCCAACTCACAAATTACAAGAATTGGCCAATTATTTATGCGCCCAGAGTACCAGCCCCTACAGCCTCCCCCTTATCTGCATGACTGGTTCAATGACATAGGGAGACTGCTGGTGGACATTATATCTTCCATCCTAGGGTTCAAGACCAGTGAGTTTGTAGATGAGACAACACTGGTGGTGCTATCCATTTTTACCCCAGGACAGCCCCCTGCTGTCCAGTATGACTATGCTGCATTTATAGCCAACAAAATTCATGAACAGTTCATGAACTTGGAGAGAGAGAGGGTATTCAAGTACACCTCCTACATATATCATCTGCTATTGCACAATCAGCCTGACAGCTTCCTTGTCTCCCTCAAGAAATTAGATGCAAAGGGAAACAGAAGATCTGTAATATTCTGGACATCAGTCTGTCATCACATTCATTATTCACCGTACAACTACTGTGAGTTTATTGACCTATTCATTCATCCAGCCTTGTCACTGCTGCAGAGTTCCCCTCCTCCTAGACTCACTGATGATATGCAGAAAATCCTCCAGCTGTCCAAGAACTATAGCATTGGGGATTGGTACTTTTACCAAGACCACACAGTGATCAGGATATATGGCTGTGAGTTAGCACCATACAGGCTACCAAAATATGTTCCCATGAGACTCTTTGCACTAGAATACTTCAGGCAGTTCGGCAATGCAGATATGATTCACTTCCATAGCAAAAACAAGAAGGCACAGCTGAAAATTAAGCATCAATTGGGTCCATTCATCTTTAATAAGAGAGAAGAAGCTTGGGATGAGGCAGACCAAATGCTAAAAGCCCTCCAGCTCAAGACAAGCTTCTATTGGGCACCCTATGACCCTAACCATTTCATAAGCCTCAGAAGAATCAAGCATAGGCTTGCTACATATGACCACATTAGCATTCCAGAAGTTGAAAAATATGCTAATCAAATAGAGTGGAAAAAAGGCACATTAGTGGAAGATTATACTGAAGAAGAAATAGCAGAGAAAGCCATTAAAACTTTAGAAAAGGCAGTTGACTTGGAATATTTTGGACAGGTTTGGTCTTCAGGCACTCAGCATCGTGGAGAAGCTGCCTCTTCATCCACCGTTCCCCAGCAGCCTGCCAAAACAGCTGATCCAGCAGCAGACATGGCTAAAGGCAAAACAGTGCAGCAAGAAGAATCACCTCCAAATGTGGAGCAGCAAGTAGAGCAGCAGGAAGGCAGGGCCAAACAACCTGCCTCCACAGAACAGCAAACACATGAGAAAATTCCTCCAAGGCAGGAGGTAACAGTTGAGTCCTCTGTTTTACAAACACCTGCTAATGAGGACAGGACAAGGAAAAGGGATAGGCAAGAGGACACTCCTCTTACTACCTCTACGGACCAGCAAGGAGAAAAGAGACAGAGGTTAAACCCTTTTTCTGAGGAGGAATTACCAGAGAGGCCAATTGACAATATGCCCCCTCCTAGTATCGAAACATCGACCAGTTCTTTACAGCAAGGACAGGACATCCCACATGGGGCAGAGGTGAGCTCTTCAAGGCAGAAATCTAAGGCGGACTCTAGCATCAAGCAGCAGTTCATAGATATCAAGAAAAGGAATGAGCCCCTCAAACACCAAATCTACAACCATCTCCTGAAAATGGCGCCAACTAATCAGCAGAGATTAATGTCTGCTTATGACATTCAAGAACAAAAAATGACTCTTAGTCATTTCAGGCCTACCATGCAGCAACCTCAAACAGCTGCCGATTATATCAGAACTAATCTGGAAATTTTTGCCAGAGACATCCACCCCTTGGATCAAATTGAGCTACACAGGCAAACCGGGGAAATGATATATTCCACATTAGCTGATAAGACCCTGCTGGCACACCAATTACAAAATTCTCTACACAACACTGCTGCTCAACTGGAATTGGAGAAGGCATCATCTCAGGCCAAGGACAACAGAATCAAGTCCTTGGAAGAGATCATTATAGAATTGGGTCATGATCCAAAGGACCCTAAGGGTGTGCAGGCATTATTAAAGAAAAGAGATGAAGACATAGCAGCTATGAGAAAGCATATCAAGCTGCCAGCTAGCCTTCACCCTCAAACTGGAGAGGTGGCAGAGCAGAAGAAGGATCAGGATGTAGTTGCTCTACTCCTGAGTTTATACAAGAGATTGATGGAAACAGAGAGTGCACTAGAGGTAGCACTGAAATCAAGACAAGGTGAGGCACCAATGCAGCCAACACAGACATCTGCATCCACTGAAGGTGTGCCACTTTCTACTACTACAGCAGCTCCTCCCACAGGACAAACATCAGAGGTCGGTCCTTCAACATCAGCGCCAGCAACAGCACCAGATCAGGGACCCAGCCTAAGTATGCAGAACATGATGAAGGAGCTGGAAGCTTTAGAAGCACAAATGGCTGAGCTGCAAGAGACCAAGGATAAATTGGCTGCCATTGAGGAAAAGTATGATAAATCAAAGCAAAGTGTAGCTGAAAAAACAAGAGAGGTAAGGGCTCTTGAGAAGAAAATAAAGGAACTAGAGAAGGAGCTCTCTCTTGATAAAGTTGTAGTTGAAATTAAGAAGATCCTGTGGGCCAATATTGGTCAATCTATTACAGACCAGTGGCAATATATTGAAACTATCCATGAACATATGGATCTCATAGGCAGGGCCCAAAAAGAAAGTCAAAGAGCAAGAGCATCTCTAGGCAATATGCCTGAAATAGCCAATAGGATGATCAATGTCCTTAACAACCGCACTGGCCCTCAGCTGGCAGCAATGGGTATCACTAACAGAACTGATACCATTTTACTAGTGAAGAGAGTGCTCACTTTGAGAAATCATGTACAAACATTGGACAGAAGGTGTCAAGAAATGCAGACAGAGGTGAACAGATTCATTGAGAAAATTACAGCATTGCATAACAGAGGCCTTCCCAGCTTAGTAACCAGTGCAGGAAGGTTACTATCTCATGAAAACTATGCCAAGAGGGTCAATACATATGCCACAAATCAGATCACTGCAGCAGCAAGTGTCCCAGAGGAAACAGGGCCTCCTTCTGGGCAGAGTCTCTATGACAAACTAGAGAATTTGTTTTTTATTGTGAATGAGATCAGACATCTTTTTGAAGTGCCTCCAAACTACTACAAATATACTGAGGCAGATGAAACCTTAGGCATAATCTTAAGACACCAATTGCCTACTCAGGAATGGTGGACGGGCATGATACAAACACTGCTGTGAAGAAACAGGTTGTTCACCATATTTTTGTATTTTTATCACAAATCAGCATTTTCAGAAAATTAATATATTTGCTCTGACTGGGAAAGCAATTGAAAGGGCCAACTCAGCAATCCAGTTTGACCACCAAAGCAGATGCCTACAGATGCAGATGACAGGGCTGAGATAGTCGCGCCATGACAAAGCAATAAAGGGCGTATTACTCAGAATCAATACGAAGCACCCAACCGACCCAATTGCCTCCAAAAGTCAAAGAATTTCTGACATAGGTGAAAAGTCATTCATTGTCCATTTAAAGTAGCAATAATTATTCTATCTGCTATTTTTGAAAGTTGGTAAAGACAGTTATTGAGAAAATGACTCATCGTTAAGATATTTTGTAAAACGATTGTATATATATCCCCACGCATAAACTTATTGGGGTTGTTGATTTTTCTTCTGGAGAAGCTATGCTGTAATTTCAGACTTTTAATACAGGAAGCTAATGGAATTTCTGAAGTTCTGAGTTGTTTGAGGTGTTGTGGTGTGCTTGCTTGCTGCTACAGGATTCCTACGCTATTTCATGTCACAATAAGTTTTCTGAACCATCTTATTATGTATTTCGTTCTTTCATAATCCACTTATGTTGTATGTTTCACAGGTTTAGCAGTACAGAAAAAGAATAGTTCAGGATTTGTTCATTGAACACCCTAAACTCAATCTATGCTGCTATGAATGTTTTCTTCAGAATTAGTTATGGATGTGTAATTCTTGATTGCTCACCTTCATACTAAATCTTACATAGTAAATACTGTTCAGGAATTCTAATCTGCTCCTGAGTGATATTTCCTTTCTCCACATCACCAGCTTAGTGAAAGATTCTTAGTTGCCTCTAACTGGCTGGAGATAATCCATATTCCACAATTTGAAGTTTGTTTCATGAGTATCTACATGGCCCTGCAGCATCATCACTCTTACTCAATACCTCAAACAACACATAATCACAGACTCCATTGCCCAATGGACTGAAACTCCTGAAGATCACATCTCAGCTGCTAGAAAATATCATTCAACCAAAACTTTAAACAAAATTCAGTACATCATAACTAGCCTAAACATTATCAAAACAAAGCTAAATCCTAAAGAGAGAGCCCTCTCTAATTGCAGGTAGGCTAGGACTTGTGATCCAAAGATTGTTCTGTGGTTACCTCAGTTGTATTCCCTTAGGAGTCAAATGGAACAACCTGAGTGATAACATAACTGGCGACTCCACTGGGGAAGAACTAATGTTTCAATTGCTGTCTGCTCTAGATAGTGGTTCCAAAATTTAAGCATTCCCTTGACCATTCTAAAAATATTCTCAAAATTACCAAAAACAAGTTCAGAAGCTGGCTCCTAAAAAGCGAACTAGGCATACCAGGTCAAATCATGACCCAAATCCTCCACCTGTTTTCGATAACCCTAATTTGATTCCTAAGACTCTCAGGAACCAAAAGGAACCAGAAGAATCTGCTAAGTCCAGCCCTGAGGCAGTTCAACAAAGTTATATCCCAACCCCTGCTAAACCATCAGTTCACCTTCATATAACCCATTCTTCCCCCTCTTCCTCATCCACTTCCCAATACATACTGTCTACACCCCCACCCAATACACAAACTGCTATTGTTGTCCATGTTGTTCCAGTTGTTCCCCTTCTACCTGTTGTCCCACTTATTCCTCCAAATATGGCTAATCGTTATGCTCCCATTCAGTTACATGGTAATTTGGGGGCTATGCCTCAGGACTACCAAAGTAAGATCACTTATTTTGATGGAACCAGTACATACATTGCCTTACAGCATACCAAGAAAATGCAAGATTACTTTGAAAATTATGAGATAGATGATGATGATGTGAGAATGAAAATTTTTGTGCAAAGTCTGACAGGTGAAGTAAGAACTTGGTTTAGAGCACTTGCTGCAAATTCTATACCTGATTCAGGCGCTCTTTATCATTCCTTCCTGAACAGATGGGAAAAGAAAAAGGTTCCTCTACACATTTTATCTGAATACGACACCATAAGGAGAGGCCCTCAAGAAACTGTCTTGGACTATTGCACCAGATTCAACACTATCTATAATGCCATTCCTCAAAATCTTAGACCTGCACCTGATCTTGCCTTAATCAAATTTCCTCATGGGTTTGATGCTGATATGGCATATCAATTAAGAGAAAGAGCCCCTATAGCCCTGGCAGACATGAAAAACATAGCTGTAAGTGTAGAGGAAAATCTGATTGCTAAGAGAAACCGGGCAAGAACTGAAAGAAGAACAACTTTTAAGGAAGAACCCTCATCATTTGAGCAAAAGCTAGATGCAATCATCAAAGGTATGGATAGACTTGGGGACAGGGTGGAAACGATAGAGAGAAAATCATCATGGGAAAGTCAAACAAGCAATATTAGAAACCCAAACTTTAGAAAGAATCAAAATCCTAATGTTGGAAGGACTGATCCTGACCAGCATGTCAGACCTCCTTTCCAAGAAAATTATGTTGAGGCTTCAACATCTAGTGAACCTAATGAGGACCCTCACATCAACCTAATGGGTTTGGACAGTGAACATCAAGTCTTCTTAACACAATAAGATCAAGAGGTTTATAATGACAATCAATTTCACACTAAATCAGAAGAATCATTTGATTTCAAAGAAGGTTATGATGCAGCTGTGTATGAGGTACACAAACAATATAAACTAAGAACCAGAACGATAGATGTACCTGAACCTCTTAAACCAAAGGACAACAAGCAGCCAAAAAAGATCAATGATAAGACTACTCTCCCACAATCAGCTGGCAATTCCAACCCACGCTCCTCAGAAGTCATTGTGGAAGATATTTCAGAACAAAAGACATCTGAAAACCAGCCAGTACCACTCCTTCCAGCAAAATTAAAGTCAGATAACACCCCTGGAAACAAACATGGTATCATTTTTACTCAAAACCATACCAACCATGAACAAAATATCATTGATAACCCAGCTGAAAAAGAAAAACCTGCTGCACTTAATGCCAAGATGCAAATTGAAAAGCCCTTTAACTTGGAGACAGAAATAAGTAAGCTCAATATATCAGTTCCTCTTTCGGAATTAACCAAACATGAAGTATACAGACAACAAATTAACAAGTCACTCCAAGTATCAGGCAATATAGATGCTATGAATGTCCTAGATGACCAATCAGAGTTGTTGTTCGGCCCTGAGGTTAATAGAAAAACCGAAAATGGAGGGGTTCCACCCTTCTATGTCAGTTTAAACATTCATGATAAGGTTCTACACAATGCAATGTTTGATTCTGGGGCCTCACACAACTTAATGCCCAAATCTGTAATGGAAAAACTCGACTTAGACATCACAAGACCGTATAAAGATCTATTCTCATTTGATTCAAGCCAAGTCAGGTGCTTAGGATTGATTAAAGATTTATGTGTCTCCTTGGTCAAATACCTAACCAAAACAATCTTGATGGATGTGGTGGTAGCTGACATACCCCCTAAGTATGGCATGCTCTTGTCCAGATCCTGGGGGGCCAAACTCCAAGGATCTTTGCAATTAGATATGTCCTATGCAACCATTTCAGCCTTTGGGCAGCCAAAGAGATTATACCGCGAAATTTTGATGAAATATGTGGTAAGCAGTCAAGAGAAACCCCAAACTTCCCAATCCATTCAATACACTCTGACATGGATTCATTTATTCTCTACAATGCTGACATCTGCAGCAAGGCTTATTTTGAACTATTAATAGCAGCAGAGGTAGAGAAATTAAATGAACAATATGCTCCCAAGACCAAAGGACTGTAGGAATACCTGAGGTAACAACAGAACACAATCTATCAACCAATCTGCGGGAAATAAATCTGCCCATGATTCAACTCTCTAAAAATCTCAATCCAAATCTTAAACATGAAACCTTATGGTACTTAGAATTTGATGGCTCTGTAAACAGGTTAGGAGCTGGGGCAAGAATTTGGGTCCATAATATGTACAATGACCAGGCTGAGGGTCATGCATACAGGTTAAACTTCCGATGTACAAACAACATGGCTGAGTATGAGGCCCTTTTGCTAGGTCTCAAACTCATAAAAAATTTGGGTGCAACCAAAGTTTCAATCTTAGGGGATTCAGACCTAATCATACAACAAATCAAAGGAAACTTTACCACAAATGATCTAAGGTTCAGAGGATATAAGGCAGCAGCTATTTAGGTACTTGATACCTTTTCACAATCACAGTTGACTAAAATTTCCAGAGAACTCAATCTACATGCTCATAGCTTGGCAACCTTTGCCAGCACTTGTAAGCTGCCTTTCAAACCCAATCATATTTTTACCGCTGAAATCAAACACAGGCCTGCAGTTCCAGACAACATCAAAAACTGGCAAGTATTTGAGAGTGATACTCAGATAAACAATTTCCTCACTCTAAAAGAGGAATTCTCTGGCATTAACATTGACTCAATCACTGGAGATGATCAACCACAAGCATACACAAATACACAGAAAATATCAGCTGAAACAGTTAATCTGGTTTTGCACCCTACCACCTTCAATAACGAAAGTATACAAAAGTTGAGTCAAATAGATGAAGATGAACTGGCTGAAACAGAAGTAGAGGTAATTGAGTTAAAAGATAATTTTCTGCCCACAGGTTTAACCCCTTTGGATGATCTGTTTGATTCAAATGATATTTCAAGAAAACAAAAAATGCAACCATTGAATGCTGAAATTGAAGATTGTAACATTGGGACTACAGAAAATCCCAAAATGGTAAAGTTATCCAAAGCACTACCACCTGAACAGAAACTGAGATACATTGAGTTATTTAAAGAGTTCCAAGATGTCTTTGCCTGGAGCTATGAGGACCTCAAGTCTTATGATACCTCAGTCATCCAGCACACTATACCTTTAAAAGAAAACCAAAAGCCTTTTAAACAAAAACTTAGAAGAGTGAACCCAGTGCTCCTTCCTCTCATTGAAAAGGAGGTGAAACGTAGGTATCAAGCAGGAATCATTGCTCCAATCAGATTCTCAGAATGGATTTCAAACCTAGTGCCTACTAGGAAAAAGACAGGAGAAATCAGACTGTGTGTTGACCTAAGAAATTTAAACAAAGTCTCTCTCAAAGACCATTACCCCTTACCAAAAATGGATCATATCCTGCAAAGGGTAGTGGGAGCCTCTAGGATCTCATTATTAGATGGTTTCTCAGGATTCAGTAAGATTCTAGTACACCCAGATGACCAAGACAAAACTGCCTTCATAACACCTTGGGGAACTTTTAAATATGTCAAAATGCCTTTTGGGCTTAAGAATGCAGGGGCCACCTTCCAAAGAGCAATGGATATAGCCTTTGCCAAGGAAATTCATGATTTTCTAGTGGTCTACCTGGATGATCTAACTGCCTTCTCTAAATCAGACCAAGAACATTTAGAACACCTGAGGCAAGTTTTCACAATTTGTAGAAAATATGGCATATCTTTAAATCCAAAGAAATCATTGTTTGGGCTAGAGGAAGGTAAACTCTTAGGACATATAATCTCAAAAGATGGTATTAGGATCGATCCAGACAGAATTCAAGCCATCCTACAAGTACCACATCCAAGAAACATCAAGGAACTCCAAAGCTTTCTAGGAAAAATCAACTTCTTGAGAAGGTTCATTCCAAATTTGGCTGAGCTCACAAGACTGTTAAACAACATGCTAAAAAAGGAGTCCAAGGTCAAATGGACCTTAGAAGCTAGACAAGCCTTTGAGGATATTAAAAGAGCATTGACAAACACACCAGTCCTAACAAGCCCTAGATTTGATAGAGATTTCATCATTTTTTCTTTTTCTTCTGAGCGTACAATTGTTGTTGTTCTACTACAAAAAGATGACCAAGGCTGTGAAAAACCCATTGCATTCTTTAGCAGAGCTCTTAGGGATGCCCCCTTGAAATATCAAATCATGGAAAAACAAGCCTATGCACTGGTGAAAGCAATCAAGGACCTTAGAATCTATATCCTGTACTCCCACATCATTTCCTATGTCCCAAACGCAGTAGTGAAAGACATTTTGATCCAAGAAGGAATTGAAGGTAGGAGGGGCAAATGGATCACCGAAATCTTAGAATATGACATGGAAATCAAGCCTACCAAACTGATAAAAGGACAGGGTCTAGCCAAGTTGATGGCTGAAACCAATTTCCAAGCCCTTGACATTAATGAACTGGACAATGAACAGGAGATGGCGACTCCACAGATCAACCAAGCCTTTATACAATCCCCCTGGTATACTGATATGTTTTGTATTGTTCAACCTGCAAGCTCCTCCAGGGTTGTCTAGAACTAAGAAAAGGTTCTTGAAAATGAAAGCATCAAAATTTTGTATTATTGACAGTGACTTGTTTTGGAGAAATCATGAAGGGATCTTACTTAATTGCTTAATATTGGATGAAACTAACAATGTCCTAAAAGAATTTCATGCAGGTGACTGTGTAGGACACTTATACTGGAAATCCACAGTTGATAAAATCCTAAGGGCTGGTTTTTATTGGTCCTCCTTGTTTACTGATGTGAGAAAATTTGTAATGTCTTGTCACAAATGTCAAATCTTTGAAAGGAAGAGAAAGTTGTTGCCTTTACCACTCAAACCTGTTTCAACTGAGAGACCATTCCAGCAATGGGGTTTAGACTTTATTGGTGAAATTCACCCCCCATCCTCTAGCCAGCATAGGTGGATTCTGACTACTACAGATTATTTCACCAAATGGATAGAAGTTGTCCCCTGTAGGCAGGCCAATGACTCCATTATCATACAATTTCTAGAGACCAACATCTTGTCCAGGTTTGGCTGTCCAGACAAAATTATCACAGACAATGTTGTCGCTTTCAAGTCCAAAAAAATGATCAACTTTTGCCACAAATATCATATGACCTTAGTTCATTCCACAGCTTATTATCCTCATGGCAATGGCCTAGCTGAGTCTTCCAATAAAAGCCTAATCAACATCATCAAAAAAGTTTTGGAAGAAAACAAAAAGAATTGGCATAAGTTAATGAATGCTCTATGGGCAGATAGACTAACCACCAAAAGATCCATTGGTACAAGTCCATATGAAGTAGTTTATGGAATGGAAGCAAGGTTTCCTTCATCTTTAAGTGTCTCTGTAATCAAGTTGCTGCAAGAAATACAAGCTGAGCCAAATAACATTTAGAGAAGGATCAATCAGACAATTCACCTGCAGCAAACAAGGGAGGAAGTCTATGAAAGAACCCAAGTACTGCAAGAAAAGCTCAAAAGAATATTTGACAAAAGAACCAAAGCTGAAGACTTCTCTATAGGAAACAAAGTGCTAAGATGGGATTCCAGGAGGGAGGACAAAGGAAAACATGGGAAATTTGACTTCTTATGGAAGGGACCTTATGTAATTTATGTTGTACAAGGTAATAACACTTATTTTCTAAAGAGCTTGGATGGCTCAAACACTGAGGAAGGCAAAGTCAATGGGAGGATGCTTAAGCATTACTTTGATCCCCTCTGATCAAGCACTGCTTAAATTGTATATTGTACATAAATTGGTATTTTTAGTATGTTTATTTTCAGCGGATAGATAGAGATCCAAATGAAGCAGATTTTGAGAAAAAAACTAAGGAGATGCACTACTTTGATGAATATTATTCACTTTGGCATGCGAAAATGAGAGAAAGTACTTGGAAACTATCTGGGAGATGAGAAACAAGCAGAGAAGCAAGGCAAAACCAGGGCTGTAATTTCACAGCAGATCAGCTTAAGGAGTATTGCATGCAAGTTTCATGGATTCAGATGTTCAGTCTTCAATGAAAGGAAAGGTTAAACTGCAGAAGGGTGGAAAAATAAGGCAATCTGACCTGCTCATCTTGACTTTTCATGTTAGGCCCCTATACTACTAGTGTAACCCCTTATTGTTATTAGTATAACCCACTTATTATATTGATGTACCCATGTAGTGCCCATATTGTTACTATTGTGCCCATAGAAGCCCACTATTGTTATTATTGTGCCCTTACATTATTATTGTTATGTCGGCTCTGATTATGTTATGACCCCTTAGACTCCTATATATAGAAAGGAGGTCTTTTCATTTGTATCATCCAAGAATTGTTCATTTATGTAATGTAAAGGAGGTTGCCCCCTCGAAGAGGCTGAATTCTAAGGCGTTGATCTATCTTTTCTATCTTTTCTTGAGCTGGTTTCATAACATTTGGTATCAGAGCTTTGGATTCTAGGGTTTCGCTGCTCCAAACAGGTCATCGTGGCATTGTCGCTATAACTTTTTTTTTGTGACGTTTCAGAAGTCCCAAAAAAAACCCATCTGAGAAGAAATCGCGCTAAACCTTGGGTCCAAACGTCAGATCTTTTCACGCGATATTTGCGGAGATATGCTCTGAGGAAGTTGGTCTTTTTGCAGACTCCTGAATTACATTCAAAACAGGTGACCTAGGGAAAATCGTCATAACTTTCTCTCTGGGGATTGGATTGAAATTTCGTAAGAAGGTACAGAAAGAGGATGGAATTTAGTTTACTGTATGCATTTTTTATATCGAAAGGTTGAAATAGTGACTCGTGGCACGTCGTACATGTTCGCTCTACTGAACTAGTCTATAATCAGGTCATCTTGGGAGATTGTGCATAACTCTTTCTTGGAGAATCCAATTTGGATCAGACTGGTGGCATTGGAAAGAGGACATAGAGGGCTACTACAGGTCACAATTTTAGAACTTAAATATCTGAAAGTATAAAGTTACAGTCGTTTCAAGGTAGAGCTCCTAAAATCAAGAAAAAGCAAGATGAGGAAGTTTGATGGCAAGGATCCGGTAAATTGGATACTTCAGATGGAGCAATATTTTGATATACATGGTGTACAACTGTTACAAAAGGTATGTATTGCATCTTCATATTTAGAACCAGATCAATTTTTATGGTACAAAGGGCTTTGTTCTCGTAAACAACTTGTTACGTGGTCAATTTTCACGGAAGAAATGATAGCACATTATGAGGATACAAAGAGAAACACCTTCTTTAGAACAACACCACAACAATTGGAAAGAGTAAAAGGGCTTTGTGACATAGTGGAAAGAAAAATTATGGAAACCAGGAAGTGTACCCCTCACAACTATAAAGATGGAAGTGTTGTTTCTCCTAGCCTTCCACAACCTACAAGGGTTACACCACAACAATTGGAAGAAAAAAGATAAAAAGAGCTTTGTTACAATTGTGATAGCAAATGCACTAAAGGTCATAAGTGTGCTGAGAAGAAATTATTTTACATAGAATATGAAGAGGAGGAAGAAAAGGATCAAGAAACAGCAAAAGAAGAAGATATACGCCAGGACCCCACCCCAGAGAAGAAGAAATGAATCAGACCATATCTTGTAAAGCATTGGCAAGAATTACCACTCCTCAAACTCTCAAGATAGAAGGACATATCAAGAAGAAAAAGGTGCAAGAAGTGAAAGATCACATCGAGAAAGAAGAAATGTATCCAACCATATCTTGTAATTCATTGTTCGAAATTACCACTCCTCAAACTATCAAGATAGAAGGACATATAAAGAAGAAAAATGTTCAAGAAGTGAAAGATCAAATCGAGCATCAAGAAATAAATCCGACCATATCTTGTAAAGGATTGGAAGAAATTACCACTCCTCAAACTCTAGAGATAGAAGGACATATCAAGAAGAAAAAGGTTCAAGCAGTGAAAGATCACATCGAGCATCAACAACAAGTTCTCCAACTTTTAAAGGATAATGCCACTTCGGTGCAAAATCAAACGAAACAACATGCACTTAAAAAATGGCGACCTTATCAAATGGGAAGACTCTTCAAGGATGAGGATGTGGAAGCATTGTTTTATGCTATTTATATTATCCAACCAAATTGGATAAATGAAGCAAGGGATGAATGGAAGAAGGACGAAGAAGTATGGCCACTTATTCAAAAGTTGCAAAAGATCCCAATTCAAACAATATTGCCATAAATTAAAGAGGAAGGAAAAATCATATTGGAACCTGGAGCAGTCACAGAAACAAGAACCCGACAGCTACGAAATCGATCAATTTCAGAGTATCTCATCAAGTGGAAGAACTTACCCGCTGAGTATTCCACATGGGAGGACAAGAATTTTATACAGAAGCATCAAGAACTACTCAAGCGTTGACGACAACGCTTTTTGAAGGAGAGGGGCATGTTAGGCCCCTATACTACTAGTGTAACCCCTTATTGTTATTAGTATAACCCACTTATTATATTGATGTACCCATGTAGTGCCCATATTGTTACTATTGTGCCCCATAGAAGCCCACTATTGTTATTATCGTGTCGTTACATTATTATTGTTATGTCGGCTCTGATTATGTTATGACCCCTTAGACTCCTATATATAGAAAGGAGGTCTTTTCATTTGTATCATCCAAGAATTGTTCATTTATGTAATGTAAAGGAGGTTTCCCCCTCGAAGAGGCTGAATTCTAAGGCGTTGATCTATCTTTTCTATCTTTTCTTGAGCTGGTTTCATAACATTTCATCTGGAAAAGTCATCCCCAAGTGGAGCCACTGTTAGCCTCCTATACCAATAGGGTTTCATATTTCATGATTGACAGTGGAAATACTAAAAATGATCATCTTTGATGAAACAAAGGTTCCATTTTTGGTGAACAAAGCAAAAAGTTAAAAAATGTAAAGAGGGTATGCCTTAAAAGAATAATCAAAGGGCAAGAAAATGAAATGGTCAAAAGAAAAAAGAATTGAAATGAACCCCAAAAAGAAAGACCAAGAAAGTGGCCAATCAAAATGCCACTTCTATCTTGATGGATGGCTCAACAATTCAACCTGGGCCATACCATGTTTTAAATTGCTTGTTTTAGAGTAGGTAATGAGTACCTGTTCAAACAGTTCAAGCTTGACAGATGACTAGCAGGATAGAGAAAGAAAGGAGCCCACTAGCTTAATCTGGGCCCTTGGAAGATATAAGGGTAGATTTAGATAGGGGGGCAGCAAAAAGAAAAGAGCATATGAGGGTTTGCAACTCTAAATGCACCCTCCCTGAAGTAACAAAAAATGCTAGGTTCTAAGTTGGGTAGGTAGCCAGAAGTTGCAGAATCCTTATCCTATTCAGTTTTGGCCTTGATCAAGAAAGCATATGTTGGTAGTTGCAAAGGTATCTATGCAACATTTTGAAGGCAGAAATATAGAAGCATGTCTAACTCCCCTGTGTTCCCCCAAAGACTCTCTTTCTAACATCCCATGAAGGACTTCGGGACTTTCCTAAACAATCCTCCTTGTATTTCTTCTTGGAAATTTCATGACAAATTTTAACTTTCTTCTCCGAAAAGAAGCCACATTTCTTGTGTAAAATCATTTCCCATCTACTTCTAAAAAATCTAAGTTTAATCACCAAACTTAGTTTTCTATTCCTCACTTCCAAATCTCTCATATCCCCAATTCACATTGACTTCTGACCCTATTATTTAACTCCCTATGTTCCCCTTTTCCCCTACTACTATATCACTATTGTGAAAAAATCCCACAAAATATGTAAATACCCCCCCCCTTTTTTGGCATTATAGCCATATGTTCAATATTTGGAGAATCGTGCAGAATCAAAAGTTTTGTATATTTGGTTCGTTTGAAGTCAAGGATTAAACTAACATTTGGTTAGTTTAATAACCTATTCCTACCCTTATCCCCTTTACAAACCCATCATAGTGCATTACACGCGCCATTTGCACAAAACCTTGTTAAAAACCCACTTTTTTCGCTTTTCCAAAGGTTGTGTTTCGGCGCGCTCACCGCAAAAAACAAAAAAAATATTATTAAAATCCCTATCGGGACCCGCCGTATCCATCCATCACCTCCGCAGCCCGTCAACCGTCGGATCCGGGCCCTCCCATCCGACGGCCCACAACAATATCGGACCACCCCCGATGCCTGAACATTAGCGCCCGAAATCTGTCAGAGGGTGATGTCAGGGCTCGGACGCGTGTCGCTCCTGGGTTGTGTCAGGCGGCCTCCTACCAAAACCACACCCGTACCATGAGCGGTCCGATATTACCGCTTACCGCCCTCCTGTTTCCGCCATACGTCACCCCTGCGTCATTGCCGCTTCAGCATCGCATTACCGCCCCATCCGCCATTGCTCCGAGCTGTCTGCCATGTCACCCGTCCACGTAGAGTCGCTCACTGGCCGCCACGTCATCATTCCGTACCCGACCCCACCTATGACATCATCCAAAAAAAGGCGCCAAAGGCCAAATTTTCCCTATTTTGCCCAAAAAACTCGTTTTTTCACATTATTTGCAAAAAGTACTCACTGTACTCCTGCATGAGCGGTTACGTTGTTTGCCCACCAACTCTCAAGACTACTTCCTTGTTGCTGGCGCCTTGAATTCACCTGTATATCAACACCATTGTCCGATTGCACCAGGTATTTATCAGTTTCCCCCTCCGCGCCTTGGTTTTTGCATAATTCATCGAACAAACAACAAAAGAGAGAAAACTCAGTAATTAGCAGGAATCCTCACTGACCAGTGTCTCTTTTCCACACTGTAATCCCAAGTTCACCCACATAGGTCCCCCATTGTGCCAAATTGCCACAAATTCACAGCTTGTTTTCACATTCGCAAATCTAAACCTCTGCTAGATAAATCCACCGGGAAAGTAACTCTCAAATCCCAGCATTTGCTCATTGAATCTCCCAGGAGCATTTCCACTCAGTTTCTCCCCTATTTGCCTCGTCCCCTCTGCAAATTGCCCTGCTCATTCAAAATCCACTGCTCTATATTGTTGTTCCCAAGAAACAAATTCAAATATAATTCCAAATATCAATTGACCATGGAGACCCCTGTGGCATTAAACATTGCCCCATTAAATGCCCCACACAAGAACTTGGAGTGGTTAGCCCTTCCTGACAGAGATTATCATATGAGAGAAACTGTAGAAAGGTGCAACACATACCAGATAGAAACATTTTTTGAGTTGAGAAAGAAGCACAGAGATGGTACAAACCTCCTGGGAATCTGGAAATCCAATTTTCCAATCTACTATCTCCCTCAGGTCAATGAATTCCCTGACTTGATTCACCAATGCTGCACAAACTATGACCCCAATCAAAGAGCTGTTCTGAGTCCTTTACGCTCTGTCTTGTTCCATATTACTCCTGAAGCCATAAACCAAATGCTTCAGTTCCAACCTACAAGGCCACTGGTCCCTCTTTCCATGCAGCTTTTATTAGAGCAAGGTGCCAAGCTCTCCAACTCACAAATTACAAGAATTGGCCAATTATTTATGCGCCCAGAGTACCAGCCCCTACAGCCTCCCCCTTATCTGCATGATTGGTTCAATGACATATGGAGACTGCTGGTGGACATTATATCTTCCATCCTAGGGTTCAAGACCAATGAGTTTTTAGATGAGACAACACTGGTGGTGCTATCCATTTTTACCCCAGGACAGCCCCCTGTTGTCCAGTATGACTATGCCTCATTTATAGCCAACAAAATTCATGAACAGTTCATAAACTTGGAGAGAGAGAGGGTGTTCAAGTACACCTCCTATATATATCATCTGCTATTGCACAATCAGTCTGACAGCTTCCCTGTCTCCCTCAAGAAATTAGATGCAAAGGGAAACAGAAGATCTGAAATATTCTGGACATCAGTCTGTCATCACATTCATTATTCACCGTACAACTACTGTGATTTTATTGACCTATTCATTCATCCAGCCTTGTCACTGCTGCAGAGTTCCCCTCCTCCTAGACTCACTGATGATATGCAGAAAATCCTCCAGTTGTCCAAGAACTATAGCATTTGGGATTGGTACTTTTACCAAGACCACACAGTGATCAGGATATATGGCTGTGAGTTAGCACCATACAGGCTACCAAAATATGTTCCCATGAGACTCTTTGCACTAGAATACTTCAGGCAGTTCGGCAATGCAGATATGATTCACTTCCATAGCAAAAACAAGAAAGCATAGCTGAAAATTAAGCATCAATTGGGTCCATTCATCTTTAATAAGAGAGAAGAAGCTTGGGATGAGGAAGACCAAATGCTAAAAGCCCTCCAGCTCAAGACAAGCTTCTATTGGGCACCCTATAACCCTAACCATTTCATAAGCCTCAGAAGAATCAAGCATAGGCTTGCTACATATGACCACATTAGCATTCTAGAAGTTGAAAAATATGCTAATCAAATAGAGTGGAAAAAGGCGCATTAGTGGAAGATTATACTGAAGAAGAAATAGCAGAAAAATCCATTAAAACTTTAGAAAAGGCAGTTGACTTGGAATATTTTGGACAGGTTTTGTCTTCAGGCACTCAACATTGTGGAGAAGCTGCCTCTTCATCCACCGTTCCCCAGCAGCCTGCCAGAACGGCTGATCCAACAGCAGATATGGCTAAAGGCAAAACAGTGCAGCAAGAAGAATCACCTCCAAATGTGGAGCAGCAAGTAGAGCAGCAGGAAGGCAGGGCCAAACAACCTGCCTCCACAGAACAGAAAACACATGAGCAAATTCCTCCAAGGCAGGAGGTAACAGTTGAGTTCTCTATTTTACAAACACCTACTAATGAGGACAGGACAAGGAAAAGGGATAGGCAAGAGGACACTCCTCTTACTACCTCTACGGACCAGCAAGGAGAAAAGAGACAGAGGTTGAACCCTTTTTCTGAGGAGGAATTACCAGAGAGGCCAATTGACAATATGCCCCCTCCTAGTATCGAAACATCGACCAGTTCTTTACAGCAAGGATAGGACATCCCACATGGGGCAGAGTTGAGCTCTTCAAGGCAGAAATCTAAGGCAAACTCTAGCATCAAGCAGCAGTTCATAGATATCAAGAAAAGGAATGAGCCCCTCAAACACCAAATCTACAACCATCTCCTGAAAATGGCGCCAACTAATCAGGAGAGATTAATGTCTGCTTATGACATTCACGAACAAAAAATGACTCTTAGTCATTTCAGGCCTACCATGCAGCAACCTCAAACAGCTGCCGATTATATCAGAACTAATCTGGAAATTTTTGCCAGAGACATCCACCCCTTGGATCAAATTGAGCTACACAGGCAAACCGGGGAAATGATATATTCCACATTAGCTGATAAGACCCTATTGGCACACCAAGTACAAAATTCTCTACACAACATTGTTGCTCAACTAGAATTGGAGAAGGCATCATCTCAGGCCAAGGACAACAGAATCAAGTCCTTGGAAGAGATCATTATACAATTGGGTCATGATCCAAAGGACCCTAAGGGTGTGCAGGCATTGTTAAAGAAAAGAGATGAAGACATAGCAGCTATGAGAAAGCATATCAAGCTGCCAGCTAGCCTTCACCCTCAAACTGGAGAGGTGGCAGAGCAGAAGAAGGATCAGGATGTAGTTGCTCTACTCCTGAGTTTATACAAGAGATTAATGGAAACAGAGAGTGCACTAGGGGTAGCACTGAAATCAAGACAAGGTGAGGCACCAATGCAACCAACACAGACATCTGCATCCACTGAAGGTGTGCCACTTTCTACTACTACAACAGCTACTCCCACAGGACAAACATCAGAGGCCGGTCCTTCAACATCAGCGCCAGCAACAGCACCAGATCAGAGACCTAGCCTAAGTATGCAGAACATGATGAAGGAGCTGGAAGCTTTAGAAGCACAGATGGCTGAGCTACAAGAGACCAAGGATAAATTGGCTGCCATTGAGGAAAAGTATGATAAATCAAAGCAAAGTGTAGCTAAGAAAACAAGAGAGGTAAGGGCTCTTGAGAAGAAAATAAAGGAACTAGAGAAGGAGCTCTCTCTTGATAAAGTTGTAGTTGAAATTAAGAAGATCCTGTGGGCCAATATTGGTCAATCTATTACAGACCAATGGCAATATATTGAAACTATCCATGAACATATGGATCTCATAGGCAGGGCCCAAAAAGAAAGTCAAAGAGCAAGAGCATCTCTAGGCAATATGCCTGAAATAGCCAATGGGATGATCAATGTCCTTAACAACCGCACTGGCCCTCAGCTGGCAGCAATGGGTATCACTAACAGAACTGATACCATTTTACTAGTGAAGAGAGTGCTCACTTTGAGAAATCATGTACAAACGTTGGACAGAAGGTGTCAAGAAATGCAGACAGAGGTGAACAGATTCATTGAGAAAATTACAGCATTGCATAACAGAGGCCATCCCAGCTTAGTGACCAATGCAGGAAGGTTACTATCTCATGAAAACTATGCCAAGAGGGTCAATACATATGCCACAAATCAGATCACTACAGCAGCAAGTGTCCCAGAGGAAACAGGGCCTCCTTCTGGGCAGAGTCTCTATGACAAACTAGAGAATTTGTTTTTTATTGTGAATGAGATCAGACATCTTTTTGAAGTACCTCCAAACTACTACAAATATACTGAGGCAGCTAAAACCTTAGGCATAATCTTAAGACACCAATTGCCTACTCAGGAATGGTGGACGGGCATGATACAAACACTGCTGTGAAGAAACAGGTTGTTCACCATATTTTTGTATTTTTATCACAAATCAGGATTTTCAGAAAATTAATATATTTTGCTCTGACTGGGAAATCAATTGAAAGGGCCAACTCAGCAATCCAGTTTAACCACCAAAGCAGATGCCTACAGATACAGATGACGGGGCTGAGATAGCCGCACCACGACAAAGCAATAAAGGGCGTATTACTCAGAATCAATACGAAGCACCCAACCGACCCAGTTGCCTCCAAAAGTCAAAGAATTTCTGACAGAGCTGAAAAGTCATTCATTGTCCATTTAAAGTAGCAATAACTATTGTATCTGCTATTTTTTGAAAGTTGGTAAAGACATTTATTGAGCAAACGGCTCATCGTTAAGATATTTTGTAAAACGATTGTATATATATCCCCACGCATAAACTTATTGGGGTTGTTGATTTTTCTTCTGGAGAAGCTATGCTGTAATTTCAGACTTTTAATACAGGAAGCTAATGGAATTTCTGAAGTTCTGAGTTGTTTGAGGTGTTGTGGTGTGCTTGCTTGCTGCTACAGGATTCCTATGCTATTTCGTGTTACAATAAGTCTTCTGAACCATCTTATTATGTATTTCGTTCTTTCATAATCCACTTATGCTGTATGTTTCACTGGTTTAGCAGTAAAGAAAAAGAATAGTTCAGGATTTGTTCAGTGAACACCCTAAACTCAATCTATGCTGCTATGAATGTTTTCTTCAGAATTGGTTATGGATGTGTAATTCTTGATTGCTCACCTTCATACTAAATCTTACATAGTAAATACTGTTTAGGAATTCTAATCTGCTCCTGAGTGATATTTCCTTTCTTCACATCACCAGCTTAGTGAAAGATTCTTAGTTGCCTCTCACTGGCTGGAGATAATCCATATTCCGCAATTTGAAGTTTGTTTCATGAGTATCTACATGGCCCTACAGCATCATCACTCTTACTCAATACCTCAAACAACACATAATCACAGACTCCATTGCCCAATGGACTGAAACTCCTGAAGATCACATCTCAGTTGCTAGAAGATATCATTCAACCAAAACTTTAAACAAAATTCAGTACATCATAACTAGCCTAAACATTATCAAAACAAATCTAAATCCTAAAGAGAGAGCCCTCTCTGATTGCAGGTAGGCTAGGACCTGTGATCCAAAGATTGGTCCGTGGTTACCTCGGCCGTCTTCCCTTAGGAGTCAAAGGGAACAACCTGAGTGATAACAGGTTTGAACCTTGTACAGTTTTGACACAAGTTGCTTGAATGAATACTCACGCTCACTTGCAGGAGATGTGAACTTGTTGCTTGTTTGCGTTAGAGTTAAAATCCGTGCATTCACTTGATTCTGCTTAAAGGAAGGGTGTCGAACACTGTCGAAAATGCACCCAAAAAACGTTTAATGATTTTAATGACTCAATACAATGAATTCAATTTGACTCAATTCAAGACTTGGGTGTCGGTTTCAACCGAGAATGCACCCTTACAATTCAATGTGATTTGAGTTTGATTATAAGTTCAATAATGTTGACGTAGACTGTGCTCTGAGACATTGAAATTTACATATTCATTAACTTGATTGTAGTGATGTAGACTTTGCTTTGAAATGCTGGAGTTTGCAAATTCATGAACTTGATTGTATTGAGTGAAATTCTTTGTTGAGGTAGAATGTTGATGTTGAAAACTTTGATTATTTGTTGTAGTGTTGATCTTGCAGCTATGTGTTGTGCTTGCTTTATGTATTGAACTTTATGTGTGTTAAATGAGATCATTTATGTGTCAAAACTAGACACAAATCAAAAAACAACAACATGAAGCATACACCGTCATCAACACACTCTTCGTGTACCTAAGATCCCCTTATTCAATTCCGAGCGGATCTAGGAAACAATCACCACAAAAATGATATCTTTATTAAACTTTGGAGTACATAATCGCTCAGCTTCACAACATCTTCATGGAATCAAAGTTCTAGAACTTTTTGAAAGAAAAAATGTCTTCAAAAAATTACTTGCACTCACTCACTCTCAAAATCTCTCAAAGTAAAATACTACTTTGGATTACAAAAAAAGATTTCTCTCAAAGAATTCCACTTATCACTCCAAATAAAAAATCACTTCTTACTTAAAAAAAACTTTATCACTCCAAAATATTAAAACATGCTCTCATTATCACAAACCACTCTTATTCCTCCAAAAACTTTACTTCAATATCACTTTATAAAAAGTGAAAACATCACTTCAAACTTTGTGTTCAAACATGCACCATACGGTTCGTTCTGTTGTAATGGAATAATAAAATATTCCAAAAAAAAATTTATGCATGTGAAGACAACCATATACCTTTCATAAAAATCCACATGACTCATTTTATGAAGTTACTTTTTCACTTTCTTGAAATTATCCAAGTGAACCTTACTCTTAAAAAGAATGAGTGGAAAACGCATATGGAAAATTATTTACATATGCAAAGAAAATACTTGCAGGCACAACATAAGCTCAAACTTACCTCTGAACAAAGTAGAGCCTTGCGGATTCGAATCAATGATTTTTGGTTGGAATAGTTAATATCAATGGGAAAATCACACCTTTCACTCCAATTTCTTCTTGATGTTCATGTGGCAGAAACTCCTTCAGTGCAGCAATGTGAAGAGCCACGCAAGGATCATTCAACTGAAATATTCATGCTGTCTCGATTTTCACCTTCAATCACAAGAAACTAGAATCTGTAGCCTTGGTCTCTACCAGATCCATCCAGTCTCTACTTTCATTTTCAATCACATGCGCAAAGCTATATATCACATACAAGGAAGGAAATTCAATGTGGAATTTAAATATGGGTTATGAAATTTATTGCACAACAATCTGCCAGCCTTCGAATCTCGTTGCCACACAAATTCAGTGGTGGTGATGAGGAAATCAATTTCTTGGACCGTATTTTAGGCGACACAATGATTTTCCTATCTCGCAACCGCAGAATTGGGGCATCTGAAATTCTGTAATTGACACGCTGATAGTTCACTCCGGCCCTTGAAACAACTTGCCCTCGAGGTCTTTTTAAACTTGGAGCTGGAACAATGTTAAATATTTTAGAGGTTTCCCACTTGATGCAGAGCTGGTTCTTTTTTCTCACTCTAAAATTTCAAATCTAAAAATTTAACTTTGGAAATTATCTCTGAATTTCGTCATCTGCGGGAAAATACCAATTTAAGATTTTAACTCTGTTAAGGGCTCTCCATTTGCTTCCAAATATGTGCCTTCAACAATGGATCCATCAGTATTCAACTAACCCCAATGCAGATTATGTTCTGAATCATTCCAAGCGCAACGCCTCAGAAGGAAAACCATCAACTACCATCCAACTGGCGATCTCACTTCTTTATTTATTACGGTGGGCACAATTCTCTACTGAATGCATCTTCAAAGCTCTTCTTTCCAGCGATTTACCTTCACATGCAGATCATATGGCCCTCATTTGATTTGGCAATGATGGAATCTTAGGCATATTACTGACGTTCTATTACAGCTATAAACAAACTGTAACCCAATAGCAAATCTTTAACTGTCATAAATCTCGAACGCAGTATCAAACCAGGCCAAAAAGAGAGAAAAATTCACCATCCCGTGGCTTTAAAATACTGAACACATATTTAAAGCAATTCAATAAAACAATTCGAGAAGAAGTTCAATTGTTGACCTTGTTCTATTTGTGCTATGATCCAAGCTCTAATTCCTTCACGCAGGTTACCATGATCCAAGCTTCTTCGACGCACGCAGCTACTCATGCAATTGCCCAATGATGGCGAATCTGGACCAGTCCTCAAGCAATAAGAAAATAAACTGATCTGAACTTTGGTGGCTCTGATACCACATAATACATATTAAAACAACTCAGAAACATATTGCAGTTATTTCCACAACAGGCTACCGCTCCGATACCACATATTGAAAAAGAAATTAACTCAAACAAATTACAGAAAAACACACATAAAAACCAGACATAAAATATTGGCGGAAAAAGGTTGAAGCCTCATGCTTCCTCAAGAATTCTCACTCTCATTATCATTCATTTTAAAATAATTGAATATAGTGTTACAAATAAATAGATGAGAGACAGTGTTCTCAAGATAGTGTGTGCTATCTTAGACACTTTTGGTTGAGATAATTTCTCACCAGACACACACCAATATAGGAGTTACCTAAACTAACTCCTATCTTAGAGGAACAACCCAAGAGTTAGGCACAAATTCCTAACTTGGAATATTTAATTTATTTATTTATTTTTGGATTTATTATTGTTTTATGAGAGAGGCTAACACTTGCGGGGGCCTGGTGGTTTTCTGCCGTACCAAAGCCACGTGTCGCCCATTCAGCCTGCTCGCTCACCCTCCGTCTGAAACCACTCAGCCCCAAAAGCGATGCGGGCAAAACCGCGTACCACCCTTTGCTAACATCATCTGTTGATGTCATCTGCCCACGTCATCTGTCCTTTGCTGACATCATCTATCCTCCGCTGACTTCATCTACTGTACTGCTCACGTCATCCACCCAATGAAAAAAATCCCGCCAAACTTCGTTTTGTCAAATAAAACCGATAAAACACCATTTTTGCTACAGTTTGATGCATACCGTGCTCTTATGCAAGCAACGTCCTGCTCTAGTTTTTTAGCTACCACTTGACCAAAAAGACTACAACGATGAGCTCGCAGCCACTCATACCATTAGATAGTTTCCTCCTCAATTATAGGTACCTTTTCAGCTATCTCAGAGGCTAGAAATTTGTGCACCAATTGCTAGAATCTCCACAAGAAACTAGTGCAATCTCCACAGAAAGTTCTAAAGGGAAGCAGAAGGCTCAAAACAACCTCCAATGTCCCAACCACCGATGGAGTAGTTTTCCAGATTGAGCTATTTACCAGATAGATGAAACAGGGTAAGTAGGTCAAAGTGTATCAGATCATGATTAAAGAGTATCAGTGAAAATAGAGCAGCCAGCACAAAGTCACTGAAGAAGACAGCTGCCAACCGAATTATAGGGCCTCCCTCCAGCGCATTCAACAAAAATAGGACCAGCACAACATCAATTCATCTTTTCCCTATTTTCAAGGCTAGCTGTTTCTATTTCTTGTAAACTATTATTAGTCATCCTAGATATTATCTCGCTGAGATATTTTTTGTATCATTTTCTGCATAAATACCCCCTCAAATAGAGTACTGAGGGTGGATTCCTAGACTTTGCTGTAATATTGAATTTTTGGAATAAAGAGCTATTGGAATCAACTATTGCATGGCTTATTGGATGAGGAATTGAAACAGAGGACTTGTCACAGACTTCTTGAATCAACCACCGGATCATTAAGTCCTCTATATCTTGTGTTTTAAAGTTTTCTTGTTTATTATATCATCTGTGTTTCACAATCTAAATGATAAATAAAGGACTTAATTTCAGAATATGCTTGATTGCACTCTATTTTCAATCATTATTATTCTCTATGCTTTCTTCAGAATTAGGATAAACAGTGAAATCTTAATTGCTCTTGTTTCCTAATTCTTTCATGTCAATTATTTACTAAAGAATACTTAACTGCTCCTTATCAGTAATCATCCAATTTCCCTCTTTAAATAGGCTGAAGGATTCTTAACTACCCTCCACCCCATTTGAGCCCATTCCATCTGTTTCAGTCTTTATTTGTTCCGTGTTTGACCACATTGCTCTGTGAAGCCATTCTCTGTTAAGAAACCAAATCCAAAAAGCCATCTTCTTTGGCTCCATTATCCCAATGGATTGAACTACTCTGTTTTACCTCTCTGCTCTATTGAATCTCACCACCCAAACTCAAACAAAACTCTTGAACCTCATAACTAGCCTAATACCTTTAAAAACAAAGCTAAATCATAAAGAGAGAGCCCTCTCTAGATACAGATTGGCTAGATTTTGTATCTAAAAGATTGGTTAGTGGTTACCTTGTCCTCCTTTCCCTTTCTTACAACTTTTGGGAAAACTTGAGTGATAACAGAGGGTCCAAAGAACAAGAAAGGAAAGCAGGCCATGACATTACAGTCGGTGCGTGCATCACCTAGAAAGCACCCACAGAAGGATAAGCCCACCGTGCAGGAAAATGGAAAGGTGATTGACTTAGAGCTGGTAGAAGAGGTTGAAGAAATCCCCATGGATGATGAGGATATTGCAATGGAAACCGAGGATGTTGAGGTTGAGGGGTCTGACCCCATTTCTAAGCTACCTGAGTACATTCCTCCACGTAGGGGTAAAACGAAGGTGTTGAAGGATATTGATGAGAGTAAGGTCACCCTGCACACACCCCTACTACCAGAGAAAATTATCTTTGAGGGACCATGCTTGGGGCGTGTCCCCCTTTTAAAATTGGAAGACTGGGATTTAGCTGACACGAAGTGTTTCCCTCATTTAGCGACAAACCAACTTATGCACTGTCTCTTCCATAAAACACTGGAGTGACTACTTTGGAGCTGGGGAAGTGGCTGAAAGGCATCGACAAGGTATGCCTGCTAAACCTGTTGTAGGTGTTGCATTACAACCGCATGCCCATCACGATGACTATGATCAAGCATATGTTGTGCTTGGTGCATGATGGGTTTCTGTGTCTAGAGGAGCCAATACCCATCACTGACATGCTGATCCATAGGGTCACGCGACTGCCGCACTCAAGAGAAAATCTGGCCATGATGTTTGGCAGAAAGGTCGGCGAGCATGCCCTTGCTGAGGTGATGAAGGAAAAATTCAAGCTAGTAAAGAAGTCACGTAGCTATGCTATCAAGAGTATCTGTGACCCCATGGTCAAAGTGGTGACACAAATCTTGGCAGGAAAGGAGGTAAGGCATGTTCCAGATCTAAAGAAAAATCTGATTTCAACAGGGCAGTTAGGCGGTGAAGGTTGTGTGACAACTTTCATAGATAAAGCTTGGAAGGTCACCAAAGGAGCCCTGGTAATAGAAAAAGGCGAAAAGGTTGGTACATTGTATTTATGCAATGGTATTTCTAACTCTGTTAATGCTTTAACTTCCAAAGGAGCAGATGCAGCATTATGGCATCATAGGCTCGGACACATGAGTGAAAAGGGGATGAAGATTCTTCACTCAAGGAATTTGTTCCCGGGTTTGAATTATGTTGATTTGGACTTCTATGAGAACTGCATTTATGGAAAACAGAAGAGAGTCAGATTTCTCAGAGTTGGGAAAGAAAAGAAGAACGAAAAATTAAATCTTGTGCATACAAACGTATGGGGACCTGCTCAGGTATCATCTCTTGGTGGCTCTCGTTATTATGTTACCTTTATTGATGATGCAACTAGAAAAACTTGGATTTATTGTATTAAGAATAAATCTGATGTATTTGATACTTTCAAGAAATGGAAAGCTTTGGTTGAGATTGAGACAGGAAAGAAATTGAAGTGTCTTAGATCAGACAATGGAGGTGAATATTGCAGCAAAAAGTTTGATAGGTACTATTCAGAACATGGAATTCACAGAGAGAAGACAGTTCCAAGAACACCACAAGAAAATGGTGTGTCAGAAAGGATGAATAGAACAACCATGGAGCGTGCAAGGTGCATGAGATTGCATGCAGGATTGCCTTTACAGTTTTGGGCAGATGTTGTAGATATTGTTGTTTATCTAATAAACAGAGGGCCTTCAAGTTCCTTGGATGGTGGTGTTCCGGAGGAAGCATGGACAGGTAAAAAGGTAAACTACTCTTTTTTAAAGCCTTTTGGTTGTGAGGCCTTTGTCCATATTGATAAAGAAAATAGAACAAAGCTTGAGGCAAAGTCAAAGAAATGTACTTTTATTGGATATGGTGTTAATGATTTTGGTTATCGCTTATATGATTAAGAAAATCAAAAAATCATTAGGAGCAGAGATGTAATATTCAATGAAAAGGTCTTGTATAAGAATCAGTTGCAGGAAAAGAAGAAAGAAAACGAAAACAAGGAATACGCAGTTCTTGATGACATCACTGAAAAGGTAAAGGTGCCTGAAAATAATAATAATCAACAACAGCAACAAGCACCCCAAACACCTGAAAGCGGTGTTAGAAGATCTACCAGGATAAGTAGACCCCCTGAACGATACTCTCCTTCATTATATTATTTATTGTTGACTGATTCTGGTGAACCCGAATGTTATGAAGAAGCAATGCAGGTTGAAAGCAGGAAGAAGTGGGAGGTAGCCATGGAAGAAGAGATGGGCTCCTTAATGCATAACCAGACTTGGGATTTAGTCAGGTTGCCTGCAAAAAAAACTACATTGAAGAATAAATGGGTTTACAGGCTGAAGGAAGAAGATGGAGGAAAACAGAGGTACAAAGCTATACTTGTGGTGAAGGGGTTTGCATAGAAGAAAGGTATTGATTTTGATGAAATATTTTCTCCTGTTGTTAAAATGACTTCAATCAGAACTATTTTAAGTCTTGTAGCAGCTGAAGATTTGCATCTTGAGCAGTTAGATGTAAAGACAGCCTTTCTCCATGGGGATTTGGAGGAAGAGATATATATGCAGCAGCCACAAGGATATGAGGTGAAAGGGAAGGAGAAACTAGTGTGCAGGTTGAAGAAGATCTTGTGTGGCTTAAAACAGGCTCCAAGGCAGTGGTATCTAAAATTTGACAAGTTTATGTCTGAACAAGGTTATACTAGATGTCACTCTGATCATTGTGTTTATCTGAAAAAGCAAAATGATGGCAGCTATATTATATTGTTATTGTGTGTGGATGACATGCTTGTTTCAGGATCTAACATGCAGGAAATAAATGTACTCAAAAGAAAATTGGCAAATTTATTTGCAATGAAGGATTTGGGAGCTACAAAACAAATCCTTGGTATGAGAATAACTAGAGACAGGAAAAATTGCAAATTAACATTGTCTCAGAATGAGTACATACAAAAGGTGTTGAAAAGATTTAATATGCAAAATTCAAAACCAGTTAGTACATCTTTTGCTAGCCATTTCAAAATTAGCAAGGAAATGTGCCCAAAGACCCAAGAAGACATGGATTATATGTCTAAAGTTCCATATGCATCAGCAGTTGGAAGCTTAATGTATGCAATGGTCTGCACAAGGCCTGATATTGCACATGCAGTGGGAGTTGTAAGCAGGTACATGAATAATCCAGGAAAGGAACATTGGATGGCAGTGAAATGGATTCTCAGATATTTGAAAGGTACCACAAATCAAGCATTATGCTTTGGTGGTTCAAACATTTCTCTACAGGGATATGTTGATGCAGATATGGCAGGTGACAGAGATAATAGGAGGAGCACTACAGGATATGTATTTACAGTTGGAGGAACAGTTGTCAGTTGGGTTTCAAAAATCTAAAGTGTTGTTGCACTTTCAACAACAGAAGTAGAGTATGTTGCTGCTACAGAGGCTAGTAAAGAAATGATTTGGTTACAAAGGTTTATGGGTGAATTGGGTAAGGAGCATGATAAGGGCACGTTATACAGTGATAGCCAAAGTGCCATTCATCTTGCAAAGAACTCAGCATTTCATTCCAGGACTAAACACATACAGCTCAAGTACCATTTCATACGATCAGTGTTGGAAGATGGAGAGTTGAAGCTGGAAAAGATACACACAGCCAGAATCCTGCAGATATGCTAACAAAAGTTGTAACCAGGGAGAAATTGGGAATATGCTCAGTTTCAATTGGTCTTCAAGGATGACGATGAAGATGAGGAACAGCCAGGTCCAAAGAGGAGTCATTGTCCAGAAAATGAAGCAGCGGTGGAGTTTCTACAATCATTCTCCAAGTGGGAGATTGTTGTGTGTGGAGCATGATTGTTCAGAGGTCTTTGTTTCAGCCGGATGTATACCCTAGGAAGTTTGTACACCCCTCCACGCGGGGGGGTGCGGGGGGGACTTGGCCCCCCCACGAGAGTTCGGGGGGGCCCATCCCCCCCAGCTGGGGGGTTCGGGGGCCAATAGTCCCCCAGCGGGGGCTCGGGGGTAGTGCCCCCGAAGCTACAAAAAGCTGTAAAATTGCCTTGTAAAAGTATAGTAATTTCTAGTCAATCTAGGCCGTTCATTAGGCAGATGATCTGACAGTAGAACTTATGTTTAGTTTAGGGTTTTTTTCCCTAGAAGGCAACCCCTCTCTTTGTATGAGGGTATTGTATTTGAGGCTGTGTGATAGATGTGTATTCTGTGAGCGAAAAACAGAGAGGTGAGTCTGTGAGAGAAAACAGAGGATATTACAGCGGATTTTCTGTAGGTTGTGTCTCTTCATTTTGCTGGATAATAGAAAGGAAGGACTGGATGTTCGGGGTGGACGTAGCCCAAACTAGGTGAACCACGTATATCTATGTCTCTCTTGTTTTGTGTGTTTTCTGTGTTTATATTTCTGCAATATTTTATGTGTTCCATTGCTTCGTAATATATAGTTTTCTAACAAAGGCCAAGGCAGAGTGCGTTGCCGCGCAACAGAGAGGTGGGAAACCAGAGAAAAAGGAGTGCGACTCTAACTGGAGTCAAAAGTCACCTTCCCCGGAGCTAGAAGAAGAGGATGAATAGACAGAGCAGGGAGGAGCGGACCTGGAGACGACTATGTTCCACACCAAGCGCACCAGTGATCTAGAGAAAGTAAGGCCACGGAAGAAGTCCAATGCTAGCAAGACGTCTCTCAACATGATCACCCTAACTGAGGGGGAATTGAATGACATAGGTGATACGGTGAGGGATTCCACGGCGGAATTGTTGCAGCAGTTCAAACAGTAACAGCAACAAGATTGGGGTGCTATCTAGATGCGCTTGCTTGAGCTACAAATCCATGCATCATAGGTACAGACCGGTGTGGTGTCATCCATTTTGGCACCTGGCACCTCTGAAGCCACAGGGATGCTGCACACACGAGATCCCTGAGCAATAGTGCTGTCGGATGGAGCGCTGACTATAGAGCTAGAAGCTAACAGGCCTGGTGTCATTACCATCAAGGGAGTTGGACTTAACTTGGCCACACTTCCTAGTGAGGCGGTTCACCTTTTGCAGGATGGAGTGATCGCAGAATTGTGGGCACGCGAAAAGCACGCATTATAGGTCATTAATGAGTAGAAGATCAACAACGCCCAAATGGTTGTACATCGAGACTCCACCATTGACCCCGTGAAAGACCTTACGGACAAGAGTCAATGCATGGCTAAGGTCATGGCTGAGGCGTGCAGATCTGTCCCGGAGCTGGAAATTCCTGAGGCTAAGCTAGTAGATGTGTAGGTTCGGAAGCACACTACTGAAGTACGCGATGCACACACAGAATTGGCAAAGGTCTAATTGAAACTGAACCTCAAAATTAGAGAATTACAGTTGAAGGCCCATCCTTTGACTCCACCAAAAATTAGAGAACAACACGAGTCAGCTGTGAAAGACGCCATAGCAGCAGTAGATAATGCAGTAAAGCATTGTACAACACTCTTCGAGTAGTCACTTGAGGTTCTCACCAGCCTGCAAGAATACCCCATTGTTCAGAGGTTGGAAATAGAAGTGCGAGAGCTGCAGCAGCACTACAACGAAGTTAAAGCAATGGCGTGCATTGTCGTCATCACGCAATGACTGGAAAATCTGTAGGAGGCCAAGGCTTTGAAAGAGCAGGTAGATGCAGCTCAGCACAAAGAAGCAGTGTTGAAATCTCGCTTACAGCCTTGGCTGGACAAGGCCTATTTGATCACGGCCACAATTGAAGGTAAGTTGGCTAGTCTGCAGAAGACTCAGCAGAAGATTCAGTCAGATGGTGCAGGGCCAGCAACGGATCCGTTGATCGAAGAGATGAAGCAAGGGGTAGCACAATGTACCACTAAAGTTGCAGTAGTCCAATTCAAGCTAGGAGGTCTTTGTGACAAGATCTCCATGCCAGCTGAGTGACTTGAGGGCGAGTCACCATGTTTGTGCTGGGCACCTATTGGGAGCGAGTCCCCTAGGGTCATTTTTGAGACTAAAATCCTAAGTTTGGGGTAGAAAGCCCGAATTTTGTACAATGGAATGTAAATTCTCTGCATTTTGTGGTTGTGGAGTGCAAAGATAGCAGGAATCAAAAAGGGTTTCCGCCCTTAGTTTAGATATCTTGTGTTAGCTTTATAGATCTACCCTTGGTCTGCGGATGATGGGATTGTCTAAAAAAGGAGTCTTAGAAGTAGAGTGGGAAGTAAGTTTTAAGTGCTTGATGAATCTGTGAAGAGCTAAGAGTGAGAGTCTTAGCATAGGAAGAGGCTTTGCAACTGAGTGTGCATAGGCCTAGGGTAGAATTCTATAGCTGAGTGCGGGGACCCCTACAGTTGTGTGCACATGGAAGATAGAGTTTGTATTGAAAATTTGAATCATCAATAAAGAGAAGTATTCTAAAAATGTTGTGTATTTTTCCTTTGTGGATCACTTATGATTATGTTATGTTAAGTCTGGGTTTATGTTATAATGCTAATTTGATGCACGAATGGATATGTTTCTACCTATTATATGAATGCAAATAAGGATATATGTTTACACGAAGATAATCTTAAATGCATGGTAAATTTGGTGAACACTGATAATTTAGGAAATTATACAATAACGCAGTAACAAAGGCATGTAAGTACTTGAGCCATTGGTTAGGGTTGCGTGAAGGATGATCATATACCTTCACAGGGGTTCTAAGAGACAGAAGAGAAAGTACATCGATGAGCCCTAAAGGCTTACCGATCTACGCGAAGGAAGGGTTTGAGGTATAAAACTGACATCACAACCATCTCAAGGTGCGGAAACTTGGTTCCTGCATCCCCCCATATTGCTTCAGGTGAGACTTCGGTCTACACTCTGTAGACTAATGCCAAAAGGGCCAGCAGTGTAGAGATTTGCTTGGATGACTAATGTTGAACCTGGTTCAGGACCCATCAAGCCAACAGAGTGGCTGCCGAATTGAAAATCTGGGGCGAGTGACCGCTCTTCGTGATCAAATACATCAAGATCCACAATGAGCAGTTAATTGAGGAAGCTGCTGAGGCCATCTAGGATATAAACACAGCGGTTGTGCATAGGCAGGAGCTAAAGGACTGTTGAAGCCCCGACAATCGGGTCGACAACAAGGGGGATACCCACCCGGTCCAGACCTTGGTTGGCAGCTCCTTATCCGTTTGGTATAGCGGGTCCGACTGGGGATAATGGGACCAGTTTCCCAATCTAAGGGTGTGTGTGTGTGTGTGCAGAGTTGGATGTTGCTGATCTAAGAATACTTAAAGCTAATCTAATTCAAACTTTTAAATTAACTCTATGCTATTGTAATCTAATGAAAAACAGCACATCTAATCTATGCTAACCCGGGGTGTATTTCTTCTATTATGCGATCTAAAGAGATTTCAAACAATAACTGGTAATAAAGATCATTCAGCTATCATAAGAATGGAAATCAATTAAGATAAACCACTTTGCATAAAAAGTTAGGCAAAACAGTTGTGAACAGTATATCGCATAATAAGTTATTCATATATCAGACATAAATAAATGGCTCCACCATACAAAAGTGCCAAATGGTAACTCACACATTCATGCAATGACATATAAACAACAAAAATTGTATATCACTTTAAGAATATAAGCAGAAATGGCCAAGAGATAAAAGTACCATTTATGACTGGTCCTACTGATAAGCTTCAAGCAAAAATGATTTATCTCTACTTGTTCTAACATCTACTAAGAGTACAAAAGTGCAACATCAGTAGCAAACATCAAATGCAAACATTAATAAACCTCAATCCATCCATTCATCAAAACCTCCTCTGAGGGTGCAGAAGTGCATGTTCTGAGGACAAGTTTTTGACAAATTTCTGGACCCTTCTCCAAATGCATGAGAAGGGTTAAAATACTACTTCCTAATTCTAATAATAGTTTATTTTCAAAATTTAGGATGCGGTTTTCAAATGACCATCCTTTTTCTAATCTAATTTTAAAGAAAAAACAACAACATTCTAAATAAGGCTACTTCTGAATCTGATCTTTAAAGCTGCAAGTGTTCATCATGGGCTTGAGGAGAGTCGGCTGGCTGACTTCTGCTTTGAGCTGGGCTGAGAAAACAGAATCTATGAGAGCTGGCACCACTTTCTCGGCCGCATTTACGATACATTTCACCGTCATCCACTGACTATGCGGCTTCACCAAGTATGCCCAGTAACACTCCCAATTTAACCTGTTTAGTGCTTGGATCGCTTTTCCCTTTTCCCGCGCCTTCTGCTTCCAGTTGTAGTTTATTTGGTAGATACCCCGGGGTGGTCTCTTCGATTAAATTTGCTCTGTGCAAATTCTCATTTACACAGTCGATAAGAATGCTTGCTTGCGTGGCCGCTGTTTCCGCTGCTTGTTCCGCCTCTCTGATCTGATTGTCCCACTTGTTGAAGAGCAGCTCTTTATGATTCTCGTTTATTCTGGGTGCACTTGCTCTTTTTCCCTTGTATTCATCCTACCAAGCCAAGTACTCCATCACTCGTTTGTCAATCTGATCATAGTCAGCTCGCAAGTCTACCACTTGATTGGTGATTTTATCACTCAGTTCGCAATAATGACTCCACTGTGATATCTTCCGTCCCAACTCTTCCTGTTGCTACTGTTATAGACATTTTTGTGCCTTACAACTCCAAGCATGAAATGTTCATAAACCAAGGGCTCCTAATTCCCTAAAAGTGTCGTTTTAACCCCTAAAGGAACAAGGTCAACAAATTACAGCTTCTCCCAGAAGTTCTCCACCAGAAACTGCTCAGAATAAGTCAAAACAAGATCATTTCAGCTGCTCCACTGGGTAAGTGCGTTGCATAGCACCTAAATCCACTGGCTAGGTGTGTTGCAACGCACCTAAATGCACTATGAGGGTGCGTTGGGCGAGAAATGACAAATGGCAATGTCATTCCGCGAGGTGGAGAGACAATGGAAGCTTCCAGAATCTTCTCCTATGACACTTGCCTCACTAAATTCGACCAGGATGAGTAAGAGGCCTTCAGTCTCCAAGTGGAAGCAAGAACTGACAAAGAGAAGATACTAATCAAATCACAAGCTGACTCATCCTCCTTACACACATCTATATATGGATCCCTCATCCCAGAGATCCAGGGGTTGGAATTTTGCACATTGTAAGGAATTGTTGTTGGCTTTGAGACAAACATCAGAGAATTGGGTGATCTATGCTTTGTTGGAGGTGAAGAGGGGCTTCTTTGCTGGGAGGTTGACGCTGGGTCAGGAATCATCGGTTGTAACTCCTCCTGGATCTTCTTGTTTATCAATAAAACTATTTGAGTTTCTCCTCCATGCTTTTGTATCATTGATGCTTGTTACATTTGTATGGTTAACTTAAATCTGATCCTAAGTTGTTTATGAATATAGATCCATGTCTTTGTATAGTTTTCTTCTTCTATGATCTTACAGGTACTTGGTGAAGCTGGGCAAGTAAGGGAGCAGGTAGCTGGAAGCTGTCAAAGAAGAGAGGGATTGGATCAAAGGATTAGCGCAAGACACAGGTTGGTTCTTTCTATTCCTCTCTATCTATAGTTCATAAAGGAAATACAAAAGTAGTTTTCTCTGTTTGTTTCTAAGGCAGCTGTCACACCTTAGTGGGATAGAGCAGTTCTAAATAGACACTTTTCCCGGTAACAAAATGGCGACTCCACTGGGGACATTGTCTAATTAATTTGTTTGTGTATCTCTTGTTGTTTGTTTCATAAACTTATAAGTAGCATTCGAACTGCATTTGCCATAACAAATGCAAAGTAGACATCTGCTGCTTCAATCCATTCACTGGATAAGTTTATGATTTGAACAGCTGATTCACAGACTATCTGATTGCCCTTGTGATAGCTCTTAGACCCTCCTTAGATCTACCCCTGATTGTGCATTACTGATTGCTTTTACTCAGCCAAAAACCAAAGACTAAACTGCAAACTGTGACCCAGAACCCAGACAGATTCTCGTTTCTGGCCCAGCGCAGGTACTGTGAAGAGATCTTGCATTTCAACACACTTCCCGAAAGGGAAACCTGCACTGCAATGCAGTTTCTCTGTGTTACAGGTGCACTGATCAGCCTAGCCCTGTGCAGCTGAGGTTCTTGTGCTTCATTCTTTCCAGTTTTGTCTCTAAATTTTGTAGCCTTTGATCAGTATATGTCTGTTTAAAACCCCTTTTCCTTACTGATATTCCGCCTCATTTGTACAAAAGAATTGTAGATGTTTTGTGTGTTTGTTGAGTCGTTTACAGTTTTCCATTGTAAAAGTAGAATAATCGTACTGTCGTCCTTTGATTTAGATCTGTCACAAGTGTCGATTTCAATCATAGGAGAAAGTTTAATTGTTGTTGATGGTCGATTATACTTTTACTATTGCCTTTGGTCTGAATTTGTGATTTTCTAGTGTCAAAACGAGTATTCATTTCAAAATCGTAAAGTGTCGTAATCATCTCTATCTTTTGATTTCGAAAAGAAGCTTGTTTGTGTTTGTCGCTTGAAAGCAAATTCAGATTTGTACAACAACTTTCTTTTTAGCATCAATACTAAGAAAGTGGAAAACAAATACATGCATGTGCATTTGCATATAGACAATCTGTTTGGCTTGATTTATGAAAGTTCATTTACAGTGTGCTCTTTGCTCTTTGTGAAAAGATGGTGTCTTTCTTTTCCCCTAGTAGCTAGGATTTTCATTGCAGAAAAGAGATAAAAGTTTTTTTATCATCTTTAGATTGCATTTTAGGAATTACATCTACATCCCATGGTGAACCCAAAAGGCAAACTTCATAAGCAAGATCAACTTAAAATAAATTCAATGAATCTAACAACGCTTCGGAACTTAACGCAAAACATTTAGAGGTCTAGGCTAGAGACGTATTCCGGCGTCGTAAAGCCTGGTAACTGTTGTCCTCACTGATGGCTGGGTGATTCCTCCACTTTGAGATGATAAGTGCCAGTATGGACTTGTGCTCCCACGTACCGTCGAGTATATTTTGGGAGACCCCTATAGGCTTAAATCCTTTATCCATAGGAAGCCGTGTCTGTCGCCTTATCGATCGCAATGCATTGAACACAACATTCGGTAAGATTGACTGCTGTACCGTAAAAAGTATTCTGCAGTTTTGCGATTGGTTTGGTACTCCCTCTACCTAGACCTCCAGAGCAGTCCCTTTCGTTCCTTTTCAGACTCCTTAACGGAAAAGGTCCATCTGAGCACTTGTCACTTCAGGCTCATTAAAAATCGAAGGAGACTAGAGTCATCTTTTGTTTTTTCTCGACTCTTAAAAACTGAAAAAACAAGTTGTGTCAAAGCGTATAAAAATTTATTTTAAACGGAATATTCATTACCCTTTCCTACGTTGATCTTGGGTTGAGAAAATGGAGTCTACCAACCAAGGAATTCTCCTTGGAGGAAATCCTAGTCCCTTCTCCTCTTGGGGAGATGTTGGTGCGCCCCATATGGCCACATTGTCGCTTCCAAGGCTAACAATTGTTTTGCCTGTATGGCTCTTCTCAACCTCTGTCGTTCAGAACACCACTATTCCTGAACAATCGAATCAGCAGTTAGACGAGTCCAGAGTTGCCCACCCGTCTTCTACTTCCTCTAATTCTTCCTCTCCTCCTTCCTCTTTGCTTGATGGGGCTGGTAAAGCCAAAGGTCAAGTTCCTAACGAGAAAAAGGAAAAGAAGAAGAAAGAGAAGAAGAAGAAGGAGCCAAAGGCGAATGGGGGAAAACGAGTGTCGTCTAACGAAAATCCACACACTGCACCGACCAGGCCTAAACTGCCATGTGTCATTTGCAAAGGAGACCACTTTCACAGAGATTGTCCTTGCATCCCTCGGATATTAAGGGACTGGTCTCCTCGTTTGCACCACCCGGTGTCATCAACCTCTGATGATCATGTTGAAAGCACACCATCAACTAGTGAAAGTGAAGCCCCAGGACAAAAAGGGAAATGTAGATTTCCTTGTAAACTGTGCGAAGGCGATCATGTCGTCCACCGCTGTCCCTTCTTAGACGAAGCTAAAAGAGTTTTGGATGATCGTCCGGTTTCACCGTTACGACTTCCTCCTAGATATAAAAAACTCTTGCCGAGTCCGTCATTAGTTGAAAATCCGGCTGGCCCACTCAGGTGGTCGGCTGAAGCACCTATCATTGAAGATAAACCATCCGGATCCATACCAAACGAAATTCAAAAGGTCGAGGCGGCAGTTGACCTGGTCTTGCCTTCAGAGGTTTTATCTTCAGATGATACAGTCACTGAAGAGAACAAGGATGGCACCGTCCAAATTCTCTTCATAAACACAGACTCCGACGAACATGGGGGAAATTTACCCATTCCTTTACCGCAGGAAGGAAGTTCGTCAGAGGCCATACCCGGCCGTCTATTCGGTCCCACCTCCAAGCAACCTAGTTGTCTCCTTTGACTGGAATAAACTAGGCAGACCCCGTTTAGCAGCAAGTGTACCATTCCGAATCATCGTTCAAATATATAGAATGGTTATGGCTGGTACCATCATAGATGAGGGGGCTTCTGTGAGTATCCTTTCCTCAACTGCTTGGAAAGTGCTTGGTTCGCCACTGCTTTTGCCTGAGATGAGAAATATGATGGGCTTTGATAAAGGAACCAGTCGACCTTTAGGGATCCTTCCCGATGTGCCCATAACATTGAGAAGGAAAACAGTTCGCATGAACGTAATGGTAGTTCAAGGACCCATGGATTACAATCTACTCCTTAGACGAGACTATATTCATTGCATGGAAGCAATTATCTCCTCACTCTTTAGCATAATGTGTTTTCCGCACGAAGGAAGAGTGGTCAAGCTCGTGGACCAGCTTTCATTTCCTGGATCATACAGAGCAAATAGTCATATACCATCCCTGAATGGTCTTTTCACGCAAGAAATGTCCCAATCTCCAGTCTGTCCTCCCGATGAGCACGAGTAATTCGGAGGGATATGACTGAAACCCAGGGGGCATGCATCCTGGTCTGCTTCGGTAGGAAAACTTCGGGTATAGGGTAGGTTTCCGCGGGAGAATATGACTATTCTGTACCCCATCGATGAGTGGAAAAGAGGGTTATTCTAGAACAAGATTCTCTTGTCAAAGTTATGTGAGTTGGCGAGCACCGCCACTCACCTTTGTTTATTTCGATAGACATTGCCAAAGAAGTGTTTTGTTTGCGCCGCGAATAGAACAATCTTTGGGTAACCTGTAAGAGGTAGGCCTCTCTCAGTAAAACAAATGTTTTGGCAGATGGAAGTAGAGGTAACCTTGAAACTCTGTTTTATACCTGGGGGCATGCAAACCTTTTTGAGTGCAAGCAAAGGGCGACTATTTATTTTTTTAAATTTTTAGGAACTCGAACCCTTTAAACTCATAGGATTGGTCGTCTCCTAACTTGCATGAAGAAAGGATGTGGGGCAAAACTCTAAAAGTTGTCGTTTTTATATGAGACATTCTTATCATATGACTGGATTAATCGAGCAGTGTTACCACAAGGTTCAAGCTCGTTAAAAAATAAACCCGCACCGAGCAAATGTTTCCACCCGCGTTTAATCTCGTTAAAAAATGAACTATTCCCTGGTAAATAACCACTGTGAATGTAGTACTTCAGCCATTAAATCCTTGGTCGTGTTTGCACCGTCACCTCCACTTTTTCATTGGCCGATCATTCACCTCCATTTGATTGTTTACCCATTTTGAGGAACAGCTGCGAAGAGTGATTTCACTAGCCATCCTTGTGACACTGCCGTGATTGGAAAATTCCAAACCTTACCTGGAATCAGCTGCTACCCATTTTATAACTCGTTCCTCAAAAGACGAGTCTTCTTTAAGCTCTTTTCAACTGACTCGTAAAATATGAAAAGATTGCCGAGTTCTTGGCCTTCCAGCTCGTTAAAGGGACAGGAAGTGCTATCCCTCATCTAGATTTTAATCTTTTCGGACCTGAGGGATTATTGCACAAAAAGATCGAGCGCTTGTTTTGTTCGGCTGATTAAAACTATTGAAAATTCATCCCTTCTGTATTGTTTTATACTTTTTCGGACTTAAGGGATTAGATGACGAAAAAGGAATTTTTGAGTTACCTTTACGTACCTTTTAAGACTCTCTAAAAATGAAAAGGACCGAGTTATCTTTGTCGTTAAACTCATTAAAAATATTAATAGCGACAAACTTGTCTTTAGACGAGAACGAGTTTCACTATTGCTAGGCTCGTTAAAACATAGCGATGGGTTTGCCCGAAGGGAAAATTATAGAACAAGCATATGTTATACTCCTCAAGCTTGACAAAAATAAAGAGGTACTGGTCAGCAATGACTAGGGAAAAATTGGGAAGAAAACTCAAAGAATCTTTATTGGTAGCAAGTCGCTCTTGAACATGACACTTCCACTCCGTGTCCGAGTCGGGTTGGGTTGTTTCATTCACCGGTCACATCACCATGGTCACACCATACCATCCACATTTGGGGTTAATGCTACCAATCCATCACATTAGTGTCGCCGACATGTTCAAGAGAAGTCATCCAGAAAGGCCACCTATGTCCCACCCACTACCATACATTATAATCCATTCTTTCATGACCGCCACCCTGAACCGTATATCATCAGATCATTTTCACCTCCATCAAAATCATTTGCTCCGTTCCGTGTCATTGATGTGGGATTCATTAAGGCCCTCCTATGACGGATCACTTCTTGTCGACATCAGCTCATTATCCAAGAAGTTGGTCTAGGAACACCCCATTCAGTACTTTGAAGCTTGCATGCCTCAATGGCAAGTTTCTCACTTCCGGCGACAGGTTTACATCAATGACCTTCAACCGAAAGATTTTGCGTGGTGTTCGACGCCAAGTCCTTTATTCACACCACGTGAATTGTACTGCAGTACCTTGAGGATCATTATTGTCAGGCCAGGGTAACTCCAGAATAGGCAGAAGAAAACTGATTGCATAATTCATTAGCTAACTATCATTTATATACATAAATAGGACGGATCAGTTCATCTTCTTGATGACTGATCGCGTTCTAGTTCACCCATCCGTTGAGGATTAGGTGTCAACATTCCCCCCCTTAATCTGAAGGGATGTTGGTGAGTCCAAGCATCGTTCTGAATCTTTCAAGCTTTTCTCTTCCAAGCGCTTTGGTGAAGATGTTTGCAATTTGCTCGTTTGTGGAACAATGACGGAGATGGATTGTTTTGGCCTCAACATGATGTCGGATCAGATGATATTTAGTATTGATGTGCTTAGTACGATCATGGAACTTTGGGTTCTTGGCCAACTTTATTGCAGAGGTGTTATCAATCATGAGTGGAGTTGATTGTATTTGTCTTACCTGCAAATCTTCAAGAATTTTCCTAAGCCACACAATTCCTTTCGTTGCTTCAGCTGCTGCCACATATTATGCTTTTGTTGTGGAATCTTCTAGTACTGATTGTTTGCATGATCTCCAGGAGACAGCTCCAGATCCAAGACTCATAGCATATCCTGAAGTAGATACCCCAGTTTCTTTGTCTCCATCGAAGTCTGAATCAGAGTATCCAATCAAGTTGAAGTCGTCCACCTGTGTATACTTGATTCCAAGGTCTTGAGTTCCCTTCAAGTACCTTAGAACCCTTTTTGCAGCAGACCAATGTCCCTCACAAGGCTTTTTGCATAAACCTGGTAGTAGTGAGGTAGATGAGACTTCCTATAAGCTGTCTATACTTTGTTGCATCCTCAAATTCCTTTCCTTCAATAGATGTGAGCTTCAAGTTTTGTTCCATTGGAGTAGAAAGAGGATTGCACTCTGTCATGCCAAATCTGTTTAACAAATCTCCAATGTATTTCTTTTGAGAAAGAAATATGGATTTTGGATGTTGGGTTACTTCAATGCCAAGATAGTAATGAACATAGCCCAAATCAGTCATTTCAAAAAAAATTCCTAATTCTTTCTTTATGGATGCAATATAGCTTTCATTGTTCCCTGTCATTAAAAGATCATCTACATATACCACAAGATATACAACTGTTTTGCCAACTTTATTGACAAATAAAGTTGCATCATCAAGATCAAAATGATTGAAGTTGAGTTTCAAAAGATGCTCAGTTAGTTTTTCATACCAGGCTCGTGGTGCTTGTTTGAGGCCATACAAGGACTTCACAAGTTTGCATACTTTATTTTCATGTCCTTTCACAGCAAATCCTTCAGGCTGGGACATAAAAACATTCTCTTTTAGATCTCCATTCAAGAATGCAGTTTTTACATCCATTTGATGGACTTTCCAACCGTTCTGAGCAGCTAGTGCAAAGAGTGTCCGGATGGTGGCCCATTTTGCTGTGGGGGAAAAAGTTTCCTCATAATCGACCCCTTCCTTCTGTGCAAAACCTTTTGCCACAAGCCTAGCTTTGTGCTTGTCAAGTGAGCCATCAGCTTTGTATTTGTTCTTGTAGACCCACTTGCAGCCACTTGGTTTTGTTCCAAATGGAGGATCAACCAGCTTCCAAGTGCCATTCTTTATGAGGGCATCATACTCCTTCTGCATCGCTTCTTTCCATTCATCATGAGAAGCAGCTTCTTTGAAGGAAGTTGGTTCAAAATCTGTAGACAAGTTCAATTCACAATCATAAGTAACATCCATATCAACAAGTGAATTAGAGTTATCTACATCACCTCCATCTTGTCGGTTTGTATTTCTGGTTCCTGTTTTTCCAATTTCATCAGGATGAACACTTTCAAGTGTCTTTGTCAGCCATTTTGGGGGACCTTTCTGAGATGGTCCAGGCTGCTTTGTTGATTGAGATGAGTCTGAATCAAGATTGAGTCTCCCAATTCTATCAATTACATCACTTAAAGCATCATCCGTTGTTGGAGTGTCATGCAGGGGAGATTGTTCTTCAGAAGAAGATTCCACATGTTGATCTAGTATAGGAATCCCCCCTTCAAGATGTGGAATCTGATTATCAAACTCTTGAAATGATTTTGGTTTTGTGAATCTATCCAAGCGATCAAGTTGCCGCTCAACAACACTGTCAGATTTGGATGATTCAAGAAAAATGACATCTCTAGATACAACAAACTTTTTATTTACTTCATCATAGAGACGGTATGCTTTAGATGTGTTTGAATACCCCAGGAAGATACACTTATGACTTCTAGCACCAAGTTTGTTTCTATGTACCTTTGGTATTAAAGCATAATAGGTGGAACCAAAGATCCTGAGATGTTTTACCGAAGGAACATGTCCATACCGCAATTCATAAGGAGTCTTGTTTCTTATAGCACTAGATGGACATCTATTCTTTATATATGCAGCACATAGAACAGCATCAGCCCAAAACATTATCTTTACATTTTTGAAGAAAAGCATGGATCGTACCATATTCAAAATTGTTCTGTTCATTCTTTCAGCTACAACATTATGTTGAGGATTATAAGGAACAGTTGTTTGATGTTTAATCCCATGTTGGCGAAGATAGTGTTCAAATTCATTTGATGTATATTCTTTTCCATTATCACTGCGAATAGACCCAATATGAGATTGTGCATCATTTTCAATCCATTTATGAAAATTCTTGAATGTTTGAAAAGCATCAGATTTGTTCTTCAATAAATAAACCCAACACATTCTGGTGTAATCATCAATAAATGTCATGATATATTTATTTCCATTTGCAGAAGGAACAGGCATTGGACCACATAAATCTGAATGAATGAGTTCAAGCTTCCTATGTGCTCTTAAATGTGAATCATGAAAAGACTGTTTGCTATGATTTCCTAGAATGCAAGCATCACATTGCTTATGTTTTCTAGGAATTGTAGGCAAACCAGCAACACCATTTTTCTTCAACAAGCGGAGACTATCATAGTTTAAATGTCCAAATCTAGCATGCCATAATAAACTTGATGGAAGTGTACCTTCTTCATGATGAGAAATATATGAGAAATGTTGTGCATGAGCAGAGGTTCCTTGCAGTTTAAGAAGTCTTTCTTCTTCTATACCCCTCATGCTTACCTCAAGTTTTCCATCAAACATATGAATGGAGTGACCTTGCTGGCGGATGTGGACCAGGGAGAGCAAGTTTCTCTTGAGCTGTGGGAGATATAGAACATGATCCAGAAGAAATTCTGGAAGACCAGGCAATTTAAGCCTAATTGTGCCAAGCCCTGATGGCTTGATTTTTGACTGATCTGCAAAGTATACTGCTCCATCAACATTTTCAGTAAAATCTTCAAAAAAATCTTTCCTATGAGTCATATGACAAGTTGCTCCTGAATCAAGCAGCCAATCATTTTTCGAAGAAGCAAGTGAAGCATTAAAAAAATCTTCATTTACTCCAATGTTACATTGTGCCTCAATATAGTGAGTGGATTCAGCTGCTTTACCTTTGTCTGTGTCATCAGTTTTACCTTTCTGCTCGTTTCTTCTCTGCTCAATTTTGTCCCGTGGTAGCTTGCATGTAGAAGCATCATGTGATCCATTTCGTTTGTAGCGAATGCAATGCAGATCTGCCTTTTCTTCTTGAGAATGTCTGCCCCCCCTGCCTCTGAAGTATCTTCCTCTTCCTCTTCGTCCACCTCTTCCTCTTGTAGAATCTTGAGCAGGATGCTTTTCTTTATGAGCAAGGCAAAGAATCTCTTCATAAGATTTAGGGATTGTTTTCTTTCCAAAGGCTTTCTCTCTTTCAGCAAACTTTTTCACAAGAGACTCAAAGGTTATGTCTTTAGGATTTCCATTTGCTTGTAAAGACTCAAGATAATTGGAGTAGGTAGGATAGAGTGCTTTGAGAAAGGCAATAAGAGAGATATCCAGCTCAACCTTAGTGGATTTAATATCATGCATTATAGACTTTATTTCAGATGCAAGAGCAAGAGGATCATTATTTTTCAGTTCAAGAGTGAAGAGTTTAATCATGAGCTAAACAACTTCAAGTGCAGAATGTGAATCATAGAGTTCTTTCAGCTTTTGTAAAGCTTCAAAGGCAGTGGAATAGGATGAAATATGACGACTTACTTCTTCATTTACAGATGTTGCGATCAATGCATAGGCTTTGTTGTTCTTGTTTTCCCAAATGACAAGTTCTTTATCTGATGTAGGCTGCACAGGGTTTTTGTCTTCTTCTCCGACACACACTCCTTTCCACAACTCATTGTAGATGATGGTGTGTTTTACCATCCGAGACCATTCTTCTCCTTGCCAGTGAGAACTATTCCTACCATAGAAATGATTGAATGCATTCTGTAAAAAAATACTCTTGCGAAAAAAGCTTCTGCTGATAAGAAATTTCTGCTGATAAAAAACCTTTTACTGATGTACAGTGAAATTGTACTAAAAAAAAAGCAAATGCTTTACTGTTTCTTCAAAGCCCTCCAAAGATCCTCACCATATTACATATGTATAGACTTACGCATTCAAAACTCAAACGCTGGTTGATATATATATGTTGTTCAAAAACACTGGCTGGTTAATATATATATATGTCAAGGTACTTTCACAAATAATGCTTTTAGCCGCTAGCATTTTTTTTTTTGTTACATGGAAATCAGCTCAAATTTTCACAACTCAAGCTACACAAGTGGGAGTCTTTATTTATACCAGTAAAGTTTACTCTTTGTATTATTCATCGTACCAAATGTACCAAAAGGGGCTGAAGTTTCATGCCACAGAAACTCTCCAAAAATCCACAGATCTGGTGCAAAAAAGCCTCGGGAAAGGGGCCCAGATCAGATCATAATTTTCCACAGAAAATACCAGAATTTGTTCTAGGGTATGCCCAAAAGGACTTCTGCCCAGAACTCAGACTCACCTTAAAGATGCCACAAAAATGCCTTCGTAAAAGTTTGCGTTAGAGTCCAGAGGCTCTATTAGAAATAGGACCAAAAAAGGTGCTCAGAAACACTGTTCAAACAAAACCCAGCGGAAACCGTCCATCAAGAAAAAATAATTAAACCCAATATGCGCCTCAAATCTCGGCCCTCTTCAAGAAAAAAGAATTAAACCCAATCTGTCTTGCCTTGCAACAGGATGCGATCAACTAAAAATCGCTGGATGATTTACGACTTGAACAAACAAAGTGTCTTCTGTCTCAGCTTCAAACCCAAACACACAGGAAGGCCCTATTAACGCAACACTAGGCCTCAATAAAACTGCACAAACCCGCGTTCCAATCTCTCTGAGGGTAAAAGGACGAAAGAAACTTTGATAAAGTCGGAACGAGCTCAAAAAAAGGTACGAACAGACTGCAACAATGACAGATTTCTTCACGCTAGTGAGAAAAAAGAACCAAGAGTAATTTGGCCTCGATTTCAGATACGATAATCAGCGATGGAGCTACGCATAGCCTCCTGGATGAAAAATCGATCACTAAGACCAGAGCCGAGGCGCAGAGCGGATTGGTAGAAGGTGTCAGGCCAGACAAACGTTCCAGGCAGAGGTCAGACAAACGTTCCAGGCAGAGGCGTTATTGCCAGGCAAACATTTCAGGCAGAGGCGCCAGGGAAACGTTCAGGCAAAGGTAGTGGCAGAACGACAGAGGACAACAACAGAAATGAAGGATTTACGGCTATTTTAAGAACCTGGGACCTGTGCTCTAATACCATATCAGGCCAGGGTAACTCCAGAATAGGCAGAAGAAAATTGATTGCCTAATTCATTAGCTAACTATCATTTATATACAGAAATAGGACGGATCAGTTCATCTTCTTGATGAATGATCGCGTTCCAGTTCACCCATCCGTTGAGGATTAAGTGTCAACAATTATCATTATCGGTGATTCCTCTCGCGCTTGTTAACAGTTTACATCATTGACTGGTAATCAAGCGATGTCTTTCCATGTTCGACTTCAAAACATTTCTCACATGGATCGACTTGTACTTCGAGTAAAGATCGGACGAGATTGAAGACCCCGGATCTAGTTTCATCCATCCGGGCTGCGATATATATTCAGGAAAATAAAGACATTAAAATGTACAACATTGCAGCACAGATAATCATCCTACCAAAAGGATGATGGCTCTATCAGAATCATCAGTCTACAATCAGACGATTGTCTATCCTATGTACATGAAAATGAATTTATAAAGCTGAGCATGGGAATGCCCGCCTCAGCTAGATCATGAAAACAGTATGAAGATAATTTATTGTATTGTATCTTATTACAGGTCTCCTCCCAGCATTGAAAGAACTTCGGATCCTCATAATAAAGCATTTCACCCGATTAACGGCCTCATACTTTAGGGGGCAACTGTTATAGACATTTTTGTGCCTTACAACTCCAAGCATGAAATGTCCATAAACCAAGGGCTCCTAAGTCCCTAAAAGTGTTGTTCTAACCCCTAAAGGAACAAGGTCAACAAATTACAGCTTCTCCCAGAAGTTCTCCACCAGAAACTGTTCAGAATAAGTCAAAACAGGATCATTTCAGCTGCTCCACTGGGTAAGTGCATTGCATAGCACCTAAATCCACTGGCTAGGTGCATTGCAACACACCTAAATGCACTATGAGGGTGCGTTGGGTGAGAAATGACAAATGGCAGTGTCATTCCGCGAGGTGGAGAGAGAATGGAAGATTCCAGAATCTTCTCCTATGACACTTGCCTCACTGAATTCGACCAGGGATGAGTAAGAGGCCTTCAATCTCCAAGTGGAAGCAAGAACTGACAGAGAGAAGACACTAATCAAATCACAAGCTGACTCATCCTCCTTACACACATCTATATATGGATCCCTCATCCCAGAGATCCAGGGGCTGGAATTTTGCACATTGTAAGGAATTGTTGTTGGTTTTGAGACAAACATCAGAGAATTGGGTGATCTATGCTTTGTTGGAGGTGAAGAGGGGCTTCTTTGCTGGGAGGTTGATGTTGGGTCAGGAATCATCGGTTGTAACTCCTCCTGGATCTTCTTGTTTATCAATAAAAACTATTTGAGTTTCTCCTCCATGCTTTTGTATCATTGATGCTTGTTACATTTGTATGGTTAACTTAAATCTGATCCTAAGTTGTTTATGAATATAGATCCATGTCTTTGTATAGTTTTCTTCTTCTGTGATCTTACAGGTACTTGGTGAAGTTGGGAAAGTAAGGGAGCAGGTAGCTGGAAGCTGTCAAAGAAGAGAGGGATTGGATCAAAGGATTAGCGCAAGACACAGGTTGGTTCTTTCTATTCCTCTCTATCTATAGTTCATAAAGGAAATGCAAAAGTAGTTTTCTCTGTTTGTTTCTAAGGCAGCTGTCACACCTTAGTGGGATAGAGCAGTTCTAAATAGACACTTTTCCCGGTAACAGCTGCAGTAGTTGTTTATTTAAGCCAATAGACTCTGAAATAAATTCTATAAGCTTAAGCTCATCTTTGTGCATTTCTTGTAAAATTTGTAATTGTTTTCCTTTCTCGTCTAGACTTCTTTGATAGCCTATCTGCATCTGCTGAAAGTCTTCCTGCAACTTCTCGAGCTGTTTGTGAACTTCAATATTAGCATTGGCTTGTTACAATTGTCGCTATAGTAGCTGTATTTGATCTTCTTGTTCTTTCAACAGTTGTTGAACTTCCGATGCCTTGTCAATAGTTGCAGAAGCATATGCTCCTGCGATCTGAGACAATTTAGTGAGATTTTCAGTTGGGTTATTGTTGGGGTCTTTCCATAAGACGTCCAATTGTTCAGCATCTTGTGACAGTGTATTTTCTAGTTTTCTTTTCTTTCTTTGTCTTCTTACAACTGCTTTATGTTGGGGACTATAGAATACGTCTAGTGGGGGAATTTCTTCTACATTAAGTAGAAGCTTAGAAGGTGGAGCGATAGGAATGTGCTCCGTTTCTGTGACACTGCTGACTATGGTCGAAACCACTTCTTGTGCTACCTGTGTATTGTTCACAGGCGTTCTTGGGTCTTGTCCTTCAAGATTGATCAGCTCATTGAAGGTTTCCCATTCTTTGTCTTATTCTGTCGTGACGGGTGGTGCTTCAATGACGAGAGGGGGGACATCTCTTGGCGGGGAGGTGATAACCTGTTGTTGCGACATTGCACTTGACTGAGCCGTGTCCTTAGCTGTTTTTCGTTCTTTCCTTGGTCGCTTCTGTTGGCATTATGATTCAAGTGTTGTCCTTGATGGCAACTCACTCAGAGGTTGGTACAGATGCTCAGAGGTTGGTACAAGTGATGGCAACTCAATCAGAGGACAGATCTTAGTACAGCATGCCAAGAAAGTTCATACACGCAGGTTCGTTAAGCCCAAGTCGCGTATACAAGCAGGTTCACTATATACCAAGTCACGTATACGCAGGTTCTCTATATATCAAGTCGCGTGTACACGCTGGTTGGCTTCAGTAAAAGCGCGTGTATGTGGAAAACTTATCTTTGGTCCACGGCGGTTATTCCTTGGAAGTTGTGCCTATGGTTTTGGACCTTGATGTCTCGACGAACGTGTTGATCCCTAGTTTTGAAGCTGATGGTATTGGGTTACTATGGTTTTGGACCGTGGTATTGTAAAGGGCCTAAGGCTATATAAGGAGAAGATCATTAGGCAAGTGAGTGTAAGAATTGTGTGTCTGACGAAGTGAGAATATCTGGTATCACTGTTTATCTGTTCAGGATGCTTGGCAAGGGTCGGATCTGACAGCGAAGGCATAAGTAATTATTTCTAGATCTGCACGCGAGTTGTCTTTGGAGAAAGCGCGTATACACGTGGTTTTGGTACAGTGAAGTAGCGTATGCATAATAAGATTTGATATTTCAGGTTGCTGTTGATTCTGGTGGTTGTTGCAGAGTTTTGGGCTCTGGTTTGGGTTCTGTGTTCTTGATGACAGGGTTTCAGTGATTCAGTATTGGGTTGTTTAATGAATTATGATGCAAGTATAAGTTGATGATTGTATTGCTATAATGTTTGTTTTGTACTCTTGGATCCAGTCTGAAAATTGATGAAACGTGGTCCCTAAAGGAAAGAAGGTTGTAGGGTCAGCACCTACGTACTAGTAAATGGATCGGCTAGTACAAGAGCTGAGGGGGTTGTAGCTCCCTTCCAGAAGTAGTTGGAAAATGAGAGAGGGTTGTAGCCCTCTGCAGGTTGTAGCCTGCGTACTGGTAAAGGACTGCACCAGTACATTGTAAAAGAAGTTTCATTAAAGAAGAAAGAGACGAATTGCAGCAGGTGGTTTTCACCCACATTGGGTTTCCACCTTATATCATGGTGTTCATGTGTGTGGCTCTTGTGTGATGTTCTGTTCTGTTATACTGCACCTATTTACTGTTAATATGCTTAATAATGTTCTGATGCATTTACTGAAGTTTAAGCTAAACTGAATTATAAGATCTCTAGATATACGCTGGTTGCATTAGACACAGTAGCGTGTACACGCGGGTTCACTTAATTGAAGTAGCGTATATGTTTCTGAGTATGAAATTGGAAAGGTTTTACTGATCTGATAATACTGATTCACCCCCCCTCTCAGTATTATTTCCAACAATTGGTATCAGAGCAGGTCCTTCAGAGGAAGCTTCGCTTGAAGGAAAAGATCCATCAGAATGGCTAATCCAGAAAGAGAGGCACACATCAGGCCACCAGTCTTTGACGGGAACAATTTTACTCACTGGAAGATAAGAACCACTGCATATCTACAATCACTTGGAGCAGAAATTTGGGGAATCGTAGAAGGAGGATACAAATTCCCATCAGCAACTCCTACAGATCCAGCAGAGAAAAAGAAATATAAGCTCAATGCCAAAGCTGTTACTGTTCTATTGAGTAGTTTGACACAATCAGAAATTATGAAGATCATGCATTTCAAATCAGCTAAGGAAATATGGGACAAAATCGTCACAAGCTACGAAGGAGATGATCAGGTAAAAAGAGCAAAGCTTCAAACTCTCAGAATCCGGTATGAAACTCTTAAGATGCATAGTAATGAAAGCATAGCTAATTATTTCCTGCGTATGGATGAGATTGGGAATTGTATGAGGGATCTGGGTGAAGAATTTGAGGAAGTTGTCTTAGTTGAAAAGGTTTTGAGATCTCTGTCTGCTAAATTTGATTCTAAAGTATCTGCCATAGAAGAAAAGGAGAATGTGCAGAAAATCACCATGTCACAGCTTCACGGGATCTTAACTGCTTTTGAAATGCGACAAGAGGTACCACCAGAAGCCGCATTCGAAGTGTCAGAGGAAGAAGATGAGATAAATTTTGTCAAGAATCTTGAACGGGGAACTGGACGGTTCAAAGGTAAGCTACCTTTCAAATGTTTTCTATGTGGTAGAGTTGGTCACTATGCTGCTAGATGCCCTCATAACAAAGGAAAGATATCTGAAGAAGATGGTAGAAGCTATTATACCCATATTACAAGTCCATTCAATGATAGTGAAGACATTAGAAGTCTCATGGCACATGAAAAGAAGAATTCTTCATCCAATAATAGCAAAGATATTAAAAGTCTCATGGCACATGAAAAGAAGAATGCAGAAACTGAAGAAGTTACCAAATTAAATGAACAATTGGAGACAGTAACCAGGGTAAGGGAGAAATTGCAGGATGTAGTAAAGGATCAGAGCATAATTATTCAAAGGCTTGAATCAAAGATCCTCTCTCTAAAAGAAGATCTTAAAAAATCAAGAGAACAGAACAAAGAAGCTCTTGAAGATCAAGAACATGAAGTGATCAAACTAAAGCGACAAGTGGAAGAAGGAAGAAAAGCTGAAGAAGACCTAAGGAATCAGTATCTGATAAAGGAAGAACAACATCAAGTTGAGGTAAATATCTTGAAAGGTAAACTAGAAGAAAAGGATAAGCTTTTACGATTTCAAGATAGTACTAAAGTCTTGGATAATATTCTTAATAGCCAAAGGTCTCCTGCTATCAAAACTGGTCTTGGTTTTCATGAATATGTTGAAGGTGAATCTAGTTCACAAGGTGAGGCAAGAAACTCTAATGAGAAATCTGAAATGCTCAACAAGGAACAACCAAGGAAAGAAATTCCTCAAGGAAGATCCTTTACTCCTAACTATGGACGTGATAGACGATTATTCCCTCCACTGAATAATGTTGAATGTTATGTATGTCATAATCTTGGACATGTTGCAGCCAGATGTAGAAGTAGAATGGTTCAAGAAAGATCATCGCATCCCAGGTATTTCAGAGGATATTTCTTTGTCTCCAATGCATATGGACACAAAGCAATTGATTGTGATAAAAGGAACATGAAAAATGTAAGGTGCTATACATGAAACAACTATGGGCATAAAGCAAGGGAATGCAGGAGTAGATTTCAAAATTCAAAACAAGAGGACCATACATCATCAGAGTTCCAGGAACTGAAGAAGACAGAGACAGAAAGGTGTGGCATAATTCAGACAGCTGACATAACAGACACAGGGGAATCTGAAAGTGATGAAATTCAGTATTCCATCCTGCATACGCTGATATAATGAAGACAAGTCGCGTATATACGCGAGTTACAGGCTACAAAGTCGCGTATATGAAGAAAGGGCAGCAGAACAGACCCAGGTTCAGTCATGGTTGGCTCAAGCTCAGGGGGAGCAGAACAGACTCAGGAAATGGTTCAGTCATGGTTGGTTCACACTCAGGGGGAGCATATACTTCAAATCATTCATTGTTGGCATTATGGTTAGAAGTTGCTGATGAAACTAAATGATACATCTTGTTGTTTGATCAAAGGAATAGTATTGCAGGATGATGCTTATGGTACAGATCTGAATGGCTGGTCTTAGAACCTGCATCTGCTCAGGGGGAGCATGGATGGATTGATACAACTTGGCATATACAAAGGGGGAGCCAAATCAGAAACTTCAGCATGTACTCAGCGGGAGTATGGACAGCAGTATGGACAGTAAAAGGTATACCAAAGAAGAGAATATCTTGGTCCGCCCTTTGCCCTTGATGTCAAAGGGGGAGAGTGACTTGGTGTGGTGGTTGCCATCAAGTCCAAAGGGGGAGATTGTTGGCATTATGATTCAAGTGTTGTCCTTGATGGCAACTCACTCAGAGGTTGGTACAGATGCTCATAGGTTGGTACAGGTGATGGAAACTTAATCAGAGGACAGATCTTAGTACAGCATGCCAAGAAAGTTCATACACGCAGGTTCGTTAAGCCCAAGTCGCGTATACAAGCAGGTTCACTATATACCAAGTCACGTATACGCAGGTTCTCTATATATCAAGTCGCGTGTACACGCTGGTTGGCTTCAGTAAAAGCGCGTGTATGTGGAAAACTTATCTTTGGTCCACGGCGGTTATTCCTTGGAAGTTGTGCCTATGGTTTTGGACCTTGATGTCTCGACGAACGTGTTGATCCCTAGTTTTGAAGCTGATGGTATTGGGTTACTATGGTTTTGGACCGTGGTATTGTAAAGGGCCTAAGGCTATATAAGGAGAAGATCATTAGGCAAGTGAGTGTAAGCATTGTGTGTCTGACGAAGTGAGAATATCTGGTATCATTGTTTATCTGTTCAGGACGCTTGGCAAGGGTCGGATTTGACAGCGAAGGCATAAGTAATTATTTCTAGATCTGCACGCGAGTTGCCTTTGGAGAAAGCACGTATACACGCGGTTTTGGTACAGTGAAGTAGCGTATGCATAATAAGATTTGATATTTCAGGTTGCTGTTGATTCTGGTGGTTGTTGCAGAGTTTTGGGCTCTGGTTTGGGTTCTGTGTTCTTGATGACAGGGTTTCAGTGATTCAGTATTGGGTTGTTTAATGAATTATGATGCAAGTATAAGTTGATGATTGTATTGCTATAATGTTTGTTTTGTACTCTTGGATCCAGTCTGAAAATTGATGAAACATGGTCCCTGAAGGAAAGAAGGTTGTAGGGTCAGCACCTATGTACTAGTAAATGGATCGGCTAGTACAAGAGCTGAGGGGGTTGTAGCTCCCTTCCAGAAGTAGTTGGAAAACGAGAGAGGGTTGTAGCCCTCTGCAGGTTGTAGCCTGCATACTGGTAAAGGACTGCACCAGTACATTGTAAAAGAAGTTTCTTATTAAAGAAGAAAGAGACGAATTGCAGCAGGTGGTTTTCACCCACATTGGGTTTCCACCTTATATCATGGTGTTCATGTGTGTGGCTCTTGTGTGATGTTCTGTTATGTTATACTGCACCTATTTACTGTTAATATGCTTAATAATGTTCTGATGCATTTACTGAAGTTTAAGCTAAACTGAATTATAAGATCTCTAGATATACGCTGGTTGCATTAGACACAGTAGCGTGTACACGCGGGTTCACTTAATTGAAGTAGCGTATATGTTTCAGAGTATGAAATTGGAAAGGTTTTACTAATCTGATAATACTGATTCACCCCCCCTCTCAGTATTATTTCCAACAGCTTCCAGACCCTTTACAATGTTCAGGTACTCCTTGCGCAGTGTTAGATTTAGATCTGGAAGTGCTTGAGTTCCAACTGAGGCTAACGCTTGGAGTTGGTTCTCTGGCAGGCAGTCGCAGCTTTTCTAGACGAACACTGGGTAGTCTTCTTTCCCTGTATAACATGAATCTTTGGAGGTCATCTGGAGACAATTTTTACTGAGCTTCCCGCAAAATTTCCTGGAGTGAGCTTTTATTCTGAAATAAATCATCAAATAAATCTTTCTTTCCAACGAATACTTTTATTTTGACGTTCGTTGTGAAATCTTGGGCAAATTCATTTGGGTCAAATGGCCTTGTCGGGAATTTAAATAATTGCAGACACGTCACCTTATCCACTTCGATGAAAGCGTGACCTACATCGAACAATGAAAAGGCCCCACAAGCTATAGGAAACTGAGGCCATATGGCCTTCTTTTTGTCTTTTAGGTCTTTAGTTAGGCCGCCTTCTGAACAGGTTTGATATGAAATTTCTCGAGCCAATAGTCTGTCAGGAATATACAAAGGCAGGACATGAGGAGGGACGGTGCTTCCAAATACTCTAATATAGGTGAACCATTCTTCCCCGAACCATCTTGCGATGGGGATGATATCTATCTGTGCCTCGGGTGAGCACCTCAACGGGTCTTCATCATACATCATTATATACAAGGTTAAGATAAGCCCGTGACAAATCTGGTAGAAATGTGGGATGAACTGAGAAACCCATAATATCTTATGATAAACATGGATAGGTAATGGGTCCTGGGTAGTCCCTTTCCAACCCATAATGGAAAATTTAGACACATAACAAATAGAATCCATAACATATGTGGATAGATAAAAAGGAGGATAGATCCTTTGAGACAAGGATCTTTTAGACCGGTAATTGATAATAGCCGTGTATAGATTATCATAAAAGATCTTGGCCCAATCCATAATATCGGCATTTGTGGCAGCATCTATTAATGGTAACCATTCAGACGAAAACTTATTGATATCTGGCATCCCAAATAATCTACAAAGCATGGCCGCAGCAAAACAATACGGAGAGGTGAGGGAACCAGTGATGTACATACCGTTTTTGTCTTTCTTGAGCGGTTCCTCTTTTATGGACCAATCTTTGGTGGTCTCTGATAGATTTGGGTTCTCCGCCACAAATTTCTTAACGAATTGTGCATTGTAAGTCACCTACGGTTCAGGGAGATGATACATAAGCTTTAAATCTTGTGCAATGAATGATCCGATGAGCCCATGTCCTTGAATCTTGAATTGTTTGTTGTTCATCTGTGCATTGTCAAGTATCCACTTGATCATATCCATATATGGTAGAATTTTGGGCCTTGCTGCTATCCGATGAAGAAATGAGCATGCTAGCTCTTCTAAGGATGCTTTGAAAGAGCGTTGTGAGCCTACGACAGCAGTAACCTTCATTATTCTGGGATTCTCTTCTTCAAGCAGTCTGTACATGCTTTCCCACGTCGATATCCCTGCGTCTCTGTTGCATGTTGTGTCTGTATACAAAGGCGCCATTTCCTTCGCCTTCTCCTTCATCTCAGAGCCCTGAGCTTTATTTTTCTTTCCCATTTCTTCCTGCGTTTGGCTTTGAATCGTCCTTCGTTCTTCGTTCCTGCAGCTCACAAGTGAAATGGAAATGACTGATCAAGAAAGGTGATGGGAGAGTTTTAAATGCAATAGATATATCAAATATGCCACCTTACGTGAATTAATTCTTTATAGAAGCACGCGTCTACATTTCATTAATAGCTGACAACTAATTCCTTTACTATTATTAAAAGCGCATGATCTTGAGTCAGATTATGGTAAGTGGCTTTTCTCGACTAGCGTGCCCGAAGGATTCGTGATGAAGTGATTTTATGATTTGCTTACGTAACATCACAGATCGCGCCATCGCAAATCGCACCATCGAAGATTGTGCAAACACACGAATATAACATCGCAGCGTTGGTCTGGCTTAATATCGCAACCATCATTTTATCGTGATATCGCAACATCGCAGATCGCAAAAATTTTATGCTTGCCAAATCTTGTTAGCTCATTTTCTGCGATATGCAATCTTGCGATCGGTGTTATCACAGATCGGTAAATCTTGAAGTTTTTCCCTTATGAGTATTACTTTATTGCGATGCGATATATTGCTTAGCATGAGAGTCTTGTACATACCGGGATTATAGCGAAATGGAGGCAACTTCCTATCTTTTTTGCAACGCGGCTTTAAATATTTTTTCCTTATCATAAACTTAGGTCTTAAAGTATTCAAAAGGTCTTCCTAAGTTTACGATGGTAACCTTATTCTGAAGAATGGAAACTCTTTCTTTTCCTGAATTTTAACTAAGGGTCCCCATTCATTTAGCATTTTGGATAACACTTAAATGAAAGGGGGGGGGGGGGGGTTGTTGCTGGCCACAACAAGGACACAATCACCTAGACTTGCATTGAGCTGCCAAAGCTCCTCATACAGACTGAAGAAGCTTCCGAAGAGAAGCTCCACAAGCTGGTAGTTGCAATAAAGGAGTCCAAAGCTAAGGTTGAACAAGTAAAGTTCAAGATCCAGATGCAGGTCACAGAGTTGCAGATGAAGCTACAACCAACAACACCTCCAAAAGTTTGAGAGTAGCACGAGGCTGCTATTAAGGCAAACATGGACATACTGGAAGCTGCAGTTAATGACTACAGCCAGAATTTTTAGAACACCGTGGATATGTGGGCCTCAATACAGGAGGACCCACATGTATAGAAGATTGAAGCTTACATACAAGAAAAAAACTACAGTTCGATGAAATCAGGGCAATAGCATAGACCTTATCACCTGTGCAATGGTTCACCAAACTCCAAAAAGGGAAAGTTATTTAGACTCAGATAGACGAGTTACGATGCAAAGAATCCATCATTTCAGCCAGAGCACAACCTTGGGCCAACGAAGCTAGTCAACTCTCTTAGGTTGTAGAGAGTAAACTACAAGGTTTGAAACATACATAGAGGACCATTGGCTTAGCAGTAGAGGGGCCAACTACTGAGATGTTGGTCGAGGAGGTTCGGTAGGTTGTTGCGCAGTGCACAACAGAGCTTCAAGCATTGAAGATAGAGTTCGCCTTAAAGCACATGTCGAGGATGTACCAGTAAAGTGACTCAAGACGATTCACGTCTTTTTGTTGGGGGCCTGTTATGATGGGGTCCCCCGGGCCTAAGTTTGGTCTAAATTTTGGGTCAATTTTGATGTAATTTTTTTAAACTCTCCGCATTTTTAGGAGCAGATGACGAATAGCGCATAATGTTAAGAGTCAAAGGGGCTTTAGCTAGGTCAAAGCCCCTTATTTTGTAAAGGGATGGTATTTTTTGATTAAACAATGAGATTCTCCCATGGTTCACGACCATGGTAATGTAATGTGAAAACTATAAAACGAAGTCATATAGGAGTCATTAAGAAACTTTTGGAAAGTGCATGAAAAAGATTTTGAATCTATAAATATGTATTATGGCAAAAGGAAAGGCTTCCATAGCTGAGTGCACAAATAGCTTGGTAAGTTTGCAGCTGAGTGTGTGGGCATCTGAGGCTGAGTGCACAGATACCTTAGTAAGTTTGCAGCTGAGTGTGTGGGCCCCTGAGGCTGAGTGCGCAGGGTCAGAAGAAGTGTATTAATTGAAGATCTAAAGTAATAAAGACTATTTGAGGCAATTCCACACATTCTTTGTATATTATATGTTTTTGTATTTATTCTCAGTTATGATTTGATTCTCTATAATATGTTTTAATTGCATCCTGAAGGTCCAGATCTACTATTGTAGGATAACTTATGCATGTTAGAAAAATTAGGAGAAGTTCATAGATTTGATTGAGTAGAAATCGCTTAATTCTATGATTTTGAAGATAAGGGTTCAGGAAGGTCAAGTCGGGCCCTAGATTAAGGAAATGCCTTGTTGATACGTCATATAGCCTTCTGGATGCACAAAACTGGTTCTAGCATCCCCCAATTCTACTTCAAGTGAGATTTCATTCTGCACCAAGCGGAATGTTGACAAAAGGGTCGATAGTGTAGGGTTTTTTTGGTTAGTGTAGCTAACTCTGAATCTGGGTCCAAGCCCCGTCAAGCCAACAATGTGTGAAGAATTTTTGACTTTTAAATCAACCTTGCACTCCGAGAGTGTCCCCTGCAAGTTGTGAGGTTTTTTTTTAGTTTTGCATTATTGTTAGCATTAACATTTTTTAGAGTTTACTTGTAGCTTTGCTTTTCGTTATAGTCATTTCTTTTACAAGGTACTCATAAACCAAAAATACCAAAAAGAGTTTACTTATGCTATGCATTTTGATATCATTTTTTAGTTGTTTTAGCATTCAATTTCAACTTCTCTTAGTCATTTCCTCATTCACATTTAATTTCTGATATGCTAAATAGAGTACACTTTAGAGGTTGATGCGCACATTAGTAACCAGTCTTGAGTTAATATTTCACATTTTAGATTTCATTGTCATTCTCTTTTGAAGCAACTTTATCTTTTGAAATCTAGATTTTGTTATTATTTACTCTCAGTATTATTCAAAATAGGTTTTTCATATTTGTAAATTAGCTTAAAGATTTATTTTTAGCAACTAGTGCAGAATGAGTTTGATTCCATAGCAGTAGAGTTAAATCATTTTCTTTCATGTTCAATTTTCAAGCATTTCCTTTTGACAGTTAGAATTAAGTGTGGATTTCTGCAATATAGATAAGATCTTTTATTTTCAAAGCTCAACTTAGTTAGGACTCTAGATTGAAAGAACATGTGCATTGATTTTCTCCAAATTGTATAAAAAGCATTCATTCATTTTTAAAATTAGTTTCATTCTTATATCACTTAATTTATAGAAGAAATCCTAGCATATATAGTGCACATACATTTCACAAGTACACGAATCCTGGTTGACATTTAATGAAGTAAATTAAAGACAATTAATTTACCAAACACCTACCATGAATGATTTCCGCTTACTGAGGCTATCATGCCATGCCTTTTGCCTCTACCTTTTGATCATTTGATGGAAATATGCCATGAGCCTAGCCTCATCCATTTACTAAAGTTCCTCAAACCTCTTCTGAACTAACTCTTCCTCCATCATATGAGTGACTTGTCAAATAAAAATGTTGGCAATAGCAAATTCAGTGGGTACCACAACCTCCAATCCATATACTAAATGGAAAGGAGTATTGTTGGCTTAGTGGGTCCTGACCCAGGTTAAGAGTTAAGTTTTCCAAACAAATCCCTACACTATTGGCCCTTTTGGCATCAACTCACGAAGTGTAGACCGAAGTCTCACCCAAAGCAGTATGAGGGGATGTTGGAACCAAGTTTCCACACTCAGAGATGAGTGTGATGTCATTTTATGCCCTAACTGTGCCTTTGCGTAGATCGATAAGCCCTTAGGGCTTATCGATATAACTTCCCTTAATCATATTCTATACCTCTGCAATCGTTCACGAGTGTCTTTCGTGGACCCTCAACATGTGAATCAACCACTCACGCACCTCTGTGATTACTGATAATTCCTTATTTACCAAGATCATCTTAAGTGTTTGATAACTTTAACATGCAACAAGATATGCTTTGCGTAAACAATTATTATTAGTTGCATTCATATGAAAATATAAATCATGTAAAATCACACAAAAATGTAGTATTAATTCACAAACCCACCATTCATCATAAAATAATAGTGCATTCTTTCATAACAGAAATAAGTAGACAAAACACAAGAATTGCTGGAATAATCTCTTTACTGATGCTTCAGTTCTTCTTATAGACTCAAGACCTCCCTGTGCACACAGCTGCAATGATCCGTGCACTCAACTGTATACTCTACTCTAGGCCTCTACGCACACATATGCAAAGCCTCTCTTCTACTCTAAGACTTCTTTGCTCTTACTTCTAATTACCCATTACATCTTCATTGATCTCTTCTATTATTATGCCTTAGACTCTCTAAGGCTCTCCTTTTTATACAATCCCATGGGTCACATGGGTCATGGACCATGGGTAGATCTACCAAAGACAACACAATTTACATAACATAAGGGTAAAACCCTTTATGAAACTTTACTATCCATGTGCTCCGCGACCACATCTTGTGGAGACTTTACATTCTTTATAACAAAACTTGGTCTTTTTGCCCAAAAACTTGGGCTTTTGCCCCAAAATTGACCCTAGGGGACCCTGTCCCAATAGGCCCCCAACACAAATATCATGACTCGCCCCCGAGTCACTCTACGGGTGCGGAGATCTTACTGCGGAGACCACCCAGCTCAACTTGTGCTACTGCTACTTCATCCGTGCTCTATGTGGATGGTTATTTGATATGCTCCACAAGCTACTCTGTTGTTGGTCATGCACTGTCTTCCTTTATCTTCTATTGTGCTCTCTATAGGATCGCCAACTTCTCCTTAATGGTGGTAGCGATAACATAGGCCTCATCTAGCAAAGGCCCCAATCTAGCCTTGAGGACCGCCTCTTTCCTTTACACTGCCTCCACCTATTCGAGCAACTATTTTGCCTCATGCAGCTTAGCCAATAGTTGTGATATAGTGATGGTGCACGTTGTCTCTCTTGCTTCAACATCCTTCTGCTGCAATTCACGAGCTCTTTTGTTTAACCTATGCCAGTTAGGATCTTCTTGGAGCTTTGTGACTACCTCGATGGACTGCTCAAAGAGCATGGTGCAATCTGCCACTGTGGAATCTATTGTTGCGACTCCATCCTTTATAGCTGCTTCACGATATTCTCTAACCTTTGGTGGAGTTGGAGGTTGTGACTTCAACTCGATCTCTATTATCTTCAGGTTCAGTTCAAACTAAACCTTGGCCCTTCTGTTTTTGCTTTGTGAACACTTGCAGCCAACTTCCTGACCTTGGCATCCACCGGCGCTTCCTTCGGTATATGCATTTCAAGGACCGTTTGCATGCCTCAGCCACCACGGCTACATTTTTCTTGTTATGTGCCTGAACTTCCTTCCATGCTTCTAGTGTGACTGTCTTCTCCATGAACATATGTTCATTTTTTACCTTGTATTCATTGATCATGCTCAGCGTGCGTTGTTGTCCGGCCTTAAGCTCTGCGATCACACCTGCTTGCAATGTGTGAAGGAACTCACTGGGAATCACGGGAAAGTTGAGGCCCACATTCTTCATAGTGATGAAAATGGCCTTGTCAGTAGTTGCCTCTGCATTCAAAGCTCCATCAGGCAACACGACTGCCCGGAGATCCATCGATCGAACCATATTTGTTGCTTGAGTGGTCCCTAGTGCCAAACTGGTTGATGCAGCACTGCTCTATCCTACACCTACCTGAAGTCTAGTTATTTGGATCTGCAGCTCGCACAAACCCGTCTATATGGTGACTAGTGCTTGCTTCTACTCCTACTCAAACTACTGCAGCAATTTTATTTTTGTGTCCTGCACCTTATCTCCAATATCATCCAAGTCACCCTCTGTCAAGGTAATTGGATCTAGCGACGACTTGGTGGCTTTTTTCTTTTTGCACGGACCTTCCTTTTCCTACTCCATGTACTACATTAAATGAAAGGAAATTCTTTCCTATTGATCCTCGTTGCCCTGCTCTGACTGTTCTTCCTCCTCCGTTTGGGGTGAAGCAGACTTCTAACTCCTTTCAGAGTTGTGCTCTTCCTACTCTGCCTATTCTTTTGCGGCATGCTCCGCGTCTATCCGGGCCTTCTCCTCGGCCTCTTTCTTCCTATTTTCATCTAACAACTGAAACTTATATTTGGCTCCTTCCTTTTTCTTTTTCTCCATGGAATTGCTAGTCTCAATGGCCTCATCGGATGCAACATGCCAATCTGTTTGCCAAAACTTGATGACTTCTGCAATCGCGTCATCTGTGGCGAGGTAGGGTAAGTCAAACCATTTCTAGTCGGGGGCCTTGCACGCTAGGATGTAAATATGGTGGAAGTCTTCCTTGAACTCTACGTACCCCGATAACTACTAAAACATGGTTGGTGACAACCGTGGCTTTTGGTTGATGGCCATGCGAATACTCGCCTCCATCAGCACCCTGAAGACTTTTCTTTCAGTTACCCACGCAGCAACTTTCGTGGCCCAAAGAGACGTGAACTTTGTTGCTTCTAGTAAATCCTTCTCCACAAGAGGAAATTTCTATCCTCCAGCAAGTCCCACACGACCAGCACTATTGAGAGTAATAGCCACGAATAGTGAAAGGTCTTACTATCATTCTATGCCTCTTTGTAGTTCATGAGGAACTCGCTACATAGGTAGCATGCCTAGTTGAATTGTATGCCCTCCGCACACTGAGCTACTAATGAAACTACTGGTGTCGACACCTTATACGCACAACACTTCCTCATCACCTTGCCAGCCAAAATTTGGGTGGAAATCTTGACTGCAAGGTCAGTAGTGCTGGTAATAGAATACTCGCATGGCTTCTTGAAAAATTTTAACTTGTCCTTCATCTTCTCAGCGAGGTCACACTCGCTCGTCTTTCCACCAGATGCCTTAGCCAGATTCAATCCAGAGTGCAGTAATAATGTGATCCTATGGATCAAAATATCTGTGATATGGATCGACTCATTTAACCATAAGCACGCATCATGGACTAGGCAGAGCAACTTCTTAATGATAATTAGGTTGATGTTTGACCGATGATAGTGTGACACCCATAACAAGTTTAGCAGCCCTGACTTGTTGACTCCGTGAATCCATTCCGCTGGCTCCAGCACAGTGACACCAGATTCTTTATAGAAAACCCTATGCATGAAGGTGTCAGCAGAAAGGTGGGGGAACTGCTCGTGGTCTGCCAAATCCCAGTCTTCAAGCTTCAATTGTGGGACCCACGCCAAGCACAAACCTTCAAAGGTAATATTCTCCGGTAACAGGGGACTGTTGAGGGAGAATTGTCTGGCATCAGGGTCCTTCAGAACCTTCACCTTACCCTTTCGTGGAGGGATATGCTCCAACAACTTTGAAATGGGGTCTATTCCTTCAATATCTATGTCTTTCGTGCCCTCCTCCGCTTCTAGTTCTACCACCTTCGCACTCAGCTTTTATTTTCATTGCGCTTGGGTAGCTGCATGTTTCCTCGGTGACTCACACACCATCATCAACTTCTTCTGCCTATCCTTCTACGGCCTAGGGACCTCTCTTGTCGGTGTACGCTTCAGCCTAAGCGACCTCGGCACCGTAGGCACTGTTGCTAGAACCTCCATACTCACAACCTCAGGGGTTAAACCCTCAGAGGCAATAGTCTCTCCAGTGCTTACAGTTTCTTTGAGACCTGGTCCTAGCATGATGTCATGGATTAGCTTCCTGTTTGACTCAGAATACTGAGCGAACACGGGGCTTGCGATAAAATCCTCAAAGAACTCTCGGTTCATTCAAAACAGACAACACAACTCAAGAATTCTCAGAATGTAAAGTGTTTCTCATTGGATGAGCACCTGTAATTTATAGGCAAGTTCGAATTCAAATTCGACCGTTCCCCCCAAAATCCATCCATAAATGCAAGATTGGCGGCAGATTCCAAATATTTCACTCTTGATTTCAGCCTTAAATGCCTTAAATTCCGGCCTCCCGCTCCTATTAACCGTCTTCTAGTAGTCAAATCATGAACAATGATGGTAACGGTCACTTTCTAGTTACACTGCACGGTCTCCACCCCTATAGTCTAGCTCCCTTCATGCTTCTTTTGGTATTGTGACATCCTCTTGTTTCGTACAGACTTTTGATCATGCAACTCTACAACCCGAGCAGTGTAGTTTATATTCCCTTGCCTCATTGTAGCTTCCAGGAGTGTTAAGACTGTGCTACCGTCATGTAGTGATCGAGTCGGATCCCCGGTGTATGGCTTCAATCTGATGCCATTTACCTTTCCTGGAAATTGATCTCCATTTAATTTCACAAGCTGAATTGCTCCACCATCAGTAATCTCTTTAATCACATATGGCCCCAGCCAATGCATCTAAAATTTTCCTAGAAATTTATCAAATGCGTTGTCATATAATAAAACCAAATCATTTACTTTCAAGGTGCACAGTTTGATGTGTCAATCGTGCCATGTCTTTTCACGTTCCTTTTGAACCTGTTGATGGAATCTAGCCATAAACCTGTCTTCCTTGAGCTCTTCCAACTATGTGAGCCTCTCTTCTAAGGCTTTGAAGTCTGCCATGCCTGTGAATTCCGCTATGCATATACTAGGCATGATATACTCCATAGGCATCACAGCCTCTATGCCATAGACGAACCTAAATGGTGTCTGACTAGTAAGCTTCTTACAAGTAGTTCTATAGGCCCATAACACAGCTGGTACGCACATGTCCCAATCATTCCTTTGCGCATTGCAAACCTTTGTCAACGCGTTCTCCAATATCTTATTAAATTCTTCAACCATCCCATTGGCCTAAGGGTGATATGGCATACTCTTCTGATGACAAATTTGGAATTCTTATGTCAGAGTGCTGATCATTTCATTAAGGAAGTGCATACCACAATCACTCATTAAAATCATCGGGCAACCAAACCTGGTCAACACATACTCAAATAGAAATTTCACTATTTTTTCCATGGTACAGTCATTTATAGGCTGAGCCTCCGCCCACCTGGTCAAATACTTTGTCATGGCGATGATATACCACGCACCTGTCTTCTTTCCTGGAGACTGAATCGATCCTACAAAATCAATTGCCCACTTCTCAAATGGCTGCTATGGTACCTTTGGATTCAAAGGTAGTTCATCCCTCCATGATGGCATGTTGGTTCTCTGACATGCGTCACATGCCCTACAATATGTTTTTGGAATCCTTATGTAATGTTGGCCACCACAACCTAGCACTTCAAATCTTCTCCACTGTTGCTTTTCCTGCATAATGGCCTCCTACATCCCCTCCATGGGCTTTGGCTACGATACTGCTTCATTCAAAATTGAGCACATAGCATCGCAGTATCTCATCTGATCCCATATCATACAAGTGACGTGCAATAACAGAAAAATTTGCGCGCACACTACCAATTCCTTCTTCTATTGACTAGTGTATCCTTCTGGAACCATTCCTATGGTTAGGAAGTGGATAATGTCTACAAAATGAATGTTTGCTATGTGCATCGCAAAGAGCTGCTCGTCAGGCAACCCTTCCTCTAAATTGGTAGGCTCCTCTCTTGTTTCAATGCGCGACAGATGATCTGGCCCTGTGCTCAAGTTCCATGGCTTCACAATTACTTTGAAATCATACTCCTGAAACAACAGTGGCCATCTGCATATTCCCCCACCCCCCCCAACACAAGATTTTTGACTAGGTACTTTAATGCGGAATGGTCTCTATACATCTTAAATTGCCCACCTATCAAGTAATGTCTAAATTTATGGAGCACGAACACCATATCCAACCTTTGTTCTTTGTCATCGAGTAATTATTTTTAGCCTTATACAACTTCCTGCTCAAAAATGTTATAGGGTGATCCAATTAACCTTCACTAGCTTGCATCAGTACTGCCCCCGACGCAATGCATGACGCATCTACATGCACATGAAATTACTTCTTCCAATCTAAGAAGACTAGGATCGGCGTGGTGAACATCTTCTCCTTTAACACATCCAGGCTCCTTTGACATTCTTCATTCCAACATAATGTAGCATCCTTCTTCAATGACTTTTTCATCGGGGCGGTACTCTAAGCGTAACTCTTGATGAACTTTCAATAATATCCAGTATGACCCAGCGTTGCACGCAGCTGTTTAACACTCCTTGGCACCTCCAAATTAATTATTATCATGATCTTAGTAGGGTCCACCATTAATCCTTTTCTACACACCACATGACCCAGAAAGATTCTGAAAGGGACATAAAATAAGCACTTCTTCAAATTTAGTGTGATCTGATACCTCCGTCATGTATCCAGCATCAAGCACAAACTACATGGAATTTCACCAGTCTAAACACCATCCAATAATCAAAGTATACCTCCCAAAATTTGTGAATGAACTCCTTGAATGTCGCAATGACTACACGCGAGAAGATTGTCGATGCATTTTTGATCCCAAAAGGCATAATCGTATACTGAAAGCACCCCCACTCAGTCACGAAGGTCATATTTCTCCTATCTTCTGGCACAATCTTTATCTGATGGCATCCAAAGAACCCATTAGTAAACAAATAGGCCTCCTGCCTGCCAACATTATCCAGTACTTCATCTGTGAATGGATTTGGGAAAGGATCATGAACGCAAGCATCGTTCAGCTTCCTGAGATCTACACAAATTCTTCTCTCATCCTTCTGCTTCTTTTCCTAAACTACCATTGGACTCACCCAATCAGATTCCTCCACTAGTTCGATAATACCCACTGCCAACAATTTTTTCCAACTCCAGGTGGACCTTTTCCTTGTACTTAGGATTAAGGCGATATGGCCTCTTCTTAACAGGGTTCACGTCTGGTTTCAATGTTATTTTCATCACTCCTAAATTGCCTATGATGCCCTTTAAGTCTAAAAACTTTATGGGGAACAAATCCTAATATTCACAGAGAAACGAAATGACCTTATCCACCATAGCATCATCCCAATAGTCTCTTATCTTTGCAAACTTAGGCTCTACCTCTGTTCCAATGTTTACTTGTCTAGTTTTCAGCGGCGCAGTGATATCTGGATTCTCTAGCTATGGTCCCTCAACTTCATAGTGACCTTCTACCTCTAGGATGTTAATGTTTCTTGGATCCTCATCTTCTTCTTCAGCAGTCACATTATAGCACTCCAGTGCATGGCGCAGGTAGGTGGTCCAATCTAGTTGAATCAAATCCAAGGGATCCTATGGTAATCTGAAGATTGTTGCCTTGAGCTTCTGCAATGCTTCATCGATGCACTTGAATCCATATTCAAATTTGAATGTCATTAGGAATCCCTGTCTCAAAATATCCCATTTGTCTGTGCCATGGAAAAGTTTTGTTTCCAAGTACCAATTCATTGGTATTACAACCAAAGTGTGACAAAACAAATGCACCCACTCTAGTTGTGGCTCGGCTCCATAAGCATTACTCCATTTTTATAAGTGATCGCGCGGATCACTCCTCCCATCATATTTCTCTATCAATCACACTTTTGGGTGACCAAACTGCAACCTCATCATTCTTCTATATTCACGCCATCGATCAAAATTATCTTTATGCGTACCCCACCATCTTTTGGGCGTAGCACGCAACGCTAAATCCAGTGCTTGGAAGTGATGCTTCTCAGGCACTTCCATTCCAAATGCATCCAAAAATTTATCTATGTCAGTTAAATCATCATAATAAGGAAAACTCCTTACTCTGATGATACACATTGCAACTATTTAGTCATCATGTTACAACACAACGTAGATACTTCATGCAACCTATTCTGCCAATGTTCCAACTCCTCATCTGAATCTGATGTACAGGAACTTTCATGGTCCTATGTAATGCGTCCATATGCTATCAAATTTTCCCAATATTGGTCTCGCGCTGTTATTTTGTAAAGCTAATCCAAATCATTGTCACTTTCATAATCGCGAACTAGCTCAGTATATCATGGTCCTTCTGCAAGGTCCAAAGGTACTACTACATGGAGCGATTTCCTCTAAAATGAAATCATCTGCGTCTTCAAATTGATCACCCAATTCATGTCAGTATCCCAGTTGATCCCGAGGAGCACGGAATAGGGATTGATGTCATTGACAATCTCTATCACTTTGAAATAAGCCAACGCGCTCGTGCCTTCAATATCTACTATCACTCCCTACAATATTCCCATGGGGATAACCTTTTACTGATTCACCATCCTCAATTGAATCGGAGACCACTTCAGTGTAGGTATCCCCATCCTCTCCCATGTTTTTTTAGGCAAAACATTCGCATCTGACCCAAGATCCAGAATAACTTGGTCCATTTCATATTCTCCTATTTGTGCAGTGAGTCTCATCTCACGCCCTGTTCTTGCCTTATGCTTACTAATTTTTCCGACCTCATGAGGTCCTTCAAGAGCATTTTCTTTTCCGGCACACTTATTTATCAACTCCTGTAATCCTTTCACAACCTTTCTATCACGAAGCAACTTCATACATGTCTCCAAGAACGTGGTAAGCATGGAGGGGTCCATTTCTTCAGATAGCTTATCCAGGCTTCTTAAGGTAGAGGCTTCAGCGAAGCTTTTCTTCGCTTCCATGAAAGTTTCTTTTACACGCTCCAAATCAAACCCAACTTATTTTTTTGGAGCCTTGCACACCCATTCACTCTCTTTAGGTTGCTTTCCCTTATCCTCACTAATCATCATTCCACTTTGTAACACAATATTAATCTGCAGGTTTTGGGTAGGCTATTGAGGTTGCATCCCCTTTTCCCGCATCTTAGTTATTAATACAGGGTAGTATTTTGTTGTGTGGTCAAACTAAGTGCAGTATCAGCATGACAAGTGTGTCAAGTTCATACACTCCTGGGCGTAGTTTCCTGGCACTCCACAATTGTAGCAAATGACTTGTCCCCGACCTCTCGCAGGTCCTCCTCTGCCTCGACCTCGTCTGCGCCCCTGATATCCTCCTCGTACTCTCATAGCACCTTGATTCAGAGGCTGATTTTTGGTCTACATCTGATACGTGGCCGTTATCTCCATCATTAAATCATAGATACGACAGTGGTGCTCATCGTGACCCACTGATTTGTGGAAGTTGTAGAAGAGTTGTTGCAGTGTCTGTAGAAATTTATGTAGCAATTGACAATTTTATGTCACATGTTTTCCAACTACCTAAAAGATAACACACCACAGTGCAAACCATGTACTTGACCCTGCTTAAGCCTTCGGCCTCAAAGGCATCAGCCCTCCTCCCGCCACATAATTCACGAAGACAGGGTAGTGATCCTTATCATGCCCCTGCCTCTTACACTTCATGCACCAACCTTCTTCGCACACCTCTGCCTGAGCTGCTCTATCTTTCTTCAGACTTTGGAAATCTAGGCAAAGATTCTGCAAATCCGTGTGAACCTGCTAAACTCCCAAAATAGCATCTTGAATCAGTGTCTCATGCAATCTCATTGCGATCTCGAGGGCTTCCTCCTGGGTCCCAATCTTTTGTTGCGATAAAGCAACCCTTAGGTGAGGAAAGAGCGAAGCCACAAACCATTCGCAGTGTTGTCAATCCATAAGATTCATGTTAGCTTCGAGGATCTTGCATTTCAATTGATGATATAGCTCCCATGGTGTTTCGCCAGGCTTCAACATGATTTCCTTGAATCCAATGATTTATTGCACTATAGACTTGGGCCTACTAAATTCCTTATTCAACGCAGTTTGAATGTCTGCCAACACAGTCGTTAGGTTATTGGTCCAGTACTTAATGTACCACATTAGTGCACGATCCTGTAAAGCAGCAACTAACATTTATTTCTTCATCTAATCTTCTGTAATATACTGGGTTTTCCACATGGCCTTCGCGACGAACTAAAACTGGTCTGGGTCCTCATTTCACAAGCCCTTGAAAATGAGCAACTTCACTGCATTCGCCATATTAAAGGGTGGAGGAGTTGGTGGTGATGTGGGCGAAGGTGTATGTTGTGGACGTGAAGATGGAGGTGGTGTGGGCGGATGGGGCATTCGCGGAAACCCTTGCCTTATTAACTAGACAACGCTCTATGGCGATGCCTGTGCTTCTCCTTCGTCGTCACTCAGAGGAGGCTCAATCAACGGGCTATATTCAGGGCATGTTCTCCCTCTATCCTTGAATAAGTTTCCACTTCACGTAGCTCCAAACATCAAAGTAATTGCATAAATTCTTTTCACACAAGAGCATGTTAATCCAAGTATTCAAATATCTTAAATAATTACCGCGCAGTCCTTTGAAGAAGCATCGCTTTGCTTCACTGTAGCTAACCAAGGTATTGACCGTGAATTCTATCACAAAACCTTTGATGACACGATCAAGCCAGTGATTGACAATGTGTACGATCTTATCTTCAGAGGCTTCCAATCTCCGCACTAGCTCCAGGGTCCACACTATTGGACTGTCAACCCTCCACCTTCCCTAGCCATCTGCTAATTTAGCGATCCACTTGTATAGCTCGATCGGAAAAGAACATAAGAAAATTTCATGTATCTCTGTGTATAGATACCTGTCCAACCATTGTTCTTTCATCAATCGAGGATTCATGCTTTCTTGCACCATGAATTCGTGGATCTTTCTATCCAACCACTCCTCAATTTCTTTCTTTGTTGGATTCCAGTTATGCAACATCACACATCTCTTTATGCAGATCTCAATCCCAACAATGGAACCATTTGTTGGCTTAGTGGGTCCTCACCCACATTCAGAGTTAAGTTTGCCAAACAAATCCCTACACTATTGGCCCTTTCGGCATCAACCCGTGGAGTGTGGACTGAAGTCTTACCCAAAGCAGTATGGGGGGATGATGGAACCAAGTTTTCGCACCCAGAGATGAGCATGATGTCGTTTTATTCCCTAATCCTACCTTTGCATAGATCAATAAGCCCTTAGGGCTTATCGATATAAGCTCCCTTAATCATATTCGATACCTATGCGATCATTCACGACTGTCTTTCGCGGACCCTCAACAGGTGAACCAACCACTTACATGCCTTTGTGATTACTCCTAATTCCTTATTTACCCAAAATGACTTAAGTGTTTGATAAATTTAACATGCAACAGGATATGCTTCGCTTAAACAATTATTATTACTTGCGTTCAAATGACAATATAAATCATGTAAAATCATGGAAAAATACAGTATTAATTCACAAACCCATCATTCATCATAACATAATAACGTATCCATTCATAACAGAAATAAATAGACAAAACACAGGAATTTCTGGAATAATCTATTTATTGATGCTTCAGTTCTTCTTACATACTAAATACTTCCCTACACACACAGCTGCAGGGTTCCACGCACTCAACTACAGACTCTACTCTAGGCCTCTGCGCACACAGCTGCAGGGGTCCATGCACTTAGCTACGGACTCTACTCTATTCCTCCGCGCACACAGCTGCAGAGCCTCTCTTCTACTCCAAGACTTCTTCGCTCTTACTTCTAATGACCCATTACATCTTCATTTATCTCTACTATTCTTATGCCTTAGACTCTCTAAGACTCTCCTTTTCATACAATCCCATGGTCCACAGACCATGGGTATATCTACTAAAGCTGACACAACTTACATAACAGAAGGGTAAAACCGTTTATGAAACTTTACTATCCACGTGCTCCATGACCACATCTTGCAGAGAATTTACTTTCTTTACAACAAAACTTGGGCTTTTTCCCCAAAATTGACCCTAGGGGACCCTATCCCAACAAGTATGCTTATGTAAGAATTTAATAATTGTGCGAGAGGCCCACAAAGGCACTGGCACCTGCTCATCCCAATCATCCATGTTGGTTGAGCATATCTTGGTTAGGCCCTTTTCTAAGATCTTATTGAAAGCTTCCACCATTCCATTTGTTTGAGGGTTATACGGGTTGCTCCAATGGTGTTGTATCATGAAGTTTTGAAGTAATGAGGAAATTATTTCATTTATGAAATGGGTCCCATGATCACTAGTGAGACTTCGGGCGCACCCAAATCTTGAGATGATGTTCTCAAAGATAAATCTGGCGGTAGTGTCTACAGTATAGTCCTTAACTGGTGTGGTCTCCACCCATTAGGTAAGGTACTATGTGGCAGTGATGATATATCTAGCATGGGAGTGGTGTGCTAGCGAATTGATAGGTCCTATAAAGTTGACTACCCATTTCTCATAGTGAGCGTACTAGTTTCAAGTGAAGTTCATCTCAGTGTGATGATCTTCCTACCCTTTGGAAAACATCATAGCTTCTAGCATATTCCTTCGTATCCTTGAAAACCATGGCCCACCATAGCCTTGTCTACAGTACTTTCCTTATGGTGGCATTTTTTCCAACATGTCCTCCTACAACCCATGAATGATACTCACATAATACATCTTATCTCTCATGGTTGACAACCCATCTGCGCAACAGTTGATCAAGGCCCAATTTTTAAAGTTGTGCTACAATCAATTGATAATCTTTAGCTTGGATGACCATATGCCTATGTTGTGTTGTTGTGTATTCCTTTGGACATTTACTTGTAGCTATAAATGTTATTATATCCTCCAAGTATTCTAGTGTCGCTTAAATTCCAAATAGATTAGTGTCTGATAGCTGATCATTAAAGGATCCTCCACTTTCACCTGACTCTAATCGCGAGAGGTGCTCGAGCCCCAAATTCAATTGGCTAGGCTTAACAATTACCTCCCAACAAGTAACGTCCAAACTTTTGGAGTGAATATACCATCGCAAGTGCCTCACGCTCAGTTATGGTATAGTTTTTCTCTGTCTTAGATAACTTTCTACTAGAAAAATAAATGGAGTGATCGAGGTTCCCTTCCCTTAGTTGAGATAGAACCACTCCCAAAGCAATACCTGAGGCATCAATGTGGACATGGAATTGCATTTTCTAGTTTGGGTAAACTAGGATCGGTGCACCTGATAATTTTTTTTTTTTTTTTTTTTTTTTTTTTTTTTTTTTTTTTTTTTTTCAGTATATTAAGTGCAGCATCACATTCTTTTGACCATATGAACCGTTCAACTTTCTTTAACAACTTCTCCATTGGTGCAGTAATCATAGAATAGTTGCAAATAAACCTTATGTAGTACCTTGTGTGGCCCAAGGTGGACCTGAGTTGTTTTACTCTTCTAGATGGATCCATTTCCAAAATTTGATCAGTAATTGATCTAAGACAAAACAATAAGGTATTACAGACTCATGTGCATGGATGTGCCTATGTTATTTATGCAATGGATTGATAAGATTACAAAATACATAGGCAATGAAGCAGTTAAGGAAAACAAAATAAGCAACACATATAAACACAACAAGTTTAATAAGGAGTTCACCCAACACTCCTGGGCTACGTCTCTTGGTCTAGCCTTCAGTGGTGGCCTCTCGATTACGTTTTCGAAGCAGAGTTTTTACAATGGTGAGCTCAATTTGAGTCTCACTCAACAAGTATAAATTGGTAAGACTATACTTGGATCCCCCAAGTCTCTAGAGTACACAGACTCTCCTTACTGACTCTTGACCTCTATTGGTCATAGTAGTATGAGCCCAAACTGAGACTCATACATGACATGCATTACAGAGGAGTGCGCTTGAACTTCTCAAGCCTCTTCTGTAGTACACAGACTCTCTAACCCTCTCTGTCTCTATCCTAATTTTGGCTCGATGCCACCTTTGCTTCTGTAGGTCATCTCGGCTTCTTCTCTCTGCTTTCGACTTATGGCCATTAACTTAACTTTCTTCTCTCTCTGTTAGTTTGTGGATTTTAAGCCAATTTGCTTCCTGATTGTTTGTTTCTGGTTCCCAGCTATCTGGTTCCCTTGCCTCTGTCCATTTGAATCCCTTTGTCCTGTGTAATCAATCACTGTATAGCACCTCACAAGGAGGTGGCCACCTATTTCATAACGGATGAGTGTCAGTTCTCTTGGACATATTTGAAATAGTTGTTTTTTTCGTTAACTCCAAGAATTCTCGTGAAACACAACCTTCTGCCAACGTATTGTCCATATCGGACTTCAAATCCGGTCATCCATCGGAACGCATCTCTGCCATTGATCTCGGGGCCTGAGATCCTACGATTTTCGTTCATATCAGGCGGGTGAGTAGCATGATGTTTACCCATCCAATGTGAGCGGTTCTCTCTCTCTTCCCCGAGCTGCATGGAAATCGTTGTATGGCATCGAACAGAACTCGGTTGAAACCACTTACCACTCGAAGACCCTCTGATATTCTGCCGGTTTTGTGGAATCCCGCTTGTGATGCAGGAAAGTGTTCCCTCTGCGGACAGAGGCAACCGCTCTAGCCCTAGAGTGGGTCTAGTCACAAACAAGGACAAATCAAAAATAGTTCAAGTTGGAGGCCTACCTCAACCGGTGGTCGATGGAGTTCCATTGCACTGCTCCAGCTTCCGCTTCCTTCTCCTAATGAGTTATCAACCTGAAACAATGCAAAGGAAATACAACAAAGCACGTAACTGGAACAACAATGATATATTTACTCATAGAGTCAAGAAGTCATGAGCTATCTAGTACATTGCATACAAGACATAGGAAAACATCATTGATTGCATTAATTATGAAATAGAGTAAGCTTACAACCAAGGTCTTGACGTCACAAGCCTTCTCAGAGGGATCCAGCCAGCATGTTCCTCAAGCATTCACTCTTGAAAGTGGATCTCCCAATACACAAGTCTCTCTCACTCACAAGTTTTACACAAGATCAAAGGCACTTCACAACCTTCCTCAAGCTATCAACAAACCCACACTTGTCACACTCACACCAGCTATCTAGCAAACTCACAGTACTATCAGCAACACTCCAAAAACTAAGAATTACCAACTAGTAGCCCATAGCAATGGTGAGAGTTTAAATAGGAGAAGGAGTCTCCATGAAAGGTGGGAGGATGAGATTATCTCCAAGGAAGGTAGCACAAGTGACAGAACAGCCATGCCAGAGAAAGGAGGGTGACATAAACAAGGCCAACAACCAGGTCTAGAGTCATCTGGAACAAATTCGCCCAATCTAGATCATCGCGGGCACATAACTGGTATGTCATGCTGACATCGCTTCTGAATAACATAGATAGTCAGGTCAACGCGGGAAACTACAAACGATAGTAGCGCTGGCACATGAAATTTGACCATCATGGGAATCACATGTACTTCCGCGATGGCAGCGCTTCTGGACTATTTTGGAGCGCTCATCAGCGCGTTTATTTGGCCAATAGACGCGATGATGTAGAAACCTTTGGAAAAGTGGGTCATTTGGCAACATCATAGAGCATTTTTCTAACATGAGCATGTATGACTTGGACACATGACACAGTAGGAAGACTGAATTGAAGATAATGACAAATTATTATGTAACAGATGCCCCCTAAGGTATGAAGCCTGAGAGAGAGGGAGGGGTGAAATTCTTTACGAAATTGACTGAACTAGAACACCATCTAGAAGAACCTGCACGCAAGTACAACTGATATCTATGATAATGAAGTACATGTAGTCTAGGCATGGGCATAGCCATCCAAAAGACATACGAAATAGGTCTGTGGTATGGACACAGCCATCCAGCTAATGATACCATGATGATGACAAAGGTATGGTCGCATCCATCCATGAAGACTCAGGTATGGTCGCAGCCATGCATCAACGAGTCATGTAATCATAAAACTAATCCACGCAGCCCGAACATGTGTAATCTGAGTTCGGGGTCTTGAATCCATCCGATCATAGTACAAATCCTAACATGTGAATAGACGTGTTGAGGTCGAGCATGATAGAGCATCGCTTGATTACCAGTCAATGATGAAAACCATTAACAAGCACGAGAGAAACCACCAATAATGCCAATGGCTCTCAAGGTATTATCCAGCACAATCCATGAAGTGTGAAAAAGGAGCTAAAGTCGAACACCCGTGGAATCACCCAATCGACGACCAATGATGAAAGTCGACCGTCAGGTGCGAAGAACTTGCCATTGAGGCATGCAAGCTCTAAGGTACCAAAAGGGATCTCTAGGTAAATCTCTTGGATAATGAGCCGATGTCGACAGGAGACGACCAGTTGCAGGAGGTCCATAGTGTTTCCCCCATCAACGACGTGAGATAAGGAACAAGAGGTAGATGGCGAAACAAAGAATCAAAGGAAAATGCGAGGGTGTAAACTACAGAAGGATTGTACTCTTGAACATGTCGGCGACACGATTCCGGAGGGAGGTGGCAGCATTCAAGCACCAAGGGATCAGAGGCTCGATGGAGACGGCATGAATCGAATGGAATGAGGCTAGAATGATAACCCAAACCCGCGGAAGGCCAAATGACGATGTATGGATGTCCTAACCCGACAAAAAGCAAAGTGTCGATGTTCAAGAGTGACTAGCTACCATAGACAATCAATGATAAACCTGTTGTTGAATCCAACCTAGTAATAGTTTAACGAGCCCTAGGAAGGAGAAGCTCGAGCCTCATCATGGTGACGAGTCCAATGTCGTCAGGGTTTAACGAGTCTGACATAGGTAAAACACGTAGTCTTTTTCATGTTTAGAGAGTTTGACAAATACACAGAAAGGAAAACTCCAAGGGGGTCCTTTTTCATAGAGTTGTGTCTCTTGAGCCCGAAAAAGTATAAAACAATACTCAAAAGAATCGCTCGACCATTACGATCAAGGAGTACTTTTCGTAAGTAGTAACTTCGACCCAAAAAAAGTAAAAAAGCGGTCAGAAGTACGTCGTTCGTAACCAATAACGAGCCTGAAACAACAAAAGCCTGGCGATCTTTTTTGTGTTTAAACAGTCGAAAAAAGAGCTTAAAGGTGACCACCTCTCGTTTCTTTTAACGATTCAAGAGGGAAACTCGGCAATCTCTTCATTCTTCATGTTGGAAAAGAGCTTAAAGACGACTTTCCGAGATCAAGTGTATATCAAACCATCATAATTCCACCACCTGAAGCTCTACACAAAAACACATCACACGTAAACCCACTCGAACTAAAATGAACAATATTCATAAAAACATAGTTAAAAAACATATTTTGACTCTGCATATGGTAAAACTATGAGAAAAAACCCACATTTATAAAATGCAACTTTTAAATTTGCAAAAATCACTATAAAAAGGAATTAACCCATTCATTTTTACCATAGCACTTGTTCAATTTACCATGGAGCAACTTGGAACACTGAAGTTGGCGAGTGAAATTTGGCCCCATCCGTGCATCATTCATCCCGAAACTGGTTCCAGGTAAACAGGCGTTGCCATGCACTTCATTTTAATTCTTTTTTCATGTTTTTTGAATGTTCCAAGTGTTAGTTTAGGCGGATTTTCAAACTGCCGCTCGGTCATCATGGGTTTACCCTATTGGGTCCGCGATGGCCGAAAATATTTTACACAAGGCGCACCCCGATCATCGCAGAAAGTGAAAATCCATTATCGGGAGGAATTGCATCAAAGAGATAAGAATCAAAGAGCACTAAATCATACCACACAGAAGCCTAATTGCAACATGTCATAATTGCTTGTAAATGAAAGACTACTTAGATACACATATATAAAAATTTTAAAGAATCGGATAATCAATTGACTAACACACAATTGTTCCAATAATTGTTCTTCATCATTAATCTATGCAAAACATCATTACATTGGGCTCAAGAGCCTCTCTCCCATAGTACAGACTCACAAGATAGATCAATACACAATCATACAAAATAGCAGACACAGAGCGGCTCTACTAGCTCCGCAATAATATTCCAAACTCCAATACCCTTCCTCTCTCTGCCTTCTCACTCATCCCTCCTTATCTTTACGTGCAAGCCTAGACTGCCAGTTCTTTCTTGGGGTCATTTGCTTCTTCCTTGCTCGGTTGTTCCTATTGCTTGGTTGTTATTGTTCTTTTCTTGCTCGGTTGTGGTTGCTTCTTTCCGACTTTCCTCCACAACTGTCAGTCCTCAATGAGTTCCTTCCTCTTTCCCGACTATCTCTCCCGCAACTTTCCAATGGCTATCTTTGCCACTTGTCATTGGCCTCCTAGCTTATCACTAAAACTCCTTAGTTCCTCAGAAACAAAGGCCCCAACAAAAATCAAGTGCAAAACATTTCAACTCATCAACAGAACTTAGACAAGACCCAATACTGAGAAGTATACATCAAAACACCAGTTCACAAACACTCTCCAAGTATAACAAGTAAAGTGTATGCAATTGCAACCAAAAGTGTCGTTTTGTGACTAGGAAATATGTTATGACTATGAAGTGCACTATAGATGTTCTCGATGGCCCGATGACACTTAAGAAAGAACAAGGATGCTTGAAACATGTGTAATAACATGAAACGACACTTGATGACCAAAAGCAACAATCAGTACGACAATATGTAGGTTCCAAAATTTGAATGTGGCGCAATTTTGGAGGGACCTGTTCTAGCAGCGACAACGACATAATATGAGATCATCTAGTGCATTAGGTAAGTGACTTATATGTTGGCTCTTCCAACCCATTCCAAGATTCGTCAAGTGTTTCATACGTCATATTCGAAGAAGGTCATGGAATTAAAGTGCAAGGTGAAAACCAACTCACTAAAACTTAATGAAGAAAGATCCACTTGGAACTAGTTGGAAATAGTGTTGGATACTAAAGAGCACGAATTATACCAATGCATGGTCCATGAAGTATTGATCTAGTGGAAAGATATGTAACCCAAAGATGCCACTTAGGAATCAACCACAATTCTATAGCAATTTCCTTATCTTTAGCCTTGAGGACAACATTGCTTTTGAAGGGAAAATGCATGTTAGAGTTCTACTCTAGCCTTCCTACTTTAAGTTACCTGGGAATTAGTAGAATGTTATATGCAACCATGCTCTTTGAATAAGGCCCATTAGATAGTAGTGAATAGTTATTTAATGTATCATCTTTATATGGTCACTAAGTAGTTGGTGTACCCATTAGTGATGGGACCACAAGTAATTTGAATTTTACTATTGAAAATCTATGTAAATAGATAAATAGGTATGGAATGTTTGTTATTTCTTTATACTTTTGTTGAATGAAAATTCATCCCACTTTAAAATATAAATGAACAACACATTTTTTTTATTATAATATATATATATATTTCATTTAATTCTTATATTTGAATTTCAAATTATTTTTTAAGCACATGAGAAACCAGGCTTATTATTGTGTTACTCCATTTTGTTAGACAACCTTTGCTTGGTGTTATGTCCACTCTAGGGACCAAATTAAATGATAGTCCAGAAGTACCACGTTCAAGTAGGTAAAAGGTGACAACCCTTCTATGGGTGCAAGTTGGGAAGCACGAGGGTTGACTTGAATGGGAGGGTGGTTGCGTAGGGTACACGTTTATGTGAACATTTGACGAGTTACACCGATTAGAAGGACAAGGTTTACCACAAGTTGCGCCTAAACGCCCTAAATGTCGAACCCTTTCGGCCTTCACAGGGGGTGGTTTTGGCGCAACGTAGAGGTCGTGGTTATTAACTCGTGGCATCCACTCACTGTAGGAAAAGGACGTCGCGCTATTTCAGAGATTTGTAGCGGAGCAATGATGGATTGGATCCACCCGTCACGTTTTCATTGGGCATAAACATCGGAGCCCTCGTTTCACTGCAGCGCATTACTGGAAAATCAACGGCTGGAAATGGACAAGCCGGGCCGCCTCCGGAATCTTGCCTTGTAGCCGCCTTCACTGTAGCAACGATTTAAATATGAATCCTGTACTGCTTTTTAACCAGTGACATGAAGACTTCGATAAAGAAGGGTAAAATATGTCGGTAATAACGTTGGAGAATACGTTACGGCCAAAAGGAGCGAAAATTGGCAGAAGTGCTTGTAGAATGTTTGGTATTATCTCGCTACGGCAAAAAGCCTGGTAATACTCGTCCTTTTTGAAAAAAAAATTGAAATTTCGATTAATTCCAGTGGAGTGCAAATTACTTTTGAGAAACCGCAAGGACTGACATTATATGAAGGGTTTAAATGCCGGGAATATTTTGGAACTGCAGATACACTGAAAGAGCACCGGAAAGCTTGCTATTTCTTTGTTTTTTCTATTATATTTTAGAAAGCGCGGACCGGAATCGTACTAAATATGCTCTAGAAGTGTCCTTACAGGAAATAATTTTTTTAATATGGTAGATATTGGACAAAAGCGGCAGAGGAGTGGTTGAAATGATATTATTTTGTCTTTAAATATGTCCAAACCTTTCCTTTCGAAGGACTGGAGCATACAAGAGCACCTACCGTGAGTTCTTGTCTTAAAAGTGATGATAAAATAATAGGAATCTTCCTCCTGTATTGCTCACGCGATTACTGCTTTGAAGCCTTTCAAAGCTTATCTCGGCTTTTCACGCTGAAAGGTTGAGGTAGACGGCACTGGCCGCGGAAAAAGGTTAAGCATACCGTTATTCTTAGTTAATTTTAATTTCGGAGTTCTTTAAGCGTTTTGAGTTAGCTTATTGGACAATACTCGTCTCGGCATTCGATGCCAGCAGTGCGATGTAAATGACAGCAGTCCTGTGTGCAAGGATGCCAGGAGTCGGCGGGTTCGATCTGCGTGCCAGAGCTCGGATAGAATTCGGTTTATCCTGAGAACCATATCGTCCGGACCTTTGCGTTCCTAATCTGTTAAGGGATCCAGTCCTTCGAGGCCCGGAGATCGACCACAACATTTATCACCGTAACGGTTAGTAGATTCCTAATGCTTTAGGGAGTATCACGAATGAATGTTTAGCAGTTTGAAAATTTGAGGAAAGCTCTGTGAATATTTAAATAAAATCTCCAGAAGCCATGTCTCTGTGCACCTGGGCTACTGTAGTCTCCACAGTCCCGTCACAGAGCGTCGGTAGCGTCGAGACTTCGTCCTCAGAGAACTTTTCCGGAAATCTTCCAGATAAAAGAGGTAAAATGGCGTTCCCTTCAAGATTTTGCTTATTTTCACGGTTATTCTTAATGCTAATCATTCGCCGTTTAATTAATTAGATGCAGAACCGGTTCCTTTGCCGACCTTCCTGTCCTTTCTTGAACTTCTTGAAGAGTTGAACCGCTTTGAAAACGATAGCAATGCCAAGGACTTCTTTGGTCGAGAGACCTTTTATTCATCTTCAAACTTCAACAGCACTCTCGGCGATGTTGAGCCCAAGAATGACTTCGACCTTGATAGCTTGTTAAATGACGACATTCTCGACTGTGAACCTACAATCTCTGGCATAGAAACCTTTTCTTGCTCTACGCCAGAGTGGATTTCCGAACCCGCTCTGTCCTATTTAAATTCTGGCTTCTACGCTGCGGACTTTTCAGACGACTTCGCCGTCGAGTTTCAAGAGACAAAGCAAGATTTCGACGCCAGCAAAATCTTTATTGAGAAGGGCTTCTGCGACTGGTCTCCGGAACTTTTCGAGGAGGTTGAACACAATAATCCTCCATTAAATGAAACAACCGGCGCTGAAGCTCGGGACCATGAATCCAAGGAAATTTGCATTGCTGCCTCTGGCAAGCGGAAAGCTTGTACAAGAAAAGAACCCGTCAAACCGAACAGGAAAAGAAAGAGTAAGTATTATCTAGCATTAGATGCCAGGATGTGACGAATTACACAAACTTTCTTTCTTAGGTAACATTATATGAATCTATGATACAGTGCTTATTATCTCTGTTGCCGTGGGCAGGCACGAATGATTTTTCAGCGTCAGAAATCTCGATTAAGTCGCTTGGTAGGACATATAAGCCGGTGAAGTACTGAGACTTGAGGAACTCGGCAAGCAAACCACCTACTCAGATATCAAGGTATCATCTGAAGCTTTTCTTTACCAGTGGTACAGTCTAATCATGCTGTACAAGTTCCGGCGCACTTGCGTCTCTTTTCACACGGATCTTTTCCCTTATATTTTTCTCCAGTTCTTTGAACTTTGTACAGAATACGGTTACATCCCGTTCACGTTTGCCGTCAAGCATACGGATTTTTATGTACGATCGATGCAAGAACAATTTTGATTTCTCATCCTGATCCAACCATTGCACCTGCATTCCAAAATTTTCCTCTCAAGTTAAATGAATCAAATTGCTTGCCAGCTTTGAGACTTCAAAGTCCAAACGCATCTGGACCTTTCTGACGCTTGAATTTGAAAACTTGCTGTAACAGAAGTCTAGCTTTACCGGATGCTACGATTACGACCATGTAAAGGGTTTGATTAATGATGAGTTTCCGTTTTTGTGTTGTCTTGAACGTGGTTGCTTGGTTAAGATGTCACAATCAAATAGGTGAATGGCAGTGCACGGATGAAAGTGTGTAGGGATGAAATTGAAACTGAGTGCAGATAGTCCTTCCTAGAAAGGACCGAATTATTCCACGTGTTCATATGAGAGAGGTTGGCCAGATTTTCACGAAAGTATAGTGTTCTCAGAGGTGGAATTTTCCAAGGGATGGAATCTTGATAAACATTTAACTTCAAACAATTTTTAGTAATGGGAATTTTTAAAAATCTCAATCTGTGTGTTATATAGTTGTTTTTAGTAACTTTTTTGGGATGAGAGTTTTTGCTACCAAAATCAAATCTTTATTATTTTGTATTTACTTTTAGTAATGGGATTTGTTTTTAAATTTCAATTGAAATGGGTTATATAGTTATTAACTTTTTGTCCGTGTTTTATATAGTTGTTAACTTTTTATTATTGATAGGTTTTTTTTTTTTTTTTATAATAAATTAACGTTGAAATGTATTATATATTATTTTGTGAGTTATTTAAAATATGTTTTATAGTGGATTGAATCTGTACTTAGTTAAAATATGACTACGTAGTTAGATGTAAACTAGTTACAATCGATGAGATGAGTTGGTGTTATAGAGTGTTATAGAAATAAATAAAATATGTTATTTTATTTTAAATTAAAAACTAGTTACAATCGATGAGATGAGTTGGTGTTATAGAAATAAATAAAACATGTTATTTTATTTTAAATTAAAATAATAATAAAATTAAAAGAAGCAAATAAAATATGTTAGTTTAGATAATGGAAGAGATGAGTTGGTGTAACAGAAATAAATAAAACATTTTATTTTATTTTAAATAAAATTAAAAGAAGCAAATAAAATATGTTAGTTTATCTAGTATTGGTAATCTAGATGTGACATCTCACATTTTTGAATATTCTTATGCTTTATTGACTCAAGTGTATAATGTAATTTTCGCAAAATATAAAGATAATTTTAATGGATTAGAAGTTAAAAATGCATAATATCGATTAGAAGTTAAAAATCATAATATCGTTTGGAATCTAGATGCTCTAGCATTCACTAGTATAGTATACTCGTGCCTTCTTGAAATAGGGTATATAAATTAACTTTCACACAATATAAAGAGAATTTTAATTTATTAAAATTTTAACATGTTTATTTTACTTCGGATTATCTAATAATATTTATCTGGTGTAAGAATGATATTTTGTATAAAAGATAATTGGTTCATCTCATTAACATTAAATGTAATTTGCAATATATATTTGATTAACAATGTATATTGTTTTATTTATTTACTAAATGTAAATTTAATTATTTATTGTTTAAGTGGGAAAATAAATTTATTATAATATTTAAAGTTGGTTAATTATTTATTAAGTAGAGAAATTGGCATGGTATTCATATTTTTATTATCAAAATTCAGTTTTTTTTCTTTTTCCTTGGTAAGTTTGGATTTCAAAATATTATTCAAGGAATGAGTGATGTTAGGGACAATTTCATAGAGTGATGATTAGTTGAGAATAGATTAATTTGAGTTAGTAGGCTCACATGATTGCCTATTCCTTATTTTGGACCCTTACCTTAGCTACTTCTTCAAAGATTTTAGGTGATTGTGATTTCGTGAACCATTCATGAACTAGCTTATTAGGGAACGTAGATCTAAACAAACTTCATCTTCACCTCCATTCATATATATGATCATAGATGTACATGGAGGTGTCATGACAAAATTTGGTGAGTATGTCCATTCTTGTTTCATACCTAACAAGAAGTTGATAATGGTTGGCAAAAGCCTATGCTAAAGTCATGAAATTATCATAGGCGACACTTTTGAGATTGATGTACCTTTTGGCAACACTAGTAGTAAGAGTCCTTTGGAAAATTCATAGTCGAATATTATCATCCATGAAATAAGTTAGATGAGCACCATGGCTGATAGGTGGTTATATGTGTTGCAAGGACTTCTTCAGGTTTGCCATCGAATGTAGGAATGTTAATGGGAAAATTGGGGGGGCCATAAGCCATACAAGAATATGTTTCATGGGATCATTCATTAACTTCAGTAGATTAGGCAATGCAAGGGTTTCTAAGCAAGGTTAGTTGAATGATGTATGGGAAGGCGTTGGTGACCCCTACATCCCATATGGATTGGGTGATCGTCTCATAGCATGGATTCCAAAAGTGTAAGGGGTACTTGAAGAAGCAGGGTTACTAGAGGATTTAGCTCCAACACCCATGGTAGTATCTTAAGGGTTATTTGCCCCCAAGGGGTGGACCCCCACTAGCAAAGGGACTTTGAAAAGGTTGTTGACCTCTAGGATGAAAGGGTGCACTAAGAAGAAAGCCTCGTAGACTAAAATTTTGTCCAAAGAAATTGATACACAAATGATAGAATGTGTTATCAAGGATGTTTACCCCACCCACTTGGGCATTCCAAGCAAATTGAATATTACCTTCAAAAGCTTAGCTCCCTAAAGGTTAACTTCCTCAGGGATATGTGAACCCACTAGAAATGTGTGTGCCCCCAACTGCGATAGGGAATGGCATGGAGCTAGTGTTAGTATTCCAACAAAAAGGGAACCCAACATTGGGTGTGAACAAACTACCTATAGAGATACCAAGACAAAGGGATGGACATGTAGACCTAGATGTAGATGTAGGGTTTGAAACTCTAATAGTGGACGTAGGTATGATTCTCATTATGGAAATAGAGCCTCCATTAGATGTGAATGGAGGGAATGCAATCGAGGCACCTATGCTAGATGTACCAAATGGAGGAAAAAATGATCTTGGATTAGTTTACCAGCAGGAGGAGACAATTTTCGTTGGCATGGTGGAGACAGGACCTATGGTAGTCAAAGAGGTATAGAAGGGACCTCTAGGGCAACTTCGGTGACACTAGGTGTGGACACTAGGTTCTACATCTAGTGAACATCAGCTGAAATTGACTCTCGTTAATGATCATGACTAAACTAATCTGGTCAAATCTACGCCCCCATGACCTAGGAATATGGGTGACAAAATGGGGGTCGTAGGGAAATGGTAATGAGGTGGAGGAATTTCATCGACCACTTCTTGAATGATAGGTTCGACACCCTAAGAACCACCTAAAGTGTCCCCTAAGGTAGGTACGTCTATGTCAATATTGGGGTTAATCCTACATATATGAATGGGAGTACCCTCCTCCTCAAGTGGAAGGGCTCGAGATGTCGAGAACAACGTGCACTAATCTTGGCTATGGTAGCAATGAAAGATGTACGCATGTAAAACGAGAAACACCTAGGGCCAATAAACTCAACCAAAAATCACACCCCTAGCAAATCTAGGGAGAAAAAAAGCAAACTAGTAGATCAAAGGTGTCTTCCCTTGGTCCGAACTTGGTTAATTAGGTCCCAAGTTAACCACAAATAATGGATGAGATAGCTACTGTGGCGTCATGCTTAATGACTCAACGCCTGGTTCATGTATCCTTAGTTATGTGTGAGCACCCTTTAGGGGATCTGAGTGAGTACTGACCAATGTCCATCCCAGGTATAACAAGCATGCCCCACTTGCCATGACTTGTAAGGTCCTTAAGATTATGGCCACTATGGTTACCACCTACAACCAAATAACCTAGGGGAATAGGTGTGGGTTAGGTTGACACAGAAAGGAAGGGTCTCATGCCCAAAGTCTCCGAAAAGAGACCTTCATATGAACATAGACCACACCACCAAGACCAAATGAATCAAGGTTATCACTTCCTCATATGTGCATAGACCACACCACCAAGACCAAATGAATCAAACTTATCACTCCACCAATCCTAGTGTGACCTAGTGCTTGACCCTTGTGTTAGAAGGGCTTACCACACAATGTATAATTGAAATTGATTGCACTCCCTAACTAAAGATTCTAAAGTTTGTTTTGATGGCCTTGGAGAGTGTCCTCTCCAACCTATTCCAAGGCCCTAAAATCCTAAGCTAAGATTGATGTGCTACCAAAGAAAAGAAAAATGTGTGATTAATTTTATTATTAGTTGCTTTTAATGGTTGTTATTTAAGTGAAGGGTATATGGAATGAATATTATGGTGTTATTGACTTGTTTCCAAAGAAAGAGATGCAAAATATGAGCATGCAATTCTTACTTTCAATGAAAACTAACTAGAGTAGATTTAGATCGTTTCAATGCAATATGAATGCAATCTTCACCACTCTCTCCTTTATAAATCTAACATGCCCTAGTCAAATCTTAATCGAATCACTCAAAAAATCAAAGAAAAACCAAAGAAGGCAAGAAGAAAATTCACCCAAAACCTAAGACCCTACCTGAAAGCAAGCATGCATCAAAAGAATTCAACACATTCACTACAATAGGAAGAAAAATAAGGGTGACGGGACAATGGTGATAGAGTTATAACTAGCCCCAATGTCAGTGCCAAGAATCAAACCCAAGAGGATTCAACACCCTAAGAAAATACTATGAATATGCCTATCTGAAGTGACTTTTAGGGTGATTTGAATGAGAAGAAGCTCTAATGGATCATATATAAGAACAAAATATGCCATGGGCTTGTTGATGGTGCTGGAAATCTGTCAACCAAGGGGATCTCCCCGATGTGAAGTCTCAACTAGACCTCACACCATTTGGTGTAGGAGTCCCATCCGGTATAAAAGCATGTTTTCCATATACTTAGAGATATGCCTTGGCTCTGGCTGTCAGCACATGAGAGTGTTCGACTGGCATCTTCAAACGACAAGGTACGTGTGCCTAGTGAGTGCGTAATGTAACTGTGTCAAGGTTCTCTTACTGCAAAATGGGAAGAAAAGTTAGCCTCTAAGTGACAGGTAGTAGTATCACCTAGGAAGAGACACATGCGAACCAAGAATGGTATGTTCAACATACAACAAAATAGTCCACAGCGGATGTGACAATCCCTAAAACCAAAGTACAAGGGAAAACATGTACACCATCCAATAGAGTAGTCCACATGGATGTGACAGTTGTTATAACCAGTAAACAAGATAGGTCTGTCTAATGTCCTGCGGAGTAGTCCACAAGGACGAGACAACAATGATAAGCAATACAACACATCTTCAACAATGTAAGTACTAAAACAACCAAAGTAGTTCAACTATCTTAGTACAGGTTAAGAAAACATGCATTACAAATGTTTAAAGAGTAGTCTTACAAACATCTACAAAACATGCGTGAAAACGTGCTAGCCTTAACAGGCTTCTAAATTAAGCAAAAGTCCCAAGACACATTTATACACCATACATCACTAGTCCCAGTAGTGGGACATTGGAGCCACTCCTAGCTCCTCAAAGAACAACCTATAGAATCTCAAGGCTATGTGAGAGGAGCCAAGGTGAAAATTCCTTGCTCATACAATGGGAGGGGTATATATAGCCAAGGGTGGTGCTTGAACCTTGTGACTCTTGGACGAGCCTCATGACTTTTCAACTTCCAATGAATTTTCAACTGACGTGACTCTTCAACTTGTGTGCGTTCATTGGACTTTCACTTTACATTAAATTGAGTTACAAAGGATATGGCCCATCATGGTGATGTGGCCAAGACAACTCATGACACAACTCGACATGACACTATTGATATGTACTGACTGACTATGGTGTCTGTGTCCAGTTGCTACGCTGCTTAGTGATGGATGTACTCTTGGTGTGCTTTGTCTTATCTTCCACATGGCATAATGTTATGGGGTCTTTAATGGTCTTGATCTTGCATGATGGTTCAATACATATGTTCCTTTCATTTGTTGCTTGATGTCCTTGGTACGTCTGTCCAGCTACAAGCAAGTATTCTAGCATGTGTGTTCCTTCTTCATCCCATTCGTTGTCTTGCCATGATTTATCAGTGTAGTTGTTCCTACAATTCACTTGTGACGGGACAACATCAAATCTAAAATCTCCTAATCTAGCATGATGCATTGTTATTGTGTTCCAGGCGACAGGGAGGGAGGATAACTCACTGATACAACGCAGAGCGCAACTCAGGCTGGAATGAGGAACTCCGGGAGGAAAACTTGCACTGTCAAGGAAAACTGTGCAGTGACCACTAGGAGGTAAAATTGCGCAGTGAAGGACACCGGTGGCAGCTGCAAGGTGGGACCTGAGGGGCACTTTTGCATGGTTCTTGGAGGGAAGGAAAAACAGGGCTGTAGGGGACCTGCTGGGTAGTTTTGTACTGAGAATGACTGTGTAGTTTTGGAGAACAAGGCATGACAGGAAGTAGAGGGCTTGCTAGGCATGACTCAGTTTTGGAGAATAGTGTAGGATAGATAGTAGAGGGCCTGTTAGACATGTCTGCCTAGTTTCTGAAGGCAGTTCAGAGCAAGGCAGTAGAGGACCAGTAGGACACGTCTGCGCAGTTTTGGAGATCAGTGTAGACTTAGGTCTTGGTGTAGTGTAGGGTTTCGGTAGAGCAGAAGGAGGCTTGATGACTGTGCTTGAGAAATGCACAGTTCAGTTTGAACATGGAGGCAATTTTTGCATAGTTCTGGGAGGCAGACAGGCTACTCACCTCTTAAATTGCGCAGTGCAACTGACCTAGAGGGCAACCTCAAGAAATACACAGTTCTGGGCAACAGAGCAAGGTCACTGAGGGCTGAGATTGCGCAATGCAACTCCGTCGGGATCCGATGGAAGAGGGTTGTCCGTTCGGACAACTTTTCAGGAAAATGGCTAAGTGTTGAAAGTAAGTGAACTTGTGTAGACTTAACATTGTGATGATACACTTAGCATACTTCAACGACGAGAAAACATAGACCACCAGTACAACAAGACAAAATATGCCCTCGGTGAGACTGCCTTAGAGCTAAAAGCGATAAGCGCGACACTTGAGATAGACCTTCGGACAACCGTGACAACACTTGAGCAACAATGCTTACAACTTTGTGTATGAGTATGACGGATGTTAACATAGCAAAGACAAAACTTCAAACTCATTAGAACAAGATCGAAAGCATGAAAAAGCAATCAATATGCCAAAAGATGATCATTGGTCGAATAAGCAAAAGGGTGAAAATACTTCATGAGAGCTCATGGGGTGAGCTCGAGTGTTTACAACCATCAAAAGAAAAACCAAGGAAGGCTCTAAAGTTTGGATGTAAGCCAAAATTTTGGAGGGTGTTGCAGCCACTATAACACTTGGCAACACACTAGTTGAATATCAGCTTCTCTGCTTTGGTTTGTTTACAGTCAGGGTCTTGGCTTTTTGGGGAGTATTGATTCGTTGTGCAGATCACTTTGGCTTCCCCACCTACCCCGTGGACAAACATGGTTCACCTTGTACCGACTCAATTGAACACAACAAAAGATTAAGCCAGATCACAATATTTTGAATTGGGAAGGGTAGTTTAGCTTGTGAGCTTAAGATTTTCAAAGTATAGATTTTCATCTCTGGTGTTGCTCCGCTGCCAGCAACCCTGGATAGTACCCCGACAAAGTCACGCAGGAACACAAGCATTGTGTTACACAAAATATTGTCACCATGACTATTTGCAGTCAGTATGGGTCTATCATCATTCATATTGTCCTCATAAGCAAGTCTCAAACCTCAGCTCTTAATGTCAAGCTTTGAAAAGGAGAGAAAGACCTTAAAAATCAATAAAGCTTTGGTTCTGCACTTTCTCTCACTGTTGCCTGCGGTCCCGCACCCCCTGTACATGTTACCTGCGGACCTGCTCGCTCTGTTTCTAAAGGAGTGGGTGCAGACCCCTGTGAAAGTAAAAAAGGCGCAAGTTTATTCTTAAAAAACTCACTTTGGGTTAATTCTAGATGATTCTAGAAGGAATCTTGACGTGGATGGTTCGCTCCTAGGTGGTTCATGCATCTCAAAAGTGAAGGAGCTAATCCCTTGATGAGAGGAGCTTATCCCTTTGAAGGAGGGCTTTATCCGTTTGAAGGAGGACCTAGTAACTTCTCTCCATTGCACTATAAATTAAGGCATTGGGCTGGTTGCTAGGGAGGTTAGAAGCTGAACATTTTTTAGGGTAAATGCTGTTGGAATTGAGACTTCCTAGTTAAGCTTGAGAGGAGAGATCACATACCTTTTGGCTTCATTGGGAAGAGAGTGAAACTTGTCAAAGTAGAGGAGACTTCTTGATGGACCATAGGAGGATCAAAGTTCTTCTTTGATTTAAATTAATACAATCAGATTCATTTTTCTCAACAAATTGTCTTATGTGATTTGTTTCATGAATTCCTTGATCATCATGATAAGTATGCTTTATTATATTGGCTTTTCAGGTGCTATTTAATTTGTGTGCTTGTTTGTGTTTGCAGATTCTCTACAAGGGAGCTCATTTGGATCAATGGAGCGAGGCTTCCAAAAACTTGCATTGGACCCAAGGTAGGCCTAAAACACTTGTTTGCCTTTATTTATAAATTTCATATTTAGAGAAAGGTAGAATTTGATTGGTTTATTTGTCGCTAGATATCATTAGATACTAGGGAGGTCAGTCTTGTCCGCAAGAACGACTCATTTCGTGTGACAAAATGGCGACTCCGCTGGGGACTTGATTTTTTGATTTGCTTTTACTTTGACTTGAGAAACTGTGTTTTTGTTTCTGTTTTTGGCTTGATGTGTGTGGGATTGGGTAAGTTTAGTTAATATTCAATTATTTTTTGTTTTTCATACTTTTGGGAGAGGACGACACCCTCTGCTTGTAACACAGTGCGGACGTATCCGCACTTTTGCTTTACACACAGAGCGGTACCGCACCTGTGTGGACTGTGGGCCTGCGGACCCTGTCAAAAAATTTGAAAAAATTAAGATTTTCTCTTTCAGTCAGCTTAGGATTTGTTTAGGTGTTTTTTTCCTCTGCCTAGACCTGCATATGACTTGTCAGGAACTTTTCTTAGGTTAATTCCATTGGCATTAGTGTTTTAGGTGAAATTCCTAGAAGTTTTGGTTGTCGGGCTTGGTTTTCATTTTGGTCTTGTAGTAGCTCAGAGCTTAAGCCTTAGAAGCCTCAGATCACCTTGGTTTTTACTGGCCTTCTTATGAGTCTGACCGTTTGCAAAATCTGTGTTTGTTGAGGAATCCATCTTGTGTTTCTCTTTGCGAAACTTCGAAAGGGCTTGTGTTAAAAGTTTTGGATTTCATTTTTAGAAAAGAAAACAAAAATTGGTTGTTTTTTGACTGATTTGTGATTCTGGACAAATTAGTCCTTAGTTTGCTCATAGCTAAGTAAAACATCCTTGAAAAGAAATCTTGTAAGCTTTTACTTCAAATAGTTTTTTAAGATTTATAGATCTCAAGATTAGATTTATCCATAGTTTTGAGTGTTTTATAAAAAATAAAAAAAAAATCTCTTTTGGAAAAAGTTTGTTTTTGTAGTATTTGAGTGTTTGAAAGAAAAGTGAAATTTTCGTGAGCATAACTAGTTGTCTCGTTTTTGAGTGTATTGGAAAAGACAAAAAGCTCTTCCTTTGATTTGTTTGTTAAGAAAGATTTGTTTTTACAAGCATTTTCATTCTCAACTCTTTCCTAGCTAGAAATTCATTGAAGGAAAAAGATTGCTTATCATCTTAAAGTGCATTTTTTTAATGATTTGGAGTCGAATCTTCACACCATAAGTTTCATCTCCGCACCTTTTGACTTAAGAAAAAACCAATAAAAATAATGCTTAAAGGAAAATCTATCTAGTAATATTTTTATTTCTAGGGCTCTATATCACCAACATAGCTTAGGTTAGTATCTTGGAGTAGGGAGTAATTAACTCTCCAAGATAGTAAAACAAACAAGTAGCTGTATCTTGCGGTAGGAGGTAAAATCCAATTGTTATATCTATGCTCTGGGAAAGCTCCTCTTAAAGGAGAAGCACGAGATCATATCTGAACCAGTGTGGGAATCAATCCTTCCTCATTGGGAACGATAGAAGATATTCAAGTATTAAAAACGACAAATCTCGGATTAACCATTGTCGAGGAGCCTGGGGTCACTTGTTGGTAAACCTTGGATTATGTCAAGGAGCCTTCAAGGGGATTGAGCTTGTTACTCTGCCCTTGCGTGTGTATCGGATCGTCGACTGTTCCCCCAGGTATATTTTTTTCCGTTGGTAACCATAGTGACCATATTCTATAGGATTCTTTCCTAAGGTGACGGTGGAGGGAAGATCCCACTGTACTTGGGGCAGACGTCGGCGAAACTCACTTGGATTTTCTCGGGGGTTCTCTTCACTCGAGACGGTTTAGTGGAGAAACTTGTGCCAATCTATTCATTAAGCAGGTTGCCGGGGTAACTGTTCCAACCGCCATTTCTGTATTGAACTCTGCGACGTTGGATTTCATCACCAACTAGTGTTTTCAGTGCGGAAAGTTACTGTTTGTGTGTGGTTTGATCTCCTAGATTCTTTAGGCGTGTGATTTAGAATTGTTTGGTTCTTTAGAGGCTTTAGGTGGTTTTCATTGAGATTTTTCTTTGTTTGCATGTGAAGTAGTTAAAATATTTAATCGTGGTTCAATTACCGAGGAAGTCCCGTAGACTTCGGGGCCAACCTCCTGAGTTTTCACCGAGCCAGACTGAAGGGTTACGAGCCCTTGTAACTTCTAGAGACAGTAGAGTTGGGTCACATAAAGAAGGAGAGTCTTCGTTGGTTGTACATCCTGATTATCAAGCTTTAGTAACAGATTATAATCCACAATCTATTTCTTTTTCTGAAATTACTGGTAGTTTTTCATCTACTAGTGATTTAGGTGAGGAACCTGAAATATCTGAACCTGAAACTGAATTTGCTACTACTCCAACATTAGGATTTGCCTCTCCAACTTCTAGTGGTCCTGGTTCACCCAGGGTAGAAAGAGTAATTACCCAAAATATTCCTTCTGGACTTATAGCTATTGAAGAACTTGCTTCTCTGGAAGAAGGTATCACTGCCCCTGAAAATCAACCAACTATAGAACCTAGGGAGCGTGAATCAATCTTTTACAGTCCACCTAGGAGCAACGCTTGGTATCTTTCATTGACAAATTTTTTGGAAAACCCGGGACTAATTTTTTCACCACCTCGCATTCCTTTTCACCCAACACCTAGGGGTTATTATCCTCCGTTAAATATGTCAAGACAGTCATCCATGTTTTCTCAATCTCCAGAAACCTTTTTATACGGCGGTCCTTCTATTCCCTCTGGGTATCAGTCACTTACTGGTACTTTTTCGGGAGCATCTCCTCAACCTATTGAACAAGGGTTATTAACTGGAAATAATGGAACTAAGCCATTGAGTGTAGAAGATATTCTTATGATGTCAGGTACTATTCCTAATCCTCAACCTCAAGGTGGCCAGTTACCGCCTGGGGGGCAGCCTCAAAGTCCTCAATTATCGCCTGGGGGGCAACCTCAAGGTACCCAATTTCCGCCTGGGGGGCAACCTCAAGGACAATACATACCTACGGGACAATACGTTCCTCAAGGTCAAACCCAGGCTCAGTATGTACCTCAAGGTCAACCCCAGTATCAATATGTACCTCAAGGTTATCAACCTCAAGGTCAGTACCCAACCCAAGGTTTCCAACCACCTTCCGGTCAATCATTTGTCCAAGGAGCTGGAAATGTACCTTTGAATTATCGACCCTACCCTCAACCCGATTATGGTCCTCAATATTCTCAACCTGTTATGGGTCCATACCCCAGAATGAATTTAGTGTGGGATCCATCTCAATCTCAACAGATCTTGCAACCGAATGTGCAGTTTTCATCTCAAACTAGACAACCCTTGGTTTCTGGTTCACCCCAGCAACCTGTCCAGTCTACTATTCAAACTTTGGCACCTTCTGTAGTTTCTCAGTTTGGGCCTAGTACACCTCGTACTCCGCCTCAAACGACTGCTACAACTGCTGCAACATCTGTTCAATCTACCCCACCTACTTCTAGAGTATCGACAGCTCCGGTTTCAACTGTTCCTGTATCAATTCCTCAGACATCTTTACCTCAGTCTGGATCCACAATTCAGACTTCGGTTCAAATTCCTGTAGGACAACCTGGTCCAAGTACGGTTGTCACAAGTCAACATCAATTTACTTATCAACCATACCAGGGACAATACCAATTCGATCCCGCTGTACAGCAGCCAGTCTATCAGTATCAACCATACCCTAGGTATACATATCAACAACCTCAACAACTCCAGTACGGTCCGGTTAATCCTGGTTTTCCGGGAGGATATAATATCCCAAATGCAATTCCAATTCCTATTTATCTTGGATATCCTCCTCTTGGGGCTGGTCTCATGACCCAGGGTTTCAGGGACCCTAATCGTCAGTTACCGTTTATTGCAACTTTGGACTTGCCTGACTTGTCACGCCTTACGAACGATCCAATTAACTATCTTCTGTTTTGGCTGCCAATGCCGAATAAGTTACCTAGTGATATTCCTAAGTTTGAAGGCAAATCAGGAGAGGACCCGTCGAACCATGTGATGACTTATCACCTCTGGTGTGCATCTAATTCCATTTCAGATGATTCAATCCGTTTAAGGCTTTTTCAGCACACTCTAATTGGTCTTGCGGCCAAGTGGTACATTGAGTTACCGCGAGCCACTTTTTATAACTTTAATCAGTTAGCTACTTCGTTTTTAACTCATTTTCAGTTGCCAGTCAGATATGACAATGGCACGGAATTATTAACTTCATTAAAGTAGTCAATGTCCACTTACATTTTAGATCACATTCATGAATGGAGACGTCGATGGCGTTTAGTGAAAGTTTTTATTCCGGATCAGATCTTAGCTGAATGGTTTGTAAAATCTTTATTACTGAAGATCACTGAGGATGTAGCTAAGGTAGGAGTCGTTACTGAAGAGCAAGTAATTGCTCAAGCTCAGTACCTTGACTTAGTTTATACGCAGTCAGGTACGTTACACGAGAAAATCCTTGACCTTCCTAAACAAAATCAAATAACTGCACCTCTTTTAGGGTCTCATGCCGCTGATGGTATGATTGGTACGGTTAATACCAAAAGTAAGAAGAAATCTTCCAAGAATTTTTCTCCTATCATAACTTTACCAGATTCCTTGACAGGAGATTTTTCCGTAGAAATCTCCGTCGATATTCATGTTGTAGAGTCATCTACAGCCAAATCAAAATCCGGCGGTAAGAAGAAAGGGAAGAAGAAAAATAAAACAGGTAAAAATTTGAAAGAGAAACCAAAAAAAATGGAATCAACTGATGAGAAACGCAAACCTTGTTATCCTTGTCTCATTTGTGACGAAGAGCATTTTACAAGAGACTGCCCTCATCGTGCAGATGTTGTGAAAATTGTCAAAGGTTCCCAAACGCCTGCTATTTTGAAGGATCCTTTTCCTAGTCAAGACAGTAAGATGATAGGTTCTTCCTCAAATGCCTCCGAAGAACCCATAATGATGATGTCCCATGTTAGGATTGCGACTCGATCGCAAGATTATGGAAGTAAAGTCCTGTTGATGGTAAGGAAGCAGAATCTTCTCTTTCGAACCCATCAAATTCAACTCTCGGTTCCGATCCACTACAGATCGAGAAACCTAACCCAGACTTAGTAATCAAACCGCCCGCCAAGGGTATACTTTGAAAGTCAGCTTTCAATCCACATGCGAGAGCGGCTCAGAACTATAACATTGTTGAAGATTTGGCTATTTCACCTTCAACAATGTCGGCTTTGGAAGTGCTGCAATCATGTCCAGCACAACGTAAATTGCTATTGTCGGTTATAGGAGCTACTGATGTTCAGGACTCAAACCTTATAATTTTCGATCTAGAAAATAGTACATCACGCTTACCTCATCAAATGGCTTTCCAGATCCCAGTGTTAGTAAAAACCAAACCTTGTTATAGGATTGTGATTGATGAGGGAGCCTCAACGTGTATTATGTCAATACAGTGTTGGAGATCACTTGGTTCTCCTACACTAAATTAATCCCCGACGATTCTAAAGGCCTTTGATGGCCATGGGTTTCATCCTTTTGGCATTCTATAGGATTTACTTATAGGGGTTGAAGGCAAAACTGTTAATCTAGATGTGGAGGTGGTTGATGCCCCTCTAGATTACAACCTTCTCTTGGGTCATAGTTGGTCTTACGCTATGACAGCTGTCATTTCGTCGGTCTTTCGGCTTATAAAGTTCCTTCATAATGGAAAGATCGTAACTATAGACCAGCTGACTTACTTTTCATCCGACCTAGCTGTAGAGCTGTAACAAGGGCCTTTTTCACCTCTAGTTATCTCACATTACAAGTCAATCCGGGAGCGTTTTGTTATTGTAAAAGGTATCTCAATTTGAGGCTATTTGTCAGAGTAATGCTTAGTAGTATAGGTCTAATAGTAAACGGATGCTAAGCTATGGCTAAATTACTTTTGCATAAAGAAATCACACACAGCAACTTTACCAGTCAAGGGTACGGAAATAATAACCCATCCCTCTAGAAACTGATGAAGGAAAAGGAATTAGAGTATGGATCATGGATCTGGGAGCATAATAGCGTCTGCTGTGTCTCACGACAGCCTTGATCCTCCTCCCACACCAAACCAATAAATGCAAGTAAAAAGGAACAGCAAGAAAGCAGAATGGAACGGCAATTCAGAAATGGAACAACAGTAAAAGGAACGGCAGTAAAGAAACTAAATCTCGCGAGTTCAACACTCTCAATTCTTGGCATCAACTTACATACAAAGAAAGAGCAATCTTTTGTACAAGTAGATAGCTTAATCAAATGGAACAACAAACCACCATAAACAGGAAACGTCAATCATATACAAAAGTAGACAGCTGAATCAAATAAACAGGAAACGTCAATCATATGTACACATAATCTGAAATGATCACCAGTAGTCCACACACAACGTTAATTCCATCTTCTTATGATCGTCACTCCAACCATATGTAGCCAAAACATTCCACTTATAAATTCTGTAACAGAAGTGAACAACTCATAACAATGTTATGTGATTAATTCTGGAAATATGATGTAAACTTGTTACAAAGGTTTACAAAAGGAAAAACTACTGATGAACGAGTATGGAATAGCATGTAAGTATATCAGATTATTAAGAACAATAAACAAACCACACAAAGCCAAACTGTAATGATACAATCAGCCAGTGTCCGTTGGAGCCGGGCCCTTAGCTTCCAATGGCACACTGCCGTTGCTTACTTCAGATGCAGAGAGAAGGTAACACCAAATATATTATATTAACGCATCAATGATAATACAGCAAAATTAAGTCTCAAAGAGACTCGATAGTCTGAGTTTAACCAACTGTGAAGTCTGTAAACAGAAAGTAAAGATACAAGATAATCAAAAAGTCCCTGAAGTCTTCGATGCTGCCCCTTTTTATACAAGTAATGGTGGAGTTAACTAGACAACAAAATAATTGAAAGTAACGATCCCTCAGGATCAAAGATCCTGAGGGATCTGTTAAACTGTTAACTCCTCTCTTTTCTTTGCCTAGTCTTCCGAACTGACAGTCCTTCATCTCGTCCCGGATTGATCTGCCGTGATTTACTCGCCCTGGTCTAGATTTTATTTGGTTTTGGAGGGACAGCCGTTATCTCCTCATGGAACTCTTGTTTTGCACCGCGCCTTCCTCCTTTTGTCTTTTCCTGCATAGAGAAGATAACTATTAGTAATTGGGTCATTCGTGCTCATTTTCATTACATTCTCCTTATTTTATAACAAAGAAAAGGTTACAACTATTGCTTGAAACACCACTAAGTTACTCGTTAAAACATACCTTTCCAATGCTCTACACACCCCCTGGCTTACTCTGTTTCATGGCCTCATGAAAACGTTATAATTAACATGGAGAGCGGTAAGAGAATAGGCGGGAGAGGGCACCTCGTGAGGAGGTCTGCAACCATGGTGAGCAACCAGATTATCAAAGAATTGATTCAATTGATCTGCAAGCATATCATACAAGACCTGGTACCCAGGTGCAGGGTGCCAAATAATTGGGATACGGAACCGGTATCCTAACCAAGACGACCCAGCTTGGAGAATGCGCTGGCCATAAAGGCTCAACCGTTCAGCAGCCAGCTCAAAATTCTCGTATTTGAATGGCTCCCTGAGCTGGATGCTTGGGGTAGAAGTCCGATAGTGGAATTTGGCAGCATCCTTAATAGCCAGAAACTATTCCAAGCTATTTCGGATCAAGTCCTCATGCATGGGTCTTAGCAGTTCTATGATGCCCGAGGTTCTCATAAGGCTTTTGTGTGATTGCCATAGGTGGACTGGGTTTCTAGGCTCGGCCCTGACCCATAGATCTAGGCTGTTCTCCTGCCTCTGAAAGGCATTGTAAGCCCTGAGCCACTTTTATTGATTAACCCCAAATGAAACAAAGGATTGTAGCTGTATATCTCCCACGAAAGGGCCAGGGTTTAAATCAGTTTCCTGCTCAAGCACCATGTTGTGCAAATAGAATTCACATAGTAACCGTTGGACCTTAACCCCATAATGTTTGCAACAATCAATAAAATCATTAACAGTATTAATCTGAATAGGGGCACCTGCCCTGACAGCTTTTATTTTCAATCTTAAGTATCTTTCAAGGAGAAATAAAGCATAATTCTTTGCAGGGGCCCTGCAAGTCAAAACATCATTATACAGCGAACATACATTGTCCAATTGTTTAATAACAGCATCTAGTCAACGTGTTACCTTGGCAACCTTTTCCTGTTCCTTCTGCCATCCTTCAAAGGCCTGACTCTCTGGTTGACTTATGTTCCGCAGTTGCTGCTGCAGTTCTTCATATTTTTCCCGAGGGATCATTTGTTCCTTTAACTGCTCAGCTTCCTGATGCAACTCCTCGTATTTTTCCCGAGGGATCATTTGTTCCCTTAGCTGGTCAGCCTCCTGTCGGGCTTGCTTCATCTTGTGGTGCAAGGCCTTGGTTTTTGGATCCTTTTTCCATGATTTCTCAGAGGCAGGGAGTTTTACCTGGACCTTCACGTTTCACTGCCTGGAATTCGTATCTCGAATTATCCCTAAAGGTGGTGCCTCAGTTTGGACTGCTTTGTTTTCCCTTTCTTTCTTAACATGAATAAAGGGGTACGATGGCCCCTTTGTAAATGGAATGTCGTCGTGCGGCTCAGTTTTGATTGGAACGGCAGTTGGTCCCAATGGGCTATTTGGAACAACAGTCTGTTCCTCAGCGTCAATAGGAACGACATTCTGATGTTCCATATCAGATGGAACGGCATTTTGTTCCTTAGTGCTGGTTGGAACAGTCGTAGGTCTATCAGCGGAGTATTGACCTACGAGATGCCTATAAGCCCCTTGCCTTCTCTTCTGATAGGACCCTGCTGCATTTGTCCTTCTCTTTCTCCTTATGGTCCTTCTTATTCTCAGACTGGCTTTCAAACTTCGAATTTTCTGCCGAAGCTGGGCTATAATATTCAGCAGTCTCTGCTGTTTCTTTCTCAATTTCTTAATTTCTCTTGCCTCGGCAGTGGGTGCATGAGTGGCCCTCAGTTCTGCTCCTCTTTCATCGAGGGTTTCTTCTGGCATTCTGGGAACGGACTGTTCCCGATAAGCGTTTTCATTCCCCACGTCATCAGCAGGTGGGTTTTCTTCTGGTGTCTTGGGAACGGATTGTTCCCGGTTGGTATTTACATTTTCTTTGTCAACAACAGGGAGGTTTTCTCCTCCTGCCATTTCTTCATGCAATTCTTCATGCGTCTCTTCCCCAGAGGGTCCTTCAGGAGGGTTTGCTGGACTGGAAGGTGAAGCATAATCTCCCAGGCTGGCCAAGATAGTGGCCAGCTCTTCTTCCTCCACGGCGACCTGTGGAGGGTTGTCCCCCAATTGTTCCATCTCCTCCTCCTGAATTGGCTGCTTAGTGGCTGCCTTCGTATAGCCGGCTTCGGCCTCAGAGTCAGAATGTTCATTTCCTTCCTCGGCTTCTGCTTCGCTCTCAATTTGTTCCACTTTTTCCCTCAAGGGTTCCTGTTCTGGCACTGGTGGCTCATCTGTTATTTCGATCGGCTGGTCAATGGTTAGCTGGATTTTCTCCAGCCTGCCTCTTATTCTTGCCAACCGAGCTGACTTCCTAGGCCTCTCGGGCTGTTCAGGTGTGCTGGCCACCTGTTCTTCCACCACCACCTTTCTGCGTTTCTCAGATTGTTCTGGCGTGCCAGAGGAATGCCTACGTTTCGAGGCAGCACGCTCTTCTGTGGCCCGTTCCTTATGTTTTTCTGCATGTCCAGATGCTCTAGAGGAACGTTTTCGTTTTACTGACTCCGTGCGTTTCTTGGGTTGCTCGGGTGTATCCGAGGGATGCTTGGGTTTTGGTGATTCTCTGGGCTCCTTGGGTGCTTCAGAGGTACTAGCGGGATGGTGATGCCACTCCCCCTCCAATTGCTGTAATAAGCTCCCCCCAGCTACTCTGCTGCTGAGTGAGACTGTAGCTCACTATCAGGCGAATCAACCCATGGTGGCTAACCACTGCGTCTTCATGGTGTGCCTTTTTCAGGCTCCGAGAGGCATCATGTAGTAATGAATTTAACAATGCAGGGAGGTTCACAGAACATTTTCCTTTTAACACAGCCAGGAGCTTAAGGTGACGCGGTCTTACCACATCTTTTCGCCCTTCGCAGGTGATGTAGCTCTGCACCACCTTTGCCAATTCGCTCCAGGGTTCTCCTAGCGTTGCCGGCAGCACTCCTTTTCCCTTCACTGTTAGGTTCTGTCCTTCATCTTGGAAAATTTCTATGATCTTTTGCAAACTCTCTTTCTTTATCGTCCATATTGGTCCTGAGGCTGGTAATCCTGTTACTTCCGCGATTATTTCCTCCGTGACCATTATCTGCTTCCCACCCACTACGGAGTGTTCTTCCTGCAAATTCTGCAGGAATTCCATGGCCACAGTTTCATTTGATTCACGCAGGCGGCTAAAATAAGTTAGCCACCCCGCCCTTTCTAGGATTTCCCGAGCAGCTTCGGAGACTACTAGCTCACTAGGCTCGCTTCTGATAGCCTTGCCTCCCATGGTTCTGTTTCGAGATCCTAGATGGAACAACAATTACCTGTCGCAAAGAACGTAATCGCGACAGGAAAAAAACACAGAGCATGCATGAAAATTGATTGTAAATAACAACTTATTGCAAAAATAGCATTGTCATGCCGTTAACCCATATCGTACCTTCGTACCATATCATCTCCGAATGATGTGCTAACACGTGGCCGGCGGAATAATGAGGTCACCTCTCCCCTCCCAATATGATAGGCTATCCCAGCCGTCAAATGGAGGAGGAGCCACCGTCCCGTCACCAAGTCATAAAGGAACAGCATATAGAGTTTTGCCATGATTCAGATTAGACAAAGAAATACCGAGATCGAGGCGAAAGGTAGATCGCGTTTTGCATAAGCCTGCGTGATGTGATGCAAAACAGGAGGATAGGACATCTGGCACTCATATAAGGTCTGAGGTAGTCATAGTCAATACCTTTGCCATGATTGGTGGTGATAGATATTCATGCGACGTATCCATCAAAGTGTAAGATATAATTATTACAAGGATAGAAAGAAGTATTTGATATGATCCAAATTGGTGTATATATTACGACTCCGATACCATTAACAGAGCTCTGCTGCCGACAGGTGTTCATAACCTTGGCAGAGTTGTTTATTTCACCCTGGAACCATGGTCCTTTGTGTATTTTTGAAGAGCAATTCTTTGTCAAAATGCAGGCCATCATGCTGGCTTGGTAACCAGATAACCATGATGCCATTCACCAGAGAGGCGCGAAACGTGGGCAGGCCGGCTCGTAATGAGACCCCCTGTTCCAAGGTTTGTAGTGAACCCGTTGGACCATATCCCTGGTGTGGTGGCCATGATGGGAATGCCACTTCGCTTCCAATCCTATGATCATAGTAGGCTGGTTCTTTAATGAAACCCCCTATCCTGCATTTGACAAGTAATTTGTTTTTATTTTGCTTTTGCCTTTTTTTTTTTTTTTAAACAGACTTTGCTCTTGTATAATTACACATAAGGGTGGTTCAGCCCTCCTTAAGAGTGGGAATGGCGGAAGAAGTCTTGTCATCCCAATAGGAAGATATAAATCTTCTGTTCTTATTTCCAAGTAATAATAGAGAAAGTTGTAGGAACTCAACATGATGAAATTTTCCAACAAGGCAGAGGAGGTGAGACCATGACATCAAAATGATGAGTGTGTGGATCCTTCATTTGTTGTTGCATCAATACTAGGGCTGTTAAAGATAGCGATTTATGATATGCTGATCTCGATATATCCTGACTTTTATATTCATTGCATAAATGTATAGCTGCTACTTATGGCCTTGGAAAGAGGATGGACAACACATCCCTTATATGAAAGGGACAAGAGCATACTACTCCTTTTTGAAAGGGAGGGTGAGGAGGAGTTCATCTGATGTATTGCCTTAAAAAAAGGCAGCAAAAGCACACAAATGCTGTTTCCTTTGAAAAAGGAACAACAAAAAATACTCAAGTGCTGTTCCTTTTGAAAAGGAACAGCAAGAACACACAAGTGTTGTTCCTTTTGAAAAGGAACAACAAAAACACACAAGTGCTGTTCTTTTTGAAAAGGAACAACAAAAACACACAAGTGCTATTCCTTTTGAAAATGGACAGCAAAAACACACAAGTGCTGTTCCTTTTGAAAAGGAACAACAAACACACAAGTGCTGTTCCTTTTGAAAAGGAACAACAAAAACCCAAAAGTGCTGTTTCTTTTGAAAAGGAACAGCAAAAACACACAAGTGCTGTTCCTTTTGAAAAGGGACAGCAAAAACACACAAGTGTTGTTCCTTTTGAAAAGGAACAGCAAAACACACAGGTGCTGTTCCTTTTGAAAAGGAACAGCAAAAACCCAAAAGTGCTGTTCCTTTTGAAAAGGAACAGCAAAAACACACAAGTGTTGTTCCTTTTGAAAAGGAACAGCAAAAACACACAAGTGCTATTCCTTTTGAAAAGGAACAACAAAAACACACAAGTGTTGTTCCTTTTGAAAAGGAACAACAAAAACACACAAATGTTGTTCCTTTTGAAAAGGAACAACAAAAACACTCAAGTGCTGTTCCTTTTGAAAGGAACAACAAAAACACTCAAGTGCTGTTCCTTTTGAAAAGGAACAGCAAAAACACACAAGTGCTGTTCCTTTTGAAAAGGAACAACAAAAACACTCAAGTGTTGTTCCTTTTGAAAAGGAACAGCAAAAACACACAACTGCTGTTCCTTTTGAAAAGGAACAGCAAAAACACTCAAATGCTGTTCCTTTTGAAAAGGAACAGCAAAAACACTCAAGTGCTGTTCCTTTTGAAAAGGAACAGCAAAAACACACAAGTGTTGTTCCTTTTGAAAAGGAACAACAAAAACCCAAAAGTGCTGTTCCTTTTGAAAAGGAACAGAAAAACACACAAGTGTTGTTTCTTTTGAAAAGGAACAGCACGCACAAATACTAAAAACATATATACAAAATTTACAATCTTATATACAAGATGTGGTAGTAAAAGATGAATTTCTTATTGATCTATAGGTGAGGAAGTTTTTGCTTCCTCGCCCATAATCTCAATGTTAGTGTCTTGGCGTAACTGCTGACAAAAAGATTCCCGAGTGAGCGGTTTGCGATACAGACGAACTCGGTGGCCGTTTACCTTAAATGTATATCCAGACCCATCGATTGTGATCAGAGTAAGGGTCCCATTGTCATGGATTTTTTGAATCTCGTATGGTCCCAACCAACGAGTCTGAAGCTTCCCCGGGAAATCCTGAAATCTAGAATCATATAACACAGCCCAGTCTCCTTCATGAAATATCTTGTTTTTGATAAGCGCATCATGCCATTTGGCTCGCTGCTGTTGAATGAGTGTTGTATTATGTAATGCAGAGAGCCTTATTTCATCTAATTCATTAATTTGCTGTAATCGATTTTTTTGTGCTTCACTTAAATCCAATCCGACTTCTTGGGCCGTTCGCAGCGTTTGGATCTCGAATTCTATAGGAAAAATGGGCTGCTTTCCAAACACTAAGTGATATGGTGAATAGCCGGTGGTGCTTCTCCATGTGGTTTGATAAGCCCACAGTGCCTCGGGGTAGTCGGGCGGCCCAATCACGCCGATGTGAGGCAACAGTTTTTGTCAAAATAGACTCTATTACCTTATTGCTGCTCTCCACTTGCCCATTTGCCTGAGGATGGTATGGGGTAGTAATTTTATGCTGGACATGATAGTTTTTGAGTGTTGCAGCTAATTGATGCCCCACAAATTGTGGTCCTCCGTCTGTAATTACTTCCCTCGGAAGACCGTAACGTACAAACAAATGGAACAAGAACTGTATTACTGAATCTTCTGTGGCTCTAGGCAATGCCTCCGCTTCAACCCATTTGGTAACATATTCAGTTGCCACCAAAATGTAGGTTCTTTGGTTTGATGGCGGGCTGATGGGTCCGACGAAGTCCAGAGCCCAGCGTTCGAAAGGTTCGATCACTAATTGAGGCCGCAAAGGCATTTCGTCGGTTGGACCAGGTCGTCCTGCACGCTGACAGCTATCACAGGCTTAGACAAATTTTTTCGCATCCTTGAAAATTGTAGGCCAGTAATATCCCGTTTGTAATACTTTATGTGCTGTTCTTCGATCAGCAAAATGTCCTCCACATGGCCCGTCATGGCAGGCTTTCAAGATATCAAAGATTTCGTCTTCTCGAATACATCTTCTGATTTCCATATCTGCTCCTGTGTGAAACAAATAGCCCCCAACCCACGAAAATCGATTGCTTCTCTGAACAATCTGCTTCCGTTCATTGGGGGTTAAATGTTTTGGAAGCTTACCTACTGCAAGATAGTTAGCAACATCAGCGTACCAGGGAGTCTGAACAGTGACAGCAAATAAGTGTTCGTCTGGAAATTGGTCCTCGACTGCTGCCGCTTCAACTGATTTTGGTATTCGTGAGAGGAAATCCGCTACAAGGTTCTCCTTCCCCGGTCGATCTCTGATTGTAATATCAAACTCCTACAACAGGATCAACCACCTGGTTATTCTTCCATTTGTAACAGGCTTATTTGCTAAATACTTAATAGCAGAATGGTCTGTATACAAAATAACGGGATAGCCTGTAATATAGTGTCTAAATTTATTAACAGCATGTATCACAGCTAAAAATTCCTTTTCGGTGACAGTGTAATTTAATTCAGCCGGAGCCAAATTTTTGCTGATGTAATAGATGGCGTATGGTCTTTTATCCTCTTCTTGGCCCAAAACTGCACCGATTGCTGTGTCTGAGGCGTCAGTTGAAATTTGGAATGGTAAATTCCAATTAGGTCCTCGGAGAACTGGAGCTGTAGATAGCAGCTTCTTTAATTCTTTGAAGGCTCGATCACATTTCTCTGTCCATAAGAAGTCAACATTTCCAGTTAATGCATGTAAAGGTGCGGCAATATGTGAATAATGTTGTATGAATCGTCTATAATACCCAGAAAAACCAAGAAAACTGCGTACCTCTGTTTGATTAGTGGGGGTTGGAATAAGCAAAAGTATTTGAATTTTAGCCGGGTCTACCTGAATACCAGCTGCTGAAATATAGTGTCCCAGAATGAGTCCTTCGGTCATCATCATGTAACACTTTTCGTGGCTCAAGCAAAGTCTGGTAGCGATGCAGCGCTGTAGGACTTTTTCGAGAGTATCTAGAGCTGGATCAAAGTCATCTCCATATGGCGTGAAGTCATCCATGTATACTTCCAATCCATCATTGATTAAATCTGCAAAGATGCTAAGAACAACCCTTTGGAATGTGGCTGGAGCATTACATAAACCAAAAGGTAAGACTCGATAAGCGAACGTTCCCCAGGGACAAGTAAAGGTAGTCTTATCCTGGTCTTCAGGGGCACTCTGAATCTGATTGTATCCGCTGAAGCCATCCAAGAAAGAAAAGAATTTCTTGCCTGCTAAGGTGTCCAGTACCTGATCTATGAATGGAAGAGGGAAGTGATCTTTTTGTGTGGCTTTGTTTAATTCTCTATAATCCACACAGATCCTCCATTTCCCGTTCTTTTTAGGTACTACCACAAGTGGAGAGACCCATTTGCTGTCAGAAATAGGATAAATAAAATCAACATCTAAAAGTTTCTGAAGCTCAGCTTTTACAACATCTTTTAAATGGGGGTTGAGTCTTCTTTGCGGTTGTCGAACAGGTCTTGCATCTTTTTCGATATAAATATGATGTGTGCATAGCTGGGGATCAATCCCTTTCATATCGAGATAGTCCCATGCAAATGCCTCTTGATACTTTCGTAACAGCTGGATGAGTTTCGTCTCTTGATCTGGTGTCAGATTAGTGTTAATGTTTAAAGTTTTCCCCGGTTCAATTTGTACTACTTTGCTATTAGCGACAGAAGTCACAGGTATAATTTGGTCATGTTCATCTTTCAGAGGATCCTCGTCTAATTCGTTATCAAATGCCGCTTTTACCATAAAACATTGCGTATACGATGTTGATTCTGTTTGATTAATGAATTTATTGATGGCATCGTCTTCCGTTTGATCTTTGAAATCTAGCGCTTCCTGGACTGTTAATGGGGGTCTAATATTGTCAGTGATATATGAGGCAGGGCGCAGGTTGGTTCTCATCATCGTGATGCTTGGCTGCGCTGGAGGGTACAAGATTAAATTTTTGATATCCGGCCCTCTGGTTATGGTCATGTTTCCCTGCCGGCAACCAATGTAGGCGTCAGCAGTAGCGAGCCATGGTCTACCTAGAATTAGCGGATGTCCATCTAGTCGGGTTTTCGGATTAATTATCAGGAAATCGGTCGGGTATTCCCAGGAATCCACTGAAACCATGACATCATACAAGGTGTCTTCTGGTCTAATTACTGATCGGTCAGCTAGTTCTAACAAAGTGGAAGTAGGTTCTACCGATGTAATTCCGAGCTTCTGGCAAGTCGATGTTGTCAGGATGTTAATTGCAGCCCCTAGATCAACTAAGACGTTGGTCAAGGTCTGCCCATAAATTTGAACAGTGACAATTGGATTTCCAGGGTCCTCGTATTTAACTGGTGTTTCTTTTCCTGATAGGAGGTCGGATAAGGTTCCGACTACCTGGACTCTTGGGTTAGAGGTTACATTTCTTTTTGATTTTCTGCTACACAGGTCTTTTATGGTTTTTGCATATATGGGGATATCCTGTATAGCTTGAAGGAATGGAATTCTTATATACAAGTTTTGTAGTTCTCCCAGAATATCAAAATCTGGATATTGTGTTGGTCGCGGAATGGCCAATCGTTCTGGGAAAGGTGGAGGAGATGTAATTACTTGCTGATGAGCCTGGTCTTTATTTACATCTTCCTGTTGTGAAGACTGTTCTATAGGTAACTGATCTTCAATGTGAGTTGTTCTATGTCCCTCAGTTTCTATTATTCGCCCAGATCTTAACTGAAGATTGTTGCACTCCCGCAGATCAGATTCAATCTTTGAGGATTCTATAATTTGAAGAGATTGAACTGGTCTATTATTTGGATTAGGGTTGGGTTGGGCTGGGAGCTGCGGTCTCAAATTAGGCTGGGGATTTTGTTGTAAGGCCGGTAGAGCTGGTTGAGGGAGTGGAATTGATCCTGCTGGCTGATATGTCGATTTTGGCCAGCTTGTCTGCCAGGGTGAACCTTGCGAAGTAGAAGGGGTCCACTGCGGAGGATATGAATTATTCTGCCAATATGGTGGGGGATAAGGGAAGTTTGGCCAACCAAATTGGGTCATCCAAGGATTCGGAGTAGGAAACATTTGAGGTGACCAATTCGAAAACGGGGGCTGAGGCTGGTTTTGCCACATATTCTGTTGCTGAGAATTGAACTGCGGGGATTGAAAAGAAGAGGAGGGGTCTGAAAACATACCAGATTGCCTAGGCTGCCATTGACGACGCTGGTTAATAAAATATGCTGATTCTGGCTCCTCTTCTGCTTCTTTGTATACTGCCTTCAAACCAGGAAGTGAGGGGCAACTTTCAGTCAGGTGGTCCTTGGTACAGATAACACATATTTGGACTGTATCCAGCGGGCATTCCTTGTGGCTATGTTTTTTTCTGCATCGAGGGCAGAAAACCGCTAGATTCTGTTCCGCCTCTGCTTGCTTCTGTTTAGCCTGCACAATATCAAGCTGTGTAGTTAATGTCCCCAGGATATCAGTTTTAAAATTTTCTAGCAAATTTCCAAGTTCCACACGTGTTACTCCCTCTGTTGATGTTCTGTTATCTCTGGTAAAGCGATCATATTCTGCTGGTTTTATCCTCGTGCTGCCTCTTGAGCTCTTGATACACAGATCAATGATATCAGCAAAATTTTCCTGATAAATGTCTCCTTTCCCCATAATATTCAACGTTTCAATCCATTTTTCTTTCATACCTCTAATTAATGCGGTTTTCAACACGTTATCAGGCAGAGGTAACGATGCATAGGGAGATCTCTGCAAGTTATATTGGAAACGTTCCACATATTCTTCTAGAGTTTCGTTTGGTCTGGCTGACATTTGAAAGATTTCATCTTTTAGTTCTCTTGACCTACAGTAATCCTGATATTTCTTTAAAAAGGCTTCTTTCATTTGATCCCAATTGTTAATAACCCCACCACCTAAGCCCATAAACCATCTTAAAGCGGCCCCTTTTAATGTGGAGGGGAACAATTTTAATTTCTGGGGATCGGTGGTGTAATCGTATCCTCTAAATAATACATCAAATTCGAACAAGAATGCATCCAGATCTTCTGATGTAAGCCCATGAAATGTGGGGATATGCTAGAGAGGGATAGCTTTCATGGGCGCATTTGCTGCAGAATCTACTATAGGATATTGCAATGTGGAGGTCTGGGCGTTTGGCTGATTCTGCACCATGGGATCGAATATATGTCAGTAATCTTCAGGAATTTCCAAGAGAGTGTTCCTTGGTTGAGAAGGGGTAGTCTTAACAGGAATTGTTTTGACAACACTTCCTTTATCAGGGATGATGATGGTCCCAACTGTCTGAGGTGAATGAATTCCTTCAACGAGGATTTTTACAGTGCTTCCTTTATCCGGGCTATTTAAAGGCTGGTTTGGTTCAATAGGAGATCTAGGTTCCCCGATTTCCCCCGTTTCTCCTCCTCCTTCGCAAAGGTTACTAAGATTCCCTTCGTGCAATAGTCCAGGAGTCAAATTTTCAATTTCTTGAAAGTCCTGCTCCTCTGTTTGACTGTGCACTTCAGCAAAGGCTTCAGATGGTGATCCCGAGGCCTGAAGGGAACTAGTAGGCTGTTTAAAAGTTTTCCTATAACCTACTGATGGCTGAGAGTCGGCTTTCTTATAGATTTCGTCTATGAAGGTCGTTCGTCCAAAGGTCACCGGCTCCTTGGCTTTGGATGGAGGCTTTTGATCTTTCTCTGGCTTTTTCTGCTTAGTCATGCACTCCAATTAAACTGCTAAATCCTATTTAACCAATCAATTCTGCTAGGAAAGCGAACGGTGGAGCAGGGCTTTTACATGCTCCGTACGCAGGTTCTTACCTTCTGTTTTTAAAATCCAACTCTCCCCTAGCAGATTCGTACACTACCCTGTTTAAAAGACAAATGGCTATACCCTTTCCCCGACAACGGCGCCAAAATGTAGAGCTGTAACAAGGGCCTTTTTCACCTCTAGTTATCTCACATTACAAGTCAATCCGGGAGCGTTTTGTTATTGTAAAGGGTATCTCAATTTGAGGCTATTTGTTAGAGTAATGCTTAGTAGTATAGGTCTAAGAAATACAAGAGTAAACGGATGCTAAGCTATGGCTAAATTACTTTTGCATAAAGAAATCACACACAACAACTTTACCAGTCAAGGGTACGGAAATAATAACCCATCCCTCTAGAAACTGATGAAGGAAAAGGAATTAGAGTATGGATCATGGATCTGGGAGCATAATAGCGTCTGCTGTGTCTCACGACAGCCTTGATCCTCCTCCCACACCAAACCAATAAATGCAAGTAAAAAGGAACAACAAGAAAGCAGAATGGAACGGCAATTCAGAAATGGAACAGCAATAAAAGGAACGGCAGTAAAGAAACTAAATCTCGCGAGTTCAACACTCTCAATTCTTGGCATCAACTTACATACAAATAAAGAGCAATATTTTGTACAAGTAGATAGCTTAATCAAATGGAACAGCAAACCACCATAAACAGGAAACGCCAATCATATACAAAAGTAGACAGCTGAATCAAATAAACAGGAAACGTCAATCATATGTACACATAATCTGAAATGATCACCAGTAGTCCACACACAACGTTAATTCCATCTTCTTATGATCGTCACTCCAAACATATGTAGCCAAAACATTCCACTTATAAATTCTGTAACAGAAGTGAACAACTCATAACAATGTTATGTGATTAATTCTGGAAATATGATGTAAACTTTTTACAAAGGTTTACAAAAGGAAAAACTACTGATGAACGACTATGGAACAACATGTAAGTATATCAGATTATTAAGAACAATAAACAAACCACACAAAGCCAAACTGTAATGATACAATCAGCCAGTGTCCGTTGGAGCCGGGCCCTTAGCTTCCAATGGCACACTGCCGTAGCTTACTTCAGATGCAGAGAGAAGGTAACACCAAATATATTATATTAACGCATCAATGATAATACAACAAAACTAAGTCTCAAAGAGACTCGATAGTCTGAGTTTAACCAACTGTGAAGTCTGTAAACAGAAAGTAAAGATACAAGATAATCAAAAAGTCCCTGAAGTCTTCAATGCTGCCCCTTTTTATACAAGTAATGGAGGAGTTAACTACACAACAAAATAATTGAAAGTAACGATCCCTCAGGATCAAAGATCCTGAGGGATCTGTTAAACTGTTAACTCCTCTCTTTTCTTTGCCTAGTCTTCCGAACTGACAATCCTTCATCTCGTCCCGAATTGATCTGCCGTGATTTACTCGCCGTGGTCTGGATTTTATTTGGTTTTGGAGGGACAGCCGTTATCTCCTCATGGAACTCTCGTTTTGCACCGCGCCTTCCTCCTTTTGTCTTTTCCTGCATAGAGAAGATAACTATTAGTAATTGGGTCATTCGTGCTCATTTTCATTACATTCTCCTTATTTTATAACAAAGAAAAGGTTACAACTATTGCTTGAAACACCACTAAGTTACTCGTTAAAACATACCTTTCCAATGCTCTACACTAGCCTCTTCGGAAAGTATTCAACATGTCGGCAAAACAACTATCCCGTATAAGGATGTTGGAGTAGGACTAGTTAACAATTCTGGTTTACTAGGAACTTTTCCTTTTTCTCCTATCACTGCATTGCCTTCTATTGCAACCATTCATATGATTTTGTCAGACACTATTGTTTATGATAATCCTTGGATCGTATCTTCCGAATCTGAGATAGACTCATTTGGTGATGTTATGCCTTTGAGTCCATATGAAATTGCGTATCAGGCCGTGCAATCGTTTTCCGACCCTTCTTCAACCAAAATCGACTTAATGAATGTGGTCCATGAGGAATCATTTTCAACGTCAAACTCAGATTCAACAACGTTTTCCAAACTTGTTCACATTGATGAGAAAATTCGTGAAATCCTATGTGTCGATGATTTACCATGGGAAGATCTTCATCATAGATCTTCGTTTTTACCTGAGATTGATCGCTTTGAAAATGATTTTTCATCTATTTTTACGACTGAATATGTCAAGGAACCTCAGAATCCCATGAAAAATCTTGATTTTGAGTTAAATTTGGGAAACATTTCTCGAACTATTCCTATTGATATTTCGGTTAAGCTTGGAATTGTTGAAAACATTCATATAGGTGCCTCTTGTACGGAAGATGAAATTCAAACATATAAGGCCCTATTTCAAGAATTCCGTGACGTGTTTGCCTGGTCATATGAGGAAATGCCAGGAATTGACCCCGTAATTGTTGTTCACGAAATCAAAACTTACCCGGATGCTAAACCCTTCTGACAACGTTTGTGTCAGATCCACCCGCGAAAAGTTGTTGCCATTAAAGCTGAAGTTGAAAAATTACTCAAAGCAGGTTTCATTTATTCGATTCCGTTAACGGATTGGGTATCGAATATTGTTCCTGTTAACAAAAAGAAAGGAACAATAAGAATATGTATCGACTATAGGGACATTAATCGAGCCTGTCCAAAAGACAATTACCCAACTCCCTATATCGATCAAATTATTGATGATTGTGCCGGTAGTGAAATATTCTCCTTCATGGATGGTTTTTCCGGATACAATCAAATAAATATTCTACCTGCTGATCAACCAAAAACGGCTTTCATTTGTCCGTGGGGGACATTTGCTTATTGCAAATTACCTTTTGGGCTCAAGAACGCCGGGGAAACTTTTCAAAGAGCCATGTCTTACGTGTTTCATGACATCAAGCACATTGTGCAACCCTATCTCAATGATTTACCTGCTCATTCATTACATCGAGCTGATCATCTCATCCATTTAAGAGCAATCTTTATGAGGTGTAGGCATTACCGAATTAGGTTGAATCCACACAAGTGTGTTTTCTGTATAGAAACGGGTCGGTTACTGGGGTTTGTTGTTTCGAAAGCCGGCATTCGCGTCGCTCCCTCGAAGGTTGAAGCTATTTTCTAATTGCCTCCTCCTACGAGTCTTCGCCAACTCCAAAGTTTTCAGGGGAAAGCAAACTTTTTACGTCGATTCATTCCTAAATATGCCAAGATCACAAAGGGTTTTACCCGGTCGTTGAAACAGAATACTCCATTCTTTTGGGTTGAGATAGCTGATAAATCTTTTGATGCACTAAAACACGCGTTGACCCATGCACCGTTATTGCATCCTCCCGACTACAACCCGGACTACTTCTTATATCTCGTCGCCTCGCATTCCACCATTGGAATGGTGTTAGTTTAGGAAGATGAATTTTGCACTGAACATGTGATATATTACCTTAGTCGCATTTTAAATCCTACTGAGCTAAAATACTCAAATGTGGAGAAATTGGCATTGGCAGCTGTTCCAGCTGTCCAACGTTTTCGTCATTACATTTTACTACGCAAAACTACAGTAATTTCCGATTGCAACCCTATGATCTATATTTTGACCAAACAATTGCTAGGGGGAAAGTACTCCAAATGGATTGTAATCCTGCAAGAGTTCGACTTGGAATTTGAAAAATCTAAGTCGAAGAAATATTTAGTTTTTGCGGAGTTGATGTGTGACTTCTCGCGTGTTGATACGGAAACTATGGCGGAGGAGCCCATTGCGGACGAATCCTTGTTTCAAATCAGTGCTTTAGATCCATGGTATGGGGATATCATAGTTTATCTCCAGACCCAATCCTCTCGGCCAGAAATTTCAAGGTCAGAACGTCAAAAAATACGATTCCAGACCCAACAATTCAAAATTATTGGAGATACACTTTATCGTCGTGGGGCGGACTCTGTTTTTTGACGTTGTTTAACTCATGAGGAAGCTGAAAGGGTTCTAAATGACTGTCACTCTGGAGCGTGTGGCGGTCATATGTCTGGGTTTTCCACAACCCAAAAAATATTGCGTGCTGGCTATTTCTGGCCATCTTTGTTTAAAGATTGTATTAACGCGGTCCGAAAATGCCACAACTGCCAAATTTTTGATCGAAAGATGCGCGCTCCACCTGCTCCTCTCCACCCTATAATTGCCGTTGGTCCTTTTGCAAAATGGGGTATCGATTTTATTACATGTGACCCTCACTCGGTCGGGGGGCATGCGTATATCATCCTTGTGGTAGATTATTTACCAAGTGGGCCGAGACAGTGCCTACATTTGAGGCAGACGACAAAACCACTGCGATTTTCGTGTTCAATCATATAATTGTTACGTTTGGTGTTCCACAAGCGATTATCACTGATCATGGGCGTCATTTTCGAAACATTATGATGACTGAACTTACAGACCAACTTGGCTTGCATCATGACAGTTCAAATTCATATTATCCACAGGCTAATGGTTTGGTTGAAGCCATTAACAAAGTTCTAGTAATCATGATCCGACGAATCATTGGGATTCATAGGTCGAATTGGCATAACATGCTATTTTCAGCACTTTGGGCGTATCGAACCTCAGTAAAAACGTCAATCGGGTTCACTCCTTTCCAACTAGTTTATGGTTTGGAAACTGTTTTATCCATTAAATGCGAAATCCCGTCATTGCAAATGGCCATTGAATTACTTCCAGCCACTTCCGAAGAGGAAAAACGCTTGTTATACTTGGCTCAACTAGATGAGAATTGACGTGATGCTGCATTAGCAATCGAAACTCATGCCAAACGTATTAAAGTTCAGTATGATCGAAATGTTACCTCTCGAAATTTTTCGGAAGGAGACCTAGTCTTATTGTACGATCAAGCAAATGATAAATTAGGCGCTAGAAAATTCATACCCATGTGGCATGGTCCTTATGTTGTTAAGTGAAAGCTAGAAAAAGGGGCCTATGAATTAGTAGACTTTGACGGGGACTCTTTAGGTAAACCCAGAAATGGTCTTTACCTGAAGAGGTATTATGCTTAAATCTGGGTATGGAGATTTTTAATTAGGTTAGTTTTCTTTCTAGCTGGTGTGTTTTAGTTTAAAAAGTGTGCTTAGCTTAGAGAGTGTTTTTCGTCATTATTCCTGCTTATCTTGGTTTTACTCTTGATATTGCAGATGTCGACGCCTCTCCAAACATACATTGGTTTCGCTGATGGTGCTTGTCGTAATGCACGGAACATTTCTTTCGCAGCTTGGGTTATCTATTCGCCCTCTGACGAGTTGGTATCTATGCATGGGGCAAGTCTCGGTCAAACAACGAACAACATTGCCGAGTATAGTGCAGTGATTGAGTTACTATATGAATCTATTTCATTTGGGATTCAGAGTTTGATAGTGAGGTTAGATTCTGAACTCGTTGTATTACAGCTTAATAGAGTATATGCCATTTGAAATCCAGTGTTATTAATATTATTTTTGAGAGTTCATCTCTTGGAACGTGAATTTGAATATATTGAATATCAACATATTCCAAGATATTTAAATACATTAGCAGATGCAATTGCTTCTCGGATGTTAAGTAGACATTTGCAATAATCATACAAGTAAATTTAAAAACATTCCATAACATGTTTTACAAAATAAGCCGGTAATAGTGATATAGTATAGCATAGGAGTGTGTCAAATATACATCGCCTTCGATCATAGGTTGAAAAACACCTTATGATCGGCAAAAATGATAGTACAAAAAGCAAAAAATGTCATATGTGTCTACAATAGGCGATCATCCTATCGCTAGTGATGATCACGATAAGAAACCACTATATGGGCCACCTTACAAAGGAACCTCTTGAAAGGTCCTGGGACCCCAATCACATAGCGCTGTAACCTAAGAGGAATGTCATCTATGCTGGTCTTCGGAATGTCTACTGTCAAACGCTCTAGATGACTCTCCAATTCGGCCAAAGTCTCTGTGGATTCGTCCTGTGGGGCTGGTGCTGCTGTAGCTGGTTGTTTCCTCTCATAGGGCTGGAGAGTGGTTGGTCGCCATGGACCTACATTTGCATTTAAAACTTTTACTATCAATTTTGGGACGAGATAAAAACACAAAAAAAAATTAAATTAGAAAATGTTGAAAATGATTTTACCTGAGTTATCCCATTGCTCTCCCGGTGGAAGAGCCATGTTTGGGTCACCACAATAATCTACCCCAGCATAAGGAAAGTCCTGAATAGCAAAAAATTTGTTCTCCAACCAATGGAAATACTCAGGAGTGAATCAAACGACCTTTGTCCCCCCTCAGGATGACGGGCCATAACTGCAACCCAACACATCAGTTTGGGCTCTCGAGGAAGTCCGACTCCGATAGTGAGATGCTGTGGGACCAACATTGGGACCCTCTCTAGACCAAAGCTCACGACTAAAGCACCATATCCAAAGGTCTTCAGTTGTCCGTTCTTTGCTCTAGTCAGTTGGCCTTTTATATTAGCCAACACAACATAGCACCAGTTGAAGATGGTGCCTCGAAAGTAGTCTACTGCCATCCGCATTTGGGATCCAGTGGCTATATGTAGTGCTGCGCTTCCGCAAAACCTGGTAACAATAAACGCAATCAATTTGATCTCAGGAAGGGTTATGGTTTTGATATCTATCCCTTTGTCTCTAGTCTGGTCGTTGCAAAACTCTAGCCGGAGGCTATCGACAGATTGGCCACCTAGCCTAGTCTCGAATAGAGTCAAGTGTTCACCTCTCTTAGGCAAACCAGTCAAGAAGTAAATGTCTTCTGGCTCCATTTCGAGCTGGTGACCACCAATAAAGAAGCACTGGTCCTGTATGCTCCACCTGTCTACCAACCACTGCAAAAAGTCCACCTAGGCCCTCATGCCAGGTATGGCCCAGAATTTGTATAAGACGCATTACTTCAATGCATCAATCGAAGGTTGATGAGTTATCGCGGCGAGATCTATATCCTTGTGCTCCCATTCTCGCCAATCAAGCATGATGTATACCCTACATTCAATAAAAAGGCGAATTAGAATATCTAAAAGAAAAATATTTGGGTGAAATTTGAGAAATTTAGGTTTAAAAACCCTTGTTGCGGGGATCGCATCCTCTCTGTTAGAGACAGTGCGTGGGTCTACACTTTGCCTTCACGGCAGGTGTGGACCCCTGACTTTTTTCCTTTTATGAAAAAGTCGGGGTCCGCAGGTTACCTGTGCAATGCCTGCAGACCCCCGCGCGTGGGTTTCTAACCTAAAAATCCCTTAAAAAATGAAATCAAAGCCTAAAAACAAATTTGAAACGGATGAAATTAAAGAGTAGGATGATGTAGATTACCTGGAGGAGACGACGTTCGATTCCAACAGAGGGATTTTCCACAATCTTCAAGGGAAGTTTCTAACCAAAAGCTCTCTTTTCTCACTCTGAAGTCAAACAGTAAAAATGAATTTACAAAAGCCCTTTTTATAAGTTTTTTGAATAAATGAGTTTTTAATTTGTTTATGTTTCACTTTAAAGAGACAACTTTTGAAGCATTTTTATCCATTTTAAACAGGTATGAGTAATGTTTGAGTTTTTGTTCAGAATAACGGATTTTTCAGGCGAAATAAGTCATTTTCGACGAAAAAACATTAGAGTCACCTTTAAGCTCTTTTCTGACTCCTAAAACATGAAAAGATCGCCGAGTTTTTCTTTTTAAACTCGTTAAAACGGAACTAAAAAGACGGTCCACTTACAACTCTTTTATGACCGTAAAAACATGAAAAGATTGCCAGATTTTTGTCGTTTCAAATTCGATATTGGTTATAAACAACATGTCATTGATCGCATTTTTACTTTTTCGGATCAGAGGCACTAATTATGAAAAGTACTCCTTGGTCGTAATGATCAAGCGGTTCTCTCAAGTATTATTTTATACTTTTTCAGGTTTGGGAGACACAAATTTACGAAAAAGGACAACCATGGAGTTTTCTTAAGTTTTTCAGACTCTTTAAATTGAAAAATGCCGAGTTTCTCCTATATTGGACTCGTTAAAATTTAATAGTAAAGGACCTGTTCAATTACAAACAGGAATGGACCACTCCTTCTTAGGGTTCGAATTTAAACTAAGTTGGACTCATCCGAAGGATGAGCTTATAATCAAGCAAATGATATCGTCCTCAAGCTCGTCAAAAATAAAGAGGTACTTGCCAGAAATGGTGGGGGAAAAGAGAGAAAAATGAGCCTGTTTTTCATACTTTGTAACCACTCTTGAACACGACACTTTTATTCACCTGGGTTGGGAAATCCTTTGCCTAACAGTTGATCAAACCATATTGAAAGTCTTCAACTGGTTTCTGGGTATTAACTTTGGGTCAATTGTCACCAAACCATCTGCTGTGTCGTTATGTGTTCAAGAGGTCAGTGCAAATAAGCCATTCATCTGCGAAATATCTGTCATCCATTTTCACCATCCCTGAGTCAGTCCTTGCAACTAAATTTCTTCAAACTTGATCTATGATTTCATGTTGTGGGCTTGCCTATGACGGATCACTTTCTATCGACTTCAGCTCATTATCTAGAAAGATCTAGAAATCGTCAATACCTTGGGATCTGCATGCCTCAATGGCAGGTTTCTCGCCTTTGACGATAGGTTGCATCATTGACCTTCGATCAAAGGATTCTGTGATATGTTCGACATCAACACATCTATTCACATTTCATGGATTGTACTGAGTACTTTGAGAGTCATTGACATTACTGGTGGTTTCTCTCACACTTGTTAACAATTTACATCATTGACTGGTAATCAAGTGGTTTCTACCATGTTCGACTTCAACACATTTATTCACATGGTTAGAATCGTACTATTTCGGGAAGTAGAAATTAAGACCCTGGATCTAGTTTCCACCATCCAAGCTGCGATGAATTTTGTATTCATTATATAGTGGACTATTCATAAACAGATGGTTGCGTCCATACTGTGTCTACATGTGTCTATATTTGTGATGTATTACAAGATCATTCCTATATCAGAGAAGTAGTTAGTTTTCTGGTCAGTCTTGATCTGAGTATGGGAATGCCTACCTCAGCGATGATATGATCTCATATATATATTTTGCATTGAATGTTTTTATAGGTTCCAACCGGGCTCTCCACAAGATGATCCTCGAAATGATAAAGTACTTCACTCTTCTTAGATGATAAATGAAATCCTCATCTACTACAGACTTCGCACTTTAGGGGGCAATCTGTTACACAAAATATTGTCACCATGACTATTTGCAGTCAGTATGGGTCTATCATCATTCATACTGTCCTCCTAAGCAAGTCTCAAACCTCAGCTCTTCATGTCAAGATTTGAAAATGAGAGAAAGACCTTAAAAATCAATAAAGCTCTGGTTCCACACTTTCTCTCACTGTTGCCTGCGGTCTCGCACCCCCTGTACATGTTACTTGCAGACCTGCCCGTTCTGTCTCTAAAGGAGTGGGTGCAAACCCCTGTGAAAGTAAAAAAGACGCAAGTTTATTCTTAAAAAACTCACTTTGGGTTAATTCTAGATGATTCTAGAAGGAATCTTGACGTGGATGGTTCGCTCCTAGGTGGTTCATGCATCCCAATAGTGAAGGAGCTAATCCCTTGATGATAGGAGCTTATCCCTTTGAAGGAGGGCTTTATCCCTTTGAAGGAGGACCTAGTAACTTCCCTCCATTGCACTATAAATTAAGGCATTGGGCTGGTTGCTAGGGAGGTTAGAAGCTGAACATTTTTGAGGGTAAATTCTGTTGGAATTGAGACTTCCTAGTTAAGCTTGAGAGGAGAGATCACATACCTTTGGCTTCATTGGGAAGAGAGTGAAACTTGTCAAAGTAGAGGAGACTTCTTGATGGACCATGGGAGGAGCTTGTACAGCATCAAGGCACAGGTTGTAAAGTTCCTCTTTGATTTAAATTAATACAATCATATTCATTTTTCTCAACAAATTGTCTTATGTGATTTGTTTCATGAATTCTTTGATCATCATGATAAGTATGCTTTATTATATTGGCTTTTCAGGTGCTATTTAATTTGTGTGCTTGTTTGTGTTTGCAGATTCTCTACAAGGGAGCTCATTTGGATCAACAGAGCGAGGCTTCCACAAACTTGCATTGGACCCAAGGTAGGCCTAAAACACTTGTTTGCCTTTATTTATAAATTGCATATTTAGAGAAAGATAGAATTTGATTGGTTTGTTTGTCGCTAGATATCATTAGATACTAGGGAGGTCGGTCTTGTCGCAAGAACGACTCATTCCGTGTGACACATTGTTCCACTGCCAATGAGCCTGGTGTTGTCGTGGCTACAACCACCCTCCAAAATTTTGCCTTAGCTTCATTTTGGAGCCTCCCTACCAACCATCCTTAGCAGCATGTCTTGCATTGTCAAGTACATAAGCTTCATTTGATTTTTAGCGGCTTGCCAACCTGTGCATGTTAGTTTGCTTCACTCTCCTCACAGGCAGTCATTCCAGAATTAAGCTAGTTATTGGTTGAGCAGCTCCCTCAGAAAATTGTGCAATTTTGGAGGGGAACCAACCTTCCCTCCAGAAATTACACAAATTTGCTGGGCTCAGAAATTGTGGAATGCAGTCAGACAGGCTTCCTTGAGAAAATTGTGCAATCTGGCCCAACATTGAAACTTAGCCTAGAAATTGCGCAATCTTGGGTAGAAGTCACCTGCTGACCCCAAAAATTACGCAATCCCTCTGGGACAACCAACCCAAGTCAACTCAGAAATTGCGTAAATCCCTCTCTTAGTCTTGCAAGCTATTGCATGTGCCTTCAAGTTGACCGGTTCCACCTGGGACCCCGCAAACTTGATTTGCATTGCATGGGATGTTTTTAGAAACTTCCCTCCAAGTGTCATTTTTCCCTAGATTTGTGGCATGCACCTCATGAGCCTCAAACTTATTTATTCAATGCTTCAAAGTTCATTCTTCACATCGATCTTGGAGATCTGACATCCCACAACACATATAGGAGTCTTTAACACATCCAACTCAGTTATTTCCAGGTAAGTCCGCTTTACTTGTCGTTTGCAATATTTCTGTCGTTTTTTGTGTTTTGGCTTGTATGAGTGTTGTCTACTTGATTTTTGTGAAAACTTGTTGTCGTTTGCATGCATGTTAGCCTTTACAAGCACCGTTTCAGTTTTCATTTGCATCTCACTACTGTCGCATGCATGACACTATTTTGCATGGACAGTTGCTGATTTGGCGACTTGTTTCACACACATGCATGTTTTTTCATTTTCTAAATCTTACATTCACTATTTTCATGCATGATCATACACTCTTGCCTACACTTAGTTTTGACATGCATTCAAATCTTCATATGTTTTCAGTCACCTCTCGGCATGTCTAAGCAACATTGGCCCGGTCCCTGCCTTGCCCAGACATCATTGCACATTTCTGAGAGGCAAGGATTGCCTTCCTCCCAGAAAATGAAAAAATCTGGCTAGACACTATCCTCGAGGATTGCTTTGCGTAATTTTGAGAGGTAGTGATCTGCGGGCCCAGAAAATTATGCAATGTAGTCCGTGGGCCTGTATGCCTTATTGACTGAAATTACGCATTGCACAATCTTAGCCCCCAATAGGACAGCCTGGATTGTGCATTGTGCAGTAGTCAACCAGCCTCTTGACAGTCTGAACTACTTTTTACATGGTTCCAATAGTCAGTCTCCCGGCCTCCCAGTGAAAATTGTGCAATCCTTGCCATCAGTCTCCTGGGTATGTTGCATGTCAGTCCTCAAGTTTGCTTTGGTTTTCAATTGACAGATTTCTTTCCATACATTTCTCAATGTATCTAGGTATAGCAGGTGTGCGTCTGTCTCTAAACAGTTCAAGATCAATGGCGCCCAAGAGAGTAGGGTCAAAGGACATTGATGAAAGCGTAATTGGAGAAGCAGTTGAGCGAGTGTCTATGAGTTTGTTGATTTTCAAAGACACCAAGTTGATCGTAGACAAAGACATCAAGTTAAAATGATAGGATATCAATGATACATTCTCAGGCACATTTGAGGAAGATCTTGAATACTGCAGTGTCTATGTGAACATTCACAAGTCTGACTTGTATCGGATTGCATGCAGGTATCCCACATTTCCATTCGCGGACACTGATCTCAAGACGATGGTCACAAAGAGCTTGCTACATTCAGGGCACAAGACTATCAGCAGATGTAACACTTGTAGAAGCCAATGATGACAATGGAGACACCCTTTAGCATACCCAACAACAATGTAAACTCCAAGGATATTTTGAAGAGATGTGTGAAGGATCCAGCCAAGTTCAGGAAGACACCCAACCAGATTTATAAGACAAAGATACTGGGGAAGTCATACTAGTACTTGGTCATCTTTTCATGCTGCTTGTACGAACAAGAGAGCATGGAGACCTTCCCATAGAGTTGGTTAATTTCCTTGGACCAACTGGCTAGTGAAGGAAAAGCATGCAACTAGTTCGACATGTTGGCTCACAGGTTGAAGGAACACGTAACAGGAGCTCGATAGCTGCCCAAAGTTTAGCAAGAAGAAATCTACATGTCCGTAGACATCTTGGATGCAATCTGTGCCCATCTGATGTTCTTGGGCTTGAAGTGGGCATGGACATCAACGGAAACCTCTATGAACACTTATTGTAAATTATTTTCCGAATGCAACTTCCGTGGAGTCATCACACAGTTGTTAGACCATTTTGTCACCCTGGTGTACAAGATCATATTTGAGCAGGATCCACCTTGCATGTTGAAGGTAGCAATGGAGACAGTGATCGACATAACTGATTGGTATGCCTTACCTTTTGGCACCTTCATACAGATGTACAACGCAAAGAAGCCTCCACATGTTTTGCCAAAGTTTTCCATGGACAAAATTATCATGCAAGAAGTGTTGTACCACATCTCGCAGGATTGTTAGCTAGACTGCATCCAAAGAAGACGGCATCCTGGCCCACTCTTCTATTGTAGATTAGGATGTAGGAGATACAAAATCTAAAGCATACTAATGCCGAGAAGGAAGAGTTCCAAAGATTTACTTTTGGAACCAGAAGCTTCAATCTGTATGACCTACATTGCTTTGTGAAGGATCACTGCGTGAGAATGTAATTTCCTTGGATCCACAGCGTGTGTCATTGGGCTGAGAAAGACCCATGGAGATATTGTCACAGCATCTCGAGACCCAATGAACCGGTCAACATCGCTGTGGAATGGTTAGCGAAGAAATGTGAAGCAACATCTAGGAGAGTAGAAACGACAACAACAGCGGAGGGTAACATACCTACACGTGAGAAAGGCAAGAAAAAGATTGTAGACAACGCAGAGGTAGAACAAATATGCAAGCCTAGAGAAAACCCACTTGTGGAGAAAGAAGCTTTGGAGACAGAGGCAAAGAGGAAAAAACGCAACAAGAAGAATGCACAAAGGTAGAGAGATAATCAAAGGATGGAGGAAACAGTGAAGGAGTTGCAACAGTTGAAGGAGAAACTCTAGAAAGAACAGGAATTGCGTAGATAGGAGAAGGAAGTGCAATAAGGACGGAAACAACAGGTGGCACAACATGCACAGATTGATGAAATTGTGCCCATACAGGTGGTAGATTCATCTGAATAGTTGTCACAAAGCAGACAAGGTGAGAAGTCATAGGAGTAAGATTTCGCTCAAGAGATTGAACGAGTACTTGAGTAGATGGATATAGAGATGGAGCAGCCAGAGTTAGAACAAGACATCAACCTCATGCCTTACCACCAAGAGACCGACCCACTGGCTCCACTAGATCTGGAAATAGAGCAAGTCCTGAGCGACCAAGGAGATACTGAGATCCTTGGAGACAATTCGGAAGAAGAGATGCACAACATATGAGCAAATGGCACAACATATGAGATGCCAAAGACGCTAGTTCGAGTGTTTTCTTTTTGATAGCAAAAAATGAGCGAATGGCTAAGGATTTAGAGATGACCAAGAAGGGAGGAGAAGTAGTTACATCATCTGCTAGAGCAGAGTTGAAGAAGGCGACACTAGATGAAGTATCGTCCATTGAGACAATTATACAGACCTTATATTCCAGATTTAGTACTTTGCATAAGGTAGTTGTCCATCTCAATGGTTGGCAGTAGCGCTGTGCTAGGAGAGCACGTATCTTTTCAAACTTGCATACTGTTGTCGACCACATGCAAACATGGACAATGAGATACAAGGGAGCCCTATTACACTTGCCCAAGATGATGAAGCCCATGGCGGTTGAGTTGAAGGCACGCATCTAGAGTCAGATCCAGAACTATGAGGAACTCCCACAACTCATCACTAGTTTGTAGGCTTCCCATGCATGGGTGTTCAAAAGCATGGATGTTGTTGTGCATGCACATGCGATCCCATCTATTGGGACACTCATTGAGGCAAAGACAAAGAATCAAGTTCGATGGGAGCTGGACTCGTACTTTGACGAGTTGATGCGCATAGCCACCAGTACAGACTTGGTGACTAGTGAAGACACTGTGCATCAGTATGTCGCTGGTCTGGACGCACTAAAGAGAATGATGCGCATGTTATCAGATGAGTTGGACAGAGGAGCCAAATCAGTGTACTCGGATCAACAGAGGCAAGAGTTCATTTCCAGAGAGATGTCACCACATAGTACACAGACACCATCACGGACTACCAAGCTTGGCATCAGCTCACCACCTTCGACCATTGTGAGATGTCGAAGAGTTGGTCTTCCCACAATTGTCTGAGTCTTAGTGATGTCTTGCATGGCTTGTTCAAGCCTATTTTGTCTCACATGGGTACATGTGTAGATTGTATGTAACATCTTGTATAGTAGAAGTTCAAGTGTCAATAGTTGAATGTAATAGTCATAAAGTAGTTGAAGAGTCATGAGGGTAGGTGAATAGTCACAAAGGGAAATGTCAAGGGTCACCCCACCCTTTGCTATTTATAGTAACTTATAACTTATTATAGAGGTTTTTGGTCAGCCAAGCTTTCGATAGGAGTATCTTAGAGAAAGCATGGAGAGTATTGTAACGAGGCTTGTCTTCTCTATAATGTAGAGTTGGGACATCTCTCTGGAGGAGTAGGTGGCAGTGATTGTAATATTCCATTATCAGGACCAGTGGTTGGGCATGGTTGTACTGTATGATTAGAACTTTCACTTATTAATATAACAAAGCCAACACGTTTAATGCATATGTTGTTATTGTATTTCAGTTAACTTGTTTACTCTAATGATATATGTATCTATTTTCTTATGCATGTATGTATAGACCCTTTCTGTATATGTATGTATGAATCTTATTGAGATGTGTTGTTGGTTTAACCATCACTTTGGATTGTTGGTTCACCTCCCTTCCAGTTTGTGATGTATCTTTTCTCGTGTGTTCCCTTCCAAGTTATGTGTTTACACAGGATTCCAAGGGGCTCACTCATTCCACCTTCCATGTTTCGAACCATTCATGCACCTTCCTTGGCTTACTGCGCATGTCACATCCTTGCTACCAACAAGGACATATTGCTTACCTGTGTGCACAACTGTGGTAAAGGCGATACCGTATGACCCATTGTTGGAACTCCTAAACCAAACGATATGAGGTCTAAATGGAACTTCGTACCAGGGAGATCTCCTAACATGTTGGCGGGTCCAACACCATCAACATTTCTAGTGATAGAATGAAGGCCATATGACAAGTTGTGTCCTCTTATCCTATTTTTAATCTTCGCACATCTATCATGGATATTGTCACACTCATCCCTCCGTGATGATTTTCGCATGTCGAACCTCTTGACATCACGAGGGGGTTTTCTGATCTTTTGTTTGAATTCACATACGATGGTGAAGGCGAAGTGGCCTGGCCTGTGTACTTACAAGACTTCTATGAATTTCTTGATAATGCAGATGAATTCTCTAATGAAGAGGCCAACCTGTTGCTTGCATACACACTTCGCGAATCCCCACAATGGTGGTGCTGGAGTTTGCCGCTTGGAAGCATGCACTCACTTGAGCATTTCTGTGATCTCATTGAATCTACTTTCCATCATTTTGATCCAAAACCTCTTGACCAAAAAAAATTACAACAATGGAAGACCCTGTAAGAATCACCTATGGATTTTTGGGACCGCTTTCGTTTGTTGCAGTTTCAAGTTCCGAAAAGTCAGAGGAAATTCCGTTATCTCATGGACATATTTGAATATTGTCTTACCAATTCTGTCAATCCTAAGAAAAAGTTCAAGCCCAAGCCCCGCTCAGAATACTTCGGTGATGGAGCTGTGCAATCATAGACGAACACGGTTGCTGTCACAAGTGACTGTCTTCCATCCCCTCATGAAACAACTCCACCACTACAGACTATGTAGGAGAGCATGCACACACATCCGTTCAACTATCACATCCTCCCAACATCACTTCTCTCAATTTTCGCACATATTTGGTTGTGAAGCCCATGGGTTGTCACATGCATGTCTTACCTCAACCTCCGTCTTCGTGTTCTGCTGATCCTCCTGTTGTCGCACAGAATGTCTAGGCACCACGAAAATGCTCAGATCGAGGGCTATCACCCTGATCCCCAATCTCTACTATCTCCCTACAGTAGGCTAAGGGGGGTAGGCTCTATGAAAAAATGGAATGAAGAAGAACTATTTGGGAACGAACCAGCTCGGGAGACACAGTGAGGTGATCAAGTACTTGATTAAGATTTAGAAAGACTTAGGATTTGATTAGATTTTAAACAATTGATACCAGTGCCTTATGGAGTCAACAATCTTGCTAGGGAAATTAAGATCAAGTAATCAATTAACAACTGCTACTTAGATGAATGACTATCTTATGTGAAATGCAGATTCTAAAACTAATGTGAGATGCAAGAATATTGGTTAATTTTAGTTAAATGCCTACTTAAATTATGAATCCTTCAATCGTTTCTATGTTGAGCCTGATTTCGTAGTAACTGGCAGAGAGAAGATCAAGAGAAGCACACTAAGGTGTGATTAACAATACCTCTCCTGAACTTCTAACATACCCGGTGCCTCTGGCGCTGCAGAGAACTGTGGCTCTGATGACTGCAAGGTCACCGTTTTAAGTACTATTAAAATATACTTCTCAGGAAAAGATGGATGGAGATCTATCTGTCTATCGATCAATCTTATGCTTGGAAGTAAATTTTATCTATGAAAATTTAACTTATATGCAAATGTACCGGAAGATGAGATAAATAAACTCGAGGATGGGAAAACACTTGCGTCGCAAAAGCCTTCAATCACCAAAATTAAATGCTCGCTTTTTTAGATGAAAACTTAGAAAATAAACTCTTGACGATATTATAATTAAAACACCAGCTTATTTCAAATCTTCTTGATACAATTGAGCTCAAAGAGAACAAAAACAACTTTGCAATTCGATATCAATGTCAACAGATGCTCAAAAGACATACTTAGCTAAGGAGATAAAGATGCAAAATCTATTATAATTCCATGACAAAATTATTTAGAAAATGCTTGAAATATTTGCCAAATGTCTAACATGTAATGAGCATTAAATAATTCAAGCAATGGCAATAGATACATGCAAGATATTCAACAGACGCACAATGTTCTAGCAATTAAATTTCAAGGGATCCAAATACTTTAAACAACCAAAAAATTTAAATGCTAACCAATTTAGATCCTAGAATTGAAAGATTTATGCTTAGTAACCCAGATCTAGGAAAATTTACCACTTTCCTATAGTTAATCTTATATATGAAAATTTAAGCACATTTAACTATAGAGAAAAAGAAATGCTGATACCCCAAAAAATTCTCCCTTAAATTTTATCCTTACAAATTTGATTAGTCCTTAGGAAAACGTTTTTTCAATATGCTAAGCAAGACTTAATGTGGTAAATGATTAATTAATTATTATTATTATTATTTTTAAATGTGACCCAAATAAATCAAAAGATTCAATAATTTTTTAAAATTTTTAATGGGCGAAAGGCCACATAAAAAATAATCTTTAAATGCGAAAAATGCTTTTGATTTAAATTTTTTAGGAAGTCCCAAAATCACATAAAACAAATGAAGCCGCTTCCTTTTTTTAAATAAAAAAAATAAAATGTCAAAATAATTTTTTTATATATTTTTTATTTTTGAAATATTTAGGACATTAAGATTCTTTTTAAATTTATTAGATTTTTAGGACTATTTTTTTAATGTTTTTAGATTTTTAACATAAAATTGAAATCATAAATAAATAAAATAAAAAGCAATAAAAAGAAAAAATAAAAATAGAAATGGAACCAAAAAAACTAAATCGAAATTTATTATTTTTAATGAAACCTAACCTAAGTTTTAATGAAATAAAAAATATATACACCCTAACTATATACAAACTTAAAAGTAAATAAAAAAATAATTAACAAAATAAATAACCAAACTTAAACCCTAAACGTAAAGTATGTATATACAAATAAAAAAAATCAAAAGCTTGTTTTGCTGTTGTGTGCAGGTTAATACACAGAGAGTGTAGGAGGAGGAATACACAACAAGGAGAAAATTGGATGAGCGAAGGGAGAAGAATGGGATAGGCTAGCTAGACAATGGAATGGAGATCGAGGGCATGAGATGAGAGTGGAGATAGACGTGGAATCGAGCGATGGGCTCACGAAGGGACAAACAACAAAGTTGCAGGTCCACAGATTTATGCAAGGACGGTGGGTTAAGAGCAACGAATGGAGTAGATGTTTGAAGAATGCACATGGGTATTTCGTGTTGTAGGTTTGTGTGGAGAGAAAAGACAGCATGTAGGGATAGGAAGGAGCTGGCCAGTATGCAGAATTTTTTTATAAGGGTAACTGCAAGTAGAGAGATGACAGCAAGGAGTTGTGCAGAGAGAAAAAAAATAAATTGAAAATGCACAATGAACCCAAAAACTAGGCAGCAAACAAATCAACAAAATGGTGGCCCACAAATTCCACTAGAACCTCTAAATTTTTTCCAGAAACCTTACTTAAAATTTTAAATCTCTCTGCCTCAGATTTCCTTGAAACCCTTATAAAATTTCTAGATTTGAAAATAAATAAATTTAAACCCTTGGACTTTGAAATCTGGATACGATCCCTTCCAAAATGATGTTGATGGACCCTTAGAGATCCAGATCTTACCCTCCAGGGCCTAGATCTGGACTCTACACGACTTTCAGCTTCAGATCTGCAGCTACAGGATGACAAGAAACACCCAAACGATATATACAATGACCCAAAAAAATTAAAACCCTGAAAACCCAAGTCAGAAATCTAAAAACAATTACAAATCTATGTAAATAAATGGTAGATCTATCAGATCTAGGGAGAGTGAGTCTGACTCCGCTCCTAGATCTGATGATATGAGGCTCTCAACAGCCAGATCTATCGATTTAGCACAGAATTTTATTTTATTTTATTATTTATTTTTTTATTTGAATTTTAAAGGAGGTACTAAGCTCAAAACTCTTCATGCATCACCTATAAAAAGTATCTTATGCTAAGTCCGGGATCAAATTCAAGATGGGCTCTTTAGAAAACACAGATCAGGAGTTGGGTGGTTCAGCGGAGAACTTCCCTGAATGCACGATGATCTAATAATCATGGATTTCCTGCAAAAAACTCAATTTAACCATTAACATAGAGTGAAAAAACGATAATAAAATTCAGATAAATAGAGATACATTCTATTATATTCAAAACTTAAATTACCATTCAAACCCTAGCGACTGAGCAAGATACCTGTACTCAAGTCACTCTTCAGAAATCTATTATCAATGGCTAAAAAGAAATCTATGCATGAAAATGATACATCTTACAATATTTCCACGAAGAGTAACACCAACGGAAATTAACCCCAAAGTCTTTCTTTATTTCTCATAAAAAGATTACAAGAGAGATTTTTGCTTAGTACACGATCAAAAGATCGGATGATACTGACTGAAAAATGACCTCCTATTTAAAGATAAATCTTCCAACGGCTAGTTCAAGTGATCCTTATTAAAGCAATTTTGACTGTTGATGAGGATCAAAATTTCTTTTAATCTCATCCGTCAAAATTTTAAATATTGAGGAAATTTCAAAACTTTCAATTAAATGTATTTTAATTAATTCAAAAATTAAATTTTTGAATTAATTTCCTCAAAATTTTGACTTTGACTTAACCCCAGGGATCAAAGGCATAAAATTTAGCAAAATAATCAATTAACCTTAGTCCCTAGACCTCTTAAAATTTAATTTTTTAAAGGACTCACGAATTTTTCCTTTGGAAAATTTAAATTCGCTTAGGACCTATAATTAATCAAATTTTGGCTTAGGATTTTAATTAATTTTGGCTAGAAAATTTAATTAATTAACCTATGAGGGGATAAATTATTTTTCTAACCCTCAAGACACTTTATATCATGATTGTTACATTTTTTACATCTCAAGGAGAAAAACCCATTTACAAAAGACCCTCACAGACTACCAAGTTCTGCGACACAAATATAATCTAGCAGATCAAGCAATTTGTAATAAAATAACCTAACCAAATAGTTAGGATTATTTCCAAATCACTTTTACATAGGCTCGATCTAAAACACTAGGACTCCCCTAAGATCCTAGTGACAATATCCATTCCAGCTTTGGGGTAAGGTTGAAGGAAAACTATGCCGACCATCCGAGAATGGATTGGCGAGACAAAAAACCTCTTAAAATGTAGATCGTCACCAGAAAAGTAGGTTTACCTAAGTGATTACATACATGACACGGATCTGTTGAGATTATTTACATTATACACATGCAGACTTGGTTTACATTATAAGATGATTCTCAAGCTGATGATGATAGCTGAATGGTAAGAACACATCGATTAGGTGCTATCCATTTTGCAAAAAAGCGGGTGTACTACTATGGGTCGTTGACACGTAGTGGTCAACACCTCCAAATTGCACTATCTTTTGTTCTTCCATTCTAGACTCTACATTTGTTGTGAACAAGGACCAAGCTATTGACGAAGTTGGTGTTGAACTACCAACCTGTACTATCATTCATGAAGATTATGACTAGGAGCTTGAGCATAAACCTGTGGCAAAGGATGAATCCCTTTTGTCTGCATCTCCTCCGTTCTTCCCTGACATCTTTGGTGATTCTTCCATTTCTCATTTCACCTGTGCATCTTCGTATACAGATGCACCCATTGTTGATCATTTGCAGAACACACTGGATGTCAGTCCTTCATTCGAAAACGGAGAGGACAAGTCATTCTTTGAAAATCCACTTGATTTTTCATCTACCTTTTCCAGAAACGTAGAGGGTGAATTTTTCTGCTTCTCATCCACCCCTCTGTTCGATTCACCAAATCATGAGGATGTCGATGAAATAATTGATTTTGTTGATCATAGATGTCATGATCTATTTACCCCCATATTCAATCATGATGATGATTCTATCGCAGTTGATTTTTTGAAGCCACCTATTTATGATGATTTATCTGTTGACGAAGTTGAAACCCTGTAGACTATCAAGGCACTTTAGCCTGAGTTGATGGTTATGTTAAGCCCTCGCTGTCCCGAGGTTGGTTTCACTTCCGCTCAAGAAATTGTTGAAACACCCAAGGCTTGTCATCACTCATCTATATGCATTGAAGATCAATCTCACACACAGATTATTTTTCCTCCACTCGAATTACACGATCCCATTGCTCATGCATTAGAGGAATCTTACATAGAAAACACACTTGCATGATGCAAGTTGTCTTTCTTTCTTTCGTTTTCTTGCATGTCACAGTCAAGAGTATGTGTATTCTTAACATCTTCACGTAGTGTCACACGACACCATGGTAAGTCCACGGGTTGCATGTCATGCACTTGCACTCACTTATGTTCTGTGGACACGTTTAAACTCACAGTGTGTCTGTTTTCATTGTTATATCTTTCATGTTTGTTGGTTCACACAACCGTGTTGTTAGTGAACCATACCTTCACCGACATGGTTCGACCAATGCGTCGATGGTTGCATTGGTAGTATCACTTCACATGAGTAGACCCATGCACCATTAACTTAGGAGGAGTAGTGTTTGCTTGCATGTATGTTTACTTCTTACCTTGCATGTTTGTTTGTTTGCCTGCTTGTTTGCTTACTCTCTTTGCTTACACATTTAATTCTGCTTTTTCTTTGTTTTGTTGTTTGTTTGCTTATTTACGTTTGTAGGTTAGTTTTGCATGAAACCGTGTGCGACTCTTGAAACAAGCTGGGTAAAGTACAAGAGGACTTGTGTAGTTATCAATACTTGGTTATCTGTCGTCCTGCCTCTGCATGAAGAACTTGTTTTCTTCAGTCCATGATACATCAATGGAAAATACATGTTGTTCAAAGTGAAGCTTAGTGAAAACACAATGCTTATGCACTAACTAGTATCACCTACTCTAGTCGGTTGTTTTTTTGGGTTAATCCTTGTCAGCTTAGTCAGGTAGAGTAAGGTGAGGGGAAAAACCTTAACAAGCACGTCAGAGGTATATATAAACTACTTCTCTAAAGGAACAACCTCTTTTTCTCTCAATAAGTCGGGATCCCTTTTCTGCCTCTGAAATGAATAAGTTCTATGCATAGTTACGAAAATGACAAAAAAATGAAAATGTAAAAAAAAAATCCAAAAAAAATGAAAAATGAATAAGGCAAAAGAGGAGAAAGGCTTCCTGTGTAGAGAGGTGATGCAAGTAACTCCATCGAGGTACTGACTAGGATTGCTGGCAGCAGAGCGATGCTTGTGTTCCTGTGTGACTTCATCGGGGTACTGTCCAAGCCTGTTGGTAGCGGAGCAATACCAAAGATGAAACCAAAACTCTAACGACCATATGGCTTGTGTACCAATATACCTCTCATACCCAATCGAAACCACTGTGTTGGCTTGTCTTGGAATGTGTGTTGACTGACCAAGAGCTTGGCAAATGCTACATCTTACAATCAAGCAAGTGTGGAAACCAAGACAAACAGAGCACTGAACAATACTTCCAGAGGTGTTAGACTTGTTTTTCATGAACAAGGTCCATTCCGAGAGCTAGATTTCTACCAGTGTGTCGCCAAGTATTGTAGCGGCTACAACCACCCTCCAAAATTTTTCCTTAGATTTGTTTTGGAGCCTCCCTACCAACCATTTTTAGTAGCATATCTTTCATTGTCAAGTACAAAGGATTCATTTGATCTTCAGTGGCTTGCAAGCCTATGCATGTAAATTTGGTTCATTCCCCTCACAGGCTACCATTTCGGACTTAAGCTAGTTTTTGGCTGAGCAGCCCCCTCAGAAAATTGTGCAATTATGGAGGGGAATGAACCTTCCCTCTAGAAATTGCGCGAATCTATTGGGCAGCCTACGGGGCTCAGAAATTGCGCAATGCAATCAGACGGGCTTCCTTGAGAAAATTGCGCAATCTGGCCCAACATTGCAACTCAGTGTAGAAATTGCACAATTCTAGGTAGTTGTCACCTACTGACCCGAGAAATTGTGCAATCCCTCTAGGACAACCAATCCAACTCAATTTAGAAATTTCACAAATTCCTCTCTCAGTCTTGTAGGCTGTTGCATGTGCCTTCAGATTGACTGGTTCCACCTGAGACCCAGCAAACTTGATTTGCATGCATGGGATGCTTTTCCCAAAATAGAGAAAAACAACATGAAAAAAGTATCCCTAGATTTTATGGATCTATTTTTAGCAGCTGGAGGTTACATGCAAAGATCGTTTTAGAAACTTCCCTCCAAGTGTATTTTTTCCTAAATTTGTGGCATGTGCATCATGAGCCTCAAACTTATTTATTCCGTGCTTCAAAGTTCATTCTTCACAATGATCTTATAGGCCTGACATCCCACAACACCTCTAGGAGTCTTCGCCATATCCAGCTGATCTGAAAATGGGGCACTTAGGCTTCTTGTCTAACTTACAAGAACCTCTCCCACTCCCAAAGCTTAAATTATTCCCAAGTATTTATGATTAACTAGTGCGGAATTAAATATGTGCTTGAAAAAAAGGTGTATGCTGGTATTATTTATTAAAATTGTTTATGTGCTACAATTTAATGTGCTCAAACTGATATAAAATACATATAACAGTAAATAAGCAGCAAAGACAATGAAACAAGAACACACACAGAAAAACAATATTAATTTGGATTTCACCCAAAACCCCTGGGCTATGTCTTCGTGAACTTTAGTCAACTCGACTAGGCTCTCTAGGATTATGGAAACAATATTTTTACAAACTCTTTGGCTCAACTCCATGATTTACACAGAAACAATGGGTTTAGAATGCCATTCGGTCCCCAGCTCTAAAGCTCTCGACCTTCTGGCTTTCGACTCTCGCTTTGGCTCTTGGCTTTGGCTCTTAGCTCTGGCTCTTGGCTCTGACTTTGGCTCTTTATTAGTTTACAACCCTCTAGCCTTCCACTTGAACTCCAAGTGACTCCCTTGGCTACGTGTGATTCTGCTTTTGCTTTCTGCGCTGCTTGTTTTGCTGTTGCCTTTTTGTGCTGCTCTCTTATGCCTTAGCTTCCTGCTTTGGCTTCACTTCCTACTTATGCTCGGTTTCAGCAACAACTCCAACAACAACTGCCAACTCCTAGCCACTCTCCCCGCCATTCAGCTCTCAAGCTTTCTTTGAGGCATTTCTGGCCTTTCAACTTCCTCAACCATTCCTCTATCAACCATGATCATGAGGAATCATTCCTCTTCCTGGCTTTACCCCTTCATGCTTCAAAACACATCCCTATTGCAGAAATGCCTGTCTGCAGTGTGGCACAGGGAATGATCACTGTTTTCCCATGGAAAATGAACTGACGGCCTCCTTTCAAGTGAAAATCCATGAAACACTGTGTTTCAGGCTTGAAATGGAAATACACAAGAAAAGCACTATCAGGCGTGAAACTTGGACGTGAAAGTCCATTAAATCGCCCCTAAAATCCCTATCAGGTTCGCCTTCCATCGCATATCACTTCGGCAGCATGGCCAATGGAAAAAAATCGTTTAAATGGGAAATTCAAAGGAAAATCCAAATTTCCAGATTTAAAATTTTATGAAATCAGGTTTTAAACACCATCGGGTCCGGTCTTGATCGCAATCACAAGTCGCAACGGCCCGGGGGCTTCCCCTTTGGTATCGCTGACGCTGATCCACCGATATCGCCGATCACAATTGCAAGTCGCATGGCTTGGGGGTCCTTCCATTTTGGGATCACCGACAATGATCCGCCGATATTGGCGATTGCAGTCACACATCGCACGACCTGGGGGTCCTTCCCTTTTGGGATCACCGACAGCAATCCGCCGATATCGGCGATCGTAGTCGCACTATCACATCGCCCTGGGGCCTTTGCCTTATGTGCGCATATGCTTGCCTCCGACCCGATCTATCGATCCGATCATCGGAGATCACTGATCGGGGGTCCCTTTCACCCGACCTTAAGTCCTCATCTTTGCCTTAGGCGATGCGATTTCCTCAAATAGCCTTTTAGGCCATTTTTAATGGAATTTTCCCCTTTTTCAAAGGATAAAGGGAAACTTCTTCCTGCGATAAATTCTTTGTCTGAAGTTCGTTTTCGCCCATTCAAGTTGTAATAGATTCAGAAGGAGACGATCTCTGCAATGCAACTATTTCTGAGAGCACCTTGTGACTTTCATTTTCCTCTGATTTACAAAGGATTTGTGCCATTTGGCATCTTTTACCTCTTATATGAAGTCTTTTAGACTTAGAGGTTTATCCAGGATCCATTTTTGGATCACGCCTTCCCACTAAAAGAAATTTTGGTCTCCAAAACACTAATATATTGATCTGAACAGTAAATGAGAGTGACCCATCCTATTCTTTCAACCTCCCCACACTTGCTTTGCATAGTGCCTCTGAACCAAAGTTTTTGACCACTTCCCTTCTTGGATGGGCTGGCCTTGCGGGAAGAACTGTCTTCCTCCTTGCCTTCCTGCAGAACTCCTGCTGAAATGGTTATAGAAGGTAGTTTGGGCTTCTCTGCCTTGATCATTGATCCAAGGTGGCTCAAACCAATGGGAGGTACACCTGCTCCATAAAACTTTCATTTGTACCTATTTGAGAAGCTTCCAACAACAACTGTTAACAACAATAGCCATACAGACAACAACTGGATGGAATAAACTCCTGCTTCAACAAAAGAAATAGATTTCACATCTTGTGAACACCTCCATGTCTTACATTTTCATACAAATGATGGACTAGACAACAGGCCCACAAAACATGCCTTTAAAACAAATGACCCTTTAAGTCAAGCATGTAGAAAAATACCATTAGGGTTCTTTTCAAAAGATGAAACACTTCATCATTATCTCCATTTAGAGACCAAGTTAACTTCTCCCAAGTCAACATGGAATCACATGCATCTCAAAGCAATCAATCCTGCAAGTTAATTACACATACATGTTCAAAAATAAGGAAATCATCAACATCCCTGTGTTCATGCATCTCATGCTCATGCATGCATTTCATCCTTCAACTTTCACTTAAGCACACTGTACTTTTGAAGCTTAAATGAAATATAATGTTGCAGTAAAAAAGTGAGTCTCCCACTCAATCTTTTCCATTCACCATCTTCGTAGAAACCTGCAACTTACATCTCATCAACAAGAAATGCAAATAGATGCATCAATAGACATGCAATCCTTAATTGGAAAAGAACTCTAAACATTTCTTAATAGTCTGTTTCAAAGGACTTGCCTTTGTCTGCACATCAGCATCAACATGTGAATCATTTTGAAGCATATCATCCATGGAAACTTCATTTCCCTTTCTGCCATCTTCCCTTTCCACTTTCTTCAGCTTTTGTGGAAGCATTGCTGGATTCAGAGTCCAACACCTTTCAGAAAGATGCCCTTGCTTATGGTAGTAAGTGCACTACATATGCATCCTCTTGACAACATAATTTGCCTTTTCCAATGGACCTTTGGATTCTTGCTTCTTTTCCTTCAAAAGTTTCCTGTATGTGGCCATTCTCTTCCAACATCTAGAAACATGATGGTTATCCAAACTACAAAAGGAACATGCAATTCTGTTCCCATGCTTCTGTAGAAATTTACCATGCTTTGCAAAATCAAAAGGAATATGATTAGAACCAGATTTATACTTGCCTCTTTTACCTTTATTGCCTTTATGAGGAGGTGAATTGAGTGAAGAAGTAGCTCCATTTGGAACACCACCAATCTCTTCAGGGTTATTAGAGTTTCCACAACTCTTTGGTTCAAGCGTGTGCTTATAAACACCTGCATCCTGAAAATGATGTTCCAAGCCATTTTATTCCTCTTGAACACAATCCTCACACTTTGCAATGCAACCCCTTCTTAGAGCTGTTTCAATGGCCTTCATGGCAGCTTTGGAACTCTCTCCATAAGACTGTCCATAGCCGAGACCCAAATACATAGGCCTTTCTTCAACCATTATTGGTTCAAAAATACCTTGTGCATGCTTTCCCAAGCCCTTTCCTTCATAGCCCATCTTGGCCATTAGCCTGAAACCTATGCCTCTAGTATGTTTTTCAAAAGAACCAATATAAGAATTCTTAGAAGAATTTGAAGACAAACTAGAATGGTTTACCTCCTCTTCAAGCTGATACTTTACCAAGGCTTCTTTGGCAACAAGGAGTTGTGACTCCAACTCATGCATCCTATTTAGGTTCATATTTGAAATATGAAGTTGCCTCTCCATTTCCTGTAATTTATCAGAAAGCATCTGCTTCTCTTCCTTCATGGAGTTCAACTGCTCTCTAAGTATGCTACTCTTTCTCCCATCCTCATTTATTTCTCTCACCTTGTCCATCATGATGAACAAGCCCTGCTTCAAGTCTCCATCAAAGAGTCTTGTGATGAAGAAGGAAGAATTCGAGGATACACTTGAGGAAGTTGTCACCATGTCAATGAACAAAGAACTTCCAACATGATTAGTAAAGAGCTTATTTCAGCAACCTTTTACAACAAACCTCTTGTGCTCCAAGGATTGCCTTGAGGTCCTTTGGGATAGAAGAATGCCTTAAGCCCTTCTTCCTATTTGTCATTCTTGGACTGAACTATCAGTAGCTTTTCCTTCACCTCTGCAAACTCAGAAAATAGTCAGTCTGCAAAACAAGCATACAATTAGCCTCTTGCTGTTCAAACACCTTTCAGACAAGCAGTCTTTGCTTTGTCAATCAAGCATTCTGATATAACCTTCTTAAAGGTGTGGTTAACCAAACTTAGGCTTTGATACCACCTGATCTGAAAATGGGGCACTTAGGCTTCTTGTCTAACTTACAAGAACCTCTCCCACTCCCAAAGCTTAAATTATTCCCAAGTTTTTATGATTAACCAGTGCGGAATTAAATATGTGCTTGAACAGAAGGTGTATGCAGGTGTTGTTTATTAAAACTGTTTATGTGCTGTAATTTATTTTGCTCAAACTGATATATAAATACATATAATAGTAAATAAGCAACATAGACAATGCAACAATAACACACACAGAACAACAATATTAATTTGGAGTTCACCCAAAACCCCTAGGCTTTGTCTCCGTGAGCTTTAGTGAACTCGACTAGGCTCTCTAGGATTACGACAACAATATTTTTACAAGCTCTCTGGCTCAACACCACGGTTTACAAAGAAACAATGGGTTTAGAATGCCATTCGGTCCCTAGCTCTGTAGCTCTCGGCCTTCTAGCTATCGGCCCTGACTCTAGCTCTTAGCTCTGGCTCTGGCTCTATGTTAGTTTACAGCCCTCTGGCTTTCCACTTGAACTCCAAGTGACTCACTTGGTTGTGTGCACTTCCGCTTTTGCTTTCTGTGTTGCTTGTTTTGTTGCTGCCTTTTTGCACTGCTCTCTTATGCCTTAGCTCCCTGCTTTGGCTTCACTTTATGCTTATGCTCGATTTCAGCAACAATTCCAATAACAACTGCCAACTCCTGCCCACTCTCCCCGCGATTCAGCTCTCAGGATTTCTTTAGGCATTTTTGGATTTTCGGCTTCCTCAGCCATTCCTCTGTCAACCGTGATCATGAGGAATCATTCCTCTTCCTGGCTCTGCCGCTTTGCACTTCAAAACGCATCCCTGTTGCTGAAACGCCCTCCTGCAATGTGGCATAGGGAATGATGGCTATTTTCCCATGGAAAATAAACCAATGACCTCCTTTCAAGCGAAAATCCACGAAATACTACGTTTTAGGCTTGAAATGGAAATACACATGAAAAGAACTATCGGGTGCGAAACCCGGATGCGAAAGTCAATTAAATCGCCCCTAAAATCCCTATTGGGTCTGCCTTCCATCACATATCGTAATCGCTTCGGCAGCATGGCCAATGGCCAAAAATCCATTAAACGGGAAATACAAAGGAAAATTTGAATTTCTGAATTTGAAATTTTATGAAATCGGGCTTTTAAATCCCATTGGGTTTGGTCCTTATTGCAATCGCAAGTCGCAATGGCCCGGGGGCTTCCCCTTTGGTATCGCCGACACCGATCTGCCGATATTGGCGATTGCAGTTGCAAGTCGCGCGGCCTGAGGGTCCTTCCATTTTGGGATCACTGACAACAATTCACTGATATCGACGATCGTAGTCGTACATCGCATGGCCTGGGGGTCGCACGTCGCATGGCCCTTGGTCATAGCCTGTGGTTATATGAATAAAATAGAGATAAGGGTGCTACACCAAAGGGGGGCTTAAAGGGAAGTCACAACGCACTTGTTTCATGTTATTCATGTGTTAAAGGCCTACATTACAAGGACCCCCAGGTACACCATGAAACACGACACCAGGATTTTCAGGGCACCGATAGTATTTAACGAAGATTTAAAGGGTGTGATGGGTCAGAAACTATGGTTTTAAGAAGAGAAGGTGGTGCATTCAAGGAACATAATGCGCTAATCCAGAAAAATTCCAGTGTGACACATATCTTGAAGTTGGCACCGATTGAAATAAAGGCAGAAATGATAGAGTTAGTCCCAACAACAGATTTGAAAATAAATCATGGGGGATGGCGCATTCAAAATAGGTGTGGGCGCATTCATGAGAAAACTATTCTGCAACATGCCTCTATAGTCATCCTGAAAACATCTAAAGGAGAATAGATAGTAAACATGCCAAGCAGCATGGGAAGCACATTGTGACAGAGACAAGGCTTGATCTGAAGCTTTCACAGGGACAACAAAGGACCCCTTCCTCCATTCTTCTTCCCACATTGTGACAGAGACAAGGCTTGATCTGAAGCTTTCACAGGGACAACAAAGGACCCCTTCCTCCATTCTTCCTCCTGTTCCTTTTTGAATTTCAGTAGTTTCCTATTTCTAAGAAGGGATTTGGTTCGAATTGTAATATTTGGGTAGAAGAGCCTTACATTGGTTGAGGTAGCTAGTCTAGCAGACAGTTGGTGCTTTGGATTAGATATTTTGTGATTGTAACTAAAGCTCCCCCCCTTTCCTTATAAATAGGGGGAAGCAATATTATAGAGAGGTTTCAAAATTTCTCACCCGTAGGGTCTGAGTTTTGTGATTCCATTTGGTTCTAATATGTTTGTTCATGGGGGCTTCAATGATATCGTATTGAATGTATGGAATAGTTATTTGGACCCTTTGAGATATATGGTTTTTCCATGTTGATTCCAAGCAGTATTAATATGCAGCATATTCCTCTCGGTAATCTCATTTCATCTGTGTTTTTCTTTCTTTGAAATAGTATAATGAATGCCATTGGTTCCTCTTCAATCTATGGATTTATATTAGCTGCTCATAAGAGACAATACCTGTGCTTATCATAGACCTATATGTGTTATTCACTAGCATTACAATACCTGTAAATTGATAGATTTACTTATGCATTTGATTGACCTGTAGGACCTGTATTAGTCCAGATCTACATTATCTTTTGGCAAAGAATGACACCCATGTCACGTTTGATATGAAATCTTCTTTTGCACTCCTCTATTTCTATCATTTCACGAGAAAACCATGGTTTATGATTCTGTGCTATTTACAACCCTATCCATTGAATTCCACTTTATGCTAGAAACTTGTTGCCTAGGATTCTGTTTGTTACATCCCTATGCATCTATTTCCCTCCTTCCTCTCCTTCTCTCCACCATTACTACAACTTCAGTTTTAAGCTGTCTCATTTTCATGTATCGACAACTAGAGGAAGAGGCCATTTCTCTTAGAGATTACCTCAATATACCCCCAGCATTTGGATCCATGAGTTTTCTTGAATCTACCTTAATGAAGGCTTATTGAACCAAGCCCCTCATATTACCTTTTTACGTGAGAACTGGAGTGCTGATAACCTCTCACATATAACCTTACAAGCACTCCTCTATTTAAGATGTCCTAGGAATTGGTCTACAATCAACCCAGAGGCTTTCTCTAGGGTGATTTCTTTATATCTTGTTGGACTTGTGCTGCAGGTTCAAGATTTAACTACAACATCTTTCTGGCACCGTTGCCTGGGAGTAGATTAGAATATCTTTCCCCGGGTACCACAAAGTATTACATTTCCTCTATCAGGTGAGCAAAGAAACTGTGGGTTGAAGATCTCTTTCCTTGGCGACTCCAATTTCAATTTTATGGTAAATTTCTTGGCGATCCACTGTCCATGTCTTCGTTTGATCACCCTGGCTTTCAATCATCCCCATACTCACTCAGATGCTACATCAACCCAAAACTCTCCCTACTTTCGAAGCTAAAATCAATCATATAGGGAGGTTTTCAAGATGCCCATCCTTGCATTTCTGGCCAGAAAATTTGCCCCACTAAATTTTGCTTCCATTGCTAGTTATCCTAACCATGTTCCTTTGTTTCATGAATGGGATACCTACTTGCCTAAATTTAGTGGGAACATAGAGTGAAGGCCTGACCAACACCTTAAATATTTTCATGAATGCATGGAGAAACAAGTTATTTCTCTTGAAGATGTAAAAATGAAGTTGTTCATGTATTCGTTAAAGGAAGGTGGAAGAGTTTGGTACATAACACTACCTCGTGGAGGAATATCTTCCTTAAGAAGTTTTCATAAAGCTTTCAATCACTATTGCAAAGAATTATACCCATCGAATTCTTTATTTGAATATTGTTGGACACCTCTTAATGGTGAAGGAATTCCTGGGGTTAATGAACATGTTGAAGATGTATGTGAGAGCCCATTCTAAGAAGATATCCACTCACATCAAGATGCATCACCCCATGATCAAGAAAGAGAAGAAGGAAACATCATTGAGCTACAAATAAACTCTCAAAGGGTTTATTTAGTTGATTCTGATGTTTCCCCTTCTTCTGATGAATATGACTCTGATGGAGATTCAAGTGAGGTAGAGCTACCACACTATCAGTTATGGGAAGCTGAACAAGAATAAGAGTCCCATTAGGAGGTCAACAAAGAGGCTCCAATCCATGAAGCATATCTTTCACATGGAGAGTAGGATCAAGGATCTCCTCCAATTTTTGATTCATATTATTTAGAGGAGAAGGAAATGGTCATGGAGGTGCAGAGGGAGTTGTTTACCAGCAAGTAGATACAAAGCTCCTAGCATCAGGATTTTCTTGAAAAGGCAAAGCTGAACAGTTGGATAATGTTTATGGTTTCCGTGACCCAAAATACATATGCCAATAGACTGTATGTGAAGAAGAGGTTGCTGCAAATTGATGAGCCCCAGAAATGGGTAATTATATGGGCTCATTTTGCTTCTTATTTCGAATTAATCCACCATTCTCATTAGTTTATTGCATGTTTTTCAATATATTTATGCTAATAGAGTGGATTGGGTTAGTCATTTTTCGATGTAGTCTAGTGTGTGCTTTATGCATATTTTTTGGCCAATTTTGGACAAATTCAAGAGATTTATGAGCAAATGGTAGCCAAAACTTGAGGAAAACAGGGAAGAAGATTTGTAGGGGGGTGTCTCCTTCATTTATGACCCCTTTCCTCGAATCCTCTGTCAACAACTCGGAGCACAAAGGTCCACCTTCCAAGGGGCAGCCGACCAACTAAATAAGGACTGTTGTTTATCTCCAGTTCTAGGAGGCTGAGTTCCTTGATTTTAGGAGGAATGTTGGAGGAATCCATTTGCATAAATAATGGGGCTTAGAGCCTTAGTATTTTAGCTAGTCATTAGTAGAATTTTCGCACTTTTGTGCAGCACATTGTTCAACTTATTTTCAAGTTCCTTTTTGAGAACAGTTCATGTAATGTGACTATTATTTTTGGTAATGAAGATGAAATAGTTTTTGAGACAACACTAATCTCTTTCAGAGGGCTGATGCTCTTGGGTTAGGGCCCAAATTAAGCTACCCAACACCTCTTACTATGTACTTATATGTTTTTTCTTCAGTTCATGAGTTAATTTCTGTTACATAGATTCATTTTACTTTGTTAGATTAGGTTGCTTTTGATGGTTTGCATAGTTGTTTTGTGTTTCAGTTGCTGAAGTAGGTTGCTGCAGTGATAGAATAAGATTCAAAAATGCCAAGAATAGGTCTTGATCTCCTTTCTCCTTTCCTGGGATTATGATTTGAGGTCAAGGCACTTCTGCTGCCACGAAAAACACAGTTTTTTCTCTTCCATACAACTGCTAGTGTGATAACTTGATTTGGAAAGATTGATATATTGGTTCAGATTTAGTTGCTTAGATCATTTCCTCCTCTTTTACCATATATTTATTTGCGTGCTTTTCTGTTCACAGGTTATTGTTCAACATTTTCTGTTTGTAGGTCAGAAATTAGGTCAAGTTAGAAAAAGTTCTGTTTTCATGGTAAAGTTAGTCCTTTCTTTGATCAGTTTTCGTAAGTAGATGTGCAGATCTCTTGCAGGATACCTCAGCTCACCACAGATCCATAAAGTAGCCAACACCAGCTCACTTCTCATAGATTTCCCAAGTCATTCGCAACATTTCGCCAATCTGCTCTAATTTCTGCGTTTTTCTCCATAGGCTTCTTTCTTGCCATTTGAACAAATCCAACCATCATGTTATTTCTTGAACTTTCTTGACAAGCTCCAGACACCTCAACACCTTCATCTAGCCTTTAGTTACCCTTTTTCGTCATTTTTCTGCCTTCAAAACTCCAAAAATAGCTCGTGGCCTATTATGAAACCAGCTCAAGAAAAGATAGAAAAGATAGATCAACGCCTTAGAATTGAGCCTCTTCGAGGGGGCAACCTCCTTTACATTACATAAATGAACAATTCTTGGATGATTCAAATGAAAAAACCTCCTTTCTATATATAGGAGTCTAAGGAGTCATAATATAACCCAACCGACCTAACAATAATAATATAAAGCCACAAAAATAACAATAGAGGGATTCTATGGGGCACAGTAATAACAATATGGGGATAATAGGGGCACAAAAATATTAATAAGGGGTACAACTACAATAGTAATGGGGTAATCAATAGTATTATAGGGACCCAACATGCCCCTCTCCTTAAAAAAGTGTTGTCCTCAATGCTTGAGAAGTTCTGGATGCTTCTGTATAAAATTCTCATCCTCCCATGTGGAATCTTCAGCGGATAAGTTCTTCCACTTGATAAGATACTCCGAAATTGATCGATTTCATAACTGTCGAGTTCTTGTTTCTATGACTGCTTCCAGTTCCAATATAATTTTTCCTTCCTCGTCAAGTTTTAGCAATATTGTTTGAACTAGGAGCTTGTCGCTTATAACCTTCTTTAAACATGAAACATGGAAAACTGGGTGCAATCGAGAAGCTGCAGGAAGCTCCAATTTGTAAGCCATAGTACCAATCTTTTGCAACACCTTGTATGGACCATAATACTTTGATGATAATTTATTATCCTTCTTAGCTTGCTTGAGGGACATTTTCTTATATGGTTGTAGCCGTAGGAATGCCCAATCACCTACATCAAAACTTCTTTCGCTACGATGTTGATCTGCCTGGTGTTTCATTCTATTCTGTGCCAACACGAGGTTATCCTTTAAGAGTTGGAGGACTTGTTGTTGATGTTCGATGTGATGTTCCACTGCTTGAACCTTAGAATTTTGTCTTAAATATGATTTGATGGATGGTGGCTGATACCCATAAAGTGCCATAAATGGGGTCTTTTTTGTTGCTGTATGGAAGGAAGTGTTATACCACCATTCCGCCAGAGGCAACCATTTGACCCACTGTGTCTGTTTATCAGATACAAAGCAATGAAGATATCCTTCCAAACATTTGTTTACTATCTCAATTTTCCCATCAGATTGAGGATGATAAGATGAGCTATGAGCTAACTGAGTACCAAGACAAGAAAATAATTCTGTCCAAAAATTTCCGGTGAAAATGGGATCTCTGTGACTTACAATATTCTTTGGGTTTCCATGTGGCTTTTGAATTGTTTCCATAAATGCAGTAGAAACTATATTGGCTTTAAATGGATGTGATAATGCACAAAAGTGTGCATACTTGGTAAGTTTGTCAACTACCACCATGATGACACTCTTTCCCTCAGACTTGGGTAAACCTATGATAAAATCCATTGAAACCTCCTCCCAACGTTGGCTTGGAATGGATAAAGGTTGTAATAGACTCGGTGTCTTAATTGTTTCAACTTTATTTTGTTGGCAAACCAAACATTCCGCCACAAACTTTTGAATATCTGATTTAAGGCCATCCCAAAAAAATTCCTTCTTAACCCTGTGGTAAGTTTTTAAAAATCCTGAGTGCCCTCCTAAGGGAGAAGTGTGCAATTCCATAAGAATATTTTGTTTTAGCTGGGAATTCTTACAGAGGTATAATCGATATTTGTACCACAACGAATCATTTTGCCAGCTAAATGTATCACACGTACTGGAATCTTGTTGTAACTTTCGAATAAGTGCCCACACTTCTTCGTCATTCTTCCATTCCTCCCTTGATTCGTTTATCCAATCTGGTTGGATAATAGAAATGGCGCACAACAATGCTTCCACATCCTCATCCTTTCTTGAGAGTGCATCTGCCACCACATTTTGCTTCCATTTTTTGTAGATGATTTCAAAGTCATAACCCAACATCTTTGTGACCCACTTTTGCTACTCTTCAGAGAATAATCTTTGTTCTAAAAAGTATTTAAGGCTATCATGATCCGTTTTTATCTTGAAGTGTCTTCCCATTAGGTAGGGTCGCCATTTCTTAAGTGCATGGAGTATTGCCAACATTTCCTTCTCATAAATAGCTTTGTGTAAAAACTTTCCCTTGATTGGATGACTCTCAAAAGCAATGGGTCTTTCATGTTGCATTAAAACAACACCAATTCCATTTCCTGAAGCATCACATTCCACAATAAAGGTTTTTGTGAAGTCCGGTGTAGCTAAGATTGGTGCTTGGCACATTGCCTCTTTAAGATGTTCGAATGCCTTTGTTTCTTTTGGAGTCCATGAAAATGCATCTTTCTTCAATAATGTTGTTAGAGGTGCTGCTATTCTCCCATAATTCTTAACAAACTTGCGATAATACCCTGTCAACCCGAGAAATCCTCGTAGATGCTTTATGGAAGTGGGAAATTTCCATTCCTTAATGGCTTTAATTTTGCTAGGGTCTACCTTAACTCCTTCATGAGATACAATATTACCCAGATATCCCACCTCTTGTACTCCAAAGGAACATTTGGTTCTTTTTGCATATAATTGTTTCTCCTCCAATAGTTGTAGCACCTTGTCAACATGTTCAACATGATCCTTCCAAGACTTGTTGTAGATTAGTATATCATCAAAAAATACTAACACAACTTTTCTAAGGAATGGTTTGAAAATTGAATTCATCAAACCTTGAAATGTTGAAGGTGCATTGGTAAGGCCAAAAGGCATGACAAAAAATTCATAATGACCCTCATGAGTTCTAAATGTCGTTTTCAGAATGTTTTCAATCTTCATTCTGATTTGATGATATCCTGAACGAAGATCCAACTTGGTCAAGTAAATTGATCCATGCAATTCATCCAGTAATTCATCAATGACAGGAATGGGAAACTTATCTTTAATAGTGAGCTTGTTGAGCTCCCTATAATCCAGACACATGCGCCATGATCCATCCTTCTTGTGCACCAATATGACTGGAGCAGAGAAAGAACTTTGACTTGGTTGAATTATACCAGCCTCTAGCATTTCTGCAACCATACGTTCAATTTCACTCTTTTGGGCATAGGGATATCTGTACGGCCTGATGTTTGGAGGAACACTTCCTGGAATCAGATGAATAGCATGATCATGATCACGAATAGGTGGGAGACCTTTGGGAGTCTCAAATACCTTGGAATGATTGTCCAAGACTTTTTGGAGATCTGGAGAAATAGATGATTCCACTGTGGTCACATCTAGAGAACATAATTTTGCAATTACACCTCTTTGTTCCTTTTTTAGAAGCTTTGTCATACCGTTAGAGCTGATTATCTTTCCTGGTTTCCTTGCAATACCCCTTAATTCAACTTCCTTTCCTTCCACAGAAAATTTCATGAAAAGTTCTTGAAAATTAAAAGCTATTGTACCCAAGGATTGTAGCCATTGGACTCCTAGTACAACATCAGCACCTCCCATTGGAATGGAAAGCATTGGGCTAGTCAATACATATTCTCCCATGGATAGCTTGATATTATGGCACTTTCCCGAGCAATTTATTGTTCCTCCATTTGCAACCATCACTTGACACTCTGGTGCTGGATATAAGAAGCAATTCAATTCTCTTGCTACCTTACAATGAATAAAATTGTGGGTACTTCCTGAATCAATCAACACTATTACCTTTTTCTTCTTGATTTGTCCTTCTATCTTGATGGTTTGAGGAGTGGTAATTCCCGCCAATGTATTACAAGATATGGTTGGATTCATTTCTTCTTTATCTAGGCTTTGTTCCTAGAGCATATCCTCTTCTTTTGACCTTTCTTGCTCCTTTTCTTCTTCCTCTTCACAATCTATGTAGAATAATTTCATCTCAGCACACTTATGACCTTTAGTGTATTTGCTATCACAACTGTAACAAAGCCCTTTTGCTCTTTTTTCTTCCAATTGTTGTGGTGTCAACGTTATAGGTTGTAGAAGACTAGCGGCAACAACACTTCCGTCTTTATAGTTGTGAGTGGTATGCTTCCTAGTTGCCATAATTTTGCTTTCCATTTTTCTTGCTAACCTGAATGCCTTCTCTAATGAATCAGGTTCCCAAAGGCGAACATCATGTTGGATATTATCCTTTAAAGACCCTATGAATGCATCAATCCTATGCTGCTCTGGAATATCTTTTACCCTTATGTTCAATTTTTGGAACTCCTCAATGTGCTCCATTATTGAACCCTTTTGTTTGAGACTTATCAGTTGGATAAAAAAAGTGTTGCTTTTTGTATCCTCATAATGTGCTATCAATTCTTCCATAAAAATTGCCCAAGTGATAAATTGTTTACGAGAGAAAAGCCATTGATACCATACAAACTGATTTGGTTCCAAATATAAAGTTGCAATACTTACCTTTTGTGTGTTTTGCACATTATTGAGATCGAAAAATTGCTCCATCTGTAATATCCATGTTGCGGGATCCTTGCCATCAAACTTCCTCATATCGATTTTTGGAATATGGTGGGTCTTTGATCCAACATTAGAGTCTATGGAATCATGATTAACATTTCTTTTGTTCTCATCATGAGTTTCCTTTACTACCCTTTCATCATTAGTGACCATTTCTTGTAGCAAGTTATTCATATTTATCTTCAATTCTTCCATGTCTGTCTTCAAATCTATCTTCAAATCATCCATCTTAGCTTCTACACCTTTCTTTAAACAATCCATCTTAGCTTCTATGCCTTTCTTTAAACCATCCATCTTAGATTTTGTTCCTTTTTGTGCAAGGGACAATTGTTGCACTTGGTCTTGTAATTTTGATATATCATGTTGCATTTCTTCCTCTTCTTCATGAGTCATGCTAGAGATTTCAGGTTCCTTACTAGGTGTTTGCATTTTCTTTCCTCAGGGCATCAGTTACCGATAAAAATTCTCTACTATGCCCTTTGAATTCCTTCAAAATAAATTTTCAAACCAAGCTTAAGCAAAAATTTAAGAAAATCTACACACCTTTTTTCACTTTGTAGGAGCTCGATATTGCCTCTGATGTATCTCTGTACTTTCCAATCATCTAGATCTGAATTTGTGACCTGCAGTAGCCATCTGTGTCCTCTTTCCAATTCCACAAGTCTGACCCAAATTGAATTCTCCAAGGAAGAGTTATGCGAAATCTCCCACAATGACTTGATTATAGACTAGTTCAGTAGAGATAACTTTTATGATGTGCCACGAGTCACTGTTTGGACCTTTGGATATGAAAAATGCATACAAGAAACTACAGTGCATCCTCTTTCTGTACCTTGTGACAAAATTTCAATATGATCCCCAAAGAGAAAGTTATGACGCTTTTCCCCAGGTCACCTATTTGGAATGTAATTCAGGAGTCTGCAAAAAGACCAACTTCCTCAGATCATATCTCCGAAAATATAGCGCGAACAGATTTGATATTCGGACCCGAGGTTCAGCGCGATTTCTTCTCAAATGGATATTTTTTTGCAACTTCTGAAACATCGTAGAAAAAACGTTATAGCGAAAATGCCACGATGACCTGTTTGGAGCAGCGAAACCCTAGAATCCAAAGCTCTGATACCAAATGTTATGAAAGCAGCTCAAGAAAAGATAGATCAACGCCTTAGAATTCAACCTATTAGAGGGGGAAACCTCCTTTACATTACATAAATGAACAATTCTTGGATGATTCAAATGAAAAAACCTCCTTTCTATAGATAGGAGCCTAAGGAGTCACAATATCACCCAGCCGACCTAACAATAATAATATAAAGCCACAAAAATAACAATAGAGGGATTCTATGGGGCGTAGTAATAAAAATATGGGGATAATAGGGGCACAACAATATTAATAAGGGGTACAACTACAATAGTAATGGGGTAATCACTAGTATTATAGGGACCCAACATGGCCTCCTCCTGTAGATCCCCTGCAGCCTCCTGTAGAATTTACTGTGAGTGATTTTTCAAAGTCTGATCGCTATGAAAGTCTTCAGAAGGGTACTAGGGGCTTCTTAGGACCTCTCCACACATTCATCCACCTCTACAAAAACCAACTCCACCTTCCTTCACCACTAAACCTCTACACAATCACAACCAGATAAATCACAAGCATAATAATTTCACTTAAAAACACTCAAAAGCACAAAAATATGTTTTCTTCTCATTTCTTTTCAGAAGTAGCTTGAATAAATGAAATTTACCTTTCCAGTAGTCAATGGCACTCATTTCATCAGTTTTCATCTCTTTTCTTGCAAAAGTAGGGTTAATAGGTAAATTAGGGTTTGCATTACAATAGTACTATAGTTAGCAGACCGCTCCACCGTGACCCCTGAAGGGATTGTGGAAAATGTAATGGTCTCCATTAATTCTTGGGAGTACCCTACTAATTTCCTAGTTCTCCAACCAAAGGCAAAGCTTACTGGGTATCTTCTCATCTTGGGAAGACCTTGGTTGGCTACTGCAGATGCCTACATCAGTTGTCGAGTAGGGAACATGACAATCAAGAATGGGCATATGTTCAAATAGCTATTCCTATAACCTCTTTCCCAACCTTTGTTAGAACATGATTTACCTGTTTGGTTGGAGAAGGAAGATGATGATGAAGTCTATTCCGCACCACTGTGTGCAGTGGAAGCTACCATGGGGGGGGGGGGGGGGGGCACAAACTGAGGATGATCTTATTGAAAACTTGATTCAGAATCCATCCCCTAGTGTGTTGCGATTAGAAGAGCTGGTGGAAGAAACCCAAGCCAATCCTTTAGTTGATCTCCGTGTGGCTGATTTGACCTCTCTCCGAGTTAAGAATGTGGAATTCAGCTCAGGAAGAACCTTGAAGATCAACTCATCCCTATCCACCTCTCAGGAGAGATAACTGTGTAACTTATTAAGAAACCACTTGGATGCTTTTGCTTGGAGCTATAAGGAGATGAAGGGAGTGCACCCTTCAGGCTATACTCATCACATTTACATTAAGGAAGATTGCAAACCAGTCAGGCAACCTCAAAGGAGGATGAATCCAGCCCTTAAGAACATTGTCAAAGAAGAACTAAAAAAGTTACTGGATGCAGGATTCATCTACCCTATCTCTGACAGCGAATGGGTCTCTCCTTTGGTGCTAGTGCCAAAGAAAAATGGGAAGTGGAGAATCTGTGTCGATTATTGGGAACTAAACAAGGCCACCAAGAAGGACCATTTTCATTTGCCTTTCATAGATCAAGTGTTAGATGGCTTGGCAGGGAAGAAGTTCTTTTCCTTCCTAGGTGGGTTTAGCGGGTACAACTAGATCCAAATCAGCACGAAAGACCAAGATAAGACTACTTTCACTTGTCCTTGGGGTACCTTTGCATACTGGGTCCTTCCTTTTGGATTGTGTAATGCTCCCGCCACTTCCCAGAGAGCAGTACTGAGTATATTTGCTGAACTGGTTCATGATGCAGTGGAAATCTATATGGATGACTTTACCCCTTATGGTTCCAACTTCCAGGAAGCTTTGGCTAACCTAAGAAAAGTTTTGAACAAGTGTATTGAAATGAACTTGTCCCTTAGTCCTGAAAAATGTGAATTCCTGATGACTAAAGGGACTGTGCTAGGTCATGCAATCTATTTGCAAGGATTACAGGTGGACCCCAACAAAATTGCCATCATCTAAAAGGTCCCACCTCCTCAAAAGGTAAGAGATGTTCGAAGTTTCCCAGGTTTAGCAGGGTATTATAGAAGATTCATTAAGGATTTCAGTAAGCTAGCCTCTCCATTGTTTGGTATTTTGGGAAAAGATGCTGAGTTCATATGGACTGGAAACTGTCAAGAGGCTCTGGATACCTTGAAAAGTAAACTGGTGACTGTTCCAATTTTGAGAGGTCCAAATTGGGCCCTACCTTTCCACATTCATACAGATGCCTCGAACAAAGTGATAGGAGCAGCCTTAGGGCAAATTGATGAGAAGCTGCCTTATGACATATATTTTGTAAGTAAACACTTGTCGAAGGTAGAACTAAACTACACTGTAACCGAAAAGGAGCTCCTAGCTATAGTCCATTCCCTAAATAAGTTCAAACACTATATCGCTGACTATCAAACATTTGTACACACTGATCATGCTGAAATTAGGTATTTAATGAACAAACCAGATGTAAATGCTTGTATTATTAGATGGTTACTTTTATTGTAGAAATTTGATTTAACCATTGTTGATAAGCTGGGTAAGGAAAATGTGGTTGCTGATTTTTTGTCTAGAATAGATCTACCTACAGGTGAAGAAGGAATGGTGGATGATCAAATGCTAGATGAACACCTATTTTCTATCTCAGTACTCTTTCCATGGTTTGCTAATATAGCAAATTACTTGGTTTCAGCACAGTTCCCGCTACATCTGTCCTCAAAATAGAAGAGTAAGATTGTGAGAAAAAGTGCCCCTTTCACTTGGATTGGGGGCAATCTCTTCAAACTTGGCCCAAATAAGGTTTTGAGGAGATGTGTCAGGGAGGAGGAAGTTTTTGACATTCTCCTAACTTGTCATGATGGGCCCTGTGGGGGCCATTTTGCAACAAAGAGAACTGCTTTCAAAATCCTACAAGCGGGTTACTATTGGCCCACTCTTCATCAAGATATAAGGAGATATATAAGCCAATGTGACTGATGTCAAAGGATTGGGAAACCTACTCCAAGGGATGAGATGCCCCTGTAACCTCAAGTGACTTTTGAGCCATTTGAGAAGTGGGGCACGAAATTTGTAGGTAATGTCAACCATCCTTCAAAGCAGAAATCTTACATAATTGTGTGCATTGATTATCTGACAAAATGGGCAGAAACAAAGACGATAAAGGTACCAACAGAAGAAAAAGTAGCTGAGTTTTTGAGAGAGAATATCTTCTACAAGTTTGGATATCCGAAAGAATTAGTCACAAATCAAGGGAGTCAGTTTACCTCCAATATGATTGAAGACCTGCTCACACATCACAAAATTAAGCATAGAATTTCCATCCCTTATCATCTGCAAGAAAATGGATAGGTGGAAGTCACTAAGAGAGCTTTGGAAGGGATTTTGACCAAGGTAGTGAGCAACAACATGAAAGATTGGGCAGATTGATTAGTTGAGGCCACCTGGCCTATAACACCACCTGGAAGACCACCACAGGGTTCACACCCTATGAGCTGGTCTATGGGAAGAAGGCTTTGCTGTTAATAGAATTTGAATATAACACACTAAGGATGGCAGCTCAGCTGGACCTAGATCTTAGCCATGCACAAAAGGAAAGGTTACTTCAGCTAAATGGATTGGATGAACAGAGATTACAGGCCCTTCTCCACTCAGAGGTAGTTCAGCTTCAATCGAAAATATGTCATGACAGACACTTCAAAGAGAAACAATTCCAGGAAGGATATTGGGCGCTGCTATATGATTCAAGGTATAAAGATTTCAAGGGAAAACTGAGGACAAGATCGTTGGGACCGTACACAGTAGAAAGGTGCAATGACAATGGTTTAGTTCTGATCTGGACCATCGATGAAGAATCCATCCCCATGCTTGTCAATGGGCATAGGCTGAAAATCTACAGGAAGCCCCTCTCCAAGCAAGAATTCATTGAGAATCTGAGTAAAACACTGTTGGTAGTGGAGCAAGTCTCTGCCTCCACTCCACCCACACCTTAAAAAAAAAAGAAAAAAAAAAGAGAAAAAATAGAAAAGAAAAAAGAGAATAAAAGATCCCTTGGTGAAAACCTCCCCTTGGAGGTGCCCAAGGCAGATAGTGAGGGTGAAAAGCTCTTGGAGGCACCCCAACTGTCTCATAAAAAAAGGAAAAAAAAGGAAAAAAACAAGAACCAAAAAATTTAACTTCTTTTGAATGCATTGCAGATTTCAGGAGGGCTACAGAAGAAAAAGGGACATGGATAGGCCGAGTACACATTTGATAGATCATTTTTCCATCATCATTGTCTTTTCCCAGTCCCTGGTCCCACTTGTTCTAGAAATTATGCATCTTACAAGAAGCTCTGTGCATTCCACAGGAGGCTCCTGTAGAAACCGCAAGAAGCTCGAAATCAAGTCCAAAAAAGGATCAAAGGGCTAGAAACTTGTCTGGAAGACCTGTGGACCCCCTGCCACCATTCATCCTCCTAACTCACCATTCCACACTTGCACCACTGCATTTCCACTCGCTTCTTTCTTCCTTACACAAAAAAAAACAAAAATCCTGTTTCTTTTGTTTAAAAAAAAAATGAAGAATAAACAACAACATCCTTAACTTATTTCTTACCTAGTGCATACCAGCTACTTTTCCTTTCCCTTAAGAACCTTCCTCAATGATCTCTCTAGTCCCTGCTCAAGCCTCAGCCATAAGCTTTTGAGGGATAAGCAGTTACAGGAAATCTTGTAGGATTCCTGTAACAACTGATCCCCTTAAAAATCGAGCTCCAGAGGCAGGGTCAGTGCAGCCACAGATGATAAAATGCGTGAGGAACTAGTCTTGATTGAATATCACCAGCATGAGGTAGCCAAGCCACCAATTCAGAAGCCACAGGAACCAACAGTAGCAATCCATGAATAGAATGCCAAAGTCTGAGCATGCAACAACACGGTAGCGACTAACAGGTAAGTGAATAAACCTGTTCCTCTGTTGCATGAGTATATTTTAGAAACTGCATGGACAAGTGAGATGGTTGCGATTAAACGATATCGGTGGCCAGCTAACTGGCCACCCTCGTCCAGTTCAAAAAACATGCCTCGTCCAGTTCAAACAACACCCTCGTCCAGTTCAAACAGCATGCCTCGTCCAGTTCAAACAGTGCTTAGTGGGTGCAATCGGCACGTGTGTTCAGTCAACTTGGGAAGAAAAATCAAAATAGGTAGTGGTGGCGGAGTATAATGAGAATGATGGAAGTGATTGCAGGCAGGCGGCATGAATATTCATAATGGCATTGAAGTAGGGACCAACGGTCTAGATGTGGGTAATGTACCCTTCTTGCCACCTCACCTCGTCACCACAAAACACACCCGTAAGCTTAAGTATGCTGCAGTCGACCACCTCCACCACCTTTGTTTGCATTTGTATCAATGAGATGTCGGCTGTAGCAACCCACCTACCACCTCCAGAGCATCGAAACAGTCACTCAATCAGTTTTAGAACCCTTCCGCTTATCGGGCTCTACAGGAGCATTATCACACTCTACAAGAGCGGAAACACAGTCCTACAGGAGCCCTTCTACAGGAGGGCTTGTGAGCAGTATCGCAAAGGAAAATTCAGGATTTTGTGGCAAATTCGAGCTCGAAACGGTAGGCTTAGTAGAACCCACTCTACATTTCATATATCTACAAAAGGTGGTGGGATTTGAAGCGAATTATTGAGTTGAAAAGAAAGGAAAAGTGAGAACAGAAGTCTGCCTGTGTTTTTTAGAAATATATACAGTTTCTCCATTTACTCTCTACACTGAAATTTTGTTTCTTTCTCCTCCATGGTATTCTCCTGTGTAAAGAGATGATGCAAATATAGAAAATTAATCTTGTAAAAAAATGAATTTGCATTGGGTAGTCATTTATTTTTTGGAGGAAAAAACCAATGTCCTGTATACTCTCTCTATTTTTCAAGATATTGTTTCCCTCAAACAACCTGAGGAGTAAATTAAGTTTGAGAATAGAATTTGAAGGGAAGGAAAGTTGAAATTTGTTTTTGTTAAAAAGAAAGAACATGAAAAACTCTCTCTCTGGTTCAAGAAAAAAATCTTGAGCTGTTCCTCTGTTTTTAGGTTTGAAATTCGCTGCCTTCATGCTCACCTGAAACATTCTAGTAGTCTCTGAACATCTGGACATGGGGTTTTATGAAGAAGGAGCCTTTGAATTCAACTAAGCTACATGAAAATCCAGAAGTGGTAGCCATCTTTACCAGGGCAAATTGGATGCCTTTCTTTGAAAAATTTCATGGATATGATGAGGAAGTCACAGAGGAATTTTTATTGTCTTTAAAACCTCACTCAAAAACCCATGCCACCATCAGTTTCAGGGGTTTAACAATAGAACTTACACAAGAGTTCATAAGTAGGATTACAAGTCTCCCACTTGGACTCCCCCGGAGCAAAGAAGAAAAACCACTAGGTCAAGTTGATAAGAAGAAATTTTTCCAGTCTAATGAACATCTTGTGGAGGATAAGAATGGCATTAGGAGGACAAGTATACCTTATCCATGGGATGAGGTTAGCTATCAGATCATGAAGTATATCTCCTGTGAAGGAAGATATAGTATAGTTTATGGGTATCATTTCAGACTGTTACATGAACTAAGATATGGCATGGACCTTCTTGCATCCATAAAACTTAGTATTCCATATTTTCTCCTCCAATCTTTAATAGAGTCTAGCACCAAACTGAAGGCAGGGGTTCCAGACCAATTGGCCCACCATGGGCTAATTAAATTGCTGGTAGAAGATGTCCTCCACACTTACACAATTCCCATAGCCCAGGAGATTTTCAGGAACATGACTAAAGACAATGATATAAAAACTCTCACTGATGATCTTAGTCCATTTGGAAGTGAAGAGGAGGAACAGAAAGAGGAAGCTAAGAAGGAAATCCATGAAGAAGAACAAAACATTAAATTGGAAGAAGAGGAACCCCACACTGAAAAATAAGAAAAACAGAGAGGAGAGGAGAAACGTGACATGACCACAGATAAGCCTAAAACAAAGAATAAGACAACATCAAAAGCAGAAAAAGGGAAAACCACAGCAAAGAAAAAGAGGAGGCCAAGAACTCAAAAGAAGAAGCCTAAGTCAGCTCAGAAAAAGGTTGCCATAGGAAAGGCAGAAACTCAACAAGTAGAGGAGAAAACAAAGTCAGAGACAGTAGAAACAGGAAAAAAAATAGATGAAAAAGAAGAAGCACAACAAGAAGTGTCTCCTGAGACACTAGCAAGAGAAGCAACAACTGTTCTTGCTGCACTTAGTTCTCCAGCCAAGCCCAAAGGAAAAAGGAAGAGACAACCATCTATGTATTTCAAGGCTCGAAAGAGCACCAGAATAAAGATGGGGAAGCTTCAGCCACCTTCAAAGGAGCCCATCATCATTGAGGATGTCCCTTCTACAACAAAGAAGGAATCTCCCTCCAAAACTCCCATCACTTACTGTTGGCATTATGACACAGGTTTGGCGCTATGGCACAGGTATTGTCTGTGATGGCAACTCACTCTGGTGACAGGTCTCAGTTCAGGCTCTTAGAATGAAGGAAAAATATGTATATGCAGGTTCATCATGACCAAGCTATGTATACACGCGGGTTAGACGTTCCAAAGACGCGTATGCGTATACACACACTTTCACGCAAGGAAAAGCGCGTACATGTGGGAGAACTTATGTTTGGTCCATGGTAGTTAGTTCTTGGTATTTGAACCTATGGTTTTGGACCATGGTATCTCGTTCAAAGTGTTGATCCCAAGTATTGGGTCCATGGTATTGATTTGTTATGGTTTTGGACCGTGGTATTGTGAAAGCCCTAAGACTATAAAAGAGGAAGGAGATCATTAGGCAAGGTCACGATTTGAATTATTGAATATCTGATAAAGTGCTAGATCTGGAATACTGGTCATTGGGTTATGGTGCAGAGCTGGATTTGATCGAAGGAGGAACCTAAGCGCAAGGAAAAGGATAAGTTCTATTGATGGGTCAAAATCTTAAGGCTTGAATAATAGTATCTTTGTATGATTTTGATCTATTATATGTGGTGCACACTTGATCTATAAATCTGATAATTTGGGTTAACTAATGTCTGAATATTTGAAGGAGTGAATTATCTTTATAGATCTGTATGCAGGTTCAGTGAAGCAAAGGCACGCATACACGCTATTTCTGTAAGTCAAAAGTGCGTATGCGTAGGTTGGTCTTAACACAGAAGTGTATGCACGCAGGTTTCTGAATATTGAAGTAGCATACGTCTCTTAAATTATGTTCTAGCTGCTTCTGTTGATTACTGCAGTGATCTGGGTTCAGAATTGGTGTATGGTTACTGTTACTGTGTTCTGGGTACAACTGTCAGAGAAGTATCTATTTGATTCAGTTTTGATTAGTGAAAAGGAGATTGTTTGATGCAGAAATTCTTGATGTTTGATTGATGTTATTCATGGATCCAGTCTGAAAATTTATGAAACGTGGTCCCTGGAAGAAAAGAGAAGGTTGTAGCCTTCTGCAGGTAGTAGCCTGTGTACTAGTACCTCAGCTAGTACAAGAGATAAGGGGATTGTAACTCCCTTCCAGGTGAAGTTGGAGAACGAGAGAAGGTTGGAGCCTTCTACAGGTAGTAGCCTGCGTACTAGTATAAGACTGCACCAATACAAAAACATTGTAAAAAGAAGTTTCTAATTGAAAGAAGATAGAGACGAATTGCAGCAGGTGGTTTTCACCCACATTAGGTTTCCACCTTATATCTTGTGTTCTTGTGAGTGACTGTCTGCACTATTTTTTTGTTCCTGGTTGATGTCTATATGGTTCTGACACACAAATTTAAGATTAAAATCTGAAGAATAACTAAATTACAAGTCTGTGAGTTATATGCTATTTTCCTTATCTGAAGTTGCGTATATACGTTGGTTTCTCTAACTAAAGTAGCGTATACAAATCTGTGGTTGAATTGAAAAATAATTGACTTGATAATACTGATTCACCCCCCCTCTCAGTATTATTTCCAACACTTACGAGAGAGAAAGTATTAAGACCTCTACCTGGAAAGAAAGGATCAAACTAATGGACTCTAAAACAGTCCTACGGGAGGCACAGACCTATCTACAGGAGACATTGGCAAAGTTCCAATAGACTGAAAAACTTGAAAAGAAGGTAGAAGAGCAGATCAATTGGGGAAGACAAGGTAAAAGAGATACTAGAGTCTGGACCTCAGCCTAACTTAGGCTCTTACTACAACCTTTTGGAAGGTGGGAAGATCATCCCACAAAAGTTTGCATTCCCTCTTTTCTTCGAGCTGGAAAAGGAAAGAGTCAGGACCCATACATGGATGCAGATTCCAAAATCAAAAGGGGTGGAAGACAATGGGCACATGGAAAAAAATTTGAGGGAGATGGGCAAAGAATTGAGCATGGTTAGTGTCGAGCAATAAAAATGTGTCTTTTTAACTCCTAATTACCTTCACATTAATTGTCAACCCAGGGACAACTTTTTTATTTCAAGAGTGTACTCAGTCTGAGGGGACTATTTATTCAAGAGAAATGTTTTGCAGTATAGTGCTTAAAATCCAAAAGTAAATGAAAGCTGGAAATAAAATATAATCCGAATAGCAAGAAAATCAAACGCTCTGCAACTAAATCATTCACTCAAACAACCATCAATCGAGGATACAGTAGCAATAACTCATTCATCTAGAGATTGATGCAATTGAAAAGGCACTCAAAAGAAAGATCATTAAACTGGGAACTAGACAACATATGTCAATGTTCACTACAGTCTCAGACCTTCTGCACACCAAAGAAAAGATAATGCGAATAACAGGAAATGGAACATCAGCTAGGAAATGTAACAACAACTGAATTCAATAAGCAACAACACCTTAGTATACAAGAATAAATGCAACAATCGTGTTCTGTAGAAATCAAATGGCAATCCCATATCTTTAAAGATGAATCGAATAGCACACGGTAAATAGAACAACACTGATTAATGATAAAATATGGAACAACGCTTGAAAGCCAAACATAAATACATAGCAACGTAACACACAACACACCTTAATGGTAATCTGATCTTGGTAATCCACTTATCAGTCTTAGTTATAAAGAATACGACTGTATTTTATAATGGAACAACAACGTCAATAGATTCAATAATCGCAAGGAAATATAATCTCTAAGATGAATTCAGTAATACCAATTAAAGAGGGTGTTAGGGTCCCACCCTAACCCCCTTATTTATGTAATGGGATCACGTCATAGTCAAGAGTCAATAAAGCCCATATTAATAATTTTAAGTGGTTAATCCGCAATTAATGACGGAACCACAGTTAGTTGCAAATGGGCGTAGTATTAGATAGATGGTATTAATAAAACCCACAGTATTGGCCCGTGGTATTGCATGTATGAGTCATATATAAAGGATAGAGACTCCCTGCGAGGAGCATCGTGTCTTATTTTGTAGTCGAGCTCTGCTCTATTGGAGGTTGCCCCCTCGAAGAGGCAAGTGAACATTACTCTCTGAATAATAAAATCATTGCTATTATGTGTTCTGGGTATCTTTTCTTCGCATATTCTCTATTTGGGTATCATTTTGTAGGTTAAGAGCATAACAAGTGGTATCAGAGCACTTTCTAGGGCCGGTGGGATCTCCATTTCTTAGCAATTTTTTTTTGGCTAGAGACGTGTTCCGGCGTCTTTAAACCACGGATCTGTCGTTGAGCGCATAAACCTGCGGATTTGGGGAGGAACGCATGCAGGAAATACAAGAGGTGGTCACGTCTGTTGGACTCCCTTGTAACCCCTGTGGGTACCCCTACGAGTAGTAGCGCATTAGACAGAACCGTGCACGGGCTGTCTTCCACGTACCCTCTGGGTATATCAGAAGCCCCCTAGGCTCCCTTGAAACCTCGCCATAGATAAACCGTCGGTCGTCTTGCGGCTATAGTACACCGAGAACAACACTCGGAGAGATTACTCGCCCGTACGATAGGGTAGTTGGGTTGTACGGCTAAGGGTACGGTCGATCCTCCTTAGTTAGAGCCCTGAAACATTGGGCCGAGTACTACTGCCAGACCCTTATGTATATTGCGATCTGTAGCACCTGACACTCCTCAAGACCATAGTTCCCTTTTCTATCGGGGGATCACACATCATCTCTTCTAGATCCGCTTGTGCAAAGGAGTGCAGCAGTAGCAGACATCAGTCCCGTAGTCTCGAGTTTGCAGATCAGCCATTCCGATCTATTAGATTCATCAGATCCGTAGAAACAGTGTGTTTCGCCGCCCAGAGCTATCAGATCTGCCATTCAGATCTCTCAGATCCACCAGATCGGAGTTGTTGTGAAGGGTTCCTATACCGGGGTATAATTTTTGTAGGACTTTTGGCCGCATTGACATTTTGAGGATTTGGCCACTACAGTATTGATAAGGAAGGAGTAAAACTCCATTAGGAGTTTTCAAAAAAAAAAAGTCTGAGATCTTTCGGGGCGCTTATTGGTGATCTAGCCCATCAGAATCAGGACGACGAGCTGAGCACGATGGTACCATTCACTTCTTAGTGAATTTTTTTTTAGGCGGTCCCAATTTTAAAAAAAATCAGGTTGGTGTATGGTAGAAACTAGAGCTCAAACGATGGCCAATGAAAGGATGGACAAACTTGAAGAATCAGTGCAATCCCTCCACATTCAGCTTAGCGGACTATGTAGCATGGTCGAGAAAATAGTCTCGAAGGGAAAGGAGCAAGCCCATGAGGAGGCGTATAATGGCAATGAACACAATGAGGGTGAGTCTAGCCACTCTCCTCACGTCTGGCACACCCACCAACAACCCAGTCAGCGACCTCCCAAGTTGGATATGCATAAATTTGACGGTTCTCACCCATCGGCATGGATAGCACAAATGGAGCAGTATTTCAAACTGAATCACATCTTCGATGCTGCGACTCAGCTTATGTTGGGGAGCATTTACTTGGACAATGAAAGGTGGCAATGGTGGGAATGGCATCAACGTTGCACTAGACCTTTTACGATTTGGACCAAATTCACCAAAGCTCTTCAAGACCGCTTTGACCAGGAATCATCTTTTTTGGGTCGTCTTACTAAGCTCTGACAAACTGGTACAGTGGATGAAGATATTACAGCTTTTGAAGCCTTATCCTTCCGCACTTGGGGTCTCTCAGATGTGTTCTACATGGAATGTTTTATCAGTGGTCTTAAAGAAGCTATCAAAGCCCAAGTCCTACTGCACCACCCTCCCACATGGACAGAGGCTTGCAAGGTAGCTTGTAACGTGGAACGTGCATTAGCAGCCCAATACAGTCGCCCAAATTTCTCCGCTAAAGGTCGCCCCCTAGAGGCTCACAACATGACTCAAACACTTAAGGTCCAAAAGGTGTCACTTGCAGAAATGGCCGAAAGAAGAAAGCAAGGCCTATGTTACTACTGTGATGAAAAATACTCCCCAGGTCATAAATGCAAGGAGCCCAAATTTTTTCAAATTGATGCCACTGACTATAACTCAACAGAGGAAGATCGACCACTGGAGGAACATGAGCCCCTAGAAGAAGACAACCAAAAGGACAATGTCTCTGACGAACCAGTTATTTCGTTGCATGCTTTGGCAGGAATTTCTTCCCCTCAAACTCTCAAAATCAGTGGTTTTACTAAACATCGCCCAGTAGTAGTCTTGATTGATAGTGGAAGTACACATAATTTCATCCATCAAAAAGTTGCAGAAGCAGTGCATTGTTTTGTACGAGTAGTTTCTAACTTCCAAGTTCAAATTGTGGATGGAGGCACAATGAAATGTGAAGGCCGCTGTGAAAATGTCAAACTTCAAATGGGGGATTCTTAGTTGAAAACCCACATGTTTACCATACACATGGGGGGTTGCGACATTGTCCTCGGCGCTGAATGGCTCCGCACTCTTGGGCCAATCACAATGGATTTCCAGGAGTTATATATGAGTTTTTAGCAGAACAACTACACACATACCCTCTGTGGACTCCAGGCGGGAGCCCCCTCTATCATCAGCTCGCATAGGATGGAAAAATTGTTAAAAAAGAGCAAGTCGAAACCAAGCCTCTGCCAATTCATCCTGAGATGCAACAGATTTTAAATAACCATCTGCCGGTCTTTGACAAGCCTCATGAGATTCCACCCTCGCGAGGGGAACATGATCATAGCATCACCTTGGTTCCAGGGGCCCAACCCCCAAATGTGCGCCCATACAGATATCCGTTCACCCAAAAGAATGAAATAGAAAAAATCATCAAGGAACTTTTGGAAGCAGGTGTCATTCGTCCCAGCATTAGTCCTTATTCATCCCTAGTGGTCATGGTGCTCAAGAAAGATGGGGAGTGGCGGATGTGTCCCGACTTCAAGGCCCTCAATAAGTTGACAGTCAAAGATAAATTTTCCATCCTGGTGGTTGATGATTTGCTGGATGAACTCAATGGGGCTCAATTCTTCACTAAGTTGGATCTTCGCTCAGGCTACCACCAAATTCGCATGAAGGAAGTCGACATCCCCAAGACTGCTTTCAGAACTCATGAAGGCCATTATGAATTCCTAGTCATGCCATTTGGTCTTTGTAATGCCCCCTCTACTTTTCAGAGCCTTATGAACCACATTCTCAAACCATATCTCAGGAAATTTGTCCTTGTCTTCTTCGATGACATCCTCATCTATAGTTGCACTTGGGCGCACATCTTTAGCATGTAGATCTACTCTTGCAACTGCTCCGCAAGCATAAATTATTTGTTAAGATGTCCAAGTGTCGTTTGGCATGGCAGAAGTAGAGTATTTGGGCCACATTGTGGGGCGTGAAGGTGTCAAGGTGGACCCCAAAAAGATCCAAGCAATGCAGGAATGGCATCAACCTAAGACCTTGAAGAGCTTGAGAGGATTTTTGGGTCTCACAGGCTATTATCATAAATTTGTCCACAACTATGGTCGCATAGCGAAGCCCCTCACCCAAATCCTAAAGAAAAATTCATTCTTCTGGAATGAGGAAGCACAACAGGCCTTTACAGCTCTAAAAAAAGCCATGTGTTCCACTCCAGTCTTAGCACTACCTGACTTCACCAAATCTTTTGTCATTGAATGTGATGCTTCGGGTACAGGTATTGGGGTGGTCTTAATGCAGGAAGGGCGACCGTTGGCATTCACAAGCCAACAACTCAGTGGGAGGAATCTGGGCCAATCTACCTACGAGAAGGAAATGATGGCCATCTTACATGCAGTCGAGACCTGGAGACCTTACTTATTGGGGCAATGTTTCCAAATCTGCACAGATCATCACAGTCTTAAATATTTCTTGGAGCAACGCCTATCCTCCCCACAAAAAAATAAATGGCTAGCCAAAATGCTGGGATATGATTATGAGATCATTTACAAGAAAGGTAAAGACAATAGTGTAGCAGATGCATTATCTCGCCAATTTGGGGAGGAAAGTACTCTGCTAGCAATTTCCTTCCCCATTCCAGAATGGATTGAAGAGGCTCGCGGGGAATGGTTTTCACACCCCGGGCTCTCCCAACTCATTTCTCAATTGCAGGTAGATCCAAATTCCACCAAGGGCTACTCGTGGCAGGATGATATTCTTCGCTACAAGGACAAAGTCATAATATCACCAACATCCACCCTCAAAAGTCACATTTTGGTAGAATTGCACTTATCTGCCATTGCAGGACATTCAGGCTTTCAGAAGATGTATGCTTGCACCAGAAGATCATTTTTTTGGAGAGGCATGAAAAAGGACATCCTTACTTTCGTAGCAGAATGCGATTTCTGTCAATGCCACAAAAGGGAAACCATCAACACACCAGGCACATTACAACCATTGCCCATTCTGGCATCAATTTGGACGGAGGTTTCTATGGATTTCATTACAGGTCTTCCAAAGTCAGGGAACAAGTTAGTCATCATGGTGGTTGTGGACCAACTGTCGAAGTATGCTCATTTCTGCGCCCTACCCCACCCGTTTACACCAACTTTGGTTGCTCAATCTTTCATGGATTAGATCTTCAAATTGCATGGCATGCCCACTTCTATTGTGTCCGACCGCGACCCGATCTTCACCAGTAATTTTTGGCAGGAACTCTTCAGAATACAAGGCACTCAATTAAAACTCAGTACTTCCTATCATCCACAAACAGATGGTCAAACCGAAGCCATCAACAAATGTCTAGAAACCTACCTTAGGTGTTTCACTTCAGAAAAGAAACACCTTTGGGTATAGTGGTTACCTCTGGCTGAATGGTGGTATAATACCAACTATCATGCCACCACCAAAATGACTCCCTATGAAGCAGTATATGGTCAACTCCTGCCTTCACCTACTTCGTATCTCAAGGGATGCTGAAAAGTACAAGCAGTGGATCAACTCCTACAACACCGCGCAACCATGCTCACCCATCTTCGAGAGAATCTTCATCAAGCTCAGAACCGCATGAAGCAACAGGTAGACCAGCATCACTCAGAGCGCCAATTTGAAGAAGGGGATCAGGTCTTTTTATGGCTACAACCATATAAGCAAACATCACTCGAAGATAAGGGGTGTCAGAAACTCTCTCCCAAATTCTACAGACCATATCAAGTACTTCAGCGCATTGGAGAAGTAGCCTACAAGTTGGCCTTGCCACCTACTGCAAAAATCCATCCAGATTTCCATGTCTCATGCCTCAAGAAAGTGATTGGGAACAATTGCAGAATTCAGACCAGTCTACCTGAATTGGACGAAAAAGGGTCCATCTGGCTTCAACTTGAACAGGTCCTAGACACACGAGACAAGTAACTGCGCGACCGCATCATTAAGGAAGTCCTCGTCAAATGGAAAGATACCTTTCCGGAAGATGCAACTTGGGAACCAGCCACTATTCTTCAGCAGTTTCCGCAGCTTCAGCCTTGAGGACAAGGGTAGTCTTAAGCGGGAGGGCATGTTAGGGTCCCACCCTAACCCCCTTATTTATGTAATGGGATCACGTCATAGTCAAGAGTCAATAAAGCCCATATTCATAATTGTAAGTGGTTAATCTGCAATTAATGATGGAACCACAGTTAGTTGCAAATGGGCCGTAGTATTAGATAGATGGTATTAATAAAACCCACGGTATTGGCCCATGGTATTGCATGTATGAGTCATATATAAAGGATAGAGACTTCCTGCGAGGAGCATCATGTCTTATTTTGTAGTCGAGATCTGCTCTATTGGAGGTTGCCCCCTCGAAGAGGCAAGTGAACATTACTCTCTATTCTGTGTTCTGGGTATCTTTTCTTCGCATATTCTGTATTTGGGTATCATTTTGCAGGTTATAAGCATAACAGAGGGTTACAACACGGTTACACTGTAATTGAATAGCAATACATTCTGTAAGGATCAACAATGTTATATTAATGATTAAAAGAACAGCAATGTGTTACCAAGTCAAGATGAATCAATACGACATTCCTATCATAGAGAACGATATTACTCAATTGAACATAAATTAGATATAACAGAACCGTGATGTAAAATAATAGAGCATACCAGATTACCGAATAAAGCTGATAAGCAAAACCACACATAAACCAAAAAGATAATATACAACAGCACCACAATCCACCAGAGGTTGGGCCCTTAGCCGCCAGCGGATGCTACTGGGCTACTTTAGATGAGAGGAATGAACAACAACTCCCAAATCATATATTAATCATCAAATTGTGAAATCATTACAATAGCAAAAGCTTGAGAATTACAACATGCAACAATCCCTTCTTCCTCCTATCCTATCATGAATAATCCATCATCATTCTTGAATTTCTAATTCTGAATCCTTAATTCTCCATCTTCATTTTTCCATCCTTTTTCCATCCCTTTTCCATCTCTATCTCTGATCTCTGTTTTCATTTAAATAGAGAGAGATCAGAGAGAAGTTACAATAGAGATAATTACACCATGATTTCTATTACAAAATTGGATTGTTTCTGAGCAATTGATCAACAAGAAAATATATTTCCATCTATGTTTCAACAAGAGCAAGACGAATTTGGCTTTGCAGCTAAGATTTGGGAAACGGCCACACAACAAATCTAAGAAAATCATGCTCAAAGAACCTTGCGTTTCTCTCAATACAAGCCGAATTTTGGCAAACCATTTTTTAGCAAAGTTAACTTGGTCCAATCTGAACAAAACCCATGTTCCGGATTTTCCAGATTCTTCTTCATTTTCCCAGAATCTCAACTGCAAAACTGTCACTCCTTATTCCAGCGAATTGCTGAGTTGGAATATTTAATGTTCAGATCTTCAATCTGGAAATTGTATTGGAGGCTAAAAATGGTGAATAATGTTACAACCAATTTATTAAAACTATCATTGATAAAATCATTCATAATCATCAATTTATTAGAAATAAAGGAGAATAAATAATATTCATTCATAAGAACATAAATCATTATAAAATGGATTTATGTAATAAATTATAATAAATGACCCGATAAAGAATAGTAGAAATGGGTGGAATAAGCATTCAAAAGTGATAATAATAATGACATATTAACGACCCAACATACCCCCACACTCAATATGTTTCATGTCCTGATGCAACAAAAACTGAATATATTGCATGTCTTCATGCAACCCAAAGACAAAACCCATGTGTTAACCAAGCAATAAAAATTTATTCATCCCAGCTCATGAAATGGATAAAACAAATGAATTCTTCCTTAATTAATGAATATTCAATTTTAGCAATCTCAATGAAGGCATAACAATTTTTACATTGATGTTCAAGTTATGTGCATATGAAGTTGCAACAAAATATGATATAAGTGACAACAACCTTCATTAACCATTTTCCTAAAAACTACAAACCAGATTTTGTTGAAATGTTGCAAGTAAATTTATAATATATGAATGCCTCTATGATCCAAAAATCAGATCGTTTTGATGCACGGATCATGAGATATAAACAAAATGGCTGTAGGTGATAGTGCATGATTTCCGAAATTTTATGAACTAATATAACTTGAAATTGTCTGGGTTTGTATATTTTAATGATACGTCTGTGTTTTCCAGAAATCACAAGAATTGAGTTCATAGTTTTAAAAATATTATGGAAATCAATTTCTTCACTGAAATTGTATGCCTTAAATGAGAAAGAAATTAGAAAACATCTATCATGCGTAGCAATTCCTCCCTCTCTCTAAATAATTAGCATGCCCTCATGCAATGCTAGCAAAAAAAATTGAGGTGGTTGCTACCATCTATTGAATTCTATGCTTGGTGTAAAACAACATGGAATAAGGGAGGTGTTGAGAATGAACAAGAATAGCAATGGATGATAAGGATTATGAATAACATGGTCATAAGAAAGAAATGAAGGAAAGCAACATTCCTCCAAACTGAAAGATTATATGTCGCTGAAAGAAAGGAAGTGGTAAAGATGTGGAATGAAGGATGATAAATAATGCTCAAAATAGATTTTCATTAAATTCTCCTAAATTCGTAATAAATAAAAAAATTATGCTATTTTACCTCAAGTTTTATCTCTAAAAAGAAAAATGTGGAATGACATATATGTACTGGCAGTTGTTGAAACTGATGTAGGCAGAGTTGGTGCTGAAAGTGATGCAAAAGGTGGAAACCAGGCAAACACATCATGTCTGAACAATTGTTCACGTCCGCGAGTTGCTCAAGCCTCTTTTGTTAGTTGCAATAGTGTGGTCATTGATGAGCCCCAACAATGTACAATTATTTGGGCTCATTCAACTTCCTAATTTGACTTAATCCACCATTCTCATTAGTTTATTGCATGTTTTTTATTATATTTGTGTTAATAGAGTGAATTTGGTTAGTCATTATGCCAACAAGTCTAATGGGTGCTTTGTGTAGCCTTTTTGGTCAACTTGGAGACAAAATTGAAGGTCTTAATGAGCACTTGGCAGCCAAATTCGTGGGAGAACAAGCTAGAGGATTTGTAGGAAGGTGTCCCCCTCATTTATGGGCCCTTACCTCGAATTCTCCACCATCAACTCGGAGTTCAAAGGCCACCAAATCAATGAGCACAAGAGCAGCCAAGCAAGTCAAGTAGGACTGCTGTTAACTACAAGTCTTGGGCAGCCAAGTCCCTAACTTTTAGGAGGACTGTTGGGTCCTAAAATTGTATAAATAAGAGGGATTGGGGCCTCATTTTGGTTAGCTAGTGGTTAGTCATTTTGTAGCCAGTTAGTCATTTTGTTTTAGCCATTAGTTAGCTAGTCTGTAGTTCGATTTTTATGCAGTAGATTAGCTTTGCTTTCAGCTCATGCTCAAGTTCTTCTTGTGGACAATTTTGATGTAACTTTTCATTTCTTGATTAATAAAGATGGATCCAGCTTTGCACCAGCTCTAAATCACTCTTGGGAGGCTGTAGTTCTTGGGGTTGGGCCCATCTCAAGCGCCCAGTACCTCCCTTGTTTATATTTATGTGTTTGCTGCGTTCTTGATATAAAATCTGCTCTTGAGATCTTGCTTTGTTATTGTAGTTGGTTTTGATGGGTAACATAGCTTTTTATGCTTAGAATCGATTCGTAGGAGTTTGTATGCATTTAGATCTTTTGGCATGTTCTTGCTTACGTGATGTATATGGTTCTCTTTTCAAACAAGGCTGCTGTTTATTCATTCATTAACAGTTGGATTGAGTTAGCTAGGACTTGATTTGTTTGCAAGAATTCATTGATTTGTTTGAATAAGCATTGTGCAGGGCATCTCTATCACCTTCATCACCTCCTCGTTCATCTGAGCCTCGTTCAGGTCAGCTCCTCCATCACCAAGTTTGTTTCTTCATCTCCCATCTGCTCTTTTGCCACGTAACCCTACCTTCTTGCTTTTCCATTGCCTCAACCTTCGTTGATGCAAGTCAGCCTTCCACATCATCTCACCACTCCATCCATCAGTTCCTAGGTCACTTCAGACCCCCATCCTACCTCCATAACCATCCATGCATCTTCCATCAACCATCCATCCTCAAAAATCCAATTCGTAAACATCCTGTAGAAGAATTATAGAACATCCTGTAGAAACTTCCTGTAGAAGCCCCTGCAGACTTCCTGTAGAAGTTCATGAACACAGTTGCATGTCATCCAGACTTTGTGAAACTCTTAGAAAGAATACTGGGGATCCCTTAGACCCTCTCTGTACCATCCCAACCTTTCCCAAAGCATTTCATCCCTTGATCCATCCTTGCACAGTGGAAAACTAGTTAGAAGCACATGCATGATAATTTCAACAACTTAATAAAAAATACAAAAAGATGTTTTCTTCAGATAGTGATAACTTGGACACATGCATTTTACCTTCCTAGAAGTAATGGCATCTCTTTTTGTTGTTTGCATTCTTTCCTCTGCATCAGTAGGACTAGCTGGTGGAATTAGGGTTGGCTAGGGTTTGTGTTTCCTTTTGGCTTTCAGTTTCTTTTCGCAAGTAGATTAACTTCCTTTGAGTTAGCTTTCGTCCATCAGTTAAAAAGCTTCTTCTGAGAGCATATAGAAGTTGGCTTGAGCCCTAGCAGACTTGTGCCAGCTGACCAAGTGACAGCTGCGACAAGAGCTAGTACTTGTGCATACAACACCGTCGCTTCCAAGTTTGTACGAACTACCGGGTTGATAAAATTAGAGATAGGGAGCTCCAGGAGTTGTAGCATTATTGCTACAATACTGGAGCCCACCATCTTTTTGGCGTCGTTGCCGGGGAAGCGGCAGAGTATTGGTGATTGTTGCTATTCTTCTATTTTCTTACTCTTGCCTTCTGCTCAGTAGTTTATTTCATTTCCATTCTGCAAAAGTAGCATAGACATTTCCTGCTTTCATAGATTAGTATTTCCCGCTTTCCTAGATTAGCCTTTCAATTCCGCAATTTCATTTCTGCAAGCGTAGATTAGCATTTCAATTTCGCAAGCGTAGCCTAGCATTTCATTCCTGCAATTTCATTTGAGCAAAATAGATTAGTCCTTTCCTGCTTTCATTTCAATTCCGCATTTTCATTTCAGCAAGATAGTTAGTTGCAGTTCAATCTATTTTAGTTTTTCAGGTAGAAGTAGAAAAAACAAAAAAATCAACCAAAAATATTTCATTTCATGCTTTGTAGGAGTAGAGATAAGTTAGAAAAATGATTGCACAACACCCCCACTGCTTCACACAACCAACGTTCTTCTTCGATGGCTGTGATGAAAGAACCCCTGGGTGGACATCAAGACATATCTGAAGAACCTCTAGGGGAGAAGAAGAAAGAAACATTCCTCTGGAGCAAATGGCTACAAGTAGAGATGTTGGGAGCAACATCTTGTCCAAAGATGAATTTGAAAATCAGATCAAAGATTTCAAGAGTGATATGAGACAGTTTCTTGCCATGCAACTGGATACCTTGCGGATCCAAAAGAAGCAAGAAGAAGCCAAGAGGGCTTTGGTCATTTTTTGTCCTAGGTGCCTTAAAAAGCATCCTAGGAACGAATGTCCAATGCACTCCCTAGAAGTGTGTTTTGTATGTGAAGAATACCATCCTACAGATCAGTGCCCTTCCTTGCCCAAAATTAAAGCTGCATATCAAAGAGCCAAGGGAGCCACTGGATCACTCTATTATATGAACCAAAGGAGGCCACATGGACCTAGATCTTACCAGCAGGAACTGCAAGGGATACCTGAGACCTATTATGACCCTTATCAAGCCACTTTCATGCCTTCTTGGGATCGCCCTGCTCATCCTTCCTGGTCTACACCTCCTCCTTGGTCATATCCTCCTTGTTCCTTCACAGATCCATATTATGCCCAACCAGTTGCTCATTCATTTCACTCTTATGCTCAGCCACAGCCTCAGTGGAATGCACCTTATCAGGAGTGGAGGCCCCAATACAACTCTCATCCCGCTCATTTTCCTCCACCACCTGCTCATCCACAACCATCGCCTCCTCCTCCACCAAGGCAACCTCAAATTCCTACCCAACCACAATGCCATCCATCTCCATCTCAATTTCACACCTCCACTCAAATACCCGTACCATTTCCAAAGCCATACAATGGAGCAACTCAACCCCATTGCAAATCTGAGGCACAACATGTGCAAATGACTCATCTTGAGCCCAATGATCTTCACCAAAGCTCAGGAAGAGTGTTGCAAACCAGAGATTCTATTGACAACATTGAAGGACCAAAAGCAAAAGAAGAGTCCAAAGAGGAGATCAAAGAACCATGGGCTGCACTTGATGAAGAAAAGAGATCAGAATCAGAGATCGAGAGAGTTCCCTCATGGTTATCATCAAATCCTCCATGTACTCAAGAGAAAGATCAACAAAAAGAGGAAGATCAGAAGGTCATGATAGAAGGTGACATGAAGAATGATCCACATCAGCAAGATGACCAAGGATATCAAAGCTATATTGAGATATGGTTTCAGAAGGTCACTAAGTTGCAGCAGTACTTTCTTCCTCAGCTATGTTTTGTACCTTCAAAGCCAGATCATTTGGTCACTGAGATCTGGGTACCTGTCAAAGCATGCATTTCGAGCCTTCACATCATTTTGTCTCTAATCTCGATGTGCACATGGCTCCATTGGAAGTATTCTTATACTTGAGAATGAATTTGTTTTTCAAGTAGGGTAAGGTAGAAAAAAAAGAAAAAGAAAAAAAGAGAAAAAAGAAAAAGTAGAGAAATGAAAAAATGAAAATAAGAGAAAAATAAAAATCTAAGGTGAAAACCTCCTTGGAGGTGCCTTAGATTGGCTTATTGATTGAAAACCTCCATGAGGCGGTCAATGGGTTGGAAAAAAGAGAAAAGAGAATAAGATCTCTGGGTGAAAACCTCCCTTGGAGGCGCCCAGGCCAGGCAATTAGGGTGAAAACCTCCATGAGGCGCCCTAGTTGTTTTTCAAAAAAAAAAAAAAAAAAAAGAGAAAAAGAAAAAAGAACAAATAAAACTAATTTCCATTGGCTAATTGCAGGTTGCAAGAAGGACATTGTAGGTCAGGTGGATCACTCAAAACAAAGACAAAGAAGTTTTTGTGCCTTCTACAGGAAGTTTCGTATCTTCTACAAGAAGCTTACAAAAAAAAAAAAGCCAAATTGATCTCCGAGGAGGACCTGAAGGCTTGGAATATGTCCATGAGGCCTACCCACATCCATGTTTCCATTCCTCACCCCTTTTCCATCATTTTTTTCATGTCATTATGCTTCTTTCCTCAAAACTGTGTCTTCTACAGGAAGCTCTATATTTCTACAGGAAACATCCTGTAGAACCTTTGGACGAGCCAAATCCAATTTCAAAAGTGAACCTAATGGTGGGAATCTGTTGATTAGGTCTACAAGCACTTCTGTGTCCATCCCTTGCCTTCATCCATCATTTTTTCACCTCCTTGTGCTTCTCATTGTGCTTCTACAGGAACTTCCTGTAGAAATTGTGGGAAACTAGGCATGCACTTCAAAAAATGGTTTGGCGAACGTGGTAGCTTCCTCAAGGGTTCAAAAGTCCTCATGCAATCTTCCAACTCCTCCTCCATCATCTCCATACCTGCATCACAGCCAAAATTCATTTTGTCATACCATGCAAACACATGCAAAGTGCCTTGAAGCAAAAATCCATAGAGCAAAATTTGTTTTTGCCATAACTTGAAAACCATGCATCCATTTGACAAACCGTTTTGTGGGGAATTGTACAAGGTTGATGAAAACATGCTTGAGCAGTTTCATGCAATTCCGGTGCACGGTTTCCAAGAAATCGGCCTCCATCACCATCAGCCATTTTTGCATTTTCTCCATAAGCGTGCATCCGTTTCAAAACTTGTTTCATGGGGAGATGCACATGGGTGATAGTAACCTACCCAAGCAGTTTCAACTGATTCCGATGCACGGTTTCCGAGAAATCGACCTCTGAAATCTTCAGCCATTTTCCATTTTTCTCGAAATCCGTGCATCCATTGATCACGAATTTTCTATGGGAGATGCATAATGATGGTAGGAACATACTCACCGAGTTTCAGATCAAACCGATCTACCGTTTCGTAGAAATGGCAAAAAGAAGTTCTGGTTGTGACCATGCAGCAGCAGCAGCTTGAACAGGCAGAGTTGAACGTGGAAATGAACGCATGCAGCTTAGATCCGTCCAGAGGGCACCTGCACAAGAAAAAACAGCCATAAATCATCAGTCAAGCCACCATACCTGCAGCAAATGAAGATCAACACATGCATGCAGCAACACGCTTCACAATCAGCCGTTTAACTTTCAGGTACGTGACTTAACCTTGTTCATCTATTTGCATAGATCTAATCTAAAGCAATGCATGAATGAATGAGATGAGTGGATTCAGCCAAGAAGGGAGCCACGTTCAATTGCACTCAGCAAGGCAAAAATCACGCATGCATGGATCAGCCATTCACGTGAAGTTCAAAAACAAAACACAGTCAGTTGGGGATATTCTAAACTCTAAGTGCAACTAATGGAATTGAGTACAAGCAGAGAACAAATAAATAACAACAGCAGTTCATGACACAACTGCAGTTCATGCACAATTGCATGGGCCAGCACGTCTTTTCCACCTCACTCCTACAGCAGTCAACGCAGACCAGCAAGAGACAATACGCAGTGGTCATTTAAATGAGGATTTATCACAGCAATCAAAACTTTGGTTTGGTGGCAGTTTACGACAACAAATTGATGGGAGTTAAACTCCTCCTTATCTCCACTCATACTCACACCTAGCAGTAAAAATATGGCACGTTAATCTTCAAGAGAAACACGCATAGCAGATCAACCTCTACGCTGGCTGCTATACACAGATTTGATTGGCAGCATTGGCATTTGGTTGCAGACGTGTCAAATCACAGGTTTTAGTTGAAGATTTGGGTGGGAGTTTGTCTCCCGTTTACGTTAGTTATACACATGCACTTGGCAGCCATAAAGAATATGCACAAACAGTTGGATGAACGCTGATTTTCAAGGGAGATATACACAGCGAGTTAGGGAGCAGTTTACAACAGTGATCTCCAGCTATTTCCAAAACATGTCTCGGGATGACAATATCAGAGTTTTGGCCAAAGATATCAGTCCTTCTAACAGCTGAAGGAAGTTTGCAGGGCCCTGAAAGTGGATCTGACCAAGAAATTGATCAATCACAGGTTAAGTGAAGGCTCATTACAAATGGGGACGGTATGAATGTCATGTATGCATTCTCTAATGAACAGTCATGTTATTCACCAATGATGGTCTGTGTTCGTTTTTTCTATAATGTTCAGCAGATGCAATTTTTAACATTGTTGTCAAAGCTGATGAGTCAATCGAGTCTCCTGTTGAATCTGGAGCACAAACAACAGAATACATGATCAGCCTGTGATCTTATGCAAGAGATTCGCTGTCTTGGTCCAGGTCAAACAATAGAGGCAGAGTTGTATGTTTCTTCTCATCATCAGTTAGTGCCTCTCAAGTTGGGTGCCTGTTGGATAAGCCAACAAGAGGGAAAAAGAAGATTGTTTCGTTGCAGGAAGATGTTGCAGATCTGAATATGCAACTTAACCAAGCATTGCAGAGCAAGTAGATGGATCTTTGACATTATCAACTGAACAAAAAGTTGATGGTGAAAGTTCCAGAGAAGAGGAAAAAGCAGTTTCATATTTGAATGATGCAGTGTCTGAGTCCAATCCCTCTGGTGAAACTATCAGTGTACCTGTGAATGTAAGCTTTCAGCAAGCCACTAAAACAGAACAAGTTGAGACAATACCGCAGGCAAAATCAGAGAAAATTGTTTCTACAGGATGTCGTCTACAGGAAAGGCAGAGAACAGCTCTGCGGAAGGAAAACGCTGAAAGATTCAGTTGGCTTTGTGCAACACCTTCTTGATAAGTATGAAAACATTATTAGCATGGCATTTAGCAATGATAAAACTTTCCAAAATGCTTTGAATTCATCATTTGAATTCTTTATGAATTTGAATACAATGTCACCAGAATATATTTCTTTGTTTGTTGATGATAACCGTCGGAAGGATCCAATGAAATCCGCGAAGAACCTACTTTGGCCGTGCAAGTTCTCACAACAGATTCATGGCCAACAGAGCTAGGTGCATGTTGTAACCCGCCCACAGAAATCTGGGCTGTGTGTGAACTTAATGTTTCCACTTATCAGATGTGTATTCTAATGCTGTTTGAACAGGCAACAGATATCCTAGCTGCATATCTGAAAAGGTAAATTGATATCTCTCAATGGGTATTTGAATTCCACGGTTGCAATCACAGTTTAGACACACATGGAGATCTAACCTTCAGGTAGACTTCATATGATAAAGAAGCAACAGTGAGGATCTCAATGATGATGTAATAATGGTGCAATAATGAGGACAACCTCAGTCTCAGCGCTGGAAGTATGGGCATAACTACATTCATGGCAAGATCAAGATCTCAATGAAGCAGTGATGAATGATGATGAAAAATGTGACACTGTCACCCGGGTATTCTCACCATGCCTAGCAGCACAGTTCAAGAAGAAGGCACCCTCAGTCGCGCAGACCCAAACAGTGAAGACTGTTTCTACAGGAAGACAGAGGCTGTTTCTACAGGAAGACAGAGGACTGTTTCTACAGGAAGCCAGCGAACAGTTTCTACAGGAAAGTTTGAAAAGAGGGAAGACAAAGGCGAAATCGGCCGAGATGCTAGCAAAGGAAGCCACCAGGGCCATCAAAGACAAGGGGAGAGATTTGGTTGCTCAGAGGATGAGCAACACTTTCAGTAGGGGGGTGATGATGAGCCCCAACAATGTACAATTATTTGGGCTCATTCAACTTCCTAATTTGACTTAATCCACCATTCTCATTAGTTTATTGCATGTTTTTGATTATATTTGTGTTAATAGTGTGAATTTGGTTAGTCATTATGCCAACAAGTCTAATGGGTGCTTTGTGTAGCCTTTTTGGTCAACTTGGAGACAAAATTGAAGGTCTTAATGAGCACTTGGCAGCCAAATTCGTGGGAGAACAAGCTAGAGGATTTGTAGGAAGGTGTCCCCCTCATTTATGGGCCCTTACCTCGAATTCTCCACCATTAGCTCGGAGTTCAAAGGCCACCAAATCAATGAGCACAAGAGCAGCCAAGCAAGTCAAGTAGGACTACTGTTAACTACAAGTCTTGGGCAGCCAAGTCCCTAACTTTTAGGAGGACTGTTGGGTCCTAAAATTGTATAAATAAGAGGGCTTGGGGCCTCATTTTGGTTAGCTAGTGGTTAGTCATTTTGTAGCCAGTTAGTCATTTTGTTTTAGCCATTAGTTAGCTAGTTTGTAGTTCAATTTTTATGCAGTAGATTAGCTTTGCTTTCAGCTCATGCTCAAGTTCTTCTTGTGGACAGTTTTGATGTAACTTTTCATTTCTTGATTAATAAAGATGGATACAGCTTTGCACCAGCTCTAAATCGCTCTTGGGAGGCTGTAGTTCTTGGGGTTGGGCCCATCTCAAGCGCCCAGTACCTCCCTTGTTTATATTTATGTGTTTGTTGCGTTCTTGAAATAAAATATGCTCTTGAGATCTTGCTTTGTTATTGTAGTTGGTTTTGATGGGTAACGTAGCTTTTTATGCTTAGAATCGATTGGTAGGAGTTTGTATGCATTTAGATCTTTTGGCATGTTCTTGGTCACGTGATGTATATGGTTCTCTTTTCAAACAAGGCTGCTGTTTATTCATTCATTAACAGTTGGATTGAGTTAGCTAGGACTTGATTTGTTTGCAAGAATTCATTGATTTGTTTGAATAAGCATTTTGCAGGGCATCTCTATCACCTTCATCACCTTCTCGTTCATCTGAGCCTCGTTCAGGTCAGCTCCTTGTTGTGGGGGAAATTATCCAACTCGGAATGACCCTAACCCACTCTAAGGGTGACAGTTCCTTAGCAACAGCTGAAAGCAAAGCTATCTAAAGTTTCTTCTTTATGACATGCAAGAGATAAAAGGGATAGATCCACTTACCGATGTCTTGCGCAAATGGTCGATCCTATCTCCTTTATTTGCCGCTTGCTCCCAGCTCCAAGTCTTTTCACGGGCCCAGCTACACGAGATCCTGCAAATAAGACAAAGAAAAGGAAACTACAAGAAGCATGCATGCATAAATGATTCAAGGATTAGTATAAATCAAAAACGCAAGTAAGACAATTCACCATTGAAACACATGCGAATAGAAGAACCTCAAATGCTTTATTAATATATGGAAGTAAGGTTCAGGCGATGATACAACCATGAGAGGTCCAATCCAGCATCACCTTCCCGACGGAGAGAAATCTCTTCTTCACCTCCCTCAAGCAATCACCCAATACTTCACAACTGTAAACCAACAACGATTCTTTGCACTGAATTCCCCCCTCCAGATCCCATGGGATGAGATCCTTATATAGAGTTTTGGAGTGAAGATAAGCCAACTTGATGTGTGACTTGTTGTCCTCTTCAACCCCAGTTGTTCTTCAATTCTTCACTTGGAGTTTCTGTCTTCCACTTGGAGTTTTAGAAGCTCTTAACTCATCATTAGGCGAATCTTATGATCAAGTGTCTTTTTAGAAGCTTCCTGGGCACTGGCACTTTGAGAAAAAGATTCCTCCACATGTCCAAGTACGCTCAGCGCAGGCAACCTTTGTTCTACCTGCTATGCATAGCAGGTATCCTTTGTTGCACCTGCTATGCAGCGCAGGTGGCCTTTGGAGCAGCTGCTTTGATCTAGAATTGACCTGTTTTTGAGTGTTTTTCAGTGGAGAACTGAACTGTAGTGCTGTGGTTTGCTAACCTTGTTCTTCTAAGGGTAAGAACAACATGTTTAGGGACTTTGGATCCCTTAGATTATTGACATTTCATGCTCTATGCTGTAAGGCACAAAAATGTCTATAACAGTTGCCCCCTAAAGTATGAGGTCGTTCATCGGGTGAAATGCTTTATTAGGAGGATCCGAAGTTCATTCAATTGTCGGGAGGTGACCTGTAACAAAATACAATACAATACATTATCTTTTCATACTTTCTTTTCATGATCTAGCTGAGGCGGGCATTTCCCATGCTCAGCTTTATAAATACATTTGCTGTACATAAACAGACGATCGTCTAATAATAGACTGATAATTCTCTGCTTTTAATTATCATCCTTTTTTAGTAGGATGATCATCTGCTGCACATGTCTTGTTTTTATCTCCTGAATATATATCGCAGCCCGGATGGATGAAACTAGGTCCGGGGTCTTCAAACTTGTCCGATCTTCACTTTAGTACAAGTTGATCCATGTGAGAATTTCTTGAAGTCGAACATGGAAAGACATCGCTTGATTACCAGTCAATAATGTAAAATGTTAACAAGCGCGAGAGGAATCACCGATAATGATGATGACCCTCAAGGTACTGCAGCACAATTCACGTGGTGTGAACATAGGATTTGACGTCGAACACCACGCAAAGTCTCCTGGTCGAAGGTCATTAATGTATACCTATCGCCGGGAGTGAGAAACTTGCCATTGAGGCATGCAAGCTTCAAAGTACTGAGGGGGTGTTCCTAGATCAACTTCTTGGATAGTGAGCTGATGTCGACAAGAAGTGATCCGTCAAAGGAGGGCCTTAATGAATCCCACATCAGTGACACGGAACGGAGCTAGTGATGATTGGTGAAAACGATCTGTGAAATATGATTCAGGGTGGCGGTCATGGAAGGATGAAAGATGATGTACGGTAGTGGATGGGACCTGGTTGACACTTTCTGAATGACATCTCTTGAACATATAACGACACTGATGTGATGGATCGGTAGCATTACCCCATGTATGGATGGTATGGCGAGACCATGGTGAAGGGACCGGTGAATGATAATAACCCAACCCGATATTTACGGAGGCAAAAGTGTCATGTTCAAGAGCGACTTGCTACCATTAAGCTTTGAGGTTCTTCCCAATTTTTCCCCAGTCATTTCTGACCAGTACCTCTTTATTTTTTGACAAGCTTGAGGAGGATAACATATGCTTGATCTATAACCTGCCCTTCAGGCAAGCCCATCGCTATGTTTTTAATGAGCCTATCGATAGGGAAACTCGTTCTCGTCTAAAGACAAGTTTGTCGCTATCTAATATTTTTAACGAGCCCAGCGACAAAGACAACTCGGTCCTTTTCATTTTTAGAGAATCTGAAAAGGGTACATAAAGTGGACTCCAGGGGTCCTTTTTCGTCATCTAATCCCTTAAGTCCGAAAAAGTATAAAACAATACAGAAGGGATGAATGTTCGATATATTTATCGAGTCGAACCAGACAAGCGCTCGATCTTTTTGTGCAATAATCCCTCAGGTCCAAAAAGATTAAAATCTAGAGGAGGGATAGCTCTTCCGGTCCTTTTAACGAGCTGGAAGGCCAAAACTCGACAAACTTTTCATTTTTTACGAGTCAGTGAAAAGAGCTCAAAGAAGACTCGTCTTTTGAGGAACGAGTGATAAACAGGGATAGCAGCAGATTCCAGGTACAGGTTGGAATTTTCCAATCATGGCAGTGTCACAAGGATGGCTAGGTGAAATCACTCTTCGCAGCTGTTCCTCAAAATAGGTAAACAATCAAGTGGATGTGAATGATCGGCCAAATGAAAAGTGGAGATGACGGTGCAAAAACACGACCAAGGCTTTTATGGCTGATGAATTTATGGTCTCAAATGGTTATTTACTGGTTCATTTTTTCTGAGTGAGCTTGAACACTGGGGGAAGCCTGCTCACAAGCTTACGTTGATTTTTTAACGAGCATGAATTTCCGCATTAAAACTGCTCGGATCTTGCGTTTATTTTTTAACGAGCATGAACTTTGCCAAAACTGCTCGTTTTTACCAGTCATAAAGTAGTAAGGTCTCATGGAAGATTTCTATTTTTTAAGGAGCTTCATCTCCCTACGCTTTGCTCCATATCCTCTCTTCATGCAAGCTGGGTATCGGCCTATCCTACGGGTTAGAGGGGTTAGTCCTACCTAAAACTAAAAATCCGCCCGTGCTTGCCTTCCAAGAGGTTTGCCTGCCCCCAGGTGTAAGTCTAATTTCAAGGTTACCCCTCAATTTGCAGGTAAAACATTTGTTTTACCGGGAGAGGCCTACCTCTTTCTGGTTACCCAAAGATTGTTCTGTTAATTCTTTTAAACAGAATCTTTCTTCGGCGATGTCTATCATTAGGTCATCCAAAGATGGTTACAATTTGTTGCAGCAATAGAATCTCTTTCTTTGGAGGCTGCCCCTACTTATCCTCTAAAACATTTGTTTTAATGGGTGAGGCTTGCCTTTTATCCAAAGATGGTTACTACTTGCTGCCGCAAACGGATCCCCCTCTTTGGTAGAGCCTACCTATCTAGACAAAGGTGAATGACCTTTGTCAAACAAGTAACCTTGACAGAAGAATCCTATTCTAGAACAACCCCACTCCTAACAACCCCTTCTGAGATTCCCAGTCTCTCTTTGACTTCTTGTCCTTCTTCTCCACGAAGATGGCTCAGAGGAAGATTCACAAAGATGAAGGAGGGGATGGGGTACGGACTAGTCATATTCTCCCGCGGAAATTCTACTTTACACCCAAGGTTTCTTCTGCCTCCAGAGCAGACCAGGATGCATGCCCCCTGGGTTCCGGCCTTCTTTTCCTGAATCACTCGCCTTCATCGGGAAGAAGAACCGGAGGTAGAGACCTTTCTTGATCAAACAGACCATTCAGGATAGGTATGTGACTATTTGCGATGCGTGATCCCGGAAATGAAAGTTGGTCTACGAGCTTGACCATTCTTCCTTCGTATGGAAAACACATTATTCGAAAGAGTGAGGAGACTATCGCTTCCATGCAATATATGTAGTCTCGTCCAAGGAGTAGGTTATAATCCAAGGGTCCTTGGACGACCATCAAATTCATCTTGACGGCCTTCCCTTTCAAGGTAATAGGCACATTAGGTAGAATCCCTAATGGTCGACTGGTTCCCCTGTCAAAACCTGAGAGACGCCTTGTCTCGGGCAAAAGTGTCGGGAAACCCAGTGCTTTCCAAGCAATAGAGGACAGAATACTCACAGATTCCCCTTCATCAATGATAGTTCCAGCCATCACCATTTGGTATATTTGGACTATAATTCTAAATGGTATACTGGCTGGTAACCGGGGTCTGCCTAGTTGGTTCCAATCAAAGGACGCAACTAGGTTGCTTGGTGGTGGGACCGAATATACGGCCGGATATGATCCTGACGATGCTCCTTCCTGTGATAAAGGAGTGGGCGCATTGCCCAGATGCTCGTCAGAATCGGTGTTGACGAAAAGAATATGGACGGTGTCATCCTTACTCTCTCCGGTAGGGGTGTCAACTGAAGATGAATCCTCAGTGACTTTGGTATGTGAAGATGAAACTTCTGAAGGGAGAACCGGGTCAACTGCCGTTTCGACCTTTGGACTTTCGTCCGGTCCGGATTCAGTAGGTTCACTTTCAGCGACTGACACTTCAGCTGGACCTATGAGCGGGGCAGCTGTATTTTCGACCGACGAAGGACTTGGCGTGAGTTTTTGGTATCCAGGAGGAAGTAGCAACGGTGCAACTGGTTGATCTTCCAAAACTCTCTTTGCTTCGTCTAAAAAGGGACAACGGCGAAGGGTGTGATCGCCTTCACACAATTCGCAGGGGAATCTCATTCCCCTTCGTTGTCTGGGACCTTCACTTTCACTGGTCGACGGTAAGCATTCAACCTGGTTGTCAGAGGTTGACGCTTCCGAATCGTGCAAACGAGGGGACCAGTCCCTTAGTATCCGGGGAATACTGGGACAATCACGGTGGAAGTGGTCTCCTCTACATATGACACATGGTGATTTGGGCCCGGTCCGTGCTGTGTGTGGATTTTCGTTAGATACCTTCTGCTTGCCCCCAGGCGCCTTTGGCTCCTTCTGCTTCTTTTCTTTCTTCTTCTTTTCCTTTTTCTTTTCTATGGGCGCTCCGCTTTCGGCGGCTTGACCTTTCGAAGAAGAAGGATCGGAGGAAGGCGTATAAGAAGTGGAAGGCTAGAGGGTGGCTCTAGATGGGTCTAACTGTCGACTCGACTGTTCAGGAATCGTGGTGGTCTGAACTACAGCGGTTGAGAATAGCCAAACCGGCAGGCCAATCGTCAGTCCTGGAAGCGACAATGTAGCCATGTGGGGCGCACCAACTTCTCCCCAAGAGGAGAAAGGGCTAGGGTTCCCATCACATGGAATCCCTTTGTTGGTGTGTTCCATGTTCTCGACTTTAAGATCAATGTAGGAATCAGGGGTAATTATGTTCCGTTTAAGATGAATTTTATATGACGACGCTTTTTTAAGACATAACTTGCTTTTTCACTTTTTAAGAGTCGAGAAAAAGCTAAAGATGACTCTAGTCTCCTTCGATGTATTAACGAGCCCGAAGTGACAAATGCTCGGATGGACTTTTTCAGTTATAGAGTTTGAAAAAGGCCAAAAGAAACTACTCTGGAGTTCTAGGCAAGGGTGTGCCAAACCTTTCGCGAAACCACAGAATACGTTTTACGGTACGAGTGGTCAATCTTCGTGAATGCTGTGTTCACTGCATCGCGATCAGTAGGGCGGCCGACACAGCTTCCTATGGATAAAGGCTTTGTTCCTATAGGGGTCCCCCAATATACGCGATGGTACGCGGGGGCACAAGTCCGTATTAGTGCTATCGTCCCTCAGGAGGAATCACCCACCTTCGTAGAGATCGACAGTCACTATGTTTAACGACGCCGGTTCACGTCTCTACCTAGACCTCTGTTGTGTTTCGTTATGTTTCAAAGCGTTGTTAGATAAATTCAGTTCTTTTTAGGTTGATCTTGTTTAGCAGTTTGCATTTATGGATCACCACGTGATGTATTATGCAACTCCTAAATGTAGTCTAAGAATGATAAGCAAGCTTTTTCAATTCTTTCAACTTATGAAAACCTTAACTACTGAAGGAAAAGAAAGACATCATCTTTTCAAATAGATCATAGAGCACACACTAATGCACTTTTCCTAAAACGACATGCAAACTGTCAAAATGCACATGCACAATGCAAGTATTTCTTTTCTTCTTTGTTAATGTTGATGTATACAAAAAGAAAGTTGTTGTATAATTTCGAATTCGATTCCAAGCGTAAGCAAACAAGTTTTTGTCCAATAATCAAAAGAACACCTTAAGATTCACTCGTTTCAACACAAGAAATACTGAAATTCGAACCATATAATGAAAGCAAATGCTCAAGCAGCTATGAACAACAATAAACTAGCTCTTAGAATCACAACGACACTTTCTCACAGGTCTAGATCCAAGAGGTCATAGCAAGACTAGTTCGCTTTCGCTATGGGAAACAGTGAATGACAGCAAGAAATACAATAAGAACAATCACGGTTTCTTCATACAACTGAGGGGGGAATGAAGGCAAAGAGAAGTGGTTTCAGCTGGGTATACAGGTTGACAACAGGCTGCAAAAACAATACTGAAAACTGGGCAACAGACAGTGGAGAATCCAAGTTGCACAAGGCAAAACTGGATCAGCGCAGGTGCTGCACTGTCAATCTGCGATGCAGCGCAGGTAGCCCCTTCGGGACCTGCGATGTCAGTGCAGGTAGCCTTTGTGGCAGCTGCACTGATGAGACAAGTTACGTCTCTCTCAGATTTCGGCTCACAGTTTGCTCAAAAATGAGCGGTTTTTGGCCAAATCAGAGGCTGTCAGTCAAGTATACTCTAGAGGATGATTAAAGGAAGATGAACACTATCACAAAGAGCTAAAAAGAGTCCTTGTGGATCAGCTCTTCAAATCATAAACATGCCCAGCACTGGGCTAGAGTAGCTGCCCTCTACTTTGCATTCGAAGGACTCGCATGCAGTTCGATTCGGTACTCTTTTGTTTAAGAAATGAATAGCAAGAAACACAAGCTACCAACAAGACACGATCCCCAGCGGAGTCGCCAGTCTGTTGTGGGGGAAAGTATCCAACTCGGAATGACCCTAACCCACTCTAAGGGTGACAGTTCCTTAGCAACAGCTGAAAGCAAAGCTATCTAAAGTTTCTTCTTTATGACATGCAAGAGATAAAACGGATAGATCCACTTATCGATGTCTTGCGCAAATGGTCAATCCTATCTCCTTTGTTTGCCGCTTGCTCCCAGCTCCAAGTCTTTTCACGGGCCCAGCTACGCGAGATCCTGCAAATAAGACAAAGAAAAGGAAACTACAAGAAGCATGCATGCATAAATGATTCAAGGATTAGTATAAATCAAAAACGCAAGTAAGACAATTCACCATTGAAACACATGCGAATAGAAGAACCTCAAATGCTTTATTAATATATGGAAGTAAGGTTCAGGCAGTGATACAACCATGAGAGGTCCAATCCAGCATCACCTTCCCGACGGAGAGAAATCTCTTCTTCACCTCCCTCAAGCAATCACCCAATACTTCACAACTGTAAACCAACAGCGATTCTTTGCACTGAATTCCCCCCTCCAGATCCCATGGGATGAGATCCTTATATAGAGTTTTGGAGTGAAGATAAGCCAGCTTGATGTGTGACTTGTTGTCCTCTTCAACCCCAGTTGTTCTTCAGTTCTTCACTTGGAGTTTCTGTCTTCCACTTGGAGTTTTAGAAGCTCTTAACTCATCATTAGGCGAATCTTATGATCAAGTGTCTTTTTAGAAGCTTCCTGGGCACTGGCGCTTTGAGAAAAAGATTCCTCCACATGTCCAAGTACGCTCAGCGCAGGCAGCCTTTGTTCTACCTGCTATGCATAGCAGGTAGCCTTTGTTGCACCTGCTATGCAGCACAGGTGGCCTTTGGAGCAGCTGCTTTGATCTAGAATTGACCTGTTTTTGAGTGTTTTTCAGTGGAGAACTGAACTGTAGTGATGTGGTTTGCTGACCTTGTTCTTCTAAGGGTAAGAACAACATGTTTAGGGACTTTGGATCCCTTAGATTATTGACATTTCATGCTCTATGCTGTAAGGCACAAAAATGTCTATAACACTCCTCCATCACCAAGTCTGTTTCTTCATCTCCCATCTGTTCTTTTGCCACATAACCATACCTTCTTGCTTTTCCATTGCCTCAACCTTCGTTGATGCAAGTCAGCCTTCCACATCATCTCACCACTCCATCCATTAGTTCCTAGGTCACTTCAGACCCCCATCCTACCTCCATAACCATCCATGCATCTTCCATCAACCATCCATACTCAAAAATCCAATTCGTAAACATCCTGTAGAAGAATTACAGAACATCCTGTAGAAACTTCCTGTAGAAGCCCCTACAGACTTCCTGTAGAAGTTCATGAACACAACTGCATGTCATCCAGAATTTGTGAAACTTTTAGAAAGAATACTGGGGATCCCTTAGACCCTCTCTGTACCATCCCAACCTTTCCCAAAGCATTTCATCCCTTGATCCATCCCTGCACAGTGGAAAACTAGTTAGAAGCACATGCATGATAATTTCAACAACTTAATCAAAAATACAAAAAGATGTTTTCTTCGGATAGTGATAACTTGGACACATGCATTTTACCTTCCTAGAAGTAATGGCATCTCTTTTCGTTGTTTGCATTCTTTCCTCTGCATCAGTAGGACTAGCTGGTGGAATTAGGGTTTGCCAGGGTTTGTGTTTCCTTTTGGCTTTCAGTTTCTTTTCGCAAGTAGATTAACTTCCTTTGAGTCAGCTTTCGTCCATCAGTTAAAAAGTTTCTTCTGAGAGCATATAGAAGTTGGCTTGAGCCCTAGCAGACTTGTGCCAGCTGACCAAGTGACAACTGCGACAAGAGCTAGTACTTGTGCATACAGCACCGTCGCTTCCAAGTTTGTACGAACTACCGGGTTGATAAAATTAGAGATAGGGAGCTCCAGGAGTTGTAGCATTATTGCTACAATACTGGAGCCCACCAGTCATGCTTCGAATAGAGTTCTGCCCATAGTTGTTATTTTCCCGAAAAAAAATCACTATTTTGCATACAATGTTCTTGAATCCACAGTGTTAGTTTTGAATAGCAACAGATTAAGATGCATGCAAAAATTTCAATAAGAAAAACTTTTGGATATATGCAATACTAATATTTTGTCAAATCGACAAGTTATGTGAAAATGCATTAATCATATCACATGCTATCCCATAATACATACATTCCCCCCTCCAATTGGAAAATGGATTCCATGACCATAAAGCCTATGAAAGGTGTTATGCTGACATCAAGGCAAGGGAATGAACAATACAATAGCAGTAAATGAAGTAAAGTACACATATTAATGATAGGACGACGAGAGTTATGGTTAGAATGAGAGCAGAGTGTGTAAAGATAGTTATGAATAAAAGATAGGACGCTTTGGATTGATGAAAAGTTATGAGAAAGAAAAAGGACAGCAATATACCAAAAAGATGCTTTACTACAATATTCTAGCTAAAAATGATGCGATTGATCATAAAACAATTTCTCATGCATAAAGGTTCAAAACAGGGAAAAAAGTTAAGGAAATAATTTCTTCGATAAAAAGAAGAAAATAAGAAAAGGGTATCATAGTAATAATTGACGATAAGATATAACTTCAATACCATAAGCAGAGCCTCTGCTACCAGCAGGCATCCATAGCCTCGACAGGGTTGCTTTTTAACCCATATGAGCCAGGATCCTCAATTTATAAATGGAGAGTTACATTTTTGTTCTACAAAAGAGATCTGTGTGCTAGCGTGGTAACCAGATAACCACACTGCCATTCACTAGGATGTAGCAAAAGTGATCAGGCCAGCTCGTGATGAGACCTCCTATTCCAAGGATAATTTGGCTATCCAATGGATCATAACCCTGGTGTGGTGGCCATAATGGGAATGTCACTTTGTTACAGCCTTATGAACATGGTAGGTTGGCTCATAATGAGACCCCCTATCCTCCATCTACGAACATAATTTTGTTGTTATAACAATTTTTATGATAAAAAGAGGGAGGCTCAGTACTCCTTAAGAGCAAGGATGGTGGAAGAAGTTGAACGTGTCAATAGAAAAAATATACCCATAATCTCATTTATTATAGACAAAGAAGATTATAACCAGGAAGGGTGGAACCAGCATGGTATTAAGATGATCAATCAGTATCATGTACAACAAAAAACAATGCAGTAAAGTAGTATATAAATAATTGCATCTCTTTTGAAAATAATATATCATCAAGGAGTTGTCCTGTTAAAAATCATAACGTGAAAGATATTAACTTGCTTCAATAGAATCCATAATTTTTGGCCTCATAAAAGTAGTGTACTTCATGCCATGAAAGGGAGTCAGTAAGATGTGGTTGAGATGAACTAGGAATAATCCAACAAGAGGAAGAAAAGGTTGCTCTCTAAAATATTCTCAAAGTGTTGCTTTTTTTAAGGAACAACAAAAACACTAAAAAAAAAAGTGGTGTTCTGTGTAGGGAACAACAAAGAAAATGCACACCAAAAACCAAAAATGCACACAAAAAAGGTGTTGTTCCCTACAGGGAACAACAAAAAAATGCATGTGAAAAAGTGTTGTTCCTTAAGAGGAACAAAAAAATGCGAAAATGTTGTTCCTTTGAAAAGGAATAACAAAAATGTGAAAGTGTTGTTCCTTTGGAAAGGAACAACAAAAATGTGAAAGTGCAGAAGTGTTGTTCCATTCGGAAAGGAACAACAAAACGTGAAAGTGCAGAAGTGTTGTTTCATTCAGAAAGGAACAACAAAACGTGAAAGTGCAGAAGCGTTGTTCCATTCGGAAAGGAACAACAAAAAGTGAAAGTGCAGAGGTACTGTTCCATTCGGAAAGGAAAAACAAAACGTGAAAGTGCAGAAATGCTGTTCCATTCGGAAAGGAATAACAAAAAGTGAAAGTGTAGAAGTGCTGTCCCATTCGGAAAGGAACAACAAAACGTGAAAGTGCAGAAGTGCTGTTCCATTCGCAAAGGAACAACAAAACATAAAAAGGAACAACAAAATGAACCGTGGAAAAGGAACAACAAAATGAACCGCGGGAAAGGAACAACAAAATGAGCCGTGGAAAAGGAACGACAAAATGAACCATGGAAAAGGAACAACAAAATGAAATTGTTGTCCCTTTGGTAAAGGAACAACAGAAACAACAAAAGTGCACACAAATGATGTCCCTTCAGAAAAGGAACAGCGAAATGCACAAGCATAAAATGCAAGCACAAAGAATGAATTAGTTGTTCACTGTATTGATGCTGAGGATGGGTTACAGTTTGAATGAAGCAACACCTGAAACACAAAGTATAAGAGAAATTAGGAAATAAACAACATTTTATTTAAAAAATAGTATGTAAATTAAGTTACAACAACTATGATATTATAAAAAAATGATCTCTTTGAAAAATGTTTTGGCAACAGTGACAAGACATGAATCTTCAAATGGAAATCAATTCTTCATTTCTTCTATTATGAATCTGTTGGGTAATGAGTTAGATGAAATTACTTTGTTTCATTAAAATTTATTTCAAGAATTACTTGTCCATAAATTGACCTTCTTTTTTTCCTAGGACCTGCAAAAAATGAGTATCTACCTGCAATAAAACATTAAGTCATGGAGAAAAAGAGGTGCGTAGGCTCCCCTAATCTAAGAATTATGAAAAAAAACAACAAGTAGTTACTTTGTAAAACAAAGCCACGGAGAAAATAACAAAGTAACATTTATTTGTCACTTGCGGGAGAGCAGTGACCAATCATGCTAACCTGCAGTGTTTTGATCACAACTTCTTTGTTTTTTATCCAAATTGAGTGATTCCAAATCCAAATGAGAGATAATTCAAAGGTTTATCTCCAGTAGGAACAGGTTTTAAAAATTCAATGATATGATATATCAATTTTAGTTAGAACAACCTGCATAACAGTCATTTTCGATTACCCAGCTTAGACCAACAATTGATATTTCAAGCATAAATTTTTCGTTTGATGTCAAATTCATATGATTAAAATTGGAAATAAAAGTAGATTCATTTATTTTTTTCCAATAGAAACAAGTTTTGAAGACAAAAATAAATGGTAGGTCAAATACTGTAAGGAACAACCGGAAATACATAGTTTTAAGGGTGCTGATTTACGATAGACAGTCAGTATTTTGATCATAACTTCCCCATACGATATCGAAAATGAGTGATTCCAATTGCCTTGTAAATTAGATTCATAGAGGAATCTACCATAGTAACAGGTTTTAAAAATTCAAACATTTAGGCCTCCAAAAACGGACTGTCCCAACTCTGTTCTTGAGCTGCCCGCTAGACACCCTGTCAATGTTTTGTTTCTAAATTTTTCATTTCAAATCCAAATTGAGTGATTCAAATTGGATTGGAAAGTATACATCAAGGGATACTTAGGATAGAAACAGGTTTTAAAAATATTCACTTTTGGTCCCTCAAAATATGACTTTTCTGACTGTTTTTCTAGAAATTTCATCAAGCTTGCAAGCAAAAAAAAATGATATTCAAGCATTTTTTCAAATTGGTGATAAAAATGAAAATGAATGTTTGTAGAACTATTATTTCCATTATAAATCATCTACATACACAAATGGATTGAAACATTTATCACTGATGTTGATTTTGATAGCGCGTTGCAACAAAAAAAACAACTAATTTTACAAAAATAAAAAATATGTTTGTTTTATTTCTTTATTTATTTTATTTTCTCCACTATCCTACTCTTCTTTGAGAATTGAATATGTTTATGTATAAGAGTATTTCTAGTGGAACCATTTTAGAAATAAGGCTTCTAGTATGTACTGTTATAGCTCCGATACCACTTGGTATAGCTCTGATACCACTTGTTATAGATCTAACCCAAAGATATTATGATAATAGAAATAACCCAAAAATAACAAGATAGAAATAGATAGAAATGCTTCTTTATTGATATTAAACCCTTAAGGTAGGGCAACACCATACATTCACTCCTTAAGGAAGGAGAACACTCCACAAGCCATATGCCTGTTCATACAATGATCCTTCACTATATTCCTTGACATGGAGTCTCTAGCCTCTATATAGGCCTCATACATACAATACCATGGGTCATTACCATGGTTCCCTCATACCATCAACTAATACCATGGGCCCATTACATTATTATTAACTACTTGTGGTCCCTTATATGATATGGGTTAACCACCTTATTTATTACTATGGCCCATCTCATTATTACATTATTACCTTGGGTACCTCCCTTGGTACCCCATATTATCCCCCCTAGGTATATAACACTCCACCCCCTTAGCATGTTTCATCCCTGAAACATGGGAAGAACACAAATAATAAGATATACTCAAAAGAGTAGTCCACTGGTACCATGCATGTGCATCTAGCCATCCAAGAGAAAGGTGAACCCTCGATCTCGCTGGTGCCTCGCTCACTTGAGATGGAAGTTGACCATGACAGCTCTTCTGTGTTGATGTGTAGTAGGTGGATCTTCACTCCTCACTAGCCGTCATACGGGGGTTGTTGTCCTTGTGGCTAATTGGTTGCCATCTTGCTGGTTGTTTTCTTGCGGGGTGATGTGGGTGATGATATGTTGAATTTTTAACTCACGGTGTCTTTTTCTTTAATTCACCCCGCTGTGGTTCCTGTTGTGATATCTTCTTTTCCAATATGACTTTAACCACTGAGCCCTCCTCTGATGTATCAGCACCTGTAACCTTTTCTGCTTCTGCCTCTGTTTGTGTTTGATTGTCTATCATCACTGGCTCATCATCTAATATGTCAGACCCTGGATCATCTTCTGCTTCAACATCCTTGGACTCTACCTGTTTATTAATGGAAATATCCTGTAATGTAATTTTCTTCTTTTTATACCAGAGCTTCAGGAATTTCTTTTGCACATTAATATTGACCGTACCCACAAATTCCATCCAAGGATATCCCAAAATAACATCCATGTTATCGATATCTGAGGTATAAAAGTCACAATGCAACACATACTTATCCATAGAAAGCTTCAAATCTTTATAAACTTGAACATCCTCATTATCAACCTGTATATTTTCAATGTGTTTTGTTGGAACTTGCAATTTTTTTGCCAAATTAACATTGATAAAATTATGCTTACAACTAGGATTTATAAACACAACGATCTTCTCCTTCTGAATCAATCCATGAACCTGCAATAAGGAGACACCCGTAGCAATTAACCCCTTATGTGTCTCATTCTCCTTTTTTCTAGCCCGAGACCATTTGTCCAAAAAGACTTTTTCAAATTCTGCATCTGAAAGTTTAAGCAACTGCTTTAAGTCAAGTGATAAATTCCACTTTTGAGCCTCATCTCTCATATTAAGCATCATTGGAATCTTCCAATATGTCCCATGTGTGGACTTGTATCTTTGTATGAATTCTTCAATAGTAGGACCATCATCTTTACCTGTAAAATATAGAATCGCCATGAAGAGGGTTTGAGAAAAATTCACTTACTTGGCGAAAATTTGAAATTGTCACAGTTTCGTCAATATTGCTAAGAATCCATATTATGACATGTTTTCAGAAATGGAATAATCATTCTGCATCTACCCATGCGATAGAAATCTTGATCCCGACACTTAAAATTTCAGATCTACGCTGCAACTCTCCCGTCGTCACCAAAATTTCTGCAAAAATCGCTGACTTTAAATTAGCGATATCTCTCTCATCCGAACTCCGATTTGACCGATTTTTTTTTTAAATCGGGTATTTTTTCACATAGAATCCAGACCTGCAATTATATTTTTTAGATCTTGTACCAGGACGTCTAGATCTGCGCCGCAAAATTGCTGCCCTGAAAATTGTCTGCAACCCCACTGATTTTTAGATCAGTGATATTTCCTTCATCCGAACTCTGATTCAACCGATTTTTTTTGAAATCGGTTATTTTTTCACCAATAATCCAGATTTGCAATTAGATTTAGTGGATCTTGCACCAAAACGTACAGATCTGATCTGCGAACTCGCCGCCCCCGAAATCCTGCAAAAAATAAAAAAAAATTCTCCACTTTTGTGCCCAAGAAAGTGCTCTGATACCACTTGTTATAACTCCGATACCACTTGGTATAGCTCTGATACCACTTGTTATAGCTCCGATACCACTTGGTATAGCTCTGATACCACTTGTTATAGATCTAACCCAAAGATATTATGATAATAGAAATAACCCAAAAATAACAAGATAGAAATATATAGAAATGCTTCTTTATTGATATCAAACACTTATGGTAGGGCAACACCATACATTCACTCCTTAATGAAGGAGAACAACCACAAGCCATATGCCTGTTCATACAATAATCCTTTCCTATATTCCTTGACATGGAGTCTCTAGCCTCTATATAGGCCTCATACATACAATACCATGGGTCATTACCATGGTTCCCTCATACCATCAACTAATACCATGGGTCCATTACATTATTATTAACTACTTGTGGTCCCTTACATGATATGGGTTAACCACCTTATTTATTACTATGGCCCATCTCATTATTACATTATTACCTTGAGTACCTCCCTTGGTACCCCATATTATCCCCCTTAGGTATATATTTGAAAAATACAAGTTGATAAAAATTAGGGTATGAGAAGCCATCTTCCCTTGAAAAATGGTGTCAAAAATTATTAAAGTATGGAGTGATGTTGTAAACAAATGATGGAGTGAAACCAATCTGCAATATATTCTTTACTTTCTTGATTTCCCATAGCCATCATACCATGAAGTTCTTGAGCTTTTAAAATGGCTTGTTGATGCAAACTAAAAGAAACCTCATTTTTTCCCATAACTTCTACAATTTTTGAATTTGAAACATTCTGAATCTCATTGTAAGTTTTCTCTAATGGTGCATGTGATATAGAATGGGTGAGAAGGGTGCGTAAATTTTGCAGTTCAACATTGTAAGCATGTTGTACTGGTTTATTGTGGTGAGGGTGTGGAATTAGTTGAGCAGGAAATTGTGTATGGAATGGAGCATTTTGATGATGTGGTTGATTGGGTTGAGTGGATGAATTTGATATGCAAGCAGGATGTTGTGGAAGAGCTGGTGAAAAATATGGAGAATATGTTTGTGCTACAAGATGAAGGAGAGTAGTTATGCAATCATAAGGTGAATCATGCCAACTTGTAGACAATATTGGTGGTTATATTGAAATTGACATGGCTGCCCTAACACATTAGTATTCCATAATAGATCATGCAAGTAAGAGAATGGAGAAGAAGTGTTTTGAACCATACCTATAGGCCATGATTTCCATGGTTTTGACTTTGTTGCAGATTCCTCTTCTCTTTGATATGATACTTCCATCCTAGATAAGGAAGAACAACTATCTATGGGATGCTCCTTTCGGACATGAGGGCAAAACACTTCATCAATTTCTTGATTTTTATGAACCTGCAAAACATCCAATTTTGAATTTAAAGAGCTAATAAAATCAACTTTAAAATTTTCAAATAAAGCATTGATTTCAGTTATTATGTCTCCTATTCTTGTAGCAGATTTGGAAAAGAAAGAACAAACATCTCTAGAATTTTTACCAGCCTTCGAGATTCCTCTTGAATACCTTATGCACAATTCACGAACATCATCACATGACAACTGAAAAAAATCACCTTTTCCTATCAGATTTAAGAGTTCTAGAAATTCATCTTTGATTCCTTTAAGAAGGAGTGTTTTTAAGATCTCTTTTTCCGAATGCTTATATTTTGATTTTTGAAGGTTATAATGAAATCGATCTACATAGTCCTCCAAGCTTTCATCTTCCCCTTGTATCATATCGATGTCTTCATTGGCCTTGCAATAGTCTTGGTACTTCTTCAAGAATATGTTCTTCATGTCCTCCCATGTTTGGATGCAGTTCCCACCTAGGCTCATGAACCATCGGAGAGCTTCTCCTTTTATAGTAAGAGGAAACACTTTCAACCTTTGATCATTAGTACAATAATCATATCCTCTACAAAGTATTTCGAACTCAAATAAAAATGTATCTGGATCTTCATTTGCTAAACCATGAAAATTTGGTAGCGAAGATGGGGGAATCATGTGCATTTGTGTCACTTCTTCTAGATCTTGATAGGAAATTCAAAAGTAGAAATGTGAGCCATTTCTTACCATAACAGAAGATGTTCTTCATGTGTTTCTTCGATGCTCCTTCTTCCAATGTTCCTGTCAATTAGTTAGTGAAATGGGTGGTGCTTACATCACCACTTGAGCGAAATCATGTGATTCATTTTTCAAAATTTCTATTTTTTTTCTAGTCATTCACACAAAAATTGAAACATCTATTTCTACTCTAGGTTCTTTAACAGTTCTGTTGAAAAGTGGGCGGGGGAGCAGGGCTTCTACATGCTCCGTACGCAGGTTCTTACCTTCTGTTTAATACCCAATTCTTTCCTAACAGGCATTCATCAGATGCACACTACTCTTTAAAAATGGCTGCACTCTTCTCGGCAACGGTGCCAAAATGTCGAGTGATAAAAATGTGTCTTTTTAACTCCTAATTACCTTCACATTAATTGTCAACACAAGGACGACTTTTTATTTCAAGAGTGTACTCAGTTTGAGGCGGCTATTTATTCAAGAGCAATGTTTTGCAGTATAGTGCTTAAAATCTAAAAGTAAATGAAAGCTGGAAATAAAATATAATCGGAATAGCAAGAAAATCAAACGCTCTACAACTAAATCATTCACTCAAACAACCATCAATCAAGGATATAGTAGCAATAACTCATTCCTCTAGAGATTGATGCAATTGAAAAGGCACTCAAAAGAAAAATCATCAAACTGGGAACTAGATAGCATATGCCAATGTTCACTATAGTCTCAGACCTTCTGCACACCAAAGCAAAGATAATGTGAATAACAAGAAATGGAACAGTAGCTAGGAAATGTAACAACAATTGAATTCAATAAGCAACAACACCTTAGTCTACAAGAATAAATGCAACAATTGTGTTCTATAGAAATCAAATGGCAATCCCCTATCTTTAAAGATGAATTGAATAGCACACGGTAAATAGAACAACATTGATTAATGATAGAATATGGAACATCGCTTGAAAGCCAAACATAAATACACAGCAACATAACCCACATCACACCTTAATGGTAATCTGATCTTGGTAATCCACTTATCAGTCTTAGTTATAAAGAATACGATTGTATTTTATAATGGAATGACAACGTCAATAGATTCAACAATCGCAAGGAAATATAATCTCTAAGATGAATTCAGTAATACCAATTAAAGAGGGTTACAACACGGTTACGCTGTAATTGAATAGAAATACATTCTGTAAGGATCAGCAACGTTATATCAATGATTAAAAGAACAACAATGCGTTACCAAGTCAAGATGAATCAATACGACATTACTGTCATAGAGAATGATATTACTCAATTGAACATAAATCAGATATAACAAAACCGTGATGTAAAATAATAGAACATACCAGATTACCGAATAAAGTTGATAAGAAAAACCACACAAACCAAAAAGATAATATACAGCAGCAGCACAATCCACCAGAGGCTAGGCCCTTAGCCGCCAGCAGATGCTGCTGGGCTACTTCAGATGAGAGGAATGAACAACAACTCCCAAATCATATATTAATCATCAAATTGTGAAATCATTACAACAACAAAAGCTTGAGAATTACAACATTCAACAATCCCTTTTTCCTCCTATCCTATCATGAATAATCCATCATCATTCTTGAATTTCTAATTCTGAATCCTTAATTCTCCATCTTCATTTTTCCATCCTTTTTCCATCCCTTTTCCATCCCTATCTCTGATCTCTGTTCTCATTTAAATAGAGAGAGATTAGAGAGAAGTTACAATAGAGATAATTACAACATGATTTCTATTACAAGATTGAATTGTTTCTAACCAATTGATCAACAACGAAATATATTTCCATCTATCTTTCAACAAGAGCAAGGCGAATTTGGCTTTGCAACTGAGATTTGGGAAATGGCCACACAATAAATTTGAGAAAATTGTTCTCAAAGTACCTTGCGTTTCTCTCAATACAAGCCGAATTTGGGCAAACCATTCTTTGTTGAAGTTAATTTGTTCCTTTCTGGACAAAACCCATGTTCCAGATTTTCCAGATTCTTCTTCATTTTCCCAGAATCTCAATCGTAAAACTGTCACTCCTTATTCTAGCAAATTGCTGAGTTGGAATATTTAATGTTCAGATCTTCAATCTGGAAATTATATTGGAGGCTGAAAATGGTGAATAATGTTACAACCAATTTATTAAAACTATCATTGATAAAATCATTCATAATCATCAATTTATTAGAAATAAAGGAGAATAAATAATATTCATTCATAAGAGCATAAATCATTATAAAATGGATTTATGTAATAAATTATAATATATGACCTGATAAAAAAAGTAGAAATGGGTGGAATAACCATTCAAAAGTGATAATAACAATGACATATTAACGGCCCAACAGTTAGGCATATAGAAAGCATCAGAAGAGCTCAATTAGAGGCAGAAAATGAAATATTAAAGAAGCAGTTGCGAGAAAGGGAACCTCAAGGCGGAAATGAGCTGTCAATCTTGAAAAGACAGCAACAAGAAGATGAACCCCAGGCAAACAGTGAGACAATAATAAAATAGCAACAGGAAAGGGAATCCCAGACAGAAAATGAGGTGTTGATTTTGGGAAGGCAACTACAGGAAAGGGAATCCTAGTTAGCCTGCATGGCTAGCGGGGCTATGGAGGCATTACAGTGTAGGTAGCTAGCCAAATCATATGCAATGTATCTTAAGGATTAGTGGCTCCAATTTCAGATTAAGACACTGGCCCAGAGGGGCACAATACCTTTTCAGGATTATAGCTAATTCATGCATCTATGTGATCACAGTTCAACTAAGGACAAAGCGAAGCTAGCAGAGTTTTACTTGCACAACATGGCACCTACTGACATGAACTTATGGGATCCAAATGCTGTGTTGGGAGACTTGTAGTTGATGGCCATGGCCTCTTGGATGAGCCATGAAGAGAATAGGGTAGTGGAAATCCATAAAATTATGGCAAAAGAACTGAATGAACCCCTGATGATTAGAGCAGAACCAACATAAACCCTGGCTCTCATCTATGCCCACCAACACCTTACAGCTAATCCTCAAGTTGTCCCAAACTATGTTGATAAGCAGGCCCAGGATATTGTTCACTTCGAGGACATGGAGAGATTATTTGGAGATGACAGCATTCATGCCTGCATGAGGAGGTGGAATACATTGCGACACAGCCTACGAATCAGGGAGTATCACTCCCCAAACAGGATGAGGGAAGCCATGAGGAGAGTGCCCTTGTATAAGCACTCAATGCAAAGTTTGAAGGCCAATTGGATTGGCCTTAAATTCAGTCCTCCACTGCTGGAAGGAGTAAAAGAGGAGGAAGAATAAAAACAGTGGGAAGAGGTGGATAGGAAGGTAGGTTTCCATGACAAAGAGGAAGATATCACATCAGAGGCATGGGATGTCAGGGAATCTGTCAGAGCCACCAAGGATGAAGAGTTAGATTAGTTTCTCAGAGGATGAGCAACCCATTCAGTAAGGGGGTGATGATGAGCCCCAGAAATGGGTAATTATATGGGCTCATTTTGCCTCTTATTTCAACTTAATCCACCATTCTCATTAGTTTATTGCCTTTTTTTGAATATATTTATGCTAATAGAGTGAATTGAGTTAGTCATTTTGCCATGTAGTCTAATGTGTGCTTTATGCAGATTTTTTGGCCAATTTTGGACAAAGTCAAGGGATTTATGAGCAAATGGCAACCAAAACTTGAGGAAAATAAGGAAGAGGATTTGTAGGGGGTGTCTCTTTCATTTATGACCTCTTTTCTTGAATCCTCCATCAGCAACTCAGAGCACAAAGGTCCACCTTCCAAGGGGCAACCGAGCAAGTAAAGAAGGACTGTTATTTATCTCCAGTTCTAGGAAGCCGAGTTCCTTGATTTTAGGAGGACTGTTGGAGGACTCCATTTGTATAAATAAGGGGGCTTAGAGCCTCAGTATTTTAGCCAGTCATTAGTAGAATTTTTTCACTTTTGTGTAGCACATTGTTCAGCTTATTTTCGAGTTCCTTTTTTAGAACAGTTCATGTAATGTGACTATTATTTTTGGTAATGAAGATGAAACAATTTTTGAGCCAGCACTAATCTCTTTTAGAGGGCTAATGCTCTTGGGTTAGGGCCCAACCCAAGTTGCCCAACACCTCTTACTGTGTACTTATATGTTTTTGCTTCAGTTCATGAGTTAATTTCTGTTACATAGATTCATTTTACTTCGTTAGATTAGGTTGCTTGTGATGGTTTGCATCGTTGTTTTGTGTTTCAGTTGCTCAAGTAGGTTTCTACAATGATAGAATAAGATTCAAAAAGGCCAACAATAGGCCCTGATCTCCTTTCTCCTTTCTTGGGATTATGATTTGAAGTCAAGGCACTTCTACTGCCACCAAAAACATAGTTTTTGCTCTTCCATACAATTGCTAGTGTGATAACTTGATTTGGAAAGATTGATATATTGGTCCAGATTCAATTGCTTAGATCATTTCCTGCTATTTTAGCATAGATCTCTCAGTGTGCTTTTCTGTTCACAGATTACTGTTCAACATTTTCTGTTTGTAGGTCAGAAATTAGGTCAAGCTAGAAAAAGTTCTGCTTTCATGGTACAGTTAGTCCTTTCTTTGATCATTTTTCATAAGTAGATGTGTAGATCTCTTGCAGGAAACCTTAGCTCACCATACATCCATAAAGTAGCCAGCACCAGCTCACTTCTCATAGATTTCCCAAGTCATTCACAAGATTTCGCCAATTTGCCCTAATTTCTGCGTTTTTCTCCATAAGCTTCTTTCTTTCCATTTGAACAAATCCAACCATCATGTTATTTCTTGATCTTCCTTGACAAGCTCTAGACACCTCAACACCTTCATTTAGCATTCAGTTGCCCTTTTCCATCATTTTTACACATTCAAAACTCCAAAAATAGCTTGCGGCCTCTCCTATAGATCCTCCTGTAGATCCCCTGCAGTCTCCTGTAGAATTTCCCGTGAGTGATTTTTCGAAGTCTGATCGCTATGATAGTCTTTAGAATGGTACTAGGGGCTTCTTAGGATGTCTCCACACCTTCCTCCACCTCTTCAAAAACCAACTACACCTTCCTTCGCCACCAAACCTCTACACAATCACAACTAGATAAATCACAAGCATAATAATTTCACATAAAAATACTCAAAAGCACAAAAAGATGTTTTCTTCTCATTTCTTTTCAGAAGTAGCTTGAACAAATGCAATTTACCTTTTAAATAGTCAATGGCACTCATTTCATCAATTTTCATCTCTTTTTTTTTGCAGAGGTAAGGTTAATAGGTAAATTAGGGTTTGCTAGGGTTTGCGTTACATTTCAGTTTTCATTCTCTTTCTGTAAATAAAGTAGCCTCTGTAGAGTTAGCTTTCTTTCATTACAACTAAAAGCTTCTTCTAAGAATTCATAGAAGTTGGCTTGAGCTTCTAGTGAACTTGCGTCAGCTGACCAAGTGACAACCTATAGTAAGAGCTAGTACTTGTGCATACAACACTGTCGCTTCCAAGTTTGTTACGAACTACCGGGTTGATAAAAGTAAAATAGGGAGCCCTAGGAGTTGTAACATTATTGCTAAAATATTGGTGTTGACCACAAACATTCCTTGGCTATTCCATGACCTTGTGGCTGAGTACATGAGCCTATTCTTAAGTCAACACCAGAGATCATTTTAAGATCATGTATCAAGTTCCTTGCTTGAAATTTTTTCATGGTGCATGCTTGTCTTAATCCTTCTTTTTCAACGGTGTGAAGGCATATGGTGCATTACTCTAATGATGGCCTGGCTCCATTGGAAGGTTGAACACACTTAGCTGAATTAAGTAATGTGCATAAGTAGGAATGTACATAAATAAGCTCACCTGTTAAGCATTTACTTTCTAGTTCTTAGAGTTTTTATTTTTGCATTTTAGATTGAGGAAAGTCCCATGAAGATTTTGTTGATTACAAAGATTCATTTATTACTGACTCAATGCTCAATGGTGAAGGATACTGGTCTACAAGTTCTAAACACCTTGTCAGCAAGGCACTGTCACCAGTAGGAGCCAATGTTGTCACTCACTGCCTTATCAGTCTTAAATTGCCTCTAGTACACAAAATTAGTGAAGTTTTATGCCAATATTTTAGGCCAAAAAATCTATCAAAACCAAATCAGGTTCTCCCCATTGCGTAGTGCTCGGAAAGATATTTCCAATGGTGTATAAAAGTCCAAAACAATGACTCCTGGATCAGAAGTTAGAGCCTATTGAAGATTTCCTTTGGAAAACCCAGAAAACCAGGAAAAAGAATTAAAGGGACAAAGGAAAATCACACTGGAGGGCCTCGCAATCCTGTAGTACCGCAATCCCACAGTTCTTGCATCCCGCATGTTGGCGACCCCGCATTCCGTAGGTCGGCAACCCCGCATCTCGCAGGTCTAACATCCTGCATGTCTGTGACCATACATCCCATAGGCCCCATATCCCACAGGCCCCGCATCCCGTATGTTAGCATCTCCGCAATCCCATAGGTCCTACATCCTGTAAATCAACAGATCGGTCAGGTTTTGAACTTAAAAGACCTGTGAACTGTAGTTCTCGCTATATAGTGGTACATTGTCGGGGAGGTCGAAAATTTGTTTATAAAGGAAATGCTTAACAAAACAAAGGTCGGGTTGCACCCCTTCTCTCTCCTCCACGTGGCATCGGTGCACCATCATATCGGTGAAGTCTTGCATATCAATGAGCTATGGGGTTTTCATTGTAAAGACTGTGCAGGGGCTGATTCTATGATACAGTGTAAAAGTTCCGGGGAGGGCCGAGATTCATTAACAAAGGAAATGTACGCGAAAATAGGGCCGTGTATGCTTTTTTCTCTCTCCTCTATGTGGCCACGTAGTGACATATTATTAGTCCTTAGAGCTGACATGGCAGCTAACATCATCAATGATGTGGCAGGGTACATGTGTCACTCAATTAAAGCATTTTCAGGGGTCCTATTGGGCCATTTCTGGGTGAGATGTGTCACCACTCATAGGGTGACACATGGAAATGATGGCATCATATTGCATATCATAGATCACACAAAATGAAAATCCTTCCCTCCGTCGATGCTCCTCACTGTCTATAATTGCGATAAGGAAGAAGCCCCCAAATGCGATATTTCATAAGCTCTATTTGATAAATATTTCACATCTGGACTTTGGGTGATGCGGTGTAAAAGGAAATAAAAGGGCATTTTTCATTATAAAAGAACAAGGTCCCCAGACACAGGTTTAAAGGCTTTAGTGCGTGAAAGGTTAAGCCCTTGGTCTTTGTTGGGTTGTGTTATATTCTTTCCATGACTAGCACACCTAGTTAACTGGGGGGTTAGAGGGGGGTAGAGCCCCCACTTCGTTTCGTCGATTGCGCAGTGGGGGGGGCCAACGACCCCCCCCTGTCTAGGGAGTTTGAGGGGGGTGAGTAGCCCCCCTCTACAGGGTCTAGGGCAGTGCCCTGGGGAATTTTTTTTTGGACCCTATGTTAGGTTGGGTGGACCTACCTATGGTTTTGTGCATGGTTTTCACACATGGTTTTGGATGCGATGTGTTTTTGGTCCATGGTATTGGATGCTTCGACATTTATATATATGTATTATAACATTGAAAGGAACATAATGAAAAATCAAGTTGGTAGTCTCGGTTTTGGGATCCAGGGGAAATCTCTATGTATATTTGTTTTTATGTTATGCTCTCACCTTTGTTTATTTTCTGTTTTATAGAATTCGTATGCAGTTAATTTCCATATGGGGTTAAAACCTACATTTGGTATCAGAGCTGTTTTGGCTTTAAGGGGATGCCTTTGTTGCTGAGCGGTTTCACTCAGGCCTGTGGTAGATCCTGTTCTGCGGGATCGATTTTGGTGGTAAAAGAAGATGGCAAGAAGTGGAAAGATAGAGATCGAGAAATTTAATGGTCAGAGTTTTGAGTTATGGAAACTAAATATGGAGGATCTGTTGGTAGATAAAGATCAGTGGATCACAGTAGATCTGGGTACTAAACCAATGGGAGTGTCTGATGAAGAATGGAAGAAGTTGGATCAGAAGGCAAAGAGCACAATACGATTGTGTGTCTCAGATTCAGTGCTGCTAAATGTATCAGGGGAAGCTACGACTAAGGCTTTATGGGAGAAGTTAGGGAATTTGTACCAATCTAAGTCTTTCGTGAAAAGACTGTTGCTACGGAGAAAGCTGTATAGCCTGAGGATGAAAAATGGAGACTCAGTGACAAATCTGAATGCATTTACTATTGTGGTAAGTTAGTTATTTGTCTATTGATATTAAAATTTCAGATGAAGATAAGTGCATCAGTTTGTTGTGTTCTCTACCAGATTCATGGGATAGTCTAGTTATTGCAATATGTAGCAATGCAACTGCCTTGGAGTTTGATGAAAGAGTCTCATCCTTTCTAATGGAGGAGATGAGGCAAAAAAATATGGAGAGCCAGAATGGTGATACCTTCTCTGTACGAGGACGGTCCCATAATAGAAAAAAAAATAAGTCATCGAGTGGGAGATCTAAATCTAGAGGGAGATCTAAATCTCTAAGAAAGCCTGTAAAGGTGGTGTGTTGAAAATGTGGAAAGGAAGGGCACTACAAAAGGGACTGTAAATCTAAAGTTCCTGACAAAGGAAAGGGATCTGATGATGCTCCTTTTTCAGAGGTGAAAACCACCTCAAATGAAGGTGGCGATGAGTACTTGGCTTCTTCAAGTACACATGTAGATCATGAAGCATGGTTGATTGACTCAGGTGCATCCTTTCACTTCACTCTCCATAGAGAGTGGTTCTGCGAGTATGAGAAATACAATGGTGGTGATGTATTCTTACGGGATGATAGGAAGGCTAGAATTGTTGGTCATGGAAAAGTAAAGTTGAAGTTGCAAGGTGGAAGGGTTAGAACACTTCCGGGTGTTTTTCATATTCCTACATTGGCCAAAAATCTAATTTCTATAAGCAAGCTGGATGATGCAGGTGTAAAAACAGTGTTCGAGAAAGATACCTGCAAGATGGTTTGGGGAGCACTAGTATTGATGTGGGGAGTTCAGATTGGAACTCTATACAAGCTGCAAGGTAACACTATTTTGATGGGTGCAATAGTTCTATGGTTCCTGAATGTGGAGTAGAAAATCTAGTGGTCTATGGAGAAAAGACCATGCTATGGAATCAAAGGTTTGGACATATTGGAGAGAAAGGCCTTCAAATACTTGATGGTAAAGGTATGGTAAAAGGTATGAGTAATAGCTCTCTAGATTTTGATTTTTGTGAAAATTGTGTATACGGGAAGAAGAATGGGGTGAGTTTCCTTTCTGGCAGTAAGAGGGCGAAAAAAATATTAGTGCTTGTGCACAGTGATGTGTTTGGACCTGTGAAGGTTCCATCACTGGGTAAGTCTCTATATTATGTATCATTTATAGATGACTTCTCAAGGAATACATGGATATATTTCCTCAAGAAGAAATTTGAAGTCTTTGATAGGTTTAAAGAATTTAAGGCTCTGGTGGAAAACCAGACAGAGAAGAAGATAAAGGTGTTGAGGACAGATAACGTTAGAGAGTTTTGAAACAAGGAATTTGAAGAATTCTGTAAGAATTGTGGTATAGCATGAAATAAGACTACTCCATACACACCTGAGCAAAATGGAGTTGCAAAAGGAATGAACAAGACATTGATGGAAAGGGCAAGGAGCATGCTTAGTGGTGCCGGGTTAGGATAGGAATTTTGGGCAGAGGTAGTGGAGATAACATGTTACTTGGTCAATAGATCACCTTCATTAGCATTGGAGGATAAGACTCCACAAGAGGCATGGACTGGTAAGGAACCCTCTCTTTCACATCTGAGGGTATTTGGATGTGATGCATATGTACACGTTCCAAAGGAGAAAAGAACAAAGTTGGATAGTAAATCTGGAAAGTGCATCTTTATTGGGTATAAGAGTGGTTTAAAGGGTTATAAGCTTTGGAACCTAGTAACAAGGAATGTTGTGTACAACCGAGATGTGGTTTTTAGAGAGGTGGAAAATGTTATTAAATATGAAGTCCCACCAAAGGAACCTAAAAAGATAGAGTTTGAGCTTAAGGAGGAAGAATCAGACTCTACAGTAGAAGAGAGATCAAAAGATGAAGAGCCACAAACTCCAGTTGTGTGAAGATCAGTGGGATAAAGAAGGAAACTAGAATGGTATATTCCATCTACTTTCTATTCAAATTTTTCTTTATCTATTACTGATGATGATCCCAAAACTGTGAAGGAAGCAATAGATTCAGCGAATGGCAAACTCTAGAAAGAGGCCATGGTTTGGAATGGAATCTTTGCACAAAAATGATGCTTGGGATCTGGTGGAGTTGCTGGTTGGAAGGAAACCCATTGGAAACGAATGGGTGTTCAAGAAGAAGACAAACACAGATGGAAAGGTGGAGAAATACAAAACTTGGTTGGTAGCAAAAGGTTATTCTGAGATGCTAGGAATTGATTTTGGTGATATTTTTTCTCCTGTTTCCAAGGTAGCTTCTATTAGATTAATGTTATATGTTGTTGCTGCTTTTGATTTTGAGGTAGAACAGATGGATGTGAAGACAACCTTTCTTCATGAGGATCTGGAAGAGGATATCTACATGAAGCAACTTGAAGGCTTTGCGGTGAAGGGCAAGAAAGAACTAGTATGCAAGTTAAAGAAGTCTCTTTATGTGTTAAAATAGTCACCAAGGATGTGGTATCATAAATTTGATACATTTATATGGGGACTTGGCTTCACTAGAAGCAAAGAAGATCACTGTGTGTATTTTAAATTAATTGGTGACCATATTATCTATCTGGTCTTGTATGTGGACGATATGTTGCTGGTTTTGAAGAGACAATTTTCCTCCAAATTCGACATGAAAGATCTTGGTGCTGCAAACTATATTTTTGGCATGGAAGTTAAAAGAGATCGGGCAAAGAGGAAGCTCTAGTTAAACCAGAGGAAGTATTTCGAGACAATACTGCAAAGGTTTAATATGTAGGAGAGTAAACCAGTGAAGGTTCCTATTCTTATAGGTGTAAAGTTATCCGCTGAACAGTGTCCCAAGAAGAAGAGGAAGATGACATGTCTCGTGTTCCATATGCTAGTGTAGTCAGTAGCCTGATGTATGCAATGGTCTGTACTAGACCAAACATTGCACATGCAGTGGGAGTATTGAGCGGGTTTATGTCAAAACTAGGGAAGGAGCATTGGATAACATTGAAGTAGGTTTTCAGGTATTTTCATGGCACTAGTGATTATGGTTTGTGATACCAAGGAAGACCAGGATTGGACAAAGTTTTGGATATTCATGGCTTTGTTGATGTAGACTGGGCTGGAGATCTGGATCAGAGAAGGTCTACAAGTGGGTATGTGTTTAACCTATTTGGAGGTGCAATCAGTTGGATGAGTAAGAAACAATCTGTAGTGGCACTATCATGTACAGAGGCAGAATACATGGCAGCCACTCATGCAAGCAAGGAAGCAGTTTGGTTGCAGAGATTGTGTTCAAGTATGGGGTTAGTACAGGGAGCTATAAGGATAGACTGTGATAGCCAAAGTGCAATTTTCTTAGCAAAGAACCCTACTTACCATTCAAAGACAAAGCACATTGATGTTCAGTATCACTTTGTGAGGGACATGATAGAAGACAAAAAGGTGTTTCTAGTAAATGTGGACACTTTGAAGAATACTGCAGATGCATTGACAAAATCTGTGAGCTATGAGAAGTTCTCTTGGTGTAGAGAAACAATGGGCATTGCAGGGCTAGATAAATGACTAAGCTTTCCTATGGCCTCGTCTGGAAAGAAAACAACTAGTGGGAGAATGTTGTGTTGTGTGGAAAGAAATGTTTTTTGGACCCTATATTAGGTTGAGCGGACCTACCTATGGTTTTGTGCATGGTTTTTGCACATGGTTTTGGATGTGATGGTTTTTTCAGTCCATGGTATTGGATGCTTCGGCATTTATATATGTATTGTAACATTGAAAGGAACACAATGAAAAACCAAACTAGTAGTCCCAATTTGGCAGGGAAAAATCTTTGAGTATATTTGTTTTATATGTTATGCTCTCGCCTTTGTTTATTTTATGTTTTATAGAATTCGTATACAAGTAATTTTTGTATGGGGTTAAAACCTACAGTCTTAGCTCGTGGTTATATGAAGAAAACTGAGATAAGGGTGCTACACCAAAGGGGGTTTAAAGGGAAGTCCATCACACTTGTTTTGTGTTATTCCTATGTTAAAGGCCCACGTTCAAAGGACTCCTGGGTATACCATGAAACATGACACCAGGCTTTTCAGGGCACTGATAATGTTTAATAGATATTTAAAATGTGTAATGGGTCAGAAACTATGGTTTTAAGAAGAGCAGCTGGTGCATTCAAGGCACAGGATGGGATGATCTAGAAAAATTTGTCTGTGACACAAATATGGAAGTTGGAACCAAATGAAATAAAGGAAAAAATGACAGAGTTGGTCCCAACAACAACTTTGACAGTAAATCATGGGGGATAGAGCATTCAAACTGTGTGGGCTCATTCATGAGAAAAATATTCTACAACATGCCTCCAGAGTCGGTGCCAAAAGCATCTAAAGGAGAATAGACAGTAAACATGCAAAGCAGCATGGGAAGCACACTATGAAAAAGACAGGATATGATTTGAATCTTTCACAGGGACAACAAAGGACCCCTTCCTCCATTCTTCCTCCTATTTGTTTTTGAATTTTTGTAGTTTCCTATTTCCAAGAAGGGATTCGATCCTAGTTGTAATATTTAGGTAGCAGAGCCTTACACTAGTCAAGACAGTTAGTCTGGCGGAGAACTGGTGCTCTAGCTTAGATATTTTGTGATTGTAACTCAAGCTTCCCCCTTTCCTTATAAATAGGGGGAAGCAATATTATAGGGAGGTTTCAGAATTTCTCACCTATAGGGTATGAGTTCTATGATTCCATTTGGTTCTAATATGTTTACTCATGGGGGCTTCACTAATATCGTGTTCAATGTATGGACTGGTTATTTTTATCCTTTGAGATAAATGGTGTTTCCCCATTGATTCCAAGTAGAATTAATGTGTAGAATGCTCCTCTTGGTAAGCTTCAATGAATTATGATCTTGACACCTTTGCAGAAGCTTCAGGCCATCCAGATTGGGAAGCAGCTATGAATGAAGAATATCATTCATTATTGGCAAATGATACATGGGATCTTGTTCCTCTACCAAAGGGATGAAAACTTGTTAGATGCAAATGGGTTTACAGAACCAAGTATGGACCAGATGGGAAAGTTGATAAACATAAAGCTCGTCTTGTTGCTAAGGGTTTTTCACAAGTTGAAGGCATTGACTATACTGAAACCTTCTCCCCTGTTGCCAAAATGAACTCTATCCACCTTGTTCTTTCCCTTGCTGCCTCTTTCAAATGGGAAGTCCATCAGATGGATGTTAAATCCGCCTTCTTGCATGGGGACTTGCATGAAGAAATATATATGGAACAACCTATTGGATTTATACAAACAGACTCCAGCCTTGTATGTCAGCTTAAGAAATCCCTTTATGATCTCAAGCAAGCTCCTCGAGCTTGGTATGCCAAAATGGATAACTTTATTTTAGAAAATGGCTTTTCTAGGTGTCATTCTGACAATACTGTCTACACCAAGAAAGTGGGCAAGTCTCTTATCATTCTTGTTCTTTATGTTGATGATCTTATCCTGACTGGTAGTGATCCCAACCTTATAAACCATGTGAAGTCTAGCCTTAAAAGGATGTTTGAAATGACAGACTTAGGACACTTACATTATTTTCTTGGTCTTCAAGTCTTGCAATCCAAGGAAGGTATTTCCCTTTCTCAGTCCAAGTATGCCTGTGATATTCTACGCCATCTTCACATGGAAGACTATAAGCCAGCCCCTTCTCCCTTTCAGTCTGGAGTCAAACTTTCAGTCACTTGTACTTCTCCTAAAGTTGATGCTACCTTATACCGTCAACTTGTAGGAAAATTTTTGTATCTAACCCATACTCGTCCTGACCTTTCCTTTGCTGTTGGCCTTGTTGCTCGGTTTATGCAAAACCCACGTGAAAGTCATTGGAAAGCAGCTAAAAGAATACTTCGTTATGTTCGAGGTACAGTTCAGTTCGGGATTCATTACAGTGCCGAAGCAGCTCCTCTATTGGTTGGTTTCACTGATTCCGATTGGGCTGGTCACCCTGATGATCGGAAGTCTACTGTAGGTTATGTGTTCACTCTTGGTTGAGGACCTATTACATGGGCTTGCAAGAAACAAGGTGCCATTTCTGTTTCTTCAGCAGAAGTAGAGTATCGTGGTGCCGTAGAAGCTTAGTAAGGAAGCCTTGTGGCTTCGTCAGATCCTGTCAGAGTTTGGATTTTAGCAGCAACATCCAACTACACTTTGGTGTGATAATCAGAGTGCCATTCGGCTATGAAAAGATCCAGTCCAACATCAGCGCAGAAAACACATTGAACTGCACATGCACTTCATCAGAAAGCTCATTCACGACCATGTTCTTGAAGTGCAATATTGTTCAACATATGATCAAGTTGCAGACATCTTTACAAAGGCTCTCACAGAGGCGAATTTCACTAAACTTCGATTTACGGTTGGAGTTCAGGAAGTTGTCACTAAGGGAGGATAGGCTCTAGTTCCTCCTTCCTTCTCCTATTGTGTCATATTTGTAAATCCTTCAATCCTATCCCAAGTTGTTCTTAAGGGGTGATGTTAGGATATTCCGACACATAGGAAATAGTTAAGTACAACTTGGTCTAGTATAGAGTTAGGTAAAGTGTGTTTCTTTACTATGTACATTTTTTAACTTACAATCCGACAGTCACGATATGTAGTGATCCGACGGTTCATTCTCTCCTAGGTATTACCGACACTTGATCCATGGCTTAGCACCCGATTGGTCCATGATCTCTATTTAAAGAGCATGGAGGGTCATTTGTAGGGTAATCCGTCTATGAGAGAAGCATATGTAAATTTTCATTCTTTTATTAATAAATTCCCTGAAGTGGTCACGTTGGCTCACTTTTGAGGGTTTTAACCACGTCAAAATAATGGTGTATTGATCTGTGATCTGTTTGTGAGCGGTGTCCTTTGGTGTTCTGTTTGAGGAACTTACCCTGTAAATTCCTACAATGAATGCCTTTGGTTCCTCTTCAATATATGTATTTATCTTAGCTTCTCATAGGAGACAATACCCATGCTTATCACAAACCTATATATCTTATTCACTAGCATTGCAGTACCTGTAAAATTACAGATTTACTTGTGCATTTGATTAACCTGTAGGACCTGTATTAGTCCAGATCTATGTTAGCTTTTGGAAGAGAATGATACCCATGTCATGTTTGATCTGAAACATTCTTTTGCACTCCTCTATTTCTATCATTTCACTGGAAAACCATGGTTTAGGATTCTGTGTTGTTTACAACCCTATCCATCGAATTCCACTTTCTGTTGGAACATTGCTGCCTAGGATTCTATTTGTTACAACCCTATGCATCTATTTCCCTCCTTCCTCTCCTTCTCTCCACCATTACTACAACTTCAGTTTTAAGTTGTCTCATTTCCATGTGTCAGCCACCAGAGGAAGAGGCCATTTCTCTTAGAGATCACCCCAATATACCCCCAACATTTGGATCCATGAGTTGGCTTGAATCTACCTTAATGAAGGCTTATTGAACCAAGCCCCTCCTATTACCTTTTTATGTGACAATTGGAGTTCTAATAACCCCTAAAATATAATCTTACAAGCACTACTCTATTTAAGATGTCCTAAGCATTGAGCTACAATCAATCCAGAGGTTGTCTCTAGGGAGCTTTCTTTGTCTCCTGTTGCGCTTATGCTACAGGTGCAAGATTTAGGTACAATAGGTTGGATAAAGATGACACAGTTAGAAATGGTAGATTCTTGGATACACCCAAAAGACGAGGCAATGGACATGGGATTTACTCTATCTTTGGTTTAGACTTGTATCATGGTCATCATTCATGTCACCCTTACAAGAGGAGTGACAGGGGATATTTTCCAGATGAGTTCAAGAAAGGAAAGCCACCTACATTTGATGGGGAAATGAAGAAGTCATAGGATTTCCAAGCATGGTTTGTTGGGATGAATAATTTCTTCAGGTTGCATGATTACTTAGTGAACATGAAGGCCATAATAGCTACATTCAATCTTAAAGTTAAAGAAAATATATGGTGGGAATATGTAAAGAATGTCAGAGGTATTCATGAAGAGGAGTTGACTTGGAGTGAGTTCGAGAGTCTATTCAAGAAGAAGTACCTATCTAAGAGATACTATGATGGTAGGAAAAAGTAGTTATGTGAATTGAAGATGGGATCTATGATCGATGAGGAATAAACTAGAAGATTCTTGGAGCTATTAAGGTATGTGTCTTACCTCGAGGAGAAGGCCAAGATCCAGCTATTCATCATTCAGTTTCTCATATCATTCAAAGAAATGATAGAGTTTGATGAGCCTAGATCATTGGAGAAGGCCATCCGAAAGCTAAAGCTTTGTTTTGAGCAAGCAAATAGCATATATGAGAGTAATTGAGATTGGAAAGGTAATGCAAAGAATAAAGGAAAATGGGACAAGAAGCGAACAAGTCATCAAGATACAAGTAACAAATAGAATGCAACACAGTCTGAGAAGTTCAATGCATATAATAGAGGACAAGTATTTTGGTTTGAGGAGAAGAACAAGGGTGTAGATTAGAAACCCTTACAGTGTTAGACTTGTGGTGGAGAACATCATATGAGAGATTGTCCACAACATCAAGGTGGTAGAACACTGATCTACACTGCACATGAGGAACAAACAGTGGGGGCCGTTGGACAGAGTATTCCACGAATCTACACAACATTGGAGAACAGGCACGCAAATCACCAAGTGTTTATTATCGAGATGGACTGTAAGATTTGTCATCAATTTGTTTCTATTTTTATTGACCCTAGATCTAATTATAGTTATGTTAATCTTGATTTGGTGGATAAGTGTGGTTTGAATAAAGAAATGCATGCATAATATTGGTTAATGGAGTTGGCTATAGGTACAAAGAAGAGAGCTCATCACTTGTTAAGATCTTGTGCATTTTATTTAAATGGTATGTCTACTTTAGCACATTTGAATGTACTACCACTGGGATCATACAATATGTTGTTGGGTATGGACTAGTTGTATCTTCATAGAACCAAGGGGAATTGTTATGACAAGGCTATACAAAGAGTCTTATAGGGTAAGAAGAAGGCAACAATAGTTAGAATGGTGATAACTATGCAAGAAAAACACAATGGTAGGAAAGGGTGTATGTTATTCACAATGCATATTTCCAGTGACAAAGGTAAGGAAGTTGAGGATGCATATGTCTTGAGAATGTACCCGTTTTTACAATAGTTTCAAGATGTGTTTCCAATAGATATTTTAGAGTTTCTACCTCACAAGGAAGTGGACTTTTTTATTGAGTTGGTACCAGAGGCAACACCAACATCAAAGGCACCATACATGATGAGCAAATCAGGTTTGGTGGAATTGAAGTTGTAGTTGAAGGTGATGCTTGATAAGGGATACATTAGGCCAAGTGTATCGCCTTGGGGTGAACTAGTGTTGTTTGTGAAGAAGAAGGATGGTACTCTTAGGTTATGCATTGATTATAGATAGTTGAAAAAATTGATCATTAAGAATGGGTATCTATTGCCAAGGGATGGGAAATCCTACTCCAAAGGATGAAATGCCTCTGCAACCTCAAGTGTCTTTCGAGCCATTTGACAAGTGGGGCATGTATTTAATTGGACCTATCGACTTTCCTTCCAAGCAAAATAAGTACATCATTATGTGCACTGACTATCTAACTAAATGGGAGGAAACCAAGGAAATCAAGGTAGCAACAGAGGAGAAGATGGTTGAGTTCTCAAGGGAAAATGTCTTTTACAAGTTTTCTTACCCTAGAGAACTGGTCAATGATCAAGGCAGTCAGTTTACATCCAACATGATTGAATACTTGTTAAGCCAACATGAGATCAAGCATAGGACCTCCACTCCCTATCACCCACAAGCTAATGGGAAAGTGGAGGTGACCAACAGAGTGTTGGAGGGCATCTTGACCAAAGTTTTTAGCAACAACAAAAAAGATTGGGCAGATAAATTAGTTGAGGGCACCTCGGCCTACTATACCACCTAGAAGATGACCATTCGATTCACACCCTATGAGTTGGTCTATGGGAAAAAGGCTCTGTTGTCCATTTAATTTGATTACAATACATTGAGGATGGAAGCCCAACTAGATCTAGATCTCAGCAGTGCACAAACTGAGAGATTGCTCCAGTTGAATGGGTTAGATGAGTTCAAAATGTAGGCCCTCCTACACACAGAGGTAACTCAAATTCAGAGGAAGATTTGGCATGATAAGAACATCAAGAACAAGAAATTTCAAGAAGGTGATTGGGCCTTGTTATATGATTCCATATATAAATACTTTAAGGGAAAGTTAAGGACTAGATGGTTAGGGCCTTATGTCATAGAGAAATGTCATGATAATAGTTTAGTGCAGATCAGAACCATAGATGTAGAGGCGATTCCTTTACTTGTTAATGGGAACATATTGAAAGTTTACAAATTGTCATTGTCAAAGCAAGAGTTCATTGATGGTATCAACAAAATAGTGATGGTGGTGAAGCAAGTCTCAACTCCTACCTCATCAAGTCACTAAGAAAAAAGAAAAAAAGAAAAGAAAAAAAAGGAAACTCAGGTGAAAACCTCCATGAGGCATTTGAGTCCTACTATTGGGTTGAAAACCTCTTGAGGCAGCCCATTGGTTTCAAAAAAGAGAGAGAGAGAGAGAAATAAAATTATCCCTGGGTGAAAGCCTCTCTTGAGGCACCTAGGGCAAGAAGCTAGGATGAAAACCTCTGGGAGGCAAACTAGTTGTTTTTCAAAAAAAAAGTATAAACAAAAAGGAGAAAAGAAAAATTATGAAAATATTGTTTGCAGGTCAGCAGAAGGATGATCAGAGCAACAATGGAGAATAAAAAGGGACCTATTTAGGTAATATTTCTATTTCCACATTCATTATCCTTCATCATTCCACCATTCCTTTCATTTTTTTTCACTCATTTGCCTCAGTTTGCAAGGGTTATGTGTTTTCTATAGGATTCCCTGTAAACCTACATGATTCCCTGAGAACCTACAGGATGATCGTGTAGGAATTACAGTGGCTTGAGAATCCTAAAGGAGTGACCCTAGAGCAAGGAAATTTCCTGCCCATGTCAAAGAAATAAATTCCTACATCACCATCTCATTACCATACCTCTTTCCACCATGATCGCCCCCTGCATTCAACAAAAAAAATCAGTTTCAAAAAACTTATAGTTTTGTGTAGTTTTGTCTTCCACATTAATCACATCCATGATTTTGTTGTATCGATGTTTCGAACCAACCTCTGTGGTTCATCATCAAGATCAGAAGGATTAGATGCATGAAAAAGTCAGATTATAATGGGGTAATAAATATGGGATGGAGATGAATGGAGCCGACATGTTTGATAATGTCCAAAAAATAAATTTGGTTTAATTGATTAAATGTTATTATTAAATGTTTATATTTTTATTGATGATTATTGGTTTATTTGTTATTTGTGTGTTTTATATTTTTATGTTGATGATTAATTGATTATTAGTTTATATTTTTATGTTGATTATTAGTTTATTATTTAATACTAGATTTATTAATGTTAAATTTATGTGTTTTAACATTAATATTTTCATTGTTACAAATATCCTAATAAGGTATTTTCTATATTAATTAATTGCATGCTTGTTATATTTCTTTTTATTAATTAATATTTAGAAATTAATTAATATTATTATGATGTTCCATAATGCTCTAATATTTTACATGCTATAATGTTATAAATCTAGTATTAAATCTATTATTTAATACTAGATTTATTAATGTTAAATTTATTTTGTTTTATCATTAATGTTTTCATTGATTTAATATTAGATTTATTAATGTTAAATTTATTTTGTTTTATCATTAATGTTTTCATTGTTACAAGATAATTAAAACAACTAATTTTATAATATCATCTAATTAAGTATTCCATATATTAACTAATTGCATGTTTGTTATATTTCTTTTTATTAATTAACATTTAGAAATTAATTAATATTATTATGATGTTCTATAATGTTCTAATGTTTTACATGCTATAATGTTATAAATCTGTTAACCAAAATTTTTAGTATTGATTAGTTCGTTGAAATATTAGTGTTAATTTTTATTTTGTATTAACATTAATGTTTTTATTATTGCAAGATTAGTTAAAACTTTCAATTATTATAATTCAACCAATTAGGTTTTCAATTAGTAATAAATAGAAAGCGTAATTGGTTAAATTATAATAATTAAAAGTTTTAACTAATCTTGCAACAATAAAAACATTAATGTTAATATAAAATAAAAATTAACACTAATATTTCAACGAACTAATCAATACTAAAAATTTTGGTTAATAGATTTATAACATTATAGCATGTAAAACATTAAAACATTATACAACATCATAATAATATTAATTAATTTCTAAATGTTAATTAATAAAAAAAATATATAACAAATTAGTTAATATATGGAATACCTAATTAGGTTATATTAAAAAATTAGTTGTTTTAATTATCTTGTAACAATGAAAACATTAATGCTAAAACAAAATAAATTTAACATTAATAAATCTAGTATTAAATAATAGATTTAATACTAGATTTATAACATTATAGCATGTAAAACATTAAAGAATAATGGAACATCATAATAATATTAATTAATTTCTAAGTATTAATTAATAAAAAGAAATATAACAAACATGCAATTAATTAATATAGAAAATACCTTATTAGGTTATTTGTAACAATGAAAACATTAATGTTAAAACAAATAAATTTAACATTAATAAATCTAGTATCAAATAATAAACTAATAATCAACATAAAAAATAAAACAAACAAATAACAAATAAACCAATAATTATCAATAAAAATATAAACATTTAGTAATAACATTTAATCAATTAAACCAAATTTATTTTTTGGACATTATCGAACATGTCGGCTCCATTCATCTCCATCCCATATTTATTACCCCATTATAATCTAACTTTTTCACACATCTGATCCTTCTGATCTCGATGATGAACCACAGAGGTTGGTTTGAAACGTCGATACAACAAAATCATCGATGCGATTAATCTAGAAGAAAAAATTACACAAAATGAAGATCACAAAAACCTCAAATCTATAAAATTATAGTTTAAAAAAAAACACAAAGAAACAAATATGAAGATAGAGAGCAAGGGGATAGCACCTAAAGGTTATTTTTCATCATTCACAAACCACTAGACCTCCTCTTTACCCATGCTAATCATCCTTAGATCCTAGCAGTAGAATATGATTAAAATGTTTGAGGGAGAAGCAACTATAGGACATCCTGTAGGAAATCTTGTAGCAGCCTATCCCACAGAACAAAAATCATAGGTTGCAACAAGTTTCAAGCATGGAGATCCAAAGGTAGGAGAAGCTCCTCCAGAGCCTAGTAGCAGCCGCAACATCATCATCATCAACACAAAATACCTGCAAATCAAGGACAATCATTAAAGGGCAATATAAAAAAAAAGAGGAGAAATCACATGCAGCCAACACACAACAAAAACCTCATTTTTTCAACAAACTGCAGCAAGTTATTGTTACCAAAGGTAAGTATCTCGCTTCCACTCTCATTTTCATAATGTGATCAAAAGATGTAAAGATTGTGAATGAGTTGGTTTATAAGCGAAAGGTTGCGAGTTAACTTGGCCACCTTCGTTTAGTCAGCGAGGAAAAAATAGTTAGTCCTCACACATGTGGCAACAGTGAAGTCAAAGAAAAGGAGGATGAGGTCGAAAGAAGTTAAGATATAGATGCTTGAAGTGGGAGTTTATTACGATGTGAGGAGAATGATGATGTGGTAGTGGGACCAATGGTCCAAAAATAGATCTTCGTACCTCGGCTGCCAACACACCACCTCACTCAAATCAACCATAAGAGGAAATAAACATTGATCCCCATGCATAGATGCATTCACATTTCCAAGGATCACACTAGAAAAGTCACTCTCGGCTCTCAAGCAACCTGCAAGAGAGGTAAATTTCAGTTTTTTTCCTGCGCATGACCACTTATAGGATCCTACAGGATCCTACCGGATCCCACAGGAATCCTACATGATACAGTCAGGCAGTCTACAGAATTGGTAGTGAACAAGTTTAGAGGGAGAAAAACAGGGGTTGGCTACATCAAGCATTGTAAGGAGGTAGGCTCTACATTTCCTCCTATTTTTCCAAGTGAAAGGAACAAAAAATCCTGTAGTTTGTTGAAATTGATTGCAGTAAAAGAGAATTGTATCCACATAAATTTCCTCCATTAAAATTTTGGTTCAGACATCTCTACTCCTCCATCCATTAGACAAAAGGACAGGGGGGTTTAATATAAGTGGGCCCATCAACACTGTGAGGATTCACCAACAACCCCCTATGCTGGAAATATTCACAAGGCATAACTGGATGGGTTTCTTTGAGAAATTGAGCGGGTATGATGATGAAGTAGCCAGAGTTTTTGCTCTTTCCCTCATTCCACTGACTAGGACCCATGCCACTGTTGTGGTGAGAGGCCTCTCCATCGAGTTCAACCCTGAACTCATAAGTAGAATTACCACACTCCCCTTGGGAGTGCCTTGGAGAAAGGAAGACAAGGGAAATAACTAGACCGTAGAGAAGAAATTCTTTTTAGAGGGAGAGGAGGCCATGGAAGACAAAAATGGAGTAAGAAGAGAAAGCCTACCATACCCCTAGAATGAAATAAGCTACCACTTTATAAAGTATATATCATGTGAAGGTAGGTCTAGTGTGGTATATGGATACCACTTTAGGCTTCTTGAAGAATTGAGGTTTGGAGCAGATACACCTCCTCACCACAGACTCAGCATACCCTACTTCCTTCTTCAATCACTGATAGATATGAGCATGAAGGTGTAGGAAGGAAACTACCAATAGCTAGCCCATTGTGGGTTAATTAGAATCATCATAGAATATTCCCTCCAAAGCCTTAGAATTCCTATCACATGGGAAATTTTCAAAGACATGTAGATAGAGGAGGATATAAAAGCCCTAAAATATGACAACAACCCTACTGTCAGTGAGAGGGATGAAGAAGAAACTGAAACAGATGAAGGAGAAGCAGAGAGGGATGAAGAGGGAATATATGAGGAAGAAGAGGAAGAGGAAGAGAAAGAGAAGGAAAGTGGTGAAGAAACAGAAGAATATGCCAAGGAGGAAATTGATGAACAAGGTGAGGAACGAGATGGTAAAGAACAGGAGAAAAACAAAGATGAAAAGGGAAATGGAAAAGATGAGGAAGAAGGCAAGGAGGATTCACCCAGGGTGTCTCTAGAACCCACTAAGAAAGAGGCAACAACTGTCCTCACTATCCTTAGCACCCCTATCAAACAAAAAGGCAAAAGACAGAGACAAACTCCTTTGTACTTTAGAACAAGAAAAAGTACAAGAATAAGGTAGGGAAAACCTCAAACTCCCACCAAGTTTCCCATTGTTATTGAATACTCACCTAAACAGTAGGAGAAGATGGCTCCTCTTATAAAAACTCAAGGAGAAGGATACTCAGGACAAACCTCCCCTAAGTCTCATATCACTTATGTGAGAAGGCCTGTGACTAGATTTGCCTCATCCAAGAGAAAAGCCATCCTACATGATGCACAACAAGACCTATAGGAAGTAGAGGAAATCCTATAGGAAACTCTGCTAAACCTAAATGAAACTCAAAAATTGGATAAGGAAGGGAGTATGCAACAAGAAACAAAGAAGGAGGACCCAGAGCTAAGGGAACCTAGTCCTCAACCTAACCTTGACTCCTACTACATATTTATTGAAGGGGGTAGGGCCATTCCACAAAAAATTGTCATCCCAATATTATTTGAGCTTGAGAAAGAAAGAGCAAGAACACATAGATTTACGCAAATTTCCAAGTCCAAAGGAGTGGAGGACATAGGTCAGATGGAGGAAAATCTCAAAGAGATGGGAAGAGAACTAAGCAGCCTGAGGGACAGAGAGGCCATAATGAAATCTCAGTTGGAGGCGGAAAATGCATGGTTGAAAGGACAACTGCAAGAAAGAGAGAATCAATTAGAAACCATGGACAATCTATCCCTAAAGGCAATCCAATGCAGGATGCCAGCTAAGTCCTATGCATTATACCTTAAGGAACAATGGATGCAGTTCCAAATCAAACCCTAGCATAGAGAGGCACTATGCAATTCCAGGATTATAGACACTTCATTGATCTTTGTGATCAAAGCACACTGGAGGATATGGATAAGATGTTTGAGTTATACTTGCATAACATGGCCTTGATAGATTTGAATATATGGGACCCTAATGCAAAACTAAGGGATTTACAATTGATGGCTTTGGCATCATGGATGAACCATGAGGAAGTAAGGGCTACATAAATGAAGAAGATATTGGCAAGGGAACAAACAAATCCTCTCATGATGAGAGTTGAGCAGTCAATTCCAATGGTTGTCATCATCACACATAATTTAATCACAAATGATCCTCAACTTGCAGCCAGGTATCATGCTACCTAAGAGAAAGCAATTACACATTTTGAGGATATGTTCAAGCTATTAGGGAATGATAGCATGCAAGCTTGCCAAAGGAGATGTAATACTTTTCCATATAGTTTGAAAATAATAGAGTACCATTCTCCTCAAAGAATGAGAGAATCATTGAACAAAACACCCATGTACAAGAAAACCATCCAAAGGCTCAAAGTCAATTGGATTGGCTTGAGACTCAGTCCACCACTGCTCTTGGGGATGTTAGAAGGAAGGAAGGAAGAGGAAGAAAGAAAGTAGTGGGAGGAGATAGAAAGGAAGGTAGGATTCTATGCACAATAAGAGGAAACCATAGAGGAAGCATGGGATGTCAGGGAGGCCACTATGGCTATGAAAGATATGGATATTGATTGAGTTGCTCAGAGGATGAGCAACACTTTCAGTAGGGGGGTGATGATGAGCCTCATCATTGGGTAACTATATGGACCTTAATTCACCTCCTAGCTTAGTCAAATCAACTCTTCTCACAATTTATTACATATTTTGATTATATTTTGTTTAATGAGATGAGTCAAAGTGAGATATTATGCCTAGTGGACTAATGTGCATTGAATGCAGGTTTGTGAGAGAAAATCAGGGAATTTTGGCAAGATTAAGGGCTGAAACTCGAATGGGACAAGGAAGAGATATTGTAGGAGGTAAATATTCCTCATTTCCTCCTCCCTCATTTGAATATTCCTCCATCAATTACACTCGCTAGGAGTACAAGAAACCAGGCCATGAAGATCAAAAGGCAGCCGCGAAAGTGATAGTCGAAAAGTTAGTTTATCTCGATTTTGGGAGCTGAGCCTCCCTATATTTAACGTAGTCATTGTATACTTTAGTTGTATAAATAAAGAGGCCTAGTGCCTCATTAGGATTCGAATTGTTCTGTAAAAACACTAGTTATTTTTTAGCTCCAGACTTGTGGAAGACATTACTATGTAATTTTCTGTTTTGAAAATGAGAATGAGCATTTTCTTTATTCAGTATTGAGTTAACTTAGAGGGCTGAAGCTCTTGGGTTAGGGCCCAACCCTAATAGCAACAACTCCTCTTGTATCTGTATTATTAGATTGATTTCATAGATTCATGGTTAATCTATCCTTAGAAGTATTTAATTGCAAGAGTAGTCATCATTTCTTCCATATTCAACCTTGCAGTAGATCTCATCAATGATTCCATCTTATGCTACAAGTTTTCCTCATGCATGAAGTAGACAGATAGCTCATTAAACTCCATTTTACTAGCTTATTGAAATTCTCCTTGTTTACATGATTTTTGGGAAAATATCAATGTTTGATACAGTGCATGTGTTTCAGAAGTAAAGAGAGATCTCATAGCCAACAACCTCTTTAAAACTTCATCCATCCATGATCATCCCTTGCTTTCACTAAGGCCCTCACCAATTTCATAGTTTTATGAGGAAAGTTCTCCAAGCATGTTGAGCAAAGCCAACCCTCTCCCAACCTTGGTTTTGAGTTCAGAGTGATCCTAGGAAGTTCCTCACCTCATTCCATCCACCAACCACCTTCCCTAAGCCATCCATCACCTTCAGCACCCATCATTTTTCTCTCGGCTGTATCTTGTAAAAATACAGGGAATCATGTAGGTTTTTAGGACATCCCGTAGGTTTTTCTATAGTGGCCTGTTTTGAGGTCGAATTGAGGGAAAAGCCTCTAGGAAGCCAAACAAGGTCACCTAAGGGTCTCCCAAACCTTCCAACCATCCACCAGCATTCCTAAGCCACCTTCCACATCGCCAAAAGAGATTAGCTTTCACACTCTTCCATAAAAAGATAAGAAGAAAAACAGATTTATTCTAATCATTTACATGCACAGTAGTAATGTTTGATGTTTTGAACTTACCTGCTTAGGAAAATAGAATTTCATGCATGTTAACTTAGCATTCTTATTGAATCATAGTCTCTTAGTAGTTAGTTATGAAATGGTGTGTTTTAGCATTGGATTTCAGTCTTTTTCCTTACTACCGTAGACAAGCTTTCTCTTGGAGTAGATTTCTCTTTCCCTCATCAGTAATCAAGCTTCATTTGAATCCATAGAATTCTGGCTTGAAAAACCCTAGTGGTATCTCACCCACTGAATAGTGACAAAAGGGAAAAACCATCACTTTTACTTGTGTATACAACATTGTCACCTCCAAGTTTGTACGAACCCCAGGGTGATAAAGTAAAGCTAGTAGCCCCAGGAGTTGCAGCATTCTTGCTGCAATACTGGTGCACATCAAGCATCCACAAACATCAAAGCAGATTGATGAGATTATAAGGAGACTGGAGGAGGAATTCCAAGAAGATCCCATACAAAAAGACTCCTATTTTGAGGATTCTTGGGTAGGAGCCACCTCATCTCACTTGTATGCCAAAGAGACCAGGGAAGAATCTAAAGAGTTGTACAGTGAAGTATATCTTAAGAAAATAACAGAGCTGAAAAGTGAGCTGGAAGACAACACGATCATGGAGAGACATTTGAAAAAGGAGAACAAAATTTATAAAGAAAATAACAACAACATAATCAAGGAGAACAATAAATTGAGCAAGCATATTAAAAAGTTTGAGACTCAGAATATCCTCATCTCCAAATAAGCCTACACATGGTTAAAGGAGAAAAAGTTATGGTAGTATGAATATGAGAAACAAAAAGTGAAGACTACCATCTACAAAGAAGGGAAACATAAGGATATTGACATTCTCCTTCAAGATGCATAGGAAGAAGCTATACGATTAGGAATAGTAGGGGCATCACCACTCAAGAGATCCAAATGGAGGAGGCAAGCATGAAGACATGCTTGAACATCAGTAAGGGGGAGATGTTGGCCCTCAATTTTGGTCATCTTTGCCTATCATAAATCCATTTATTTACCACCATATTCCATCATATTTCACCTATATATGCCTCATTTTAGTCCTATTTTCAATATTCAGTTAAGTAAATTAATTTTTCCATTTTTTAGAATTTTTTGTAAAATTTTTATTTTAAGAGTAAATTTGGGTTGCATTAAAATTCCCGTAATAGCTTCATTAAAGTTATATCTGCAGGAAACCTAGGTGAGATCTCAATGCATATTTGGAATCTCTCATCATAATTTACACCTTCCTTATGAGAGAAGCCAATGAACATTTCTTTGGGAGTCTTAGAGTCTAATGCTTGGTGAGGGCAGTTAGAGTTGCCACCCAGATACTGGCTGGCAAGGTTATGTAGAAGTTGCACATGGATGAGGTGTCTGCGCCAGTGATAGAACTTACGACACAATGCACGGAGGGGGTCCAATTTAACTGGTCTGAGTACTTGTGCAAGGAGTTCCTGGAGAATTGTCACGAGGCACAAGAATAGGGGAAGACCTTCCACTATTTATGGATTCTACTATCCGTAACCTTGGTGGCTTGGGAATTGCCTCAAGACAATCGGTTCCTCCAAATTGCGCGGGATCTTCCAGAGGCAGCGAAGTACGCTTCATTGTGGGCCACTAAATATGCGCAAAGGATCCAAGACAATAAGATATTCTGGGTGTCATGGAGATGAACATCAGAATGGGTATTAACTGCAAGCCGCAATTATCACCCACTATCTATAATAGTCTACAAAGCTTCGCGTTGTTCAAGGCGAGCTTCCACCACATGTATGTCAGGGCGCGTAAGGACCCCATGAAGAAGTGGAATGAGCTAACGTACCTGGCCATGGACGATGTCATATTCGCTGTACTTGATTCATGGCCACTAGAGTGGCACGTTGCAGCCATCTCCGCGTTGGAAACAGAGAAGTCGACTACACAAAAGAAGGAGGAAAAAATGTGGATGGCTTATTTGGCAAAGAAAAGAAGAAAAGAGGCTACAACAGCAAAGGCACAAGAGGCACGGGATGTTGTGAAAGCAGCTGCAGAAGAGCAGAAGGCAGCCGCAGTACAACAACAGGCAGCAGAGAAGGAGCACAAGGACCATAAGTCGCCGTTGCCTGAGGAAGATCCCAAGATAGAGGAAGGTGGCACAGAACCACAGGTAACATCTACACAGTTGAAGTGCTAATGCTCGAGAGAGTAGGTGGGGCCGTAGAAGAAGTCAAAAGCCTCCAAGACTTCTTTCGACCTGATCACCCTCATTGAGGGGAATCTGCTTAACACAGGGGAGATGGTGCACGACATCACCGTGGAGGCCCTCCAACAATTCGCGGAGGAAAATCAGATGGCATTGGGGGCCTTTCAGGAATAGACATCGGAGTTGGAGGTGTGCGCTCCTAAGGCTGGTACTCTGTCAACCAGCCTCGTAGTAGGAACAACTGCAGCTGAGGAAATTATGTGTGCCCGCATGACCAATACTATAGTGCTACTAAAGGGGGCACTGGTTATAGAAAATGAGGTTGACAAACCTATGGTCAGTGCACTAAAAGGAGTGGGGATCAACATGGCTGCGCTCCCTTGGGAGACGCTCTATTTTTTGTAGGATGGAGTAACTGCAGAACTGCAGGCTAGGGAGGGCCGCACGCTCCAAGTAATAAGTGAGCAGTGAATTAACATGGAGCAACTGAGCCTGCAGCGTGATGAGGTCATGGTGCAGAACTGGTAGATTGTGCAGGTGGTTGAAGAAGCTTGCCAGATGGTCCCTGAGTTGCCCATCCTAGTAGAGGCGTTCATCCAGAGGTTAGCAGCAGGGGTGCGCAAGGCCCGAGAAGAAACAACTAAGGTTCAGCTGGAGCTGAACCTTCAGATAGCTGAGCTACAGTTGAAGGCACAACCTTCAACTCCACCAGAGGTGAGGGAACAGCGTGCCAGCACCACTGCAATGAGAACATACGAGATCAGCAGTGCAATGAAGGAATGCACAAAACTTTTGGAAGAGTCGTTTGAGGTCCTCACCACTTTGCAGGAGGACCCGAACATACAACGCTTGGAAACAGAGGTGCATGAGCTGTAACAAAGATATGATGATATAAAGGGGATTGTATAAATTGTGGTCCTTACACAGAGCCTTGCACAGATGCAACAGGCAAAAGCACTTAAGGAGCAGGTAGACACGATGCGACATAAGGAAGTGGTTTTGAAGGTGCGTGTCCAACAGTGGATCAATGAGGCCTTCGTCATTATAGCCTTGATCGAAGCCAAGCTCGCACAGATGCAGGGAACGTAGGAGAAGATGCAAGGAATCCGTTCAGATACGGTAGTCTCTGAACAACATGTGCAGGAGGTATAATAGGCAGCTACTTAGTGCGTTGCTGATCTTGTAGCAATTTAGGTAGAGTTGGGAGGTCTCCACGCAAAGATCTCTACACCGACAGAGTCACTTGAGGGCGAGTCATGATTTTTGTGTTGGGGGCCTGTTGGGCGGGATCCTCCAAGGGAATTTTTGGGGCTTAAAGCCCAGATTTTGACTAAATCTGATGTAAAGGCTCCACGTTTTGTGGGCGCGGAGCGTGAACTTGTAAATGAGTCATAGGGCTATCCACCCTCATTTTTGTAAATGTAGTGTCTGCTTTAGAGATCTACCCATGGTCTGCAGACCATGGTATTGTATAAATAGAGCGAGGCTCTAAGTTGTAAAGGAGGGGAATCAATTGAGAATGAACGATGAATAATTGAGTCTTATCTAAGTGTAGAGTCAAGTCTTGGGTCGTAGAGTAGGAGAAGGCTCTGTAGCTGAGTGTGCAGAGGCCTAGTAATCTGAATCTGAGTATGCAGACCCCTGAAACTAAGTGTGTAGGGCAGGTTGAGTCTATAACTGATTGAAGCATTAATAACGATAAGTCTATTGCATTCCTGTGTATTTATTTACTATTTCCTGCATTGAATGTATTGGGTATAAATTACATTTTTGTTGTTTATATGATGCATGAACTTACATTATTGTGTTGATTAAGTGAATACAAGATAAAGTATCTGTTTACGTGAAGTTAACTAACAGTTATAAGAAGATAAGTAAGAACTGAGGTGTAACTTGGGGAAATAGCGCAGAACGCTGCCTTAGTAGCGTGAAAGCATCTGAGCCCATGGTTAGGGCTACGCGAAGGTGATTATAATAGATTGTGGAGGTCTCGCAGGTCAAGGTAGTGCGCAAAGTAACCTGCACGATGGTATTCACAGTTGAAGTAAATTGACCCCTCAAACATCTCAAGGATGCGGAAACTTGGTTACAACATCCCCCCATACTGCTTCGGGTGAGACCTCTGTCCGTGCTCTGCGAGCTATTGCCAAAAGGGCCAGTAGTGTACGGATTTGTTTGGCTAATTAAATTTGAACTTGGGTTAGGCCCCCTCAAGCCAACATTATAGGATCAAGAACTTTAGGGGCATCATCACTCAAGAGATCCAAATGGAGGAGACAAGCATGAGGACATGCTTGATCATCAGTAAGGGGGAGATGTTCGCCCTCAATTTTAGTCATATTTTCGTATCCTAAATCCATTTTTTTACCACCATATTACATCATATTTCACCTATATATGCCTCATTTTAGTCCTATTTTCAATATTCAGTTAACTAAATTAAGTTTTCCATTTTTTGGATTTTTTTTGTAAAAATTGGGTTTTAAGAGTAAATTTGGGTTGCATTAAAAATTCTCGTAATAGCTTCATTAAAGTTATATCTGTAGGAAACTTGGGTGAGATCTGAGTGCATATTTGGAAATATTGGGAACCACGAATGAAGAAACACCTATTGGTTCAGTCAAACGGAGAAAAAATAGACCCGGTCAACGCTGGTCAAACTTGACCTGTCTTTTATGAATTCCTAGTAAAAAGGAGCTGATTTATTATTTTGTGGGATTTTTCCTGATTTTGTGAACCGAACTTGATGAGTTTGAACCGTATAGATGGATTAGGATTGATAAGGCTATTAGAACCATTATAACAAAGTTTGTTTAGGATTTTCTTATTTAAACAGAGTTTATGGACCATTCAAAGTGTGTAATTTTGTATTAAGATTATTGGAGACTTTTGAAATAATTTGAAGAATCATTTCTACTATTCTATTTGTTGTTCATGTTGTGGATGCTTTACTAAGTTAGTTGTAGCTGAAGAGTTCTTCAGGTGTACAAGGCAAGGTTGGAGGGCCCCCACACCAAGCTAATTACACTTTAGTTAAATTTTGTATAAAATAGCATATTTTTGATTCAGTATTTCTTGTTTCAGTTTTATGATTCAGTTACTTAGATGTGTTATGATTTATGTATGATTTTTGGATGTTTTGTTTTAAAATCAAATTTTAATACGAAAGGACACCCAAGGATTTAATTTAAATTCTCTTTCTATCAAATTATGAATCACAACTAAAAATCATCCTTTTTCATTTCTTGAATTCCAATTTATGTTTTGATGCAATCGTAATGTTGTTGGAGTAGAACTTTGAGGAAGGAAAACTAGGACCTTCTAAGTTAGGATCCTCTTCTCTTGATTTCTACACATCACAAATTGTTGCTCTTTAGTTTCTCTTCTTGAGGACAATTTTGTGGGGAAGGACAACTAGGACCTCCTAAGTTAGGAGCATCTTCCTTCACTTACTACATCTTGAATCATAGAATTTTTAGTTTCTTTAAACTCAGAACATATTTGTAATATGCATTTCCTTTAACCTTTGATTCTTGCCTTCTGAAATTGACTTTACCTGAAATCCATATACTTTGGAGGTGCTTCCAAGTCTACAAACCCGGATTGACAAGTAAAACACCTGCATTAGTTTACTTTGTAAATTGACTTGACACCCCTCAGTGAAGACTATTGGATCCGCATGTTCATGCTTATCAGATTTTTGTTTCTTTCTAGTCTCGGAAGTGTCTCCCTGGTCCACTTCTACAATTTAAAGTGAGTGCGTTGCTCCTCACCACTGCCTCCTTCCTCCTCAGATCCTTCCTTGTCCGTAGTATGTTGAGAAGAAGACTCCTCAACTTCCAGTGTGGTCTCCTTTGCGGTGTGCTCCTTGTCAGCAACTACTTTAATAACATATTCCTTTTTTTTCTACGTTTCCTTTTCTTGAACGGTAGCCTCCTCAACTTCCTTTTTCTTCTACGTTGTTGTGGCCTGTGCGGAGGAACTTTCTCGTCCATGCTTGTTCCTACTCCGAGATCTAATGGTTGCAGCCACTCACTTGGCCATTTTCCCACGACTTCCTGTACATCTACGTTAATGACTAGGTATGGAAACTTGTTGGGAGCAGGTCCCTTGGGGGTCAATTTTGGGGTTACAAACCCAAGTTTTGGGGCAGAAGGCCCAAATTTCTGATAAAGAATGGAAAGCCTCCGCATTTTGTGGTCGCATAGTGCAAATATATCTATGTTAAAAAGGGTTTTCTGCCCTTAGTCTAGATAGGTTGTGTCAGTTTTGGAGATCTGCCCTTGGTCTACGAACCATGGGATTGTATAAAAAGGAGAGTCTTAGAGAGTCTAAGGCAGTTCAGTAGTCATGAGTCATTGATATCATAGGTTTGGGAGAGCTAAGAGCAATATTCTTAGCAGAGGAAGAGGCTCTACAGCTGAGTGCACAGAGGCCTAGGGTAGAAGTCTGTAGCTCAGTGCGCGGACCCCTGCAGCTGTGTGCGCAGGGAAGTTAGAGTCTGTATTGAAAATTTGAATCATCAATAAAGATAAGTGTTCTGAAATTTTTGTGTAATTTCTATCTGTTTAGTATTATTTACAGTTGTTGTAAATGTTGTGATTATGCTATGTTGAATGCTAACTTTAAGATATAATGTTAAGTTGATGTACAAAAATATATGTTTCCATATATTGTATGAATGCAAGTAATAATATGTGTGTACATGAGGATAATCTTAATTGTATGGTAAAGTTGGCTAATACCTAAGACAATTTTGGAACCAAGTCAGTAACCTAGTTACAGATGTGTGTAAGTGCCTAAATCATCATCTATGGTTGCGCGAAGGGAAATCGGTTACCTTTGAAGAGGTTTTGAAAGACGGAAGAAGAATTACATCACTAAGCCCTAAAGACTTATTGATCTACGCGAAGATAGGAGTAAGGGTATAAAATCGACATCACGACTATCTCAGGGTGTGGAAGCTTGGTTCCTACATCCCCCCATACTACTTCAGGTGAGACTTCAGTCCATGCTCCACGGATTAATGCTGAAAGGGCCAGTAGTGTAGGGATTTTCTTGGCTAGTTAATGCTAAACCTGGGTCAGGGCCCATCAAGCCAACAAATGGTTCTGTTTTCGGGACTGTGATCTACATAACGAGATGTGTGATGTCGTATCATTGGAATCTAACTAAGAAAGAGATTGAAAACTGGTTGGATAGGAAGATCCATGAATTCGTAGCGCAAGAAAACAAGAATCCACGATTGATGAAAGAAAAGTGGTTGGATGGATATCTGTACACAGAAATACATGAAATCTTCTTCTGTTCCTTTCTTATTGAGTTTTACAAGTGTTTCGTGAAGTTGGCAGACGACCAAGGAAGGTGGAGGCTTGACAATTCGATTGTTTGGACACCGGACTTAGTAAGGAGATTGGAATCTTCTGAAGATAAGATCACGCACGCTGTCGACCATTGGCTCGACCATGTCATAGGAGGATTTGTGACAAAGTTCACGGTCGAGACCTCTATCAGTTACAACAAAGTAGAGCGTCGCTTCTTTAAAGGACAGTGAGGTAAGTATTTAAAGTCACTAAATACTTGGATTAAGATGCTCTTGTGTGAACAATGGTTCATGCGGCTACCTTGATGTTTGAAGCTTCACGAAGTAGAAAGTCTTTCAGGGATGGAGAAAGAAAAGGTCCTGAGTATAGCCCATTGATCGAGCTTCCTTTGAATGGTGACGAAGGAGCAACACAGTCTTCTCCACTGAGCGTTGTTTAGATGATAAGACAGGGGTTCCTGTGAATACCTACACTATCTCCATCCTCATCCCATCCATCCACACCACCTCCATCCTCACCCCCACCTCTCACCCCATTTCCCACACCACCCCCACCCCCACCGTTGTTCAACATGGAGAACTCCGTAAAGCTTCCTGTATTCAAGGGCATAGGAAATGAAGATCCAGTCCAGTTTTGGTTCATCGCGAAGGCCGTATGGGAAGCTCAGGGTATCACCGAAAACCAGATGAAGAAGCCACACTGGTCAATGCTTTGTAGGACCATACACTAATGTGGTACATTAAGTACAATATTGATAACCCAACGTTTGCATTGGCCGATATCTAGGCTGTGTTGAATAGAGAATTCAATAGGCCTAAGTCTCAAGCGCAGTCAATTGTGGGATTCAAGGAGATCACGATGAATCTTGGGGATACACTCTGGGATTTGGACCAAAGATTGAAGTGTACGATTCATGAAGCCAACGTGAACCTAACTTATGGGAAGCACCATGAATGGTTCGTGGCCTCGCTCCTGCCCCACCTAAGGGTTGCGCTATCACAATAGAATATTGGGATCTAGGTAGAAGCTCTGGAAATCGCGATGAGGTTGCATGAGACACCAATGTAGGATGCTAATATGGTGGTTCAACAGATTCATGCGCAGTTGCAAAAACTTTGTCTTGAAATGTAAAGTCTGAAGAAGGACAGAACAACTTAGCCAGAGGTGCACGAAGAAGTTTGGTGCCTAAAATGCAAGGGTCAGGGGCATGACAAGGATCAATGTCTAGTCTTTGTGAACTATGTTGCAGTAGGAGGACCAATGCCTCTATGACTGAAGGCTGCGGTAGGTTCAAGTGTAGGACTTGCGCTATGGTGCGTTATATGCCAGGTGGCTGGGAAACATATGACCGCCACTTGCCATTTGCTGTAGAAATTTGTATATACATCACAACAACTCTTCTACAATTTCTATCAATTAGTAGGTCATGACGAGTGCAATTGCCATAGTTATGAATTAATGATGGACAGGACACCTACATATAGGGTGCAGGTAGAAACGTGACCTTCGGACCAAGGTGTTGGGGGAACATGAGGTGAGTATCAGGGGTGCGGCCAAGGCTGAGGTGGAGGAGGGCCTAGTAGAGGTCGAGGATAGTTGATTTTTTATAATTGTGGAGGCCCAGGGAACTACACAAGGGATCGTCTGAATTTGACGCGATTTTCATGTCGCTACTGTACTTAGTTTGACCATGCGACTGAGGATTGCCCAATATTGTTGGCTAAGTTTCACAAAAAGGGGTTGCAGCCAATGCAGAACCTCCAGATGATGAGGGTTGAGCCTCGTGATGAAGACGCTAAGGTAAACATTATGTTGTGAAGGGAGGATAAAGGCAAGCAACGTGCAGAGGGTGAATGGGTCTGCAAAGCACCAGAAAAAGAGACTAGGTTTGGTTTAGAGTGCGCAAAAGAAACATTTATGAAATCAAAGAAGAGCTTTCCTAAGGCCTCTACCTCATGAAGTTAGGAGAAACTAGTTGAAGAAATGGACCCATCCATGATTACCACATTTTTGGAGACCTGCATGAAACTGCTCCGTGATAGTAAGGTTGTGAAGGGCTTGTAGGAACTGATCAATTGATGCGCTGACAAGGATGGCGCTACTGGTGAACCAAACATAGTCAGGAAGCTTGGCAAGCACAAGGCAAAGACCGGTCATGAGATGAAACACACCACGCAAATAGGGGAATACGAAATGGACCAAGTTATCCTAGATCTGGGGTTTGATGCGAATGTTTTTCCAAAGCAGACATGAGAAAGAATGGGGATACCTACGCTCCAATGGTATCCAATCCAGTTAAGGATGGTGAATCAGTAGAAAATTATCCCAATGGGGAGACTGCAAGGGGTAATAGTTGACATCGAGGGCAGGAGTGCATTGACGGATTTTGAAGTAATAGAGATTGTGGATGATAGCAATCCCTACCTTGTGCTCCTTGGAATTGATTGGGCCACTGACATGAATGGGGTAATCAACCTGAAGAAGAGAAAGATGATATTTGAAAAGAAGTGTCTCCATGTAGTGGTGCCGTTGGATCATGTAGAAGGACCATGCTATACGGAACTAGTCTAAGATTATGAAAGTGATGACGATTTGGACCAAATTTACAAGATAACTGTGTGAGACCAGGATTGGGTAAATATGATAGTGGAAGAACCTATTGCATGGAACTGCGAGAGCTCCTACACGTCAGATTCAGATGAAGAATTAGAGAATTAGCAGAACCGGTTGCATGAAGTATCTACGCTGCGTTGTAATATGACGACCAAGTCATTGCACTGTGTGTCATCAGAAGTCAGGGATCTGCCCCACTATGATGGGCTAACTGATGTTGATCAATTTTTGGATGCATTTGAGAGAGACGTACTGGAGAAACATCGCTTCCAGGACTTGGACTGGGTACTATGTGCCACACCCCCAAGATGGTGGGGTGCGCACAAGGATAATTTCGATGATTGGCGCGACTATAGGAGGATGATGATAATATGTTTTAGGTAGCCAAAAGTGTGGATGATAGATGAGTATGATGGAAGGGATGATCCATGTGATAATCTGGCCAAATGGACTAAGGCTTATGGAGCAGAGCCCAAACCTGAATGGGTGCATCTATTTTTTCGTAGCCTGAATGTCATACCAATGAATTGGTACTTGGAAACAGAGCTCTACCATGGCACTAAAGAATGGGATATCTTGCACAAGGGGTTTATAATGACATTCAACTTTGAGTATCTATTTGACTGTATTGACATGATGCTACAGGAGGTTAAAGCAGCGATATTTAGGATACCGCAAGATCCTTTGGACTCAGTTCAACCTAATTGGACTACCCAATTGAATCACGTGCTGGAATGCTATAACGTAATTGCTGGAGAGGAAGACGAGGATCCCAGAAAGATTAATATTCTAGAAACTGAGGGTCACCGCGAGGTTGAAGGTCCATAGATAGAGGATCTTGGCATAACCGCGCCACTAAAAACTAGGAAGGTCAACATTGGCATAGAGGTGGAATCAAAATTTTCCAATATTGGGGACTATTGGGATGATGCGATCGTAGACAAGGTCGTTGAGCTCCTCCACAAATATCAGGATTTGTGCCCCACGATGTTTTCTGATTTAATAGGGATAATAGAATACCTAGGTGTCATGAAGATCACTCTGAAACCATACGCAAAACCTGTAAAACAAAGACCTTACCACCTTGATCCGAAGTATAAGGAAAGGGTCCATGTTGAGTTAGATAAGATGCTCGTGGTAGGGATTATTGAACCAATGGAAGAATCTGATTGGGTAAGCCTGATAGTGATTCAGGAAAAGGAACAAAAAGAAGAAATAAGGATATGCATGGATCTCCAGAAGCTGAATGATGCTTGAATGCATGATCCTTTCTCGACCCCGTTCATTGACGAGGTCTTGGATAATGTAGGCAACCAAGAAGCATACTCTTTCACTGATGGGTTCTCTAGGTACCATCAGATCAAAATCACACCTAAGGATAGAAGTAGGATGACCTTCGTGACTAAATGGGGATGTTTTCAGTACACCGTAATACCTTTTGGGTTGAAGAATGCACTGATAATATTTTTGCGTGTAGTCAATGCCATATTCAAAGACTTCATTCATAATTTTTTGGAGGTATACTTTGAGGATTAGACTGTGTTTGGATTGGTTAAGTGCCATGTGGAAAGCCTGCGCTTGATGTTAGATACATGTCAGAGATATCAGATCACGCTCAATTTGAAGAAGTGTCTATTTTGTGTCCCTTTCGGGATCCTGCTAGGTCATGTGGTATGCAGACAAGGATTGAGGGTAGACCCCATGAAGATCATGGTGCTAATCAACTTAGAGGCACCAAGGAATGTGAAACAACTGCACACAACTCTAGGGCATATTGGGTACTATAGAAAGTTCATCGAGAGCTATGACTAGATCACTGCGCCCATGGAGGAATTGTTGAAAAAGGATGCTACGTTCTGTTGGAATGATGAATGCTGGAAGAGCTTGGACATGTTGAAAGAGAAAATGGTCACTGTGCCAATCCTAGTCTTCTCGGACTGGAAGAAGGAATTTCATGTGCACATGGACGCCTCATGTATTGCATTTGGGGGCTATGCTGACATAGGTTAGGGAGGGGCAATTGGACCATCCTATAGTATTCACGAGCATGAAGCTGTCGAAGGTTGAGAAGAACTATTCCACCACAGAGTGCAAAGGACTAGCCGTGGTGTATGCACTCCAAAAGTTCAAGCACTATCTATCGGGAGGAAATTTTAAGATGTATACGGATCATTCTGCAAAAATACCTGGTCAATAAGCCTGTGTTGGGGGGGAAGATCTGCATATGGTTTTTGTTGCTCTAGGAGTATGATTTTGAAGTTATTGTGAAGCCAAGATGATTGAACGTAAGACCTAATCATCTATCACACATTGAAACATGAGAGGAACCTACTAGTTTGGAGGAGGGGTTACCTGACACACAACTCTGTGTAGTGTGTGTTGCAGATAGTCATTTTGAAGATATCATACATTTCCTGATGACGGTAACTTCTCCAGAAGGGTATACAAGCCAAAAGGAAAAGAATTTAGTGGTGCACATGGCAGACTTTTCCGTCATTGTAGGGAACTTGTACAAAATAGAGTTAGACGAAATATTGCGACATTATGTACCTGACTTTGAATGGAGCAGCATTCTCACAGAGGCTCATGGGGGAGCTACAAGAGGTCATTATGTAGGGAGAGCAACAACACAGAAGGTTGTATGTGCTGGGTTGTGGTGGCCAATCCTGCATAAAGATGCGAAAGAATATTGTAGGGCATGTGACACATGTCAAAGGACTAGTAGGCCATCGCAGAGGGATGAACTTCCTTTGATGCCGCAGGTGAGATTACAACCATTTGAGAAATGGGCAATTGACATTGTGGGTCCAATTTAGCGTCAAGGAAAGAAGATAGGTGCACGGTATATCATCACCGCGACTAAGTACTTGACCAGGTGGGCAGAGGCGCAACCTGTGAAGGATTGTACGGGAGTGACAACAACAAACTTTATTTTTGAATATGTATTGAAAAGATTTTGTTGTCCAAATATCTTGATGACCGATCACAATATGCACTTCCTTAACGAAACAATCAGCGTGTTGACAAAAGAATTTCAAGTGTATCATCAGAAAAGTACACCTTATGATCCACAAGCCAATGGTATGGTGGAAACATTCAATAAGATACTAGAGGGCGCACCGACGAAGGTTTTCAGTGCTCAGAGAAATGACTGGGATGTGTGTGAACCCACATTCTATGGGCCTACAAAATGAATTGCAAGAAGATGACTGGGCAAACACCATTCGGACTCGTGTATGGTGTAGACACTGTGATGCCAATGGAATATATTGTACCTAGTCTATGCATAGCGGCACACAAGGGAATGGTGGATCACAGAGCTTTGGAAGAGAGGCTCATGTAGCTAGCGAAGCTTGAGGAGGACTAATTTATAGATGTAGGTTTTAACCCCGTACAGAAATTACCTACATACGATATGAATTCTAACACACAAAAAATAAACAATGCGAGGGCATAACACATAAAACACATATACACAGAGATTTTCCCACTGGATCCCAAAACCAGGACTACCAGCTTGATTTTTCATTATGTTCCTTTCAATGTTACAATACATATTTATACATGTCGAAGCATCCAATACCATGGACCGAAAACCATCGCATCCAAAACCATGGACCGAAAAACCATCGCGTCCAAAACCATGGACCGAAAACCATAGGTAGGTTCGCCTAACCTAATATAGGGTCCAAAAAACATAGGTTAGTCGTGGAAAGAATATAACAGAACCCAACATTCTCCCACTTGCTGTTTTCTTTCCACAGGGGGCCACAAGAGAGCTTAGTCATTTTTCCAGCCCTGAAATGCCCATTGTTTATCTACACCAGGAGAACTTCTCAGAGCTCATAGATTTTGTCAATGCATCTATAGTATTCTTCAAAGTGTCCTTTACCAGCAACACCTTTTTGTCTTCTATCATATCCCTCACAAAGTGATACTGAACATCAATGTGCTTTGTCTTTGAATGATAAGCAGGGTTCTTTGCCAAGAAAATTGCACTTTGGCTGTCACAGTCTATCCTGATAGCTCCCTGTACTAACCTAATACTTGAACACAATCTTTGCAACCAAACTTCTTCCTTGCTTGCATGAGTGGCTGCCATGTATTCTATCTCTATAGTTGATAGTGCCACTACAGATTGTTTCTTACTCATCCAACTGACTGCTCCTCCAAATAGGTTAAACACATACCCACTTGTAGATATTCTTTGATCCAAATCTCTAGCCCAGTTTGCATCAACAAAGCTACAAATATCCAACACTATCTCCAATCTTGGTCTTCCTTGGTAGCACAAACCATAATTACTAGTGCATGCAAATACCTGAAAACCCGCTTCACTGCTATCTAGTGCGCCTTCCCTGGTTTTGACATAAACCTGCTTAATACTCCCACTGCATGTGAAATGTCTAGTCTAGTACAGACCATTGCATACATTAGGCTACTGACTGCACTTGCATATGGAACACGGGACATATCCTCTTCCTCTGCTTGTGTCTTGGGACACTGTTCAGAAGATAGCTTTACACCTACAAGAATAGGAACCTTCACCGGTTTACTATCATGCATATTAAACCTCTGTAGTATTATCTCAGCATACTTCCTCTAGTTTAACTAGAGCTTCCTCTTTACCTGATCTCTTTTAATTTCCATGCCCAAAATAAAGTTTGTAGCACCAAGATCTTTCATGTCGAATTTGGAGGACAATTGGGTCTTCAAATCCTGGATAATTTCTTTGTCATTTCCAACCAACAACATATCATCCACATACAAGACCAGATAAATAACACGGTCACCAATTAATTTAAAATACACACAATGATATGCTTTTCTTCTGGTGAAGCCAACTCCCCATATAAATGTATCAAATTTCTGATACCACATCCTTGGTGACTGTTTTAACCCATATAAAGACTTCTTTAACATGCAGACCAGTTCTTTCTTACCCTTCACTGCAAAGCCTTTAGGTTGCTTCATGTAGATCTCCTCTTCCAGATCCCCGTGAAGAAATGTTGTCTTCACATCCATCTATTCTACCTCAAAATCAAAATTAGCAACAATAGACAAAAGTAATCTAATAGAAGTTACCTTGGCAACAGAGAAAAACTATCAACAAAATAAATTCCCGACACCTGGGAATAACCGTTTGCTACCAACCGAGCTTTGTATTTCTCCATCTTTCCTTCTGCATTTGTATTCTTCTTGAACACCCATTTGCTGCCAATGGGTTTCCTTCCAGCTAGAAACTCTACTAGATCCCAAGCCTCATTTTTGTGAAAAGATGCCATTTCATCAACCATGGCCTCCTTCCAGAGTTTTCCATCCTGTGAATCTATTGCTTCCTTCACAGTTCTGGGATCATCATCAGTAATAGATAAAGCTAAATTTGAACAGAAAGTAGATGGAATATACCTTTCTAGCTACCTTCTTTCTCGAAATGATCTTCTTACACATGGAGTTTGTGGCTCTTCATCTTCTGATTCCTCCTCTGCTGTAGAGTCTGATTCTTCTTCCTTTAGCTCAAATTCTATCTTCTCAGGTTCCTTTGGTTGGACTTCATGTTTAATAACATCTTTCACCTCTCTGAAAACCACATCTCAGCTGTACACAACCTTCCTTATTGCTGGGTTCCAAAGCTTATAACCCTTTAAACCATCCTTATACCCAATAAAGATGCACTTTTCAGATTTACTATCAAACTTGGTTCATTTTTCCTTTGGAACATGTACATATGCATCACATCCAAATACCCTCAGATGTGAAAGAGAGGGTTTCTTACCAGTCCATGCCTCTTGTGGAGTCTTATCCTCCAATGCTAATGAAGATGATCTGTTGACCAGGTAACATGCTATCTCTATCGCCTCTACCTAGAATTCATGTCCTAACCTGGCACCACTAAGAATGCTTCTTGCCCTTTTGATCAACGTCTTGTTCATTCTTTCTACAACTCCATTTTGTTGAGGTGTATATGGAGTAGTCTTCTGCCATGCTATACCACAATTCTTATAGAATTCTTCAAATTTATTACTGCAAAACTCTCCACCATTGTCTGTCCTTAGCACCTTTGTCTTCTTCTCTGTCTAGTTTTCCACTAGAGCCTTAAATTATTTAAACCTATCAAAGACTTTAGATTTCTTCTTAAGGAAATATATCCATGTATTCCTTGAGAAGTAATCTATAAATGATACATAATACATAGACTTACCCAGTTATGGAACCTTCACAGGTCCAAACACATCACTGTGCACAAGCTCTAATATCTGTTTCACCCTCTTACCACCAGAGGGGAAACTCACCCGATTATGCTTTCTATATACACAATTTTCACAGAAATAAAAATCCAGAGAGATATTACTCATACCTTCTACCATACCTTTACCATGAAGTATTCGAAGGCCCGTATCTACAATATGTCCAAGCCTTTGATGCCACAACATGGTCTTCTCTCCAGAGACCACTAGATTTTCTGTTCCACTTTCAGGAACCACAGAATTGTTGCAGCCTTCAAGAACAGTGCTACCTTGCAGCTTGTACAGAGTTCCAGTTCGAACTCCCCACATCAGTACCAGTGCTCCCTAAACCATCTTGCAAGTATCCTTTTCAAACACTGTTTTTACACCTGCATCATCCAACTTGCTTATAGAAATCCGATTTCTGGCTAATGCAAGAATATGTAGAACACCTAGAAGTGTTCTAACCCTTCCAACTTGCAACTTTAGCTTTACTTTTCCATGACCAATAATTCTAGCCTTCCTATCATCCCCTAAGAACACATCACCACCATCATATTTCTCATACTCGCAGAACCACTCTCTATGGGGAGTGAAGTGAAAGGATGCACCTGAGTCAATCAGCCATGCTCATGATCTACATGTGTACTTGAAGAAGCCAAGTACACATCCCCACCTTCTTCTGAGGTGGTTTTTGCCTTTGTAGAAGAAGCATCATTATATCCCTTTCCTTTTTTAGGAGCTTTAGATTTACAGTCCCTTTTGTAGTGCCCTTCCTTTTCACATTTCCAGCACACCACCTTTACAGGTTTTTCTGGAGATTTAGATCCCCCTCTATATTTAGATATCCCACTTGATGACTTATTTTTGTTTCTATTCTTGGGCCGTCCTCATACAGACAAGGCATCAACATTCTGGCTCTCCATATTTTTTTATTTCATCTCCTCCGTCAACAAGGATGACACTATTTCATCAAACTGCAAGGCAGTTGCATTGCTACCTATTGTAATAACTAGACTATCCCATGAATCTGGTAGAGAACACAACAAACTAATGCACTTATCTTCATCTGAAATTTTGATATCAACAGACAATAATTGACATACCATGGTATTAAACACACTCAGATGGTCTGTCATCGAGTCTCCATCTTTCATCCTCAGGTTATACAACTTTTTTTGCAGGAATAGTTTATTCACCAGAGACTTAGATTGGTACAAAGTCCCTAACTTGTCCCACAAAGCCTTTGTCGTAGCTTCCCCTGATACATTCAGCAATACTGAATCTGAGACACACAATCATATTGTGCTCTTTGCCTTCTGATCCAACTTCTTCCATTCTACATCGGTCACCCCTGTTGGTTTAGTACCTAGATCTATTGCGATCCACTGATCTTTATCCACCAATAGATCCTCCATCTTGAGTTTCCACAACTCAAAACTCAGACCATTAAATTTATCGATCTCTATCTTTCCACTGCTCATCATCTTCTTTTACCACTAGAATTGATCTCGCAGATCTCCCACTGAACAGGGTCTACCACAGCTCTGAGCGAAACCCCTCAACATCAAAGGCGTCCCCTTGAAGCCAAAATAGCTCTGATACCAAATGTAGGTTTTAAACCCATACAGAAATTACTTGCATACGAATTATTAAACACAGAAAATAAACAATGCGAGAGCATAACACATAAAACACATATACATAGAGATTTTCCCACTGGATCCCAAAACCGGGACTACCAACTTGATTTTTCATTATGTTCCTTTCAATGTTACAATACATATTTATACATGCCGAAGCATCCAATACCATGGACCGAAAAACCATCACGTCCAAAAGCATGGACCGAAAAACCATCGCGTCCAAAAGCATGGACTGAAAACCATAGGTAGGTTCACCCAACCTAATAAAGGGTCCAAAAGACATAGGTTAGTCGTGGAAAGAATATAACACAACCCAATACTAGCTGGATTTCATCAACAAGTTCAAAAGGAGCGTGAAAAGGCATGGCACGATTGGCACATCAAACTATGCACCTTCAAGGTAAATGATCTGGTCTTGTTATATGACAGTAAATTTGATTATTTTCTAGGGAAATTTCGGATGCAATGGCTAGGGCCATATGTCATCAAGGAGATTACTGATGGTGGGGCAGTTTAGCTGGTTAAATTGAATGGAGAACCCTTCCCAGGGAAGGTGAATGGTAATTGATTGAAGCCATACACCAGTGATCCATCTAGGTGACTATATGAGGGAAGCACAATCTTAGCACTCCAGGCAGCTGAAAGGAGGCACATGACTATACACTACACTACTTGGGTTGGAGAGCTACGGGAGGAGAGTACTGCGTGGAATAAGGGAATGTCACATAGTCCACAACAGTGTGCATAGGGTTGTGCTACTAGGGGAGAAACCACATAGAGCAGTCAGAAAATGGCCGTTAAAGTCACTGTTCATCATTTGACGATGAAAAAATGGCCAAATGGAGAGGGGGCAGCATTTAAGTTGGAATTTATGGGAAAGATCTTTGAAAATCTGTTACCAATCTGGCATTAATGAACTGATTTTGGGGGAACGATAAGATTTGAATTCAAAATGGCCTATAAACTACATATGGCCACCCAACGGGAAACACTTTGCATATTGAGAAATTTTGAGTTGTGCATGAACTGTGCACTTTTCGAAGAGATACTTGATTTCCTAGTGTTTGATCGATTTTCGGAAACTGCTGCCAAAATCATCCGTGACATTATTCTAAGAGCTGCAACCATGGAAGTTGAAGCAATGATAGCTGAGGGAGTTGTTCTAGAGGTCACTATGGTAGCAGAAGGAGTTTCCTCGGAGGTTGCGCCTGCAAAAATCCCAGCTAACATACCAAAGTCTCCACGGTTGCCTAGACCAAGGCCTACCTCGACCAAGGAGGGTCCTAAGAACAAGAAGGGCAAGAAGACCATGCTACCGCAACTGGTGCATGCATCTCCCAGGAAACACCCACAGAAGCATAAGCCTACCACATAGGAAAAGGGAAAAGATATTAACCTGGAGCCAAAAGAGGAAGAGATTGAGGATATCCCAATGGATGATAAGGATGTTGGGGTGGAAACGAAGAATGTTGAAATTGAGGGGTCTGACCCCATCACTAAACTACCTGAGTATGTTCCTCTGTGCAGGGGTGAGACCAAGAAGCCTAAAGACATTGATGAAAGTAAGGTCACCCTACACACACCCCTCTTGCCGGACCAAACTGTGTTCGAAGGACCATGCTTGGGGCGTGCCCCCCTTGTGAAATTAGAAGACTGGGATTTAGCAAACAGAGAGCATTTTCTTCATCTAGCAATGGACAAACTCATGCACCGTGTGTTCCATAAAACCATAGGAGTAATCGCATTGGAATCACGGAAATGGATGAGAGACGTGGATAAGGAAAGATTTCTCAACCTGCTATGGGTTCCACATTACAACCACACGCCCATCACAATGGTGGTAATCAAGCAGCTATTGTGCTTGGTACATGACGGGTCTTTGTGGCTGTAGGAGCCAATACCCATCACTGATATGATGATCCATAGGATCACACGGATGTTGTACATAGGGGAAAATCCGGCCATGGCCTTTGGCAGAAAGGCTGGTGAGCATGTCCTCATAGAGGCCATGAAGGAGAAGTTCAAGTTAGTAAAGAAGCCATGCGGTTACACCATTTTGAGCATCTATGACCCTGCGGTCAAAGTAGAAACACAACTCTTAGCAGGGATGGTCATGTGGAAGTGTCGTTTAGATGAAGTGATGGCACAAGTCATAGCTTTGGTGGCCCAATGCGCAGAGGGAGTTCAGTTTAGTAGGACACCCTACCTCTACAGAGAATTCCTTGCGAGCTACCGCAAGGCACTGGATCTCAGCAAGTTGTTCCACTATGCATGGCTCTTGTTGTCCATAGTGTTTGTAGCATGGGAGCTACCTGAAGATAGTTAATTTCCTTTAGTTGCACTAGACCTACTAGAGGTAGTGAAGTGCGATTCGTTGTGGGCGACTAAGGACCCTCAGAGGATAAAAGATAGCAAGATATTTTGGATATTGATGGAGATGAAAGTGCATATGACAATCAAATGCAAGTCGTGGTTGTCACCTACAAATTTTCATATATTGCAGGGGTATGTGGAATTCAAGGTTGACTTCCACCACGTCTCAATATGGGCATGAAAGGACCCTGAGCAAAAGTGGCATAACTTGCGTTATTTGGCAACAGATGACACAATCGATGCAGTCCATGACTGCTGGCCAACAAAGTGGTGCACTGCCTCATACTTGGGTACGGGATCAAGAAAGTCTTCCACACAATACAAGAAGGAAGAGGCCAAGCTTAAGATGGAACAACTAGCTGCAAAAAGGAAAAAGGAGGCTGCTGACAAGGCTAAGGTAGAGCGCGCTGCCACGCAACAGTCAGGTGGATAGGTAGGAGAAGAAGAGTATGGCTCTGATGGAGGTCAGTAGTCGCCTTCACCAAAGATAGAGGAAGAAGAGGACGAACAGACGGAACAGGGAGGAGCAGACCCATAAATGACGCTGTTCTGTATCTATTATCGGGAAAACTAGTGTCTATTCAGAGCTACTAGTCCCACTAAGATAGGTAACTATCTTAGAAACAAACAAACTAAAGTTACTTGTGTCTTCCTTTATGAGAGATAGATGAGAGAGAAGCAGAGAGTACCAACCTCATTCTTTCGCTTGGCTCCTTGCTTTTTTCCTCCCTCCTTTGACAGAGCTTTTCCACTCTTTCCTCACTTGTCCTGCTTCAAAGAACACCTGTAGAGTCAAAGCAGCATAATACCATCAAAGCATAGAGATCTATAACCATAAAAAATATGGGATCAGATGTATATTAACCATACAAATGCATATATCAATACAAGATTCAGAAATATATAAGAATATGGAGGAAAACTCAAATAGCTTTATTGATAGAAGTGGTAGAAGAGAGGATTACAACCCAGTGGTCTGACCCAGCACCATCCTCCCAGCATGAAAGCCCTCTTCACCTCATGAAAAGCTAGATCACCCAACACTATGATGTTTCACAGAGAAACCAACAAGCCTTCCTTACAAAATACAAAATTCCGACCTCTTGGATCTCTAGGAGGAGGGATCCATATATAGATATTTTCAGGTGGGTGAGTCGGCTTCTAGGATTTTGATTTGTGTCATTTATTTGATAGTTGTTGGTTCCGCTTGGAGATTTTATGATCTCTTACTCATCCCTGGGCGAATTCAGAGAGGCAAGTGTCAAATGAGCAGTTTCTAGAAGATTCTTTAGGTTTCCACCTAGAAAACTGCCTCTGCCATTTGTCTGCTCTCGCTCATCACACCCAACAGAAGGGATTTCTAGTATGGATTGCACCCTCTATGTGTAACAGGTGAGATGCATCACACCCTCAGCATGGAGCAGTCTGTATGGTCCAGTTTTGACTAGTTCTAAGCAATTTTTCAGGGAGAACTTTTGGGAAATGCTGTAATCAGCTGACCTTGTTCCTTTAGGGTATGAAACAACACTTTTAGGGGCTTAGAAGCCCTTGGTTTATGGACATATGTGATTGGGGTTGTAGTGCCCAAATATGTCTATAACAGTTGCCCCCTAAAGCATGAGGTCATAAATCTTCTGATGTCGGGTGAAATGCTTTATCATGAGGATCTAAGGTTTTTCGAACTGGAAGGTGACCTGTAATAAGATACAATACAAAACATTACCTTCATAATAATTTCATGATCTAGCTGAGGCGGGAATTCCCATGCTCAACTTTATAAATTCATTTTCATGTACATAGGATAGACAACCGTCTGTGTGGCAGACTGATGATTCTGGTAGAGCCATCATACCTTAGCTTGGATGATTATCTATGCAGCAATTACGTACATTTGATGTCTTTATTTTCCTGAATATATCATAGCTCGGATGGATGAAACTAGATCCGGGGTCTTCAAACTTGTTCAATCTTCGCCCGAAGTACAAGTCGATCCATGTGAAAAGATGTTCTGTTGTCGAATATGGAAAGACATCGCTTGATTACCAACCAATGATGTAAGTTGTTAATAGATGCGAGAGGAATCATCGATAATGATGATGACCCTCATTGTACTACAGTACAATTCACATGGTGTGAATACATGAGTCAATGTCGAACACCACGTAAAATATTTCGGTTGAAGGCCATTGATATAAACCTGTCGCCGGAAGTGAGAAACTTGCCATTGAGGCATGCAAGCTTCAAAGTACTGAAAAGGTTGTTCCTAAGTTGACTTGATGTACAAGAAGTGACCTGTCTTAGGAGGGCCTTAATGAATCCCACATCTAAGACATGGAATGGAGCAAATGATTTTGCAGAGGTGAAAACAATCTAATGATACAAGGTTTAGGGTGGCGGTCATGAAAGAATGGAGCATGAAGGTATTGCAACGGATGAGGTGTAACCTGGGTTGGTGAATTCTCTGAGTGACTTCTCTTGAACATATCAGCAACACTGAAATGGATTGGTAGCGTTAACCCTAAAAATGGATGGTACGGAGGACCAATGGTCATGATCGGTGAACGGAATAACCCAACCCGACTCAATCATGGTGATGGAGTGAAAGTGTCATGTTCAAGAGCGACCTGCTACCAATAAAGTTCTTCAAGTTTTCTTCTCAATTTTTCCCTAGTCATTTCTGACCAGTACCTCTTTATTTTTGTCAAGCTTGAGGAGGATAACATATGCTTGTTCTATAATTTTCCCTTTGGGAAACCTGTCGCTATGTTTTAGTGAGCCCAACGACAGTGAAACTCGCTCTTGTCTGTAATGGACAAGTTTGTTGCTATTGTTTTAACGAGTTTAACAACAAAGATAACTCAGTCCTTTTAAGTTTTATAGAGTCTGAAAAGAGATGAAAAGGAAACTCCAGTAATCCTTTTGTTTAGTATAATCCCTTAAGTCCGAAAAAGTATAAAATGATATGAAAGGGATGACTTTTCCGATCACTTTAATGAGCCGAAAGAGACAAGCACTCGATCTTTTTATGTAATGATCCCATAGGTCCAAAAAGATTAAAATCTAGAGGAGGGATGGCACTTCCAATCACTTTAACGAGTTGGAGAGGCCAATTTCTTGACAATCTTTTTATATTTTACGAGTCTAAAAAGAGCTTAAAAGAGACTCATCTTTGAGGAACGAGTGATATTTTCAGGTAGCAGCTGGTTCCAGGCAAGGTTTGGAACTTTTAAATCAAGGCAGTGTAAAGAAGGTGGCTAATAGAATCACTCTTCGCAGTTGTTCCTCAAAAGGGTAAACAATCAAGTGGAGGTGGATGATCGGCTAAAAAGTGGAAGTGATGGTAAGAACACGACCAAGGCTCAAAAGCTGATAGTAATGCGATCACAAAGGTCATTTACCAAAAGTGGGTTCATTTTTTAATGAGCTTAAAATTTGGGGGAACATATGCTCATAACTAGGTTTATTTTTTAACAAGCTTGAACTTTGCGGAAACATTGCTCGTAACTAGGTTTATTTTTTAACGAGATTGAACTTTGCGGAAACATTGCTCTTGCCAGTCATATAATAAGGATATCTCTCATCAATAGGTTCATTTTTTAGGGAGCTTGCCCCATGCACAACTTTGCTCCAGCGCCTTTTGTATGCAAGTTAAGAATGACCAACTACTGTCCTAGGGGTTAAAGAACTACTAAGGTTAGGTAGGATAGTTTCTTGGTGGGAAACATCTCCTTTACTTTTCCGTTTCTGTTGGTCCCAGCAAAGGTGAATGGTTGACCAAACCAATCACCTAACTTAAGTAGTTGAAGTTATTAAAAAGTACGGGGTTAGAGTTACGATGGTCGCTTTTCACTTGTGCACAAAAAGGTTTGCATGCCCCCAGGTATGAAGAAGAGTAAAGTTTCTAGGTTACCATACAGAAGTTCTTGCATTAGTAAGATTGTTCCATCTACGTAGCAGACAAAACATTTCCTTGGTTTTGTCCATCAAAATGGACAAAGGTGAATGGTGTTAGTTCCAATCACATAACCTTCGACAAGGAAATGATATTTCTAGACTGATCCCATTTTCCTAAACGAACGGGTGTGTCAGCTTGGTCATATATCCTACGAGGAAACACATCTTATATATGGGGTTTTCCTACCGAAGCAGACCAACGCGCATGCCCCCCTGGGTTTAGTCACATTCACCTAATCACTCACGCTCATCAGGTGGACAGATCGCAGGTTGATGAGACATTCCTTGTGTAGAAATACCAGTTAGGGATGGTATTTGACTATTAGCCGTGTTTGAACCAAGAAATGAAAGCTGGTCTACGATCTAGACCATTCTGCCTTCATACGGGAAACACATCACCCGAAAGAGTGAGGAAACAATAGCTCCCATGCTATAAATGTAGTCACGTCCAAGGAGTAGATTGTAATCTAATGGCCCTTGTACTACCATCACATTCAGATAAATGGTTTTCCTTCTCAAAGTTATAGGCAGATTTGGAAGGATCCCTAACGGTCGATTGGTTCCTTTGTTGAAGCCTGACAGATTTTGAATCTCAGGTAGAAGCGATGGCGAACCAAGTGCTTTCCAAGTAGTTGAGGAAAGGATACTCACGGAAGCCCCTTCATCTATGATTGTACCAGCCATGATCATTCTGTAAGCTTGTACTATGATTCAGAATGGTACATTAGATGGTAGGTGGGGTCTCCCTAGTAGATTCCAATCAAAGGAAACAACTAGATTGCTTGGAGGAGGGACTGAATAGACAACCGGATGAATCTTTGATGAAATTCCTTCTTGCAGTAAAGGAAAGGGTAGATTTCCCCCAGTTTCATCGGATTCTGTGTTAACAAAAAGAATTTGAACGGTGTCGTTCTCATTCTCTTTGGGAACTGTATGATCTGAAGGTGGACCTTCTGAAGATAAGACTGGGCCAACTATTGTCTCGACCTGTTGAATTTGGTCTGGTGTGGACTCAGAGGGTTTATTTTCAATGATAGGTGCTTCAACCGACAACAAAGGTGTGTCAGTCATATTTTCAACTAGCGATGGACTCGGCAAGAGTTTCTTGTATCCAGGAGGAAGCCGTAGCGGTGAAGCAAGGCAGTTATCCAAGACTCTTTTAGCTTTGTCTAGGAAGGGACAACAGTGGAGGGCATGATCACCTTCACACATTCTACAAGGGAATTTAGATCTTCCTTTTTGTCCATTGACTTCGTTTTCACTAGTTGACAGTGTACTCTCAACGTGATCGTCAGAGGTTAACGACACCGAATTGTGGAAGCGGGGAGACCAGTCCCTTAAGATCCATGGGATACAAGGACAATATCGATGATAGTGGTCTCCTTTGCAATTGACACATGGAGATTTAGGTTTGGATGGTGCAGTGTGTGGATTTTTTCTAGATGATGGATGGTTGCCCCCTTTCTCCATTAGCTTCTTCTTCTTCTTCCTATTCCCTTTCTTCTTCTTCTCAGTTACTTGGTTTTTAGTGTTACTAGCTTCACCAAGCAAAGAGGAAAAAGGAGAGAAAGAAACAAACGACGTAGAAGGTTGGGGGGTAACTATAGTATCATATGGTTGCTGATTTGATTGCTCAGGAATCACGGTGCTTTGAACGACAGAGGTCGAGAAAAGCCATACTGGCAGGCCAATTGTAAGTCTTGGAAGGGACAATGTAGCCATATGAGGTGCACCAACATCTCCCCAAGAGAAGGGACTAGGATTCCCCCCAAGGGGAAATACTTGATTGGTGGACTCTATTTTCTCAATCTAAGACCAACGAGGGAACAATGATGTTATTCCAATTAAAATAAATTTTATGATGCTTTGACACAACTTGCTTTCAATTTTAAAGAGTTGAGAGAAAGCTAAAGATGACTCTAGTCACCTTCGATTTTTAATGAGCCTGAAGTGACAAGTGCTCAAATGGACCTTTTCTTTTAAGAAGTCTGAAAAGGAACGAAAGTGACTACTCTGGAAATCTAGATAGAAGGATTACCAAACCAATCACAAAACTGCAGAATACTTTTTCATACGGCAATCAATCTTCCCGAATGCTGTGTTCAGTGCATTGTGATCGATAGAGCGGCAGACATGGATTCCTAAGGATAAAGGATATAGCCTATTGTGGTCTCCCAATATATACTTGACGGTATGTGGGAGCATAAGTCCATACTGGAACTTGTCATATCAAGGAGGAGGAATCACCCAACCTACGATGAAAACGATAGTTACCAGGCTTTATGATGCCAAAATACGTCTCTAGCCTAGACTTCTAGATGTTGTGTGTTAGGTTCCAAAGCATTTTTATGTTCTTTGAAGTTTATTTTACAGTTGATCTTTCTTAAGAAGTTTTCCTTTAAGGTTTTCCATGTGATGTAGATATACAATTCCTAAATATGCAATCTAAGATGATAAATAGTCGTTTACTTTTCTTTTTACAATGAAAATCCTAGCTACTACAGAAAGAGAAGTAAAATCCTTTCAACATAGAGCAGAGAGCACACACTAAGATGCACTGTCCTAAATCAATTTTTGCATTGAGTCTAAATGAAAATGCACATGCATGTATTTGTATTTTAGTTTCCTTAATGCGAGAATGACAAAAAGAAAACTAAGTTCATATCTGAACTATCTTTCCTCAAAGCAACACTTTCAATTTCGACTTGAAAACTACTTTCAACACTTCAAAGAATTGATGATCCAAATCAAATACAATAGCAAAAGTGTAATCGAGTATCTAAAAGAGGAAGACTGTATGACACTCTTTTCTTTGACTGAAAACGACACTTGTGACACTTTCAAATCGAAAGACGACAGTTCGATTAAGCTACTATTTGTAAAGGAGAACTGTAAATGACGAAAAATACATAAAAACACTCACAATTCTTTATCAATAGAGGCTAAATAATGTAAAGGAAGAGAGTTTCAACAGTGATATACTAATCACAGACAGCAAAACTACTGAATAAAGCTGAAGAAAATGAAGAGAAAACCAAAATTTGGAGGTAGAAATAGTCTCACTTAATCATCGCACCTGTAATGGAGGGAAACAGGGATGCATCTCACCTGTAACACACGGGAAGTGCGATGCATCCAGGTTGCCAATGAGAGGTAGTGCGATGGTCTAGGGACGAGATTGAGCTTGATTTTTTCTCACGGTTTGGAGCTAAGTTTAGGGATTTAGGCTGAGCTGATGATAGGCAGCAAACACAAAGTATAGGGGCCGATCTAATGAGGTTATTTGAGCCACCACCAGGGCACTTAGGATGTTCGCAAGTCAGATGTTCAGTTCATAAACTAACCCAGAGATTGAATGAAGCAACGTTGATCTACTTTGCAGTTGCATAGAAAAATCAGTTCGAAGGCTAGCTGGCTTAACTTCAGGCTCCGTCTATAGTTTATAAAGCAAACAACTTTGACTAACAATCAAACTATTCGCTCCCCAGTGGAGTTGCCATTTTGTTATCGGGAAAACTAGTGTCTATTCAGAGCTGCTAGTCTCACTAAGACGGGTAGCTATCTTAGAAACAAAAAAACTAAAGTTACTTGTGTCTTCCTTTATGAGAGATAGATGAGACAGAAGTAGAGAGTACCAACCTCAGTCTTTTGCTTGGCTCCTTGCTTGTTTCCTCCCTCCTTTAACAGAGCTTCACTGCACTTTCCTCACTTGTCCTGCTTCGAAGAACACCTGTAGAGTCAAAGAAATATAATACCATCAAAGCATAGAGATCTATAACCATACACAATATAGGATCATATGTATATTAACCATACAAATCCATATATCAATACAAGATTCTGAAATATACAAGAATATGGAGGAAAACTCAAATAGCTTTATTGATAGAAGTAGTAGAAGAGAGGATTACAACCCAGTGGTCTGACCCAGCACCATCCTCCCAGCATGAAAGCTACTGGAACTTGTCATATCAAGGAGGAGGAATCACCCAACCTACGATGAAAACGATAGTTACCAGGCTTTATGATGCCAAAATATGTCTCTAGCCTAGACTTCTAGATGTTGTGTGTTAGGTTCCAAAGCATTTTTATGTTCTTTGAAGTTTATTTTACAGTTGATCTTTCTTAAGAAGTTTTCCTTTAAGGTTTTCCATGTGATGTAGATATACAATTCCTAAATATGCAATCTAAGATGATAAATAGCCGTTTACTTTTCTTTTTGTAATGAAAATCCTAGCTACTACGGAAAGAGAAGTAAAATCCTTTCAACATAGAGCAGAGAGCACACACTAAGATGCACTGTCCTAAATCAATTTTTGCATTGAGTCTAAATGCAAATCCACATGCATGTATTTGTTTTTCAGTTTCCTTAATGTGAGAATGACAAAAAGAAAACTAAGTTCATATCTGAACTATCTTTCCTCAAAGCAACACTTTCAATTTCGACTTGAAAACTACTTTCAACACTTCAAAGAATTGATGATCCAAATCAAATACAATAGCAAAAGTGTAATCGAGTATCTAAAAGAGGAAGACTGTATGACACTCTTTTCTTTGACTGAAACGACACTTGTGACACTTTCAAATCAAAAGACGACAGTTCGATTAAGCTACTATTTGTAAAGGAAAACTGTAAATGACGAAAAATACATAAAAACACTCACAATTCTTTATCAATGGAGGCTAAATAATGTAAAGGAAGAGAGTTTCAACAGTGATATACTAATCACAGACAGCAAAACTACTGAATAAAGCTGAAGAAAATGAAGAGAAAACCAAAATCTGGAGGTAGAAATAGTCTCACTTAATCATCGCACCTGTAATAGAGGGAAACAGGGATGCATCTCACCTACAACACATAGGAAGTGCGATGCATCCAGGTTGCCAATGAGAGGTAGTGCGATGGTCTAGGGACGAGATTGAGCTTGATTTTTGCTCACAGTTTGGAGCTAAGTTTAGGGATTTAGGCTGAGCTGATGATAGGCAGTAAACACAAAGTATAGGTGCTGATCTAATGAGGTTATTTGAGCCACCACCGGGGCACTTAGGATGTTCGCAAGTCAGATGTTCAGTTCATAAACTAACCCATAGATTGACTGAAGCAGGGTTGATCTACTTTGCAGTTGCATAGAAAAAGCAGTTAGAAGGCTAGTTGGCTTAACTTTAGGCTCCGTCTATAGTTTATAAAGCAAACAACAGTGACTAACAATCAAACTATTCGCTCCCCAGTGGAGTCACCATTTTGTTATCGGGAAAGCTAGTGTCTATTCAGAGCTGCTAGTCTCACTAAGACGGGTAGCTATCTTAGAAACAAAAAAACTAAAGTTACTTGTGTCTTCCTTTATGAGAGATAGATGAGAGAGAAGTACAGAGTACCAACCTCAGTCTTTTGCTTGGCTCCTTGCTTGTTTCCTCCCTCCTTTAACAAAGCTTCACCGCTCTTTCCTCACTTGTCCTGCTTCAAAGAACACCTGTAGAGTCAAAGCAATATAATACCATCAAAGCATAGAGATCTATAACCATACACAATATAGGATCATATGTATATTAACCATACAAATCCATATATCAATACAATATTCTGAAATATACAAGAATATGGAGGAAAACTCAAATAGCTTTATTGATAGAAGTAGTAGAAGAGAGGATTACAACCCAGTGGTCTGACCCACCACCATCCTCTCAGCATGAAATCCCTCTTCACCTCATGAAAAGCTAGATCACCCAACACTATGATGTTTCACAGAGAAACCAACAACCCTTCCTTAAAAAATACAAAATTCCGGCCTCTTGAATCTCTAGGAGGAGGGATCCATATATAGATATTTTCAGGTGGGTGAGTCGGCTTCTGGGATTTTGATTCGTGTCATTTATTTGATAGTTGTTGGTTCCACTAGGAGATTTTATGATCTCTTACTCATCCCTGGGCGAATTCAGAGAGGCAAGTGTCAAATGAGCAGTTTCTAGAAGATTCTCTTGGTTTCCACCTAGCAAACTGCATCTGCCATTTGTCTTCTCTCGCTCATCGCACCCTACAGAAGGGCTTTTTAGTATGCATCACAGCCTCTATGTGTAACAGGTGAGATGCATCGCACCCTCAGCATGGAGTAGTCTGTATGGTCCAGTTTTGACCAGTTCTGAGCAGTTTTTCAGGGAGAACTTCTAGGAAATGATGTAATCAGCTGACCTTGTTCCTTTGGGGTATGAAACAACACTTTTAGGGGCTCAGAAGCCCTTTGTTTATGGACATATGTGATTGGGGTTGCAGTGCCCAAATATGTCTATAACAGTATCAAGCGCATGATAGGAACAGAAAAGGTAGGGTCATGGAAGAAGTCCAAGGCTAGCAAGACGTCTCTGGATTCGATCACCATGACAGTTGGGGATCTAAATGGTATAGGGGATGGAGTGCAGGATGCCACCATGAAACTGTTGTAATAGTTCGAGTACCAACAACAGCAGGCGTTGGGGGCTATTCAAACGGGTTTGTGGGAGCTACAGATCCATGCATCATAGACTCAAACCAACGTGACATCCACTAGTTTGGCCTTTGGCACCTCCAAATCCGCAGGGATGTCGCGCGCAAGGGACCCCTGAGCCATAGTACTACTCAATGGAGCATTGATGATGATGATTGAAGCTAACAGGCCCACTTTTAGAGCCCTCAAGGGAATGGTACTTAACTTAGTCATGCTTGCTAGCGAGGCACTTCACCTTTTGCAGGATGGAGTGATTGCGGAACGTTGGGCCAAAGAACAATGCACATTATAGGTGATCAGCGAGCAAAAGGTTAGCAACGATCAGTTTTTTGTGCAAAGAGACTCTATTTTTCATCTTGTGACTGACCTGATAGATAAGAATTAGTGAATAATCAAAGGTTGTGGATGAGGCATGCTGAATTGTCCCAGAGCTGGCCATTCTGGAGGCTGATCCCATAGATGTGTGGGTTCAGAAACTTGCTACAGGAGTGCATGATGCACGCATAGAATTAGCAAAGGTTTAGCTGGAGTTGAACCTAAAAGTTGTGGAGTTGTAGTTGAAGGCCCAACCTTCAACTCTACCAAAGTCACGGAGAAGTGCGCCACTACCCTGACGGATGCGATCGCAGCAGTAGTGAGTGTAGTGATGGACTATACGACCCTTTTTTAGCAGTCGCTCAAGGTACTCACCAACCTCCAAGAAGACTCCAATGTGCAAAGGCTAGAGACAAAAGCGTGGAACTATAACATCACTACTACAAGGTTAAAGCAACAACACGCATTGTCGTCATCACGTAGAGACTAGCAAAGCTGCAAGAGGCCAAGGCATTGAAAGAACATGTATACACAGCTCAACACAAGGAAGTTGTGTTGAAGGCTCACTTGAAGCCTTGGTTGGACGAGGCCTACATGATCACAACCACTATTGAAGGCAAGTTGGCTATTCTGCAGGAGACTCAACAAAAGCTACAAGTCAATAGCGCAGGACCAGCAACAGAGCAGTTGATCGAAAAGATGAAGTAGGCGGCAACACAGTGTGTTTCTAAGGTAGCTATTGTCCAAGTTGAGCTGGGAGGTCTTTGCGACAAGATATATGCTCCAACCGAGTGACTCGAGGGAGAGTCACCATGTTTATGTTGGGGGTCTGTTGGGAGCAGGTCCCTTGGGGGTCAATTATGGGGTTACAAACCCAAGTTTTGGGGTAGAAGGCCCAAATTTCGTATAAAGAATGTAAAGTCTCCGTATTTTGTGGTCGCGGGGTGCAAAGATATCTAAGTAAAAAATGGTTTCCCGCCCTTAGTCTAGATATGTTGTGTCAGTTTTGGAGATCCGCCCTTGGTCTGCGGACCATGGGATTATATAAAAAGGAGAGTCTTAGAGAGTCTAAGGTAGTTCAATAGTCATGTGTCATTGATGTCATAGGTTTAGGAGAGCTAAGAGCAAGAGTCTTCGTGCAGGAAGATGCTCCACAGCTGAGTGCGCATAGGCCTAGGGTAGAAGTTTGCAGCTGAGTGCGCAAACCCCTGCAGTTGTGTGCACATGCCTGTGAGAGTTTGTATAGAAAATCAGAATCATCAATAAAGATAAGTGTTCTGTACTTACTGTGTACTTTCTATCTATTTAGCATTATTTTACTGTTGTTGTGAATTTTGTGATTATGTTATGTTGAATGCTAAGTTTCAGATATAATGTTAAGTTGATGCGCGAAAATATATGTTTCCATCTATTGTATGAACGCAAGTAACAATATATGTGTACGCGATGATAGTCTTAATTGTATGGTAAAGTTGGCTAATACCTAAGAAAATTTGGGAAGCAAGTTAGTAACCTAGTTACAGAGGCACGTAAGTGCGTGAATCATCATCTAGGGTTGCGTAAAGGGCAATTGGTTACCTTCGTAGAGGTTCTGAAAGACGAAAGAAGAAGTACATCGATAAGCCCTAAAGACTTATCGATATGCGCAAAGATAGGAGTAAGGGTATAAAATTGACATCATGACTATCCCAGGGTCCGAAAACTTGGTTCTCGCATCGCCCCATACTGCTTCGAGTGAGACTTCAGTTCACGCTCCACGGATTGATGCTGAAAGGGCCAGTAGTGTAGGGATTTTCTTGGCTGCTTAACACCGAACCTGGGTCAGGGCCCACCAAGCCAACAAATGGTTCTGTTGTCAAGGCTCAAACCCGGGTCTCTCGAGTGAGAGCCAAGTATCCTAATCAGCAAGAAGGAAGACACCAAGCTGAAGATGGAATAGCTGGCTGCGAAAAGGAAAAAGGAGGTCGATGACAAGGATAAGGCAAAGCACACTACCACACAGCAGTCGGTGGGCAGGAAGGACAAGAAGATTGTGGCTTTGACGGAGGTCAGAAATCGCCTTCACCAGAGATAGAGGAAGAAGAGGATGAATAGACAAAATAGGGAGGAGCGGACCTAGAGACAACTCCGTTCTATATCAAGCGCACTAGAGGACCAGAAAAGGTAGGGCCATGGAAGAAGTCCAAGGCTAGCAAGATGTCTTTGGATCCGATCACCCTAACAGAGGGGGATCTAAATGATATAGGGGATGCAGTACAGGATGCCACAACAGAACTGCTACAAGATTTCGAACAGTAGCAGCAACCGTCATTGGGGGCTATTCAAATGGGTCTACGAGAGCTGTAGATCCATGCGTCACAGACTCAGACCATCACGACATCCACCAGTTTAGCCTTTGGCAACTCCGAAGTTGCAGGGATGCTGCGCGCAAGGGACCCATGAGCCATAGTATTGCATGATGGAGCATTGGTGAAAACAACTGAAGCTGAGAGGCCTGTTGTCAGTGCCCTTAAGGGAGTGGGACTTAACTTGGTCATGCTTCTTAGTGAGGCGCTTCACCTTCTACAGGATCGAGTGATTGCGGAACTTTGGGCCAACAAAAAGAGCTCTTTACAAGTGATTAGTGAGAAAAAGGTTAAAAACACTCAGTTGGCTATGCAAAGAGACTTCGTTGTTCAGCTTGTGACAGACCTGACATATAAGAATCAACGAATAATCAAGGTTGTGGATGAGGCGTGCCAAACTGTCCTAGAGCTGGCCATTTGGGAGGCTGAGCCCGTAGATGTGCGGGTTCTAAAACTCACTACAGGAGTGCACGATGCACACACAGAGGTAGCAAAGGTTCAGCTGGAGCTAAACCTCAAAGTGGTAGAGTTGCAGTTGAAGGCCCATCCTTCGACTCCACTGGAAGTCAGGGAGTAGCACTACCATGACGGATGTGATCACAACAGTAGCGAGTGCAGTGATGGACTCCATGACCCTTTTTGAGCAGTCGCTCTAGGTACTCACTAGCATCCAAGAAGACCCGAATGTGCAAAGGCTAGAGAGACAAGGTTAAAGTGACAACACGCACTATCGTCATCAAACAGAGACTAACTAAGCTATAGGAGGCCAAGGCATTAAAAGAAAAGGTAGATGCAACTCAACAAAATGAAGTTGTGCTAAAGGCTTGCTTGAAACCTTGGTTGGACAAGACCTTTGTGATCACGACCACCATTGAAGGTAAGTTGGCTAGTTTGTAGGAGATTCAGTAGAAGCTACAAGATAATAGCGCAGGACCAACGACAGAGAAGTTGGTCGAAAAGATGAAGCAGGCAGCAGCACAGTGTGTTGCTGAGGTAGTTGTTGTCCAAGTCGAGCTGGGAGGTCTTTGCGACAAGATATCCTTGCCAGCCAAGTGACTCGAGGGCGAGCCACCGTGTTTGTGTTGGGGGCCTATTGGGAGCAGGTCCCCTGGGGGTCAATTTTGGGGTTACAAACCCAAGTTTTGGGGCAGAAGGCCCAAATTTCGTATAAAGAATGTAAAGCCTCCAAATTTTGTGTTCATAGAGTGCAAAGATATCTAAGTCAAAAAGGGTTTTCTGGCCTTAGTCTAGATAGGTTGTGTCAGTTTTGGAGATCCACCCTTGGTCCGTGGACCATGGGATTGTATAAAAAGGAGAGTCTTAGAGAGTGTAAGGTAGTTCAGTAGTCATGAGTCATTGATGTCATAGGTTTGGGAGAGCTCAGAGCAAGACTCTTAGCGGAGGAAGAGGCTCTGCAGATGAGTGCACATAGGCCTAGGATAGAAGTCCATAGCTCAGTGTGTGGACCCTTACAGCAGTGTGCACAGGGCGGTTAGAGTTTGTATTGAAAATTTGAATCATCAATAAAGAGAAGTGTTCTGAACTTACTATGCACTTTCTATCTGTTTAGCATTATTTACTGTTGTTGCAAATGTTGTGATTATGCTATGTTGAATGCTAAGTTTCAGATATAATGTTAAGTTGATGAGCGAAAATATATGTTTCCGTTTGTTGTATGAATGCAAGTAATAATATATGTGTACGCGAGGATAATCTTAATTGTATGGTAAAGTTAGCTAATACCTAAGACAATTTTGGAACCAAGTCAGTAACCTAGTTACAGAGGCCTGTAGGTTCCTGAATCATCGTCTAGGGTTGCGTGAAGGGCAATTGGTTACCTTCACGGAGGTTCTAAAATACAGAAGAAGAAGTACATCGATAAGCCCTAAAGACTTATCAAGTTGTGCAAAGATAGGAGTAAGTGTATAAAATTGACATCATGACTATCTCAAGGTGTAGAAACTTGGTTCCTACATTCCCCCATATTGCTTCAGATGAGACTTCAGTCTGCGCCCCGTGGATTGATGCCAAAAGGGCTAGTAGTGTAGGGATTTGCTTGGATGCTTAAAGCTAAACCTGGGTTAGGACCCATCAAGCCAATGAAACTTGTACCATACTTTCTTAGGATCTCGTCTTCCGTAGGTGGATACGTTGTGAAAATCTGCTTTAAACTCCGCTTAGGCCTCCAATTGCCCAAATAATGTTAGTGACAACCTTGTCCTCTAGCTGATCATGGTGCGAAGGTCCATTTTGACCTATACCTAGAATAATTTTGTCTCCATGACCATCTCTAGGCCCTTCATTGCCCATAGCGAAGCAAACTTTGCGACCTCTAATAAGTCATCGTCCTATTGAGGGAATTGGCTGTCCTCTGGGAGCCTCCATGAGATGAGGGCAATCAAAAATAGAATCTAGGCCTGGTGAACTGCATTGGCATCATCCTGTGCTTCGTGACAATTGATCAGGAATTCCTTGCAGAGGTACTCAGCCCAGTGGTACTACACTTCCTTCGTGAATTGTGAAGCTAATGAAATAATTGGCGCTGGAACCCGATCTGTGCGGAACTTTCTCATGACCTTGCAGGCCAAAATCTAAGTGGAAAATTGCACCGCTTTGTCTATAATGAAGTAGATGGAGTATCCACGCAACTTCTTTATTGAGCCAAACTCATTCTTCATCCTATCCATGAGTTATTTCTACTTGCTTTTTCCTCCGAACTCCTTGGTTGGATCCACGCCTTGATAGAGACACCTTGTAATGAGGTGGATCATCATGTTCGTTATGGGGATTGGTTCTCCCAGCCAAAGACACCCATCATGAACTAATGTAAGCTATTGGCATATGCACACCATGTTGATAATGGTTCAGATGAAGTGTGGTACCCATAGCATGTTCAATAACTCAACCTTCTCGATCCCTGTGACCCACATCATAGGTTCTAGTTGTGTGACCCCAGTCTCCTCATAGTATATTTTTGTCATGTATTTTTTTATGGCCAAATGCGGAAATTTCTTGTGATTAGTGAGATCCCAATCCTCTATTTTCAGTGCAGGGATGCACACTAAGAGTGAACATTCAAATGGCACCTTCTCTAGTAATAATGATGTAGAGGTCGTGAACTTAGCGTTATGTTGTGCCCTACAACAACCCCCCATTTCATAACATTTTATCACAAACAATTAACATATGAAATGGGTCCCTTTTTAAAATTTTAATTGGCATTAACGAATTTGTTCGAAAAAGGTATGATAATCAAATGAGTTTGTGAATAAAAGCCTTTTTGAACAAATAATAAGCAATTTTTGGTTAAGTCCGAAAAAGCAATCGCCAAATCGTTTGCTACCTTGGTTCTTTCCGATGCGATATCGCTATCGGTCATCGGCGATAGCCAATGCACACACAGAAAAAGCACATGTCTTTTCCCCGATGCGACACGATATCGGCGAAAACTATCGGCGCTGCTTCTTATGAAAAGTGTTTTAAGCTTCGACCCGATGCGAGATCGCTATCGGTAGTCGGCAGAATCTCATACATCTTCATAAGACGTTCAGATCTTTTCCCGATGCGATGTGATATCACTATCGGTAGTCGGTAAATCAATTGATATACATTTAGGGATTATGTTCGCACGCTAAATATGATGCAATGTCGCAATCGGCATTCGCCAAGATCTTTCCCAAATGATAATGTCACTCACACCCCCGATGCGATGCGATGACTCTTAATGATGACCAGAATTCCTAAAAGGTGATTATTTCAAAGATTTAAAGTTATATTTAAATCCGATTTGACAAAAGCACAGATTTCAAAATGCTGTTAAATAAAGGGATAAGGTAATGCATGCGTATTTAAAGCTTTGCCCCTTCGAATTAACGAACAATTACGATTAGACCTTTGAAAAAATCTGTTACACGCTTTAAGGGGTCATTCGGTTTAATAACTTAAGTAATGGTCATTTATGGAGCTGCAGGCTGTAAAATCACCATCATTGCATCTGCGGTGCCTTCTCAAATCATTAGATCCGCAGCCACTTTTAGAATTAATCTCACCACGCTTCAAGTAATATATCTATCCCGTTATGGATCGTCATTGTTATTTCCTTGTTACGATTTCTCTTGCATTTGTGTAGAATTCAACCGTCGAGAGAAGTCTGAATATGATGGGAAAGAAATTCAAGAAGGTGGCAGGTTCTACTGCGACACCTGTCTCAGGCCAAGCTGCTATAGTTTCAAAGAAAGGCTTAATCTCAGATACTACATGCACTGGTCTTCCTAGCACTACATGGCAAGGTACATACAATTTGCTAGAGGCAGAGCAACCAGAAAAGACAGTAACTGAGGCGAGTGTGGATGAATTAAGGAAGTCTGAGGCAACTCTCAACGATTTGGCCGACTCCTTTCTGCACAGAATAGCAGCCAGAGAACAAGTCCTGCCTTATACTGATGTGGTACGCTGGGCAATTGAGGAAATTACCCTCACTGATAGAACCTTTCATACAAAGGATGGAAGGATTTTCGGTTCCTTCAAGCCTGATGACTTGAGACGAATGTATCATTTGCCTGAACCTGAGCTAGTCTATAACAGAGCCTTTGTCAAGAAGTTCGCGAAAGAGAATGAATCACCATCCGAACCTCTCCGAGATTGGAGGCAGAATCCAGCTAAACACAAGCATGATATGTCGGGTAAGTACTCCAATGCTTCTTTGGCTTCACCTTATTGCTATGCTGGGATTATGATGTGTAGATTGTGGGGATTACATGACTCTGCAAATATCCATATTGATATGGTCCCCTTAATGGAAGCGGCCGTCAATAGTACAATCATGGATTGGGCCACTATTCTGTCTGATAAATTGGTCATAGCTATTCGTGAGTTTAGGGCCAAAACCAGAGTCACCGAGAGGAAAATCCCACCCTTCTATTATTCTGCCTACATTATGGATACCCTGTGTTTTAATTCTGAGTTTCCTGTCCTTGGTTGGAGATGGACCACCCATGACCCAACACCCATTCACTTGTACCATCGGAAATTGTGGAAACCCTCTCACAAAGACCATTTGTATCAAATTTGCAATGGTTTCATGGTGCCCGTTCACTATTCTATTTTTGACAGACCTATCCCAAGAATTTCCTATGAAGCTTCTTTTGACCTACCAGCCGTAGCCCATTGGTTCGGCGAAGAGCATTTTACCTATATTAGAGTTTTTGGAAGCAAGGCTAGGCCACATGTCCTCCCCCTGTACATCCCAGATAAATTGTTAGCCCGGGAAATCTCCTACCAGATTATGTCTGAAGGTGTCACACAAACTCTCAAAGAGGAGAAAAAGAGAGGATGGCCCTCTTTTCCTTTAAGAATTGGAGTTTATACGCTGCTAAATTACAAGCATGCAGAGAAGGAAGCAGCAAAACTCCAAATGATATACCTGGCTTCTATTCCAAATAGACTCTATGATCCAAAAAAGACTGCTTTCATTGCCTTGGAACAGGCCAAACTGTCAAAGGTTGTCCATCAGGAGGATCAGTTTGATGACCTGTCCGTGAGTGCCGATTCAATAAGCCAAGTCAAACAACTTGCTACATTGAGATATGAAGATGTGGAATTAACTGAATTTAATAAACTTAGAGAGCAAAGGTTGCAAACTTTGCCTCTAGATTTATTATCCACAACCCCAACATCCTCCTCAAGCGAGTCTGGTCAGCAGCAAATACACCTATCTCCTGTTACAACTAAAGAGTATGATAAACAACAGGAGGAAAGGCAAAACAAGCTGCAAGCAGAGAAGCATAAAAGGGAGCAGATAGAAAGGCAGCAAAAGGCACAAAAGGATCAAGAGCAAAGAAAACAAAAGGAGTTAGAAGAACAAAGAAAAAGAGAAGAAGAAGAGAAAGCAAAGAAAGAACTGGAAGATAGGCAGAAAAGGGAATTGGAGGAACAGCAGCAAAGAGCACAAGAGGAGCAACAGCGGAAGGCATTCGAGGAACAACAGAGGATTGAAAGAGAGAAAGAACAGAGTAAAGCCCACACAGAACAAAGTGAGCAAATCTCTACTGATCCTGAATTGATTAAAGAATGGAACCAATTCGATTCCATTATAAGTGGTAAGGAAGCCTCCAAAGACTCAGACGCCTCTAAAACAAATAATGCTCCCGATACTACTTCTTCTCCGGTTCTAGAAGGAACCAGCGGCCCACCCATGGTACAGAATGTTGAGGTAATCACTCAAGACCCATCCGATCAAATTGATCTTCAGGTGGAGGAAATTCCTCCCCTAGAAATTTTCTACAGCCCAAAGCATAGAGCCGTTGTAAGGCGCTCTAGGAAAAGACGAAGGCTTGATCAACCTTCTATTTCACCTGAGCAAACAGTCACGGGCAATGTGGTCTGGAAGGGAGAATTAGATCCCTCTGAAGATCTGACAAAGCTATCGCAATTTGCGGGAGCTTATTCAGCGGCAACTATTGACAAAGCCTCAGAAGTAAGTCTTCTTTTGAAGACTAAAGAGCATGAGATATATGCATTGCAGGCAGAAGTGATAGAGGCAAGAAATAAGGCAGCGCAGGTAGAGGAACAATTGCTGGCCCAACAGCAAGAAAATAATTTGTTAACCCAGCAAATCGAAAAACAGAGGATAGACCAAAGTGACATTCAGAAAGCAAAAGAATTGTCAGAGGCATTATCCCAGTTAAAAGCATCGAATGAGCTGATGACAAAAGCTAAAGACGAGCAAATAATTCAGCTATCAGCATAGCTTGAAGGTATCAAGGGCTCCCAGAGTATTGATGATTTCAGAACAGAGGAAACTCGAATAAACAGCGCATTGATATCTCAAATCAGGCTCTTGTGCCAACAACTTGTTGATGCTGAATCACTTTGTGAAACATCTACAGCAGTGTGTGAACAAATAGAGAAAGCCAGGAATAAGCTGGATCAGGCTGAAGATGATATAACAGAATATATTGAATGGCAAGACACTCCAGAAGGGAAAGCAGCAAACTTGTCCTGAATCCATGTAACATACAAGGACATACTCTTCATGGAATGGAACACACAGGTGATGAAAGCAGAAAGGGCAGCCTCAAGATGCAAAATGATTGCCAGCAACATGATCAATCTAGTCAATGATACATTGTATCTGGCAAACATGATTTCCCAATGCACACCTGGAAACATAACAACAGCAAACATGCTGGAGCACAGGAATTACCCTGATCTGGAGAAACAAGGGCGGTTAATTGCCGGAGTAAATACCTTGACCACCGACGCATACTGGCTCTTTCTGATTAAACCACATTCTCAAAGGTCAGCTCTTAACTGTCTAACAGATGCTCTCCGATACCTGATTGCCGACATTCAAGATGCCACATATGATGCACAACTAACTTCACGTCTCAATACTCCACCAGAAGTAGAGCCAATGCTGGCGATATGTCAGCGAAGGAGTAAAGGCAAAGAGACCTCTGAATGAAGCATCGCCGCCTACTGCCAAATCACCAGAATACAAGATGATGTTTGTTAATGCCGATTTAGTAGCTTTTCAGTTTTAGATATTTAGATATTTAGATTAGCATAGTATTTATAGATCCTTTCATTGTTTTGGAAAGGGTCGTAAAATTTTGTAAAAGACTTAAAGGCTGAAGTTTGCACTATTGTGCTTCAGTCTATATTCTTTTTTGAAACTCGACCATTGGTTCTTAATTTTGCTTAGAAGGCTGTTTTAAGTAACTTGTGCACTACTGTCGTTTGCTTGGAATGCTTTCTGGTTTGAAGGAAGGACTGCGACATAGTGATTAATATACTGGATTGATCAAACAGCTTACATGGTACTATTATCTGTATCTGTTCTCTTTTCTATTATATGAATTGCTGTGTTATTATTTTTGCTATTGTTGAATACATGTATGCAATATAATAGCAAGTCTTCATTTCATATCACTATTGAATGTTTTGTGATTTGTTATCTCTCTTACTCATGCGTGTAACAATAATATAAATGACTGAGTGCAGTAATTCGCTATTATCGCTCTGCATAACTAATTATGCAGAGCAATCTTAAATGATTTAAACATTTATGCTTATTGTTAGTGTCATCTATATGCCTGCCATTAAGCATAGATTATCAAACGCTGCATTCTACGAATCGATAAGTCCCGGGATTAGCTTATAGTTATTATATTTCTCTTGTAGTTTAGTTATTTACTTATTATCACCTTATATCGTAAATCATTCATCCATCCCGTTTACTTATAATCTTTGGGAAACTGGTCCCATTATCCCCAGTCGGAGCCACTATTCCAAACGGAAAAGGAGCTGCACTAAGTTCCGGACCGGGTGGTTTCCCCGATGTTGTTGCAACGAATTTCGGGGCATCAACATTTTTGGCGCTAGAAGGAGGGCCATCAACTGTGAATGGCAAGTAGGTCCAAATCTGCAAACCATTCTAAGAGTAATTCTCCCTCCAAATCCTCTTCCCCTTCTCAATCACATGCTGGTTCTCCAGCACACAATCGAGAAAAAGAGGAATCAATCACCACTGCTCATACCCATCATATTTCAGAACATTTAAGTCTTGAATCCCCTGAAGTTCAGTCTCTTATCCATAAACTTCAGAGCTTCTCGATTTCGCCTCAGAAATCTGAAGTATCACAAAGCAGTGTGACCTCGCAGTTAAACTTATCCCATCCACTTACCAGACTTCAGAGCGAAAAACTCGGTATTGAACCTACTGAGTTCCCTTTACCGAAAAGGAAAAAGGCTAAGAGGATTACTGAAGTCTCTGATAGTGAAGATCTTTCTTCCATATCCTCCATCTCCACTCCTCCTCTGCGAAGTCAACCATCCACTCCTCCGTTACACACTGTTGTTCATCAGGGAATAAGTACTACAGCATCTCAAACTACTCATTCTTCAACAACCTCTTCTCCTCAGTCATCTGGAATCCCAACAGTAGTAACAACTATTATCGCCAGCATAATGGCAGATCCATGGACTACGCCAGGTGCAGTCAATATGCCTGCACCATTGCATGATCTACCTGATGCTCCTGAAAAATGGTTGCCTAAATTTAATCCAGATAACGGATACAAGCTGAAGAACATATTAACAATTTCATGTTAGCAGTTAATTTAAAAGGAGTGACAGAACAAGATGTTGTTGTCAGGCTTTTCCCTTATACCCTGCAAGGATCGGCAGGATCCTGGTACTTCTCCTTACCTTCTGGTTCTATTACCAGCTGGACCACATGCCAAGAGCAATTCCTTACCAAATATGGAGATGACAGGTCTCTAGCCACTTTAATAAATGACCTCTCCAATTTGAGAACAGAGCATAGGGAACCAATAAAGGAGTTTAATGCTCGATTCAACAAACTCCTAAATAAAATCCCCACCGCTTCGAAACCAAGTGAACAAATTAGGAGCGAATGGTATATTACTGCCCTCCCTTCCAACATAGCTATTTTTGTTGACAGGGCTGGCAAACCTACCTTAGCTGAAAATATGAAGGAAGCACTTTCCGTTGAAAAGCGTATTAATGCTCTAGAGAAGAAAGCAGCCTTGGAGGATAGAAAAACCAAAAAAGTTTCATTTAAAGAAGATTCTAAGAAAAAGACCCCAAAGGACCCATACGACATGGAAGGTTTACAAAAAGTCCTCAAAACATTGTCTAATGAAATGGTTGAGATTAAAAAACAGGTGGCTGAGACTTCAAACAAAAGACCATTTAGAACTTTCAAGAAAACTGAAACAAAGCCACCCAATGTTATATCTAATGCAGACTCAGAACAGGATGAAGAGGAAGAGGAAACAACTTCTCAAACAGATGATGAAGAAGAAGTAGTTGAATGCCACGGCATGTGGGATTTTATACTCCCAAACTCTGACACTGAGAATCAAGAAGAAGCATTTCCTGTTACTACAAGAAGTAAAATTGCTTCTGAACCTACTCAAACAACTACAAAAAAGAGGAGTGCAGGTGCTGCCACACCAAAAGAAAAAGTTCTCCTAAAAAAGTCTCCGGTAGCAGCCCCTCAAAACCAGCCTCCAATTTCTAATTCTCCTTCGACATCTAAGACACTAGTGGTATCTGACTCCATGGAGTATAATATTGTTGATGATATGAAAAAGACTAAGGCAAACATAACCATGTTTGAACTAAGTAAGTTAAAACATCAGCAGAAATTACTCCTAAGAGAATTTAATGCTGTCCCCTCTTATCCTCTTCCCAGTTCAAAAGCTGCCAATGATTCAGGACAACCCCCTCCAGATATGGTCGAAGCTACCGATTCGGTTCTGATCAGAGATAGATCCAATTCTCATACCCCACCTTTCTTGCTCACTTATGAAATCTATAATCGAAATCTGCATAACTGTTTAATCGATTCAGGGGCTTCATCTAATATTATGCCAGCTTCAGTTTGTTCTAAACTGAACATAGAACCCCAGAAGTCCGTTATTCACATTGTACAGTTAGATAGAACCAAAGTATAGGTTATAGGAGAAATTAATTCCGTGACTATCAGGTTGTCTGTTGATCCCAGAATAGTACAGAGAATAGATATTTTGATAGCTGACATACCTGAATTCTATGGCTTAATTTTGAGCAGAGATTGGTCTGAAAAACTGCATGGATACATTTCCACGGATTGGTCACATATGTGGCTCCCCTACAAGGGTAAGCCAAATCAAATAAGGATCGACCGTGAGAAACACATGACCCACACAGTAACCGATTTCGAACAAGAAAACCAGCCTGTGGCCTTCAACAACAACATTTTGGGAAATTATTCCTCAAAATCATTCTTTGGCAACTTTGTTGCCCAATCTTCCCCTTTTTCAGTTAACCATTGTACATCTCAGGTAGAAAATTTTTCACAAACCAATTTATCCAAATGCTTCAATGAAAATCAAAAGGATGTAAATATTTTTGTTAATTTTCCTTTATTTTGGTCTTTGTATTTTGATGGCTCTAAGTCCAGCGAGGGCTCAGGAGCAGGTTGCATTTTGGTTAGTCCGCAAGGCAAAAAGACGATGCTTTCCTGTAGATTAGAATTTGAATGCACCAATAACACGGCCGAATACGAAGCTCTAGTGCAGGGATTATATAAGGCAATTGACCTTAAAGTCCAATATATAAAAGTATTCGGCGATAGTGAGATCATTGTTAAGCAGGTAAGGAATACAATTCATTGCCTTTCAAGTCACCTTAAGCATTATCAATCGCTAGTGCAAGATCTTACTTCAGATTTCTTAGCATTCAACATTTCTTCAATTCCTAGATCACAAAACTCAGCAGCCGATTTACTAGCCAACGTAGCTTCCAAACTTCTCCCTTCCGAAGACTATAGTCTTGATAGATTTTCTATAGAATTAATTTTTAGGCCTTCAGTTCCTGATAATATCACCAACTGGAGGGTTTTCAACCATGATGAGGACATTTTGCAATTCTTAACCTCTGAAAAGTCCTATGACAATCAAATCATTGAAGAGCATGACCATGATTCTCAAATGAAAAGAACATCTCAAGATAACGCAATTCCTAAGCCCGTAGTAAAGCTCGAAGACCTTTATGACATTAAAGACAGGTTTAAACCTGTAATTAATACAAAACTCCAAAGCTCTACTCTTAGGTTTGAATTGATTAATTTGGGAACAGATCAAGCTCCTCAAAATATCAACTTAGGACTAGGACTTTCTCTAGAAGAAAAGGAAGCATTTATCAAACTCTTAAGAAAAAACAAACAAGTTTTTGCTTGGAAGTATGACGACCTCAAAACATATGATACATCTATCATACAACATACTATCCCTATGCTTCCCAATCAAAAACCGATCCAGCAGAAGTTAAGAAAAATACATCCGAATTTGGAGAGCCAGATAAAGTCGGAACTTAATAAGCTCTTAAAGGCTAAGATTATCTTCCCTGTCCGACACTCAAACTGGGTCTCTAATATGGTACCAGTCAGGAAGAAAAACGGCGACATCCGAATCTGTATTGATTTCAGAAACTTGAATAAGGCAAGCTTAAAAGATAATTTCCCACTGCCTACCATGGAACAAATCCTTCAATCGGTAGCAGGATCTGAATTGATGCCCTTTCTCGACGGTTTCTCAGGATATAATCAAGTGCTGGTTCATCCTGATGACCAACTAAAAACCACATTCAGAACAAAATGGGGGACTTATGCATATCAAAAGATGCCTTTTGGACTCATAAATGCAGGAGCAACATTCCAAAGAGCTATGGATACAGCCTTTAGAGGGTTAATTAATCGAACAGTAGTCATCTACCTCGATGATATTACTGTATATTCTAAGAAGAGATATAATCACTTGCATGATTTAAATCAGATTTTTCAACGATGCAAAACATATGGTATCTCTCTTAACCCGAAAAAGTCTTTCTTTGCTCTTAACCAGGGTAAGATTTTAGGGTTTATTGTATCTAAGGATGGCATTTATGTAGATCCTGATCGAATTAAGGAAATTTCTGAAATTCCTTTTCCACACAACAAAAAATCGATGCAGTCGTTTCTAGGACAGATTAATTTCGTTAAACGATTTGTTCCAGATTTTTCACAGATTGTACTACCACTACAAACGATGATTAAAAAGAATTCAACCTTCAGATGGGGATTAGAAGAAAAGCAAGCTTTTAATGAGATTAAGCAATCAATAATCAATGTCCCAGCTCTGAATACTCCAAATCTTTCTAATCATTTTACATTATATACCATTGCATCCGACTTATCTTACGCAGCAGTGCTCACCCAGTTGAATGATGACAATTTGGAAGCGCCCATCTCGTTCTTCAGTTCAAACTTTCAAGGCGCCGAATTGAACTATTCCGATATTGAGAAACAAGCTTTTGCTGTCTTTAAAGTAGTCAAACATTATCGACCCTTTCTTTTAAAAACCCATACTAAAGTGATAGTTCCTTTCTCAGCAGTTAGGCAACTATTAATCCAAAAGGAATTGGGTGAAAAGAGGGCAAATTGGGTCGCAGCTTTCCAAGAATATGATCTAGAAATAAAGCCAGCAAAGTTTGTTAAAGGTCAAGGTTTTTGCAGGATATTAGCAGGAGCATCAAACATTCCGGAATCAAGTGATACAAAGCAAACCCAAGAAGTTAATCAGCTAAGTATTCCCGATTCCGAATCTCAATATGCAGATCTGATCTTTTATTTAAAGAATGGTTATGCACCTACCAATTTGTCCTACAAGAACAAAAGAGCCATTAGATTGAAAGCTAAGAGTTTTTCCATTATTGATGATGTGCTCTTCAAAAGAAATTATGATTCTGTCCTATTAAGATGCCTTAAGAAACCTGAAGCTCAAAAGGTGTTACAGGAGCTACACGACGGACCAGCAGGAGGACATTTCGGAGCTAATACAACAGCTCATAAAGTCATTCATGCTGGATACTATTGGCCTACTTTGTTTAAGGACACTCAAGAATATGTAAGGAAATGCATCAAATGCCAAACTGCCAGTGGAAGACAACAAAAACCAGCTTTCCCTTTGCAACCAATCAACATTGAACAACCTTTTGAACAATGGGGATTGGACATCATTGGAGAAATTAATCCATCTTCTTCCAGGCAACACAAATATATTCTTACAGCAACTGATTACTTTACAAAGTGGGTAGAAGCAGTTCCGTTAAAAACAACAAACTCTGAGGCGATCATTGAATTTATAGATCAGTTCATCATTACCAGGTTTGGTGTTCCAAACGCTCTTGTCTTTGATAATGCTTCTTACTTCTCAGGCAATGCAATGATTGATTTCGCTATCAAAAGAGGGTTTAAATTAAAGTATTCTGCTAACTACTACCCTCAAGGCAATGGCCTAGCAGAATCAACTAATAAAAATCTAATCAAAATCATTAAGCGAACAATCGAAGAGAATCATAAGAACTGGCATAAATCCTTGGTATTTGCATTATGGGCGGATAGGATAACACAGAAAGCTTCCATAGGGACCTCTCCGTTTAATCTTGTCTACGGAAAAGAAGCAATCGTACCAACCAATCTTCTTCTTCCATCTCTAGCCCTAGTGAAATTTATTGACGAAACTCCTTCTTCCTCTATCCAGTTTAGATATGATCAAATTCTCAAACTTGAAGAAGAAAGGGAAAAAGCCAAGGTTATACACTCAAAACATCAGCAAGTCATTAAAGCAGCTTTTGATCTAGCTTCATCTAGTCCTAAACAATTCCAAGTCGAAGATCTAGTCCTGAAATGGGACAAAGCCCATGAAGACAAAGGTAAACATTCCAAATTTCAAAAACTGTGGCTCGGACCATTTCAGATCTGTGAAAAAGTAGGCCATTCCACTTTTATACTGCAAAATCTATCAGGGGTGAGGGATTCTCTCCCTGTCAATGGTCTGATCTTGAAGAAATTCTTTAATTGAGGGGGTAACCCCTTCTCTTTATAGTTTGATAGTTTTACGTAATTTGTAGGATTTGTACAAATAAGAATGTGGGATATCTTCCATTGACCTTGCACTGTAATTAAAAGTTGTCTCGCCACGACACTATTAGTATTTACTTTTGGATAATAGCGTCTTAAACCAAGAGAGATCATTTCTAGGAAATTAGATGTCTTTTTATTCTGAACATCACAGTCTAACTTTTGTAAACTTCACTCTGAACGAAGTTCTATGAGTCATCTTGGGTTTTCAAAATTAGTCTCCAAAGGTTATCCATATTAAAATAGGAGCTAATTCATCTTCAGGATCTTTAACTCTTAAAACCTGTCATCCATTTACTCTTAAGAAGATAGTTGTTCATCCCATTCACCAAAAGTTTATGATTACTCAGAGTGTAATTCTAAAAAATAAAAGATTAAAGATAAGAGGTCTTATTACAAGCCTGCTTACCATGTTCATAGGAAAATAATTTAACTGACATTACCAAAACTGCATATCAAACAGGGTAATGGCTTGAAATTTCAAGACAAGGGGTCTCATCACGAGCCAGCTTGTTCAGTTTGATTACTACCCGTGAATGGCATTGTCATTATCTGGCCACCAAACCAGGACAATGGCTTTTATCTTAAGCAAAGAAGAAAGTGAAATTCAAAAAATTACGAAAAAATATTTTGAATTCATTCTGTTTAGTCACACTCTTAAGTGAATGGAACAATGGACAACAACATGGTTAAAAGGTAACCCTGCCGAAACTATGAACGTTTGCTGGCAGCAGAGGCTCTACCTGTGACAGAGGAGTTTATTTTAAAAAGATGATATGGAAAAGTTTTCTATTTTACCTTTATGAACCGATAAAGACTTGTTTTAAAACTCAAAATGCATTTATTTTCTTTATAAAAAGAGGAAGTCAAATGAAGAAACCTGTTTTATTCAGAATCAATAGACATCCAGTTATATTAGAAATTTCCTTTCTTTTATAAAGATTCTATTTGAAAAGGTGTAAGTATATTTATTAATCCAGAGATAACTGGTTCTACCAGCGAATCGCCAATTGTTGTGCCCTACAACAACCCCCCATTTCATAACATTTTATCACAAACAATTAACATATGAAATGGGTCCCTTTTTAAAATTTTAATTGGCAGTAACGAATTTGTTCGAAAAAGGTATGATAATCAAATGAGTTTGTGAATAAAAGCCTTTTTGAACAAATAATAAGCAATTTTTGGTTAAGTCCGAAAAAGCAATCGCCAAATCGTTTGCTACCTTGGTTATTTCCGATGCGATATCGCTATCGGTCATCGGCGATAGCCAATGCACACACAGAAAAAGCACATGTCTTTTCCCCGATGCGACACGATATCGGCGAAAACTATCGGCGCTGCTTCTTATGAAAAGTGTTTTAAGCTTCAACCCGATGCGAGATCGCTATCGGTAGTCGGCAGAATCTCATACATCTTCATCAGAAGTTCAGATCTTTTCCCGATGCGATGTGATATCGCTATCGGTAGTCGGTAAATCAATTGATATACATTTAGGGATTATGTTCACACGCTAAATATGATGCAATGTCGCAATCGGCATTCGCCAAGATCTTTCCCAAATGATAATGTCACTCACACCCCCGATGCAATGCGATGACTCTTAATGATGACCAGAATTCCTAAAAGGTGATTATTTCAAAGATTTAAAGTTATATTTAAATCCGATTTGACAAAAGCACAGATTTCAAAATGCCGTTAAATAAAGGGATAAGGTAATGCATGCGTATTTAAAGCTTTGCCCCTTCGAATTAACGAACAATTACGATTAGACCTTTGAAAAAATCTGTTACACGCTTTAAGGGGTCATTCGGTTTAATAACTTAAGTAATGGTCATTTATGGAGCTGCAGGCTGTAAAATCACCATCATTGCATCTGCGGTGCCTTCTCAAATCATTAGATCCGCAGCCACTTTTAGAATTAATCTCACCACGCTTCAAGTAATATATCTATCCCGTTATGGATCGTCATTGTTATTTCCTTGTTACGATTTCTCTTGCATTTGTGTAGAATTCAACCGTCGAGAGAAGTCTGAATATGATGGGAAAGAAATTCAAGAAGGTGGCAGGTTCTACTGCGACACCTGTCTCAGGCCAAGCTGCTATAGTTTCAAAGAAAGGCTTAATCTCAGATACTACATGCACTGGTCTTCCTAGCACTACATGGCAAGGTACATACAATTTGCTAGAGGCAGAGCAACCAGAAAAGACAGTAACTGAGGCGAGTGTGGATGAATTAAGGAAGTCTGAGGCAACTCTCAAAGATTTTGCCGACTCCTTTCTGCACAGAATAGCAGCCAGAGAACAAGTCCTGCCTTATACTGATGTGGTACGCTGGGCAATTGAGGAAATTACCCTCACTGATAGAACCTTTCATACAAAGGATGGAAGGATTTTCGGTTCCTTCAAGCCTGATGACTTGAGACGAATGTATCATTTGCCTGAACCTGAGCTAGTATATAACAGAGCCTTTGTCGAGAAGTTCGCGAAAGAGAATGAATCACCATCCGAACCTCTCCAAGATTGGAGGCAGAATCCAGCTAAACACAAGCATGATATGTCGGGTAAGTACTCCAATGCTTCTTTGGCTTCACCTTATTGCTATGCTGGGATTATGATGTGTAGATTGTGGGGATTACATGACTCTGCAAATATCCATATTGATATGGTCCCCTTAATGGAAGCGGCCGTCAATAGTACAATCATGGATTGGGCCACTATTCTGTCTGATAAATTGGTCATAGCTATTCGTGAGTTTAGGGCCAAAACCAGAGTCACCGAGAGGAAAATCCCACCCTTCTATTATTCTTCCTACATTATGGATACCCTGTGTTTTAATTCTGAGTTTCCTGTCCTTGGTTGGAGATGGACCACCCATGACCCAACACCCATTCACTTGTACCATCGGAAATTGTGGAAACCCTCTCACAAAGACCATTTGTATCAAATTTGCAATGGTTTCATGGTGCCCGTTCACTATTCTATTTTTGACAGACCTATCCCAAGAATTTCCTATGAAGCTTCTTTTGACCTACCAGCCGTAGCCCATTGGTTCGGCGAAGAGCATTTTACCTATATTAGAGTTTTTGGAAGCAAGGCTAGGCCACATGTCCTCCCCTGTACATCCCAGATAAATTGTTAGCCCGGGAAATCTCCTACCAGATTATGTCTGAAGGTGTCACACAAACTCTCAAAGAGGAGAAAAAGAGAGGATGGCCCTCTTTTCCTTTAAGAATTGGAGTTTATACGCTGCTAAATTACAAGCATGCAGAGAAGGAAGCAACAAAACTCCAAATGATATACCTGGCTTCTATTCCAAATAGACTCTATGATCCAAAAAAGACTGCTTTCATTGCCTTGGAACAGGCCAAACTGTCAAAGGTTGTCCATCAGGAGGATCAGTTTGATGACCTGTTCGTGAGTGCCGATTCAATAAGCCAAGTCAAACAACTTGCTACATTGAGATATGAAGATGTGGAGTTAACTGAATTTAATAAACTTAGAGAGCAAAGGTTGCAAACTTTGCCTCTAGATTTATTATCCACAACCCCAACATCCTCCTCAAGCGAGTCTGGTCAGCAGCAAATACACCTATCTCCTGCTACAACTAAAGAGTATGATAAACAACAGGAGGAAAGGCAAAACAAGCTGCAAGCAGAGAAGCATAAAAGGGAGCAGATAGAAAGGCAGCAAAAGGCACAAAAGGATCAAGAGCAAAGAAAACAAAAGGAGTTAGAAGAACAAAGAAAAAGAGAAGAAGAAGAGAAAGCAAAGAAAGAACTGGAAGATAGGCAGAAAAGGGAATTGGAGGAACAGCAGCAAAGAGCACAAGAGGAGCAACAGCGGAAGGCATTCGAGGAACAACAAAGGATTGAAAGAGAGAAAGAACAGAGTAAAGCCCACACAGAACAAAGTGAGCAAATCTCTACTGATCCTGAATTGATTAAAGAATGGAACCAATTCGATTCCATTATAAGTGGTAAGGAAGCCTCCAAAGACTCAGACGCCTCTAAAACAAATAATGCTCCCGATACTACTTCTTCTCCGGTTCTAGAAGGAACCAACGGCCCACCCATGGTACAGAATGTTGAGGTAATCACTCAAGACCCATCCGATCAAATTGATCTTCAGGTGGAGGAAATTCCTCCCCTAGACATTTTCTACAGCCCAAAGCATAGAGCCGTTGTAAGGTGCTCTAGGAAAAGACGAAGGCTTGATCAACCTTCTATTTCACCTGAGCAAACAGTCACGGGCAATGTGGTCTGGAAGGGAGAATTAGATCCCTCTGAAGATCTGACAAAGCTATCGCAATTTGCGGGAGCTTATTCAGCGGCAACTATTGACAAAGCCTCAGAAGTAAGTCTTCTTTTGAAGACTAAAGAGCATGAGATATATGCATTGCAGGCAGAAGTGATAGAGGCAAGAAATAAGGCAGCGCAGGTAGAGGAACAATTGCTGGCCCAACAGCAAGAAAATAATTTGTTAACCCAGCAAATCGAAAAACAGAGGATAGACCAAAGTGACATTCAGAAAGCAAAAGAATTGTCAGAGGCATTATCCCAGTTAAAAGCATCGAATGAGCTGATGACAAAAGCTAAAGACGAGCAAATAATTCAGCTATCAGCACAGCTCGAAGGTATCAAGGGCGCCCAGAGTATTGATGATTTCAGAACAGAGGCAACTCGAATAAACAGCGCATTGATATCTCAAATCAGGCTCTTGTGCCAACAACTTGTTGACGCTGAATCACTTTGTGAAACATCTACAGCAGTGTGTGAACAAATAGAGAAAGCCAGGAATAAGCTGGATCAGGCTGAAGATGATATAACAGAATATATTGAATGGCAAGACACTCCAGAAGGGAAAGCAGCAAACTTGTCCCGAATCCATGTAACATACAAGGACATACTCTTCATGGAATGGAACACACAGGTGATGAAAGCAGAAAGGGCAGCCTCAAGATGCAAAATGATTGCCAGCAACATGATCAATCTAGTCAATGATACATTGTATCTGGCAAACATGATTTCCCAATGCACACCTGGAAACATAACAACAGCAAACATGCTGGAGCACAGGAATTACCCTGATCTGGAGAAACAAGGGCGGTTAATTGCCGGAGTAAATACCTTGACCGCCGACGCATACTGGCTCTTTCTGATTAAACCACATTCTCAAAGGTCGGCTCTTAACTGTCTAACAAATGCTCTCCGATACCTGATTGCCGACATTCAAGATGCCACATATGATGCACAGCTAACTTCACATCTCAATACTCCACCAGAAGTAGAGCCAATGCTGGCGATATTTCAGCGAAGGAGTAAAGGCAAAGAGACCTCTGAATGAAGCATCGCCGCCGACTGCCAAATCACCAGAATACAAGATGATGTTTGTTAATGCCGATTTAGTAGCTTTTCAGTTTTAGATATTTAGATATTTAGATTAGCATAGTATTTATAGATCCTTTCATTGTTTTGGAAAGGGTCGTAAAATTTTGTAAAAGACTTAAAGGCTGAAGTTTGCACTATTGTGCTTCAGTCTATATTCTTTTTTGAAACTCGACCATTGGTTCTTAATTTTGCTTAGAAGGCTGTTTTAAGTAAATTGTGCACTACTGTCGTTTGCTTGGAATGCTTTCTGGTTTGAAGGAAGGACCGCGACATAGTGATTAATATACTGGATTGATCAAACAGCTTACATGGTACTATTATCTGTATCTGTTCTCTTTTCTATTATATGAATTGTTGTGTTATTATTTTTGCTATTGTTGAATACATGTATGCAATATAACAGCAAGTCTTCATTTCATATCACTATTGAATGTTTTGTGATTTGTTATCTCTCTTACTCATGCGTGTAACAATAATATAAATGACTGAGTGCAGTAATTCGCTATTATCGCTCTGCATAACTAATTATGCAGAGCAATCTTAAATGATTTAAACATTTATGCTTATTGTTAGTGTCATCTATATGCCTGCCATTAAGCATAGATTATCAAACGCTGCATTCTATGAATCGATAAGTTCCGGGATTAGCTTATAGTTATTATATTTCTCTTGTAGTTTAGTTATTTACTTATTATCACCTTATATCGTAAATCATTCATCCATCCCGTTTACTTATAATCTTTGGGAAACTGGTCCCATTATCCCCAGTCGGAGCCACTATTCCAAACGGAAAAGGAGCTGCACTAAGTTCCGGACCGGGTGGTTTCCCCGATGTTGTTGCAACGAATTTCGGGGCATCAACACGTTATTGGGATCATTTGGCAGCTTCGCTTTCATTTTCCATGGAGGGATATAATTTGGGAGCCTAGTGAGAGGCTCATCCTCCTCAGAATCCAACTCTTCAACCCCTTCGGGAAGCTCCTCTTCGTCAAGATCTAGGGGTTCGTATGGTTGTTTCACCCTATCTAACTTCCCTTTCTACCAAACCTCTGTAGAGTTCTTTCTTGGTGACTACCTCACCGAAGCAGCCCTTGGTTTCTTCTACTTCTCTTTGGTAGCAGAGGGTTTCAGCCTAGGCAAACTTGGCACCATAGGCACAGATGGCGTAGCTTCCATCGACGCAATTTCAGGGGCTGTGGCTTGAGAGACAAAAACTTTAGAACTTATAGCTTCTGTAGGATTAATTGAAGACATTTTATCGAAGATGAGCTCACGGTTCTACTCAAGCAAATTTTTGAATGCCGGTTGTGACAGAAGTTCCTCCCAATCTTCTCGGTTCATAGGTTTCACACAACAAAGCTTACAAATAATTTTCAGAAGGAAAAGTTCTCTACTACAAGAAAACATGCCATGCTTATAGGTAATTTAGAATTCAAATCTGACCGTTCCCTCAAAAATTCTATCATAAATGCGTCTTTGGCAGTAGATTGCCAAATATTTGTGCCATAAATGTCGCCTACCCGCTCCCCCTAAGGGGATTTTTGCCATTCAATCAGCTACAATGCATACAAAATTTATTTTTGGACTCCTTTGCATGGCACCATCCTTTATGGAGCAGCTCCTTCTGGCGCCCTTATGGTTACCCTCGCACAACCCCCTTACTTTGTTTTCCCATTCTTTGGGCAGTGTAGTTTATAGTCCTTTACTTCCTTGCAGCTTCCTGGAGTACTAACATTGTCCTGCTATCATGTAGTCAATGCGCATGGGTAGTATCCCCTTGATATAACTTAAACTGACTTCCATTAGTTCTTCCTGGAAGCATTTCCTCATTCAGTTTCGTGAGCTGAACTGCGCCACCATCTGTAATTTCCTTGACTACATAGGGCCCCAACCAGTGCAGTTGAAGCTTCCTAGGGAACTTTGTGAACTTTATATCATATAGTAGCACTAATTCATTCACCTTGAAGGTGTGCAACTTAATATGTCGATCATGCCAGGCCTTCTTGTGCTCCTTCACCTCCTAGTGAAATCTTACTAGAAATCAGTGTTCTTCTAATTACCTCAATTGCATGAGGCGTTCCTCCATAGTTTCACATTCTACCATATTAGTTGTTGTTGCAATCCATAAGATCAACACAATATAGTCCATAGGCATCACAACCTTTATCCCATAGATCAGCTTGAATGGGGTTTGTCCAGTCAACTTCAGAACACATCATCCTATATGCCCATAGGACCACTGGTACGCACACATCCCAGTCATTCCTCTACGTGTTACAGACCTTCATCAATGTGTTCTCCAAGATTTTAATGAATGCTTCATCCATAGCATTTCCCTGAGGATGATAGGGAGTGCTCTTTTGATGATAAACTTGAAATTCTTCGACCATTGGGGTAATAGTTTCATTAAGAAAGTGTGTACCTCTGTCACTCATAAGTATCTTAGGATGCCCAAACCTTGTCAATACATACTCAAATAGGAACTTCGTGGGTGTAGCAACATTACATTCCTTCACTAGTTGTGCTTTTTCCCACCTTGTCGAGTATTCAGTCGTAGAGATAATATATCGCGCGCGTAATGAAATATGAAGATTCAAGGGCAATTCATCCATTTGTGATGGATTTCCCGTCCTCTGACATGCATCAGATTCCTTGCAATATGCCTTAGAATCCTTATGTAGCATTGGCCAACATAATCCTGCATGAAGAATCTTCTATGTGGTCTCTCTACCTGCATAGTGTCCTCTTGCCTCTCCTCCATGTGCTTCGATGAGGATACTAGATCGTTCAAACTCCATAACGTATCGGCACAATATTTCATCAGTACCCATCTTATACAAGTGTACTGCAATCACAGAAAAGTCGGCAGTGCGGACCACCATTCCTTCTTCTGAAGAGTAGAATATCCGTCAGGGGCTATTCCATTAGTTAGAAACTAAATTATATCAGCAAACTGATAATCTACGACCTGTACAACAAAAATTTGTGCATCTGGCAACCCTTCTTCCAAACTAGTTGGTTCTTCACCTATCTCAATCTAGGATAAATGATCTGGTCCCACGTTCAACTATCATGGCTTTATAATCACTTCAAAATCATATTCTTGAAACAAAAATAACCATCTACATATCTTCCCCCCCCACAACACAAGCTTGTTGAACAGGTGTTTGAGAGCAGAGTGATCTGTATACATGTTGAAATGTGCACCCAATAAATAATGTCGAAACTTCTATAGCACGTAGACCATCACCAATCCTTTGTACTTGGTAGTTGAATAGTTCTTCTTGGCCTTTGAAAGTTTCCTACTCATGAAGGCTATAGGGTGATCTATCTCACCTTCGCCTGGTTGGGTCAATACTGCATCCAACACAATATAAGAGGAATCCATATGGACATGAAATTCTTTCTTCCAGTCGAGAAACACCAAAATAGGTGTAGTCACCATCTTTTCCTTTAACACATCTAGATTACGCTGACACTCTTCATTCTAGAAAAAGGTCATGTCCTTCTTCAGTAAGTTTTCCATCAGCGTGGTTATCTGTGCATAAGATTTTATGAACTTTATATAGTAATCAGTGTGCCCCAACTTTGCCTGTAGCTACTTTACATTCTTCAGAGCTTCATTATTGAAAATGATTATTATCTTTGCAGGATCTACCATTAATACTTGCTTGCAGACCACATGACCTAGCAGTGTCCCATAAGACATGCAAAATATACACTTCTTCAAATTTAGAGCAATTTGGTATCTACGACAAGTATCCCATGAGGCACAGAAATGCAACATGGTGTTTTACCAACCCAAACAAAGTTCAGTCATCAAAATACACTTCTAAGAATTTATGGATGAATTCTTTGAACATTGCAATTACGACTCTTGAAAAAATCATGGGTGCATTCTTTAGTCCGAATGGCATTACTATATATTGGAAGCATCCCCACTCTATTGCGAAGGTCTTCTTACTGGGATCTTAATCTGATGGTACCCAAAGAACCCATCAGTAATGAGTAAGCTTCCTTCCCTCCAACATTCTCCAAAACTTCGTCCGTAAATGGTATTGGAAATGGGTCATGAACACATGCATCATTGAGCTTCCTTAGGTCACACATATTCTGATTTCACCCTATTTCTTCTTATCTCGAACTACCATAGGGCTCACCCAATCAGATTCTTCAACTGGCTCAATTATTCTTGCTTCTAGGATTTTGTCTAGCTCTTTTGCACCTTTTCCTTATACTTGGGATTCCGCCAATGTCTCTATTTCACGGGCTTCGCATTGGGATTAAAAGTGATTTTCATCACTCCCAAATCCCATATTGTTCCCTTCAGGTATGAGAACTTGGTAGGAAACAAGTCCTGGTATTTGCGCAACAGCTCTACAACTTTATCAACTGTATCTTCATCCCAATAATCTCCTATCTTTGCAAACTTAGGTTGCGCATCGGATCCAATGTTTACTTGCCTGGTCTTCAAAGGTTCTAATATATCAGGGTTCTTTGCTTTAGTTCCTTCAACCTCATGTTGTCCTTCAGTCTCTGGAATATTGATTTTTCGTGGATCATCTTATTCTTCTTCTGCAGCCACATTGTAGTATTCCAGCACATGACACAACTGTGTATTCCAATTGGGTTGAACCCATTCTACTAGTTCTTTAGGAATTCTCAAGATAGCGGCCTTAATCTCATGGAGTTCTTCATCAGTGCAGTTGAATCCATCCTCAAAGTTGAAATTAATAAGAAACATGTCCTCAAGATATCCCATTCGGTTGTCCCATGGCGTAGCTCTGTTTCCAAGTACCAATTCATTGGAATAGCGTCTAAGGTGTGACAGAAGATATGCACCCATTCTGGTTGTGGCTCTTCTCCCCAAGCTTTCATCCACCACGCCAAGTGTTCGCATGGATCATCCTTTCCACTTTATTTTTCAGTCATACATTTATTAGCATAAACTCAGCTGCATCATCTGCTTATATTCCCTCTAGTCAGCAAAGCTTTCCTTGTCCATACCCCACCAACGAGCAGGCGTAGCGCTCATCCAAAAATAGATTAACACCATTCAAACCATCATAATGTGGGAGATTCCTCACCTCTGTAGATAAGAACTGCAATGATTTTATCATCATATTGCACCATAGCGTAGAGACTTCATGAAACCTATTTTACCAGTGTTCGAGCTCTTCATCTGAGTGTGAGGTACAAGATCTGTCTCTATCCCACGTGATCCATCCATCTACAGTGGGATTGATCCAATCTTCATCATGTGCATTTATCTTGTATATTTGATCTAAATCATCATCCTCTTCATATTCGTGGACTGGTGCAGTGTACCATGGTCCTTCAACAGGATCTAGTGGCACAATAACCCTAAGCACCTTCTTTCCAAATGTCATACTTTTCTTCTTCAGATTAATTATGGCATCCATGTCGAATGCCCAATCAATTCCTAGTAGCATAGCGTAAGGATCGATGTCATCCACTATTTGAATTACCTCAAAGTCATCCAACGCACTTTCTCCTTCAATGTCCATTATTACCCCATACAGGCACCCCATAGGAATGATCTTCTGCTAATTGGCCATGAGTAGCTGTATAGGAGATCATTTTAGCATAGGTCTTCCCATCCTTTACCATGTCTTCTTAGGCAGTACATTCAAATCAGAACCCACATCCAGGATGAATTTGTCCATTTCATACTCCCCGATTTGTGTGGTTAACCTCATCTCATGCTTGGTCCGCTTCTTATATTTACCCAAGTTCATTACAATGTGTTGTTTTGAAGGAATCTTAATTTTTCCTGTGTAGTTTTCGATTAGATCTTGGATCCCTTCTACCACCTTCTAATCCGTCAACAACTTCATACAAGTTTTGAGAAAAGTGGCTAACAGCGAAGGATCCACATCTTGCACTTCACTATTACCAGCTGATTTCTCTTGACTACCCGATGTAGAAGCCTTAGCAAAGTTTTTCTTAGCTTCCATGATATTTTCTTAGCTCGGTTGAGGTCAAACCCAACTTCCTTTTTAGAATCCTTGTGCACCCATCTTTCGTTTCTGGTTGCTTTCCCTTATCTTCTCCTGTGGCCATACCACTTCACGTTACAATATTGATGCTATGATCCTCTTTGTGAGGCTCCAACCTCATCATCTGGATATTCTATGCAGGTTGTTGTGTCCTTTTCTCCTGCTTCTTGGCAATCAGAACCAGGAAGTCTTCTATCACATGATTGAACTGTCTGCAATATTGACAAGATGGATGCTTTGGGTTCTAATAGTCACGCACAAAATGTCCTACTTATCCATAGTTATAACAAATAACTTTTCCGTGACCTTTTCCAGCCCCTCATCCACTTCCTCTTCCATGGCCTTAGAATCCTCTGTGTGATGCACCCACGCCCTGATCCCGAGGCTGATTTTCCACCTGCAATTCATAACTTTGACAATTTCTCTCATTGTGTCCAACCGATTTATAGAAGGTACAAAACAATTGTTGTGGTGTTTGAAAAAACTTTCGAAAGAGATTACAATTATTAGTTGAGTTCTTCCCAGCTATTTGGCAGATAACGCACCATAATGGTACTCTCGTGCTCGATCCCATGATATTTTCTATTTTTAGAGGCACAGGTGTTATAGAAATTTTTGTGCCTTGCATCACTGAGCATGAAATGTCAATAATCAAGGGATCCAAAGTCCCTAAACATGTTGTTCCTGCCCCTAAAGGAACAAGGCCAGCAAACCACAACACTTAACAAAAGTTCTCCACCTGAAAACACTCAAAAACAAGGCAATTCTAGATCATGTCAACTGCTCCACTGAGCATCTGCACTGAATGTCAACTGCTCCACTGTCTACCTGCGTTGAATGTCAACTGCAAAGAAGGCTACCTGCGCTGGGCGAGTTTGGACATGTGGCAGAGTCATTCCTCAAGGTGTTAATGCCCAGGAAGCTTCCAAAATGACACTTGGATCAGGGAATTCGACTGGTTATGAGTAAGAGGTTCAAAATCTCCAAGTGGAAGCAAGGACCTCGAAGTGGACTCAAGAACTGAAGTGGGAGAGGACACTAGTCAGCTTCATGCCAGCCTCAAGCTGACTCATCCTTTCTCCAAAACTCCTATATATAGATCTCTCTCATGAGGTCTAAGGAGGCTGGAATTTAGTATTTGCAAAGAATTGCTGTTGGTTTGTGGCTAGAACTATTGGGTGTGTTATGCTTTGAAAGGAGCTGAAGAAGGGATTCCATTCTGCTGGGAAGGAGATGCTGGGTTGGAGCCCTATGGGTTGTATCTCTTCCTGAACCCTGTTACTTTCAATAAAGCTATCTTGATTCTTTCCTATATGCTGGTGTACTTTGTATGATTGCATTAGTATATTTGATTTACTTCTAATCCTGAATCATTTATGAATATGTATATTTTCCTTTGTATTGTGTTCTTCTCTTGTTGCAAGTAGCTGCTCTCTTGTCACAGGTAGTTGTTCTCTTGTGATCTCGTGGGATTCAAGTAGCTGTTCTCTTGATCGAGCGAGGAGGCAAGTAGCTGTGGACACACAAAGAGAAGAGGATCTAGTTCGAGGGACAACCAGAAGATAACGGTAAGTCTGCCGATCTCCTCTCTTTCATATTTCATAAAGGAAGAAATCATGATAGCTGTATTTGTTTGTTGCTAAGGCGCTGTCACACCTTAGGTGGATAGGATCGTCCTAAATAGGCATTTTTCCCCACAAAAAATTGGCGACTCCACTCGGGAAGAACTTGTTTATTCATTTCATTTGTGTTTCCGTCATTTGTTTACTTCATAGACTTGACAACAACTCTTGAACTGCATCTTTCCCGGATGCAAAGTAAAAGTTGCTGCTTTGATCCAGTATGTTGGACTTGTCTATGATTTAAACTAGATCCACAAATGATTTGATTGATCCTTGTGATAGTCTTTAGTACCCTATCAAAGCATCCCTCTGTTTATACCTTGCTTGTGTTTCTGATTTGGCCTGAAACAGTTGATTTTTGAGCATTTTGTGACCCGGAAACCAAGAGAAACGAGAGTTTCTCTCTTCAGCGCAGGCATTGTGAAGGCAGTCTGCATTTCAATGCAGGTCCCGAAGGGGTTACCTGCGCTGAATGTCAAACTGACAGTGTTGGACCTGCGCTGAACCAGTGTGGCCTAGTGCAGCTGGGGTTCTTTGTCCTTTCTTGCCCTATTTTGATCTATGTTTTGCAACCTTTAACCAAGTATAGGTGTTGGTCTGATAACCCTTTTCTTTGCCTGAATTCCGCCTCAATTTTTGTACAAAAAGATTGTGAATGTTTTAATGTGTTTGTGGCGTCATTTACAGTCTTCCTTTGCACGAGTAAAGTAGTCTTTCTGTAGCCTTTGATTCAGATCTGATTGAAAGTGATCTTAGAAGAGAGCTCATTGGCTTTTTGTTCAGATTGATTATAGTTTTACTTTTGCTTATTGGTTTGAATTTGTTCTTTTCAAAGTATCAAAACGAGTCTTTATTTCGAAAATCGCAAAGTGATTGTAATCTCTTCTACCCTTGTTGATTTCAGAGAAAGTGAACTTGTTTATTTTGATCATTGTAAAAGCAGATTCAAATTTGTGCAAAAAGCTTTCTTTGTAGGCATTTATACTAAGAAAGTGAAAACAAACACCTGCATTGTGCATTTTGCATTTGATAAGTTTGCATGTTGGATTTAGGGAAAGTGCATTAGAGTGTGCTGATTGCTCTTTGAGAAAAGATAGTCGCTCTCTTTTCCCTTAGTAGCTAGGATTTTCAAAGTTGAAAGATTGAAAAGCTTGCTTATCATCTTAGACTGCATTTAGGAATTTGTATCATACATCTCGTGGTGAACCTTGAAAGGCAAACTTTAAAAAGATCAACCTAAAATAAACTGAATGAACCTAACAACACTTTGTAACATAACGCACAACATAGAGGTCTAAGCTAGAGACGTGTTCCGGCGTCGTTAAACATAGTGACTGTCGATCTCGCAGAAGGTGGGTGATTCCTCCTGAGAGTCGGTGGCGCTAATACAGATTGTGCTCCCACGTACTGTCGCGTATATATTGGGAGACCCCTATAGGCATATATATTTTATCCTTAGGAAGCCATGTCGGCCGCCCTACTGATCGCAATGCAGTGAACACAACATTCACGAAGATCGACCACCCGTACCGTAAAACGTATTTTGTGGTTTTGCGAAAGGTTTGGCACACCCTCTGCCTAGATCTCCAGAGCAGTTTCTTTTGGCCTTTTTCAGACTCTATAACAGAAAAAGTGCATCCGAGCATTTGTCACTTCAGGCTCGTTAAAACATCAAAGGAGACTAGAGTCATCTTTAGCTTTTTCTTGACTCTTTAAAACTGAAAAAGCAAGTTGTGTCTAAAAGCGTCATTAACAATTTATTTTAAATGGAACAATCACCCTTTAATCTTGCGCTGGTATTTAGGTTGAAAATATGGAGCACACCAACCAAGGAGTTCCCTTGGGTGGAAATCCTAGTCCCTTCTCCTCTTGGGGAGATGTTGGTGCGCCCCACATGGCCACATTGTCGCTTCCAGGACTGACAATTGGCCTACCATTTTGGCTCTTTTCGACCAATGTCGTTCAGAATACCACCACTCCTGAACAGTCGAGTCAACAGTTAGATCAAACAAGAGTTGCCTCCCAGCCTTCCACTTCATCTTCCTCCCCTCCTTCCTCTTCACTTGATGGAACTGGTCAATCAAAAAATCGGGTTCCTAAGGAGAAGAAGGAGAAGAAGAAGAAAGAAAAGAAGAAGGAGCCTAAGGCGACTGGGGGCAAGCGAATGTCATCTAACAAAAATCCACACACCGCACTTGTAAGGCCTAAATTTCCATGCATCATATGCAGGGGAGACCACTTCCATAGAGATTGTCCCTATATCCCACGGATACTAAGAGACTGGTCCCCCCGTCTGCACAATTCAGGAGCATCGACCTCTGATAGCCATGTCGACTGCTCACCGTCAACTAGTGGGAGTGAAGCTCCAGGACAGAATGGGAAAGTTAAATTTCCCTGCAGACTGTGTGAAGGCGATCACGCCATCCACCGTTTTCCCTTCTTAGACGAGGCAAAAAAAGTTCTGGAAGATCGCCCGATTTTACGAGCGAATCTTCCTCCTGGATATCAAAGACTCCTGCCAAGTCCCTCACTAGTTGAGAATCCGGTCGAGCCACTTAGATGGTCAGCCAAAGCACCTGTCATTGAAGAAGAACCGTCTGGACCCATGCCTGACGAAAGTCAAAAGGTTGATACGGCAGTTGACCCGGTTTTGCCTTCAGAGGCTCCATCTTCGAATGAAACCATCACAGAGGAGAATACAGACGACTCCGTCCAAGTTCTCTTCATCAGCACTGACTCTGATGATCAAGGGGGAAATGCCACCGTTCCTTTGTCGCAGGAAGGAAGTTCATCAGAGCGCTATCCGGCCGTATATTCGGTCCCACCACCAAGCAACCTGGTTGTATCCTTTGATTGGAACCAACTAGGCAGACCCCGGTTGCCAGCCAGTGTGCCATTCAGAATTATTTGTCAAATATACAGAATGGTAATGGCTGGAACTATCAATGATGAGGGGGCATCTGTGAGTATCCTTTCCTCTATTGCTTGGAGAGCGCTTGGTTTGCCAGCACTCTTACCTGAGATGAGAAATCTATCAGGTTTTGATAAAGGAACCAGTCGACCTTTAGGGATCCTCCCCAATGTGCCTATAACATTGAAAGGGAAGACCGTTCAAATGAACGTGATGGTCGTTCAAGGACCCTTGGATTATAACCTACTCCTTGGACGAGACTAAATATATTGCATGGGAGCTGTAGTCTCCTCACTCTTTAGAGTAATGTGTTTTCCGCATGAAGGAAGAATGGTCAAGCTCGTAGACCAACTTTCGTTTCCCGGATCACACATCGCAAATAGTCATTCACCATCCCTAAATGGTCTATTGATGCAAGAAGTGTCTCAACCCATGGTCCGTCCTCCTGATGAGCGTGAGTAATCCGGGAGGATATGACTGGAACCCAGGGGGCATGCATCCTGGCCTGCTTCGGCAGGGAAACTTTGGGTATAAGGTAGGTTTCCGCGGGAGAATATGACTAGTCCGTACCCCGTCCGTGGATGGAAGAGGGGTTGTTCTAGAATAAGATTCTCTTGTCAAAGTTATGTGAGAGGGCGGGGGTCGTCACTCACCTTTGTTTATTTCGGTAGACATTGCCGAGGAAGTGTTTTGTTTGAAAGATTAACGAAACAATCTTTGGGTAACTTGAAAGAGGTAATCCTCTCCCGGTGAAACGAAAGTTTCGATGGAATTGAAGTAGAGGTAACTTTGAAATCGTACTTTATACCTGGGGGCATGCAAACCTTTTGGAGTGCAAGAAAAGAGCGGTTATTTATCTGTTTTTTGGATTAGCCGTTTCCTAACTTGCATGAAGAAAGGAGAGTGAGCATAGCTTTGGTAAGGCGCAAGCTCTATAAAAAATGGGATCTTTCATGAGACACTCTTATCTTATGACTGGGTAATCGAGCAGTTTTAGCATAAAGTTCATGCTCGTTAAAAAATAAACGCAAGATCCGAGCAGTTTTAACGTGGTCTTCATGCTCATTAAAAAATAAATATAAGCAGTGAGCAATGTTTCCTCCAGAGTTTAAGCTCATTTTTAACTAAAAAATGAACCTATCCCGGTAAATAACCGCTGTGATCGTAAATTTATCAGCCATAAAAACCTTGGTCGTGTTTGCACCTGCCACCTCCACTTTCATTTGGTCGATCGTTCACCTCCATATGATTGTTTACCCATTTTGAGAAACAGCTGTGAAGAGTGATTCCACCTAGCCATCCTTGTGACACTGCCATGATTGGAAAATTCCAACCTGTACCTGGAATCAGTTGCTATCCTTGTTTATCACTCGTTCCTCAAAAGACGAGTCTTCTTTAAGCTCTTTTCAACTGACTCGTAAAATATGAAAATATTGCCGAGTTTTGGCCTTCCAGCTCGTTAAAGGACCGGAAGAGCTATCCCTCCTCTAGATTTTAATCTTTTTGGACCTGAGGGATTATTGCACAAAAAGGTCGAGCGCTTGTTTTATTCGGCTCGTTAAAGTTATCGAAAACTCATCCCTTCTGTATTGTTTTATACTTTTTCGGACTTAAGGGATTAGATGACGAAAAAGGAATTTTGGAGTTAACTTTATGTACCTTTTCAGACTCTCTAAAAATGAAAAGGACCGAGTTATCCTTGTCGTTAGACTCGTTAAAATTATTAAATAGCGAGAAAATTGTCTTTAGACGAGAACGAGTTTCCCTATCGCTAAACGCGTTAAAACATAGCGATGGGCTTGCCCGAAGGGCAGGTTATAGAACAAGCATATGTTATCCTCCTCAAGCTTGACCAAAATAAAGAGGTACTGGTCAGCAATGACTGGGGAAAAATTGGGAAAGATCAAGAAAACTTTGATGGTAGCAGGTCGCTCTTGAACATGACACTTTTCCTCCGTATCACAATTTGGGTTGGGTTGTTTCATTCACCGGTCACATCACCATGGTATTGCCATGCCATCCATATTTGGGGTAATGCTACCGATCCATCGCATCAGTGTCGCCATATGTTCAAGAGAAGTCGTTCAGAAAGAGTTAACCGGGTCCCATCCACTGCCATACATTATCCTTCATCCATTCATGACTGCCACCCTGAATCATATGTCACAGATTGTTTTCACCTCCATTAAAATCATTAGCTCCGTTCCGTGTCACTGATGTGGGATTCATTAAGGCCCTCCTTTGACGGATTGCTCCTTGTCGACATCAGCTCATTATCCAAGGAGTTGATCTAGGAACAACCCCTTCAGTACTTTGAAGCTTGCATGCCTCAATGGCAAGTTTCTCACTTCCGGCGATAGGTATACATCAATGACCTTCGACCAGAAGATTTTGCGTGGTGTTCGACGCCAAGTCCTTTATTCACACCACGTGAATTGTACTGCAGTACCTTGAGGGTCATTATCAATATCGGTGATTCCTCTCGCGCTTGTTAACGGTTTACCTCATTGACCGGTAATCAAGCGATGTCTTTCCATGTTCGACTTCAACGCAATTCTCACATGGATCGACTTGTACTTAGAGTGAATATCGAACGAGTTTGAAGACCCCGGATCTAGTTTCATCCATCCGGGCTGCGATATATATTCAGGAAATATAAAGACATTTGACATGTACATCATTGCAGCAGATGATCATCCTACTCAAAGGATGATAATTTCACCAAAATTATCAGTCTACCATCAGACGATCGTCTATTCCATGTACAAAAATGAATTTATAAAGATGAGCATGGGAATGCCCGCCTCAGCTAGATCATGAAAGTAGAATGAATCATAATGTATTGTATTGTATTTTATTACAGGTCTCTTCCCAGCAGATGGATGAACTTCGGACCCTCCTGGATAAAGCATTTCACCCGATAAACGGCCTCATACTTTAGGGGGCAACTGTTATGGACATTTTTGTGCCTTGCATCACTGAGCATGAAATGTCAATAATCAAGGGATCCAAAGTCCCTAAACATGTTGTTCCTGCCCCTAGAGGAACAAGGCCAGCAAACCACAGCACTTAACAAAAGTTCTCCACCTGAAAACGCTCAAAAACAAGGCAATTCTGGATCATGTCAACTGCTCCACTGAGCATCTGTGCTGAATGTCAACTACTCCACTGTCTACCTGCGTTGAATGTCAACTGCAAAGAAGGCTACCTGCGCTGGGCGAGTTTGGACATGTGGCAGAGTCATTCCTCAAGGTGTCAATGCCCAGGAAGCTTCCAAAATGACACTTGGGTTAGGGAATTCGACTGGTGATGAGTAAGAGGTTCCAAATCTCCAAGTGGAAGCAAGGACCTCCAAGTGGACTCAAGAATTGAAGTGGGAGAGGACACTAGTCAACTTCATGCCAGCCTCAAGCTGACTCATCCTTTCTCCAAAACTCCTATATATAGATCACTCTCATGAGGTCTAAGGAGGCTGGAATTTAGTATTTGCAAAGAATTGCTGTTGGTTTGTGGCTAGAACTATTGGGTGTGTTATGCTTTGAAAGGAGCTAAAGAAGGGATTCCATTCTGCTGGGAAGGAGATGCTAGGTTGGAGCCCTATGGGTTGTATCTCTTCCTGAACCCTGTTACTTTCAATAAAGCTATCTTGATTCTTTCCTATATGCTGGTGTACTTTGTATGATTGCATTAGTATATTTGATTTACTTCTAATCCTGAATCATTTATGAATATGTATATTTTCCTTTGTATTGTGTTCTTCTCTTGTTGCAAGTAGCTGCTCTCTTGTCACAGGTAGCTGTTCTCTTGTGATCTCGTGGGATTCAAGTAGTTGTTCTCTTGATCGAGCGAGGAGGCAAGTAGTTGTGGACACACAAAGAGAAGAGGATCTAGTTCGAGGGACAACCGGAAGATAACGGTAAGTCTGCCGATCTCCTCTCTTTCATATTTCATAAAGGAAGAAATCATGATAGCTGTATTTGTTTGTTGCTAAGGCACTGTCACACCTTAGGTGGATAGGATCGTCCTAAATAGGCATTTTTCCCCACAACAACAGGACCTCCTCCAATCAGATAATTTTGATAAATAGGGCAAGGATCCTTATCATGTCCCTTGTTCTTTCATTTTATACACTAGACTTCAGTGTGCACCTATGGATGATCTTCCTTCCCTATTTTCAAGCTCTGCAACTCCATGTGTAGACTTTCCAGCTGCGAATGAATATGTTGTACTCCAACATTCATATCTTGTACTGGCGATGCTTCCAATCTCATCGCGATCTCCATATCCTCTTCTTGCATTCATATCTTTTGTTACGATAATGGTAATATTAGGCGAGGCAACAATGAAGCAATGTACGAGTCTCTGTGTTGATCATCTGTGATGTTCATATTAGCTTGTCGGATCAGGAATTTCAGCCTCTGATCAAAATTCCACAAGGATTCATTTACCCTTTGTTGTATCTCCTTAAACTCTATTACAGACTGCGCATGAGACTTAGACTTCTTAAACTCACTACTCAACGCTTGTTGAGCCCTGCCAACATCGTGCTAGGTCTATCTTGATAGAACTTGATATACCAAGTCAACACCCCATCTTGTAGCATTGTGACCAACTCCGCTTTCTTTAGATTATCATCAACGATTTGTTGTACTGTCCACATAGCATTTGCAAAAAACCATAATTTCTTGAGGTCTTCACTCCCTACCCCTTTAAAGATCGGCATATTCATTGCATTTTCCATGTTGAATGGTTAAGGGAGAGGTGAAGGTGGAGGAGAAGTAGTAGGTGCATGCGGTAGGGGTGGATGTGGAGGTGGAGTGGATGGATGAGGTATCCTCGGGATACCTTGACTTACCAACTACAGTGCACTTTTCGGTGTATTCAGAATAGTTTCTTCATCATTGCTTGAAGAGGATCCCAATAGCGGACTATATTCAGAGCCTAATTGTACGTTCCTTCTGAAGGGTTTTCCGCTTCATGTAGTCCCAAAAATCAAGGTAATGGCATAACTCGTTTTTCACACAATAGCATCTTAATCTAAGTTTTCAAAGATTTTAAATACTTGTCTCATGGTCCCTTGAAGAGCCTGCACTTTGTTTCTCTATAAATAATGGTCATATCAATCGCGAGCTCAGTGAATGATCCTCCTATGATACGATCAATCCAATGATCAACTGTTGTGTGTGGAGCATGATTGTTCAAAGGTCTTTGTTTCAGCCGGATGTATACCCTAGGAAGTTTGTACACCCCTCCACGCGGGGGGGTGCAGGGAGACTTGTCCCCCCGTAGGGTTCTGGGGGGGCCGATCCCCCCCAGCTAGGGGGTCCGGGGGCCAGCGGGCTCGGGGGCAGCACCCCCAAAGCTAAAAACTAATGTAAAATTGCCTTGTAAAAGTATAGTAATTTCTAGTCAATTTGGGCTGTTCATTAGGCGGATGATTTGACAGTAGAAATTATGTTTAGTATAGGGTTTTTTGCCCTAGAAGGCAACCCCTCTCTTTGTATGAGGGCATTGTATTGAGGCTGCGTAATATATGTGTATTCTCCAAGCGAGAAGCAGAGAGGTGAGACTGTGAGAGAAAACAGAGGATATTACAGCGTATCTATTGTAGATTTTGTTTCTTTATTTTGCTGGATAATAGAAAGGAAGAACTGGCTGTTCGGGGTGGACATAGCCCAAACTGGGTGAACCACGTATATTTGTGTCTCTCTTGTTTTATGCGTTTTCTGTGTTTATATTTCTGCAATATTTTATGTGTTCCATTGCTCCATAATATATATTTTCTAAGTAAATCAAGGAAAGGCAGATCCAAGTCCAGATCGGGGATAGTGTGCTAGAAATGTAGAAAGAAAGGACATCTAAAGAAAGACTATAGATCTCAGAAGGGAAAAACCCAGCCATGATGAAATTTTATTATCCTTGGCCAAAACCCTGGCCAATCCGACCAAGTGGGCCTTCACCGCTCACCTCGAGGTCTTGCATTACAATGAAGTCTTTCCAGCCTTTTATAAGCTCCATTACATATAATACCACGGGTAGAATACTATGGGTGCACAATATCATGTGCCCCAAAACCATCACTATTTAACCTGGTCAACTTTGACTCTATCCTGAGTCAAGTTTACCTAAAAATTCCCCCCTTAAACTTGACTTCGGGTTCCTTGACTAACTCCAGCCAAACTTGATAAATGAGACAATCCCGCTCACTCTAGCTCTTACCCCACTCAGAGTTTTTACCTGGGGTATTGTTAACCTGACATCCCCCCTATCACCTAGGTCTAACCCAGACTTTACCGGTGATCACTGAGGGGTACACATGCCTTACCAGGTCTTACAATAGTATGCCCATTTACATGTAATAATTTTGACTTCATTAATTTTCTTTTTTTTTTGCTGCTGTGATTCTGATCCATCCTCTCTCAATTTGATTTGCTCAAAAACTTCTATCAAACCGCTCTAACTGCGAGCCCGAGAACCTCGTAGATTCCAGCACCGGTGGCCTCACATAGTAGAAAACGAACAATTTTTGAAGTCGCATGAACAATTTTCTTCTGCTGACCTGCATGCAGCCCACGCCTACTCCATCTTTCAACATGACATAGAACACACAAGAAATATCCCTTATCAATTCCCTATGAAAAAATCTCCGAACAAAATCAGGCATTACGGCACTATCTTTCGCACATTCTCCTCAAGGTTCTTCCGTGTGTGATTGTTCCACCATTATTTTCTAGACCCAGATCTGAAAAAAAACTGCATTGATCTCATTAAGCACTATAAACCCCTCGCATCAAAGAATCCCTTTGAAGCCAATATCTGGCTCCGGTACTAGTTGTTAAAAAATTTACTGCATAACATAAATAATTACTGAGAATTACTGAGAGGAATAGATATAAAAATAACCATCAACAACCATAAACACATAAACGCAAATGTTTATCTGGGAAAACCCCAAATCCGGGGAAAAACCCAACCATAATGAAATTTCACTATCCTTGGCCAAAACCCTGGCCAATCCGACCAAGTGAGACTTCACCGCTCACCTCCAGGTCTTGCATTACAATGAAGTCCTTCCAACCTTTTATAAGCTCCATTACATATAATACCACGGGCAGAATACTATGGGTGCACAATATCATGTGCCCCAAAACCATCACTGTTTAACCTGGTCAACTTTGACTCTATCCCGAGTCAAGTTTACCTAACATCAACAACTTGTACAATGTTATTTTTTGAAGCTTCCAATTGCCTCACCATCTCTAGAGTCCACACAATAGGGTCATCAAGTCTCCACTTCTTGATTTCTTTCTTAGTAGGAAACCATTTATTCGACATCACACATTCCTCAAATAGATTCGAGTCTTGGCAACAAAACCATTTTTTGGCTTAATGGGGCCTGACCTAGGTTCATCTTTAATTGCAAAAACCAACAAAACCATAAATTGATGGCCCTTTTAGCAAAATCCTATATAGCACAGGTTGTAGCCTGACCCAAAGTAGTATTGGGGGATGCTAGAACCAGGTTTTTTCATTCAGAGGCCTGTGTGATGGTTTTTGTAAAGTTCTTTAAGGCTTAGATATACGTTCATGCAACTCTAATCCTTCCAACAAATAACTACTGCAAATCTATCTAAAAGACCTCCAAATCTTTGTGAAGGTACTTAGTTCGACTTTTTCTGCATAAAGAATATAGATCTAATAGGTTCGTGCAGTAAATAAGCATTCATTCATATAAAACACATTACAGAGTGAAGATGTATAAATTTAGCAGAAGTAAATAAAATATCACAAATGCATCAATTTCAGCCCAAAACAGTCTTTATTAGATATAAACGTTCAGATACAGACTTCCTATCCTTGCACACTCAGCTGCAGGGGTCCGCGCACTCAGCCTGCGGACTTATCAAGGTCTCTACACACTTAGTTGTAGGAGCCTTAACCTTTCGCCTAAGTACAGAAAATAGACCTTTCCCACCTTAGCACCTTTCCCTTACAATGATTCTTCAAGTCCAATACGTTTTTTAAGACTCACTATGATTCAACTTTATATAGCATTTTCTTTACAATACCATGGTTCTTGGACCATGGGCAGGTCTCAAAACAACTCTATCTCCTACCAAACTAAGGGATTAAAGCCCCTTTGACTTCTACTAGCTTCACACTCCACTTTCCACATTCCATGGAGACTTTACATTCGCTACAAAAGATAATACAAAATTGACTCAAAACTTAACAAAATTGACCCTAGGGACCCCATCCCAATAGGTTCTCTTCTAGTTTCTTTCCTTATTCTTTGGGGAGTTCCATTTTAGGTGGCATGATGAATTTACTGAGACAACGAAAGGTGATAGATTACCTAGATTAGGAAAATGACGGAGGAATTTTGAACTGGGTCCCCGATGATAGTTTGAAATAGTAATGGATGGGAAATTTAACCAGTCACTGTTGTGGCTTAAGAACCTGTAACTTGTTGTTGATCATGTGACACGACGAAAGGAAGTAATTTTAAGGTTTCAGAGAATTTATATAGAGCGATTTTCCAATTTCCGTTAATTCTTTACCATTAATAGAGAGAGGAAGGCAGATAACCCAGTAACAACTTGTTGACATGGGGAGAAGGGCACCAGGTGGTAGCATAGGATTTGGAGGAAGTAAGTAATCAAGTTAAGTTTAACGGTTGGGAGTAGTCATGGGAGTGGGGTCCATGAGGGTGAGGTGGTAGAGAGCACATGGAGGAAAGGTAGGATGAGGTGGTAAGTATGGTGGGGTCAGAGATATGTCATGGTATGTAGGAATTCGACAACCCCTCAAGCATCAACAGTTATGAGGATTCGAATACCGCACAAAATAAATCTTCATTTAATAGCAAAGCAGATCTCCTAGACCGAACTTCTTCTCCGACTATCTTCAAAAGGATGAACACAATATATCATGAAGCTAAGACACCAATGTCCCAAGAACCAGAAGAGATGAAGGAAATGCAAGATAAAGTAAGTTAGAAGACTGTAGAGAAAAAAAATAAAGCTACAACACCAATCTCTCCAAGAAAGACGAGGAGCTAGACAATTAAAAAATAATAAAATTATAGGTCCAATAGACCAATTTGGTCTCAGTGGACATTAACCATCATCATCATCAGGTGTTGATGGAAGGTAGGGACAGGAGGTCCACGTGGTGGGCAGTGAGTGGAAGTGGAAGTGGCGGAAGTCAACAACAAAAGACTTTTTGTGGGAGCACGCGATGAGAGGAAAGTGAGGGGGGTGAAAAATGCCAAGAGGGCATTTTCACACATATTTTTTGTTTTTTGTTTTTCTTTTCTTTTCTTTTCATTTCTTTCTTTATTTTTTTTTCCTGCCCCCTACAATTTATTTTCTTTTTCTTTATATATATATATATATATATATATATATATATATATATATATATATATATATATTCTTTTGGAAATAAATTTCAAACATGAAACATTATTTACATTTTCCAAATATAAAATCATTGTTAATTTTAGGTATGTTCTATGCTAGAGCAATTTATTTCAATTTTCACAGTTAGCTCAATCTCTTTTCCAGATTAGTAATCAATCACATAAACATTAAAGTAAACTGCAGATAGAACATAAATATAAAAGGAAAAAGACAAGCCAAGACAAGAGGACACAATTTGTGGGGCTAGCCAGGGACAAACCACAATGTGGGGAAACCCTTGATAAATTCTTCTTTTATGTTCTTCAATAGTTTAGTAGAGAAAGAGAGAGAGATAGTACATTTACAATAGAAGTCAACAATTTGACTTTCTATATCTGCATTAGATCAGTTGAAGGCATGTTGCTTCAACTGATTCTCCAAGGTGACTCCTTCAACTATCATAATGTTTCCTTTCATCCATATATTGCACATAATCGTGTGACACTATGCTATACTGTCACCGTGTTCAACTTTGATGACTGAGCTGCTCTCATTTTCTCTCATCATCATGTTGCCCATTATGCTGCATCTTCCATCATCATGCAACCCTATTCATCATCATGCTTAACATGCCCATCATGCTGCTGTTATAAATTCTTGTTGCTTCATCATGTTACAACACTATACTTCTATTGCTTCATTATATAGCCATATGCATATCAACCTTAGCTGCTTTCTATGGCTTGTAGCCTAGAAAGGCAACTAGGCTATAGTTCCAAAATCCTCCAGTCAGTCCCAAACTACAGATTCCTTCTTTATCATGCCGTCATCTATAGCAATCCAAATTCATACATTGTCCTTTCTGACCTCTTTATATTGTGGCTCAGCTTCTTTGCAAATAGTCCTATCATGCCAAAATAGTCCTTGAATAGGCCACGCTGTCACCTATAGCAATGTCAAATTATGACACCTGTTTAGATGAATGTAATAGGTCTCTTAGGGCTACGTATAGGATCTTCTAGTTAGAAAATAAGGGTTGCATATAACAGTAGCTCTAAGACCTTTTCTTGACAGCATTTGAAGCTTCTACAGGAGTTATATAGGTCTTCCTTAGACTACGTGTAAATCTTCTTTACTGTGGCAGATTAGGGCTCCTCAACAATGGATAGATGAGGTCTCTTTTGACTGCGTTTAGCCCTCCTTTGTGTAGTGTATTCAACTATGGATATACGGCTATATGAAGACCTTCTTTGCTGCGTAATAGGACCTATGGTAGGGCTCCTTCCAACTGCGACTATGCCTCTTTGTGACTGCGGATAACGAGTCTATTTCCTGCTACATATAGGGTCTGGATTCTGGCCTTCATTTAGTCTCCACCTTTACTGTGTTTATGACTTCACGTGGCTATAGTTTAGGGCTGCGTATAAGGCCCTCACCATCACTGCATTTAGAGTATGGTATGATCTCCCTTCACTGCAGCTGGGATCCTCTCCCTTCATCTACATCTTAATGTCTCCTCCATGACTGTAATTTAGGGCTTCACTTGTAGGCTAGCATATTACTCTTGGTGTCTCGCTCCTTCACCAAAAACCTAAGACGTGGAGAGGAGGAGATCACATCAAGAATGTGTGTCCCAAATGACTTCAAGTCCTCACCAATTTATACTAAAATGTAGATGATGAATAGGCATGACTATTGGGCTTCTGAGCCTACACAAGTTGCTGGCCGACTTGACAATTTGTTTTATAACATAAATAAATTCATAACTTCACAAATACTTATCGGAATCGGATCATCTATAGATCAATTCTACACCTCTCGATGAGAGGGACCCAATAAAAATATCAGTTGCCATAAATAAGATGACCTACATGGAGTTTGGCCCTAGTTTCCAATTTTAACACTCCCTCTCAACTAGGGAGAACTCCATTCGCTGATCCATATGTCCAACTATACTATCTCTACTGTCAGTGGCCTGCACTGCTCTGCTCAGCTCAGCTCTGCTAAGCTTTGCTCTGCTCAACTTTACTCAACTCTACTTTGCTCAGCTCTACTCTGCTGAACCATGAAGAAGAAGAATTGATCGAGAATGTTTCATACCATTCTCCACCGACCCGAAGTCAGTCTCAGAGTGTGTACCACTAGTCCCAGACCAGTCCTCAACCGACCCAAAGTCAGTGTCATAGTATGTACCACTCTCACTGGTCCTAGACAAGTATTATTGATCCTAAATCAATGAAGGTCATCCTAGCATAGGGAGTACGGTAGATACAATGAAGCATCCATCAATACTACTATGGTCCCTATCCTCATTTCCCTCCTCATTGATCAAATGAGAGGTACTTCCCATGAGTCTCGGACTGCATGGGTAGGATTCCTCGACAGGAGAACTAATCATCATGTCCACAGGAGAGCAAATCATCCTGTCCATAGGAGAGCGAATCATCCTATCCACAAGAGAGCAAATCATCCTGTCCACAAGAGAGTGAATCATCTTGTTCATGGGACAGTGAATCATCCTATCCCATAAGAGAGCGAATCATCTTGTACCACAAGAGAGCGAATCATCTTGTCCACAGGAAAGCGAATCATCCTATCCACAGGAGAGCGAATCATCCTGTCCTCAATTGCCATGGAGAACAAATCATCCAAGCCCAGAGGAGAATTAATCATCATGTTCATCACGCACCACCTGGGGAGGGTGAGTCACCTTGTGTTCGTATGTTGCTCCAGTAAGAACCTAGAGCTCCCAGAGCTCAATGTATGCAACATGCAGGACCCTTGTATAAGGGTGTGTTGACGACTCCAAGTTTTTCAGGAAAATCATATATTTAGTCCTTTTCCCCGGGGCTTAGACAAAGTGTAGCGACCTGTACACCATCTGGAGCTTCCTCGCTCATTGACTTACCATATCCCATATAAGGTAGTATCTGATGTCTATCTTCTGGAGCAATCATCGAATACAAGATTCCTCAATAATCGAACCCCACCTCTGGTTGTCACAAATAATCACAGTGGTATTCATCATGTGTACAAACATCTCACTGAAGAGCTTCCTCAACGAGGTAGCTTGATACGAGATCATACTCGTAGATATGTATCCAGTCTCGATGGTGCTTATAACAACTAACTTCTTCTTCCTTCGCATCCATGATATCAAAGCAGAATCCAAATAGAAACATCACTAAGAAGTGCTCTAGTGATCCTCCACACTGCCCGCCCAATCAGCATTTGAATAATCATGCAATTTCATATTTCCAGCAGTGTATCTCAATCCATGAGAGATTGTGCCCCGAAGTTATCTTAGAGGATTCTTGGCACTAATCCAGTGAGGCTCAATCAAATATGAACTCACCATCCTAATTGCAAAACATATGTCCAGACAGAAGTTCACCATGAACATAAACACGAATGAGTTTATGAAACTCAGAGGCATTTCCAAAATCTGGTCTGACATCATCACCATATAACTTCTGAAATTTAAGATCCTCGAGGTAGTCACGGGTTTGCAGTTCACCATTCCACATCTGGAATCCAACTCCCTCTTACTTCTGCAAATGAGAGGGTCTGCACCTGTCAAAAATAGGTCATCCTCATAAGGTGCGGTATGAGAGGTCTATCATCCACAACCTTCGGGTAATGGTTTGGACTAGTTTCACTCCTAGTGAATCTCAGCTTCATCTGACAACTATCATTCCTCTCATACTAAGCCCGGGCAATTTTGCTTCAAGCCATAGAGGGCTTTCTTTCACCTGCATATGTGAGATTCCTAATCATCAATATCAAACCCCTCGGGTTGTTCCAAACCTGTGAACCTGCTACATGAGGGGAATGGTCCCCTTGTAAGATTTTTCTTCAGTACATCTCAGACATGTACTTTCATGCTCTTTTTGAGTTTAGGCATCCCTGCCACCATCTGACTCATAGACCTCCAGTGCTATGTGTCAATGGACATGGTCCCTGGTGGACTTCCTGCAACATGATACAACCCTGAACTCAAAAAACATCTTTGAAAATTCGTACCTTTCCATCAATGAGTGCCACCCTGTAACATTTTCTTCCATTACCGGAATGGACACCAGGTTCTTCTTGTGATCAGGTACATGAAAGAGATTCTATAAATGAATCAAGTTACCCTTATTCAAGGGTAACATTCCCTACACCTTTTTTGGTATAGGTGGCACTGGCTCCAAGTATAATCCCACGATTGTTTCCATCTCTACCAAATTAGAGAGTGCACCCATCTATCCCATGAAGTGTCTTGAAGCACTATAATCAGCGCCAATACAAGATAACAACATATGATTCTTCATACCTGGGGTCCCTTACTTTCTTTGAAGATTCGACCATTTCCTTGATGACCTGCATTACCCGTCATTCCTTTGATTATTGAAGATGTCCCTGGAATGATTGTTAGCTTCATCAAGAGATGTGTCTCTTCCATTCAGACACTCCTTCACATGATGGCTGAAATTATTGTAACAAAGGCATCCGCCTTTCCTTCCACCCTTAGATCTAAACTTCCTAATGAAGTGATCTTTAGGTAGGCCATCAAAAACTTCTGCTGTGCCATTCTGATAATATACTCTGCTTTGACTTCACCCATGGTGAATTTGAAGAGGGATGAGGAATCCACAGATCCTTTTTTCCTTTCCCAACTGTCTTCGGTGATTGCTTTTTCACTCTTGCTTAGGCATTGTCTTCACCTCAGCTTTGATACCATGTTAATTTTAGGTATGTTCTATGCTAGGGAAATTTATTTCAATTTTCATAGTTAGCTGAATATCCTTTCCATATTAGCAATCACATCAGCATTAAAGTAAACTATAGATAGAACATAAATATAAATCACAGAAGACAAGCCAAGACAAGAGGACACAAGATGTGGTGCCAGCCAGGGACAAACCCCAATGCGGGGAACCCTTGATCAATTCTTCTTTTATGTTCTTCAATAGTTCAGTAGGGAAAGAGAGATAGAGTACATTTACAACAGAAGTCAACACTTTTACTTTCTATATCTGTATGAGATCCGTTGAAGACACGTTGCTTCAACGGATTCTCCAAGGTGACTCCTTCACCTATCATAGTGCTGCCTTTCATCCATTTTCTGCACATAACCGTGTGACACCATGTTGTACTATCACAATGTTGAACCTTGATGACTGAGCTGCTCTCATCTGCTCTCATCATCATGCTGCCCATTTTGCTGCATCTTCCATCATCATGTAGCCCTATTCACCATCATGCTTAACGTGTCCATCATGCTGCTATTATAACTTCTTGTTGCTTCATCATGCTGTAACACTATACTTTTGTTGCTTCATTATACAGCCATATGCATATCAGCCTTAGCTACTTGCTATGGCTTGCAGCCTAGCAAGGAAGCTAGGCTATAGTTCTAGAATCCTCCAATCGGTCCCAAACTACACAATCCTTCTTTGTCATGTTTTCAACTACATCAATCCGAATTCATACATTGTCCTTTATGACCTCTTTATATTATGGCTCAGCTTCCTTGCAAACAGTCCTATCATGCCCAAATAGTCCTTGAATAGACCACACTGTCACCTACAACAATGTGACATTATGACACCTGTTTAGATGATTGTAACATGCCTCTTAGGGATGCGTATAGGATCTTCTAGTTGCAGAATAAGGGCTGCATATAGTAGTAGCTCTAAGACCTTTTCTTGACAGCGTTTGAAGCTTCTTTAGGAGTTATATAGGTCTTCCTTAGACTGCATATAAATCTTCTTTAGTGTGGCAGATTAGGGCTCCTCAATAGTGGATAGATGAGGTCTCTTTTGACTGTGTTTAGCCCTCCTTTGTGCAGCTTATTAAATTGTGGATATAGGGTTGCATGAAGACCTTCTTTGCTATGTAATAGGACTTGTGGCAGGGCTCCTTCCAACTATGGATATTCCTCTTTGTGACTGTGGATAAGGAGTTTGTTTCTTGCTGCGTATAGGTTCTAGATTCAGGCCTTCATTTAGTCTTCACCTTTAATGCATTTGGGGCTTCACATGGATGTATTTTAAGGCTGCATATAAGGCCTTCACCATCACTGCGTTTAGGGTATGGTAAGATCTCCCTTAACTGTGGTTGGGATCCTCTCCCTTCATCTATGTCTTAATGTCTCCTCCATGACTGTAATTTAGGGCTTCACTTGTAGGCCAACATATTACTCTTGGTGTCTCGCTCCTTCACAAAAAACCCATGATGTGGAGAGGAGGATATCACATCAAGAATGTGTGTCCTAAATGACTTTAAGTCCTCACCAATTTATACTAAAATGTAGATGATGAATAGGCATGACTATTGGGCTTCTGAGCCTACACAAGTTGCTTGCCGACTTGACAATTTGTTTTATAACATAAATAAATTCATAACTTCATAAATATTTATCAAAATCAGATGATATTTAGATCAATCCTACACCTCTCGCTGATAGGGATCCAATAAAATTATCAGCTACCATAAATAAGATGACCCACATGGAGTTTGGCCCTAGTTTCCGATTTTAACAATCATTAGGTAAAAACAACTCCTCCTATTAAATATAGGACCCTAACACTCGCCATTGTATATTTTCTATTTTTTTTAAGAATTTGTTTGTAAGTAATTTTTGTACAAGGTTAAAACCTTCATTTAGAATCAAATACGTTTTAGCTTCAAGGGGTTTTTATTTTAGCTAAGGTGCTTTTCTTGAGCATGTGGTGAACCTTATTACAGTGGAAGGCATGTGAGATTGATTCTTGCGGTGAAAGGAGATGGCGAGTAGTGGAAAGATAGAGATTAAGAAATTCAACGGACAAAGTTTTGAGCTATGGAAGCTCTAGATGAAGGATATTTTGGTGGATAAAGATAAATAAATCAAGGTGGGTCCAAGTACTAAACCAATGGCAATGTTGATAGATGACTGGACCAATTTGGATTGGAAGTAAATAAAAAAAATATGGTTGTGTCTCAAATTCAGTATTATTGAATGTTTCCATAGAAGCTACAACAAAGGTTTTGTGGGAGAAGTTAGGGACTTTCTATCAATCTAAATCCCTATTGAATAACTTGTTCATGCGGAAAAAGTTGTATAACTTGAGGATGAGGGATGGAGACTCGATGACAGAGCATCTCAGTGCATTCAATATTGTAGTAAGTCAGTTATTATATGTTTATATTTAAATCTCATATGAAGATAAGTGCATATTTTTTTTTGTGTTCTCTACCACATTTATTGGATAGTATGGTTATTTTCATAGGTAGCAAGACAACTACCTTCAAATTTGATGAAATAGTCTTGCCTTGTTTTCAAAGGAGATGAAACAGAAAAATATGGATTGCCAAAATGGATACACATTGTTTGTAAGAGGACGGTCCCATAACATAAATAGAAATGATTCCACAAGTGTGAGATCTAAATCTCTAGGAAAATTTATAAACATATTTTGGAAATGTGGAAAAGAAGGGAAATACAAAAAGGAGTATACATCTAAAAATCCAAAGAAAGGAAAGGGATCTGATGATACTCCTTCTGCATTGGTGAAAAATACCCTAGATGAAGGTGGGGAATTTTACTTGGCTTCTTCTTCAAGTACACATGTAGATCATGAGGCATGGTTGATTGACTCAAATGTACCCTTCCATATGAATCCTCATAGGGAGTAGTTTTGAAAATACCATAAGTAAGATGGTTGTGAGTTCTTCTTGTAGGTTTTAACCCCATACAAAAATTACCTACATACGAATTCTAAAAATAGAAAATAAACAATGGCAAGAGCATAAAATATAAAACAAATATACACAGATATTTTCCTTTGGATCCCAAAACCGGGACTACCATATTGATTTTAAATTATATTCCTTTCAATGTTATAATACATACATATACATGTTGAATCATCCATAAACTCCAATCCATAAACCCTGGATTAGAACATAAAAATAGTTCCCTTTAGTAGATCTAGAAAAACCATGGGAAAAAAACCATCATGCCCAAAACCATGTGCGAAAACCATGCACAAAATTATAGGTAGGTCCGCCCACCTAATATAGGGTTGTGGAAAGAATATAAAACACACCCAACATTCTCCTACTTCTTATTTCTTTCCATGGGGGGCCACATGAATCTTAGTCATTGGTCTAGCCCTACAAGGCCCATTGTTTATCTACAACAAGAAAACTTCTCACTGTGCATAAGCTCTAATATATGTTTCACCCTCTTAGCATCGAAGGGGAAACTCACCCGATTTTGCTTCCCATATACACAATTTTCACGGAAATCAAAATCCAGAGAGAAATTAGAAATACCTTCTACCCTACCATTATCATGAAGTATTTGAAGGCCCTTCTCTCCAATATGTCCAAACCTTTGATGCAATAGCATGGTCTTTACTCCAGAGACCACTATATTTTTTGCTCCAGTTTTAGGAACCATAAAATTGTTGCACCCATCAATAATAGTGCTACCTTGAAGCTTGTACAAAGTTCTAGTCCAAACTCCTTACATCAATACTAGTTCTCCTCGAAACATCTTAAAGGTATCTTTCTCAAACATTGTTTTTGCACCTGCATCATCCAGCTTGCTTACCGAAATCAGATTTCTGGCCAATGCAGGAATATGCAGAACACCCGAAAGTGTTTTAATCCTTCCATCTTGCAACTTCAACTTGACTCTTCTGTGACTGATGATTCTAGCCTTCCTGTCATCCCCTAAGAAGACATAACCACCATCATATTTATCATACTCACAGAACCACTCCCTGTGGGGAGTGAAGTGAAAGGATGCACCTGAGTCAATCAACCATGTTTCATGATCTACATGTGTACTTGAAGAATAAGTAAAGTACACATCCCCACCTTCATCTGAGGTGGTTTTCGCCTCTGCAGAAGGAGCATCATCAGATCCCTTTTCTTTCTCAGGAGCTTTAGATCTCTAACCCTTTTAGAAGTTCCCTTCCTTTTCGTATGTATAGCATGCCTTTACAGGTTTTCCTGGAGATTTATAGCACCCTCTAGATTTAGATCTCCCACTCGAGGATTTATTTTTTTCTTTGTTCTGGGACCATCCTCGTACAAACAAGGCATCACCATTCTATCCCTGCCTATTTTTCCATCTCACCTCCTCTGACAGCAAGGATGAGAATATTTCATCAAACTACAAGGCAGTCGTGTTGCTACCTACTGCAACACCGAGAATATCCCACGAATCTGGTAGAGAACACAACAAACTGATGCACTTATATTCATCTAAAATTTTTATATTAACAGATAAAAATTGACTTACCATAGTATTAAAGGCATTCAGATGCTTTGTCACCGAGTCTCCATCTTTCATCCTCAGGTTATAAAGTTTTTTGCCGTAGGAATAGTTTATTCACCAAAGACTTAGAATGTTACAAATTCCCTAACTTGTCCCACAAATCCTTTGTTGAAGCTTCCCCTGATACATTCTGTTAGCACCTAAATCTGCCTTAGGCTGAAGGAAGGTAAAAATTAGGGTAACCACAAACCACACTTAGTCTGGTAGCTAGCCCTACCAGAGTAGGAGAGGGCTCTCTCCGAGTCACTCTCAGTGAATGGATAAGAAAAAATGGTCTAAGATGACTTACAATGCAATATTTACCTTAGGCTAGTAAGTGAAAAGGGGTTTTGAAAACAATTTTATGAATGACCGAGCTTCTGGGATGTATATGGGGCTGGCGCTCAACAAAAAACAAAGAATTGAATATGAAGGCACAGATTATTCCGTGAGGCAAGGTAGGCGGAAAGAGCAGCAATTTCGGTTTAAGGTAACGTGGAATGGAAGATTGCTGAAGAAAGTGAAAAGGGCATAGTCACATGGATCCTTTTCAACAGAAGAATAACACTGTACATGAAATTTTCCCACAGGCAAAGAAATATAAATTGAATTCTACCTAATCTCACTTAGAAAATTTCACTGAAATGAAACGTGAATTGAAGTATGAAACATAACAAGATACATATGGAACATAAGAACACATTTTCTACACTCACAACCACAAGAATCTCATGAAACATAGCCACTGCCTTTCATTAATTCTCTGTCAAAAATACACAGTGAAGAAACAAAGTTTCTTTCCCACAGTCTCCCAGAAGTTACAAGCCTACCAACCCTTTGCAAATAATTTGCATACAATATATAGAATGTGTGAGGAAGAGATAGAACGCCCAGGGGTTGGGAAGTTACTCAAATCACTGCGAAATGGAGATGGAGAGCCAACCATCAGCTACAGGTGCAGCGCTCTCAAGCATGACATTTGGCTGGGGTGACCCTTTGCATTCCTTTGCCACTTGGATAGATGCCCATCTGGAGAAAAAACTCTTTAAATTCCGCCTTTGGTGCCAAGAAACTGAAGTGTATATGACCAGGCCCACTTGGAGAAGTCGCGACCCAAAATTTCGCGAAACGGGAGCAAATTGGCAATGTTTTCCTATGTGTGCCGCGCCAAATTCTCTGTGCGTCACGCCACTTTGGAGCCTGTTTTGGGGCACTTTCAGGTGTCCAAAATGTGTCCAAGTGGGCTTGTTGGAAATCCTGTCCTGTCTACTTTCTAACCCCATTGGAATTTCCAAATTTGGTGCTCATTTGCCCCTCCAAATCTTCATTCTCCCAAGACTGCTTTCTGTGTGTCAAAAAAGTGGCAGAGAGGCCATTTTTGGGTGTTTTTTGACCTTTAGGAGACACAGATCTTGTCAAAATTTCTTGCCCGGACACCAGTAGTCGTAATTTTTAATGCCGAATCCAAATATTCAAGCCGTTCCTCGATTGGAGCCCTAGAATTTCAGCGTCGTGCCAGTGGTGCGGCGCACAGGGAGGAATTTCCTGTTTTTTGTCCAAAAATTTGTCAAGTGACCAAAATTTGCCCAAATTTTTTGATATTTGAGCTGGAGGATATGGGGTCCCATGTTGAGCCAAGGAAGTGTTAGCCAAGATTCTAAGCCTATCTTGCTCTTTTGCCCGCTTTACCCTTCTTGTTGCTTTTCTCATTTTTTCTTTTAAACTCCTTATCCGGGCCTGTGCACTCATATTCCGCACCCTGTAACGGAAAGTCATGTGTCTCAATATAGTAAGGTTCCAATAAGATTTTTCCAATAGCCTCTCCAAATGCACGTTGACCCTCTCAAGGTCGGCCTCCCGATCCTCATTGACTGCTTGCTCCAAAGATGTGAACACAACCCTTCTTCTTTGAGCTGCTTGGCGATGCTCACGGATGTTCTGCAACTCCATGATCGTCTGTTGGTCATCAAGCTATTTGTTTCTCTGCTCCAGGTAGTTCATGTTCCACTTGGCCCTTTCTAAATCAATGGACAAGTCTTCAATCTCTGATTTCTGCTCCCGGATGATCTCTATAAGCTCTGCATTTGTTGCCTCTGCATCCGTCTCATCATCCTGGAGGAGAACAAACTCGGTCTCTTGCTCACCTGATGGTCCTTCCTCCTGCACTGGCTCCTTGCCCTTACCCTGCTCCTATGATGTTGATGTCGGAAGCGAGGCCCCTTCCACCCCGGGTGGAGATAACACTCGCTTTTCTGCTGCAAACAACGGTCTACTGCCCTTCTGGTATGTGATGTATACTGGCATGGTGGTAGTCTCATGGTGCTCAAACTGATGTGAAGGACTCCCCACCTCATGCTCTGCGTCTGATACCACCGGTTGAGTGCTGAAGAAATCATGGGAGATGAATTCCTCCCAAGCAATACCCTGCAATCCCAACTGATGGTCCACCAAAATCCAGATGAGAGCAAAATGATAGACACTGTTTAGTTGCTGTCGAGGGGTCTTGCGTTGCATGAAGTTTTTCATCTTCTCAATGTTGTTGCAAATGAAAAATGGGAGGCTCATCATCCGCACCCGGGTGAAGTGCATGAGCAACCTAATGTGATATGCATAAAGGCGTGAAAACCTCCCCTCGCAACTGAAATACTTCATGATCAATTTCATGAGCGGGGCATACTCATCCCTCAAAAATCTGAATGGAAAAACTCTGGTGAGCTGGCTCAACCAGCTGTTCTTGATGTAACGCTCATAGTGACGCCTCTCTACCTTCTTTTTCTTATGCCACTGTTCCCCAACGTTTGGTATTCCTGTTGTCGCTGATATGGTCATGGGTGTCAAGGTGAAAGTGACCCCAGCCAAGATAGATCGACCTCCCTATAGATGAAGTGCAAAAAGGCGGGCCAACTCATGATGGACTCTGACATTCACCACCCTTTGACAAAATTCATAACATGCCAAGTGCTGGAAACAAGACATGGCAAGAGGGCATGCCTGCAGCTCAATGAGGGTATTTGGCTTATCTCTAAGATGTCTGCCACTCCAGTGATGTCTCCTATGGGCCCTCTCTCCTGAAGATGTGCACTGTGGGTCCCCTCCTCATACTCTGATGAATTTTCTGATGCCATTACTGCTGTTTGTGCCCTGAGTTTTATGCTGCCCTTTGAATCCAATGGAACTGGTAGATGCTCTGAAAATATGTCACCAAGGGGACAATAAAACATGGAGTGTTAGGAGGGGAATGATGAAAAGGGGAATAGGGGTTTAAAAGGAGAAATTTATCAGGGATTTGGGAGTGTTTTGGGTATGATGTTGATGGGGTAGGGTTTGGATATTTTGAGCTATAGGAATAAAGGGAACAAATGGATATGATTACAGTGGAGCTAGGGTGATTATTAGGGGAAACTGCTACAGGGTAATTAGCTGATAGAGGTAGGGTAGGAGCATGCTTTAGCAATAATGTCACTGTAGCAAAACCCTAGCTTCTTGACCTTCTTTGTGTCATCTTTTTTTTACTTTTAAAATTTTTTTGCATTTGATTCATGGTCATCAAAATCACATTCCTCTTCAAGTTAAATGCCAATGGTGAAGGTAGTTGGGCTACCTCTCCAATTTTGAGGGTTATTCACAAAAATTTTGGGCAATTTAGTAAATTTTTGGGCTTATATGTCTGTACGCCGTGCACTCTGCCCAGTGCACCGTGCGCCGGGTATGCGCCACGCCAGTGGCGATTTGGCACTATGGCCGGGCTCCTAGTGCGCTGCGCCACCTCGTGTGTGTGCCACGCTCCTTGAAACCGACTCTCACTCACTCAAATTCCTCAAACTTCGCTCTCTTACCTTAGCAATGTCTCTCCCAAGCTTGCAAGAGCACAAATGGCTTTGCTTTGGGCCACAACAAGTATATATAGGTTTTGGGAGAGATGGGTTTGATTTTTTCTTCCTTGAAAAACCCACTTTCTAATGTTTGTGTTTTGCACTTTTTTCATTGACTTTAAAACACCATGATTTTCATTTTTCTTTGAAATTTTGGCTCAAATAATGAAATTTTTGGCATTTCTTTATGGGGACTGTGTGACTGGGCATTTGGCCCCTGGAAACCATGACTGCATCTCAAAAAGTCAACTGGCAATTTTTTGGAAAATTTTGACATAATTGACCTTGTTTGACTTTTCTTCAAAACAGAGTTTTGAAGAAGAGTCAAAGTCTCTTCAGGTGATGATGAAGCTTTCTGAACCATAGCTATATAAGGTCTCACTCTGGCCTTCATGGCTTGTTCTGGACATGTTTTCAAAGACCAAATTGATGATTTCCTAGACCCAAACATAAAATATGACTTTGTCCTGTAATGTGACCAGACCTTGACTGTCATGAATTTCAGTGATTATGGACCACGACTTGAACCAGTAGGGGCCCGACATGAGGGAAAATGACTAGCATGAATTTCTCCGTTAGATCATGGCATGTCCCTAGAGAAATGCAGCTGAGTGGATGGAGCGAGACACCTAAAATTGAAATGCACAAAGAGTTTTGATCTCTGATGGAGGGATGACCAGACCAACTCTAACACATTCAAAAATACTGAATCTAATATACATAATTGTATTGTGCTCTTTACCTTCTGATCCAACTTCACCCAGTCTTCAACTGACATTGTTGTTGGTTTAGTACCCTTATCTACCACAATCCATTGATATTTATTCACCAGTAGATCCTCCATCTTGAGTTTCCTCGATCTCTATCTTTCCACTTCTCGCCATCTTCTTTCACCACAAGAACCAATCTTGCAGATCTCCCACTGAAAGGGTCTACCACAAACTCAAGAAAACCCCCTCAACAACAAAAGCATCCTCTTGAATCCAAAATAACTATGATACCAAATGTAGCTTTTAACCCTGTACAGAAATTACCTGCATACGAATTCTAAAAAAAAACCAAACCAAAACAAAAACAAAAAACAGAAAAAAATGGCAAGAGCATAAAACATAAAACATATATACACAAAGTTTTTCCCCTGGATCCCAAAACGAGACTACTAGATTGATTTTTCATTATATTCCTTTCATTGTTACAATACATATATATACATGCTCAACCATCCATAAACCCCAATCCATTAACCCTGGATTAGAACATAACCGTAGTTCCCATGACCAGATCTACAAAATACCATGGCCAGAAAACCATCATGCCGAAACCATGTGTGAAAAGTATGCACAAAGCCATAGGTAGGTTCACCCACCTAATATAGGGTCCATGTGGGGCTAGTCGTGGAAAGAATATAACACACACCCAACACTTCCTAGGTGATGATAGGAAAACCAAAATCATAGGGCGAGGAAACTTCAAGCTAATTTTGATAGGTGGAAGGATTATAACACTTCCTAGTGTTCTGCACATTCTTGGTTTGGCCAAAAAAATATTTTTTGTAGGTAAGATGGATGATGTAGGTGTAAAGACAATCTTTGAGAAATATTCCTGCAAGATGGTTTGAGGAGAATTGGTACCGATGAGAAGCGTTTAGATCGTAAATATGTTCAAGATTATAGGAAGTATCGTTATTTATGTGTGCAATAGTTTTGTCATTCCTAAAAGTAGAGTAGAAAATCTTGTAGTCTATAGTGAAAAGATTATTCTATGTCATAAAATATTGGGTAATATTGGAGAGGATGACTTTCAGATACTACATGGTAACTGTATGGTAGAATGTATGTGTAATTTCTCTCTCAAGTTTGATTTCTATGAACATTGGGTATATGGGAAGTCCAATAAGGCATTAGGGTAATTTTGAGGTCTAAAATGGGCCTCCTAAGAAAAATGTACAACCAAATAAACTTTATAAGAAGAAACATGATTCAAGATGATTATGTCAACCATGGGGGATGATTCACCATTTTTGGAATAAAAAGGTAAAAAGATTAAAAAATAATAAAATAATAAAACTACTTTTTCAACTCGTATTTTCAACTTATCTCCCTAAGGTTTTCATCAAATTTCGAGCACAAGTATTGTTGGATGAAAAAATTGATTCCTCATCCAAGGAGTACCCATGTATCATAATTTCAATGGACCTTGCTAAACGAAAAATGAGAAATACATGAAAAAACATGAGTGTAATCACATTTTTCATGTATTTCTCATTTTTCGTGTATGCAACATGGGTAATCCTTGGACGAGAAATCAAATTATGCATCCAACGAGTGTTGCCGCTTGAAATTTGGGTAAACCCATAGGGAGATAAGTTGAAAATACGAGTTGAAAAAATAGTCATTATGGTTTGTGTTACCAAGGAAGAACAGGATTGGGTAGAGTGTTGTACACTCATGGATTTTTTTATTTAGGTTGGGGTGGAGATATGGATCAATACAAGTGGGTACGTGTTTAACCTATTTGGGTGAGTAGTCAGTTGGATGAGAAAGAGATATTTTGTATTGGCACTTTCAACTATAAAGGTTGAATACATGGGAGTTATTATCACTCCAAAATTTCCATGGTTGTGGAAAGAAATAATACAGGTAACCTCTAACCAATAACTTGAATTGAAATCTATCCCTTCCAATCTGAGAGATTGGTTAGAGGTTACCTCAATTACTTCCTTCCACAACCATAAAAATTTCTGAGTTTCATTTTGGCACCATTGTTAGGGAGGCAAGAGCTTCAAGAAAATATCCTGGAAGAATGAAAATGATCATATTTGACTTCTAATGGTGAATAGAGGTCCAACACAAAGTGGTTGTGCACAATTCACTTGGTGAATCCATTGTCATATTCCAGAAGTTAGAACTTTCATGGCAGCTCCACTATCCAAAGAATTCAGAGCTTGAACTATGAATCTAGTTGCCTAGTCAATCGAGATGATTAGGTATGTTAAAATTCTTGTTTCTATTGAAGGTTTTAAGGAATATTCGGACAATTCTGATGATGATAATATTAATGCATTTTTTTCAAGGTTTTTGTCTATTTATTTAAAGTCATGCAAATCAGCTCAGTAGCTAATATCAATTTTTTAGAAACACTTTCTGAAAATATTTTGAAAGATATTGAGGTTTTAGAGGCTCAAATACAATCCCATAATTTACAAGATCAGAATCAATCCTTTGAAGGCCTTATTCATCCGAAACAAAAGGAGCTGGTGCTAACTTTTGATATCAAGATTGAGGAATGTTTTTTTTTTGAATGAGTTTGACATTTCACAGTTGAAGTCATGGTTTGACATAGTGAATAGATATGAGATATTCAATCATGATTATCCAGTCAATACCTGGGGGGTCATCAAATAGATCAACATTTTTATGATTGACTACATCGAGGGTTTTTTTAGTTTGAATTTTCGGCCATTTTTTCCCTATGGAGACAAATTACACCATGAGTTGCCTTTTCCAGTATACTATCAAGTTTTGATTTTCATGAAGCACAGTAAATAATACTGAGAGGGGGGGGGGGTGAATCAGTATTTACCTTTAATAATATTTCATTTCCCAAAAAGATCTATATACACTACTTTAGTTAATTTATCATGTGTAGATCTTTATTTAATGCATTAGTAACTTATTATACAGTAACTATGTGCAGGAAAGACATAATAAACCATCACACATAAGAAACACAAATGAACACCAAGATTTAAGGTGGAAACCAAAGCAGGAGAAAAACACCTGTTGTTGTCATCTCTATCTTTTTTTAATATAAAGAAAATTTGTTTACAATCTTTTACTGGTGCAGACTCATACTAGTATGGAGGTACCCACCTACAGAAGGCTACAATATTCTCTCATTTTCTAGCTTCTACTGGAATGGAGCTACAACCCCCTAGCTCTTGCACTGGCCGATGTGTTTACTAGTATGTAGGCTTCAACCTACAGAAGCCTACGACCTTCTCTCTTCCTCCAGGGACCATGTTTCATTAATTTTCAGGCTAGATGCTCCCGGTACACAATAATACAAATGAAGGCCTCATTTCATTAAATTTTCATACTGGACCCATCAGAAACTTCGAAACTCAAACTACATCAACCAACAATCAGTTAATCTCAACAATCAGATCATCGTCTAGCACATTGTGCTGAACCCAGAAACATGCGGCATCATTCAGAACCAACTACAACCTCAAAAATCATACATTATAATGCATATGCTACTTTACTGAACCCAACTTGCGTGTATACGCTACTTCCTTTATCCAAAACTATGTATACCTTCAAAACTACTAAAACATAAAACTTTTTGAATCAAGTTTGTAACAACCAACAATATACTAAACATCTACTGTCAATTTACAGAGCTCTAGACAGGTAGTAGTATAGATAACCCTTCTCACTTAACAAATCAATCAATCAGACACCAAACTCCTTATGCATTCAGATTATATTCATATCTAAGAAGACTTCATTGACAGACAACAAAAAAATAATAGAACTAATCAGATAGATCAGTCATTTATGAAGAATAGGATTTTCTTTTGTATACGTTACTTGGAAGAGTCGAACCTGCATCTATATTCGCCTTTAATGAGGCAAACCATTGTACAGATCTGCAAATATTAACTCACAACTTCATTGCTATTCCAGACTTCAAACATACCTAAATCATGACATTTAAAGAATAAAATAGGTGTAAGAAATCAGATCTAGCCCAACCAAAATCAGATCATTCAATGATAAGTCATTTCAGGTCTCATGATCCTAATCCAACATTGAATACAAGGTGCACAAAAAATTTCAGATCATATCACAAACATATCCCTTGCAACATAAAATATACTTCAGATAGAAGCATTCCTAAGAAACCCTTTCACTTGCACACCCTGGCCCTTTGATCTTCTCCTCATATAATTTTTGGCCTATCTCAATACCTCAGACCAAAACGACACTTAGAACCTGTGGTATTCTTGGACGGGATCAAATAGTCATTAATCTGCTCAATATTTAATGGCAGAAGTGTCCTAAGACACGTAATTTTATTAATCATAAAAAATAATTACATAATTTGATTTTGCAAGAGTTTACACCCGAACATCAAAACACTCTTGCAATGAGCTATTTATAAGCTCCATGTCCTAACTACCCCTAATTATGTATCACTTATTAAATAACAAGTGTCCATTTAAAATAAATTCTATTCAAATCAACTAGCTAACAAATCTCCTAAAATAGAGCCTAAGATACGACACATTTGGAGAGTCATATCTAGTTACAACAATATACTAATTCTAAATAATTAAACACACTAAAGATAGACCTGGATTTTTTTACGGCTTCAAAGGATCATCTTCAATCCACTTGTCAAAACATTCTAGATTTCTCATATCATTCCCCGTCTATAACTATAAATGTAGTTGAACGTCATGATCTAGGGGATGTTTTACGAAAAATTTAGAACTAATGCCATGTCATAACTCACGCAAATTATTTATAAAGGAATTGAAAAAGTCAATGCAGATCCAGAGCTATATTCTGACTTTCCTAATAAATCCTTTAAGGCTTTCGGATCTAACTAGTATACTCACAATTTAAACCTCATGGGACCACGGTTGAGTGGACGGCCAGTTGTATATTCAATGTATATATTCATCGTAAAAGAGCACATAAATCCTTTAAAATGGAAAAAAAATATGGCATTCACCGTGATCTTGTGCATATCCTTCTGTTCTGCAAAAGCAATAGTGGGAGTGTCTAAGTAGCACTGCCAACCCAGGCCATGATCTGCGATAGGGTTAAAAAAAAAAACAAGACGCTCTGATAATGATAAATGAGAATATGATGGCAGGTGAGGAATACGATGGCTTTGCTGTCCACAATAGTCAGGCACGGCTTCAGCCTCTCAAACATTAGATATTTAGCTAGCTCCACAATAACACAAATTCAAGACTCAACAATTTTTATAATAATTCAAAAAATTGATTTTCAGATTTCAAAATCTAAAATCAATAAAATAATAACATTTCTTCTCTTTTAAACAAAAACTTGACAAATTTCATACCAAACATTCACTGAATAATTCAATGGAGTTTTCCAAAAACTTGTAGAGCTAGAATCTCCTCCTCACATCAACTACATCATTACTGGAGCTCTGATACCACAATAATGGCAAAAGTATCCTCAGACACGTAATTTTATTAATCAGAAAAAATAATTACATAATTTGATTTTGCAAGAGTTTACACCCAAACATCAAAACACTCTTGCAATGAGCTATTTATAAGCTCCATGTCCTAACTACCCTTAATTATGGATCACTTATTAAATAACAAGTGTCCATTTACAATAAATGCTATTCAAACCAACTAGCTAACAAATATCCTAAATTAGAGCCTAAGATACGACACATTTGGAGAGTCATATCTAGTTACAACAATATACTAATTCTAAATAATTAAACATTGTAGAATAATAATTATTAATTTAATATCTTAAATTAATAATTATTTTATTCTAAGTTTATAACCTATGATAAGATAGTATTTTTGGATCATCTAACAATATTTTGGGCTAATACCATGGTATTGACCCCCGATATTCTTTACTCTTGAATTTCCTTGATTTTCCAACCTATATGCGCTTTTCCTCTTGTGAATGTGTGTGCATACATATACGCTATTTTTTTTTTGTGAACCTGTGTGTATACGTTCCTTTGACAAAGTGAACCTGCGTAGACATCTTAAAATGCTTTACACCATCCTTTTCCTTACACTTCCTCATTCTGATTAGTGAACCTTATTTCCATCTTCCTATTCTTATGTACCAACATCCTATTGCCTTTGAAATGATTTGTTACACTATGAGTTGCCTTTTATCAAAAACTTAGTTGAACTGTGAGTGAGTTTCCATCAAGGACAACAATTGATTCATAGTGCCAACAATCTCCCCCTTTGGACTTGATGGAAACCATGTTGGTGTTGATTACTGCAAGCTGTAGAAACTGTTAAAGCTAACAAGAAACACCAAAATACTCTCCCCCTTTGACATCAAGGGAAAAGGGCAGACCAAGATACTCTCCCCCTTTGATATACATTATGTTGTCCATGCTCCACCTGAGTACATGCAGATTCTGCAAAGATATGTTTCAAAAGAATAACATGACTCTATAACTCAACTGAGTATGACCTCCCTTAGACCAAAGACTCATACATACATCAATCTCCCAACCAGGTGGGGATACATCAAATTTAACTCATCCACCCAACCAAATAGAGATATACCAATTGTTTATACATAGCTAAAATATAGGAATTATTACATCATCCTTCCCATGCATAGTGGGGATACAAAATTACATCATATGTCCAATAGGACTCCTTCAAAAATAGTCTATGAAAGACATAGACATATTAACCCCTAGATATTTTACATGACCTATGCATCAATTGATATGAATATCTTAAACCATTGCTGAAATCAGCAACCATAATGCCAACAATGAAAAATATTTGTGAAGGCTAATGCTTCCCTTGAACCTCTGCTACCTGCGCATTGTCAACAAAACATTCATCAAGGAATCTTCATAAGTCAGATAAAAAAAATGAACAAAGCATATCGTCAGATTGTAATCATAAATATCAGACTGAGCACCCATATCAGAGTCTGACCCACTATTTTTTCTATCAGAAAGATATATATACTTATGCAGCCACAAAAACCTGTGTATATACATGATTGTCCTTCATGAAACCTGCGCATATGAACCTTCTTCTGAAAAACTAGATTTAACAGTAGGATGATGCATCAACTACTCCCAAATTTTGCCTAAGATATTCCAATGTTTCTCTGGGAAGTAGTTTGGTGAATATATTGGCAACCTGTTCTTTGGAGGGAACATACTCAAATTTAACCTTTTGTTCAAGCACTTGTTCTTGTGGAAAATGGTACTTAATGGGTATGTTCTTTGTCTTAGAGTGCATGACAGGATTTTTCAAAATACTGATGGCACTTGTATTATCACATAGAATGGAGATGGGTGGAGTACAGGTGATGTAAATGCCTTGTAATGTTTGCATCATCCAAAGTAGTTGTGTGCATCAAGATGCAACAACCACATATTCTGCTTCAGTTGTAGATAAGGCAATCAAACTTTGTTTCTTGTTAAAGCAAGACACTAATCGTGAACCCATATAGAATGCACCTCCACTAGTGTTCTTTCGATAATCAACATTTCCTACCCAATCTGCATCTGTATATGCATGAAGAGTAAGATATGTATCTTTAGGATACCATAGACCAAACTGTTGAGTTCCTTGAAGATATTTGAATATTCCTTTTACTACCTGAAGATGTGATTCCTTTGGATTTGCTTGGAACCTTCCAACTATTCCTACTGCATGCATGATATCAAGTTTGGTACCTGTTAGATAAAGTAGACTTCTAATCACAAATCTATAAGTTGGTTGGTTTACTACTGGTGATTCATCGTTAGAACTGAGACTACATCATTTTACCATTGGAGTACATACTGGTTTAGAATCTTCCATTCCGTACTTCTTCAAGATCTGTTTGAGATATTTGGTTTGTGAAAGAAAAATACCATCTTTTGTTCCCTATACTGGTAGACCAAGAAAATAAGTAAGTTCACCAAGTAAGGACATTTCAAATTCTTGCTGCATAATTGAAGAAAAGTTCTGACTCATAGATTCTTCATTGCTACCAAAGATGATATCATCAACATAAACAACAATAATTAGTATTTTATCATTTTCAATCTTTGTATATAATTTGTTGTCTGCAGAACCTTTTGTGAAACTTTGTTGTTGTAGATATTTGTCAAGGAAATAATAACAATCCCTTGGAGCCTGTTTCAGACCATAAAGAGCCTTTTTGAGCTTGAATATAAGTTTTGCATCATTTCCTAGAATGAATCCTTCTAGTTGCTCAATATAAACTTCTTATTCTAAATCTCTATTAAGAAAATTTGATTTTACATCATTTGATATAATTTGAATTTTCAAAAACTAGAAAGAGCAAGAAACATTCTTATGGCTTCAAGTCTGGCAACAGGTGCACAAATTTTCTTCAAAATCTATACCTTCTTGTTGAGCATACCCTTTACGAACAAGTCATGCCTTGTTTCTAATAACCTCTCCATTTTCATTCAACTTATTCTTAAATATCCACTTTGTTCCTATAAATTTTTTATCATGAGGTCTAGGAAATAATTCCTAAGTGTTGAGTGTGGAGCATGATTTTGCAGAGGTCTTTGTTTTAGCCGAATGTATACCCCAGGAAGTTTGTACACCCCTCCATGCGGGGCGGTGCGGGGGGTGGGACTTGTCCCCTCGCGGGGGTTCGGGGGGGCCGATCCCCCCTAGCTGGGGGGTCTGGGGGCCAGTGGTCCCCCGGCGAGGGCTCGGGGGCAACGCCCCCGAAGCTAAAAACAGATGTGAAATTGCCTTGTAAAAGTATAGTAATTTCTAGTCAATCTGGGCCATTCATTAGGCGAATGATCTGATGGTAGAACTTATGTTTAGTTTAGGGTTTTTTTCCCTAGTAGGAAACCCCTCTCTTTGTATCAGGGCATTTTATTTGAGGCTGTGAAATAGATGTGTATTCTTTGAGTGAGAAATAGAGGATATTACAATGGACCTGTAGTAGGTTGTGTCTCTTCATTTTTCTGGATAATAGAAAGGAAGGACTGGCTATTCGGGGTGGACGTAGCCCAAAATGGGTGAGCCACCTCTATCTGTGTCTCTCTTGTTTTATGCGTTTTTTGTGTTTATATTTCAACAATATTTTATGTGTTCCATTGCTCCGTAATATATAATTATCTAACAACTGGTATCAGAGCCGAAGGTATATTTGGCTAATAAACTCGTAGGAAAGAAGGGTTCCTTGTTCGAGTGGGAGCAATGGAAGAAGATGGTAAGTTTAGGGTCAATAAATTTAATGGCCAAAACTTCTCGCTATTGAAGATGAAGATGGAAGATTATCTGTATCAGAAAGATCTATACCTACACTTGGGTGGAAAAACAAAGATGGGGACGTGTATGACAGATGAAGAATGGAACCTTCTAGATAGAAAGGCATTCGGAATAGTACGGTTGTGCCTCGCAATGTCGGTCACCTTCAACATTTAGAAGGAAACAACGACAGAGGGTTTGATTAAGGCATTGGAGAAAGTATATGAAAAACCCTCGGCCTCAAACAAGGTATTTCTTATGAAATGGTTATTTAATATGAAGATGTCGGAAGGTGGATCTGTTGCAGACCATTTCAATGATTTTAATACTATTACAAGTCAGTTATGTTCTGTAGGGGTAAAATTTGATGATGAAGTTAGAGCTCTGTTATTCTTGTGCTCATTACCAGAAAGTTGGAATGGTTTAGTAATGGCCATTAGTAACTCTGTTTTTGGATCTAGTACTTTAAAGTTTGATGATGTTGTCGGTGCTATCCTTAGTGAGGAAATGCGACAGAAAAGCTCTGGTGAGACATCAGATAATGCTTTGAGTGCAGAGTCTAAGTGGAAGAAAAATGGAAAGAGGAAAGAGCTCAGGATATCGCAGTAATTCAAGGAAAGGAAGATCCAAGTCTAGATCGGGGATAGTGTGTTGGAAATGCGGAAAGAAAGGACACCTAAAGAAATACTGTAGATCTCGGAAGGGGAAAGAAGGAGATGCACAACAAGAAAAAAATCATGAAGCAAATGTGACAGATGAGGTGTTACAAGATGATTTGATTCTTTCTTTCGAAAATATTACTGATTCCTGGGTGGTAGATTCAGGGGCCTCATTCCATGCCACACCTGATAAGAAATACTTTCATGACTATGTTCAAGGAGATTTTGGACAATTTCATTTGGGTGATGATAAAACCTGTAAAATTGTTGGAATGGGTAAGGTTCTTGTAAAACAACAGAATGGAAACCAATGGCTACTAAAGGAGGTAACGCATGTTCCAGATCTAAAGAAAAATCTAATTTCAATAGGGCAGTTAGGCGGTGAAGGTTGTGTGACAACTTTCACAGATAAAGCTTGGAAGGTTACCAAAGGAGCCCTGGTAATAGAAAAAGGTGAAAAGGTTGGTACATTGTATTTATGCAATGGTATTTCTAACTCTGTTAATGCTTTAACTTCCAAAGGAGTAGATGCAGCATTATAGCATCATAGGCTTGGACACATGAGTGAAAAGGGGATGAAGATTCTTCACTCAAGGAATTTGTTTCTGGGTTTGAAGAATGTTGATTTGGACTTCTGTGAGAATTGCATTTATGGAAAATAGAAGAGAGTCAAATTTCTCAAAGTTGGGAAAGAAAAGAAGAGCGAAAAATTAGAGCTTATGCATACAGATGTATGGGGACCTGCTCAGGTATCATCTCTTGGTGGCTCTCATTATTATGTTACTTTTATTGATGATGCAACTAGAAAAACTTGGATTTATTGTATTAAGAATAAATCTGATGTATTTGATACTTTCAAGAAATGGAAAGCTTTGGTTGAGATTGAGACAGGAAAGAAATTGAAGTGTCTTAGATCAGACAATGGAGGTGAATATTGTAGCAAAGAGTTTGATAGGTACTGTTCAGAGCATGGAATTTGCAGAGAGAAGACAGTTCCAAGAACACCACAAGAAAATGGTGTGTCAGAAAGGATGAATAAAACAATCATGGAGCATGCAAGGTGCATGAGATTGCATGCAGGATTTCCTTTACAATTTTGGGCAGATGCTATGGATACTACTGTTTATCTAATAAACAAAGGGCCTTCAAGTTCCTTGGATGGTGGTGTTCCAGAGGAATCATGGACAGGTAAAAAGGTAAAGTACTCCTTTTTAAAGCCTTTTGGTTGTGAGGCCTTTGTCCATATTTATAAATAAAATAGAACAAAGCTTGAGGCAAAGTCAAAGAAATGTACCTTTATTAGATATGGTGTTAATGATTTTGGTTATCGCTTATATGATTATGAAAATCACAAAATCATTAGGAGCAGAGATGTAATATTCAATGAAAAGGTCTTGTATAAGAATCAGTTGCAGGAAAAGAAACAGGAAAAAGAAAACAAGGAATACACAGTTCTTGATGAAATCACTGAAAAATTAAAGGTGCCTGAAAATAATAATAATCAAGAACCACAAAAACAACAAAAGGCACCAAATACACCTGAAAGTGGTGTTAGAAGATCTACTAGGATAAGTAGACCCCCTGAACGATACTCTCCTTCATTATATTAGTTATTGTTGACTAATTCTAGTGAACCCGAATGTTATGAAGAAGAAATGCAGGTTGAAAGCAGGAAGAAGTGGGAGGTAGCCATGGAAGAAGAGATGGACTCCTTAATGCATAACCAGACTTGGGACTTAGTCAGGTTTCCTGGAGGAAAAACTACATTGCAGAATAAATGGGTTTACAGGCTGAAGGAAGAAGATGGAGGAATACAGAGGTACAAAGCTAGACTTGTGGTGAAGGGGTTTGCACAGAAGAAAGGTATTAATTTTGATGAAATATTTTCTCCTGTTGTTAAAATGACTTCAATCAGAACTATTTTAAGTCTAGTAGCAGTTGAAGATTTGCATCTTGAACAGTTAAACGTAAAGACAACCTTTCTCCATGGGGATTTGGAGGAAGAGATATATATGCAGAAGCCACAAGGATATGAAGTGAAAGGGAAGGAGAAACTAGTGTGCAGGTTGAAGAAGAGCTTGTATGGCTTAAAAGAGGCCCCAAGGCAGTGGTATCTAAAATTTGACAAGTTTATGTCTGAACAAGGTTATACTAGATGTCACTCTGATCATTGTGTTTATCTGAAAAAGCAAAATGATGGCAGCTATATTATATTTTTATTGTATGTAGATGACATGCTTGTTGCAGGGTCTAACATGCAGGAAATAAATGTGCTCAAAATAAAATTGGCAAATTCATTTGCAATGAAGGATTTGGGAGCTGCAAAACAAATCCTTGGTATGAGAATAACTAGAGATAGGAAAAATCGTAAATTAACATTATCTCAGAATGAGTAAATACAAAAGGTGTTGAAAAGATTTAATATGCACAATGAAAAACCAGTTAGTATACATTTTGCTAGCCATTTCAAACTTAGTAAGGAAATGTGCCCAAAGACCCAAGAAGACATGGATTATATGTCTAAAGTTCCATATGCATTAGCAGTTGGAAGCTTAATGTATGAAATGGTCTGCACAAGGCTTGATATTGCACATGAAGTGGGAGTTGTAAGTAGGTACATGAACAATCTAGGAAAGGAACATTGGATGGCAATGAAATGGATTCTTAGATATTTGAAAGGTACCACAAATTAAGCATTACGCTTTGGTGGTTCGAACATTTCTATATAGGGATATGTTCATGCAGATATGGCAGGTGACAGACATAACAGGAGGAACACTACAGGATATGTATTTACTGTTGGTGGAACAACTGTCAGTTGGGTTTCAAAACTCCAAATTGTTGTTGCACTTTCAACAACAGAAGCAGAGTATGTTGCTACTATAGAGGCTAGTAAAGAAATGATTTGGTTACAAAGGTTTATGGGTGAACTGGGTAAGGAGCATGATATGGGCACGTTATACAATGATAGCCAAAGTGCCATTCATCTTGCAAAGAACTCAACATTTCATTTCAGGACTAAACACATATAGCTCAAGTACCATTTCATACGATCAGTGTTGGAAGATGGAGAGTTGAAGCTGGAAAAGATACATACTAGCCAGAATCCTGCAGATATGCTAACAAAGGTTGTAACTAGGGAGAAACTGAGAATATGCTCAGTTTCAGTTGGTCTTCAAGGATGACGATGAAGATGAGAAACAACCAAGTCCAAAGAGGAGTCATTGTCCAGCAAATGAAGCAGCGGTGGAGTTGCTACAATCCTTCTCCAAGTGGGAGATTTTTGAGTGTGGAGCATGATTGTTCAGAGGTCTTTGTTTCAGCTGAATGTATACCCCAGGAAGTTTATACACCCCTCCACGTGGGGGGGTGCCGGGGGGGGGACTTGTCCCCCCCACGGGGGTCGGGGCGGCCGACCCCCCCCCGGCTGGGGGGTCTAGGGCCCAGCGATCCCCCGGCGAGGGCTCAGGGGTAGTGCCCCCGAAGCTAAAAATAGATGTAAAACTACCTTGTAAAAGTATAGTAATTTCTAGTCAATCTGGGTCGTTCATTAGGCGGATGATCTCACGGTAGAACTTATGTTTAGTTTAGGGTTTTTTGCCCTAGAAGGCAACCCCTCTCTTTGTATGAGGGCATTGTATTTGATGCTGTGGAATAGATGTGTATTCTCTGAGCGAGAAATAGAGAAGTGAGATTGTGAGAGAAAACAAAGGATATTACAACAGATTTGTTGTAGGTTGTGTCTCTTCATTTTGCTGGATAATAGAAAGGAAGGACTGGCTATTCGGGGTGGACGTAGCCCAAAATAGGTGAATCACATATATCTGTGTCTCTCTTGTTTTACGCGTTTTCTATGTTTATATTTCTACAATATTTTATGTGTTCCATTGCTCCGTAATATATAATTATCTAACACCAAGTAACATTCTTTTCAATTTAGTCAAGTTCATCATCCATGACCTTAACCCAACATTCATATTTCCTAGCTTCATTTACATTTTATGGTTCTATGGAGGATAGTGATGAAAGATAACTTGTGGTCCCTATAAGAGTTCTTCTTGTTTGTACTCTAGATTCTTTTTATCCTAGAATTTGAGATTCTAGGTGGTTCTTTTGAACATACCTGGATGGAGTTTTTTCCCTATTCATTGTATCTTCTTCTGGTGCTTCATTGGCTTCTTCCTCTATATCATTTTGATTTGATACGAAAATCATTCATCATCTTCCTCATTGTCATAATCCTCTATTGAGTTCATGTGTTCTGGATTTCCGCATGCTTCATCAATTACAATGCCAATGCATTCAACAATTTTTTGAAGTCTTTTATTATAATATTTGTATCCTTTACTTTCAGATGAATAACCAAGAAGAATTCCTTCGTTTGCTCTGGGTACAAACTTACCAAGTTTTTCATCAGCCCTTTTGATGAAACATTTGCTTCCAAAAACTCTAAATTGTTTTACAGTAGGATGCTTACCATACCAAAGTTCATATGTTTTGATCACTATTTACTCGAACATTTTCTTTGTTGAGAATAGTCACAGTTTCAAATGCAACTTCATCCCAAAAGGTTGTAGGAGTTCCAAATTCATCAAGCATAGCTCGAGCCATTTATTTAACAATTATGTTCATTCTTTCCACTATGCCATTTTGTTGAGGAGTTCTGGCGACTGTGAACTCTCTTTTTATTCCATGTTGTTCACAAAAATCAAAGAATTCATCTGATATGAATTCTCCCCCTCGATCAGTTCTGAGACATTTAATTTTTTGATTTAACTCATTTTCAACTAAATCTTTGAAGGCTTTAAAATTTTCAAATGCTTCATCTTTATGCTTTAGTAGACCTATCCAACACATTCTAGAAAAATCATCAATGAATAAAATAAAGTATTCTTCTCTATGAGGTGACTTTTTCGTTTTTGGTCCACATAAATCAGTATGGATGAGTTCAAGAGGCTTACTTGTTGATCCTTATTTTTCAATGAAATTAACTCTGGTTTTCTTACTGACTTGACATGGTTTACATATGGTATTTTCTAGAATGCTGATATTTGGAAGATCACAGATTGCCTTGAGCCTGCATGATTTTATTATTTGAGAAAAGCTTAGATGCCCCAATGTTTTGTGCCATAACCAATTTTCATATGTTTTTCTTAGATAGCATTGTTGTTGTCCTCCTTTGAGTATGTATAATTTTTTTGGAGTTCTTGTAACTTTGATTACGGTCTTTCCTCTATCAATCTCACGAACCACACATCCATTTGATTGAAACACAACTTCATTTCCTTGATCACACATTTGACTAGCACTCACAAGTTATGCTTTAAACCATATACATACATGACATTTCTATATTTAACCTTTTCTTTCAAGAAAATAGAACCTTTACCTTTAATGAAAATTGGTGTGTCATTTCCAAATGAGACATTATTTTCCTTTTCTAAAGCATTATATGAATGAATTTTCTCTTTATCACTTTTCATGTGTTTGGAGCATCCATTGTTGATGTACCACTGATTCTCTTGTTCTTCTGCATACAGAGCTATGCACATCTTTTTGATTGAGATTCCTTCTTTCTCCATATCTTGGAATTTGATGATGTTTTCTCCTTTTGAAGTGTTGGCCGAAATGTTCTCCTGCATTCACATTCTTCATGAACAAAGTTGTTAAAAAAAGAACATTCTATTTCATCTTCAAGAGAAGAAACGTTATTATGGGAAATTTTCTTGATTCCTATTACACTCCTTTGATTTCATGCTTCTCTAATCATGATGGTTTTGTAAGCAACACATTGAGTAGCCTTACATCCAAAATTATGGCATGAAAAACATTGTCCATTAAAGAAGTTTATGCGATCATAGAATCTTTTGGCATTGTTTACCTGTTGGATGATGCTTCTATTGATGTTAATCCTTGGAGTAAATTGAGCATGATTTACCTGATGAGTAATTTGCCTATTTAAATGGAAAAATATGTTACCTGATGAGTACTTTACCATGTTTGTGAAGTCTTTCATTGCGAAGAGTTAAAATGGAAATGAGGCGCGATAGAAGGTTTTGTGTCTTAAGTACACAAACGACTATATTAGGGGTGGGGGTGATTATGCATGTGGGCATAAATATAATATGGATGCTTATGAGGATTTGAGAGATCCTGACGAAGGGAATGAATGCAGGGTTAGGTTGGGTCATGAATGAACCATGCAGAGAGTTTTTAAGTGGCTTATCCATCAGGCATTGGAAATTTGACTCAGAAAAGAGTTAACATCCATGTGATAAAACAGATCATTCCGAAAATTAAAGATCAAAATTCAAGGGGACCCATTGAAAATTTGCTATCAAAGCATGTTTTAATAGGGTGGTAGTTGTGGCCACAATAGAAACTCAAATTTACATCTTGACAATTCCTTCATCAAAATGTCAATGTCTTGCTCCTCTGTGGGAATGTACTCTAACAACATACTCTACCTTAATACACAATCTCTGAAAGGGTGATATCATATATCAATATGCTTGGACTGATCTTGAAAAACAGGATTTTCAAACAGTTTGATACAACTCTGATTATCACAGTAAATCATAGTTGTATCCATCTGCTGAACAAACAAACCAACCGGGATATTCCTCATCTAGATTCCTTCACATGCTGCCTGGCTCACAACCATGTACTCTGCCTCTGACGAACTAAGTGCAACCGATCTCTGTTTCTTGCAATAACAATAAACTACAACTGACCCAATATTGAAGATCCCTCATGATGTGTTCTTCATGTCGGATGGACTCTCTGCCCAATCTGCATTGGTGAAGCCTTGAAGCTTTACTCCCTCTATCTGTCTATACCATAATCCATACTGATAAGTTCCCCTGAGGTATTTTAACACATGCTTTGCCACCTTCCAATATAGCTTGGGAGGCCTAACCATTGCTTGACTAAGCTGGCTAACTGCATAGCACATATCTGGCCATGTGTTCACCAACTACATGAGTGAATCCACAAGCTATCTATAAACATTAGCTTCCACTCCTTCCCCTAAAGTTGCATCCTCCTTCATCCAGTTACCTACTAGAGGAGTCCCATGGGTTTTTTTTCTCTCCATGCAGAATCTCCTGAGTATCTCATTGGCATACTTGCCCCGAGACACAAACAACTCCCCATCTCCCTGTCATACCTCCATGCCAATAAAAATGCATGAGCCCCATGTCCTTCATCTCAAACTCTCTTGTAGGGTCCTCCTTGCAAGACTTGATCAACTGATCATCACCTATCAATATGAGATCATCAGCATAAAGTACAATGAACCACAGTTTTCCTTCCACCACTATGTGGTACAGGTTCACATCTGCTTCACTCTTCGTGAAGCCCAACCCAGTGAAGTAGCTATCTATCCTAGTGTACCAATCATGGGGTGCTTGTTTTAGCCCATACAATGCTCTCTTGAGCTAACACACATGCGAATCACGGTCAAAGGTCTCAAAAACTTCAGGCTACTATATGTACAAATCTTCCTTAATCATGCCATTAAGGAAGGATGTCTTCACATCCATTTGATGTATCTTCCAACCCATCTATGATGATAGTGCCAATATAGATCTAATTGACAAGTACCTTGCAACAAGAGAAAAGGTATCATCATAGTCAATCCCCTCTACCTGTGAAAAGCCACAACCCAAAAATCTAGCCTTATGATTCTCCACGCGACCATCTACAGATTGCTTTACCTTGTAAAGCCAATGAGATCTCACCACTGACTTGTCCTTTGGTCTCAGGATCAAATGTCAAACACTGTTCTGAATTATGGATTCATACTCCTCCACCATGGCATCAACCTAAACTGGTTGCTGCACTGCTACATTAAAGTAAGATAACTCTGTCACAACACATTCGCCCATAAGAGCCATGTATCCAATGTACCTCTCAGATGGCCTCCTCTATCTACGCTGAGAAGTGGGTGCTCCCACATTCTCCCATGCATCATCCAACAATTTTTCGGCCTCTCTCGTTCGCTTTCTTCCCTCTTTGGAAGACTCTGCATAAGTGGATGTCTCCACTCTCGGATCCTCTGCATGTGGTTTCTCCACATCAATATGAGGCTCCTTAACCTTAGGAGCTAAAAGCTCCGAATCAACATGTATCTCAAGCTCCGTCTCAAGGGAAACTCACATGGCCTTCTCCTCATCGAATCTGACATCCTAGCAAACCACTATCATCCTATTGGTTAGAAAGTACACCCGATAGTTGTGAAGTGTATTAGTGTACCCCACAAATATCCCCAAATCTGTTTTCGACTCAAGCTTCTTCCATGCATCTTTGGTCACATGGAAATATATCGATGACCAAAAAATTCTGAAGTGACCAACATCTAGCCTCTTACCAGAATAAGCCTCCTCTGGTGTCTTCATGTCAGGTATCCAATGTGGGCCACAGTTCTAAACATAAACCATTGTGTTGCATGCCTCCACCCACAAATGTAGTGGTAGGCCCTGAACATGCAACATCACCCTCACTACCCCTACTATGCTTCTGTTCTTCCTCTTAGCCACCCCATTTTTATGAGGGTTATCAGGTGCCGTCAACTCTGGTTTAATCCCTTCTATTGCACATAATTTCTTGAAATCATTTGAGACATACTCACCATCGTTATCACTCCATAGAGATTTAACCTTCTTGCTCGACTCTTTCATTTCAATGATTTAAACTCACAAAACTTTGTGAAGTTTTGATCCTTTTTCTACATGAAAAATATCCAACATTTTCGAGAAAAGTCATTAAAAAATATAACATATTACCTATGTTTGGTCGTGGACGCTGTCGATAATGGTCCACACACATCTGAATGGACTCACTCTAGAATAGCCTCTGCTCGACTGCCTCTGTCATGAAAGGAATACTTGGTGTATTTTACCAAAGTACACCCCTTACATGTATAAAATTTCTTAAGTGTACCTTTGGGAATACTGGTAGAGATTTGCTATAATATATTCAAAGCCCCATGATGTAAGTGGCCCAATCGCCTGTGCAACAACTCGCCAATTATCAGCTCTACACCCTTTCTTATTTTGTGCTCAGAGCATCACACTTCTCTACCTCCAGCTTATAGATATTCTTCACCCGAATCCCTATCTTCTTTACTTGACCCGTGGCTATGTGTCGAAGGAATGTCATGCCTTTTGAGAAGATCACATCATAGCCTCTATCCTCAAGCATGGAAATAGATACCAAGTTCTTCTTTAGCCCGGGAACATACATAACATTATTCAAGGTGAGTGGAGCCCCATGCTCCCTCTGAAAAGTAATCGTGCCCAATCTAGTAACACTATACTTCTTGTCATCACCCATCTCGATATGCATCTAGAGATCTTTCTCCTCTAGGTCACTGAATAACTCTTTGTCGCCAATCATGTGGAATGAAGCTCCACTATATAAGTACCATACACTTCCCATAATTGATGACACCATGCATGAAATGAGGGAAAAATCCAATTCTAATTGAGAGGCCAAAGCCTCACCCACCAGTCCTCTTGAGGACTTCTTCTTGGACTTATTGAGTGGACAATTTGAAGCAAAATGGCCCATTTTATGGCAGTGCAACTATTAGGGTCCTAAAATTTTTATAGGATTTCTTGATTATAGCTGATGATTATTATATTTTTGATATTGTAAATAATATTCCATATTGTAAATTATTTCGAAAAAATGTCAAAACCTTAAGAAAAATAAAAAAATATGCTTGCAAGACGAAATGCAGCATTAGAGGATAATTAAGTATGTTTACAATAAATTAATCACATCATGTAAATGTGATTAAATAAAATTATAATAAAGGCCTTGGTACTATAGTTTGATTTTATTATAAGGTTGAAAATGAAAAAAAAGGATTTTGTCACATGGGGTTACACAGTTGCAACTTTCCGACATCCACTCCATTTATTTGTCTCATGATCAGTTGAAACTATGCTTTTTCCTATATGCCACATTGAATTCAAACATTGTTTCCAAACCAATGAGGATGAATTTTCAAAAACAAAAAGAGGTTTTTCTTCCAAAATCCTTATGTACAAAAACCTCTCTCAGTTTTCTAACATATATTATGGTTTGGGATATACAGATGAAGCTTTGCAAACACATTTTCCCAAATTTTCCTATTTAGTCATACTTCTGCAGAACATATTGTGGCCAATAAGAGATGAATATTGAGAAAATGAAGGAGCTTTGTGTTCCTAAGATTCAAAATTACAATAAAATACTTCATATTTTACATAGCCATTACAGAATGAGAGATACATTTAAATCTTTACTACCTATTTTTCAGACTGTACAGTCCTGTTTCAGTCACCGTTTTGAAAAGACTATTGGGAACAGCTGGAGATGCAGTTTTGGAAATAAAGAGAGGTTTATCTAAAGCATATATGTATAGAAAATAACCTCTCTTACTTTTTATAGATCTATCTCAGATTAATATATACAAATGGATGACTGGACCCTATTTTGCAGGATTTCAGGAAGAAAATGTTCAAAGACAATTAGCCACCTCATCAAATAAGAGTTGCAATCAAATTCGAATTTCTCTTCTTTGTTAACATAAATCCATAATGATAGTGTCAAGTAGATACATTAGTTTTGAATGTCCTACATTTCGTTTCTATTTGTGTAAACAGTTTAGGATATTTGTAAAAAGATCTTGAGGCTTTTATCAATATATTTTAGTTTAGAATTTGTACAAATACTTCATCATTTTAAGTAAGAAAGGGTTGGAATTTGTAATGAGAAAGACTACCATTCATTGTAAAGTTTTTTACTGAGTTCAAGTGACCTTTTTCAGTAATACAAGACAATTTGTTTTAGGATTCATGTGTCATATATATTGGTGAAGTGCATCTACCATTTTTTGTTTATTTTCTCTGTCTATCATGCTTATGTATTCTCTATTATGAATTAATCAATAGAAGGTATGATAAATAGGATTCGTTACCTAGAGCACCTTATTTGGCTGTTAATTCTACATGTTTTCCTCTGATATCAAGTTAAAGAATTCATAATTTCTCTTTAGCTTCAATTGAATCTATTTCCCTTCTTCTACTTCATTTCATTTAAATCTAAAGGATCCAATAGTATGCCTAGCTTGCCATGTTTAACTTAAGTTTGATACTTTTGTAAATTGATCATGCCAAGCTCTTTTGGCTCCATTACCCAATGGCCTTTCCTTGTTGTTCCAGCCAAACCAATTAAGAAATGGAACTCTGAGCCTAATAAATATCCTGAAATTCCTTGTAAAAAAAGCTAAATCTCATAGAGAGGTCCCTCTCTGAGTTTAGGAGGGATAGATCCTAAACTCGAAGCAGTTTCGATGTTGTCTCCGTGGTTTTTTATTTAGCATTGAAATTACAGAATGCTAACATAGTGGTGACCATACTGGGGAACAGTTTATATTCATCAAAAAAGTGTATCAAGTTCCAGATTTGATTGCTGATGGTGAACAATGATCAGGCACAAGATGATTGAATTATTCACATGGCGACTCCATGTTTCAAGAATCCGGAGCTCAAAGTTTACATGGATACTCCCTTATCAGAGAATCTAAAATTGTAAAGCACTTATGGTTACCCCATCCATTGTTGATTGCTTTAAAAATGAGTTCAAGAATACAAGGTAGGTATGCTCCTATTGAAAGATCAAGAATTCCAGGTTTTCCAAATCTTATGCCCAACAGTGATTGGTTAACGTATCTTCTATTGTTTAAACATAGAAAAGGATATGATGTTGTTGAACATTTATTGAGGTTTCATATGCACATCCATAAGCTTAAAATCAAATTTCATAAAGATTGTCTGATGAAAAGTTTTATGGCAACTTTGAAGGAAAATGCTAGATCTTGGTATGAAAATCTGCATGCTACTAGTATATGTTCGTTAAAGCATTTTCATACTGTTTTTTGTGAGAAATACAGAGGGGATTATCCATATTTGTTGCTGATTCAAAACTGTTGTGATCATTTCGAAATTTTTATTCAATATCTAGAAGATTACTACGATGATGATTAGTTCACAAATGATGAAATACTAGAGGCTTTAGATGGAAATCCTTTTCAACATTATGAACAAAAAGTAGAAGTCTTGCTTGAATTGTCTTCCCCTCAGGAAGAAACAGAGGATGTATGTTGTCTATATGTTCATGAAGATTCCCCACATGAAATAATTCTTGCAACACCACAACAAACTGATCAGCCATAGGTAAAGGAAGAAATTCAACAACCTGAACCTGATCAAGAAGAGGACAACCGTGAAAATCAGTAGGATATTTCAGATATCATGGATGAACACATTAACACTGTGGTTGTCTCAAGTGTAGAAGATCAAATTAAAGAACAAATTCATTGTGCTAATCAACAATTAAAGGTAATTGAGAATATTGTTGAACATTCATTTTTTGATTCACAATAGTCTTGTGATTCGAAAGAAGAACGAGCAGAGCTTAATCCTCTTGATCCACAAGAACATTTTCAACAAGTAGTGTTTTCTTCAGTGATTAAAGACCAATTAGATTTAAATGATGAATACAGTATGTTGCATGTTTTCCATGATCCTTTGCTCAATTTATTGCATTCATTGGTGAAGGGAGAATTTTCCAAATTCATCAATGTAGCTATTGGATCCAGTGGAAAAGTTGAGTTGTCATTTTCTGAATTTATTTTTCCACCAAAAGAAGTAGAATGCAAACTTCAGTTAAGTATCAATTTTCTTGAATGGTTGCACCAGATGTTTGTTATCACTTGATATGACAGTCATTTTATCAGATTAAAGTAGGTATCAGAGTGCAAATAAGCTCAGTACCTTGAGCATTTGTGTTTTTCAAAGCATTCTTTCCAGTTTCAGTTTCAGGTTACAATACGACTTTCAATTCAGTGTCTATTTCAGATTTCAGTGTGAAGAATGGTTTTGATTTTAGTTTGAGAGTTTTTTAGTGGCAAATATTTTATGGAAAAACAGGTTTTAGGTTTTGGGATCAGCCCAAAGGATTAGGCTACTAGTCTATGGTGTTATTGACACTTTACTAGGAAGTGCCATCCCTAGCTGGAGCCACTGTTAGGGTCCTATAATTTTTATAGGATTGCTTGATTATAGCTGATGATTATTATATTTTGGATATTGTAAATAATATTCCATATTGTAAATTATTTCCAAAAAAGGTCAAAACCTTAAGAAGGCTACTAGTCTACGGAGTTCTTGACACTTCACTAGGAAGTTTCATCCCTAGCTAAAGCCACTGTTAGGGTCCTATAATTTTTATAGGATTGCTTGATTATCGTTGATGATTATTATATTTTGGATATTGTAAGTAATATTCCATATTGTAAATTATTTCCAAAAAATGTCAAAACCTTAAGAAAAATAAAAAAATATGCTTGCAAGGCAAAATGCAGCATTAGAGGATAATTAAGTATGTTTAGATTAAATTAATCACATCATTTAAATGTGATTAAATAAAACTGTAATAAAGGCCTTGGTACTATAGTTTGATTTTATTATAAGGTTGAAAATGACAAAAAGGGATTTTGTCACATGGGGTTAAACAGTTGTAGCTTTCCTACATCCATGTCATTCATCTGTCTCATGATCAATTGAAACTATGCTTTTTCCTATATGCCACATTGACTTCAAACATTGTTTCCAAACCAATGAGGACGAATTTTCAGAAACTGAAAGAGGTTTTTTCTGCCAACATCCTCATGTACAAAAACCTCTCTCATTTTTCTAACAACTATTATGGTTTGGGATATACAGATGAAGCTTTGCAGACATATTTTCCCAAATTTTCCTATTTAGTCATACTTTTGCAGAACATATTGTGGCCAATAAGAGATGAATATTGAGAAAACAGAGGAGGTTTGTGTTCCTAAGTTTCCAAAATACAATAAGCTACTTCATATTTTACACAACTATTACAGAATGAGAGATACATTTACATCTTTACAACCTATTTTTCAGACTGTGCAAAGTCCTATTTCAGTCACCTTTTTGCAGAGAATATTGGGAACCACTGGAGCTGAATTTTCGGAAACTGAGAGAGTTTTTTCTTTTTGTTAACTTGGCAGTACTTCCTCTATTTATATTACTTTTTCAAAATCTTTAACTTCTATTTTCTCCAGGTGGCTTACCTGCCCGAAGGAAACCAGATAACCACATGTCTGCATTAAACCCTGTCCAAAATTTAAAGAGGTTTATTGCTATCCATCTAGCATCACTGTTTATATGCCGAATGATTCATTCAAGCGTGGCTTAGATTTCTTTGATGGATAATCAGAAATAAATTGCAAACCAGCGATCGATAACATGGAAGGAAAGGCTTTAATGTTTGTTTTAAAAATCTTCGATCACCGAAAGGTGATACAATGCATGCAAAACCCTTTTAAATATACTCTCGGGATATGCACCTTATTAATGCATCGCAATCGGGGAATGGATTTTGGTTTTATTTTCGTGTCAATGCAATTTCGCTGATCGCCGATTGCGATATGTCTTATCGCATCGGAGGATTCAAGTGTGCCTTTAATCATGTGTTGACTTGTTATTTCCGATCGCCGATGGCGATATGATTTATCGCATCGGAGAAATTAAGGGGCTTTATTACATTATGCTTTATCATTTGACTTCCCTGATATCTGATTGCGATTTCCTTTTCAGATCAGAGAGAATGGATGTGTTTTGTGTATGCTTCCTTTGTTGTTGTGATATGCGATCTTCCGATCGCTTTATCGTAATAACAAATAATTTTTAAATTTTTTAAAGACCCGCTTTATTTCTATTCAAAAGGCTTTTAAAATAGTTCATTTGTCTTAAGTCTTTTGATAAGGGTTTTTCTTATGATAGGTTAATACCAATTTATTTACACATCTAATTTTATTATAAAAGGGACCCATTTCATATTATGATTTTATATAAAAAAATTATGAAATGGGGGGTTGTTGTATAGCACAACAATTGGCGATTCACTGGGAGAAACAGTTAACTCTGGGAAAGTAATATAATACTTAAACTTTCTTAATCTGAAAATCTTAAATAATGGAGAAAATATAATATAATTAGATAATCATAGATCTTGAAAGTAATGTTAACTATTTTTGCTATTTCCTTCTCTTGTTAGAATTAAATCATTCTAAGTTTTAAGTAAACTTTAATTGGTTGATAATGATAAAACAAAAAACTTTTCCAACTTAGATTTTATAATGACTCCTTTATTATAGGTAGAGCCTCTGCTGCCCGCAAACATTTATAGTCTTGACAGGGTTACCTTCTAACCATTTGACCATTCATTTTTCCATCCATTTCAGAGTGTAATTAAAAATAATGAATCAAAAAGATATGTTTCCATATTTTTGTATCACTTTTTCCTTTTTTCCTTATTTTGTAAGATAAAAAGCCATTGTCCTAGTTTGATGGCCAGCTGTTGACAATGTCATTCACTGGTTGTAATTTAACTGAACAAGCCGGCTCGTGATGAGACCTCTTGTCTTATAATTATAAGCCATTACCCTGTTTTGGTATGCAGTGATGGTAATGTGAGTTGAACTATTCCCCTATGATCATGGTAAAAAGGCCTATAATAAGACCTCTTATGTTATATCAGATATATTTTAGAATTACACTCTGAGTAATTATAAACTTTGACGGATGGGATGAACAATTTTCTCCTTAAGAGAATATGGATGATAGGGTGAGAGTTGTAGATGCTAAGATTGAATCAGTTTCTGTTTTGTATTGATAATTGTTTTCAGGATTTTAAAACTTTAAAATGATTTACAATATTTCTAAGTTTTGAGAACATTTCACAAAAATAAAATGGGGTTTTCAGAGTCTAATTATACCTAATTTCCTAGAATTTTATTTTTTCTTTAAGGCTTCCATTTCTTAAAATAAAATATCAAAACTATTTTCTTTTGAGTAACTTTTCAACGTGGCAAAGACCAATGGGAGGCTTTTCACAACTTTATTTTCCTAGGATTTTAAACAAAATAAGTTATTCACACAAATTCTACTAAAATTTGAATATTTACAAAGGGAGAAGGGGTTACATCCTCAATTGAAGATTTTTTTTCAAGATAAGGCCATTGAGAGGAAGAGAATCTCTCTTTCCTAACAGATCTTGCAATATGAATGTAGAAGGGCCTATCTTCTCGCTGATTTGGAATGGTCCAAGCCACATTTTCTGGAACTTAGTATGTTTTCCTTTATCCTCATGGGCTTTGTCCCACTTCAAAACTAGATCACCAACTTGTAAATGTTTTGGGCCAGTTGAAGTTGTATCGAAAGATGACTTAATAATCTGCTGATGTTTTGCATGTATAATTCGGGCTTTTTCCCTTTCTTCTTCTAGTTTCAAGATTTGATCATGTCTTAGTTGAATAGAAGATGAGGGACTTTCTTCAATAAACTGCACTAAAGCTAGTGATGGAAGTACTAAGTTTGCTGGTATGACAGCTTCCTTTCCATACACTAGATTAAATGGAGAAGTGCCTATGGAGGCCTTCTGTGTTATTCGGTCAGCCCATAGTGCAAATATCAAAGATTTATGCCAGTTTTTATGATTCTGCTCGATAGTTCTCTTAATGATTTTGATAAGATTTTTATTGGTGGATTCTGCTAAACCATTACCCTAAGGGTAGTAGTTCGCAGAATACTTCAATTTAAATCCCCTTTTGATAGCAAATTCAAATATAGAATTTCCAGAGAAATAAGATGCATTATCAAAAATAAGAGCGTTTGGGACACCAAACCTGGTAATAATGAACTGATCTATGAATTCAATGATTGCTTCAGAGTTTGTTGTCTTCAAAGGAATTGCTTCAACCCACTTAGTAAAGTAATCAGTAGCTGTAAGGATATACCTATGTTGTTTGGATGAATGTGGAGTGATTTCTCCAATGATGTCCAATCCCCATTGTTCAAAAGGTTGTTCAATGTTGACTGGTTGCAAAGGGAAAGCTGGCTTCCTTTGTCTTCCACTAGTGGTTTGACAACTTTGGCATTTCCTTACATATTCATGAGTATCTCTGAATAGGGTGGGCCAATAATTTCTAGCATGAATGATTTTGTGAGCTGTTGTATCAACTCCAAAATGTCCTCCTGTTGGTCCGTCATGTAGCTCCTGCAAGACCTTTTGCGCTTCAGGTTTTTCTAAGCATCTTAACAAAATTGAATCATAATTTCGTCTAAATAATACATCATCTACAATTATGAAGTTTTTTTCTTTCAATCTTATGGCACGTTTGTTTTTATAGGAAAGATTAGAAGGAGCATATCCATTTTTCAAATAGAAAATCATATCTGCATATTGAGATTCAGGATCAGTGATACTTATCTGATTGATTTCTTCAGTATATTTTGTACCTTTAGGTTCCTGAATATTGGATGCTCCTGCTAACAACCTGCAAAAACCTTGGCCTTTGACAATCTTTGCTGGTTTAATTTCCAAGTCATATTCTTGTAATGTTGTGACCCAATTTGCTCTCTTTTCTCCTAATTCCCTTTGAACTAGTAATTGTCTTACTGCCGAAAAAGGGACTGTAACTTTTTTGTGAGCTTTTAGGAGAAAGGGTATGTAGTGTTTAATGGCTTTGTACACAGCAAAGGCTTGATTTTTAACTTCTGAGTAATTAATTTTAGCACCTTGAAGGTTTGAGCTATAAAATGAGATTGGTGCTTCCAAGTTTTGATTGTTAATTTGTGTCAGCGCTGCTGCATAAGATGAATCAGATGCAAGGGTATATAACATGAAATGATTTGAAAAGTTAGGAGTGCTTAAAACAGGGGCATTTATGATTGATTGTTTGATGGAATCAAATGCCTCTTTTTCTGCAGGCCCCCATTTAAACACTGAATTTTTCTTGATCATGGTTTCTAATGGCAAAACAATATGAGAGAAATCTGGAACAAATATTTTTACAAGTTAATTTGACCTAAAAATGATTCTATGGATTTTTTATTGTGAGGGAATGGAATATCAGAAATCTCTTTGATTCTATCTGGATCAATATAAATGCCATCCTTTGAAACAATGAATCCCAAGAGCTTACCTTGATTAAGATCAAAAAATGACTTCTTTGGATTGAGTGAGATACCATGCCTTTTGCAGCGTTCAAAAATTTGTTTCAAATCATGTAAATGATTTGATCTTTTCTTGGATAATACCGTAATGTCATCTAAATAGATATCAACTGATCTATTGATCAATCCTTTGAATGCTATGTCCTTTTCTCTTTGGAATGTAGCTCCAGCATTGATAAGTCCGAAAGGCCTTTTTTGGTAGGCATAAGTTCCCCACTTGGTTCTAAAAGTAGTTTTGAGCCTATTGTCAGGGTGTACCAAAATTTGGTTATACCCTGAAAAACCATCTCAAAAGGACAATAATTCAGAACCGGCTACTGAATGGAGTGTCTGCTCCATGGTAGGTAACGAGAAGTTATACTTTTGGCTTGCTTTGTTAAGATTTCTGAAATCGATAAAAATTCTAATGTCTCAATTTTTCTTCCTTACTGGCACCATATTGGAAACCCAATTTGAATGTCTAACATGAAAAATTATCTTAGCTTTCAAGAGTTTGTTTAATTCAGCTTTTATTTGACTCTCTAAGTTAGGATGAATCTTCCTTAACTTCTGTTGTACTGGTTTTTGTTCAGAAAGCATTGGAATAGTATGTTGAATGATGGATGTATCGTATGTTTTCAAATCATCATATTTCCAAGTGAAGACATTTTTATATTTATGAAATAATCTAATGAATGCAATTATTTCTTCTAAAGAAAGTCCTTATCCTAGATTGATGTTTTGTGGGTTATGCTCATTACCCAGGTTTATCAATTCAAATCTCAAAGTAGAACTCTGGAGATTTGAATTAGTAACATGTTTAAACCTGTCTTTGATGTCATAAAGATCTTCAAGCTTAACCACTGGTTTAGGTATTGAGTTTTCTTCAAATTTTTCCTTCATTTGAAGAACATGGTTGCTTTCACCAATAATTTGATCATCATAGGATTTTTCAGAAGTTAAGAAATTTAAAATGTCTTCATCGTGATTGAACACTCGCCAATTAGTGACATTATTAGGAATTGATGGTCTAAAAATTAACTCTACTGAAAATTTGTCTGGGTTGTAATCTTCAGATGGAAGGAGCTTGGAAGCAACATTAGCTAGTAAATCTTCTACTGTATTATGTGATCTAGGAATGGGAGAAATATCGAATGCTAAAAATTGAGATATAAGGTCCTATACCAAAGGCTGGTAGTGTTTAAGGTGACTAGAAAGGCAATGAATAGTATCGCTGACTTGTTTTATAATAATTTCTGAATGACCGAACACTTTCAAATGTTGAACTTTAAGACCAATTACTTTGTAGAGTCCTTGAATTAAGGCTTCATATTCAGTTGTATTGTTTATGCATTCAAATTCCAACATGCATGATGACATGGTCTTTTATCCCTCAGGACTAACTAAAATACATCCTGCTCCTGCACCTTCACTAGATTTAGACCCATCAAAATATAATGACCAAAACAAAGATTTATCTATAGTTTTATTTACAGTTTCATCAACAATTTTAACACATCTTGACATATATGTTTGTGAAAAAAAATTCGATTTGAGATCTGAAATTATTAACTAAGAAACGTGATGGTTGAGCGGTAAAATTGCCGAAAAATGATTCAAATGAGTAATTCCCCAAAATATAATTATTGAATGCTATTTCTTGATTTTCTTGTTCGAACTCAGTAAAAGTATGGGTCATGTGTTTTTCTCGATCAATTTTGATCTGATTTGGCTTTCCTTTATAAGGCAGCCACATATGAGACCAATCAGTGGAAATATAACCATGAAGTTTTTCAAACCAGTCACTACTCAAAATCAAGCCATAGAATTCAGGTATATCAGCGATTATAATATCGACTATCTGAACCACTCTTGGATCAGTTGATAACCTAATCATGACTGAGTTGATTTCTCCTAAAACCTGGACCTTAGTTCTATCCAACTGGACCATATGAATTGCAAACTTTTGGGGTTCAATGTTCAGTTTGGAACAAACTGAAGCTGGCATCGTATTAGAGGAAGCCCTTGAGTCGATCAAACAGTTGTGTAGATTTTTGTTATAGATTTCATAGGTTAAGAAGAAACGAGGGGTATGAGAATTTGATCTATCTTTGATTAAAACAGCTTCAGTAGCTTCTACTCTACCAGGAGGTGGTTTACCCGCTTCATTAGCAGCTTTGGATAACACAACATTTGGAAGAGGAGAATAAGGTACAACATCTAACTCTTTAAGTAGCAATTTTTGTTGATGTTTGAGTTTACTAAGCTCAAACATAGTGATATTTGCCTTTGTTTTCTTCATGTCTTCAATAATGTTGTAGTCCATTGAATCTATAACTACTAATGCTTTAGATGTTGGAGATGGATTTGAAGCTGATGGATGATTTTGGGAAGGTATCGCTGTAGATTTCTTTATGGGAACTTTTTCCTTGGTAGTAGTACCTGCATTCTTTTTCTTTTGAGTTATCTGAATAGGTTTAGTAGTACCCTTGCTCCTGGTAGCTACAGGGAAAGCTTCCTGTTCATTTTCTATATCAAAATTAGGCAAAATAAAGTCCCACATCCCATGACATTCTACAGCTTCCTCCTCTTTAGGTTCTTCAAATGATAAAATTGTTTCTTCCTCTTCTTCCTCTTCGGGATCTGAGTCTGCATTGGATATAGCATTTGGTGGTTTTGATTCGGGTTTCTTAAAATTTCTAAATGGCCTTTTTGTTGAAGTCTCAACTACTTTTTTTTTTTATTTCTACCATTTCGTTTGACATAGTCTTGAGAACGTTTTGGAGACCCTCCATATCATATGGGTCTTTAGGTATTTTCTTCTTTGAATCATCTTTGAAAGAAACTTTTTTGGATTTTCTGTCGACAAGAGCAGCCTTCTTTTCTAAAGCAATATTGCGTTTCTCTACAGCAAGTGCCTCTTTCATCTTTTCAGCTAGAGTTGGCTTTGCAGCTCTATCTACAAAAATAGCTATATTTGAAGGTAGGGCTGTTATGTACCATTCGCTTCTAATTTTCTCAATAGGTTTAGAGGCAGTTGGAATCTTATTCAAGAGCTTATTAAATCGGGAATTGAACTCATTTATAGTTTCTTTAGATTCTATCCTAAGATTCGAGAGATCATTGATAACGTTGCTAGGGATTTGTCATCGCCATATTTAGTCAAGAACTGTTCTTGAAAAATGTTCCAACTTCTAATGGATCCTGAGGGCAAGGAAAAATACCAAGACCCATTTGATCCTTGTAAAGTATAAGGGAAACGCCTAACAAAAACATCTTCCTCTGTCACTCATTTTAAGTTAATTGCCAACATGAAGTTGTTAATATGCTCATCGGCTTGTATTCTTGCATCTGGATTAAATTTCGACAACCATTTTTCAGGATGTGCTGGTAATGGATGTAATTGTGTAGGCATCGTGACTGCACCAGGATTATTCCATGGATTTTGAGCTTGAGCCATTGTAGAACTAATACTAGATGATATCACTGATGAAGTTCCAGGTGGTTGGGAAGGAGAAGATATGGAAGTTCGAGGTGTTGAAGCTCCTGATCCCTGTTGAACAACAATGTGTAATGGAGGATTTGGTGGTTGACTTCGCACTGGAGAAGATGAAATGGAGGATGGTGATGAGATAGTCTCACTATCAGATCCTTCAGTTGTCTTTCTTGCCCTTTTCCTTTTAGGTAAGGGAAACTCAATAGGTTCAATACCAAGCTTCCGACTCTAAAGTCTGGTGAGATGGTGAGGTGGAATGAATTGTGAAGTCTCACTACCTTAAGATATCTCAGATTTTTGTGGTGATATTGAAAAGCCTTGAAGTTTATGGATAAGAGACTGAACTTCAGGAGACTCTGGAGTTAATCGTTCTAGGATATGTTGGGGTTGAGCAGTGGTAGTTGTCTCCTCTTCTTCTCGTTTGAAGACTGGAGTTCCAGCATGCAAAGGAGAGATCAGAGGTGAGGTGGAGGGAGATTTACTCTTAGAATGGGTTTTAGGTTTGGGTTTGCTCACCATTCACAATTCATGCCCTCCCTCTAGTGCCAAAAAGGTTGATGCCTCGAAAATCATTGCATCAACATCGGGGAAAACCACCCGGTCCGAACCTTAAAAGCAACTCCTTTCCCATTTGGTGTGGTGGCCCCAACTGGATATAATGGGAACAGTTTCCCAATGGTTTGTAAATAGGATGGATAAGTGGTTGATTTTCTATTATCTAATGATAATGATGGGTGATTTATTATAAAATGCAAAATAATAAACAACTAATCTATCCCGGGAAATTTCCACTTTAGTGCAACTTTTGATGATCTTTACCTACAAACAGGCATATAGATGACTCCATTGATAAACAAAGACATTCATTTATATGATAATTACTTTGTTCAAGTAGTTGAACAAAGTAATCATAAAAACATTATTACACTATTCTTCATATATCATTGACATAAATATGATTGAAAGAATAACATTCCTTAAACATTCAGTAGTGATAAGTATAAGGACTGTCGTTAAAACACATACATATATCCCATGATAACAAGATTGAATAAATGTTGATTCATATAAAAGAATGGAGCAAAGACATAGATAATAGTACCATATGTAATTTGAATCCCTGCCGATATCAATCGCATTCAGATTCCATCTTCTAACTTAGAAATACTCTCACAAAAAGCACTTGTGCATATCTCATCAAAGCAATATTCATTAAAATTCAGAATATAGGCCCAGTATTTATAAAAAATATATATATCAAAATCACAATAGTATGAGTTCCCGGTCCAAGTTTTTATACAAAAATTAAGGACCCTTTCTAAAGACATGAAAGGGTCTATAAATACTATCTAAGCTAGCTAATTATGAAATAAAAATTCTATTAGGTGGTATAACCAAATCATGAAAATCTCCTTGAAATAGGCCTTCTTGCAGTCGGTAGAATGATTCACTGTTTTGGCCGATCATCCTTTGGCTTGAGCTGGCAGATAGCAAGCAATGTTGCAATTTTGGAGGGTGACTTAGACGTGAATGTAGTTGGGCTGAATACATAGCATCATGAATTTCAGGAATCATGTAACTGATTGCATTGATTAAACATTTCTGTGCTACCCTTTGACTATATGGTTTAACTAAGAAGAACGAAAAGGTGTCCCAAGTTAAACTTTGAATGCCTACTATTAATCTATCCTCTTGTTCTAAATCATGTTTGCATGATTGTTCCAATGCTTTGGCTGATGGTAGTTTACCTGGAGTGCACTATGAAATTAGATTAGACAAATAAAGAGTATCATTGATTAACTCAATTAAATTACTGGTTGTCGATCTACATCTTGAAGTTTTCCTTTCTGGTTTCATCAATTGTGATTGCCATTCTAGGAAACGAATTTCCTTGTGTGATTCTAGAATTTTAGGCAGATTTGCAGCTTGCCCTTCACTGGTTTCTTGCCAGGCAAGAAAGTTTGTTAACGTTTCATCGACCTGTTCCAAATTTTGTCTCGCGTCCACTGATTTGTCAATCATTGATGAAGAAATCTCACAAAGGGGCTTGGCAAGGGCAATATTATGACATAGTAAATTTAACTATTTAATCAATGCTTTATTGATCTAGAGAGCTTCAGATCTGAACTCTGTTGGTTGAGGAAAACTTCTGAACTTTTCTACCTGTTGTGATAGTTGAGCGATTTTCTCATCTTTGGTTTTGCTCATTTGTTCATTCCTTGTCTTCAGCTTGGCCAATGCTAAGGATAATTCCTTTTGTTTCTGTACTATGCTTTAGTCTATCCTCTACTACTCCTTGAGCAATTACTCGTTTAATTGGTTGTTTACTTGTTGTTGTGCTGCTAACTGTTGTTCTAATTGCTCTATTCTCTGCTATCTTTTGGATACCTATGCCTCCAATGAAACAATTGTCTGATCTTTTTCCTTAAGTAAATTGCTCACTTCTGATGCTTTATCCATAGTGGCTGCCGAGTATGCCCCAACATATTGAGAGAGTTTCATGAGGTCTTCGGAAGGATTGAATTCTTCTTTCCATACCACATTGGCCATCTCTGTTTATGCAGGTAAAAGGGAAGATTGATCAATCCTTCTCTTTTTCATTTGTCTTTTTATTACAGCCTTATGCTTAGAGCTATAAATGAGATCTAAAGGTGGTATTTCTTCTATATGCAAAACAATTTCATCTGATGGATCCTTAGGAATTATCTCTACATTTTTACTTATGGGTAGGCCACTGGTTCCTTTAGTTGGAACTGTATCTGTTGTTGTCTTGTGACCAATTGTCACTTCAGGCATGCTAAAACCTTGTGAATTCTCAGGATTGCTTATAATGGAATCGAACAACTGCATTCTTTAAGGAGATTGGGATCAATCTGAGTATCTATGTCCATGTGTTCACTACCTTTTTCCCGTTCTTTCTCCAGTTCTGGAAATTGTCTTTTCTCAGGAATTTTTTCCACAACAGGAGATTTGTCAATAGTTTGCTATTTAGGATCGCTTGAATGGATTGTTGGGGTGGTGGCTAACAAGTCTAGAGGCAAAGTTTGCAACCTCTGTTCTCTAAGCCTATTAAACAATTCCAGCCCTTCATCTTGATACTTGATCTTGGCCAATGTTTTTACCTGAAACAATGATTCTGCTGAGGAAAACAGGTCATCAAATTCATCGTTTTGATGATCAAACTTTGTAAGTTTGGCTTGTTCAAGAACATTATTGGAAACTTTTCTCAGATCATATTGTCTGTTGGGGATCGTTGCAAGATTTAACATTTGTATATTTTCTGCCTCCTTTTCTGCGTGTTTGTAATCATGGAGAGTGTAAATACTACATCTTAAAGGAAATGTAGGCCATACCTATTTCTTAAATTTCTAAGAGTTTTGGATGTCCCTTATGTTGTTATCTGGTAGGCCAATTCCCGAGCTAACAGCTTATCAGGCACGTACAGGGGAAGGACATGGGGTTTTGTAAGGCTACCAAAAAGCCTTATATAAGTGAATTTGTCTTCTCTGAACCAATTAGCTACTGTAGTCAAGTCGATCCCTACTTCCTCGGAAATCCTGGGGGTAGGCTTATCAAAAATAGCATAGTAGACAGGCAACATAAAACCATGGCAAATTTGGTACAAATGATTTTTGTAGTGAGCCTTCCATAACATTTGATGATAAATATGGATTGGCTTAGGGTCTTGGGGCGTCCATCTCCATCCAAGTACCAGATATTCAGAGTTAAAACAAAGAGTATCCATAATATAAGCACTGTAATAAAAAGGGGGAATGGTCCTCGTAGTTTTGCATGAATTTGATTTGAATTCAAGAATAGCTGTGGCTAATTTGTCGAACAAAATGTTTGCCCAATCCATCACATAACTATTGACTGTTGCTTCCATTAAAGGGACCATTTCAATGGTAAACTTAGCAGAGTCATGTATCTGCCACATTCTACACATCATAGCCCTGGCATAACAGTAAGGAGAAGTCAATGAGTCCACAGATACTTACCTGATGATTCATTTTTGTGCTTCTTGGGATTCTGTCTCCACTGCTTAATCGAGGCTGATTCTGTCTTGTTTTCATTTGAAGCTGTGTTGTACCTCTTTTCAGGCTCAGGCAAGTGATACATTTTCCTTAGATCATCAGGCTGAAATGAGCCAAATATCCTCCCATCAATCGTGCGAAATGTTCTGTTTGAGACTGGAATTTCCTCTACTACCCATCTTAGTACATCAATATATGTGAGAATTTTTTCTCGTGTTGCTATTCTATGCAAATATGAATAAGATAAATCTTTGAGGGATGCTTTCGATTTGCTAGTTGAGTTAGCTGTGGCTTCTTCTGATATTTCTTCATGCTCCTCTGCTTCTATTAAATTGTAGATGCTCTCCCAGCTAGTGTTTCCAAGACCTAGGCACGTAGTGTCTGAAATTGTTAAAATTGGCAACTAGGGAAAAACTTCATGTGGGTCATCTTATTCATGGCTGATAATATTGTTATTAGATTCCTCTCATTGAGAGGTGTAGGATTGATATAAATATCATCTGATTCCGATAAGTATTCATGGAGATATGAATTTATTTTGATTATGGAATTATTATCAAGTCGACCTACAACTCATGTAGGCTCAGAAGCCCAACAGTCGCATCTATTCACCCACCAACGTTGTGTATAAATATAAAAGGACTTTTCCTCATTTGGACTCACTCATCTCATCACATCTCTCTCTCTCTCTCTACTGCGCAGATATGAGTCTCTTCTCTACTGCGCTGAAATGGGTCTCTCTCTCTCACACATGTGAAGCCGGAAGCTGTTGAATTTGAAGCTGCAACTGTAGAAGTAAAGATTGACTTGCGTGGCCTAGAAGATCTCCTCTTTGGAACTGCGTTGTAGGTTCATCTGAACCTCCTTTGAAAGCCGCAACTTTTGGTGGTGGAATGAAGTCAATCCGACGAACGGTTTGCAAGATATCGACTGCCCTAGTTTGAAGCCGGAAACTACTGAAACTGAAGCTACAACTGTAGAAGTAAAGATTGACTTGCGTGGCCTAGAAGATCTCCTCATTTGAACTGCGCTGTAGGTTCATCTGAACCTCCTCTGGAAGCCAAAACTTTTGGTGGTGGAATGAAGTCAATCCAACTGTCGGTTTGTGAGATATGGTCTGCCCTAGTTTGATAATGAAGCCGCTAATGCTGATGCTACTGATCTAGGGTTTGCTACTGCTGATATGAATCAGATTTATTGTACTATTTCTCTCTGCTGAATTATTGAAGATAAAAGAAGATTTGATCAAAGGGTTTCCCCACACATTGTGGGGTTTGTCCCTGGCTAGCCGCCACATCTTTTTTCTCTTGTCTTGGCTTGTTTTCTGTCGATCGTTTAATGTTCTATCTGCACTTTACTTTATGTACATGTGATTGCTAATCGGTGGAATATAATAAGAAAAAGAAGTAAACTATTATAAGCATAGAACATACCATAATTTAACATGGTATCGGAGCTGAGGTGAAGACAAAGCCCGAGCAAGAGCAAGAGCAATCATTGAAGAGAAGATTGGTAAGGCTATCTTAAAAGAACTATGGGGTCCTCAACACTCTTTCCTGCCGAAGACAAGCTGCGTGAGAAAGCTGACTATCACGGATGGAATATGTCTATCGATCTAACCCTTGAATATCAAGGAGTGTTGGACCATGTAAGAGGCAATATTGTTGAGCCTTCATCAAATGCATCTGCTGCTGCCTGGAAAAAATGGAAAAATGGAGAAGTCAAAACAAAGAAGATCATCCAGGACTCTATCGACAAGCGCTTGGTGGCCTACACCTCTGATTTAGACACCTCCAAGGAAATCTACGATAGAGTGGTGAGTTTATTTAAAATTAATGATGCAAATCAAGTTTTGTTTCTTAGAAATAAGCTGAGGGAAATCAAGAAGGGTAAAGATGAAAGTATGCAAGCATACTTCTTAAGAATCATCGAGATCAAGAACGATCTCCTATCTATTGGGGAAACCATTACTGACAGAGAAATGGCACTCACAACTCTCGGAGGATTACCATCTAAATGGTATGTGTTCAGGACTACTCTTCTGAACAATAATGTAATTCCTAGTTTCGATGAATTAATGGCTAGATGCATTCAAGAAGAAACAAGGGAAGAAGTGCAAGAAATGCCCATGCCTAAAGGTCCTCCTACTGCCTTTTCTCCTCATGCTAAGAAAAGAAATAATTCCGGGACTAAATCAAAAGGAAATGCTAGACCTAAGGGTGGAAGAAAAGGATGATGTTACATCTGCGATAAAGAAGGTCACTATGCTAGGGAGTGCCCTGATAGAAAGGACTCACACCAGGATGATGATCAAAATCCCTCTGATGGCAAATCAAAGGAATGACAAATTCAACAACAAAGGTAAGAGGAGAGCTGGGGATCGAGGAAGAGGACAGCCATTCAAGAAGGCTAGAAATTCCAGGATGTATTAAATGCACATGACCTCAAAAAGAACCTAGCGTCCATCTCGGTAATGGAAGACAAAGGCTACAAGGTAACCTTCAGCAATGGCAAGGTATGTATATGGAAAAATAATGTTAAAGATGCCTTTACTCTTGGGTTTAGTGTTGATTCATTATATCAGGTTGATGGAAGTCTGCTAGGTGTCATGTCTTATGACACATCTCTTCAGTTCGAACTTTGGCATTAGAGGTTTGCCCCCCTTCATTATAAAGCTATACTCGGTGTAAGACAAATGGTGACAGGGATGCCCGAATTTTGAGTAGAGAAAGAAGGTGTATGTCCAGGATGTGCCGAAGGAAAGCTCAAAAGGGGACCATTCCCCTCAAGCCAAAGCAAGACCTCTGATATATTATAATTGGTTCACTCAGGCATACCTGAGGTTGGCATTAAGAGGGAGACTACTACACCACATACTCCTGAGCAGAATGGTGTGGTGGGAAGGAAGAACTGCATGATGATGGAAGCTGTTTGGGCCATGCTACATGATCAAAGACTTCCGATGTTTCTATGGGCTGAAACTATAATCACCATCGTATATGTACAAAATCGATGCCCTCATCAAGCATTGGGTTCTAAGACTCCTGAAGAAAAGTTCACCGCAAGGTGAACAATCTTCCGACTTTGAGGAGCTCTCAAGAAGCCGACACCGAGGAACCGAAAGAAAAGGATGATGAATAAATGCCTGATGCAGAAGAACCCATGGATCTGATTGATTCTCATCCACATGAGCCTTCCTCTTCTAGGAAGAGGCCTTCATGGCTTAGGGGGATACTTGATGATGCTGAAGGACATGCTGCACCCTGAGGAACCTTTAGTCAAAGTAAGAAACTTAACAGGTATACAAAATGAACCTTCATCATTCTCAGATGTCATCAAGCATTAACTATGGAAGGATGCTATGACCATAGAATATGAGTCTATTATGGAGAATGATGTCTGGGAAGTAGTTCCCAGACCCTGGACAAGACAATTGTTACTTCAAAATGGCTTTACAAGATAAAGCATGCAACAAATGGAAGTATGGAAAAGTATAAGGTTCATTTTGTTGCTCGTGGTTTATCCTAGAAGGGAGGTATAGACTATGATATTTGCACCTGTTGCTAGATATACGACCATCCGCTTGATCATAGCCCTTGTGGCTTCACAAGGATGGAACCTACATCAGATGGATGTCAAGGCTGCGTTCTTGCATGGCTCGATCAAAGAAGAGGTCTATGTGGAGCAACCCGAAGGATTTGAGATTTATGATCGAAAATCTCATATATGCAGGTTCAAGAAAGCTCTGTATGGGCTGAAGCAAGCACCCCGAGCATGGTATGAGAGGATCGATAGCTACTTGATGAAGCTGGGATTCACTAGGAGTGAAGCCGATCCCAACCTTTACTTTAAGGTTGAAGATGACAAGCCTCTCATACTGGTGTTGTATGTGGATGACCTCTTTCTATCAGGTGCAAACCCTCTCATTAACAAATGTAAGAGAGAGATGGCTTCTGAATTTGAAATGAAGGACCAAGGACTTGAAGTGTGGCAGAAGCCAAGGGAAATTTTCCTATCTCAAGTAAAATATGTGGTAAATATATTGGAAATATTCGGTATGATGGACTGCAAGCCTGTGACTACCTCGAGGATCTTAACTTTTAGAAGTTATATGGTAATGATGTCGGACCAGACTTGGGAAATGCCTATGAGTTTCAAAAACTCATTTGCATTGATGTTCTTGGTGAACCTTCGTCCGAACATATGTTTTGCAGTTAGCATTGTGAGCTCATATTTGTTTGAGCCTCACTGGATTGATGCCAGGAATCTTCTGAGATGTCTTCAGGACACAATCTCTCATGGATTAAGATACACTGCCAGAGATATGAGACTACTTGGATATACTGATGTTGATTGGGCAGGCAGTGTGGTGGACCGTAAGAGCACTTCTGGGTAATGTTTCACCTTGGGATCTACTTCGATATCCTGGATGAGTAGGAAGTAGAAGTCGGTGGCATTGAGCACTGCCGAAGCAGGATATATTGTTGCTAGCATAACCTCGTGTGAGGAACTTTGGTTGCAAAAGCTCTTTAGTGAGCTATTTGGATTTACATTGGATACCACTGTGATTCTCTGTAACAACCAGAGGTGGGATTCGATTATTGAGGAATCTCGTATTGTCAATTGCTCCAGTACATAGACATCATCTGGGATATGGTAAGTCGATGAGCAAGGAAGCTCCATCACATTAAGATGATGTACAGGTTGATACACCTTGTCAAAGCCCTAAGGAAAGATCTAATCTGTGATTTTCCCAAACGACTTGGAGTCGGCAAGAAACCCTTGTACAAGGGTCCTGCATGTTGCATACATTGAGCTCTGGGAGCTCTGAGGGCTTGCGGTTCCTACTGGAGCAACACATGACCACAGGGTGACTCACCCTCCCCTGGTGGTGCACAATGGAACAAGATGATTCGCTCTCTTGTGGGACAAGATGATTCGCTCTCTTGTGGAACAGGATGATTTGCTCTCCTGTGTAGCAGGATGATTAGTTCTCCTGTGAGGCCTGGATTGATGTGTTCTCCATGGAAATTGTAGCAGGATTGATGTGTTCTCCTGTGAGGCCTGGATTGATGTGTTCTCCATGGCAATTGTAGAAGGATTGATGTGTTCTCCCGTGAGGCCTGGATTGATGTGTTCTCCATGGCAATTATAGCAGGATTAATGTGTTCTCCTGTGTGGACAGGATTGATTAGTTCTCCTATCGAGGCATCCTACCCATGCAGTCTGGGACTCATGGGAAGTACCTCTTATCTGATCAATGAGCAGGGAAATGAAGTTAGGGACCATAGTAGTACCGATGGACGCATCGTTGTAACTACCGTACTCCCTACGCTAGGATGACCTCCATTGATCTGGGATCAATGATACTGGTCTGGGACCAGTGGTAGGAGTTGTACCATACTATGACGCTGACTTCAGGTCGGTTGAGACTGGTCTAGGATCAGTGGTACATACTCTGAGACTGACTTTGAGTCAGTGGAGGATGATATTGGTCTGGGACCACTGGAATTGTACTCACTATGACGCTGACTTTGGGTTGGTTGAGACTGGTCTGGGACCAGTGCTACATACTCTAAGACTGACTTTGAGTCAGTATGATACATCCTCGATCATTTCTTCTTCTTCATAATTCAGACAAAAGCATAGTAGAACAAAACAATGCAAGAGCATAGCAGAACAAAACAAAACAGTACAGATCAGTTCAGGGTAGAACAAGACTAAGCAGAACAGGCAAAATAGAGCAGAGCAGGGCAAGGGTCAGGTTGTACAGGGCAGTGCATTTGATAGATGAATAGTAATGACTGATAGACAGATTGTAGATGAAGTTCTCCATGGTTGAGAGGGAGTGTTAAAATTGGAAACCAGGGCAAAACTTCATGTATGTCATCTTATTCATGGCTGATAATATTTTTATTAGATTCCTCTCATCGAGAGGTGTAGGATTGATATAAAGATCATCCGATTCCAATAAGTATTCATGGAGATATGAATTTATTTTGATTATGGAATTATTATCAAGCCGACCTACAACTCATGTAGGCTCAGAAGCCCAACAGTCGCATCTATTCACCCACCAACGTTGTGTATAAATATAAGAGGACTTTTCCTCATTTGGACTCACTCATCTCATCACATCTCTCTCTCTCTCTACTGCGCAGATATGAGTCTCTTCTCTACTGCGCTGAAATGGGTCTCTCTCTCTCACACATGTGAAGCCGGAAGTTGTTGAATTTGAAGCTACAACTGCAGAAGTAAAGATTGACTTGCATGGCCTAGAAGATATCCTCTTTGGAACTACCCTGTAGGTTCATCTGAACCTCCTTTGAAATCCGCAACTTTTGGTGGTGGAATGAAGTCAATCCGACGAACGGTTTGCAAGATATCGACTGCCCTAGTTTGAAGTTGGAAACTGCTGAAACTAAAGCTGCAAATGTAGAAGTAAAGATTGACTTGCGTGGCCTAGAAGATCTCCTCATCTGAACTGCATTGTAGGTTCATCTAAACCTCCTCTGGAAGCTGAAACTTTTGGTGGTGGAATGAAGTCAATTTGACTGTCGGTTTGTGAGATATGGTCTGCCCTAGTTTGATAATGAAGCCGCTAATGATGATGCTACTGATCTAGGGTTTGCTACTGCTGATATGAATCAGATTTATTGTACTATTTCTCTCTGCTGAATTATTGAAGATAAAAGAAGATTTGATCAAAGGGTTTCCCCACACATTGTGGGGTTTGTCCCTGGCTAGCCGCCACATCTTGTGTCTCTTATCTTGGCTTGTTTTCTGTCGATCGTTTAATGTTCTATCTGCACTTTACTTTATGTACATGTGATTGCCAATCGGTGGAATATAATAAGAAAAAGAAGTAAACTGTTATAAGCATAGAACATACCATAATTTAACAGAAATTAACCCTTTTTTTCTTGGTCCGAGATCCTTGGCTGGCTGCACTATTGCTGTAGGAGACTCTGCTGTGGATTTCTTTGATTTCTTTCCCGTTTGTTTCAAACTTCTGATTTCAGTGGAATTTTGCACAAGCAATTGGGAAAAACCGTGATACAAAGAAATGCTTCTATAGACCAATATGAAAATGAAAAAGAGTTGCGTCGATCAGCAGGTGATAATGGATTATAATAAGATCGTCGCGGATAAAATCTAATGAAAAGATCTACCCTTAACTACTTCATTGATTAGCCACTTAACCTGCCAATCGTGGTAAAGGAGGTTTTAAATGTCCATCATGTCACTTATATGCCGAATGATTCATTCAAGCGTGGCTTGGATTTCTTTGATGGATAATCAGAAGTAAATCAAAAACCAACGATCGATAACGTGAAAGGAAAGGCTTTAATGTTTGTTTTAAACATCTCTGATCACCGAAAGGTGATACAATGCATTTAAAACCCTTTTAAATATACTCTCGGGATATGTGCCTTATTAATGCATCGCAATCGGGGAATGGATTTGGGTTTTATTGCCGTGTCAATGTGATTTTTCCAATCGCCGATTGCAATATGTCTTATTGCATCGGAGGATTTGAGTGTGCCTTTAATCATGTGTTAACTTGTTATTGTCGATCGCCGATGGCGATATGCTTTATCGCATCGGAGAAATTAAGGGGCTTTATTACATTGTGCTTTGTCATTTGACTTCCTCGATATCCAATTGGGATTGCCTTTTCGGATGGGAGAGAATGGATGTGTTTTGCGTATGCTTCCTTTGTTGTTGTGATATGCGATTTTCCGATCGCTTTATCATAATAACGAATAATTTTATAATTTTTTAAAGATCCACTTTATTTCTATTCAAAAGGCTTTTAAAATAGTTCATTTATCTTAAGTCTTTTGATAAGGGTTTTTCTTATGATGGGTTAATACCAATTTATTTACACATCTATGTTTATTTTAAAAGGGACCCATTTCATATTACGATTTTATATAGAAAATTTATGAAATGGGGGGTTGTTGTATAGCACAAGAGAGAAAAAAGATGCCATTTTGGGGTTTTGTTGCACTAGTCAAACCTTCCGTTCAAATGGCTTCTATTCTAAACCAACAAACTCCATGTTTTAAGTGAACTTGTCCCAAAAATGTGTTATAAAACACGATGAATGAAGAGAGCCGAGGCTAGGGAGTGCCTGAGAGCTAGAGTGCCAGAGAGCCAAGGAGGAGGCTGCGCCCAATGGAGAGTTGTAGAATGAGAGGGCTAGACAAAACCAGAGATAGCTAGACAGTGCCCGCAAGTTACTTAGAGAAGCTTGAAAGCCAAAGTGTCACGGAGCCATAGTGCCACAGAGCTTGATCGAGGTAGCACGAGAAGGTGAGCCAAAGTACCAGAGGGTCAGGCAGAGCTGCAGAACTGCAACGACATAGCCAGAGTGCTACAAAGCCAAATAGCTAGAGAGCTACATTGCTGAAAGCCCACAGCAGTCTGCTTCTTGCAATCAATGTTGTGAGATCGATGGTTCAACAAGCTTCAGCATGTTAACAACTTTTGAATTAGAAGCCGGAGAACCCACAGTATTAACCATTTCTTTTATCAACGTTTCGAATCCCAATCGGGATCCATCATCAGGACAAACTTGAATGAAGAAAGAAGAAGAGCTCTAATTAGGGTTTAAATAGTTTTTAATAGAGATATGTCTGCTAGAATTTTTCGGCTATTTGTTTGATTAAATCCTTTTTTTTCTTTTTCTTTTTTAATTAATTAATTAATTTATTATTCTTATTATTATTATTATTATTAATGATATTTATTAATTAATTACTTATTTATTCAAAATTATACTAACATGTTTATTGCTTGAGTTAATATTCAGAATATAAATATTAATAATAATAAGTGAGTAATTTTAATATTATTTTTTTTAAATATTAAAAATAACATTTAGTGTATTAATATATTACATAGTTAAATATTAAATATTAACCTTAATAATAATATTAATGTATTAATAATGATTAATAATTAATAAATAATAAATAATAGTAATAATAAATAGTGATAACGATAATTAATATGTATTAATAATAATGATAATTAATAATTAATGATAATATTTATGTTTTAATAATAAATGATAATTTATAATGATAATATTAATGTGTTAATAATAAATGATAATTAATAACTAATACTTAATAATATTAATGAATTAATAATAATTAATACAAATAATTAATAATAATAAAAGTAAGACAACGAATTAATAATAATTATTAATAATTAATACCTATTAATTATTAATCAATAGATAATTATTAATTATTAATTATTAACCAATAAGTATTAATAATTAATTAATAACTAATATTTATTAATAATATTAATTTTAGCGAGTTAATAGTAACTAGTAATCTTACAATATTAAATGTTAACAACTTCTATTTCAGATGCCCATGATGGTGAAAATCCAGAAAACTATCAATGCAAGGGGAGCCAAAGTCTAGATCAATAATGGGCCCTGCCTATGCATCGATAGTGTGAACAACGTGATTAATTGTGGATTGTTTTTTCTAAAGATATGAACATCAAGCTTCGGATGGTCCTTTGTTGTGAGGTATATGATATGTTTTCATGTACTTCTTCTTTATGCCTTATGCTGCATGGATCCTTGATTGATGTTGATGCAGGATCTTGTTTATTACATGTTGTCATGATTCCTTACTTGATTTAATGTGGAATCTTTTATGTGATGTACTTGTTGTCATAACTCGTCATGTTATGCTTTGAGATCCCTTGTTGTATGTTGTTGGGATACTCTTGTTTTCATCATGCATGATTTTTCATTGAGATCCCTTTTGTGCCGTGTGGGCAGGATGCTCATCATGTATGTTTTTGTGTCATACTGATAGGAGTCTTTTGAGTGAGAATTCCAGTAGTGGAATATCTCTTAGAGACACTCCTGCATGAGGGAATTTTTCCTTCTATGATCGCGGCATCATCTCTTGTGTACATCACCATTATCGATAGCACTTAATGCAGCGGCCTACACCATCTTTACACCGGGGCCCGGAGATGTAGTCCCTCCTAACCAAACTCCGTTATCAACGCTTATGTTTTCATGTGTTGATGGTTGTTATGCTCCTCTTTTCTTCTGCATGTGGATGATATCATTTATGTTCTTTTAAAATGAAATTTAACACATCACGAAAGTAAAAGGTCTTGGAAGGGTCCTTTGTCACTCCCAGACCTACATCAAGTGGTATTGGAGCGGTCTTTGCATTGATGTGAATTGTAGCATGAACAATGGAACATTCAGCGACAGAGAATGAAAAAGTGATGTATGAGACCATGGTCAACATTTCCAAAATAGTGGAGATTGTGTATGAAACTCTACAGAAAGATACCAAGGAAAAGGAGCGATTGCAACTTCAATTGCAAGCCATAGATGAGGCCATGGAAGAACTGAAGCAAAACAAACATAATCTTCAAACAGAGAATGATGAATTGAAGATACTTCTACATGAAGAGAAAGAGGAAAAACAAAGTTTGCTACGACAGCTGCAAGCAAAGGATGAGGCCTTGGAAAAGCTACAGTGAGACCCATGTGAGGTAAAATGTAGTTCTCCATCTTCATGTATGTTTCCTAATGATGGTTTCACTGTGTTTGAAAATCATACCACAGGAATTGGCTCCAAAGTGTTGAAGAGAATGGGGTATGAAGGAAAAGGCTTGGGCGTTAATGGCCAAGTCATTGTCAATCCCATCAAAGTAGAGGAATTATTGTGTCGAATAGGACTTGGGAATGTCAGAAAGGAAGTTGGGGAATGTGCAACGATAGTTAGTGAACCACCAACAACAGATGATGAGAAACCCGCATCAGTTCTTTCCAAATCAAAATAGGAGGTAAAATTTGTTGATTTCCTTTTGGTTTCATCTCCTCATAATATGATGTCTATTGGAGATTTGGAGATCCCAATTACAGGGACAAACACGAGGCTCCTTACAAGGATGAGGCATGAGGAGAAAGAACTTGATGTCAATAACCAAGGCATAACTCAACCTTTGGAGGTTGTGCATGAACATCGATTTGTAGGCTCGAAATACACTAAAGGAGAATGCTCAAAGGTGTTAGAGTTGTCCGAGACATCGTTGAAATCGTCGAGGAAGAAGAAAGATGGGAACACATCCCCATCATCCCACGATAGTGCCCATTGCAGGGAGAGAGCTGAGGCAAGCTCTCATCGCCATACTAACATCAAAGACAGCAAGGGAAGGTATAACCATTTTTGATCTTCAAATGTTAATTTTGATTATGATCATGTTGTTAATAATGAACGAAGATCAAGGCATCGAAAAACATGTAACTTTTGTGGTTTACCTAACCAGACCTTTTCTAAGTGTTGGAAAAGAATGGTAGCACTCATGAGGCATTAAAAACCCTCTCAACAGCATGAAAAGAAACAGGTTAAGTAGATATGGAGGAAGAAAACCTACTACAGTCATTGCGACATAAATGGTCATCAAAGATCCACTTGTTGGAAGCTCCATCCTAAGCAGTGCCTTAAAGAAAAAACATTGGTGACTGAACCAAGAAGAGCAGTTGTTCGACAAGAAATACCACCTAAAGGAGGTGACCCATTCACATTGATAAGTGAAAAATGGTTTTTAAACATGTTGTCATTTCATGGTCATTCTTTTGTAAATCACTTTTTGCATTTTAAAATATAAATGTGATGATGTGTTTCCATCACTTGGTCAGCAACAAAGATGTTTGGTCATGTTTTGAGTCATATTTTACACTCTAAAAGTGATGTTATGTTTCCATGACTTGTCCAAACAATAGTGTTTGGCCTTATGTATGTAAATCATGTGATGCAGTGATGATGTGTTTTCCATCACTTATTGAAGCAACCATGATAAGTTGGCCTGGTTGTCATAGCTGGAGTATTACATCCATCTTGTTGTAAACTTGATGATCGAGTATGTATTATAAACTTGTGGCAAGTATGGGACATTTTGGGTCATTAGTTAGTCATGTCATTCAAGCATGTAATTTGCAAAACAATGTACTATATGATGCAGAGGTAGTAGATGTCGGTTCATCGCTTAAGGCTCCGAAGAACAAAGGTGAAGGAGATGGAAGTGAGACCTTTCAGGATGCTTGTGATGCAGGTAGGGTATAGAGAGAGTTGCAGATTATTTTTCATGCTTTTGGAGGACCAAAAACTCCTCAGTGGGGAGGATTGATCCAGGTGGCTCCAGAAGGACACATAGGAAAAAGAGGGTTTATGAACACTTGAAAATCAAAGTGTTCAGAATGATGTTGACCTAGGACCAAAGAGTAGATCTCGTCATCCTTATTCCAATGGTGTGAATGACACTCCAATCCGAGTCCGGATGATGAAGTTATCGTGAAAAGAGCTTGCCTTAGTTCCTTTGAAAAAGGAGGCATTTCCTCTAAAAATGGGTTTTTAGCCTTTAAAAGGAAAATCACAATCAGAGAAGTCAAAGGGCAGACTTAAGGCCAGGCCTTTAGAACCCCTGATCGGTGATCTCTAATATATTAGGTAGAAGGAAGGTAGGCACGCGATATTGGACCTGGGCAGAGCTGACTTGTGACTATGATATCGGTGATCGGCATCGGTGATCCACATCAACGGATGCCAAAGGCAAGATCCTTGGGCCGTAGTGATGAGATATGCTGATAGCGACGTGCAATCTTAGCTGTCGGATCAGAAAATAGATCAACGGTCTATATTTAATCGGCGATATCAATGATCGGCATATCGACAATCGGCGATTGACATATCGACATATCGGCGATCAACGATCGACATATCGGCATATCAGCGATCGGCAGATCGACGATCGGCATATCGAAGCTTGGAAATTACAGATACCAAGGGACAATGCGATAGAAACGTGCAATCCAATCTAGACCGTCCGATTAAGGAACATATCAGTTGTCCAGATCTAATCGGCATATCGATGATTGGAGGATCGACGTATTGATGATGGGCGATCCGTGATCGATGATTGACGATCCCCCGATAAATAGGGCCATTGATAGAGCGATATGCAATTGTGATATAGCGCGGACCCAATGGATTATAAGCCCGATTTCTTAAAATTTGAAGTCTGGTTATTCAAATTTTTCAATGCTTTTGTGTATTTTTATTTTGGACGAAAAAAGGCCATTTTGGGGTTTTGTTGCACTAGCCGAACATTCTGTTCAAATGGCTTCTATTCTAAACCAACAAAATCCACGTTTTAAGTAGCCTTGTCCTAAAAATGTGTTATAAAACATGATGAATGTAGATACCTGAGGCTAGGGAGTGCCCGAGAGCCAAAGTACCAGAGAGCCAAGGAGGAGGTTGTGCCCGATGGAGAGCTGCAAAATGAGAGGGCCAAACAAAAACCAGAGATAGCTAGACAGTGCCCATGAGTTACTCAGAGAAGCTTGAAAGCCAGAGCACCATGGAGCCACAGAGCCACAGAGCTTGATCGAGGCAACACGAGAAGGTGAGCTAAAGAACTAGAGGGTCAGGCAGAGCCACAAAACTACAACGACATAGCCAGAGAGCTATATTGGAGAAAGTCCCTAACAGTCTGCTTCTTGCGATCAATGCTGTGAGATCGATGGTTCAGCAAGATTCAGCACGTTGACAACTTCTATTTTAGATGCTCATGATGGTGACAAGCCAGAAAACTGTCGATGCAAGGGGAGCCAAAGTGGGCCCTGCCTGCACATCGACAATGTGAACAACATGATTCATTGTGGATTGTTTTTTCTAAATATATGAACATCAAGCTTCGAATGGTCCTTTGTTGTGAGGTATATGATATGTTTTCATGTACTTCTTCTTTATGCTTTATGTTGCACAGATCCTTGATTGATGTTGATCCAGGATCTTGTTTATTACATGTTGTCATGATTCCTTGCTTGATTTGATGTAGAATCTTTTATGTGATGTACTTGTTGTCATAACTCATCATGTTATGCTTTGAGATCCCTTGTTGTATGTTGTTGGGATACTCTTGTTGTCATCATGCATTATTTTGCACTGAGATCCCTTTTGTGCCATGTTGGTGGGATGCTCATCATGTATGTTTTTGTGTCATATTGATAGGAGTCTTTTGATTGAGAATTCCAGTAGTGGAATATCTCTTGCCACTCCTGCGTGAGGGAATTTTTCCTTATACGATCGTGACATCATCTCTTGTTTACATCACCATTATTGAGAACACTTAATGCAGCGGCCTACACCATCTTGACACCAAGGCTCGGAGATGTAGTCCCTCCTGGACAAACTCTGTTATCAACGTTTATGTTTTCATGTGCTAATGGTTGTTATGTTCCTCTTTTTTTCCACATGTAGATGAATTCATTTATGTTCTTTTAAAATGCAATTTAACACATCACGAAAGTAAAAGGCCTTGGAAGGGTACTTCATCACACCCGGACCTGGATCAATTGCATAGATTCTGAGAGTCCTTCCCCTGTTGTCTCTGAATACTCTACCAGTCCTTGCCTTGCCTAGGTTTCCTTTCACAACCCCGTCGAAATTCAACTTGATAAACCCCTGTTGAGGATTTTTGTAGTGATAGGTCACCTCCACCTCGTTGTTTTGGTGTATCCTTACTATCTTGTGCATCATACTTGGCTTTAGTTTCAGGCATATCATTATTCTTGTTTCTGTTGGGTCAGTTTTCCAATCCTCCTCGTACCACCTCTCTATAAGAATGGTCTCTCTGATATTCTGTATGATTTGGTTCCATATCTCTGTTTTTTCTCTACCTTCCTCCTTGAAAATCAAGCGGTTTCACTCTTTCCAGATATTCCATAGAACAAAGCCTAGCGAGAGTCTCCATGCCCTGTTCAGGATCGTGTTCTGGTAAGGTTTTTTCCTCCAGTTCTCTATCATTGTTTTCATGCTGTTTATATCTCTGTCACTAATTTCAAATATTTGTTGATGTTGTTTCCACAGGTTTACGCTAACTTTGCAGGCATTGGTTAAATGCTCCATGGTCTCTTCCTGTTCTCTGCAGAGGGCACATCTTGATGGGCCTTGCGTTCCTTTTTTCCTCAGTTGGTCCCATGTTAGTGCTCTCCTGTGGCTCAGGATCCAGGTAAAGAATGCTACCTTCGGCCATGTTTTTGTTTTCCATATGCTTTCCCATTTTTTTGTTTCTGGATGTCTGTTGTATCCTGCTTTTAGATGGTATCCTTATGCTATTGTGAACATACCTTTGATTCTATGTCCCCATCTTAGAGTGTCCATCCCATCTTTGATCACTACTTTCCTTGTTGCCATTTCCTTTTCATATATTTCCCATTGGGCTGTTGCTGGCACTTCTAGCCAGTTTTCCTTTTGTTTCCACTTTCTCCAATATCCATCAGATTCTAGGCACCAGTAGTTTCGTACCGTGTCTCCCTCATTTAAGCTAGTGAATTGGTGGATCTCTTAAAGCTGCAGCTGATTGTTGAGTTTTCTCTTTGTTGCCATGATTCTTCCTAGAAGTTGGCTTTATCCCCTACTTTGACTTCCTAGAAGTTGTGCTCCATGATCAGATCCCTGTTGGCACTAGCCAAATTCCAGATTGCAAAGCCTTTCTTCTCATTTTAACTTCTCAGATTTTCTTCTGGAGACCTGGGGATCTCATATTTTCTCTTCCATAGTTTTTTCCATAGGTCTTCCTCTCCCTATGTCCATCACCACCACAACTTTGCCCCCATTACATAGTTCAGGATGTATGGGTCTCTCAGACCTAATCTTCCTTTTAGGGATTTACTTAGCCATCTCTAGGATAGAAGTGCCCATTTTTTTTGTCTTACTAGACCCTTGCCATAGGAATTTTTTAAACATATCTACCATTTTCTGGCAGATTGTTTTAGGTGTGGCTTGGCTGGTAAGTTGATATATCGGGATGGATTGGAGCACCGATTTTAGCAGAATGATGCGGCTCAGGATATTCAACACCCTGAATGTCCAGTTTTGCATTCTCCATTGAATCTTTTCCATTAGGGTACTCCAATTGGCCACTCTGTTTTGCTTGTCATTTAACAGGATGCCTAAATACTTAGTAGGGAAATTCCCAATTCTAAATCCCATGGTTCTTGCTAGGAAGGCTTGGGAGGAAGCTTGGGTATTGAAGAAATAAATTTCTGATTTCTCTTTGCTTATCTCTGTCCCAGAGGCCCCTGTGAAATCTGTGAGAATTTCCATTATCTTTTTTGCTTCTTTGAATGTTGCCTGTCCATATAGCATAACGTCATCGACAAATTGTTGGTGGGTTAGAGGTAGGTCATTTCCCCAAACTCTTAAGCCCTTCAGTTGTTAACTATTAATTTTAGATTTTATCAGTATTCCTAGTCCATATGTTGCAAGGATAAATATGAATGGGGATAGAGGGTCGCCCTGCCTGAGCCCTCTGGATGGATTGAAAGCTTCTGTAGGTCACCCGTTTAGTAGTACTCACATAACTTGAATAGTTATCATTGACATTACGCAGTTTATCCACTTGTCGTCAAATCCGTATGCCTTTAAGATTTTTTGGGGTTATCCCCAATTAAGTCTATCATAAGCTTTGGCTAAGTATAGTTTTATCAGAATTCCTTTTGTTTTTGAATTTTTCAATGAATGAATTGCTTCTTGTGCTACCACTATGCCACCTGTTATTTGTCTACCTTTGACAAACCCCATTTGCTCCTAGGATATCAACTCTAGTAGTATTGGTTTTAGTTGATTCACCATAACTGTAGCTAATATTTTGTATGTAATGTTGCAAAGCGCTATAGATCGGAATCCTTGTGGTTCTTCTGAGTTCTTCGTCTTTGGTATCAGGGCTAGGAATGTAGCGTTTAAGGCCGGATGCATTCTTTTGGTGCATCTAGATTCTTCTACTACATTCACTATGTCTTGGCTCATGAAGTTCCACGTAGCTTGATAAAATTCTGAAGTGAATCCATCAAGCCCAGGTGCTTTATTCTTTTCCATATTTTTTATTACCTCCTCCACCTCCACTTTCGTTATGACCCTTAGGAGAGCCAAGTTCTGATCTCTAGTCAATATTTTAGGAATATGTTGTCTAATTTTTCCATTGTCTTCCTCCCTTCTGATATTGGGTTCTGTTAGGAGCTCTTTAAAATGTTGTACCAGCTAATTCTCCATTTCAACTTTCTACGTTAACATATTGCCTTGGTGATGTCTTAGGGAGAATATTCTATTTTGTTGTCGATGTTGTACCATTGCCTTATGGAAGAATTTCATGTTTCTTTCTCCTTCTTTTAGCCATTGGATTCTCGATTTTTGTTTCCATAGGATTTCCTCTTGTTTTATTCTTTCTTCCAGTTTATTTAGCACCAGTCCTTCTTCTTCTACCATCTTTTCACTTCTTCCTTCATCTATGAATTTCCATTCTATTTGTTTCATCTTTATCTGGAGTGTTTCTTGTTCCTTTTGAATGTTTCCAAATTCTTCTCTGTTCCACTTCTTTATCCTTCCTTTTAAGTCTTTTAATCTGAGTTGGAGGGTGTGCATTTTGTTTCTTCCTTCCATCCCAGTCTCAGTCTCCTTCCACCAATTCTTCATTTTATCTATGAAGGTGGGTTCTCTTAGCCAGAATGCCTCAAACCTAAAGGGTCTATTCTGGTTCTGCTGATTCATAGCTATTTCTAATTTAATGGGCCAGTGATCCGACCCTAAACACAGGAGGATTGTTGCTTCATAGAAGATATCTTTTCCAATGAAGTGTTCTGTTGCTAAGAATCTATCTAACCTGGATGTTATTTGTCTGCTCCCTCCTCTTCGATTGTTCCACGTATATTTTCCATTTATGGTTGGGATATCTACCATTTTCAGTTCTACTTGAAGGTCCTTGAACCTCTCCATCTCTGGCTCTTCTCTTTGCAGTCTGCCTTTCTTCTCATATTTTGATGTTGTCATGTTAAAGTCTCTTGCTATCATCCACAGTTTCTCCTCATGAAGGTTTCCAAGCTGCTAAAGTTGGAGGAGAAAGCTTCCTCTTTCCACTAGTGTATGAGGGTCGTATACTGCCGAGACTAGAAACCATTCTTTGTTTCCGATTAACCGGAACTTCCCCATGATTATTATTTTCATTCCTATCCAATAATCTGCTATGATTTCTGCAGGGATCCATAGTATTGCTATGGCTCCCGCACTTCCTTTCACATCTATGGTTATGCATTCATATTTTGGTTTTATTTTTTTAGGATTTCCTCCATTTTTCTTCCTGAGATTTTTGTTTCCTATAACAGCATTAGTTGGGGTTTTTATTTTCTTAGCCTTTATATTAAGTGTCTCTGTTTGCCTTTACTATTACGACCTCTTATAGTCCAGGATGTAATTATCATTGGGGTGCTTGGCTTGTTTGGTGGAATATCGCTGATAGTGGTACTACTCTCCCGATATTCACTAACATTTCTCCCATGATATGTATCAATTCCTGTAGATTTCTTTGACCTCTTTTCTTCCTGCCTTTTGCGTTGCTTTCATGTTCTTGAGTATTATCCTGTTGAAGGCCTAGTTGTTCTCCCAATTCCATTTTTCCCTGTCCCTATTTTGCTTGGTACTATTGAAAAGTATCTCTGTATAATATTTTTTTCTCTTTTGGAATCAATCTTTCGTCCAGGTGTCTCCACTCATTTAGTATTTTCCACAATACTTCTTCTTCTAAGCTTATTTATTCCACTCTTGTTGTATCAATTTCCATTATTTCGTTGTCCATCTTCTCCCTAGCTTTCTTTTCCACCTTCTCTATTAGTTCGCTTTGTGCCTTCCTCTTGGTTTGTGATTTCCCTTGTCTTGTGCTTCTTTCCTTTCCTTTGTCTCCCTAATAGTCCATTGTTTGGGTCTTGTTGATATCTTATTCTTCTTCTTGTAGGATTTCAAAGATATTTGTATTACTTGGTTGGGCTTGTTGTTCTTTCTTTCCTTCACTGGTGTTCTCTCTTTTTTGTCTTCTTTTGCTTTTTACTTCTTGAAACCATTCCTTGTATTCTTGGTGTTTTCTCTATTGTTTGTTCTTGTGCTCCTCTTATTTTGTATTGAGTGGGCATTCCTTAAATAGATGTCCATACTCATGACATCTTCTGCATCTGAATGGAATATGTTCGTAGTCGATGGTTTGCTGCCATACCTCCTCGTGATACCCTAGCTCAACTCTGTCTAGAATAGGGTCAGCTATATTCATGTAAACACAAATTCTAGCATATGAGGTGTATCTTCCTTTTTTTTGTAGTTTCTGTTATTTTAACAAAACTGCATATTTTGTTTCCTATTCCCTCTAGAATCTCTGAAACCCAGAAGTCCATTGGTAGATCGAATAACCTAACCCATACCAATGCTACCAAGAATTTTTCCTTGTCGGGGTTATAACATTCTTCCTAGTATCTCATGAATAGTCCAGCATTATAATGAAAGTAAGGACCATTTTCAAACACTTTTTCTTTATCTTATAGGTTCGAGAAGATTACCATGAAGAAGCCTCTTTCTCCCAACTTTATCTCGATGTGGTCTCAAGGTTGCCATTTTTGTTGGATCCATTGGTGAGGTCCTTTTTTGTCAACCATACTCTGATGAACTTGAAAATGAGCTCATGCTCTTTCATGTAGCTTCTGTATCACTGATCCAAATTAGATCCTTAAACACTCTTAGAATTTCCTGAAATATGTAAAACTCATAACAAAAGTTTCAAAGTGCTATGGATATCGAGCTTATCAGAAATTACCTCTGAACAATTGCAATTTGTGGCCAGCACAGAACAACGAGGAACCTTGGTCAAAACGTGCAGACAGTTGGCCCATGGTGACTACGCACTAGCACAAATTGAAAAACGGGACGTCAGATCCAAAAATAGAGGTAGTTTCTAATCACAGAGCATCCCCCTCTGTTATCGGGAAATCTAGTGTCCACCCAGAGCTGCCAGTCCCACTAAGACAGGTAGCTATCTTAGAAACAAACAAACTTAAGTTACTTGTGTTTTCCTTTATGAGAATTAGATGAGAGAGAAGCAGAGAGTACCAACCTGAGTCTTTTTCTTGGCTCCTTGCTTGTTTCCTCTCCCCTCTGACAAATCTTTGCCACTCCTTCCTTGCTTGTGCAGCTTCAAAGATCACCTGTAAAGTCAAAGCAACATAATACCATCAAAACACAGAGATCTACAATCATAAACAATATAGGACCATATATATATTGACCACACAAATGCATATATCAACTCAAACATACAAGAATGTGGAGGAAAACTCAAATAGTTTTATTGATAGAAAGAATAGAAGAGAGGATTACAACCCATTGATCTGACCCAGCTTCATCCTCCCAGCATGAATCCCTTCTTCACCTCATGAAAAGCTTAGATCACCAAGCACTATGATGTTCCACAAAGAAACCAATAACACTTCCTTGCAAAATACAAGATTCCAGCCTCTAGATCTCTCGCATGAGGGATCCATATATAGATGTTTGTAGGTGGGTGAGTTAGCTTATGAGATTTTGATTAGTGTCCTCTATCTAACAGTTCTCAATTCCACTTGGAGATTTCATGATCCCTTACTCATCCCTAAGTGAATTCAGAGAGGCAGGTGTCAGAGGAGAAGTTTCTGAAAGATTCCATGATCATCCATCTTGTAAATTGTCTCTACCATTTGTCTACTCTCGCTCAACGCACTCTACAGAAGGGATTTCCAGTATGCATCGCACTTTTTGCATGTGGCAGGTGAGATGCATCTTACCCTTAGCACTGAGCAGTCTGTATGGTCCAGTTTTGACCAATTCTGGGCAGTTTCTCATGGAGAACTTCTGGGAGATGATGTAATCAGCTAACCTTGCTACTTTAGGGTTTGAAGCAACACTTTTAGGGACTTAGAAGCCCTTGGTTTATGGACATATGTGATTGGGGTTGCAGTGCCCAAATATGTCTATAACAGTTGCACCCTAAAGCATGAGGTCATAAATCTTTTTGATGTCAGGTGAAATGCTTTATCATGAGGATCCGAGGTTTTTTGAACTGGAAGGTGACCTGTAATAAGATACAATACAATACGATATCTTCATAATATTTTTATGATCTAGCTGAGGAGGGCATTCCCATGCTTAGCTTTATAAATTCATTCTCATGTACATAGGACAGACAACCGTCTGTGTGGCAGACTGATGATTCTAGTAGAGCCATCATCCTTTGGCTTGGATGATTATCTGTGTAGTAATGATGTACATTTGATGTCTTTATTTTCTTGAATATATTGTAGCCTAGATGGATGAAACTAGATCCAGGGTCTTCAAAACTCGTTCAATCTTCACCCGATGTACAAGTCGATCCATGTGAAAAGATGTTCTGGAGTCGAACATGGAAAGACATTGCCTAATTACCAGCCAATGATGTAAGTTGTTAACAGGCGTGAGAGGAATCACTGATAATGATGATGACCCTCATGGTATGACAGTATAATTCACGTGGTGTGAAAATGGGACTTGGCATCGAACACTACGCAAAATCATTCGGTTGAAGGCCATTGATGTAAACCTGTCGCCGGAAGTGAGAAACTTGCCATTGAGGCATGCAATCTTCAAAGTACTGAAAGGGTTGTTCCTAGGTCGACTTCTTGGATAATGAGTTGATGTCGACAAGAAGTGACCCATCGTAGGAGGGCATTAATGAATCCCACATCTAAGACATAGAATAGAGCAAATGATTTTGTGGAGGTGAAAACGATCTGATGATACAAGGTTCAGGGTGGCGGTCATGAAAGAATGAAGCGTGAAGGTATTATAGCGGATGAGACACAAGCTGGGTTGGTGAATTCTCTGAGCGACTTCTCTTGAACATATTCGCGACACTGAAATGGATTGGTAGCGTTAACCCAAAAAATGGATGGTACGGTGGACCAATGGTAATATGACCGGTGAATGGAATAACCCAACCTGACTCAATCATGGTGATGGAGTGAAAGTGTCATCTTCAAGAGCGACTTGCTACTAATAAAGTTTCTTCAAGTTTTCTTCCCAATTTTTCCCCAGTCATTGCTGACCAATACCTCTTTATTTTTGTCAAGCTTGAGGAGGATAACATATGCTTGTTATATAATTTTCCCTTCGGGCAAACCCATCGCTATGTTTTAATGAGCCTAACAACAATGAAACTCGTTCTTGTCTGCATGGACAAGTTTGTTGCTATTGGTTTTAACGAGTTTAACGACAAAGATAACTCGGTCCTTTTTCAATTTTAGAGAGTCTGGAAAAGGGATGGAAAGAAGACTCCAGGATTCCTTTTTCGTCATGTAATCCCTTAAGTCTGAATAATACGAAAGGGATGACTTTTCGATAGTTTTAACGAGCTGAACAAGACAAATACTCGATATTTTTCTGTAATGATCCCTCAGGTCCAAAAATATTAAAATCTAGAGGAGGGATAGCACTTCCAATCGTTTTAACGATTTGGAGAGGCCAATTGTTCGGCAATCTTTTCATATTTTACGAGTCAAATGAAAAGAGCTTAAAGGAGACTCATTTTTGGAGGAACGAGTGATATTTCTGGGTAGCAGCTAGTTCCAGGTAAGGTTTGGAACTTCCCAACGACGGTAGTGTAAAGAAGATGGCTAACAGAATCACTCATGGCAGTTGATCCTAAAAAGGGGTAAACAATCAAATGGAGGCGTATGATTGGCTAAAACAGAGTGGAGGCGATGGTAAGAACATGACCAAGGCTCAAAAGCTGATGATAACGTGATCGCAATGGTGATTTATTGAAGGTGGGTTCATTTTTTAATCAGCTTAAACTCTGGTGGAACATATGCTCATTGCTAGGTTTATTTTTGTAACGAGCTTGAACTTCGCGTAAAACTGCTCGTACCAGTCGTATAATAAGGGTGTCTCATCGATAGGTTCATTTTTTAGGCAGCTTGCCCCATTCAAAAATTTGCTCTGAAGCCTTTCGTTATGCAAGCTAGGAACAACCAGCTATTGTCCTAGGGGTTAATTAACTACCGGGGTTAGGTAGGATAGCTTCTTGGTGGGAAACATATCCTTTACTTTGTCATTTCCGTTGGTCCCGACAAAGGTGAATGGTTGATCAGACCAATCACCTAACTCAAGTAGTTGAAGTTAGCAGAAACTATGGAGTTAGCACTACGCTAGTCGCTTTTCACTTGCGTACAAAAAAGGTTTGCATGCCCCCAGGTATAACGAAGTAGAGTTTCCAGGTTACCCTTCAATTTGCAGACAAAACATTTGCTCTATCAGGAAAGGCCTACCTTCTCACGGAGGAATTTTATTCCAGTCTAATCCCATTTTCCTAAAAGGATGGGTGTGTCAGACTAGTCGTATATATTTCGTGGGAACCTACCCTATACCTGAAGTTTTCCTGCCATAGCAGACCAAGGCGCATGCCCCCTGGGTTTTAGTCACAATCACCGAATCACTTGTGCTCATTAGGTGGACGGACTGGAGACTGATGAGACATTCCTTGCGTAAAAATACCAGTTAGAGATGATATTTGACTATTAGCTATGTGTGAGCTGGGGAATGAAAGTTGTTCTACGAGCTGGACCACTTTGCCTTCATGCGGAAAACACATCACTCGAAAGAGCGAGGAGACAATGGCTCCCATGCTATAAATGTAGTCACGCCCAAGGAGTAGATTGTAATCTAAAGGTCCCTGGACTACTATCACGTTTAGGTAGATAGTTTTCCTTCTCAAAGTTATAGGTAAACATGGAAGGATCCCTAATGGTCGACTGGTTCCTTTGTCAAAACCTGTCAGATTTCGCATCTCAGGCAGAAGTGATGGCGAACCAAGCGCTTTCCAAGCAATTGAGGAAATGATACTCACAAAAGCACCTTCATCTATGATAGTACCGACCATGACCATTCTGTAAGCTTGTACTATGATTCAAAATGGTACATTAGATGGCAGACAAGGTCTGCCTAGTAGATTCCAATCGAAGGAAATGACTAGGTTGCTTGGAGGTGGGACCAAATAAACGGCCGAATACGTCTCCGACAAACTTCCTTCCTGCGGTAAAGGAACGGGTAGATTTCCCCCATGTTCATCGGAGTCTATGTTTACAAAGAGAATTTGAATGGTGTTGTTCTCATTCTCTTTGGTGACTATATCATCTGAAGTGAACCTTCTGAAGACAAGACTGGGTCCACTACCATCTCGACCTATTGACTTTGGTCTGGTGTGGACTTAGAGGGTTTATCTTCAATGATAGATGCTTCGACCGACCACAAAGGTGTGTTAGTCAGATTTTCAACTAGTGATGGACTCGGCAAGAGTTTCTTGTATCAAGGAGGAAGTCGTAGCGGTGAAGCAGGATGGCTATCCAAGACTCTTTTAGCTTCGTCTAGGAAAGGACAACGATGGATGGCATGATCGCCTTCACATAGTCTACAAGAAATTTTAGATCTTCCTTTCTGTCCAGTAACTTTGTTTTCACTAGTTGACGGTGTACTTCAAACATGATCGTCAGAGGTTGAGGACACCGGATTGTGCAAGCAGGGAGACCAGTCCCTTAAGATCCATGGGATGCAAGGACAATCTTGATGATAGTGGTCCCCTTTGCAAATGACACATGGAGATTTAGTTTTGGATGGTGCAGTTGTTTTCGGGAAAAGTATCTATTCAGAAAGACCCTATCCCACTGGGTTGTGACGGAGACCTCAGAAACAAACAAGGAAAACTACTCTTGTATTCTCCTTTATGAAATATAAACGAAGATGCATAGGATGAACCAACCTGTGTCTTGCGCTAGTCCTTTGATCCACTCTCTCTTCTCTTTGAAAGCTTCCAGCTACCTGCTCTCTTACTTGCCCAGCGTCACCAAGTTCCTGCAAGTTCACAGAAGAAAGAAACTACACAAAGACATGGATTTATGTTCATAAAAAGCTTAGGATTAGATTTAAGCTAAACATACAAATATAACAAACACCAGTGATATACAAGCATGTAGGAGAAACTCAAGTAGTTTTATTGTTAAAACAAGAAGATCCAGGAGGAGTTACAACCGATGATTCCTGATCCAGCATCAACCTCCCAGCATAGAATCCCTCCTTCACCTCTAACAAAGCATAAATCACCCAATACTCTGATATCTATCACAAAACTAACAGCGATTCTCTGCAATGTACAAAATTCCAGCCTCTGGATCTCTTGGTGAGGGATCCATATATAGATGTATGCAAAGAGGATGAGTCAGCTCATGAATTGATTAGTGGCTTCTCTCTGTCAGTTCTTGCTTCCACTTGGAGACTGAGAGCCTCTTACTCATCACTGGTCGAATTCAGTGAGGCAAGTGTCATTGGAGAAGATTCTGGAAGCTTCCATTGTATCTCCACCTCGTGGAATGACTCTGCCACTTGTCATTTCCCGCTCAACGCACCCTGGTAGTGCATTCAAGTGCGTTGCAACGCACCTAGCCAGTGTATTTGGGTGCTTTGCAACGTAGCTAGGTAGTGGAGCATCTGAAATGATCTTGATTTGACTAGTTTTGAGCAGTTTCTGGTGGAGAACTTCTGGGAGAAGCTGTAATTTGTTGACCTTGTTTCTTTAGGAGCTGGAACAACACTTTTAGGGACTTAGGATCCCTTGGTTTATGGACATTTCATGCTTATAGCTGTAAGGCACAATAATTTCTATAACAGTTGCCCCCTAAAGTATGAGGCCGTTTATCAGTTGAAATGCTTTATTAGGAGGATCCGAAGTTCTTCTAATGCTGGGGAGGAGACCTGTAATAAGATACAATACAATACATTATATTCATACTATTTTCATGATCTAGCTGAGGTGGGCATTCCAATGCTCAGCTTTATAAATTCATTTTCATGTACATAGGACAAACAATCGTCTGATGGTAGATTGATGATTCTGATGAAGTCATCATCCTTTTGGTAGGATGATTATCTGTGCTGCAATGTTGTACATTTCAATGTCTTTATTTTTCCTGAATATATATCGCAGCCCAGATGGATGAAACTAGATCCGGGGTCTTCAATCTCGTCTGATCTTCACTCGAAGTACAAGTCGATCCATGTGAGAAATGTTTTGAAGTCGAACATGGAAAGACATTGCTTGATTACCAGTCAATGATGTAAACTGTTAACAAGCGCGAGAGGAATCACCGATAATGATAATGACCCTCAAGGTACTGTAGTACAATTCACGGGGTGTGAATAAAGGACTTGGCGTCGAACACCACGCAAAATCTTTCGGTCGAAGGTCATTGATGTATACCTGTCGCCGGAAGTGAGAAACTTGCCATTGAGGCATGCAAGCTTCAAAGTACTGAATGAGGTGTTCCTAGATCAACTTCTTGGATAATGAGCTGATGTTGACAAGAAGCGATCCGTCAAAGGAGGGCCTTAATGAATCCCACATCAATGACACGGAACGGAGCAAATGATTTTGATGGAGGTGAAAACGATCTGGTGATATATGGTTGAGGGTGGCGGTCATGAAAGAATGAAGTATAATGTATGGTAGTGGATGGGTCACGAGTGACTTCTCTGGATGACTTCTCTTGAATATGTCGGCGACACTTATGTGATGGATCGGTAGCATTTACCCCAAATGTGGATGGTATGGCGTGACCATGGTGATGTGACCGGTGAATGAAACAACCCAACCCGACTCTGGCACGGAGTGGAAGTGTCATGTTCAAGAGCGACTTGCTACCAATAAAGTTTCTTTGAGTTTTCATCCCAATTTTTCCCCAGTCATTGCTGACTAGTACCTCTTTATTTTTGTCAAGCTTGAGGAGGATGACATATGCTTGTTCTATAATTTTCCCTTCGGGCAAACCCATCGCTATGTTTTAACGAGCCTAGCGATAGTGAAACTCGTTCTCGTCTAAAGACAAGTTTGTCGCTATTAATTCTTTTTAACGAGTCTAACGACAAAGATAACTCGGTCCTTTTCATTTTTAGAGAGTCTGAAAAGGTACGTAAAGATAACTCCGGAATTCCTTTTTCGTCATCTAATCCCTTAAGTCCGAAAAAGTATAAAACAATACAGAAGGGATGAATTTTCGATAGTTTTAATGAGCCGAACAAAACAAGCGCTCGATATTTTTGTGCAATAATCCCTCAGGTCCAAAAAGATTAAAATCTAGAGGAGGGATAACACTTCCTGTCGCTTTAACGTGCTGGAAGGCCAAAACTCGGCAATCTTTTCATATTTTACGAGTCAGATGAAAAGAGCTTAAAGAAGACTCGTCTTTTGAGGAACGAGTGATAAAATGGGTAGCAGCTGATTCCAGGTAAGGTTTGGAATTTTCCAATCACGGCAGTGTCACAAGGATGGCTGGTGAAATCACTCTTCGCAGCTGTTCCTCAAAATGGGTAAACAATCAAATGGAGGTGAATGATCGGCCAATGGAAAAGTGGAGGTGATGGTGCAAACACGACCAAGGCTTTAATGGCTGAAAATGCTTCATTCACGGTGGTTATTTACCGGAGGATAGTTCATTTTTTAACGAGCTTAAACGCGGGTGGAAACATCTGCTCGATATTATGTTTATTTTTTAACGAGCTTGAACTATGCGCTAAAACTGCTCGATTAATCCAGTCATATGATAAGAATGTCTCATATAAAAACGGAAACTTTTAGATTTTTGCCGCACATCCTTTCTTTATGCAAGTTAGATGACGACTAATCCTACGAGTTTAAAGGGTTAGCCTACGGGTTTAAAGGGAGGACCTAAAAATTTAAAAAAATAAATAGTCGCCCTTCGCTTGCACTCTAAAAGGTTTGCATGCCCCCAGGTATAAAATATGGTTTCAAGGTTACCCCCTAATTTGCAGACAAAACATTCGTTCTATCAGGAGAGGCCTACCTCTTACAGGTCACCCAAAGATTGCTCTATTCGCGGTGCAAACAAAACACTTCTTCGGTGATGTCTACCGAGATAAACAAGGGTGAGTGACTCCTTCTGCCAACTCACATAACTTTGACAAGAGAATCTTATTCTAGACTAACCCCTCTTCCCGACGGATGGGGTACAGACTAGTCATATTCTCTCGCGGAAACCTACCTATACCCGAAGTTTTCCTGCCGAAGCAAACCAGGACGCATGCCCCCTGGGTTTCAGTCGTATCCCTCTGAACTACTCGCACTCATCAGGAGGACGGTGTTGGATACCTATACCAATAGGTTTCATATTTCATGATTGGCAAGAGAAAGTCCAAATATGCTCTGCTTTGGTATTACAAAGATCCCATATTTCCTAGAGAACAAGAGGTGTGTAAAGTGTTTTAAATATTGATGACCTTATTCCAATTTTGGTGGATGATTCAACAGTTTAACCTGGATCATGCCATGTTTCAATTTTGAGTTATAGAATAGAGAAAGAAGTCTGTCCAAATTGCTTAATCTTGGCAGACAAGTAGTTCAGGTAGAGAAGAAAAGGTTCCCAACAGCTTAATCTGGGACCTTGGAAGAGATAAGGGTAGAAGTAGATAGAAAAGAAAAAAGAAAAAGCCAAAGAAAAGAAAAAGCAAGTAAGGGTTTGCAAGTCCAAATGCACCCTCCAATGGAGAAACAAAAAATGCTAGGAAAATAGCTGGGTAAGTAGTTGTGGTTGCAGAAAGGGCACTTTCATCATTGCACATATGTCAAAAGATGTATTGCCAAGGCAAAGTCTATCAATGGACAAAGTGGTTAATTCCATCAGATTGCAGCAAGCAGCATGACTAACCTCCCTTTCCCTTTCATTTCATTATTAACATTCCCTTTTTTAGCTGAGATTTATGGAGAAAGATCATGGTTTTATGGTGGTTCTAGTTCATTCATAAGCCACATTTCTTGTCTAAGATCTTTTCATTTTGATCTACTCTCAAAACTAAATCAATTTCAGATAAACTCAGTAAAATCCCCTTCATTTGCTCCCCTCATTCATATTAACCTCTAATTCTACTATATAGTTCCCTTATCTTACCCCTCCCCTAATAATACTAACACTATGGTGTATAAAGCCCCAAAATCTTATAAATACTCCTCCCCTTGGCATTATAGCCATATGTTCTTCAAAAGGAACCAAAGTGACCTCTGGTCACCTTGGTGAACCTATCGCATCCCATTCCCCCTTGCTACAAGCCAACTTGCTCTTCAAACCACCATTTGCATTGAAAAACCCTTGTAAACCCTCTTTTACCCCTTAAAACCTTTGCAAGAATTACCCAAAGTCAAAAAACCCGCCTCTGGCGCATTTCCAAAGGGTTAGCGCGCAGTTTGATTTTATGAAAAACATTGAAAAAACCATTAAAAAACCCGCAACCCAAAGTTTTCCGCCCACAATATCACCCGAGCATGTTGTCGCTCCGCCCACCGTCGGATCAAGGCCCGAAGATCCAACGATCCACGATGATATCGGAGCAGCCCCCGCAGCCGTCCTTTACCGCCCGAGAAAGTGACGTTGCGTCACGTCAGGGCCACTCCACGTGTCGCGCGATGAAGGCTCTCGGAGCCGGGTCTGACAGTTCTGAGACCGTACCTAAACCGCCCCGAGAGACCGTAGCGGCTAGCCCTAACCGTAACCGCTACGGTCCTAACCGCCAACTGTCTTCCACTAATGCTTCGCCACGTCATATCCGCTTGTCCTCGCCCCTGTTATTCGTCCACCTGGCCGCTGACATGGCTGCCACCTCATCGCCCCCATGGACCAATAGTGTACTGCCACGTCACCCGATGACGTCAGCTGACGTCACCTCACCTTGACCCACCAATGACGTCATGCTGACGTCATCACTAAAAAGCGCCAAAATGGTAAAAGGTCCATATTAACCCAAAAAACCGTGTTTTTTCTCACTTTTTACTCCTGTCGCTATTTCGGCTCTGCATGCCTGTTTACGTCCAAATTTTCGCCAACCTGCTCGATTGACCGAGGCGACCTCCACAGCTCCAACCCTGCGCGCCCATGCGACTTCTGTTCGTCAATTAACAGGTATTTACCACTTGCTGCCCTCCATACGACTGTTATTGAAATTAAAGTCACTCAGAGGGCTCAGGAGACCATAAAAATTATATTTTCACCGGCCATTTCCCCTCTGCACATCCACATTTGCAACTGTGAAGTCCAAAAACATCGGCCGAGCCTTAATACCTGCAATTTCGCTCAAAAGCATCATTCACTGTGTATTCCCGGCAAATTTCTTGTCAAAACTCAATTCTCCCGCTAAAAGAGGACACAGTGAGACCATAGAGAAGCCCTGCTCCTAAAACAAATAGTATTTCAACTGTTGTTGTGTAATTTCCTCCTCTGGTCTCTGAGATACAAACTGTTTTTACAGAAAATCACTTCTATTCTTTGTTGCTTCCATTTAACTATCCACCTACAATTGTTGAGCTTTGAAGAAAATCATGGAGACTCCTATTGCTCTGAATATCAAGCCCCTCAATGCCCCTCACCAGGAATTGGAGTGGAAAGCCCTGGGAGATATGGATTATCAAATGCTGGACTGGTTCCCTATGGGCTCCAAATACAATATCCAGATGATGAATGAGTTGAAGGCCCAGCACCTGAGTGGAGCAGACATCTTGGGGATTTGGGACTCAAACCTGCCAATCTACAACCTCCCCCAGGTAAATCCTATGCCAGAGTTGATACACAGCTGCCAAGAATGCTATGACCCAAACCGAAGAGCTGTCATTAGCCCCTCAGGCTTAGTTTTGTTCCAGATTACCCCAGAGAGTATAAATGGAATGCTGCACTTCCATACTGCCAAGCCTTTGACCCCCCTCTATATGCAGAATTTGATAAACAAAGGGAGCAAGCTGTCAGGTGACCAAATCATTAAGATTAATCAGCTGTTTGTAAGGCCAGGCTCTGACACCATCAGAACTCCTCCTATTGGTTATCAATATTTAAATGAATTGGGCAGGATGTTAGTGGATTTAATCAGTTATGTCCTAGGATTCAGGGGGATGGAGGATGTGGATGATAGCCTAATGACAATGCTGTCTATATTCTCTCCTGGTAAACCCCCAGCTGTACATTATGACTATGCAACCTACATTGCAGATAAAATCCATGAGCAGTTTATGAACTTGAAGAGGGAAAGACTATTCAGGTATACTTCATATATATACCATCTATTCTTGTTCTATCAGCCAGCCACCTTCTCTTTTCCTTTAAAGCCACTCAATGCCCAGGGAAGTCCAAGGTCAGTTGTGTTCTGGACCTCTGTTTTTCACTCCTCATCTGTGTCACCTTACACATACAATGAGTTCATTGATTTATTCATTTATCCAGCCATGACAGTATTGCATGGTACTCCTCCTCCTAGACTAACTGATGACATGAGGAGAATTCTCCATTTGAATAAGTCCTACAGCATTGGTAATTGGTACTTCTACCAAAACCACACAGTCATCAGGATATATGGCTGTGAGTTGACCCCTTTTAGGTTGCCAAGGTATGTCCCCATGAGGCTTTTTGCCTTGGAATATTTCAGACAGTTTGGGAACTCAGACTACCTCCATTTTCAGAGCAAGAACAAGAAGTCACAGCTAAAGGTGAGGAGCCAGCTGGGTCCTTTCCTATATAATAGAAAAGAGGAGGGATGGAAAGAGGCAAACACTATCCTGGAAGGCCTCAGACTGCAAACTAGTTTTGAATGGATACCCTATGATCCCAATCATTTTGTCTCCCTCAGGAGGATAAAATACAAATTGGGTAGTTATGCACACAAGAGACAACCTGAGATTGAACAGTATGCCAATGCATTAAGCTGGGAAGAGGGTACCTTAGAAGAAGAAATAACTGTTGAAGAGCTTCTAGAAAGAGAAGCTAGAAACATTCAAAAGGAAGCTGACTTAGAAACTTGTGGACAGGTTCCCCTCTCATACAAAAAGCGGCCTGGAGCAGCTACTACATCATCAACAACACAGCAGCAAGATGCCGGGAAAACACCACAAACAGCCAGTAAAGATAAAGGGAAGCAGGTGGAGCAGCCACCTCCATTAACAGAAGAGCAAGTGGAGACATTGGTGCAGCAGCAAGAAGAAATGGAGCAGCAGGAACAAGGGCAGCAACAAGAAGAGGTACAATATAGTGAACAGCAGCCCTTGCAGCAAGAAAAAGTGATTGATGCTCCAAGTTCCACTGAGCAACAGGCTCAGAATATAGTGCCTCCTAGGGCAGAAACTACCTTTGATGCCTCGGTCCTCCAAACCCCACAAAAGGAGGACTTAACCAGGAAAAGAGATAGAGAGACTCCCCTGACTTCATCCATCAATCGGGGAGAGAAAAGACAAAGATTAAATGACTTTCCAGAGGATGACATAGCAATAAGACAAGCAATGGGCATGGGCCCACCCAGTGGAGAAGTTTCAGCCAGTTCATTCCAGCATGAACATGATAGAGCTATGGGAGGAGAGGTCAGTTCTTCTAGCCAGCACAGAGAAGGACAGTCAAGCATCAAACAGCAATTTATTGACATTAAGAAGAGAAGTGATCCTATTAAAGTACAGTTGTACAATCATTTGCTGAACCTGGCTCCTACCAATCAGCAAAGACTCATGTCTGCCTTTGATGTAAGTGAAGGCAAGATGATCATGAGTCACTTCATGCCCACAACACTGCATCCTCAATCTACCTCGGATTATCTAAGAACCAACATGGAGGTTATGGCTAAAGACATACACCCTATGGATAAGATCGAACTGCATAAACAAACTGGTGAAATGGTGTATGCCTCCTTGGCAGATGAAACATTGGAAAATTATAAATTGAAGAGCAGCCTGGATAATACAGCCTCTCAGCTAGAATTGGAGAGAGCATCATCACAAGCCAAGGACAACAGGATCAAGTCCTTGGAAGAGGTAATTATAGAAATAGGACATGATCCTAAAGATGTTAAAGGCATCCAAGAACTCTTGAAGCTAAGGGATGCAGACATGGCGGCCTTAAGAAAGAAAATCAAGCTCCCAGCTACCATCCATCCTCAAACAGATGAAGTTGCCCAGCAAAGGCAGGAAAAGGATGCTACAGACCTACTGATATCCCTGTACAAGGAGCTGGTTCGGACTCAAGACCAGCTAGGACAATCAGAAGCTGCAAAGGCAGCATTACAGACAGCTTTGAAACAAAAAGAAGAGGGCCAACCCTCCCAGCCTCCTCCTGTGATAATCAACCTTGAAGAAACTCCTCCAACAACTACTCTTCCTCCTCAGCAGACAGGAACTACAGCACCATCTACAGCAACAACTACGCCAACAACAGAGCAGACTCCTAGTCTGGACATGCAGAGGCTGCAAGCTGAGATCCAAGTTCTTGAATCCCAAATGAAAGAGCTTGATGAAGTCAAAAAATCTCTGGCCAAGGTGAATGAAAGATTTGACAAAAGCAAGCAGAATGAGGCAGCAAAGGAAAGAGAGGTAAAAGCTCTAAAAAAGAGAATAGCTGAACTAGAAAAAGAGCTTGCACTAGAAAAAGTAACAGCAGAATTGAAAGCAGTCCTCTGGGGCAACATTGGTCGATCCATCACCAATCAGTGGCAGTATATTGAGACTATGGATGAGCAAATAGCACTCATTACCGAGGCAAACAGGGAGGTATAGAGAGCTAGAGCAAGCCTGGGCCACATGCCAGATGCTGCCAGCAGAATGATCACTATTTTGAACAACAAAACTAGCTCTCAGCTGGCCACAATAGGAATTACCAACAGGACTGAAACAATCTCAGTAGCTAAAAGAGTCCTGACACTGAGAAACCTAGTTGGAACGCTGGAGAGGAGAACACAGGATATGCAGACCGAGATCAACAAATTCCTGGACAGATTTGTGGCATTACAAAACAGAGGCCTCCCCAGCATATTAAGCAGTGTAGGAAGGTTGCTTACCCTGGAAAATTACATCAAAAGGGTTGATGCACATGCTGCAGCACAAATAGCAAAACAGCCCAGTACCTCAGCAGAAACAGGGCCAGCATCAGGGCAAAATTTGTATGATAGGGTGGATAACCTGTTTTTCATTATGAATGAAATTGATCACCTGTTTGATACACCACCAAATTTCTTTAAGTATACAGAGGCAGATGAAACTCTGGGGGCAATCATAAGACACCAATTGCCCACACAGGAAGAATGGAGGAATTTGACACAGGTAATCTTATCAGGCCCGAACCTGTAGGGTTGGTTTTTTCTCCAGTTTATGGGCAGTCATGCACAGGCAGAATTTTGATAGATAAAATCTACAAGGAAGAGACAGATGCTGAGCCAACTCAGCAGAGCTATTTACTCACCACAGCAGCAGTCACAATCACAGGTGACAAACCCAGAATACAGCGTACAAGCCATAAAGTCGGGTTCTCCAGCATTTAATCAAAGTATCTCGACCGACTCAGCAGCTCTCAAAGGCTAAAATATCTTCTGACAGAACATCAAGACGCCTTTATTTTGTATTCAATGCTGTAATAAATTTCTGATAATAATATCTCAAAAGTTGGTGAGAATATTAAGTCTGAGATAACTTAGAACTCAGATATTTTGTAAACAATCGCAAGTATATATTCACCCCTCGCAGAAGCTTGAGGGGTTGTTGTTATTTTCGTTTTGGGCATCTCATTTGCTGTAAAAATTCTCAGAGAAATAATACAAAGGGTGAATGGAATTTCCGAAGCTTGGCGTGCCTTGATGCATTGTGATGAACGGTGAACGTTGCAGGATTCCAGAGTGCTTCATAAAACAATAAGTCTTTCTTAGGTCTCTGTGTTACATGTTTTTAGAGTCTTTTGTTCTCTTTGATTGTTTAAATGTTTTACACTTAATAGCTAAAGTAGAAGAATAGTCCCAGGATTTAATCACTGATTACCCTGGACTCAAACTGAGCTATTATCCATGTTTTCTTCAGATACAGTGAATGAAGTGTAATTCTTAACTGCTGCACTTTAAAACTATATCTTTCGCAGTGATAGACATTCCCAGGGATTCAAGTTTTGCCCCTGAGACATCTATCCGTTGTTCATGCCTAGTTTGGTGGAAATACTTAAATACTTTAGTGAAAATTCTTAAATGCTTTCACTGTTTGTTTCACCTGTTCATGTTACAAATCAAAAATTTGTTCTATGAAGTATCCAAATGGCCCTGTAAGTTTCACCAGTTCACCTCAAGGTTTCTAGACACCTACAACCATAGACTCCATTGCCCAATGATATTTGACTCTTTGAATACTACATCATAAGACCTGAAAGAAACTCTTCAACCAAAACATAAACAAAACCTGTGCATAATACCTAGCCTAAAACCCTATCACAAACAGATACAAATCTTAAAGAGAGAGCCCTCTCTGATCACAGTTTGGCTAGAAACAGTGATCAAAAGATTGGTTAGTGGTTACCCCGGCCGTATTCCCTTGGGAGTCATAGGGAACAACCTGGGTGTTAACAGACGGACTGGGACTTGAGACATTTCTTGCGTGAAGAGACCATTTAGAGACGGTATATGACTATTTGCTATGTGTGATCCGGGAAATGAAAGCTGGTCCATGAGCTTGACCACTCTTCCTTCGTGCGGAAAAAACATTACTCTAAAGAGTGAGGAGACGATGGCTCCCATGCAAGAAATATAGTCTCGTCCAAGGAGTAGGTTATAATCCAAGGGTCCTACCAGAAAAGGGCAGTTGTTTCACCAGTATTATCTAATGTAGGCATCGCCTCAGCCCATTTGGTAAAATAGTCAACTGTGGCTATAATATACCCATGCCCCCCGGTCGAGGTGGGGTTACATGTCATGAAATCGATGCCCCATTTGGCGAATGGCCCAACAACAACTATTGGCTGTAAAGGTGCGGGTGGTCTTCTGGTTTTGCTATCAAAAATTTGACAAGCATGGCAACTTCTGACTGCGGTTATGCAATCTTTGAACATGGTTGGCCAGAAGTATCTTGCTCGTAAGATTTTTTGTGTTGTATCATATCTAGATTGATGCCCCCCACACGCACCTCAATGACACTCATTCAGGGCTTTTTCGGCTTCCTCATGGGTGAGGCACCTCCTCAGAACTGTATCAATACCATGACGGTAAAGTGTATCACCGACGATCATGTAGTATTTTGCTCGGTATCGAATACGTTTTTGTTTAGAGTGAGAGGTATTTGGCTTGGATTTTTGTGTTTGGAGATAAATGATTATATCCCCATACCACTCATTTCTTGTAGATATCAGAAACAAACTTTCATCCACGATTGATTCTTCGGATGTTTCATCATTGGACGACGATGGGAGATCGCATAATAATTCTGCGAAAACTAGAGCTTTCTTTGACTTGGATTTTACAAATTCCAGATCAAACTCTTGAAGGATTGCTATCCATTTTGAATTTTTCCCCCCCAGCAACTGTCGCAACAATATATAAGTCATGGGGTTGCAATCTGACAGAATGGTAGTTTTCCGAAAGAGGACGTAGTGTCGAAATCTTTGTATCGCTTGAACCGCTGCAAGCGCTAGTTTTTCAACATAAGAATATTTGCTTTTTGTATCATTTAAGTTCTTACTTAAATAATAAATAGGATGTTCTATCCCATCGACTTCTTGAACTAAAACCATTGCGATGGTCGTATCTGCTGCAGCCAGATACAGGTTAAAGTCTCTTTGATAATCAGGGGCGTACATTAATGATGCTTTCATTAGGGAATCTTTTAAAGCATCAAAGGAAGCTTGTGCGACCTGATCCCAGTTAAAGGGTACCCCCTTTTTCAAAAGACGTGTATAACCTTTAGCAAGTTCAGCGTAATTTGGAATGAACCTCCTCAGAAAGTTTGCTTTCCCTTGGAGTTTCTGAATCTGAAGCAAATTCGAAGGTGGAGGCAAATTTATGATTGCCTAGACCTTACAAGGGTCGAGACGAATCCCATCCTTGGAGACTACAAAGCCAAGTAAACAACCAGAACTGACGCAAAATACACATTTGTGCGGATTGAGTCGTATCTTGTAGTGTCGGCAACGTAGAAATATCGCTCTTAAATGCTGCGGATGATCTATCCGCTTTCGCGAATGAGCCGAAAGGTCGTCGAGATAAGGTTGAACGATGATTTTGATGTCATGGAAGGCATAATTCATTGCCCTCTGAAACGTCGCCCCCGCGTTCTTTAAACCAAAGGGTAATTTTCGATATGTGAATGTGCCCCACGGACAAATGAATGCAGTCTTTGACTGGTCCTGTGGGCGGATATTTATTTGATTATACCCGGAGAATCCATCCATGAATGAGAAGAGTTCACATCTGGAGCATTCATCAATTATCTGGTCAATGAAGGGTGTAGGGTAGTTGTCTTTTGGACAAGCTTGATTTACATCCCTATAATCGACGCACACTCTAATTGTCCCTTTTTTTTTCATAACCAGGACAATATTCGATACCCAATCGATTAGCGGAACCGGGTAGATGAAACTAGCATGGAGGAGTTTTTCAACTTCTGCCTTAATGGCAGTGGCTTTCTTGGGGTGCACTTGCCTCAGCCGTTGCCGTACCGGTTTAACATCTGGATACATCTTAATTTCGTGTTCAACGATACTCGAGTCGATGCCTGGCATTTCACTGTATGACCAAGCAAAGACATCTCTGAATTCGCGAAAGAGAGCGTTATATATTTCCAGTTCTGAAGGAGAACAACATTTACCGACATAAATATTCTCTACAACATCTGTTTTGGTCGAGATATTTATGGCTATAGTCTCTTCAATATTGGATAAGTTTCGCTCGGAATCCACCGTATTTACAGTATTTGATAGAAAATCAACTACTGAAGGATGGTAGAGGTCATTTTGAGTATCTTCTTCATAATTCAGAAGAAGAGAATGATGGTGGGAATCATTCCATGGTGCTCCTTCATCTACCATAGCTTGGAGAATTCCTTCGTCGGTGTCATGCACTTGCGACCAAGGATCTGAAGGGGTACCATATTCTCTAGACCTATCCATCCAAACGCTTGATGAGCGTTGATTTGGGTTTGCCTCCCATGCCAGAAACATTGATTGCTATAATATTTCTATTGGGCTTGGGGGCAAAACCATCGCATGATCCATGTTTATATCGTTTTCTGAGATCTTTGTGGAAGATATCATGTTGCAGGTTCCTATCGACGCTACTTCCGCCAGATTGATTGGAGGTGGAAGAGCGAAAGTTCCCATTAGTATAGGATCTTTTAGTAGGCCTACTCCGATATTTTGAAGCGAATGGGGGCTTCCATGGATCATGGGAATGCTTCCCATAACTTGTGAACCATTGGGGAGGAAGTTTTGTTGGTCGACGATTGTAATCCCTCCCTGAAAGGGAAATGCAATCTTTCTAAAATAGGTCGACACAACAGCTGCCATGGCATATATCCATGGTCGTCCTAGTAGGATGTTGTAATCAAGATTCCCATCGATGACTTCAACATCTATTTCTACTGTTTTCCCTCCTAGTTCAACTTTCAAGTTATTTAGGATACCGTATGGGGTATATGTCCTTCCGTTGAATGCTTTTAATGTTGTCGCAGATCGTGACAAGGTTGGAGATCCTAAAGTTTTCCAGCAACTCATCGACATAATACATGTAGATGCTCCCTCATCAATAATCGTTCGGTGAACAGTTTTGTTGAGGGCTTTCACTTGAACAAGGAAAGCTAATTGAGTTGGTAACTGAGGATCGTACCCTTTGTGGTCAAAGGATACAAGATTGGAATCCTTTGGATCAATCCCACCAATGGCTGATAACAAAGCCTGCCTTTGGAATGGGCAGTTTTGTAGTACTTCAAGAGTAGACATAGCGGATGGCAATTGGGCCAAATCTTCCACTATGTTATAATGTTGCGCCGCTCTAGCGCGAGGATTAAATGTCGACTTGTGTACTACTCCCTTCAGCGGTTTTATTGTCAATTCAGGGATGGTGGGTGGTACAACTTTTGTCGAAGTTGTTGTCGAACTACTCGGCTGATCTTTATCCTTGTTGTTCGACAGCTGCGGATTCCCGTAATCTTTGTTCCTTGTCGAAATCAAAGCATCATTCTTCTGTTTTGAAATCGACAACATTAGCACTTGAGACGGGGAAGCATTTCCACTTTCAACCAGATTTGTTCCTGGATTCAGAAACGGATCGGTTAACACTGCTGAGGTTTTCGAACTTTTAAAGAATCTTTTAAGCTCAGCTTTGTATGGACATTCTTTCGTCCAATGATCCTCATTGCATATCATGCACCCTGAAGGGGGTTTCCTATTTCCAGGAGGGTTTGAAGAAGATTTTTTGGGAGACTGCTCATCCTGTTTCTTCTTCTTCCCTTTTCCTTTCTTCTTGCTTCCTGGTTATTTGGTTTCTTTGCCTTTATCTGTCGATACGGCATTTACGGGCCTTTTTGGATGTGGCCTTTGTCGATTTCGTGTCTGTTGTGCCAATCACGCCATCGTCGACGTGAGAGTCATTGTTCGATTTAGGAGGAGGAGGAATCGAGGATTCCGGTCTAGGGACGTCAGGTATTTTGTCATAGAGCGTGCTGGACTAAGTGTAAATCAAATCCAGATATTGTGCATGAGCGATCACTTTCTCTTCTGTTACGAATCCCCCCTTTGCCACATCTTCCATGATGGAAGGCAGTAATGACTTGATAAACCATTCAGCTAATAGCTGATCGGGAATGTACGTTTTTACCATCCTACGACGACATCGCCACTCATGTATATGATCTGATATGTGAGTGGCCGTTGTCTGTTTGAAGTTGGTAAGCAGTTCTGTTCCCGTTTCATACGTTATTGGTAATTGAAAATGGGTTAAAAAGGTTGTGGCTAAGGTGCTGAAGTTGTCGAACGAAGCTCTAGGCAATTCAATGTACCATTTGGCCACTGGACCCGTTAACGTCCTCTGAAAAAGGCGAAGCCTTATCGAATCATCATTTAAAGTGTTTGATGAACACCATAGATGAAATTTCATCACGTGATTCGATGGGTCTTCACCCGGATTTCCATTAAATTTAGGAATATCTTATGGAAGTTTATGCGGAATTGTTGGCCACCAAGGGGCGTAAGCAATTGGATCGTTTGTTAACCGGTTTAAATCAGGTAACTCTAAGGTTGCCACGAATGGTAATTGTTGATTCAGGTTAGGTGAAGCATATCCAGGATACGATGGAATCACTTGAGCAATTGGTCTTTGCATACCATCATAATGCATTTGATGCTGGTATGTTTGGTAAGGTTGGTGGACTTGACCATTATAAAATGGTTGATTTTGACCGTTTTGAATGTACGGCTGTCCACTGTTCGCAAAGATTTGCTGCTCAGCGCCTTGGTATACTTGTTGGAATTGTGGTTGTTGGTATTGCACTAGCCACGGTTGTGAAGCCATGTGCTGTTGCCCGATACTAACCGTTTGACCAAGGTGAGGGGTAATTGTACCCGTCTGGGCCTGTGTCGCCCCACTAGTTGGCGATTGTGGTTGAGTCGCAGGGTCAATGGGCTGTTGCATTACAACTTTAGAAACTTGAGGTTGACACACAACAGGCAGTGCTTGAACTTGCGACACAGTCACAATAGTTGGCGTAGTGGGTATGTTCGACACAGGTACACATTGTTGCATCGAATATACAACCCTTGGTTGTTGAGGTAGTATAGGTACCCAACCACTTGAGGTAATTCCAGTATAACCTGAATGATGTTGTGAACTCCCGTATGGATATCCTCCAGAAGGTGGCAATGAAAGGGCGTACTGTCCCCCATACGGTGGTAATCCAGAACTCAAGGGAATTGTTTGCCCTTGGGGACCGAACTGCCCAAATTGACCTCCAAACGGATCAATTTGTTGAGACTGAACATAAGAGTTTTCGGATATAATTCCGGATGAACAAACAGGAATGGACCAAACTGTCGAAATAGCCCCTGGGTGGGCTCCTTCTAGCGGTTGTGAGCTAGTCGGGACAGACGGTATGCCGGCGAACATTGTCGGAGTGACAGCAGGGAGTTCTGCCGTCGCTGTGTCGGAAGACACAGTCCTAGATGTTGACGGTTGTTCAGACATTTGTAGTCTATCCAAAAGATTACCTAGTGATTCTACAGGAACTTCCGCTGGTGGTAGACTAACTTCTGATGTCGAAGGAAATAGAGTGATCCCGACTCCAAAATGCGTTGGAGTACTTGCTTGCGGATCTTCTACAATTTCTTCTATCGCAATCAGACCAGGTGGAAGGGGAAGACCGTCAGGTCCGTAAAATATTTCTGGTGCCGAAGAGGCAGCGACAGATGTTTGAAGAGTAAGACTCTCTGAACCGGTTATGGATGGAACTGGTTCAGTAACACAAGTGCTTGTTCTCAAACTAGGATCAGTATCACTGTCCTTCTGTGGCTGTTGAACTTCTTCTGTTGAGGCAGGGATTCCAGAAATGTTTGGAGTAACCGGAGTCTCTAATGTCGTTGGAACACTTGTTCTAACTTTGATAGGAGACTTGGATCCGGTTAAACGAGTTTGCTTTGTCCGTACTGGATTTGCTTCCGGAGACAAAGACGATTGACTCGTAAGCCTCCGCGAACGACGGGGTTTCAATTGACTTTCTTCCACGATTGCGGATTACTCGATCAACTAAAATAAAAGGGAAAGTATGTTTCCGTATTAAATGAATTTTAGACGCTTTTGACACAACTTTGTTTTTTCAGTTTTAAAGAGTCGAGAAAAAGCAAAAGATGACTCTAGTCTCCTTCGATTTTTAATGAACCTGAAGTGACAAGTGCTCAGATGGACCTTTTCCGTTAAGGAGTCTGAAAAGGAACGAAAGGGACTACTCTGGAGGTATAGGTAGAGGGAGTACCAAACCAATCGCAAAACTGCAGAATACTTTTTAGGGTACGGCAGTCAATCTTCCCGAATGCTGTGTTCGGTGCATTGCGATTAGTAGGGCGGCCGACACGACTTCCTATGGATAAAGGTTTTATGCCTATAGGGGTCTCCCAATATATACTCGATGGTACGTGGGAGCACAAGTCCGTACTGGCACTTATCGTCTCAAAGTGCAGGAATCACCCAACCATCAGTGAGGACAATAGTTACCAGGCTTTACGATGCCGGAATACATCTCTAGCCTAGACCTCTAGATGTTGTGCGTTAAGTTACAAAGCGTTGTTAAGTTCATTGAATTTATTTTAGGTTGATCTTTCTTATGAAGTTTTCCTTTTGGGTTCACCACGAGATGTAGATGTAATTCCTAAAATGTAATCTAAAGATGATAAGCAAGCTTTTATCTCTTTTCAGCAATGAAAATCCTAGCTACAAGGGGAAACGAAAGACACAATCTTTTCTTAAAGAGCAAAGAACACACTGTAAATGCACTTTTCCTAAATCAAGCCAAACAGAGTGTCAATATGAAAATGCACATGTGCATGTATTTGTTTTTCACTTTCTTAATATTGATGCCTAAAAAGAAAGTTGTTGTACAAATTTGAATTCGCTTTCAAGTGAAAAACACAAACAAGCTTCTTTTCGAAATCAAAAGGTAGAGACGATTACGACACTTTATGATTTTGAAGTAAACACTTGTTTCGACACTAGAAATTCACAAATTCAAGCCAAAGGAAAAAGTAAAAGCGTAATCGACTGTCAACAGCAAATAAACTTTCTCCTAAGATCGAAATTGACCCTTACGACAGATCTAAATCCAAGGACGACAGTATGACTAGTTTACTTTTGCAATGGGAAACTGTAAATGACGTAAAAAACACACAAAAACAAAAACAATTTCTTTTATACAACTGAGGCGGAATTAAGGAAAATTAAAGGGGCTTTTAAACGGACACACACACTGATCACAGGCTGCAAAAATTAGAGGTAAAACTGGAAAAAGTGAGCAAAGAACATCAGCTAGACAGGGCTAGGCTGATCAACGCACCTGCTACACAGAGAAACTGAATTGCAACGCATGTAGCCCTCTCTAGAACTGCGCTGAAATGCAGAGTCTCTTCACAGAGCCTGCGCTGGAGTAGAAACGATAATTCTCTCCGGGTTCTGGGTCACGGTTTGCAGTTTAATATATGGTTTTTGGCCGGGTAAAAACAATCAGTAATGCACAATCAGAGGGTTGATTTACAAGAGGTTTAAGAGCTATCACAAAGGGTAATCAGATCATTCGTGAATCAACTGTTCAGATCATAAACAGATCCAGTGAATGGAATAGAGTAGCAGATGTCTACTTTGCATTTGTAAATGGCAAATGCAGTTCAATTCGCTACTCCTAAGTTTATGAGATGAACAACAATAGAAACACAAACAAACTAACTAGACACGATCCCCAGCGGAGTCGCCATTTTGTTTTCGGGAAAAGTGTCTATTCAGAACGACCCTATCCCACTGGGTTGTGACAGAGACCTCAGAAACAAACAGGGAAAACTACTCTTGTATTCTCCTTTATGAACTATAAACGAAGATGAATAGGATGAACCAACCTGTGTCTTGCGCTAGTCCTTTGATCCACTCTCTCTTCTCTTTGAAAGCTTCCAGCTACCTGCTCTCTTACTTGCCCAGCGTCACCAAGTTCCTGCAAGTTCACAGAAGAAAGAAACTACACAAAGACATGGATTTATGTTCATAAAAAGCTTAGGATCAGATTTAAGCTAAACATACAAATATAACAAACATCAATGATATACAAGCATGTACGAGAAACTCAAGTAGTTTTATTGATAAAAAAAGAAGATCCAGGAGGAGTTACAACCGATGATTCCTGATCTAGCATCAACCTCCCAGCATAGAATCCCTTCTTCACCTCTAACAAAACATAAATCACCCATTACTCTGATATCTATCACAAAACCAACAACAATTCTCTGCAATGTACAAAATTCCAGCCTCTGGATCTCTTGGTGAGGGATCCATATATAGATGTATGCAAAGAGGATGAGTCAGCTCATGAATTGATTAGTGGATTCTCTCTGTCAGTTCTTGCTTCCACTTGGAGACTGAGAGCCTCTTACTCATCACTGGTCAAATTCAGTGAGGCAAGTGTCATTGGAGAAGATTCTGGAAGCTTCCATTGTCTCTCCACCTCGTGGAATGACTCTGCCACTTGTCATTTCCCGCTCAACGCACCCTGGTAGTGCATTCAAGTGCGTTGCAACGCACCTAGCCAGTGTATTTGGGTGCTTTGCAACGCAGCTAGGTAGTGGAGCATCTGAAATGATCTTGATTTGACTAGTTTTGAGCAGTTTCTGGGGGAGAACTTCTGGGAGAAGCTGTAATTTGTTGACCTTGTTTCTTTAGGAGCTTGAACAACACTTTTAGGGACTTAGGATCCCTTGGTTTATGGACATTTCATGCTTATAGCTGTAAGGCACAAAAATTTCTATAACAGCAGTGTGTGGATTTTCGCTAGACGATGAATAGTTTCCCCTTTTGGTCGTTGGCTCCTTCTTCTTCTTCTCCTTCCCTTTCTTTTTCTTCTTAGTTACTTGGTTTTTAGTTTTACCAACTTTACCAAGCGAAGAGGAAGGAGGAAAGGGAGAAACAAACAAAGTAGAAGGTTGGGGGTTAACTTTAGTATCTTCTGGTTGCTGATTTGATTGCTCAAGAATCACGATGCTTTGAACAATAGAGGTCGAGAAGAGCCATATTGGCAGGCCAATTGTCAGTCCTGGAAGGGACAATGTGGCCATATGAGGTGCACCAACATCTCCCCAAGAGGAGAAAGGACTAGGATTTCTCTCAAGGGGAAATCCTTGGTTGGTGGACTCCATTTTCTCAACCTAAGATCGACGAGGGAACAATGACGTTATTCCGATTAAAATAAATTTTATAAAACTTTGACACAACTTGCTTTTTCAATTTTTAAGAGTCGCTAAAAAGCTAAAGATGACTCTAGTCACCTTCGATTTTTAATGAGCCTGAAGTGACAAGTGCTCAGATGGACCTTTTCTTTTAAGGAGTCTGAAAAGGAACGAAAGAGACTACTCTGGAAATCTAGACAGAGGGATTACCAAACCAATCGCAAAACTACATAATACATTTTACGCTATGGCATTCAATCTTCCCGAATACTGTGTTCAGTGCATTGTGATCGATAGGGCAGCATACACGGCTTCCTAAGGATAAAGGATATAGCCTATTATGGTCTCCCAATATATACTCGACGGTACGTGCGAGCACAAGTCTGTACTGGCACTTGTTGTCTCAAAGAGGAGGAATCACCCAACCTACAATGAAAGCAATAGTTACCAGGCTTTACGAGCCAGAATACGTCTCTAGCCTAGACTTATAAATGTTGTGTGTTAGGTTCCAAAGCGTTTTTATGTTCATTGAATTTATTTTACAGTTGATCTTTCTTAAGAATTTTTCCTTTAAGGTTCACAGCGTGATGTAGATATAAAATTCCTAAATATGCAATCTAAGATGATAAATAGTCGTTTACTCTTCTTTTTGCAATGAAAATCCTAGCTACTAAGGAAAGAGAAGCGAGATTCTTTCAACATAGAGCAGAGAGCACACACTAGATGCACTGTCCTCAATCAAAATCAACAAGAAGTCTAAATGCAAATGCACATGCATGTATTTGTTTTCCGCTTTCTTAATGTGTGAATGACAAAAAGAATGCTAAGTACAAATATGAACTATCTTTTCTTTCAAAGCGACAATACTAACAATTTTCTCTTCAAAAGGCGAAAGGAAGACAAGGACGACACTTTGCGATTCTGAATTGAAAATTGCTTTCGACACTTGAAATACTATTAATTAAAATCAAATACAAGAGTAGCAGTGTAATCGACCATCAAGAAGAATAGAATTCTTTTCTTTGACTAAAAACGAAACTTGTGACAAATTCTAATCAAGAGATGACAGTTCGATTAAGCTACTTCTTTATAAAGGAGAACTGTAAATGGTGAATAATACATAAAAACATTCACAATTCTTTGTACAATGGAGGCTGAATAATGTAAAGGAAGGGAGTTTCGACAGTGGTATACTGATCACAGACAGCAAAACTCCTGAATAAAGTTGAAGAGAGTGAAGAAAAACCAAAATCTAGAGGCAGAAACAGTCTTATCTAATCACTACACTTGTAACACAGGGAAACAAGGATGCATCTCACCTACTGCACATGGGAGGTGCGATGCATCCAGACTGCCAAAAGGAGATAGTGTGATGGTCTAGGGACAAGACTTTACCTTGGTTTTTTGTCACATTTTGTAGCTTAGTTCAGGGATTTAGGCTGAGCTAATGATAGTCAGTAAATACAAATCATAGGGGTTGATCTAATGAGGTTACTTGAGCCACCACCAGGGAAATTAGGATGTTTACAAATCAATCGTTCAATTTATAAACAAAACCCAGAGATGGACTGAAGCAGCATTGATCTACTTTGCACTTGCATAGAAAATGCAGTTCGAAGGCTAGCTGACCTGACTTCAAGCTCTATATGTAGTTTATAAAGCAAACAAATATAGACAAGCAAACAAGCTATTCGCTCCGCAGCGGAGTCGCCAATTTGTTATTGGGAAATCTAGTGTCCATTCAAAGCTGCTAGTCCCACTAAGATAGGTAGCTATCTTAGAAACAAACAAACTAAAGTTACTTGTGTTTTCCTTTATGAGAAGTAGATGAGAGAGAAGCAAAGAGTACCAACCTCAGTCTTTCGCTTGGCTCCTTGCTTGTTTCCTCTACCCTTTGATAGATCTTTGCCACTCCTTCCTTGCTTGTCCGACTTCAAAGAGCACGTGTAAATTCAAAGAAGCACAATACCATCAAAGCAAAAAGATCTACAATCATAACAAATATAGGACCAGATATATATTGACCACACAATTGCATATATCAACTCAAACATACAAGAATGTGGAGGAAAATGCAAATAGCTTTATTGATAGAAAGGGTAGAAGAGAGGATTACAACCCATTGATCTGACCCAACATCATCCTCCCAGCATGAATCCCTTCTTGACCTCATGAAAATCTTAGATCACCCAACACTATGATGTTCCACAAAGAAACCAACAGCACTTCCTTACAAAATACAAGATTCCAGCCTCTGGATCTCTAGGATGAGGGATCCATATATAGATGTTTACAAGTGGGTGAGTCAGCTTCTGGGATTTTGATTAGTGTCCTCTCTCTGATAGTTCTCAATTCCACTTGGAGATTTCATGATCTCTTACTCATCCTTGGGTGAATTTAGAGAGGCAAGAGTCATAGGAGAAGTTTCTGGAAGATTCCATGATCATCCATCTTGCAAACTGTCTCTTCCATTTGTCTACTCTCGCTTAACACACCCTACAGAAGGGATTTCCAATATGCATCACACTTTTTGCATGTGTTAGGTGAGATGCATCGCACCCTTAGCACTGAGTATTCTGTATGGTCCAGGTTTGACCAGTTTCTCATAGAGAACCTCTGGGAGATGATGTAATCAGCTAACCTTGCTCCTTTAGGGTATGAAGTAACACTTTTAAGGACATAGAAGCCCTTGTTTTATGGACATATGTGATTGGGGTTGTAGTGCCCAAATATGTATATAACACCCTCAGTGAAGGAAAACCCGAAGTGCTTGGTCATGGGGAAAAGCATAAAACCATACGAAAATCACTGATTCCATCAGAAGGCGGTCCCCGCACTAAAACTAGCAAGATATCGGAAGGCTCTCAAGCGGTAGGTAGGTTCAACCAAGTCCCACCTGATTTCATGCAATGGGTGACACGCGTCCAGTGGATGATAGAGAAAAGCACTCTCATCAGGCAGGTAAAGGCCATGCTACTTACCCACGCGATATGGACAAAGACCGTAGGATCTAAAGGCCCCAGATCAACAAAGGAGAAGTAATCTGATGGGTGACCAGATTTGACAGGGAAATAGGTTGAGGCGGATAAGATTTGAGATCTGGCATGAACGATGAGTTGGCAGAGGAATCAGTTTTGTGGGCAATCTTGGAGCAACAGAAATAACGACCGTTCAAAGAGAGCTGACACTCAGTTCATGAGGAAACAAGGAGCCACCTCTCTGTGAAGTGTTACAATGATGATGATATAGAGTAGGGGAATTCCAGCAGATAGAGGTAGGAGATTGTGATGCAGGAAAGTGTTCCCTCCGTGGATAGAGGCAACCCCTCTAGCCCTAGAGTGGGTCTAGTCACAAACAAGGACAGATCAACAATAGATTTCCTTAAAAAATCATAGTTGGAGGCCTACCTCAACCGGTGGTCGATGGAGTTTCGTTGTGCTGCTCTAGCTTTCGCTTCCTTCTCCTTAATGAGTGATCAACCTGAAACAATGCAAAGGAAATACAACAAAGCACATAACCGGAAAACAACAATGATCTATTTACTCACAAAGTCAAGAAGTCATGAGCTATCAAGTAAATTACATACAAGACATAGGAAAACATCATTGATTGTATTAATAATGAAATAAGAGCAAGCTTACAACCAAAGTCTTGATGTCGCAAGCCTTCTTAGAGGAATCCAGCCAGCATGTTCTTCAATCATTCACTCTTTGAAGATGGATCTCTCAACATACAAAATCTCTCACTCACTCATAAGTTTTACATAAAATCAAGGGCACTTCACAACCTATCAACACTCTCACACTTGTCACACCCACACCAACTATCTATCAAAATCAAAAGCACTAATAGCACTGCTCAATCCAAGAATTTACCAACTAGTTGATCATAGCAAAGGTGAGTGTTTAAATAGGAGAAGGAGTCTCCATGAAAGGTGGAAGAGAGAGCTTATCCCCAAGGAAGGTAGCACAATTGATGGAACTACCATGCTTGAGAAGGAAGGGTGACATAAACTATGCCAACAACCAGGTCTGGAATCATCGAGAAGGCCAACTGTTGGAACGAATTTGCCCAATTTGGATCATCACAAGTGTATAACAGAGCTTTAGTGCTGACATCGCTAGTGAGTAATGTAGCCAGTCAGACCTTCGCCAGAGACACGATTAGGAAGTAGCTAGAGATGAGTTTAAAAAGTGATCAAAAATGAGAAAAATCTACTTTAAAGACTAGATATAATGTTTTGCTCTTTCTAGCTCTCTGCTTTTATCATATGGTACTATGTAAAGCACGATTAGAAAGTAGTTAAAGATTAGTCTAAAAATTACTCAAAGCCAGCTGTAATTTATCAGTATTCTGATCTCTAAAAGATAAACAATTTGTGATAAAGAGACCATTCATATATTAGCAAACAACTTTTGAGAAATTAAACTAAAAATCAGCTATGAAAATAAAGTAAAGGCCGCAGCAACTTTGAATCTGTCAACTGAAAATACCATCAGTTATAAAGCAAATACATAAACACAAAAACAATCCCGGGTTAAAAACCTGCAAAAGAACAATACTGATCAGCTTAAAATAAAGGCTGGAAATAAAATAACATGAAAGTGAATCAAGCTGTACATGTTTCAAAGAAAAGGAAATGCTGAATGGAAAATAAGGAAATGTTGAACATAAAATACTATACAAGGGCTAACATGAACAGGGGCCCTCCATTCATATAACCCAAAGAAGACTCAAAGATTTGAAAACGTCAGAACAGAACTGCTTCTATTACTCCATGTGCAGAAAATTACAGTCAAGAGTGCTAGAACAGCACTATCAAAACAGAGTCTTGAAATGCACTAAAATTATAACAGGTTCATAAAACACAGCAACTAAAAAGTAAAGTTAAGCGTATGCAAACGCTAGTTTTTATAGGCATCTAAACGATTGCCTAATGCGTAAAGCTAGAAACTGAAAATTAACTAATCTGTCATGTGTAATAAAGGTTCAGCAACACGTCATAAGCCTCGTGGATGAGCTGTAGATTCTGGTCGTTATGGGAATTGAATCCAGAGTTGGATTATGTTTCCCACAACCTGCGTAACACGGACAAATCACCAGTTGCATTGACGTGACCCAACAACTTACGTATCACCGTTTAAGCTGCCTTTATTGACCGTGGCTTGACCCTCGTTGACCGGAGGTGTAGATGATGTGGCTGACCGAACCAACAGCACAGGAACCTTGAGCACCTTTATCCCTACATGCCCATGTGGCTCGTTTTGCAAAATGACACGTGGAACCTTGAGATTAACAAAAAAGTTGCGGAATCATCAGATGGCTGCGGAATCGCTGAATGGCTGCGAAATTGCCAGACAGCTGCGGAATCTCTGTAAATATGTCAAAATCTAAACAAAACAGTCACACATTAGCAAAGTTCACTTAATCATGCTTAAAGACATCTAATGTAATGATCTGGGTATGTTTACAAGGAAAATGAGGCAAAAGAGAGATGAGTGAGGGAAAACTGTAGGTAATGATGGATAATCAAGTGCAAAGTAGAGGCTCTGCATACCCCCACTACGAGGGTGTTGCATGTCCTCATGCAACGAGAACATTGTTCAATCCACCCGCTGAGATGCCTCTGCTAAGACATCTAGCCTTCTCTTCTTCCTCTGTGTGGCCACATTGACTCTTGGTCTTTTCATCAAACATCTGAATTTTAGATTGATCAAAGCTCTGTTTAACTTCCTGCATCTCTTCTTGAGCTTTTTGTTTTCCTTTTGCCACAGGCCCATATGAAGCATGGTGTTATCTTGGACCATCTTGTCCACATTGCTCTGTACCTTCAGTTTTTCATTTTCTTGTTTGATGTGGCGATTTAGTACCTCCAGCTCAAATATTTCTTGCTTCAGTGATTGCACTTGTTGTTCCAAAGGTTGAACAGTGCTCGGACCAGCAGCTGCTTGTTCTAATGTCTCCAGGTAATTATAAACTTTCTGCTGATCTGGGTCAACCTCTGGTGACCTCTTTGGACTAGGCTCATACTGAAATTCGGATCCATGTTCATATTCAGGTTCATGCTCAAAAGGACTTTCCTCACGTGGAGGACTGGTCTCAACATACTCAGCGTGTGGAGAGATTTTCTCAAAGTCAGGTCTTGTAGCAACCTTTTCAGGTGTGCTCAAGTCAATGATGAGTGACTTTTTATTCTCGGTGGCCCCCACTTTTCTTGTAACCTACTGCTTCTTCTCACGGTGGTGATGTTCTGTTTTTCTTTTTGTGCCTTTTGCTTTTGTTTTTCCACCTTCTTGGAAAGGGTAGTTTCATGGAGTTGGGCCAACCTTTGTGCTAAGGGCTGAGTGTCTTCTTCACTAGAATTCTCTGGAGTAAGGTAGGTTTCTTGAGCTATGGATTTTCCTTTATCTTTCTTTTGTTTCTTCCTACCCTCTTTTCTCTTTTGAGCAACTTTTTGGGCAAGTTCTGAAAGGGTTTCTGTGATGATTCTTTGAGTTGTTTGATTAATGTCCACAGCAGGCTCAGGATCAATTTCATGTTCAGAACGATGTACATCAGTTTCTTCTTCAATCTGTTCTTGGACAGTTTCCTCTTGGACAACAGTTTCAGGGGTAGCCTCTTTTCTTTTTCTTCTACTCTTTCTAGGCACAGAGGTTTCTCCTGCTTCTTCAAAATGGTTTCTCACAAGAAATCTCTCCCAGGTATCTCTTTTTGCTTTCAACTGCTCTTCAACTAGCATCTTAACAAGACCATGATGATACAGATGTGATTCAATGTTTCTTGGGTTCCTTTGGACAATTGAACACATTTTTCTAAGACTTGAGAGTAGAAAATATGGAAGGTTAATATCATCTCCTAAGAAATGCATCATGACTTTGGCATGGTAAACATATAAAACTCCAAACCTTCCCTCACAAGTAAAGAATTTTTGCACTAATAAAAGTAAAGTTGTCCATTCCTCCTTGACATAAGTAACAGGAATCCCTTTTGTAAAAATGCTGGTATCCATACCTGGATTCTTTAAGATTTGCTTCCACTGTTGGTCTTGTACTGATCTGTTTTTAAACCATCTTTCTCCAGTTTGTGGGAGTGAAGTGGCCTGTGCTATACTGCTCTCAGTGACTGTAAACTTTAGGTCCCCTATCTCCACTTGATTGTCTTTGTCTCTGAAGGAACGTGCAAAGGCCTTCGTAACCTCTTTGTGGTAACCTCTGAATTTCTGGATGCATTGGAGCCAGTTTTCTTTCTGCAAAGCCTCTTTAACTTGAGGATATCCCTCCAGAAATTTTGAACCCTCGGGTTCTACTCTTAAGAGTTTACCCATTGGCTCTACGGCTCTGTTCTAAGACTTTTGGAAAAAAGGTTACACGGCTTCAACAGTGGCCTTAACACAGTAAATTTACGGCTCTAATGTAACAGCCGTAACATACGTTCACTGATAATCAGAATTAGCAGAGAGGAAGAAGTAAAACAGAGTATGGCTAAGGTAGCAGCGTAGTGAGCACAGTGGAATAAGGGAACTGTGGAAATGAAACAGCGTGAATGGAATGATACGAGAGTATGAGGGTTATGAGATGATGGGTAGAAACGGTTAGGTCCTTAGGCTTCGGTCATAGGTTTACACTTGGCTGCGGGATTATGACTTAGAGAGACGTAGTACAGTAGTCTACGTCACTCAGGTATGAAAACCTTAATGGAAGAGCAGCCGCAATTGAGTTTCAAAATCGTGATGAACAGGACCGATAAGTGTGGGGGATACGTGGATTTTTGGTCGCATGATGGGAAAGACTGGTAATCATTACATTAAATGGCAAGAAACATAACCCGGAAACTTTGCAAAATGAGATAACCGTAAGTTTAGGATTTAGATCATACCTCGTATCCGTGCTTAGATTTCCTTTGATCATTTTCCACTAACCCTTCATTGTTTTATTGTTGTTGCATGACTCTTTTCCACTTATTGTTGATGACTTCTGAACTGTAAATTTCTTTTCAAACAGACTGTGTTTTTTTTATGCAGGTGCAGAGAGCTGCGGAATAGCTGAATGGCTGCAGAATTGCCAGACAGCTGCGGAAACTGCAGTGGTACCCTCCGGCTGCACAAAACAACTTCAGTTATCTAAAATAACTTTATTGATGGAATGAAATGTAATGAATGGATGGATGGATGGAAAGAAATGAGGTGAAGTGAGAATGATTAAATGAATGAGATGGTGAATGAAATGGATGAAATGGCGAAATGGGATGGAAGGGAGAGATATTTTTTTTTTTTTGGAAAACATGAGGTGTCAGGTGACCCTGATTTTCACCTCAGGTTTTCTGCATAAAACTGCCAATCAAAGATTGGTTTTCAGGCTTATACATTTATTTATTTTTATTTTTATTTTATTTTTATTTTTTATTTTTTTTGAAAAACCAAAGATTAGGCTGATGGAGGAGAAGAATCCTTCTCCACCAACCTGATTGCAAAATCTTCTTTAAACAACTTGACAAACTCTTCTTTTGAGAATGGCTTTTGGTAGATTTTCAAGCGATGGCCATTCACAATAAGAGGAGTATGAAATTCATCAATAGTTTTCACTCGAACTGCTCCATTGCTAAAGACTTCATCAATCTCATATGGCCCAAGCCAATGAGTTTGAAACTTTCCTTTGAAGTCTTTGAACTTTGAATCAAACAATAGAGCCCAATCTCCTTTCTGAAACTTTATTTCTTTGATATGACGATCATGCCATTTAGATCTTTGGTGCTGAACTAGATCGGTCCTTAGAATTGCATCTTGTCTTATTTCATCTAGCTCATTTAGCTGGTCCATTCTGTGTCTTTGGGCTTCTGAGAGGCTCATTCCCAATTGGACTGCCATCTTGAAGGTCTTGGTTTGGAACTCAATGGGGAGCAGGACTTCCTTCCCATAAACAAGTTCATAGGGAGAATGTCCTGTTGTGTTCTTCCATGTAGTTCTATAGGCCCATAAGGCTTCAGGAATCCTTTCCGCCCAATCTCTTCTATGAAGATGAACAATCTTGGTTATAATGCCTTCAAGAACTTTATTGGTAGATTCCACTTGGCCATTTGATTGTGGATGGTATGGAGTAGATGTTCTGTGCTTGATCTTATATTCCTCCATCAGCTTCTCCATCAATTTAGATGTAAACTGGCTGCCCTGATCTGTCACAATTTCCCTTGGGACACCAAAACGAGTGAAAATATCCTCAAAAAGAAATTGAACAACTGAATTTTCAGTGGCAGAAGGCAATGCTTTTGCTTCTACCCACTTAGTAACATAATCAGTACAAACCAGTATATACTTCTTTTGCTTTGATGGTGGATTAATTGGTCCAACGAAATCTAGAGCCCATTTCTCAAAGGGTTCGATGCATACCTGAGGCTGTAGAGGCATTTCATTTGAAGGAGTTGGTTTCCCAACTCTTTGGCAGCTGTCACACCTTCTAACATACTGCTTTGCATCTTTAAAGAGAGAAGGCCAATAATATCCTAGAGAAAGGATTTTATAGGCTGTCCTCTTGTCAGCAAAGTGCCCGCCGCATGGTTCATCATGACATGCCTTAAGGATGTCAAGCATTTTATCTTCCCGAACACACCTTCTGATTATACAATCTGGCCCTGTTTTGAACAATTCATTAGAAATCCAAGAAAAATGTGAACTCTCCTGAATGATTTTCCTTTTCTCATTAGGAAATAAGTGTAGAGGAAGCTTCCCTGTAACTAGATAATTAGCCATATCTGCATACCAAGGAGTCTTGGTAGTCACTGCAAATAAGTATTCATCTGGAAACTTATCTTCTGCTGGAGAATCTTCATTAGTGTTTTGGATTCTAGACAAGAAATCAGCTACTTTGTTTTGTTTTCTAGGTCTATCTAACACAGTAATGTTGAATTCTTGTAAGAGTAAAAGCCATCTTGTAACTCTACCATTAGTGACAGGTTTGTTCATTAAATATCTTATGGCAGAGTGATCAGTATGGACAAAGGTTTCATAGCCGGTTATGTAGTGTCTAAACTTGTTGATTGCATGTACCACAGCTAAGAACTCTTTTTCTATAACAATATAATTTAACTCAGTGGGATTCAAATTCTTACTTGTGTAATAAATGGCATAAGGGATCAAATCCTTTTGTCCCAAAACAGCTCCTAGAGCTGTATCTGAAGCATCAGTAGAAATGTGGAAAGGGAGTTTCCAGTTTGGCCCCCTTAAGATGGGTGCTTCAGATATTCTAGTCTTTAAAGCTTCAAAGGCAGATTGACACTCAGGATCCCATTTGAACTCACAGTCCTTGGTAAGCAATTTAAAAAGAGGGGATGCTATCTTAGTGAAGTTTTCAATAAATCTTCTGTAATACCCAGTAAACCCAAGAAAACTTCTAACATCCTTCTGGCAATTTGGAACAGGTAACTTAGAGATGACTTCAAATTTGGATCTATCAACCTTAATCCCATCTCCTGAAATATGATGTCCTAAAACAATCCCTTTAGTAAACATCATAAAACACTTTTCATGACTTAAATAAAGATTTGTTTCCTTACATCTTACCAGTACTTTTTCCAAAGCTTCTTCAAATGTATTACCATAAACTGTGAAATCGTCCATGTATACCTCTACACAATCATGAATCAGATATGAAAAGATTCCTAGTACAGCCCTTTGAAATGTAGCGGGTGCATTGCACAATCCAAAAGGGAGTACTCGGTAGGCAAAAGTTCCCCAAGGACAAGTAAATGTGGTTTTGTCTTGATCTTCAGGTGCTACCTGAATTTGATTATACCCACTAAAACCGTTCAAGAATGAGAAATACTTTTTACCTACTAAAGTGTCTAGTACCTGATCAATAAAAGGTAGAGGGAAATGATCCTTTAAGGTTGCCTTGTTCAATTCTCGATAATCAATGCAAACTCTCCATTTACCATTCTTTTTGGGCACTATAACCAAGGGAGAAACCCATTGGCTATCTGAAATGGGGTAAATGAAGTTTACCTTGAGCAATTTCTGGAGTTCTTCTTTCACGATTTCCCTAAGGTTTGGATTCATCCTTCTTTGTGGTTGCCTAATAGGTCTGCTGTTTTCTTCAATATAGATGTGATGAATACAAGTCTTAGATGTGATGTCAGTGTATTCCCATGCAAAGGCAGTGGAATGTTTTTGCAACAGTTTAGTTAATTCTTCTTGTTGTGGTCTTCCCAAGTTTTTGTTAATGTTCAATGTTTTTCCTGGAAGGATTTCAACTGTAGAACTACCAAACTCTTCCATTGAGAAGAGAGACATCTGTCTAGAGGAGAGATATTCAATGTCTGCATCTAACTGAAACTGTGTAGAGTCATATTCTAAAGGTATTTCAAAATTTTCTAATGTATTTAGAATTTGACTATCCTCACTGATTTCAGAGATGGTTAGAACCGGTTGAATAGTATCCTCATCATCAACCCACTCATCTTCTCCTATTTCTGTTATTGCCTTTGCTGGAGGATACAAGTTGAATTTCTTGGTGGAATTACCATCTGATATATACATGTCCCCAGACCTACAACTTATGAAAGCATCAGCTGTGGCCAGCCAAGGTCTTCCTAAAATAAGAGGATGTCCTCCTAGATTGTTCTTGGGAGTTAAAATCATAAAATCAACTGGATATTCCCAAGAATCTAGAGAGACTGGAATATCTTCCAATACACCATCAGGTTTAATGATTGATCTATCTGCAAGTTGCAGTAAAGTAGGTGTAAAGAGAAGGTTAGGAAGCTTTAACTGATCCATGGTCTGTCTACTCATGATGTTGATCGCGGCTCCTAAGTCAATCAAAGTATTTGGGATTTCAACCCCATTAATATGAGTTTTGACAATAGGGCTACCGGGATCCACATATTTTTGCATGGTAATCTTACCCATCATTATGTCTGCAATTTTTCCAACTAGATGTATCCTTTTAGTATCTCTGGTTCTTTTTCTTGTTTTCTTCAAACTCAACTCCTTTATTGTCTTCGCTAGAATGGGAATTTCTTTAATGGCTTGTAACAAGGGGATCTTGATACAGACATTCTTCAATTCATCTAGAAAACTATAGTCAGGCACCCATATTTGCTTTTCCACCCCTTTGTCAATTTGTAATCTTTCAGGAAAACGAGGTGTAGCTAAAGGTGTAGGTTGCTCAACTATGGGAGTTGTAGAGGTTGATTCTTTTTCTTTTTCTTTTTGGATATTTTGGTTTTGAAGTGATACTTCAGAACCTTTATTGACTTTGAGAGATTCTTCCTCAGAAATGCTTGGTTGTTGAACACTTGTAGAAGGTTGATCTAAGATTCTACCTGATCTGAGTTGTACTTCATTGAGAGGAACAACCATATAGGTAGGGAATGGTTGACCTTCCATCATGTAAGCATTTTGAGGGTTCCTATTATTTGGATTTGGTAATGGCTGAGAGGGAAGTTGATTTGATTTCTGCTGGGATTGAAGTGATAGTTGAGAATTTTGATTTTGTGGAGGAGGTTGTTGTTGTTGAGGGTATGGCAATGATAGTTGTTGACCTTGATTTGGAAGTTGTGGGGCTTGCTGATTCTGAAATGATGGAGGATATTGATAGAATTGAGCAAATCTCCCATAAGGATTTTGCATGCTTTTCATCCATGCTTGAAAAGCATTTTGAGGTTGAGGCCAAGGTTGTTGCCAAGGATTCCAATTTGGTTGGGATTGAGAATTCATAGAGTTGTTAAACCCTTGATTCTGTTGTCCTTGCCAAGGTCTCCTTGCAATAAAACAGAGAGATTCAAGTGTATCTGGATCCTCTTGAAAGACTTCTTTGAGGCCAGGAATTGAAGGACAATCCTTGGTCTCATGAGTTTCTGAGCAAATTACACATGTTTCTACAACGTGTGCATCTAAGGGACATTCCCTTAAAGCATGTTTCTTTCTACATTTCGGGCAAAATATAGCTAAAGCCTCAGCTTCTACTTTTTGTTTATTGTGGATCTTAAGGGTATCAAGTTGTTCACTAAGACTCCCTAAGATGTCAGTTTTAAATTCATCAAGCATACTGTCGATTTCAGCCCTACTCACTGATCCTGTTGCAGATTTATTTGCCCTAAGGAGAGAAGGATCTCTAGGCCCTTTTTGAGTTTTTGATTTGCCTCTTGAGAGATGGATACAAAGTTCTGCTATATCATTGAGTGAAAGTTGAGAAATATCCCCTTTCCCCATCATGTTTAAGATGTCTATCCATTCATCCCTAATGGCTTTTAATAAGAGGGCTTTTAAGGTCTCTTCATCCAAGGTACTCATTTTTGCTCTTTTCAAGTTATATTGAAATCTCTCAAGTAAATCTTCTAAGCTCTCATCTTCTCTTTGCATCATTTTAAAAACCTCGTCCTTGTGATTAGTAGGCATACAATAGTCCAAATACCTATCCAAAAATGTCTGTTTCATTTCATCCCAAGTCCTAATGGATTGAGTGAGTAACCCCATGAACCATTTCAAGGCTTGATCCTTCAGTGTTGAAGGGAACAATTTGAGTTTCTGAGAGTCATCCAGGTAGTCATAAGTTCGACACACCACTTCAAACTCAAATAAGAATGTTTCAGGGTCCTCAGTCCTTAACCCATGGAAGTTAGGGAGGACAGATGGTGATATGTTTTTCATGGTGGCTCGAGAATCCTCATTAACAATGGGAAACCCAAATGAATTATCCCCATCTCTATTTCCTCCTCCAAGGGGACCTCTACCTCCATTATTGTTATTGTTGTTTCCTCCTCCTCCTCTACCTCTACCTCTACCCCTACCACCTCCTTCTTCCTCTGCCATGATGATTCTCCTAGGGATTTCAAAATCTTTTGGTTCCTCTACAAAAGGTGAATGAGAAGAGATTTCTCCTTCCTCTTCAGGTGATTCTACTTCCTCAATTACAATTGGTCTTTCTGTAGGAGAAAGAGAAGAGTCTCTTCCTGGTTCAAACTCAGTAGAAGGTGTAGGAGAGTCAACTCTTGGCTCTTGAATTCTAGGACTAGGAGTGTCAGTTGGAGATAAGGGGGGTGTCTCTTGTCTATCCCTTGAAGCAGATGGACTTGTAAAAATTGAACTTCGAGCTCTAGCTAAAAACCTTCTTCTAGAATCTCTAGCTCTATGCATGTCATTTTTTATTATTTTCTTCAAGTCAAGTCAATAGTTCTTTTTCTGATCTTCCAGTTCACTCTAGGTGCAAGAAGAGAGCATACTCAAGAGACTACCAAATCAATAACTTTCTCTTTTCTGATCCTCCAGATCACCTTGAAGTGCAAGAGGAGAGCATACTTTGATAGGTTATCAACTTCTTTCCTTGAAATTTTTATGTTTTTTTTTCTAAGAATTTGGCTACTTAATTTCACTTCCCCGGCAACGGCGCCAAAATGTTTAGTCAATTTAGTGTTCCTAAATTGATGGCATTAATTGTCAACCCGGGGCTCGTAAGCTGATGAAGTGAAGGTGTATTATATGTACTTAAGCAACCTCTTAGAGCTTTTTGTCGTTTGGGGTGTTGTTTGTGGTTAATTTATCTTCCTAAGATGGAGTGATGACTTTATAAACAGATGAGTGATGGTGTGTGTAAGGTGAATTCTAGATGAGTGAGGGTGTGTGATTAGTGGTTTCTAACTACTTGTTGAAAAGGAAAAGCTTGAAAGAAATAAATAACTTGAAATGAACTGAAAGCAAAGAACCACTTTCTAATGGCACTAGACACCATTCATGTTGCTGCAAATAAAAGGTAAGAAAATCACTTTAAAAACCAATGATAATGTTTATCTCTTCCTAACTCCCTGCTTCTAACACATAGTACTGTGTAAAACACGATTAGGAAGTAGCTAGAAATGAGTTTAAAAAGTGATCAAAAATGAGAAAAATCTACTTTAAGGACTAGTTATAATGTTTTGCTCTTTCTAACTCTCTGCTTCTATCATATGGTACTATGTAAAGCATGATTAGAAAGTAGTTAAAGATTAGTCTAAAAAGTACTCAAAGCCAGCTGTAATTTATCAGTATTCTGATCTCTAAAAGATAAACAATTTGTGATAAAGAGACCATTCATATATTAGCAGACAACTTTTGAGAAATTAAACTAAAAATCAGCTATGAAAATAAAGTAAAGGCAGCAACTTTGAATCTGTCAACTGAAAATACCATCAGTTATAAAGCAAATACATAAACACAAAAACAATCCCGGGTTAAAAACCTGCAAAAGAACAATACTGATCAGCTTAAAATAAAGGCTGGAAATAAAATAACATGAAAGTGAATCAAGCTGTACATGTTTCAAAGAAAAGGAAATGCTGAATGGAAAATAAGGAAATGCTGAACATAAAATACTATACAAGGGCTAACATGAACAGGGGCCCTCCATTCATATAACCCAAAGAAGACTCAAAGATTTGAAAACGTCAGAACAGCACTGCTTCTATTACTCCATGTGCAGAAAATTACAGTCAAGAGTGTTAGAACAGCACTATCAAAATAGAGCCTTGAAATGCACTAAAATTATAACAGGTTCATAAAACACAGCAACTAAAAAGTAAAGTTAAGCGTATGCAAACGCTAGTTTTTATAGGCATCTAAACGATTGCCTAATGCGTAAAGCTAGAAACTGAAAATTAACTAATCTGTCATGCGTAATAAAGGTTCAGCAACACGTCATAAGCCTTGTGGATGAGCTGTAGGTTCTGGTCGTTATGGGAATTGAATCCAGAGTTGGATTATGTTTCCCACAACCTGCGTAACACGGACAAATCACCAGTTGAATTGACGTGACCCAACAGCTTACGTATCACCGTTTAAGCTGCCTTTATTGACCGTGGCTTGACCCTCGTTGACCGGAGGTGTAGATGATGTGGCTGACCAAACCAACAGCACAGGAACCTCGAGCACCTTTATCCCTACATGCCCATGTGGCTCGTTTTGCAAAATGACACGTGGAACCTTGAGATTAACAAAAAGGTTGTGGAATCATCAGATGGCTGCGGAATCGCTGAATGGCTGCGGAATTGCCAGACAGCTGCGGAATCTCTGTAAATATGTCAAAATCTAAACAAAACAGTCACACATTAGCAAAGTTCACTTAATCATGCTTAAAGACATCTAATGTAATGATCTGGGTATGTTTACAAGGAAAATGAGGCAAAAGAGAAAGATGAGTGAGGGAAAACTGTAGGTAATGATGGATAATCAAGTGCAAAGTAGAGGCTCTACACCTGGGTTGGGAAATCCTTTGCCTAATAGTTGATCAAACCACATTGAAAGTCTTCAACCGATTTCCGGGTATTAACTTTGGGTCAATTGTCACCAAACCATCTGTCATGTCGTTATGTGTTCGAGAGGTCACTGCCAATAAGCCATTCATCTGCAAAATATTTGTCATCCATCTTGACCATCCCTGAGGCAGTCCTTGCAACTAAATTTCTTCAACTTGATCTATGATTTCGTGTTGTGGGCTTACCTACGACGAATCGCTTTCTATCGACATCAGCTCATTATCTAGAAATATGATCTAGAAATCATTAGTACCTTGAGATCTGCATGCCTCAATGGCATATTTCTCGCCTTTGACGATAGTTTACATCATTGACTTTCGATCAAAGGATTCTGTGACATGTTCGACATCAATGCATTTATTCGCATCTCATGGATTGTACTGGGTACTTTGAGAGCCATTGACATCACTGGTGGTTTCTCTCACACTTGTTAACAGTTTACATCATTGACTGGTAATCAAGTGGTTTCTACCATGTTCGATATCAACACATTCATTCGCATGGATAGAATCGTACTGTTTCAGGAAGTAGAAATGAAGACCCTGGATCTGGTTTCCACAATCTAGGCTGCGAGGAATTTTGTATTCATTATATAATGGACTATTCATAAACAGATGGCTGCGTCCATACTGTGTCCACCTGAGTCTATACTTGTGATGTTTTACAAGATCATTCCTATATCAGAGCAGTAGTTAGTTTTTCTAGTCAGTTTTGATCTGAGTATGGGAATGCCTACCTCAGCGATGATATGATCTCATATATATCTTGCATTGAATGTTTTTACAGGTTCCAACCGGGCTCTCCACAAGATGATCCTCGAAATGATAAAGTACTTCACTCTTCCTAAATGATCAATGAAATCCTCATCCACTACAGACTTCGCACTTTAGGGGACAATCTGTTACACAAAAATATCGTCACCATGATTATTTGCAGTTAGTATGGGTCCATCATCACTTGTACTATCCTCCTAAGCAAGTCTCAGACCTCAGCTCTTCAATTCAAGCTTTGGAAATGGGAGAAAGACATTAAAAATCATTGTAACTCTGGTTCTGCACTTTCTCTCATTGTCACCTGCAGTCCCGCACCTTCTGTGTACAAAAACTGCGGACCTGCCCGCTCTGTCCCTAACGGTGTAGGTGCGGACCCTTGTGAAAGTCAAAAGGCGCAAGTTTTATCTTAAAAAACTCACTTTGGGTTAATTCTAAAGGATTCTAGAAGGAATTTTGACGTGGATTGTTCGCTCTGAGGTGGTTCATGCATCCCAAAAGAGAAGGAGCTAATCCCTTGATGAGAGGAGTTATCCCTTTGAAGGAGGGCTTTATCCCTTTGAAGGAGGACCTAGTAACCTCCCTCCATTGCACTATAAATACAGGCATTGGGTTGGTTGCTGGGGAGGTTAGCAGCTGAACATTTTTTAGGGTAAATGCTAGTGAAATCAAGACTTCCTAGTTGAGCTTAAGAGGAGAGATCACATACCTTTTTGGCTTCATTGGGGAGTGAGTGAAACTTGTCAAAGTAGAGGAGACTTCTTGCTGGACCCTGGGAGGAGCTTGTACAGCGTCAAGGCAAAGGTTGTAAAGTTCTTCTTCTTTTGAATTAATACAATCAAACTTATTTTTCTCAACAAGTATCTTATGTTATTTGTTTCATGGACTCCTTGACTTTCATGTTAAATATGTTTTATGATTTTGGCTTTTCAGGTGCTATTTAATTTGTTTGCCTTGTTTGTGTTTGCAGATTCGCGACAAAGGAGCTCATTTGGATCGAAGGAGCGAGGGTATCCACAAGCTTGCGTTGGACCTAAGGTAGGCCCTAAAAACACTTGTTTGCCATTGTTTATAAAAGCATATTTAGAGAAAGATAGTGTCTGGTTGGTTTGCTTGTCATTAGGTCTTCTTTAGATTCTAGGAAGGTCTATCTTGTCCACAAGATCGACTTATTCCGTGTGACCGGACATAATGAGGTAATTTTTTCATAGAGGGTGTATGCTAAGTATCCACCTCCATGGCATCGTCTTCTTCTTCTGTGATGATAAGCTCCTGCAAAACTTCTTCTTCTTCATTTGTTTCTATAGTGAAGACTTCCCCTTCTCCTCCATCGATAGTTTATTGCGCAACAGGTTTCGCGGGAAAGCGCGTACAAGAGCCATTGCTTATTTGTCCTTCTTAAGTCTTGGTGTGCATGGTGATTTTGGGATCTATGCCAAAATCCTGGCACCTTCTGAAACATCCCCCACAATTAGGGCATGTGCGGTCTCGTCGGCAATCACTTATGCTATCTCCATACCATCCTTAGTTGTTGTCATTGTATCTGTGTAGCAATCTATCACTCGCAAATTCAGGGACTTAATCAACGCTCGACTCACAACACTTAGGCCTCTGCCAAATCGCTCAATTCGCAAATGACCAAGTGTTTTTTTTTGGGTAGCCCTTTGTATTTTATAGTGATTTTTGAATTTGAATTCGACCATTCCCCCAAAATCCGGTTCATTAATGCTCCCTTGGTGGCAGATTTTCCCAAATCTTGACCATAAATCGCATCTTAAATTCCTGCCACCCGCTCCATTTGGCCTCAAGACGAGCATCCCATAAAGAATAGTGACTTCAATGGTTAGTTTCTGGCAACCCGCGCAGCAGTGCAACCCCTCGTGCGCAGTCGTGGACCTTGTGACTCTTTGCTTCTATGCGCATCTATAAAATCGCGCAGCTCCTGAGACGAATAGTTTAGAGTCTCGCGATCCCTTCCAACTACCTGGAGTGCTAAGACTATCCTTCCCTCAGCTAGTCAGGTGGTCGCACCACCCATGTAGAGTTCCATCCAGTCCTCTATCATGGTTCCTGGAGAATCCCCACCTTTTATTGTTACGGTCGGCATCGCGCACTTCACCATTTGTAACGTCCTACCCTAATCATTATGCTTAGAAATATGTGGTCCAAGCCAAGGCATCATACTCATCAATTCATGGCAATAGGCCTTAACCCTGTCATCCTGATCGCATGCCTCCTGGCTTACCATTCTGGTCTTTTTTGCCGAGAAAATATTTCTTTTTTTCGTCCTCCATCTTCTTCACTTCTGCATCCATCAAAGCACTTTTCTTCCTTAACCGTACCCTTTCCTCTTCAAGTTTGTGGAGTCTAAGGTTTCCCTATTGGATTTCTCCCTCAAGTCCTATGTGTTATGTTTCTTGCGGCTATGTGATCCCTTCTCTCCAGGCTTCGCGAACCATCGTATCTATGGGTACTACTATGCGCGGACTAGGTTTTGCGTGCTCCATATGGATTACAGCATCTTCTTCATACTTTAGCTTCGGAAGTGCCTACACAGTCAGGGTTTTGCGCATGGTCCTATAAGCCCATAGAACCGCTGGTACGTGTAGGTCCTCGTTAGTTCTCTTCATATGGTGGACCACATTCAGTGCTTCGTGTGCTTTTTCAAAAGCTTCTGCGTGAATATGCTTTTGCGTGCTTGGTCTTACCATACTTCCTAGTCATCGTTAGCGCCATTGCCTTGCCCGTTCCTACTCACCGTTCATGTTTCCTTCTGTGCAGATGGTGTGCCTTCATGCAAGTTGTGCACAAAATGCCTCTACCCATCTAGATAGGTGGGAACATGGGCTGTTTCATCCTTCATACCCAGATTTCATCCACATCTGAGGCTTTCAATACCGCATGCGCCTCATCCTTCTGTCTTCGCGCCAGTCCTCAAAATTCTGCTGGTGCGTACCCTGCCACCTTGTGGGCGTAGCGCACAGTACCCATTTCATAGCATAGAACCACTATTGTTCTAGCACTTCTTTTTCAAATTTGTTTAGGAAATCATCCACCTCCCTCAACCCGTCATACATAGGCAGATCCCTTACCTCTATTGCCACGCAGCGTAGCGACCTTGTCATCATGTTATAGTTGAGCGTGGTTACCTCGTGTAGCCGGTTCTGCCATTGCTCTATTTCCTCATCTGAATCTGAGGTGCAGGAGCTTTCATGCTCCCATGAGAGTTTGTCGTCTGTTGTTGGATTTACCCAGTCCTACTCCCACACGGTTATTTTTTAGATACAATCTAGATCGTCATCTCTATCATAATCACACATCAGCTCTATGTAGCGTGATCCTTCTGCGGGTCTGAAGGTACCACTACGTGCAGTGACTTTTTCTCAAAATCATCTTGCACTTCTTTAGATTTATCACTCCATTCATGTCAATGGCCTAATCTATTCCCAGTAGCGTGGGATATGGATTGATGTCATCAACAATCTCTATCACTTCGAAATCTGCAAGCGCTCGCACCTTCAATATCTACTGTTATTCCCTGCAATCTTCCCATAGGTAGGATAATTTGCTGGTTCACCATTCGCAATTGAATAGGAGACCATTGCAGCATAGGCCTACCCATGCGCTCCCATCTTTGCTTTGGCAGGACGTTCGCATATGATCCTAGATCCAAAATCACTTGATCCATTTCATATTCCCTGATCTCCGCAGTCAATCTCATCTCTCTTCATGTTCGCGTTGTGTGCTTCCCGAGCTTCCGAACTACGCGTGATTCTCCTGGCATGGTCCCAACACATCTAGTGATGAGTTCTTGCAGTCCCTTCACAGTTTTTCTTTTGCACAGCAGTTTCATGCATGTCTCCAAAAATGTAGTGAGCATTGGTGGGTCCATTTCCAATTCCAATTTGTCTTTACTTCCTGAAGTGGAGGCTTCCATGAAGCTCTTCTTAGCTTCCATTAATGTCTCCTTAATGCACTTTAGATCAAATTCTAGTTCCTTTGTTGGAGCCTTGCTAACCTAGGCACTCTCTGTGGGTTGCTTGCCTTTGTCGTCTCCTATCGTGATACCACTTCGGAGTACAATATTTACATTCGAGTCTTCCTCATGCGGCTTAGACCTCATCATTTGTAGGTTCTAAGTCGGGGGAGGTTGGAGTGCTCCTTTATCACGCAACCTCGCTATCAGCGTGGGACAGTCCTCTGTCTCATGATCAAACTAGGTACAATATAAGCATGATGGTCTCATTGAATTTGTACAATCGTAGGCATAATGCCCTGGTCCTTCGCAATTGTAGCATATCAGTTCTATGCGACCTCTTCCTAGTCCCATTCTACCTTCACCTCGTCCACGCCCCTGAAATCCAGTGCGTGCCATCCCTGCATTTTGATCGAGGGCTCATGTTTCAGTATGAACTTTGTAGGTTGGTGTCTAATCCATCATCATTTCATAACTTCTACAGGTGCGCCCATTGCAGCCTGCTGACCTGCAGAAATTACAAAACAAGCAATGGGAACTCTGTGTATACTTTTGTAATAGATGAGAGTTATCTGTAGCATGCTTCCCTCCTATCTGACAAATCACACACCATATGCAAGTGGCATGCTCGGTCTTGCTTGTGCCTCCAGTCTCAATGGAATTGGCCCTCCTCCCGCTAGGTAGTTTGTGAATACTAGACAATGGTCCTTGTCATGTCCCTGGCCTTTGCACTTTACGCACCATACCTCCTCGCACACTTCTAGGCGAGTTGTCCTGTCTTGTTTCAAACTCTGCATATTAAGGCACAATTTTTTCAACTGCGTGTGGGTCTGTTGAACTCCCAGGTTAGGATCTTTTATCGGGGTCTCGTGCAGTCTCATTGTGATCTCCAAGGCCTCAGCCTAAGTGGATAGCTTCTGCTGTGATAGTGTGTTCCTTAGATGCGGCGATAGCAATGCTACAAACCATGCACAGTGTTGCCCATCCATCAAGGTCATGTTGACTTCAAGAATCCTACACTTCAGTCTCTGATCCAGCTCCCTGGAGGTCTCACCTGGAAGCATCGTGATTTCCTTAAATCCAATAATTGATTGTTTCTCTAATTTTGGCCTGCTAAATTCCTTGTTTAGCGTAGCTTGGATATCCATGATCCCTGTGTTCGGATTGTCATTGGAATGCTTAGTGTACCAAGCTAGTATGCGATCCTGCAGAGCGCTAACCAGTGTTGCTCTCTTTATATTGTCATCCGTGACTCCTTGCGCTTCCCATACATCCCTTACCAAGAACCAAAACTGGTCTGGAATGAACCTACTCCTTTGAACATCGGTAACTTTATCGCGCTTGCCATTTTGAATTCTGGTGGTGGCAGAGGTCGTGTGGGCGAAGATGGGGGTGAAGATGGTGAAACTAGCAGTGGTGTAGGTGGAGGTGGTATGTGTGAAATTCGCTGCTTTATCAAATTGGTCGCACTTCTTGGTGAGACCTTCACAAGATCTTCCTCACTTTCCCACAAAGGTGAAATCAAGGGGCTAGTTTCTAGTTCTGTGCTACCTTCATTTCTGTAGATCCTCCCACTCCACGTAGCCCCAAACATCAATTTATTCACATAACCCACTTTTCACATAGTAGCATTTTAATCCAAGTGTTCAAATATTTAACGTACTTACCTCGCGGTCCTTTGAGAAAGCATCATTCCACCTCGCTATAGCTAACTGAAGTATCTACCGTGAACTCGATGATAAATCTGTTAGAAAATTATATATTACAAATCAATGTAACACATAAAATATTGCAGAAATATAAACACAAAAAACGCATAAAACAAGAGAGACATAGATATATGTGGTTCACCCAGTTTGGGCTACGTCCACGGAGAAACAACTAGTCCTTCCTTTTATGTTATCCAGCAAACTAAAGAGATACAACCTATAGCAAATCCGTTGTAACACCCTCTTCGTCTCAATCTCCTCTCACTTCCTCACTCATAATACATAGATACATAGACGCAATAAAATTCCCTCATATATAGTGACAGGTTGCCTTCTAGTGCAAAAAACCCTAAACTAAACATAACTTCCACCGCCAGATCATCTGCCTAATGAACGGCCCAGATTGACTAGAAATTACTAGACTTTTACAAGGCAATTTTACATATATTTTTAGCTTCGGGGGCACTGCCCCCGAACCCCCGCCAGGGGACCGCTGACCCTCGGACCCCCCCCCCCCCCCCCCCCGTGTGGAGGGGTCTACAATCTTCCTAGGGTATACATCCAGCTAAGACCTTTGAATACAGAAGATAATCAGGCTCCACACCCAACAATCTCCCACTTAGAGATTGATTATAGAACTCCAACGCTACTTCACTTGCTAGACAATGACTCCACTTTGGGCCTTGTTGTTTCTCATCTTCTTCATCATACTTGAAGACCAATTGAAACTGAGCATATTCTTATTTTCTCCCTAGTTACAACTTTTGTTAACATATCTACAGGATTCTGGCTAGTGTGTATCTTTTCCAGCTTCAACTGTACATCTTCCAATGCTGACCATATGAAATGGTACTTGAGCTATATATGCTTAGTCTTGGAATGAAATGCAGAGTTCTTTGCAAGATGTATGTCACTCTGGTTGTCGCTATATAACCTACCCAACTCCTGCTTCTTACCTAATTCATCTAAAAACCTTTGTAACCAAATCATTTCTTTACTAGCCTCTATAGCAGCAACATAATCTGCTTCTGTTGTTGAAAGTGCAACAACACTTTGGATTTTTGAAACCCAACTGACAGTTGTTCCACCTACAGCAAATTCATATCTTGTAGTGCTCCTCATGTTATCTCTGTCACCTGCCATACCTGCATCAACATATCCCTGTAGAGAAATGTTTGAACCACCAAAACATAATGCTTGATTTGTGGTACCTCTCAAATACCTAAGAATCCACCTCACCGCCATCCAATGTTCTTTTCCTGGATTTTTCATGTACCTTCTTACAACTCCCACTGCATGTGCAATATCAGGCCTTGTGCAAACCATTTCATACATTAAGCTTCCAACTACTGATGCATACGGAACTTTAAACATATGAGCCATTTCTTCCTGAGTCTTGGGACACTCCTCCTTACGTAATTTGAAATGGCTAGCAAAATGTATACTAACTGCTTTTGCATTCTGCATATTAAACCTTTTCAACACCTTTTCTATGTACTCACTTTGATACAATGTTAATTTGCGATTCTTCCTGTCTCTAGTTATTCTCATACCAAGGATTTGTTTTGCAGCACCCAAATCCTTCATTGCAAATGAGTTTGCCAATTTCCTTTTGAGCACATTTATTTCCTACATGTTAGAACCTACAACAAGCATGTCATATACATACAATAACAATATAATATAGCTAACATCATTTTGCCTTTTGAGATAAACACAATGATCATAGTGACACCTAGTATAACCTTGTTCAAACATAAACCTGTCAAATTTTAGATACCACTACCTTGGAGACTATTTTAAGCCATCCAAGCTCTTCTTCAACCTACACACTAGTTTATCCTTCCCTTTTACCTCATATCCTTGTGGTTGTTGCATATATATCTCTTCCTCCAAATCCCCATGGAGAAAGGTTGTCTTTACATCTAACTGCTCAAGACGGAAATCTTCAGCTGCTACTAGACTTAGAATAGTTCTGATTGAAGTCATTTTCACAACAGGAGAAAATATCTCATCAAAGTCTATGCCCTTTTTCTGTGCAAACCCTTTCACCACAAGTCTAGCTTTATACCTTTTTCTATCTCCATCTTCTTCCTTCAACTTGTAAACCCATTTATTCTGCAATGCTTTTTTACCTGCAGGCAACCTGACTAAGTCCCAAGTCTGGTTATGTTCTAAGGAGTCCATCTTTTCTTTCATGGCTTGCTCCCACTTCTTCCTGCTTTCTACCTACATTGCTTCTTCATAATATTCTAGTTCACCAAAATCAGTTCAACAATACATAATATAATGAAGGAGAGTATTGTTCAGGGGGTCTACTTATCCTGGTAGATCTTCTAACACCACTTTCAGGTGTTTGAAGTGCTTGTTGCTATTGTGGTTGTTGTTCTGACTGTTGATCATTATGATTTTTAGGCGCCATCACTTTTCCTATGATATCGTCAAGCACTTTGTATTCTCTATTTTCTTTTTCCTGTTTCTTTTCTTGCAACTAAGTCTTATACAAGACCTTTTCATTGAATATTACATATTTTCTCCTAATGATTTTGTGATTTTCATAATCATATAAGAGATAACCAAAATCATTAACACCATATCCAATAAAGGTACATTTCTTTGATTTTTCCTCAAGCTTTGTTCTATTTTCTTTGTTAATGTGCACAAAGGCTTCACAACCAAAAGTCTTTAAAAAAGAGTAGTTTACCTTTTTACCTATCCACACCTCCTCTGGAATACCACCATCCAAGGAACTTGAAGGCCCTCCGTTTATTAGATAAACAACAGTATCTACAGCATTTGCCCAAAATTGTAAAGGCAATCCTACATGCAATCTCATGCACCTTGCACACTCCATGATTGTCCCATTCATCCTTTTTGACACACTGTTACACAGTAATTTGTCACTGTCTTACTACCAGTCTTCCTGCTGTGTCATGAGACCAAATTAATCATGCTCATGCTCTCTAATGCTGCCAAATGACCCACTTTGCCAAATTTTTGCTATCATCACGACTGTTGTAAAAATAAACGCGCTGATGAGCGCTCCAAAACAGACCGAACGTGTTGCCAACACGGAAGTACACGTGATTCCCGCGCTGGTCGAATTTCACGAGACAGCGCGACTATTGATTATATTTTATCACGCTGACATGACTTTCTTCATTATTCAGTAGCGATGTCAGCGCTCCAGTGCAGTTATGCACCCGCGATGATCCAGTCTGGGCGAGTTTGTTCTAACAGCCGGCCTTCCAGATGACTCCAGACCTGGTTGTTGGCCTTGTATATGTCGCCCTGCCTTCTCTGGCATGTCTATTTCGTCATTTGAGCCACCTTCCTTGGATTTAAGCTCATCCTCCCACCATTCATGGAGACTCCTTCTCCTATTTAAGCCTCCACCATTGCTATGAGCTGCTAGTTTTTGGAATTCATAGTGTTTGGAGTGTTGTTGATAGTGTGTGAGCTTGATAGGTAGCTGGTGTGACAAGTGTGGGATTGCTAGAGGGCTTAAGGAAGGTTGTGAAGTGTTTCTTTCTTGTGTAAACTTGTGTGAGAGAGAGTTTTGTCTTGGGAGATCTACCTCCAAGGGTGAATGCTTGAGGGACTTGCTGACTGGACCCTCTTGAGAAGCATTTGACGTCAGAACTATGGTTGTATTCTTCTTTGTTTATCAATAATAGACGACTATCATTATGGTTCCACTCTTATTGTCTTTATGATGGTGTTTGAGTTATATCCTTTATGACTGATATATAGTTGCATCTATTGGATTTTATGCTTGTGTTTGTATCATTCTTTGCATGTGCAAGTGTCCGTGCACGAGGATCGTGAGGATTGTGACCAGCCGGGGCAAAGGAACGGGAGCATCAACTCTTCTACAAGTACTAGCGTTGGAATCCAGGTAGGCCTTCATCATTGGTCTTTAATTTGCAATTAGGAACCTGCGTGTTTGCGTTGTTTGATTGTTGCTAGACCCTATTGGACTAGTAGGGATCACCTCTGTCCGCAGAGGGGATTTACCTCCACAACAATTTGGTGACTCCACTGGAGACTTTTACCTTGTTGTTTGATTTGTGAAATTTAGACGGAGCCTGAAGCACGGCCAGATAGCCTTCGAGACGCTATTGCTCTGCATTAGCGAAGTAGATCAACGCCACTTCAGTCAATCTCTGGTTTGGTTTACGAACTGAACAGCTTGGAGCTGGCTTTTGTCCTTTTTGTTCATTTTTTCCTTGAGTTTGATTTTTGCTCTCTTTTCAAAGTTTGGGGATTAGTTCTCTGTTTTTGGGTTTCCTGGTTCAGTGTGCGAGGTGCCTTGATTGTTTAAATACTGATTGCTTTGGTTTGGGAGTTTTTGGCTTGATTAAGGCCATTTTTTAGCTTCATCGCGGTTTATAATAAAACAGTCGCACTGTCATCGCGCAGCTTTTTCTGTGACTTCTTGATCATCGCGTTAATACACCAAACAGTCGCGACGGTTCTGTAAATCCAACCATCGCGGGTAAGTCGTGTACTTCTGCGCTGACATTGCATTGTTGCTATGCGTGTTTTCTGATCAACACATTGTTGCTGTGTATCACCCACGCTGATTCCTATAGAATTGAATTTCTTCAATTCTGCCTCCTGAGCCTGTTGGTCTTGCTATCCCCTGTTGTTTTCACTTGGTTTATGACTTGATTTTCATTTTCTGAAGATTGAAACACTTTCTTGTGAGTCTTGTTGAGCGAATCTTGCTTTTTGTGTCTTGTGACCTAGTTTTATCATTCCAATTTTGTTGGATCAGTTGTGCTTGGTTACTCGTTTGCAAAGGTTCGTTTGCTGCTTGCTTGTGGTTTGGTGAAACCTTCCTCTTTGCTTGCTTTTACTTGGTTGTTTAAGTGATTGTTGTTGAACCAATCTTCACATTGTTTCGATTACTTCTCACTACCCGGACACGGATCACAGTTGTTTGGGGTCAACCGGTTCTTTTCACATTTGTTTGTCACTATTTCTCAAAAGTTTGTTTAATGCATTTTGCCATCAACAAAAAGAAAAATCTCTTTTGCTTTGAATTAGTTAATGAGAATTAGAAGCTTTTCGTTTTGATTAATGATTAGTGATCTCAAAGAAAATTTTGTGAGTTTCCATTAGCTGCATTAGGGAAGCTATTTGTTGTTTTTCGATCATTTCGTTTGTGTGAAAGCCCTTTAACTCTCTTGTAATTAGCATTAAGCGAATGGAATGACATATTTTGGCATATAGTTTGCATTTAGGCAATTTTGAGAGATTTCATACGGTAAGGCCTGAAAACCGAAACCTAATTCAAGATCAACCTTAAAATGAACTGAATGAACTTAAAAACGCATTGGAACATAACGCTCACTGTTTAGAGGTCTAGGCTAGAGACGTGCTCCGGCGTCGTTAAACCTAGTCACTTTTGTTTCACTTAAGGTTGGGTGATTCCTCCTTCCGTGACGCAACAAGTGGTCTAGCACGGACTTGAGCTCCCACGTACCATCGAGTATATGGGGAGACCCCACTAGGTTATCATTCTTTATCCACAGGAAGCCATGTCTACCGCCTTACAAGTCGTAATGCACCAAACACAGCATTCGGGAAGATTAAATGTCGTACGGGAAGTCCTTGGTTTTCATATGACCGCCAAGGTGTATATGCAGTTTTACGGATTTGTTTGGTAAACCTTTTTGCCTAGCTCTCCAGAGTAGTCACTTTTGATCCTTTTCAGACTCCCTAAAAGAAAAGGCTCATCTGAGCACTTGTCACTTCGGGCTCATTAAACATTCGAAGGCGACTAGAGTCATCTTTTTGTCCTTTTCTCGACTCTTAAAAAATGAAAAGGTCAAGTTATGTCCTTGCGTCTTAAAATTTATTCGACCACGTTCACATTTACCCGGTTAGATCTTGTTTGCATTAGTTTGAGTAGGGTTCTTTCTCATTTTTGATGGCAACTTTTCCGAAGTTTACCAACCCAGGCATCCCCTCTGATGGGAATCCTGGTCATTTCCCTCCTTTAGGAAATGTTGGTGCTCCTTACATGGCAACGTTGTCCCTTCCTGGGTTAACTGTTGGGTTGCCTGTTTGGTTGTTCTCAACCTCTCTGGTCCCTACCGTCTCAACTGTTGGTCAATCAGTTCCTCCACCCAAAAAACATCATGTTGATTCTAAAGTGGACCTCTCCCCTTCTTCGCTGGTTTCTACACCCTCATCTTCTACTTCGCCTGGTGAAAGCCTGGATTCAAGTAACCAGGTGGCTAAGAAGAAGAAGAAGAAGACGAAGAAGAAGAAGTCTCATCAGCGAGAGGCTAAAAGTGCAGTGACTGCTCCAAATCCAACTCAAGTCGAGCCACCTTCTGCTCCTCGGCAGAAGGTCAAATTTCCTTGTAGGTTATGCAAGGATGACCATCTTCTTCGTGATTGTCCTGGCATTCCCAGGATCTTAGACATATGGTCTCATGATCCGGCTCGTCCCTCATCATCCTCTGAAGCTCATGGCGATCCCATCCTATCAACTGAAAACATTTAGAAGAAAGGGAAGATTTGGATCCCCTGTAGACTATGTGAGGGCAATCATCCCCTTCACCTTTGTCTGCTCATGGATAAAGCTTCCGCTGTTTTGGAAAGTCTCACAGCTCCCTCACCCCAACTACCTGTTGGCTATCAACGTCTCTCTGCAGCCACAGATCGTTCCCCTACTGACAAAGAGACCGACCAAGATTCCTCTCTTGTCCAGGCTCCTCTTCCTGAACCAGGCTATGCCAAGCCTGTTCCAGACCAACCATTGGTCGAAAAGAGTGTCGATTTGAGCTCACCACCCGCCGATCACTCTGTTTCAGAAGAGCATCATGCCCATGTTCTCCTCGTCTCCTCAGATTCCCCTGAGTCCAGAAATGACTCTCCTATCCCAGCTGATCCCAAAAGTCCTTCTTCGGTTCCTATAGAGCATGGGGGCAATCATACGATTCCCCCACCAAGTAGTTTGGCCATCTCCTTCGACTGGAGTCACCTGACTGCTTTCCGCCTTCCATCCCATGTGCCTTTCCAGATTACAGTACTTGCCTATGTAAAGGCAGTACCTGGCACTGTTTTGGATGAAGGTGCGTCTATCAGTCTTATGTCGTCCATTACTTGGCAAACTTTAGGTTCCCCGCAGCTTGGGCCGGTCACACAGAATCTGTTAGCATTTGACGGGGGAACCAGTCAACCTCTAGGGGTCCTCCCAAAATTTCCTATTACTTTGGGAGGCAAAACCGTCTATATGGACGTGCTGGTTGTCCAAGGTGCTTTAGATTTCAGTCTTCTCCTTGGCCGTGACTATGTTTATGCCATGGGGGCCCTCGTCTCTTCACTTTTCCGTGTGGTTTTTTTTCCACACGATGGAAGAATCGTGACTATAGATCAATTATCGTTCTTTCGTCCCCTGGTGCCTCCTGCGCAGCTGCCACCCCCTCTTAGTTTTTACCCACCGGTTGTGTCTGCCCCACTGCAGGTCAACTACGTGGCTACTTACCCCGTGCCTGTATCCCATGATGATGCTGTCGTGCATAATGTCCTGGGGGCATTGGGTCCTGACTTCCAAGATGTTGTCCTTCCACCGAGAGTGCCATTCTTGGAAGTGACAACTTCCTGTTCATTATGATGAAGTTCGTTCGGAGCATAGTTCGCTTTCCTACGTCAAGCTCCTTAAACAATGAAACTAGGTCTAGTTGGAGCATAGTTCGCTTTCCTATGTCAAGCTCCTTAAAAAATGAAACTGGGTTTGGAGCACAATTCCTTGTCTTGTGTCAAGCTCGTTAAAAAATGAAACAAGGGTTATGAGGATAGTTCTTTCACTGTGTCAACCTCATTAAAAAATGAAACGACTCCCTTTCCAAATCGAGTCTTTGATTAAGATCTCGTAAAATCCAAGCCGTGTCTTCCCAAGATCTCAAAAGTGAACCTTCATTCCATCCAACTAATCGAATGCAATGAAGCTTGGGGGGCATGTACCTCGATTTGTGTTATTATGCTGGGGGCATGCGAACTCATAACAAGCATATTTTTTCGTTTCAGGCTTGTGTAAACATGAAACCGAATCCAAGCAAAGTTCTCCATGGTTCAAGCTTGTGTAAAAATGAACCCATACCCGATTTACATCTTGTGATTGTTGTTTATCCGCTAAATTTTTCTGGATGAGCCTTGGTTGTTTCATTCCATCGCCACCATCTCTTTGGCCAATCATATGCTTTCACTTGGTCGTTTTCCCTTTCCTAAGGAACCGCAGTGATGAGTGGTTTTATTAGCCAGCCTCTTGACCATTACATGTTTTGAGCAGTTCCACCATTGCCGGAACCAGTTGCTACCCTTTATACCACTCGTTTCTCCAGGACGAGTCTCCTTTAAGCTCTTTTCTGACTCATAAAATATGAAAAGATTGCCGAGTATTTTTCCCTTTTTGACTCATTAAAGAGAATAAAAATGGAGGTCTGCTTTCAGCTCTTTTCCGACCGTTTAAAGACGAAAAGATTGCCGAGTTGTCCCTCTTGACTCGTTAAAGGAAACGAGAGGCGGTCGCCTTTAAGCTCTTTTTCGACCATTTAAACATAAAAAGATCGTCGGGTTTTTGTCATTTCAAACTCATTATTGGCTACAAAACGACGTGCTTCTGACCGCTTTTTTACTTTTTCAGGTCGAAGTTACTACTTACGAAAATTACTCCTCGATCATACTGGTCGGGTGGTTCTTTCGGGCATTGTTTTATACTTTTTCGAGCTCGAGAGACACAACTTTACGAAAAAGGACCCCCCTGGAGTTCACTTTTCTACAGTCTTTTCAGACTCTCTAAACAGGAAAAGACGTTGAGTTCTTCCTTTGTCAGACTCGTTAAAACTTAATGACATCGGATTCTGTCGAAATGACGCCTTTCAAGCATATGCTATCCCCGTCAAGCTTGTCATCAAAAAATAACCGGGGTACTCACTAGCAATGGTGGGGAAAATGGAACCATAATCATTGTCGTGTCGGCAGTATGTCGCTCTTGAACATGGCACTTGTCTACATTCGTGTCTGGGTGGGAACATCTCATCTTGTTTTTACGCTTGCCTCCGTGGGTTTGGGTTATCCTGTTTGACCTCTCATCTGCTCATTGCCTTGTCGCCATGACCCCTGATCATTTAATGTCAAATACTGCCAAGTCCATTGTTGTGCTGCCGATATGTTCAAGAGAAGTTGACCTCCGCACTCAACCTCCCTCTGATACCTCACGCAAAATATCTTATCCTTCTCTGTCTCGTGTCGATGATGTGGGAAACATTATGGCCCACCTTCGATCAAGGCCACTTCACGTCGACTTCATCTCATTATCCAAGAAGTTGACCTAGGGACTCCCTTCAGGTGCCTTGGAGCCTGCATGCCTCAATGGCGGGTTCTTCGTGTTTGACGCGAGGTTTTCATCATTGGCCTCCGATCGAATGAATCTGCAGGTGTTCGACACCAGCTCATTGATGCACACACTGTAGATTGTACCTATAGTACCTTGAGGACCATTGTCATTATTAGTGGTACCTCTCACGTCTGTTAACAGTTTTCATCATTGACTGGTAATCAGACGATGTTCTTGCATGTTCGACTTCAACTCCTATATTCACATGCTTGAACTTGTACTTTTCTTGGGTCGAGATGGAGCGCAAGACCCTGGATTTTGTCTATTGAGATCCAGGCTGTGATTTTGTGGATTATTATGATCATTACATGACTCATTGATGGATGGTTGCGCCCATACTTGAGTCTTCATGGATGGCTGCAACCATACCTTTATTATCATCACGGTCTCATTCGTTGGGTGGCTGCGTCCATACCACAAACCTCTTCCGTATGTCTTTTGGATGGCTGTGCCCATGCCTAGGCTACATGTACTTGCTTATCAGAGATATCAGTTGTACTTGCATGCAGATTCTTCCTCGTGGTGTTCTAGTCCAGTCGGTTTCATAAATCATTTCACCCCTCCCACTCTCTCGGGCTTCATGCTTTAGGGGGCATCTGTTACACAGTAATTTGTCACTGTCTTCCTACCAGTCTTCATGTTGTGTCATGAGACCAAATTAATCATGCTCATGCTCTCTAATGCTGCCAAATGACCCACTTTGCCAAAGTTTTGCTATCATCGCGACTATTGTAAAAATAAACGCGCTGATGAGCACTCCAAAACAGACCGAACGTGTTGCCAGCGCGGAAGTACACGTGATTCCCGCTCTGGTCGAATTTCATGAGACAGCACGACTGTTGATTATATTTTATCACGCTGACATGACTTTCTTCGTTATTCAGTAGCGATGTCAGCGCTCCAGTGCAGTTATGCACCCGCGATGATCCAGTCTGGGCGAGTTTGTTCTAACAGTCGGCCTTCCAGATGACTCCAGACCTGGTTGTTGGCCTTGTATATGTCACCCTCCCTTCTCTGGCATGTTTTTTTCGTCATTTGAGCCACCTTCCTTGGAGTTAAGCTCATCCTCCCACCATTCATGGAGACTCCTTCTCCTATTTAAGCCTCCACCATTGCTATGAGCTGCTAGTTTTTGGAATTCATAGTGTTTGGAGTGTTGCTGATAGTGTGTGAGCTTGATAGGTAGCTGGTGTGACAAGTGTGGGATTGCTAGAGGGCTTAAGGAAGGTTGTGAAGTGTTTCTTTCTTGTGTAAACTTGTGTGAGAGAGAGTTTTTTCTTGGGAGATCTACCTCCAAGGGTGAATGCTTGAGGGACTTGCTGGTTGGACCCTCTTGAGAAGGATTTGACTTTAGAACTATGGTTGTATTCTTCTTTTTTTATCAATAATAGACGACTATCATTATGGTTCCACTCTTATTGTCTTTATGATGGTGTTTGAGTTATATCCTTTCTGACTGATATATAGTTGCATCTATTGGATTTTATGCTTGTGTTTATATTGTTCTTTGCATGTGCAGGTGTCCGTGCACGAGGATCGTGAGGATTGTGACCAGCCGGGGCAAAGGAACGGGAGCATCAACTCTTCTACAAGTACTATTGTTGGAATCCAGGTAGGCCTTAATCATTGGTCTTTAATTTGCAATTAGGAACCTGCGTGTTAGCGTTGTTTGATTGTTGCTAGACCCTATTGGACTAGTAGGGATCTCCTTTGTCCGCAGAGGGGATTTACCTCCACAACGCACACCATTTTCTTTTGGTGTTCCTAGAACTATCTTCTCTCTACGAATTCCATTCTATAAACAGTACCTATCAAACTCTTTGCTGCAATATTCACCTCCATTATCTGATATGAGACACTTCAACCTTTTTCCTGTCTCATTTTCAACCAAAGCTTTCCATTTCTTGAAAGTATCAAATACATCATATTTATTTCAAATACAATAAATTCAAGTTTTTTTGGTTGCATCATCAATAAAAGTAACATAATAATGAGAACCACCAAGAGATGATACCTGAGCAGGTCCCCATACATCTGTATGCACAAGCTCTAATTTTCCATTCCTTTTCTTTCCCAACTCTAAGGAATCTAACTCGCTTCTGTTTTCCATAAGCACAATTCTCACAGAATTTTAATTCAACATGCTTCAAACCTCGTAGCAAATTTCTTGAGTGAAGAACTTGCATCCCCTTCTCACTCATGTGCCCAAGCCTATGATGCCACAATGTTGTATCTTCTCCTGTAGAGTTTAAAGCATCAACAGAATTAGAAATACCATTGCATAAATACAATGTACCAACCTTTCCTCCTTTCGCTATTACCAGGGATCCTTTAGTGACCTTCAGGTTTTATCTGTGAAAGTAGTTATGCAACCTTCACCTCCCAACTGCCTTGTTGAAATCAGATTTTTCTTCAGATCTGGAACATGCCTTACCTCCTTCAATAGCCACTAGCTTCCATTTTGTTGTTTTATGAAAATTGTACCCATTCCAATGATTTTACAAAGTTTATCATCACCCAATCGAACCTGTCCAAAATATCCTTGAACATAATCATGAAAATGTTTCTTATCAGGTGTGGCATGGAATGAGGCCCCTGAATCTACCACCCAGGCATCAATAATATTTTCTAATGAAAGAATCAAGGCATCTTGCAACACATCACCTGTTACATTCGCTTCATGATTACTTTCTTGCTACGCATCTCCTTCTTTTCCCTTCCGAGACTTGCAATCTTTCTTCAAGTGTCCTTTCTTCCCGCATTTCCAGCACACTATCCCCGATCTAGACTTGGATCTGCCTTTTCTTGACTTACTGTGATATCCTGGGCTCTTTCCTCTTTCCATTTTTCTTCCCCTAGCCTCTGCAATCAAAGCATTACCTGATGTCTCACCGAAGCTTTTCCGTCACATTTCCTCACTAAGGTTTGCACCGACAACATCATCAAATTTTAAAGTACTCGAACCAGAGACAAAGTTACTAATGGCCATAGCTAAACCATTCCAACTTTCTAGCAATGAGCACAAAAATAACAGAACCATAACTTCATCATCAAAATTTACCCCTACAGAACTTAACTGACTTGTAACTGTATTAATATCATTTAAATGATCAGCAACAGATCCACCTTCTCACATCTTCATATTAAATAAACGCTTCATAAGAAATACCTTGTTTGAGGCCAAGGGTTTTTCATATAGTTTGGCCAATGTCAACATTAAACCCTCTGTTGTCGTTTCCTTTGAAATATTAAACGCTACCGACGCCGCTAGGCATAGCCGTATTGTTCCAAGTTCCTTTCTGTCGAGAATATTCCATTATTTGTCTGTCATACTCATCGGCTTCTTTGTCTTTCCGCTTAATGGTAAGTACATATCTCTCTGATACAGATAATATTCCATCTGCATCTTCCACAGCTGGTAGTTTTGGCCGTTAAATTTTTCGACCCTAAACCTACCATCTTCTGCCATTTCTCCCACTCGAACCAAGAATCCTTCCGTCCCGCGAGTTTATTAGCCAAATAGACCTTCGGCTCTGATACCAGCTGTTAGAAAATTATATATTACAAAGCAATGGAACACATAAAATATTGTAGAAATATAATCAAAGAAAACACAAAAAACAAGAGAGACACAGATATACGTGGTTCACCCAGTTTGGGCTACATCCATGGTGAAACAACCAGTCCTTCCTTTTATATTATCCATCAAATTGAAGAGATACAACCTACAGCAAATCCATTGTAACACCCTCTTTGTTGTCAATCTCCTCTCACTTCCTCACTCAGAATACAGAGATACATAGACGCAATACAATGCCCTCATATATAGTGAGGGGTTGCCTTCTAGGGCAAAAAACACTAAACTAAACATAACTTTCACTATCAGATCATCAGCCTAATGAATGGCCCAGAATGACTAGAAATTGCTACACTTTTACAAGGAAATTTAACATCTATTTTTAGCTTTGGGGGTGTTGCCCCTGAACCCTCGCTGTGGGACCGCTGGCCCACGGACCCCCCAGCCGGGGGGGATCATCGCCCCTGCACCCCCACCCCCCACGTGGAGGCGTGCACAATCTTGTATACATCTGGTTGAGACCTTTGAATACAGAAGATAATCAGGCTCCACACCCAACAAAATCCTCCTATAATTCGATCGAGCCAGTGATCCACAGTGTTGGCTTATATGGGCCTGACCCAGGTTCGGAATAATTACTTAGCCAAACAAATCCCATAGCTACCGGCCCTTTCGGCAACAGCCCATGGAGCGCAGACTGAGGTCTCACCCAAGGTAGCAGGGGAGGGTACTAGAACCAGGTTTCTGCACCCTTGGGATGTCTAGATGTGGTTTCGAGGGTTCGTGCGCCATTTTGCAGCCTCGCGCTGCTCTACTTCCGCGTAGATCTAGATTCGGGTTAATTCGTAATATTAATTACTTGTATAAATCATATCTATTTAGAAGGGTCTTTAAGCAAACATTGATCATATTTAACCAGCTCGCTCACTTAGAATAAACTCATATTCACATACATTCATAACATAAGCATATGTGCATAGATTAAATAGTTATATTCACCATACAGAAATCCAGACCACAAAATTACAGAGGCAGCTTATCTTTATTTCCACTTTATCACAAATACATCCAGATCATCCCTACACACTCAGCTGCAGGGATCCACGCACACAGCTGTGAAGTCTTCTAGAGCGTATATCCCCTCCCCAATACCCTCGACTCGAATTTACAGATGCTTTCAGACTTTTCTCCTAAAAAACCCATTACAATTCAGATCCAAGGTCATACCAAAAAAAGAACTGCCTTCTCCTCATAGAGCCACACTCTATTTATACCTTCCTATCATCTGCGGACCGACCTACTTCCTATTATTCTATATTATTTTTTTGGGCGAACAACCCTTTGACTCGACTTTCTCCATTTCGCGCTCTGCATATTTCAGAGGTTTACAATATCTTTACCCTAACTTCTAGGCTATCAGACCCAAAACTGTTACGCGGGACCTCCGCTACCCAACAGTCCCCCAACACAATCATCGTGACTCATCCCGAGTCACTCGTTGGTGCGGTGAGACATGCTGCCTTGGCTTTGCGGTTCACCTCCCTCTGAGTGACGCTTCTTCGTTGTCTCCTACAACGCTTCATCCGGCTCCTGCTTCGTTGTTTCTACCAATTCTTGCGATCGATAATGCTCATTCTGCTTTGCTCGGTTAACACAGAACACCCCCTCATAGGATTTTAGCTCGAGCGAGGAGCCACATATGGGACCTCCATGTACCACTGCAACCACATCCGACCTTCGTATCTACTCTTCGCACTATCTGCTGCAGCTTGTGTTGCAATTTTGCAAAATCTTTGTTGTTGTCCATGAAATCCCAATACTCAAGGTACCTCAGAGATGACGTATTAACTACATTGCTACCAGTGGTCTCCGACTTTCCATCCTTTCTCTTTTTTGTTGTAGTTTGCCGGCCTACCCCCGAGCAGGGCGATAGCATCCGAGCCAATTCTACTTCATGTATCCCCTTTTCTGATACATCCCCTACAGTTGACGCTGCACTCTATGAGATGCCCACATCGCTCAACACCATGTTCCTTAGAGAGTCCTACCTTTCCATTAGCCATATCACCACCCTCGGGCGTACTCCTTGTACAGAGATAATAAAAATTTCCATATCGATAACCAGCATATGTTTTCTAGAAGTGTAGGTTGCTCGGTGGATGCCCCTCGGTGATTTATAAGCGATTCGAATTTCAAATTCACTAGTTCCCACCTGGTCTGGTGTCCTCATGTAAAATCTGTGGCAACTCGTTCCATATCTGGCTCATACTCCTTCTCTTAATTTCCTGCCACCCGCTCCCTTTTGCCATAATGCAGACATCTTGTCATGAATAGTGACAGGAATGGTCACCTCTCTTCTTAGCAACACATCAGCACACTTCTTACCGTGCAACCGTGATCAGGGTGATGGGCCAAATCAACATGTATCCTGGAAATTTCACCTTTTTCCCCCGGACTGCTTTACCGTCCTGTGCTCTCTTTCCACTGGTTGGAGCGATGAGACTGTCCCTCAAACAGTTAGTCAGGCGGGCGGCCCGCCCGTGTAGAGCTTCAGGTGACTGCCATTCACTCGGCCTAGGAAGGGGTCTCCATTGAGTTTGGCAAGCTAAACCGCGCCGCCATTGGTAACTTCTTTGACGACATAGGGTCCTAACCAATGCATTCAGAGTTTGCCAGGGAATTTCTCGAACTTACTGTCGTATAGCAATACTAGATCATTCTTCTTGAAGGTGCGCACCTTGATATGGCGATCATGCCATGCTTTCTTGCGTTGTTTCTATACTTGCTTATGGAATCTAGCCAAAAATCATTCCTCCTCCAGTTCTTCTAGCTGCACCAGCCATTCCTCCAAAGCCCCGCAATCGGCCATTCCTGTTATTGCCACAATCCGAAAACTAGGCACAATATATTCCATAGGCATAATGGCCTCCTTCCATAGACTAACCGAAAAGGTGTCTGGCCCATCAGCTTCTTGCATGTGGTTCAATATGCCCATAGCACAACAGGGATGCAAAAGTCCTAGTCATTTTTTTGCGCATTACAGACCTTGGTCAACACGGTCTCCAAGATTTTTTTGAATGCCTCAATAGTCCCATTCACTTGCAGGTGGTATGGCGTACTCTGTTGGTGATATATCTAGAATTCCTCAGTGAATGCGCTGATTGTTTCATTCAGAAAATGTGTTCCATGATCGCTCATGAGAATTTTGGGACACCCAAACCTTTTTAGTACGTTCTCAAACAAAAACTTTATAGCTGTCACAGCTGTGTAGTCCTTAACCGACTGTGGCTTTGCCCATTGGGTCAAATACTCTATCACAATGATGATATATAGTGCGCCTGTCTTTCCTCACAGCTCGTTAGGTCCTACAAAGTCAATTGCCCAGTTCTCAAATGGTTGTAGCATCATCTGTGGCTAGAGCAGCATTTCATCTCTCTGCGATGGTTTGCCCGTCCATTGACATACGTCGCAGGCTTGGTAGTATGCTTTTGAATCTTGATGCAGAGTAGGCCACCATAATTCTGCGCGAAGAATCTTCTGGGTTGCGGTGCGACCCGCATAATGTCTACCAGCAACCCCCCCATGTGCTTCGTCCAGGATCTGTCCTTGCTCAAACTCCGGGACATACCTATGTAATATTTCATCGTTGCCCATTTTGTAGAGGTGTCCTACAATCATGGTGAAGTCTGTTATGCGTATCACCAATTCCTTCTTCTACTGAATAGAATATACCTGCAGCATGGTTCCTGTAGTTATGAAATGTGTTAGATCCTGAAAATGGCCATCTGCTACGCGCACCGCATATAGTTGTGCATCTGGGGGTCTGTCCTCTAAATTTGTGGGCTCTTTGTCAGTCTCAATTCGGGACAGGTGATCTGGGCCTGCGTTTAGACGTCCCAGCTTTACGACGACCTCAAAGTCATATTCCTAGAATAACAGCAACCATCTACAAATGCACCCGCCCCCCAACATAGGCTTATTCACTAGGTATTTTAACGTAGAGTGATCGGTATACATCTTAAAGTGGCCTCTGAGCAGATAGTGGCAGAATTTTTGAAGCGCGTATACCATTGCTAATCCCTCTCGCTCGGTAGTGGAGTAATTCTTCTCAAATTTTTACAACCGGCGACTTGCAAACGCAATCGAATGGTCAATTCCCTCCACTCCTGGTTGAGTAAGCACTGCCCCCAACGCGATACATGACACGTCAACATGCACATGAAATTCGACGTCCCATTTCGGAAAGACAAATATAGGGGTGGATGCCATCTTTTCCTTAAGTGTCTCCAGAATTTTGTTGCATTCTTCATTCCAGCAATAAGTAGCATCCTTCTTCAGCAACTGTTCCATTGGAGCCATGATCTGGGCGTAGCTTTTAATGAACTTCTGATAGTAACCCGTGTGTCCCTGTGTGGCGTGTAGTTTTTTGACACTTCGCGGTGCTTGCAATGAGTATGAAAATGATATTTGCTAGATCCACCATCAGGCCTTGCTTACAAACCACATGGCCCACCAGATTCTTGAATGGGACAAGGAAAGTACACTTATTTAGGTTTAGCACAATCTGGTGTCAGCGGCAAGTATCCAGCATTCACTATAAGCTCGCTACATGTTTCTTAACCAGTCCAAACATGATGCAGTCATCAAGATATACCTCTAATAACTTGTGTATAAATTCCTTGAATGTCGCTACCACTATTCGTGAAAATATCATTGGCGTGTTCTTTAGTCCAAAGGGCATCACTGTGTACTGAAAGCAACCCCATTTGATGACAAACGTTGTTTTACTCCTATCCTCTGGCGTAATCTTGATCTGGTGGTATCTTGAGAACCCATCCATGAAGGAGTAGGCTTCCTACCCCCCCACATTTTCCAGTACCTCATCTGTAAATGGTGTTGGAAACGGATAGTTAACACAGGCATCATTGAGCTTCCTAAGATCCACACAGATGCGAATCTCACCCTTCTATTTCTTCTCCTGCACAACCGTCAAACTTACCCAATCGAACTCCTCGACTGGTTTAATGATTCTTGCTACCAGCATCTTGCCCAGTTCTTCGTAGACCTTTGCTTTATATTTTGCATTCAATCAATAGGGTCACTACTTAACTGGTTTCGTGTTTGGCTTCAACATTATCTTCATCATTCCCAAGTCTCCTAGGATGCCTTTTAGCTCCGTGATTTTTGTTGGGAATAAATCTCGATATTCTCGAAGCAATTTGACGACCTTCTCCATTGTGGCGTCGTCCCAATAGTCCCCAAGCGTTGCATACTTCGGCTCCTCTTCTATTCCGATATTGACTTGTCTCATTTTCAACAGTGTCGTGATATCTGGATCTTCGATTTTGGGTCTGCACACCTCACGGCTCCCCTCTAATTCCAGAATATTGATGTTTCGTGGATCGTCCTCATCATCTTCTACCTAGACATTATAGCATTCGAGAGCCTGGCTCAGCTGTTGTGACCAGTCGGGTTGCACAGTTTCTTCTGGTTCCAATGGTGTCTTGAAAATGGTGGCCTTTACCAGCTGTAACGCGTCGTCCATGGGATCCATCCATTGATCTTCAAAGAGGAATGTCGACAAAAACCCTTTGTGCAAGATATCCCACTCGCCTATGTCGTGCCAGAGCTCCGCTTCAGTATACCAATTTCTGGGAATGACGTCTAGGGTGTGATAAAATAAGTGCACCCATTCTGGTTGAGGTTCCTCTCCGTAGGCTTTGATCCATATGGTAAGGTGCATGCGCGGGTCATCACGTCCATCGTATTTCTCCATTATGCATAGTTCCGACTTCCCAAATCTGATCTTCATGATGTGCCTGCAGCCGCGCTAATCTTCGAAAGTCCCTTCATGTGTGCCCCACCATCACACAGGCATCGTGCGCAATGCCCATCTCAATGCATCAAATCGTTGGTGCTCTGGTACTGCGATTTCAAATTTGGTCAGGAAATCATCTATTATTGTCAACCCATCGTACATCGGCAATTTTCGATCCTGGGTCGTTACGCAGTACAGAGATATAGTCACCATATTGCATTGTAGCATGGTCACTCTGTTCAACCTGTTATGCCACTGCTCGTCTTCTTCATATGAATCGGTGGTGCAAGAATTTACATAGCCCCATGATAATCTTCTATCATCTATTGTCTTGACCCATTCTTGCCTTTGTTTAGCCATTCTATAGATAACATCTGATTCATCGTCGCTCTCTTTGTTGCGCACTTGTTTAATATAGCGTTGTCCTTCAGCCGGATCTAGCAGAACAACTACACAGAGTGACTTTGTTTCAAATATCATTGTCCACTTCTTCAAATTAATAACCCTATTCATGTCAGTGGCCCAGTCTATTCCTAATAATGTAGGATAATGTGTGCTTTCATCTATGATTTCAATCACTTCAAAGTCCATCTGAGTACTTGCACCGTCAACATCTATCATAATTCCTTGTAGCCTTCCCATAGGCAAGACCTTCTGTTGGTTTTCCATCCGTAATTGGATAGGGGACCATTGTAGCATCGGCTTACCCATGCACTCCCAAGTCTGTATAGGCAGTACGTTGGCATCTAAGCCCAGATCCAAAATGACTTGATCCATCTCATAATCATCGATCTGTGCTATTAGTCGCATTTCTCTCCCGGTCCACGACACATGTCTTCCCAAATTTCGAACTACGCGAGGTTCACTCCATCCTACACATCTATTTATCAATTCCAGTAAGCCTTTAACTGCCCTATTGTCACGAAGAAAATTTATACATGTCTCTAAAAAGGTAGTTATCATCGAGAGATCCCTGTCTATCTCAGGTTGATCCCTACTACCTAGGGTAGAGACCGCCGTGAAGCTCTCCCTAGCTTCCAGATATGTCTCCTTACCAATCCCTGCTTCTTCCTTACTTAAGTTTCGTCTATCTACTGTTATGGCCATGCCACTTCTCAGTACCATGTTTACTTTGGGATCTTCCTCGCAGGGTTCAGACCTCATCATCTACACGTTCTAAGTCGTTGTTGGTTGTGCTGCCCTTTTTTCACGAATCTGTGCTATCAGCGTAGGGAAATCTATCAGCTCATGATCGAATTTCTCACAATAATTGCATGAAATTCTAGTTGGCTTGGTACAATCCTGTGTGTAATGTCCCAGACCTCCGCAGTTGTAATGGATTAGCTGCCCGCGACCCCTTCTTAGCCCCATTCCACCTCGTCCTCGTCCACGGCCTTGGAACCCACCATGCGAGATCGCCGCGGCTAGATCCTAACCTCACACCTCAGTCTGCGTTTTGTAAGCAGGTGACGGGTCCATTAATAATTGGTGGCTACGACAGTCTCTTTCCTCGTGGCCCACCAATCTGCAAAAGTTGCAAAATAGCTACTAGGGGGTCTGGTTGTATTTTGGTAGTAGATGACAGCCATTAGAGTTGTTTTTTCCTCCCACCTGACAGATTGCGCACTAGAGTAGGGTTGTTGTGCTTGGCCCTGCCTGTGCCTCTGGTCGCAATGGTGTTGGTCCCCTCGTTGCCACATAATTCACTGAGACTGGGCAGTGATCTTTATCGTGCCCCTGGCTCCTACACTTTATACACCATACTTCCTCCTAGACTTCTGGTCGCGGTGCCTGTTCTTGTTTTAACTTCTTCATTTCCAAACACAAATTTTGGATCTGTGCTTGGATTTGCTGAACTCCCAACCCCGGGTCTTGTAACGGAGTTTTGTGCAACCTCATCATTGTCTCTAATGCTTCAGCCTAGGTTGAGATCTTTTATTGTGACAAATTCGTCCTCATATGTGGTGTTAAGGATGCCATAAACCAAGCGCAGTGTTGTGCATCTGTCAATGTCATGTTAGCCTCGCGAATAGTACTTTTCAGTCTTTGGTCCAAATCCCACGGGGTTTCACCAGGCATCATCATGATCTCTTTGAACCCTATGATCGACTATGTTTCTGACTTTGGCCGGCTAAACTCTTTCTTTAGTTTGGTCTGGATTTATGCTATCCCCGCAGTTGGGTGATCGCTTGAGTACTTTATGTACCATGTCAGTGCCCGATCCTGCAGCGCGCTAACTAAGGTAGCCTTTCTGATATTATCATCTGCAATTCTATGTGCATTCCATACTGAGGTTAGCATGAACCAAAATCTTTTTGGGTCTTCACTTCCTGCTCATTTGAATATCAGTAGCTGGATCACCCTCATTATTGTCAACTCTGCCACCGTACTCTAAACCACTACTGCTCCTGGTCCCTTCGATCCTTCAATTATTTTTCTACAGAGTCCCTGCGTTCCACATCAGACACCCCTTAGGCAGATCCTAGTCTTGGCAATGGAACCATTTGTTGGCTTATATGGGCCTAACCCAGGTTCGGAAGAATTACTTAGCCAAACAAATCCCACAGCTACTGGCCCTTTCGGCAATAGCCCATGGAGCGCAGACTAAGGTCTCACCCAAGGTAGCAGGGGAGGGTGCTAGAACTAGGTTTCCACACCCTTGGGATGTCTAGATGTGGTCTGGAGGGTTCGTGCACTGTTTTGCAGCCTCGCGCTGCTCTACTTCTGCGTAGATCCGGATCCGGGTTAATTCATAATATTAATTACTTGTATAAATCAAATCTACTTAGTAGGGTATTTAAGCAAACATTTATCAGATTTAACCAATTCACGCACTTATAATAAACTCAAATTCACATACACTCATAACATAAGCATATGTGCATATATTAAGCAATTATATTCACCATACAGAAAGTCAGATCACAGAATTACAGAGGCAACTTATCTTTATTTCCACTTTATCACCAATACATCCAGATCGGCCCTGCGCACTCATCTGCAGGGGTCCGCGCACACAGCTGCGGACTATTCTAGGCCTCTGCAGACACAGCTGTAGAGCCTCTATCCCCTCCCCAATACCCTCGACTCGGACTTACAGATGCTTTCAGATTTTTCTCCTTAAAAACCCATTACAATTCAGATCCAAGATCATAACTGCCTTCTCCCCATAGAGCCATGCTCTATTTATACCTTCCTATCGTTCGTGAACCGACCTACTTCCTATTATTCTATATTATTTGGGTGAACAACCCTTTGACTCGACTTTCTCCATTTCGCGCTCCACATATTTCGGAGGTTTACAATATCTTTACCCTAACTTCTAGGCTATCAGACCCAAAACTATTACGCGAGACCTTCACTACCCAACACACAGCATGCGCGATCTTATCTTCCGATGCTTCCAAACTGCACACCAACTCTGGAGTCCAAACAATAGGTTTGTCAAGCCTACACCTTCCTTAACTATCTACTAGCTTCGTGATCCACTCGTAAAACTCCAAGGGGAAGGATGCAAAGAAAATTTCATGGATTTCCCTATATAAGTAGCAATCTAACCACTCTTACTTTGATAATCATGGATTCTTGTTTTCATGTGCTGCGAACTCGTGAATATTTCTATCCAACCACTCTTCAATTCCTTTCTTTGTCGGATTCCCGTGACACGACATCAGACATCTCTATGCAGATCCCAGTCTCCGCAACGGAACCATTTGTTGGCTTATTGGGGCCTGACCCAGGTTCAGAGTTAAGTTAGCCAAACAAATCCTAGTACTACTAGCCCTTTCGAAAATAGTCAGCGGAGCATGGATTGAGGTCTCACCTAAAGTAGTATGGGAGGGTGATAGAACTAGGTTTCCGCACCTTGGAGATGTTTGATAAGTTCAAGTGGTTCGCGGTTTAACCCTGTGCATAGGTTGCTTCGCGCACTTTCCCATACTTCACAACCCAATATACTACCTTTGTGCAACCCTACCCAAAGGCTGAGCATCATGCTCTGTGTTATTACCCAATTTCTTACTGGTATTCCAATGTTATTTGATTATTTTAGCATACTTGCACACTTTAAGTTATACTTAACAACATAAACCATTCATACAGGTGCGCACGGTAAATAAACAGTATATTATATCAATCATTCATTAACCCAAGAACAAATACACAGAATGATAACAAACTTCTCTTTATTAATTCCTTCCTCGGTTACAAACTCAACTCTGCCCTGCGCACTCAGCTGTAGAGCCTTCTCCTACTCTACGACCTAGAGACACACTTCACTTAGTTAATTAGACTCTTCCTTCTCTACTATCTTCTATCTACTTAGAGCCTCGCTCTATTTATACAATCCCATGGTCCGTGGACCATGGGTAGGTCTATCCAACCAAAATTACATTACAAAACTAGGGCAGACAACCCTATGACTCTATCATACTTTCGGGCCCTGCAATTTGCGGAGCTTTACAAAAAGATTCGGTCAAAACTTGGGCTTTGAACCCCAAAACATGCCTTGGGGGGATTCCATTCCCAACAACCAAATTCCATTTCTAGCATATTTGGAAAAGGTTACAAATTACCTCATATGTCATGACCCTTGATGGCCACCAATGTCCATAAAGTTACCCTCTAATATACCAAAATTTGATGGTAAATAGGGAGAGAACCCAACCACACACATTACCACCTACCGTTTATGATGTTAATTAAAAATTTTGGTGGATGTAGTATTAGGTTGCATCTCATCCGATGAACCCTAACAGGAGATGCCACTAATGGTACATCAAACTCAATAAGGAATCTTACCATGATTATTATTCCTTGGCACGAACATTTTTGAACCATTTCCACCTACCTTCATGATAAAACACTGGAACCAATATCCCATCATACTCACGAATGGAGATAATGTAAGTAGTTGATTAGGACAAAGATTCGTGATCGAATACTTAAATATCGGTTCACGTAATCCTTTCTACCTCAAATTTTCAAGGAGCAAGCTATAGACAAGCAATATATCTTGCATGCATTGCATCTTTACTTGATATATTCATATTCAGACACCTTGTGTGATATAATTCCCAATTTTCATGAACTGTCAACCAATCCACAACATCCAAAGTTGGGACCACATTCCAATGGTGTAAATGGATCCATCTACAATGATGTTGTGGTCCAATTAGCTGCACAATTTGGGCAATTGATTGTCACATCACAAGCCCCTAAAACTACGCCAAATTCTCAACAAGAAAATTATCTTGAGCATATCGATGAGATTCATAGTTGTAGTGCATGCAACCAAATCATTCTCAACAACATGGTGATAAAAATAAAACAAGCAAAAGAATCCTTCTAAAATTTCTCAAAAGACACAACAAACCCAACTCAACATGGGTGGGGGCATGAATGAATGAAGAAATAATGTCAAGTTTTCTTGTAATATTTTCCAAGGTGACCATCTAACTTATAAGTGCCCACATATGGATGGCATTCATTACCTCTTAGCACAATCAAATGTACAAGTCAATGATTGGTAGCCTACTACATGTTACAAAATCAAGGCCATACATCATGCAAGCAATAAGATTGGTTGCAAGATTTCGATTTGCACCAAAAGAGACACATTTGCAAGCCACAAAAAGAATATTCAAATATCTAAAGGGAATATTTGGATTTGGTTTGTGGTATTCAAGAAGTAAGGACTCTAATCAACTACATATATAGATGCAAATTGGGTAGGAAGTATTCATGACAAGAAAAGTACAAGCGGACGAGCATTCTTTATAGGAAACTATCTAGTATCATGGTTGAGTAAGAACCAAACTTCAATCTCTTTATCCACAACAAAATACTAATGTACTGTAGCAGCAACATGTTGCACACAAGCTCTCTCGATGAAAGTGGACACTAAAGGATATCAAGGTAGAATATGATCAGTGAATCTCAATCATATATGATAACACAAGTGCAATCAACATTTCAAAGAATCATATCATGCACTCAAAGAAGAAATGTATTCTTGACAAGTGCCACTTCCGAAGAGAATAGGTAGTAAAACATGTTGAATTTTGTAACTATGGCTAGTCTTGATAATGTATATTTTTCATAATTTATGTATTTATTAAAGGATGTTCTTCATGCTCAAAATAATATTTTATTATTATTATTTATAAAAAAGAAAATTTAGAAGGCATGTTCTTCATGACCTTCTTAAAAAGAAAATTTTAAATTTTTTAATTTCAGCCCTTATGACTCCATAAGAAGCCCAATTTTTCCCTCCTCCTCATCAAGTTGTCTTAGTCCTAAAGAGGCACCTATTCTGCCCCCAAAAGGACTATATAAATATGCATTCATTCTCCCTCAAAAAATGCAATTTGGATCATTTGTTTTTATATCTCTAAGGTTGGCGAAGATTAAAATAAAGGACAAATTCAAGGCTTGTAAAAAATGAGTATCTCTGTCAAGGAAAGGATCGAATCTCTATGGAATATATCGATTGAAGACCGAACCTTTGTGTTAGACTAAACCTCTATAGACTAATCAAATTTTATGGAAGGACCAGAAGACCTAATTCTAGAGCAAAGAAAACCCAATTTTGTGGGAAAATATCTTGGAGGTTTGACTTGGCTTCTTGGTTTGTTGCTCTACTCATCTTGTTGGTTAATTTTTTATGACTTTGATGTCTCTCTTATTGAATTTATTCTATAAAGGAAATATTTTTGAGTTTCCCCCATATGGGTTTTCCCATTGTAAACTCGTGTTCTTGTGTGGTTGTCTCTTTATGATCCTCTAGACTTCTCTTTTTACTATTGAAGTTATCTATGATTATTTTATGATAAATGTAAGAAAATATCAATCTAAAAAATTCATAAGAAACAATTATCAATTAGAGGACTATTGAGATCAACCCTAAAGATATCATCTTTGTTTCAAGCCACTTTCTATGGCTTATTTTACCATTATCCCTAGTTCATGATTTCATTCCAAGGAAGGATGAAATCATATATTGTTCATAGGAGTATGCCAGTAATCCCCATAAGTTTCAAGAGTTTCCTTAGGGTCATATTTCAGTAGGGTGAAAATCTTTTGTGAAAAGGGCCCTAGTTTTGCACCCAAACATGTCTATGTCCAATTTTTTGTTAAAAATGTGCTTTTCCAAGAACAAAATGGTTTGAATACTTGATGTCTTGACGAGGCCAAAATTTTATGTTTTGAATATCTGGTAGATCTAAAAACCTTTGTCATAACCTTAACAGATCCAGAGTTTACTTTGTCATGTCACAAAAGGTTGAACTTTCTTAGTCAAATCCTAGGAAGGCTAACAAGGCCTTAGGATAGGAGGTCAAATGGTTTATCAAATGACCTCAAAAATATAGAAATATCACAGTCAAATTGTTGTGGAACATAATACTTTGTGTTTTAAATGATGTTTCAAAAGGAAGAATATTTGGAGTATATATTTGTTATTTGTACTTAGAAAGCAACCTAAAGCTTGAACTCATTTATCTCTAAAGATGAGTCAGCATGGGATCCATCCTTAAGTACTGACCATGCAAAGTATTGTGTTCAAAACAAGGAATCAAATTGATGATATTTTCAAAAAGGTGTTTGAGACTCACTACCAAACCTCAATATGGAAGACTGAAAATATTTCACTGAAGTTCTGCAATGTTCAAAAGCTAAGATTAATGCTTCCCTAAATCCTTGGAACATGATAACATATGTATTACATGAAGTGTTGAAATTTTTAAGATGCAAATATGAAAAACCACACATTATAGTGTTATGCCTTGTTTAACATCTGCATACATTGCATAAGGAGGGACGTTGAGGCTAAAAATATTACAAGATATTAATACCATTTGCTGGTGTGGACCTTATTCTATCACACATACTAATATCAAGGAGCATACCTTGTTGGAACAAGTTAGATAGACATAGCAAGAGGTTGAGTTCCTCTTCAAGGTTGAAGGATGAAGTTTTCCTAAGAATAATGAATCAATTGCAAATCTGAAAGTGTTCCAATTATGAAGGATAAGCTTTTAAGTTGAAAAAATCAAGTCTAATGTAGAGATAATCTAAGAAGATATCATTTATGATATGGATTTGTCATCTCATTGGAAGATCATTTATCTTGTTGCTTTTTTTATCTAACTTCAATGGTAAATATCGTCATATGTGTCCTATGGTTTTGACATTTAAGTATCTAGGGTCTAAAATCCCTAGCAGAGAAAAAAAAAAAAGGCTTGGACAAGAAAGTTCTAGGGTTTATGGAAAACCCCCTAGGATTGAGCCTAATAATCATTTTCATTGAAAGAAGAGACCTTAACCCTAGCAAGGTGAGAATGACATCATGATGAGGACAAGATAAGGTGGCAATGGATGCAAGGAAGCTAAGATCAACAGGGAGTTGAAATTCCACTATAATGATAAAAACATAAGTATTTAATGTCTCTCTTATTTGATTATTACTATTTTTGTTAATTTACTATTAGTTAGTCTCTTGTCTTTAAATTGTTTGCTTGGTTGTAAGTGTTCTTCCATGACCTCCTAGTGAGGATTGCAAGTACATAGTGAAGGTTTCCATGGCTTTAACAATCAATGAAAGAAGTGGGAGAACGAAGCAAATCATGTGTCAACAGGATTTCCCCTAAATCACAATTTGAGTTGATATATATTATAATAAAATAAATATAAGCCCATACGGAGCCATGACATTAGAAAGATTGAAGTTTGTATGCAGCAGATGGCAACATTGTCAAATTCAAAGTGAGAATTGAATAGAATATTATCCCAATAAGAGGGAGAGGATCATGACAAGACATTTTCCCAGTTGTAAGGTACACTTCTATTATATTTGTTTTGAAAATTGCATCAGGTTGATGCAGAGGTTACTTTCCTCATTAAAGTGATTAAGGAGGAAGAAGTGTACATAAATCTACCTCAAGATTTTGAGGTACATGAGAAGAAGTCTCATGATTAAAGAAGGCTATCACAAGCAGACACATTGGGCTTGGTTGATATTATTTGTCTCTAATGGAAGATGAAGGGCTTATGTTAGAGGGAGCATTTGTAGAAAGAATTGCCTCCATAATAGAGGGAGCTGACCTCTAATTTTGAGATGATGGACTATCTTTGACATTGTCAAACTAGATAGTTGATATGTTGAGAGAAAATAGTGGTGGAGGGAGCATCCTTAGAAGGATATGTCTCATCTAAGAGGGAGCACCCAGTTAGAGTGACAGGAAATTATTTGTGATCCATTGGAGGAAGAAGGACAGTTTATGGTTGAGACAAGATATATTGCTCAACATGTGTTGGAGTACCATTATGGTACAGTTGGTCATGGATGATTTGAGAAATACATTTGCATATTTAGTTTGGTTAGGGAGTGTTAAAGACAGAAATAATTCATCAAGATTTTGCTTCAATTTGGCCTCTACTATAATTTATTGGATGAGCATGAATCACTCATTTTATGGAATAGGCCAAGTATATTATAGTTGGGTTGGAAAGTTGAGAAGCAGGGTGACTTCAAAGGTTACTTGCATGATTATCTTAATAAATTTTTGGCGATGACCATGATGACAAGTCTAAGCACATTGGGATCAAGTACCACTTCATTTGAAACATGGTGTTGAAGGGAGATGTGAAGCTCTAGTACATCTTCACTTATGAGAGGATTGTTGATATTCTTACAAAGCCTCTTTCTAGAGGTAAGTTTGTGTATTTCCAGGACAAGTTTGGAATTGTGGAGAATACCTATATTATTGAAAGGGAGAGTTGATGAGATACCATTATGAATGGACATTCTCCATGTGTATTCACAATTTTGGCTGGAGAATGGACCAATATTGTCCTTGTGTCATTATGATATTGGTTGGATAATTTTTCACTGTTTCATTATGACCTTGGTTGGAGAATGGTTTGACATATTAAATAGCAACATGGACTGACATTTTTCATTTTTCATTATGACCTTGGTTGAAGAATGGTATGGAAAGCTAACATTCTTCCTATGTGTTATCGGGAAATCTAGTGTCTATTCAGAGTTACTAGTCCCACTAAGATGGGTAGTTATCTTACAAACAAACAAACTAAAGTCACTTACGTTTTCCTTTATGAGAAGTAGATGAGAGAGAAGCAGAGAGTACGAACCTCAATTTTTTGCTTGGCTCCTTGCTTGTTTCCTCTCCCCTTTGACAGATCTTTTTCACTTCTCCCTTGCTTACCCTGCTTCAAAGAGCACCTGTAAAGTCAAAGCAGCATAATACCATCAAAGCACAGAGATCTACAATCATAAACAATATAGGACCAGATATATATTGACCACACAAATGCATATATCAACTCAAACATACAAGAATGTGGAGGAAAACTCAAATAGCTTTATTGATAGAAAGAGTAGAAGAGAAGATTACAGCCCGTTGATCTGACCCAGCGTCATCCTCCCAGCATGAAAGCCCTCCTTTACCTCATGAAAAGCTTAGATCACCCAACACTATGATGTTCCAGAAAGAAACCAACAGCACTTCTTTACAAAATACAAGATTCCAGCCTCTGGATCTCTAGGATGAGGGATCCATATATAGATGTTTGCATGTGGGTGAGTCAGCTTTTGGGATTTTGATTAGTGTCCTCTCTCTGATAGTTCTTGGTTCCACTTGGAGATTCATGATCTCTTACTCATCCCTGGGCAAATTCAGAGAGGCAAGTGTCAAATGGGCAGTTTCTAGAAGATTCTCTGGGTTTCCACCTAGCCAATTGCTTCTGCCATTTGTCTTCTCTCGGTCATCACACCCCATAGAAGGGCTTTGCAGTATGCATCACACCTTTTTCATGTGGAAGGTGAGATGCATCGCACCCTTAGCACTGAGCAGTCTGTACGGTCTAGTTTTGACCAGTTCTGAGCAGTTTTTCATGGAGAACTTCTGGGAGATGATGTAATCAGCTGACCTTGCTCCTTTAGGGTATGAAACAACACTTTTAGGGACTTAGAAGCCCTTGTTTTATGGACATATGTGATTGGGGTTGGAGTGCCAAAATATGTCTATAACAGTTGCCCCCTAAAGCATGAGGTCGTAAATCTTTTGATGTCTGGTGAAATGCTTTATCATGAGGATCCGAGGTTTTTTCGGACTGGAAGGTGACCTGTAATAAGATACAATACAATAAATTATCTTCATAATATTTTCATGATCTAGTTGAGGCAAGCATTCCCATGTTCAGCTTTATAAATTCATTCTTATGTACATGGGACAGACAACCGTCTGTGTGGCAGACTGATGATTCTGGTAGAGCCATCACCCTTTGGCTTGGATGATTATCTGTGCAGCAATGATCTACATTTGATGTCTTTATTTTCCTGAATATATCGTAGCTCGGATGGATGAAACTAGATCCGGGGTCTTCAACCTCGTTCAATCTTCACCCGAAGTACAAGTCGATCCATGTGAAAAGATGTTTTGGAGTCGAACATGCAAAGACATCGCCTGATTACCAGCTAATGATGCAAGCTATTAACAGGCGCGAGAGGAATCACCGATAATGATAATGACCCTCAAGGTATGACAATACAATTTACGTGGTGTGAAAAAGGGACTTGGAGTCGAACACCACGCAAAATCTTTCGGTCGAAGGCCATTGATGTAAACCTATCGCTGGAAGTGAGAAACTTTCCATTGAGGCATGCAAGCTTCAAAGTACTGAAAGCGTTGTTCCTAGGTCGACTTCTTGGATAATGAGCTGATATCGACAAGAAGTGACCCGTCGTAGGAGGGCATTAATGAATCCCACGTCTACGACACGGAATGGAGCAAATCGTTTTGTGGAGGTGAAAACGATCTGATGATACAAGGTTCAAGGTGGCGGTCATGAAAGAATGAAGCGTGAAGGCATTGTAGGGATGAGGCACAAGTTGGGTTGGTGAATTCTCTGAGCGACTTCTCTTGAACATATCAATGACACTGAAGTGGATTGGTAGCGTTAACCCAAAAAATGGATGGTACGGTGGACCAATGGTAATATGATTGGTGAACGGAATAACCCAACCCGACTCAATCATGGTGATGGAGTGAAAGTGTCATGTTCAAGAGCGACTTGCTACCAATAAAGTTTCTTCAAGCTTTCTTCCCAATTTTTCCCCAGTCATTATTGACTAGTACCTCTTTATTTTTGTCAAGCTTGAGGAGGATAACATATGCTTGTTCTATAATTTTCCCTTTGAGCAAACCCGTCACTATGTTTTAACAAGCCTAGCGACAGTGAAACTCGTTATTGTCTGCATGGACAAGTTTGTCGCTATTGGTTTTAACGAGTTTAACGACAAAGATAACTCGGTCCTTTTTCAATTTTAGAGAGTCTCAAAAGGGATGGAAAGGAAACTCCAGCAATCCTCTTTCGTCATATAATCCCTTAAGTTCGAAAAAGTATAAAATAATACGAAAGGGATGAATTTTCGATAGTTTTAACGAGACGAACAAGACAATCACTCGATCTTTTTGTGTAGTGATCCTTCAGGTCCAAAAAGATTAAAAGCTAGAGGAGGGATAACACTTCTGATCATTTTAACGAGCTGGAGAGGCCAATTGCTCGGCAATCTTTTCATATTTTACGAGTCAGATGAAAAGAGCTTAAAGGAGACTTGTTTTTTGAGGAACGAGTGATATTTTTGGGTAGGAGCTAGTTTCGGGTAAGGTTTGGAACTCCCCAATCACAACAGTCTAAATAAGATGGCTAACAGAATCACTCGTCGCAGTTGTTCCTCAAAAGGGGTAAACAATCAAATGGAGGTGTATGATTGGCTAAAATAGAGTGGAGGTGATGGTAAGAACACGACCAAGGCTCAAAAGCTGATGATAATGCGTTAATGCGTTTGCAATGGTTATTTACCGAAGGTGGGTTCATTTTTTAATGATCTTAAACTCTGGTGGAACATATGCTCATTGCTAGGTTTAATTTTTAACGAGCTTGAACTTTGCATAAAATTGATTGTGATAATGGTCATTGATATTTGATTCACTATTAACACTATGTTCTTTTGACAGTCGTACTACCTGTTCAATTGCTCCATCAAATTGATTAGAAATGAGAATGCATGCTTGAAAAATGAATTAAAACACTAATACCCTACTCAAATTACATGAAAAGTAATTTAAAAGTAGTTTTTACCCCTCATTTTACCATTTCATTTGAATTTGGGATTGTTGGAGCTCTGGAGGTGTTTTCCCCCTTGATTTTCACCAGCTGATTCCAGAAGATTCTGTGGATGATTTTTGGTGCCGTCTGGACCAGGTAGGAGCTAAACCTGAGCTCTTCAATTGCATTCTTTCCTTTTTGAATTCTGAGCATGTTTTCCTGCTTTTCTGAGCCTCTAGGGTTTGAACAATTCGTTCTGCCCCCATTGCACCTAGTATACATCGAAAGGTGTGATGCATACTGGGCTGGCCATTGGCCAGTTAGTATGCATCTCACCCAGCACACAGCTGGGGTGCGATGGGCGCAAGGAGGAAAATTTTTGCACTGATTTTTCATGGAAATTCTGCCTATTTTTTGCCAAATCAGGATCCTGATTCTTCTCTTGTTTTTTTTTAGAGATTCATCTGAGAAAAATGGTTGTTACATGGTGAGAACGCGAGCATGAAGAAGAATACATGGTTTCCTTACATGATCCGGGTAAGGCATACTACATATAGGACCTGTTGGCCAAGTGAAGGGTCGCACTACTAGCCAATCTAGCAAAGGTGAATAAAACAATCCTCAAGGACCAGTCAGTGACATCTTGGATATTGATCTTGTCGTCCCTGCTCGGATAAGATCCTTCTCTACAGTATCGGTGAATATAATCCCTCACGGATTCGCCCCCATGAGCGGAACCTGATAGTGAGAGAGGGGCACCGTCCCACTAAGACGGGTAGCTATCTTATAAACAAACAAACTAAAGTCACTTGCATTTTCCTTTATGAGAAGTAGATGAGAGAGAAGTAGAGAGTACCAACCTCAGTTTTTCGCTTGGATCCTTGCTTGTTTGCTCTCCCCTTTGATAGATCTTTGTCGCTTCTCCCTTGCTTTCCCCACTTCAAAGAGCACCTATAAGGTCAAAGCAGCATAATACCATCAAAGCACAAAGATCTACAATCATAAACACTATAGGACCAGATATATATTGACCACACAAATGCATATATCAACTCAAACATACAAGAATGTGGAGGAAAACTCAAATAGCTTTATTGATAGAAAGAGTAGAAGAGAGGACTACAACCCGTTGATCTAACCCAGCGTCATCCTCCTAGCATGAAAACCCTTCTTCACCTCATGAAAAGCTTAGATCACCCAACACTATGATGTTCCACAAAGAAACCAACAGCACTTCTTTACAAAATACAAGATTCCGGCCTCTGGATCTCTGGGATGAGGAATCCATATATAGATGTTTGTAGGTGGGTGATTTAGCTTCTGGGATTTTGATTAGTGTCCTCTCTCTAATAGTTCTTGGTTCCACTTGGAGATTCATGATCTCTTACTCATCCCTGGGCGAATTCAGAGAGGCAAGTGTCAAATGGGCAGTTTCTAGAAGATTCTCTGGGTTTCCACCTAGCCAACTACTTCTACCATTTGTCTGCTCTTGCTTATCGCACCCCACAGAAGGGATTTTCAATATGCATCGCACTTTTTGCATGTGGCAGGTGAGATACATCACACCCTTAGCATTGAGCAGACTGTATGGTCTAGTTTTGACCAGTTCTGAGCAATTTTTCATGGAGAACTTCTGGGAGATGATGTAATTAGCTAACCTTGCTCCTTTAGGGTATGAAACAACACTTTTAGGGACTTAGAATCCCTTGGTTTATGGACATATGTGATTGGGGTTGCAGTGCCAAAATATGTCTATAACACTATGTCACTTTGACCTTGGTTAGAGAATGATCCAGTAGAAGACATTCTCCCTGTGTCACTTTCACCTTGCTTTGAAGAATGGTCTGACAAGAGATATTATCCCTATGTCAGTTTGACCTTTGTTGGAGAATAGTCCTATAGGTCGCTCATATGAGAAACAACCTCCCAACATCATGTTCAGGTCTGTTTCTAGAGTGAGCTTGTTTATCATTGATGAGGCTTATGGTGTTTCACCTAGACTATGTCTATAGTTGTTTATGGTGAACCTTGATTATGTTGATATTGGTGATTACAGTATTGTTGATTATGCTTATCTTAATCTTGATCCTTCCTTATAGAATTGTCAACTTGAGAGCATCTTGATAGCCATTATGAATACATCCCTAGTTACGAGGGAGTATTGAATTTTGTAACTATGGTCGGGTTTCATAATGTATATTTTCATCATTTATGTATTTATTAAATCATGTTCTTCATGCTCAAAAAAAAATGTATTATTATATTTGTCAAAAAAAAATAGAATGAATGTTCTTCAAAACCTTCTCAGAAAGAAAATTTTGAATTTTTGAATTATAGTTTATGACTCCACGAGAAGATCAAGTTGGCCCTCCTCCTTGTCAAGTTGGCTTAGCCCCAAAGAGGAACCTATTTGGCCCCAAAAAGGACTATATACATATGCATTTTTTCTCCCTCCAAAAGTACAATTTAGATCATTTGTTTTTGTACCTCTAAGGCCAACAAAGATGACATGTAAGAAGGATATTCAAGGCTTGTAAAAGATGAATATCTCTCTCAAGGAAAGGATTGAATCTCTGTGGAGTATCTTTGTTGAAGACTAAACCTCTGTAGAGGAACCAAAATTTAAGGAAGGATCGTAAGACCTAACTCTAGAGAAGACCTATTTTAGTGGGAAGATATCTTGGTGGGTTGACTTTGATCCAGGTGGATATTGGTGGCCACCTGCCAAGTCCACCTGGACCCCCACCATTGTCTTTCTCAGCATTTTCAGTTTCCTTAATTGTAGCACAACTTACTATTTTTTGCAGTTTTTCGGGTCCTAAACTTCCGGAGCCGTTTTGAGGCCCTAAACGATGTTTTTTGGGAAATCTACCGCCAACGATTTTTCTGATAAAAATCATCTTTTCCGTCGTAGTCCTCGGAGAGATCTTTCCAACGGGCTATCATGCACGTCAAACGGAGATAGTATGACCAATTCGCGACCCCGGGAAGTTGATGTACCAACTTACCCAAAAACGGGGCCCACAATTTGGCGTTTCATCTTCTAGGGTTAGGTTTTGGAATGTGAAGGGTTTTCTATTGTTTCTCAACAATAAATAGGCCTTCAAGCCTCATTGTAAGACAGTTCAGAGGCATGTAGCCATCACATCTCTTCTCAGAGATAAGCTACCATCGCCCTAGCTAGTTTATTTCCATTTCTGTTGTAAGCATATTTGAGTATTTTCCATTAATGAAATGAAGTATTATTTCCGCTGCATCTTTGTGTATATGGTTATCTCTGTAATTTGTTGCGTTCCTGTTTAAATCCGGATCAGTGGTATCAGAGCGGTCTGCTTTTTCTCTGTTTTTCTTTGCATGTCCCCAACAAGGTCGGGATATAAGGAGTTAGGGCTTGAACTGGTTGAACCTTTGCAAGACCAGCCTCGCAAATCCCGACGGCCTCCCATGGCGGACGAGAAGAAAGACGAGGGGGTAGGAGATCCCATCAAAATCTTGCTCGAAGAAGCCCTCGAGCGACAACGGAACGCGATGATGGACAGTTTTTCCCAGATCCTTCAGCGGCTACCGAGAAGCAACGCATCGGCTTCCAGCAGCTACTCTGGAAACGCCACACCCTTTAAGGTACAAGTTAATTTTGAAATCCCCATATTCGAAGGTCAGATAGACGCAGATGCCGTAGATAAATGGTTAAATCTGCTAGAGGGTTATTTTTCTATTCATGAATTTTCGAGTCGGGAAAAGATTGTTTTTGCTCTCCTCAAAGCAGCCCCCCACGTCAAGGACTGGTGGGAAACCTACTGCGAGCAGAAGGATGAAAGTACTGGCTCACTATTTTCAGCCGCACCCACCTGGGATTCGTTCCGGGATGCTATCAAGGAGCAGTACTACCCTGTCGGGAGCTATGAGGATGAATACATAAAGTGGACCACGCTGCGGCAAGGAAGGGACCAAGACGTGCCGGAGTTCACCAATCTTTTCCATACCCTTCGCACAAAGTTGGGTATCAAGGATTCGGAGCAACATTTGATACTCAAATACCGTGGCTGCCTGCACAAGTACATCCAGGAAGAAATACAATTCCTAAACATCCCCTCGCTCGGCGCAGCATACCGGTATGCCATCAAGGTCGAGCAGAAGTTTAAACAAAAGAAGCGAGACTTTGGATCTGCGAATCCAAAGCAGGGGAAAGGTGCCCCTAAACCACAGAACAAAGGACAAATCCAAGGCGGGACAGCCCAAGACAACCAGCCGAAGCTGCAAGCAAAGAACAGCGCCGTGAAGCCGAGAAAGGACACTGGAAAATGGTGCGAGTTCCATAAGAGCTCCACTCACAACACAAGTGAGTGTCGGGCCAAGCAGTCACTGGTGGCTGAGCTAAAGGTTTCAGAATCAGATGCATGTTCCGACACGGAGTCAGAACCCGATAAGGGGTATGAAAAAGGGAAGCAGATCATTGATGCGGACCCCAGCGCCACTGTTGCTACCGCAAAGATCCAGAAAAATGAACCCGAAGATCCAGAGGAGGAGGAGCGTCTCTTCCACTCCCAGATGTGGGTAAAGGGCTCCCCGATACAGTTCATTGTTGATAGCGGGAGTCAAAAGAACCTCATTTCGGCAGAGGTCGTGAAGCGGTTGGGCTTACTGACCACATCACATCCACAACCATACACCATTGGGTGGCTTCACCAAGGACGAGATCTTCGCATGAGCCAGCAATGTCGCCTTCCATACAACATCAAGCCCTTCACAGATGAGGTATTGTGTGACATTGCTCCCCTTGAAGTTTGTGATGTATTACTAGGACAACCATACTTGTGGAAGCGACATGCTATGTATGAATCGAGGCCCCGTGCAGTTATTATTACATTGGGAAATAAGTTGTTCAGGATACCAGAGGTAGCACCACCTGCCGCCCTCTCTTTGATTACTGCAAAACAATGCAGTAAGATCATTTCCAAAACCAGGAAATTTGTTTTCCTGATGATACGCCCTCAAGGAAAGAAGAAGACAGTGGCCGCGGCCTCCAAACGGGGCCCCTCTGCACGACAACTACAGATCGACAAGATTGTGGAGGAGTACGAGGACATCTTCACCTCCCCGGCAGGGGTTCCTCTCCACTGTCAAGTCAAGCACTCCATCGATCTGACCCCAGGTGCACCGCTACCCAATGGACCAATTTATCGGCGCTCCGTTATGGAGAACGATGAAATCAAGAGGCAGATTCAGGAGCTCCTGCAGAAAGGTCACATCCGTCCGAGTTCATCGCCCTGTGGGAGCCCGATCGTGTTGGTACAGAAGAAGGATGGGACATGGAGACTCTGTATTGACTATCGGGCGCTGAACAAGATCACTGTCCGTAATAGGTACCCGATCCCACGGATTGATGACCTCCTAGACCAACTAAAGGGGGCGAAATATTTCAGCAAGATCGATCTGAAGTCAGGATATCACCAGGTACCAATCGAACCCTCAGATGTGTGGAAGACTGCCTTCAAATCCAAGGAGGGCCTCTTTGAATGGTTGGTCATGCCTTTCGGATTGACGAATGCTCCTGCAACCTTTATGAGGCTAATGGATGACATCTGGCGGCCATTCACCAACTCCTTTGTAGTAGTATACTTGGATGACATTCTGATCTTCAGCCAGAGTTGGGAAGAGCACCTCCACCACATCCGACAGGTTCTCCAAACACTACGGCAACACAAGCTATGTGCCAATTTGGAGAAATGCACTTTTGGCATGACCGAGGTTCAGTATCTGGGATACATCATTGATGAACAGGGGGTGCATGTCGATCCAGCCAAGGTCCAAGTCATTCGGGATTGGCCCTCTCCAACCACTCTAACAGAGCTACGCAGCTTTCTAGGTCTTGCCAACTTCTACCGCAGGTTTGTGTTGGGGTTTTCTCATATTTCTTGGCCCTTGAGTCAAGTCACCAAGGGCGGGGCGAAAGCAAAATTCTTTTGGTCTGAATCTCAACAGAAGGCATTCAGGGAGTTGAAGGATCGCCTCTGCACGGCACCAGTGCTCGCGTTACCAGATTTACAACAACCATTTGAGGTCGAGACAGATGCCTCTGACTATGCTATTGGGACAGTCCTTACTCAACATGGACATCCAGTGGCATATCACAGTGAAACACTTTCAGACACAATCCGGAAGTACCCCACTTATGATAAAGAGATGTATTCCATTGTACAGGCCTGCCGACAATGGAAGCATTACATTTTGGGGAAGGAAACGGTCATCCACACAGACCACCGACCTCTGCAGTTCATACAGACCCAAGGGAAATTGCAAAATGATTGCCATCAGAAGTGGTCTACATAACTGCAACAGTTTCACTTGAATATCAAGTACAAAAAGGGCAGCAACAATAATGTTGCAGATTGCCTCAGTCGACCACCGATCATGGCGCTAACCACCGTGCTCAACTCCTGCGGGCACGAGACTTCTGATTGGCCACTTCTCTACAAAAGCGACCCAGAATTCGGCCACACATACCAGACAGTCTTGGAGGGTCGGCAGGTTGCAGATTTTCACCTCCAGGATGCCCTATTATGCCACCTCGGTCTGCTGGGCATTTCGGGGTCGAGAAAACACTGGCAGTACTACAAAATTATTTCTATTGGCTGAATCTTCGACAGGATGTTGGGAAGTACATCCGATCATGTACTGCCTGTGCCATTGCCAAACCGACCATTAAGAAGCAAGGCCTCTACACCCCATTGCCTACCCCTAGTCGACCTTGGGAATCCATCTCCATGGATTACATGTCAGGCCTTCCTTCCACTAAGCATGGAAATGACTGTGTTTTTGTGGTCGTCGACAGGTTCTCAAAGATGGCCATTATGATGGCCTGCAAGAAGAATATCACAGCAGAAGCCACTGCTAAACTCTTCTTTGAACGAGTGTGGGTGCACTTTGGGATCCCACAGTCTATCATCTCAGATCGGGACAGTCGGTTTCTCAGCACATTTTGGTCCAGTCTCTGGTCAATGATGGACACCAAACTCACGAAGTCCACAGCCTTCCATCCTCAAACTGATGGCCAGACAGAGGTTGTCAATAGGATGATTGTGCACATTCTGCGCATGTATAACTCAAAGCATCCACGCACATGGGACGAGAGCCTCCCCTATGTTCAGCATAGCTACAACCAAGCTCTTCACAGCTCCACTGGCCATAGCCCTTTTCAGGTGGGTTTGGGATTCCAGCCACTATGCCCCATTGATGTGGCCATGCCACTTACAGCTACTCACATGAATTCAGCGCATGTCCAGTCCGAAACAAATAAGGCCACCAGCTTCATTGAGCGCATCCAACATATTCGCCAACAGGTCCATGAAATTCTTGAGAAATCAAATTCCAAGTACAAGCAGCGACATGATCAACATCGGGTGCCACACAAGTTTCAGGTGGGCGACAAAGTCTGGTTGCATTTGCAAAAGGAACGCCTTACTGGAGCCTATCGGAAATTGAGACCACTCCGATATGGTCCTTACACCATTACTAAGGCTATGGGAGACAATGCATTTGAGCTCAGCATTCCCCCATTCCTTGGCCTGCACCCAGTGTTCAATGTGGACCGCCTTCGGCCATACTTTCCACCATTGCTAGACACATCCGACATTGCAGAACAGCTCAAACCCACAGAATTAAATCCAGATTGCATGGAACAAGCTGCAACTGATCGGATCATGGACACACAGATCAAGAACACTCGCCAACAGAATATCCAACTGTATCGAGTTGTCAAAGCAGGCCAACTCCTTCAGCAGGGCAAGTGGCTCACCAGGGAACAAGTTCAGCAGAAGTTTCCTCATCTCATGGAGGATCTCAACGCAATGGGGACCATTGCTTCCTAAGGGGGGAGGAATGATCCAGGTGGATATTGGTGGCCACCTGCCAAGTCCACCTGGACCCCCACCATTGTCTTTCTCAGCATTTTCAGTTTCCTTAATTGTAGCACAACTTACTATTTTTAGCAGTTTTTCGGGTCCTGAACTTCCGGAGCCGTTTTGAGGCCCTAAACGACGTTTTTTGGGAAATCTACCGCCAACGATTTTTCTGATAAAAATCGCCTTTTCCGTCGTAGTCCTCGGAGAGATCTTTCCAACGGGCTATCATGCACGTCAAACGGAGATAGTATGACCAATTCGCGACCCCGGGAAGTTGATGTACCAACTTACCCAAAAACGGGGCCCACAATTTGGCGTTTCATCTTCTAGGGTTAGGTTTTGGAATGTGAAGGGTTTTCTATTGTTTCTCAACAATAAATAGGCCTCCGAGCCTCATTGTAAGACAGTTCAGAGGCATGTAGCCATCACATCTCTTCTCAGAGATAAGCTACCATCGCCCTAGCTAGTTTATTTCCATTTCTGTTGTAAGCATATTTGAGTATTTTCCATTAATGAAATGAAGTATTATTTCCGCTGCATCTTTGTGTATATGGTTATCTCTGTAATTTGTTGCGTTCCTGTTTAAATCCGGATCAGACTTGGACTATTGGTGGACTATTAATCTATTCATCCTGTTGGTCATTTTTCTATGACTTTGATGTCTCTCTTGTTGACTTAATTCTATAAGGAAATATTGTTGGGTTTTTCCCCCGTGTGCGTTTTCCCAAGGTAAACTCTTGTGTTCTTGTGTGGTTGTCTCTTTATGATCCTCTAGACTTCTTTTTTTTACTATTGAAGTTCTTTATGTAATTGTTTTATGATGTGTAAGAAAAGATCAATCTAACAAAATCATAAGAAAAAATTTCCAGTTATAGGATTATTTAAAAGTCAACAAAATGAAGGGTCAATATAAAAATACATTTCCACCAAGGAACGAGTTCTAGATATTTTTTCCAAACCCATTCCCAGAGAAATGTTTGAATATATAAAATATAAGTTTGGAGTGATATCCTCTCATATCATCAGTAAATGGAAGCATAAGGCTAGGGGGATCAACATTTTTCCATTGATGTCAAAGGGGGGAGAATTTAAAAACAAAGGAAGAATTACATATACAAGGAGAGTTTCAGATAGAGAGAGTACTATAATATTATTTTGGAACTGAATAAGGGTCATCATCAATGAAAAAGGGGGAGATTGTTGGAAATATTGTTGTAATTTATGTCAAAGACAAGGGGATACTACAAATGTTCAAGATAAATATTGCAGGATGGAGATTTTGGAAATATTTTTTTATGGACTTTTGATGCCTAGTTTGGATACCATATCTTTGAAGGATTTTTTATTCTAAATAGCTAGATCAAATGGGAGCATAGGATATACCATTGAAATTTTTATTCTAATACATTTCCAATAGTATATGGCAATACCTATAAATCCATAGGAATGAGGAGATATGAAAGATTATGTCAGGTCATCCTTGCCTGAAAGTACAAGTATGCTCATCTATTTTCACAAGTCAGCCCCAATGAACATATAAACATTATAAATAAAGGGTAGATGAGTGCCTTTGAGGTTTATCCAAGTTATAAGTTTAATTTGAAGTGCACAAAATAGATATGAGATGCCTAAGAGGAGTTGAGGAGTATTCTTCGAGTTTAAAGGTGTGTAAGAGGAGTCTAAGGAGTTTTCTTACGAGTGTTAAGGGTGCAATATGAGGGGAAAAGGTCTACAATGTTGTGAACTACACTATTTGGGTTGTGATGCTATGAAATTCACTAGTCTAGGAATATATTATGGGGAATGATACTATGAGCTTCACTAGGGCATAAAGGATAAATATGACTAGGGTTTGAAGCTATTTCTGGGCTGTGAAGCAAGGAGAGGGATCAGAGCATTAAACTTAAGGTTATGATGATGTTGTGAGACACATGAAGTATGAATCATGTAGGTGAAGTTAAAAGTACTCAGTGAATAAAGATCTTAGGTTTGTTACCATACATGTCTTGCTAAGTTGGTGCTTAGCCAAGGAGATTGGTGTCTCCAGTAGGTCAGTGCCTACACAATATCTTGTTGAGTTGGTGCTTAGCTAAGGATATTGGTGTCTCCAGTAGGTTGGTGCCTACAACATTTGTAACAATAGGTTGGTTCCTATAGACATTTATAAGATAAGTTTTTATGATTTTCTCCCACAAGGGTTTCCAAGTTAAACTTTGTGTACTATATTTGAGTTTACATGTTTTCAATGTTTTGAAGATAATGGATTATTGATGAATTCTCATTTAAAATTATATATATATAGAGAGAGAGAGAGAGAGAGAGATGAATTCTCATTTAAAATTTTATATATATATATATATATATAGAGAGAGAGAGAGAGAGAACTTTGTGTACTATATTTGAGTTTACATGTTTTCAATGTTTTGAAGATAATGGATTATTGATGAATTCTCATTTAAAATTTTATATATATATATATATATATATATATATATAGAGAGAGAGAGAGAGAGAGAGAGAGAGAGAGAGAGAGAGAGAGAGAGAGAGAGATTTTAAATGTTTTGAAGATAATGGATTATTGATGAATTCTCATTTAAAATTATATATATATATATATAGAGAGAGAGAGAGAGAGAGAGAGAGGGGGGGGGGGGGAGAGAGAGAGAGAGAGAGAGAGAGAGAGAGAGAGAGAGTGAGAGAGAGGGGGAGAGAGAGAGGAATATTATATTGAATTAACCCCCCCACCCTTCTCAGTATAAGAATAAGTTCAACATGCTCACTACTTGGGAAAGCATCATTCTATTGAATACTGAAATATAGAAGACTTGTGATTATCTCCTTCAAAATTGGAAATGATTTATAATGTAGGTGCCCCATCCTCTTGTGCCACAAATCACACAAGTTGCCACTCTTATGAACTATACCTCAAAGAGGCTCACCTTGTAACTATTGGACATTGGATAAACCAAAGCTCCCCGTGTGTTTCGCGACATGGACTAACCGCCTCTCATGGATCCTTACCTCTAGCGATGCGATAGTTTACTAACACTTGCAGGTTTTGGTCTAACATCAATCATGATTCCCAACAAGTGGTATTAGAGTGTAGGTCATGAGTTCGATACACACCTGGCTCGCGTTGTGGGGGGGGGGAATTGTTGGACATTGGATAAACCAACTCTCCCCATTTGTCTCCCAACATGAACTAACTGCCTCTCATGGATATGTATCTTTGGCGATGCAATCATTGACTAATGCCTGCTGGTTTTGGTCTAATGGAAAACGTGATTCCCAATAGTAACCTATATGAATTACCCTCTCTAACCCCAATCACCTAAGTAGTGTCTAGGCCAAATCCTTTTAGCCTAATAGATACATTCCATTTCTTGAACTCCAATGTAAAGGCCCTATGCTACATGACTGAAACTGGAAGGAAATCCTCTTGAGCCCTAAAAAAGAAACACATCCTTTGAGTCTAAAGAGCTCCCTATCTTGAGTTGTAATGACATGAAACCAACTCCAACTATTAAATACTTAGCATCATCACCAAGCTCCACCTATATTGTTGGGTCCTACTCTATTAGACTCATAAAAAAAAATTGGGTTGATGTCATATGACAGATGCCCCACTATCCACATACTATGTGTTCCTTGGAAATATGCTCATAGAAAGGAAAGAAACTAATGATAAATCCTTCTTAAACATTGCAGCAAACTTAATCAGGCGAATTTATGTTGTTGCTTCCCTTTTCCCTTCTTGTCTCAACACTGTGATGTAGAATTTCTAAAATTATGACAATTAAAGCACTTGATTGTAATCAGGTCCTTATTATCTAGTTGCTAGGTTGACTTGTCACTCTTTCCTTTAATCTTACTAAATCTCTTTCATTTTTTCTTCTTCGTCTACCTAATTAGGGCCAAGTTATCATCACCTCCCTTCTTGCTAACTTTTAACTCCATCTGAGTCTATTCCTAGATATAATCATCCCACAGTCTCTATAATTTTGGAAGCTTCTCGCGAGCACAAACTCCTGGGAAGAATGGTTCCCAAGAACTTGGGAAATTATTCAAACTTATGTTCACTAGCTCAACGTCCTCCACCTCCCCAATTGCTGCAAGATGATAATGGATCTTTGTGATCTTCATGAGGTAATTAGTAATTGTGTCAATTCTAAAAATATCTATGGATATAATTTTGTTTCTTAATATGATCTTCCTTCTAATTATCTCGCTCTAGTAGAGGCTTACTAGTGCATCAAACATCTCCTTAGCTATAATCTTCTTTAAGATGTGAGGAACTGAGTGTTCCTTCATTGCATCTAAGATTATCCACTTGGATTTAACCTCCTTTTCCTGACTATCAACTACTATGAATTTGTCAACAACAGAACTACATGTTCAATAATATCATAGAGGTTGTTTTCCTCCAACATCTATGTAACCCTAGTTTTCCATGACAAGAAACTTGAGGCTTCATCTGATCTATTCTCAAATATAAGACTTGTCGTTGCCATCTTCCCAGATCTAAATAAATTTCTCTCCATGTTTGCTTGATACTTCAAGCACCCAGAAAACAAAACCCTTTAACTATTGGTCATCGAATATGTTATATATGTTTGTCCTATACCCATATTCACATTAGATTTGTTTGTTGGTCATTCAGATATGCAAATATACCTATTGTAAATCCATATTTACACCAAATTTATTTTATAATCACTCTGATCTACAAGATATTCCAATTGTAAATACTTTGAAGTTTCAATCAAAGACCTAGCTTTAATACCCTGTTAAAAAAATCTCTCTAACCCTAGGTGAATAACTTCCTTATGATCTCGCCCACGGGGCTTTGGATTGACGGTGAATGGGTGCACTATTAAGGCACTCCTTGCGATAGGTCACCTGTTCAAATCCCCCATGAGTTCTTACCTACCCAAAAAAAAAACTTCCATGTGATCTCAATAAATAAATACTTGTTAAACTTTAATTTAAGCAAAACAAATCAAGTCATAGAATTAATCACACAATGGTGGAAAATAAATATTTGGAAACAAAATATGCAAACATTTTCACTACCCTTCAAAACAATTTTCAATATCTTTCGTAAAACTTACAATGCCTCCTTAAGTGAGGAAACTCTTCCCACCAAAAAATAAAATCTATAGTGAATTATAGGCAACCATATGGCCCTATACAATGTTGATATAAACTCAACCTTCACTCTGAAAATCAACTAAGACTGTATAGTCCTCTATTGGGTCAAAATTCTCCTTTTATTCCTAGATTGTACATCCTCCTCCTTTAAATCATACAACCTCCACAAATATGGTTGAAGTCAATTTCCCTTTGTTTCTTGGTTTTCCTCTTTTTCTTGGCTTGGACAGAAAGTGAACTCCTCTATCTATCTATGCAACTGGGTTACTATAATTTTTTGTGTCTTTTCCTTCTATGTTGCCCCACGTTTCTAATTTTGATTTGATGACTAAGTCTTTAAAAATCTAATTTCTCTTTGAGATCAGCTTTGGATATTTATCTGAATCACTAGTGTAATTAAATTACACTTTAATATAATTTTCATAACTTAAAATTAAAATTGTCTTCACTTAGAAAGGACTCAAACAACTTCTGACATGTTTAACACATTAAACCTAAGAAAAAGTCCATGTTTAAGCCACAAACATCAATAATGCTAACATTTTTCAAATGGTTTCAGTTTACGTGGTTTTTCATCATGCTCTATTTTGATATTATATATTATATGCCAGAGGCGATTCCCCACGTGATGTGTTTCATTAATGAACAATCAGATTTATACAAAGAAATGACTCTCTAAATACAACGAGTACACATCCTACATACTTTTGAGTAGACTCACCAAGAAAAAATGAAAATACATGAAAAATATGTTCTAAGTGCCCAGACTTGAAATTTGATTAAACCTATAAGGAGATAACTTGAAAATATGATTTTAAAAAAAAATCTTCTTTTCCCTCCAAAAATATTCAACCTTGGGGATGACATCACCATTGAATCTTATTGGTTCTTTTAAATTTTATTTTGTTGGTACATTTTTCATTATGAAACCTATTTTTGACCTCAAAATCCCCTTTATGTTATACCTCAATAGTGTTGCCAATCTTGGAAGCTTCAAGAAAAATAACATCTCTAGAAAGAAGAAACTTCTTGTTTACATCATTCTAAAGACGATATGCCTTGGCAGTATCTGAATACCCCAAGAATATGCACTTATCACTTGTTGCATCAATCTTTCTTCTTTGTCCCTTAGGGATCAAGGCATAGCAGGTGGAACCAAAGACCTAGAGATGCCTTACCAAAGGAATTTGGCCATACCACATTGCATAAGGAGTATTGTTTCTGAGAGCATAAGATGGACATCTATTTTTCACATACACTGCACATAAAACCACATCATCCCAAAGCATCAACTTACATTTTTTTTAAAACATCATTAAGTGAACCATATTCAAGATAGTCTTGTTCATTCTTTCAACCACACTATTTTTTTGAGAATTGTATGGGACTCTAGTTTGATGTTGGATATGATGTTGGCGAAGATAGTTTTCAATTTCATTAGAATTATGTTATCTTCCCTTATCAATATGAATAGAGACAATATGTGATTACGCTTCATATTCAATCCATACATGAAAATTTATGAAGGTTTCAAAATCTTAATATTTACTTTTCAAAAGTACACCCAACACATTTTGGTGTAATCATCAATAAAAGGCATCATATATTTATTATCATTGGCTGAAGGAATAGACATAGGGCCACACAAATTAAAATGTATCAATCAAAATTTTCTACATGCTCTAAAAGTGGAATCATGAAAGGATGGTTTGTTATGCTTTCCAAGGATTCAAGCATCATATTGCTTCAATTTTCTACGAATAATAGGAAAAAAAATGTAAACTTTGAAATGGGAACTATAAACTCAAAACAAGAACTCTGGCCAAAAAACCCCAAAAAACATGAAAAACAGTGCTAAAAACGAAAAGTGTGTATACTGAAACGATGGTTTTTTTTGCAGGGTCAATTTTGAACGTGTTTTAAAAATTGCAGTGAAAACAAATTTTTTGTGCAAAAAACACCCTGAAAATGAAAAGTGTTGATACTGGAATGATGGCTCTTTTTTTAGGGTCAATTTTCAAAATTTTAAAAAAATACAAGTAAAACCGAATTTCTATGTGCAAAAATTGCGCAAAAAACACACTCAAAACGAAAAGTGTTGATGCTGGAATGACACTTTTTCTTTTCTAGGGTAAATTTTCAACTTTTTGAAATAATGGTGTAAAATATTTTATCATGACTACGAAAAACTTTAAAATTTCAAAAAAATAATGAAAACATAAAATTAAAAACTAAAACAATAAAAAAAAAAAATATATATATATATATATATATATTAAAAGCATTAACAAAAACTAAAAAGAGAAAAATTAAAAACAAACTAGATTTTAAAAAATAGAAAATTAACCCAAAAAAAATAAAAACTACTAAAATTAAGATTAAAAACATTTAAAAAAAAACCCCTTAAAAAACAAAAATGTGATCGAATTAAAAAAAAAAAACAAACAAACAAACAAAACAAAACAAAACAAAAACAAGCAAAATTCTAAAAAATATACATATTTTGAAATTAGAAAAAAAAAAAAAAAAAAAAAACAAGAAACAAAAACAAAAAAAACAAAAAAAAAAAAACATTTCAAATTTTATATTAAAAAATTTAAATTTTGGATATGACAATGATTTAAAATTTCGATTTTTTTTTTTTAAAAGAGCATTTAAAATTAAAAAAGGCTAAATATATTTTTGATTTTTTTTAAAACAACATTTAAAATATTTTAAATATATATATTTTACAAATATATATATATATATATATAATAAAAAACCTTTTAAAATTTAATTTTTTTTAAATACAATTAACATATTTAACAAAATTTATTTTTTATTCAAAAAAAAAAACAATTTTATCGGCCACCGCCCAGCGACACGTGGGGGCTCAGCCTTGGGCAGCAGAGCTACGTGTAGTTCCATCGCCTAGGGACACGCCCCCACGGGCAGTCAGACGGTGGTAATCTGATTCCAAGAATCGGATAGCCACCACCCGGCCACCTGAATCGAATAGCCATCGCACGACCGCCCTTGGGGGTGGTTATCCGATTCTTGGAATCAGATAGCCACCGCCCAACTGCCCCCACGGGTGGTCGGGCGGTGGCTATCCGATTCCGAGAATTGGATAGCCACCCCCACAGGTGATCGAGTGGTTGTTATCCGATTCCGAGAATCAGACAACCACCGCTTGGCCACCCATGGGGGCACAGCCCTAGGTAATAGAGCCCAGGATCGCGCCCCCACGGATGGCTAGGTGGTGATTGTCTGATTCTCGGAATCAAATAACCACTACCCAGCCACCCATGGGGGTGGCTATCCGATTTCGAGAATCGGATAGCCATCGCCCGACCGCCCATGGGGACGCGGCCCTGGGCAGCGGAGTTGCGTGCATATATGTTATTTAACATTTTAATCGTAAATATATGTTTTTTAAATGTTTTTTATTTTTTAAAAATCGAAAATATTTTTTTTTTAATTTTTAAATGGTTTTTTTTAAATCCAAAATATATATATTTTTTAAAATTTAAAATTTTTTTTGAGAGCGCATGGTCCGCCCTAGCCTGCGCAAGCATGCAGCCAAGAGTGGATCTTAGCCACAATGGATCCAGGAGGCGGCTCTGAGATCCCTCCTCCCTCTCCTCCTGAAGTAGAAGCTTTCAAGAAACTTGTTGCAGCAGCTAGAAAAAGGGCGATTACTGGAGCCCAGCAGAAATTTGTTAAAAAAATGGATAGTATACCTACGGTGGTTCTGCCGGTGGAAGAAACATGCAGATCGGCTCTGAATCTAGCAGAGAGGGGACTCATTGGTCAGTTCACAGGGCTCTGGCCATCCCCGAAAGCGGTAGAAGATTGGGTAAATCGAAACTGGATCCCACTAGTTTCGGAAGGAATCAAAAGTCATTTTGTTGGGAAAGGTTTCTTTGTGTTTGTATTTGACAATGCTGAGGAAAGAATTCTAATCTTCAGGAATCGACCATATTTTATGCGCCCTCGGGGCCTCTATTTGAACAAATGATCTCCAGATTTCGATCTAGCTCAGGATGTACCAACTGTTGTTCCTATGTGGGTGCGACTACCACATCTCCCCTTCCATTGTTGGAATCAGAGGTCGTTGCAATACATAGGCAACGCCCTTGGTAAATACATAGATCAAGCAGTGAGAAAAGATCAATACTCCTGCGCCAGAATATGTGTAGAAGTCGATCTGGAAGTTGGTTTACCTGAGGCCATCAAACTTACTGTTGTTGATTGGACTCACATCCAAGAGCTTGACTATGAGTAGCTTCCCTTCAAATGCCGACATTTCCACGAGTATGGGCACTTTGCAAGGTATTGCAAGAAAAATAACGAGGAAGTAACAGAGAAAGAGAAAGGAGAACAATGGAATCAAGTCAAGAAACTAGCAAACAACAGGCAGAACAACAAATCAAAAGGCAAAGAGACTGGGAAAAAATCAGGGCAAAGCAATGGAAATCCTGCAGATTCAGGGAGCAAGGAATCTAACAACACTGAGGCGGGCAAAAATTCCTTTGATCCTCTCAAAACTCCTCCAGAATATCTAGAAGAATACCGAGAAGGGTTCCTCCAGCCAAATGACACCGCCTCTCCAGAATCAGGTAATGTTGAAACAATCCCCTCAAGTTTGGTCCTAGGCAATAATCCCTCTCCTTCTTATGCAGAAATCATAAAAAAAAAAAAGACCACAGAAAATTCAGGCTCATCGGAGGATGAGACCTTTGAGAGGCCTTCGAAAAGAACCGGAAGGAAAACCCTCAAGGAAACTAGAGAAGAAGAAGCAGAAAGGCTAAAAACCCTAGGGAGTCAAGCCACCATTGAGATGTCTTTGGGGAGGAATACTAGAACCAGGCCGGCCAAGGGAGGTGGTCCCGCTCCAACGAGTAGTAAGTAATGCAACTGGTCTCTTGGAACTGCAGGGGTTTGGGGAATCCTAGAAAGGCAAAAGCAATAAAAGATATTTTGAAAATGGAATCCACAAATATTCTCATGCTCCAAGAGACCAAAATAGAAGGGGATTCCCTTCTCCATACAAGCAGTTCAAAATGGAAATTCAATAATGGGAAGGCAATTGGTGCCAGGGGCACGTGGAGGAATAGGAACCTTTTGGTTCGGAAAAACCTTCTCTCTAGAAAGATCCCATGAAACACAACATTGGATCACTGAACTTCAACACACCACAAGTAATCTCATACTAGCATTATTCAATATGTATGTCCTAGTAAACTATATTGAAAAGAGAGAGTGTTGGAAGTCCTTGTCGGAGCTTTTAGATCTCTACAGCCCAAAGAATATTGTCATAGGAGGAGATCTGAATATCATAATGGACCCAAAAGAAAACAGAGGTGGAATTTATACTAGAGACTCCATGCTCTCTTTTGTGGATAATCTTGGCCAACAATGGGATCTGGTTGATTTTAAACCTGTGAGAGGAGAATTCACTTGGATTAACAATAGAACATGGTAGAATCACATTTCAGCCAAGTTAGATAGATTTTTCATTCACATCTCAATCTTTTTGGACAGAAGAATAGTATTTTCCAAAATTCTACCGAAGTTAACCTCAGACCATAAGCCAATCCTCCTCACTTTGAAAGAGGAAGAAGACTTAGGACCTCTTCCTTTCAGATTCAGCCCTCTCTGGGCTAAAAGAGATGGATTCCTTGAAATAGTCCAAACATCCTGGTATAAAGTTACAGGATCCCCAAGCTTCCTATGGGAGCAAAAGCTAAAAAATGTGAAGTATGCCTTGAAAGATTGGATAAAAAAGGTGATAAAAACTCCAACCAGCCAGAGGAAGGAAGTTGTCCAACAGCTGGTAGATTTTCAATTTGATATGGAAAAGACAGAAGTCTCCTCTTCAAAGTTAGACAAAGAAAAAATTGCTCAAATGATATCATATAGCTCCTTTCGGAGAGAAGAAGAATATTAGAGAATCAAATCTCGTAGCTTGTGGTTAAAACCTGGAGATAGAAACAAAACCTATTTTCATAGACAATATAGAGCCCGTCTCTCGCGCAATCATATTGCAAAAATTGTCGCTTCTAGTGGGAAGATGTGCAAAGGGACTAAGCAGATTAAAGAAGCAACAAGTAGTCATTTTTAGAAATTACTCAATGTAGAAGGGGATGGGTGTGATGAGGATATAAATGATTTTCTCACACACATCTTGATTCTGGTTAATACAGAAGATAACAACACCCTGTTGAAACCTTTCTCGAAAGAGGAAATCTCAAAAATAGTGTCGTCCATGGAGCCAGATAAAGCATCAAGGCCAGATGGTTTTTCAATTCATTTCTACAGACTTTGCTGGGATATAATAAAATCAGACCTTCTGAGAATTATTCAAGGCTTTTTGAGAAAAGTTAAGGTTGGATGAGGAATCAACTTCACATTTTTCGCTCTGATCCCCAAGGAATTGAATCCTGGGTCCTTTGAAATATATAGACCGATTTCGCTCTGCAATGCCTCCTACAAGATTCTGGCTAAGCTGCTGGCTAATCAAATCAAACCACTGCTGCAAAAACTTATTTCTCCTACTCAAGGAGGGTTCGTGAAAGGAAGGCACATCTTGGACAATGTAATTAAAGTCCAAGAGGATATGCACTCCAGCCATTCTCGAAAAGAACAAGGTATGCTAATTAAACTGGACATGTCTAATGCATTTGACAGATTTAATAGTTTTTTCTTGTATAGGGTTCTTCACTCCTTTGGTTTCAGCCAGGAGTTCATAAATATTATCAAAGCTTTCACAGGGAAGGTATGGATCGCGCCACTAGTAAATGGAAGGCTAGCCAATTACTTTCAAGCAACCAAGGGTCTCAGGCAAGGATGCCCACTGTCCCCTTTCCTCTACATTCTGATGGCAAATACTCTGAGCAGAAGGTTATCTTACGAAAAATATGTTGGCAGCATTCCTGGGATTTGAATAGTAAAAGGAGTGGATCATGTGAATCATGCTCTATTCGCAGATGATTCCTTAATGCTCAAAGGAGAATCTCTTCGAATGGAAAATTATTTAAAAGTCATTATCAATCAATTTTGCAGTATCTTTGGTGCTTTGATAAAGAAAGGAAAAGCGCAGTATATGGTTGGAATATAGAGCAAGATACCATAGACAAAATTGCAAACCTTCTTGGCTTCGCTGGGTTTGCATCATGGGAGAAAATAAAATACTTAGGACTCCCATTAACGCTAGGCTCTAACATGAATAACCTGTGGGAGGAAATCATAGCCAAATTCAAAAAAAAAAAATCATAGTCTAGCGAGGATATTGGCTCACAACAGCAGGAAATTCATTTTAATTAAATCAATGCTATCGGTATTGCCCACATTCCAGGCCTCTCTCATGCTGGCACCTAAAGCAATTATAGATCAGATAACAAGGTTAATGCAGGAATTTTTGTGGAACGGAGGAAGAGGAAATAACAAAAGGTTTCACCTCGTCAATTGGGAAACGGTGAAAAGACCCCTCATGGAAGGAGGGTTGCAGATCAGAGAACCCACACATGCAAACATAGCGATGGGTTGTAAAATTTTGTGGTAGCTTCATACAAAACCCAACCATCCGGTTAGTCATATTATTAAACTTAAATATCTTAATAACCAATCGTTGAAGCATTTCAACACAGAGAAAATGCCAAAAGGTTCCTTGGCTTGGACCTTGTGTAATCGAGGAATTGAATTTTTCAAAACCTTCCTTTATCGCATACCTGGAAATGGCAGAAACACTAAGCTATGGAGCGATAGAATAATGGGTCACCCTCCTTTGGCAGAATTAAAAGAAATGGATGAGATAAGATCCTGGCTTATCAAGAAAGGAATTCGGAAGTTAGAAGATATCTCGGACTAGGATAACAATGGGAATTGGCAGAGCTGGAAGTTCCCAAGAATTCCAAATTGCTTGAAATTGCAGTTTGAAACTCTTATTGAAGCTATCATTGATTTCGCTCCAGTCCACAAAGATGAGAATGACTCTTGGGGATGGGGAAAATTTGGGGCTTATTCAGCTACCCAAGGATACTTCCATATGTAATCTAGGAAGGATTCAATCCCAAAAATTAACTTTTTCTTTTGGACAGTAATGCACATGAAAGTTATGACTGGCAAGAACTTGAACAAAAGGAACATCGTAGGCCCCCATCATTGCATTCACTATAAATGTGCTTTGGAAACCACAGATCACTTGTTTGTCGAGTACGAGTTCGCAAAGAAGGCATGGTTTTTCTTTCTTCAAGGCCTAAATCTTCCCTTTCCTCCACAGACCTCAATAGTCTCTTTGTTCTCTTCATGGAAGGATAGCTATCATATAGAATTAGCAGCAAGACTCTCTGGTATCAAGTGTGGATAGCAATTCCAAAGTATGTTTGTTGGAAGTTGTGGCTCGCCAGGAATGATCTCATTTTTAACAACACTGAGTGGACCCCAGATAAGGTGGTTACAAGAGCAAAGGGCCTCCTGATCGAAACCTTAAATCAATTCCCCTTTAAAGAGGATAAAACTCTCCTAAATGAAGAAAGGTTGTGGTTGGAAGCTTTTCCTTGCAGAGACAAAAACCAAATTCTCTCATGTCCAACTCAAAAGGAAAGATGGAAAATTCGGGATCCGGATGATAGCTTCCAACAATGGTGGACAACCATGGGTAAGTGCACAATTTTCTTCGATGGCACTTCTAAAGGTAACCCAGGAAAAGCAGGTGCTAGAAGAGTGATCTATTTTCCGAATGGGATCAAAGAAGACAGGTTTAGCTGGGGGCTCAGACAGAAAACCAACAACCAAGCTGAAATCCTTGGCTTATTGAAAGCCTGTCAATTGGTTAGAGAGAAAGACATAAGAGAAATCCTAGTCTTTGGAGATTTGGAAGTTATGATAAAAGATCTCAACATTGAGAAAGATCTAACGGATCCGTAGCTAAACAAGAAGCTAATAAGATTGAAGAGAATCTTGCAAGAAATTCCCTCGACACAATTTTTCCATATTCTCCGGAGCTCAAACAAGGAAGCGGACAGCTTGGAAAACATATGATATACGTTGGATACTAGAATGCTAAGCATAAATTTTTGAGACCCCGATTAAGGCATTAATCCCTTGACGTGATGTAATGAAATTTATTCTCTCTATAAATGTTTGATTGGCTTGGCCCAACCTGATTTTTCTCATAAATAAAACATAACCGTTTCAGTTAAAAAAAAAAAGAAAATGTTTTTTTTTTTTTTAATATTAATTGTTTTTTGGTTTTTGGTTTTTAATGTGAGTATATTTTGGTTTTTTTAGGTTTTGTTATGTTTATAATCTTGATTTTAATAGTTTTTTAGATTTTTATTGGCTTTTTTTATTTTTTTATTTTTTTTAATCTAGTTTGTTTTTTATTTTTTGTAGTTTTTTGTTAATGTTTTTTTTTCTATTTTTAGTTACTTCCTTTTTATTATGGTTTACGAGATAAAAAATAAAATAAATTTACATTTTTTATGTTCTTTTTTGTCTTTTTTTTTATATATTTTTATATTTTCTTCCTTTTATGTCAAACAAAAAATTGACATAAAAAAAATTAATGTGTAAAAAAATGTAACATTTAAAAAAAAATATCCACACTTAATACATTAAAAAATTTAAAGGGTCAAAAATTGTTAAATTTAGAAAATAATTATTTACATTTCATACATTAGAAAATCTAAAGTCAAAAAATAGGTCTTTTAAAAAAAGGATTTGATGCAGAATCACCACTTTTTTAAATCAGCATGCAAATCACTAACATTCTAAAACACAATGTACATAAAAAAAATTTAAGTGCCAAAAACTATGCTCTAAAAAAATATGTGTGTTCTGCATCGCCCTTTTTCAAAATCAGGTCACTTTTTTTGCTATCTCTACGGAACAGGTAACAGTATCAGTTCTCGTTTCAAAGTTTACATTGTTCAAACCAGAAACATCATTATTTCTTAATAAATGAAGGTTGTCACAATTAATGTGTCCAAATCTAGCATGCCATAGTAGACTAGATGGAAATGTACCATCATCATGAATAGAGATGCATACAGAATTTTACATATGAGTAGATGTCCCTTTCAACTTCAGTAGTCTCTCATCCTCCACTCCATTCACGACAACCATGTTATCAAATTCCTTCCTTATTTCTACTTTTCCATCAAAGATGTCAATAGAGTGGCCTTGTTGTCAAATATGACAAGGGATAGAAAATTTCTTCATAGCTTTGGAAGATAGAGAACATGCAAAATAAAATAAGGAAATTCAGGAAATTTAGCCCTAATGGTGCCAAGTCTTAAGAGCTTAAGACTTGATTTACCTGCAAGATACATTGTTCCATCTACATTGTCACTAAAGTCTTAAAAAAAGTAACTATGGAATCTCATGTGGCATGTTGCACTTGTATCAACCAACCATGCATCTTTCCAAGAGGTAAGATGTCCCTTTCAACTTCAGTAGTCTTTCATTCTCCACTCCATTCACGAAAACCATGTTATCAAATTCCTTCCTTATTTCTATTTTTCCATCAAAGATGTCAATAGAGTTGCCTTGTTGGCAAATATGACCAGGGATAGAAAATTTCTTCATAGCTTTGGAAGATAGAAAACATGCAGAAGAAAATAAGTAAATTCGGGAAATTTAACCCTAATGGTGCCAAGTCTTAAGAGCTTAAGACATGATTTATCTGCAAGATACATTGTTCCATCTACATTGTCACTAAAGTCTTAAAAAAAGTAACTACAGAATCTCATGATACACTTGTATCAACCAACCATGCATCTTTCCACGAGGTAAGATGTCCCTTTCAACTTCAGTAGTCTTTCATCCTCCACTCCATTCACGACAACCATGTTACCAAATTCCTTCCTTATTTCTACTTTTCCATCAAAGATGTCAATAGAGTGGCCTTGTTGGCAAATATGACAAGGGATATAAAATTTCTTCATAGCTTTGGAAGATAGAGAACATGCAGAAGAAACTAAGGAAATTCGGGCAATTTAACCCTAATGGTGCCAAGTCTTAAGAGCTTAAGACTTGATTTATCTGCATGATACATTGTTCCATTTACATTTTCACTAAAGTCTTAGAAAAAGTAACTATGGAATCTCATGTGGCATGTTGCACTTGTATCAACCAACCATGCATCTTTCCAAGGGGTAAATGTAGTGTGAAACAAATTTTCAGTTAATCCAATATTACAATTGGCAATAAAATAATGAGTGAATTTAGGTGCTTTACCTTTAGTGGGATTAGGTGTTTTACCTTTGTCTTCTTTCTAGTTTCTATTTTCTTTGATTCTCTCCCTAGGAATTATGCATGTTGATGCATCATGTCCATTTATGTTGCAACAATTGTAATAAAGATTAGGTCTCTCTCCTTGATGGTGTTTACCCCTCCTGCCTCTGAAATTATTTCTTCAGTGTCTTCTTCTACTACTAGTTCCTTAAGGAGAATCATGTGACTAATTCTTTCCTTTCTGCAAACAACGCTACATCTTCAAGTGTCTAATTTGTTATCTTCCTCTTCCCAAAAATTTTCTCTCATTCTATAATTATCTCCACCATAGATTCAAAAGTAATGGACTTGAGTTGCTCACTAGTTTGTGGGGATTCAAGATAATGAGAGTATGTAGGGTAAAGGGCCTTGACGATGACTATGAGAGGAATGTATATCTTCACTCAATGGAATCTATATCATGCATGATGGCTCTAATTTCATAGGCTCTACCCAATGGCTCATAATTTTGCAACTAAATGTTAAGAGTTTGACCATCAGTTGGGCAAGCTCTAATTTAGAGTGAGTGATATGAATCTTTCAACTTCTATAATGAACCATAAGAATGTGTAATGAAACCATATGAAAACTCACCTCTTCACTTACAGAAGCAACAATCAAGGCATAGGATTTGTTGTCCTTGTTCTCCTAAATGTCTAGCTCCTTATCTAATGTGGTCTTAGTAGGTGTATTGTCCTCCTCTCCTTCACAAATGCATTTCCAAAAGCCATTAAAAATGGGGGTGTGTGATTTTTTTAGACTGTGAACTATATTTCTCCTTATCAATGAGAACCACACCTATAATGGAGATGAGAGAATGCCTTTTTGTCAATAATTTTCTACACTAAGCCCTACATAATCAAGATCTATGAAATAATAATGATATCTAGTGGAAATAATATCTCAATGAGGACTTTTGCTTGAATTCTAAATTGTTATCACTAGATAAATAATTTAAAGGGTGTATTGATCAAGCCAAAATGCAAGTAATAGCATGGGAGAAGATCCTTTGAAAACCAAGGACAAATTCCAAGCTTCCTTGTAGTCAAATATCACAAGCAATTGAGTGATTTGTGTCTCATTGTCGATCAGCACAAGGACCGATTTAATCTCTAGAGGAACTCGATTTTGGCTATGAGAACTTCCTCCACCATTATGGGTATGGAATTAAGCCAACATTTAGCACTATAAAGATGGCGTCAATACTCCTCTCTAGCAAACCCTCAAACAAAATAGTGTTAAATCCTACAAAACGACATAATGTGCAGCTTTTCCACTATGAGATTTAGGGGTCCCTCAGCAATATAATCTCCTTAGTCACAATACTCGATGCCTCTCAATAAATTATTTCTCAGGAAACACAAAAATAAGAAACTTCGAGAAGCAACATGGAGGACAATTCCTTGGAATTATCCCTTTGCATGCAGACAGAACCACTAGAGGATCCTTTAAGGGATTAAAACCTCCATGAGTTGAATAATTTAGACATTCAAGAGAAAATTGAATGCGTAAAGTCGTGGGGATACAAAAAACACAAGGATAGCTCAGTTGGTATAGTAACAAGTGTGAGAAGAGGAGATAGGTAGGTCTGAGTGATAGCAACGATAGAGATATAGAGATGACATGCCAAAATGGCAGTATTGATGGGAAAAGGGGCCAAAGGCATTTATGAGAGGGAAGGAGTTGGACATATTGTGATACCATGTCAGAGGTATCTCCTCTAGTGACCTATTTCATTAACGAGTGATTATATTTATATAAAGAAATGACCCTTTGTTTCATTACCTAAGGGTCATAAGGAACATACATAATTTATTTTTGAGATAGAAGTCACCCTTATAGTAAAACTAGTGGGACCTTGTTTATTTTAATTAAAACACAATATATTATTATTATTATTTATTTTTAAATTTTTCACAGATGGGGTGTCACCGTAATCTTCCAAAAAAAAATGATTCACCACCATTGTTCACCTTCACTTCACCCTTCTCAACAAGGATAGTTAGCAGCAGGCTACAAACCTCAGCGCATGTAGCCTGATTCAGGTTTAATAGAGTTGGTCACAGGCTTCTCTTCCCATGCAAGTTGTTTCCTCCCCATTTGAATACTATTATATGTGACAATTATCTCCTTTCCCTCCTATTATGATGCTCAACTTGGAGAATGGCTCGTGCAACATTAAGCAAGAAGCTCCTTTGATTTCATGTTCATTCCTTTCTCTACACAAGGCAAGATTTTCCCTCTGGCTCTCTCAATTTTTTATTTTTACTCTTGTTTTTTTTCTTGGCCTCTCCTTGGTGTCATGGCTAGGAGAGCCAACCTGCATCTTTGATCCTCCTCCCTCTACTCACCCAACATACTTATGCTCCTAGTTGTATTTATGTGTTCATTTTTCCTCTCGCTAAGCAAGGTTCTTGCTTGTGGACCTTATGTCTACAACCTAAACTCTAGGAGAGTGAGTTTAACTCTTGGATTTCTTCCCCTCCATTTAATCTTGCTTTAGGTTTTCAAGGTGGCTTACCTTGCTTGCCTCTCTCCACCCCATGCAACATCTTGTTCCCTCTCTAATCTCTTCCCAGTGTCTCTACTCCCCTGTTGTTGCTGCCCACTCCCTTACCCCACCAAACCGCCTTCAATGTGAGTTTTCCTCCAAGCATGCCTCATCGTGGTGTTCTCCAGCCTAAGAAGGTAAAGCTTGGTTGCAAAGGACATCTAGAAGCTAAAGTAAAAATATAAAGAAATATCATTCATGATGAAGAAATAGAAAAAAATGTGGATCAATGATCCCTGAAAATGTGTTGTAGCGGTTGCAACATTGTTGGGCATGGAATCCCCCCAAGGCATGTTTTGGGACTCAAAGCCCAAGTTTTGACCAAATCTTGTTGTAAAGCTCCATGAATTGCGAGTGCGGGGTGAGAAAGTATGATAGAGTCACAGGGTTGTCTGCCCTAGCGTTGTAATGTAATGTCAACTAGATAGACCTACCCATGGTCCATGGACCATGGGATTGTATAAATAGAGTGAGGCTCTAAGTGTAAAAGAAGAAAAAAAGAGAGAGAAGTAGGAAAAAGTCTAAGTGATTAAGTCGCAAGTTGAAGTGTGTCTTTGGGTCATAGAGTAGGAGAAGGCTCTGCAGCTGAGTGCGCAGAGGCCTAATAGTCCGCAACTGAGTGCACGGACCCCTGTAGCTAAGTGCGCAGGGCGAGTCGAGTCTATAACCAAGGAAGGAATTAATAAAGAGAAGTTTTGTCGCAATTATATGTATTGGTTCTTGGGTTAATGCATGTTTGATATAATTTGCAAATATATTGTTTACTTACTGTGCGCACCTGTATGAATGGTTTATGTTGTTAAGTATAATTTAAAGCACGCAAGTAGGCTAAGATAATTAACTAACATTGGAATACTAGTAAGGTCTTGGGTAATAACGCAAATCGCGGCGTTCAACCCCTAGATAGGGCTGCACAAATGCAGTATATCAGGTTGTGAGGTATGGGAAAGTGCGCGAAGTAACCTGCGCGAAGGGTCAAACTGCGGACCACTTGAACTCATCAGACATCTCCAAGGTGTGGAAACCTAGTTCTAGCACCCTCCCATACTACTTCGAGTGAGACCTCAGTCCACACTCTGCAGACTGTTGCCGAAAGGGCCAGTAGTACCAAGATTTGTTTGGCTAAATTAACTTTGAACCTGGGTCAAGCCCCAATAAGCCAACAAATGGTTCCGTTGTCGGGACTGGGATCTGCATAGAGATGTCTGATGTCGTATCACTAGAATCCGACAAAGAAAGGAATTGAAGAGTGGTTGGAAAAACAGATCGTAAGTTCACGGCGCAGGAAAACAGGAATCTGTAGTTATCAAAGGAAGAGTGGTTAGATTGCTACTTATATACGGAAATCCATGAAATTTTCTTTACATCCGTCATGTCTGAGTTGTACAAGTGGATCGCAAAGCTAGCAGACAGTCAGGGAAGGTGTAGGTTTAAAAAACCTATTGTGTGGACTCCAGAGTTGGTGTGCATACTGGAAGCATCAGAAGATAAGATGGCACACGATGTGGATCACTGGCTCGATCGAATTATAGGAGGATTTATCACTGAGTTCGCAGTAGATACTTCAGTCAGCTATGGCGCAACAAAACGACACTTCCTCAAAGGACCATGAGGTAAGTATGTTAAATATTTGAACACTTGGATTAAAATGCTAGTGTGTGAAAAGCGGGTTATGCGAATAAATTTATGTTTGGGGCTACGTGAAGTGGGAGGATCCAGAGAAACGAAGGTAGTGCAGCACTAGAAACTAGCCCCTTGATTTCACCTCCACGAAAAAGCAAGGAAGAGCTCACGAAGGTTTCACCAATAAGTGTGATCAGTTTGATAAAGCAGTGAATTCTGTGCATACCACTCCCACCTACACCACCACCAGTTTCACGATCTTCACCCTGGTCTTCGCCCACACCACCTCCACCACCACCACAGTTCAATATGGCAAGCACGATAAAGTTGTCGATGTTCAAAGGAGTATGGAATGAAGATCAGGACCAGTTTTGGTTCGTGGTAAGGGTTGCATGGAAAGCACAGGGAGTCATGGATGACAATATAAAGAAAGCAACGCTGGTCAGTGCTCTGCAGGATCGCGCACTGACTTGGTACATTAAGCATTCCAATGACAATCCAAACGTACGGATCGTGGATATCCAAGATGCACTAAACAAGGAATTTAGTAGGCCAAAATTAGAGACATGATCAATCATTGGATTTAAGGAAATCGCAATGCTTCTAGATGAGACCCCCTAGGAGCTGGATCAGAGACTGAAGTGTACAATTCATGAAGCCAATATGACCTTGATGGATGGGAAAAACCGTGCATGGTTTGTAGCATCGCTAACGCTGCATCTAAGGAACGCATTGTCACAACAGAAACTAACCACTCAGGCCGAGGCCTTGGAGATCGCAATGAGACTACACGAGACACTGATATAAGATCCTAGCCTGGGAGTTCAACAGATCCATGTACAGTTGAAAAACTTGTGCCTTAAGATGCAGAGTTTGAAACAAGACAGGACGACTCGACCAGAAGTGCGCGAGGAGGTATGGTTCATAAAGTGCAAAGGCCAGGCACATGATAAGGACCATTTTCCAGTCTTCGTGAACTACCTAGCGAGAGAAGGACCAATTCCACTGAGACCAGAGGCACAAGCAGGACCAAGCGCGGCGCCTGCATTATGGTGCGCGATTTGTCAAATAGGAGGGAAGCATGCTACAGATAACTGCCATCTATTATAGAAGTATACGCAATTTCTGCAGGTCAGTAGGCCACAATGAGCGCACCTATAGAAGTTATGAATTGATGATGGATCGAACTCCTACCTACAGAGTTCAAACCGAAACACGGGCCCTCAATCAAAATGTAGGGATGGCGCGCACTGGATTTTAGGGGCGCGGACGAGGTCGAGGTGGAATGGGACCAGGAAGAGGTCGCAAACAGCTGATATGTTACAATTGCGGAGGGCCAAGGCATTATTCCCGCGATTGTACAAATTCAACGACACCATCATGCTTATATTGTACCTAATTTGATCATGAGACTGAGGACTGTCCCACACTGATAGCAAGGTTGTGCGACAAAGGAGCACTCGAACCTCCCCCAACTTAGAACCTGCAAATGATGAGGTCTGAGCCGCGCAAGAAAGACTCGAATGTAAATATTGTGCTCCGAAGTGGTATCACGACAAGAGATGACAAAGGCAAGCATCCCAAAAAGAGTGCCTGGTTTTGAAAGGCTCCAACAAAGGAACCAGAATTTGATTTAGAGTGTGCTAAGGAGACATTCTTGGAAGCTAAGAAGAGATTCGCGGATGCCTCCACTTCAGGAAGTAAAGACAAACTAGAACTGGAAATGGACCCATCAATGCTCACTACATTTTTGGAGACATGCATGAAGTGCGACAGCAAAGCTGTGAAGGGGCTGCAATAACTCATCACTATATGTGTTGGAACCATGCCAGGAGAACTGTGCATAGTCCGGAAGCACACAACGTGAACAAGAAGAGAGATGAGATTGACCGTGCAGATCAGGGAATATGAAATGGATCAAGTGATTTTAGATCTAGGATTGGACGTGAACGTCCTACCAAAGCAGACGTGGGAGAGCATGGGCAGGCCTATGTTGCAATGGTCTCCTATTCAATTGCGAATGGCGAACCAGCAAAATATCTTACGTATGGGAAGATTGTAGGGAATAACGGTAGATATCAAAGGTGCGAGCGCGCTTGCAGATTTCGAAGTGATAGAGATTGTTGATAACAACAATCCCTATCCCATGATACTAGGAATATATTGGGCCACTAACATGAATGGAGTGATAAAAGTAAAGAAGCGCAAGATGATTGTTGAGAAAAAGTCATTGCGCATAGTGGTACCTTTAGACCCTGCAGAAGGATCGGGCTACATAGAGCCAATGCATGACTCTGATAGTGATGATGATCTACATTGTATCTACAAGATAACCATGCGGGAGTAGTACTAGGTAAATCCAACAGCGAATGGCAGACTCTCGTGGGAACGCAAAAGACCCTGCACCTCAAATTCGAACGAGGAAATAGAATGATGCCAAAACCGGTTACATGAGGTAACCACGCTCAACTGTAACATGATGATAAGGTCATTGCTCTACGTGGAAATAGAGGTAGGAGATCTGCCTATGTATGACAAGTTGAGGGAGGTGGATGCTTTCTTGAACAAATTTGAAATAGAAGTACCGAAACAGCAGCTTTTTGACACTTTGAAATGGGTACTGCGCGCTATGCCTGCAAGATGGTGGGGTACGCATCAAAGAAATTTTGAGGACTGGCGCGAATGCAAAAGGATGATGCGCATGTGGTTTGGAAAGCCTCAGATGTGGATGAAAGCCAAGTATGACAGACAAAACAGCCCATTCATCCACCTTTCCAGATGGGTACAGACATATGGTGCGCAACTTGCATGAACACACACCGTCCTCACGATAGGAAACACGACCGACAAGCAAGAGTAGGAAAGACAATGGTGCAAACGACCCCTTCGGTTGGGACTAGGAAGTGTGGTAACACGCAGAAGCATATTCGTGCAAAATCTTTTGAAAAAGTACGTGAAGCACTGAACACGGTCCACCACGTGAAATGCACTGACTAGGACCTGCGCATACCAGTAGTTCTTTGGGCTTATAGGACCATGTGCAAAACCCTGACCATGCGGGCACTTCTATGATTGAAATATGAAGTGAATGTTGTAATCCTATGGAGCATGCAAAGCCTAGTTCGCACATAGTAGCAATAGTAGATACGATGGTTCGCAAAGCCCGGAAAGAAGGGATCACATAGCCGCAAGAAATAGAACGCATTGGACTTGAGGAAGGAATCCAACAAGGAAACCTTAGACTCCATAAACTTGAATAACAAAGGGTACGGTTAAGGAAGAAAAGCATTTTGTTGGAAGTGGAAGTCAAGAAGATGGAGGACGAAATAAAGAAATATTTTCTCGACAAAAGGACCAGAATGGTAAGGCAGGGTGTGTGCGATCATGATGACAGGGGTTAAGGCCTATTGTCACGAATTGATAGTCTAATGCCTTGGCTTAGACTGTATATTGCTAAGAATAATGACCAAGGTAGCGTGTTGCAAGTAATAAAGTACATGATGCCAATCATAATAGTAAAAGGCAGAGATTCTCCAGGCATCATGATGAATGATCGAATGAAACTTTTCATGAGTGGTGCGACCACCTGACTAGCAGAGGGAAGGACAGTCTTAGCACTCCAGTAAGTTGGAAGGAAGCGCGGGACTATAAACTATTCTGCCCAGGAGCCACACGATATTGGACGTGTGCGCAGAAGTAAAGAGTCACAAGGTCCGCAACCGCACACAGGGAGCTGCGCTGCCGCGCCAGCTGGCCAGAAAGTGATTGTTGAAGTCACTACTCATGATGGGATGCTCAACCTGAGGCCAAATGGATTAGGCAGCAGGAATTTAAGATGCGAGTTATGGGAAAAATCTACTGCCAAGGGATCATTAATGAACCGATTTGGGGGGAATGGTCGAATTCAAATTCCAAAAGCGTTATAAAATACAAAGGTCTACCTAGAAAACAACACTTGGTCATTTTCAAATTAAGCGATTAAGCAGAACCCTGATTGTTGTGAGTCGAGCATTGATTAAGCCCCTAAATTTGCGAGTGACGGATTGTTGCACAGATACAATGGCAACAACTAAGGATGGTATGCAGATAGCAGAAGTGACTGCCGAGGAAGCCGTGTAAGCCCTAGCTGTGGGGGATGTTCCAGAAGGTACGGGATTGTGGCAGAAATCACAAAATCATCATGCACGCCAAGACCCAAGAAGGACAAACAAGAAATGTCTCACGTACGGGTATACCCACAGAATCCATTGTGCAGAAAACTGTCAATGGAGGAGAAAGGGAAATTCGTCACTATAGAAACAGAAGAAGAAGAAGAAGATTTGCAGGATATTATCATTACAGAAGAAGATGAAGGCATGGAGGTGGATACTCAGCCTATGCACTCTACGACAAAATTTCGTGCCTATGTCCCCCCGCGAAAATGGAAGGCCAAAGTGCCCAAGGACCTGGACGAGACCAAGAGCTCGCTCCAGACCCCGCTCCTCCCAAATGGAATTATGTTTGAAGGCACACACCTGGGCCATGTGCTGAGCCTGAAATTCGAATATTGGGACCTCGCTGACCATGAGAAGTTCCCTCACCTTGAGACCAGAAACCTCATGAAGCAGAACACCGCTGGGGGGTGACAACATTAGAGCCGCAGAAGTGGTTGCGCTGAGTGGAAAAGGTCGGGTTGTTGAACCTACTTTGGGTGCCACATTTCCACCATGCCCCAATAACCATTTTCGTCATCAGGCAGCTACTCTGCCTAGTGTATGATGCGTGTTTATGGCAAGAGGAGCCCATCTCCATCACGGCAGACTTGATTCATAGCACCTCTCGGCTTCCATACAAAGGAGAGGACCCCATGGCCATATTAGAAGTGAAGGACAATGATTTGGCCATTGCGAAGGCCATGAAGAAAAAGTACAAGTTGGAAAAGAAGAAGAGGGGCTACGCCATCTCCATCATCAAGGACAAAGCAGTACATCTGGCAACCCCAATCATGGTAGGAAAATTTATGCGCAAGTGTCGCGTAGATGAGGTACCTATGCTAGTGATCGCACTAGCCGAGCAGTGCGCAGAGGGGGACTAGTTTAACTGGTTTGAATTCCTCTGCACGGAATTTTTAGATAATTTCCGCGAAGCCCAGGAACAAGGCAAAACGTTCCACTATGCATGGTTGTCGTTTTCCATAGTGCTCGTAACTGGGGAATTGCCCGAGGATAGTCAATTCCCCATAATTGACATAGATTTACCAGAGGCCACGAAGTACACTTCGCTTTGGGCCATGAAGGATGCTAAAAGGATACGCGATAGCAAGATCTTCTAGGTGTTCATGGAGATGAACCTCAGAATGTGGATCAAGCATAAGCCGCGGTTGTCACCCACGATTTACAACAATCTGTAGAGTTTTGCAGAATTTAAGGCAGACATGCATAACATATATATCAGGGCACGCAAGGACCCAACTAAACAATGGACAAAGCTACCCTTTGTAGCCACCGACGATGCCATTTTCAATGTCCTGAAGGCATGGCCGCCGGAATGGCGCACCCCAGAACATCGCAAAAGAAGAAAGACAAGGCCAAGTTGCGCATCGTACAGTTGGCTGAAAAACGAAGGAAGGAAACAACAACAGCAGAAGTGCAGGTAGCATGGGATGCAGTACAGAAAGAAGTTGTGCTGGAAAATTCCACAGCAGTAGCAGTAGCATAGGAAGCATTCGTGAAGGCGGGCGAGGGCCAAACAATGCCTTCGCATGCGCAGGAAGTAGACGAAGCAGAAATAGAAGAAGTAGGCACGGACCCACAAACCGTGTCAACACAAATGAAGCATCAGCACCCAAAAGAGCGGGCAGGGTCGTGGAAGAAGGTCAAGGCCTCGACATTTTCCATTGACCCAATCACCCTAACCAAGGGTGATCTGCATGACATCGGTGAGACGGTGTGCAATGTCACCAATGAGGCTCTCAAAGATTTCATTCAAGAGAACCAAATTGCGTTGGGGGCCCTCAAAGCGTAGTTGCACGAATTACAGGTGCGCCCCCCTCAGGTTGGTACCCTTTCTACCAACCTCGCAGTCAAATCCACCACAATAGAGAAGATGTTGCGCGTGCGGATGACGAACACAGTAGTGCTACCAGAATGGGGACTAGTGACATCAAATGAGGCCAACAGGCCTTCAGTTAGCACGCTGAAAGGTCTCGGTGTTAATCTAGCTTCCCTCCCACATGAGACATTATATGTGTTGTAGGATGGGATAACTGCAGAGCTACGAGCTAGGGAAAACCACGTGCTCTAAGTCCTCAGTGAGCAGAAAATAAATATGAAACAACTAAGCTTGCAGCACGATGAATTGGTGTTGCAAAACAAATAGCTGGTACAGGTGATAGACGACGCTTGCCAAAGCGTCCCAGAGTTTGCCATCCCAGCAGAGGCGCGGATCCATAGGTTAGCAGAAGGGGTCTGCGAGGCCAGGGAGGAAAGGACAAAGGTTCAACTGGAGCTGAATCTTCAAATCACCAAGTTGTGGTTAAAGTCGTAGCCATCTACTCCCCCAGAAGTCAGAGAACAGCGCACTAGTGCTATCACAATGGGATTAGAGGAAATCAGAGGTGCAATGTGAGACTGCACCAGCATGTTGGAAGAATCACTTGAGGTCCTCACAACTCTGTAGGAGGACCCAACATCCAGTACTTAGAGACAGAGACGTGACAGTGTCCGAGGAACTATGCAGATGGTGGTCCTCACCCAGAGGCTTTCACGGATGCAGCAGGCTAAAGCACTTAAGGAGCAGGTGGACACGGCACGACATAAGGAAGCAATCCTAAAAGCGTGTGTCCAGCCTCGAATTGACGAGGCCTTCACCATCACAGTAGATATCGAAAGAAAATTCATACACATGTAGGGGACACACACATTGATGCAAAGAAGCACTCACAACACAGAGATCTCGGAACAGCGTATGCAGCAGATCCATCAAGCAGTAGCTTTGTGCGTTGCTAACCTCTACGCAGTTCAAGAATAGTTGGCGTGACTCCGTGCAAAGATCGCTACGCTGAGAAAGTGACTCGAGGGCGAGTCACAATGTTTGTGTTCAGGACCTGTTGGGCATGGAATCCCCCCAAGGCATATTTTGGGGCTCAAAGCCCAAGTTTTGACCAAATCTTGTTGTAAAGCTTCGTGAATTGTGGGTGCGGGGGGCGAAAGTATGATAGAGTCATAGGGTTGTCCACCCTAGCGTTGTAATGTAATTTTGGCTAGATAGACCTACCTGTGGTCTGCGGACCATGAGATTTTATAAATAGAGTGAGGTTCTAGTTGTAAAAGAAGAAAAATAAAGAGAAGTATGAAAAATTCTAAGTGATTGAGTCGCAAATTTAAGTGTGTCTTTGGGTCATAGAGTAGGAGAAGGCTCTGCAGTTGAGTGCGCAGAGACCTAATAGTTCACAGCTGAGTGCGTGGACCCCTATAGCTGAGTGCGCAGGGCGAGTTGAGTCTGTAACCAAGGAAGAAATTAATAAAGAGAAGTTTTGTCACAATTTTGTGTATTTGTTCTTGGGTTAATGCATGTTTGATATAATTTGCAAATATATTGTTTATTTACTATGCACACCTGTATGAATGGTTTATGTTGTTAAGTATAACTTAAAGCACGCAAGTAGGATAAGATAATTAACTAAAATTGGAATACTAGTAAGGTCTTGGGTAATAATGCATAGCGTGGAGTTCAGCCTCTGGATAGGGTTACGCGAAGGTAGTATATCAGGCTGCAAGGTACGGGAAAGTGCGTGAAGTAACCTGCGCGTAGGGTCAAACCACGGACCAGTTGAACTCATCATACATCTCCCAGGTGTGGAAACCTAGTTCTAGCACCCTCCCATATTACTTCAGGTTAGACCTCAGTGCGCGCTCTGCGGAATGTTGCCGAAAGGGCCAGTAGTACCGGGATTTGTTTGGATAAATTAACTCTGAACCTGGGTCAGGCCCCAATAAGCCAACAAACACCCTCCAAAATTTTGGCTTGCATCTAATTTCGGAGCCTTCCTTGGGATTTTCCTTGATGTTCTCAAGCACTTGGGCCCATCCCATGAGCTTGTGTTGAGTCTTTTCACCCTCCTCGCTTGACCTTTCACCTGACATCTTTTAGCATGATGGTCACAAAGTCATGCTTGCAGCCATGTTCTGGCCATGCATAAGGCCCCTCTTCAAGTGTACAAGTCGTATTCGTAATGTAAACATCTGTCACACTCACACACGAAATTGTATGCAATGTCACGCAAAGTGTCTTTGCTATCATTTAATGATCTATCACAAGTGTCGCACTTGTCACTCGCACCCGTGGGTCAGTCACACTGAGTGCATGTTGTCTTGATGGTTCAAGGTGTCTTATCATCAAGACATGTTGAGTGTGTGTTCGTAAGTTCATGCATGTACGAAGTCGCTCGTTCACGTGCTTGGTCATTTTGTTGAAACTTTGTTGATTGGACCACCCTCCAATAGTCGGACCCTTGCTCGGCTACATCACACAATCTCAGCCCTTAGTGAACATGTACTTTTGACTAGAATTAAGCAGAGCTTGAGGCAGCCTGCACTTTGCAATCCTAGAGTCGACCCAACTGACTGACACCCAGAACAGCACAGAAGTTTCTCAGAAATCCATCTCAATCTGCGTTGCCCGCATGCAAAGCCATCAAGCCTCTAGTTGGTCAACAAAAGAGTTTTACCGGGAAGTGACCTCGGGCTTCACTCCTCCAAAAAATTGCGCAGAAGCTTCCAATCATGCCCACTTCTGCTGACTGAAGAAATTGCACAGACATGCCAAAAAAAACACCTGCTACTTATCACTACATTGCCCTAAAAAACTGTGCAGTTTTGTCAACCAGTCAGCATGTTGCTCCTCTTGAAAACTGCGCACTTTTCATGGGTTGCCTCCCAGCTACCCAGCATCCTACTCAGCCTAGAAACTGCGCAAGGATGTCCTGCAGGCTAGCCTCCTAGTTCTGTGAAGTTTTGGCCAGTAGCCTCCTGCCAGCTTCCCCAGAGAATCTGCGCATTTTTCACTACCAGTGTCCCCCTACTCCCTGCATTGTCTCCCGGGAAAAATTGCATAGATCTTCCCTCCAGCTGAGCTAGATCTGGAAGACATCCACTTTTGATCTAGATCACACATCTCAACCTCCGAGCGAAATCTGTGCAATTTTCATTGACAGTGCCCGGAGCCCGCATCTTGCCCTGAAATGTGCTCTACGCAGTTTCAGAGCCTTGTCCTCTCTCTTGGAATTAGGGGACTTTTGAGGTATAAAATGGGCCTTGTAAGAAAAATGTATAACCAAAATAGAATTTATAAGAACCAGTAGGATTCAAGATAATGATGTCAACCATGGGGGATGATTCACCATTTTTGGAGTAAAAGAAAAAGATTAAAAATTAATAAAATAATAAAACTACTTTTTCAACTCATATTTTAAACTTATCTCCCTAAGGTTTTACTCAATTTTTGAGCTGGAATACTCATTGGATGAAAAATTTAATTCCTCATCCAAAGAGTACCTATGTTGCATACTTTCAATGGACCCTGCTACACGGAAAATGAGAAATACATGAAAAAACGTGATTGCAATCACATTTTTCATATATTTCTTAGTTTCCGTGTAGCAGGGTCCATCAAAAGTATGCAACATGGGTACTCCTTGGATGAGAAATCAAATTATGCATCCAAAAAGTGTTTCCGCTCGAAATTTGAGTAAACCCATAGGTAGATAAGTTGAAAATACGAGTTGAAAAAATAGTTTTTCCTTTTTCCCTCTAAAATTTGATGATGTCATCTAATCTTATTTTATTATTTCCACTATTATTTTATAGATTCCATAGGAGGCCCATTTTAGACCTCAAAAATCCCCTAATGGTCACCTGTGTTAGAGCCTAGATTTCTCTCGGGCTGAAAAGACAAGGTTCTAGGTCCACATCAAACCACGCTCAGCCTCGTAGCTAGCCTACGAGGACAGGAGAGGGCTCTCTCTGGGTCGATCTAGGAAAAGGTAATCGATGAGGCTCGAGATGACTAAATTTTCAACTGATTTCAGGCTAGGTATTAAGTGCAAAGGGTTTGGTTTGAGTTTTTTAGGGTTTTGTTGAAAAAATGGGAAAGGCAAATTTGGGCTTGAGGATGAGGCACAGTTTCTGCAGAGGTCTGATTGGGGCAAGGAAGGGAATTGTTTTGATGCTTTAAAGCAAGTGAGATGGATAGACCAGATAGGTGAGGAGCTAAGGAGAGCAAGAGAGTCTCAAGGATTCTTCTTAAAATGAAGAAAACATGAAAATTTAAACAAATTCAAAGGCAGAGCATAACAGTTATGGATTCCACCTTAATCACTCATTTGTTTCAAATTCAGAAGAAGAAACATGAATATGATACACAAAACACTAGATAAACTTACAATTACTCAGAGAAGCACATCATCAAAACATAATTCCACATGGATCCCAAACAGTCCTGCAAAACCCTTGTCTTTCCTTAGCCAAAAATGCAGAGATACAATGTACAATAGAGTGCCAAGCTTTTCCCAAGAGTCCAACCCTGAAAATGACTTAGAAATTACATAATATAGACAAGCCAACCTCTTCCCTTGCCTCTAGGGATCGAGCTCATCCTTCTAGGATCTGTTTCAACCAATTCTAAACAAAGCACTAAAATCTAGGCAATCAAAACAACTTGCCTCTATAAGGTAGGAAACTGATTCATTCATTAAATTTTCACTCTTTGGTGAATGAATCCTCTAGAAAAAGTAACTAAGTGTCTAAATTACATCATGTCCATTAAATTACATCAAGATAGGTCAAAAATAACATCACAAAGAAAAACTAGTCAAACTGGCTGAATTTCTGAGCTGGAAGGTGAAAAATTGGGCCAAAAACCTATGTGCGCCGCGCCAATTTCTGTATGCATCGCGCTACTTTGCTGCTAACTTTGAGGCACTTTCTGAACTCCAAATTGAGCCAAAGTTTTCTTGTTGGAAATCCCTGCCTGTCTACTTTCCAACCCAAGTGGAATTTCTGAATTTGGTGCCCATTTTCCCCTCCAAAACCTCAATCTCCCAAGACTGCTTCCTGTGTGTGAAATTAAGGGCAGAGAGGTCATTTTTAGGGTGTTTTTGACCTCCTGAAGACTCAAAACTTGCCAAAATTTCTTTTCCAAGCACCAAAAGTGATGATTTTCCATGAAAAATCCAAAACTATAAACTTTTTTGCATTTGGAGCCTCATATTGTAAGCGCACGCCATGTGGCGCGGCGCACGGGGAGAAAAACCCTGTTTTTTTTGCACAAAATTCCAAAAAGACCAAAAATGCCCCAAATTTCTTGAAATTTGGGCTGGAGCTTACTTATCAAGTGTTATGCTGGGCTAAAGAGGCCTCGGCCAATATCTGAAGACGATCGAGCTCCCTTTGCCTCTTTTTCTTCTTGATTACCTTCCTCAATTTCGCCTTCAAATTCCTCATTCGGGCCTTGCACACTTTGTTGCGCGCCATGTAATGAAAATCCATGTGTCTCAGCAGTGCATGGTCTTTGTCGGCCTTGTCTAATAGCCTCTCTAAGTGCATGCTCATTCTTTCAAGATTGGCCTCCCGATCCTCATTAATTTCTTGCTCCAATGATGTGAGCTCAATTCTTCTCCTTTGTGCAGCTTGGCGATGCTCACGAATGTTTTGTAGCTCCTTGATCGCTTGCTGATCCTCAAGCTGCATGTTCGTCTAATCCAAGTATTTCATGGTCCACTTAGCCCTCTCCAAGTCAAGGGATAAGGCTTCGATCTCTGATTGCTGCTTCTGGATGATCTCTCTAAGTTTGGCACTTTGTGGACCCGTATCTGTATCATCATCATGAAGGAGAATGAACTCGGTCTCCCATTCACCTGATGGCTCACCTGAAGGCCCCTCATCCTACATTGGCTCCTTGCCTTTGTCCTGTACCTGTGATGCTGATGGAGGAAGCGAGGCCCCTTCCACCCCGGGTGGATATAACACTCACTTTGCCGCTACAAACAAATGTCTGGTGCCTCTCTGATATGTGATGAAAACCGGCACACTAACAGTCTCATGGCGCTCATACTGATGAGAGGGTTCACCCTCATGCTTAACCTCTGATACTCCCCATGAAGCTCTGAATAATTCATGAGAGATGAAATCATCCAAAGTGATGCCCTGCAATCCAAGATGATGAACCACCAGAATCTTAATAAGAGCAAAATGATATACACTGTTAAGTTGCTGCTGAGGGTTTTTACGCTGTATAAAGGTGGTCATCCTCTCAATGTTCCGGCAAATGAAATACGGAATGTTCATCATCCGTACCCTGGTGAAATTCATGAGCAACCTGATGTGATAAGCATAAAGATGAGAGAACCGTCCCTCACAACTGAAATATTTCATGATCAATCTCATTAGTGGAGCATATTCATCTTTCAGATACCGGAACGGGAACACTCTCTTGAGCTGCCTCAAGCAACTGGTTTTAATGTACGGCTCATAATGCTGCCGATCAATCTTTTGTTTCTTGTGCCATGGTTCACCAATGTTCGGTATATCGGTTGCTAATGAGATAGATTCTAGTGTAAGTGTGAAGGTGACACCAGCCAAGATAGCTTGATCTTCGTGCAAGTGCAGCACAAAAAGACGAGCCAACTCATGATGAAATTGGACATTTGCCACCTTTTGACAAAACTCATAGCATGATTGATGTTGAAAACACTGCATAGCAAGAGAGCAGGCCTGCAATTATGTGAGGGTGATTGGCTCTTCCCTAACATGTCTACCGCTTTTATGTGGTCTCCGGGTGCCTGTTCTTCCAAGGGAGAGTCACTTTGGGTTTCTACCTCATATTCCAACGAATGCTCAGATGCCATGACTGATGGATAAACTAACTCAAAGATAAAATGACTGTTGTGTATAAATTGTGCTTGTACTGCTCTTTTGGATGATGTATTCAAATTCTGCCACCAAGGGAAAAACGAATGCAACAGGGACTATTAGGGATTGTTAGGAAGGGGAAACAATATTGAGGAATGGGAATGATTGGAAGAAATTTAATAGGGCAATATGGGATAAGGTTTGAGGGATTGATGCATGGGAATAGTGTTGTGGGGAAAAATGCCTATGCAGGACGATCCTATCCACCTAAGGTGTGACAGTGCCTTAGCAACAAACAGAAACAGCTATTCTAGCATTCTTCCTTTATGAATTAAGAATGAAGAGAGACAGATGGACTAACCGGTGTCTTCCGTTTGTCCCTCAATCCGGTTTCTCTTCTCCTTGAGGGTTCCCAGCTACTTGCCTTCTCGCTCGCCCAGCTTCAACAGGTTTCTGCAAGATCACAAGAAGAGAACACTACACAGAGACATAGATTCATATTCATAACTAGTTCAGGATTAGAAATGAACTAAACATACCAATGCAATCATACATCAAAGATACATCAGTATATAGGAGAAACCAAGATAGATTTATTGATGAATAACAAGGTTCAGGAGGAGATACAACCAAGAGGGCTCCAATCCAGCATCTCCTTCCCAGCAAATGAAATTCCTATCTTCACCTTCCTTCAAAGCATTAAGCACCCAATGATTCCAATCTCAAACCAACAGCAATTCTTTGCAATAACAAAATTCCAGCCTCCAGATCTCATGGAGGAGAGATCCATATATAGATGTTTGGAGAGAGGATGAGTCAGCTTGAGATCTGACTAGTGTCCTCTCCCTCTGTCAGTTCTTGCTTCCACTTGGAGACTAAGAGCCTCTTACTCATCACTAGTCGAATTCCTTGAGGCAAGTGTCATTGGAGAAGATTCTGGAAGCTTCCAGGGTCTTTCCACCTCGTTGAATGAACTTGCCATTTGTCACTTCCCGCTCAGCGCACCCTGGTAGTGCTTCTACCTGCGTTGCAGTGCACCTAGCTAGTGCAATCTCTGCATTTCAGCGCAGACAGCTAGTGGAGCCTCTGAATTGATCCTGAATTGACTTGTTTTTGAGCAGTTTCTGGTGGAGAACTTCTGCGAATTGCGGTGGTTTATTAGCCTTGTTCCTCTAGGGGTAGGAACAACATGTTTAGGGAATTTGGATCCCTTGGATTATGGACATTTCATGCTTATAGCTGTAAGGCACAAAAATGTCTATAACAAATAGGGTTTAGGGTTTTGGGATTTGTTGTATAGGTTTTGATGTATGGGGTTGGAGGATTTAGAATAGAGTATGTAGGGGAAGGGAGTAATGAATTTAGGAGATGGGGATTTAGGGATTAGTGAAAATAAGGGAACAATAGGAGGGAGACAAAATCTTGGTGGCAAAACAGTGAATTGTAAACCTGGCTGCAATTGGCTTGAGGATCTTTTAGAAGTAGGTTTTGAAAATTTTTATTGCAACCACTATCACCCACAAACCACCGTCTTTTACCATAAAATTTGATGCAATGGCAAGATAGCAAGCCTACCTAACAAATCTAGGCAAAGCATTAGCAATTTGGTGAAGTTTCCAACAGTTTTCGGGCTTGAGGCTATATGCGCCGCACTCAAAACCTAGTGCGCCACGTCCTTTGTATGTGTCGCGCCCGTTAGAATTTACACTGGGCAGAAATCCCCAGTGCGCCGCGCGCTCTGTGTGTGCCGCGCCGCCTGTTATATGTGCCGCGCCGGTTAGCTGCGGGCCAGTTCTCTCCAAAACACCCACTGCTCTCATAAATTCGCATTGAAATGTTTTTCTCCAACCTTGGCATGCAAAATGACCTTCATCTTCATTGGAAAAACTTTATATGGACATCAATTTGATTTTTGTCTCTTCAAAAACCCACTTTGTAATGTTTTGCAATTAACACTTTTTCACAATTAATAGAACTTTGACCTTTTTGTTTCCTCCTTGATTTTTGGTTGAAATAATGAATTTCTTGGCAATTTTTTGTAGGGATAGTTGACATGGAATTTGGCAAAGGAGACCAGGGCTGTGCCTGGAGAATTCAAGAACTGAAAATTTTGAAAAATTATTACAAAAATCGAAATGTCGACCTATCTTCAAAACATAGTTTTGAAGAGAAGTCATAATCCATCCATATGACGATAAGAATCTTTTGAAATAACAACTTATCAAGGACCTCCCTCTGGCCTGCTGGCTTTATTAGAATTTGTCAAAGACCAAATTGACTAACCCTAGACCTAACGACTAAAATGACTGTTATTACCTAGAAACTGCAACAGGACTGCAAATGACTTTAAGATTTGATTTTTATGGACAGACTTGAGCCAGCAGTGCGAAGAATGAGGGGGATGAATGACAAAATCCCTTCCGTCAGATTTATGGCATTCTCCTAACGAAATGCAACTAATCAAAAGCGATGGGACACCTAAACATGAAATGCAAAAAGATTTTTGATCTCTGACGGAGGGATGACCAGAACGACTCTAACATTGGATCCAATGGGGATGGTAGCTCCTTGGAGGTGCCAAGAACAGCAGAATTCTGGAAGAGCTAGACAGTGCCTTCGTCCATTGGGCTATGGAGTCATTATTTCGACAAACAATACAAGACTTTTGACTCAATTTATTTGACTGAAACTTGACCTCAAAATGACTCGATAATAACACTAAAATGACTGAAAAACTGACTCGAAAAACTGAATTAAAAACTGAAATCTTTCTTCAGAATTATAGCCTTCACTTCGGGACCCAGACTGAAGAAAAGATTACAAGCCACACTTGCAGCGAAACTGAAATAAAATGGTATTTACAATGACAATGATGACAGAAGAAATAACTTAGAAAAGGTACCGCTTGAGCAGCCGACCATTGACCGGCCCTCCTGGACAATCTTCTCCGTTCATCTCCTTCAGAAGAAAGGCATTCTGACCCCGATAGGCTATGATCTTAAAAGGACCTTTCCAAAGATTGTCAAACTTGTCATGCTTGCCCTTTTCCTCATTCCTTGCATCCCACTTTAACACCACATCATCCAACTGAAATGTGTCTGCCTTTGCTTTTCTATCATAAATCTTTTTAATTCACTCTTGCAACTTGAATGTGTTCTGAAAAACATCTTCCCGTGTCTGCTGCAAGTGGATCATTTGATTTAGTCTTCTCTGCATTGGATCCTCTTCACTACCTGCATCTTGAAGAAATTTGACTACCGGAGTTGCAAGAGATGTAGGGAACACTGTGTCAACTCCATAAACTAACTCAAAGGGGGACATACCAATGGATTTCTTTTGACTCACACGATCTGCCCAAAGTGCATGGACCAGCTTCTTATGCCAACTCTTCTTGTTGATTTCTAACATCTTTTTAATGATATTAACCAAAGATTTGTTGGAAGACTCCGCCAATCCATTGCCTTGCGGATGATAGGCGGTTGAGTGCCCCAAAGTAATATGATATTTACTACAAAACTCAACCATCCTTTTTGACTTGAAAGTTGCTGCGTTATCAGTGATTAACTTATTTGGGCAACCAAAACGAGATAAAATATTATTTTCTAGGAATGAAATTATTACCATATCCGTAGCTTGCCTAGTGGGAATTGCTTCGATCCATTTTGAATCTAATACAATAGTCTTGAACGAACTCACTAGCATCTCACTTGATCTTGGTATATTCAGAAGCGATTTGCAGCGGATCTTTCTTTATTTCCCAGCGTTCCAAAAATTGTCTTTTAAGGTCTTCTAATGTAGGAACACTTCTGGCCGGCAAAGCTCTGAACCATTTTCTTACCTCGCCACTGAAAGTCTACACGAATAACCTCATGGTAACATTTTCTTCATCGATCTCATGAAGATTGAAGAAATCTATCATTTTGTCCAGGTGTTGCTGAGCTGTGGTACCCTGAGGCGTTCCATCAAAAAAAGGAATTTTTCTCTGATAATCTGCGGGCATGTCATTCAAAACTTGAGGCAGTGCGAGAGGTGCAAACTGAGCAGCCATTGCTCTTGGTGGATTTGGTCCGGGGGATGATGGAGGAGTGGGAGCAGTTGATGTGTGAGGTGTATGAGGAGGTGTATGCAGAGGTGAAACAATTTTAGATGTAGAAGGAGTAGATGGAGGTGAATTTATAGCAGACTTTTGATCGGCAATGTTAGGTTGCGGAGGAAGGGTGGGAATGAAAGGTGGCTCCGTTGGAACCCTTGAGCTAGATGGGGTTGAATTAGTTCCAAGAGTTGCAGATGCAGATTCTAGAAAATCAATTATATTTGCAGCCTCAATATCAGTTTGGAGTTGTCTTAAAATGAAATTTTCAATAGACTTATTAGATTTTTCAATGTTTAGAGCAGCAAGAAAATCTGGATTTGGGACGATAGACTCAAGAGCGTTTTTAGATTTGGTTTTAAATAATGACAGTTCAAACTTTTCATCAAAATCAAGCTCTTCAAGATACTCAAAAATTGTCGGGCATGAACGAGATCTAAACACGGGAGTGACAGAACTCTCTTGGCGAACAATTCTTGAAATCAGATTAGGATTCTCGTAAAAAGGAGGAGGATTTGGATCTAGATTAGCTCTTGTATATCTCTTTGAAGCCAGCATGTTATTCTCAAGAAATCAAAGGAACAAAAACAACTTGATCAGCCTGTCAAATTTTAAACCTATCATCCAAAGCTTAGAATTCTCAAACGTACTAGGGTGATTCATAAATCAAGTGTCATGATTACAAGCTAGACCAGAGATTGATTGAAGCAGTGTTTATCTACTTGCGCTGATGCAAAGCAAAAGCGATTCGAAGGCTACCTGGCATAACTTCAGGCTCCGTCTGTAGCTTACAAAACCAATGACATCAACAAGCAAACCATTTTCTTCCCCGGTATGGTCGCCACTATGTTAGAGCCTAGATTTGTCTCAGGCTGAAAAGACAAGGTTCTAGGTCCACATCAAACCACGCTCAGCCTCGTAGATAGCCCTACGAGGACAGGAGAGGGCTCTCTCCGGGTCGATCTCGGAAAAGGTAATCGATGAGGCTTGATATGACTAAATTTGCAACTGATTTTAGGCTAGGTATTAAGTTTAAAGGGTTTGATTTGAGTTTTTTAGGGTTTTGTTGAAAAAAAACAATGTAAACTATGAAACGGGAACTGATACTGTTACCCGTTTCGTAGAGATAGCTAAAAAGTGACCTGATTTTGAAAATGGGTGATGCAGAACGCACATGTTTTTTCTAGAGCATAGTTTTTGGCACTTTAGTTTTTTTTATGTACATCACGTTTTAGAATGGTAGTGATTTTCATGCTGATTTTAAAAAGTGAGCATTCTGCATCACACTCCTTTCATAAAAGCCCTGTTTTTTGGCTTTAAATTTTTTAATGTATAAAATGTAAATAATTATTTAGTAAATTTGATAATTTTTGAAGTGGTCGTTTTCTTCACATTTCCTTGTTTTTTATTATAATTTAAAAAAAAAAAAATCGTGAGGTTTTTACTGTTTTGCATTTTTAAATTAGAAGGTCAATATTTAGACTTTTCGATATTCTACATATTTATACATCCTTAATTAATTTTTCAATCGACATGAAATAATTGTTTCTAAAAAACAATATTTTTTAACAATGGACATAAAAATAACCATTTTTAACATAAATATAACTAAAAAACTACACGTTTTGATAATTTTTTGTTAGAATTGACATGTCAAAATCACAATTTTTATACGACAATTTTAACTAAAAATGGTTAAATAATAGTTTTTTCTATGAATTTCATGTCAAAAAAATAATAAAAATCACTTTTTTTTTCAAAAAATAATGATTAACTTAAAAATCAATGCAAAAATCACATATTACCAATATTGAACGTATAACAACCATAATTGAGTGTTTATTCTTCTCATAAAATGTCAAAGTCAAAACATTGCAAAGCTTGATTTACAAGCATAACTTAAATTTAATCAACAATGTCACGTAATCCAAACTCTTCGTCCTCTAGAGTTTCATCATTGTCCTCTTCCACAATATTTTCTGTTTCATTTTGCTCATTTTCCTCTTCTAATGGGTCTTTGATGTCTACGAAACTCCCAATGTATGTCTTTCCAAACATTCCATGTAATGGTGGTTGGGGTTCCTTTGCCTTTTTTGCCACACGTGATTCACTAAAGTCCCCTTTCTTCAACCCAATTTCTTGCATTGCATCTGGAAGAAATTGAAGAGCATTAATTCTTTGCTGAATGAAATTGCACTGTACTGGATCTTTTTCAATTGCAATGCAATTTCTTCCTTTTTGAAGGCAACATGCTAGTGTTGTACCTAATTTTCAAGCACAAAATAAATAATGAACTAAATTAGTACAATGACATATTAATTAAAAAAATAACATATTGAAATTCAATTCCATATAATAAAACTTACCTGAGCCAGAAAATAAATCCAAAACCCAATCTCCTTCATTTGAACAAATGTCTATAAGATAGTTAATCAATAACTGTGGTTTTTGATAAATGTTAACTATCTCTCCTTTTGCTTCTTTGTCTTCATATGTTAGTTTTCTCACAACAGCATCATAACTCAGTATTTGGCTATGACTCTTTCTGTCTACCCGATTAAAAATCATAGACATATGGCTATCATCTTTTGCCCAACTATCAATATGAATGAACTCACAATCATTTATAAATTGTTGATCTTCATTGTGAAGAAGATTTGGCTTTTCCCTGTAACACGAAATAGTAAAAGTTAAATTAACTTGTACATAAATAAATTTTTCAACATTAATCAAATATACATTTTAAACGTCTTACCATGTAAGCTGCATCCTTGAATTTGTTTTCCCCTTGAAGCTTGACAATATCATTGCCAATTGTGTGTCTGAATGAAATGTCACAAATCTCCATAATGGTGATGACGTGACTTCTACAAATCCCGCAACCACTTTACTAAAAGCTTGATAAGTATAAGGGTCACTATCATAGTCAATGTTTGGAATATTGAAACCATGGGGAATATCTGCAATGACTAGGGCATAATCCCTTTTAGGTATGAGTTTAGCAATGTCTTCACAGTCGCCTTGTATTACTTGATATTGAATAGTTTCTAGCCCATTCCAAATGAAATGATTAAGAGTTGGATCAAGTTGAATATCCTTAATACGTTGCTTCCTCAGTCTTTCGATCTTTATCTTTTCGATAAAGGTTTTGAAACTATCTGGCACTCCATTATCATCCTTCCTCATCTTTTATAAAATAAACAAATATATGTGTAAGTTATAAATTAAAAATAGTACACAGGTGAATAAAAATGAATGTATAAATCAAGATACCTTTTTAAATGCAAGATAAAAAGATTTTAATGTTGATGTAGAACTTGCATCTGGATAGTTGCGTACGACATCATCCCAACTATCTTCATTCAACAATCTAACCATTTGTTCTTGAATTTTCATGTAAACTTTGTCACTGCATAGATAAAGTAACAAAAAGTTAATATAATGATATGTATAACAAATACTACCAAGAACAGCATGTTTTATTTAAAATACAACTATAATCTAGAAATAAATAAGAATATTTCAAGAAACTTACTTTTGAAATTCTTCAGACATTTCCTCCATTGATAATTCCCCTGACCTCACACGAGATAATATTGTTTTGACAATTTTCTCATCTTTCACTCCTTGCATCGCCCTCCAAGGTGTGATAGTCATATCGTCTGGAAGATGCTTCATTTCAGGAGCTAATTTACTGTTGCCACATATGATTGGCTTAGAATTTTTGACCTTCTGATTTTTAATGGCAATGTCTTCCCACATGCCAAAAATCTCATCAATCAACCTCCAAACATCTCCAGTTCTAAAAGCCAATTGGAAAATGTTATCAACACCTCTGAATAAATCACTATGTTTTTTGCCCTTTCCACCTTTTGAATTGGTTTTCTCTTCAATTTGATATCCTATTTCCATACAACATTCCTTTCGGAACTCTGCAGTAACTTTTGTCCTATCCCCACCACATTTTTCTTCAAATTCACTATGAATAAATCTAACCCTTTGGATGAAAGTCATAGACATCTTATATTCATTATCTGAATTATGATCCCATGCCACTAACTTTGCTTCTGTATCAGATAAACCTGCGTAAATGATACATTTCATTGTTTCAAAACGTGGGTTATTAGGATATTCCTCCATCAATTGTCTTTGAGCTTCTACAGAATGGTTCCCCCCAAGCACATAATAATTGTATTCAAAACATTTTGACTTATCAAATGCTTCTTTGTTGGGAACTTGAAGTGGATCAACAAGAAGCACATAACTAACCACATGAGCATATGGATTGTACCTCATCAATGTCTTCAAGTTGTGAACATGTAGATGATGTGGCTTTCTAACTTGATATTGACATTGTCCTTCACTTGCTTTATAGGTTTGCCTGACATTAAGCTGAAATGTGCGACCACCATCAATTAAGTTTCTCTTTGTCAAATTCTCTCGAATGACATTTTGTTTTGTTTTGATAATGCCATCTTCTAAATCAGCTCCTGGTGTAATGATTTCTCTGCTTTCTTTTGAAGTTTCACTAGGTTCTTGACTGCTGGTAATGACTACTTCAAAATCATCAACTCTACTTTTCTTGGTCATAACATTCCCACCAGAGTTATTCTTGGGCATTGTTACTTTTGGATTTTTATGGCTCTTCTCAGTTCCAATGTCATCTTCAGTAATGACAACATATGTTTCATCGTCAATTTCAACTTCATCGTTCTCAAAAGTAACTTGTTTACCCTTGCTAGATTTATCCACCAGAGACCTTTTTTTCTGACTCTTTGGATGTAGTTTTGTAGCATTATCAATTACTTCATTTTGCCTCTTTTCCATATTTTCTTTTGAAACTGAGTAAAAACTGCTGACAACTTTCATGATATCAGTCTCAATGAAATGAATGCCTCCCAACCTTATTGAAAAACTTTCAACGAAATTCTGCCAAACAAAATATCATATGTCAATAAAAAACAAAGTTAAAAAATATAGTGAGACACTTTAAAAAACGCAAAATACAAATATAAATAATAATACTTACGATGTTATCTGTCATCTCATTTACGATTTGACTACACAACTTTGTAGATACCTCGCTCGTGTCATACAATGAATATGATAGTTGGTATTTAACCCTTTCATGTGACTTGGGAGCTTTTGTAAGTACGTAAACAACTTCAGTGTTCGTTACCGAACACATGTCTACGACTCTTCCCATCACCTCAAAAATTCCACTATCATTCGGTATATCGATATATAGATATATATTCACATTTGTGCTTTCTCTTTCTTTCACATACCACATGCTTGATGGAAATTTCACCTCTTTCGAATTCTTCCAGTCTGAAATCATCTTCTTATCACTTGAGGCACTTGATAGATTTGTAGTCATGAGTTGAGGTGGAGTTCGTTCACCAATGTTTCTTTTAGATGCACCTTTATTAGTCTTCGGTCCAGAAAGATTCACTGAAATTCTCTTTGATGCCATTTTCCTGAAAAATAGAAACACATAAATCAGTAAATAATAAAAACATATTGACTTAAAGTAACAACGAAAACTTATCATAAATTTTAATCAACAATCGCCCCCCGCCCGGCAACCTCACCCACCCGCCCGCCTCACCCGAACCCCCCTCCGCCCGGGCTCCCTACCTCTTCCCACACCCGCCCACCCTGCACCACCTCACCCGCCCGCTCCAAACCTCATGGCGCCCTCACCCCTTCGGGTGCCCTCACCCGCCCGATGCCCTCACCCAACCACCCGCCTCAACCGAACCCCCCTCCGCCTGGGCTCCCTACCTCCCCCCCAACCCGCCCACCCCGCAACCCATCATGCACCCCTCACCCAACTGCTCAACCCCGCCCAGCGCCCTCACCCACCCCCCCGCCCGGCGCCCTCACCCACTCGCCTGCCTCACTCGAACCCCCCTCCGCCCGGGCTCCCTACCGCACCCCCTCACCTCGCACCCCCTCACCCGCCCGCTCCTGCCTGCCGGGCGAGGGCGCGGGCGGCTCGGGTGGCGCCTGCACGAGGGCGCCAAACCCCCGTGCAGGTGCCACCCGGGCCGCTCGTGCCCTCGCCCAGCAGGCAGGGCGACCCTGCCTGCCGGGCGAGGGCGTGGCCGGCCCGGGTGGCGCCTGCACGAGGGCGCCCAACCTCGTGCAGGCGCCACCTGGGCCGCCCGCGCCCCTGCCTGCCGGGCGAGGGCGCGGGCGGCCCGGGTGGCGCCTGCACGAGGGAGGGCGCGACGGCGAGGGTGCGGGCGGCCTGGGTGGCGCCTGCACGAGGGACGGCGCCCTCGTGCAGGCGCCACTCGGGCCGCCCGCGCCCTCGCCCGGCAGGCAGGGCGATTCCGGGAATCGCCCTGCCTGCCGGGCGAGGGTGCGGGCGGCCCGGGTGGCGCCTGCACGAGGGCGCCCCTCGTGCAGGCGCCACCCAGGCCGCCCGCGCCCTCGCCCGGCAGGCAGGGCGATTCCGGGATCGCCCTGCCTGCCGGGCGAGGGCGCGGGCGGCCCGAGTGGCGCCTGCACGAGGGCGCCCAACCCTCGTGCAGGCGCCACCCGGGCCGCCCGCGCCCTCGCCCGGCAGGCAGGGTCGCCCTGCCTGCCGGGCGAGGGCGCGGGCGGCCCGGGTGGCGCCTGCACGAGGGCGCCCAGCCCTCGTGCAGGCGCCACCCGGGCCGCCCGCGCCCTCGCCCGGCAGGCAGGGCGACCCTGCCTGCCGGGCGAGGGCGCGGGCGGCCCGGGTGGCACCTGCACGAGGGCGCCCAACCCTTGTGCAGGCGCCACCCGGGCCGCCCGCGCCCTCGCCCGGCAGGCAGGGTCGCCCTGCCTGCCATGCGAGGGCGCGGGCGGCCCGGGTGGCGCCTACACGAGGGCGCCCAACCTCGTGCAGGCGCCACCCGGGCCGCCCGCGCCCTCGCCCGGCAGGCAGGGTCGCCCTGCCTGCCGGGCGACCCTGCCTGTCGGGCGAGGGCACGGGCGGCCCGGGTGGCGCCTGCACAAGGGCGCCCAACCTCGTGCAGGCGCCACCTGGGCCGCCCGCGCCCTCGCCCGGCAGGCAGGGTCGCCCTGCCTGCCGGGCGAGGGCGCGGGCGGCCCGGGTGGCGCCTGCACGAGGGCGCCCCCCCTCGTGCAGGCGCCACCTGGGCCGCCCGCGCCCTCGCCCGGCAGGCAGGGCGATTCTGGGAATCGCCCTGCCTGCCGGGCGAGGGCGCGGGCGGCCCGGGTGGCGCCTGCACGAGTGCGCCCCCCCTCGTGCAGGCGCCACCCGGGCCGCCCGCGCCCTCGCCCGGCAGGCAGGGCGATTCCGGGAATCGCCCTGCCTGCCGGGTGAGGGCGCAGGCGGCCCGGGTGGCGCCTGAACAAGGGCGCCCAACCTCGTCCAGGCGCCACCCGGGCCGTCCACGCCCTCGCCCAGCAGGCAGGGCGATTCCCGGAATCGCCCTGCCTGCCGGGAGAGGGCGCGGGCAGCCCGGGTGGCGCCTGCACGAGGGTGCCCCTCCTCGTGCAGGCGCCACCTGGGCCGCCCGCGCCCTCGCCCGGCAGGAAGGGCGATTCCGGGAATCGCACTGCCTGCCGGGCGAGGGCGCGGGCGGCCCGGGTGGCGCCTGCACGAGGTTTGGGCACCCTCGTGCAGGCGCCACCCGGGCCGCCCGCGCCCTCGCCCGGCAGGCAGGGTCGCCCTGCCTGTCGGGCGAGGGTGCGGGCGGCCCGAGTGGTGCCTGCACGAGGGCGCCTAACCCTCGTGCAGGCGCCACCCGGGCCGCCCGCGCCCTGCCTGCCGAACCTCGTGCAGGCGCCACCCGAGCCGCCCGCGCCCTCGCCCGGCAGGCAGGGCGATTCCGGGAATCGCCCTGCCTGCGGGGCGAGGGCGCGGGCGACCCGGGTGATGCCTGCACGAGGGCGCCCCCCCTCGTGCAGGCGCCACCCAGGCCGCCCGCGCCCTCGCCCGACAGGCAGGGCGATTCCGGGAATCGCCCTGCCTGCCGGGCGAGGGCGCGGGCGGCTCGGGTGGCGCCTGCACGAGGGCGCCCCCCCTCGTGCAGGCGCCACCCGTGCCGCCCGCGCCCTCGCCCGGCAGGCAGGGCGATTCCCGGAATCGCCCTGCCTGCCGGGCGAGGGCGCGGGCGGCCCGGGTGGCGCCTGCACAAGGTGCGGGCGGGCGGAGGGCGGGTGAGGCCGAGGGCGGAGGGCGGGTGAGGCGGGCGGGCGGAGGGCGGGTGAGGTGGGCGGGCGGAGGGCGGGTGAGGCCGAGGGCGGAGGGTGGGTGAGGCGGGCGGGCGTCGGGCGGGTGAGGCGGGCGGTGGGCGGGTGAGGGCGCCCGGGGGTGGGTCGGGCGGGCGGTTGAGGGCGCCCGGGTGTGGGTCGGGCGGGTGGGTGAGGGCGCCCGCGGGTGGGTGGGGCGGGCGGGCGGGTGGGGCGGGCGGGCGGGCGGGCGGGTGGGTGGGGCGGGCGGTCGAGCGGGTGGGGCGCCCGCGGGTGGGCCGGTCGGGTCTGGCGGGCCGGCGGGTGAGGGCGCCCGTGGGCGGGTGGAACGAACGGGCGGGCGAGGGCGGGTGGGTCAGGGCGCCCGCGGGCGTTTGTGGAGGGCAGGTCAGGGCGCCCGTGCCGTGCGGGCGGGCGGGTCAGGTCACCCGGGGGTGGGTGGGGCGTGTGGGTGAGGGCGCCCGAGGGTGGGTGGCCCATCCAAAGGAGTGAGGTGCCCGGGTGAGGGCGTCGGGAGGGGTTGGGCGGGCGGGTGAGGGCGCCCGGGCCGGGCGAGCGGGTGAGGGGGGTGTGGGTGGTTCGACCGGAGGGGTGGGGCTGGGGGGTTAGGGCGCCCGGGCCGAGCCGGGCAGGCGGGTGAGGGGGGACGGTGTGTGTGGGCCGGGCGGGTGAGGGGGCCCGGGCCGGGCAGGCGGGTGAGGGGGGGCTGTCAGGGCACCCGGAGGGGCCGGGCAGGCGGGTGAGGGGGGGCGTTGTTAAAGTGCCTGGAGGGGCCGGGCCCACCGTGCTCACAATTTTTCATGAAACTAATTTAATATGAAAGTTTTCAAGAAAAAAATTTAACTTACCTTTTAATTACGAGAATTCTTCGTTGATTATGTTGTTGATAGCGATTTAGCTGCTCCACAAATTCACGACCTCTTTCAACGATTTTCAGAAAATCTGGATGTGATGTTAGTAGTAGTGATAATGAGATTTTAATATGTAAGTGAAGTTACAAGGATGTTTTACTGTACAATTAATATGGGATAATTTGTTTTACAATATTATAAAGTGAATATTATTGATTTGTTTTACAACAGGTTGAATGTGGGATAATTTGTTTTAAAATATTTTAAAGTGAATATTGTAGTATTGGAAAGCGAATATTATATGGTTTAACTATTATAATAATTGTAGAAGTTGTAGTGTACAATTTTAATTATGATTTCATAAAAAAATTTAGTTTACATTTTCCAATAAATTGTAGAACAAAGTAATAAAGGTAAATAAATTTAACAAATTTTTTGGAGGGAAATATTTTCGCGAAACTTTTTGGAGGGAAATATTTTCGCGAAATTTTTTGGAGGGAAAATTCCATTCTTTAAGCTATATAATATCTTTAGGAGACTCTCCATTTGTATCATTCAACATCTTCTATTTGAAAGGGATGGATTGTTCTGATAGTGAAGTTTCGATTTATACACCATCAACTTCTGCATCGCGTAACAACTCTATTCATATTGATGAACATAGAGGGAATTCTTCCACTATGAATAGAAAGTTACTTCTTCCACTTAGTCCTGATTCTAAGGACTATGAGAGCAGCACTGATGAAAGAGGAGATGGAGAATTTCAAATAAATAAAGAGTCACATATTCCACTTAGTCCTACTTCTAAGGACTATGAAAGCCGTAGTGATGAAGAGCATGATGGTGAACTTCAAAAGAACAGAGTGTCACGATGTCCACTTAGTCCTAACTCTGAGGACTATGAGAGCAGCAGTTTTGAAGAGCATGATGGTGAAGTTCAAAAGAATGGAGGGTCACAGTGTCCACTTAGTCCTAATTCCGAGGACTATGAGAGCAGCAGTTTTGAAGAGCATAATGGTGAAGTTCAAAAGAAGGGAGTGTCACGGTGTCCACTTAGTCCTAATTCCGAGGACTATGAGAGCAGCAGTTTTGAAGAGCATAATGGTGAAGTTCAAAAGAAGGGAGTGTCACGGTGTCCACTTAGTCCTAATTCCGAGGACTATGAGAGCAGCAGTTTTGAAGAGCATAATGGTGAAGTTCAAAAGAAGGGAGTGTCACGGTGTCCACTTAGTCCTAATTCCGAGGACTATGAGAGCAGCAGTTTTGAAGAGCATAATGGTGAAGTTCAAAAGAAGGGAGTGTCACGGTGTCCACTTAGTCCTAATTCCGAGGACTATGAGAGCAGCAGTTTTGAAAAGCATAATGGTGAAGTTCAAAAGAAGGGAGTGTCACGGTGTCCACTTAGTCCTAATTCTGAGGACTATGAGAGCAGCAGTGATGAAAAGCATGATGTTGATTTTCAAAAGTATGGAGTGTCAAAGTGTCCACTGAGTCCTAATTCTAAGGACTATGAGAGCAGTAGTGATGAAAAGCATGATGTTGATTTTCAAAAGCATGGAGTGTCACGGTGTTCAGTTAGTCCAAATTCTAAGGACTATGAGAGCAGCAGTGATGAAGAGTGGGATGATGAAATTCAAAATATTGGAGTACCACAGTGTCCACTTAGTCCTAATTCTGCGGACTATGAGAGCAATAGTTATGAAGAGCGTGATGATGAATTTCAAAATAATAGAGTGTCACTGTGTCCTCTTAGTCCTAATTCTGCGGACTATGAGAGCAGCAGTGATGAAGGACAGGATGATGCACTTAGTCCTAATTCTAATGAGTATAAAGGTAGCAGTGACAAAGGACGGGATGTAGCATCTTCAATAAGTAAGTCACATTTTCAACGTAGTCCTAATTCTATGGACTATGAGAGTAGCACTGGCAATGCATATGAGGAAGAATATCCATTAAACATCGAGTCAGATTTTCCATTCAGTCCGAATTCTAAGGACTACGACAGTAGCACTGAAGAAGCAGAAGATGAAGAATATCCTCCAAGTCAATATTTGAAAAGCAGAGCTGATCATAGTGTGGATAACATTCCTCTTAATGATGATGAAAAGCCTTATACAAATGATGATCAAATGATGGAGATGTTGCCAAGAAACATTGTATCAAGGAGTAGGAGCAGACCTTTTCGTATCAATGCAAGTTGTTCTAGTTATACAAGGGGTAGAGCAGAATATCTGATGAGAAGAAGTTCTATCAGTGCTCTCATTTCAAGTGAATGTTGCCAAAAAGATTGCTTGAAACATATGGATTTCAAATTTGCATTAGAAAGCAGGAAGAGATATTTGTCAATGAATAAAAGCATGCAAAATTCATATTTAGTTGGGTGCATGCAATCTACATTGTCAGGTTATGATTATCATATTGGGACTTTTTTTATCTGTAGAAAAGGTTTCAAAATGTTTCATTCGATTGGGAATTTTCGTCTCTCGAGAATTCAAGAAAATTTGGAAAAGGATCCCACATTTTATTCAGAAGTACGTCATAAAAAACACTTTGGTCCATTATCAAATATTGCAATGTCATGGATGAAAGATTTCTTTTCAAAGCATGGAGAGTGTATGCCAAATGGAGAGACAATACATATTCCAGATAATTTTTCAAGACGAGAAATCTACAACTTATACAAAGAATATGCAGAAGGTGCTGAGGGACATGGCCAGTTTATTACATATCAATATTTTGTGAAGGTATGGAAGAAAGAATTCAACAATGTCCGTATTCCTAAGAAGACAAGGATGGGGATTTGCAGTACATGTGCTTCTCTTAAATCAAAAAGGGACAAAAGTGAAGGCTCAGAAAGAGGTAAGCGTTTATAACTTTAACTTTTAAAATTGTATAGTCATCAACTATGAAAACATATTTCTTAATGAATCTCTTTTATGTTGTGTAGATTTAATTGTCAAACAACTTCAGGAGCATCGCGAACAACAAACAAACGAAAGGAAGAAGTTGTACAAGCATCGAAAAAAGTGCTATGATAATCCGAATAAATATTTGGGTTTGATAATTGGTGGTATGGACCAGAAGAAAACACTTTTACCACATTTTGTTCGCACACCCAAAAATTTACAGGAGGGAAACTTTATTCAATTTCACTTGGTCGGTTGTATGGTCTTCAATGGGAAAATGTTGCCAAGGGTGTACTTCACAGCTCCAAATATTCACAATGATGCAAATCTGACCATAACTATAATTCATGATGTGATTTCTCATTGGTCTGGTAATCTTCCTGAAGTTTTGTATCTACAATTGGACAACACTTGCCGTGAAAACAAAAATCAGGTTGTTTTTGGATATCTAAACATGCTTGTTGAATTGGGAATTTTTCAGAAGGTAAAGGTTGGTTTCCTTCTTGTTGGGCACACTCATGACCATATTGATCAGATGTTCAGCCGTTTTTCAGTCACATTGAGGAGGAAGGAAGTTGGTAGCTTGCCATCACTAATTGAATGTATTAAGAAATCATATATGCCAGAGCCTACTTTTGATGTGTTGGAAGAAACTATTGACATGCGAAGGTTTATTCTGGGATCATATGGTGAGGGGAGATGCATTGAACAACTTAATGACATTAGCTTCCAACATCAATTTCGTATCAAAAAAATTGATGGGAACACACTAATATGGGGCAAGAAGTATTCAACTACTACAGAATGGGCACCGTCATCAGGATTGAAATTTTTGAAGTTCATTCCAGATCATCCAATATTTGCATCAAAAATATTGTTATTACAATCAGTTGGTGAAGTTCAGAATGCACGTAGACAGAACAGGGCTATAAATTATTCTGATTGCCTGGAAGAAATTAAAAAATGTATTAGATATACATATGAGTACTTTGACATTGCTGATTCTGTTTGGTGGGAGTCGTTTTTCAATAATCAAAGTGATATCATTTCGACAACAATAAATGAAGATATACCTTTGAAAAATCCATTTATTTGGCCACATAATGTGTCGAATGAACATGAGGAAGTAAACATTGTTGAACAGCAACAATCTCAAGGTATTATTAATTCTTCACAGGCAGAGGAAAGAGAGATGTATATTGGTTCCAGAAGATCTCGTGCACAACGTGAAGCCATGGAAGACCTTTATAGGGGTTCAGTACAGGATATTAAGGAGGGTTGCATGATTGCAGTGCTAGCAGATGGAGATCCCAATGGCTATCCATTTTGGGTTGCTAAAGTTATAAAGGTATTTACAGAAAATGAGGATGTTACAAGTGTTGAAGTACATTGGTATGCCACAAATACACACCCATTCAATGGTGTGTATAAGCCAGAGATGGTAGTTGACAAAAAAAATGGCGGAAAAAGAAAAAGAAAGGGTACAAATGTAAATCGCCGCCGCACAGACATATTAAAATTGGAGGATGTAGACATACTTGTTTATGACTTTAATTTAACAAAGAGAGGAACTCTTCGCTTCAAGACGATAGAGATTCTAAAAAGGTTGTTACCAGAAGTTGACATGGGAGTCACCTGAAACCAGTCGTAGATCTAGAAGAATTTTGAGACCTGAAATGTTGGGCATGCATGTGGACTCAGATGGGGCACTAGTTGATGAAAGAGAAGAATATGGAACATCTTCGTCAGCATCCAGTCACTCATCTGAAGATGTGAATTCTGATGGTGTGCCAGAAAACATGAGTGATTTTGAATAGTTGTTTAAGACAGTTTATATAACTGATGTATGCATCGTATCTTCAAATAAAATTAATGTTTTCCATATGGTGTTAAATGAGAAGTTATGAGGCATTTTTATGTTGTTGGATTATATGTCTTAGTTATGATAAATTTTATTGTTTAAAATATCTACAATGCAATATTAAATTAGAGATATAAAATATGTTTTATTCAATATACAAATAATGACTTTTGAATGCATTTAGTGATGTAATTTGTTCATAATGTCATGGTTTTTTTTTATTTTATAGTTGAAAAATTTTCAATTTTTTTTGTATCTAGCATGTTATGGTTGAAAACATGTTAAATTTATACTTAGGAAAGAAAAATGATATTCTACCAAAAACATTAGTGTGTTTTTTCCCGCATAAACAACTTTGTTTGACACATAGAAATTTGGTTTTATTAGCATTTTTTTTAAATACTGAAAATTGACCCTAAAAAAAAATCATTGTTCCAGTGTCATCAGTTTCATTTTGAAGCTATATTTTGCACGAAAATTTCATAGTAAATTTTGTAGTCACTGCCAATTTTAAAACATGTTCAAAATTGACGCCTAAAAAATAAAAACATCGTTCCAGTATACACACTTTTCATTTTGAGCACTGTTTTTGATGTTTTTTTGGGGTTTTTTGGCCAGAGTTCTCGTTTTGAGTTTATAGTTCCCGTTTCATAGTTTACATTGTTAAAATGGGAAAGGCAAATTTGGGCTCGGGGATGAGGCATAGTTTCTGCAGAGGTCTGATTGGGGCAAGGAAGGAAATCATTTTGATGCTTTAAAGCAAGTGAGATGGATATACCGGAGAGGTGAGGAGCTAAGGAGAGTAAGAGAGTCTCAAGGATTCTCCTTAAATTGAAGAAAACATGAACATTTAAACAAATTCAAAGGCAGAGCATAACAGTTATGTATTCCACCTTAATCACTCATTTGTTTCAAATTCAGAAGAAGAAACATGAAGATGATACAAAAAACACTAGATAAACTTGCAATTACTCAGAGAAGCACACCATAAAAACATAATGCCACATGGATCCCAAACAGTGCTGCAAAACCCTGGTCTTTCCTTAGCCAAAAATGCAGAGATACAATGTACAATAGAGTGCCAAGCTTTTCCCAAGAGTCCAATCCTGAAAATGACTTAGAAATTACATAATATAGACAAGCCAAACTCTTCCCTTGCCTCTAGGGTCGAGCTCATCCTTCTAGGAGCTGTTTCAACCAATTCTAAACAAAGCACTAAAATCTAGGCAATCAAAACAACTTGCCTCTATAAGGTAGGAAACTGATTCATTCATTAAATTTTCACTCTTTGGTGAACGAATCCTCTAGAACAAGTAACTAAGTGTCTAAATTACATCATTTCCATTAAATTACATCAAGATAGGTCAAAAATAACATCACAAAGAAAAACTAGTCAAATTGGCCGAATTTTTGCACTGGAAGGTGTAAAATTGGGCCAAAAACCTTTGTGCGTCGCGCCAATTCCTGTATGCGTCGTGCTACTTGCTGCTGATTTTGAGGCACTTTCTGAAGTCCAAATTGAGCCCAAGTGTGCTTGTTGGAAATCCTTGCCTGTCTACTTTCCAACCCAAGTGGAATTTCTGAATTTGGTGCCAATTTTCCCCTCCAAAACCTCAATCTCCCAAGACAGCTTCCTGTGTGTGAAATTAAGGGCAGAGAAGTCATTTTTAGGGTGTTTTTGACCTCCTGAAGACTCAAAACTTGCCCAAATTTATTTTCCAAGCACCAAGAGTCATGATTTTCCATGAAAAAATCAAAACTATAAACGTTTTTGCATTTGGAGCCTCCTATTGTAAGCGTGCGCCACGTGGCGCGGCGCATAGGGAGAAAAACCCTGTTTTTTGCACAAAAATTTCCAAAAAGACCAAAAATGCCCCAAATTTCTTGAAATTTGGGCTGGAGCTTCCTTATCAAGTGTTATGCTGGGCTAAAGAGGCCTCGGCCAATATCTGAAGACGATCGAGCTCCCTTTGCCTCTTTTGCTTCTTGATTGCCTTCCTCAATTTCGCCTTCAAATTCCTGATTCGGGCCTTGCACACTTTGTTGCGTGCCATGTAATGAAAAGCCATGTGTCTCAGCAATGCATGGTCTTTGTCGGCCTTTTCCAATAGCCTCTCTAAGTGCATGTTCACTCTTTCAAGATTGGCCTCCCGATCCTCATTAATTTCTTGCTCCAATGATGTGAGCTCAACTCCTCTCCTTTGTGCAGCTTCGCGATGCTCACAAATGTTTTGTAGCTCCATGATCGCTTGCTGATCCTCAAGCTGCTTGTTCCTCTGCTCCTCTATTTCATGGTCCACTTAGCCCTCTCCAAGTCAAGGGATAAGGCTTCAATCTCTGATTGTTGTTCCTGGATGATCTCTCTAAGTTTGGCGCTTTGTGGACCCGTATCTGTATCATCATCATGAAGGAGAATGAACTCGGTCTCTCGTTCACCTGAAGGCCCCTCATCCTACATTGGCTCCTTGCCTTTGTCCTGTACCTGTGATGCTGATGGAGGAAGCGAGGCCCCTTCCACCCCGGGTGGAGATAACACTCGCTTTGCCGCTGCAAACAAATGTCTGGTGCCTCTCTGATATGTGATGAAAACCGGCACACTAACAGTCTCATGGCGCTCATACTAATGAGAGGGTTCACCCTCATGCTTAACCTCTGATACTCCCCGTGAAGCTCTGAAGAAGTCATGAGAGATGAAATCATCCCAAGTGATGCCCTGCAATCCAAGCTGATGAACCACCAGAATCTTAATAAGAGAAAAATGATATACACTGTTAAGTTGCTGCTGAGGGGTTTTACGTTGTATAAAGGTGGTCATCCTCTCAATGTTCCAGAAAATGAAATATGGAATGTTCATCATTCGTACCCTTGTGAAATGCATAAGCAACTTGATGTGATAAGCATAAAGATGAGAGAATCGTCCCTCACAACTGAAATATTTCATGATCAATCTCATTAGTGGAGCATATTCATCTTTCAGATACCGAAACGGGAACACTCTCTTGAGCTACCTCAAGCAACTGGTTTTAATGTACGGCTCATAATGTTGCCGATCAATCTTTTGTTTCTTGTGCCATGGTTCACCAATTTTCGGTATACCGGTTGCTAATGAGACATATTCTAGTGTAAGTGTGAAGGTAACACCAACCAAGATAGCTTGATCTCCGTGCAAGTGCAGCACAAAAAGACGAGCCAACTCATGATGAAATTGGACATTTGCCACCTTTTGACAAAACTCATAGCATGACTGATGCTGAAAACACTGCATAGCAAGAGAGCAGGCCTGCAATTCTGTGAGGGTGATTGGCTCTTCCCTAACATGTCTACCGCTTTTATGTGGTCTCCAGGGTGCCTGTTCTTCCAAGGGAGAGTCACTTTCGGTTTCTACCTCATAGTCCGACGAATGCTCAGATGCCATGACTGCTGGAAAAACTACCTCAAAGACAAAATGACCGTTGTGTATAAAATGTGCTTGTACTACTCTTTTGGATGATGTATTCAAATTCTGCCACCTAGGGAAAAACAAATGCAATAGGGACTGTTAGGGATTGTTAGGAAGGGGAAACAATATTGAGGAATGGGAGTGATTGGGAGAAATTTAATAGGGAAATATGGGATAGGGTTTGAGCGATTGATGCATGGGAATAGGGTTTAAAGTTTTGGGATTTGTTGTATAGGTTTTGATGTATGGGGTTGGAGGATTTAGGATAGAGTATGTAGGGGAAGGTGTTGTAGGGAAAAGTATCCGACTCGGATGACCCTAACCCACTCTAAGGGTGACAGTTCCTTAGCAACAACTGTAAAACAAACTACTGGAGGTTTACTTCTTTATGAAAGCAAAAGAGGATGGAGAGAGCACTAACCGTTGCCTTGCGCTTAATGTCGAATCCAAACTCTTCTCTTTGGCCGCTTGCTCCTAGCTCTTTGTCCTTCTGCTCGCCCAGCTGCAATGAGATCCTGCACAATGACAAAGAAGGAAACTACAAGAGGCATGCAATCATAACTGGTTCATGGATTAGTGTAAACCAAACATGCAATCATCACAATACATAATTGAAACAAGAGCATATAGAAGAACCTCAATAGCTTTTATTAATGAAGAAATAAAGGTTCTGAGAGGATTACAACCATTGCAGGCTCCAACCCAGCAACACCTCCCAGCAGAAAGAATTGCTCTTCTTCACCTCTCTCAAACAATCACCCAATAACTCAATGATGAAACCAACAGCATATCATTACTTTGCACAAAATTCCAGCCCCCAGAGCTCATAGGAGAGAGCTCAATATATAGATGAATTGAGAAAGGATGAGTCAGCTTGCAACTGATGTGTAGCTGCCTTGTGTCCTTTCTCTCTTCAGTTAGTCTTTAGTTGATCTTCAGTTCTTGAGTCCACTTGGTGAACCTTGCTTCCACTTGGAGAAACAAAGCCTCTGACTCATCACAAGGCGAAATACCTGATCCAAGTGTCATTTTTGGAAGATTCCAAAGCAATGACTCACTGTGCCACATGTCCAAACTCGCCCAACGCAGGTGGGCTTTGTTCTACCTGCTTTGCAACGCAGGTACACCATGGAGCAGTTGTGTTTCAGCGCAGAAACCCAGTGGAGCACCTGCTTTGATTTCAGGATTGCTTGTTTTTGAGTGTTTTCAGGTGGAGAACTGATCTGAGAGTTGTTGGTTTGCTGACCTTGTTCCTCTAGGGGTAGGAACATCATGTTTAGGGAACTTTGGATCCCTTGGATTATTGACAATTCATGCTTGTTGCTGTAAGGCACAAAATTGTCTATAACAGATGCCCCCTAAAGTATGAGGTCGTTTATCGGGTGAAATGCTTTATTGAGAGGATCCGAAGTTCGTTCGATCTGCTGAGAAGTGTCCTGTAATAAGATACAATACAATACATTATTTTTCATACATTTTTCATGATCTAGCTGAGGCGGGCATTCCCATGCTCAGCTTTATAAATACATTTTGGTACATAGAACAGACGATCGTCTGATGCTAGACTGATAATTCTCTGCCAAATTTATCATCCTTTGAAAAGGATGATCATCTGCTGCAATGATGTACATATCAAATGTCTTTATGTCCTGAATATATATCGCAGCCCGGATGGATGAAACTAGATCCGGGGTCTTCAATCTCTTCCGATCTTCACTCGATGTGCAAGTCGTTCCATGTGAGAATTTCTTGAAGTCGAACATGGAAAGACATCGCTTGATTACCGGTCAATAATGTAAACCGTTAACAAGCACGAGAGGAATCACCGATAAGGATGATGACCCTCAAGGTACAGCAGTACAATCTACATGGTGGGAATAAAGGACTTGGCGTCGACCACCATGCAAAATCTTCTGGTCAAAGGTCATTGATGTATACCTATCACCGGAAGTGAGAAACTTGCCATTGAGGCATGCAAGCTTCAAAGTACTGAGGGGGGTGTTCCTAGATCAACTCCTTGGATAATGAGCTGATGTCGACAAGGAGCGATCCGTCAAAGGAGGGCCTTAATGAATCCCACATCAGTGACACGGAACGGAGCTAATGATTATGATGAGGTGAAAACAAACTGTGATGTATGATTCAGGGTGACGGTCATGAAGTGGATGAAGGATAATGTATGGCAGTGGGTGGAACACGGTTGACTCTTTACAGAACCACATCTCTTGAACATATAACGACACTGATGTGATGGATTGGTAGCATTACCCCAATTGTGGATGGTGTGGCGAGGACCATGATTCTGCGACCGGTGAATGAAACAACCCAACCCGAAGTGCTACGGAGGACAAAGTGTCATGTTCAAGAGCGACTTGCTACCATTAATACTGTGAGGTTCTCCCAATTTTTCCCCAGTCATTGCTGACCAGTACCTCTTTATTTTTGTCAAGCTTGAGGAGGATAACATATGCTTGTTCTATAACCTGCCCTTCGGGCAAGCCCATCGCTATGTTTTAACGAGCCTAGCGATAGGGAAACTCGTTCTCGTCTAAAGACAAGTTTGTCGCTATTTAATCATTTTAACGAGTCTAACGACAAGGAAAACTCGATCCTTTTCATTTTTAGAGAGTCTGAAAAGGTACGAAAAGTTAACTCCAAGATTCCTTTTTCGTCATCTAATCCCTTAAGTCCGAAAAAGTATAAAACAATACAGAAGGGATGAATTTTCGGTTGCTTTAACGAGCCGAACAAAACAAGCGCTCGATCTTTTTGTGCAATAATCCCTCAGGTCCAAAAAGATTAAAATCTAGAGGAGGGATAGCTTTCCGGTCGCTTTAACGAGCTGGAAGGCCAAAACTCGGCAAACTTTTCATATTTTACGAGTCAGTGAAAAGAGCTCAAAGAAGACTCGTCTTTTGAGGAACGAGTGATGAACAGGGGTAGCAGCAGATTCCAGGTACAGGTTGGAATTCTCCAATCACGGCAGTGTCACAAGGATGGCTAAGTGAAATCACTATTCGCAGCTGTTCCTCAAAATGGGTAAACAAACATATGGAGGTGAACAATTGGCCAAATGAACAGATGGAGGTGATGGCATATAAACACGACCAAGGGCTTTTAATATGGCTTTCAAAGGTTACATTTCTCGAGGTTGTTTACCGGTTCATTTTTTCTGGATGAGCTTGAACTGCTAGGGAAAGATTGCTCACAATTTACGTTTATTTTTTAACGAGCATGAACTTCTGCACAAAAACTGCTCGATTCTGGCGTTTATTTTTTAACGAGCATGAACACTGCTAAAACTGCTCGATTCTTGCGTTTATTTTTTAACGAGCATGAACACTGCTAAAACTGCTCGATGATGCCCCCAGCATGCAGATGAGGCACATGTCCCCTAAATCACAAGGGGACATTTCATTTTTTAATGAGGTTGACATCGTAAAGAACTATCCTCTTTTACTCCTTATTTCATTTTTTAAACGAGGTTGACTTGAGAAAGGAACTATCCTCGAAACTTTTAGATCCATTAAAAATAGAAGGCTTCATATCCCGTTGCATCCAACTCCGCAAGATTACTTGGCGGTGGTGGGGTAAAAGTGCCCATTAAAGGAGGGCCTTTTGGGAAAATTACTCCGATATATTGGATAGGATGATTGCTTCCATGGATTGATGGAATGCTTCTTGTGTTGGATGGCGGCTCAACTTCTGTCGAAGTTGTTGTCGAACTGCCTGGTCGACCTTTTCTTTCGCCATTCAACGGCTGTGGATTCCCACGGCTTTTGTTTAATGTTGAAATTAAAGCATCATCTTGGCGCTTAAAACTTGACAACATCATGACTTGTGATGGGGAAGCATTTCCACTGTCAACCAGATTTTGACCTGGGTTAGGAAATTGATCACTTGACACAGTTGAGGTATGAGGACTTTTAAAGAACCTCTTTAGCTCAGCTTTGAATGGGCAATCCTTAGTGTTGTGATCTTTGTCATCGCATATTTGACACGGAAACCGTTTCCTATTCTCAGGAGGGTTTGAAGAATTTTTCCTAGGGGATAACCCACTTTGTTTATTCTTCCTCCCTTTGTTTTGATTCTTCTTGCTTCCTGGTTGATTGGTTTCTTTGCCCTTATCTGTCGATACGGCATTTACTTCCGAAGCAAGAACTTCTCCATGCACATTTTGATTGGAATCCTTACGGGCTTTCTTTTGATTGGTCCTTTTCGGATTCGTGTTTGCCGTGCCAATCACGCCACCGCCGGCATGAGAGTCACTATTTGATTTAGGAGGAGGAGGGATTGAAAACTCTGGTCTAGGGGCATCTGGTATTTTGTCATAGAGCATGCCGGACTGAGTATATACTAAATCCAAGTATTGTGCACGAGCGATAACTTGCTCTTCTGTTACGACTCCTCCCTTTGCTACATCTTCCGTTATAGCCGGAAGTAATGACTTTATAAACCACTCAGCTAAAAGCTGATCAGGAACGTATGTTTTAACCATTCTTCGTCGACGTCGCCACTCATGTATATGATCTGATATATGAGTTGCGGTTGTCTGTTTGAAGTTAGTCAATATCTCTGTTCCTGTTTCATACCTTATTGGTAATTGAAAGTGGGTCAAGAATGTCGTGGCAAGGGAGCCAAAATTGTCGAACGAAGCTCTAGGCAATTCTATATACCATTTTGCCGCTGGACCTGTCAATGTCCTCTGAAAGAGGCGAAGCCTTATCGAATCTTCATTCAAAGTGTTCGACGAACACTATAGATGAAATGTCATCACATGATTCGACGGGTCTTCACCTGGATTTCCATTGAATTTAGGAATGTCGGATGGAAGTTTGTGTGGAATCACTGGCCACCAAGGGGCGTAAGCAATTGGATCGTTTGTTAACCGATGTAAATCAGGCAACTCTAAAGTCGCCACGAATGGTAACTGCTGGTTCAAGTTAGGTGAAGCGTAACCAGGATACGATGGAATCGCCTGAACAGTCGGTCTTTGCATACCAGCATAATGGAGTTGATGTTGGTATGATGAATACGGTTGATGGACTTGACCACTATAAAGTGGTTGATTTCGACCATTTTGAATATATGGTTGTCCAGTATTCGCAAATATTTGCTGTTCAGAACCTTGGTACACTTGTTGGAATTGCGGCTGTTGGTATTGCATTATCCACGGTTGCGACACCATGGGTTGTTGCGCTACACTAACCATTGGACCAAGATGTGGGGTAGTTGTACCCAACTGTACTTGTGTTGTCCCACCAGTAGGTGATTGTGGTTGGGTCGCAGGGTCAAGGGGCTGTTGCATGAGAACCTGAGCAATCTGAGGTTGACATACAACAGGCATTGTTTGAACTTGCGACACGGTCACAATAGCCGGTGTAGTTGGGATGTTTGTCACAGGTACACACTGTCGCATAGAATATACAACTCTCGGTGGCTGGGATAGCACAGGTACCCAACTACTCGTTGCAATTCCGCCGTAACTTGAATAAGGTTGAGAGCTCCCGTATGGGTACTACCCCCCATACGGTAGCAACCCAGAACTCAAGGCAACTGCCTGTCTTGGAGGACTGGATGGCCTAATTAGATTCCCAAAAGGGTCAATTTGATGAGCCTCACCATGAGAGTTATCAGACATTACTCCAGAACAAACAGGAACAGACCATACTGTCGAGATAGTCTCTTGGTGGACTCCTTCTAGCGACTGCGAGCTAGTTGGGACAGATGGTATACCGGCGAACATTGTTGGATTTGCAGCAGGTAATTCTGCTGTCGCCGTGTCATTCGACACAGTCCTAGATGTCGATGGTTGTTCAGTCATTTTTAGTCTATCCAATTGATCACCTAGTGATTCTACAGGAACTTCCACTGGTGATGGACAAACTTCTGTTGTAGCAGGAAATAGAGTGACCCCTACTCCAAATTGAATTGGAGCGGATACTTGCGGTTCCTCTATAATTTCCTCTATCGCAATCAGACCAGGTGGAAGAGGAAGACCGTCAGGTCCGAAAAAGATTTCCGGTGCCGAAGAAGGGGTTGTATCGACCGCGATGGATGTTTGAGGAACAAAACTCTCTGGACCGGTTACAGCTGGAACTGGTTCAGTCATACAAGTATTTGCCCCCAGACTAGGATCAGTATTACTGTCCCTCTGTGGCGATTGAACTTCTTCTATTGAGGCAGGGTTTCTGGAAATGTTTGGAGTGACCAGAATCTCAGATGTTGTTGGAACGCTTGTTCTAACTTTTAAAGGAGATTTTGAACTGGTTCGACGAGCTCGCTTTGTCCGGATTGTTTTCGATTCCGGAGACAAAGACGGTTGACTCGCAAGCCTTCGAGAACGACAGATATTCAATTGACTTTCTTCCACGATTGCGGATTACTCGATCAACTAAAATATAAAGGGGAAAGTTTGTGTTTCCGATTTGAATGAATTTTATTAGACGCTTTTAAACATAACTTTGCTTTTTCATGTTTTAAGAGTCGAGAAAAAGCTAAAGATGACTCTAATCGCCTTCGATGTATTAACGAGCCCGAAGTGACAAATGCTCGGTTGGACCTTTTCAGTTATAGAGTTTGAAAAAGGCCAAAAGAAACTGCTCTGGAGATCTAGGCAGAGGGTGTGCCAAACCTTTCGCGAAACCACAGAATACGTTTTACGGTACGGGTGGTCGATCTTCGTGAATGCTGTGTTCACTGCATCGCGATCAGTAGGGCGGCCGACACGGCTTCCTATGGATAAAAGATAATTGCCTATAGGGGTCTCCCAATATATACGCGACGGTACGTGGGAGCACAAGTCCGTATTAGTGCCACCGACTCTCAGGAGGAATCACCCACCTTCGTAGAGATCGACAGTCACTATGTTTAACGACGCCGGAACACGTCTCTACCTAGACCTCTAGATGTTTGCGTTATGTTTCAAATGCGTTGTTAGGTTCATTCAGTATATTTTAAGTTGATATTTTTAAAGTTTGCCTTTCAAGGTTCACCACGAGATGTAAATGACAAATTCCTAAATGCAGCCTAAGATGAGAAGCAAGCTTTTCAAATCTTTTTTGACTGATGAAAATCTTAACTACTGAGGGAGAAGAAAAGCAAATTCTTTTCACACAGTTCATACAGCACAAACTAATGCACTTTCTCCTAAATCATCATGCAAACTTTTTCAAATGCAAAATGCACAATGCATGTATTTTCTTTTCCCTTTCTTAATGTGGATGGATTACAAAAAGAAAGTGGTTATATAACTTTGATTTCGATTTAAAGCGAAAGTAAACAAGTTTGTCCAAAATCAAAAGACGCCTTAAGATTCACTTGCTTAATCACTGGAAATACATGAAATCAAACCATACTAACGAAAGTAAAATGACTAATCAGCTATGGACAGCAAACAAGCTAACTCTTTAGACCAGCAAAACGCCTAACACAGGTTCAGATCTAAGAGGCCAAAAGCATGACTAGTTTACTCTTCGTTATGGGAAATTGTAAATGAATAAGAAATACAAAGAACAAGTACAATTTCGTTATATAACAGAGGCGGAATGATGGCAAGTAATATTGGTTTCAAAACAGGCACAAGACTGACACCTAGCAGCAAAACTAAGTGAAAACAGGCAAGAGAAAGGAGGAAACCCCAAATGCACTAAGCAAATTTGGGTCAACGCAGGCTCTGCACAGTCAAACTGGCTCTCAGCGCAGGTAGCTAGTTCGGGGCCTGCGTTGCAAAGCAGGTAGCCTGTGTACTACCTGCTTTGGAAAACGAGAGTTGCGTTTTCACAGTTTCCGGGTCATAATTTTCTCAAAAATGCACGGTTTTTGCTCAAATCAGAAGCAATCAGTCAAGCACACTCAAAGGGATGATTTAGAAGGTGCAAAGCTATCACTAAGAGCTTACAAGGATCTTTGTAGATCAGCTCTTCAAATCATGAATCTGCTCAGACAATGAGCAAGAGTAGCAGCCCCTCTACTTCGCTTTTGATATAGTCAAAAGCTTTTCGATTTGGTACTCTTTAGTTCAGGAAATGAATAGCAAAAATACTACAAACACAATCAAACGGATACGATCCCCAGTGGAGTCGCCAGTTTGTTGTAGGGAAAAGTATCCGACTCGGATGACCCTAACCCACTCTAAGGGTGACAGTTCCTTAGCAACAACTGTAAAACAAACTACTGAAGGTTTACTTCTTTATGAAAGCAAAAGAGGATGGAGAGAGCACTAACCGTTGCCTTGCGCTTAATGTCGAATCCAAACTCTTCTCTTTGGCCGCTTGCTCCTAGCTCTTTGTCCTTCTGCTCGCCCAGCTGCAATGAGATCCTGCACAATGACAAAGAAGGAAACTACAAGAGGCATGCAATCATAACTGGTTCATGGATTAGTGTAAACCAAACATGCAATCATCACAATACATAATTGAAACAAGAGCATATAGAATAACCTCAATAGCTTTTATTAATGAAGAAATAAAGGTTCTGAGAGGATTACAACCATTGCAGGCTCCAACCCAGCAACACCTCCCAGCAGAAAGAATTGCTCTTCTTCACCTCTCTCAAACAATCACCCAATAACTCAATGATGAAACCAACAGCATATCATTACTTTGCACAAAATTCCAGCCCCCAGAGCTCATAGGAGAGAGCTCAATATATAGATGAATTGAGAAAGGATGAGTCAGCTTGCAACTGATGTGTAGCTGCCTTGTGTCCTTTCTCTCTTCAGTTAATCTTTAGTTGATCTTCAGTTCTTGAGTCCACTTGGTGAACCTTGCTTCCACTTGGAGAAACAAAGCCTCTGACTCATCACAAGGCGAAATACCTGATCCAAGTGTCATTTTTGGAAGATTCCAAAGCAATGACTCACTGTGCCACATGTCCAAACTCGCCCAACGCAGGTGGGCTTTGTTCTACCTGCTTTGCAACGCAGGTACACCATGGAGCAGTTGTGTTTTAGCGCAGAAACCCAGTGGAGCACCTGCTTTGATTTCAGGATTGCTTGTTTTTGAGTGTTTTCAGGTGGAGAACTGATCTGAGAGCTGTTGGTTTGCTGACCTTGTTCCTCTAGGGGTAGGAACATCATGTTTAGGGAACTTTGGATCCCTTGGATTATTGACAATTCATGCTTGTTGCTGTAAGGCACAAAATTGTCTATAACAGAAGGGAGTAATGAATTTAGGTGATGGGGATTTAGGGATTAGTGAAAATAAGGGAACAATAGGAGGAAGACAAAATCTTGGTGGAAAAACAGTGAATTGTAAACCTGGCTGCAATTGGCTTGAGGATCTTTTAGAAGTAGGTTTTGAAAATTTTTATTGCAACCACTATCAGCCATAAACCACCGTCTTTTACCATAAAATTTGATGCAATGGCAAGATAGCAAGCCTACCTGACAAATCTAGGAAAAGCATTAGCAATTTGGCGAAGTTTCCAACAGTTTTCGGGGTTGAGGCTATATGCGCCGCGCTCAAAACCCAGTTCGCCACGTCCTTTGTGTGCGTTGCGCCCGTTAGAATTTACACTGGGCGGAAATCCCCAGTGCGTCGCGCGCTCTATGTGCGCCGCGCCGCCTGTTATATGCGCTACACCGGTTAGCTGCGGGCCAGTTCTCTCCAAAACACCCAATGCTCTCACAAATTCGCCTTGAAACATTTTTCTCCAACCTTGGCATGCAAAATGACCTTCATCTTCATTGGAAAAACTTTATATAGACATCAATTTGATTTCTGTCTCTTCAAAAACCCACTTTGTAATGTTTTGCAATTGACACTTTTTCACAATTAATAGAACTTTGACCTTTTTGTTTCCTCCTTGATTTTTGGTTGAAATAATGAATCTATTGGCAATTTTTTGCAGGGATAGCTGACATGGAATTTGGCAAAGGAGACCAAGGCTGTGCCTGGAGAATTCAAGAACTGAAAATATTGAAAAATTATTACAAAAATCGAAATGTTGACTTATCTTCAAAACAGAGTTTTGAAGAGAAGTCATAATCCATCCATATGACGATAAGAATCTTTTGAAATAACAACTTATCAAGGACTTCCCTCTGGCATGTTGGCTTTATTAGACTTTGTCAAATACCAAATTGACTAACCCTAGACCTAATGACTAAAATGACTGTTATGACCTAGAAACTGCAATAGGACTGCAAATGACTTTAAGATTCGATTTTTATGGACAGACCTGAGCCAGCAGTGCGAAGAATGAGGGGGATGAATGAAAAAAGCCCTTCCGTCAGATTTATGTCATGCTCTTAACGAAATGCAACTAATCGAAAGCGATGGGACACCTAAACATGAAATGCAAAAAGAGTTTTGATCTCTGATGGAGGGATGACCAGACCGACTCTAACAACCTGCATCTGAAAAAGAAAGATAATGCGTCATGATAAACAATGATATTTTTGGATTTGATGTTGTCTCGTCATGAGTGATTGCAGATACAGGTACATGGATGATACATGGCATGACGACGAACAAGATGAACAAGGAGCGCATGCAAGGAGACTTTTTTCGCGAATGGACAAACACATGGTGTATGACAAGTACAAGTGAAGGAGAGACATACACGTGCAACATCAAGCGAACACCAAGACCATCGAAGACTCTGCACACCTTGTCATGCGGAGGTGAAGTTATGATACACCAAGAGCACATCCATCACTCAGTAGCACTGCATCTCGACATGGACACCACCAGCAGCATGAACACACTAGCTCTGTCGTGTCGATTCATGTCATGATTCATCTCAGCCACATCACTACTGTGGGCCATACGGTTGTAATCAATTTAATGTAACATGGAAGTCCAAGATACCCACATGTAAAGTTGAAGAGTCATGTAAGTCAAACAGTGATGAAAGGAGATTTTGGGGTAAGGCCAATTTCCCCTTTCATTTACAAATTTCAATCCTGAGGCTTGTGGTTTATGGCCCACAAACCTATTGGAAGCATTTAAATATCACTTTGGCCTTAAGGCCGGGACCATACACTTATTCAGATTTTTCTTTAAAACCGGGACCACATCACTTTAATGCAATACAAAGGAATACACGAGAAAACCCGTAAGGCTCAACTTCAAATAATAATACACTCGCACTTATAACCTCATTGGGTCCGCTCCTCATTCCTTTCAACAACATTACTCCTCCTCCGATCTCCGATCGGCTTCATCGGCATTGGCCCATCGCATATCGGCATTCCACCACACCGTCCGTGAGTCCTTCACCTCTACGATTAAATCACAACCATCGATTTGGCACTCAATTCGATGGTTGTTGATTCAACCGATCAACAAACTTGCTCAACAGATCCTCCACCGTTGATCTATACTTTGCGGATCCAATGGTCCACGATGATTTTGGGTAGACAACAAGCACAAGGATTAACCACCTGATAAAGCGGTTTCCTCTCTCCTCCTCGCTGCTACGTGTCGCTTGATGAGTGGAATTGGGTGCTCACCCTTCAATACCACTTATGGGTTTGAGGCCACCTGAAATACCACTTCCACTGTTTAAAACCACTTCTTCGCGAATTAATGCCCTCACATCTCTGTATGTGATGAGCGTCGATTTATAAGATCCAACGGATCTTATGCATCATTTCTCCAACCTCCTCTTGGACCTGATCTCCCCTGCGATTGATGGATTTACGCCTTTCTCGGGATTCCTGCCATACTTTGGTAATACACGACACAATAGTTAAATCGATATCATTGGATTGCCATCGATCCCACAGTCATCGATGGTCGATCAACACACTTACAAACAGGATTTAAGCCCTCAACTCATATATACACAACATAACTAAAAAGGACATAATACACAGACACTCGGAAATCCATAGAACACATAATCTATTCATTATACAATATTAAATACAGGTTAAGGCATTTGAGCCTTAGAACAAGCTCCCAATCGATTACATTTTGTCCACTCGGCTTACAACTCTCTATCTCTTACTGTCTGTCTCACAATATATATATAGAACACGCAAGTTCATTGTTACAGGATTATTGGATCAGATCACTTAAAGGATCTAATCAATCCTCTCCTTGATTTCCTCAATAACCTAAATCTCTCTATTTGTATACATATGGCAGATTACATTTAATTAAGTCCATCAAACTAGCTCTATTATAACATAAATTTGTCCCCTGTTTTGCTCCGATGGCCCACGTCCTCCTTGCTCCACTTTGGATTCCTTGTTTAATGAAGAGTGTCAAATGCTCCTGCATCAAACAATCATGAGGGAAGTCGAACAGTCACAAGGGTCAGTTTCACCCCTGTCTATATATACTCCTCATTTATACATGCAAGAGACTTTTCACCTTGGCTCCTCCTACATAGCCTTGAGGGTTTGTAGTCTTTTCTTTGAGGAGCGAGCAGTGGCTCCAATGCCCCGCTATCGGAGATAGTGACATAATGGTGTACCGATGTGTCAAGTAACTTTCGCTTAATTCAAAAGCCTGATAACAGGCCAGCACGTTTTCTCACATGTATTGTATTTGTTTGTAAGACTATTATTCGGACACTTTTAATGCATGTTGCTTTAAACTGTATTAATACAGTTGAACTATTTTGGTTGTTCTAATACATATGCTTTATGAAAATGTGTAGCCCCAAGGGTTAGCTCAATCGGTCAAGTCGGGGCCTCGCCAATGGGAGGTCACAGGGTCGAAACCCGAAAGCTCTTGGGGTTAGGTCTGTGGTGACCGAGGGGTGGACCCCCTTCGGGTGGGTTCCACCCTGATTTCTCGAACCTGGAGTAGCGGATCAACTGACCAGGGTCCGTGAACGAGCTGGAAAAAAAAAAAAAAAAAATGCTTATGAAAATGTGTTGTATAAGTTATTAATGTTGTCTCACCTGTGTGGGCTATCCCGCTGGACACTCGACAGAACCATTCTCATAAACTTGTTATAACGACCATCGCACTCATGTGGACTATTACTTTGGGTGTTGTATGTGTTATCTGTTCACTGTGTGTTTGTGATTACCGCATTCGTGTGGACTACTCTTCCAGAAGTTGCACATGTCTTGTTGTGTTCTGTGTCTCTGACAAATTTGGTACTATTCCCTTTCGACTTGAGACTCACTTCCACCCTCTCCCTCTGCGGTGAAAGAAACTCGACACAAGTAACACTAAGCACTCACCAGGCACACGGACCTCATTGTTCGAAGACAAAGCATTCCACTCTCATGTGCTAACAAGAAAGAGCTAAGGAAAACCTTTAGGATAATGGCAATCGAGCCATCATACCGGATTGGACTCCTACACCAAATGGTGTGAGGTCTAGTTAGGACTTCATACTGGGGAGATCCCCTAAATGTTGGCGGGTCCAACACCATCAACATTTCTGTCGCTAGAAAGAGGGTCGCCATTTTTTTATGGTTGAATTTCCTCTCACCCTCACTCATCAATCATCTAGTCAAGGCAGTATCTCGCACTCCATCTTACCTACGCGCAACTCTGAAGCTGGTTACTCCTCACCTCCTAGACATGAACACAAAATTTTGTATCAACACCTTCGCTCTGTCCGTCCCATCACTCGTCAGTTCGTGAAGGAAATTAGACTGATCCTAGGAATACAAGATCTTCCATACGCATCAAGGAAGCCAAAGACCACTCCCACAAGAGTTGTGGTATCATCAATGGAAGAAGCAGTTATTTTCACACTCGAAGGTCTGGTAGAAGTTGTTGAGAATGGAGAGGAAACTCCAATATTCCAATAGGGAGAATGAAACACCCTCATGATCTTGGGCTCAGATTCTGATATAGGAGGTGGAGGGGAAGGAAGAGGAGGAGGCGAAGGCATAGACGAACCAACAGACTCAAAATTGGAATTGTCATATTATGAAGAAGAGGAGGAGGACAAAGAAGAAGAAGACATGGTTGACTAAAACTTGGAACGAATGACTCAGGGACCATTGGCTCTCCCGGGTGCTTTGCACAGGATGCCAAAGCATTTGGAGAGAATTCTCACAAAGTATGAACCTGACAGGGTAGTGAAGGCAAAAGATCACTTGGACAATTTCTACCTACAGCTGCAGACACTTGAGGTACGGTAAGACGACGTTGCATGCAGACTGTTTCCATGTACCTTGGATGGCCACACAGTATTGTGGTATCACAAACTTCCTGTCAACTCCATCCATAACTGGGGTATGTTGAAACACATTTCTGGAAAAAAATTCTGATGACAACACCCCAGCCATGTTGCTCAAAGAGTTGGGCAGTCTAAATATGGAGGCGAAAGAAAAGCTAAAATATTTCAATCAAAGGTTTTTTCACATATTGAACAAGTTTTTAGTGGACACGAAACCTCATGACTACATCACTTTCGACTACTACACATTTGCACTTCCAACCATCATTGCGCAGTTCATCAAGCAAGCTGTGAAACCAACATTACTAGAAAATTGTGAAGAGGCAATCATTGTAGAGAAGGACTTGCGCGCGATTGGAGTCATCAAGGATGATGCACCAACGAAGGACTTCAGAGACGCGAGCAAGAAGCCCCAGCCTATGGCGAGCAAGGGTAAATACAAGGAAGCAAGTGATATTCAAACCCTTACTCGTCTTGTCAAGAACTTGACAACATAAGTGTCTAAGCTCAAACAATGAATGATCAACACATCTGCGAGCAATCGGTCGCCAAGACAACAGAAAGGAAGCATTTCATAAGGAAGACACCACTTCATGGCTAAAACTGCGCAGAGATCTAGTTCAATGTTCCAGTTAGAATAGTGCGCAAATGATGGATTTTTCTCATTCCATGAAGACGATAATCTAGAAGGATCTTGTTCAAAACGGAAATGAGTTGTAGGCTCAGTATGAAACCTCACACTAAACGTAGTGAGAAGTACGTAGTCCCAGTCGAGAGAAAGATGATGACGAAGATGTTGCACCTGATGAGGCACCAAGCACTGGGCAGGTGATCAACATGTATCAGTGCTCGCAAGCAGCATAGAAGACAAACACTGAGAAGCAGCCCCAAAAGAAAAATGGTCAATACAATCTCAGAAGTCAAGGGGCTCCCCCTACATTTGAGGAAATGTGAAAAAATATTGAACTATTGAGGAAGGTTGATCCACTAGCCACCCAAAAGCAGAAAACACAAACCAAGCCCGAGAAGATAGCAACAGATAAGAGTACATCCATGAGTATCAAATACAGAACACTTCGCCAGATAGTACAAACACTAGTCTGACCCCGTACATCTTGGTGATACTACCCGCTCTTGATTATAAAATTGTGGAAGACATGAAGAAAACTCGTGCAAACATCAGTTTGTTCGAGTTGGCTAAGATTCAAAGTCAGCGGGATATTCTGCTACGCGCACTAGGGAAAACATCTACAGGAAGCACAACCTCTACTAGCAAGGGAGAAAGCACATCTCTTGGTTCACTCACAATTGTGCTCAACACACTCCGGATGGAAGAAGCAAACTATTTTTTCCCTCCATTCTTGCTTCATTTGAAATATTTAACTACAATGTTCACAACTGTTTGGTTGATTCTAGCACATCAGCCAACGTCATGTCGCTCCACATTGCCAAGAAAATCAATGCGCAATGGAGCAAGACATCTACATGGATCATCCAACTTGATCGGACATGCATACCATCCATTGGTGAACTTCGGGATGTGATCATCCGACTATCTCATGACGACAAAGTTCATCAGTGCATAAACATTGTTTTTGTGGAAATACTGGAAGCATATGGCTTACTGCTTAATAGAGACTGGTCTAGAAAGTTGAATGGGTACTTTGCTACAGACTGGTCACACTTTTGGCTTCCGTATCAAGGAAACATAAATCATATCTGGGTGTTTTCCGAAAGATACATGAGGCATAACATCACTCCCATCAATGGTGAGAACGAACCGTTGGCCTTCGCAAAACTCATGTTCGGCAACTGCCTCTTGGAAACAACATTGGGGTGTTATCTCGCACAGCCAGCTCCAACCCCACCAGACATGCAATTGGGTATCCTTCCTTGCCCAACTGATGTCAATGAAACTTGTAGAGCACATTGTAACATTAGTAGTAGTACCAGTACCAGTACCAGTGGCAGTAGTAAAAGTGCGTGGAACGGTCCGTTTACAGATGAGTTATAGACCATGTACTTCGACATATCAAAGACACAGGATGGATCTGGAGCTATGTGTGTCTTGATCAACCCAAGGAACAAGAAACATTTGATCTCGAGTCTCTTGGAGTTTGAGTGCACAAACAACATTGCTGAATACGAAGCACTCACGTTAGGCTTGCAAAAGGCCATCAACCTCAACGTTGTTGCATTCAAAGTGGTAGGTGATTCAGAAATCATGGTGTGGCAGGTACGTAACACCATACACTATTTATCACCTCATCTCAAAAGCTACCAACAAGAGGTATGGTGACTGATCTCTAACTTCCAATCATTTAATATCATTGTTGTGCCAAGAACGCATAATGCAGTTGCCAATGCTTTAGCAAACACAGCTTCTAGGATGTCACCGCTTAGGGATAGATTTACTGTTGAAATTTTGTACAAACTTTCTATCCTTGATAACATAACTAATCTACGTGTTTTTTTATGATGGTTAACAGATACTGCACTTCATGGCCAACATTGATGTCTTCAAGGACGCAGCGATTGACGAAGACGAGCACGAGAAATCTCTGTAAGCTAGGGTTGATGACAAGAAAGGAAACCTCGCCCCCAAGGGTGTGGTATCTCTAGAAAAGCTCTATGACTTGCAGAACCACTTTTAGGGGCCAAGGAACAGCAAAACCCATAGCTCCACCATGATGCACAAACAGATAAACTTGGGAATGAAACAACATCTGAAGTTTTTCAATCTTGGTACGTGTTGCACACAACAGGAGCGGCAAGCTTTTGTCCGCTTGTTCAAACAGTATCGGGATGTGTTCACATGGACATATGATGATCTCAAAACATATGACACGTGAATAATCCAACATGTCATTCCAATCAAAGAAGGGGTCAAGCCGTTTCAGCAAAAGATGAGGAAAGTACATCCGTTGTTTCAATCCCTCATACAAAAAGAGTTGACCAAGTTGTTGGATGCACGGACCATATACAGATTTCATCATTCCACATGGGTTTCTAACCTTTTCCCTGTACGTAAGAATTCTGGGAAAATATGCTTGTGCATCGATTTCCAAAACTTGAACCGTGCCTCGGACAAATACAATTACCTCATGTCGTCTATGGAGCATATTTTATAGACAATATCTGGGGCAGAGATGTTTTCCTTACTTGACAGGTTATCAGGATATAATTAGGTCCTAGCTGAACATGATTGACTCAAAACTACCTTCCGTACCAAGTGGGGTACGTTCGCACATAGATGAATGTCATTTGGGCTCGTGAATGCAGGTGCAACCTTTCAGCGCACCATGGACATCGCCTTCTGTGAACTCATCAGACAGCACGTAGTGGTGTACTTGGATGACATGACTGTCTTTTCAAGAAAACAGTTAGACCACATACGCCATCTGAAGAAAATATTTGAGCGATGCCGGAAATACGGGATTTCCTGAATCCCAAAAAGAGCGTATTTGCAGTGTCTGAGGGGAACCTCCTTGGGCACATTATTGCTAGAAGCGGAATCAAGGTTGATCAGGACCAAGTTTGGACCATCACACAGATCCCACACCCAGCCAGCAAGAAAGTAATGCAGTCCTTATTGGGAAAGATAAACCACCTCCATAAGTTCATCTCAGATTATGCACAGATAGTAAAACCAATGCAAGACATGATCAAGAAAGATGTAGTCTACAGCTGTGGTAAGAGGGAAAAGAATGCATTCACCTGTATTAAGCAGGCTATAGAAGAAGCGCCTACAATTTACAGCCCAGATTTCGACAAAGATTTCTTGCTATACACCTTCACCTCTGACAACTCACTTGTTGCAGTACTCACTTAGAAGGATGAGCTAAACGATGAAAATCCCATCTCCTTCATGAGTGCAAGCATGTAAGGACCCAAACTCAACTACCCTGCCATTGACAAACAAGCATATGAAGTATACAAAGCATTGAAACACTTTAGACCCTACCTGTTGAAGAACCATTGTATAGTCTATGTGCCTCACCCAGTAATCTGCTCACTACTTGTACAGCAAGAGTTGGGTGAACGACGTGTGAACTAGATGATAGGCTTGCAAGAATATGATCTTGACATCAAGACAATTCACACTGTCAAGGGTCATGGTCTCTGCAGACTCGAAACTCAAGTGGTCCACGCACAGGAGGAAGAAGAAGAGCTCGATGGTTGGGAGTAGGAAATCGAAATGTATGATGTAGAGCGAGCACCACCCACTGCATGTGGAAACTCTTGGTATGAAGATGTGCACCAGTACCTTGAGCATGGCACCATACCCTCTCACTTCTCCATGAGACAGAAGAGGGCACTGCGCCTCAAAGATTTATCCTATCAGTTGGTGCACATAGTGCTTTACATAAATCACAGTAATGGAATCTTATTCCGGTGCCTAGAGGAACATGATTCAAAGAAGGTCTTGCATGATCTGCATGACGGACCAGCCGAGGGCCACTTCACGTGAAATACCACTATGCACAAAGTTATGTGATTTGGTTTCTACTGGCCCACATTGTTCAAGGATGCACATGCTTACACCGGCAAGTGCCCGGTCTATCATCGATGTGCCGACAGAACACGAAGGTCAACATCCCCACTGCGCCCTATTGCAGTGACTGAACTGTTCCAACAATGGGGCTTGGACATCATTGGGGAAATTTTCCCACATTTGTCAAAACATCATTGCTACATCTTGATGGCTACCAATTACTTCATGCGATGGACAGAACTAGTTCCACTCAAGCAAGTGAATGACTAGAAAGTCATCAGCGTCCTCCAACAGAACATCATCTCACGCTTTGGCATTCTGGTATCACTTTTGTTTGAAAATGAAAATTACTTTTCATCTTTGAAGCTTTATTATTTTTCATTGCAATATGGTATTATGCTAAAACACTCATCTAACTATTATCCGCAGGGAAATGGTCTCACCGAATCCACAAATAAAAACCTTATCCGCATAATCAAGAAGACCATTTACTCTCAGCAGCATAACTTGCACTCTACCTTGACAAATGCCTTATGGGTTGACCGCATAACACCCAAACCCTCTCTAAACACTTCTCCATACTTCCTGGTTTATGGGAAAGAAGCCATCCTACCACCAAACATCTACTTTCCTGCGCTCCAATTGTCTCAAGAATCCCAAGGCAAGACTTGTCTGCTAGTTCAGTGTAGGATGGATACACTTCACAAGTTGCAGGAAGAAAGGAAGAAAGCAAAAGAAAAATTTACACTCCACCAGAACCGTATCAAGAGATGGTTCGACATGAATTTTATAGGGAACGCTAACTTCAAAGTTGGTGACTTGGTCTTGAAATGGGACAAACCCCATGAAGACAAAGGAAAACATACCAAGTTCTAGTCCCTGTGGATTGGTTTGTACATTTTCCATGAGAAGCTTAGCCCACACACATACCGTCAACAATCACTTGATGGGAGGATTAACAACCTTCATGTCAACGACCAAGATCTCAAACATTATTTTCAGTACGTCGGGGCCGTGCCCCGCGCCATGTACATAGTCTGTTTACTTCTTGTTGTTTTTATGCTTTGCTTACTATTTTTGTTTCGTTTTGCTTTTTTTTCTTAGTACCATGCTATTTTTGGCTTTGTAAATAAGTGTTGTCCTCTACTAAGTTCTAGCTTTTGAATGAGTATGTAGTTGAGATCTAAAGAGTCTTGTGACACTGCAACACTTGGCTAGTCCTGTGTCCATCTTCTTTGTGCTTGGTTATAACCTTCGCCCTATTATCCTCCACAATATCCCAAGGTTGAGAAAGGAAATCGACGAAGATAACCTCAAACCACTTAGGGTTCAGCAGCTAACCCTGCTAAACCAGAGAGGGCTCTCTCTATAAAGCTCATAGTCAAATATGACTGGAGTGGAAAAATATATTAGGCCAGGTATGTTCAGCGCTAGGTTTTGAAATTTAGGGTTTTTTGGATTAGGAGTAAAAATTAGGGAACTAGGTCAAAAGATCAAAGGCTTCAGCAAGAGATATAAAGGAGAAGGGTAGGTATGCCTTTGTGATACTTGGGGTTTTTTCGATGTAGTGTAGGGTGGAAAATCAAAGATTCAAAATGAGCGTGGCAAGCATGAATTCATTTATCAGAAGACTCAGTATACAAAATGATATTCCTAACCAAACTAGAGCTTAATTAAAAGAATTATGCTTAAAACCTCTTAGGAAGATCACTGAAGAAGGAAGATATGGAAAAGAGACTTGTATATCTTTCATATAAAACTATAACAGAGAGAAAAAATTATCACAGACTCACAACACAAGAATTCCTTAATAATAGTTGCAAGTGTCCTTCGATTTCCTGTAAAAAGTGATGAAATACAAGCTACAAGAGTTTCACTCTTTGATGTTCAACCCTTTCTCTAACTTAGATTGGGTTACATATAGATCAAAATATTGGTTTCCCCTTCTAAGGGGTCAAATCCAACATTCAAGGAACTTCTTACAAGAATATCTCCAACCATACCTAAGACTAGGGAGGTTAGAAACCAACTCCCAATTTGGTGAAAAACTGATTCATTTGACCATAAGAACATATACAAGCATGAATCTACTTAATTTCTACTTTGATAAACATAATTACAACTCAATTCATCATCACAACCCCTAAAATGACAAATTACATCAGAAAAATTCGAATTGGGCTAAGCAAACTGAGAAAAATGAGTTCCAGGAAAAAACATAGCGAATTCCCTGAAAACGTAGCGTGCCTGGAGAAAACATAGCATGTTGCTTGTAAGTGGCTTTTGGAGGGATTCCTAAGCTCCAAATCAAGATCTGAAAAATGATGGAAAACGCTTTGCATGTCTACTACACCATAGAATATTCAAGCACTGAAAAAGACTGCTTCTAGACCTCCAAAAATCATTTCTCCCACAGCTACTCCAAAAACGTAGCGTGCCTCTGAAAAACATGGCAGAAAGGTGTTTTTTTGGTACTTTTTTTACTTTTTGACCTAGAAAAATCTGTTCACATGGATCTCTGGTTACATAACATTAATTTACAGATCATAAGGAATCCAAAAATGTAAAATTTTCGTGATTTGGAGGACTCCAACAAAAACGTAGTGTGGGAAACGCTACCTTTTCTGCGCAAAAACTATGTAAAATTTCCAAAATGCCCAAAATCTTCAAAAAATCCAAAATTTGTTCAAAGTGTTTGAAATTTGTTCCTTGGAGCTAGGTAATGATTCTTCAAGCTATGAGTGAAGCCTCAGCCACCAACTCAATCTTGTTCCACTTGTTTTGTTGAATTAGGGTTTCCCTTAGTTTTCTCTTCAAGTTTTGAATTCTAATTTGGGAAACCTTGTTTCTGGTGTAATAATGTCTATACATGCGCCTTTTCAAGTTGGTGGCACTATTGGCCCTTTTAAGGAGCTTATCCAAGTGGAAATTAACTTTATCCAGCCAATACTCCCTATTTTTCTAAACATCTTGTTCAATGAATTTGTTAATGTCTTGTTGATCCAAAGTTGTAGATGGCTCACTCATTAGGTCTCCTTTCCTCTTCATGCCCTAGGTTCTAGGACTCCTTGGCTTGAATTGAACTTCAATTTCCTCCATTTGCTCTAAACCAATGACTTTCTTACCTTTGCCTGGCTCATCCTCTACACCTATTCTAGATTTTGACATTAGCATTTGATTCACTTTGAGTTGCCTATTTTCCTGTTGCATAAATGTAATAATTAATTTGGCGTTAGCTAAATCATCCTTCAAACCTCTAATCTCATCCTCCTTCTCCATGACAAGTTTCTTCAATGATTTTCCCTGTTTTTCATGAATATGCTCATGGAATGATGTCTCATGGTGATGTGGAAATGCTTCCCTGTCAACTGAAGTAGGCTTGGCCCTTTCCTCTTCTCTAGGAGCAAACACAAGCCTCTTCCCTCTGATGTAGGTCTAAGTGATTTCTTCCCTAGGTGTCCTCTTCACTGAAACTCTGCTAGATGAGCCAACCTCCCTTGGTTTGGATGATGTTGGTGGTGTACTGTGGCTAGTAGGCTAACTAGTAGAAGGCAAAAAAATTGTGGACTGCATGAAGGTTTCCCAAGAGATGTTCATCTGTTCAAGCTGGTGTAGGACAATGATTTTAATTAAAGCATGGTGGTAGAGACTAGCTTGGTGATCACCCTTTCTATTTTTCACTTTCTTTGCCATCTTAACTAAATTTCTGTAGAGGTAGTGAGGTAGGTTGAGAGGCTTTACACTGGTGAAGTGCATCAATAATCTAATATGATACTTATACATTGTTGAAAACCTTCCCTCACATGTAAAATATTTCATAATGAACTTCATTAATGGAGCAAACTTTTCAAGCAACAGTTCGAAAGGAAAAACACTCTTGGGAGCCTCTTTATACTGAATTTTTGTGAAAGCTCTATAGTTTAGAACATCCAAATTTGAGTGTTTGAACCATTTTTCTCCACTATTTGGTATCCATGTAGTTGTAGCTATGGCCTCAGTTTAAATGATGAATTTTAACCCTACAATGTTGACCTTATCACTCCTAAGGTTTGTGGCAAAAAGACTAGTTAACTTGGCATGATATCCTACTTGTTGAATTTTCTCACAAAACCCTAAACAACCCACCTTTTGGAAACATTGTCTAGCAAATGCTGAAGACCTTAATTCTTTGGTGTCAAGTGGCTCAAACCTTGACACCTAACTTCCTTTGTTGTATGGATTCTTTACTCTCTCCATTGTATACAATTGCAAAGCAAAACCCTGGCGTAAGAGATGGGAATAACAGAGTTTTTAGAGGGAGGAGGGGATTGGGATTAGTATATTTAGGTGAGGGAATGAAGGGGTTAGGGAAGAGATATGTGGGTAAGAAAAATTGGGGAGGTAGGGAGATGTGTTAGGAAGTTTAGGGAGGTGGAAAATGATGAAAATAGTGAAGGGATTGCTGTAGGGAATTTAAACACAGTCCTAACCCTAAAACTGCCAAAAACGCAGCGTAGAAGCTAGGGTTAGGTCTAGGGGTTAGGGAAATGAGGGAGGAAGGGTAAGAAAGGTTGTGGGAAGTGTATTTGGGTGTGGAGAAGGGTAGAATAGGTAGTGAACTAGGTATATTTTCTTGCAACCCAAACTATGGATCTCACCCACCAAAAACGTAGTGTGGGGACTGTGGGAGGGTTTCTCCACTGAAAAGATGAAATAAATGTTGATAGGAGGTGGCAAGAGCTTTAACTTACTTTTCAATAGGCTGATGGAACCTTCATTGGCCACAAAAAACCTCTGGATATGTATTCTTTGCCTCTAGAAGTGAAAACGTAGCGAAGGGTCAAAAACGCAGTGTGGTTGGCTGAAAACACAACGTGGAGCTTTGGAGGGGGTGCCAATCACCTTTTGAGAGTGTCCTTCGATGCTTGTTGTACTAAGATGGTCTTTTCTAGTGAATTAGTGCTCAATGCCAATGGAATGAGTGAAATAAATTCTTGTATGGTCTCTTATAAGAGTTAAATTCACTTTTTGCATATGTCATGACATGACATCATCCTTCATTTTGAAACCAAAAGTGAGGTGTTTTTCAGCAATACATTTATGAACTGAAGTAGTACCTCTACCTTTATTACATATGCCTCCTAAGATGCTAACTCCCTCATGTGTGGACCCAAGACCATAAACATGGTTATTTTTAGCTTAAAACGGACATAATGATGACAATTACAAGTGATGACCTAGATCAAGACCTATATGATTATTTGACTGATCCATGACCTGTTAACACTTGAAATATGACATGACCATGATGAATAATGACAACCATGAATGTTGAAAGGAGTAGCACTGACCTAGACACACCAACCAATGATCAAATTTTTTTATTTGAAGACCTACTGAAACCATAAAAAACTTGACCTAGGACCCTAACAAAACTTTGAAAGAGCACGTTTGATCACTGGTGACTGGAAAGGCTGATAGATACTAACACGGTCAATGAAGTCTTAACAGGAAATACTAGTCCTCTGCAAGGGAAACATGGGTCCATCCATGAACCTGTGTCCACACTAGGAAACCTCATACCTATACTAAGCCTTCTACTCTGTGTGCTCAAGCTCATCCAACTAGTGGAAACGGAGAAGGGGAAAATCTAAACAAGCAAACCTATGTCAGAGGTCTTACATGCTTCTCTGAAGGAACAACCTCTTCTACTTTCAATAAGTTGGGATCCCTCTTCCGCCCCAAAAATAAATAAGTGCCTATGCACAGTCCTCTTAAAAAATACAAAGGTGAAAGAAGAGAAAGACTTCCTACACGGAGAGGTGAATCATGCAACTCCACCGAGGTATTGACCAGGCTCGTTGGCAGTGGAGCAATGGATGTGTTCCTGCATGACTCTGTCGAGGTACTGTCTAAGCTTGCTGGCAGCGGAGTAACACCAGAGATGAAAACTTATACTCTGAAAAATTTTAGCTCGCAAGCTAAACTACCCTTCCCAATTTCAAAACGTTGTGATCAAGCTTAAACCTGTTATTGTGTTTGATTGAGTTGGCGAAAGGTGAACCATGTCTATCCATGGGGTAAGTGGGGAAGCCAAAGTAACCCACACAGTGATTCAATACTCCCTGAAAGACCAAGGCGCTGTGTTATCAATGGACCAAAACAGAGAAGTTGGAATTCAACCAGTGTGTCACCAAGTGTTGTAACGCCTGCAACACACTCCAAAATTTTGGCCTATATCTAATTTCAGAGCCTTCCTTGGGCTTTTCCTTGATGTTTGCAAACATGCGAGCTCATCTCGTGAGCTCATGTTGAGTCTTTTCACCCTCCTCACTTGACTGTTCACCAGACATATTTTAGCATGTTGGTCACAAAGTCATGCTTGTAGCCATGGTTTGGCCATGCATAAGGCCCCTCTTTGTGTGTACAAGTTGTATTTGCTATGTAAACATTTGTCGCATTCACACACGGAGTTGTATGCAATGTTGAACAAAGTGTCATCGCGGTTGTTCAACGATCTATCACAAGTGTCGCACTTATCTCTCGCACCCGTCGGTCAATCACACTGAGCGCATGTTGTCTTGATGGTTCAAGGTGTCTTGTCATCAAGTCATGTTGAGTGTGTGTTCACAAAGTCATGCATTTATGAAGTCACTCGTTCACACACTTGGTCATTTTGTTGAAATTCTGTCGACCTAACCACCCTCTAACAGTCAGACCCTTGCTGAGTTGCATTGCACAGTCTCAACCCTCGGTGAACATGTATTGCTGCCCAAAATTGCTTAGAGCTTGAGGCTACCTCCCAAGCAGTCTGAGCTACGCAATCCTAGAGTCAACCTGACTAACTGTCACCCAGAATAGGGCAGAAATTTCTCAACAAGCCATCTCAATCTGCGTTTCTCGCAAGCAAAACCATCAAGCCTCTAGCTGGTCAACTGAAGAGTTTTACCGAGCAATGACCCTGGGCCTCACTCCTCCAAAAAATTGTGCAGAAGCTACCAAGCATGCCCGCTTCCGCTGACTGAAGAAATTGCACAGACATGCCAGACATACACCTGTTGCCTGTCACTGCATTGATCCGGATTTAAACAGGAATGCAAAAAAGTACAGAAATAAACATAAACACGGAGATGTAGCAGAAATAATACTTCATTTCATTAATGGAGAATACTGAGATATGCTTACAAAACAAAAATGGAAATAAACTAGCTCGGGCGATGGTAGCTTATCTCTGAGAAGAGATGTGGCGCCTACCTCCTTTGAACTATCTTACAATGAAGCTCAAAGGCAAATTTATTGTTTAGAACAATGAAAAACCCTAAACATCCAAAAACCTAACCTTAGAAGATGAAGCGCCAAACTATGGGCCTCGTTTTGGGTAAATTGGTACATCAACTTCCCGAGGTCGTAACTTTGGCATACAATCTTCGTTTGACGTGCACAATTCCTTGTTAGAAAGATCTATCTAAGGAATAGTACTTTGGGATGAGTAACATCAATCCATGGACCCATGTTGCTCCCATTTTTCCCAAAAAACATCATTTAGGGCCTCAAAACGGCTCCGAAAGTTCAGAACCCGAAAAACTGCTAAAAATAGTAAATTGTACTACAATTAAGGAAACTGAAAAACTGAAAGAAGGGATCCAAGTGGAATTGGCAGGTGGCCACCAATATCCACCTAGATCATTCCTCCCCCCTTAGGAAGCAATGGTCCTCATTGCATTGAGTTCCTCCATGAGATGAGGAAACTTCTGCTGAACTTGGTCCTTGGTGAGCCACTTGCCCTGGTGAAGGAGTTGACCTGCTTTGACAACTCGATACAGTTGGATCTACTGCTGGCAGGTGTGCTTGATTTGTGTGTCCATGATCCGATCAGTTGCAGCCTATTCCATGCAATCTTGATTTAACTTTGTCGGTGTGAGTTGTTCTGCAATGTCGGATGTGTCTAGTAAAGGTGGAAAGTATGGCCGGAGGTGGTCCACATTAAACACTGGGTGTAGGCCAAGGAATGGGGGAATGTTGAGCTCAAATGCATTGTCTCCCACAGGCTTGGTAATGGTGTAAGGACCATATCGGAGTGGTCTGATTTTCCAATAGGCTTCGGTAAGGCGTTCCTTTTAATGCAACCAAACTTTGTTGCCCACCTGAAACTTGTGTGGCACCCGATGTTGATCATGTCGTTGCTTGTACTTGGCATTTGATTTCTCCAGAATGTTGTGGACCTCCTAGCAGATATGTTGGATGTGCTCAATGAAGTTGTTTGCCTTATCTGTTTCGGATTGGACATGAGCCGAATCTGCTTGAGTAGCTGCAAATGGCATGGCCATATCAATGGGACATAGTGGCTGGAATCCCAAGCCCACTTGAAAAGGGCTATGGCTAGTCAAGTTGTGGAGAGCCTGGTTATAGTTGTGATGAACATAGGAGAGGCTCTCATCCCATGTGTGTGGATGCTTTGAGTTGTACATGCGCAGAATGTGTATAATCATCCTATTGACAACCTCTGTCTGGACATCAGTTTGGGGATGGAAGGTTGTGGACTTAGTGAGTTTGGTGTCCAGCATCAACCGGACACTGAACCAAAATGTATTGAGAAACCTGCTATCCCGATCTAAAATGATATACTGTGGGATCCCAAAGTGTACCCATACTCGTTCAAAGAAGAGTTTAGCAGTGGCTTCTGTTGTGATATTCTTCTTGCAGGCCACCATAATGGCCATCTTTGAGAACCTATCAATGACCACAAAAAAAAGTCGTTTCCATGCTTAGTAGAAGGAAGGCCCGACATTTAATCCATGGAGATGGATTCCCAAGGTCGACTAGGGGTAGGAAGCAAGATATAGAGGCCTTGCTTCTTGATGGTCAGTTTGGCAATGGCGTAGGTAGTGCAAGATCTGATGTACTTCCCGACATCCTGTCGGAGATTCGGCCAATAGAAATACTTCTGCAATACTGCCACCATTTTCTCAACCCCGAAATGCCCCAGCAGCTCGACTATTGTGTGCTTCCAAAATCATCTTGGCACTCTCGCTTGAAGGAACACAAAGGTGACCCAGGTGGCATAACAGGGCATCCTGGAGGTGAAAATCTAGAACATGTTGACCCTCCAAGAGTGTCTGGTATGTGTCACTGAATTCTGGGTCGCTTTTGTAGAGAAGTGGCCAATCATAAGTCTCATGCCCACAAGAGTTGAGCATGGTGGTTAATGCCATGATCGGTGGTCGACTGAGGCAATATGCAACATTATTGGTGTTGCCCTTCTTATACTTGATATTCAAATGGAACTGTTGCAGGTATGTGGACCACTTCTGATGGCGATCATTCTGCAACTTCCCTTAGGTCTATATGAACTGCAGGGGCTGATGGTCTGTGTGGATGATCGTTTCCATCCCCAAAATGTAATGCTTCCATTGTCGACAGGCCTGCACAATGGAATACATCTCTTTGTCATAAGTGGGATACTTCTGGACTGTGTCTAAAAGTGTTTCACTGTGATATGCCACTGGATGCCCGTGTTGAGTAAGGACTGCCCCAATAGCATAGTCAGAGGCATCCGTCTCGATCTCAAATGGTTGTTGCAAGTCTGGTAATGCGAGCACTGGTGCCGAGAAGAGGCGATGTTTCAACTCTGTGAATGCATTATGTTAAGGTACAAACCAAAAGAATTTTACTTTCACTCCTCCCTTGGTGACTTGACTCAAGGGCAAGTGATATGAGAAAATCCCAACACGAACCTGCGGTAGAAGTTGGCGAGACCCAGAACGATGTGGAGCTTTGTCAGAATGGTTGGAGATGGCCAATCTCGAATGAATTGGATCTTGGCTGGATCCATATGCACCCCGTTCATCAATAATGTATCCCAAATACTAAACTTGAGTCATGCCAAAAGTGCATTTCTCCAAATTGGCACATAACTTGTGTTGCCGCAGTGTTTGGAGAACCTATCGGATGTGGTGGAGGTGCTCTTCCCATCTCTGGCTGAAGATCAGGATGTCATCCAAGTATACCACTACAAATGAGATGGTGAATGGTCGCAAGATGCCATCCATTAGCCTCATGAAGGTTGCAAGAGCATTTGTCAACCCGAAAGGCATGACCAACCATTTGAAAAGGCCCTCCTTGGCTTTGAAGGCAATCTTCCACACATCGGAGGGTTCAATTGGTACCTAGTGATATCCTGACTTAAAATCGATCTTGTTGAAATATTTTGCCCCCTTCAGTTGGTCCAGAAGTTCATCAATTTGTGGGATTGGGTACCTATTTCGAACAGTGATCTTGCTCAGCGCCTAATAGTCAATACAGAGTCTCCAAGTCCCATCCTTCTTCTGTACAAACATGATCGGGCTCCCACAAGGCGATGAACTCGGTCGGATGTGACCTTTCTGCAGCAGCTCCTGAATCTGCCTCTTGATTTCATTGTTCTCCATAACTGAGCATCAATAGATTGGTCCATTGGGCAACGGTGCACCTCGGGTCAAGTCAGTGGAGTGCTTGACCTGACAGTGCAGAGGAACCCCTGCGGGGAAGGTGAAGATGTCCTCGTACTCCTCCACGACCTTGTCCATCTATATTTTTCGTGCGGAGGGGCCCTATGTGGAGGTCATGGCCACTGTCTTCTTCTTTTCTTGAGGGCGTATCATTAGGAAAACAAATTTCCTTGTTTTGAAAATGAGCTTACTGCATTGCTTTGCAGTAACCAAAGAGATGGCGGTAGGCGGTGCTACCTCCGGTATCCTATACAAATTATTGCCCAAAGTAACAATAACAGCACGAGGCCTTGATTCATACACAGAATGTCGCTTCCACAAGTATGGTTGGACTAATAATACATCACAAACATCAAGGGTAGCAACGTCACACAATACCTCATCCATGAAGAGCTTGATGTTGTATGAAAGGCGACACTGTTGGCTCACGCGAAGATCCCGTCCTTGGTGAAGCCACTTGATGGTGTATGGTTTTGGATGTGTTGTGGTCGATAAGCCCAGCCGCTTCACGACCTCTACCGAAATGAGGTTCTTTTGCCTCCTGTTGTCGACAATGAACTGTAGCGGGGAGCCCTTTACCCACATCTAGGAGTGGAAGAGGCACTCCTCCTCCTCTGGATCTTTGGGTTCCTCCTTCTGGATCTTCGTGGTGGCAATGGTAGCATTGGGCTCCGCATCGATAATCTGCTTCCCTTTGTCATTCCCCTTGTTGGGTTCTGACTCAGAGTCAGAACATGCATCTGATTCTAAAGCCTTTAGCTCGGCCACCAGTGACTACTTGGCCCAACACTCACTTGTGTTGTGATTGGAGCTCTTATGTAACTCACATCACTTTCCCGTGTCCTTTTTCAACTTCGCGGCGCTGTTCTTTGTTTGTGGCATTGGTGGGTTTTCCTAGGCCGCCTCGCCTTGGCTTTGTCCTTTGTTTTGCAGTTTGAGGGCACCATTCCCTTGCTTCAGTGTCATAGATCCAAAGTCTTACTTCTTTTGTTTAAACTTTTGCTCGATCTTGACGGCATATTGGTATGCCATGTCAAGCGAGGAGATGTTCAGGAATTCTATTTCGTCTTGGATGTACCTGTGTAGGCAGACGTGTATTTGAGTACCAAATGCTGCTCTGAATCCTTGATACCCAACTTTGTGCGAGGGTATGAAAAATATTGGTAAACTCTGGCATGCCTTGGTCCCTTCCCTGCCGCAGCGTGGTCCACCTTATGTATTGATCCTCTTAGCTTCCAACGGGATAGAACTACTCCTTGATGGCAGCCCTGAATGAATTCCAAGTGGGTGTAACTGAAAACAGTGAGGCCATACTTTCATCCTTCTGCTCGCAATAGGTTTCCCACCAGTGCTTGACGTGGGGGGGATTTGAGAAGAGAAAAAGTAATCTTTTCCCGACCGGAAAAATCATGAACAAAAAAATACCCTTCTAGCATGTTTAACCATTTATCTACAGTGTCTGCATCTATTTAACCCTCAAATATGGGAATGTCAAAGTTAACTCGTACCTTAAAGGGTGTGGCACTTCCAGAGTAGCTACTGGAAGTAAATGTGTCGCCCCTGGGTAGCCGCTGAAGGATCTGGGTAAAGTTGTCCATCATCACATTCCTTTGTCGCTCGAGGGCCACTTCGAGCAAGATTTTGATCAGATCTCTTGCCCCCTCGTCTTTCTTTCATTCGCCATGGGAGGTCGTCGAGATTTGCGACGCTGGTCTTGCAAAGGTTCAACCAATTCAAGCCCTAACTCCTTATATCCCGACCTCATTGGGGACATGCAAAGAAAAACAGAGAGAGTAGACCGCTCTGATACCACTGATCTGGATTTAAACAGGAACGCAATAAAGTACAGAAATAAACATAAACACAGAGATGCAGCAGAAATAATACTTCATTTCATTAATGGAGAATACTGAAATATGCTTACAAACAGAAATGGAAATAAACTAGCTCGGGCAATGGTAGCTTATCTCTGAGAAGAGATGTGGCGGCTACCTCCTCTAAAATGTCTTACAATGAGGCTCAAAGGCCTATTTATTGTTGAGAAACAATGGAAAACCCTAAACATCCAAAAACCTAACCCTAGAAGATGAAGCGCCAAACTATGGGCCCCGTTTTGGGTAAATTGGTACATCAACTTCCCGAGGTCGTAACTTTGGCATACGATCTATGTTTGATTGTGCACAATACCTCGTTAGAAAAATCTATCTGATGACTAATACTTTGGGATGAGCAACATCAATCCATAGACCCATGTTTCTCCCATTTTTCCCAAAAAATGTCGTTTAGGGCCTCAAAACGGCTTTGGAAGTTCAGGACCCGAAAAACTGCTAAAAATAGTAAATTGTGCTACAATTAAGGAAACTAAAAAACTGAAAGAAGGGGTCCAAATGGAATTGGTGGGTGGCCACCAATATCCACCTAGATCATGCACTGGCCTCAAAAATTGCACATTTTTGTCAGCCAATCACCCTTTCAGCGGACCTGTTGCTCCTCTTGAAAAATGCGCAGTTTTCATGGGCTGCCTCCCAGCTACTGAGCATCCCACTCAGCCTAGAAACTCCACAAGGATGTCTTGCAGGCCAGCCTCCCAGATTTGCGCAGTTTTGGCCAACAACCTCCCACAGCCCACTGCGAGTGTCCCCGGAGAATCTGTGCAGTTTTCACTGCCACTGTCCCCTTGGTGCTTGCACTGTCTCCCTAGAAAAATTGCGTAGATCTTCCCTCCAGCCGTCCCAGATCCCGCAGACAGTCACTGCTGATCCGGATTGCCCATCTCAGCCTCCTAGTGACCTCTACGCAATTTTCGTGTGCCCGAAGCCCGCATCCCGACCTAAAATGTGCTCTACACAGTTTTAGAGCCTTTTCCTCTCTCCCGGTCACCTGCATCTGAAAATGAAATATAATGCATCATGGTAGACTAAGAGGTTTCTGGATTTGATGTTGTTTCATCATGAGTGATTGCAGATACAGATACATGGATGAGATATGGCGCGACGATGAACGGGATGAACAAGGACCGCATGCAAAGAGACTTGTTTGTGAACGGATGAACACATGGAGCATGCCAAGTACAAGCAAAGGAGATACATGCACGTGCAACATCAAGTGAACACCAAGACAATCGAAGACTTCACACACCTTGCCATGCGGAGGTGAAACTATGATACACCAAGAGCACATCCATCACTCAACTGCATTGTAGCTCGACATGGACACCAACAACAGCATGAACATACCAACTCTGTCGGATCAAGTCATGTCATGAGTCATATCGGCCACATCACTACTGTGGGCCATACTATTGTAATCAATGTAATATAACGTGGAAGTCCAAGAGACCCACATGTAAAGTTGAAGATTCATGTAAAGTTGAAGAGTCATGTAAGTCAAACAGTGATGGGGGAAGTCGAGCAGTCACAAGGGTTAGTTTCACCCTTGGCTATATATACCCCTCATTTATACATGCAAAGGACTTTTCACCTTAGCTCCTCCCACATAGCCTTAAGAGTCTGTAGTCTTTTCTTTGAGGAGGGAGCAGTAGCTCCAACACCCCGTTATCGGGGTTAGTGATGTAATGGTGTACTGATGTGTCTTAGAACTTTCATTTAATTCAGAAACGTAATAACCACCCAGCACGTTTTCACACATGTATTGTATTTGTTTGTAATATTATTCTTTGGACACTTGTAATGCTTGTTGCTTTAACCTGTATTAAGGCAGTTGAACTATTTCGATTTTTCTAATACATATGCTTATGAAAATGTGTTGTATAAGTTGTTAACGTTGTCTCGCTCGTGTGGGCTATCCTACCGGACACTCAACAAAACCATTCTCATAAACTTGTTATAACGATCGTCGCACTCGTGTGGACTATTCCGCTAGGTGTTGTATGTGTTATCCATTCACTGTGTGTTTGTGATTGTTGCATCCATGTGGACTACTCCGCTGGAAGTTGCGCATGTCCTGTTGTGTTGTGTGTCTCTAACAGAGTTGGGACTATTCCCTTTTGACTTGAGACTCACTTCCACCCTCTCCCTCTGTGGTGAAAGAACCTTGACACAAGTAACATTAAGCACTCACCAAGCATGCAAACCTCGTTGTTTGAAAACAAAGCAGACCACTCTCATGTACTGACAAGCAAGGGCTAAGGCAAACCTTCAAGACAATGGCAACCGAGCCATCATACCCGATAGGACTCCTACACCAAACGATGTGAGGTCTAGTTGGGACTTCATACTTGGGAGATCCGCTAAATGTTAGCGGGTCCAACACTGTCAACACAATGGAACCAACAGAGGGAGATACAAAAGTATCTTTAGACACTTGACCTTTTATTGGTAGGTAAAAACTATCATGGGAAAAGCACTAGTGGAAAGAATTTATTGGTAGGTAAAATCTATCATGGAAAATGCACTAGTGGAATGAAGTGATGATCAACACGAAATCCTCTTATGCATAGATGCTCTCCAACTTCAAGTAAACAGAATTGGACAGTAAGGTCTCCTAATGGACAAAGAAGCTAGGCAACTTGGAATTACCTAATTATGAAGAAGAGGACCATCCAATAGCAACAAGTATACTCACACTCACAACATGTTGAGTCTAGTTTTTTGTTTTTCTTTTAATCAACAGTGAATCAACTAATCAGTGTAGTTTTAAATATATGTATATAGTGAAAATTCATAAGGTATCAAACTTTTGATTTTACTTTATTGTATTACTTTTGAAATCTTGATTATATGGACAAAGGCAATGCACTTGTGCCACTAGTGGGGTTTCCCTAGTGATAGGTCAATGCATTGGCATATGTAATTTTTTGTTTAGATTGAATGTAATATCAATTTCCCTAATGACAAGCCAATGCATTGGCATATGTATTTTTGTGTGCCTACACCAACCCCACCAAATGGTTGAAATAATAACTATCAATAACTAATAGAGAAAGATACAAAACAAAGGAAGTTTCATTACAAAATAAGGGAATTCATACATGAGGGTATTCTCTAGAGATTGCATGAAAGACAAAGTAGAACTAAGTTATAGTCTCCTTTCTTAAGAATTAAACTATGCATTACATTATCAAGTAGAACTAAGTTATAGTCTTCTTTCTTCAGAATTACATTGTGCATTACATTATCAAGTAGAACTTAGTTATAATCTTCTTTCTTTAGAATTAAACTGTGCATTACATTATCCTTGAGGTTGTCCAAGTAGATTTTAGATACTCTTTGTTTTCAATGGCACTAAATCACTTTTGTATAAATCTTTGACATCTAAACATGTTGAAAATTCCCGTCCAAGTTTTCAAACTAGTAAAAGTTTTGTCCAAGACTTGTGATTATAAAGGATCATATTTTGTTTTCATTACTGATTTTATCTTCAAATTAAATATTTTCTATATGCTTGAAACTTATATTACATACTCTTTTTATTGCAAACATGTACTCTTGTAATAATGGTTTTATGTTTCTCGTCATGAGTATTTTATTGTGGGTGTGTATATATTTTGTTTTGCATAATTGTCGCTTATTTCATTTTTTTAAATAAATATTTGATAATAATTAAAATTTAAATAAATATTTGATAATAATTAAAATTTTAAAAAGGAGAAATTATTCCTTTTAAGATAGATTTTGTATGATATTTGTTTCAAATTTTAATAAAGCTTTAAATCCAGGATTATAATCATGTCTACATTGCTCAATATGAGCCTCGAGGTGTTTTGTGCAAAATAAATATTACATGTTGCACTTCAACACCTTCCTCAATTGAATTTAGATCGATAAGACAAATTTTATGATATATATAATGTTATGTGAATAGTAATACAAATATAATCTCTTCTTGTTTTGCCAAAAAAGATGTAGATTTGTAAATCATTAACAATTGTGAATTGAAACTCACTGCTAGTCAAATAAGATGCATCTATTTCAAAGATTTTATGAACTGGAAACCAAGAAAAATATGCAACCTTGTAAATTGTAAACAATTGTGAATTGAGCCTAACTAGTAGTCAAATTAGATACATCTATTTCAAATATTTTATGAATGGCATTGAAATGTAACCAGACCAAACATCAACAATATTCACTGATACAGCAGGCCAAAAGAATATTGAGAGATCAGAAATTAGAGATGGAGGAAAACCCCTTAATTATCTAGAAGATATTTTTCATTATTAGTATCACAGGAAATACTTCAAACTGATATTTCTTTTTTCTTTCTTTTTCCTGACTACTATTTAAAAACAAAAAAATATATACCAAGATTTACAAACCCAACATGCCATCACAATAATAAAGTATTGATCTTTGAATGCCCCGTACTCAAATACTATTACAAATTTCAATGAAAATAATTACCATTCAACTCAATATTTTAGCATTTATTCTTATCATCGTCACAATAAATATCATTCTCTCAGTGCCCATAGCCACCTGTATACTCTATTTTTTCATGTAATAGAGTAATCAGTTGGAAAATATTTAAAATAGATCAAAACCATATCAAACCAAAAATCTGCAAAGAACTTAAAAGCAATAAAACCATATAGTTATATAAAGTATGTAGTGAATTGGCAAACACTGAACACTCATTAGCAATCTTGACCCGCCTAAGTTACAGTGCTAACCAACCTCGGGACAAGAAAATTGACATTGACTTCAACATTGACTACTTTAAGCCGCCTACTTTGCTACTTACCTTCACTGGCTAAATGTCTAAAGATGAACTTCATTGTTTATCTGTTGATTACAAAGCATCTTATTATAACATGAGACAAGTCATAAACAAGTTAAACACAGTCAACCTTTAAATCTGTCACATGCTTCAAATATTAATCATCCAGCCTAGTTGAACTCTGCAATGCAATTTCTACAAGGAGCATTACATTGGCACTTTATGAAATTGTTTGTCAGTATTTTCACGGCAATTAAAATTACACCTAAAATCAGAAGCATCACAGAAAAGAAACATATTATTCTACAATGTGCAAGAGAAAATAAACTAAAACAAAGTGAATAAACAACATGAGCAAAAAACAGTTAGAAAAAGACACTTGTGACATCTCTTGGAGATGAAGCCTCACTCGGTCTGTTATTTAAAATTTTCAAAACTCTTCACCCAACACTCATTATTCAAAAACTGACTACCTATTTCTGCCTTTCTATTTCACTCCCTTGGCCTTCTTAACCAAACTGTTATAACTGGCCAAATACTGTTTCTTTGCTGCCCTGACAAGCTAGAGAGACAGACAACACAAATGATATAGCTACAAAGAGAATTATTCTAAATGTATTTTTACTTAGGATTTTGATCTTCAGCTGGTCTTGGTGTAGAAGCGAACTGCAACAGCTAATCCAAGAATCGCCAATGGAACCAAAAACTGCAAAATTCTGATAATAAATTCGGAGGTTTTGTCCTGATCATAATGTGCCTGCTTAGCAGGTTTGTATGTTGCCTTCTTAGGAAATGTTGAAGGGTCGATTTCTCCAATGTAGTATTGGTCCATCATCTCCCTAGCCGTGGTACTGTGCCCAACATCTTCAAAATCATCTGTTGCATCTTTGCCTTCAATCACAAAACGATTAAGAGCTCAGAAAAATGAGTGAACTAGTTTCTCAAATGCTCACAGAAGTTTGTTCCAATTTTCACTTTAAGAAGACGATTGAACCCAGCAACAAAATGTTACAGCAGATTGAACCCAGCTACAAAACACTAAAGCAGTTCCTCTTCTCGCAATATTTTACCCTTCCAGGATCTAAAGCTAGGGCTAGTTCATGTCCCCAAAAAGTAGTAAAGTTATCTAGCGACACAATTCTAGCATCCAATCAATAAAAAATTTACAAGGTAATAACCAAAAAACTTCTAATCAAAATACCATACCAGTTGCTGATAACAGTACTTCATCTCCTCCTGGGTGTTCTTCCAAAAAATTGGTAACATCATACACCTGCATCCCATTCAAACCGAGTAAGTCAACTCTAGCTAGATAGCCAGGAAGAAGTGTATAGATCGACAAGAAGAAGCGGATAAATCAAGAGAAATGAAGATAAGTCACGTTTGGAAAAAGTCCATTTAAATGCTGTCTAACATAACATGGGTGTTTGCCTAGCCAACATTCCTGCAAGTTTATGTGTAGTGGTATTTAATTGCCTAAATTCAAACCTGCATAGTATAAGAATATCAGATTGCTGTAGACTCAAAATGGGTGCAGCACAGAATACAAACACCTTACTTTCTAGTGAAGCAGCTACATTGATTTTCCTATATAGTTGATAATGATTGACGACATATTAGAATATTCCATATACGACATTTTGTGGATAAAAGTTAAAACTAGTGGGACTCTATCTGTTCCTTATTATTTGAAGGAACAATAGGCTCCTGGGGCAGAGAAAGTATCTGACATTTGTTACATGTTTTTGTTATACTTGTAAAATATTTCTGAAGGTTGTGTAATGGAGGATACAGTGGACATCCAAAAGTCTCTCTCTTTGTCCTAAAAAGGCTGCTTGAATGCTGCTCAGCATTTGATATATACAATTTTACTCTTTAAAATAGAATAAAACAAAAATTCTGTGGAAAGGAGAAAAAGAATATCAGATGCCTATTCAACAATCCTACAAGAAGAAAAAGTTTTTATAATCTCATGCAAGCAAACAACATTAGAATATGCATCAAAAGAACTTTAATGGTTGGAAGAAAGGATGTATAAACTCCTAGGAATTTTAGTAATCACCTTTGGGCAGGTTCTAAAGTTTACAAGCATCAGAATTGTACCAAACTCCTTTTCAACAGTATCAACAGGGCAAGCAACTAAGTTTCTTGGATACAGAAACTGATGACATTATGAATCAATATGACTTACAAACCATTTTTTATTGATAGAAATATTTATATATATGACAGTAACAGTGTTGCAAATATCTCTGATTTCTCCCAATATTGCCATTTTTCCTGTCCAGACTTATGCTAGCCAATATTTTCCTGATGTGTCCAAAAACTTTCCTTCTGAACCTTTGGAAACATATTCCCCAAAATTCTTGCAAAGATTATAAATGGCTGCCTAAACATCAACATTAGAGCTTGCCTAGTATCTTACTATTCCCACATCCAATGCATTCTGGGCAGGAAGAACCAAAAATAAGTTCGACAGATTTCTCATCAACAAGAATGTGATGAGCAGCAGCTTCTCCATGTTCTGGTTCATTGCTAGAGTAGCAAGGCTCCTCAACCTTTTCTTGAGCCACATGGTTATCTCCACCATACAGACATTGCAGTCTGTCCAACACTTCCTTTGCTGACTCACAATGCCTCACTTTATCAGCATCCGACTTAGATAGCCCCTTCATGATAATCTTCTAGGCTTCTTCATTCTGCTCACTCTTTTCTCCATTCCACATATCAGCATCCAAGGCCATTAAATAGGTTACCATTCTAACCTTCCAGATTTCATACCAGAGCTCATGGCCTGATCTGTATAAAAATGGAACTCCTTTTGCTGTTAGCCAAGGTCGATTATCCATTGTTTCCCTTTGATCTACCTTCTAGCGATTAAGCTATTCCTGAAGGAACGTGGCTCTAATACCAATTGTTGGAAAAAATGATAATACTGAGAGGGGGGTGAATCAGTACTAAAGCTAATTTTAAACTTTTATGCCTATTTACTTTTCTTATTCAAGCTTGGCACCCCTCCATATAATCAGCAGCAATATGTAATATGGTAGCAACATGAAATCAACATACAAGCATACACACCATGAGTATCATACACATGAGACACAAGGTTATTACATGGAAACACTTTCAGGAAAAAACAACCCAAGCTTGTTGTTGTTATTGATGTAAAATAAGAGCACCTACTCTATTACATCAATCAGTGTTGTGACCACCCACTCACAGGAAGCACCTGCTCCCTTTGATTGTTTGCTAGCACCGACTAGCAGGAAGCACCAACTCCCTCTTTGTAGATACATGTCCAGCTTACCAAAAGCACCATGTGAAGCACCAACTTCACGGATTTGTTGCAAGCACCAACTCCCTCTTTGTAGATACCTGTCCAGCGTACCAAAAGCACCATGTGAAGCACCAACTTCATGGATTTGTTGCAAGCACCAACTTGCAGCTCCCTGGATTTATGCAAGCACCAACTTACAGGAGGCACCAACCCCCAAGCCTTCTCAGGCACCCAGTAGAGATGGAAGCACCAATTTCATGTATGTAGGCTCCAACCCACACTCAAATAGGAACTGTATGTTCTCTATAAATGGCAACCACTCTACCTGATCTCGACTTTGTTCTCTACTCACTTTGCATCAGCCCACTGATCTGCTCAACAGCAGTCACTCATCATTGTCCACGCAGGTCTCTGATCTCTGCCCTTCATCAGCAGTCACTTGGCTCTCGACCTCTTACTCTCCAAGGCACAAGCTCAACTCTCAACCTTCTTTCTCTACACAGGCAACTAGGCGTTGCTCACACAGCACAAAGACAACTTTAGCCTTTCTCACAAAGCACAAGCAACTTTCGCCTTAAACACAGTGCATAGGCTGTGAAAATTCCTCAACCAGAATTCCTACTGTAGCAAACAAATGTTACTTCTCCTACTTGATTAAATCATGCAAGTTATTTACTGTGTTCTACGGTAAATATCGAAGCAAATATATCTGTAGCCTTCACTTAATTTACATATATGCAGAAACAAAATACTGAGCAAGAAAGAAAAAATACAACACATAGGACACTGTTATTTTTGGACAAATATTCCCTAGAAAACCCAATGCGGGAAAATCGATGCAGCAGCTCTTAGGATTTTATTATTATGCGGGAGAAATTCTTAGTACAATTCTAGGATGCTCAACTAGCAATCCGTTACAGAGATAATATTGAAAAAAAGACGGGTGAAATGATCTCACCCTGTCACTGGAGAATTAGTGACTGATCCTGCTGCTCTGGAGGCTCTGTGTGGCCTCTACGCAGAACTATGTTGCCCTGGGCAACTTCTACGTCACCCCTCGATATTACGCTGCCTCTCCTCCGGATCCTCTACTAGCTGAGAAATCGACTTTCTGTCTCCCAAACTCACAACTTGGCTTTTGGCAACTGAATTTCGACTTCCCCTCAATGACTGCGTTACCTCTACATTAGCACTGCATAGGCCAGTGTCAACCTTCTTCTGGACGTCTTTTTGTTCTCCCTCTGCCTAGTACTCTCCAGAAATTCCTTCTCTTGGATTCTCACTGCCCCTCTATTGCAAGATCTCCTCAATCAATTTTCCTCCTGAGAACTTCTCACCTCAGAAAATTGATTTTCTCAATCTCTCTATGTGTTTTCCAAATGACCCTCAAGCCCCTTATATCTCCCTGTTGAGCAACCAACAGCCTAGATTAAACCGTAATCAAAGGCTCAAATCGTTTTGGCTTTGATCCGTGGCTTTTTCTAAAAGTTTCACCCCTGATTAGATTAATACCCTTTAATATTTTAATTTTCCTAAGTTTAGACTTAGGAACCCCATTAAAAATATTAATTATTTTAATAAAATCACTTCTGAGTGGAATGTCCAAAAACACTTTATGGATTCTTTGGAATACATGTGCCCAAGCCTCCCTGCAAAATTTGAGGCTTAGAGCACATCCGATGCTACCCCAAATCAACACACGCAACTTCCACCTTTCTTGCAACAGCACAGCTCTCGAGGTCTCTTTCCACTGCATAGGCACTCTCAACCTTTCTCCACAAAACAAGGTCTCTCTCGACCTTACACAGCAGTGCACTCACATAAAGCTTTTCCACTTAGCTCACTTGCAACTATGCTTCTTTCCCCACTTTGCTCATCTGAGCTCCTAGGTTTTGTTCCTCTGCTACCCACCGATTGATGTTGCCACGTTGTCCTGTGTTCACACTACGCGAGTGTACCTCAACATGGCTCTTCATTTTGTTGTTGCATCTGACTTGGTCTCTACCACTACATTAAACAAGAGAATGGTCACTTGATTGTTTTCTCCATACTGAGAATTAATTATTAGTCTACCTACACACTCCACCAGGCACAGTGCTCTCTATGAACAGATCTCCTATCACTTAGGCTCTCCATGCTTATTCATGGTTTCACACTACTTCAGCATGGCTTCTTTGTGGATCATTGTCCTTGTTGCCTTGTCTCAGAGTTTTTTTATGATCTTTGACAGTCGCCATTTATTCCAGCGACCAACTCCTTTGTGCTCATTTACTCTTCAGTTGCCGACTCATCCAACCTTCAATACTCCTCTGTACTGCTATATCGGAGCTTTTACACCCCAGTGCAATATCGGAGCCTAAACATGTCGTAACGCTATTAAGAAGATGTTACAATATTACAATATTCTGATTGGCCTTTAGCCCCTTCTGCTTAGCTCCTTATCGCATCTCCACCATAGAACCACTGCCTGTGACCATCAGTATAGCACTTAAGTGTTAAGTCCTTTAGCATCATGTCGAGGGCCTTTCTCTTAATGTTATTGCTTTGCACCCTTGGTTTTCTGGGCTCCATGACCAAACCGCCGACAACATCAAAAGCTTCACATATCGTAACTTTCTCCAAAATTCATTTAAAGCGGAGTTCTGAAATCTCCAACCTTCAATATGCTCCACAACACTTAGGTGCTAAGCCTCGCTCTATGCCCTTAGTTCTTTGAGTCTTTGCAACTGTGGTGCCAACTCAATATCGGAAGCTCCCTCCATTGGAACTTTTCAATAACCAACGGTTATAAAGTTCTGATATCTTCAACCCTCCGACCGCTGACTTCCGACATGACATCATCACTGCCATGTGGCGAATCCTTAGAGGTGACACATGTCACCGAGTTATGGCCCATTAGACCACCCAATATGGTCAAATATGCCTACCACATGTCCTACCATGTCATGCTGACATCAACTAACATTGTACCTTATCAGAGTCCATCAGATCCTGCCATGTGTCCTTATCGGAGCCAATCACATGCTGGGATGTGTCCTTATTGGAGCCAATCATATGCCACCATGTGTCCTACTAGAGGAGAGAGAAAAGGGTTCGTCAACCTTTGGTTTTGCCATGAAATCCTTTGTTAATCCTTATCGGCGCTCCCCAACGGTTTTCAACGCTATCGAAACTTTTAACAATATCGCAACTTTTTAAAGGTTTGCACTTCCGATATTCTGACATTATTCCATCATGACCAGCACAGTAGTTCATCATTTTATGGTTTTTCCACTAAGCTTGTTGCTATGATGATTCTCTACTTGAAGTCTGTAGCTACCATGAGATTCCTCCTAGGCCATCACTGCCAACATCTGCTGCAACAAGCATCCAAGCTAGTCTGGTTTACCTCAATGCCAACAGTTAGGCAATGCTCCTACCAACAGTTAGGCAATATCAACTGCCCAACACATCTCCCCAACATGACTGTTGACAACAATGTCAACACACTTGCAGATGTCTTCACTAGGGGCCACTGGCCATCTAGACAATGCAATTGTCCAACACCTCTACCTCGACTCTCTAGGGATATTAGTCAACATTGCCCAATTTTGATAAAACTACTTAATCCAAACCTTAAAATATGGTAGAAAAAGCTAAACATGCCTGATCAATGATTTTGAATTGAGTGAAGGGTATATTTTTGCTAAGGCCATGACAAACGAGTTCAACAATCAACACCACCAACAATGGGGTACAAATAGGGTTTACTGCTCTTGATTAAATGTCAATCACATACCCTCATACATGATATAATCTAATGAAATGTCACAATCCCATTTGATCTTGAAATCCTAAAATCTGTTTAGTCTGCGAAATTTTGAATGAGATATGAAATTCTATTTTCTCCATATGAAGTTCAATGAGGTTGGAACCACTCTCAAACAACCTGAGTCATTTCATGGTAGTAACGTTAAAAATTTAAGTAATAAGATGAACAATGAAAGATTAGTGCCCCGCGGAACCATGCGAGTGCTTTCCAAAACCCCATGGGAACCATGTCGAAACCATGGTTCGGCCTGCAGAACCACGAACGAAATCGTCACAGTTCCAACTTCCCACGTGTCAAGGAACCACAATTTTCCAAGCAAAGTGTGGTTCCGAAATTCAGGTGCGAGATTCCATCTGAAATTCACTCACGGTTCACAGTTCCAGATTTAATCCATGGGTGGGGGGTGGACTGTTCCTGCCACACTGCAACTGCATCTAACTACAGCCAAAAATAACTCGCAAATTTAAGAAACTTCAGAGAAAAATGCAGAAATTATCATCAGAAAGCTCAAAATCTTCCCCTATTATCTTTGCATGCATAAATACAAAATCATCAGCAAGATAGCCCGCTGACTGATGACAAGATCAGCCTCATTTACTCTTCATGACAAAACATTATTTCAGTGTCCCATGTATTCCGCAGGACTGAATGTAGCCTGATCAACAGATGCATGTGTCTTCTTAACCTTCATCATTATATGCTAAAATCGAATTCAACTTCATATTCAAAAGAGATTCAAGGAGTGTTTTTTTCCCTAGTGAGTCCTAGCGCCTAGGAATAAAAAGCCATACAACATGAAATGTAGAAAATTATTAAAATTGGGCTAATTTTGTAATATTTATATAAAGTTTATTATTACAAGCAGATCAGAATATGGCTCGGCCGTCCGGGCTATCATATCAGTGACAAATCAATGTCCTGGTACTTGTATTGACCTGTGTTGTCTAGTGCCATTACCAATACCACAAAATTGATGTTAAAATAGGCACCAGTATAGCTCCATCTTAACTCCAGATCTATTAAACATCGAGAAAGATCAAAAAACAATTGAGATGCATATCTCTCAATGCTTAAAAGATCCTGATATTTATCCTGGTGTGTGTGTATGGTTGGGATCATGCCACTCACCATTGATACTGTGGGTTGATAAAAATACAACAAGGACCAGTGCCAAATAGTACTGCCACAGTTTTGTCATCTTTCAACAGTTGATCTAATTTTGTTTTTTAGTGTTAATTAACTTTTATATATATATATATATATAGATATGATTATTATTTAGAGCACATTAGATTAATTATTAATATATTTTTAGTTTTGTATAGCATATTATATTAGGCCAGCATATACAGACATCAGCATTAAGTATGGACATATGGACTGGACATTGCAGTCTTCATTAATGGGCTGCAGAACAGACCTTGCTTCTATTGGTGCAAAAATCAAGAAGACGCGACATTAGCAAATATATCATTTCATGGAGAAAACTGTAAAGGTTGATTCCATAACTCAGGCCTGAGAGTTACACAAGAGGAAGCAATCATTGGTAGTTCTAACTTCTAAATCTATCACCTTCATTAGGGACGTAAGGATGGAAAAGGTACCAAGGAGGTGTTTCCTAGTGCTTTTTGCCTAAGTCTAGGAAAACAAGTGAACCCACATTTTTAGCGTGACTTTATGTGATTATTAAAGTCATGTGACTTTTAGTCACTTTATGAGTTTTGAAAGTGTAATTTTGGAGAAGAGAAGAGAAGAAGCTAAGAGAACAGGCTGAGATAGCTATTTGCAGAAGGAGAGACTGATTTGCAGCAAGGAGAAGACAAGACAGAGGCACAAATCCAAGCCTGGACAGTGGCATGCATACCCAGAAAGTACAGGCAGGTACAGCGTTCTCTCCAGCATGATTTTCGAGGCCAGCAGCGCAAATTTCATGGGGGTCAAAGCATTAAATGCACATCTGACAGGCCCAAAAATCAAGAAGAAAATTCTGGTCAGAGGGCACAAAAATCAAGGCAGAATTATAAGTCTGTCCATGCAAATTTCAAGGAGAAATTTGTCTGTCAGTGGCATGAAATTCAAGGGCCTGGTTTGCTGAACAGAGGCACAAAATTCAAGGGTCTCAAGTCAGACTAACAGGCACAAATTTCAGGGGTGAGTGCTAAACGCCGTAGTCTTTAACGCGACTTTTTGAAAGCCTTTCCGGAGATTTTTTCCGGTGAAAATCCGGCAGTAATTTATTGAAATCCAAGTTTGATAACTAGTTTTTGCACAATGAAAGCGTCCCAGGGGTTTTCCAGGGTGCTGAATCCGAATATGCAGTTAAAAAACCATTTTAACTGCAACAAATCATGATTTCATCTCAATTTCTTCCGCCGGATTCCGTCACCGGAATCTCAAAAAGTCGCATTATAGACAACTCCGTGCTAAACAGTGGCATGATTTTCGAGGCTGTAAAGTCTGAACAGTGGCATGATTTTCGAGGTAGAGAAGTGCTGGACAGTGGCACGGGTTTCCAAACAGCAGCACAAGTTTCAAGAAGCTGACCCAAATTCCAGGGTGGGAGATAAGTACCCATGTGTTGTAATTAATGCTGTAAATTCTCAGAGATAAAAGAAAATAAAAATCTTCTTCGTACTGGTTTTCCCTTCGGTGTTTTTCCAGAGTCTGATTGACCAAAAATCAGTGTCTAAATTTTTGTGCATGCTTCTGAGATTATCAGCTGAAAGTGTAAAAGTAGTGGTAGCTCCCCGTGCTTTGACTGTATTTATATTCAAGTTTAAATGATAATCTCAGCATTATACAATGGGGTTTGCGCATTAAACTTGATGTGCAAAACAAATTGAAACTGAGTGAGGCTACAGGACCTAAAATTTCTACACATGTTGATGTTATTATCTCCGGTCAGTAAGAGATGATGGACCACTGCTTTTGAGTGACTGTTTATTAATGTCATTTTGTTCCATGGCATGTCGAACAAAACTTGCAATATTATCAAGCAGACACTACAAAGCCAAGATACTAACAAAATACAGAGGATTACGATCGAGTGCCAAACCTTAAGATTAAATTCCCCGCTAGATGGTGTATTTAGTTTTATTTTCAGCATTTCTTATGCATATGTTTGTGCATAACAACCACCCTCTGTAGCAGTTGCAGCTTTAAGTGCAAAGGTGATAAGTATTCACAACCATTAGCTTGGTCAAGATGCTTCCATGAACAGATTTGTATTTTAATAAAAAAGAAAAAAATACATGAAACCAAACATCACTATAATAACCAGCAAAATGTTATGCTAATTGCAACAAAAAAGACAAGCCACTAATGGTCTATTTTAGGCCATGCACACAACACTATAAATTCATGTTATTCTCAATTGTTTATAAAGCATATATATGATCCTATCATACTGCACCATTTCCACCAAAAAATATATTTTACCTTTTTTTATCTGAAATATTTGTCTGTGGCCTTGTGCCCTATTCCTTTATATTTTTGTTATTAATCAGTACAGCCAGCTACCCTCGTATAGACAAGCAACCTTCACATCTCAATGTTCTCAATAAAATAGGACTAACCAGAAGAAGTTTTTCAATCACAAGGTAAGCAAATCAACTTTAGATTTAGGCAGTCCCCTTCAGTTTAACCAGATCAGAAATAGGGTCATTACATTGTGCGTGTATTTCTGGGGATATCTATAACGCTTCAAACAATAAAAGAGCAAATCCAGTCAAAGAAAACAAACCTAAATATAAGATACATTTTCCCCAATAACTAATTACAATAACATATTAAAACAAACAGATCCCTATGGCGTGATCGGATGCGACATCAAGTGTTTCAAAGAATAGATCAGTTTTCTAAATCCAAAGTACGAGCCATCAAAAAAAATACAAAAAACCGAGAGCCTCAAACTCAATCTCCTGTACTGCATACCTTTCCACCGATAACAAGCCAGCAGTCCTTGCTGTAATTGTGCTCAGAGACCTCGGCAAGAGAATAGACCTTCGGATCAGAACCCATCTCGAAGCTCACCCTAGATTTACCAAAGAACACTCAAATTAATCACAATCAAAATCTCCTTGCACAGCTAAATCTTAAAACCAGCACATTGAGTGCCTTCGAAAGCTCAGATCAAATAAAATCATGCATGAAGACTATGAAAGCAGTGGGTAACTAGTATGTGATTGAGACTGGCCCACCTAAATTATTTCAAAAGCAGTCTGCGGACTCAAATCACAGAGCCTCCTCAGCCGAATATGGCGTTAGGTAGCACACTGAATTTGGAAACAGCCACGAATTCCGAGCGCCCAATTCGGGGTATCTGTGATTGGAAATTTCAAAATTGGGCCGTAAGGCTGTGGACCAAAATGGAGAGCTTGATGTGTGAATGCAGGGTTAGGTAGCGAGTTTAGATTGATTTAAAGAGACGAGCGGGTGGTGGGGCAAGTGGTAGGTTGGATGGTGAAACCCTCCATTCAAACACTGGCATCATGCAACAACCCTGACTTCAAACAGATTTATATATTTAATTAACAATGCCTGTACGGTGCACCCAACCATTCGGGCAAATACTCGAATAAATTTATGGATTTAACACCGAAGCCTACACCTAACAATTCGGGCAAATATTGAGGGGTTTGCTGTGTGTGGAAAAATCCAATGGTCAAAGTTCCACACGGGTGGACAGATATGACTTTCAAAATGATGGTGTGGACTTTTGACGTGCCGCGCAAACGTGGATTGACATTAGTGCGTTTTGGAGTAGGTTAAAGATTTTGTGTAACTTCTAACATGAATTTTGAAATATTTTATGATAGAGGGCTTTGTTAGGATGGAGAGGCCTCTATTATGCTATAGTTTTTGGGAAAAAGAAACTCTTAGAAATTCTTGAAAGGTTCATATTTTTTTTTTTTAAGATTTAACCAAAAAAAGAGAAACGATGAAGTGGAGAAAATTAGAATAGCAAGAAATAAAGGGAAAAGGGCATGGTTGTATAATGGAAAAGTCATTATTGCAGTGTTTGGGCCTCTAAGCAAATCAGGACAGCAAACTGACAGTAAAAAAAAAACAGAGAATTCAATAAAGAGAAGAAAACAACAAGAGCAAGATGGAAAAAAAGGGGTGAAGACTCAAATTTGAGTCTTATGTGCTAAACTGCGTAGCAGGCAAATTCTACCCAGGTCTACCTAAGTTTAGTTTGTTGGAATTCTAGAGGTTACCCTTGGAGGAGGGGACCTAGGTTAGGGCTTATTACGGAAGGTAGAGACATAATTTGTCTCACGGAAACTCATGAGCATGATGGTTGTAAAACTCTTGTGTTTGACAGTGATTTGAAGTTTGCAGTGTGGAACAAGGTAGCAAAAAATGGCAAAGGGTATGAAAGAATACTAGTTTTAGTGAAACAAAAAAAAGGTCGTCACATTCAGTTAATTAAAGAAGGTGCAAATAAACAATATTTATGGCTGAAAATATCAGAGAATGAGAATCACATAAGAATTGCAGCATGCTATTTGCCCCTCGAGTCTCAAAAACTTACAAAAATAAGGGGCTTGACAGCAAGGATCCATATGCAGCTTTAAAACAAGATATTGTCGTGTACTCTCAGTGGGGAGAAGTTCTTTTAGTGGGATATTTCAATGCTAGAACAACAAATAATCGAGCTAGCATCCTTTGTCGCAAAGAGGATAACAATCCTATTTGGCTCACTGAAGAGGAGAATACCCAATGGGTGAGGGGTTCAGAAGATGACAAAGTTAGCAATCATTTTGGAGATGAGTTGCTTACATTATGTGGGGCTTTCAACCTAATTATTTGCAATGGTGTAGATAATGGAAAAGGTCTGAGAACTTCACTTGCAACACATACAATGGAGCAAGTGTTGTTGACTATGTGATGTGTTCACAAAGCTTAATAGAAAAGATAAATAAAGTTAGTATTGGAGAGCATATTTGGGACTTTAAATCATACCATAACCCAATTTTTATAAGGTTATCATTGTTGGGCCATTAATATGCCATTATTATTATCACTTTTAAACGTCTATTCCACCCATTTCTACTCTTTTTTATTATGTCATTTATCATGGTTTATCATATAATTCCATCTTATAATGATTTATGCTCTTATGAAAAAATATTATTTATTCTCCTTTATTTTTAATAAATTGATGATTATGGGTGATTTTATCAATGATGGTTTATTAATAAATTGGTTGTAACATTACTCACCATTTTTAGCCTCCAAGATATTTTCCAAATTGAAAGTTTGATCATTAAATGTGCCAACTCAGAAATTCGCTGGAATAAGAAGTGACAGTTTTGTGGTTGAGATTATGGGCAAATGGAGAAGAATCTGGAAAATTGGAAACATGGATTTTGTTAAGAACGGGCCAAATTAGTTTTGCAATGAGCAGTTTTCCCAAATTCAGCCCGTACTAAGAGAAACAGAAGGTTCTCTGAAGACGTTTTTCTCAGATTCGTTGTGTGGCCGTTTTCCAAATCTCAGCTGCAAAGCCAAATTCACCTTGCTCTTGTTGAAAGATGGATGGAAATATATTTTCTTGTTGATCAATTGGTTAGAAACAATCCAATATTGTTATGAGAGATCATATTTACTATTTGATTTCTCCTCTTTGTGATTATAAAAGGAGAGCATGTATTATGTATTGGGGGAGGATGGCTGAGAGATGGAGAGATTTCTTGTTGTAATTATACAATTCCTCATCGACTCTCATTGATTAAACAGAGATCGACTGTTTGTAAATGTTGTTATGCATGATTAATACAAGAACGTGTTGTCATTTAACTTCTTAGTTCTGCAGTAGCTCAACGGCGTTTCACCGATGGTTGAGGGCCCGGCCCTGGTGGATCGATCCGTTGTTTGTATCTCTACCTTTTCATTATTGTTGTGAGATAGTTCATATTTGATTTTATTACAGTTTGCAAGTTAATTTTTTTTTTGTTTAATTGCTTTGATATCAATGTGTTATATTAACGAATCGCGTTGTTGTTCTTTTATTATTTAACAAGAATCTCAACACTGTATAATTTATCTTGTTAATGCCTTAATAGAGCTTCGCTATTCTATTTCAATTATGGTTTCATTCCACTTGCTGTTTCGTTTGATTGATATTCATTAGAAATTGTTGTTCAATAGGATTGGTTATTCAATTCCATTAATTAGAGTTTGTTGTTCAGATTTATTAAATAGGATTCGTTGTTTAATTCCTTTAATTACAGTTTGCTGTCCATTTACTTTGTTGTTCATTTCTGTTGATTAATTGCAAAGAGTTTGCTTTTAAAGAGTTTTCCTAGTTTACTTTCAATAACAGCTTTAGTTTAATTTATATTTTCTTTTAATTATTTTAAAGCAGGACTATCAACTATAGAGAACATTGTTTATTGCTTCCTCGTTCCCAGATTGATTGTCTTGTTCCAGTTTGATTTCAAATGCATCAATTTCTAGAGGAATGAGTTATTGCTACTATTTCCTCGATTGATGTTTGTTGAGTGAATAGTTGGATTTTAGATCATTTGAGTTTATGTTGTTGTTAGATTTCTTTTTCAAGTATCCATTTATTCTTACATTTAGAACACTGTATTACATCTTTCATAACATTACTCTTGAGTAAGTGACCGCCTCAGAATGAGTACACTCTTGAAATAAAATATCGTCCCTAGGTTGACAATTAATGTGAAGATAATTAGGAGTTAAAAAGACACCTTTTATCGCTCAACATTTTGGCCCTGTTGCCAGGGAGAGTGTAGCCATTTCTAAAGAGTAGTGTGAATCTGATGAGTGTCTGCCATGAGAGAATTGGGTATTAAAAACGGAAGGTAAGAACCTGTGTACAAAGCATGTAACAGCCCTGCTCTCCCGCCTGCTTCCCTGCATATTTGTTAATTTTTTGGGTAGAAATAAGCATTGGAGTTGTGTGAATGACTAAGAAAAAAAATAGAAATTTTGAAAAACAAATCTCATGATTTCACTCAAGTGGTGATGTAAGCACCACCCACTTCACCAACCAATTGACAGGAACATTTGAAGGAGCCTTGAAAAAACACATGAAGAACATCTTCTATTATGGTAAGAAATGGCTCACATTGCAACTTTTGAATTTCCTATCAAAGATTTAGGAGGAGTGACACAAATGCACATAATTCCCCCATCTTCTCTACCAAATTTTCATGGTTTGACAAATGAAGACCCAGGTACATTCTTATTTGAGTTCGAAATACTGTGTAGAGGATATGATTATTACACTAACGATCAAAGGTTGAAAGTGTTTCCTTATACTCTAAAAGGAGCAGCTCTCCGATGGTTCATGAGCCTAGGTGGGAACTGCATCCAAACATGGGAGGACATGAAGAACATATTCTTGAAGAAGCACCAAGACTATTGCAAGGCCGATGAAGATATTTTCAATATGATATAAGGGGAAGATGAAATCTTGGAGAACTATGTAGATCGATTTCATTACAACCTTCAAAAATCAACGCTTAACTTGTATTTGAAAAAAGAGATCTTAAAAACACTCCTACTCAAAGGAATCAAAGATGAATTTTTAGAACTCTTAAATCTGATAGGAAAAGGTGATGTTTTTCAGTTATCATATGATGATGTTTGTGAATTGTGCATAAGGTACTCAAGAGAAATCTCCAAGGCTGGTAAGAATTCTAGAGACATTTGTTCTTTCTTTTCCACATCTACTACAAAAACAGGATATATAAGAGCTGAAATCAATGATTTATTTGAACATTTTAAAATTGATATTATTAGCTTTCTAAATTCAAAATTGGATGTTTTGCAGCTTCAAAAAAATCAAGAATTTGATGAAGTGTTTTGCCCTCATAACCGAAAGGAACATCCCATAGATAGTTGTTCTTCCTTATCCAGGATGGAAGTATCATTTCAAAGAGATGAGGAAGCTGCAACAAGGTCAAAACCATGGAAATCATGGCCTACAAGTATGGTTCAAAAACCCCCTTCTCCATTTTCTTACTTGCATAATCCATTATGGAATACTAATGTGTTAGGGCATCCATGTCAATATAACCGCCACCAAACTTGTCTACAAGTTTGGCATAGTTCATCTTATGATTGCATAACTACTCTCCCTCATCTTGTAGCACAAACACATTCTCCATATTTTTCACCAGCTCTTCCACAACATCCTGCTTGCATATCAAAATTATCCACTCAACCCAATCATCTACATCATCAAAATGCTTCATTCCGTACATAATTTCCTGCTCAACTCATTCCACACCCTCACCATAATAAACCAGTACAACATGCTTACAGTGTTGAACTGCAAAATTTGCACACCCTTCCCACCCATTCTATCTCACATGCGCCATTAGAGAAAACTTACAATCAAATTCAGAATGTTTCAAATTCAAAAATTGTAAAAGTTATGGAAGAAAATGAAATTCTTTTTAGTTTGCATCAACAAGCCATTTTAAAAGGTCAAGAACTTCATGATATGATGGATATGGGAAATCAAGAAAGTAAAAGATATATTGAAGATTGGTTTCACCCCATCACTTGTCTACAGCATCACTCCATACTTCAACAATTTTTGACACCATCTTTTCAAGGGAAGTTGGCTTTTCATACCCTAATATTTATTAATATGCATTTTTCAAATTTGGGCATGTGCATACATGAAGCCTTATTTCGAAAATGGCTCCATTGGAAGTACTCTTATACGTAGTCATATTCATTTTTCAATCAAAGTAGGTTAGTGTAAAAAATAAAATAAAATAAATAAGGACATAAATAAATGCATTTTGTTTTTAATGTAAAAATAGTTGTTTTTGTTGCAACACGCTGTGGAAATCAACATCGGTGATAATTTTTTAAATTCATTTGTGTATCTAGATGAATTATAATGGAAATAATAGTTCTACAAACACTAATATTCACTTTTATCACCAATTTGAAAAAAATGCTTGAATATCATATTTTTTTGCTTGTGAGTTTGATTAAATCTTTGAAAACACACTGGGGACAGTCATGTTTTGAGAGACAAAAATGGAATATTTTTAAAACATGTTTCTATCCTAAGTAGCCCTTGATGTTTACTTTCCAACCCAATTTTGATTACTCAATTTGGATTTGAAACGAAAAAGTTAGAACCGAAACATTGACAGGGTGTCTAGCGGACAGCTGAGGAACAGAGTTGGGGCAGTCGGTTTTTGAAGGCCTAAATGACAATATTTTTAAAACTTGTGCCTATCATAAGTAGTCCTTGATGTCTACTTTCCAACCCAATTTGAATCATTCAATTTGGATTTGAAACGAAAAAGTTAGAACCGAAACATTGACAGGGTGTCTAGCGGGCAGCTCAGGAACAGAGTTGGGACAGTCAGTTTTTGGAGGCCTAAATGACCATATTTTTAAAACTTGTTTCTATTGTATATTCCCCTATGAATATATTTTACAAGGCAATTGGAATCACTCATTTTTGATATCGTATGGGGAAGTAATGATCAAAATACTAACTGTCTATCGTAAATCAACACCCTTAAAACTTTGTCTTTCCGGTTGTTCCTTAGAGTATTTGACCTATAAATTCTTGTCTTCAAAACCTGTTTCTATTAGAGATAAATAAATGAATATACTTTCATTTCCAATTTGAATAATTCAAATCCGACATCAAACGAAGAATCTATGCTTAAAACATTCACTGTTGTTCTAAGTGGGGTAATCGAAAATGACTCTGTTATGCAGGTTGTTCTAACTAAAATTGACATATCATATCATTGAATTTTTAAAACCTATTTCTATTGGAGATATACTTTTGAATTAGCTCTCATTTGGCTTTTTAATCACTCAATTTAGACGAAAAACAAAGAAGTTGTGATTAAAACACTGTTGGTTAGTATGGTCGACCACTGTTCTCCCGCAAGTGACAAATAAATTTTACTTTGCTATTTTTTCAATGGATTTGTTATACAAAGTAACTACTTGTTGTTTTTTCATAATTCTTGGATTATGGGAGCCCGATCACCTCTATTTCTCCATGATTTAATGTTTTATTGCAGATATACACTTGTTTTTTGCAGGTCCTAGGAGAAAAAGAAGGTCAATTTATGGACGAGTGATTCTTGAAATAAATTTTAATGCAACAAGCGAATTTCATCCAACCCATTACCCAACAGATTCATAATAGAAGAAATGAAGAATTGATTTCCATTTGAAGATTCATGTCTTGTCACTGCTGCTAAAACATTTTTCAAATAGGTCATTTTTATTTACATAATATCATAGCTGTTGTAACTTAATTTATTTATTTATATACTGTTTTTAAATAAAGTGTTGTTTCTTTTTTTATTTCTCTTATATTTTTGTGTTTCAGGTGTTGCTTCTTTCAAATTGTGACCCATCCTCAGCACCAATGCAGTGAACAACTAATTTGTTTTTGTGTTCGCATTTTATGATTGTGCATTTTTGTTGTTCCTTTATGAAGGAACAACACTTTCGCATTGTTGTCCTTTTAAAGGAACAACACTTTCGTACTTTTGTTATTCCTTTGAAAATAAACAACACTTCTGCATTCTACTGTTCCTTTTCAAATAAACAACACACTTGCACTTTTGTTGTTCATTTTCAAAAGAACAACGCTTTCACATTTTTGTTGTTCCTTCGGAAAGGAACAGCGCTTGTGCACTTTCACATTTTTGTTGTTCCTTTTCAAAGTAACAACACTTATGCACTTTCACATTTTTGTTGTTCATTTCCGAATGAACAACACTTCTGCATTTTCACATTGTTGTTTTTCATTTTCGAAGGAACAACACTTATGCGTTTTCATACTTTTGTTGTTCCTTTCCGAAGGATTAACACTTCTGCACTTTTACATTTTTGCTATTCATTTCCGAAGGAACAACACTTTCACATTTTTGTTGTTCCTTTTCAAAGGAACAACATTTTCGCATTTTTTATGTCCTCATAAAAGTAGTGTACTTCATGCCATGAAAGAGAATCAGTAAAATGTGGTTGAAATTAACTAGGAATAATCTCACAAGAAGAAGGAAGGGTTGCTTTCGAAAATACTTCTCAAAGTGTTGCTCCTTTGAAGGAACAACAAAAACACTAAAAACAAAGTGTTGTTCCTTGTAGGGAACAACAAAGAAAATGCATACCAAAAAGCAAAAATACACACGAAAAGGTGTTGTAGGGAACAACAAAAAAATGCATGTGAAAAAGTGTTGTTCCCTAAGAGGAACAATAAAAAATGTGAAAATGTTGTTCCTTTGAAAAGGAACAACAAAAATGTGAAAGTGTTGTTCCTTCGGAAAGGAACAACATAAGTGTGAAAGTGCAAAAGCGCTGATCCTTCGGAAAGGAACAACAAAAGTATGAAAACGCAGAAGTGTTGTTCCTTCGGAAATGAACAACAACAATGTGAAAATGCAGAAGTGTTGTTCATTCGAAAATGAACAAAAAAAATGTGAAAGTGCAGAAGTGTTGTTCCTTTGAAAAGGAACAGCAAAAATGTGAAAGTGCAGAAGCATTGTTCCTTTCCGAAGGAACAACAAAAATGTGAAAGCGTTGTTCCTTTGAAAATGAACAACAAAAGTGCGAAAGTGTTTTTCTTTTGAAAATGAACAGCAGAATGCAGAAGTGCTATTTCTTTTCAAAGGAACAACAAAAGTGTGAAAGTGTTGTTCCTTTAAAAGGAACAACAACAATGCGAAAGTGTTGTTCCTTCGGAAAGGAACAACAAAAATGCACAATCATAAAATGCAAACACACAAAAACAAATTAGTTGTTCACTGCATTGATGCTGAGGATGGGTCACAATTTGAAAGAAGCAACACCTGAAACACAGAAATATAAGAGAAATAAAAAAAGAAACAACACTTTATTTAAAAACGGTATGTAAATAAATAAATTACAACCGCTATGATGTTTTGTAAAAAAAATGATTTATTTGAAAAATGTTTTGGCAGCAGTGACAAGACATGAATCTTCAAATAGAAATCAATTTTTCATTTCTTCTATTATGAATCCGTTGGGTAATGAGTTGAATGAAATTCGCTTGTTGCATTAAAATTTCTTTCAAGCATCACTCATCCATAAATTGACCTTCTTTTTCTCTTAGGACCTGCAAAAAAACGAGTTTATACCTGCAATAAAACATTAAATCATGGAGAAAGAGAGGTGATCGGGCTCCCATAATCCAAGAATTATGAAAAAAACAAGTAGTTACTTTGTATAACAAATCCATTGAGAAAATAGCAAAGTAAAATTTATTTGTCACTTGCGGGAGAGCAGTGGTCGACCATACTAACCAGCAGTGTTTTAATCACAACTTCTTTGTTTTTCGTCCAAATTGAGTGATTACAAAGCCAACTGAGAGCTAATTCAAAAGTATATCTCCAATAGAAACAAGTTTTAAAAATTCAATGATATGATATGTTAATTTTAGTTAGAACAACCTGAAATTATCTGGGTTTGTGTATTTTAATGATACGTCTATGTTTTCCAGAGATCATTCACGTTATGATCTTTAACAGGACAACTTCTTAATGATAGATTCTTTTCAAAAGGGACACAATTATTTATATACTACTTTACTGCATTGTTTTCTGTTAAACATGATATTGATTGATCATCTTAATACCATGCTGGTTCCACCCTTCCTGGTTATAATCTTCTCTGTCTATAATAAATGAGATTATGGGTATGTTTTTCTTCTATTGACATGTTCAACTTCTTCCACCATCCCTACTCTTAAGGAGTACTAAGCCTCCCTCTTTTTATCATAAAAATGTGTCATAACAACAAAATTTTGTTCGCAGATGGAGGATAAGGGGGTCTTATTACGAGCCAGCCTACCATGTTCATAAGGCTATAACAAAGTGACATTCCCATTATGGCCACCACACCAGGGTTATGATCCATTGGATAATCAAATTATCCTTGGAACATGAGGTCTTATAACGAGTCGGCCTGATCACTTTTGCTACATCCCAATGAATGGCAGTGTGGTTATTTAGTTACCACGCCAACACACTGATCTCTTCTGTAGAACAACGCCGAAACTTTCCATTTATAAATTGAGGATCCTGGCTCATATGGGTTAAAAAGAAACCCTGCCGAGGCTATGGACGCCTGCTGGCAGCAGAGGCTTTGCTTATGGTATTGAAGTTATATCTTATCGTCAATTATTACTATAATATCCTTTTTCTTATTCTTTCTTTTTATCAGATAAGTTATTTCCTTAAATTTTTTTCCTGTTTTAAACCTTTATGCATGAGAAATTGTTTTCAGATCAATCACATCATTTTTCAACTAGAATACCGTCAGCAAAGCATCTTTTTGCCATATTGTTGTCCTTTTTCTTTTTCGCATAACTTATCATCAATCCAAAGCGTCCTATCTTTTATTCATAGCTATCTTTATACACTTTATCTCATTATAACCATAACTCTCGTTGTCCTATCATTGATATGTGTACTTTGCTTCATTCACTATCATATCATTCATTCCCTTGCCTTGCCATCAACACAACACCTTTCATAGGCTTTATGGTTATGGAATCTCTTTTCCAATTGGAGGGGGGAATGTATGCATTATGGGATAGCATGCGATATGATTACTGCACTCTGCCATAACTTGTTGATTTGACAAAATATTAGTATTGCATGTATACAAAAGTTTTTCTGATTGAAATTTTTGCATGCATCTTAATCTGTTGCTATTCAAAACTAACACTATGGATTCAAGAACATTGTATGCAAAATAGTGATTTGTTTACAGGAGAACAACAAGTATGGGGGGGAACTCTATTCACAGCATGACCACACTATTGCAACTAACAGAAGAGGCTCGCGAACGTGAACAATTCTTCAGACATGATGTGCTTGCCTGGATTCCACCTTTTGCATCACTTTCAACACCAACTCTGCCTACATCAGCTTCAACAAATGCCAGTACATATATGTCATTCCACATTTTTCTTTTGGAGGTAAAACTTGAGGTAAAATAGCATAATTTTCTGATTTATTATGAATTTAGGAGAATTTCATGAAAATCCATTTTGAGTATTACTTATCATCCTTCACTTCACATCTTTACCACTTCCCATTTTTCAGCGGCATATCATCTTTCAGTTTGGGGGTGTGTTGCTTTCATTCATTTCTTTCTTATGACCATGTCATTAATATTCTTTATCATCCATTGATATTCTTATTCATTCTCAACATCTCCCTTATTCGATGTTGTCTTACACCAAACATAGCATTCCACCAATGGTAGCAACCACCTCAATTTTTTTTCTAGCATTGCATGAAAGCATGCTAATTCTTCAGAGAAATGGAGGAATTGCTACGCATGATGGATGTTTTCTACTTTTTTTCTCATTTAAGGCATACAATTTCAGTGCAAAAATTAATTTCCATAATATTTTTAAACTATGAACTCAATTCTTATGATCTCTGGAAAACATAGACGTATCATTAAAATACACAAACCCAGATAATTTCAAGTTAAATTGGTTCATAAAATTTCAGAAATCATGCACTATCACCTATAGCCATTTTGTTTATATCTCATGATCCGTGTATCAAAACAATCTGATGTTTGGATCATAGAAGCATTAATATAGTAGAAATATACTTGCAAAATTTCAGCAAACTCTGGTTTGTAGTTTTTGAGAAAATGGTTAATGAAGTTTGTTGTTACTTATATCATATTTTGCTGCAACTTCGTATACACATAACTTGAACGTTAATGTAAAAATTGCTATGCCTTCATCAAGATTGCTAAAATTGAATAATCATTAATTAAGGAAGAATTCATTTGTTCTATCCATTTCATGAGCTGGGATGAACAAATTTTTTATTGCTTGGTTAACACATGGGTTTTGTCTTTGGATTGCATGAAGACATGCAATATATTCAGTTTTTTGTTGCATGAGGACATGTAATATATTCAGTGTGGGGGTGTGTTGGGTCATTAATATGTCATTATTATTATCACTTTTGAACGCCTATTCCACCCATTTCTACTCTTCTTTATCATGTCATTTATCATGGTTTATCATATAATTCCATCTTATAATGATTTATGCTCTTATGGAAAAATATTATTTATTCTCCTTTATTTTTAATAAATTGATGAGTATGCATGATTTTATTAATGATGATTTATTAATAAATTGGTTGTAACATTACTCATCATTTTTAGCCTCCAAGATATTTTCCAAATTGAAGGTTTGATCATTAAATGTGCCAACTCAGAAATTCGCTGGAATAAGAAGTGACAGTTTTACAGTTGCAATTCTGGGCAAATGGAGAAGAATCTGGAAAATCCGAAACATGGGTTTTGTTCAGAACAAATAAAATTAGTTTTGCAATGAGCAGTTTTCACAAATTCGGCCCGTACTAAGAGAAACAGAAGGTTCTCTAGAGATGTTTTTCTTAGATTCGTTGTGTGGCCATTTTCCAAATCTCAGCTGCAAAGCCAAATTCGCCTTGCTCTTGTTGAAAGATGGATGGAAATATATTTTCTTATTGATCAATTGGTTAGAAACAATCCAATATTGTTATGAGAGATCATATTTACTATTTGATTTCTCCTTTTTGTGCTTATAAAAGGAGAGCATGTATTATGTATGGAGGGAGGATAGCTGAGAGATGGAGAGATTTTTTGTTGTAATTATACAATTCCTCATCGACTCTCATTGATTAAACAGAGATCGACTTTTGTAAATGTTGTTATGCATGATTAATACAAGAACGTGTTGCCATTTAACTTCTTAATTCTACAGTAGCTCAGCGGCGTTTCACCGGTGGTTGAGGGCCCAACCCTAGTGGATTGATCCGTTGTTTGTATCTCTACCTTTTCATTATTGTTGTGAGATAGTTCATATTTGCTTTTATTACAGTTTGCAAGCAAATTGGTTTGATGTTTAATTGCTTTGATATAAGTGTGTTATAGTAACGAATCACGTCGTTGTTCTTTTATTTTTTAACAAGAATCTCAACACTGTATAATTTATCTTGTTAATGCCTTAATAGTGCTTCGTTGTTCTATTTCAATTATGGGTTCATTCCACTTGCTGTTCCGTTTGATTGATATTCATTACAGATTATTGTTCAATGGGATTGGTTATTCGATTCCATTAATTAGAGTTTGTTATTCAAATTTATTAAATAGGATTCATTGTTTAATTCCTTTAATTACAGTTTGTTGTCCATTTACTTTGTTGTTCATTTCTGTTGATTAATTGCAAAGAGTTTGATTTTAAAGAGTTTTCCTAGTTTACTTTCAATAGTAGCTTTAGTTCAATTTCTATTTCCTTTTAATTGCTTTAAAGCAAGACTGTCAACTGTAGAGAACATTGGTTATTGCTTCCTCGTTCCCAGATTGATTGTCTTGTTCCAGTTTGATTTCAATTGCATCAATCTCTAGAGGAATGAGTTATTGCTACTGTATCCTCGATTGATGTTCGCTGAGTGAATAGTTGGATTTTAGAGCATTTGAGTTTATGTTGTTGTTAGATTTCTTTTTCAAATATCCATTTATTCTTACATTTAGAACACTGTACTACACCTTTCATAACATTACTCTTGAGCAAGTGACCGCCTCAGACTGAGTACACTCTTGAAATAAAAAATCGTCCCTGGGTTGACAATTAATGTGAAGATAATTAGGAGTTAAAAAGACACCTTTTATCGCTCAACAATCATGGTTAGAAGAAAGGAAACATAAGAGGAAAACCCAATGCTCCCGACAATCACTATCAAGGGGCAAAATTCTTCTAACACAAGAAAATGGTACTATTTCCAAGACAATGTTAGAGAGATTAATTCAGAAAGAGAAAACTGGTTTCAAATGCTTCAGCAGCCGTGAGTTAACAAATATAATCCAAAGTGCACTTGAGAAGTGCAAAAGAGCAAAAAATAGGAAATCAAAATCAACTTGCTTTCCTGTAAATGCTTGGTTTGATGAGGAATGCAAAATGGCAAGGAAAACCTTGAAAGGGTAGGAAAAGAGAAGAGGAATAAAAAGTTATATAAGCAGATACTAAAAAGGGAAAAAGATGAGTTCATGCAAACAAGGAGAGAAGAGTTAATATATTTAAGCAAGAATAATCCAAAGCTTTTCTAGCAGGAACTGCAACCAAGGAAGAAGCAAATTGAAAATAATATTACAGCTAGTCAATGGTTTGATTATGCAAGGCAACTCTATGAGAAAGAATCCGAGGCGGAGTCCCCCCCAGGATAACACAAATTCAAAGCTCTTCACATTACAAGAGGTGGAGAATGGAATTAAGAAGCTGAAAACAGGGAAGGCAAAGGACTTGGTTGAACTTCAAGCAGAGTATCTAAAATGGGGAATGAACGCTCTTGCACCGCATATCATGTAAATATTCAACAACATCATTCAGCAAGGATTCCCAAGAGACTGAACAACTAGCCTAGCAATACCCCTTTTTAAAAGTGGAGACATTAATAATCCATCCAACTATAGAACAATTATGATCAATCCTTTGTTTGCAAATCTTTTCAGCAGCATGGTAGAAGATAGAATTAGCAAGTGGGCAGAAGTAAAAGAAAAGAGGGCAAGAGGACAAGGTGATTTTAGGCTAAAACATTCTGCAGTGGATCATGGCATCATGTTGAGACACATTGTTGAAAAGGTTTGGGAGGACAAAGAAGAAGTATTTTGCTGCTTTGTTGACTTCAAAAAAGCATTTGACACAGTCCCTAGGGATAAGTTGTGGCGTAGAATGGAAGAACTTGAAATTCCTGTGCATTATAGAGCTGTTGTCCATAGACTTTATGAAGAAGTGAAAGTCAAAATTAGAACCTCAGCAGGTATTTCAGAAAGCTTTAGAAGTGACATTGGAGTCAAGCAAGGTTGCCCTTTATCCCCCACTCTTTTTGGTCTATATATTGATAAATTGGAAGAGTGGCTAAATCTGCAAGATGGAGATGGTGCTCGGTTGGGGGAGTTTGTGATAAAGCTTCTTTTATATGCTAACGATATTGTATTGATTTCTAAATCGATCCATGGATTGCAAATGCACTTATATGCCCTTGAGCATTTTTGTAGAGCAGTGGGGATGCAAGTCAATACTAGCAAGACCAAAATAATGATTTTTTCTAATAAAAGGAAGCATAACCAGCATACTTTCTTCTTTGAAGACAACATTCTTGAAGAAGTAAAGGAGTACAAGTACCTTGGGATTGATTTCAACAACAAACTCAATTAGGAGGACCGCAGAAATAAGAGAATTTTAGGAGGGTGGAAAACATTATATGCTCTTCAAAACAGATGTAGAGAGACAGAGTTATGGGATTGGAAAATGATTAAAGTGCTTTTTGGACTCCTAGCTTGTCCAGTGATGCTATATGGGTGTGAATTGTGGGCTAGCAGCACTCTCGTCTCAAAATGGAAACAAATTGAGAAAATCCAAAAACGTTTGATCATGAGAAAGTTCAAAATAAAAAGTTCAGTACCTTATGAGATAATGTTGAATGAAACATGAGCAACTTCCATTGAAGCAATTGCTATGGTGCAGCTCATAAGATACCTAAAAAGAATTGAACAAATGAGAGTAGGTAGATGGCCTAATGTTATCTTCAATAAAGGCATTAGCAAAAGAAAGAAAACATGGATGAAACAAAACTACACATGGATGCAAAAATGGGATATCTACCTCAATGCCTGTCCCACAAATAGCGAGTTAAAGGATTTTGTTATGGAGAAGTTTCGTAAAAAGGTATGGGGAAAAGAGTTGGGTAGAAAGAAGAAATATTACATTGAAGAATTCAACCCTATGTATGGTTTACAACAAAAAGAGTTCATTGGAGCTAGCATTGGAGCTAGCATTTCGTAGAGGGCAAAGGTTCTTATTTCTCAATTAAGGACCAACTCACATCAACTTCGATGTGAAACAGGACGGTGGAAAAGGCCTAAAGAAGATTGGGAAGAAAGGGTGTGCACATTCTACACGTCTAGGGCTGTGGAATCGGAAAAACATTTCATTTTGGAATGTGATGCATTCAAAGACATCAGAGAAAGTTATGAGAACATGTTAGCATCAGTTTCTTGGCATTGTCTTTTTAGCAAGGAGATTGTTGGAAGGTTGGGTCAGCTCATCATCAATTTGAATTGGAAAAGGACTGAATTGCAAAGAGCGAAAAACAGGGAACTAATGGTCTCATAGACTATTTTTAGTCTCGTGGACCTTAAAATATCATTTCATTGAAATGATATTTTTAAAGTATTTTTTGATGTTAAATTAATTTTTAATTTTTTATATTTTTAAATGAAATAATAAGTTAAATATAATTTTAATAGGTGATTTTTTTAATTGATGATGATGATGGTTAACGTCTATTGAGACCAAACTTTGGTCTATTGGACCTAAAGAAACGAATTATTTAGTTTGATTTAAGATTTTATTTCTATGCTCAAAAAGCTTGGAGAGAAGCCTCCCGAGCTCACTATAATTTTTACAACATAAAAGGCTAGGAAGGTCAGTATTACAAAAAAGATTTTGAAACTGAGATCTAATGTGATTGTACGGAGGGCACTCTAAGAGGAAGTGATTTTCATCCTCAATGTTCGTATTCTCACAGAGATGGCAGATCCTTTCCATCCATGGTGTTTTAGGAACTGCCCAATGACCCATTTCACTATGGAGCTCATGAGAGTTTGTTCTAATCTTGGCTATATTAATTTTCTTCTTTGAGCTAGTTAAAACAGAGAGATACTTTTGATCTTCTAGGGTGAGGTTGATGACCTCCTTATACTATCTTAATTTTCTTTTAGCTACTAAATCTTTCTCACGCCACATTTTTTCTTTGAACTTAGAAGTAACAATATTTTTAATGTTATTAATGTTTTGCAATGCAACATTATCGTCGATCTCCCAATGGTTTAACCAAGCCCTGATGTCTTTATACCAACATCGTTTGAGCCTTAGGTGGTTTTGGCTGGAATTTAAAGCTAGCTTAGGAAGTCTATGGTCTCCTATGTTATTGAGTTTGTGTTTGTACAACAGAAGCCTAGTCATAGCTAGGTTCTCGATAGGGGAAAGACCCACTTCTATAAGGAGAATATGATAGGGTGTGTTGCTTTTAATTTTGAGGTTATACGTTATAAAATGATTCTGGATTTGCTCAATCTTTCTCCAGGATTCTCTAGAGACGCTACAACCCCAAACCTCACATCCATATAAGATAATTGGAGTGACTAAAGTTTCAAAGAGGAACTTCTTTCTATCCCACATTACGAGGTTTGTCTTTTTACTATTATTTTCAAGACCAAAATAAGCTTTGCATCCCCCATCAATCCTTTTCTCAATGCTATAGTTCCCGTTGAGCTTGTGATAAATATAAGTTCCTAGGTACTTGTAGGAAGACGCTTCCTCCAAGTTACTATTGTCATACATAAAATTAGCGTAAGTGTCCTTCTTGGATTTGATAATCATAACTTTTTTTTTGTCAGTGTTAACGATCATACCCATGGTAGAGCAGAAATCCTTAAGAAGTATAAGTTGCTTATCAAGATCAGATGGGCAACTTGCGAGAAGAACAATATCGTCAGCGTAGAGAATAAGGATGATGACTATCCTAGCTAAGATCGTGCCAGCACATCCTGCTTCCTCTAAACAACCTTCTAGCTTGTCAATGTAAATGCCAAATAAGGTAGGGGAGAGGGGGCAACCTTGTTTAACTCCGATATTACACTTAATATCTTTCGACCACCCCTCATTGCTCTTTAACTTGGCAATTACATTCTCATATAGCCTTATAGCGGCAACTCTCAACTCAAAAGGAACCTTTAGCTTTTCTAATATGTTCCAAAGGTTGTTTCTAGGAACCGTATCGAAAGCCTTTCTAAAGTCCACAAAGAAACAAAAGAGATTGGATTTATTATTGCAACATTCCTCCACAATGATCCTAAGTGTAACGAGGTGGTCTGTTGTTGAGTGTTGCTTTCTAAAACCCGCTTGGCCTTTAGCCCGCTTACCTTCACTTTCAAACCATATGCTCAACTTCCTTTCCAAAATAATACCATATAACTTGGCTAGGAGAGGGCTGATCATAATTGTCTGATAATTAGAGGGGTTATTTGTATCCCCACTTTTAAAAATAGGGATAATGAGGCTTTGAGTCCATGGTTTAGGAAACCCTTGCTTGACCGCTTGATTGAAAAGCTTGTGAATGTGGGGGATGAGGACATGACCTCCAATTTTTAATATTTCCGCCTGGTAACCTTCAATGTCCTTAGCTTTCCCATTAGCCAAGCGATTAACCCCAAAATCAATGTCTTCTAATGAGAAAACTTCTTTCGTTGTGAGCAGGGTTTCAAAGTTATCCATGACATTTGGAGATTGATAAAGCCTTTTAGGATAGGAATTCTAGTCGTGTAAAGCAATTTTATTATTATCTTTAGTTTTCCTAGTTAGAATTTGCCTCCAGAATTTCTTAGAAGCTACCTTAGAGAGGTGTAAGAGATTCTCTTGTCTTTTACGAATATAATGCCTTTTTTTTTCCTTTTAGTTAGGGCTTTGTATATTTTTATCTTGCCAATTTTAAGAGATTCATCAACAACTTCATTAATTGCTCTCCTCGCACTTTTACAATCTTTGCCATACCATGGGTTGGTTTTGTTATTTCTTTTATTACTTGAAACTTCAATTGAGAACTTGCTAACAAAATATGAGAGGGTTGTAGTAAAATTATGTTAGAAATCTTCTATGTTGTCTATACTAGATAAAGGAAGCAAATTAGTGTTTAATTCATTTAGAAAGAGATATTTTTTTTTATTTCTATCAAAGATTAACTTCTTTTGGCTATAAGGATTATCTTCTATAGGATCTCTATGCATAACAAAATTGAGAGTTATAAATAAAGGCCTACGATCAGAATCAAACTCGTGGTCGTTTAAGATGTCCAAATTTTTTATTTCGTTGTATAGAGGGAGATCGGAGATAATAGTCTACCACATTGCTACCAAGCTAGAATTGGGCCACTTCTTTAGATCGTTGCAAATTATGAGATCCTGAGCACTACAGAGCTTGACTAAATCCGACCCAAACAAATTCTCCCTGAGGTCTTCAGAGCTCCTTTTGTACCAGCTAGCCAGAGGAAGGTCTTCGTCTAACTAAAGAGGATTAGGGTTGGAATGATTTCTTAGAAGAATAGCTTGGTTGCTTGAAGTTTGAGCATTAAAGTCACCCATTAAAAGGATATTGCCTTCATTCCTTAAGCTAGAAATATCATTCTCTAAACTATTGTAAGGACTATTTTTATCTAGATTCTTTTTCTTATAGAAGTTAGAATTGACAGGGGGGGGGAATAACAGATTGCTATGTAGGTCTTTTTATCATAAATGTCAGTAACTTCTATCCAACTATATTGGTTGTAAGGTTCATTTTTATAAATCCTAGCATGGGGAGAGATGTTCTTCTTAATGTAACAAACTATACCCCCAATGCCTCTATGGGAGGATCGCTTATTTCCGGTGGACCATAATGTAAAGCCATCTATGTTAGGGACCTTAGATTCTTCGAGCTCCCAAGTTTCAACAAGAAAAATAATATCAACATCATTTGAGATCCAACTTAGCTTGGGGCTTTTGTTCCATGGAAAGCCCTGACAGTTCCAAGAAAGAAATCCGGAGCATGTTGAATTCCTATTTATTATTATCTTTTTGGTTTCTATCTGAATAACGACTTTTCTATTTCTGATTATTTCCTATTTTCCTTCCTTCCTAGCTTCCTTTACCTTTTGAACCTCCTTTCTCAATTCTGCTTGATATTTTGGAATGAGATCTTCATTTATAAATATTCTTGTTCCTTTTAGACTGGAGGTTTTACTAAGTCTGTCATACTTATGGTCAGTAGAGCTCACCTTTATTCGAATCAACCTTCCTTTATTCTCAGTTAGTTTCCCCAACCTTGTTGCTTCTGTGAGACACATTGTTTCAATTTGTAATATGTTATGTAATTTTGTCTGGGCTATGGCTAAAGTATTCTCGTCTACCTCCTCTTTCAAACCGAAGATTATAAGGTTCAAGGCCCTTTTGTTATGCTCATGGTCTAATTCTATCAATTTTTTTATTTCATCTTTAATTGGTTTTATATCTAATTTACCTGCCACACTATTTAGGGTGAGACAGCTATTAACTTTTTCTTCTAGCTCTTTAATCATGTCCTTCATTTTAAGACTCTTTAAAGTATCAACATCTACTTGCTGGGATGTTTGGTTCATATCTTGGTTTTGTTTTTCTATAACTTGTAACCTAGTATCCATTGCCTCCATCTTATTCTCCAATAGTTCTATTTTATTTTCTATTTGTTTTTGGATCTTGTCTTTAAAAGATGTGAATTTATTTTCCAGCATGGCTGCTAACTCTGTTTGTAGCTTGACTTCTCTTTCTACTCTACGTTTCTCTGAAGACTATATACTCATAGAGGCTTTGTAGAGTAACTGTGTTAGGTATACCTTTGGTAATCTTTGGTAATTGTGGTGAATTATTCATATTTGAAAATATATGAGCAGATATGTATTAGAAAAATATAAGGAATGTGTGCACCTAATATCAGCAAGCCGGACTATAGACGCACATGCCCTAGATTGTTTATTATATTACCACAGAGAGATCGTAAATACATCACCCTAAATTATTACCGTAGAGAAATCGTAAATACATCACCCTAAATTATTACCGCGAAGAGATCCTAAATACATCACCCTAAATGTTCATAGGTATGTTTATTTTAAAATAGATATTTGGTAATTTTAATTCAATTATTAATAATTATTAGGTGCATAGTAGAGATTTAATCTTCATAAAATATGTTGAAATATTTATAGTCGTAATCACAAATCAAGGGTTAAGATATATCTCCAAGTTTGTTATGGTTTTTCAATTTAATTATTGGTAATTATTAGGTGGATGTTAGAGATTTAATCTCCATTGAATATGTTGGAATATTCATAGTTGTATTTACAAACCAACCTAGATCCATCTTAACTCTAGATCTATCAAGTGCCGAGAGGGATCAAATCTCTCAGGGTGCAAACCTCTTTCTTTAGTACAAAATTTGAGGAAAAGTTTACACCTTGAGATATTTGATCTTTCTCGATGGTTGATAGATCCGGAGTTAAGATGGATCTAGGTTGGTTTTAGTCATGTGCGGCCAAGGAAAATCTATCGAAGATATGATTAATTTTATCAATAATATGTAAATACATCTAATATTAATATAATCATTTTAAATATGTTAAATATGTTTGAGATTAATCTGGTCATTTTAATTTTAAATTTGCTTAGTTACCTCAGTTTGTTGAAATGATAAATATTGTTAATAAATTTAATGATGAAAAATGATGAAATAAAAATTTTGAATGCAAAGTGACAATGTAATAGTGTTGAATGATAGAAAATGTGAATAATAAGAATGTAGTCAATTACAAATAGTCTTCATTGTGATCAATCTCAAACTATTTTCTTCTACTATTTTTATTGTCACCCTTGTTAATTTTGTTTCATATCGATTATATGAAAAGGACAGTTGAAATCATAAACCATTTAAATCTTTAGCTCAAGTTGTTGTAATAAACATCATACCTTGTCTCTCTTGCTCTCCAATATTAATAGGTTGAATTACTATAACACAAAAATCAATGTACATTACCAATATTTTTTTGTTGCTTACACTGAAATCAATGTACATTGTTAATCCAAACACTTTAAAAGTAATGTACCATCATACATCCAATTACATCAAATTATAAATCAACATCTATATTGAAATCAATGTATTTAATGTAAGCAATCAAAAAAGATTAGAAAACAACTTCTACACTCAAATTAATACATCTAATGCAAGCAATCAAATAGAATTAGAAATCGACATCTACATCAATGCATCTAGTACAAGTAAGCAAATAGGATTATAAACTAACATCTACACTGAAATTAATGCATTTAGTGCAAGCAATCAAATAGGATTCGAAATCATCTACATTGAAATCAATGCATCTAGTGCAAGCAATAAAATATAATTAGAAATCAACATCTACATTGAAATCAATGCATTTAGTGCAATAAATCAAATAGGATTATAAATCACCATCGACACTTAAATCAATGCATTTAGTGCAAGCAATCAAATAGGATTGGAAATCATCTACATTGAGATCAATGCATCTAGTGCAAGCAATCAAATATCATTAGAAATCAACATCTATACTAAAATCAAAGCATCTAGTGCAAGAAATCAAATAGGATTAGAAATTGTTATCTATACTAAAATCAATGCATCTAGTGCAAGAAATATTCTTCCCTCTCTCCCCCCTCCATCTATATCTATATCTCCCTCCATCTCTCCTTCTTTGTCTCTCTATCTCACCCCCTCCCCCCCAAAGACACACACTCTCTCACTCCATATCTATCAATCTCTCTATCCCTCCCTCTCTCCATCTCTCTCTTCTTCCCTCTCTTCACCTTCCATCAATATCTCTATCTCTGTTTGTTTCTCTGTGTCACCATGTTATGAACTAGCTCACAAAAATATAGGAAAGATAAATCAACGACTTCAAAAATCAGCCTCTTCGAGGGGGCACCCTCCTTTACATTACACAAATGAACAATCCTTGGATGATACAAATGACTAAGTCTCCTTTCTATATATAGAAGTCTAACTGGTCACAATATAATCCAAGCCGACATAACAATAATAATATAAGGGCACAACAATAACAATAATGGGCTTTTATGGGGCACACTAATAACAATATCGGGATAATAGGGGTGTTACACAGTAATTTGTCACCATCCCTGTTACTCCTCTTGTCGTACCTTGGAGGACCCATCCCGGGAGTTATAAGAAGTGACAAAGTCTAAAAACACTTGCATTATGTTCCCCTGAGTATGTACTCCATGTTCCCTGAAGACATCTTCTGCAAATTATCCCTGAAAAGTGATCTTTTTCCATTGGCGCAGGTTCACAGTATTCTACCCGCGCCAATGGTGGAGATCCTCAAAAGAGGGCGCGACCATTGGCGCTCTGTCTTAGAGCAACAGTCGCGCCAACCAAATTTAGTCGTGCTTTTTTGCCTTAATGCACGTCCGACTGTTGTTTCCTTCATTACATGGAGCTTTTCTGAGGGTAAAAAATCAGTCTTTTGTCGAGCTTTATCCATCTTTATGGCTTTTTGAGGATAATGCTAATCCGCAAAAGGCGTCTCGGTTCATCGTATCCTCCTCCCTTCTTCACCTATATAAGCTTGTCATTATGCATTGGACAAGCTAGTGTTGGAGAGTGTTAGTGCTAGTGATTTAGTGATTGAATGATAGTAGTGATGGTTATCAGTCATGGAGTGTTAGATGTTGAGTTCTTGAGTTCTTGGAGTGATGCTAGTGAGTGCTAGAGAGGTTATGCTGCCGGAGAGGAGATGCATTGCAAGACACATATAGTTACTCGCCCAGCCAGGAGAAGGGTCGACGTCAGAACAATGGTTGTAACTTTTCCTGTTTATTAATTGATGAGCGACTGCTATTATAGTTCCAATCTCATTATCTATCATGGTGATGTGTTGATTTATTTCCTTTCTGACTGAAATATAGTTGTGCCTTGGTAGTTTTTATGTTGGTATCTGTCTCTTCCTTTGCATGTGCAGGTGTTCGTTTGTGATCTGTTGGAGCAAGGGAGCGGGGATATCAACTCTGCTTCAATTATAGCATTGGACTCCAGGTTAGTCTTCTTGATTCACCTTTGATGCATAACTAGGAACTTGCGTAGTAGCGTGGTTTGTTTGTGGCTAGTTCTGTTATAGGCTAGTGGGATCGCCTCTGTCCGCAGAGGGGATTTACCTGACCAACAAATTGGCGACTCCACTGGGGAGTAACTATGGGATTTTTGTCTTGCATGTTAATTTTCTTCTGCTTGCTTGAGTGAATGAGCTTCCTGAGTCAGTTTTGAGTTTATTCTTTACTGTTTGACCCATCTGAGCACTGTCAACCCGACCTGAGGTCGTATCATTTATTTTTCTAGTTGGCAAGCTTAATTGGCGCGGTTATTTCTCTGACAGTCGCGCCAGTTGGCACATGTTGCTCAAAAGCAACTCGCGCCAATTCTGTGGTAGCGCAAGTTGCAGGCTGACAGTCACGCCAGCTCTGTAAATTTTGCCTGTGTGTGGGTGGAAAGCTCTTTCAGTCTCTTTATATATCTCTTTCAGCCTCTGGAACTGTGTTGAACCTCTGCTTGACTAGTCTTAGCCTGTATCCCTCAGCTGTTTGCTCATTTCTATTGATTTTCGTCTCAGCCCTAGGATATCTAGTGGCTTTGCATGACTAGCCTTCTGTGGGAAGTTTTGATCTCTTGATTATCCAGTCAACTTGTTGGTTGTGTTCTGCACCTATCCAGTGCTTTGTTAAAGCTTGATCTTCTATACTCTTAATACTTCACTTCTAGCCTCTTTGAAGTTCACTAGTCTTTGTGTTTTTCCTTGCTTGCATGGTTCATTTTAGTGTTTCAGAATTGGTTCTATTTCATTAACTGAACTTTGATTGTGCATACCTCTTAGAATTTGTTTACATGCATCATGCCATCTTAAAGGAAAGAAAAATAAAAAATCTCTTGCATCATAGTAGTTAGCATTTATTGTTATTTGTTGCTATCAAAAAGAAAAAGTCAAAATTTCGTTTCTTGTTATTAGCTGCATTAGGGTCTTTGTTGTTTTTTGAAGTGATCGTTTCGTTTGTGAAAAAGATCTCAACCCTCCTGTAGATAGAATTCATCGAATCAAATGATTTAATTTTGGCATATAGTTTGCATGTAAAAAGTTTTTGAGATATCACATACGGTAGGACCAAAAAACTGAAACATAATCAAAGATAAACTTTAAAATGAACTCAATGAACATAACAACGCATTGGAACATAACGCAAACACTCTAGAGGTCTAGGTTAGAGACGTGTTCTGGCGTCTTTAAACCTGGTAGTTTATCGTCGAGTGGTTGGGTGATTCCTCCACAGTGAAACGATAGGTGCCAATACGGACTGTGCTCCCACGTACCGTCGAGTATATATTGGGAGACCCCTATAGGAATAAAGCCTTTATCCATAGGAAGCCGTGTCAGCCGCCCTACGATTCGCAATGCAGTGAACACAGCATTCACGAAGATCGACCACCCGTACCCTAAAAAGTATTCTGTGGTTTTGCGAAAAGTTTGGCATACCCTTTACCTAGAATTCCAGAGCAGTCACTTTTGATCCTTTTCGGACTCCTTAAACGAAAAGGTGCCTGTGAGCGTCTTGTCACTTCGTGCTCATTAAATATTCGAAGGAGACTAGAGTCATCTTTTATCCTTTTCTCGACTCTTAAAAAATGAAAAGGTTAAGTTCAGTGTCTTAAAATTTATTGCCCACGATAACATTACCCAATTAGATTTTGTTTGCGTTAGCTTGAGTAGGGTTATTTCTCGTTAAATGGCAGCCTTTCCGGTGCCCACCAACCAAGGTGTTCCTCCTGATGGGAACCCTCGCCCATTTCCTTCTGTTGGAAATGTTGGTGTTCAATATATTGCAACATTGTCTTTGCCTGGGTTGACCATTGGTTTACCCGTATGGTTGTTTTCAAACTCGGTGGTCTCAAGTGTGATGACTCCTGTCCCACCACCACCTCCTCCACCCGAACAACACCATGTTGATTCTAAGGTGGACCCCTTCCCTTCTTCGCCTATTGCTGCGTCCTCATCTTCTACTTCGCCTGGTGAAACCTTGGATTTCACTAACCAGGTGGCTAAGAAGAAGAAGAAGAAGACCAGAAAGAAGAAGTCTCCTAAGGGAAAGGTCGTATCTGCCATGAAGCTATCAGAAGTGGAACCACCTTCTGCTCCTCCCCGGAAGCTTTGGTCTCCTTGTCGATTATGCAAAGGGGACCATTTTCTTTCTGATTGTCCTGGCATTCCCAGGATCCTAGACATATGGTCCCGTGACCCGACTCGCCCCTTACTGTCGCAAATCGACGATACCTTACTAGTTGGTAACAGAAAAGGGAAGGTTCGTTTCCCTTGTCGACTTTGTGAAGGTAATCATCTCCTTCGCCTTTGTCCACTTATGGATGAAGCTTCCCGTCTGTTGGCAAGTCTGTCAGATCCCTTACCCCAACTACCCGCTGGATATCAGCGTCTTTTTACAACTGCAGAGCATCTCTCCACTAACCAAGTGATCAAACATGATTCCTCTTTAGTCCAGCTTTCTCTTCCTGAACCTACCTGTGCTCCGCCTGCTCCAGACCAGTCCCTGGTCGGAACGAGTGATTTATGTTCATCATCTACGCACCACTTGATCATCAAAGATGAACCACCTGAGTCCAAACCAAACGAAAGTCCACAGTTCCAGCTTACAAGTGACCCGGTCTTTCGAAAGGTCCAGCTTACAAGTGACCCGGTTTTGCCTACAGAAGTTCCATCCTTAGATGCTCTTACACCTGAATCCAAACCAGACAAAAGTCAAAAGGTCCGGCTTACAAGTGACCCGGTTTTGCTTTCAGAATTTCCAACCCTAGATGATCCTACATCTGAATCCAAACCAGACAAAAGTCAAAAGGTCCGGCTTACAAGTGACCCGGTTTTGCTTTCAGAATTTCCAGCCCTAGATGATCCTACATCTGAATCCAAACCAGACAACAGTCAAACGGTCCGGATTACAAGTGACCCGGTTTCGCCTTCAGAAGTTACCTCCTCAGATGATGTTATCACTGCCAAGAATGAAGAACCCACCGTCCAAATTCTATTCATTGACATAGACGTTAATGATCAAGTGAGCATCCCTCTCATTCCTTCACACCAGGAAGAAAGTCCATTAGAATCATATCCGGCTGTCTATCCAGTCCCACCTCCAAGCAACCTAGTTGTTTCCTTCAATTGGGATCAATTGGTTAATCCTCAGTTACCAGCCGCCATACCATTTCGAATTATAGTCCAAGTCTACCGCATGGTTATGGCTGGTACAATTATTGATGAGGGATCTCCTGTGAGTATCCTTTCTTCAACAGCTTGGGAAGCACTTGGTTCCCCACTGCTTCTGCCTGAGATGAGAAACCTCATAGGTTTCCATCGAGAAATCACTCGACCTTTAGGAATTCTTCCCAATGTACCTATCACGTTAGAAGGGAAGACTATCCAAATGGGTCTCATGGTAGTCCAAGGTCCGTTAGATTACAATTTACTCCTTGGACGAGACTATATTTATTGCATACGTGCTATTGTGTCCTCACTCTTCAGAGTGATGTGTTTTCCGCATGAAGGAAGAACGATCAAAGTGGTAGACCAACTTTCATTCCCCGGTTCACACTTCACATATAGTCATCAGCCATTCCTAAATGGTCTTATTTCCACAGGAAATGCCCCAGCACCCACCCCGTCATTCTGATGACGGCAGCTCACCCGGGCGCGTGACTGAAGCCCGGGGGGCATGCATCCTCCTTCAAAATCAAGTCTTTCCAAGTAAACCTTTATTCCATCCACTCCGTGAATGCCATGAAGCTTGGGGGGCATGTACCTCGATTTGTATGATCATGCTGGGGGCATGCAACAAAAAAAAAATTTACAAGCAAAGTTCTCCATGGTTCAAGCTTGTGTAAAAATGAACCCATACCTGATTTACATCCCGTGATTGCCTTTTATCCGCTAAATCCTGCTAGATGAGCCTTGGTTGTTTCATTCCATCGCCACCATCTTTTTGGCCGATCATATGCTTTCACTTGGTTGTTTCTCCTTTCCTGAGGAACCGCAGCGATGAGTGGTTTTATTAGCCAGCCTCTTAACCTTTACATGTTTCAAGTGAGTTCCACCATTACCGGAACCAGTTACTATCCCTTATACCACTCATTCCTTCAGGACGAGTCGCCTTTACGCTCTTTTCTGACTCGTAAAATATGAAAAGATTGCCGAGTATTTTTCCCTTTTTGACTCGTTAAAGAAAATAAAAATGGAGGTCCGCTTTCAGCTCTTTTCTGACCATTTAAAGAGGAAAAGATTGCCGAGTCGCTCCTCTTGACTCGTTAAATGGTGATAAGGGGCGGTCGTTTTAAGTTCTTTTTGTCGACCGTTAAAACATAAAAAGATTACCGGGTTTTTGTCGTTTCAAACTCGTTAGTGGTTACGAAACGACGTGGTTTTGACCGCTTTTTTACTTTTTCAGGTCGAAGTCACTAATCATGAAAAGTACTCCTCGATCGTAATGATCGGGCGGTTCTTTCGGGTATTATTTTATACTTTTTCGGGCCCGAGAGACACAACTTTACGAAAAAGGACATCCCTGGAGTTTCCTTTTCTGCTGTCTTTTCAAACTCTCTAAACATGAAAAGACGCCAAGTTCTTCCTTTGTCAGACTCGTTAAAACTTAATGACATCGGATTTTGTCACAACACAAGCATATGCTATCCCCATCAAGCTTGTTAAAAATAACTGGGGTACTCGCTAGAAATGGCGGGGGGAAAAGAAAATTTTTGAACCATAATTATTACCGTAACGGCAGTATGTCGTCTTGAACATGGCACTTTTTGCTTTCATGTCCGGGGTGGGGATGTTTCATCTCATATCTTTCACTTGCTTCCATGGACTTGGGTACCCTATTTGACCTCTCATTCACTCATTGCCTCGTCATCATGACCTTTGATACATTGATGTCAAATACTGCTAATTCCGTTAATGTGCCGCCGATATGTTCAAGAGAAGTTGACCTCTGCAAAACAACCTCCCTCTGATAGTTCGCACAATCTTGATTCACAACTTCATCTCTCTGTCTCGTGTCGATGATGTGGGAAACATTATGGCCCACCTTCGATCAAGGTCACTCCCTGTCGACTTCAACTCATTATCCAGGGAATTGATCTAGAGACTCCTTTCCGGTGCCTTGGAGCCTGCATGCCTCAATGGCAGGTTCTTCGTGTTCGACGTGAGGTTTTCATCATTGGCCTCCGATCGAATGATTCTACGGGTGTTCGACTTCAGATCATTGATTCACACGCCGTAGATTGTACCTATAGTACCTTGAGGGCCATTGTCATTATTGGTGGTACCTCTCGCGTCTGTTAACAGTTTCCATTATTGACTGGTAATCAGACGATGTTCATGCATGTTCGACTTCAGCTCATATATTCACATGCTTGGACTTGTACTCTTGTTCGGGTCGAGATGGAGCGCAAGACCCTGGATTGTGTCTGTTGTAATCCAGGCATGATTCTTGATACTTGACTCATTCACTGGATGGCTGCGACCATACCTGAGTCAGTTTATTGATCCTAACTAGATGGTTGCGTCCATACTATGGATCCAGATTATTTATGTACTCTCTTATGGATGGCTACGACCATACCAAGTACATCATGTAATTGAACTATCAGTCATGTCTCTTAATACAGCTCCTCGGCGGCAGTAACTATATGTGCTCTTATGTGTTCTTATGTGTATTCTTGTAAAGCATTTCACCCCTCTCCACCTCTCGGACTTCATGCTTTAGGGGGCATATGTTACACAGTAATTTGTCACCATCCCTGTTACTCCTCTTGTCGTACCTTGGAGGACCCATCCCGGGAGTTATAAGAAGTGACAAAGTCTAAAAACACTTGCATTATATTCCCCTGAGTATGTACTCCATGTTCCCTGAAGACATCTTCTGCAAATTATCCCTGAAAAGTGATCTTTTTCCATTGGCGCAGGTTCACAGTATTCTACCCGCGCCAATGGTGGAGATCCTCAAAAGAGGGCGCGACCATTGGCGCTCTGTCTTAGAGCAACAGTCGCGCCAACCAAATTTAGTCGTGCTTTTTTTCCTTAATGCACGTCCGACTGTTGTTTCCTTCATTACATGGAGCTTTTCTGAGGATAAAAAATCAGTCTTTTGTCGAGCTTTATCCATCTTTATGGCTTTTTGAGGATAATGCTAATCCGCAAAAGGCGTCCCGGTTCATCGTATCCTCCTCCCTTCTTCACCTATATAAGCTTGTCATTATGCATTGGACAAGCTAGTGTTGGAGAGTGTTAGTGCTAGTGATTTAGTGATTGAATGATAGTAGTGATGGTTATCGGTCATGGAGTGTTAGATGTTGAGTTCTTGAGTTCTTGGAGTGATGCTAGTGAGTGCTAGAGAGGTTATGCTGCCGGAGAGGAGATGCATTGCAAGACACATATAGTTACTCGCCCAGCCAGGAGAAGGGTCGATGTCAGAACAATGGTTGTAACTTTTCCTGTTTATTAATTGATGAGCGACTGCTATTATAGTTCCAATCTCATTATCTATCATGGTGATGTGTTGATTTATTTCCTTTCTAACTGAAATATAGTTGTGCCTTGGTAGTTTTTATGTTGGTATCTGTCTCTTCCTTTGCATGTGCAGGTGTTCGTTTGTGATCTGTTGGAGCAAGGGAGCGGGGATATCAACTCTGCTTCAATTATAGCGTTGGACTCCAGGTTAGTCTTCTTGATTCACCTTTGATGCATAACTAGGAACTTGCGTAGCAGCGTGGTTTGTTTGTGGCTAGTTCTGTTATAGGCTAGTGGGATCGCCTCTGTCCGCAGAGGGGATTTACCTGACCAACAAGGGGCACAATAATAACAATAAGGGCTATAATGACAATAGTAATGGGGGAATCACTAGTATTATAGGGACCTAGCATGCCCCTCTCCTTCAAAAAGTGTTGTCCTCAACTCTTGAGTAATTCTAGATGCTTCTGTAAAAAAATCTCATCCTCCCATGTGGAATATTCAGAAATTGAGATACTCAGAAATTGATTGATTTCGTAGCTATCGAGTTCTTGTTTTTGTGACTGCTTCAGGTTCCAATATGATTTTTCCTTCCATGTCAAGTTTTGGCAATATTGTTTGAACTCGGATCTTGTCACCTATAACCTTCTTTAAACATGAAACATGTAAAACTGGGTGCACTCGGGAAGCTGCAGGAAGCTCCAATTTGTATGCCATAGTACCAATCTTTTGCAACACCTTGTATGGACCATAATACTTTGGTGATAATTTATTATCCTTCTTAGATTGCTTAAGGGACATTTGTTTATATGGTTGTAGCCGTAGGAATACCCAGTCACCTACATCAAAATTTCTTTCGCTGTGATGTTGATCTCCCCGTTGTTTCATTCTATTCTGCACCAAAGTGAGGTTATCCTTTAAGAGTTGGAGAAGTTGTTGTTGATTCTCAATGTGATCTTCCATTGCTTGAACCTTAGAATTTTCTCTTAAATATGATGTGATGGATGGTGGATGATATCCATAAAGTGCCATAAATGGCCATTCAGCCAGAGGCAACCATTTGACCCATTGTGTCTGTTTATCAAAGACAAAGCAAAAAAGATATCCTTCCAAACATTTTTTTACTATCTCAGTTTACCCATCAGATTGAGGATGATAAGATGATCTATGAGCTAACTGAGTACCGAGATAAGAAAATAATTATGTCCAAAAATTTCCAGTGAAAATGGGATCTCTATCGCTTATAATAATTTTAGGGTTTCCATGTAACTTTTGAATTGTTTTCATAAATGCAGTAGAAATCATACTGGCTTTAAATGGATGAGATAATGCACAAAAGTGTGCATACATGGTAAGTCTGTCAACTACCACCATGATGACACTCTTTCCTTCAGACTTGGGTAAACTTGTGATAAAATCAATTGAAACATCCTCCCAATGTTGGCTTGGAATGGATAAAGGCTGTAATAGACTTGGGATCTTAATTATTTCAACTTTATTTTGTTGGCAAACCAAACATTCTGCCACAAACTTTTGAATATCCGATATAAGGCCATCCCAAAAAAATCCTTCTTAACCCTGTGGTAAGTTTTTAAAAATCCCGAGTGCCCTCCTAAGGGAGAAGTGTGCAATTCCATAAGAATCTTTTGTTTGAGTTGGGAATTTTTTTTTTGCTAAAGCAAGAGTCGTTCCTTCTATTCAAATGAAACAAAAAAACAAAATAAATATATTACAACAAGCCCAAAGGACTTGAGGGACAAAGCTTTAATTGTCCACTTAGGGCTTAGGGCATCGAGTCAGAGGCATAATAAACAGGCCAAGGGCCCACAAACCTGGCTACAAGAACTTCAAAACACCAACAAAAGCCTGGACCGTTTGATTCGTCTTCAAAGATATAAAGGATGAGACACATATCAGAGCGAAAAAAGTATATTCTTTGATTCTTAAAACGGACCCGATGAAGAAATAGAAGCCAGTCTATATGGATTTTGGGTCTGAAATGGGGAATAAACTTTGTGCATGTAATCCACCCGAAATTCACAAATTCCAACCTTGATGCAAGACAAGTACGAAAGATAACATTGTATCTGGACCTGAAATCAAATACCTCCAGAATTTAGGTTCAGATCAGGTCTGGTAACCACCTTGAAAATTGCCTCGCAAAATCCCTAGGATAGTCGCTAATCTGCTTAGCTGCAAGTACGTTAAAGCAAAACCCGGCAGAACTAAATCATCAATAGAGAATTCAAATTTCATAAAGCATGCAGGGCGTGAATTACAAGTTTTGGTTACAAGTTCCCTTCCGTAGCCTCGATAACCATGCACTGCTTCATTGTAGCATATCGAACTTTCCTTGACACCTCTTATCAACATACTTTTCGTTTTCCCTGCTTTGATAGAGCTCCCTGTCTGCATTCATCTGTCTGAGGCACTCTTCCCTCAATCTGCCTTGGGGTATCTCTATCCACTCATAAATCTTATTACTTTTCATCCAGCGCACACCCTCATTGGCAAGTAAGTCTGCTACTTTGTTGGCAGTACGAAGCACATGAGTAAAACTTATTGTTATCATGTTGTCTAGGTGAGACTGAATCCGTTGATAAAATTGTAGAAGTTGCCAATGTTTTGAGACTTTGTCTAGAGCAGAACCATAGCAAATTATCTTAACTGAATTAAGAATCAATTCAGAGTCAGCTTCATTTATGGTAGTCTGAAGATTAGAGTTCTTCAAGATTTCTAGACTTTTCTCAAGGGCCATAAGCTCTGCCATATTGTTAGCGGCTTTGTCCAATTGGCTATGAAAGAGGGTTTTTATGTTACCATTTTCATCTTTTATCACTCCTCCATACCTCGCCATACCCAGGTTTCCTTTAGAGGCCCCATCAATATTGCATTTTAAGAATCCCTGAGGGGCAGGTTGCCAGAGATCCTTATCATAAATTACATGACTTACCTTCCTGTTTTTACCTTGTGGGGTAAGCCCTTGAAGACCCAGCAGTAAAATCTGTACATCCTTATCTTTAGGTTGTTCATCAGAGGGGTTTTTAATGATGGTCCCTACTGTCTCCTTGAGCTATCTTAATATCTAAGCCACGATGTTCTGGGGAGAATCTTTCCTATTCTTGAAAATTCTGTTGTTGTGTTCTTTCCAGACATCCCATATCAAAAAGCCTGGAATTAATGTCCAAGTTTTATTGATTATTTCATTGTCCGATAAATTTCTCCTCCAGTTCTTCAGAGTGTCGGTTATGCTGCCGAAGTCCCTATCTATTTGTTTGAATATTGAAGCTACTTCGTTCCACAATGTGGAAGTGAATGGGCAGATGTTGAGTAGGTGGTCCATGGTTTCTTCTTGTGATTCACAAAGTTGGCATTTGGATGGACCATATACCCCTCTTTCCTAAGATTCTCCCAGGTCAAAAAAATTTTATGCTGCGCTAACCACATGAATAGTTTGATTTTCATCCAACTTTGGTTTCGCCATAGGTTTTTCCATACCTCATCAAGATTTGGGAAGTCAAGTCAAAGGGCTTTATGTTTGGCCTCTTTGAGGTCAAAGTTACCTTCATTATTATTGCCCCATCTCAGCTGGTCTGAATCTGTTAAAGTCAAAATATTTCTTTGTTCCAGGATGTCCAATAAATCTTTTGTTTGTGCCTTTAACGGGGAGTCCTCACTGTAACCCAGGTTCTTCCATGATCTCCATTTGTCTTCCCTTCTTTCCGGAACCCAGAAGTCTTTTACCCTGTGTAACCCCTTGTTATCAATATCGATCTTGAGATTGGCGAATTCTTCTGTTAATAGTTTAGGTTCCTATTTCCAGTTATCTTCCCAATACTAAGCCAGGTTTCCATCTCTGATTTCCCAGAAACTATGTTTCTGCACAATGGCTTTGTTCTCCCAAGCTTTGTTCCATATGTGAGAGCCTTTGATAAGCCCAGAGATTCTAATATGGTCCTTGTCTTGCTAATTGGTTGCATATTTCTATTTCCAAATTTGGGCCCAAGGGGAAGTCGAATATTTTAGCCATCTCCACCATAGCTTAGCCCCCAAAACTCTGTTTAGCATTTCAGGATCATCCAACCCCAAACCACCATGGGTTTTAGGTTTACAGATACTTTCCCAGGCCACCAAGGCCCATTTTCTTTTTTCCTCCCCTTTGCCCCAAAGAAAATCTCTTTGGATATTTCTGCATTGCTACATTTTTCCTTTAGGAGCTAGAAGGGCTGAAAACATAAAAATGGGGATAGTTTGTAGGACAACTTTTGTGAGCACAAGCCTTCCAGCTAAGTTCAAAGACCTATTAGTCCATTTCTGAACTTTGTCCTGTAGCTTATTGGTCACCTGCTCCCAAACTGTCTTGCTCAGGGGTTTGTCTGTTAGTGGTACTCCCAAATATTTGGAAGGTAACACATCTCTTTGAAAGCATAAAATTCTAGATATGTTTTTCTGAATAGCATTGTCCGCGTTAAAAAAGAAAATCTTTGATTTGGTAAGGCTTACCGTGGTGCTTGCAGCGAATGCAAAGACTTTCAAGATATGTCTGAATGCTAGAGATTCCTTCACCGTAGGTATACCCTGCAACATGGTATCGTCCACAAATTGTTGATGTGTTAAAGCATCTCCATTCATGGTGAGTTTGAGACCCTGAATTCTGCCTTCTGCTTTGGCTGAACTGATAGCTTTGCCAAGCCCTTCCATCATGAGAATAAAGAGGAATGGTGAGAGTGGATCCCCTTGTCTGAGACCTCTAGAAGGGATAAAGGATTTGGATGGCGAGCCATTTACCAGTGTTATCACTCAGAATTTTCTCAAGGTTAAAGAAAGAAATTTCTGAGGTAACCACAAACCAACTTTTAAGTACAAAATCTAGCCAATCTGTACTCAAAGAGGGCTCTCTCTTTAAGATTTAGCTTTGTTTTATGAGATATTAGGCTAGTTATGAAAGCTTGGGGGTTTTGATTGTGTTTGGTGGTGGAATTCAGGAGCAGATGGATAGAACTGAGTATTTCAGGCCATTGGACCATGGAGTCAACTGAAGATGGCTTAACTGGATCAGGTTTTTCAACAAAGGATGGCTTCACAGGGCAATATAGCTAAACGAGGAACAAATGGTAACTTGAAAAGATGGAATGGAATTAAAAGGGAAGAAGGGAAATTAAGAATCCTTCAACATGTTTTAAGAGGAGGGAAAGTGGAAGATCACTAATAAAAAGAAATTAAGAATTTCTTATTAAATGGTCACAATGATAAGCTAAGAAGCAGGAGCAATTAAGAATTCCTTGCCTATGATAGCTTAGAAGAAAACATTTAGAATAAAAAGGATTTTAAAGACAGATTGCACTTAAGCACTTTCTGAATTATACTTTTTTCATTTTAATATTTAGATGAAACATAATTGAAATATTAAACAAGAAAACAATAACACATGAGATATAGAATACTTATTTGTCCGATGTTTGACACATGAATCCTGTAAAAAGTCCTTTGCTTCATTTCTCCATCTAGCCAGCCATAGAAGAGTTGTTCAACAACACTTTATTCCAAAATAATGAGTCTATAGAAATGTCTATGAATCCACCCAAAGTACTTCAAATGAAGAAGTATTTATACTAATTGTAAACTGAAATATCTTGAAAAAATATCAAAATTATTTTCACAAATATCTCCAACTGTTTACATTAATAGAACTCAAATAAAGGAAATTCAAAACTAATGAATCTATTTGGCACTATGTTTATGGATTTATGGTGATGAAAAAGAGCAATTCGAATTTGGTAGCAACTCTTAATTGATGATGAAGCATCTTAGTCACTAACTGCATCCTTTTTTTGTGCATTCTTCCCCAGAAATTCTGCAAACTTAGGGTCCAATTATACTCTTGTATATCTCAATCCGAGATATATATGTAAAAAGTGAAAGAGGTTATTGTATATAAGAATGTTTTTGAGATAAATCTCTCTCAGTTTCACAAAATTTAGCTCCAGTTGTTCACAATATTCTCTGTAAAAAGATGTCAAAAACAGGACTTTGCACAAACTGAAAAATAGGATGTGAAGACATGCACTTATCTCCCTTTTGGTAATACATGTGTAAAAAGTGAGATAGGTTTTTGTAGAGTCGTCTGTTAGGAACAAAAATCTGCTCCATTTTCTCGAAATAATTTTTTGATTGGCCACAATAGTTTCTGTAAAAATATGACCTAAACAGGAAATTTCTGAAGAATGTACCATTTCTGCTCTTCATATTTTAACCTTAAATTCCTTTCAATTGTTTTTAACTTTTACTTTGGATAAACTTCATTGTTGCTGGTAAAAGTGTTTTCATCTTTGTTTAACCCTTCATGTCTTCATGTTTACTTTTACTTTTTACTGTTTACTTTTTACTTTTACTGCTCTTTTTTTCATCTATCTTCACTTTGACATGAATTTATATGCTCTATTTTGTAATTGTCTTCTCTGTTGTTTATCTTCATGCTAGATGATTTACTTGACTTGGTCTTCAATCTGATACTCTTTAACCTTGATACACTTTGACTGTTCTTTACTGTGTCCTTTTACCTTCCATCTATTTTTGAATAGATTTGATAACAATCTCGGAGTAAACAGGTCTTATGACTAGTATTAACACTGTTTATCCAATGCTGCAGTCTTTTGATTACCTATTATGGAGCAACTGGTAATGGTGTACTGGTTGACTTGGAAGCACACCGTGGACTAGAGCGGTGTCGGCTAGCAACTTTCAGGGTCGTTGATGGTTTTGGGTACAAGTTGGTCATTTTCTACATACTAGTTGCATGCACGAGTTTTTCAGAATAAGGATGAAAAATGGATTAACTTTGTTTTTATGCAAAGTCAAAGTTTTTGGTGGATTTTGTGACATGGACAGGTTACATCAGTGGGGATGACTTGACATTTTTTCATTAGTGGGAGGCAGTAAGCAGGTTTCATCGCACCACTTATGGAGGGTAACTGGTATTTGGGGGGAGCCACACAATTCCATACGTTGCTCGACACGTAGCATCGACACTGTTCACAAAACCGCTCACATCGCGCGCTAAAGGTCGACCAAAAGGCCCACACGATATGAGCGAGGGCCATCAGATCTAAAGGGTATGATTGGACGGTAGTTGGGGTAATGACATGACTAATGTATAACAGGGGCAGGCTTGATATTAATTAAAAGACTTAATCATATCGGGGGTGATTTGATTGGTCGCTGAGTTATTAATTAGTCCTGATGACTTAATTAATTCTCATTAGCATGGCGGGGAGGTCGGGTTCTTAATTAACTACAGATTAGCTAATTAATCCCATTTATTATTTGATTTACGGTTATATTTAACCATTAGGGCGGGATATGTAAAAATTTGGGGTTTTGTATAATATAATAATACATGCGTGGGTAATGTTGTTTTGTTCGGGAATTACATAATAATAACATTAGTGGTTAATATGACTATGGAATACGAAGTGTGCTAAGTAAATGCTTCCGAAAGCATTTCACCATATAACATTACTTAGGTTAATAATTAATGAGTGTATCATGTAGATAGAATGTTTTTAATTTTCCTAAGTAGAATAGGATTTTACTTAGGAAAAGCTTTATAAAGGGAATGAATGACTTTATGAAGGGGTGTATATTAATGAAGGGGTTTTAAGTACTTTAGGTATTTCAAATTATTGGGCCAAGGGTCTGGTCCCTCCAATAGTCAGAGAAATTCTCTGAGCCCCTTTAACTTTGGCAATTACCTTTAGCACATAGGGAATTAGTGAAAAATTTAGGGGAAATGAGTAGGGAGGTTAATTATTTTTGAATTTGTTTCCTTGATGTGCTATTTTCAATGTGAATTGTTCTTTGTTCAAGTGATGAAAGCAAAAGATTTAAGCTTTTAACTTAACCATTCACCACACATTTATTTTGCAACCATCATCTACTTACCCTACCCACTTTATCCTACCATTTTCACTTCTTTATTAGGGTGCATGTAGACTGGCAAACCCTTATCAAACTTTCTTTTCTTTTACATATGAATTACTATCTAAGTCTACACTTATTACATCCAAGGGCTCATATTAAACTGTTGAGCTCCTTTTATTCACTCTACGTATCTACTGATCTGCCAAGATTAAACTGTTTGGTCAGATCTTTATTTCTCTATTTCTAAAACATGAAATTGAAAATATGGAATAACCAAGATTAAATTGTTTGGTTACCATGGATTGTGGCATAGGTTACAAGTTGCACACAATCTTTATTATACATAAAAGTAAATAGTAGTGGCATTTAGACTTGCACACTTTCATGGTCTTTTCTTTTTCTTGAGGTTCATTTTCTTTCATTTTTTTGACCTTTTCTTTATTCTTTTTATCCTTTTATTCTTTTTCTAGGACATACCCTCTTTACATTTTTTAATTTTTTGATTTTTTACAAATATGGAAAACATTTGCAAAAAGCAAAGGTATGTACATATTTCAGAGCTAAACCCAGTCAATCATGATATATGACACCTATTAGTATAGGAACCTAACAACGACTTCACTTGGGGATGGCATTTCCTTGTGAAATGTCAAGAACACTGTCGACTAGTAGCCTGATCCATTGGGCCAATCCCACACATGTGTATGCTCTATTGTATAATCTTTTGACTGAAAATCTTGAACTGAAATTGTAGCCTTTTCTGCAAACTGAAATCTGATCTAACATATACTTGCTGCTGAGAACTGAATTTATTCAAACTGAAATCTTTCCTACTTACTCTAATCAGCTTTCTAGCTGCTGGTTAGGTAAAATGAAATAGCCAATGCAACCACTCAAGCATCATATACATTGGTGACTTTTGTTGCTTGTGCTTGTTGGTGATTAAAATTGAGATCTTGAAGTCAAATGTAACTTTATTAACCTTTGAGAAGATGAGGAAATTCCCGATTTCCTTTTTTAGAATCTAGAAACTGTACAAAAGGATCTTCTAACATATATACACTATTCTTGAACTGATTCAAACCACTGTACATCTGTTGTGTATGGTCTACATGCCATGAAACTGAAATATCACTTTTATCTTTATCACCCTACATGTTTTCATCTGATCTTTGTGATGATATTTCTACTGATTGTAATGTTTGTCTGGTGAAACCATTATCATCTTGATTTTGACTCTCATAGTTTGTTAATAGAGAAAAATTCTGATTGCATTCATCATCCAATCTATCAGCTATTGGATCATAAATAACTTGGAAGGATTGCTACAACTTATTACATATAGGTTCAAATGGAACTTCATAGATTTCTACAAGCTGCTCCTCATTTTCTTTAAAAAATTTATAGCACATTTCCTTAAAAAATTGAAATGATTCAAAACAAAGAGGCAAGGAATCATATTGGATCATTTGATCATATGTTCCAGCTTCCAAGTCTTCTTCTGCAACCTGACATTCAATGGCATTTTGGGGCTGCAAATCTAGATATGAGAAGTCTTAAACAAAGATTTTATTGCCCTCTAGATAGTTAATATCAAGACTCGTTGACATTTGATTTCTAATTGCATGATAGTTATCTCTGATAAATTGAAACGAAGCAAAATAAAATGGTAAAGTTCCTTCACTGATTTCAATTTTTTTTTCACTTTCCTCCTCATTCTCATAGCTGAAATGAACAAGCTGATCACTAGTCTCAAGTTGGTGAAACTGGATTTCCTTATTCCCCAAACTAGCCTCTGATTGCTCTGTAAAGTTAGTTTGGATTCGAAGAACATAATTATCATCATACTGATCATATTTGGGCAAATCATCAAAAGAAGTAATGTCATCAAACATACACATTAGATCAGTAGATTGCCTCTCCACACATGGTTCTATAACTCTATCTTCAGATTTATGGTAGTTGGAATTAACAAGAATTTGTTCATGGATGTCAACCTCTTCTTTTTGTGAAACAAATGTGTCATGGTGATTTTGAACAAAAAAATTCAACTTTCATGGTGATATTCTACATCATTTCCTCTGTTTTCTTTATCAAAATGTCGAGTTTTTCCTCTTTTTCTACTTTAATCTTTTCTCTTCTAATTTGCAGATTAACTTCTACATCTACTTCCATGTTCTGCATCTGTTCCATTGTTGAGGAGTTTCTTTCTCTTAGATGAAATTCTATCTCTGAATCAAATGCTCTTGGGTAATGCAAAAGAGTTGAACCAGGGGGAGGTCTTATATTTAATGGTATTGAATAATATATTTGATTAAATCTGTCTGAAAAATGTTGTATTGTTTCATTTGGACGTCTTTTTAACTGATTATATTCTTCTATGATCACAAGAAGTTTGACTTTAATTATCCATCTATCAAGGAAGAGCTTGAGATTTGAGATGCTTGTCTCAGGCAGGGTTTTGAACCAACTCTTGACTTTGTCTTGCAAAGAAAGAGCAAAAAGCCTAACACTAACATCCTCTTCATCTACTTCAAATAAGTTAAGATAATCCTCAAAAGCTTGAATATGTTTTTGGGCAGTGATACCATTCTCTCCATCAAACCTAGGGAGATACTTGGGATAATCATTAGGGAAAGCATGGAGTGTAGCAAGTAACATGAGGGGCTTATATCTATTAGGAACTTTATAAGGTACTGGAATATGTAGAGGGATTGTACGATTAGTCTTAATTTTTTTATTCTCCTCAATTGGAAAACGATATTCATAAGAATTAGAAGAATGCTGCTCAAATATGTAAGGATATTTTATATCTAAATTTTTCAAAGGAAAATAACAAAAATTTAATCTAAAATCTTCTCTAAAATACAATATACATTGAAAAACTTTATCAATGAGAAAGAACATAATGTTTTGGATAACAATCCAAGTTAAAAGCTTGATCTTTTCACACAGTTCTTTCAAGTTCATTTCTCCAATGGAGTCTTGATTCTAGACTTGATTTGGAATCGCCAGGTGGATGATTTTAACCTTTGTGTGTCTGATCATTGTCCACCATCATAGATCAGATCTAAACCTAAAAAACAATTCTGAAGAAAATGTTAGTTCTTCCCAGTGGAGTCGTCACTATGTTATCTCTCAGAATTTTCTCAAGGTTAAAGAAAGAAATTTCCGAGGTAACCACAAACCAACTTTTAAGTACAAAATCTAGCCAATCTATACTTAGAGAGGGCTCTCTATTTAAGATTTAGCTTTGTTTTATGAGATATTAGGCTAGTTATGAAAGCTTTGGGGTTTTGATTGTGTTTGGTGGTTGAATTTAGGAGAATATGGATACAACTGAGTATTTCAAGCCATTGGCCTATGGAGTCAACTGAAAATGGCTTAACTGGATTAGGTCTTTCAACAAAGGATGGCTTCACAGGGCAAGATAGCTAAACGAGGAACAAATGGTAACTTGAAAAGATGGAATGGACTTAAAATGGAAGAAGGGAAATTAAGAATCCTTCAACATGTTTCAAGAAGAGGGAAAATGGAAGATCACTAATAAAAAGCAATTAAGAATTTCTTATTAAATGATCACAATGATAATCTAAGAAGTAGGAGAAATTAAGAATTCCTTGCCTATCATAGCTTAGAAGAAAACATTTAGAATAAAAAAGATTTTAAAAACAGATTGCACTTAAGCACTTTCTGAATTATACTTTTTCGTCTTAATATTTAGATATGAAACATAATTGAAATATTAAACAAGAAAACAATAACACATGAGATATAGAATACTTATTTGTCCGATGTTTGACACATGAATCCTATAAAAAGTCCTTTGCTTTATTTCTCCGTCCAGCCAGTCGTACAAGAGTTGTTCAACAACACTTTATTCCAAAATAATGAGTCTATAGAAATGTCTATGAATCCACCCAAAATATTTCAAATGAAGAAGTATTTATACTAATTGTAAACTGAAATATCTTGAAAAAATATCAAAATTAGTTTCACAAATATCTCCAACTGTTTACATTAATAGAACCTAAACAAAGGATATTCAAAACTAATGAATCTATTTGGCACTATGTTTATGGATTTATGGTGATGAAGAAGAGAAAGTTGAATTTGGTAGCAACTCTTAGTTGATGATGAAGCATCCCAGTCACTAACTGCATCCTTCCTTTGTGCATTCTGCCCCAGAAATTCTGCAAACTTAGGGTCCAATGATACGCTTTTATATCTCAATCCGAGATATATTTGTAAACAGTGAAAGAGGTTGTTGTAGATAAGAATGTTTTTGAGACAAACCTCTCTTAGTTTCCTAAAATTCAGCTCCAGCTGTTCATAACATTCTCTACAAAAAGATGTCAAAAACAGGACTTTGCACAAATTGAAAAATAGGCTGTGAAGACATGCACTTATCTCCCTTTTGGTAATACCTGTGTAAAAAGTGAGATAGGTTTTTTTATAGTTTCCTATTAGGAGGAAAAACCTCCTCCATTTTCTCGAAATAATTTTTTGATTGGACACAATAGTTTCTGTAAAAATATGACTTAAACAGGAAATTTCTGAAGAATGTACCATTTCTGCTCTGATTTCATATTTTAACCGTCAATTCCTTTCAACTGTTTTTCACTTTTACTTTGGATAAACTTCATTGTTGTTGGTGAACATGTTTTCATCTTTGTTTAACCCTTAATGTCTTCATGTTTACTTTTACTTTTTACTTTTACCGCTCTGTTTTTCATCTGTCTTCACTTTGACATGAATTTATATGCTCTGTTTTGTAATTGTCTTCTCTGCTGTTTATCTTCATGCTAGATGATTTACTTGACTTGGTATTCAATCTAATACTCTTTAACCCTAATACACTTTGACTGTTCTTTACTGTGTCCTTTTACCTTCCATCTCTATTTGAATAGATTTGATAACAATCTCGGAGTAAACAGGTCTTATGACTAGTATTAAGACTGTTTATCCAAGGCTGCGGTCTTTTGATTACCTGTTATGGAGCGACTGGTAATGGTGTACTGGTTGACTTGGAAGCACACCGTGGACTGGAGTGGCGTCGGGCAGCAACTTTCAGGGTGGTTGATGGTTTTGGGTACGAGTTGGTCATTTTCTACATACTGGTTGCATGCATGAGTTTTTTAGAATAAGGACGAAAAATGGATTAACTTTGTTTTTATGCAAAGTCAAAGTTTTGGCGGGTTTCATGACACGGACGGGTTACATCAATGGGGATGACTTGACATTTTGTCGTTAGTGGGAGGTGGTAAGCAAGTTTCATCGCACCACTTATGGAGGGTAACTGGTATTTGGGGGGAGCCGCGCAATTCCATATGTTGCTCGACACACAGCATCGACACTGTTCAGAAAACTGCTTACATCGCATGCTAAAGGTCGAGCAAAAGGCCCGCGCGATATGAGCGAGGGCCGTCGGATCTAAAGGGTCCAATCGGACGGTAGTCAGGGTAATGACATGACTGATGTATAACAGGGGCAGACTTGATATTAATTAAAAGATTTAATCATATCGGGGGCAATTTGATTGGTCTCTGAGTTATTAATTAGTCCTGATGACTTAGTTAATTCTCATTAGCATGGCTGGGAGGTTAGGTTCTTAATTAACTACAGATTAGCTAATTAATCCCGTTTATTATTCGATTTACGGTTATATTTAACCATCGGGGTGGGATATGTAAAAATTTGGGGTTTTGTATAATATAATAATACGGGTGTGGGTAATGTTGTTTTGTTCGGGAATTACATAATAATAACATTAGTGGTTAATATGACTGTGGAATGCGAAGTGTGCTAAGTAAATGTTTCCGAAAGCATTTCATCATATAACATTACTTAGGCTAAAAATATATGAGGGTTTCATGTAGATAGAATGTTTTTAATTTTCCTAAGTAAAATAGGATTTTACTTAGGAAAAGCTTTATAAAGGGAATGAATGACTTTATGAAGGGGTTTTAAGTACTTTAGGTATTTCAAATTATTGGGCCAAGGGTCTTTCCAATAGTCAGAGAAATGCTATGAGCCCCTTTAACTTTGGCAATTACCTTTAGCACTTAGGGAATTAGTGAAAATTTTAGGGGAAATGAGTAGGGAGGTTAATTATTTTTGACTTTGTTTCCTTGATGTGCTATTTTCAATGTGAATTGTGCTTTGTCCAAGTGATGAAAGCAAAAGATTTAAGCTTTTAACTTAACCATTCATCACACATTTATTCTGCAACCATCATCTACTTACCCTACCTACTTTATCCTAGCATTTCACTTCTTTATTAGGGTGCATTTAGACTGGCAAACCCTTATCAAATTTTCTTTTCTTTTACATATTAATTCCTATCTATGTCTACACTTATTACATCCAAGGGCTCAGATTAAACTGTTGAGCTCCTTTTATTCACTCAACCTATCTATTGATCTGCCAAGATTAAACTCTTTGGTCAGATCTTTATTCTCTATTTCTAAAACATGAAATTAAAAACATGGAATAAACAAGATTAAATTGTTTGGTTACCATGGATTATGGCATAGGTTACAAGTTGCACACAATCTTTATTATACATAAAAGTAAATAATAGTGGCATTTAGACTTGCACACTTTCATGGTCTTTTCTTTTTCTTGGGGTTCATTTTCTTTATTCTTTTTCTAGGACATACCCTCTTTACATTTTTTAATTTTTTGATTTTTTACAAATATGGAAAACATTTTCAAAAAGAAAAGGTATGTACATATTTCAGAGCTAAACCCAGTCAATCATGATATATGACACCTATTAGTATAGGAACCTAACAACAGCTTCACTTGGGGATGGCATTTCCTTGTGAAATGTTAAGAACACTGTCGACTAGTAGCCTGATCCATTGGGCCAATCCCACACATGTGTATGCTCTATTGTATAATCTTTTGACTGAAAATCTTGAACTGAAATTGAAGCCTTTTCTGCGAACTGAAATCTGATCTAACATATACTTGCTGTTGAGAACTGAATTTATTCAAACTGAAATCTTTCCTACTTACTCTAATCAGCTTTCTGACTGCTGGTTAGGTAAAATGAAATAGCCAATGCAACCACTCAAGCATCATATACATTGGTGACTTTTTTTGCTTGTGCTTGTTGGTGATTAAAATTGAGATCTTGAAATCAAATGTCACTTTATTAACCTTTGAGAAGATGAGGAAATTCCCGATTTCCTTTTTTGAATCTAGAAATTTTACAAAAGGATCTTCTAACATATATACACTATTCTTGAACTGATTCAAACAACTGTACATCTATTGTGTATGGTCTACATGCCATGAAACTGAAATATCACTTTTATCTTTATCACCCTACATGTTTTCATCTGATCTTTGTGATGATATTTCTACTGATTGTAATGTTTGTCTGGTGAAACCATTATCATCTTGATTTTGACTCTCATAGTTTGTTAATAGAGAAAAATTCTGATTGCATTCATCATCCAATCTATCAGCTATTGGATCATAAAGAACTTGGAAGGATTGCTACAACTTATTACATATAGGTTCAAATGGAACTTCATAGATTTCTACAAGCTGCTCCTCATTTTCTTTAAAAATTTTATAGCACATTTCCTTTAAAAATTGAAATTATTCAAAACAAAGAGGCAGGGAATCATCTTGGATCATTTGATCATATGTTCTGGCTTCCAAGTCTTCTACCGCAACTTGACATTCAATGGCATTTTGGGGCTGCAAATCTAGATATCAGAAGTCTTGAACAAAGATTTGATTGCCCTCTAGATAGTTAACATCAAGACTTGTTGACATTTGATTTCTAATTGCATGATAGTTATCTCTGATAAAATGAAACAAAGCAAAATAAAATGGTAAAGTTCTTTCACTGATTTCAAAATTTTTTGCACTTTCCTCCTCATTCTCATAGTTGAAATGAACAGGCTGATCACTAGTCTCAAGTTAGTGAAACTTGATTTCCTTATTCCCCAAACTAGCCTCTGATTGCTCTGTAAAGTTAGTTTGGATTTGAAGAACATAATTATCATCATACTAATCATATTTGGGAAAATCATCAAAAGAAGTAATGTCATCAAACATACACATTAGATCAGCGGATTGCCGCTCCACATATGGTTCTATAACTCTATCTTCAGATTTATGGTAGTTGGAATTAACAGGAAGTTGTTCATGGATGTCAACCTCTTCTTTTTATGAAACAAATGTGTCATGGTAGTTTTGAACAAAAAATTCAACTTTCATGAAGACATTTCCTCTGTTTTATTTATCAAAATGTCGAGTTTTTCCTCTTTTTCTACTTTAAGCTTTTCTCTTCTAATTTGCAGATCAACTTCTACATCTACTGCCATGTTCTGCATCTGTTCCATTGTTGAGGGGTTTCTTTCTCTTAGATGAAATTCTGTCTCTGAATCAAATGCTCTTGGGTAATGCAAAAGAGCTAAACCAGGGGGAGGTCTTATATTTAATGGTATTGAATAATAGATTTGATTAAATCTATCTGAAAATTGTTGTATTGTTTCATTTGGACGTCTTTTTAATTGATTATATTCTTCTATGACCACAAGAATATTGACTTTAATTATCCATCTATCAAGGAAGAGTTTGAGAAACTGCTCGAGATTTGAGATGCTTGCCTCAAGCAGGGTTTTGAACCAACTCTTGACTTTGTCTTGCAAAGAAAGAGAAAAAAGCCTAATACTAACATCCTCTTCATCTACTTCAAATAAGTTAAGATAATCCTTAAAAGCTTGAATATGTTTTTGGGCAGTGATACAGTTCTCTCCATCAAACCTAGGGAGATACTTGGGATAATCATTAGGGAAAGCATGAAGTGCAGCAGGTAACATGAGGGGCTTATATCTATCAGGAACTTTATAAGGTACTGGAATATGTAGAGGGATTGTACGATTAGTCTTAATTTTTTTATTCTCCCCAATTGGAAAATGATCTTCATAAGAATTAGAAGAATGCTGCTCAAATATGCAAGGAGATTTTATATCTACATTTTTCAAAGGAAAATAATAAAAATTTAATCTAAAATCTTCTCTAAAATAAAATATACATTGAAAAATTTTATCAATGAGAAAGAACATAATGTCTTGGATAACAATCCAAGTAAAAAGCCTGATCTTTTCACACAGTTCTTTCAGGTTCATTTCTCCAGCGGAGTCATGGTTGTAGAATTGATTTGGAGTCGCCAGGTGGATGATTTTAACCTTTGTGTGTCTGATCACTGTCCATCATCATAGATCAAATCTAAACCTATAAAACAATTCTGAAGAAAATGTTAGTTCTTCCCAGTGGAGTCACCACTATGTTATCACTCAGAATTTTCTCAAGGTTAAAGAAAGAAATTTCCAAGGTAACCACAAACCAGCTTTTAAGTATAGAATCTAGCCAATCTGTACTTAGAGAGGGCTATCCCTTTAAGATTTAGCTTTGTTTTATGAGATATTAGACTAGTTATGAAAGCTTGGGGGTTTTGATTCTGTTTGGTGGTGGAATTCAGGAACAGATAGATAGAACTGAGTATTTCAGGCCATTGGGCTATGGAGTCAACTGAAGATGGCTTAACTGGATCAAGTTTTTCAACAAAGGATGGCTTCACAGGGCAAGATAGCTAAACGAGGAACAAATGGTAACTTGAAAAGATGGAATGGACTTAAAAGGGAAGAAGGGAAATTAAGAATCATTCAACATGTTTTAAGAGGAGGGAAAGTGGAAGATTACTAATAAAAATCAATTTATAATTTCTTATAAATGATCACATCGATAAGCTAAGAAGTAGGAGCAATTAAGAATTCCTTGCCTATGATAGCTTAGAAGAAAATATTTCGAATAAAAATGATTTTAAAGACAGATTGCACTTAAGCACTTTCTGAATTATACTTTTTCGTTTTAATATTCAGATATGAAACATAATTGAAATATTAAACAAGAAAACAATAACACATGAGATATATAATACTTATTTGTCCGATGTTTGACACATGAATCGTGTAAAAAGTCCTTTGCTTTATTTCTCTATCCAGCCAACCATACAAGAGTTGTTCAACAACACTTTATTCCAGAATAATGAGTCTATAGAAATTTCTATGAATCCACCCAAAATACTTCAAATGAAGAAGTATTTATACTAATTGTAAACTGAAATATCTTGAAAAAATATCAAAATTAGTTTCACAAATATCTCCAACTGTTTACATTAATAGAACTTAAATAAAGGACATTCAAAACTAATGAATCTATTTGGCACTATGTTTATGGATTTAAGGTGACGAAGAAGAGAAAGTCAAATTTGGTAGAAACTCTTAATTGATGATGAAGCATCCCAATCACTAACTGCATCCTTCCTTTGTGCATTATGCCCCAGAAATTCTACAAACTTAGGGTCTAATGATACACTTGTATATCTCAATCCGAGATATATATGTAAAAAGTGAAAGAGGTTATTGTAGATAAGAATGTTTTTGAGATAAACCTCTCTCAGTCTCTGAAAATTCAGCTCCAGATATTCACAATATTCTCTGCAAAAAGATGTCAAAAACAAGACTTTTCACAAACTAAAAAATAGGCTGTTAAGACATGCACTTATCTCCCTTTTGGTAATACCTGTGTAAAACGTGAGATAGGTTTTTGTAGAGTCACCTGTTAGGAACAAAAACCTTCTCAATTTTCTCAAAATAATTTTTGGATTGGCCATAATAGTTTCTGCAAAAATATGGCTTAAACAAGAAATTTATGAAGAATGTACCATTTCTACTCTGATTTCATCTTTTAACCTTAAATTCCTTTCAACTGTTTTTCACTTTTACTTTGGATAAACTTCATTGTTGTTGGTGAAATTGTTTTCATTTTTGTTTAACCCTTAAGGTCTTCATGTTTACTTTTACTTTTTACTGTTTACTTTTTACTTTTACCGCTTTGTTTTTCATCTGTCTTCCCTTTGACATGAATTTATATGCTCTGTTTTGTAATTGTCTTCTCTGTTGTTTATCTTCATGCTAGATGATTTACTTGACTTGGTCTTCAATCTGATACTCTTTAACCCTGATACAGTTTGACTGTTCTTTACTGTGTCCTTTTACCTTCCATCTCTTTTTGAATAGATTTGATAACAATCTCGTAGTAAACAGGTCTTATGACTAGTATTTAGACTGTTTATCCAAGGTTGCGGTCTTTAGATTACCTGTTGTGGAGCGACTGGTAATGATGTACTGGTTGACTTGGAAGCACATCGTGGACTGGAGTGGCGTCGGGCAACAACTTTCAAGGTGGTTGATGGTTTTGGGTACGAGTTGGTCATTTCCTATATACTGGTTGAATGCATGAGTTTTTTAGAATAAGGACAAAAAATGGATTAACTTTGTTTTTATGCAAAGTCAAAGTTTTTGGCGGGTTTCGTGACACGGACGGGTTACATCAGCGGGGATGACTTGACATTTTGTCGTTAGTGGGAGGCGATAAGCGGGTTTCATCGCACCGCTTATGGAGGGTAACTGGTATTTGGGGGGAGCCGCACAATTCCAAACGTTGCTCGACACGTAGCATCGACACTATTCACAAAACTGCTCACATTGCGCACTAAAGGTCGACCAAAAGGCCCGCACGATATGAGCGAGGGCCGTCGGATCTAAAGTGTCCGATCGGATGATAGTTGGGGTAATGACATGATTGATGTATAACAGGGGCGGGCCCGATATTAATTAAAAGACTTAATTATATATCGGGGGTGATTTGATTGGTCGTTGAGTTATTAATTAGTCCTGTTGACTTAATTAATTCTCATTAGCATGGCGGGGAGGTCGGGTTCTTAATTAACTACAGATTAGCTAATTAATCCCGTTTATTATTTGATTTACGGTTATGTTTAACAATTGGGGTGGGATATGTAAAAATTTGGGGTTTTGTATAATATAATAATACGGGCGTGGGTAATGTTGTTTTGTTCGGGAATTACATAATAATAACATTAGTGGTTAATATGACTATGGACTACGAAGTGTGCTAAGTAAATGTTTCCGAAAGCATTTCATCATATAACATTACTTAGGCTAATAATATATGAGGGTTTCATGTAGGTAGAATGTTTTTATTTTTCCTAAGTAAAATAGGATTTTACTTAGGAAAAGCTTTATAAAGGGAATGAATGAATTTATGAAGGGGTTTTAAGTACTTTAGGTATTTAAAATTATTGGGCCAAGGGTCCAGTCCCTCCAATAGTCAGAGAAATGCTCTGAGCCCCTTTAACTTTGGCAATTACCTTTAGCACTTAGGGAATTAGTGAAAATTTTAGGGGAAATGAGTAGGGAGGTTAATTATTTTTGACTTTGTTTCCTTGATGCGCTATTTTCAATGTGAATTGTGCTTTGTCCCAAGTGATGAAAGCAAAAGATTTAAGCTTTTAACTTAATCATTCACCACACATTTATTTTGAAACTATCATCTACTTACCCTACCTACTTTATCCTAGTATTTTCACTTCTTTATTAGGGTGAATTTAGACTAGAAAACCCTTATCAAACTTTCTTTTCTTTTACATATGAATTCCTATCTAAGTCTACACTTATTACATCCAAGGGCTCAGATTAAACTGTTGAGCTCCTTTTATTCACTCTACCTATCTACTGATTTGCCAAGATTAAATTGTTTGGTTAGATCTTTATTCTCTATTTCTAAAACATGAAATTGAAAACATGGAATAACCAAGATTAAATTGTTTGGTTACCATGGATTATGGCATAGGTTACAAGTTGCACACAATCTTTATTATACATAAAAGTAAAGAGTAGTGGCATTTAGACTTGCACACTTTCATGGTCTTTTCTTTTTCTTGGGGTTCATTTTCTTTCATTTTTTCTGACCTTTTCTTTATTTTTTTTTTTCTTTTATTCTTTTTCTAGGACATACCCTCTTTGCATTTTTTAATTTTTTGATTTTTTACAAATATGGAAAACATTTGTAGAAAGCAAAGGTATGTACGTATTTCAGAGCTAAACCCCAGTCAATCATGATATATGACACCTATTAGTATAGGAACCTAACAACCAGAATAAAAAAAACTCAAGGTAGTTACTAGGGCCATAACCCATCGTACCCAATTATGGTCAAAGCCATAGGCTATAAGAACCCTTCTGATGTAAGTACAACTTAGCTTGTCATAAACCTTTTCTAGGTCAAGTTGCATGATCATACATTCCTGCCTCTTGCTTTTAAGTGAGTGAACCACCTCGTGAGCTTGAATGATGTTGTCGAGAATTTGTCTTCCTTCCACATACCTTGTTTGTTCCACAGAGACAAGAGTTGGAAGAAGGGGCTTCAGCCTATTGGCTATTATTTTGGACATAATTTTGTACACCACATTGCATAATGCTATTGGTCTAAATCTATCTGGTGTCATAGCATTATCCTGCTTGGGAATCAAGGATATGAAAGAGGTATTAAGGGCCTTCAATACAGTTCTGGTTTTCCTTGAATCCTCCACCACATCTAGAATATCCTACTTGACTATACTTCAACATGCTTTGAAGAAGTCAACATTGAATCCATCAGGACCTCGCACCTTCCCATTTTTCATCTCTTTGATAACTTCACTGACTTCTTCTTCATACATGGGCATGTTTAGATTGTGATTATCCTCCTTTGTCACAAGCTTCGGAAAGTGCTTTGTAATGTCCTTGATGAACTGTGATCTATCTAAGAGAGGCTCCTCACCAATGCCTTGGAAATGTTGAACCAGCGCAACTTCTATTTCTTTGAGGGTATTGAGTTGTTTTCCTTGAGCATATTTGATGACTGAGATTATGTTATGAGACCTGTGATCCATGGTAGATTTGTGAAAGAACCTTGTATGCCTTTCTCCTTCTTTTAAGCATTGTACCCTTGATTTCTGTTTCCAGAATATCTCCTCTTGCATGCATAATTCTTCCCATTCCTGTTGAAGGTGTTCTGCTTGTGTCTTCCTTCCCTCGTTGAAGCCATCTGTAATGAGGATCTGGTTGATCTCATGAAGCTTCCGTTCAACAACTTTTTTGGTTACAAAAATGTTGCCAAACTCATTCTTATTCCAATCTTTAAGCTTATATTTGATATGTTTCAATCTTTTATGTAGGAGGAACATTTTAGTGCCCTAAACATGCATATCCTCTTTCCACCATTTTTCAATATTGCTGATAAAGTCCGGATGGGTAAGCCAAATGTTTTCAAATATGAAAGGTTTGTTTCTTGGAGTTCCTATGAAGGACGCTTCAAGTTGAACAGGAAAATGATCCGAACCACCAAAAGAAGTATCCTTATTGACAGGTCAAGACATGTAAGGATAAGGTCCTCCAAGATGATAAATCTGTCGAGTTTTGAAGCCACCTGAGACTCACTTCCCCTTTTATTATTCCAGGTAAAGATTCCATTACTTGTTTATGTGTCAACTAGCCTCATATTGTTTATAAAATTTTGAAATTCTATGGAATCTTTGCCTAGAGATCTAATTCCACCTTCTTCTTCTTCTTTTTTTTCGAAAGGGATCTAATCATATTAAAGTGCCCTCCCAAAATCCAGGGAATGCCCGCATGTCTGTTTCTTAGATCTACAAGTGAGGTAAGAAGCCTAAGTTTGTCCTCAGGCTTCTGTGGACCATAAACATTTGTGATCAAGTAGACTTCCTTGTCCCCCAACGGTTGAATAACCATTGAGAGGTAGTTTCTTGATGCTTCAGCATCAAGGACTCCTATTTTCAGAGGGTTCCAGAGTGTAAGAATTCCTCCTGCTGTTTTATCTGCTTTAACTTCTAGATATTCATATTTAATCAGCCATTTGCTGTGTATTTCTCTTATTTTTCCAATTGAACATTTTGTTTCCTGGATGAAAATCATGTCTAGTTTTTCCTCTTTCATTCTATTGCTGAGATTTCTTTGTTTCCTTTTATTTCCTAGACCCCTGATATTCCATGTTGTAAGCTTCATTGAGAAAGATTTGTAAATGAGTAACTGGTTAGGTCTTTCATCTTACCTGAGTCAATCATGAGTTTTCCACACTCTAGTAGCAACTCATTCTGTTTCTTCCTACCTCTTTTCCTGCCTGGGTTCCTAGGAGCTAGTCCTGGTGCTACCTTCATTGTTTTCACTCCTTCATTGTTCTAACTTTCATGGCTTCTTTTGACTCCCGAACCTTTCGCCTGGGTTCTCCATAGGAATAGCTGTTGCACCCTATTGAACTCCTCTTGTGGTAGTGAATCCATTCCTTTGGTGGTTCCTTGCTCCAGAAACTTTTCCAGATCTAGATGCTCCCTTTCGAGAATATCTTGCAGTTCATGGTCCTCTGTTCCCACCTCGCTAGGGGTCATCTCTTGGTCCCTATCTAGTTCCAAAGTGTTCAGTAAATCCTCCTTTTGTTGATTGTTTTCTTGTGTGTCGTCCATGTTGTCTTCCTTTTCCTTCTCTATAGGGCTTTCCTCCAGAGTCTGGTTTGCTTTATTTTGCTCCTCTTCTTCTTCTAATACCTTGTACCTATTTTGATTCAGCTACTTTTCCTCATTGGTTTTTTTTTTAAACCTTCTTGCTGCTTTACCTTTGTTTCCCACTTTGTTAAAGCCGTCAGTATCTTTCCCTGAGGTAGCTTTAGTTCTATTTTCCATTCTGTTTAAGGGGAAATCTCTGTATAGATGGCCATGTTCATGACATTTTCGGTATCTGAAAGGGATATGCTCATAGTCCACCTCTTGCACCCATTCTTCATCAAAAACTTCTATAATTACTTCACCCGGTAGCACTCCAGAGAGGTCCATCTCTACACATATGCGGGCAAAGGAGGTATACTTCCCCCGCACAGTGGCCTCTGATATTTCACAAAATGCCCTAGTTTGTGTCCTATTGTTTTTAATGATTCCGACTGCCAATAATCCAGTGGTAGGGAGTAGAGCCTAACCCACACTGGGACTGATGTGAATGTTTCACGCTCTAGAACAAAATTCATTACCCAAGGCCGCATATAGAGGCCTGCAGCTGCATAGAAGTATGGCCCTCCTTCAAACACTTTGTCTTTATCCTCAATGTTGGTAAAAACTATAGTGAAGAAACCCTTGGATCCAAGGTGTAGCTCTATATCCCCCTTGGGTTTCCAATGATTCTTCATCCATGCATGTAAAGCCTTCTCCGTGGGCCATAACCCCATGAATTTACAAATTACTTCATAGTTCACCATGTGTTCCTGATGTGCTTGTATCGCTGGATCACTTAACACCACTCGGGGAGTGATGGTTGCCTTAGGTTTGAAAGGACCAATCCCCTTTCTGGTATCATCATTCTGGTTCTCTCCTTCTATATGCTTTCCTTTACTGGCTCCTTCCTGTTTATTTTCTGCCCCTGAGTACCTCTATTTGTTTGCTAGCTTTCTCCGGAAACCTCTTCTTCAGCCTCCAGAGGTTTCTTGAATCTGTTAGATACTGTCTGACTGTAGGAGGGAGTGGTACTCCCCCCTTCTCGCCTCTCCATGGTGCCCAACACCGCTCTTCTACTTCAAACCCTAGCTCTTCTCTGCTCTCCTATCTCCTGAATACCATCCTGAGTTGGGAATTTTTACATAGGTATAAGCGATCTTTGTACCATAACGAATCATTTTTCCATCTAAATGTATCAGATGTTCTAGGATCTTGTTGTATCTTTTGAATGAGTGCCAACACTTCTTCGTCATTCTTCCATTCATCCCTTGCTTTGTTTATCCAATCTAGTTGGATAATAGAAATGACGCAAAGCAACGCTTCCACATCCTCATCCTTTCTTGAGAGTGCATCTGCCACAACATTTTGCTTCCCTTTTTTGTAGATGATTTCAAAGTCATAACCCAACATCTTTGTGACCCACTTTTGCTGCTCTTCTAAAGATAATCTTTGTTCTAAAAAGTATTTAAGACTATCATGATCTGTTTTTACCTGGAAGTGTCTTCCCATTAGGTAGGGTCGCCATTTCTTAAGTGCATATAGTATTGCCAACGTTTCCTTCTCATAAATAGCTTTGTGTAAATACTTTCCTTTGATTGGACGACTTTCGAAAGCAATGGGTCTTTATTCTTGGATTAAAACAACACCAATTCCATTTCCCGAGGCATCACATTCCATAATAAATGTTTTTTTGAAGTCCAGTGTAGCTAAGACCGATGCTTGACACATTGCCTCTTTAAGATCTTCAAAGGTCTTTGTTGCTTCTGAAGTCCATGAAAATGCATATTTCTTCAATAATGTTGTTAAAGGTGTTGCTATTCTCCCATAATTCTTAACAAACTTGCAATAGTACCCTGTCAACCCGATAAATCCTCATAGATGCTTTATGGATGTGGGGATTTTCCATTCCTTAATGGCTTTAATTTTGCTAAGGTCTACTTTAACACCTTCATGAGATACAATATGACCCAGATGTTCCACCTCTTGTACTCCAAAGAAACATTCGGAGCTTTTTGCATATAATTGTTTGTCCTCCAATAGTTTGAGCACCCTGTCAACATTTTGAACATGTTCCTTCCAAGACTTGTTGTAGATTAGTATATCATCAAAAAATACTAACATAAATTTTCTAAGGAAGGGTTTGAAAATGGAATTCATCAAACCTTGAAATGTAGAAGGTGCATTAGTAAGGCCATAATGCATGACCAAAAATTCATAATGACCCTCATTAGTTCTAAATGTTGTTTTCAGAATGTCTTCAGTCTTCATTCTAATTTGATGATATCCTGAACAAAGATCTAACTTGGCGAAGTAAATTGATCAATGCAATTCATCCAATAATTCATCAATGATAGGAATGGGAAATTTATCTTTAATAGTGAGCTTGTTGAGATCCCTATAATTCGGACACATGCATCGTGATCCATCCTTCTTGTGCACCAATACTACTAGAGAAGAGAAAGAATTTTGACTAGGTTGAATTATACCAACCTCTACCATTTCTGCAAACATGCGTTCAATTTCACTCTTTTGGGCATAGGGATATCTATAAGGCTTGATGTTTGGAGGAACACTTCCTGGAATCAAATGAATAGCATGATCATGATCACGAATAGGTGGGAGGCCTTTAGGAGTCTCAAATACCTTGGAATGATTGTCCAAGGTTGTTTGGAGATCTGGATAAATAGATGATTTCGATATGGGAACCTCTAGTGAACATAATTGTGAAATTACGTCTCGTTGTTCTTTCTTTAGAAGCTTTGTCATTCTGTTAGAGCTGATTATCTTTCCCAGTTTCCCTGCGATACCCCTTAATTCAACTTCCTTTCCTTTCGAACAAAATTTCATGAAAAGTTCTTGAAAATTAAAAGATATTATACCCAAGGATTGTAGCCATTAGACTCCTAGTACAACAACACCACTCATTGGAATGGAAAGCATTGGGCTATTCAATACATATTCTCCCATGGATAGCTTGATATTATGGAACTTTCCAGAAAAATTTATGGTTCCTCCACTTGCAACCATCACTTGACACTCTAGTGCAAGATATAGGAAGCTATTCAATTCCTTGCCTATCTTACAATGAATAAAATTATGGGTACTACCTGAATCAATCAACACTGTTACCTTTTTCTTCTTGATATGTCCTTCTATCTTAATAGTTTGAGGAGTGGTAATTCTAGCCAATGCATTACAGGATATCATCGGATTCATTTCTTCTTTCTCTAGGGTTTGTTCCTGGTGTATATCCTCTTCTTTTTATGTTTCTTATTCCTTTTCTTCCTTCTCTTCACAATCTATGTAAAATAATTTCTTCTCAACACACTTATGACCTTTAGTGTATTTGCTATCACAACTGTAACAAATCCCTTTTTCTCTTTTTTCTTCTAATTGTTGTGGTATCAACCTTGTAGGTTGTGGAAGGCTAGGGGCAACAAAACTTCCATCTTTATAGTTGTGAGTGGTAGGCTTCCTTGTTGCCATAATTTTGCTTTCCATTTTTCTTTCCAACCCAAATGCCTTCTCCAATGAATCAGGTTCCCAAAGGTGAACCTCGTGTTGGATATTATCCTTTAAAGTCCCTATGAACACATCAGTCCTATGATCCTCTAGAATATCTTTTACCGTTATATTCAATTTTTGAAAGTCCTCAATGTGCTCCATCATTGAATCCTTTTGTTTGAGATTTATCAATTAGTTAAAAAAGGTGTTGCTTTTTGTACCCTCATAATATCATTTTTTTCGTAAAAATTTCCCAAGTGATAATTTGTTTACGAGAGCAAAGCCATCGATACCATACAAACCGATTTGGTCCCAAATATAAAGTTGCAATGCATACCTTTTATGTGTTTTGCACATTATGGAGATCAAAATATTGCTCCATCTGTAGTATCCATGTTACAAGATCCTTGCCATCAAACTTCCTCATATTGATCTTTGGAACATGGTGGGTATTCAATCCAACTTTAAAGTCTATGAGATCATGATTAACATTTCTTTTGTTCTCATCATGAGTTTCCTTTACTACCCTTTCACCATTAGTAAACATTTCTTGTAGCAACTTTGTCAAATTTGTCTTTAAATCTTCCATTTTGCCTTCCATCTCAGCTTCCATGTCATTCATCTTAGCTTCCACATATTTCTTTAAACCATCCATCTTATCTTCCATGCCATCCATCTTAGCTTCCACGCCTTTCTTTAAACCATCCATCTCAACTTCTGTTACTTTTTGTGAGAGTGAAATTTGTTGCACTTCGTCTCATAATTTTAATATATCATGTTGTATTTCTTCCTTTTCTTCATGAGTCATGCTAGAGCTTTCAAGTTACTTACTAGGTGTTTCCATTTTCTTTCTTTGGGGCATCAATTAATGATAATTATGCTTCACTATGCCCTTTGAATTCCTTCAAACTAATTTTTCAAACCAAACTTATGCAAAAATTAAAAAAAACTACACACCTTTTTTTTTACTTTGTAGGAGCTCGATATTGAATCTAATGTATCTCTGAAATTTCGGATCTCCAAGGTCTTAATTATGAACTGTGGTAGCCCTCTGAGTCCTCTTTCCAATGCCACCAGTCTTATTGAAATTGAATTCTCCAAGAAGGAGTTATGCCCAATCTCCCAAGATGACCTTATTATACACTCTTTCTATAGAGTGAACTTGTACGAAGTGCCACATGTCACTATTTCAACCTTTGGACCTGAAAACGATGCACTGAAAACTAAAATCTGTCCTCTTTCTATACATTCTCACAAAATTTAAATCTGATACTTAGGGAGAAAGTTATAACGATTTTCCCAAGGTCACATGTTTGGGATATAATTCAGGAGCCTACACAAACCCTAACTTCCTTAGATCATATCTCCAAAAATATAGGGAGACAAGATCTGAAATTTGGACCCAAAGATCATAGAGATTTCTGTTCAAATGGGTTTTTTTCTTAGCTTCTGAAATGTCGCAAAAAAAAGTTATAGCGAAAATGCCACGATGGCCTATTTGGAGCATCAAAACCCTAGAATCCAAAGCTTTGATACCAAATGTTATGAACCAGCTCACAAAAATATAGGAAAGATAGATCAACAACTTCAAAATCAACCTCTTCAAGGGGGGAACATCCTTTACATTACACAAATGAAGAATTATTGGATGATACAAATGACTAAACCTCCTTTCTATATATAGGAGTCTAAGGGGTCACAATATAATCCAAGCTGACATAATAATAATAATATAAGGGCACAACAATAACAGTAGTGGGCTTCTATGGGGCACAATAATAACAATATGGGGACAATAGGGGCACAATAATAACAATAAGGGCTACAATGACAATAGTAATGGGGGAATCACTAGTATTATAGGGACCTAACACACCCCCAAAACCTACAATTTTATTTCTCCAATCTATCTATATATCCCTCCATCCTCCTCTCCCTCTCTCTCTCTTCCATTTCTCAACCTCTCCCTTGCTTCTATCTCTCTTTCCTCTTGTTGTCCTCTCTCCCTCTTTCTCCATCTTTCTTATCACTCCCTCTCCCTCTCTCCACCTTTCTCTCTCTATGTCTTTCTTCTTGCCTCCCTCTCTCTCCCCCTCCAACTTCATCTCTCTTTCCCTCCTTCTCTCCACTCTCTTGCATCCTCTCTCTGACTTTCTCTCCCACTTTTCTCTCTCTTTCTCTCTCTCTCTCTCTCTCTTCACCCTTAAATATATTACTATATCCCTCCCTCTTTCCTTCTCTCTATCTCTCCTGCTTTGTCTCTTTATCTCACCCCAAACATGCACACTCTCTCCACCACTCCCTTGTCACTCCCTCTCTCTCTCCACTTCTCACTCTCTATGTCTTTCTTCTTCCCTCCCTCTCTCCCTTTCCAGCTCCATCCCTCTATCCCTCCTTCTATCCTCCTCTCTCTCAAGTCCTCTCTCCTGCCTCTCTCCCCCTCTCTCTCCCCTTCTCTCCTACCTCCCTCTATCTTCCCCGGTCACTCTCTTTCTCTCTACTTCTTTGCCCTCCAATCCTCTCTCTTTCCCCATCACTCTCCTCTCTCTCCCTTTCTCTCCTACCTCCCTCTCTTTTCCCCCATCACACTCTCTCTCATCCTTCCTTTCTCTCCCTTTCTCTCCTACCTCCCTCTCTCTTCCCTCGTCACTCGCTCTCTCTCTATCATCCTTCCTCTCTCTCTCACTTTCTCTCCTACCTCCCTCTCTCTTCTCCCATCTCTCTCTCTCTATATATGTGTGTGTGTGTGTGTTACTATATCCCTCCCTCTTTATTTCTCTCTCCTTCTCTCCCCCCTTCTCTCCAGCTCTCATTCTTTGTCTCTTTATCTCACCCCTAAACATACACACTCTCTTTCCATCTCTCCCTTGTCACTCCCTCTCTCTATCCACTTCTCACTCTTTGTCTTTCTTCTTCTCTCCCTCTCTCCCCCTCCAACTCCATCTCTCTATCCCTCCCTCTCTCCTCCTCTCCCTTGTCGTCCCTCTCTCCCCCTTTTTATCCTACTCCCCCCCCCCCCTCCCCCTCCCTCTCTCTTCCCTCCAATCCTCTCACTATCTCCCTCCCTCTCTCCTTCTCTCCCCCCCCTCCATCTTTGTGTATCCATCTCCCTCTCTTATCCTTCTCTACCTCTCTCACTCCTTTCTCTCTCTTCATTCATCCTCTCATTCAATTTATCTCCATCTCTCCCTTGTTTATCTCCTTGTCTCTCCACCTCTATCACTCTACGTCTTTGTTCTTCTCTCCCATATATATATCTATAGTTAATATATATCATGATATATTAATATATATTATAATATAAAAAAATTGTTGGGTTTGGAGCATGATTATTTAGAGGTCTTTGTTTCAGTCGGATGTATACCCCAGGAAGTTTGTACACCCCTCCATGCGGGGGGGTGCGCTCCCCTGACGGAGTTTCGGGGGCAGCGCCAGCGAAGCTAAAAATAGATGTAAAATTACCTTGTAAAATTCTAGTAATTTCTAGTCAATTTGAGCCGTTCATTAGGCAAATGATCTGATGATAGAAGTTATGTTTAGTTTAGGGTTTGTTTTTGCCCTAGAAGGCAACCCTTCTCTTTGTATGAGGGCATTGTATTGAGGCTGTGTAATAGATGTGTATTCTTCGAGTGAGAAACGGAAAGTTGAGACTGTGAGAGAAAACAGAGGATATTACAACGGATATGTTGTAGGTTGTGTATCTTCATTTTGTTGGATAATAAAAAGGAAGGACTGGCTGTTCGGGGTGGACGTAGCCCAAACTGGGTGAACCACATATATCTATGTCTCTCTGGTTTTATGTGTTTTCTATGTTTATATTTATGCAATATTCTATGTGTTCCATTGCTCTGTAATATATAATTTTCAAACAACTGGTATCCGAGCCAAAGGTCTATTTAGCTAATAAACTCGCAGGAAAGAAGGGTTCCTCATTCGAGTGGGAGCAATGGCAGAAGAGGGTAAGTTTAGGGTCGAGAAATTTAACGACCAAAAATTCTCGCTGTGGAAGATGCAAATGGAATATTATCTGTATCAGAAAGATTTGTACCTACCATTGGGCAGAAAAACAAAGATGCCGACTGGCATGACAGATGAAGAATGGAACTTTCTCGATAAAAAGGCACTCGGAATAGTACGGTTGTGCCTCGCAGCATCAGTCACCTTCAACATTTCTAAGGAAACATCGATAGAGGGTTTAATTAAGGCGTTGGCGAAACTATATGAAAAACCCTCAGCCTCAGACAAGGTATTTCTTATGAAATGGTTATTTAATATGAAGATGTCGAAAGGTCGATCTGTTGCAGACCATTTAAATGATTTTAATATTGTTACAAGTCAATTAAGTTCTGTAGGGGTAAACTTTGATGATGAAGTTAGAGCTCTGTTATTCTTGTGCTCATTGCCAGAAAGTTGGAATGGTTTAGTAAGCACTTTAAAGTTTGATGATGTTGTCGGTGCTATCCTTAGCAAGGAAATGCGATGGAAAATCTCTTGTGAGACATCGGGTAATGCTTTAAGTGCAGAGTCTAGGGGAAGAAAAATGGAAAGAGGAAAGAGCTCAGGATATTGCAGTAAATCAAGGAAAGGAAGATCCAAGTCCAGATCGGGGATAGTGTGCTGGAAATGCGGAAAGAAAGGAAACCTAAAGAAAGACTGTAGATCTGAGAAGGGAAAAGAAGGATATGCACAACAAGAAAACAATCATGAAGCAAATGTGACAGGTGAGGTGTTACAAGATGCTTTGATTATTTCTTTCAAAAATATTACTGATTCTTGGGTGGTAGATTCAGGGGGCCTCATTCCATGCCACACCTGATAAGAAATATTTTCATGACTATGTTCAAGGAGATTTCGGACAAGTCCATTTGGGTGATGATAAACCCTGTAAAATTGTTGGAATGGGTAAGGTTCTTGTAAAACAGCAGAATGAAAACCAATGGCTACTAAAGGAGGTAAGGCATGTTCCAGATCTGAAGAAAAATCTGATTTCAACAAGGCAGTTAGGCAGTGAAGGTTGTGTGACAACTTTCACAGATAAAGCTTGGAAGGTCACCAAAGGAGCCCTGGTATGCAATGGTATTTCTAACTCTGTTAATGTTTTAACTTCCAAAGGAGCAGATGCAACATTATGGCATCATAGGCTCGGACACATGAGTGAGAAGGGGATGAAGATTCTTCACTCAAGGAATTTGTTGTTGGGTTTGAAGAATGTTGATTTGGACTTCTGTGAGAATTGCATTTATGGAAAATAGAAGAGAATCGGATTTCTCAGAGTTGGGAAAGAAAAGAAGAGCAAAAAATTATAGCTTGTGCATACAGATGTATGGGGACCTGCTCAGGTATCATCTCTCAGTGGCTCTCGTTATTATTTTACTTTTATTGATGATGCAACTAGAAAAACTTGGATTTATTGTATTAAGAATAAATCTGATGTATTTGATACTTTCAAGAAATGGAAAGCTTTGGTTGAGATTGAGATATGAAAGAAATTGAAGTGTCTCAGATCAGAAAATGGAGGTGAATATTACAACAAAGAGTTTGATAGGTACTGTTCAGAGCATGGAATTCGCAGAGAGAAGACAGTGCCAAGAACACCACAAGAAAATGGTGTGTCAGAAAGGATGAACAAAACAATCATGGAGCGTGCAAGGTGCATGAGATTGCATGTAGGATTGCCTTTACAATTTTGGGCAGATGCTGTAGATACTGTTGTTTATCTAATAAATAGAGGGCCTTCAAGTTCCTTGGATGGTGGTGTTCCAAAGGAAGCATGGACAGGTAAAAAGGTAAACTACTATTTTTTAAAGCCTTTTGGTTGTGAGGCCTTTGTCCATATTAATAAATAAAATAGAACAAAGTTTGGGGCAAAGTCAAAGAAATGTACCTTTATTGGATATGGTGTTAATGATTTGGATTATCACTTATATGATTACGAAAATCACAAAATCATTAGGAGCAGAGATGTAATATTCAATGAAAAGGTCTTGTATAAGAATAAGTTGCAGGAAAAGAAACAGGAAAAAGAAAACAAGGAATATGCAATTCTTGATGAGATCACTGAAAAAGTAAAGGTGCCTGAAAATAATAATCATCAACAACCAAAACAACAGCAACCACCACAACACAAATAGGCACCCCAAACACCTGAAAGTGGTGTTAGAAGATCTACCAGAATAAATATACCCCCCGAACGATACTCTCCTTCATTATATTATTTATTGTTGACTGATTCTGGTGAACCTGAATGTTATGAAGAAGAAATGCAAGTTGAAAGCAGGAAGAAGTGGGAGGTAGCCATGGAAGAAGAGATGGAATCCTTAATGCATAACCAGACTTGGGACTTAGTCAGGTTCCCTGCAGGAAAAACTACATTGAAGAATAAATGGGTTTACAGGCTGAAGGAAGAAGATGGAGGAAAACAAAGGTACAAAGCTAGACTTGTGGTGAAGGGGTTTGCACATAATAAAGGTATTGATTTTGATGAAATATTTTCTCCTATTGTTAAAATGACTTCAATCAGAACTATTTTAAATCTAGTAGCAGTTGAAGATTTGCATCTTGAGTAGTTAGATGTAAAGACAACCTTTCTCCTTGGGGATTTGGAGGAAGAGATATATGCAGCAGCCACAAGGATATGAGGTAAAAGGGAAGGAGAAACTAGTGTGCAGGTTGAAGAAGATCTTGTATGGCTTAAAACAGGCTCCAAGGCAGTGGTATCTAAAATTTGACAAGTTTATGTCTGAACAAGGTTATACTAGATGTCACTCTGATCATTGTGTTTATCTGAAAAAGAAAAATGATGGCAGCTATATTATATTGTTATTGTATGTAGATGACATGCTTATTGCAAGGTCTAACATGCAAGAAATAAATGTGCTCAAAAGAAAATTTGCAAATTCATTTGCAATGAAGGATTTGGGAGCTGCAAAACAAATCCTTGGTATGAGAATAACTAGAGATAGGAAAAATCACAAATTAAAATTGTCTCAGAATGAGTACATACAAAAGGTTTTGAAAAGATTTAATATGCACAATGCAAAACCAGTTACTACACCTTTTGCTAGCCATTTCAAACTTAGTAAGGAAATGTGCCCAAAGACCCAAGAAGACATGGATTATATGTCTAAAGTTCCGTATGCATCAGCAGTTGGAAGCTTAATGTATGCAATGTTCTACACAAGGCCTGATATTGCACATGTAGTGGGAGTTGTAAGCAAGTACATGAACAATCCAGGAAAGGAACATTGGATGGTAGTGAAATGGATTCTCAGATATTTGAAAGGTACCACAAATCAAGTATTATGCTTTGGTGGTTCAAACATTTCTCTACAGGGATATGTTGATGCAGATATGGCAGGTGACAGAGATAACAAGAGGAGCACTATAGGATATGTATTTACTTTAGGTGGAACAACTGTCAGTTGGGTTTCAAAAATCCAAAGTGTTGTTGCACTTTCAACAACAGAAGCAGAGTATGTTGTTTCTACAGAGGCTAGAGAAGAAATGATATGGTTACAAAGGTTTATGTGTGAATTGGGTAAGGAGCATGATATGGGAACGTTATACAATGATAGCCAAAGTGCCATTCATCTTGCAAAGAACTCAACATTTCATTCCAGGACTAAACACATACAGCTCAAGTACCATTTCATACGATTAGTGTTGGAAGATGGAGAGTTGAAGCTGGAAAAGATACACACTAGCCAGAATCCTGCAAATATGCTAACAAAAGTTGTAACCAGGGAGAAACTAAGAATATGCTCAGTTTCAATTGGTATTCAAGGATGGCAATGAAGATGAGAAACAACCAGGTCCAAAGAGGATTTGTTGTCTAGCAAATGAAGCAGCAATGGAGTTGTTACAATCATTCTCCAAGTGGGAGATTGTTGGGTGTGAAGCATGATTATTTAGAGGTCTTTGTTTCAGCTGGATGTATACCCTAGGAAGTTTGTACACCCCTCCAAATGAGGGGGTGTGGTCCCCCGGTGGGGGTTTCGGGGGCAGCGCCCCCAAAGCTAAAAATAGATGTAAAATTTCCTTGTAAAAGTCTAGTAATTTCTAGTCACTAGGTGGATGATCTGACGTAGAAGTTATGTTTAGTTTAGGGTTTTTTTTTCCCTAGAAGGCAACCCATCTCTTTGTATGAGGGCATTGTATTAAGGCTGTGTAATAGATGTGTATTCTCCGAGTGAGAAACAGAGAGGTGAGACTGTGAGAGAAAACAAAGGATATTACAACGGATTTGCTGTAGGTTGTGTCTCTTCATTTTTATAGATAATAAAAAGGAAGGACTAGCTGTTTGGGGTGGACATAGCCCAAACTGGGTGAAGCACGTATATCTGTGTCTCTCTGGTTTTATGCGTTTTCTGTGTTTATATTTATGCAATATTCTATGTGTTCCATTGCTCTATAATATATAATTTGCAAACAGAAATTAATATTGTATTTATCCAAAGTTATTAAATTTAATAATATTAATATTATAATAAATTAATTGGATCTCTGATTCTACCACCAATAGGATCTTTCTTGCAATCTGCTATTTCACTCCTATCAACTCTACATCCTATAAGAAAAACAACTTGGATAAGAATTGTCCTTTCAATACCCTAGAAAAAGACATATACAACCTAAGGAATGAAGGTAATATCCTTTTGCTTGGGGACTTTAATGTTAGAACTGCTACTAACCAAGCTATTATGTTAAGTAACAACTCTAACCCCGACCCCTTGTGGCTTGATGAAGATAGTAACTTAGCTAATAGATTCAAGAGAAACTCTTAAGACAATCGAGAACTTACTCGACACTGAGCTACTCCAACTTTGTGGTTCCCAAGACCTAATCATTTGTAATGGTATTAACAAGTGGCCTCTCTCTGGTCAAATGACCTATTTCCATGGGTTGAGTAGCAGTGTTGTGGATTATGTGATTTCTAACACCCATGTCCTCAACCGTATTACAAAATTTGAGCTACTTAACGAGTACGAACTTGACTTTAACCACATACCTCTGTCTTAATCCCTCAATCTTGTTATGCACACCACGCACATGCAAGAGACCAATGAAAACAAAAGACACATTCGCTTCGATAGAAGTAATGTCAACCTTTTCTTAAGGGATTAATGCTCCCTTACTTATAATAACAACATTGATCAAATTTATTACCATTTTACTACTGCCCTTCCACTACCATTAGAAAGTTCTCTAATTAGACTTTGTATAAGCAGAAAAATAGAACTTCCAACCCTTGGTATGACAAAGACTAAAAATTGCCAGGAAAGCAATCAAAGACACTCCTAATGAATCATTAAGCTTCAGAATATAAGTATATACAAAGCTCTCATCAAGAGGGATAAGAAGTCATATATTAATAAGAGACAATAGCATCTTCTTCACCTTTCTAAAGTTGCACTCATAAAGTTTTGGCAAAATGTGCTTATTCGTAAAACTAAAGATAATCATTCTATACACCCTAGAAAATTGGGAGAACTATCTTAAGAAGTTGTATGACTCTCCGGACACCATGGGAACCATCTTAAACACTCCTATTAAGGATGATATATTTTCCCTGGAAGACGTTGAGTCTGGGATTAATAAGCTCGCTAATGGGAAAGCTAAATATATTGAAGGATACCAAGCTGAGATCTTTAAAATGGGAATATCTATCATCATTCCTCATCTCCACAAGCTTCTCAATTTGGCTGCACAACATGGCTTCCCTAAGCTTTGGATGCAAAGCCTTATTGTGCCTATCTTTAAAAATGGGGACAAAAATGTTCCCTCTAACTACAAGACCATTATGATTAGCCACATCCTAGCCAAGCTATATGGGCTCATTTTGGAAAAGAAGCTTAGCCTTTGGCTTGAAAACCATGGTAAAAGAGATAAAGGGCAATCTAGTTTTAGGAGACATCACTCGACTATCGACCATCTTGTCACTCTCAGGATCATTGCAGAGGAATGCGACAATAGTAAAGTAAATCTCTTATGTTGTTTTGTGGACTTAGAAAAGCTTTCAACACTATTCCTTGAGATAAGCTCTGGGAGAGACTTGAAGAGATAATGGTTCCTCCTGAACTGAGGATTGTTGTGATTCGCCTCTACAAGGCTATCATTGCCAAGCTTAAGACCAATGAAGGGTGGTCTAAAGATATTAAATGAAATTTTGGGCTTAAGAAAGGGTGTCCCCTATCCCCTACCCTTTTTGGTGTTTACATCGATAAACTTGAGGAGTGCCTAGAAATTGCAGGTTGCAAGGTTACCAAGCTTGGTGGTATAATCATTACTCTTCTTCTTTATGCTGATGATATCGTTCTTCTTAAAAAAAGCCATGATGACCTAGACAAGCAGCTTAAGACTCTTCATGTCTACTGCTCCAAGATGGGTACGACGGTTAATACCAATAAGACTAAAGTCATGATCATTAAATAAAAAGAAACCACCCACAGTAGTTTTGTCTATGATAACCATTGTTTAGAGCAGGTTTCTTCTTACAAATATTTGGGTATTGACTTTCCTCGTCAGCTCAACTGAAATTATAGCATCGAGAAAAGGATTATTAGAAGTTGGAAAGCTTATTATGAGCTTGAAAACAATTGTGATTCAGTCAATATTTGCATTTGGAGTAAAAAAAAAATTCCTCTTTGAGACTCTCATCACCCCTATTATCTTATACAAATGTGAAGTTTGGGGTTGCAGTATATCTAGAGAGTCGTGGAGAAAGATTGAGATGATTCAAAAGAAATTCATAACCTACAACCTAAAGATCAAGGGAAATACTCCCTATCATATCCTCTTGATCGAAGTTGGCATGTCCCCCATTGAAAGTACGACTATATTTAGATATCTAATGTATAAGAAGAAGCTTTACAACATGGAATCTAAGAGGCTCCCAAAAATTGCTTCTAACTTTAGTCAAAACCCCCACCTTCACCTCAAGTGTAGGTGGCATAAGGATGCCCAGTCTTGGCTCAACCATTGGGGGATTAAGGAGGAGATCATCATGGGAAGCAAAGATAGTGTCAAAGATATTATTACCTCCAATTTTAAGGACAAGTTGTGGGATGATAAGGAGTTGAAGGGTAAAAGGAAGATAAGATAGTATAAGGAGGTGATCAACCCCACCCTTGATAACCAGAATTATCTCTCTCTGTTGACCAATGCTAAGAAAACAATGAACATCACTAGGATAAGAACTAATTCTCATGAGCTTCGAAGTGAAAAGGGTGGTGGTCTACTCCCAAGACTCCCTGGGATGATAGAATCCGTCAAGGTGGAAGATGAAAAACATTTCCTTTTAGACTGCCCAACTCTTACTCACATCCACTCTCAATTCACTAACATTTTCCACACTTCCAATCTTCTTGACTTATTAAGCCAACCCAACTATAACGACATTGGAGCACTTCTTTCTCTTCTTTCTTATCACAAAAACAAGATTTTGAAGAATCACAATTAGATTCTTTTTCTTTTCTTGAGGTCTGATAGACAACATTGACCTTAGTGGACGTGAATCATCATCATTATCATCATCATCAATATTAGGGTTAATAATGTTTTTTTGCATGATATTAATAATAGTTTGGCCCATGGTATTTGGGCCATAAGCTTAGTATATAATTAGATGTTGATTTTGTTGACCTAGCTTGTCATTGATGTCAATATGGAAATATTCTAGATACTAGAGGATGACATGAAGTCAAGGGGAAGCCGAGCAGATCCATGAAGAGACGGGAGCAAGGCCATCAGGATAGCCAAGCCATAAGTAAGAGGAGTTAACAAAGGAGGCATATCAAAGCATATTTTAGGATATCAGAGAAAGAGAGACATTCATATATGCAAGGAGGTCTTTGAAAGACACTGCCATATCAAAGGAGCATTGCATGTAATACATGCCCAAGAAGAACCAAGAGGAGCTACAGGAGGAGCCATATATATATATATATATATATATATATATATATATATATATATGCCAAAACAGAGTTATCGGAGCTACTGGAGGAGCCATATATATATAATATATATGTCAAAACAGAGTTGTCAGAGCTACAGGAGCAAACAAAGCAAGCAGAACAGAGCATATATATATGCCAAAGAATAATAGAGCGAATAGAGGACGCAAACAACCATCGGAGCAACAGAGGAACAAACAGAGCCAGTGGAGCAATATATAAACAGAGCCATCGGAGGGAGCCATCAAAGGGAGCAAACAGAGCCATGGGAGGCAACAAACAGAGCTATCAGAGCCACATAGGAAGCAAACAAAGCTATCGGGAGCCATCGAGAGCCGTATAGGCGAAAAAAGAGTTATATGCTAGCAAATGCACTATCGGAGGTGAAAGACTTAGACATATATGCAAATACACTAGCAGAGTGGAAAAGGCAAAGTTTATATATGTATGCGCATAATACATTATCGGAGGAGAAAACCATATATATATATATATAATGCAAATGAAGGCGAAAGACTTGGTTATATATTCGAATACATTATCATAGGCAAAACTCACATATATACACCACTTACACTATCGGAGGCAGAAATCACAGCTGCATTGGAATACACTATTGGAGCGGGTAGATATATGTATAACGGCGGACAAGACAATATTGGCGGCAGTGCTAATCGGCAGTTCGGCTATGCGCCATCACCCCAAACCCCCGATTGCGATATATATATATATATATATATATATAGATATGTATGTATATGTATATATATATATATATGTATATATATATATATATATATATATATATCTATATATGTATATATATATATGTATATATATATATGTATATGTATATACATATATATATATATATATATATATATATATGTATATGTATATATATATGTATATAGATATGTATGTATATGTGTATGTATATGTATACATATACATACATATCTATATACATATATATATATATACATATACATATATATATATATATATATATATATATATATATACATATACATATACATATACATATACATATACATATACATATGTATGTATATATATGGGGAGCCACGGACCCGAACGGGTTATAGCAACAACCCTATATTATATCGCATCCGTAGGAGGGTCGGCGCGTCGGCCATCAGCGATGTCATGGGGTCGATATATAAAAGACCCCTGGAAGCCTCATCTCACCGATTGCGATTGCAAGACCAGACTCGATGCAACATTGAAATGTGGTTTAATGTCTTATCGCGCCCATCAACCATCGACCATCAACATTGGCCATTGGTGACTACCGATTGCGATTACAAGGCGGACCCGATACGCTATAGACTCAGGTGAATTAAAATTGAAGTGCGCCCTTAGCGCTTCGCTCGTATTTTTCTCTGATTTCCTGTGTATTTGAATATTTTCCAATTTTAAGGACAAGTTGTGGGATGATAAGGAGTTGAAGGGTAAAAGGAAGATAAGATAGTATAAGGAGGTGATCAACCCCACCCTTGATAACCAGAATTATCTCTCTCTGTTGACCAATGCTAAGAAAAAAATGAACATCACTAGGATAAGAACTAATTCTCATGAGCTTCAGAGTGAAACGGGTGGTGGTCTACTCCCAAGACTCCCTGGGATGATAGAATCCGTCAAGGTGGAAGATGAAAAACACTTCCTTTTAGACTGCCCGACTCTTACTCACATCCACTCTCAATTCACTAACATTTTCCACACTTCCAATCTTCTTGACTTATTAAGCCAACCCAACTATAACGATCTTGGAGCACTTCTTTCTCTTCTTTTTTATCACAAAAACAAGATTTTGAAGAATCACAATTAGATTCTTTTTCTTTTCTTGAGGTCTGATAGACAACATTGACCTTAGTGGACGTGAATCATCATCAATATTAGGGTTAATAATGTTTTTTTGCATGGTATTAATAATAGTTTGGCCCATGGTATTTGGGCCATAAGCTTAGTATATAATTAGATGTTGATTTTGTTGACCTAGCTTGTCATTGATGTCAATATGGAAATATTCTAGATACTAGAGGATGACATGAAGCCAAGGGGAAGCCGAGCAGATCCATGAAGAGACAGGAGCAAGGCCATCAGGATAGCCAAGCCATAAGTAAGAGGAGTTAACAAAGGAGGCATATCAAAGCATATTTTAGGATATCAGAGAAAGAGAGACATTCATATATGCAAGGAGGTCTTTGAAAGACACTGCCATATCGAAGGAGCATTGCATGTAATACATGCCCAAGAAGAACCAAGAGGAGCTACAGGAGGAGCCATATATATATATATATATATATATATGCCAAAACAGAGTTATCGGAGCTACTGGAGGAGCCATATATATATAATATATATGTCAAAACGGAGTTGTCAGAGCTATATGAGCAAACAAAGCAAGCAGAACAGAGCATATATATATGCCAAAGAAGAATAGAGCGAACAGAGGACACAAACAACCATCGGAGCAACAAAGGAACAAACAGAGCCAGTGGAGCAATATATAAACAGAGCCATCGGAGGGAGCCATCAAAGGGAGCAAACAGAGCCATGGGAGGCAACAAACTGAGCTATCAGAGCCACAGAGGAAGCAAACAAAGCTATCGGGAGCCATCGAGAGCCGTATAGGCGAAAAAAGAGTTATATGCTAGCAAATGCACTGTCGGAGGCGAAAGACTTAGACATATATGTAAATACACTAGCGGAGCGGAAAAGGCAAAGTTTATATATGTATGCGCATAATACATTATCGGAGGAGAAAACCATATATATATATATATATATATAATGCAAATGAAGGCGAAAGGCTTGGTTATATATTTGAATACATTATCAGAGGCGAAACTCACATATATACACCACTTACAGTGTCGGAGGCAGAAATCACAGCTGCATTGGAATACACTATTGGAGCGGGTAGATATATGTATAACGGCGGACAAGACAATATTGGCGACAGTGCTAATCGGCAGTTCGGCTATGCGCCATCACCCCAAACCCCCGATTGCGATATATATATATATATATATATATATATATATATATATGTATGTATGTATATGTATATGTATATGTATATGTATATGTATATATATATATATATATATATATATATATGTATATGTATATATATATGTATATACATATATATATATATACATATATATATATACATATACATATATATATACATATACATATACATATACATATATATATATATATGTATGTATGTATATATATGGGGAGCCACGGACCCGAACGGGTTATAGCAACAACCCTATATTATATCGCATTCGCAGGAGGGTCGGCGCGTCGGCCATCAGCGATGTCATGGGGTCGATATATAAAAGACCCCTAGAAGCCTCATCTCACCGATTGCGATTGCAAGACCAGACTCGACGCAACATTGAAATGTGGTTTAATGTCTTATCGCGCCCATCAACCATCGACCATCAACATTGGCCATTGGTGACTACCGATTGCGATTACAAGGCGGACCCGATACGCTATACACTCAGGTGAATTAAAATTGAAGTGCGCCCTTAGCGCTTCGCTCGTGTTTTTCTCTGATTTCCTGTGTATTTGAATATTTTCCATGTGCAGGCTTTTGAGGCAAAAATACATTAAGGAACGGTCCCGATAGTTCAAGAGGCTGAACTAACATCGGTTGCGATTGCGATAGAACGTGGCATGTCCGTTACATTGTAAAGCCTTGTGTATGTCAAATAATTATTGATAAAAGGAGCATTGTTATAGGTTTTAACTTGTAATAAGTATTCTCTGTATATTTGGCCCTCTCTCATGAATTAACGTGTCCTGTGAGCACGAATAGATAGAGGAAACCGAAAGCTAGGAAGCCGAAGAAGCAAGCGAGCACAGAGGAAATGACAACGAATGAGGAGGAACTTGATAGGATAAGCGAGCGTTGAAGAAGCAAAAGGGCCAGTGATGAGAGGAAACCGGGAGATAGAGGCATGGGGAACAAATAAAATAGAAAAAACAGAGAACAAAAGTTTTTTGAACGTTGGTGAAATAAGCTGGAGGAAACAGAGGTTGTGTGTGGGTCCAATAGAATAGAAGAGGGTCCGGCAGAACAGAAAGAGGGCCGAAGGACCAACAGGATAGTAGACAGTCGAAGGGGAGAAGTAGCCAGCAGAGAAATAGTCATGCTGAAGCATTCATTGTTTTAATGAGAACATAAGCTTGAACAGAAAGTTGTTCTTTATATAGAGCTTAGCGCAGCTAACAGTAGACTGACTAAACGCTGTGTGAAGACATTATCAGAGAGCACGAAGGCTATTGAAGAACTTTGTGTGGAAAATATGAAGAAGCTGTAAAGAATCCTTCATAAGAAGATTAGTTGTCATTGATGTTGTAGCCTGGAGACTACAATGAAGCTATAAATAGATAGAACTCAGTAGAGAAGAGTTCTGAGAGCAGAACATTACTATCAAATGTGCGTTGACAAGATTGGGTCAGAAACCTTGGGGCTGATGCCTCAGAAGTAAGTAGGATTGGAGTCCTTGGGGCTGGTTCCTCATAAGTAAGAGGGCTAGGAGTCCTTGGAGTTGATACCCTAGAAGTAAGTGGGATAGAAGTCCTTGGGGCTGATGCCTTAGAAGTAAGAGGGATTGAAGTCCTTGGGATTTGGTGCTCCTAAGTCCAAGGTTGGTACCTTGGCGAAATAGAGTTGGAGATCTGGAGGTTGGAGCCTCACAAAAGTCCAAGTTGGTGCTTGGCAACCGATTGCAACCATCTATATATTGTATCTATTTTACTACAAAGATTATATTAATAAAAGCATTTATTCTTGTTGTTCATCTTGTGTTCTGAAAATAAAACAATAATCGGAAAAAGAAATACTGATTCACACCCCCCCTAGTATTTCCAACATATTTTTGAATATATTTTTATTTATTTACCATACCTCTTTATACATATTTTATATTTATTTATTTCTTTTATAAATATGGTAATTGGCCCATGGTATTAAAATGGTATTTGGCCCATAGGCTTCACCTAAATAATAATAATTTTTTTTTTTTGGTAAGTTTTGGTAAATATAAAAAGGTTTATTGAGTAAATATAAAAAGTGGTTTTATTTATTTACCATACCTCGCGAGTAAATATAAAAAAAGGTTTTATTTATTTACCATACATCCGGTTTATTTATATTTTTATTTATTTACCATACATTTTTTTTAAGTTTTCATAAACCTCTTTATATTTTAAATTTATATTGTGTTTATACATAATAATAACTAGATTGATTTTTAAATAGGTTCGACATTAGATTAAAAATGTTAAATGTTAAACATTACATGTTAAATGTTTATGTTTAGGTTTACGTGTTTATGTGAGATCTACCCCCATATTGGGTTGTAGAGCGCCTCTCGGTGCAATCAAGGATTAACATATATCTCCAAATTAGTTATGTTTTTTTAATGAATTTATCTCATATTAATTAATTAAAGAAAATGTTATATCAACACATAATATTGGGCATGTGGTATTGATAAGCCATGGTATTGTAAGAAGCACTATTTACGAATTACAAGTTAAGAATGTCCACCATGAAGTGGGGTGAATATCCATGGTTAAGGATATTGTTGCATGTGTTTTTAAAATGTTATATATGTTTAATTCATATATTAATTCTTTTAATAATAACAATAATAATATGGTAGAGATGTTGTAATAGAAGATATTATATTATATGTGGTGTGAGAAAGATTAAGCAGCTAAAAGAAAATTAAGATATTATAAGGAGGTCATCTGTAATGTCCCCAGAAAAATTGTAAATATTTTATTATCGCTGTAGGTAAATACATTGGACAATGATATTATTTTCTGTTTTGATTAATAGTATTGTTAACTCTGAGTTGGAGAATTAATTGAGTAATATCAGATATTGTAACTTCTCATTGGGAAGTTGTAAAAAAGACAGTTGCCAGTGTAATGGAAAAACCCTAATTGCCTTCCCCAACTGGAACCACCCAAAGAAAAGAGGGTTGGCGGGGGGGGAGCAAAAGACCCGTGCTGTTGGGACAGACGGAAAAGGTGGCAAAACTATGCTAAGTTTGGTGATGACTAGATAACATTGGCACGAAGTGCAAAAAGGTTTGCTGAAGATTATGATATGGCAAACAAGCTTGGGGGGAGATTTGGTCGTGCAAACAAATCTCGTGGATGGGAGGAAGACACGCAGAGAACCAGTGGTTATGAAGCTCTGAAAGAGGGAAAGAAAATACTGAACATACGGGGACACAGGTAACTACAACTTATGACAACCCTGTACTATAAGTTACTGTGTTGCTTTACTGGAAAAATCCAGGACGAAGAGCTCCATTTAATGTTATCTGGTTAGATTCTGTTAAGAGGGCTCCATTTTATGTTATCTGGTTAGATTCTGTTAGAGGGTTTTCAAATAGGAAACTCTATTATGGAAGAGCGTTATTGCTGGAAAAGTGGCTATGGGTATGGAACAAATAAATAGCTCATAGCTGGGAAACACAGATTTCTTTTTTATATAAATAGACTATAGGAGACCTGACACACTTGCTGAGACACCCGTGTCTGTGCAGACCATGTGGAAAACCCTAGGTGAAACCTGGGAAACTCACGTTGTAGGACAGCCGAGGTAAATCTAGCCATAAAATTTACACTTATAGATATAGCCGAAAGCCTTTATGGAAACTGGTAGCGTTTCTAGATAATTTTAGGGAAAAACTGCGAGATAGCAAGCATTAAATTATTCATCTTTCGGCAATTATAGAAATTACTCTTCTTTCAGCAAACATTAAAGTTACTTTTCTTCGAAAAGTTGAAAGTAAAAAAAACTGGAACTTTTCTTTTTCAAACAAGAAGTAAGGAGAAATTGAAAAATGAGACGAGGGCTAGCTGTAAAATTCAACAAACACGAAGTCCATTGGATGCCAGAACCAATCATACATTTATAGCGAAGCTAACCAGTAAGTCAGCTCTGAAAGCAAAGATGACAAGCGTTATTAACAACGCCGCACCCTAATGGGTTAGCCACAAACTGGGGCCTTCAACAGAGGATAAGTCATGTAGTGAATGGGTTTCCCTTTCTTTAATAAGGAATGAGCACAAAAACCCTCTTATCGAGTACAACAGTTACCATGATACTCGCATTTATATAAACTCAGAACAGTAATGAAACTGGTAATGACAATAGAAATTATCTCTCTAACTCCGGAACTATCCAGAATATTTCCAAACTGAAATCCATACAAACATAACGAGAACCAGAATCCATTATTCAATCTAGGGTAGAACTAAACTCTGCGCAAACACGAACCAGCTCAGTATATATACATATATATATTTCACAGAGTTAAAATCCATGTAAGTATAACAAAACAGAGAAAGGAGCAGCAGCCCATAGCTCAAATTTAAGAGTCGAATGACTTGTCAACAGAGTTAAAATCCATATATGTATAACAGAACAGAGAAAGGAGCAGCAGACCATAGCTCAAATTTAAGAGTCGAACGACTTATCAACATACATGTACAGGTGAGGAAATAGATGTATATAAGTTATACAACATCAAGTCGAGGCGTTGTCGGCACCACAATTCTTACAAGGACCTCTGCCCGGGCAAATAAGCGGGCTAAACTTAGAAACAAAACTGAACTGTAACAATATACTCTGACAGAGTGCATGCAGTAGAAAACCCCCCTTCACTGGGTAGCAAAACTGTGGAGAGAAACCTCCATAAAAAAAGGGAGAGCAAGGAACAAAACCCTTCCAGAGCGAAATCTGGCAAACCAACCTGGCAAGAGGAAAACATGTATGAAGCCGCTTGAATTCGGCGATTCCATTTCCACCACAGTCCATATAATAAAGGGAATCAAAAGTGTAGACATACCCGGGAGAAGCTCATGCGCCATGTCTGAAAGAGGAGCTGTCTCACCTTCACAACTAACAAAACACCATATTCACCACGTTACACAACCTGCAACAGTGAATTGGGTTGGAAATCATAAGAAAGTAGGAGAACGCAAAAAATAACGGAACTAGGAAACAAAACTGGTGAACGTCCTAACCTGATTGTAAATGGAATTTCCGAACTCCATGAGAGGGAGGCACCAGGACCGCCCTTGTAATGTGGTATAAGAAAGACCTCCATCCTGCAATTCGATAGCTTCCACCGCAAACAGAAGAACCCCAACCAGGAGCCAGGACCAAATGCAACGAATGAGCACCAAACCCCAACAACACGAGATTGAAAAGTCACCTGGAGTAATACCAGCCATTTGATGGAATGGATGGGGTTTCCACCATCGATGTGCTTAGGAATCCCAAGGAAGGCTGGCACCACTACAGTGTCAATTAAATCGACAGCGCAACAGAGTTAATAGCCGGAGATTAATTTGGCTAAGCTCGAGGTGGAGGCTTAGCTGTCACGCTCCGGGTGAGTTTGCCATTAAGAGTAGATTGAGAAGTACTGTCACAGTACTTGCCAACATTCAACTCAACACAAATGTAAAACTAGCCCGTTATGTAATAGAGTTGGAATAATAAATGTAGTCCGGTGGAAACGAGGTATAAACAAAAATTGTTGCCATGGGTAATTGCATGGTAAAAACTTTATTTCTAATGCTTTTCATACCATTGTTATGGGAGGTTATGACATCATCAACCCCACCCTAGAAGATCAAACGTATCTCTCTGTTTTAACTAGCTCAAAGAAGAAAATTAATATAGCCAAGATTAGAATGAATTCTCACGAGCTCCATCGTGAAATGCATCGTCGGGCTAAAACACCATGGATGGAAAGGTTCTGCCATCTCTGTGAGAATCTCCATAGTGAAACGAGTCATTGGGCAGTTCCTAAAACAACATGGATGGAAAGGTTCTGCCATCTCTGTGAGAATGATGAAAATCACTTCCTCTTAGAGTGGGCCCCGTATAACCACATTAGATCTCAGTTTCAAAATCTCTGTTTGCAATACTGACCTTCCTAACCTTTTACGATGTCAAAATTATAGTGAGTTGGGAAGACTTCTCTCCAAGCTTTTTGAGCATAGGAATAAAATTTTAAATCAAACTAAATAATTCATTTCTTTAGGTTCGATAAACCAAAGTTTGGCCTTAGTGGACGTTAACCATCATCATCATAATGTTTAACATTTTGACTAACTCAAATTACATTAAAACAAAATTAAAAATAAATTAAATTAAAAGGTTAATGTAATGTAAACATTTTAACTCTGTGAAAATAAAATAAAACAAAAATAACTCAATAAAAATAAATAAAAATGATGCATGGTATTGAAAACCCATAATATTGACCCATGGTATTCATGTGGAATATAGCTTATTTAAAGGGGGGAATTAAACTAGCCTAGATCAATATTCACTCAATATCTATCAAGGAATCAAATCTCTTGAGATAGAGATACAAACTTTTTTAAAGGTGAAAAAAGATCTGATCCCTCTAGGCACTTGATAGATGTAGAGTTAAAATGGAAAATGAAATTATAATTTAGGTAATTTTTGTGATCTCTTTTAATCTAAACAATGTGAGATATATGATGAATAAAAATTTTGATATTTATTATAGATTAATGCTTATCAAATTTTACTAACCATTTAATTACAATAATTAAATTAAAAAAAAAATGTTCATTTAAAAAAATGTAAAAAAATGTTTCTATTTAGAATTGAATTTTATTCCAAATTTAATTATGATTACAACATTGAAAAAAAAAGTAGTTATGGAATTTTAAAAACTGTTTTTTAACTCCAATAATATTTATTATCTCATGTAGATGTAAAGTTTAAATATACCATATGTCATATCCCCAGATTATTGTAAATATTTTTATTTACTACGGTCAAAAGGACAAATAAATGGATGATGATTTGTATTTGTTGCATGAATTAATTAATATTTATTTCTTTTTTTTTTCTTCAGAAAATGGAATTGAGGAATGACTTCCTGGTAACAGGAATGTAATGTAACTTCTGAGGAGAGAAGTTAACATAATTAAAATATATATATTTAATAAAGAAACGGTTGCAAGAAAACCCTAACCACTTTTCCCCTCCCTAACCGTGGAATGGATTCCAGGAAAAAGGGAAGGAGGGGAAAAAGAGGCCACTGTGTTGTAGAGGACCGACAGTGGGGAAAGAGGGTGACTTACCACGTCTGGTGATGACCAGACGGTAAGAGCGCAGGCAGCCTGTAAAGACTGTAGTCTTTGAGACAGCTAGTGGGGGAGACTGGTCTTGAAAGAGAGTCTCAAGGACGGGTGGATGACTAGCTGCGAAAGGCAGTGGTGGCAATACTCATAAACAGAGGAAAAAGAGTTCTACAGAAGGCGACTCAGGGCTCTACAGAAGGCGACCCAGGTATGCGAATTCTGACTCGAATTAAAGGAAAGGCTTTCTTATTTTCTGTCATTTTGCAGTTTTTATTAACAGTAGGGAGTTCGGGTAGATTTTCCACTTATCTGTGATTTTGGCAGAATGGCTATATGTTTTACTGTAGAAATGCCGACTGGATATTTCATCGTTAAGGTTCTCGGTATGGGTGAATCTTTATTGCTCGCCGATTTATTTTCTTTTTCTTGTGAAGAATAAGCATGATTGTCAGTATTTCATTCATTGGAGTAGTCAAGGAGCAGTTATAACCTACATGATAGCTAGTTCCAAAGATAAATAGGGAAATGGGGAAATTATGTAACCTTGAGGAAACAATTAAAAATTAAAAAAGAAAACAGTGGAAAGCGGATAGTTGCTTTGGGGGGGTTATTGATATATTTAAAAAAACAAGAACCATGCATTGTGTAGATAAACCAGAATTGAGAATAGGACCTGTAGCTTAATTAAATCAGTAAAATGTCTGTGCCTTGAATTCCAGAACTATATAGAGGGGGTCGGGGACTGTTTCAGCCTTGGTACACACAGGAAGGGTAGTTAGACTCCCGTAGGCCATGCGTACCCAGGCTTGACTATTGAAAACCTTTTCGAGCGGTGAGACTCGAACCCGGGATTGCCTAACAGACCCGCAATGAACATAGAAATTTGTAGGGGCACTTTCTTTGTACAAGTATAATATACTCATGGATAAAAATCAACCATAAATAAATAAACCAAACTGGAGCAGTCAATAGGGCAAATAAGGAAGGGTTCGGATCTTTGTTGAGGCCAGAAAAATCCTGCGGCCATGATCCTCCATGCAGGAAAGAAAACCTTCCTAACAGTGAAACCCTGAAGTTGGGAAATGGAGCATAAGCTCCCGAGGCAAACTTGGAAGCTGGGAAGCCTGGGTAGCAGACCCTATAACATGCAGTGGAAAATGACAATTCGGTGAACTGGTAAACAAACTGCATTCATTAAACGCGAACAGGTCGGTCAAGGCCGTATATTCAGCCAAGATTTATAACTTTATATAACGTAAACCCTTTTCTGTAAATTTAGAAAGCAAAATAACTTACGGCGCACACATAAGTGAACAAGCAATGGAATATATATATATCACCATAGTTTCTAAATCAACCCAGAGACGTGAAACCAGAACGGGATATGTAAATTTAGCAGGGAGCCGGAGCAAGTCAAACAAATAAAGCACACGACTGCCGACTGCGGTAGCCACATCACATAGCCATTCAAATACTGTACAAATTTAGGAATCTTCGTCTTCATAAAGGGGAATACAATAGGAACTACATAATTATACCAATAAAATATAATTTGGGTGATGCTTGAAATGAGCATCCACTCATGCAACTGGAAACACAATTACATTTGGGAATTAAAACCCATTAAAGAGCTCCAATCCTCTTTGAGGTCAAGGATTAGGCTAAGAATCAGGCTTTCCAAGGATGCAGAGAGCCGTAACCCTGTTTCAGGCTCTTTTCAATTTTGGACAAATGCTTACCCGCGTCTGGAAGCGAGATGTTGTGGAGTTGTCGCCTACCAAGTGGGTCGAGCCAGCTGTAGGTTCCCACGACCTTAGTTTCCATGCAAAACACAAGAACTTGGTTAGTGTATTTCTGATAGGGTTTAAACCAAATTGCAGTCACAACGAAAAAAAACTAAAATCCGAGAGCCTGTTAAAACAAAATCAATAGATATTACCTGTAAATCATATTGGATCCTCTGCCAGACCATGTAGTTGGGCCTAAACTGTGTCATCGACCGCCAAAACAGCACTGTGGGCGTAAATGGCCGCATCAGAGAAACCTCGCGAAGTGAATGCAAAACAACTTAGGTCAATCCACTCACAATTGGGGTTGAGGTAACTTTAGCGAAGGCTCCACCGTCAGATCGCCTTGGGGTATGCATTACCGTGGATCTAGGTGAGGATCCCGAGTAGAACTAGTGTGATCGGATGGTCCACCAGAGCATACACAAGACAGCACATGCATTCATTAATTCAACTCAACAGATTAGCCTCACCACATGGAGAAAAATCACAATGAAAAGACAGCTATGTAGACCTCAAACCAAAACCATTTCCTGAGAGTTAGCTGCGTCATTAAATGTTGCTAGAAAACTGTAGAGGTAGTAAATCCGGGGTGGCACGGTAGTCCTACATGGTCATTTTCCGCGGCCCCTTTGATGTGGCATAAGGGAAATATAGTGTAAAAAAAAATTTGTTGGAGACATTACAAGTGGTATCAGAGCCAAGTTTGCAAAATTGTGGCCTCTGGGCATTGGAAAAAAAAAAGAGAAAACATACATCACACTATATATTTATAATTTATTTCAACTCTAATGTGTAAGAAGCAATAGCTAATGTGATAACCCATCCGCTGTTAACTATTCTGTGTAAGTTCAGGAACTCAAGGATGGAAAATACGAGAAGAACTGACAGTACGTCACACAGGTTCGTGGCGGGTCAGGGACCTGCAATGAGACCTGGAATCAGTCCCGAATTATGGGTACAACTGGGTGAGGAAGCACGCAATACCAATCAAGCAATTTTGAAGACGATACAAGAGCTGAAGAATGAAATGGATCGAGTACGGGAAGATAATGCAAGGTTAACAATGGAGCAGGAGAGGATTATAAAAAGCCTTTCAAATAGACAGAACCAACAGCCACCAAATCCCAACATTGAAGAACAAAGAATGTCAAGAGAACAGAATCACCCCACAGAACCCGAGGAGTCAAAAGGTAGGGAGGAGGAACGCTCGGATAATGCTTTTGAACAGCAGACATCCAAAAGGCAGCGGATCGAGTTGCAAGGGGAGTTTCGTAAAATCAAGCCACCGCACTTCGATGGAGAACAGGAGGAAGCAGCTGAAGCCTGGTTGATTAATATGAACACATAATTCCAGCTGTATGAATATGATCACAACCTCAAGGAATGATTGGCCATTTTCCAATTACAGGGGAAGGCCACCCTGTGGTGGGAGGAAGTTAAGATGGTAAAAGGAGTAAGCGAACAGAATATCACCTGGGAGAAATTTCAAAGATATTTCAAGGAAAGGTACCTCACCGAGCGCTTCTATGATGAAAAGACCAAGGAATTCCATGACCTGCATTTGGGACAACGAACTATGGACGAATTTATTACTCGTTTTACTTCCTTACTCCGTTACGTGCCCTATATACGAGAAGAGAAAGCAAAGGTGTAGAGATTCGTCAGTAGTCTCCCTGCAAGTATGAGGGAGAGAATCGAATTTGACAACCCAAAGACAATGGACGAGGCTATACGCAAAGCCAGAATTTGTTACCAGCAGAGTAAGCAGAAGGGGGATAATCTGGGTAAGAAATGGGTCGATAAAAGGAGCAGCAAGCTGGCTGGAAGTACTAAAGGTAATCGCAGTGGAGGTAACAAAGGATTTGCCAAAGGGCAAAACAACAGAAATTCACAAAAGAATACCCTCTGGTTAAAGCCCCCTAATGAGTCTAGGATCAGTGAACAAATCGGGAGAGTAGATAACGAAGGGACAACAAGGCCCCCATTACAATGTTAGGGTTGTGGTGGACCCCATTATGTGAAAAACTGTCCTCAGCGAAAAGGAGCAGAACAGGTTTCCCAGGTTTACGAAGCCTCTATAGTCGGTGATGTGGGACGGAGTCTGCCAAAGATTAATGCTGCATTGGAAGACTACCAGGCGGAGTACCAGCTGACCATGGTGGAATTTGAAGGTAAACTCTTAGACCTTGCTGTAACTGTTTTAATTGACCCTGGTGCAACTTTAAGTTATGTTAGTCCTAGAATCGTGGAGCAATGTAAGCTGCAGCAAGTTAAGTTTAGGGACCCTTGGCTAGTTCAGTTGGCAACAAGAGAAAAAAGACGAGTAACGGCTAAGGTCAAAAATTGTCCTTTAAAGATAGCAGGATAGTCTGTTACAACAGATTTAAATGTGCTTCCCCTTGGCTCATACGACGTGTTGATTGGTATGGACTGGTTAGAAAAACACTGGTCCATAATTAATTGCAAAACCAAGACTATCAGCTATAAGGACGAGCTTGGAATAAAACAAGAGATGCAAGGGATTAAGCGGCTAGTACAGATTCGACCCATAACTGCCTCACAGTTAGCCAAATGCATCAGAAAAGGATGTCAGATTTATGCCATCCAAGTGGGGTATGCTAATTCAAAAAATAAAACAGCCACATTGGAGAATATTCCTGTGATACAAGAATTTGCCGATGTGTTTCCGGAAGAGATTCCTGGGCTGCCACCCAAAAGGGACATAGATTTCACCATTGAATTGGTGCCAGGAGTAGCCCCGGTCTCTCGAGCACCCTACAAAATGAGTGTACCAGAATTGACAGAGCTGAAGATGCAATTACAGGAGCTGTTGGATAAAAAGTACATTCGCCCCAGTGTGTCCCCTTGGGGAGCTCCGGTATTATTCGTTAAGAAAAAGGATGGGACTCTCCGCATGTGTATGGATTACCGCCAGTTAAATAAGCTGACAATTAAAAACAAGTACCCCCTACCCCGCATTGATGAACTGTTTGACCAGGTAAGAGGGGCAACAATTTTCTCGAAGATTGATTTGCAGTCAGGATACCACCAGATCCGGATTAGAGAGGAAGACATAGCAAAGACAGCTTTTAGAACTCGGTATGGCCACTATGAGTTTGTGGTGTTACCCTTCGGGTTGACCAACGCCCCCATCACCTTTATGTGCATGATGAACAATGTGTTTCATCGATATTTGGATAAATTCGTACTAATCTTCATTGGCGATATATTGATTTACTCTCGGACTATGGAGGAGCATCAAGAGCATCTCAGGTTAGTATTGCAAACTCTCCAAGAGCACCAATTGTACGCTAAGTTTAGTAAATGACTTTTTCAAGGAGCAGATACAGTACTTGGGCCATATCATCACTAAGGATGGGATCGCCGTGGATCCTGAAAAGATAAGGACCATCATGGAATGGCCAGTACCCAAAGATGTGGTGGATATCCGATCATTCATGGGGTTTGTAGGCTATTATAGACGGTTTTTAGAGGGGTTTTCAAAGGTGGCTTACCCAATCAGATCCTTGCAGAAGAAGGGAAGAACCTTCAGGTGGACCCTTGAATGTCAAAGAAGTTTTGAACAACTCAAATATTTACTCACGACAACACCCATTTTAAGTATAGCTGATCCCAGCAAGGATTACGTAGTGTGTACAGACGCAAGCAAAGAAGGATTGGGAGGTGTGCTAATGCAGGAAGGAAAAGTGATAGCATACGAATCAAGGAAGTTAAAAGAGCATGAGCAGAAATATTCTGCTTACGATCTAATTCATCGCACTAGTTCTTCTCTTATTCTAAAAAGACAAATTATTCTTTCCTTGAACTAGTGCTTACGATCTAAAAAGACAAATTATTCTCTCCTCAGAAGTTACATTACCATGTCTGGTGATGACCAGATGGTAAGAGCGCAGAGTGCAGAAATATTCAAAATAAATAATTTGTCTTTTTAGGTCCGATAGGTCACTAGTTCAAATCCCTTGTGAGTGCTTACCTACCCAAAATAAAAAATTAACTTATACAAAATTATTGATTTTTTAAAATTTAATTATCATAACTGTTTTTTTATTATACCCTCTCTTTTATATAAAATCGATACATTTATATTAACCTAAAGTACTTATAAATTCACATTTCATTTTTTTTTAAATAAATATTAAAAAAACTTGAAATTAATTTAATATTAAATAAAATCTTAAAAAATATCATTTCATTATACACAAAATTTAATTCATAATAAAATTCATATCACAAAATATTTCAAAATTTATTTTAGAGTGATCAGGGAAAGAAAATCCTTAACTAAGTCACACCATAATTCCAATCCATTTTTAAGTGGCTTATTTTGTCCACGCGCCATTATCTTGAAAGCAATATATGTCCTTTTTAGTGAAACTTTGATGAAGATGTGGAACTTCTTAATATTTGCCAAAACTTTTAGGTGTAGGCATGGGTGATTATTCCCATTAAGAGTACAATTATGATTAGATATTTAATTCACAATCGTAAGAGAAATAACATGATGACTGAGATAATAAAATGAGTAAGAAGTTATTCGGGAGAAGACCAATCGAGTAAGAAATCATTATATTTTTATACTTAAATTTTAAGGTATTTTTAGTGCATAAATAGAATAAAATAAAAATTAAAAAATAAAAAAATATTTGAAAAATGTGGTTAATTTTATTAAGAAAATTAAAAGTGTTTTTTTATTTTTATTAGTGCAAAGAAGAACAAGAAATCTAGATAGCTAAAATAAAAAAGAACTCAATCTTTTCAATCTTCAAAGCTAATTAGATTGGTTGGGGGTTCAAATAATTAAGTTGAAGTACTTAGTCTAAAGCTTTTGTTATTATTTGTTATTGAAAAGGGATGTAGGCAGCTACAAATCTTTGGAGATTCTAGATGTCACATGCACACATTACTTGGTCTAAGCTTTTGTTATTATTTGTTATTGAAAAGGGATGTAGGTAGCTACAAATCTTTGGAGATTCCCGATGTCACATGCACACACTGATTCCCATCCCGGAGGAAGTATTGCAACTGAAAAGAGGATTTGATCAAATTTCATGTTGTCATATTTATAGAGGGAGAAACTTCATTGTTAATGACCTTTCCAAAGTAATTGCGCAACAAATTTTGGGCACATGGAAGATCTCATAACAGAGTGGTGATACACATTTTATGAGTACTAGGCCTTTTATAGAAGGTCTATAGGTGGACCATGCACAAGATTGAGGACCACATATTTCCTCAGCTCTTTATGGTATTTTATGTTTATATGAGATCATATATCGTAGATGACAGGAGGCTCTTTATGTTATGATTATGTTTATATGTATTTCTATTGAAGAAATCTATCATGGACTTGGATAAGGTTTCTCAAGCATGTTTCTGTATAATTTTTTGATGGATGGTAGGATTCTTCAAAAAAACCTATTTTTTAATGCATGTTAGTGTATTTGCAAAATGTAATTTTCAATCATTTTAATGAAAATTAAGATTTTTCCATGGGTAAAAAATGAATAAACTCAAGAGTTATGTGGTAAAACTAAGTGTTTCACATTTTCAAAATAATTGTCACAACACTAATCTTACTAAAAACAAACTAAGTAATCTCTTTTCTTTCTTATGGTTTGATAGAGTAACTTTAATCTTAGTAGACATTATTTGTCAACATTATAACACACTTCACTTTTATGGTGTAATCTATCTATATATATATATATAGAGAGAGAGAGAGAGAGAGAGAGAGAGAGAGAGAGAGGTTTATTTTGGGTGGTAGGTGAGAATTGTTCTCCTCTCCATTTAAGTTCAATTAGTTTAAGTGACATGTTAAGCTTTGAGTCACTCTATCTATAAGTTCAATTTATTATTTTAATTATGCATTATTGAAATAATATCACTCTAGATCCATCCTAACTAATACCAACCTAGATCCATCCTAACTCTGGATGGATCCATCCTAACCAATACCAACCTAGATCCATCCTAATTTGGATCTATCAAGCATCAAGAGTGATCAATTTTTTTTTCACTCTAAAAGAGGTTTGCATATCAAGGAATTTGGTTCTCTTGCTTGGTAGATCCGGAGTATATTCCACATAAATAACATAGGTTCTCAATACCATAGGTCAATACTATGGGCCATTTTTCTTTTGATTATTTTTATTTGGTTATTTTCATTTTCATTTTTATTTTTATTTATTTTCAACTAAATTAAAATGTTTACATTACATCACATTACATTTTTTTTTTTAAATAATTTAATTTAGCTAAAATGTTAAACATTATAATACAACATCTTTACCATACGAAGTAAAATATGACTCTTAAACTAAAAATTTAATTAATAATTAAAAATCATATATATTTTTATAATTTTTAATTAATTAATTATTTCAATCTTAATAAATATTTTGATGTTGCAGATTAAATTTGGATTAGCACTATCAAATAAATATTTTTCTCTCCTTTCAGGTTGCTTTTTTATTATCATTATTTATAATAAAAAATTAGCTATCGGAACAGGGATCAGTCTAACTATTTTTTACTCTTTCAGGTTGCTTTTTTATTATCATTATTTATAATAAAAAATTAACGATCGGAACAGGAATTAGTCTAACTATTTTTTACCGTCGGTTATTAGTGAAGATAGTGATTTTAAAATGTTAATACACAAATGTGCACGATATTGTGTGCAAGTGGATCTTTTATCCCACAAACAAAAGGGTCTCATACACCAATGTTGTGTCTGGCTTGGCTGTGACCTTAAAAATTGAATAATAATAAATAATTGGATATAATCAAAGTCATATCACCCCCAAGCAAAAATTATATACACATTCCACAAGTTTTAAATGAGTTAGTATTGAGGGTCCCAATTTTATAACAATGAAAATTTTGAGTAAATTTGTAGTGAGGTTATTCATTTTTTCCAATACCCATATTTTTACCCTCTGAATTAAAAGACAATTTTGTTAGGATTACTAGGATTACTAGTGAGTGTCTTCATTTTTACCATTATCCCGAGGTCTGAATTAATAAAATAATTTTTTGTTGTTGGGGTTTTAAGTAAAATAATGTTAAAAGATTCAGTGTATCATTATTGCGGAGATTTCCGAACTTAATTTTTTTTTCTTTTTTCTTTTTATATATTTATTTGAAAAAAGATTCAGTATGATTATTGTGGAGATTTTCCACATTAAGTTTTATTTTTTTTTGTTTATTTTATTATATATTATTATTTTTAATGTTTTATTATAATTATAATTTAAAATTTACTTTAATATAATTATTAAAAATTTTGAATAAATTATTAGTGAAAGCAATTAAATATTTTTTCATTATATCACATTTTAATCAATTTGTTTAAATAAATTATTGATGGTATTGACATTTATTGGTATGATATTCACTTATTGGATCTTAAGAAGGTAAAAAATTATTTGAAATTTTTTGAAGTTTTATTTTTATCCAAAACCCAAAATTACCAGAAATTTATTGAGTTAGAAAATTAAAAAAGTTGATAGTGTGACAAATATTTCAAGACCATACAACAACAAGACTCAAGGTTATTTTAACAATATACTCAATATGAAAACAATATGTCACTTATAAGAAGTGAAATATCCAAAAACCAAAATTACCATAAATTTATTGAGTTAGAAAATTAAAAAAGTTGATAGTGTGACAAATCTTTCAAGACCATACAACAACAAGACTCAAGGTTATTGTAACAATATACTCAATATGAAATCAATATTGGTTAGTGTCACTGGGGAAATATCCAAAAACCAAAATTACCATAAATTTATTGAGTTAGAAAATTAAAAAAGTTTATAGTGTGACAAATCTTTCAAGACCATACAACAATAAGACTCGAGGTTATTGTAACAATATACTCAATATGAAATCAATATATCACTTATAAGAAGTGAACCTAGGTGGGGAGTGTAATCATTCCTCCCAACTAGTTTGAATAAGCCCAATTGACCAAATTGAGATTTAATTTAGGTACACGCTACATTTTTTTTTAAATGTGTGAAAAAAGTAATAGATTATTTTATCTCATAGCTTTTTGTGAATAGTAAAACACCCAGTTTCAATATGGAACTTGTTTTGTTTTTATTTTAGCAATGTTGATTCCCTTCTTACACTAGTCCAAAGACAAATACTTTTGATCTTTTAAATTATGAAACCTCTTTAGGGCCTTTTAATTTTCTTTTATCTTCTAATACTTTATCCACCAAAATTATTCATTTTCCTTTTATCCTCTAATTCTTAATCCACCACAATTTTTCTTTAAACTTAAATGTAATAATATTTTTAGTATTATTCTTATTTTGTAATATGATCTTTTCATTTATTTAATTTGCAATCTTGTCTTTTCCTTTATTTTTGCAATATTATTTTATTGTTTAACTTATTCTTATATATAGATGTATTCTTAATAGGGAAGAGACTCACTTTTATGAATAAAATATGATAAGATATAGTCTTTAATTTTGAAATTATTTTATTTTCTCCATAATTTTTTTAGAATATTATATCTCCAAACTTATCATTCATAAAAAGCAATATATATTTTTTTAAACTTTACTATTAATGAAAATCCAAACTTATTGGGGAAGTCGGTTTTCACGCACTTCGCCTGTGATCGAATCTCATATGTGGCGTTGTGCGGCAACTTTATGTATCAGCGTGCTTGTATATCGGAATTTCGCGCCGGATGCTATACGCATCGTATTGATTAATGTGAGTTGCGGTCAGCATGACGCAACGATTGTAAATTATCTGTACAATATGTAATATATATATAGCTTCTTCTGCGGCCTCCTCGCCTAACTATACTACATCAAATACATAATTATCTTTTATATGTATATATCAATTAACTATAAATTGTGTTTTAATTTATAATTGCACAATTTTTTTAATAAAAAATTAATTAATTTTTAATAAACTTAATACATCACTATTATTTAGATTATCATAATTTTTAAAATATGCAAAATATAAACTTCATTATTTTATAATTATTTATTTGTATAAACAAATAATAAGAGAAACAAAATCTGATTAGAACTTTATTACTAAATAAATTTTCTTTCTTTTTTCAATATGATAGTGGTGGGATGGTCCTCGTGTGCAGTGAAAGAATTAATAAAACAATACAGAGATGCATTTCTTCATTTGCCTAAACTTACGGGGTTTATTTATTGTGTTATAATTAAAAAAAGTTGTATTGATTGTGTTATAATTAAAAAAAGTTGTATGGTTCTCATGTACAATGTAGAAGTTAAACAATAAGTTTACAGTGATCTAAACTTTATGAGTCTATTAATTATGTTATAATAAATATATAATAGTTTTATATTCTTAAACAATAGTTTTACATTCACCTAAATTTTAGGAGTCTATTAATTATGTTATAATAAATAAACAATAGTTTTACATTCACCTAAATTTTAGGAGTTTATTTTTTTTTTTTCACGGAAAAAAATCGGACTTTTTATATATATTAGAGAGTCTCATAGCATATGCATTGCATTACAAATCAACTCCCGATCTCCTTCAGGTGAGGGAGAAAAGCAGTCACGGCTTCCTTGGGTAACCATAAGCATCCCTAAGGTTGCCAAAGCAGAAAAACTTCTTCTCAAAAAGAGGGCACTTCCAGTCTTTCAAATCTCCCGGCATATCACCGAAACAGAGATAAGAGAAAAAGACAGAAGCATGCCTTCATCATCTGAAGAAACAACAGACATATCAAAATGTATATTCCTGTAGAGACCGACAGTAGGCACTATTCTGGTCTCAAAGTTGAAAAAACAACACAGAAAAAGTTTTTTGTGAAAACTGTGTCAACAGGCGTCCTCATACGAGGAAAACAACCCTCAGAAAAGTAAACATAAATGAGATAGTCCATAGTTTTGGTAGAGAGACATAACAGATTATATGTAGTTCGAAATAAAACTAAAATAATAGCAGTAGCATGATATCGAGTAAAACATCAAAGCAGAACAATGTCATCCGAAGACTGGCTGGTCAATAGGATTGAACACCCCCTTGTCCATCTCTGTTACTGACCGGGTCCCCAAATCTTGTTGTACACCTGTTTTAGATAAGTTATCTGCATCCTGGTTTCTTTCCCTATAGATGTGGCAAACAGTGATTTCATTAAAAAAGCTTTTGATATGCAAAATCTCATTAAGCAAAGGAAGCAAAATATAATTTCTGCAATGTTGAGTCCTGTTGAACCAATTCACAACATTCTTTGAGTCACCAAAAATCTGAACCTGTCTCAACTATTTCAAGGAAAGCCAACAAAGAAGGTGATGTAAAGCCTTGAGCTCAGCAAAATTATTAGTCCCCTGCCCAAGGCCAATTGAGGCACGAAAAGATTTTTCAGGAGTAATATGAATGACCAAACCTGCTCCGCACCGTCCATTTAAGTCTGCAGCCCCATCAAAGTAGGCCCACGGAACAGATTCCCTAATAAATTCAGTCTGAATAGAGCGGTGGATGGAATGTCCAGATGAGGATGGGATGCTGTCGTATATTGCTGCCCCTTCCACAACTAGTTTTCCAATAGGGAAGGGAAGATCTTTGAAAATTACTTGGTTCCTTGCTAGCCAAGTGCCCCAGGCTATCAGGAGAGGGATGGAGTGGACTTTGTCATCAAAGGCCTCCTGCCACCACCGGAACCATGCTTGCTGGATACTGTCTCCTTCCCACATGAGGGGAGAATTCATGAGTCTCAAGGATTCAGCCCAAAGGGCGACATTGAAAGGGCATGTGAGAAATAAATGTGTTGTTGATTCCTCATTTGCTTTGCAAAGAGAGCACCATCCCGGGCCTATTTTCCCCCTTTTCTGCAAGAAATCCCATGTTGGCACTTTTTTCTGAAGGATGCACCAGAAGAAAAGTCTGGTTTTTGCAGGGCATTTCAACTTCCAGAGAAGTTTTGACCACCATGCAGGGTCTTCCCAACCTTGTTGGGACATCAACCATTTTTAGCCCGTCTTAGGTGAGTAGCTTCCTGTCTGTGCATGGACCCAAACTAGCTCATCCCTTGCTTCTGAAATCAGACAGAGGAGTTTTGGAGGTCTAAGACAAAAAGGCTCCATTCCTCCCTCCATCTCTCCTCCAAATGAAGGTCAGCTTCTGTCAACCACCCTTGTCTCCAAATGGTAGTAGTCCTAGGATTGGCCACCTGATTAAGAAAAAGATATCCCCGTTCAGTTAAAAATAATTTCAGATCATGAGATAAGGCATATCTTTCCGAGCACCCAGCCCAGGGATCACATCCAGCCCTCACCCAAGTGCCATCCCCCACTTTCCATGCAAGTCCTTGTTCAATAGTGTGAGCCGAAGCAACTACTGCCTTCCAGACCACCGAGGCATTTTTAGAGGACTTTACAAGATTGCGGACCCATTCCATTGCAGTGGCCGGAGCTATGTACTTTCTTTTTGTAACAGTGGACCAAAGAGAATCGGTCGATATAAGTCTCCATGCCAGCTTGGCTGCTAAGGATTTTGAAAAAAAAGACAAATGTTTAATTCCCCATCCTCCTCATTCTTTCGGTCTTGAAATCTTATCCCATGCAACCCAGGGAGTCACATGTTCTACTTTAGATCCGGCCCATAAGAATCTGCTACACAGTTTGTCTATGGAAGCTAGTATACCTTTAGGTACCCACATGAGACTGGCCCAGTAAACAAGAATTGCCATCAGAACTGTCTTTATTAGGACCAGCCTCCCTGCTTGAGACAACCATTTATGACTCCACAAATTTAGTTTCTTTTCTATTTTTATCAGGAGCCATTTCCAATCCTGTACCCGGTAAGTATCAGGTTTCAACAAGAAGCCCAAGTATTTAAAGTTTTCCTGCAGAGATTTGATTTCAAATGGAAGAAGAGCCCCTACTCTGCCACTTTCCTCCAAAGACATACCCGATATTGTAAGAGTCGATTTCTGCTCATTGATTTTAAGACCTGTAGCTTTAAGAAAAAGGTCCAGGATGCTCTTTAGAGCTCTACAATCCTCCACACTTCCATTGCTGAATAGAATGATGTCATCTATAAATAGCAGATGGGTTACCCACAGATTAACAGCCACTTCAATTCCTCGGAGCTCTCCTTGTCTTTTTGCCCTACTAATCATTAGACTCATCCCCTTTGCGGCCAACAAGAAAAGAAGGGGGGACAAAGGGCATCCTTGTCGCAGCCCTCTCTCCGGATTGAAAAAATTTGAAGCTGCTCCGTTGATTAATAAGGAGATAGAGGATGAAGTAATGCAACTCATAATCCACCTTACAAAATCGAATCTGAATCCAAGGTGAGTCAACATAAGGCGCAAGTACATCCAACTTATTCTGTCGTAGGCCTTTGATAAATCAATTTTAACAATTGCCCCTTTCTTTCTATTCCTCTTTAAATTATGCAGGGTTTCTTGAGCAATTCCCACTGCTTCATGAATCTGTCTTCCATCCAGGAAACCAAACTGCTCTGGAGAGATGTGCCTAGATAAGAAGGGTTTCATCCTGGAAGCAATGATTTTAGCAATAATTTTATAGACACAGGTGCATAGGGAAATAGGTCGAAAGTCATCGAAAGAGGCTGGCTGATCAGATTTAGGGATTAGAGCCATAAAGGTTGAGTTGAAGGGTTGATAGATAGATCCAGAGGATCTCGATTCATCCACAACTACAGCCAGATCATCCCCCAGGAATTCAAAGAAATGAAGGAAAAATTCCACTGTCCACCCATCTGGCCCAGGACTCTTGTCCTTCTGCATATCCTTGAGAATGTCCTCCACTTCCTGTTTAGAGACAACTTCCATAATAGAGTCATTGTCTTCTTCCTCAACATATCTTGGAAAGAATTGAGCAACTCTGATGACCTCCGCTATGGATACTTCCTCCGGGGCTTTGAAAAGATTCTTAAAGTGGTTTACACCTAGAGAAGCCAGTTCTTCAAAGGATTTTGCCATTTCCCCGTCCTCTTTTTTCAATTCCCAAATTGTATTAGCAATCTTTTAGCCCTTTGCATAATTCTGGAAAAACTTAGAGTTTTCGTCTCCCGCTTGCAGCCAAATGGCTCTGCTTTTCAATCTCCAACTTTCTTCCCTTAACTGGAGAAGTTTTCGCCGAGATGCTTCCAACTCTTTAATTCTGTTTCTTGAATCCAAGGACTCATAACCAGATCCATCCGAGTTTTCCAACAGATCTAATTCGAAGTTTATACTTTTGAGCTCCTCTTCTTCCTTCAGTTTCTTCTGATGCGTCCATTCTTTTGTCGCTTGCTTCATTCTCTTAAGATTGTTCGACAAGTGGATGCTTCTGCTTCCTTCTTCATTATGATTGTCCTTTCTCCATGTATCATGGAAAAGAGCTTCAAAGGATTCATCCTTCAGCCAGGATGAGTTGAATTTAAAAGGGGTTCCTGGTTTTTTTGCATCTCCTTTCAATTCCAGGAGGACCGGGAAATGATCAGAGTGACCCCCTTCCCTGACCCAGTGTCTGAAAATTGATAGAAAATCCACCAGAGGGTCACAGAGAAGTAAGCGGTCTAGTATTTTGCCCACCCAATCGACACCGAGGCGTCTGTTTCTCCAGGTAGGGCGCAATTTGATCAAAGGAGCATCGACCAAGTGGTAGGAAGCAATTTTATTCATGAAAAAAATAGAGAGGGGGTCCAAGTGGGTATTAGCACCCCAAGATTCTGAATCCCCCAAAGAGAAGTTCAGGTCACCTCCAATGATGAGGTAAGGATGGGAGAGGCAAGAGAGGCTGAAGAAAGAGTTCCAAAAGCATTCCCTCTCCAGATAGGGCCCATAGATATTCAGGATAAGGAAGGATATACACAACTCCACAGAATAGAGTTCCATTGCCAAACAGTTTTCAGAACCCCAAGATGAAACTTCCTTGAGCTTCGTCATATTGTAACCTGTAACTACACCCCCCGACCTGCCTTCAGCATCGAGAGCTGAGAATGCCCACCTAGGCAAAAACTTTTGAAGAGTACAGATAACATCGTCACTTTTCCCCAATGTTTCTTGGAGGAGAATAACATCAGGGTTATAGGAGTGCACAAGGTTTTTGAAGGCTAGCTTTTTCGGCTGGCTAGCTAAGCCTATGCAGTTGAAGGAAAGTAGAATCATCTAGGAACCGGGGGGGGTGGTGGCTCCGCTCTAAGCACCCCAGGAAGAGTTTTCTGCTTCCCGTCAGCGATATCAATGATAGCTTTGAACTGGGCTTTTGAGAGTAAAGATTTTCTTCCCCTTAACTTCCTTGGCCCAATAACCACTGGGTCCAAGGCAATTCCTCCTACAACTTGTCCCTTACCCTTTCTATTGGCCAAAGGGCAAAGATTATAAGGTGGGTTATCCAAGATATGAACACAGGATTCAGCAGAAGTAATAGCAATCTCAGAGGGATGTAAGGCATCATCAGAAGGAAGGGAGACCGAGATAATAATACTATCAGAGGAGGCTTTAGATAAATTCAGGGCAGAGAAATCATTTAAAATCTGCCTAGAGGGACTAGGCCTTTCTGAGAGAGACCGTAAAGAGATTGCAGAAGAACATTCGCAAAAAGGAGGAAAAGAAGACGTACCCGCCATGGACGCCCCAGCAAGCTCATCAGGTAAGGGAGCCAGGGTGGCCGGCGGATTAATCTGAGCGGCAGCTGCATTTTTACCATCCAAGAGGTGTTCCTGCTCCATTAGATCGATTATTTCTGAAGCCCTCGCCTGGTCTACAGATTGCACTGAAACCTTCTGCTGAGCCCCCCCTGCTTCCTGTGCAGGAGCCCCCTGAGGTCGAAAGGGTCTCATCTGACGGCGATGACGACGATGTCCCAATGGACATTCCTTCGCAAGATGACCATACTTATGACACCGAAGACAACGGAAAGGGAGGTTTTCATAGTCCAGAGTTTGAAGGAATTCAAGGTCCCTGTATTTTAACGTCATCGCATCCGCCAATCCCTCCCTCGGATTTAGGCTTACAAGCACTTGAGCCATACTCCTGTCCTTGGTTATGATGTAAGAGTTATCATAATCCAGAAATTTACCCAGGGTATTACCAATAGAGACAAAAACGGATTCCGTCCAGAATTGTAAGGGAAGTCCAGGGAGCTTTACCCAGATAGGGGACTCCGCCAATTTCTCCTTCTGTGCATCAAATAATGGAGTCCATCTGCGAAAAATAATGGGACGCTTTCCAAAACACCAGTTCCGTTCAAAGACCCAGTCCACATGTGATTTGCTGTCAAAATGAATACTAAACCAACCCCTTTCCAAAACAAGAATCTCTGATGGCTTGCCCGGGGCTTCTTTCCACTCGGATTGGACCTAGTCCGCTATGTATTCGGCCGAGTACTTCCTTCCTCTTACACGGCCAACCAGAATAGTCTCAGTTGCGTCCATTGTTTGTTCTATGCTGATATCTACCCCCAATAGACAACACGGACGAAGCTCTTTCTTCTTGATGGACTTCGATTTCTTTCTCTTTGCCCCCACGACTTCCTTGAAGTCCCCTTCCGCTCCCACAGCATTTGGAACAGGAGCATCCGGTGCAACCGAAACAGGCGGCCCTTGACCCCCTCCTTCAGGCACAGAAGGGACTTCTGCTTCGTCCGACCTCCTCTGCTGGTTTCCTTCAACGGTCCCAACCTCCTTTGAGTAAGCAACAGCCTGAGGGATCAAATTAGAGGTCGAGGTCCTAGGGTTTCTGTCAACCCCCCCACAAGATGTGGCCCAGGGTAGTCGATTTATGCAAGCAGCAGCCGGAATGGAGCTTAAAGAAGGTCCTCCGCCACCGTGTGAGGCTTCTTGACGCTGGGGTGCGAAAAGCAAAGGAAAACCTTGCCAGGGGCTAGCTTGACCATGCGAGACTCCACCAACAAGATCCACTTGATCCTTGTTCGACGAGATAATACGAGAGAAATGCTTCAAAAATTCCGCCCGATCTTCGACTGCCCGCAGCTGCTCTTAGTTCTCCACAGGAGTAGCGCCCGCCTGCCAAACACCATTCCAGACACTCGGGAGGTTCTCATCTCGTCGACTTACCCCATACTGTGAGCCTCCCACAATCGCCTCTTTACTGGGACCTTGGATGTTTACATTCTTTGGGAAAAACAAGTCAAGATTCTTGGAAGAGACCTCGTGTCCCCAGCACGTCAAAAGGTCCTCTGGCACAGGCTCGAGCTCAAGAAATTCACTATCAAACCCCATCTCTGCCGCGCCCAAACAAACTTAAACCGGCACAGCGAGAAAACCGCAACCGTCTCAAAACCCTAATCGTCAAAACCCTTTGCAGTAAACAATGTCGGTTAAAAGGGATTAACCCCATCCTGTGGTTGTAAAACTAATGGCCCGAGTACCAACCTCGCCACCGATACCTCGGGGCCAGAGAAAAGTATGACATTTTGGGTGCCGAGTACTGAGAACTGACATTGAACTGTCGCCGTATTCAATTATGTGCCAGGGTCATGAGACCTAGGGCCGAGGCCTGAAACCCTTGGTCTCCATTCCCCAATGTGAGAGCTCCCCAGACCAAATCACACAGTTCACCTAAATTTTAGGAGTTTATTAATTATGTTATAATAAATATAAATATGTTAATCTAGAGTCTATTAATTATGTTATAATAAATAAACAATAGTTACACATTCACCTAAAGTTTAGGAGTTTATTAATTATGTTATAATAAATATAAATATGTTAATCTCAAAATATGACGTTTGGGTTATGTAAAATAACATTATTGATGTCAAAATTTTAAAGAATGACATCAATATCCACTCTTCAAACAATAGAATGATAAAAAGTTAAAAAAGGGTAGTTGTGGTGGTTTACTTTGACTCGGGTGTCATCATTTAAAGTTAAAAAGAGGGTAGTTGTGGTGGTTTACTTTGACTCGGGTGTCATCATTTTTCGAAAAATATGTCTTCCATACATTACTTACCTTTTTCGAAAAAAATGTCTTCCATACATTACTTAACTTCTTCGAAAAAAATGTCTTTCATTGAAGTGACTAGGTGTTAGCATGCATCCATCTGAACAATGTGTGAGGATGACGAGTTTACATCAAAATGGAGAGGAGGGAAATAGTTATAGGAATTTTGGTAATTTGTATAGAATTTTTATAATTTAAATATTAAGTTTTTATGGTTTTTAGAGTAATTGTTTTTTGGTAAAATTTATTATATTTATTTGATAAATATTATTTTTATTGGTTGTTATTTATGTATGCAAGTTAATTTATTATGTTTATATAAAAAATATTATGTAACTTAAAATATGTGTAAAATGACTTGTAATAGAGTATATTTTTATTCCAATTAGATTTTATGAATTAAATTGAATATGTTAATATTTTGTTGTAATGTTTCTTATTCTTTTATAGTTGTTTCAGGTTGTGGGAGTATTATTTGTTGATTTAATTTCCAAGGTATGTTATGAGGATGAGGTTACAACAATTTTTTTCCTCAAAGTTTTTGAACTTTAAAATCAATACTACCATTAAGTTAAGCTCATTGACAACTTTTTGTTGATATAAATTTTAACTCAATCTGATTCCCGAGTAGAAAGTTATGCTCTTTAGAAATTTAGCCATTAAAAGAGGTCACTTCATCATGAGGAATGCACATTATAGAGGGTCAGGTTTATTGGTGTGCCAACTTACCTCCACATTAACTTGTCCAAACGGTTGATAGTTTGATGGTCTAATAGCCCAACAATCCAGTGGGGGGCACGGGGCATACATCATGTTAAATCAAGCCTCCCCGCATAACTATCCGCATAGGATTTTTTGATGGTTCGAGTGCCCAATGGTATGGTGAGGTCCATAATGCTTACATCAAGTCAGCATTAGGGTTATACCATCATATTAACACATGTCTCGTCGGATTGGGCCTCTCCACACAATGATTCATTTAACTACTCTAGAGGTTCAATGGTGAGATGGGGTTCATAAGGTATAGTTCCAGTGACCCAGACTCCACCATTGGATCGACGTAACTTTGCAAGTATTAAGTTATAGTTTGAGTGTTGACAGGTCTGGGTCTAATGAACCACCAACATGATAAACCGAGGGCCCAGATATTGGCCTCCCCCTTCTACTTATGTAAGGTATACATGCTCGATCTGACAGACTAGAGGTCCATTCATCGACCTCTAAGGGCAAGACTCCACTATACTTCATGAATGCGTTGCATCGTCCCACTCTGATGTCTGGTGACTGATAGACACGTCGAGTCATGGGGTTTTACAAAACAAAAAGGGGTGATTGCTTTGAACACTAAAACTTTGAGTTTTATGGCCTAAGGGCCTGAGGTCCTGAACTTCAAAATTCAATGTGATAACCAAGAGTGGGTGTCAATAAGTTATAAAACCAAAATACACTAGCTTTTGAAATAAAAAGGGGCAAGGCCACAACAACAAATTGACATAGTTTTTCAATTTTTACATAAGGAGAAAAGGTATCATCCAAAGCAACCTTATTGACCACCTTTAAACTTGTCAAACTTATTCAGAGATCTATGATTTATCAATTAATTAAGCACGATCATATAGGTTTTGATGTCAACATAAAAGGAGTTGCAATCCCTCTATTGAACATTGCAAATCCTCTAAACAAGTTGAACTAATATATTCATGAGCCATTGTTGTAAAAAAGTGAGCATAAACACACAATTTCTCAAATCAAACATGAACATAATATTAGACAACACAATCTAAACATTTTAATCAGACATAAACATAGCATTGAACATATGCAATTGTAATATACTTATCTGTGTGTTTTAAAATGGTTGGCAATTAAATGAGGTACTTCCACTCTCCATCCAACCATAGGGTAGTTACACAACTTTTCTATAGTTAACTACCCTCGAGCTAGATCCAATGTCTAAAGAGATGCTTGCTAATGGAAATTCACACTAAAGAGTAGGTGTCTAGGTGGTTTATCAACTACTCAACAAGCACCACAGTGACCCAAAATTCCCTGTCCAAGTGGTTTATCATCTATAAAGCAAGCACCACAATGACCCATTCTTCCTCTGTGTTCAGTCACAAACATTTTTCCCAAGGTACAGATGGGGTATTGCTTAGTCTCAAGAATTGGAACCAACTATTCAGGGGTTTATTAGTTGTATTTTCATAGCAAGCACCCTAGGGTCTAATGTCCATTATCCAGGTCGTTTATCAACTACTTAACAAGCACCACAGTGACCGAGAATGCCATGTCCAAGTGGTTTATCAACTATACAACAAACACCATAGTTATTCAACCATCTACTGAGCCTCTCACTAACCACATAAGCTTAGACAATATAGTTTAGTGGCCTCATACAATTCACAAGGATTTCACCCAAATTCACAAATTTTTAACTCTTGCATAGGGCTTTGCATAACAACTCAAACTACAGTTTGTCTTTTGCTACCAAGCCCAATATCTCCCATCTACTCCAATGATATGTAGTGAGAGACAAGAGACCATTTCAATCTAGAGAGCCAATGTCAGAATCAATTGATATGTGAGAGAGCCAACCAACCAATCAACAAAATCATGTTTTCTTTAGCTATGCCTTCCTCAAATATTTCCAATGACTCTAATGTCTATCTCTAAGGGGTCATAGGTCCGCCTCCTTAATAATTAAGGGAATGGGCACTGTCCTCCCCCGCCACCTCCAATCACATCTCATCAATTTATTTTAAGCTTGTAGCTCTCCCCCAATTGCATCACTTAATGTACCTGTTAGCCAGTCGTTTGACCAAGATACAAGAAATTAGCTCATTAAATTCTGCATTCAAGTGCAGGGTTAGTTTGTGGCCCTTCAAATAAGCAAGCAAGAACTCCCTCAAACATTGGGATCCATAAGGTCATCCCCTCCTTCATATGGTAATTAAGTTTAATTGTTTAAAATACATTAGATATGCCAATTATGTTCCTATGTCCACACATGCATTACAATCACATCACAGAAATGGGGGTAAATGTGAGGGTTGTTACAAACCCCACCCCCTTAAAGGAACATTGTCCTTGATGTTTTATTAAATCGAAAGCAAAACTAAGGTTTATAATTAATAGCTCTTACATTAGCCTATATATTAAACAAAAATGGGTAAAGGTCTCTCATTTGATCTTCAAATTCCCACGTAACTTTATTGGTTCCAAAGTGCTTCTAATGCACCTTAACTTGCTCTATTACTCAATTCTAGAGCATAGTTTATCTCCGGTCTAGGATGCATAGTGGTTCGGGTTAGAATTCTCCCTCAGATTCCACCTATAACATAGACCAATTAATCACATTATTAGTGTCACATACATACTTTTTAAGTAGAGAAATATAAAATACATCATGTGCTTTCATTATGGGTGGAAAGTCCAGTCTATAAGCTACTAGTCCCACTCTGTCCAAAAACTTAAATGATCCACAAAATCTGGGTGTTAATTTAGCACATAAGCCCACTTTCACTAAGCTCTTCTTTGGTATAATGCAGAGATTCTCTCCCACTTGAAATCCTTATGCATTCTCTGTTGGTCAGCATAATTCTTTTTCCTATCCTGGGTTGCTTTCAACTTTTGTCTGATATTAATCACTTCTTATTCCATTTCTCTTAGCATGTTAGCTCCAAGTACCACCCTATTCACTGGGTCTTCCCAACCAATGGGGGTATTGCATTTTCTACCATATAGTGCGTAGAAAGGACTCATCTTTAGTGACTCTTGGTACCCATTTTCGTATGAAAATTCAACTAATGGTATGAATTATCCCCACTTATTCGGTCGATGCACAACATAAATCCTCAACATGTCCTCTAGGATTATGTTACCCTTTCGGTTTGACCATTTTTCTAAGGATGATAGGATGTACTAAAAGTTGGTTGAGTTCCAAAGAGAGCAAACAATTCTTTCCAAAAATTTGAAGTGAACTTGGCAACCCGATCTAAAATTATCTTCTTATGTATGTCGTGCAATCTGAATATTTCTTTCATAAAATTTTGAGTTATGTCAATGGCTTTGTGTGTGGACTTAACAGTTATAAGGTGAGTTTCCTTTCTTAACTTGTCCACTATCACCATAATGGCATCATGTTTTTTGGATGTCTTCGGAAATCCTGTGATCCTGTGATGAAGTCCATGGATATGAATTCCCATTTCCACTCAAGAATTGGAATTAGTTGTAGCAATCTCGTTGGATGTTTGCATTCTACTTTGACTTGTTGGAATTCTAGGCACCTCGCAATATATTCAGTTATTTCCTTCTTCATTCCTACCTAATAATATAATCTCTTTATGGTTGTTATCATTTTTTGGTAACCATTAGAGAAGTTTTGAGGTCTAAAATGGGCCTCCTAAGGAATATTATAAAATAATAGTGGAAATAATAAAATAAGATTAGATTACGTCATCAAATTTTAGAGGGAAAAAAATAACTATTTTTTCAACTTAGCTCCATACGGTTTTACTCAAATTTCAAGTAAGCGCACTCATTGGATGATAATTTTAATTCCTCATCCATGGAGTACCCATGTTGCATACTTTTGATCTACCCCACTACACGAAAAAAATGAGAAATACATGAAAAAACATGATTGCAATCACATTTTTTCATGCATTTCTCATTTTTTGTGTAGTAGGGTCCATCGAAAGTATGCAACATGGGTACTCGGAGGAAGATTAAATTCTGCATCAAATGAATGCTCACGCTTGAAATTTGAGTAAAATCGTAGGGAGACAAGTTGAAAAAGTTTTTTTTTTTAATCTTTTTATTTTTTACTCCAAAAATGGTGAATCATCCGACATGGTTGACATCATCATCTTGAATCCTATTGGTTCTTATAAAGTTGATTTTGGTTGTACATTTTTGTTTTGAGACCCATTTTAGACCTTAGAATTTCTCTAATGCAAGATGGCCAGTGTAAGGTCTTTTGTGAAACTCATTCATTATGAGCTTCTTCAAGTCAATCACATAGGGTATATACCATTTGTCTTTGAACAACAACATACCATGATCAGTTAGCTTGTAATTATTTCTTATTGTTCCCTTTGGTCCCTGCTATAAGAATTCCTTCACATACTGAAAATTTCCATCATATAGTAATGCCTCTTTCATATTTTATTTGGTGTCAATTTCACAAGTGCTCATGGCTACCAAGTGAGCTACCTGTAGACTTCTACTAAGTGAATTTATTACTCAAATTTCATTTTTCTTATTGTGCTTGATTTCAAAATCAAATTCACTCATTAAATTCAACAATTTTCCTTGTCTAGCATTTAACTTAGGCTAATCAAACAAGTATCTCAGTCCTCTATGACATGATATCAATGTAAACCTTCTCCCATGCAAGTAGTGCCTTCACATATTTAGTGCATACATAATTGCTACTAGCTCCAAGTCATGAGTAACATAGTTCCTCACATGTTGATTTAGTTTTCTTAATTCATAGCAAATTACATGTCTTTCTTATGTCAAGACTCCACCAAATTTTTCCTTGCAGACATTTGTGCAAACTAGGAAATCCTTCTCTAGGTATATTATTCTTAGTATAGGTGCATGTGTGAGAAAGTGCTTGAGCTACTCAAAACTAGTTGTGCACTCTAATGTCCACTGAAATTTCACTCATTTCTTATGTAAGGTTGTGATTGGATGTCCAACCTTTGAAAAAATTTCTATGAATCGTCATTAATATTTGACCAACCCCTCGAAGAATTTGACCTCCATAACATTTCAAGGAGTGGGCCACTCCATTATGGCACTAATCTTTTCTGGGTCCACAACTACTCTTTCCATTGATATGACACATCCCAAATATTGTACTTGTGTTTGGAAGAAATTATATTTACTAAGTTTGGTATAAAATTTGTGTTCCCATATTAGTTGAACATTGCCTTCATGTGCTGTTCATGTTATTCTCTAGTTTTTGAGTAAACCAAAATATCATCAACAAATGTTAGCATGAACTTATCTAGATACTAGGTGAGGACATTGTTCATTAGGCACATCAAAGTGGTTGGGGCATTTGTGAGCCCAAATGGTTCCACCACGAACTCATAGTTCATGTATCCTATCGTGAAAGTTGTCTTGTGAATTTCTTCGTCTTTAATTCTAACTTGATGATAGCTAGACCTTAGATCTATCTTGGAAAACATTGTGGCTCCTCTCAGTCGATCAAACATATTATCGATTCTTGGCAACGGTTATGTATTCTTAATTGTAGATTTATTTAACTACATGTAATCAATGCATAGTCGTAGTGTGCCATCCTTATTATTTACAAATAGTGTTGGGGCTCCCGAAGGTGATACACTAGGCCTAATGTATTATTATTCGAAATTTCCTTCAGCTACAATTTTATTTCTATAAATTCTAGAGTGCTCATGTGATATGGGGTTTTAGAGATTAGCACAAAACCGATAATCAATTCAATGGAAAAATTGATTTCCCTCCTAGGTGGAAATCTTGGCACTTCCTCCAGAAACACTTCGCTGTATTATTTCAGAATGGGGTGATCCTCAATTCTGAGTTTGTTGTCCTATATTACACTAGTTACTTGAATCATATAGGGCACACCCTTTTTAGTTGCATATTTTCACCTGGAGTGCAAAAATTTGCATTATTAAAATAGGCTTTCTTATTCCTTGCAAAAAACATTCTTCTCCTTCATCGCAGAGACATTCTAGCGATTTACCATAACAATCAACTTTGGTTCTATGGATTGCCAACTAATCCATTCCATTTAAGATGTCATATGAACCCAATGGAAAAGTATTATGCACGCTTGTTGTGAACATGTCACTTATTTCCAATGGGCTCATCCATAGTACACACGTCTCTTATTCTCACATTCTTAGCGAGCTTAATACAAAAGCAGATGGCCTCTTAAAGAAAGCCCTTGTCCTTTAGGTTGGATCTATTGGCCTCCATGAGTTTTCCTATGGTGCAAAACTTGAATCAATGAAACCAATCTCTCCTTTCAGGTTGCTTTTTATTATCATTATTTATAATAAAAAATTAGCGATCAGAACAGGAATTAGTCTAACTACTTTTTACCGTTGGTTATTAGTGAAGATAGTGATTTTAAATAACTATTTATTTTAAAAACAAAAATGTTAATACACAAATGTACACGATATATATATATATATAATTTAGTTATAATTTTATCATTTAAAATTTAAAATTAATGAATCAAATACGTCTCACTTTAATTCTATATCATTATTATGAATTTTCTCTATTATTTATGTAATATTATATTAGTTGTCACTATATTAATATTTTATTTTTTTTAAATAAGTTGAAAAGGAAAAACACTTCTTATCCAATATTTAATGGTTTTATGGTTAAGAACATGTGTTTTCTTTTAAATGTTCAAAGGTTTAAAACTAGAGGGGTAGAGTTAGGCTTAGAAATCAAATCACTGAGTGCAAGTGGATCCCTTGTCCCACAAACAAAAGGGTCTTATACACCAATGTTGTGTCGGCTTGGCTGTGACCTTAAAAATTGAATAATAATAATAAATGATTGGATATAATCAAAAGTCATATCAACCGAAAGCAAAAATTATATACACATTCCACAAGTTTTAAATGGGTTAGTATTGAGGGTCCCAATTTTATAACAATGAAAATTTTGAGTAAATGTGCAGTTAGGTTCTTCATTTTTTCTAATACCCCTATTTTTAGGGTCTGAATTAAAAGACAATTTTGTTAGGATTACTAGTGAGTGTCTTCATTTTTACCATTATCCTCAGGTCTATATAAATAAAACAATTTTTTTTTGTTGGGATTTTACGTAAACTAATGTTAAAAGATTCAGTGTATCATTATTGTGGAGATTTCTGAACTTAATTTTATTTATTTATTATTATTATTTATTTATATATATATTTATTTGAAAAAAGATTCATTGTATGATTATTGTGGAGATTTTCCAAATTAAGTTTTATTTATTTTTTGTTTATTTTATTATATATTATTATTTTTAATGTTCAAGTATAATTATAATTTAAAATTTATTTTAATATAATTATTAAAATTTTTGAATAAATTATTAGTTAAAGTAACTAAATAATATTTTATTATATCACATTTTAATCAGTTTGTTTAAATAAATTATTGATGGTATTAACATTTATTGGTATGATATTCAGTTATTGGATCTTAAGAAGGTAAAAAAATTATTTGAATTTTTTTGAAGTTTTATTTTTATCCAAAAACCAAAACCCAAAATTACCATAAATTTATTGAGTTAGAAAATTAAAAAAGTTGATAGTGTGACAAATCTTTCAAGACCATACAACAACAAGACTCAAGGTTATTGTAACAATATACTCAATATGAAAACAATATGTCACTTATAGGAAGTGAAATATCCAAAAGCCAAAATTACCATAAATTTATTGAGTTAGAAAATTAAAAAAGTTGATAGTGTGACAAATCTTTCAAGACCATACAACAACAAGACTCAAGGTTATTGTAACAATGTACTCAATATGAAATCAATATTGGTTAGTGTCACTTGGGAAAGATCCGAAAACCAAAATTACCATAAATCTATTGAGTTAGAAAATTGAAAAAGTTTATAGTGTGACAAATCTTTCAAGACCATACAACAACAAGACTCGAGGTTATTGTAACAATATATTCAATATGAAATCAATATGTCACTTATAAGAAGTGGGGAGTGTAATCATTCCTCCCAACTAGTTTGAATAAGCCCAATTGACCAAATTGAGATTTAATTTAGGTACATGCTACATTTTTTTTTTAAATGTGTGAAAAAAGTAATAGATTATTTTATCTCATGGCTTTTTGTGAATAGTAGAACACCCAATTTCACTATAGAACTTGTTTTGTTTTTATTTTAGCAATGGTGATTCCCTTCTTACACTAGTCCAAAGAGAAATACTTTTGATCTTTTAAATTATGAAATCTCTTTAGAGCCTCTTAATTTTCTTTTATCTTCTAATACTTTATGCACCAAAATTATTCATTTTTCTTTTATCCTCTAATTCTTAATCCATCACAATTTTTCTTTAAACTTAAATGTAATAATGTTTTTAGTATTATTCTTATTTTGTAATATGATCTTTTCATTTATTTAGTTTGCAATCTTGTCTTTTCCTTTATTTTTGCAATATTATTTTATTGTTTAACTTATTCTTATATATTAAGTACATATTTATAGATATATTCTTAATAGGGAAGAGACTCACTTTTATGAATAAAATATGATAGAATATAGTCTTTAATTTTGAAATTATAAATTATAAAATTATTTTAAATTTATTTTATTTTCTTCATAATTTTTTAAAAATATTATATTTTTAAATTTATCATTCATAAGCAATATTTTTTTTTAAAACTTGATTGTTAATGAAAATCTAACCATATACTTTTATTTCTCTCTTTAAATATATAATTATCACTCTCAACTATACTACATCAAATATATAATTATCTTTTATAATTATATATCAATTAACTATAAATATATTATTGTGTTTTAATTTTTAATTGCCCATTTTTTTTAACAAAAAATTAATTAATTTTTAATAACTTAATATATCACTATTATTTAGATTATCATAATTTTTAAATATTGCAAAATATAAACTTCAATATTTTATAATTATTTATTTGTATAAACAATTTAATAAGAGAAACAAAATCTGATTAGAACTTTATTACTAAATAAATTTTCTTTCTATTTTCAATATGATAGTGGTGGGATGGTCCTCGTGTGCAGTGAAAGAAATAATAAAACAATACAGAGATGCACTTCTTCATTTGCCTAAACTTACGGGGTTTATTTATTGTGTTATAATTAAAAAAAGTTGTATTGATTGTGTTGTAATTAAAAAAAGTTGTATGGTTCTCATGTGCAATGTAGAAGTTAAACAATAAGTTTACAGTCATCTAAAGTTTAGGAGTCTATTAATTATGTTATAATAAATAAATAATAGCTTTATATTCTTAAACAATAGTTTTACATTCACCTAAACTTTAGGAGTTTATTAATTATGTTATAATAAATAAACAATAGTTTTACATTCACCTAAATGTTAGGAGTTTATTAATTATGTTATAATAAATATAAATATGTTAATCTACAGTCTATTAATTATGTTATAATAAATAAACAATAGTTATACATTCACCTAAACTTTAGGAGTTTATAATTATGTTATTATAATATATATAAATATGTTAATCTCAAAATATGACGTTCGGGTTATGTAAAATAACAGTATTGATATCAAAACTTTAAAAAATGATATAAATATCCACTCTTCAAACAATAGAATGATAAAAAGTTGAAAAGACGGTAGTTGTGGTTTACTTTGTCTCGGGTGTCATCATTTCTCGAAAAAATGGTCTTCCCTACATTACTTTACCTTTTTCGAAAAAAATGTCTTCCATACATGACTTACCTAAAAAGGAGGATTGATTGAAGTGACTAGGGGTTAGCATGCATCCATCTGAACAATGTGGGAGGCAGGAGGGAAATAGTTATAGGAATTTTGGTAATTTGTATAGAATTTTTATAATTTAAATATTAAGTTTTTATGGTTTTTAGAGTAATTGTTTCTTGGTAAAATTTATTATATTTATTTGATAAATATTATTTTTATGGGCTGTTATTTATGTATGCAACTTAATTTATTATGTTTATATAAAAAATATTATGTAACTTAAAATATGTGTAAAATGACTTGTAATAGAGTATATTTTTATTTTAATTAGATTTTATGAATTAAATTGAATATGTTAATATTTTGTTGTAATGTTTCTTATTCTTCTATAGTTGTTTCGAGTTGTGGGAGTATTACTCGTTGATTTAATTTCCAAGGTATGTTATGAGGATGAGGTTACAACAATTTATTTTCTCAAAGTCTTTGAATTTTAAAATCAATACTACCATTAAGTTAAGCTCATTGATAACTTTTCATTGATATAAATTTTAACTCAATCTGATTCACGGGTAGAAAGTTATGTTCTTTAGAAATTTAGCCATTAAAAGAGGTCACTTCATCATGAGGAATCCACGTGGCCACATCTAGCCCACGTGATGCCATGTCACCATGTGGGCATCCAAGTGGCATGCACATTATAGTGGGTCAAATTTATTGGTGTGCCAACTGACCTCCACATTAACTTGTCCAAACAGTTGATAGTTTGATGGTCTAATAGCCCAAAAATCTAGTGGGGGGCACGAGGCATATATCATGTCAAATCAAGCCTCCCCACATAACTATCCACATAGGATTTTTTGATGGTTCGAGTGCCCAATGGTATGGTGAGGTCCATAATGCTTACATCATGTCAGCATTAGGGTTATACCATCAGATTAACACATGTCCCGTCGAATCGAGCCTCTCCACACAATTATTCATTTAACTACTTTGGAGGTTCAATGGTGAGATGGGGTTCATAAGGTATAGTTCCAGTGACCCGAACTCCACCATTGGATCGACATAACTTTGCAAATATTAAGTTATAGTTTGAGTGTTGACAGGTCTGGGTCTAATGAACCACCAACACGATAAACCAGGGGCCCAGATATCGGCCTCCCCCTTCTACTTATGCAAGGTATACATGCTTGATTTGACAGACTAGAGGTCCATTCATCGACCTCTAAGGGCAAGACTCCACTATACTTCATGAATGTGTTGCATCGTTCCACTCTGATGTCTGGTGACTGGTAGACACGTCGAGTCGTGGGGTTTTACAACCAAAAAAGGGGTGACTCCTTCGAACACAAAAACCTTTGAGTTTTATGGCCCAAGGGCCTAAGGTCCTGAACTTGAAAATTCTACGTGATAACCAATAGCGGGTGTCAATAAGCTATAAAACCAAAATACACTGGCTTTTGAAATAAAAAGAGGCAAGGCCACAACAACAAATTGACATAGATTTTCAATTTTTGCACAAGGAGAAAAGGTACCATCCAAAGCAATCTTATTGACCACCTTCAAACTTGTCAAAATTATTTAGAGATCTATGATTTATCAACTAATTAAGCGCGATCATATAGGTTTTGATGTCAATATAAAAGGAGTTGCAATCCCTCTATCGAACATTGCAAATCCTCTAAACAAGTTGAACTAATATATTCATGAGCCATTGTTGTCAAAAAAGTGAGCATAAACACACAATTTCTCACATCAAACATGAACATAATATTAGACAACACAATCTAAACATTCATTAAAATCGTACCATACATAAACATAACATTGAACATATGCAATTGTAATCTACTTATCTGTGTGTTTTAAGGTGGTTGTTAATTAAAGGAGGGACTTCCACTCTCCACCCAACCATAGGCCAATTACACAACTTTTCTATAGTTGACTACCCCTGAGCTAGATCCAATGTATAAAGAGATGCTTGCTAATGGAAATTCACACCAAAGAGCAGGTGTCCAGGTGGTTTATCAACTACTCAACAAGCACCATAGTGACCCAAAATGCCCTGTCCAAGTGGTTTATCATCTATAAAGCAAGCACCACAATGACCCAATCTTCCTCTGAGTTCAGTCACAAAGATTTTTCCCAAGGTACAGATGGGGTATTGCTCAGTCTCAAGAATTGGAACCAACTATTCAGGGGTTTATTAGTTGTATTTTCATAGAAAGCACCCTAGGGTCTGATGTCCATTATTTGAGTGGTTTATCAACTACTTAACAAGAACCACAGTGACCGAGAAATCCATGTCCAAGTGGTTTAACAACTATACAACAAACACCATAGTTATTCAGTCATCTACTGAGCCTCCCACTAACCACATAAGCTTAGACAATATAGTTTAGTGGCCTCACACAATTCACAAGGATTTCACCCAAATTCAATAGTTTTTAACTCTTGCATAGGGCTTTGCATAACAACTCAAACTCTATTTTGTATTTTGCTACCAAGCCCAACATCTCCCATCTACTCCAATGATATGTAGTGAGAGACGAGAGACCATTTCACTCTAGAAAGCAATGTCAGAATCAACTAATATGTGAGAGAGCCAACCAACCAATCAACAAAATCATGTTTTCTTTAGCTATTCCTTCCTCAAATATTTCCAATGACTCTGATGTCTATCTCTAAGGGGTCATAGGTATGTCTCCTTAATCATTAAGGGAATGGGCATTGTCCTCCCTCGCCACCTCCAATCGCATCTCGTCAATTTATTTTTAGCTTGTAGCTCTCCCCTAATTGCATCACTTAATGTACCTGTTAGCTAGTAGTTTGACCAGGCTACAAGCAATTAGCTCATTAAATTCCGCATTCAAGTGCAGGCTTAGTTTTGTGGCCCTTCAAATAAGCAAGCAAGATCTCCCTCAAACATTGGGATCCATAAGGTCATCCCCTCCTTCATTTGGTAATTAAGTTTAATTGTTTAAAATATATTAGATATGCCAATTGTGTTCCTATGTCCACACATGCATTACAATCACATTACAAAAATGGGGGTAAATGTGAGGGTTGTTACAAACCCCACCCCCTTAAAGGAACATTGTCCTTGATGTTTTATTAAATGTAAAGAAAAAATAAGGTTTATAATTAATATCTCTTAACTTAGTCTATATATTAAACAAAAATGGGTAGAGGTATCTCATTTGATCTTCAAATTCCCAGGTAACTTTATTGGTTCCAAAGTGCTTCTAATGCACCTTAACTTGCTCTATTACTCAATTCTAGAGCATAGTTTATCTCTGGTCTAGGATGCATAGTGGTTCGGGTTAGAATTCTCCCTCAGATTCCACCTATAACATAGACCAATCAATAACATGATTAGTGTCACATACATACTTTTTAAGTAAAGACATATAAAATACATCATGTGCTTTCATTGTGGGTGGAAAGTCCAATCTGTAAGCTACCAGTCCCACTCTGTCCAAAAACTGAAATGATCCACAAAATCTGGGTGTTAATTTAGCACATAAGCCCACTTTCACTAAGCTCTTCTTTGGTCTAATGCAGAGATGGTCTCCCACTTGAAATTCCTTATGCATTCTTTGTTGGTCAGCATAACTCTTTTTCCTAGCCTGGGTTGCTTTCAAATTTTGTCTGATATTAATCACTTCTTACTCCATTTCTCTTAGCATGTTAGCTCCAAGTACCACCCTATTCACTGGGTCTTCCCAACCAATGGGGGTATTGCATTTTCTACCATACAATGCGTAGAAAGGACTCATCTTCAGTGACTGTTGGTACCCATTGTTGTATGAAAATTCAATTAATGGTATGAATTATCCCCACCTATTCGGTCGATGCACGACATAAATCCTTAGCATGTCCTCTAGGATTATGTTACCCTTTCGATTTGACCATTTGTATAAGGATGATAGGATGTACTAAAAGTTGGTTGAGTTCCAAAGCAAGCAAACAATTCTTTCCAAAAATTTGAAGTGAACTTGGCAACCTGATCTAAAATGATCTTCTTAGTATGTCGTGCAATCTGAATATTTATTTCATAAAATTTTGAGTTATGTTAATGGCTTTGTGTGTGGACTTAACAGTTATAAGGTGAGTTTCCTTTCTTAACTTGTCCACTATCACCATAATGACATCATGTTTTTTGGATGTCTTCGGAAATATTGTGATCCTGTGGTGAAGTCCATTGATATGAATTCCCATTTCCACTCAAGAATTGGAATTAGTTGTAGCAATCTCGTTGGATGTTTGCATTCTACTTTGACTTGTTGGAATATTAGGCACCTCGCAATATATTCAGTTATTTCCTTCTTCATTCCTACCTAATAATATAATTTCTTTATGGTTGTTATCATTTTTTGGTAACTAGTAGAGAAGTTTTGAGGTCTAAAATGGGCCTCCTAAGTAATATTATAAAATAATAGTGGAAATAATAAAATAATATTAGATTACAACATCAAATTTTAGAGGAAAAAAAAAACTAACTATTTTTTCAACTCATATTTTCAAATTATCTCCCTATGGTTTTACTCAAATTTCAAGTAAGAGCACTCATTGGATGATAATTTTAATTCCTCATCCAAGGAGTACCCATGCTGCATACTTTTGATCTACCCTACTACACGAAAAAAATGAGAAATACATGAAAAAACATGATTGCAATCACATTTTTTCATGCATTTTTAATTTTTCATGTAGAGGGTCCATCGAAAGTATGCAACATGGGTACTCCTTGGATGAAGATTAAATTCTGCATCAAATGAGTGCTCGTGCTTGAAATTTGAGTAAAATCATAGGGAGATAAGTTGAAAAAGAAGTTATTTTTTTTATAACCTTTTTACTTTTTTAGTCCAAAAAATGGTGAATCATTCGACATGGTTGACATCATCATCTTGAATCCTATTGGTTCTTATAAAGTTGATTTTGGTTGTACAATTTTTTTTTGAGACCCATTTTAGACCTCAGAATTTCTCTAATGCAAGATGACCAATGTAAGTTCTTTTGTGAAACTCATTCATTATGAGCTTCTTCAAGTCAATCACATAGGGTATATACCATTTGTCTTTGAACAACAACATACCATGATCAGTTAGCTTGTAATTATTTCTTATTGTTCCCTTTAGTCCCTGCTATAAGCATTCCTTCACATACTGAAAATTTCCATCATATAGTAATGCCTCTTTCATATTTTATTTGGTGTCAATTTCACAAGTGCTCATGGCTACCAAGTGAGCTACTTGTAGACTTCTACTAAGTGCATTTATTACTCAAATTTCATTTTCCTTATTGTGCTTGATTTCAAAATCAGATTCACTAATTAAAGCCAACAATTTGCCTTGTTTAGCATTTAACTTAGGCTAATCAAACAGGTATCTTAGTCCTCTATGATATGATACCAATGTAAACCTTCTCCCATGCAAGTAGTGCCTTCACATATTTAGTGCATGCATAATTGCGACTAGCTCCAAGTCATGAGTAACGTGGCTCCTCACATGTTGATTTAGTTTCCTTAATTCATAACAAATTACATGTCTTTCTTATGTCAAGACTCCACCAAGTTTTTCCTTGCAGACATTTGTGTAAATTGGGAAATACTTCTCTAGGTATATTATTCTTAGTATAGGTGCATGCGTGAGCAAGTGCTTGAGCTACTCAAAATTAGTTCCGCACTCTAATGTCCATTGAAATTTCAATCATTTCTTCTGTAAGGTTGTGATTGGATGTCCAACCTTTGAAAAAATTTGTATGAATTGTCATTAATATCTAACCAATCCCTCGAAGAATTTGACCTCCATAACATTTCAAGGAGTGGGCCACTCCATTATGGCCTTAATATTTTCTGGGTCCACAACTACTCTTTCCATTGGTATGACACGTCCCAAATATTGTACTTGTGTTTGGAAGAAATTAGATTTACTAATTTTGGTATAAAATTTGTGTTCCCACATTAATTGAAACACCGCCTTCATGTTCTCTTCATGTTATTCTCTAGTTTTTGAGTAAACCAAAACATCATCAAAAAATGTTAGTATGAAATTATCTAGATACTAGGTGAAGACATTGTTCATTAGGCACATGAAAGTGGTTGGGGCATTTTTGAGACCAAACGGTTCCACCACAAACTCATAGTTCATGTATCTTATCCTGAAAGTTGTCTTGTGAATGTCTTTGTCTTTAATTCTAACTTGATGATAGCCAGATCTTAGATCTATCTTGGAAAACATTGTGGCTCCTCTCAATCGATCAAACAGATTATCGATTCTTGACAACGGTTATGTATTCTTAATTGTAGCTTTATTTAACTACATGTAATCAATGCATAGTTGTAGTGTGCCATCCTTATTATTTACAAATAGTGTTGGGGCTCCCGAAGATGATACACTAGGCCTAATGTATTCTTATTTGAAATTTCCTTCAGCTACAATTTTATTTCTATAAATTCCAGAGTGCTCATGTGATATGGGGTTTTAGAGATTAGCACAAAACTGATAATCAATTCAATGGAAAAATTGATTTCCCTCCTAGGTGGAAATATTGGCACTTCCTCCAGAAACACTTCATTGTATTATTTCAAAATGGGGTGATCCTTAATTCTAAGTTTGTTGTCCTATATTACACTAGTTACTTGAATAATATATAGGGCCCACCCTTTTTAGCTGCATCTCTTCACATGGAGTGAAAAAATTTGCATTATTAAAATAGGTTTTCTTATTCCTTGCAAAAAACATTCTTCTCCTTCATCGCTAAGACATTCTAGAGATTTACTGTAACAATCAACTTTGGTTCTATGGGCTGCCAACTAATCCATGCCATTTAAGATGTCATATGAACCCAATGGAAAAATATTATGCATGCTTGTTGTGAACATGTCACTTATTTCCAGGTGGCATGACTCCACCAATTCGGTCACTCTCCTTTTAACTCTCGTGACCAGCTAAACCAATCATGATTTGGCATGTGTTTTCTTTTGTAAAGTACATGGCTCTACAATTTTTGGGCTAAATTAACTAAAATTAGAACCTAAATTAATTAAGATTGAAATATGATGGTTGGAAACCATACCTTCCATTTTCATCATTGAGGCTTGATGATTTGATTGTTTGTTGTCCAATGACGCATAAATCTGAGGTATGCTTTGATTCACATCATTCATTGTTGTTACCTCTTGGAAATTGTACAACTTCTTGTTGCTTTGTTGTTGGTGAGGGCAATCTTTTAACATGTGATTCTCTCCACATCCCCAAAACTGAAATGGCTTTTTCATGGGTTCCTTTACCTCTTCCTTTATTGATTTGATAGGTCAATTTCTATTTACAGTTAGGAAAGTTTTGATGAAACTCACCTTTAGCAGGTGTATTGAACTTGACATTTCTCCCTATTTGCATATAACCTGAGGATTGTGGTCCTTTCCCTTTAAAGTTGATTCCAACTTTGTTCTTCCAATATGTTCGGAATTCACCCCTATGCTTGAACTAATCCTAGAAATATTTGGCCTGCTTGATAATTTCCTCTACTATCTTTGGATCATCAAATTCCATTATGTCTTAGTAGGAATGTGGTAAACCACTTTGATAACTTTGAATGTTCACCTTCTCATCCCTAATGTAGGCCACATACCTCAACAGGTCTAAAAATCTATTGTGTAGGCATCTAAGGTGAGTTGTCTTAGCTTATGGTCATGAAAATCTTTGATTTTGTTGTCATAGTACCTATTTAACAAGTACGCTTCCTGAAAATATTTCTCAAATATTTTTGATTCAGTTCCTTATTTTCTCTAATTCCTTTGACATTTCTAAGGCCTTCCCACCATATGTGAGCTTTGCCTTTCAAGTTAAAAACAAATACCTTGGCCTTCATATTTTCAAAATAATCATGGACACTTAAGTACTTCTTTAAGACCAAAATCTAGGCTTTTGCTTCTTCACTCTTCTTAATATTTCCATCAAAGGTAGGGGGTTTTTCTTTCTTGAATTCTTCCAACATTGTGTTTTTCTCATTCTTCCTTTGCTAATAGTGTCTTCCTAACCTGGTTGTAGCACTAAATAGTTGGTGATGGTTGTTTGTTTCTATTTCCAAAGTGCTTAGTGGAGTTCTTCCTCTCATTTCATCTTCACTTGTGTGCCTACGCCTCTTCTTGTACTTGCTACCTTTTACCTTATTAGTTCCTAGTCCATGCTTCCAAATTTGAAATGGGATTTGCTTGGATTGATGGTTGTCCAAATAGCTAACATCAGGTTCATGTTGCCTTTTCCTTTGCAGATTTGGCAAGCTCTGCAAAATTGTTGCATTCACCTTTGCATTCCTTTCTTGAGCTCTAAAAATGCTTTTACTATCAACCTTGTAACTCCTTAGTTCAACTCTCAAGCTATTAAGAGTATCCATCCAATCAGAGGAATTTTCTTCGGATCTCTTTCCAATCGAATCTTCTTCTTGGTTAGGATGGGTTCTTTTGAAAATAGAAACAATAAATGCTAAATATAGAAATGCAAAAAATAGCATTTCGGGATACATTCCAATTTTAGTTAGTCCCTGAACTAAAATTGAGAATTAAAATTCGAATTTGATCTTAGCAGCTGTTTGAAAAATAATTAATTAATTCATCTTGAGTTAATTAGTTGGAGAAAATCAAACACGAAATCTATGTGAAGACATGCAACAATTTTCCCTTTGATTGAGGAAGTTATCCCTTAATTAAGGAGATTAGGATGAGTTGTAATTAGTTAGCTTAGTTATCTAAGTTAAGTCCAATTGGATTAGTTCCAACACGTTGTGGAACTGATTGTGAGTTTAGTTAGTTAATGCATGCATGCATGTAACTAGTGTACTTCAGATAACTGAATATTCTCTCATAAATAACTCATGCATGTCAGTTCAGTCAGAGACCCAGTTGAGATTAGAGGAAGGGACAATGTAATATCAGTTGCAGGAATATTCCCATGAGGATATCTCTTGCATGCAGAAGGAATTCATTCCTTGAGGATTGCGCAGTTTAGTCCGAGGACAGTGTTTTGTGTGTGAGAATAATTCACACAGGTGGCAGCCAGAGGCTTTCCCCAGAGTATTCTTTTGTGTTTCATGTGTCATTGAATCTTCTTCTCTATTATATGTGTTCTATTTGATCTTGCTCAAAATCGATTAAGCTTCCGCAAGTTTGATTGTAGAAGTAGATTAAGTATTTTTCTTTAGTACATTGCATAATCAGTTTAATCTACGGTGAAATTTCTACATGGTATCAGAGCAAAGGTGATAAAAGCGGAGAACAGTATACAAAGAAGGGAGAAGTTTGAAGTTCGAAGTTCCTGATTGTATGTACAAAATCGATTTCTTATCACATCTCAAAGTTCACCAATGGCGTTCAATGGCTTGAGACTCGAGTATGCCTTGGATGGCAGCTCGAATTACATAGCATGGAAGGATTGCATGGAAGCGATATTAGAGGACAATGGTTTGAAGGACTTCATTGATCAAGAAGTCCCCAAGCCAACAATAGATAATGCCCAAGAATTGGAAGAATGGAAGAAATGTGTGGCGAGAGTGAGGAGGATTCTTTTGGAGGGAGTTCGAGACCATATTGTCTCAAGTCTCCATGGGAAGGAGACTCCATTTTCAATGTGGAAGACATTGAAGGACCTATATCAGAATGGCAGCGACCAGAGGAAGCTGGCGCTGAAGGAAAATCTTTGGAAAATCAAGTGTGAAAAGGGTGACACGATCTCTACATATCTGAACAAGCTCACCACCTGCAGAGATGAGCTTGGAAATGTAGGAATCACGACAACCGATGATGATATGGTGAGTCTTGCTCTCCTAGGTCTTCCTAAGAGCTGGAATAGCTACCAGGACTTAGTGAATGGAAGGGAGAAACTGCCAGATTGGAAATGATTATGGTTGGATCTGATGCAAGAGGAGATCAGGAGGAGCACCAGAGATGGTTCTTCATCCAAGGGGGATGAAGAAAATTTCACCTTAGCGAGTAAGGAAAGGAAAGGGAAGGATAAGGATTCTCATCCCAAATTGAGTTCTTCTCATGGAGGGAAGAAGATTGACAAATCGAAAGTGTGATGCTTTCATTGTCATGAGGTGGGCCATTATGCAACAAATTGTCCACAGAAAAAATCCAAGAAGGGATCCTCGAAAGGATCAGATGGTGAGGCACTAACCTCATAGTTCGAATTGGATTTCACCCTCATCGCATGCATGGTTTCATCGATGGTGGGTTGTGTTTGATACCTGGACAGTGGAGCCTCATTCCACATGACCGGTGACAAGAGTCTATTCAATACCTTGGAGGAGAAGGACCTCCAGATGCGCATAGAGATGGGCGATGATGGAAAGTACCGTGTTTTAGGTGAAGGCACGGTTGTGTTTTAGAGGGAGCATGGAGCTCCTCTCACCCTTACTGATGTAAAGTATGTGCCTGGACTGAAGAAGAACTTGGAATCCATCGCTATGTTGGATGACAAAGGCTAAGATGTAGTCTTTAGTAAAGGAATGGCATTCTTGAGGCACATCAGCAACGGACAGACCAAGAGGATTGGGATTTGAGTAAAGAATCTCTACAAGTTGGAGGTAGATGACTGTGCTGCATTGAGTTCCAAAGCAGAGTTGGTGCAAAGCCAAGATATTGGTGAGCTATCTCATAGAAGATTGGGCCACTTGCACCATGGGGCCTTGAAGATCACACAACAAATTTATACCAGACTTCCCAAGGGTAAACTAGAGCAAGTGGATACATGCAAAGGTTGTACCTTGGGTAAGTATGCAAAATCTTCCTTTCAGGATTGAGATAATCGAGCTGGAGCAATATTGGAGTGAGTTCATACAGATGTGTGTGGACCATTCTCGACAGCCTCCATTACTAAACAAAGGTACTATGTTATTTTCATTGATAGTTTTTCTCGTAGATGTTGGGTGTACTTCATGCAGAAGAGGGATGAAACCTTCTCAAGGTTTTGTGAGTTCAAAGCCTTGGTTGAGAAAGAATCTGGGAAGAAAATAAGGGCCTTGCGAAGTGACAATGGTGGAGAGTATGTCTCTCAACAGTTTAAGGACTTCTGTGCAACAGAAGGAATTAAACGGGAGTTGACGACACCCCATAACCCACAATAGAATGGGGTGGCTGAAAGGAAGAACAAAACGATTGTGGGAGCAGCTAAGGTGATGCTGCATCACCAAGGCCTACCACTTCATTTGTGGGCTGAGGCATGCAATACAATAGTATACTTGTAGAATAGAAGCCCGCATCGTATATTGCGGATGAAGACACTAGAGGAGGCTTTCTCCAATAAGAGACCAGATGTGAGTCACTTCAGGATCTTTGGCTCATCGGTATTTTTCCATGTGACCAAAGATGCCTAGAAGAAGCTAGAGCCAACAACTGAGTTGGGGATACTTGTGGGATACAATGATACACCCCACAACTATCAAGTATTCTCGCTTACCAGTTAGAGGACAATGGTATGCAGAGATATGAAGTTCAACGAGTAGAAGGCCATTCGAGTATCCCTTGAGAGGGAGCTCAAGTTGCATGCAGAGGAGGAAATTTTAGTTCCTAAGGAGGAGGAGCCTCAGACTGATGCAGAGCAGCCGCATGCAGAGGATCCAGGAGTGGAGACATCCACTCATGCAGAGTCTTCTAGAGATGGGCAGAAAAGATCAAGGGAAGCTGACAGATTGATGATGGATGTGAGAGAGAATATGGGACATCCATCTTCTCAGTGCAGATAGAGGAGGTCACCCGAGTGATACATTGGTTACATGGCCCTGGTTGGGGAATGCATAGAGACCGAACCATATTCCTTCAAGGAAGCAGTGCAACAACCAGTTTGGGTTGATGCTATGGTGGAGGAGTATGACTCCATAGTTCAGAACAATGATTGGGATGTTGTTCCAAGGCCAGAGAACAAGTCAGTAGTGAGTTCCCAATGGCCTTACAAGGTAAAGCAAACAACTAATGGCATTGTGGAGAAACATAAGGCAAGGTTTGTTGCCCTTGGTTTCTCACAGGTCGAGGGGATCGACTATGATGAAAATTTTGCTCCTGTAGCAAGGTACTCATCTATCATATCGATGTTGGAACTATCATCTCAGATGGGTTAGAAGATCCATCAGATGGATGTGAAGACTGCGTTCCTCAATGGCAAGATTGAGGAAGAGGTGTACATAGAGTAGCCGAAAGGTTTTGAGACCTTCGATCGTGAGTTGCATGTGTGCCAACTCAAGAGAGCTTTGTACGGGCTAAAGCAAGCACCTCATGCTTGGTACACCAAGATCAATAACTATTTCACTGGGTTGGGCTTCACAAAGAGTGAAGTAGATGCGAACCTATACCACATCATGGTAGAAGGTAAGCAGTTGATCACTGTTATTTATATTGATGATCTGATATTGACAGGTGATCATCCGTTTATCATGTCTTGCAAGGAGGACCTTGCAAGAGAGTTCGAGATGAAAGACATGGGTCTCATGCACTATTTTCTAGGCATGGAAGTGTGGCAGAAGGATGGGGAAGTGTTTGTGTCTCAAGGCAAGTATGTCAATGAGATACTCAGGAGATTCCACATGGAGAAGTGGAAGCCCATGTAGACTCCTCTAGGAGGTAACTAGAGGAAGGAGGATGCTACTTCAGGTGAGGTAGTAGTTGCTACTGTTTATCGCCAGCTTGTGGGTTCATTGATGTATTTAGTGAACACACAACCATATTTGTGCATTGCGGTGAACCAACTAAGTCAAGCTATGGTTCAGCCTACCAAGCTATTTTGGAAGGCAACGAAGCATGTGCTGAGATACCTCAGAGGCACATATCAGTATGGATTATGGTACAGACGAACAGAGGGAGTGAAGCTTCAGGGCTTCACATTTGCAGATTGGGCAGGGAGTCCATCAGATTAGAAGAGCACTTAAGGAGGAATTTTAAACCTTGGTTCAGCTGCAGTTTCTTGGTACAATAGGAAACAGAGGTCAGTTGCACCTAGCTCAGTAGAGGTTGAATACATGGTTGTCAGTCAAGCAACATGTGAGGCCATTTGGATGCGGAAAATTCTAGTTGGACTGTTTGATCAGAGGATGGATCCAACTGTGATCTATTGCGATAATCAGAGTTGTATCAAACTCTTCGAGAATCTAGTTTTTCATGACAGGTCCAAGCACATTGATAGCCGGTATCATCATCTTCGACACTGTGTGGTGAAGAGGATCATGTTGTCGCAGTATGTTTCGACCGAGGAGCAGGATGCAGATATTTTGACTAAGGCATTGTCAAAATCCAAATTCGAGTTCCACAGAGACAGGATCGGGGTGATAGATAATCCCTTTCTTGTTTAGAGGGAGTGTTGAAAATAGCAACAAGAAATGCTAAATATAGAAATGCTAAAAATAGCATTGCTAAAAATAGCATTTCGGGATGCATTCCAATTTTAGTTAGTCCCTGAACTAAAATTGAGAATTAAAATTCGAATTTGATCTTAGTAGCTATTTGAAAAATAATTAATTAATTCAACTTGATTTAATTAGTTGGAGAAAATCAAACATGAAGTCTATGTGAAGACATGCAACAATTTTCCCTTTGATTGAGGAAGTTATCCCTTAATTAAGGAGATTAGGATGAGTTGTACTTTGAGTTGTAATTAGTTAGCTCAGTTCACTGAGTTAAGTCCAGTTAGATTAGTTCCAAAGTTTGTGGAACTGATTGTGAGTTCAGTTAGTTAATGCATGCATGCATGTAACTAGTGTACTTCAGATAACTGAATATTCTCTCATAAATAACTCATGCATGTCAGTTCAGTCAGAGACCTAGTTGATATCAGAGGAAGGTACAATGTACTATCACTTGTAGGAATATTCCCATGAGGATATCTCTTGCATGCAAAAGGAATTCATTCCTTGAGGATTGCACAGTTTAGTCTGAGGACAATGTTGCGTGTGTGAGAAGAATTCACACAAGTGGCAGCCAGAGGCTTTCCCCAGAGTAGTCCTCTGTGTTTCATGTGTTATTGAATCTTCTTCTTTGTTATATGTGTTCTATTTGATCTTGCTCAAAATCGATTAAGCTTCCTCAAGTTTGATTGTAGAAGTAGATTAAGTATTTTGCTTTAGTACATTGCATAATCAGTTTAATCTATAGTGAAATTTATATAGGTTCTATCCATGTTGTATTGTACCATTCTATTGTTCATTCCTCTACTTTTTGTTATAAATTGTGTCTTCTTATGTGTTGTCACATAAACACAATTGTTAGCTAAATTAATCATAGCCTTGGCATGTCAGCACCAAGCATGTTGACCTGAAGTTGTTCACATAAAAAAACCCCATGTTAGTTACATGTTTCCAGAAAACAAAAGGACAAATAATAATTCCATCTTAGTTAGAAATCACATTAACTACTAGTTTAATTCAACATTCATACAACAATTAAATTTACTCGTGCATATAAAATTAAATTCTACTTCTTGTGTGAGTCCCTTCAAGTCCAATGTTGAACCTTGGCTTTGATACTCATATGTATCATAGCTCCAACTTCATCTATGTAATTTTATAATTCTATGGCTCATTCAATCATAATGCTAAACCTTGGATTTGATACCAATTTGTACCACTTTGTATCAAATCTCCAAATTCATCCATGTTGTGTATCTTTAGCCCTCCAGGCCTAGTGCTTGAAGAAAATCTTTGATACCAATCTGTAATTCCTAACATCCCCTCACAATTGTCACGGGATATGGGGGTACTACCTATTTGACCTGATCTCCAAGGTTTGTTGTGAATATGGGGTTACAACAACCTCTTTTCTCACAATATTTAAATCTTAAAACCAATATGTCCATTAAGTTTAGCTTGTCAAGAGCTTTCCGACGATATAAATTTTAACTCAATTTAAGTCTTGGGTAGAAACTTATGCCCCTTAAAAATTTAGCCCATTAAAAGAGGCCACTTTATCATGAGGGTTGATGTGGCACCCAAGTGGCCATGTCTAGCCCATGTGGTGCCATGCTACCGTCACATGGGAATCTATGTGGGATGCACATCATATCAGGTTTGGTTGATTAGTGTGTTGACTTACCTTTGTGTTAACTTTTTCAAAGGATTAGTAGTCCAATATCTCGATAAATCGACAACCTAGTGGGGGCTATGAGGCATACGTCATGTCAGATTAGGCCTCCCCACACAACTGCCCACTTAAGCTTTTATAATGGCCTAGTGAATCAATGACCTAATGGCCTAGTGGGTTCCACAATGCTTATGTCATGTCGACATCAAGGTTCTACACATCATATTTTTTATAGCTTATTACCCCTAAGTTAGATCCAATGCCTAAGGAGATGCTTTCTAGGGGAAATTCACACCAAAGGCTTGGTTTACAACTTAGAATATGGATTTCACTATCCAGGTCGTTTTTCGATTATCTTTTCATAGCAAGAACCACAAGGGTCTAAATTCCATTATCTAGGTGGTTTATCAACTACTCAACAAGCACCACAGTGACCTAGAATTCCCTATATGAGTGGTTTATCAATTATACAACAAACATCACACTGACCCACTCTTCCTCTGAGTTCATTCATAGGGGTTTCACCTAAGGTTCAGATGAGGTATTGCTCAACCTCAAAATTTGGAATCTACTGTCCAAATGATTTATTAGATGTATTTTCATAGCAAGTGTTAACACCCAGGTTGTTCCCTATGACTCCCAAGGGAATACGGCTGGGGTAACCACTAACCAATCTTTGGATCACAGCTTCTAGCCAAACTGTAATCAGAGAGGGCTCTCTCTTTATGATTTGTCTCTGTTATGATGGTGTTTTAGGCTAGCTATTATGCTCAGGTTTTGGTTTATGTTTTGGTTGAAGGATTTCTTTCAGGTCTTATGATATACTGTTTAGAGAGTAAAATATCATTGGGCAATGGAGTCTGGAATTGCGAAATGATTTGATATGCAAGATTGGTGGTGTTCAAACTGCAGGGCCTATTGTGTATCTTAGACAAACAAATTTAGTTTAAATAGTGATGTATGTCAACCAATAGAAAGCAATTAAGAATTTTCTATTAAGCTGGTGAGGTGAAAGTGTAACACGCTGCACAGGAGCAAACTTGAATTCCTGTGACAAAGGCTACTGTGAAAGATGTATTCTGAAAGTGCAGCAATTAAGAATTACACTTATCAAGATTGCATCTGAAGAAAACATTCATTAACAACGCAGATTGAACTCAGGGTATTCATTGAATAAATCCTGAAAGTTATTCTTTTTCCTTGTTGCTAGATATTTAAAGTGAGATAACATATGGATTTTAACAAACAAAATACATAACAGAGAGAGTTACAGAGACTTATTGTATGGCGAAATACACAGGAATCCAGCAGTTTCCAACAGACACCAGTACGCATTCAACACTTCAGAAATCCGAGAAATTCCATCACTTTCTTTATTAACTTCTGAAAGGATTACAGCATAAGAACTTCTTCAGGAGAAATCAACAACAACCCTTGCAAGCTCATGCGAAGGGGACTTTATAGGAATGTTCATACAAAATATCTCAGGCATTGACTCATCTGAGAGAGAAAATATCTTCATAGATTGGTACAGAAAGTAGAAAAGAAGTTATTGCAACTTTGAATGCAGCATAAATGCTCTTTATGTCTGTCAGAGGATAATTTGACCTTTGGAGGTCATTGAGTCGGTTGAGCCGCTTTGCTTTAATGCTGAATAACGCGTCTTTATTTCTTGCTGCGCTGTATTTTCTCGGGTTTGCCATCTGTGACTGTGATTGCTGCTGTGGCGACCGAATAGCCCTGCTGAGTTGGCTCAGCCTTTCATCTTTGCTCTGTATGCTTATCTATCAAAATTCTGCCTGTGTATGACTTACTTATAAACTGGAAAAAATTAACATTTACAGTTTCTGGCTTGATAATATTATCTGTGTCAAATTCTTCCAGACTTCCTGTGTGGGCAATTGGTGATTCACAATTGCCTCTATGGTTTCATCTGCTTCTGTATACTTAAAAAAATTTGGAGGCACATCAAACAGATGATTGATCTCATTCATAATAAAAAATAGGTTGTCCACCCTATTGTATAAAGTTTTCCCTGATGCTGGCCCTGATTCTGCTGAAGTGCTGGGTTGTCTTGCAATTTGTCCTGCAGCATAGGCATCAACCCTCTTAGTGTAGTTTTCAAGGGTAAGCAGTCTTCCTACACTGCTTAATATGCTGGGGAGGCCTCTGTTCTGTAATGCCTGAAATCTGTCCATGAACTTGTTGATTTCAGTCTGCATATCCTGGGTTCTTCTTTCCAATGTTCCAACCAGGTTTCGTAGTGTCAGGACCCTTTTAACCATTGAGATTGTCTCAGTCCTGTGAGCAATTCCCATGGTGGCCAGTTGAGAGCTTGTCCTGTTATTTAAAATATTGATCATTCTGGTGGCAGCATCAGGCATGTTGCCAAGGCTTGCTCTAGCTCTGTGTATTTCCCTGTTTGCCTTTGCAATGAGTACTGATTGTTCATCTATAGTCTCAATGTACTGCCACTGATTGGTGATAGACCGGCCAATATTGGCCCAAAGGACTGCTTTTAGCTCTGCTGTCACCTTTTCCAGTGTGAGCTCCTTCTCAAGCTCAGTTATCCTCTTCTTTAGAGCTTTTATTTCTCGTTCTTTTTCAGCTGCATTCTGTTTGCTCTTATCATATCTCTCATTTACTTTAGCCAAAGATTCTTTGGCTGAATTGAGCTCCAACATTTGAGCTTCCAGGACTTGAATTTCATTTTGGAGCTTCTGCATATCCAGACTATGAGTCTGCTCTGTTGTTGGTGCAGTTGTTGATGTAGTTGGTGCTGTAGGCCCTGTTTGCTGAGAAGGAGGGGCAGTTGTTGGAGGAGCTTCCTCAAGATTGATTATTTCAGGGGGAGGCTGGGAGGTTTGACCCTCTTCTCTTTGCTTCAGTGCTGCCTGTAGTGCTGCCTTTGCAGCCTCAGATTCTCCTAGTTTGTCTTGAGTCCGGATTAGCTCCTTGTATAGAGATATCAACAGGGTCGTGGCCTCTTGATCATGCCTTTGCTGGGCCACCTCATCTGTTTGAGGGTGGATTGTGGCAGGGAGTTTGATCTTTCTCCTCAAGGCTGCCATGTCAGCATCCCTCAACTTCAATACCTCTTGTATCCCTTTGATATCTTTGGGATCATGTCCAATCTCAATGATTATGTCTTCCAAGGACCTTATTCTGTTGTCCTTTGCCTGGGATGATGCCCTCTCCAACTCCAGTTGAGAGGCTGTATTGTTAAGGCTATTTTGCAGCTTATAGTTATCCAAGGTTTGGTCTGCCAGGGAAGCATAGACCATCTCACCCGTTTGCTTGTGCAGTTTTATCTTGTCCATTGGGTGGATATCCTTGGCAAGGACTTGCAAGTTAGTCCTCAAATAATCAGAGGCAGATTGGGGCTGTACTGCTGTTGGCATGAAATGACTCATGATCATTTTGCCTTCCTGCACATCATATGCAGACATGAGTCTTTGCTGATTGGTGGGAGCCAAGTTTAGCAGATGGTTGTATAGCTGTCTCTTGATGGGTTCATTTCTCATCTTAATATCGATGAACTGTTGTTTAATACTAGTCCCACCTTCCCTTTGCTGCCTAGAGGAACTCACTTCTCCTCCCATTGCTCTATCTGTTCCTGTTGAAAGGAACTTGCTGATGTTTCCCTGCTGGGTGGGACCATACCCAGAGGCTGCCTTATTGGCATCTCTTCCTCTGAAAGAGGATTGATTCTCTGCCTCTTCTCCCCATGAGTTGCTGATGTTGTAAGGGGAGTTTCTCTGTCCCTTTTCCTGCTTGTGTCCTCCTTTTGTGGAGTCTGAAGTATTGTTGCATCAGGTGAAACTTCTTGCCTTGGAGGCTCAGTTTGTTTAGTGGATTTATGGGCTTCCACTGTTTGCTTTTGCTGGGCAGGCTGTTCCTGCCTTTGTTCTTGTTGTTGTTGCTGCTCCTCTTGCTGCTGCCCTTCTCCCTGCTGCTCCATTTCTTCTTGTTGCTGCATTAGGGTTTCCATTTGCTCTTCGGTCATAGGAGGTGGTTGTTCCACCTGCTTTTCTTTGCCTTTGTTGACTGTCTGTGGAGGATTGATGGCAGCTTGATGGTGCATTGTTGAGGACGAGGCAGCTGCTCCAAGTTGTTTTTTGTATGAGAGGGGAACCTGTCCACAAGTTTCTAAGTCAGCTTTCTTTTGAATATTTCTAGCCTCTCTCTCTAGCAGCTCCTCACTAGTAATTTCTTCTTCTAGGGTACCTTCTTCCCAGCTTAATTTATTGGCATACTGCTCAATCTCAGGCTGCCTTACGTGTGAATAGCTGCCCAATTTGTATCTTATCCTCCTGAGGGAGACAAAGTGGTTGGGATCATAGGGTATCCATTCAAAGCTAGTTTGCAGTTTGAGGGCCTCTAGGATACTGTTTGCCTCTTTCCACCCCTCCTCTTTTCTGTTGTATAGGAAAGGGCCCAGCTGGCTCCTTACCTTCAACTGTGCCTTCTTGTTCTTGCTTTGAAAGTGGAGGTAGTCGGCATTCCCAAATTGCCCGAAATATTCTAAGGCAAAAAGCCTTATGGGGACATACCTTGGCAACCTAAAAGGCTTCAACTCACAGCCATATACTCTGATGACTGTGTGGTCTTGGTAGAGGTACCAATTACCAATGCTGTAGGTTTTGTTCAGGTGGAGAATTCTCCTCATGTCATCAGTTAACCTTGGAGGAGGAACACCATCCAATACTGTCATGGCTGGATGAATGAATAAGTCTATGAACTCAGAGTATGTGTATGGTGATACAGAGGCACAATGAAAAACAGAGGTCCAAAACACAACTGACCTTGGATTCCCCTGGGCATTGACTTGTTTCAAGGGAATAGAGAAGCTGGCTGGCTGATAAAACAAGAATAGGTGGTATATGTATGAAGTATACCTGAACAGTCTTTCCCTCTTCAAGTTCATGAACTGGTCATGGATCTTATCTGCAATGTATGTGGCATAATCATAATGTACAGCTGGGGGTTTTCCAGGAGAGAATATAGACAGTATTGCCATTATGATTTCATCCACCTCCTCCATTCCCTTGAAGCCTAGGACATAGCTGATCAAATCCACTAGCATTCTGCCCAATTCATTCAAGTAGTGATATCCAATAGGAGGAGTTCTGATGGCTTCAGACCCTGGTTTTACAAACAGCTGGTTGATTTTGATGGTCTGGTCATTTGACAACTTATTCCCCTTCTTTATCAAGTCCTGCATGTGGAGGGGGGTCAATGGCTTTGCAGTGTGGAAGTGCAGCATCTCATTTATGCTTTCTGGGGTGATATGAAACAGAATTGCGCCTGTAGGGCTGAGGACAGCTCTTTGGCCTGGATCATAGCACTCCTGGCATCTGTAGATCAACTCTGGCATAGGATTTACCTGGGGGAGGTTGTAGATGGGCAAGTTTGAGTCCCAAACCCCTAGGATGTCAGCTCCACTAAGGTGCTGGGCTCTCAACTCATTCAGCATCTGGATATTATATTTGGAGCCTAATGGAAACCAGTCTAGCATTTGATAATCCATATCTCCCAGGGCTTTCCATTCTAATTCCTGGTGAGGGGCATTGAGAGGCTTGATATTCAGTGCAATTGGAGTCTCCATGGTCTATTCAGTTTCTGTCTTGCAGGTGAATTAGTTCAAGTGAGTAGTACAGCACAGAAGTGACTTTTTGCAATGCAACTGTGAATTACAGGGACCAGAGGGTGGAGTGGACACGCAGCAATTGAAATACTGCTCGAATTATGAATAAGACCAATGCCTGGTCTCCCTCTGTCTTCTTTGGCAGGTTTAAATAGCTTGACCAACTGTCTCACGTTTGCGCGAGCAGTTTACAGTTTTCGACCAAAACTCGGGTAATGAAGGCTCAGCCGGTGGTTTCAAGGTTGCAGTTGTAATTTAGAAGTGTTGCAGAGGAAAACTGTCGGTGAAATAGTGAGTTTCAGTGTTCCTTAAGCGTTCTGAGCAATTTACAGTGAATTTAGGCGTATGGAGGATGAACTATGAGAAATACCTGGCTAACCGCGAACAGAGGTCGTAACTGTGGGTGAAATTGGTGCTCTGGAGGTCTTCAGGTCGTTTCCCGCAGGTGGCGCAGTTCAGGACGTGAAATAGCATGCAGAGGAAATAATAGCAAATGAGCGAAAAGTATGAAAAAACGCGTTTTTTGGCTAAAATATGGACCTTTTGCAATTTGGCGCTTTTTCTGTGATGACGTCAGCATGACGTCATAGGGTGGGGTCAGCCTCGGATGACGTCAGCATGACATCATCGGACGAGGTGGCGGGCAGCTATTGGTCCACGGGGTAATGAGGTGGCAGGCAGGTTGGCACAGATGCGGACAAAAGTGTGATGCGGTGGCAGGCACGGTGATGTCGTGGGGATGGCGCTGGACCCGCAAACCGGGCGGTGAATGACCTAATGGTTACGGTTTAGCCCTAACGGTTGCGGTTTCTCGGGGCGGTTATGATACGGCCCCGCACTTGTCAGAGTTTGCTCCGAGAGCCCTCAATGGGCGACGCGTGGCCGCGCCCTGACGTAACGCAACGTCACTTTCTTGGGCGCTAAACCTCTGTCACGGGGACCGCTCCAACATCCATAAGGACCGTCGGATCTCTTGGATCTGATCCGACGGTGGACGGGATGATGACATGATAGGTGGATACGGCTACGGGCGGAGGAATAAATATATATTTTTTAATGTCTTTTCAATATATTCCGAAAAATTGAATATATGCGCAAACTTTGGTTTAAGCAGCGGAAAGTGGGTTTTTCGGGGTTTTTTGGTAGTTTCAAAGGGGTTTCATGGATAAAGGGGTTTTGTAAGGTTTTCCGATGCGCAATAAGACAAGCCCGAGACTTAGGATAAGCGAACAAAGTGGGTATTTTGGGTTATTTTTGCAAATGAAGCGGGTATGGGTAAAACAAGGTCATTTATGAGGCTCTTTTGGCAAATGAAGTTTTCTAAGGGGCCAAATGACTTCAGAAGAGGGGAGGGGGTTGGACTTAGGTTCATCAAGATGACCAGGTGTCATTTGATCCCTGACACAGAACTTATTGGCTATAATGCCAAGGGGAGGGGTATTTATACAAAATTTGGGGTTTATACACCATGGTGTTAATACTAGTAGGGGAAAGGTAATATAGGGGATTTACATAGTAAAGTTAGAGTTAATATGGGGGAAATGAGTGAAGGGAGAAAATACTAAGTTTGTTTGAGACTAACTTAGTTTAGGGAGTAGATCAAAATGAAAAGAATTTTTACATAGGAAATGTGGCTTTTAGAGTCATAAGAACCATCATAACACTTCAGATTTTTCATAACTCTCCATGGATGAAGGGATGTTAGTAATAGGAATGGAAGGGGATTTGGGGAATTAGACATGCTCCTTTGCCTTGTTTTCTTATCTGAACCAGCAAGATTCACTCTGGAAATGAATATGACTTCTGCAACCCCATCTACTTACCCAGCTACTTTGCCTAGCATTTTTTATTCCTTCTTGGAGGGTGCATTTGGACTTGCAGACCCTTGCTTGCCTTTTCTTTTCTTTGGCTTTTTTCTTTTGTTTTCTATCTACTTCTGCCCTTATTTCTTCCAAGGTCCCAGATTAAGCTGTTGGGAGCCTTCTTTTCTCTACCTGAACTACTTTGTCTGCCAAGATTAGACAGTTTGGACAGACTTCTTTCTCTATTCTACAACTGGAAATTTAAACCATGGAATGATCCAGATTAGACTGTTGGACCATCCATCAAAATTGAGACACATTGAGCTATTTACACACCTTGTACTCCTTTGGAAATATGGGATCTTTGCATAATCAAAGCAGAGCATATTTGGAACTTCTATAGCCATCATGAAATATGAAACCTATTGGTATAGGTAGCTAACAGCAAGCACCATAGGGGTTTGGTGTCCACTGTTCAAGTGGTTTATTAGCTACTCAGCAAGCACCATAATGACCTAGAATGCATTTTCCAAGTGGTTTATCAACTATGCAGAAAGCACCACAGTGATTCAATAATCCACTTATTCACCCAATGACCACAAATGCTTAGACCTTATGGTCTATTGGACTCCCAAAATTCACATGGATTTCACCCAAATTCACAAAGGCTTAACTCTTGCACATGGCTTTGTACAATAGCTCATACTTCACTCTCTCTTCTATGGCCAAGACAAACAACTCCCATTTGCTCCAAAGACATGCAATTAGAGCCAAGAAACCATTCTGCTCCGGAGAGCCAATGCTAGAATTAACCTACATGCGAGAGAGTCAACCAACCAACTAGAAAAAACCCATTTTCTTTAGTTGTGCCTTCCTCAAATCTTTTCAATGTCTTAGTTGTCTATCTTCAAGAGGCCGTAAGCTTGTCTCCTCGATTGGCTAGGGGAATCGACACCATCCTCCCCCACCACCCCCAATCATATCTCATCAATTTACTGTCATCTAATAGCTCTCCCTTATTCATATCACTTAATGTTATTGTTAACCAATATCTTGACCAACTCTATAAGCAGTTGGCTCATTAATTGTTGTATTCAAATGCAGGGTTGGTTTCGTGGCCCTTCAAACAAGCAAGAAATCTCTCCCTCAGACATGGGGATTGATAAAGTCATCCCATCCTTTAGATGGTAATTAAATTTAATTATTTCAAATACATCAAATCATCCAGCTATGTCTCTTGTACCCACGTTGGAATTACAATAAAAAATAAGGGTAAATGTGAGGGTTGTTACACTTGAAAATGTATTTTATATGGCTACACTTGAAAATGTCTTTTATATGGCTCAATTTTATAGTATTTTCCTTGCATATATGTGAGTACATATGTATGAATATGACAGTAATTTAAAATATTCTTATAGGGGGTCATGTTATGCAAGTTATGTCTAAGCTTTATATGGGCTCGAAACTCAAAGTTAGGTTGTAGAAATTGTAAAAATAAACCTTAATCGATACATTAATGTGTGATTCTAAAACATTGCGTGTTAATAATATGCAACATCAATATTTTTAAGTTATAAAAGTTGTAATATCTTTGTACAGTGGTCAATTAGGCCTCCTAGTGATTAGAACTCAAGATCTAGAAATATTGTATAGGAACCTTAACTAATATGCCTACCACTCAAAAGACTAGGTTTTAAATTGTTAATTTTGAAATATCTTCTTAATAGGTGCATATTTAGATATAATCGCAGTGTAAACATTTAATCGTTGTGGATTTGATTGAAAACTCAAACTTATAAAATAGATGTTAGGCTAAGGGAGAATACACATCTTGAGAACAAGACACAGTGAGAGTGGAATCTCAGTGATTTGGTGGATAAGGACATCCATTCAAGTTTCTAGGGTTCAAGGAAGAGTACAAGGGGGAGGACGGGAGGGATATAGATCAACCAACGAATTGAAATATAGATCAATGGTTTGGCCAACTGGATCAAATTCTAAGTTTATTGTTATATGCATTTTTTCTCAGTGGGCCATTATCCTAGGAAGGGAGCCCTTGTAAGTGCTAAGTTATTTGAATGAAGAACCGATTTAAAGGTTAAAAAAAATTGTGTGCATTTGTAAGATTGATGTGTGATTTAATTTTCTTTCCTATATTATTTTGTTTATATTAAAATCCCAATCATGCTTTTATCTAATATATATTTGTGATAAATTTTTTACTGTATGAAAATATTATAAGTAATTAAATTGTTGAGTTGTTAGGGTTAGAATTTAACATGGTATTAGAGCAAGCCTCTAATATATTGACGTTTGAAAAAATAAACATAGGAGCGATATAGAATTGGGCCAAGCGTTCTATATGCAATTGGAGGACGGATAAAGAAGAAAATAAAATTGTATCACGATTAAAGACAAAGATTTAAACATTTAAAAAGAAATAAAAAAAGGGTTGACAAAAAAGAGAGGTTGGCCATAAAGTAAACAACCACTAAATAGCCCGATCACCAGATAATCAATCGACAACCAGACCACAGACACAATAGTCACAAAATCATGCATGTGGGAGACAACAAGGAAGCCAAGCCGTCATACAACACCATTGGGTTGAGCCATACAAGGCAATAGATGATCATTGCAGTGGATCAACTACGAGAGTTGAGTGTTAGGTAAACTTGACTCGGGAAAAGAGTCAAAGTTGATCAGGTCATAGTAGTGGTTTTAGGCCCATGATTTTTTGGTTTCCCATGGTTTTGTGTCTGTGGATTACATGCAATGAAGCCTTTATAAGGCTTGGAATACTTTATTATTAGAGGGCCAGGGAGGTGAGCGTTGAAGGCTCACTTGGCCAACTTGGCCAGGTTTTAGCCAAGGAACTAATGGTATTCCATTTATTCGGTTTTTTCTCAGAGTTGAGGTTTTCTCAGGATAAACACTATGTGCATTGTGTTTATGTTTGAGGTTTGTTGTTGGTTTATTGTTAATTCTATTAGTTAATATTTTATTTCTTTCCGGTAATTAATTTCTACATTTGGTATTAGAGCCAAACATTTGCTTTAGAGATATGCTTATGTTGCCAAGGGTTTATATAACCCGATGAATAAAGTGTCATGAAGTAAATATAAGATAATGAGCTAGCGAACGAATCATGTAGAAGTATCCACAAATCTATGTGATCTTGGATTTGTTAATATAGAGTATAAAATTGAGGAAATTGTTAAATTTGAAGCTAAATCAAACTCAATTTGTGGAAAGTACTAAAGAAAAATTGCATTGGTCATAGTGTCTTGATAGATCCGGAAGCGCTCAAAGGGTTGAGTAAGAAACACTGTAGAGAGAGTGTATTCAGTAGCGGACAAGGAAATATCATGGGAAATACCATGGTTCACATAAGCTAGCAAGCTGCAAGGAGAATCCATGATGGTGGCACCGATTTTACAAGTATAAACAAGTTGAAGTGTTACAATGCAAGTCCAAAATTCCAGGGAAGCCACCAATCAAAGGCACTTTGTTGTGCTTCGGCATCAACATTTACAAATGTTAAACCAGTAATGGTTAATCATTCTTGCTTTTGCAAGAATTGATTATAGCAAGGCACCAAGCTGGTAGTGGTTTTAGAAAGTAATCACTACAACGAATTTGTATCCAAGAGCAATGGAGGTTTTCTCTCACTGATGCTAATGGACTAGTTGGTAGTTGTGATGGTAGAACGAAAGTGAAAATGGACTGGCCATCCTTCTCATGATAGTGAAGACAATCAAGGAGAAATCTAGGTTTGACCTGTGTGCTAAGGGTTTATAGATATAGATATGGAATCAATGTTGAGCATAGGAGGCTTGAGCAAGTTTGATTCACAGAGGACTATGCCAAGATCAAGATCATTTTTTAATGATGGCTTGATATTTTTTGGTACCAAGAAGTGCGCCTATGGTAGCCAGCCAATTTTCATGCCAACATGGAAAGGTTGTGGGCATCAAGGATGAGTTAGTGGCTAACACCCCCTCGTGGTGCTTATGGAATTCGCTTGTGAAATCAATATGAATGTATGAATGGATGACGAGGACAATGATGAATTGTTGCCACAAAGGCCGAAATTTGTTACCAAGAGCTTTATGGATCTTAATTGTGTGACGTCACAGAGCGCTTGATCATTGAGTAGTATAAAGGTTATGATGAAGAAATATGTTGAGTATGACCAGGGGTGCAAAAGCAGGAAGATGGCGTGAGCATGTGTGGCATTTTGGTTTTGAAAGGAGAGCATCGAGACAGTGGAGCATCGGATGTGCAAAGATGAGAGGATCAAGAGTAAAAAAAGAAAAATGTTATAATAGAGTTCAAATATTTATTGCATGTAAATGGGCATACTATTGTAGGACTTGGTAAGGCATGCGTACCCTTGGGAAATTGTCAGTGAATTCTTTTGTTAGACCTAGGTGATAGGGGGCATGTCAGGTTAACAAATATTGTTAGGATAAAATTCGAGGGGGTTAAGGGTTAGAGTGAAACTCACTTAGATAGTTTGGTTAGATTTGGTTAATGGAAACCCAAAGCCAAGGTTTAAGGGGGGGTTGTTACGTAGCCTTGACTCGATGAAAGAGTCAAAATTGATCGGGTCATAGTTGTAATAGTGCTGGTGAAAATTCTATATAATTAAAGTTAATAAAGGAAAAAATAAGACCACGATTAAGGAACATGTATTCCAAGATGAATGTTGGGCACGACATTCTGGTGTGGGTGTTCATTCAGTTTATTATGGCAAAGGAAATTGCAAAGGCAATGGAAAAGGCATTGTTGGCACATTTATTTATGAAAATAAAGGAAATTAAGAGAAAAGGAAGGTGAAAGGTCACAAGTTGCATGTGAGGAGGAAATTGAAGGAAAATAATGGAAATTGAAGAAAATAGAGCCCTCATTGATAAAAAGGCTTCTGAGGATCAGTTGGCAGGCTTGACTAGTGTAAGCTTTTGGTTAGTTCAATTTTGGAGCTCTCTCATTATTCTCTCTCTCCCTCTCTCACTCTTGGACACAAAGTTTTCTTGGAGCACTCTAGCCTTAGAGCAAGGAAGTAAAAGAAAGTAGAAGGAAATGAAGGAAAACAAGGATCAAGCAAGCAAGAGCAAGATCAAGCAGCTTCAACAGGAATACTTGCAGGTAACATATTGCATGTGATTTCCTAGTTGGTTTCCACATTCATGGATTTTCATGTCAGTGTATGGTTCTCTCGCTGTAAGTGGCATGGTTCTGTCAGGTTATGACAACGGTTTTCAACCTAGCCTTGCCTTTTTCTCGATGCCATGGTGTGTTGGGATGTTGATCTTGGTTTTGAGCTTTGGAATTGCAAAATGGATTTTGGAATCCGGGGCAGAGGTGGTCTTAAGGTTCGTTCCCAAAGGCCTAGGAATCCCTTGACTAGTTTTGGCGGGATACACGGTAAAGCTTGAGGCAGGTGTCTTGGTTTAGGGCCTAGTGATTCGGGATTGGATTGATCCAGGTGGATGTTGGTGGCTACCCACCTATCCCACTTGGAATTCATTTCGGGATTCCATTAAGGAGCAATACTACCCTATTGAAAGCTATGAGGTTAAATACATAAAGTGGACCATGCTGCGGCAAGAAAGGGACCAAGATGTGCCGGAGTTCACAAATATTTTTCATACCCTTTGCACAAAGTTGGGTATCAAGGATTTTGATTTGCATTTGGTACTCAAATACGTGACTGCTTACACAGGTAAATCCAGTATGAGATGGAGTTCTTGAACATATCCTCACTCGACACAGCATACCGATAAGCTATCAAGATCGAGCAGAAGTTTAAATAAAAGAAGTGAGCCTTTGGATCTGCGAATATGAAGAACAAAGGACAAAGCCAAGGTAGGGTGACCCAAGACAACCCGTTGAAGCCACAAGAAAAAAACAACACCACGAAGTCAAAGAAGGATACAGGAAAGTGGTGTGAGTTCCATAAGAGCCCTACTCATAACACAAGTGACTGTCGAACCAAGCAATTGCTGGTGGCCAAGTTGAAGGCTTCCGAATCAGATGCATGTTTCGACCCGGAGTCAGAACCTGACAAGGGGAATGACAAAGGGAAGAAAATCATTGATGCGGAGCCCATCGCCACTGTTGCCACTGCCAAGGTTTAGAAGAATGATCCGGAATATCCAGAGGAGGGGGAGCTTCTTTTCCACTCACAAATGTGGCTGAAGGGTTCGCTGTTGCAATTCATTGTCGACAGTGGCAACCAAAAGAACCTCATTTTAGTAGAGGTTGTGAAGAAGCTAGGACTACCAACCATACCACGCCCACAACCGTATAGCATCGGGTGGCTTCACCAAGGTTGAGATCTCTGAGTCCACAAGCAGTACCGCCTTCCCTACAGCATCAAGCCCTTCACAGATGAGGTATTGTGTGATGTTGCACCACTTGATGTTTGTGATGTATTATTAGGCTAACCATACTTGTGGAAGCGACATGCTGTGTATGAGTCAAGGCATTGTGCTCTTATTATTTCTTTGTGTAATACATTATACAGGATATCGGAGGTAGCCCCACCTAATACCACTTCTTTGATCTATGCTAAGAAAGGTAGTAAGATCATCTCCCAGACTAGGAAATTTACTTTCTATTTGGTTCGCTCTCAAAGTAAGGGGAATATCATAGCTACATCCATGGCCCTTGGGAAGGGTTCATCCACGCAGTAGAAGCAGGTGTATACGGTCATGAAAGAAGACAAAGACATCTTCTCCTCACCCACAGGGGCACCATTGCACTGTCAAGTCAAGCATTCGTTTGATCTAACTTCTAGAGCACCTCTACTGAACGGGCCAATCTGTCACCACTCCATTGCGGAAAATGCAAAGTACAAGCAGTGACATGATCAACATCGGGTGCCACACAAGTTTCAAGTGGGAAACAAAGTCTGGTTGCATCTACATAAAGAACACTTTACAAGAGCCCATCAAAAGCTCAGACCACTCCGATATGGTCCTTACACCATTACCAAGGCTGTGGGAAACAATGCTTTGGAGCAAAACATTCCCCCATTCCTTCCCTTGCACCAAGTGTTCAATGTGCACCGTCCTCAACCATGATTCCCACCATTACTAGACACATAAGAGGTTGCATAACAACTTACTAGGGACCCAGTTCAATAGAAGTTTCCTCATCTCATGGAGGAACTCAATGCAATGAGGACCATTAGTTCCTAAGGGGGGAGGAATGATCCAAGTGGATGTTTGTTATAGACATATTTGGGCACTGCATCCCCAATCTTATATGTCGATAAACCAAGGGCTCTTTAACCCCTAAAAGTGTTATTTAATACCCTAAAGGATCATGGTCAACTGATTACATCATTCCCTAGAAGTTCCACTTGAAAAACCACTCAGAACTGGCCAAAACTGGACCATACTGTCTGCTCCACTATCAGGGTGTGATGCATACTGACTCCTACACTAGCCAGGTGTGATTCATACTAAAGAGGCCTTCTTTGGGGTGTGATGAGCGAGAATGGACAAATGTCTGAGACAATTTTCTAAGTGGACGCTCATGGAATCTTCTAGAAACTTCTCCTATGACACTTGCCTCTCTGAATTTGCCCAGGGATGAGTAAGAGATCCAAGAAATCTCCAAGTGGAACCAAGAAAAATAAGTGGAATGACACTAATCAAAAACCCAGAGATGATTCACACCCTTGCAGACATCTATAAATGGATCCCTCATCTGAGAGATCTGGAGGTTGGAATTTTGTAATTTGTAAGGAAGTGCTGATAGTTTGTCTTTGAGAAGGAACATTGTATTGTTGGGTGATCTTGCATTTCATGAGGTGAAGAGGGCTTTGATGCTGGATCAGACAACTGGGTTGTAATTCTCCCTTCTATTTCAATAAAGTTCTTTGAGTTTTCCTCCATATAATCATGTATTTGTGAATGTTGTTATTTGTAAATGCCATTGTATGCTCATTGTATTTCTAATTCTGCAATGCTTATGATATAATAGATCGAGATGCTTTGATGGTGTTCTGTTACTTTGTCTCTATAGGTATTCTCTAAGCGGGATAAGTAGAAAAGGAGTTGCAAGCTCTGTTGAGGGGGACAGAGTTCAAGCAAGGAGTTAAGCGGAAGATCCAAGTTGGTTCCTTTGCCTCTCTCTTATTTGTGATACATAGAGGAAATCCCAAATTGCTTTGATTGTTTGTTTCTAGGATAGCTGCCAATCCTAGAGGGCTAGCAGAATGAAAAGACACTAGTTTTCTCGGAAACAAAATGGTGACCCCGCTAGGGAGCGAATAGTTTGTTTGTTTTTTGTTGTTGTTTGCTTTATAAACTGTAGACGGAGCCTAAAGTTAGCCAGATAGCCTTCGAATTTCTCTTGCTCTGCAATTGCAAAGTAGATGAATGCTGCTTCAGTCAATCTCCAGTTTATTTTATGAATTGAACATCTGACTTACAAGCATTCTAGATGCCCTTTTGGTAGCTCAGTCACCTCTCAAGATCATACCCCTATACTTTTCTCTTTACTGTCCATCATAGCTCAACTTAACTCACTGAAATCAGCTGCAAATTTGAGCCAAAACCCATCTCAGTTGCGCTCCCTGGCCTATCGCACTGTCTGTCACTGTGAACCATTATGCATCGCACTTCCTGAGTGTAGCAGGTGCGATGCATCCCTGTTTCTATGAAGCATAGGTGTGATGACTGAGTAATCCTATTTCTCTTCTTGAAATTTAGGGTTTTTTTGTCTTTGTTTTTAGCTCTGTTTAGTTGTTTTTTGTTGCTTATGAACAATATCTCATTGCTGAAGCCTGCTTGCATTACATTTTTCAACCTCCATTGATAAGGATTATTAAATGTTTTTATGTATTTGTCCATCATTTACAATCCTTTGTTGAAAAGTTGATTAAATTGATATGTCGTTTTGGTACAAAAAGTGTCGTAACTGTCATTTTTGTGTCAAAAAGAGAAGTGTCGTTGAGTCTTCCTTCTCTAGGTATTCAATTGAACTTTTTGTCTTGTATTTGATTTGATTTGCTATTATTTGAAGTGTCGAAAGCATTTTCTATTCGAAATTGAAAAGTTTCGTTTAGTCTTCCTTTCCATTTTGAAAAGAAATTGTCGAAATGTCACTTTGAGTGAAATGTTTTAGATCTATACTTAGTTCTCTTTTTTGGCATTCCTCACATTAAGGGAACGAAAAACAAATACATGCATTTGCATTTAGACGGTGTGTGAAAGATGATTTAGGAAAAGTGCATTTAGTGTGTGCTCTTTGCTCTTTGTTTGAAAGAATCGTAATCTTCTTTCCTTAGTAGCTAGGATTTTCATTGCTAAAAATAAACAACGATTGTTTATCATTGTAGATTGCATTTAGGAATTTTACATCTACATCATGCGGTGAACCATTGAAAGGAAAACTTCTAAGAAATATCAACTCTAAAATAAATTTCAATGAACTTTGCAATGCTTTGGAACATAACGCAACACATTTAGAGGTCTAGGCTAGAGACGTGTTCCGGCGTCGTAAAATCTAGTAACTATTGTTTTCATCGAAGGTTGGGTGATTCCTCCTCTTTGATACGACAAGTGCTAGCATGGACTTGTGCTCCCCGTACCGTTGAGTATATATTGGGAGACCACAATAGGCTTATATCCTTTATCCATAGGAAGCCATGTCTGCCGCCCTATCGATTGCAATGCACTGAAATACAACATTCAGGAAGATTGACTGCCGTACATAAGTCCTTGGTAATTTCTCTTTAATTTATCACCAAGGTGTATATTGCAGTTTTGTGATTGGTTTGGTAATCCCTCTGTCTAGATTTCTAGAGTAGTCACTTTCGTTCCTTTTCGACTCCTTAAAAGAAAAGGTCCATTTGAGCACTTGTCACTTCAGGCTCATTAAAAGTCGAAGGGGACTAGAGTCATCTTTAGCTTTTTCTTGACTCTTAAAAATTGAAAAAGCAAAGTCGTGGCAAAGCATCTTTAAAATTTATTTAATTCAGAATAACATCCTTGTTCCTTCATTGATCTTAGGTTGAGATAATGGAGTCCACCAACCATGGAATCCCTCTTGAGGGGAATCCTAGTCCATTTTATTCTTGGGGAAATATTGGTGCTCCGTATATGGCCACATTGTCGCTTCCAAGAATCACAATTGGTCTGCCAGTATGGCTATTCTCAACCTCTGTCATTCAAAATACCGTGATTCCTCAACAATCAAATAAGAAACCAGTTGATACTGAAATTGACCCTTCGCCTTCTTCTTCGTTTGTTTCTCCCTCCCCTTCTTCCTCTTCTCTTGGTGAAAATAGTGATATTAGTAACCAAGTAGATGAGAAGAAGAAGAAAGAGAAGGAGAAGAAGAAGAAGAAGTCAGTTAAGCAAGGGGGCAACCATGAATCATCTAGTGAAAATCCGCACACTAAATCTCCCAACTTTCCTTGCATAATTTGTAGGGGAGACCATTTTCATCGAGAATTTCCATGCATCCCTCGGATATTGAGAGAATGGTCCCCCTGTTCACACCATCCAATGTCATCATCCTTTGGTGATCATGTTGACAACACACTATCAACTAGTAATAGTGAAGTTCACAGATAGAAAGAAAAGGTCAAAACTCCATGTAGATTATGTGAAGGGGACCATACCCTTCCCCATTATCGTTTTTTGGATGAGGCCAAGAGAGTCTTGCATAATCATCCTGCTTCACCGCAATGACTTCCACCTGGATACAAGAAACTCTCACCAAGTCCTTTACTAGTTGAAAATCCGACTGACATAACTCAATCATCGGTCAAAACACCTATCGTTGAGAGTGAATCTTCTGCGTCCATAACGGACCAAACTCAGCAGGTCGAGATGGCAGTCAACCTAGTTTTACCTTCAGAAGGTCCACCTTCAGATGATACCGTTCTCAAAGAGAATGAGAACGATACAATTCAAATTCTTTTTATTACTTCAGAGTCCGATGAACTTGGGGGAAATCCGCCCACTCCTTCACAATAGGAAGAGAATCCCCCAATTCCCGTGACTTAAGAGGTTAATTCAACCATTTATTTGGTACCCCCTCCAAGCAGGCTAGTCATTTCCTTTGATTGGAATCGACTAGCGAGATCCCGCCTTCCTTCTTATGTACCATTCCAGATCATAGTACGAGTTTACAAAATGATTGTGTCTGGCACTATCATAGATGAAGGGGCATCAATGAGTATCCTTTCCTCAAACTGATTGGAAAGCACTTGGTTCGCCATCGCTTATGCCTGCTACACAAAATTTGTCAGGTTTTAACAAAGGAACTAGTCAACCGTTAGGGATCCTTCCTAAGTTACCAATTACTTTGAGAAGAAAAATTGTTCACTTGGATGTGATGGTAGTCCAAGGGTCGTTAGATTACAATCTACTCCTCAGACGTGACTATGTTTACAACATGGAAGCTATTGTTTCAACACTCTTCCGAGTGATGTGTTTCCCGCATGAAGGCAAAATTGTCATTGTTGACCAAGTTTCGTTTCCTGGTTCAAACATAGCTTCAAGTCAAACATCATCCCTAAATGGTCCTTTTGCATCGAGAATGTCTCTCCAACCTTCATTCCATCCACCTAATTACCGCGAGTAGTCCGGTGAATGTAACGAAGCTTGGGGGCATGCACCCTGGTCTGCTTCGGCAGATGAACCCAGCTGAAAAGATAAGTTTCCCTGTAGGTTATGTGATTGGAAGTGTTATATCACACCATTCACCTTTTTCTTTTTTATGGACAAAGCCTAGGAAGTGTTTTGACCGCCGACTAAAACCATCCTGCTTAACCACAGTGATTTCCATATGGTTACTGGAAACTCTCCTTTTCTCGATGCCTGGGGGCATGCAAACCTTTTTATGCAAGCTAAAAACGACCAATTTCATTTTTTAGCTTTTTAGCTTTTTAGTTTTTCAACTTCTTAGGTTAGGTGATTGGTCTGACACACCATTCACCTTTGTCTGCGCTACAGACGAAGCAAAGGAAGTGTTTTGTCCAGCTGCTGATGAAACCATCCTACCTAACCTCAGTAGTTCCTTAGCTTTTTAGCTTTTTAGTTTTGTCGTTTCTAGCTCACATAAAAAGAAACTAAGCATATGTTATCCCACGGTTCAAGCTCATTAAAAAATGAATCGGGCTATGAGCAATGTTATCGCATGGTTTAAGCTCGTTAAAAAATAAACCTACCATTGAGCATAGTTTCTCCCGGTTCAAGCTCGTTAAAAAATGAATCCACCCTCGGTAAATAACCTTTGTGATTGCCCTGCTATCATCCTTTTGAGCCTTGGTTGTGTTCCTGCCATCACCTCCATTCTTTTGGCCGATCATATGCTTCCACTTGATTGTTTACCTTTTTGAGGAACAGTTGCGATGAGTGGTCCTGTTAGCCACCATCTTCACATCGCCATGTTTTGAGAAGTTCCAAGCTTACCCGAAACCAGTTGCTACCCTAAAATGCCACTTGTTCCTCAAAAATGAGTCTCCTTTAAACTCTTTTCAGACTCGTTAAGTATGAAAAGATTGTCGAGTTATTGGCCTCTCTAGCTCGCTAAAGTGATTGGAAGTGCCATCCCTCCTGTATATTTTAATCTTTTTTGGACATGAGGGATTGTCTCATGAAAAAGTTTGAGAACTTGTCTTTTCGGCTCGCTTAAGTTATCGAAAAATCATCCCCTTCGTATTATTTTATCCTTTTTCGGACTTAAGGGATTATGCTACGAAAAAGAACTACTGGAGTTTCCTTTTCGTCCCTTTTCAAACTCTCTAAACATGAAAAGGACCGAGTTATCCTTGTCGTTAAACTCGTTAAAACAATAGCGACAAACTTGTCCACCCAGACAAGAACGAGTTTCACTGTCGCTAGACTTGCTAAAACATAGTGACAGGTTTGCCCGAAGGGAAAATTATAGAACAAGCATATGTTATCCTCCTCAAGCTTGACAAAAATAAAGAGGTACTGGTCAACAATTATTGGGGAAAAAGGGAAGAAAACTTAAAGAATTTTATTGGTAGCAGGTCACTCTTGAACATGACACTTTCACTCCATCACCATGATTGAGTCAGGTTGGGTTATTCTGTTCATCGGTCATATCACCATTGGTCCTCCATACCATCCATCTTTGGGGTTAACACTACAATCCATCTCAGTGTCGATAATATGTTCAAGAGAAGTCATTCAGAGAATTCACCATCCAGTTAATGCCTCATCCACTGCAATACCTTCACCCTCCATTTTTCATGACCACCATTCCTGAACCTTGTATTGTCAGATCGTTTTTCACCTCCAAAAAATCATTTGCTTCGTTTCGTGTCACTGATGTGGGTTACATTAAGGCCCTCCTACGACGGGTCACTTCTTGTGACATCAACTCATTATCCAAGAACTTGGCTTAGAAACAACTCTTTCAATACTTTGAAGCTTGCATGCCTCAATGGCAAGTTCCTGACTTCTAGCGACAAGTTTACATCAATGGCCTTCGACTGAAAGATTTTGCTTGGTGTTCGACATTGGATCATATATTCACACCATGTGAATTGTACTGTAGTACCTTGAGGTTCATTATCATTAATGGTGATTCCTCTCGTGTATGTTAACAACTTACATTATTGGCTGGTAATTAGGCAATGTCTATCCATGTTCGACTTCAGGACATCTTTTCACATGGATTGAATTGTACATTGGTCGAAGATTGAACGAGTTTGAAGACCTCAAATCTAGTTTCATACATCCGGGATGCGATATATTCAGGAATATAAAGACATAAAATGTACACAAAAGCTGCACAGATGATCATCCAAGCTAAGGGATGATGAATCTACATATAAAGAATCACTAGTCTACAACTACAGACGATTATCTGTTCTATGTACATGAAAATGAATTTATAAAGCTGAGCATGGGAATGCCCGCCTCAGCTAGATCATGGAAAATTATAATGTGATGATGTATTGTATTATATCTTATACAGGTCACCTTCTAGGTCAAATACCTTGGATCGTCATGATAAAGCATTTCACCCGACATCAAAAGATTTACGACTTCATGCTTTAGGGGGCAACTGTTATAGACAGATTTGGGCACTACAACCCCAATCTTATATGTCGATAAACCAAGGGCTCTTTAACCCCTAAAATTTTTATTTCATACCCTAAAGGATCATTGTCAACTGATTACATCATTCCCCAGAAGTTCCACCTGAAAAGCCACTCAGAACTGGCCAAAACTGGACCACACTGACTACTCCATTTGTCAGGGTGCGATGCATACTGATTCCTACACTAGCCAGGTGTGATGCATACTGAAGAGGCCTTCTGTGGGTTGTGATGAGCGAGAATGGACAAATGTCTGAGACAGTTTGTTAAGTGGACACTCATGGAATCTTCTAGAAACTTCTCCTATGACACTTGCCTCTCTAAATTTTCCCAGGGATGAGTAAGAGATCCAAGAAATCTCCAAGTGGAACCAAGAACAACACGTGGAATGACACTAATCAAAAACCCAGAGATGACTCACACCCTTGCAGACATCTATAAATGGATCTCTCATCTGAGAGATCTGGAGGTTGGAATTTTGTAATTTGTAAGGAAGTGCTAATAGTTTGTATTTGAGAAGGAACATTGTATTTTTGGGTGATCTTGCTTTTCATGAGGTGAAGAGGGCTTTGATGCTTGGAGGATGATGCTGGATCAGACAACTGGGTTGTAATTCTCCCTTCTATTTTAATAAAGTTCTTTGAGTTTTCCTCCATACAATCGTGTATTTGTGAAAGTTGTTATTTGTAAATGCCATTGTATGCTCATTGTATTTCTAATTCTGCAATGCTTATGATATAATAGATCGAGATGCTTTGATGGTGTTTTGTTACTTTGTCTCTATAGGTATTCTCTAAGCGGGATAAGTAAAAAAGGAGTTGCAAGCTCTGTCGAGGGGGAGATATTTCAAGCAAGGAGTCAAGCGGAAGATCCAGGTTGGTTCCTTTGCCTCTCTCTTATCTATCATACATAGAGGAAATCCCAAATTTCTTTGATTATTTGTTTCTAGGATAACTACCAATCCTAGAGGGTTAGCAGATCGAAAAGACACTATTTTTCCTGGAAATAATGTTGGTGGCTACCCACCTATCCCACTTGGACCCCCACAACTATCTCTTTCGTTTTTTTTTTAGTTTCCTTAATTGTAGCATAATTTACTATTTTTGGCAGTTTTTCGGGTCCTGAACTTTTGGAGCCATTTTGAGACCCTAAACAACATTTTTTGGGAAACCTAGGAGAAACAAGGGTCCATGGACCAATGTTGCTTCTAATGAGGTATTTTGCGTGTAAAACAAAGATCGTATGCCAAAGTTACGACCCTGGGAAGTTGATGTACCGATTTACCCAAAATGTGGCCCATAATTTGGTGCTTCATCTCCAAGGGTTAGGTTTTTGGATGTTTATGGTTTTCCATTGTTTCTCAACAATAAATAGGCCTTTGAGCCTCATTTTAAGACATTTCAGAGGTATGTAGCCACCACATCTCTCCTCACAGATAAGCTACCATCGCCTGAGCTAATTTATTCCCATTTTTGTTTGTAAGAATATTTCAGTATTTTACATTAATGAAATGAAGTATTATTTTTGCTGCATCTTTGTATTTATGGTTATCTCTGTAATTTGTTGTGTTCCTATTTAAATCTTGATCATGGGTTGCAGTAAAGCTTGAGAGACAAGGACACGGAAAATTACTTAAGGATAGTGATGGTTCTGGATGAAAATCCAAGTTCAGTTCAATTTTATGATCGGAACATCGATTTTGGTGTGATCACGATTTGGTGATAGTGGAGGTGGTTTAACCTCTGGATTCCCTTGGTTGTTTTTGGATTGTTTTATCCATGAGATCCCACATTCATGCTTGGAATATGGCACGGGGCTGACTGACTAAAACAAAGATTTGGTTTAGTCATGTCTACGGTCGGGTGGTAAGTGGAGGTCTCGAACCTAGTTGAATTTTCCTATGTGTTACAGATCCATTTGGACACATCAATCCCATCATCCAGATCAGTGTTTTAGGGCTCATCAAACCCTAATTTCAGTTGCTACATGCCCTAAACAAGTCAACCGTTTGAATGCCTCCTTCCCAGATAGTTTCATGACTTGAAGACATCAAGAAATGGCCTCTAAAGGGACCAGCGCAGGTAGGCCCTTGTAAGGGTGCACTGCAGAGCAGTTAAGTCCATGCCAAAGTGCTCTGCAGAGCACTTAGGCTTCCTTTCACCTGCACTGGGTGAGATTGAGCGAAATTCACTTAGGGTTTGGGGAATATTCTTATATTTTGGAGTCATCTAGAAGGTTTTTTGGGCGTGGAATCCCCCCATAGCATGTTTTGGGGTTCAGAGCCCAAGTTTTGAGAACTATTGTTGTAAAGACTCTGTGAATTGCAGGGGCAGAGTGTAAATTATATGATAGAGTCATAGGGTTGTCCACCCTAAGTTTTGAATGTAGTGTCAGCCTACCCATGGTCTGCGGACCATGGGATTGTATAAACAAAGCGAGGCTCTAAGTTGTAAAGAAGTGAAGAAACAAGTAGCTAAGGAATGGAGTCTAGAAGATAGCGAGCATAGATAAAAGTTTTAAGTGCTTTTGGTTCATAGTTGTAGGAAAAGGCTCTGCAGCTGAGTGCACAGAGGCCTAGTAGAGTCCGCCGCTGAGTGCGCAGGGCGGAGTCGAGTCTCTAACCAAGGAAGAAGAATAATAAAGAGAAGTTTGATTCCAAATCTTATGTATCTGTTCTTGTGATATTTCCTGTTTAATTATATTGTTTTCTTTATCACACGCATTTATATGAATGCTGAACACTGCTAAATATAACTAGACAACTACAGATAAGCTAAGTGATTGACTAATATCAGGTTAATAATAAGGAATTGAGTAATAACATGGGTTGGGCCTCGAGTAGAGCTGCGCGAAGGCAGCATCGCTGGTTGCGAGGCACTGATAGATACTTGTAGCGACGTGTGTGTAGGATAAAACCAAGGACCACTGAAAATCATCAGACATCTCTAAGGTGCAGAAAGCTGGTTCTAGCACCCTCCTATACTACTTCAGTTGAGACCTTAGTCCACGCTCTGTAGACTGTTGCCGAAAGGGCCAGTAGTACTAGGATTCTTTTGGAAAAATCACCTCTGAACCTGGGTTAATCCCCCACAAGCCAACATATGGTTCCATTGCTGGGACCGAGATTTGCATAAGGGATGTTTGATGTCTTAACACTGGAATCCAACAAAGAAAGAAATTGAAGGGTGGTTGGACAAGAAGATTCACAAGTTTGCGGCGCAGGAAAATAGGAATCCGCGAGTATCTAATGAACAGTGGTTGGAGCGCTACTTACATATGAAAATCCATGAAATTTTCTTTGCATCCTTTCCTTCTGAACTGTAAGAGTGGATCGCGAAGCTAGCGGACAGTCAGGGAAGGTGCAAGCTCGATAAACCAATCGTGTGGAATCTCGAATTAGTGCGCAGATTAGAAGCCTCGGAAGATAAGACCGCGTGAGCTGTGGACCATTGGCTCGATTGAATTATAGGAGGATTTATCATTGAGTTCGCAGTAGATACGACCGTTAGCTATAGTGAGGCGGGACGTCGCTTCCTTAAAGGGTCGCGAAGTAAGTATATTAAATCTTTGAACACTTGGATTAAGATGCTATTGTGTGAAAAGCGGGTTATGTGAATAAATTAATGTTTGGAACTACGCGAAGTGGGAAGGTCTATAGAAATGGAAGTTGTGAAGAATTAGAAACTAGTCCCTTAATTTCACCCTCGCAAGAAAGTGAGGAAGAGCTCGCGAAAGTTTCTCTGAGAAGCGTGGTCAGTCTGATAAGACAACGAATTCCGCATTTACCACCTCCACCTACAGCGCCACTCATCTCACCATTTTCACCTCCATCTCCACCCACCCCGCCTCCACCACCCCCACAGTTCAGTATGGCAAGTGCGATCAAACTGTCGGTATCCGGAGGAGTAGGGAATGAAGATCCGGACCAATTCTGGTTCATGGTAAGGGCAGTATGGGAAGCACAAGGAGTCGTGGATGACAATATAAATAAGGCTACGTTGGTAAATGTGTTGCAGGATTGCGCATTAACATGGTAGATTAAGCATTCTAATGATCATCCAAATGCAGGAATCGTAGAAATCCAGGCCACGCTGAATAGGGAATTTAGCAGGCCAAAGTCAGAGACACAATCATTATCAGGTTTAAGGAGATCACGATGCTCTTGGGTGATAACCCTTGGGATCTGGACTAGAGACTAAAGAGTATGATTTACGAAGCCAACATGACTTTGATGGATGGGCAGCACCGCGCATGGTTTGCAGTGTCATTAACACCACATTTAAGGATGGTGCTATCATAATAAAAGCTTTCCACCCAGGCTGAAGCTTTGGAGATGGTAATGAGATTGCATGAGACCCCTATACAAGATCCTGGCCTGGGAGTCCAACAAATCCACATGCAACTACAAAATTTATGTCTGGAAATGCAGAGTTTGAAACAGGACAAGTCACCTCCGCCAGAAGCGCGCGAGGAGGTATGGTGCATAAAATGCAAAGGCCAGAGGCATGACAAGGAGCATTGTCTAGTTTTCGCGAATTACTTGGCGGGAGGAGGGCCAATGCTGTTATGGCCTAAGGCAAAAGTAGGACCCAGCATGGCACCTGCACTATGGTGCGCGATTTTTCAGATAGGAGAAACACAAACTACGGATAATTGTCATCTATTGTAGAAGTATACACAGATGTCCCAACAATTGTTTTGTAATTTCTGCAGGTCGGTAGGCCATGATGAACGCACCTGCAGAAGCTACAAACTAATGATGGATCAGACTCTTGCCTACAGGGTACAGACCGAAACATGAGCCCTCGACCCAAATGTAGGAATGGCGCATGCTGGATTTCAGGGGTGCGGACGAGGTCGAGGTGGAATGGGACCAGGAAGGGGTCGCGGACAACTAATTTGTTACAATTGCGAAGGGCTAGGACACTATGCCCGCGATTGTATGAATCCGACAAGAACATCATGTTTGTACTGTACTTAGTTTGATCATGAGGCAGAAGAATGCCCTACCTTGATAGCAAGGCTACGCGAAAAAGGGGCACTCCAGCCTCCCCCGACTCATAATTTTCAAATGACGAGGTCTGAGCTGCGCGAAGAAGACCTGAATGTAAACATAGTGCTCAGAAGCGATATCACCACTGGCGATGATAAAGGTAAGCAGTCAAAAGAAAATATGTGGGTTCGCAAGGCTCCTACAAAGGAACCTGAATTTGATTTGGAGCAAGTGAAGGAGACATTCATGGAAGCAAAGAAGAGCTTCACGGAGGCCTCCACTTCAGGTAGTAAGGATGAACTAGAACCAGGGATGGATCCTTCAACGCTCACTACATTCCTGGAGACATGCATGAAATTGCTGCACAACAACAAGGCTGTAAAAGGACTACATGAACTTATCACTAGGTGCGTGGGGTCAAGAGAACCATGCGTGGTCCGGAAACTTGGGAAGCATGCATTGTGCATAAGAAGGGAAATGAGATTGACTACGCAAATCAGAGAGTATGAAATGGATCAAGTAATTCTGGAACTCGGATCGGACGCGAATATACTGCTGAAGCAAACATGGGAATGCATGGGAAGACCCACACTACAATGGTCTACTTTCAATTGCGAATGCGAACCAGCAGAAGATCCTATCTATGGGGAGATTGCAAGGGGTAACAGTGGATATTGAAGGTGCGAGTGCGCTGGCAGATTTTGAAGTGATAGAGATTGTCGATGATAACAATCGCTATCCTGTGCTACTAGGCATAGACTGGGCCGCTGATATGAATGGAGTCATAAATTTGAAGAAGCGCAAAATGATTTTTGAGAAAAAGCCACTATGCATAGTAGTACCGCTAGATCTAGCCGAAGGAGCGCGATACACTAAACCGGTTTGCGACGATGATAGTGATGATGATCTCGATTACATCTACAAGATAACCATGTGAGAACATGATTGGGTGAATCCGACTGCAGATGGTAGGATTTCGTGGGAGTGCGAAAGCTCCTGCACTTCGGTTTTGGATGAAGAAATAGAACATGGCAGAATCGACTGCACGAAGTAACAACGCTTAATTGTAGTATGATGATAAGATCACTACGCTGTGTGACAACGGAGATAAGGGATTTTCCTAGGTATGATGGGTTGACTGCAGTGGATGACTTTTTGAACAAATTTGAGAGTGAAGTACTAGAACAACAACGTTTTGACGCTCTAAAATTGGCACTGCACGCTATGCCTGCAAGATGGTGGGGTGCGCACTGACAGAGTTTCAAGGATTGGCACAAATGAAAAAGGATGATGCGCCTACGATTTGGAAAACCCCAGTGACAGATGAGAGCTGGTTACGAGGGGAAAAAAAACTTACGTGCTCACTTTTCTCGATGGGTACATACATATGACATGTAGCCTGCCTAAGCACACATCACTCCCAGGATAGAAAATCAAAACAAAATGCAGCGACATGAAAGGAAAAGTGTGCCAAATATTATCCATGAAGAAGCATTCAACAGGGTGTGCAAAGTGCTAAACAGGGTTCACCAGGTGAGACATACTAACTGGGACCTACGGGTACCAACAGTTCAACGGGCCTATAGGATGATGTGCAAAACCCTGACCGCGAAAATGATCCCAAGGTTGTGGAATGGAGTAGGGACCGTAAATCTCTGAAGAGCATGCAATGATGAATCCACATGTAATAGCACCTGTAGGTGGGATAGTGCGTGAAGCCTAGGACGAAGAAATCACACAACTATGCGAAATAGAACACATAGGACTTCAGGAAGCCATTCGGCAAGGGAACCTTAGACTTTGAGAACTTGAAAAGGACCGAGTACGACTAAGGAAAAAAATCATTTTGATGGATGCAGAGGTCAAGAGGCCAGAAAACGAGATCAAGGAAGCATGTCTCATCAATAAATCAAGGATGGCAAGGCAAGGTGCTGTTGATCATACTAATGAATTAGAAGACTATTGATGAGAACCAATTAGTCTGCTACTGTGGCTAGGGCCACATATCACCAAACACAATAACTAGGGAAGCACACTACAAACAGTAGAGCACATGATGCCGACCGCCAAAAGGACAACTAAGGATTTTCCATAGACTATCCTGAAAGGCGAGATGGACACTTGCACAGGTGGTGCAACCACCTGACTAGCCATAGGAAGAACAGTCTTAGCACTCCAGGCAGCAGAAAGGGAGTGCGAGACTATAAATTATTCTGCTTGGGAGTTGCGTGCTCTGACAGGTGCACGCAAGAACAACCTGTCACAAGATTCACGCCCGCACAAGGGGGGATGCACTATCACGCGGGTAGGCTGGGAAGTGACCATTGGTGTCATTGTTCATGACAGGATATCCGATTTGAGGCCAAATGGAGCGGATGGAGGGCATTTAAGACAATAGTTATGGGCAAGATTTTGGAAAATCTACCGCCAAGAAAGCATTGATGGCTAGGAATTGGGGGAAATAGTCGAATTTGAATTCAAAAGGCGCTATAAAACTCTAAGGGTTAGCCAACAGACAACACTTGGGCAATTGATATTTGAGCGGTTGAACAGAGTGCAAAGTGTTGAGAGCCAAGTGATAATAGAGCCCTTAAGTTCACGAAAGACCGCATACAATGCAGAAATGATGACGGGCACTAAGGATGGGTTGGGCATTGAAGAAGGAACCACCGACGAATCCGCGTAGACCCCCATGGTCCATGATGTTCTTGAAGGCACTGGGGTTGTGATAGAAATCCCTAAATCACCTCGGACGCTGAGATCGAAGAAAGATAAGCAGGCAATGGGAGTAGTACGCATGTCCCCAAGGAATCCATGACACAATAATTTATCAATGGAAGAAAAAGGCAAGGCAGTCCCATTGAAATAGAGGAGGAGGAAGAGGACTTGCAGGCTCTAATTGCTGCAACAGAGGAAGAAGAAGATGTGGAGGAAGACATCTAATTGATGTGCCCTGCAGCAAAATTGCCCCAGTATGTCCCTCTGCAAAAAGGGAAAACCAAAATAGCAAAGGATCCGGATGCAACGAAGAGTGCACTCCAGACCCCGCTCCTCCTCGATGGAATTACCTTTGAGGGTTTGCTCCTAGGACGCGTGCCCACCCTAAAATTTGAAGACTGGGACCTCGCAGATAGCAAGAAGTTCCCGCACTTATAAACGAAAAAACTAATGAAATAGAATACAGAGGGGCCAGTGATAACGTTAGAGCCGCTAAAATGGCTGCGCAGTGTGGAAAAGGCCGGGTTGCTTCACCTGCTATGGATACCACATTTCCACCGCGCGCCCATCACCATTTTTGTCATCAAGCAGTTGCTCTCCTAGTGCATGATGGGTACTTATGGCTGAAGGAGCCTATTCCCATCACAACATATCTCATCCATCGAATTTCTCGGCGTCACTGTAAGGGAAAGGACCCCGTGACGATAGCAGGGAAAAGTAGCGATTTGGCTCTCACAAAAGCCATGAAGACAAAAGATAAGCTCGAGAAGAAAAAGAGGGGTTATGATATCACCAATATCAAGGATAAAGGGGTGCGCATAGCCACCCAACTCCTGGCCAGTAAAGTAATGAGAAAATGCCGCGCCAATGAAGTACCAGTGCCAGTGGTTGCACTGGCTGAACAATGTCCCAAAGGAGTCTAGCTCAATTGGGCCGAGTTCCTTTGCGAAGAATTTTTTCTCAACTGTCAGGAGGCCTAGGAACAGTGTAAGACCTTCCACTACGCATGGTCGATCTTATCCATCTTGCTGGTAATAGGAGAACTGCTGGAGGATAGTCAGTTCCCGAGCATCGACGAGACTTACCAGAGGTCGCGAAGTACGCTTCGCTCTGGTCCACCAAGGATGCAAAATGGATTCACGATACCAAGATTTTCTGGGTGCTCATGGAGGTGAGAATCCAAATGTGGATTAATAGGAGGCCATGCCTGTTCCCCACGGTGCACAACAGTCTGCAGAGTTTTGCAGACTTCAAGGCGGACATGCACAATATCTACATCAAGTCGCGAAAGGATTCGGTGCAGTAGTGGACAAAGCTCCCATTCATAGCCACTGACAACGTGATTTTTAAGATGTTAGAGACATGGCCTCCTGAGTGGCGTGCCTCGGATTTGGCGGAGTTGGAAAAGACAACAGCACAGAAAAGGAAGGATGATGCCAAGTTGTGCGTCACACAACTGGCCGAGAAAAGGCGCAACGAAAAAGTGGCAGCTGAGGTCAGGGCAGTCCGTGAAGCGACATAGGTAGCCGCGGAGCAGAAGAAGGTTGCCGAAGCAATAGTAGCAACGCAGATAGCAGAGGCCACAACAGTGCAGGCAGAAGAGGGCCAAGCACTGTTTACAAGACAGGAGGCAGAGGACACAGAGCTTGCAGAAGAGAGCACAGACCTAGGGACCACCTCTACATAGCTCAAACGACAACGTATCGTAGAACGATCGGGTCCAGGAAAGAAGGTAAAGGCCTCAAAGCTGGCCATTGACCCGATCACCTTAATTGAAGGTGATATCCATGACTATGGTGAGACGGTTCGCGATGTCACTAGTGAAGCACTCCAAGACTTTATGACAGAGCAGCAGGCTATTTTAGGGGCCCTAAGGGAGCAGCTATAGGAGTTAGAGGTGCGGCCCCCACAGGAGGGTACCTTGTCTACCCATGTCGCAGGAGGCACGTCAGCAGCAGAACAGATGCTACACACAAAGATGGCCAATATGATAACCTTGCCAGAGGGAGCGCTAGTCTTGGAGAGCACAATGGATTGGGTGACGCTTAATATAATGAAAGGCATTGGATTTAGTTTGGTTGCCCTTCCCTGCGATACACTTTATTCGCTGCAGGATGGGATAACAGTAGAAATCAGCGTTAGAGAGAGCCGCACGATCCAAGTTCTGAGTGAGTAGAAGATTAATATAGAACAACTCAGCTTGCAGCACGACGAGTTGGTGTCGCAGAAGCGACAATTAATACAGACAGTTGATGACGCTTGTTGGCATGTACCAAAGTTATCCATTGCAGCAGACCTACCAACAAAAGTGTGGATCCATAGTTTGGTAAGTGGAGTCTGTAATGCGCGCGAGGAAACAACAAGAGTGCAGCTGGAGCCGGATCTCCAGATTGCCGAGCTGCAGCTGAAGGCGCAACCTTCCACTCCCCCAGAGGTCAGATAATAGTTCACCAACACTATTGTAGCAGGGATGGAAGAGATTGGAGGTGCAGTTCGCGACTGTACCAACATGTTAGAGCAGGAATTGGAGGTCCTCACTACATTGCAGGAGGACCCCAACATCCAACGGTTGGAGATCGAGGCACGCGAACTCCAACAACAATATGAAAACATTAGAGGGACTGCGCAGATAGTAGTCCTTACTCAACAACTTGCAAGAATGCAACAAGCCAAGGCTTGAAAAGAGCAAGTGGACGCGGCGTGCCACAAGGAAGTAGTTCTAAAAGTGCGCGTCCAGCCATGGATTGATGAAGCCTTCATAATCACGACAGATATTGAAGGAAATCTTGCACAGATTCAAGGAATGCATGCACAGATGCAGCGCATCACGCCGGAAACAGAGTGTTCAGAAGCAAGAATGCAACAGGTTTAGCAGGCAGCAGCTCAGTGTGCTGCTGACATTCAGACCATTCAGAAAGAGTTGGAGGGACTCTGCACCAAGATTGTTGCACCGACAGAGTGACTCGAGGACGAGTCATGATGTTTGTGTTGGGGGCTTATTGGGCATGGAATCCCCCCATGACATGTTTTGGGGCTCAGAGCCCAAGTTTTGAGTACTTTTGTTGTAAAGACTTCGTGAATTGCAGGCGTGGAGCGCAAATTGTATGATAGAGTCATAGGGTTGTCCACCCTAAGTTTTGAATGTAGTGTCGGCCTACCCATGGTCCGCAGATCATGGGACTGTATAAATAGAGTGAGGCTTTAAGTTGTAAAGAAGCGAAGAAACAAGTAGCCAAGGAATGGAGTCTAGAACATAGCGAGCATAGAGAAAAGGTCTAAGTGATTTTAGGTCATAGTAGTAGGAAAAGGCTCTATAGCTGAGTGCGCAGAGGCCTAGTAGATTATGTAGCTGAGTGCGTAGACCCCTGCAGCTAAGTGTGCAGGGTAGAGTCGAGTGTGTAACCAAGGAAGAAGAATAATAAAGAGAAGTTTGATTCAAAATCTTGTTTATCTCTTCTTGTGCTATTTCCTGTTTAATTATATTGTTTTCTTTATCGCGCGCACTTATGTGAATGCTGAACACTGCTAAATATAACTAGACACCTACAAATAAGCTAAGAGATCGAATAATATCAGGTTAATAATAAGGAATTGAGTAATAACACGGGTTAGGCCTCAAGCACAACTGCGCGAAGGCAACATCGTAGGCTGCGAGGTACTGATAGATGCACGTAGCGACATGTGTACAGGGTAAAACTGAGGACCACCGAAAATCATCAGACATCTCTAGGGTGCAGAAACCTAGTTCTTGCACCCTCCTATACTACTTTGAGTGAGACCTCAGTCCGTGCTTTGTGGACTATTGCCGAAAGGGCTAGTAGTACTAGGATTTGTTTGGCTAAATCACCTCTGAACCTGGGTCAGGCCCCCACAAGCCAACAAGGTTCCCTCACTAAGCGTCATTTAGTTTTCTGAGATCCTCGCATATCCTTATCTCATCCTTCTGCTTCTTCTCTTGCACCACCATTGGGCTTACCCAATTGGACTCTTCCACAGGCTCAATGATTCCTGTGGTTAGCATTTTGTCTAGCTCTAAGCAGACCTTCTCCTTGTATTTCAGATTTAGGTGGTAAGGCCTCTACTTAACTAGCTTTGCGTTGGGTTTTCACATGATCTTTATCACTCCTAGATCTCTGATTATTCCTTTCAAATCTGTAAACTTGATGGGGAATAAGTCCTTATATTTGTGGAGTAATTCAGTGACCTTATCCATCGGCGTGTCGTTCCAGTAGTCTCCAATTTTCACGAATTTGGGCTCTGCCTCTGTACCAATGTTCACCCGTTTATTTTTCACTTGCGCAGTTCTATCATGGTTCTCTATCGGCGGTCCTTGAACCTCGCGGTGGCCTTCTGTATCTAAAATGTTAATATTTTGTGGATCTTCATCTTCTTCTTCAACAGTTACATTATAACATTCCAGTGTGTGACTCATTTGAGTAGCCCATTCAGGCTGCATCAAGTCTAAAGGATCCTACGGGATCCTAAAGATGGCTACTTTCACCTCTTGTAGTGCTTCCTCAATACCATCGAACCCGTCCTCAAAACTAAATTTCATCATGAAACCTTCGCATAGGATATACCACTCACCTCTCCCATGGAAAAGCTCTGTTTCTACATACCAAATCATTGGGATAACATCCAGGGTATGACAGAATAGGTGACCCCACTCAAGTTGTGGCTTTTCTCCATAAGCCTGTGTCCACTTTGCCAGATGCACATGCGGATCATTCTGCCCATCGTACTTATCTGTCAATCACATCTTAAGCTTCCCAAATTGTGTTCGCATCATTTTCCTACATTCGCGCCAATCATCAAAACTCCCCTTGTGCATACCCCACCATCTTGCAGGCGTAGCGCACAGTGCCTAATCCAAGGCTTGGAAGTGTTGTTTTTTTGGCACCTCTCTTTCAAATGCATCCAAAAATACATCGACCTCATTCATTCCATCATAAGTAGGTATATTTCTTACCTCTGACGACACACAGTGCAACGACTTGGTCATCATATTGCAATTCAGTGTGGTTACTCCATGTAACTGATTCTTCCATCATTCTATTTCTTCATTGGAAGCTAAAGTGTAGGAGCTCTCACGCTCCCACATAATCCACCCATCCACGGTGGGATTCGCCCAGTCTTGGTCTCGTGCTATTATCTTGTAGATGCATTCCAGATCATCATCACTCTCATAGTAGCGGACTGGCTCCATATAACATGATCCTTTAGCAGGATCCAGGGGTATTATTACGCGTAGTGACTTCTTCTCAAAGATCATCTTTCCCTTCTTCAAATTGATTACCCCATTCATATCAGTGGCCCAGTCAATTCCCAAGAGTGCGGGGTAGGGATTGTTGTTATCAACAATCTCTATAACTTCAAAATCTTCCAGCGCGCTCGTTCCCTCAATATCCACGGTTACTCCTTGCAGCCACCCCATGGGTATTATTTTCTGCTGATTCACCATCCTTAGCTAAATTAGAGACCATTGTAGCGCAAGTCTCCCCATTTTCTCCCATGTTTGTTTCGGTAGAACATTCCCATCTGATCCCAAATCCAAAATGACTTGATCCATCTCGTATTCTCTGATCTGCGTGGTGAGTCTCATTTCATGCCCAATCCTTGTTTTATGCTTTCCAATCTTGCAGACTACACACAATTAACCTGGTGTGGTCCCAATACATCTATTGATAAGTTCTTATGACCCTTTCACAGCCTTACTGTCATGCAGTAACTTCATACAGGTTTCTAGGAAAGTTGTGAGCATGGACCCTGTAGGCAGGCATTCTATACATCATCAATTCATAGCTTCTGCAAATACGCTCGTCATGTCCCACCGACCAACAAAAGTTGTAGAACAACTATTGCGGAGTTTGCGTATACTTCTATAACAAGTGGTAGTTATCTGTGGCATGTTTTCCTGTTGTTTGATAGATAGCGCACTACAAAGCAGACGTCGCGCTAGGTCTTGCTTGAGATTCCAGCCTTAAAGGCATTGGTTCTCCTCCTGCAAGGTAATTTGTAAAGACTGGATAGTGGTCTTTGTCATGACCCTGACTCTTGCATTTTACGCACCATACTTCTTTGCGTACCTCTGTCTGAATAGTCCTATCATGTTTTAAACTTTGCATCTCAAGGCATAGATTCTTCAGCTGCACGTGGATCTACTGAACTCCTAGGTTAGGATCTTGCATCGGGGTCTCATGTAGCCTCACAGAAATCTCTAAGGCCTCTACTTGAGTTGTATCTTCTGTTGCGATAGCGCACTCCCTAATGTGGTAGTAGTGAAGCTACAAACCACTCACAATGTTGTCCATCTGTCAAATTCATATTGGCTTCATGGATCATAATCTATTTGAATCCCACAATTGATTGCGCTCCATATTTAGGCCTGCTAAATTCCCTATTCAGTGTTGTTTGGATGTCCACGACTCTCGCATTCAGGTTATTGTTGGAGTACTTAATATACCAGGTCAGCGCGTGATCCTGTAGAGCACTAACCAGTGTTACTTTCTTTATATGGTCATCTATAACACCTTGCGCTTCCCATACAACCCTTACAATGAACCAGAATTGGTCCAGATCCTCATTTCCCAAACCTTTGAACACAGGCAACTTCACTGTGTTTTCCATACTGAATCACAATGGCAGTGGAAGTGGTATGGGTGAAGTTGGAGGTGATAGTGGTGAAGATAGAGGTGGTGTGGGCGGAGGTGGTATTCACGGAACTCCCTGTCTTATCAATTGAATAGCACTTCATGGAGATACCTTCGGGATCCCTTCTTTGTCTCCTTGCGAAGGTGAAATCAAGGGGCTATGCTCTGGACCCTTATTTCCTTCGTTTTTGTAAATTTTTCGACTTCGCGTAGACCCAAACACCAAGGTAGCTACATAACCCATTTTTTGCACGATAACATTTTAATCCAAGTATTCAGATATTTTACATACTTACCTTGCGGTCCTTTGAAGAAGCGTCACTATGCCTCGCTATAACTAACTAAAGTGTCAACCATGAACTTAGTAACAAATCCTCCTATAATATGATTGAGCCAATGATCGACGGCGCGTGTGATCTTATCCTCCAATGCTTTCAACCTTTGCACTAGCTCTGGGGTCTACACAATAGGACCGTCAAGTTTCCACCTTCCTTGGCTATCTGCTAGCTTTGCGATCCATTTATATAGCTCAGTAGGGAAGGACGCAAAAAAGATTTCGTGGATCTTCATATACAAGTAGTTGTCTAGCCATTGTTCTTTTGACAATCGTGAGTTTCTGTTCTCTTGCGCCACGAACTCATGAATTCTTCTGTCCAACCTGTTAGCTACCTATACCAATAGGTTTCATATTTCATGATTGGCAAGGGAAGGTCCAAATATGCTCTGCTTTGATCATGCAAAGATCACATATTTCCAAGGAAGTGCAAGGTGTGTAAATAGATTAATACATCCCAATTTTTATGGAGGGTCCAACAGTCTAATCTGGATCATTCCATGGTTTAAATTTGCAGTTTTAGATTAGAGAAGAAAGTCTGTCCAAACTGTTTAATCTTGGCAGACAAGTAGTTCAGGTAGAGAAGAAAAGGCTCCCAACAGCTTAATTTGGGACCTTGGAAGAGATAAGGGTAGAAGTAGATAGGAAAAACAAAGAAAAAGCCAAAGAAAAGAAAAGGCAAGTAAGGGTTTGCAAGTCCAAGTGCACCCTCCAAGAAGAAATAAAAAATGCTAGGCAAGTAGCTGGGTAAGTAGTTGGGGTTGCAGAAAGGTTATCTCTACCATTGCAAATGTGTTAACTATGTTTACCAGAGCAAAGTCAATCAGTTGACAAGGTGTTCTTCTTCATCAAGTTGCAACAGAAAGCATGACTAACTTCCCTTTTCCCTTTTTCATGTCATTTACTAACATCCCCTCATCAGCTGAGATTCATGGAAAAATTATGGTTTCATGGTGGTTCTTAATCTTTTAGAAGCCACATTTCTTGTCTAAAATCTTTTCATTTTGATCTACTCCCTAAACTAAGTGAGTTTCAAGTAAACTTAGTATTTTCTCCCTCCATTCACTCCCCCCATCCATATTAACTCTAACTCTACTATGTAAATCCCCTATATTGCCTTTCCCCTACTAGTATTAACACCATGGTGTATAAACCCCAAATTTTGTATAAATATCCCTCCCCTTGGCATTATAGCCATATGTTCTCTAAAGGGATCAAATGACATCTGGTCATTGTGATAAGCCTAAGCCAAACCCCCTTTCCCCTTTACAAATCCATTTTTTCACTTTTAACCCCCATTTACACATAAAACCTCCTAAAAAAGCCTTGTTTATACCCTTACCCGCTTCAAATGGCTAAAAACATGGAAAACCCACTTTTTCCCTTTTACCTAAAGTCCAAAGGGCGGGCGCATTTCCACAGAAAATTCGTGAAAACCCACTATACCAAAGTTTTCCGCCCATGCACAGATCCCCAGAATAATTATTAAAATAATCCCCGCCCCTCCCCTTACCTGTCGATCCCTTCGTCCTCCCGACGACCGTCCGATTAAAGAATTGAAGATCCAACGGCTCTCAAGGCATCGGACCCTTTCCGACGACCGTTGGTTACCCGCCCTATCCCCCTATCACATCAACCCTCCGATAGCCGTCCGATCATGCCCCCCAGATCTGACGGCCATCACTGCATCGGAGCAGATCCTCTGTCTGGGCGATATCTTCCGACGGCCGTATTATTGGCTACGTCATGCGATAGCCATGCGTCCCCTCCACGGCTCATCGGAGGTACAACTGACACTTACCGCCACCGTACCGTGAGCGGTGCGATATGAAACCGCCTCCGGTTTCCGGTTTTCCCCATTCCATTTGCATTATGTCATCACCACATCATTTCCCCGTCACCCCACGTCACTGCCACTTATGCCGTCACGTCAACCTCCCGCTCAACCATTGGCTGACCTATCCTGCCACCTCACCATCCCCGTGGACCAATCAGAGCCCGCCACCTGGCCTGATGACGTCATGCTGACGTCATCCGACCCTGACCCCACCTATGACGTCATGCTGACGTCAGCACAAAAACGCGCCAAAATCGCCAAAATCCATATTTAGACCGAAAATTTCGCGTTTTTTGCTATTTTTGGCAAAAGCTGCACTGTTTGTTCTGCATGCAATTTACGTATAAAACTTGCACCAGCCTGCTGAGGAAATTTCGAGACCGCCAGAGCGTCCATCACTCGCGCATTAGCAAGATTAAGCCGACGAAATTCACCAGGTATTCTCCATTTTCACTCTGCAAGTCCATTTTTCCGTGAATTCCGGGTATAGCCTGTGAGCAGACCTTAAAACGCCAATTTCGCCATTAAAACTCCACCGTACCAGCATTCATACCAAACCAGTGCTACCATTACACGTTTAGGAGGCCACATTGGGCAAATTTAGTGGAAATTCCTCGTTGGTTCGCGCAATCGTGAACCAGCTACCTGCAAGAAACAAATTCACCACAAAGCAAACTCTGCTCAGTTCTGCTACTGCTCTATTTTGTTCAAAAGCAGTATTGCAATTGCTGCAACCTTTCCCATTCACTCTTTGTCCTCATAAATTCCCATTTTCCTCAGAAGAAGCTCCTTTTGTGTTACTCTGCATAGTAACACCGGCCCCTAAAGAACAGAATCCTAAAAAGAACCATGGATCCCCCTATGGCTCCCATAGTGTTAAATGTTCAACCCCTGAATGCCCCTCAAAAGAATTTGAAATGGCAAGCCCTGGCAGATATGGATTACCAAATTGCAGAAGAGAAGCTTATGAGCAGCAAATTCCACCTTCATCTGTTGAATGAATTAAAAGCCAAGCATGAAAATGGGACAGATATACTGGGCTTATGGGACTCTTTCCTCCCTATTTTTAAGCTCCCTCAGGTCAACCAGTTCCCTGAACTAATCCACCTCTGTGCTGAACAATATGATGTTTCTCAGCGAGCTGTTGTTGACCCATCTGGTGCAGTACTGTTCTATGTTACCCCTCAAGCTATCAGAGACATGCTCTGCTTCAACCCTCAGAAGAAGTTGGTTCCTTTATCACTGGTAAATCTGATAAAACAAGGGGATAAACTCACAGATGCTCAAATTGTCAAATTCAATCAATTATACATCAAAACTAACATTGTAATGGGCCCTCCAATTCTTCATGTATACCTCAATGAGCTGGGTAGAGACCTTGCAGATATGATTTCTCCCATCTTGGGATATAGTTCAATCGAGCATATTGATACAACTGTGCTGGTATTGATGCTTATGTTTGCTCCTGGCAAGTCACCAATCTGCTATGACTACGCCACCTACATATCAGACAAGATTCATGAGCAATTGATGAATTTAAGGAGAGATAGGGTGTTCAGATACACCTCCTACATTTACCATTTGATCTTGTATCATCAACATGAGAAGTTTCACTTTTCAATCAAAAGAATGGATGCCCAAGGCAATCCCAGATCAGTGGTCTACTGGTCATCTGTCTTCCACATTAGACCTGAGTCTCCATATACTTACTGTGAATTCATGGATCTGTTCATCCATCCAGCTATGGCAATGCTGATGAGCTCACCTCCTCCGAGACTCACTGATGACATGCAGAGAATTCTTCAGCTGTCCAAAGTTTATAGCATTGGGGATTGGTACTTCTACCAAAACCACACTGTCATCAGGATATATGGGTGTGATCTACCTCCTTTCAAATTACCCAAGTATGTGCCTATGAGGCTATTTGCCCTAGAGTACTTTAGGCAATTTGGCAGAGTTGATGTGCTTCATTTTTCAGGGAAAGGCAAAAAGGCACAGTTGAAGGTCAAAAGCCAACTTGGCCATTTTATCTATAATGAGAGGGAGCAAGGATGGAAGGAAGCAGAGACAATGCTTGAGGCCCTTGGCCTGCAAACCAGTTTCGTATGGGTACCCTATGACCCTAATCATTTCATATCCATGAGGAGGCTCAAATATAAGTTATCTGCCTATGATCACCATAGCATCCCTCACATTGAAAAATATGCAGACCAAGACAAATGGAGGAGGGGGACCTTAGAAGAGCCCTTGTCACAAGAAGAGCTGAACAAAAGGGCACTAAGGAATCTAAAGAAGTTGGCTGACCTTGAGCTTTGTCCACAGGTATTCACACTTCCAAGTACACAAACGGGAGCAGCTGAATCCTCCTCAACTGCCAAGCAGCAAACTACCAAGGCCACCAAGAATATATCCAGCAGAGGCAAAGAAAAGGAAATGGAAACAGAGCAGACAGATAAAGAAGAGCAGCAGCAGGCAGAGCAACAACAGCAACAACATTTGCAGCAAGAAGAAGGGCAACATGACAGACAACAGCCCTTACAGCAAGAGAGGGTGATTGATACTCCAACTTCCACTGAGCAACAGGCTCAGAACATAGTGCCTCCTAGGCCAGAAGTCACCACTGATGCCTCGGTCCTCCAAACTCCTCAAAAGGAGGATACATTTGTTTTTAGGAAAAGGGATAGAGAAACTCCTCTCACTTCATCTATCAACCAGGGAGAGAAGAGACAAAGATTAAATGACTTTTCTGAGGATGATGCAGCAATAAGACAAGCATTGGGCATGGGCCCACCCAGCAGAGAAGCTTCAGCAAGTTCCTTCCAGCAGGAACAGGATAGGACTATGGGAGGGGAGGTCAGCTCCTCCAGCCAGCAAAAAGAAGGACAAATAAGCATCAAACAGCAATTCATAGACATCAAAAAGAGGAATGAGCCTATCAAAATACAGCTGTACAACCATCTGCTAAATATGGCTCCTACTAATCAGCAGAGACTTATGTCTGCTTTTGATGTAGGTGAAGGCAAAATGATTATGAGCCATTTTTTGCCCACAGCACTGCAACCCCAATCTGCCTCAGATTATCTCAGGACTAACCTGGAGGTCATGGCCAAAGACATACACCCAATGGACAAAATTGAACTGCACAAACAAACTGGTGAGATGGTGTATGCCTCCTTAGCAGATGAAACATTGGAAAATTATAAGCTAAAGAGCAGCCTCAATGCCACAGCCTCTCAACTAGAATTGGAGAAGGCATCATCCCAGGCGAAGGACAATAGAATAAGGTCCCTGGAAGACATAATCGTTGAAATTGGGCATGATCCCAAAGATATTTCAGGGATACAGGAAATCTTGAAGTTAAGGGATGCTGACATGGCTGCCATGAGGAAGAAAATCAAACTCCCAGCTACCATGCACCCTTAGACAGATGAAGTAGCCCAACAAAGGCAGGAGAAAGACACCACAGATTTGTTGATCTCCATTTATAAAGAGCTCGTTCAAGCACAAGAGAAATTAGGAGAGTCAGAGGCTGCAAAGGCAGCATTGCAAGCAGCATTAAAACAAAGAGAAGAGGGTCAGACCTCTCAGCCTCCTCCCCAAATCATAAATCTTGAGGAAACTGCTCCTATCACTGCTCCTCCTCCTCAACAGACTGAACAAACAACAACATCTACTTCAGCAGTGCCAACAACTACAGAGCAGGCTCAAAGCCTGGATATGCAAAAGCTGAAGAATGAAATCCAAATCCTGGAAGCTCAAATGATAGAGTTAAATGAGACCAGGGATAAGTTGGCCAAGGTAAATGACAGACATGATAAATCAAAGAGAGAACTGGCAGAAAAGGGCAGGGAAATCAAAGCCCTCAAAGACAAGATCAAAGAGCTAGAGAATGAGCTCAAGTTAGACAAGGTGGTGGCTGAGCTTAAAATAGTGCTGTGGGCTAACATTGGTCAATCTATCAATGTGCAATGGCCATATATTGAGACAATCCATGAGCAATTAGAGCTCATCCCAAAGGCACAGAAGGAGATTTACAGATCAAGAGCTTCATTGGGCAATATGCCTGAAGTGGCCACTAGAATGATCAATGTACTTAACCATAGAACAAGTTCTCAGTTGGCTACCATGGGAATTACAAACAGAACTGAGACTATCCAAATGGTCAAAAGGGTTCTCACACTGAGAAACTTAGTGCAGACACTGGAGAGAAGAACCCAGGATATGCAGACTGAGGTGAACAAGTTTTTGGAAACGTTTCAAGTGTTAGAAAGCAGAGGACTCCCTGGCTTACTGAACAGCGCAGGGAGATTGTTCACACATGACCAGTATGCTAAAAGGGTCAATACATTTGCCACTAGCCAGATCAGTGATAAGCCCAACACCTCAGAGGAAACAGGGCCAGCCACAGGACAGTCTCTTTACGACAGAGTCGAGAATCTGTTTTTTATAATGAATGAGATCAATCACCTGTTTGGGGTGGCTCCCAATTTCTTCAAGTACACAGAGGCAGAGGAGACAATGGATGCTATTCTCAGGCATCAACTCCCTACGCAAGAATGGTGGACAAACGCAATACAGAAGATTTTGTAAACAGGGAGTCACTTAACAATTTTGTTTCTTAAAAATATCAGTGGTCATGCAAAGCAAAGTTTAACAAAATCAGCATGCACGGCGGATTAAAGCTGAGCCAACTCAGCAGATGGATCGGCCAACAAAGCAGAAATAGAAAACTACAGCTGGCAGGGCCGAGAAAATACAGCGCAGCAAGAAATAAAGGCGCATTTATCAGCATTAAAGCAGAGCGGCTCAACCGACTCAATGATCTCCAAAGGTCAAATTATCCTCTGACAGACATAAAAGGCATTTACGCGGCATTTAAAGTTGTAATAACTTCTTCTCTACTTTCTGAACAAACTTATGAAGATATTTTCTCTCTCAGATGACTCAATGCCTGAGATATTTTGTATACGCATTCCTATAAAGCCCCCTTCGCATGAGCTTGCAAAGGTTGTTGTTGATTTCTCCTGAAGAAGTTCTTATGCTGTAATCCTTTCAGAAGTTAATAAAGAAAGCAATGGAATTTCTCGGATTTCTGAGGTGTTGGATGCGTTCTGGTGTCTGTTGATAACTGCTGGATTCCTGTGTATTTCACCATACAATAAGTCTCTGTATCTCTCTCTGTCAATTAGTTGTTTTGTTAAAATCCATATATGTTATCTGATTTCAATACTAAGCAACAAGGAAAAAGAATAACTTTCAGGATTTATTCACTGAGTACCCTGAGTTCAATCTGTGTTGTTTATGAATGTTTTCTTCAGCTGTAATCTAGATAAGTGTAATTCTTAATTGTTGCACTTTCAGAATACACCTTTCACAGTGGCCTTTGTCACAGGAATTCAAGTTTTGCTCCTGTGCAGTGTGTTCACCTTCACCTCACCAACTTAATAGAAAATTCTTAATTGCTTTCTGTTGGTTGACATACATCACCATTTAAGCTAATTTTGTTTGTCTAAAATACACAATAGGCCCTGCAGTTTGAACACCACCAATCCAGCGTATCAGATCATTTCACAACTCCAGACTCCATTGCCCAATGGTATTACACTATCTAAACACTATATCATAAGACCTAAAAGAAATCCTTCAACCAAAACATAAACCAAAACCTGAGCATAATAGCTAGCCTAAAACACCATCATAACAGAGACAAATCATAAAGAGAGAGCCCTCTCTGATCACAGTTTGGCTAGAAGCTGTGATCCAAAGATTGGTTAGTGGTTACCCCGGCCGTATTCCCTTGGGAGTCATAGGGAACAACCTGGGTGTTAACACAACCAACCTTCGATTTATTTCTTAGTTGGATTCTAGTGATATGAAATAACACATCTCTATGCAGATTTCGGTCTCGGCAACGAAACCATTTGTTGGCTTATGGGGGCCTGACCCAGGTTCAGTGTTAGTTAGCCAAAAAAATCCCTACACTACTGGCCTTGTTGGCATCAGCCCGCGAAGCACAGACTGAAGTCTCAACCGAAGCAGTATGGGGGGATGCTAGAACCAAATTTCTGCACCCTTGAGATGGATGTGATGTCGGTTTATTCCAACTTTACCCACCTTCGCCCAAGTTTCTTATCCCTCCGCTCTATCCTTTAGTGCCTTCGCGAAATGTTACAATCGGCTTTCGCGTAGCCCTAACTAGGGGCTGAATTTCTTTCGCGTTGCTAGGGTAGTGTTGTGGTCACCAACAACCCCCCTCTTTGTTTGGTATTAACAATAACATCAAGCAAAGGGGGACCCTTAACAAAAAATCCCAAAAATATTTTTATCAAAATTTTTGTATTTAACTCCCTAAAAGCTATATCGCATCGCAAAGAGAGAGTGAAGCGTTTTCCTATGCGCATAAATAAGCTGCAAAGAAGCGATGCGAAATTCATCGCATTGCATATTTTGAAAGCGTCCTTAAAAGAAAACCTAAGGAATCGCCGACGGCCGATATGCGACGTCGCATAAGCAGCGCACAGTGATCAAATGAAAAATGCGATCTTGCGATTTGCGATCTTACAAACTGCGATCTTGCGATTTGCGATTTGCGATGAATGAGACTATTAATTGCTGCGATGACACCTCTCGACATCGCAATCCTCAATGCTGCGATGCGAATCACAGAAACCACTCATCGCAAAGTTTCCTCGGCATGATCTGTAAACCCAAAATTGAGCACACACCTTAAGGGAAATTAATGATTGCACGCCTGAGTATCCAAGGATGATCGTGTTGCGTTTTTCGAAGAGTCAAGTCATTATGAGTGTCATGATTATGCATTCATTAGAACTTAAAGCTTTCATGTCAATCTTTTCGTCATTTCTCTTTTCCTTTGCGTAAACTGTAAGGCAGCAACTAATATAAATCTATATGCAGGAAACATCTAAGGAAAAGGGGAAAGCACCAATACTAGAAGAACAGAGAGGAGATGCCTTCGCAAATGGATGCCGCATGCAGCAGGGCCGCGGATTCCAGAGTATCACTCAACAGACACTGATGAAAATAGACCATCCAAGACTCAGAGTCAAAGGCGCACAAAAGCAGCATGTTTGCAAAAGATCCTGAAGCTCAGACTGGGTAAAGCAAAAAGAAAAACGCTAAAGAGGGAGGATGCTCCAGAAAAGCCTGGAACAAAGAACGTAAGCAATTTTCAATACGGAAGATTGTTCAGGCAACAAAATCCCTAACTCATTGGGTCATTCGCACGGCCGGAAACCGAAATAGCAACAGCACAATCAATTTGAAAGAAATCTGGGTTATACTAAGTATACACACAGCAAATACGCCCAGCCAAAGGAAGATTTTCGAAAATATCTTCTAGTTTGTCAGAAAGAAGTGCCACCTTTGTTATTTCTACTTTTATCGCTCGAACAAAAGAAAAAGACAACCAGCCGACTCTTTCCAGGCGAACCTTGCATTGCTTACAACACTAAGGAGCAGATACAGAAACGGTTAGAAATTAGATTCAATTTTTAGAAATAAATTTGTTTTAGTAAAAGGGCGGTCATTTGAAGCCGTTTCCTAAATTTGTGTAATTAAGATTAGTTAGTTAGTAGTATTTAACCCTTCTCATGGCATTTGGAGAAGGGTCCGGAAATTTGTCAAAAAACTTGTCCTCAGAACATGCACTTTTGCACCCTCGAGGGGGTTTTTGATGAATGGATGGATCGAGATTTATTTATGTTTGCATTTTAATGTTCGCTACTGATGTTGCACTTCTGTACTCTTAGTAGATGTTAGAAGTAAGTAGAGATAAATCGTTATTGCTTGAAGTTTGTGAGTGAAATCAGTCATAAATGGTACTTTTATCTCTTGATTAATTTCTGCTTATATTCTTAGAGTGATATACAACTGAGTTGTTTATATGTTAATGTATGAATGTGTGGGTTACCATTTGGCACTTTTGTACGGTGGAGTCATTTATTTGTGCTTGACATATGAATAACTTATTATGCGATATGCTGTTCACAACTGTTTTGCCTAACTTCTTATGCAGAATGGTTTATCTTAATTGATTTATATTCTTATGATAGCTGAATGATCTTTATTACCAGTTATTGTATGAAATCTTTTTAGATCGCATGATGAAAGAATTCTACCCCGGGTTAGTATAAATTAGATGTGCTGTTTTTGTTAGATTACAGTAGCATAGAGTCAGTTTAGAGTTTAGAATTAAATTAGCTTAAAATTACCTCTAGATTAGCATCATCAAAATCTACACACACACACATCCTTTAGATTGGGAAGCTGGTCCCATTATCCCCAGTCGGACCCGCTACACCAAACGGGCAAGGAGCCGCCAACCAGGTTCCGGACTGGGTGGGTATCCCCCTTGTTATTAACCTGATTTTAGGGCCCTGAACATATTTGGCGCTAGAAGGAGGGCACGAACTATGAATGGCAACTAAGTCAAAATCTAAATACCATTCTGAGAGTAAATCACCCTCATCAACTCCCCCGACTTCTCCAGTACGGTTAAACCCAGAGTTAGAAGTCGCTCGAGTATCCACCGCTGCTACCTACCGTAATATATCAGACCAACTCATCATTGAACCCCCTGAAATTCAAACTTTGATTCGTAAACTCCAGGGATTCTCTATTTTTTCTCAGAGGTCTGATAAATCTCACAGCAGCGTGACTTCGCAGTACAATCCTGCTCATCCCCTGACCAGATTGAAGAGTGAAAAATTTGGTATTCAACCAAGTGAACTCCCTCTCCCTACTAGGAAAAGAGCAAGGAAAACACCACCAGAGTCTGACAGTGAGACTCTTTCATCTACTTCGTCCATTTCAACCCCCTCACCGCGAAGTCAACCACCCACATCCTCATCCCAAATCACTCATCCATCTTCCACAACCCTTCCTCTTCAATCATCAAAGATCATAATATCTTCATCTTCTCAGCATCAGGGACCATCCTCTGCACTTTCATTAACTAGCGGCTCAACGATGGCCCAGTCTCCATGGAACAATCCTGGGGCGGTTTTAATGCCTCCACCCCTGAGCCCAATACCGGCCCATCCTAAGAAATGGCTACCTAAATTCAATCCAGAAGCAGGCATGCTAGCTGAAGAGCATATCAATAATTTCATGCTTTCTGTTAACCTCAATGGAGTTACCAACGAGGATGCTGTTGTCCGGCTTTTTCCTTATACAATGCAAGGAACAGCCGGGTCATGGTACTTTTCGTTACCTTCCGGGTCCATCACAAGTTGGGACATTTTTCAAATTCAATTCCTCACCAAGTTTGGCGACGACAGATCAACAGCGACATTGATCAATGACCTATCTAATCTTAAAGCTGAGGCTAGAGAACCCATTAAAGATTTCAATTTACGGTTCAATAAGATCCTCAACAAAATTCCCGCTGCTTCTCAACCCAGCGAGGAAGTAAGATGTGAATGGTATATCACGGCCTTACCATCAAACTTGGCTATCTTCGTAGATAGGGCAAACAAGACGACCTTAGTTGAAAACTTGAAAGAGGCATTAGCAGTAGAAAAGTGCGTAGTTGCCCTAGAAAAGAGATCTGCAATAGAAGAACGCAAATCTAAGAAAATCTCTTTCAAAGAAGACACCAAGAAGAAGCAAATGAGAGATCCTTTCGATATGGAAGGATTACAAAAAGTGTTAAAGGCCATGTCCAATGAGATGATTGACATAAGAAAACAAGTAGCAGAAACTTCTTCAAAAAATCCCTACAGATCTTTTAAAAGAAATCCTCCCATCGAGGTGAAGCCACCCAATGCTGTCTCAAACGTCGAATCTGAAGAAGAAGAAGAAGAAGAGAATACCATTGAAGGGCAGACCGATGATGAAGAAGTTGTGGAACTACAAGGAATGTGGGATTTCATCCTCCCACAAGAAGAAGATCAAGAAGCATTTCCGGTTAGCACACGAAGCAAAAATCAACTTGATCCTCCCCAAACTACCCCTAAACAGAAGGGCGCAAGCCCTGCAACAAAAGATAAGGTCGCAACAAAGAAAACAACCGCTAGAGCGACCCAATTTAGCCCAGTCCAATCAGATCAAGCACCTCCATCAAGAAAACTGATAGTGTCAGATGAAATGGAGTATAACATTATCGATGACATGAAAAAGACTAGGGCTAATATCACTCTTTACGAATTGAGCAAATTGAAACATCAACAGAAAATAATGATGAAAGAATTACATGCCGTGCCTACTACATCTTTACCTACAGCTGTAGCTTCCCACAACATGGGAAGACCTCCAACCAACATGATCAATAAGATTGATCCAAATGACATTGCCTTGATTGGAGGAAGATCAAGATCTCATACTCTTCCTTTTCTTCTCACTTATGAAATTTTCAATAAAAACGTGCATAATTGCTTGGTTGATTCTGGTGCTTCAACGAATATTTTACCCAGATCAATATGTGGCAAATTGAATGTTCAGCCACAAAAATCCGCAGTGCGCATAGTTCAACTTGATCGATCTCAAGTCGAAGTGATTGGTGAACTTAACCAGGTGACCATAAGATTGTCGTCTAACCCGAAAGTATGCCAGGTTATCGACATTCTAGTAGCTGATATCCCTGAATTCTATGGTTTAATTCTTAGCAGGGATTGGTCCGAAAAACTCCACGGATATTTCTCAACCGACTGGTCGCACATGTGGTTACCCTACAACGGTAAACCGAATCAAGTAAAGGTTGAACGAGAGTTGCACCAAAAGTACATAGTGACTGAATTGGAAGGAGAGAATGAAGCAATAGCATACAACAGCAGTATCATAGGCAATTACTCGGTAGATTCTTTCCTCGACAATTTCAATGCTCACACCTCACCTTACTTAGAAAATTCAGTTTTGTCCCAAGTTGAAATTTTTTCCCAAACTGATGATTCAAAGTGTTTTAAATTTTTAGATAACTCTGTAAATACATCTTTGTTTTGGAAATTATATTTTGATGGCTCTAAATCTAACATGGGAGCAGGAGCAGGATGCGTTCTGATTAGCCCAGACGGAAACAAGATCATGCTTACATGCAAACTTGAGTTCGATTGCACAAACAATACAGCGGAGTACGAAGCCTTGGTCCAAGGCCTATACAAAGCAATCAGGTTGAATGTTAAGTATCTTCAAGTCTTTGGAGATTCTGAAATTGTCGTCAAACAGGTACGTAACACCATACATTTCCTGTCAAGTCATTTAAAGCACTATCAATCTTTAGTACAAGATCTGACTTCACATTTCATAGCATTCAATATTTCGTCAATCCCAAGACTCCAAAATGCGAGCGCAGACCTGTTAGCTAACGTAGCCTCTAGACTTATTCCCTCCGAAGATTTAGTCCAGATAGGTTCTCAATAGAATTAATCTTTAGACCATCCATCCCTGACAACATCACCAACTAGAGAGTATTCAACGACGATCCTGACATTGTAAATTTCCTCACTTCTGAAGGATCCTACTCAAATCAAATAATTGACGAAGACCATCATGATCACCAAATACAACAAAATAGCACTGATAATGCTATACCTAAATCGGTGGTTAAGTTAGAAGATTTATATGATTTAAAAAGTCGGTTTAAAAGGTCTGCCAATTCTAAACTCTACAGTTCAACTCTGAATTATGAATTAGTGAACCTAGGAACCGATCAGAAGCCGCAAAACGTTAATCTGGGCCACGGCCTAGCCCCTGAAGAAAAATCAGCATATATCCGTCTTCTGAGACAATACAAAAACGTTTTTGCATGGAATTACGATGAGCTGAAGACATACAACACTTCTATCATTCAACACACTATCCCTATGATTGACAATGAAAAACTTGTCCAGCAGAAGCTCAGAAAAATCCACCCCAACTTAGAAAATCAGATAAAGACTGAGCTAAATAAGTTGTTGAGAGCCAGAATAATTTTCCCCGTTAGAGATTCCAAATGGGTATCCAATATGGTGCCCGTTAGAAAGAAAAACGGAGATATCAGGATCTGTATTGATTTCCGGAATCTCAACAAAGCCTGTCAGAAAGACAATTTTCCCCTCCCACCTATGGAGCAAATACTACAGGCAGTAGCGGGCTCAGAATTAATGTCTTTCCTGGATGGATTTTCAGGATACAATCAAGTGCTAGTACATCCCGATGATCAGTTGAAAACCACATTCCGAACCAAATGGGGCACATACGCATATCGGAAGATGCCATTTGGTCTGATCAATGCCGGCGCTACCTTTCAGAGGGCCATGGACATCACGTTTAAAGGTTTAGTCAATAAATCGGTAGTGATTTACCTGGATGATATAACAGTGTACTCCGAGAAGCGAAGCGACCATCTCAAAGATTTGAAACAAATCTTTCAAAGATGTTTAAGGTATGGGATTTCACTTAACCCAAAGAAATCTTTTTTCGCATTAAGTGAAGGGAAATTGCTAGGATTCATAGTGTCGAAATCTGGTATTCACATTGAACCTGACAGTATCAAAGAAATTTCCGAAATATCCATGCCTCATAACAAAAAGGCCATGCAATCTTTCCTTGGACAAATCAATTTTGTAAAAAAGTTTGTCCCAGATTTTTCACGTATTATTTCTCCTTTACAAAATATGATAAAAAAGAATTCAAATTTTAAATGGGGTCAAGATGAGCACGAAGCACTCAACTTGATCAAACAAGCTATCATCAACGCTCCATCTTTAGCTACCCCAATTTTTTCAGAATCTTTTATCTTATACACTTTTGCCTCAGAAAAATCTTATGCCGCGATTTTAACTCAAGCAAATCAAGAGAAGGTGGAAGCTCCAATCGCATTCTTTAGCTCGAACTTACAAGGTGCTGAGCTCAATTATTCAGACGTGGAGAAACAGGCATATGTTGTTTTCAAAGCGATCAAATATTTCAGACCTTTCTTACTTAAAGCCCATACCAAAGTCGTAGTACCGTTTCCAGCGGTAAGAAACCTGTTGGTACAGAAGGATGTGGGCGAAAAGAGAGCAAATTGGATTACCGCTTTACAAGAATACGATCTTGAGATCAAGCCAGCAAACATCGTAAGAGGTCAAGGCTTCTGCAAGATGTTAGCTGGAGCATCACAAATTCCTGAGAACTCATCTGAAGAGCTACATACATATGAGGTAAGCCTAAACGACGTAGAATCATTATATGCGGACACCATTTATTATCTTAAGAACGGGTATGCTCCATCACACCTGTATCACACCAAGAAAAGAGCTCTGAGATTGAAATCTAAACAATATTAGCTCATAAATGATGTTCTGTTTAAAAGGAATTACGATTCTGTACTTCTTAGGTGTCTTGAGAAAACTGAAGCCGAAAAGGTTTTGCAAGAACTCCATGATGGACCAGCAGGTGGACACTATGCTGGAGAAGCTACTGCACATAAGATCTTACGTGCAGGATATTATTGGCCCACGCTGTTCAAAGACTCATACAATTACGTAAGGAAATGCCAAATCTGCCAGACTGCTACAGGGAAACAAAAGAAATCGTCCATGCCACTACAGCCGGTTAACATCGAGCAACCATTCAGCCAATGGGGCTTGGACATAATAGGTGAGATCGTTCCTCACTCTTCTAAGCAGCATAGGTATATCCTCACGGCAACAGATTATTTTACTAAATGGGTAGAAGCAGTTCCTCTCAAGACAGTTAATTCTGAAAACATTATTGAATTCATAGATCAATTTATCATCACTAGGTTTGGATTGCCAACGGCCTTAATGTTTGATAATGCATCATACTTTTTTTGAAATACAATGACTGAGTTTGCACTTAAAAGAGGGTTCAAACTGAAGTATTCTACCAACTACTATCCGCAAGGTAATGGGTTGGCTGAATCAACAAACAAAAACCTAATCAGGATTATTAAAAGAACAGTTGACCAAAACCAAAAGAATTGGCACAAAGCGTTGGTAAATGCTTTATGGGCAGATAGAATTACGAAGAAAGCTTCAATCGACACTTCTCCCTTTAATTTAGTTTATGGGAAAGAAGTGGTTCTTCCAACTCACTTAGTCATTCCCTCTTTGTCTTTAGTACAACACATCGATGAAGTATCTACTTCCTCCTTACAATTGAGACAAATGGAGATAATCAAACTAGAAGAACGACGAGAACAAGCTAAGAAAACCCATGCTCACCACCAAGCGCTAATAAAATCCTCTTTTGACTCAAGCATAATGACCAGAAAAAGCTTTCAGATGGGAGATTTAGTTTTGAAATGGGATAAGGCTCATGAAGAAAAGGGAAAACATACAAAATTTCAGAAGCTGTGGCTTGGTCCTTTTCAGATTGTAGAAGTCATAGGCCCATCAACGTTTGTGTTGCAGGATTTGGCAGGTAGAAGAGATTCTTTGCCTGTGAATGGACAGATTCTTAAAATGTATTTTCCATAGAAGATCATTCTTCTATTTTTGTAGGATAGTTTTAGTTTTTATTTTATTTTGTTTTTCTCTTTCTTATAAATAAAACCGGTTGTAAATGATCATCAAAAATGATTCATGAAAGAGCACACCAACTCTCTATCAGATTTTGATTTCACTTGTACAAATAGCAAAACTTTTCGAAAAATCTGATTTTTATTATTGACAAATAGAGTTAACTTTAGCCTAAATATGATATTAGTTTCAACCTCTCAAAAAACTTTGATGAAAGCAACCTTTGGTAAAAAATTGTTTTATGTCAGCACAATGAAAGGTATCATCAATAATAAAATAAATATTCTCTGTAAAGCTGTTGTTTTCAAACTCTATTATTGTCGTCCAGAGCTTTCTTAAGGAAAAACAATGACTTCCTCCCTGCTAAAGGAAACCGCAACATTCAGAGAAACAATCCGAGAAAACACTATATCTCAAAGAATAAGAGGTCTCATCACGAGCCGGCTTATCATGATCACAGATATTATAACTTGCTGACTTTGCCAATACTGTCTATCAAAACAGGGCAACGACTCAAGATTGTTGCAATCAAAAGACAAGGGGTCTCATCACGAGCCAGCTTGTTCAGCAAAAGTGTAAATCAAGTGAATGACTGTGTCATAATTTGGCCACCAAACCAAGACATTGTTCTTTAGAGAATAAAAAAGGAAAAAGTGTCAAAAAGGATTTTTCTCTGAAATGTTGTAAATAACCTCAAGCAGGAAAAAGGATCATTGCTGGATAACATGGTAACCCTGTCGAGGCTATGGACACTTGCGGGCAGCAGAGGCTCTACCTACGACAAATGAGCATATTTTAAAGCCAGTACGCAGAGAAGACCTTATTTTATCTTTAAAAAAGGACCGAGTAATGTCTGGTGTGAATGCAATAACTAAGCCTAAGGAAGCAGACAATTGGAATAAAAGAAAGGTTGAGACAAAGTATCATTGACAGGATAAGGGGTAATCTACTCTATCTGTCCATAACAAAATTTAGACATATGAAAATTTTTCTGTTTCAGAAGTGGAAATGTCAATAGAAAAGCAGAGATAACTGGTTCTTCACAGTGAATCGCCATTGTTGTGGTCACCAACAACCCCCCTCTTTGTTTGGTATTAGCAATAACATCAAGCAAAGGGGGACCCTTAACAAAAAATCCCAAAAATATTTTTATCAAAATTTTTGTATTTAACTCCCTAAAAGCTATATCGCATCGCAAAGAGAGAGTGAAGCGTTTTCCTATGCGCATAAATAAGCTGTAAAGAAGCGATGTGAAATTCATCGCATCGCATATTTTTAAAGCACCCTTAAAAGAAAACCTAAGGAATCGCCGACGACCGATATGCGACGTCGCATATCGCAACGTCGCATAAGCAGCGCACAGTGATCAAATGAAAAATGCGATCTTGCGATTTGCGATCTGCGATCTTACAAACTGCGATCTTGCGATTTGCGATTTGCGATGAATGAGACTATTAATTGCTACGATGACACCTCTCGACATCGCAATCCTCGATGCTACAATGCGAATCGCAGAAACCACTCATCGCAAAGTTTCCTCGACATGATCTGTAAACCCAAAATTGAGTGCACACCTTAAGGGAAATTAATGATTGCACGCCTTAGTATCCAAGGATGATCGTGTTGCGTTTTTCGAAGAGTCAAGTCATTATGAGTGTCATGATTATGCATTCATTAGAACTTAAAGCTTTCATGTCAATCTTTTCGTCATTTCTCTTTTCCTTTGCGTAAACTGTAAGGCAGCAACTAATATAAATCTATATGCAGGAAACATCTAAGGAAAAGGGGAAAGCACCAATACTAGAAGAACAGAGAGGAGATGCCTTCGCAAATGGATGTCGCATGCAGCGGGGCCGCGGATTCCAGAGTATCACTCAACAGACACTGATGAAAATAGACTATCTAAGACTCAGAGTCAAAGGCGCACAAAAGCAGCATGTTTGCAAAAGATCCTGAAGCTCGGACTGGGTAAAGCAAAAAGAAAAACGCTAAAGAGGGAGGACGCTTCAGAAAAGCCTGGAACAAAGAACGGAAGCAATTTTCAATACGGAAGATTGTTCAGGCAACGAAATCCCTAACTCATTGAGTCATTCGCACGGCCGGAAACCGAAATAGCAATAGCACAATCAGTTTGAAAGAAATCTGGGTTATACTAAGTATACACACAGCAAATACGCCCAACCAAAGGAAGATTTTCGAAAATATCTTCTAGTTTGTCAGAAAGAAGTTCCAGCTTTTGTTATTTCTACTTTTATCGCTCGAACAAAAGAAAAAGACAACCAACCGACTCTTTCCAGGCGAACCTTGCATTGCTTACAGCACTAAGGAGCAGATACAGAAACGGTTAGAAATTAGATTCAATTTTTAGAAATAAATTTGTTTTAGTAAAAGGGCGGTCATTTGAAGCCGTTTCCTAAATTTGTGTAATTAAGATTAGTTAGTTAGTAGTATTTAACCCTTCTCATGGCATTTGGAGAAGGGTCCGGAAATTTGTCAAAAAACGTGTCCTCAGAACATGCACTTTTGCACCCTCGGAGGGGGTTTTTGATGAATGGATGGATCGAGATTTATTTATGTTTGCATTTTAATATCTGCTACTGATGTTGCACTTCTGTACTCTTAGTAGATGTTAGAAGTAAGTAGAGATAAATCGTTATTGCTTGAAGTTTGTGAGTGAAATCAGTCATAAATGGTACTTTTATCTCTTGATTAATTTCTGCTTATATTCTTAGAGTGATATACAGCTGAGTTGTTTATATGTTAATGTATGAATATGTGGGTTACCATTTGGCACTTTTGTACGGTGGAGTCATTTATTTGTGCTTGACATATGAATAACTTATTATGCGATATGCTGTTCACAACTGTTTTGCCTAACTTCTTATGCAGAATGGTTTATCTTAATTGATTTATATTCTTATGATAGCTGAATGATCTTTATTACCAGTTATTGTATGAAATCTTTTTAGATCGCATGATGAAAGAATTCTACCCTGGGTTAGTATAAATTAGATGTGCTGTTTTTGTTAGATTACAGTAGCATAGAGTCAGTTTAGAGTTTAGAATTAAATTAGCTTAAAATTACCTCTAGATTAGCATCATCAAAATCTACACACACACACATCCTTTAGATTGGGAAGCTGGTCCCATTATCCCCAGTCGGACCCGCTACACCAAACGGGCAAGGAGCCGCCAACCAGGTTCCGGACCGGGTGGGTATCCCCCTTGTTGTTGACTCGATTTTAGGGCCCTCAATAGGTAGCTAACTGCGATATCTCCCAAACTAGGCTAAGTATCTTACTTATCTTATTAACATATCTTAGTTAACTTCATGTAAACATATGTTCTTACTTGTGTGTACTTAACCAATACAATTATACACCTTTGCACATCATATAAGCATTAGAAGTGAAATTCATACCCAATACAAGAGATGCATAAGCAGGAAATAAAGACGCAGAATTTATAGAACACTTCTCTTTATTGATAATTCCAGATGATTACAGATTCGACTCATCCTACACACTTAGCTGCAGTGGTCCGCGCACTCAGTTGCAGACTTCTAGGCCTCTGCACACTCAGTTGCAAAGCCTCTACCTACGCTATGACCTAAACTTAGACTTCTACTCCAAAGATATGACTCAATTCTTTGTCATTGATTAGTTATGGATGCCTTAACTACTTAGAGCTTCGCTCTATTTATACAATCCCATGGTTCGTGGACCATGGGTAGATCGTTTACAACCAACATTACATTATCAAAATAACGGCGGAAAACCCTATGACTCTTTAACAACTACGCGCTCCACGACCACAAAATGTGGAGTCTTTACATTAGGATTACAAAAATTGGACCAAAATATGGGCTTTAAGCCCCAAAACTGCCCTTGGTGGATCCCGCGCCCAACAACCCCCTAAAAGAGGAGTGTAATCAGCCAAAGATTCCACTGGCTCAACCACATTATCAACCAATGGTTGATGAGACTGTTGAGAAACCATATCAGATTTAGGAGTAGAAGAACCTTCAGGCTCGAACCATATCCTTTGTACCTCTGGAATACCAAGGCACAAATGAGTAGGATGGTCTCCCTTACATATATTACAATGGAACTTAGGTTTAAAACTTCTACGCTTAGGTTTCTGATCCAAATTCATTCCGTCAACATGACTAGCAGTGGTTGATGGAAAGACCTTAACATGACTCACAGAGGTTAGTGACTCTTTGCTAGTATGACTCACAGTGACTAGACTTATGCCCCCAACATGACTTGCAGTGGCAGAAGGCTCATCTCCAACATGACTTGCAGAGGTTAGTGATGAATTACTAGTATGACTTGCAGTGACTAGGCTTATGCCCCCAGCATGACTTACAATGGCTGAAGGCTCATCTCCAACATGACTAGTAGAGGTTGATGATGATTGGATATAATTATTCTTCTTCTTCATCTTCCTCTTTCTCTTCTTCTTAGATATCTTATTTCAAGAGGGAGGAGAAAAAGGAATCCCAAATTTCTCTTTTAAAGAAGATGAACAATTAACACCCATTTGATTCCCTTGAAATAAAGCATTCATCTAAGAAGCTTCAAGAAAATTAGTAATATTTGGAGTGGACCACAACCAAATTGGTAGTCCAACATTCAATCCATGAATATTCAAAGTGGCCATCAAGCGGATACAAATTTTTCCAAAGAAAGGAAAAACACAAGGATCCCCTTTTGGAAGGGTACCTTGGTTGGTCTCCATAGGAATATGGGCCATACTAGACTTATTCACAGATCCTTACATTATGGGAATGTACAAATGACTTTCCATGGAAGAGAGATGCATAATCAAAACCTTTTCCCTTAAGGAGGAAACTCCACAACTTTCAAAAGAAAGGTCAAAATCCTTTCAAGATCGGTGAAGTGGTAGGTTAGTCACCCAGAATCTAAAGTCCAAAAGTGACAAAACAAATCCACCTAAAGCCAACTAAACACAAAGAGCAAAGAGAACTTGAATATAAAGTCCCTAAAGATGATACCAATCAAGAAACTTCCAAGTATTTCCGCTCTGGGTGAGGTGGACGTGGACACCAAAATACAAGAAAGAAAAGTAAGGGACCTTTCGAAGACAGTTTGGGATAATAACAGCCTAAGACTACCAGTGAAGGTAACAAAAAAAGTTACGCTGACCTCCAGACAAAAGCCTTTGTCGGTGTAAGCACCCAAGATTCACAAGGTTACCCTCCAGAAGTACTGATGAATGTGATGCAACGTCTACCTCAAGTGCCATGGGATTCCCCTCCACATCCACCTATGTGATCCCTAGGAATGGAAACTATGGGCACCAGTTCATATCAAAAGTCGGGCGGAACAATTGTGAGGAAAGATCCAACAAGTAGGAGAGGGTGTATCTCTCTTCCTTGTGTTCACTCTCCCTCGTGCTTAACTCCCAGTCACGAAGCTTTCTCAGTCTTTCTAACGACACTCGATTTCACTTGTTATTCAACTTCTATGTTTGATAATTTGAGCTGCCTTGGAGAGTTAACTCTCCACTCACCTATTCCAAGGCTCTAAATAGCTTAAACTTGTTGGTGTTTGTTAATGAAAAATTAAAAAGTTTTAGTTCTTTTTATTAAATCGCTTGATTTTAGAGGGTTGTTCTTTAATTCAAGGGTAAAATGAGAGTGAAACTAATGATGTTTTGACATGAAATAAATCAATAGAAACTTAGCTACATGAAAATGTAGTTATTTTCTTCAATGAAAAGGGATTTCTATAGAGTTCTACGAATAAACTTGTACAAGATTTTTTTTTCTTTTCAGAAAACGCACCCCACACACTCAAAAGCTAATAAAAATACTAAAATGCCTGCAATGCAAACTATAATGATGGTGCATAGATGCTCATACAATAAGAAAAAATGTTTCTTTATAAGATCAATAAGTCAACTTGACAATAAAGAGGGAAAAATTTAATAACAAATTTCCCTCAAAACCAAGAAAAACAAATTGAAAAAGATCACAATTCCTCAAAATCAAAACAAATGAAACCAAAAAACCAAAATATTGGAAAGAAAAAGAAAGGCAAAAGCTATGCTTTTTGTCTTTGTCTTTTAAAGAAACTAAAGAAATTTTCGAGGTCACAAAACCAACTACTATGTTCGAAAGATCAAAAAAGAAGCACAAGGAGTCCTTATATCTTGCAAGTTATAAAACTCATTAATAAATGAAACTTGAAACAAGAAGTACTACAAACTTGCATAAACTGACCCGAACAATAGTAAAAGACTTCAGCAAACCGAGAAAATGTCGAGAAAGAAAAACTCTCAAGATTACCAAAGAGACACTCAACAAGTGCGAAAAGAAAGAAGGCCAAACAAAAAGGAAAGCAAAGCAATGCAATTTGAAATTCAGGTTATAAATGAAATTAAAACCAATTTCTTGTTCTGGAAAACTAGAACATCCAAGAACTTCAGACAGAAGCCTTGAACCCAATACACAAACCAAAAACTTGCTCCAAAAGCAATCCTAGGCCAACTAGGCTTTTCACTGAGAAGGAGATTTGAAAATGAAAACTTGCAAGAGAATAGAGTTCTACAAATAGTGGATGACCAGAAAATAGTAGAATTCACCAAGAAATAGACCTTACTGGGAAAACATATTTGAAAAAATAATTTAAAAATTTGTATACGCGACTGGGTAAAGACACAGAAGTGTGCACATGCATTTCTAACACAAGAAACTTGCGTATACACAAGTCTGTTTGAGGAAACTAACATGTATATGCGACTGTACTCCAAGAAAAAAGAATATACAACGCTCAATTAAGAAAAAACAAAAATCAAGGCCTGATCCAGAAGACCAGACTTGATGCCTGGGAAGTTAATGATTCAAATAATACTGTAAAAGCAAGAAATCAAGAAAACAAACCTGATCGAGAAGAAACAACCCAAACCAGGAATAACAAGAATGTTATCCCCAGTGGAGTCACCAATTTTGTTGCGGGTGAGAACACCCTAGGGTCTTGGGTTGAAAACCCCAACAGATCAGAGGGAAAACAACAACAAGAAATTCTCAAACAAACACTCTAAATGCTTATCCTACTGTACTGGGAAGAAGTGTCCTTACCAGGAGGTCCTACGTTTGGGTAGATCCCGGAGGGTGCAAACCCTCTGCTTTTCTTTATGCCTTTGAAACCTGTAAATTATTCAAACAAATCATATTCAACAGTAGAAACGTGAAGAATATTCATGATATATACGTTAGGTCATATAAACGAATGAACAATTACACATTAATATAAGATTTACAAATAAATCACAATATAGATCAATGCATAAACACGTTTAATATCAGGAACATAAAAACATTTATTTATTGGTGTAAGCTACAAGAAAGATGGAAAACTACATCCTGAGTCTTCCTCTAGCTCCAATCAGAACCTTCCTTCATATCTGTCCTTTCCCAGCCTCAACAATCTTCCTCCATCATCATACACAAGGATATCTCAAGAAGGATGAAGGATATCTTAAAAGAGGAAACAAGGGTTTCCTAAAGCTTTGGGGAGTGCAGGAGGCACAGGGATTTCGTCATACTCGATCGGGGATAAATCAACTATAATATCAATATCTCATTTCTCCTCCTTTAAGGCCTTCCCATGGAGGTTTATTTATACTTTTCCAAACTAGTTTTTTTAGTTGGGAAACAGTTGGGCCACAGGCTATAGGAGATGAGTAACAGGTAAAACCCATGAACTCCACCCGAAATTTAGGAAATTTATTATTTTTAAGTGTTTTAACACATGTACGCAGGTTGGGTATATGCTGACCCGCGTGTACACACTTTTATCACAGGGAAAAGTAGCGTATAGGAAATAAAATGTTGTTTTTTAGATTTTGGACTAAGTCTAGAAGGAAGGGTTACCCTAGGCCATAATCAGAGCATCAGATCTACAAAGAGTGGTAAATGGTGCTATAACAACAATTCTATTGAATAAATGTTAGATGATGTACGCAATCATGTTTATGTAATTCCGTGAATACTTTGATGAATTATCTAATGTTTATTAATAACACAAGCTTATCTACGCGAGCCCTAGTCTAGAGTAGTTCTCGAATGCGCGTAAGTAGATAAATAGATTGTTAAGGGTCTGCAAAGATTGATCATGGACCTTCGCAAAGATCTAAAGGTTGTTTTAGTAGAGTTATAATACCGATCCCTAGGGGATTATTGATCTGCACGAAGGCAAATCTCAGGTGCTAAAAGACATCACACTGATCTCTGGATGCGGAAACTTTGTTCCAACATCACCCCATATTGCTTTGGGTGAGACTGCAACCTGTGCTATGCAGGTTGTTGCCGAAAGGGCCAGTAGTGTAGGGTTTTTTTGGTTGGCACAACTAACTCTAAACATGGGTCAGGACCCCCTAAGCCAACATGCACAGTCGGATATAAGCTTAGTTTGATTTTGGTCACTTTGGAAATTAGCAACAGTGAGGCACAACCTCTCACCATTTCATTCGAATGCAATGATGTTAACATATTAGATGGAAGTGACTTAAGGAGAAGCATAGAAATACAGAGGAACTCAGATTTGAAAAAAGATAGCGAGAAAGACAATTTCAGTGGCATTTTCTCTTGTTTCGAACTAGGAAGGCCTCTTAAATCTGACTATGGAGACAATAGAATACAGAAAAAAATCCTTCTATCTTGAGAAAAAAGAATAACACCATGACAGGGGGAGTAACATACCCATGTAGATCTACTATTCATGAAGAAGAGAAGCAGCTTGACAAGGAGAGTGCTTGGGCACTCCTTTTCCATTGATGTCAAAGGGGGAGAGACTATTGAAAGGGAAAGAATATTTCCATCAATGAAAAAGGGGGATATTGTTGATCTAAATTGTCGTTGATGTCAATATGGCAATATTATGGATACTAAATGATGATGTGAAGCCAAGCAAAGAAAATCTGTGAAACAATAGGAGCAAGAAGCCAAGGAGGAAGGCCATCAAGGAAGCCATTGGAAATCATCATGAAGCCAAACAGTAAGAGGAAGAAATTCATTGGAGGAGCAAAGAGGAACACATCATCGGAAGAGTAGCTATTGGAAGTCATAAGAGCGAAGAAAAGCCACAAGATCAAGAACCCAAGACTAAGAGCCATAACAGAGGAGTTAACAATAATAAATTGTGTAACGAAGGAGTTAACAGTAATAAACCGTGTAAACCTTTTAAAAATTTCAAAGCGCATCGGAGAAATCAATATCAACAGCTTTATCAATTTATCACATCACATCGGAGAAATCAATATCGGTGGCTTTATCTCTTTATTATGTGTCACATTGAATCCTTTGACGTGCAATATAAGGTGCGGACCTGACATGATTATATAACAATTAATATAACAGTGCATCTGCCACATTGCAAGTCCTTTTAAAAGTTGTTGTCATGTTGGAGTTCCAATTGTGATATAATAAATGGACCCGATAGGACTATCGAAATAGGTTTATTGTATTATCGCATCCGCAGTGTCGGAAGTTATGTACCGCAAGTCTTAAAGGATGTCATGTTAAAACACCAATCACAATATTACTGCGGACCCGACTGCACCACTATAATATGACTCAATGTAATATCACATTTGCGTGTCGGAACTTTCATATCAAAAGCATTAATAGGGTGTCACTGTAAAACATAGATTGCGATAGCCGATTGAGATAGAGTGGTGGACCCCGGGCCATCAATTACGATAATATTGTGAACCTGATGGATTCATTAAAAACAATTTATTGAATATCGTATCCACTCCATCGGAAGACAAAGCATGTCCACACTTGTAAAACCTCTTATTTTCATCAAGTTGATATTGCGGGATTAAAGGAACAACTTTGATTCTCATGAAATTGTGATTGCAGATTAAAGGTGATGACGTGGCATGTGGGACCTCCATGTGGGTATAACAGCTCATATGGTTTCCTTGAATAATAAAGTCTATGGATGAAAGAGTCTCTGATATATATTTTTTAATATACAAGTCGGCCTCCCTCCAATAGACGTGTCCTTTGGTCATTGGTGAAACTTGTATAAAAACGAGTTAAAATGATTCACTTCAAAGTGTGGATCTCGTGCATCGATTACAGAGTAGAAGAAAAAGTTCACAACTCATGAACTTGAAGGAATAGAGGAAGCCATAGGTCGAGCAGGAAAAAGAAGCTAAAGTTCAAGTAAGTGAAGAAGGAAACCGAAGGTCCAACAGAGGAAGAATAAAGCCGAAGGTCAAGCTTCTGTTGACTGGGTTATTCATTAAAGGATCGGACCTATAATGAATCTGTTAAAGCACAGTCTGTGATCTTTTACGAGGACTGCATAGACAAGATTGTTTCTAATTAAATGCATAACATGAATCTGTGACGTTCACACCTCTGAAGTATTCCTGAAGCAGTTACCGTGACAATTAGTATAGAGGGTTGAAACAGAGAGTTGTTTGTGTACAGAATGTAGTATAATTCATTGTAGACACATTGAATTTGTGTGAAGACTTTATTAAAGATCATGATGCATTATTAAAATCATCATGAGGTAAACTTTGCAGACTATGTTGGATAATATGAAGAGTTTTGAAGACTCCTTCATATGAAGACGGGTTGTCATTGATGATGTAGGATGGAGACTACAGTGAAGTTGTAGATTGATAGAATACAGTGAAGAAGATTTTGAGAGCAGTGTAATACAATCAAAACATTTCTTGACAATATAGGGTTGGAGCCATTGGGGTTGGTGCCTCATAATTGGAAGGATTGGTTTCCTTGGAGTTGGTGCTCCTAAACACAAATTTGGTACTTTGAGAAGATAGGGTCAGTGCCCTAGAGGTTGGAGCCTCACAAAAGTCCAAGTTGATGCTTGGAAACAGGTTGGAGCCCGGGAGATTGAAGATTGGTGTCTTCATCAAGGGTTGGAGCCCTATACATATTGTACCTGATTTATTGTAAAGATTATATTAATAAAAGCATTTACTCATGTTGTTCATTTTGTGTTCTAAATATAATTGATTTTACTCGTAAAAGTAACAATTGAAAAGGAATACTGATTCACCCCCCCAGTATTTCCAACATGACTATCTTCATTGGAGTAAAATATTTACTTATCAGAGAACTTGTTTGTAGAAACATTCCTTCCATTTTCTTTATGATTTTCTCTATAAGGACATTTGGATGCATAATGGAATACTCTTTCACAAGCAAAACATTTAAAGGGAAGCTTACCTTTGAATTTTCCAGTTCCCACTTGCAACCTTCTTACAAAGTTTGCTTCTTGATCCTCATCTAATATGTAGCTTGTGTCTTTGGGTGATTCCTTTTGTTTCCTTTTATATTTTCCTTTGAAATTTGCCTCTCATGTTTGAAGGACCACCTTTCATCATCTCAAATGCTATTAATATTCCATGGAGTTGATCAAGTGTGTGACTTTTCACATCCTGCATTTCTTCAATAGCCGAGACTCTGGAATCAAACTTCAGAGTTAGTGATCTAAAAATATTCTCAACAATAGTAGCATATTTTATTTCGTCACCAAGATTTTTCATGGAATTAACAATTTCATCTACTCTAAGGAAAAATGTTGCAATGTTTTCATCATCATGCATTTTTAGTGTCTGGTATTGTATTCTGAATGTTTGGATTTTAAAACTTTTTACCTTGGTGTCACCTTCATAACTTTGGATAAGCTTATCACAAATTCCAATTGTTGTGTTCAGCTACATTACTTTCATGAACTCGGACTCAGTCAAACTTCCCAAGATGGCATTTACAACCTTTACCTTAATTTCATATTGGTTCTTTCCTACCATATTTATGGGAATGGAGGTTGGATATTGATATCCACTTTCAACGATTTCCCATACATTAGCTCCCAATGCCTGCAAGTATGATCTCATCCTAAATTTCCAAGAGACAAAGTTAGTTCCATTAAATAAAGGTGGTTTGATAGAAAATATTCCTTCTTGACTACTCATCTTGACAGATCTTCAACAGATCAAGCTTCTTCTAGAGGACCTCCTCTAATACTAATTGTTGGGAAAAATACTCGAGGGGTGGGGGGTGGTGAATTAGAATTTTAAAACTCACTTAAACTTTTATTTTCTTATTCAAATTTTTGTACACGACTATACTGAAGTAAACATGCATATGTATGTGACTGTTATGCAGACAACTAGCGTATATCCATTTAACTTAATTTTCAGTTAATTCATCATATTTGTAACTTGCACCAATGTATTAGTACTTCAATAGGCATTAATTAAACAGTAACCATGTGCAGTAAGAACAAAAAAAACCATCACACATAAGCAACACATCAACACACGTGAACACCAGGATTTTTAGGTGGAAACCCAATGTGGGAGAAAGCCACCGTTGTTGTCGTCTCTATCTTATTTTTATTATAAGGACATACTTCTTACAACCTTTTACTAGTGAAGATTCATACCAACACGTAGGCGCCCACCTTTAGAAGGCTACAACCTTCTCTTGTTCTCTAGCACCTAATAGAATGGAGCTCCAACTCTATGATCTCGTTCATTGGCACCCACCAGAAGGGAGCTCCAACCCCCCTGATTAGATTTACCATCTACCACTGAAAGGAAGCTTCGACTTCCTCACTGAAGGATCCAACCCTCAAAACCTTTGTGGACCACATTTCATAATTTTCATATTGGATCCACCTGAACCAAAACAGCAAATTTGTAGGCCATGTTTCATCAAATTTTCAGACTGGACCCACTACTATCATTTAAGCTCAATATAAAATAATAAAATTGAAACCAATCATCATATGAAATCACATAATCATTGTACCAACTGAGACCCAAATCAATCTCAAACAACCAAAGCAGTTAGATCATTGTAAATCCATTCACCAGAACACCAATCCACATATTGTTCATTTGTCACTACAAACTTTGATATATCAAAATATATACAATATTGTTCTTAAGCATATTTGTGTATATATGCGCTTTCCATGAAGCATACCTGCATACAGATCTCAAAACGCTAAACCCTGAAACTGAATCATTGCTATATTGAAATACTTTCTGAATCACTTATAGAACCAATCATAGATTTCCAAACCACATACAAATAGCAGCTTCATTAATATTCAACAAATAATTCAACCTCAACCATCACTTTTAAACCCATATCATCATGAAAGACTTCATTGAGAGACGTTAGCAAACATAACAAGACTCGTCAAGTTGATTAGACATCATATTCAGCAAACCCTAGCATATGTACACTACCCTTACAAAAAACTTTTGTGTATGTGCGCGCCTTTCATGTTTGATACCCACGTATGTATGTGTCCATACTACAAAATCGATACGCTACTACTCAGAACATGATATACATATGTATGCACTTTTCCTATAAAAAACCTGTGTATAGATATGTAATTATTGACTCATACCTTCATTGCATAAAGAAACTTCAGTCAAAACCATACGCAATAACAAACATACGTCAAAACATTATCATCATAGATCAAACCAACCCATAAGCAAATTATTCAATGTATAGTCATTTCAAATCTATTGGATCTGATACATCATCATACTCCCCGATGCGTACTTATTTCAGATCAAACTATTCACTAATGACCCATATCATGCACACTTAGTACTTTTATCTCCATCTCCTTATATAGCTTAGGCCTTAGCCAATACCTTAGGTAAATTTCATAGTTATGTCAATGGTATTATTTGACGGGATAAAATATCTATTGGTGCTCATTACTATGGGCCAATACCATGGTAAAGACCCCTGGTATTTAGAATACCATGGTGCGGAAATTGTATGCGAATTTAATTTACCATACACGCCTATGTACATGGCTTTGCTTCACAGAACCCACGTATACTTCTTCAAACTTCACATTTATCATTTCTTTGTCTTTGAACTATAATGCCTTTGTCCAAACTCTCTGTCACATGTGTACTAGCTTGTAAAATCATCCTGTTATCATCATGTTGACAATCTACATCAAGTAGGTTGCCATCAAGGACAACTCATCAAGTTGGTTGTCATCAAGGACAACACATTTGTCATAATGCCAACATTTTTCTAGAAAGAAAACTTTTTATACTCATGAAGATTGTGAATATTCTTCCAATAATGAGGATGATGAATCAGATCAGGATTATCTGTTACTTATGGCATTTGAAGAACAATGTGTAGATGAATCTGATGATGTCTTTATGGATGCTCTAGAAGAAATTGATAGACTCAGGGTTATAAACAAGAATCAAGAAAAGGAAATCAATATGTATAAGGAAAACACTCTTGTTGAAGAAATAACTCAGCTAAAAATTTGTCTAGAAGAAGCTAAATTAGCTGAAGAAGCTTTGAAGAAACAAGTTCTAGAAAAAGAAAGGCACTATGAAAACTTAGAACTTGAAATTGTGGGTCTAAGAAAGGAACTTGAGAAAACAAAGGCTCTAAATCTTAGATTTTCTAAAGGATCTGAGACTTTAGAAGAAATCATTAAAGTGCAACACTCTCCTCTAATCAAGATAGGTCTTGGATACAACCCAAATGGTGAAACATCAAAAACTATGAAATCTTCTTAAACAGGTATAGGAAACTACGTTAATGTGGTAAAAGGAAGTAGTCATCAGAATTATAGAACTCAACAAAAGAATGAAGGATCAAATCCTTCCCATGAAAAAAAACCTTATCATGAACAAAATGCAAGCTACATAACAAGGTATTATACTCCCAGGTATTCTTACTTCAATGTTCAATGCTTCACTTGTCACAATTTTGGTCATAAAGCAGTTCATTGTGTTGCTTATAAAATAATTATGACTAGAGAAGCAAGAAAACAATAGAATGCAATTAGGACAAAGAAATCTTCTTATAATGTTTTCTCACCTCTTCATAATGAAATTGAATGTTCTATTTGCAATAAATTTGGTCATGAAGAAATTGAATGAAGAAGTGGGATGTAGTCATCTTATTAGCATGAACAGAAGATAATACCACCCAAGGTATGGAAAAAGAAAATTACTGCCTCTAAAAATTGTGGTCTATCATTGTATGCAGGAGATCAAGAGAATCTATGGTACATTGACAGCGGATGTTCAAAGCATATGACAGGTGATAGAGATAAGTTTGTTTCTTTTAATGAAATTAAGAAAGAAAAGAATGTGACTTTTGGTAATAACTCACATGTTTCTATTAAATGGGAAGGATATGTGATTTTAAAGAAAAAGGTCAAGGTTGGGAATGTTTTATTTGTTGATCAAAGAAGTTATTTTTAGATCAAATAATTTTGTGGTAAGAAATCTGGATACATGTATGATCACAATCAAAGGAACTAGAACTCTAGGTAATGTTTATGTCCTAGAGGGTGGCAAAGAGCACTCTTTTTTTAGCAAATATGAAGAAAGTTGGCTTTGGCACAAAACGTTGGGGCACCTCAACTTTTCTCAATTATATAAATCAAGAAGGATGGGAGTAGTTCATGACTTTTCCAACATTTCTCCACCTGAAAATAGCATTTAAAATCATGTCAATTTGGTAAGAAATCCAGAGTTCAGTTTAAAGCTAAAGAAGGTACTTCAAGTAAACCCCTTGAACTTGTTCACACTGATTTATGTGGTGCTATGAGAAAGAAGTCTCCTCATGGTGAAATTTACTTCATATTATTCATTGATGACTTTACAAGAATGTGTTGGATTGGTTTACTAAATTATAAAAATAATGCATTTGATATGTTTAAAGTATTTAAGGCTTTGATAGAAAATGAATTAGATCTAAAAATCAAATGTCTTGGATTTGGTAGAGGAGGAGAGTTTATATCAGATGAGTTTTTCATTTTTTGTGAATAGCATGGCATCAAAAGACAGTTTTCCACAGCTAAAACTCCTTAAGAAAATTGAGTGGTAGAAAGAAGGAAATGAAAATACAGGTATGGCAAAAAATACCTAATCAAAGTATGTTAAAAAAAAATCATCTTGAATCTCAAATTCTATGTGATAAGGAAGCGGGAATACAAACTGGAAGAATTTTTGTTGGATCATCTAGTCAGTTAGTCTCATTATCCATAATTGAACCTCAAAATGTGAATCAAGCAAGAAAATATGAATGTTGGGTTAAGGCAATGAATGAATAACTTGATCAAATAGAAAAGAACCATACATGGGAACTAGTACCAAGGCCTCATAATAAAAATGTAATTGGGACAAAATGGGTGTTTAAGAATAAACTAAATGAAAATGGAGAAGTAATTTGAAACAAAGCAAGACTTGTATGCAAAGGCTATGCTCAACAGGAAGGAATAGACTTTGAAGATACATTTACACTTGTATCTAGACTTGAAACCATAATAATGTTTCTTGCATTTTCCAACGTTTGTAACTTTAAAGTATATCAAATGGATGTTAAATCTACATTTTTAAATGGGGACCTAAAAGAAGAAGTTTATATTGAACAACCTAAAGGATTCATATTTGGAAATGATAAAAATTGTTGTTTACAAACTCAAGAAGACATTATATGGGTTAAAACAGGCTCCTCGTGCATGCTATTATTATCTTGAAAGGTATATTCAGCAACAAGGGTTCAAGAAAGGATTTGCAGACAATAATTTATATATAAAATATGACAAGGACAAACTTTTGGTGGTAGTGGTTTATGTTGATGACATCATATTTGGAAGTAATATTGAATCTATGAGTCAAGGATTTGCTTCAGCTATGCAACAAGAATTTGAAATTTTATTACTTGGTGAGCTCACATATTTTCTTGGTCTTCAAGTTCATCAAACTAAAGATGATATCTTTCTTTCTCAACCTAGGTATCTCAAGTAGATTATGAAGAAGTATGGAAGGTAAGATTGTAAACTTGTATTCACACCAATGGAAACAGGATGCAATCTTAGTCAAAATGATATTCTCCTTCAGTTAATCAACTCGAATACATATATATGATTGCCAACTTCCTTTATCTTACCGATACAAGACTAAACATTATGCATGTTGTTGGGATAGTTGGATAATTCCAAGCAAATCCCAAGGAAACCCATCTCAAAGCAGTCAATAGAATAAACAATTATCTTCAAGGCACTTAATATTTTGGACTATGATATCCCAAAAACACATATTTCACACTTCATGGTTACACAAATGTAGAATGGGCAGGTAATGTTGATGACCGTAAAATACTAGTGGAGGAGCATTCTATTTGGGAACTCGCTTAGTTTATTGGTTTAGTAAGAAACAAAGTTCTATTACCTTATTGACTACTGAAGCAGAATATTTTGTCGTTTCCTCTTGTTGTACTAAACTTTTATTGATGATTCAAACATTGCGGGACATTCAAGTCACTTATCCTCAACCTGTACCTATTCTCTATGACAACACTAGTGCCATAAGTATCTCTGAAATTCCCGTCATGCACTCAAAAACCAAACACATTCCAATCAAATACCATTTTTTGAGAGAGTAGGTGCTTGAACAAAAGGTCAAGCTAGAATATGTTCCTTCAAGTTAACAAGTTGCAAAGTTATTTACCAACCCACTTCCACTTGATTTCTTTGAATATCTTAGACAAAAATTAGGAATTATTAATGTCTCTTCACTCTACTAATTGTTCTATCGGACATGTCATGTTCAGGGGGAGTTGTGGTTGTAAACTCCTACATGTTACTTTCTGTATGTGGATGGTATGAAAGATATTCATGTATATACGTGGTTTTTGAACTATACATTTGCGTATACCTCTTAGTAATGGAAAATGAGTTACAAAAATTTAGGGGGAGCTTCCTATATGCTTTCATCATTTCATTACTGAATTAATGGTGAAAAGTTGGCACAGGTTCAAGGGGAGCACTTGCTATGCTTCTAATGGCTCATTTTTGGCATTATGGTTTTTGAGCATTTCTTGTTGTGTGATGGCTTATGATGAGTACATATCATTGTTGATGTAAGATTGTTGTTGTTATTACTAAAGATACATATGCTACTATTATTCTGTCATTAACTATCAATGATGCATGGATTCCATATGATAAAGTTATGGATGGTGCCTATATGTTGTTTGAGTTGCATGGTGTCTTATTCTTACTGGTGTTAAAGCTTGAAGAGATGTGTGTTATGATCACTAAAGATGTTGATGTTGTCAGTCAGTTGTAATTCACTTAGTAACTTGTGATGTTGGAGTTGATTGATGATGTTTTGAAGTACTACACATATGGTCACATGTTGATGATATTGGAGAGATTGATGCCTACATGTTGATGAGGATGTTCATGCTACTTTCCATGTTGTTTCTATCAAATGATTATGATGCAGATTCCTATATGGCGTATGGTAGCTACTAATTCTTATCATAAATTTGTTGCTTCATTGTTGAGATCCTTGTTTTTGGTTATAAGTGTCATATATGGCTCCTGATGTAAAGGTCATAAAAAGACCCATGTTATAAATCATTGTAAAATTGTTATGAAACTAGCTCACAGAAATATAGAAAAGGTAGATCAACGCCTTAGAATTCAGCCTCTTCGAGGGAGCAACCTCCTTTATATTACACAAATGAATGGTTCTTTGATGATTCAAATGACAAAACCTCCTTTCTATACATAGGAGTCTAAGGAGTCACAATATAACCTAGCCAACCTAACAATGATAATATAAAGGCACAAAAATAACAATAGAGGGATTCTAAGGGGCACAGTAATAACAATATGGGGACAATAAGGGCACAACAATATTAATAAGGGATATATCTACAATAGTAATGGGGTAATCACTAGTATTATAGGGACCTAACATGCCCCTCTCCTTCAAAAAAGTGTTGTCCTCAACGCTTGAGTAGTTCTGGATGCTTCTATATAAAATTCTCATCCTCCCATGTGGAATCTTCAGCAGATAAGTTCTTCCACTTGATGAGATACTTTGAAATTGATCAATTTCATAGCTGTCGAGTTCTTGTTTCTGTGATTGCTTCCGGTTCCAATATAATTTTTCCTTCCTCTTCAATTTCTGGCAATATTGTTTTAACTGGAAGCTTGTCGCCTATAACCTTCTTTAAACATGAAACATGGAAAACTGGGTGCACTCGAGAAGCTGCAAGAAGCTCCAATTTGTATGCCATAGTACCAATCTTTTGCAACACCTTGTACAGACCATGATACTTTGGTGATAATTTATTATCCTTATTAGCTTGCTTGAGGGACATTTGTTTATATGGTTGTAGCCGTAGGAATACCAAATCACCTACATCAAAACTTATTTCGTTGCGATGTTGATTTGCCTGTTGTTTCATTCTATTCTGCGCCAACACAAGGTTGTCCTTTAAGAGTTGGAGGAATTTTTGTTGATGCTCGATGTGATGTTCCACTGCTTGAACCTTAGAATTTTCTCTTAAATATGATGTGATGGATGGTGGCTGATATCCATAAAGTGCCATAAATGGGGTCATTTTTCTTACTGTATGGAAGGAAGTGTTATACCACCATTCAGCGAGAGGCAACCATTTGACCCATTGTGTCTGTTTATCAGATACAAAGCAATGAAGATATCCTTCCAAACATTTGTTTACTATCTCAGTTTTCCCATCAGATTGAGGATGATAAGATGACCTATGAGCTAAATGAGTACCAAGACAAGAAAATAATTCTGTCCAAAAATTTCCAGTGAAAATGGGATCTTTGTCACTTACATTAATCTTTGGGTTTCCATGTAGCTTTTGAATTGTTTCCATAACTGCAGTATAAACTGTACTAGATTTGAATGGATGTGATAATGCACAAAAGTGTGCATACTTGGTAAGTCTGTCAACTACCACCATGATGACACTCTTTCCCTCAGACTTGGGTAAGCCTGTGATAAAATCCATTGAAACCTCCTCCCAACATTGGCTTGGAATGAATAAAGGTTGTAATAGACCCGCGGTCTTAATTGTTTCAACTTTATTTTGTTAGCAAACCAAACATTTTGCCACAAACTTTTGAATATCCGATTTAAGGCCATCCCAAAAAAATTCCTTCTTAACCTTGTGGTAAGTTTTTAAAAATCCTGAGTGCCCTCCTAAGGGAGAAGTGCAATTCCATAAGAATCTTTTGTTTGAGTTGGGAATTCTTACAGAGGTATAAGTGATCCTTGTACCATAACGAATCATTTTGCTAGCTAAATGTATCAGATGTACTGGAATATTCTTGTAACTTTTGAATAAGTGCCCACACTTCTTCATCATTCTTCCATTCCTCCCTTGCTTCATTTATCCAAATTGGTTGGATAATAGAAATGGTGCACAACAATGCTTCCACATCCTCATCCTTTCTTGCGAGTGCATCTGCCACCACATTTTGCTTCCCTTTTTTGTAGATGATTTCGAAGTCATAACCCAACATCTTTGTGACCCACTTTTGTTTCTCTTCAGAGGATAATCTTTGTTCTAAAAAGTATTTAAGGCTATCATGATCTGTTTTTACCTTGAAGTGTCTTCCCATTAGGTAGGGTCGCCATTTCTTAAGTGCATGTAGTATTGCCATCATTTCTTTCTCATAAATAGCTTTGTGTAAAAACTTTCTCTTCATTGGATGACTTTCAAAAGCAATGGGTCTTTCATCTTGCATTAAAACAACACCAATTCCATTTCTTGAAGCATCACATTCCACAATAAAGGTTTTTGTGAAGTCCAGTGTAGCTAAGACCGGTGCTTGGGACATTGCCTCTTTAAGACGTTTGAAGGCCTTTGTTGCTTCTGGAGTCCATGAAAATGCATCTTTCTTCAATAATGTTGTTAGAGGTGCTGCTATCCCCCCATAATTCTTAACAAACTTGCGATAATACCCTGTTAACCTGAGAAATCCTCGCAGATGCTTTATGGATGTGGGGATTTTCCATTCCTTAATGGCTTTAATTTTGCTAGGGTCTACCTTAACTCCTTCATGAGATACAATATGACCCAGATATTCCACCTCTTGTACTCCAAGGAAACATTTGATCTTTTTGCATATAATTGTTTCTCCTCCAATAGTTGTAGCACCCTATCAACATGTTCAACATGATCCTTACAAGACTTGCTGTAGATTAGTATATCATCAAAAAATACTAACACAAATTTTCTAAGGAAGGGTTTGAAAATGGAATTCATCAAACCTTGAAATGTAGAAGGTGCATTGGTAAGGCCAAAAGGCATGACCAAAAATTCATAATGACCCTCATGAGTTCTAAATGTTGTTTTCGGAATGTCTTCAGTCTTCATTCTAATTTGATGATATCCTGAAAGAAGATCCAACTTGGTGAAGTAAATTGATCCATGCAATTCATCCAGTAATTCATCATGACAGGAATGTGAAACTTATCTTTAATAGTGAGCTTATTGAGCTCCCTATAATCTAGACACATGCGCCATGATCCATCCTTCTTGTGCACCAATACTACTGCAGCAGAGAAAGAACTTTGACTAGGTTGAATTATACCAGCCTCTAGCATTTCTGAAAGCATACGTTCAATTTCACTCTTTTGGGCATAGGGATATCTGTACGACCTGATGTTTGGAGGAACACTTCCTAGAATCAGATGAATAGCATGATCATGATCATGAATAGGTGGGAGACCTTTGGGAGTCTCAAATACTTTGGAATGATTGTCCAAGACTTTTTGGAGATCTGGAGAAATAGATGATTTCGATGTGGAAACATCTAGCGAACATAATTGTGCAATTACACCTCTTTGTTCCTTTTTTAGATGATTTGTCATATAGTTAGAGATGATTATCTTTCCCGGTTTCCCTGTAATACCCCTTAATTCAACTTCCTTTCCTTCTGCAGAAAATTTCATGAAAAGTTCTTGAAAATTAAAAGCTATTGTACCCAAGGATTGTAGCCATTAGACTCCTAGTACAACATCAACACCTCCCATTGGAATGGAAAGCATTGGGCTAGTCAATACATATTCTCCCATGGATAGCTTGATATTATGGAACTTTCCAAAGCAATTTATTGTTCCTCCATTTGCAACCATCACTTGACACTCTGGTGCGGGATATAGGAAGAAATTCAATTCTTTTGCTACCTTACAATGAATAAAATTGTGGGTACTTCCTGAATCAATCAACACTATTACCTTTTTCTTCTTTATTTGTCCTTCTATCTTGATGGTTTGAGGAGTGGTAATTCCCACCAATGCATTACAAGATATGGTCGGATTCATTTCTTCTTTATCTAGGCTTTGTTCCTGGAGTATGTCCTCTTATTTTGACCTTTCTTGCTCATTTTCTTCTTCCTCTTTACAATCTATGTAGAATAATTTCTTCACAGCACACTTATGACCTTTAGTGTATTTGCTATCACAACTGTAACAAAGCCCTTTTGCTCTTTTTTCTTCCAATTGTTGTGGTGTCAACCTTATAGGTTGTGGAAGACTAGGGGCAACAACACTTCCATCTTTATAGTTGTGAGTGGTATGCTTCCTAGTTGCCATAATTTTTCTTTCCATTTTTCTTGCTAACCTAAATGCCTTCTCTAATGAATCAGGTTCCCAAAGGTGAACATCATTTGGATATTATCCTTTAAAGTCCCTATGAACACATCAATCCTATGCTCCTCTAGAATATTTTTTACCCTTATGTTCAATTTTTGGAGCTCTTCAATGTGCTCCATTATTGAACCCTTTTGTTTGAGACTTATCAATTGGCTAAAAAAAGTGTTTCTTTTTGTATCCTCATAATGTGCTGTCAATTCTTCCGTAAAAATTTCCCAAGTGATAATTTGTTTACAAGAGCAAAGCCATTGATACCATACAAACTGATTTGGTTCCAAATATAAAGTTGCAATACGTACCTTTTGTGTGTTTTGCACATTATTGAGATTGAAAAATTGCTCCATCTGTAATATCCATGTTGCGGGATCCTTGCCATCAAACTTACTCATATCGATTTTTGGAATATGGTGGGTCTTTGATCCAACATTAGAGTCTATGAAATCATGATTAACATTTCTTTTGTTCGCATCATGAGTTTCCTTTACTACCCTTTCACCATTTGTAAGTATTTCTTTTAGAAAATTTGTCAAATCTGTCTTCAAATCTGCCATGTCTCTCTTCAAATCTGTCTTCAAATCTATCTTCAAATCATCCACCTTAGCTTCCATGCCCTTTATCTTAGATTCCATGCCATTTATCTTAGCTTCTGTTAGCTTTTGTGAGAGTGACATTTGTTGCACTTGGTCTTGTAATTTTGATATATCATGTAGCATTTCTTCCTCTTCTTCATGAGTCATGCTAAAGATTTCAGGTTTCTTACTGGGTGTTTGCATTTTCTTTCCTCGGGGCATCAGTTACCGATAATAATGCTCTACTATGCCTTTTGAATTCCTTTAAAATAATTTTTCAAACCAAGCTTAAGCAAAAATTTAAAAAAATCTACACACATTTTTTCACTTTGTAGGAGCTCGATATTGCCTCTGATGTATATCTGTAATTTCGGATCATCCAGTTCTAAAATTGCGACCTACAGTAGCCCTCTATGTCCTCTTTCTAATGCCACCAGTCTGATCCAAATTGGATTCTCCAAGGAAGATTTATGCCAAATCTCCCACAATGACCTGATTATAGACTAGTTCAATAGAGCGAACTTGTACGACATGCCACGTGTCCTTGTTTCAACCTTTGGATCTAAAAAATATATACAAGAAACTATAGTCCGTCCTCTTTCTGTACCTTTTTACGAAACTTCAATCCGATTATCAGAGAGAAAGTTATGACGATTTTCCCCAGGTCACCTGTTTGGAATGTAATTTAGGAGTCTGCAAAAAGACCAACTTCCTCAAATCATATCTCCGCAAATATAGTGTGAAAAGCTCTGAAATTCGGACCCAAGGTTCAGTGTGATTTCATCTCAAATGGGTTTTTTTTTTTCGCTTCTAAAACATCGCAGAAAAAAGTTATAGTGAAAATGCCACGATGACCTATTTAGAGTAGCGAAACCCTAGAATCCAAAGCTCTGATACCAAATGTTATGAAACTAGCTCACAAAAAGATAGAAAAGATAGATCAATGCCTTAGAATTCAGCCTCTTCGAGGGAGAAACCTCCTTTATATTACACAAATGAATGATTCTATGATGATTCAAATGACAAAACCTCCTTTCTATATATAGGAGTATAAGGAGTCATAATATAACCCAGCCAACCTAACAATAATAATATAAAGGCACAAAAATAACAATAGAGGGATTCTATGGGGCACAGTAATAAAAATATGGGGACAATAGGGGCACAACAATATTAATAAGGGATATAACTACAATAGTAATGGGGTAATCACCAGTATTATAGGAACCTAACACAAATTCAGTCATGTATGGGCTATTGGATCAAGTCGTGTCATGTATGTAATTCCATTATGTTGGGACATTGATGTAAATTTTGGTCTAATATGTAAACCCCATATGTTGGGTAATTGATGTAATCATGGCAACATAGAGTCATTGGTCATAGGAAAAGTTATATTTGGTTGAGTCATCAAGTCTTCAGAAGGTTCAACATATGCTCAGGGGAAGCATGGTCAGTATTCATATTTCATGATTCAAATTCAACACATCATTCCTACAACAATCAACACTACAAGGGAAGTTCTTCATTTAGCCTGGTTCAGTCCTTTGTCCTTGATGTCAAAGGGGGAGAGAAGCTTGGTGTTTGGTGAGAAGTGTTTGGTGTTTGTAGATGTGTTTACAAGTGTTTGTAGGTAGTGTCCAAACATCAAAGTGGTTGTCATCAAGTCCAAAGGGGGATATTGTTGGAATTATGGCTAATGTGTTGTCCTTGATGTTAACCTACTTGATAAAGATGTCAACATTGTAATAACATGCTGATTATGGAACTCATGCACACTAATACAGATGTTGAAGATGATATGGATAGAGAAATGGCAGTTCACTGATAGATGGATGATAAAAGTGAGGTTTGAGAAAGTATATGCAAATATTATGAAGAAGGGTCACATACATACGCAGGACTTGTAAGTGAAAGTCACATATAATGTTCAAACCATGGTAATCTGGATACCAGGGGACTTTACCATGGTATTGGCCCATAGTTGTTGGAGCAAAAACAGTTATTTGATGGATCCGTCAAATAATACTAACGACATTACCAAGGGATTTACCTAAGGTATTGGCTAAGGCTAAAACTATATAAGGAGATGGAGATCAAGGTGTTAGGTGTGCAAGTAAATGATTTATCTATTTATGATTTGATATGGAACATGTGTGCACTAGGAAGCAAGGAGATGGTTCATGTCTAATAGATCTGAAAGTGTGGTGAAGACTAACAAAAATACTTGTTTGATTTATGTATGCTTGTAATGTTAAATATGTAGTTATGATGATGGTTTGATCCAAATATAGAGAGATGTGTCGAGATCCGGGTTTAACAGATGTTGTGAATTGCAACGAAGATTTGATTTGGTAATTTCAAGATCCGTATGCTTGTTTTCTTATGATTTGTCGCAGACATACACGGACCTGGTTCAATAAAGCAACATATAAATTATGTGATAATTTACTTGGTAGATTTAAATATAAACTCAAGGGTCATGCATGGTGGTCGCGTACATAAACTGATTTGTTTTATGGAAGTCATGTATATATACTATGGTTTGCAGTGTTGCTTGATGATGGTAGATAATGAATTTTGCTCTATTTGCTATTCTCTATCAATGATGTTTTGATCTGCATCTGGCAGTGATTGGGTTAATTAGATTATGGCTTGGTATATTTATCATTGATGATGTTGCATTATGATTGGGCTCTTAATGAGACAATATTGATGTAACTGTTGTGATTCAGTGACTCAGTTTGACAATATTTTCAGTTGTTAATGATTTGAGATATGTACGCAGGTTTTATGCACATGAAGTGTGTATATATGCAGGTTCTCTTAAGAACATATGTGTGCATATTTTGATGTTTATTTGTTCAGGTTGGGTTCTACATTGAGTGGTTTGATGCTTCAAAAATTCAATTGATTTACAAGTGATTCAGTGACTCAGATTCCGTGTTTGAGTTTTTCATGTTGGTTTGAGTTTATAGTATGCATGGGTCCAATTTGAAAATGTGATGAAAGGTGGCCTACAAGTTGTTTGATGATTATTTGATAGGTGGATCCAGTCTGAAACATTCTGAAAAGTGGTCCACAAGGAGTTGAGGGTTACATCCTTTAGTAAGGGGGTAAGTGCTCCCTTCTGGTAATAGTCGGTAAACGATATTAGGGGGTTGTAGCTTCCTTCTAGTAGGAGTTAGAGAAAAAGCGGATGTTGTAGCCTCCTGCAGGTGGGTGCCTGCGTATTGGTAAGAGTTTTCATCAGTACAAAAATGTAATAAAGGTTTTCTTTATATAATAAGAAAGAAGACAAAGACAACGATAGTTGTGGTTTTCCCACATTAGGTTTCCACCTAAAATCCTGGTGTTCTATGTGTTGTTTATATGCTATGATTTTTCTATTCTTTACTGCATACTAGAAAGTTATTTATCTACATATGTAATGGTTAAAGACAATCATCTGATGGAACACATGAAAAATTAGTAAACTTGATATATGCTGTTTTCCTTCTTTGAAGTCGCGTGCATACACAGGTTGTTTTAAGAACAATAGCGTACATAACTTTGTATATAGATTTGAAAGTTAAAGTGAATTAAAATATTGATCCCCACCCCCTCAGTATTTTTCCCAACACCGATACCTTGTAAAAGAGTGTAAACCTTTGTTAAATGATTTGATAGAACCCTTAACTTCCATGCAAATTGTCCTTCAATTGTTTGTCCAAGGTGCAATACTACCTCTCTTCTAGTACATGCCTCCCCTATATTATTATTACTGCTAATCAAATTTTGAGTTTAATTCATTGATTTCTTAATTCTTTTAAATCTTAACTAGATTGATGTGATACATGTTTATTTCATTAAGGCTAGATAAACTTGGATAATGTATTACATCATTGAAGCATTGGATCCTTTATGTTTTATATGTTATATCTTTGTGGGGTTCATTCATTCTATTATTAGGGTGAATATTGACATCACTTTGGTTAATCATACTTATCTGCTCAAAGCTCAAAAAAAGGGTTGTTTTTTTCCCTCTGATTTCAACAATTTCTTTTGAGCCCATGGTTTTCTAATTTTGGTTAAAGAATTAAAATTGGACTCTAATCGCATTAATAGATTTGGGGGTTTAAATGTTGCAAGATCCTATATTTTTTATTCTAAACTACAATATATTATTTTGTATTGTAAATAAAGAAGTTGATTGATGATAAAAAATAAAATAAAAAAGTATGACTAAACAATTTGTTAGTTTTCATGATTTGAATTCTAGGGTAAATCTTTATGTAATAATAATAATCATAACAACAACAACAACAACAACAACAACAACTACTTCAACTTACATAAAAACAAAAGAATATATATATCTTAATTTAAAGAATATTTTATTTTATTTTAAAACAAACATTTGTCAACTCCACATCTAGCATGAAGGAAATTACATTGAAACCCACTGTAGAATGAGCTTCTCAGCGCAATAAATATATCTAACTTTCAACTTTTGCAATCTTACTAACTTTCAACTTTTGCAATCTTACATAGATCTGTCTATTACTACTTAGGCCAAACATATTTTTGAATCATATTAGTGTAATGTGGAATCACATTAGTGTAATTTTTTGTAAACCTAGCTTGAATTGGTTGGAAATTATAAACATCATATTATTGTAAAATTTTTATTACTTATATAAAACAAATTTAAAATATATTGACATAATATAAATCAAATGTGGAAATTCCCTCCATATAATTATTTTTAATTTTTTTTTTAAATTGGCTTTGTATTTTAAGATTCACATTTCTTATTTAATGATAAGTTGACTTTATTTTAAATTGACATTATTTTTTAAAATTCATATTTCTTATCTAATAGTAAATTGACTTTGGTTAATTTTTCATAACATCAACATATCTTTTATTTAAGGTTGTTTTATGTTTTTTTCTTTACCTTTTATTTAAGGTTGTTTTATGTTTTTTTATTAAAGTATAATTTAGAAATAATTTAGATTTCATATTTCTTAACTAAATTATTGTTAAGCACTTATCTTTTAGTTAGTTGATTTCTTTTTATTTTTTTGGGCAATAACCCTAAATTTTATTGCATGTCTTTAAAAAACTGGAAATTTGCCTTCATTAAATATTATAAACGAATCTCAATTTAATCTAACCATTTCTTAAATGAATCTATGTGATACATGTTTATTACAATGAATCTGAGTTTAATCTAACCATTTCTTAAATGAATCTATGTGATACATGTTTATTACAATGAAACTATATCGACTTACATAAAGTATTAAATCTTTTATGTTTTACATGTTATATTTATATGGGTTCTTTTTATTATTTCAGTTAATTATATTTATATTTATTTACTCAAGTTTCTATAATAATCATGGTATAATCTAGAGATTTTCCTTTAGTCCATAGAGAACCAAGTAAAAATATAAAGATTGTATGGAGAGAGTGATACAATTCTATCCATTATCACAAAATTTTATTTTTTGATGAGAAATTATCCACTTTAAAATATAGTCCCCCTATACTATAAAATAAAATAAAATTAATAAGATATTATATATATAAACTGTTTTTAAATCTTAATAACCCATCAACATATAATTACGGATAAAATGTCAATTTTGAACAAAATACTTAAGTGTTTTAATGATAACAAATTTTGTATTTTATCCACTTTATATAGCATATACATAATTGATATAAAAATATTATACTCAACATAACCATTGAAATATTTTATTATCTCCCTTATATTATGAGTTGAAGAAATTACAAATCTCCCTCTACCTACAAGGACATATCCATTGAATAAGAATATATATATATATATATATATATATATATATATATATATACTCTCACATATATAACAACTCCATATATTCCCAACTTGAGATAGTTTTTTTTACTGATATCATCACTCAAACACTGGCATTGTCACCCTTACAACATCACTCAAACAGTGGCATTGTCACCCTTACGGCATATGCTTACAAGCATCTACAATGGCATTGTCACCCTTACAGCATATGCTTACAAGCATCTACAACATGTAATTTTCAACTCATTAATTAAAATTACGATTTTTCCTTGGGAAAAAACAACTCCATATTAACAAATGAATAAATTATACATCTCCTCTACTTGGAAACTGAAAAGGTAAGGAAATTTTTAATTTCATTTACTTTATCAAAGTTTGATATAAAATTATATAATATATAATTGAACACCTAATAAATTACAAATTACATATTTTCTTTTATCTATAAAAAAATGATATAAAATAATGTTATTTTTTTCCAAGAAAAAAAATTCATTCTCTCAATTAAAGGCTAGAGATTGCTAGTAACTAGGCCAAACCACAAGTATATTCATTTAAGAGTTCACAAGGCTCAAAGCCAATACAACAATATTTATCAAGGCATTATATTTCATCATGACACTCCCAAAGATTTGAACCTAGGTGGAGCCAAACACCCAAGATAATCCCAATTGACATAATATTATATTAATATAAAAATTGAAATATTTTATTATAATCAACACTATATATATAAATATATATATAAACAAAACACAAAATGAACCACACCTCTTTCATACTAAAAAATATAAAATAATTATAAATAAAATCAGAATCATTTTCAATTATTTTATCTCTAATAAATAATGTAAAATTAGAGTGGAACTTTATTTATGATTGACATTTAAATTATTTTTAATTTATTAATGTAAATATTATTTTATTTTATTCATTAAGATAATTTTACTAAACTTCACCTTCAATACTCATTATTTTTTTTTATTTTTTTTTAATTGAGTCAACCTTTACTTTCCTCCCTACTAAAGTGTGAAGTATATATTAACTATTCTTTAAAATTTTATAGCTACTTATTTAGTTTCCACATATATATATATATATATATATATATATAAATGCTACCACTTACCAAACAAAATTTAAGGAGTTGTGAGACTTTTAAATTGGTTTTTTCTTATTTCATATATTGATTCAGCACCCTCAAAAACACTAAACACTTTGATTGTAAAAAATTCACTTTCGATTTCAATAAATCCCTACTATATTCTAAAAAAATTAGATAAAAAATAAACTAAAAAACTTTTCAAATATCTCAGGTCAAAATTTAATCAATTTAATCCAATGAGAAGGTACACACCTTGCACATAACTTACACAGCAAATAAATCTTAGTGCCTCGTATCACGGCTTCAACGGCTTTCAGCTTGAAATATCAAGGCTCGTAAAAAACAAAATTGAGCTCCCTTATAAAATCACAATCTAACCCACTTATCAAAACTGTTCTTCACTTTTTTCATAAAATAATTCCACATAACCAAAACAAAAAGGGGTGGATTTTACATTTTATAAAGTTTAATTAACGTCCACGTAGGTCAACTAAAATCTAAGGTGCAGGCTGTTGAGCTCCTTTTTGATCAGGGCTGCCATGCCACGGAGAATGTGCCGTCCGTCTGAAATTATTGCAATAAACAGGGTTAATTGCAGAGGGGTGAATATGAATGTATCCCACACTTCGGAACCTTCATTCTGCTATAGGAACACCAACTAGCATGCCACTGCATTGAATAGTCGGCACAAACAGCTGGCGTCGACTCAACAGCAGCAGGGGCACAATTCACTGCCAATAGTCTTTGCTATTCTTTTAAACCAATGAAGCGCATCACATGAATATGATTTTTTCTCTGCCTTCACAGATCGGATACTGGACAGGTGTTTAATATGTCGCACGACTGTAAAAACTCTTCACGATTCTGCCAAGGTGTCTCACGACTCTACAACACTTCGAATTATACGATGGAGAAAAAATAGATTGCAAAAGTTGAACGCATCCCTATTAAAAGAACTAGCATAATGTGTATAATGCACTTAGGATTGGCATTTTCTCAAAAGGATAAAAACATGATTGGCATTAATAAAATATATTAATTTGGTTTCAACTTCTGCGTTGGCTTTGTTCAGACACAATATTGAGGCATGGGGACTACCACCTTAGAATTAGAAAAATGACTAAGTAAACAATAAGATCCCTTTTCGACTAAACAATGAGGTCAGATACATACCAAGACGGCACTGTTAGCAATATCAAACAAAAACAGTTTTATCAACCATAATAATCGTGATTACGTTTATTAGCTCTGATAGGAATGGCAGAAAGCTGGAAGCAAAAGACAACTAGGCTAAAATTCAAATAAAGTTCTTATAACAACTCAAAAACCGATTAGAGTTTCAAGCACATTTATCAAATGATAAGGCATTCCATTAAAAATTCTATACACGGGTATAAATGCAGTGCATCATATTTCTTTCCGAATTTTTATTTAGAGAATAAACACATATGATGGATTATTGAAGAATACAAACCTGGCTGTAGCTAGCTGATACACTGCGCTTAATTCGAAGCATTTCCCTGAAAGTATCCTCATTTCCATGTTGCACTTCAAATTCATGCCATTTATTCCAAAATTCAGGATGAGGACGAGGATCAGCCAACTGTGAAGCATAGACATAAATAGCCCCAGCCCTATCAATCTCTCCCAGTTTCCTCTCCAGCTCAGCATAATTCATACTCATTATTTTGGCATATTTATCTGGAAGCCCTGATTCAATGGCTGGCTGCAATAGAAAGACACAATATTAGAACGTGCCAACTTATCAATGAAAATTAAACTCTATTAAACTTATCTTCGGTAGCAATAAAAACACACAAGTTGTTACAAAATAGCCCAGTTGTAAAATTAACCTCATATATTTCCCTAGTTTTTGGAACACCAAAGTTTTCTGCTGCACGTGCAATATAAAGGGTCATAAATCTCCATCTTTTCGTGTTCAGGAACAGCCTTTGTAACACGATCGTAAACCTTCATTGCATGTCGTGCAAGTCCATAGTCCTCTTCCAACTTCGCATATTGCAAATACAACAGTTTCACATCTTCCGCAGGTGCCTGAAAGGGTATAAGAAAAACAGAAATACATGAGATGTCAGCATAAAAGTCGAAGGCATGAACTCTTCAATAAAATAAAAAACACAGATTCAGAACTTAGAAGTTAAGAGCGAGTCATATTTATAAGACCTCATATGTTGTCAAAAAATCAATAAATGAGACTTGAAGAGAATAAAACAGCAAGTCGTTAGAAAAGGGGCATATTAAATAAAGATACAAAAGTTTGGAAGCAAAAGCCACACAAATGGCATATTGGGTCTAGTTCAGGTGGTTGAGATGAGTACTACTCTCCTTTCTCAGAATTGATTTTCACAGAATTGATTTTCAAAAGTGATATGCTGAACTCTTAATAAAATATATTGTTGTATCAATCTTGAATCCTGAAAAATCCAGTTTACCTTAAGTACCATCCTCGAAAAGAGAGAAAGAATTTGGTGGGCATTCTCCTTTCTGGGAATTGATTTTCATAGAATTGATTTTCAAAAGTGATATGCTGAACTCTTAATAAAATATATTGTTGTATCAATCTTGAATCCTGAAAAATCCAATTTACTTTAAGTACCATTTAAGTACCATCCTCGAAAAGAGAGAAAAAATTTGGTGGGTTTCCCAGGAAATATATTTCATAGAAAAAAAAAAATGGCTGTGGTTTCTTGATTCCAAAGGGGCTTTAAAGAAAGGAACGAATAAAACTGTACTTGAGAGAATGAGCAAGATTTATCAAATGTTTGTGGGGTGGGGATTCTGTCATGGATGAGAAGTGAGAGAACCAATCATGGATGAGTGCAGAAAAAACAAACGAAAGGAAAAGTTAAAGCTGTGTGAAAATAAGTGTAAACCAGATGCATAGAATGGTAAAATATTTTCAATATATAAATAAAGGAGCAACACCTAACTTTGAAGAAGTGAAAATGTAATCAATCTAACGCCAAGTTGCTTGAGTTGTGAACATAAGTGCAAACGCGCAAGTGTCTCACCATTGGGGTGTTAGCCATCGTAGTGGATTAAAAAATAATTAAAGTAACTACAGCTGAAAGTTATAAAAAAAGGTTTACTGGAATATCTGAATTCTTTATATAAAATAAAATACCAACGACATTATCTGATAGTCAAACTACAGCGGCACCTAACTTTATCAATTTAACAGCAAGTTGCTTGAGTTGTGAGCATAAGTGAAAACGTAAATGTCTCACCATTGGGGGTGTTGGCCATCATGGTCGATTAAAACAATAATTGAAGTAACTAGGCTAAAAGTTATAAAACAAAAAGGTTTATTGGAATATTTAAATTTTTTATATAAAATTAAATAGTAATAATATTATATATTTGTCAGACTCTATGACAAATCAAATAAATATTAGAATATGAAAGAATGTGCTGCAAGGCTCCCTCGAGAACTTAGTAAGTGTGCCTTCCCAGATCTACAAGAATAAACAATATAATAATCTTTCTCGAAGAATACTTCACAATAACACTTGCAAAAATAGCAAGAGGTCCACAAAGAAACATGCTACCAATCCACGTGTGAATCCCAACTCAAAATGCCAACTAGATAGAATGCTCCACAAGAAATGTAGTTAAAACCCCAAAATTGCGTGTGGATCATCTCCACAAGACAAATCCAAAGAGATAAGGGGAATTAGGGTTTTGACCCTGCCAAAATTCCATGAAATAATAAAATATATATCTCCAAGAGTAACAAGGTCTCCATGAAATAATAAAATATATATCTCCAAGAGTAACAAGGTCTCCAGGTAATATGTTCAAAAATAATAATAGCACCAGGTAAATGCATGCAAAAGCCACACATGGCCCTCCAAGTATGCCACATGCCCTCGCATAAAACTCCTCCCTAACCACCTCCAATAAAATAATATATAATGACAAATCAAAAGGTGAGGACATTCTTCTAATAAAGGTAAAATGATGACAAGTGTAGCTCAAATATCCATTCAATAAAGATGAGAGAGCACCTACAAGAGGTACAACTTAGAAAAGTGTGTCATCTAACTACCTCAACCATCCCAAATAATAAAATACCCTCCAGTGAAGTGTGTGTGAAATTTCCAAAATTGGAATCCTATTGCAGCAACTGGAATTTATTTTTCTAATTGTTAATTATTTTAACAATTTAACTGCTACAGCAAATATCAAATAAATCACACTACAACCTTCACAAATAAAATTGTGGAAACAATAGCGCTAGAAACTGAGAAAATACTAGCACACAGTAAAATTGACACCATTATTTTTTGGACAATTGTCCCCAAAAAAACCCAACTTGGGAAAATCGATGTAGTAATGAGGGTTTTATTACTATGCAGCAGTGAAAATCTAAGTACAGTCTATGGATGCCCAACTAACAATCCAAACAGCAAGAAAATCTGGAAAAAATTATTTTAAGGGAATTGCCCTTCTTCCACATGCAATCCCGAAATAATTTCCTTAAGAAACTTGGCCTCCTGGACCCTCTGCATTGCTCTATGCAGACCCTATGATGTCAAACCTCCAACCTACCTCTGATGAAGTCGTTATGCATGTCTCTCTTGAGGAAATCGCCTCTCTAACACTTTGGACCCTCTGCGCAATCTAGAAAACTTCCTTCGGATCATTGTTCCTGCCCCTCACTATCTTTTTTGCCTCACTGAAACTTGAACTCTCTGGAAACTAATTGTTGCTACTCTAGAAACTCGAATTCTCCAAGTGACTGTTTTTCTTTCTCCATCACCACATTGATCACTTCTTATATCTTCATGTTGGGACTCCAATGGCCAAGATTAAATCTTAATCGATGGCTCTGATCATTTTGATCGATCCATGCGAGTTTCTAGAGAATTCTCACCTTGACATAATTAATTCTGATTAATTAACCATATTCCCTAAGTTTAGAATTAGGAAATATTTTAAAAATGGCTAATAATCTAATTAAGCCATCTCTAAGTGGAATTTCCAGAAACGATTTCCGGGTTTTGGAGATCTCATGTATTCTAGCCTCTCCACTAAATTTCATGGCTAGAACACTTCCAATGCTATAGAAACTAATACTCCCTTTTAGCGAAGACTGTGTTCTCTCTACTGCTACACATCCTGCCACAACACCCTGTCTTTGTATCACCTCCTGTCACGCTGCTAATGTCTGGTAGTTGCTGCCCACCCCAACTACTGTGAAACTTTGATGTTGCATTTGTGCTACTACTGACACTGCTATATTGCTGCCAACTTTGCATCTGCACTGCAACTCCCTCTCATTTGTTGTTGTTGCAACTAAGAAGCATCCAAAATACTAAATCAACTGTGTTCAGTATGATGCATCTGTCTCCCGAGTCTTGACTACTACTAGCCTCTCCATTGATCCGAATTTAAATGGGAACGCAACCAATTACAGAGATAACCATAAATACAGATATGCAGCAGAAATAATACTTCATTTCATTATTGTAAAACACTGAAATATGTTTACAAACAGAAATGGAAATAAACCAGCAAGGGCGATGGTAGCTTATCTCTGAGAACAGATGTGGCGACTACATGCCTCTGACTGTGTTACAATGAGGCTCGAAGGCCTATTTATTGTTGAGAAACAATGGAAACCCCTAAACATCCAAAAACCTAACCCTAGAAGATGAAACACCAAACTGTGGGCCCCGTTTGGGTAAATTGGTACATCAACCTCCCAGGGTAGTAACTTTGGCATACAATCTCTGTTTGATGCGCACAATATCTTGTTAGAAAGATCTATCCGAGAACTACAACTTTGGGAAGAGAAACATTAGTCCATGGACCCATGTTACTCCCAGTTTTCCCAAAAAACGTCGTTTAGGCCCTTAAAACAGCTCCGGAAGTTCAGGACCCAAAAAACTGCTAAAAATAGTAAACTGTGCTACAATTAAGGAAACTGAAAAGATGAAAGAAACAATGGTGGGGGTCCAAGTGGACTCGGCGGGTGGCCACCAATATCCACCTGGATCATTCCTGCCCCCTTAGAAAGCATTGGTCTCCATTGCATTGAGATCCTGCATGAGATGAGGAAACTTCTGTTGAACTTGGTCCCTGGTGAGCCACTTGCCTTGGTGAAGGAGTTGGTCTGCTTTGACAATTCAATACATTTGGATATTCTGCTGGCAAGTGTGTTTGATCTATGTGTCCATGATCCCATCAGTTGTAGCTTGTTCCATGCAATATGGATTTAACTCTGTGGGTGTGAGTTGTTCTGCAATGTCGGATGTGTCTAGTAATGGTGGAAAGTATGGTCGAAGGTGGTCCACATTGAACACTGGGTGCAGGCCAAGGAATGGGGGAATGCTAAGCTCAAATGCATTGTCTCCCACAGACTTGGTAATGGTGTAAGGACGATATCGAAGTGGTCTGAGTTTCCGATAGGCTCCAGTAAGGCGTTCCTTTTTGCAAATGCAACTAGACTTTGTCGCCCACCTGAAACTTGTGTGGCACCTGATGTTGATCATGTCACTGCTTGTACTTGGCATTTGATTTCTCTAGAATGTCGTGGACCTCATGGCGAATATGTTGGATGTGCTCAATGAAGTTGTTTTCCTTATTTGTTTCGGACTGGACATGAGCCAAATCTGCGTGAGTAGCTGCAAATGGCATGGCCACATCAATAGGACATAGTGGCTGGAATCCTGAGCCCACCTAAAAAGGGTTGTGGCCAGTCGAGCTATGGAGAGCCCAGTTGTATTTGTGTTGAACATAGGGGAGGCTCTCATCCCATGTGCGTCGATGCTTTGAGTTGTACATGCGCAGAATGTGTACAATCATCTTGTTCACAACCTCTGTCTGGCCATCAGTTTGAGGATGGAAGGCTGTGGACTTAGTGAGTTTAGTGTCCAACATCGACTGGAGGCTAGACCAAAATGTACTGAGGAACCTATTGTCCCGATCTGAGATGATAGACTGTGGGATCCCAAAGTGTGCCCACACTCGTTCAAAGAAGAGTTTAGTAGTGGCTTCTGCTGTGATATTCTTCTTGCAAGCTGCCATAATGGCCATCTTCAAGAACCTGTCGACGACCACAAAAACACGGTCGTTTCCATGCTTAGTAGAAGGAAGGCTCGACATGTAATCCATGGAGATGGATTCCCAAGGTCGACTAGGGGTAGGCAGTGGGGTATAGAGGCCTTGCTTTTTGTTGGTCGGTTGGGCAATGGCGTAGGCAGTGCATGATCTGATGTACTTCTCGACATCCTGTCGAAGATTCGGCCAATACAAATACTTCTGTAGTACTGCCATCGTTTTCTTAACCCCGAAATTCCCAGCAGCCCGGCTGTAGTGTGCTTCCCAAATCATCTTGGCACGCTCGCTTGAAGGAACACAAAGGTGACCTAGGTGGCATAACAGGGCATCCTGGAGGTGAATATCTGGAACATGCTGACCCTCCAAGAGTGTCTGGTATGCGTGGCCAAATTCTGGGTCACTTTTGTAGAGAAGTGGCCAATCAGAAGTCTCGTGCCCAAAAGAGTTGAGCACGGTGGTTAACACCATGATCGGTGGTCGACTAAGACAATCTACAACATTATTGGTGTTGCCCTTCTTATACTTGATATTCAAATGGAACTATTGCAGGCAAGCCTGGAATTTCAAATTCTTTTTCACCGTCAAACAAAAATTTCATGACGTTTTTACATTTTCGATGCACTTCATTTTACGTTCTAAGTAAATTTATAAATGTCAACCTCCCTAATTAGACAAACACTTTCCAAACTATTTCATAGAGTGCAGGATGCCAACTAAAAACTGCAACCTCTACCAACAAAAAACTACAACATCTGCTCAGTTAAAAGAAATACCTCATTTTCACAAATGTTTAGTGCAATTTTTATTCCCCTGCACACACATTGGAGAAATTAAATAAATGGATACAAAGGAGTTATCAATTTCTATAGCTTTGAAACTCAAATGTAAGTCTATTCAAGTTTTAGGGTAAGGAAAGCCTTCTTCGAAAACCGTTGGAACTTAACCCAATTACTACATAATTATCAATTGCCAAATGTTTATTTTAGTTCTGAAGTATCATCAACCTAAAGCTTTACAAGCCCAAAATAAAATCTAATACCTTTGACCTTTAACCAGTCAACAATAGACAGTTATGCCCAAAATTCTCTCTCGAGTCCAACTTAAAGAACAATGAATCATATCAACTTAAAGCTTTACGAGTATAGAATAAAAGCTAATGCCTTTCTTTAACTAGTCAACATAGACAGTTATGCCCAAAATTTTCTCTCCAAGTGAAAGAACAATGAATCATTTATGCGGAACTATGAAATGATAATCAAAAATATATCCAACAATAATCAAACATGTATCTAACTGCGTATTCATGTTATATCCGAAATAATGGCATAGACTTTCCAAGAGTAGATCACTTTATAATTATCCCTAAAAAGCTTTCATTACTTTATGTAAATAGAGAGTGAGAAATAATAATGAGAGAAATCAAACATTCAGTCTAGGGAAATACACATTAATAGTCTAGCCGATAAAAGAGAAGTCAAACTGTTATCACTCAGGTTGTTCCCTGCCTCCTGAAGGGAATACGGCCGAGGTAACCACTAACCAATCTTTTAGCTGCAGATTCTAGCCAATCTGCAACCAGAGAGGGCTCTGTCTTTGTAATTTAGCTTTGTTCTGAAGTATTTTAGGCTAGTTATAATGCACAAAGTTTGTTTTTTGATTTTTTGGATGGTGATTTCAGGCAGGGCTGGGATGTAAGTCCAAACAGTCTATACTATTGGGCAATGGAGTCAATGATGGTGCACTGTTGAAAGTGTTTCTTGGGTAAACAGTAATGCTACAGAGCAGGATAGGCAGTCTTGGAACAATTTTCAAATCTGGGAATTGATGGAATGAAGTCAGGGAATGAAAGGCAATCAAGAATCTTTCATTATGCTGGTAGAGGGAAAGTGCATGAATATTATCAAGGAGTAATAAAGAATTCCTAGGTAATATTCAAAGTGGAAGAATCAGTGCAAACATGAGCAGCTAAGAATTCATATTTATGACTAATCCTGAAGAAAACATAATTAGTAGCAAAGATTGAACACAGGGTGTGTTTAAACAAATCCTAGGCTATTCTTCTTCTCTGTTACCAAGATTATGGAACATATGTGAAATTTGCAAACACATAAAACATAAAGCACAGTTTAGAATAACTTATTGATCCATAGAATGACACAGGAATTCTGTAGCAGATCCCAGAACATCAAATCCACATTCAGACGGTCAGCAACAGTGAACTTCAACAGCCTTTTGTATTAAAACAGTCTCAGAATTTACAACGTAGTCCAGAGAGAAAATCACCAACCCCAAACACATATTATGGGGAGGTATTTATACAAATAGGGAGATACAAAATATCGTGAAGATAAGTTCTGAAGTCATAACTTCCTTTACCAACTCTTAAGAGGAAGTAAATGAGGGAATAAATGCTGCAGTAAATATGAATGTGCTAGTTGTCCAATTTGTCAGAGGTATTTTGACTTTCTGGGCTGAGTGAGTCGGCTGGTTGCTGTGCATTCATTCTGCGTTTGCTGCCTCAATGTTGCTATGTTGCTGTGCCGCTGTCTTAGCGTTTGTCATCAGTGCTCGGTTTTCATCAACGAGCTGTAGTCATCATTCATTTTCTGCTTTTTTGCTGTTCTTCACCCTTTGACAGGTGGACCGTGCCTCTGTAATTGTTGACCTGTAGCTGACCAAAAGAAAAAATAAAACAAAATTACCTGAGCAATGTCTCTAGCATTCCTTTCCACCAATCCTCTGTAGGCAACTGATGTCTTTGTATCTTTATCAATGTTTCATCAGCTTCAGTGTATCTATAGAAGTTGGGCTGGACTTCGAAAAGGTGGTTTATCTCATGTTCAATGTAGAACAGATTTTCTAGTTTGTCATAGAGACTCTGTCCAGAGGGAGGCCCTGTTTCTTCTGAGGTGCTTGAGGATGCTATAATTTGATTGGAGGCATAGTTATTTACCCTGTTGGCATAATGCTCATGTGACAACAGTCTTCCAGCGCTGGTTAATAAACTGGGTAGCCCTCTACTCTGTAATGCTGCAAACTTTATTCTGAAGTCATTTATCTCTGCCTGCATTTCTTGACATTTTCTTTCCAGAGTCTGCACAAAATTCCTTAGGGTCAGCACCCTTTTTACTAGTAAGATGGTATCTGTCCTGTTCCTAATACCTATTGCTGCCAACTGCTCTTTGGTATGAGTGTTCAGAAATTGAATCATTCTATTGGCTTGCTCAGGCATATTTCCTAATGATGCTGTAGCCTTTTGATTTTCAAATTGAGCTAAGCCTATCAATTCCATTTGCTCATGTATAGTTTCAATCGATTGTCACTGGTTAGTAATGGATTGGCCAATTTTGGCCCACAAAATTTTCTTGACTTCAGCTAGAGTCTTATCAAGAGTAAGCTCCTTCTCCAGCTCCTTTATCCTTTTCTCCAGGGTTTTCACTTGCCTTATCTTCTCTGCTGCATCCATCTTTGATTTGTCATATCTTACCTCAATTTTGGCCAGCTTTTCTTTGGCCTCTTTCAATTCTACCATATGTTCTTCCAGAGACTTTATTTCTTTCATCATCTCCTCCATACTCAGGCTGGCCTCTTGCTCTGCTGCTACTGTAGTTGTTTCTGAAACTGTTGCTGAAGTTGAGGTACCTGCTGTTGATCCAGGATCAATAGGAGGGACTGTTGTGGTGACCGTAGGAGGAGTAGCTGTAAGAATGTGAGTAGTTTGAACTGGTTGAGAGGCCAACTCTCCCTGTCTTCCTTGCAGTGATGCCTCCAAGGCATTCTCTGTTTCTATCAGTCTTTTGTGCATCCTCATGAGAAAGCTTACTACATCCTCCTCTTCTTTTTGTTGTGCTACCTCTGTAGTTTGAGGATGTATTGTAGCTGGCAGCCTGAGTTGTCTTCTGAGGGCTGCTATGTCTTCCTCTTTCTTTTTGATCAAGGCCTGAATGCCCTTAGGATCCTTGGGATCATGTCCCAACTCTATAATAATCTCCTCCAAGGATTTGATTCTATTATCCTTAGCCATTGAGGAGGCCTTCTCTAATTCTAGTTGAGCAGAAGTATTATGCAATGAATTTTGCAATCTATGAGCCAATAATGTTTTGTCTGCCAAGGTAGAATATACCATCTCGCCGGTTTGTTTGTGTAATTCAATCTGGTCCATTGGATGGATGTCTTTGGAGAGCACTTCCAGATTGGTTCTGATATAGTCAGCAGCTGATTGTGGTTGCTGCGTTGTAGGTCTGAAATGACTGAGGGTCATTTTCCCTTCCTGGATATCATAGGCTGCCATTAGCCTTTGTTGATTAGTGGGAGCCATTCTCAGCAACTGGTTGTAGAGCTGGAACCTTACTGGCTCATTTCTGGCCTTGATATCAGTGAATGCCTTCTTGATGTCAGAGCCCTATCTGCTCTGTTGCCTGGTGGATGTAACCTCCACACCTTGTTGTCTCTCTTGCTCTGGCTGAAAGGAGCTAGCTGATGTTTCCATACTTGGGGGAACTTGCTGTTCAGTTGGCCCCTCTGGCAATTCTTCTTCTGAATAAGGATTTAATCTTTGTCTCTTTTCTCCTTGCTGATCTGTAGATGCCCCTGTGGGTGTCTCTTCCTGTCTATCCCTTTTCTTGGCCCTTTCCTCATTAAGAGGAGTCTGTAACACAGGGATTTCAGTCACCTTTGCTTGTGTTGAAGGGTCTTGCCCTTGACTTTGTTCATCTGTTGAAACTGGCTGGTCTGCCATTGTCTCTTGCTGCTCGGAATGGTGCACCTGCTGCTCTGAATGTTGCACCTCTTTTCCTTTAGATGTCCCTGCAGGTGGAGCACTTACTTGGGCAGGTTGTTGGGAAGTTGTGGCAGATGATGTGCCCGCTCCAAGGTGTCGAGGCAATGTGCAAAACACCTGTCCAAAAGATTCCAGGTCAACTGATTTTTCAAGGTCTTTGATTGCTTTTTCTGTTATCTCTTCTTCAGTAAGCTCTTCCACTAGTGTGCCCTCTACCCATTCTTGTTGATTGGCATATTGTTCAATTTCAGGGATTCTGTGGTGCACATACCCTGTGAGCTTGTTTTTAACTCTTCTAAAGCTTATGAAATGTTCAGGGTCATATGGTGACCAATGGAAACTTAGTTTGAGCTTAAGTTTCTCTCTCAGAATAGTGTCAGCATCCTTCCATGCTTCTTCCCTTTTATTAAAGATAAAGGGGCCCAATTGATGTCTTATTTTAAGCTGTGCCTTTTTCCTAGCACCATAGAAGTGAGTTAAATCTGCACTGTTGAACTGCCGATAGTACTCCAAGGCAAAGAGTCTCATGGGGACATATTTTGGTAGTCTGTAAGGGGCTAATTCACAGCCATAAATCCTTATTACAGTGTGGTTTTGGTAGTAGTACCAGTCACCAATGCTGTATCCCTTTGAGAGATGTAGGATTCTCTGCATTTCAGCAGTGAGCCTGGGAGGAGGATCTGTTGACAATAAGCAAGTGGCTGGATAGATAAAAAGGTCAATGAACTCACAGTATGTGTATGGGGAGAAATTAACATGATGGAACACTGAGGACCAAAATATTACAGACCTTCGCTCCCCCTAGCATCCAATTTTTTAAGGAAGACCGGGAAACTATCAGACTGATAGTACAACAGCAAATGATATATATATGTAGTGTATTTGAACACCCTTTCTCTCTCCAAATTCATGAACTTCTCATGAATTTTGTTAGCTATGAAGATGGCATAATCATACTTGACAGCAGGGGGCTATCCTGGAGCAAACATGGACATAAAAGCAAAGACAGTCTCATCCACAATTTCACTTGTTCTGAATCCTAGGATGTAGGAAATCATGTCTATGAGAATTTTCCCCTCCTCAGTAAACCAAGCATTGTGATAGGGGATTTTGAACCTGGAGTAACACTCTGGTGGCATAAACAGCTTGGAAATTCGATCAACTTCTGCAGAGGACAACTTTGAGGCTTGATCCAACAATTGTTTCATGGAAAGGGGGACCAAAGGCTGAGTTGGCTTGAATTGCAGCATCTCATTTATGGACTGAGGGGTAATGTAGAAGAGGACATTTCCAGCAGGGTCAATCACTGCCCTTTGAGAAGGCTCATAATTAGCACAACATTGATGGATGAAGTCAGGGAAGACATTCACTGAGGGTAGGTAGTATATAGGAATATTAGACTCCCATATTCCAAATAGGTCAGCTTTGTTTCTGAAGTTATTCCTTATTTCACAGAAAGCCTGAAGGTGAGGCTTGTCTCCCTCCATATCATCAATCTAAAAGTCTCTGTCAGCAAGAGGTAGCCACTCTAACTCTCTATGAGGTGCATTTAATGGTGCAATATTCAGGGCCACTGGAGCCTCCATGATTCACTATGATTGTAGTTGGATTTGACTCTATGTCTTAACAGGAAACAGAGTCTTGACAGTGGATTTTTTGACAGGAATGCTGCAAATTGAGTTTATATGGAAATGGCCTCTCTGGGCAAGATTCAAAGAAAGAACTAGGTCTTCAAAGTTTAGTTGGGAAGTTGAGAAAATGGTGAAAAGATTGCTTTGCCTGCAGGTGCTTTCTTGATGGTTTTACGGGTGGAAATGAGCTCAATTTCAAGTTTCGGGGGAAATTTGCAGAGGGCCACTGAATTGGCAGGTTTTCCTCGAAAGTATGGTTACACAGTGAGGCAGAGAGGAGGAGCTTGCGGGCGACAATGTATTTGATTTGAATTTAGCTGTATTGGTGATCTTTCACAGAGAAATTAAGAAAACACAGGGTTTATGGGCGTTCACGGATAAATACCTGTTTATTCAAGACTTTGCGGTGAAATGCGGTTGCAAGTAGAGCTGGGGAGTCGGGTTTGCAGGTTGAACACACCTAGGTGACGGACTGGGACGTCAATGGCGGTTTGGACGTAATTCTCATGCATAGACTTTCACCATTGGTTGCATAAAAAACAAACAAAAACATCACTTTCGTGGGTTTTTAACGAAATTTTGTGTTTTTTCGGACTTTTTGGCACTTTTTGTGCTGACGTCAGCATGACGTCACCTGGTCCTGTAGCATGGTACAGAGGGTAATGTGGCAGCTGATGTGGATGGGTGACGGGGCGGCCACGGCGGATTGTACAGTAGCGCGGGCGCTGGCGTGGTGTATGACGTGGGCGGCGGGGAGGACGAGCGGTAAGCGGTTTCCATCAGACCGCTTTTGGTACGGGGGCGGTTTGTGTCAGCGCGGGCCCGATGCAATAGAAACGGGCCACACGTCCCTGCGTACGGCGACAAAACCGCTTTCTATCGGGCGCTAACCCTCGTACAGCGGGGCGGCTCCGATATCAGCGTGGGCCGTCGGATCTGACGGGCGCAATCCAACGGCTGACGGAACGCGCAAGTGCTGGTACGATACGGCGCGGGGACCCACCCGTATATTTAATATCATATAATGATATGGGGGTTTAGAACTTTGGAGTTATGGGTTATTTGGGTGCCACGGTTATTTGTTTAACTGGATGTTTAAACGAAACCCGAGGTTTATATGCGCACCGATGTTTGAATGTATGGCAAGCATGGGAGGGTTTAATATAAAGTTTAGGTGGGTGGTGTGAGCGTGGTTATTTATTTAACCAGAGGTTAAATAAACTCCAAAGGTTTATACTCGGAAGGGTTAATACTAAAGTCCCAAATGGACTTAATATTCCCCGAAAACTGTATTGTATGGCTATAATTGCCAATGGGTAGGGATATTTAGAATTTTGGGTTTTTATATAGTTTTTTGTAAAAATAGTGGTGGGAAAATGACTTAGGGAGCTAAATAATAAAGTTAGATGTTAATATGACTTTATGGAATGACACTGCATGCACAAATGCTAAGTTTGTAAAGTGAAAACTTAGACATAAGAAAATGAAAGGAGTATGGAATGATGATTTTTACACAAGAAATGTGGCTTCTTTTCCTTAAGTAAACTCAGAGTTTGACTTAGCTTTTCTCATAAAATGAAGTGAAGCAGGACTATTGGGCAGATCCCAAGGTCCTTGTGGGGATGTTAGTAAATGATTTCTGGGGGAATAAGAGGAAATTAGTCATGCTTCCATTGTTCTGCAGTCCAACAACTGCCATGGTACTTGTGTCATTGATGAGATGAGTCCTTCTTGACAAGGCAAAAAGATCACAACCTTGTTTCTGCAACCTCAAACTACCTACCCAGCCTAACACACCTAGCATTTTTTCTTCCTTTTGATTGGGTGCACTTGAACTAGCAAACCCTGAAGTTCCTCTTTTCTTTTGACTGCCCTCCTATCTAAATCTACCCTTATCTCTTCCAAGGGCCCAGATTAAGCAATTGGGCTCCTTATTTTCCTCTACCTGTCTACTTATCTACCAGGCTTGAACTGTTTGGATAGACCTTCATTCTTTACTCTACAACAAGCAATTTAAACATGGAATGGTCTAGATTGAACTGTTGGGCCATCCATCAAGTGTGATAAACAACAATATTTGCACATTGTGAACTTGCAAATAAGATAGCAGTGGCATTTTGACTGGCCACTTTCCTGGTCTTTTGGTTTGGGGTTCATTTCTATCATTTTTTCTGACCAATTTACTCTTTTTTCCCTTTGATTTTTCTTTTAGGGCATACCCTCTTTACATTTTTTAATTTTCTTTATCTGTATACCAAATATGGAACCTTTGCAGCATGAAAAGGATGATCATATTTGGCACTTCCATAGTCAATCATGAAAAATGAAACCTATTGGTATAGGAACCTAACACAAACATTCCAAAGAATTATGCAGAATAGAAATCTAATAGTTAGGGAAAATACTCATCGAACACACATAGGATTGGTGAATTCTTGTAGCTTCCCTATTGAGGAGAAAATTAGAAGTCCCACTTTAGCATTGCGAGGATCGAGAGCTCATAAGCTTTCTTCAGCCCATTCCTACTCAACGAGGTAAGGATGCATAGAAGGATGGAACTGTGAACTTACTATTTCCGTGCACATTCCAGATCTAATGGAAACCCAAGATTGAATGGAAACCCAATATTTGTTGATGATAAATAAACAAGCTCTTGAACCCCAAAAGTTCAAAATGAAAATCTGATAACAAAAAGGGAAAAAATAATACTAATTACAAACGTATACCAACCATCTTCCGTTCATAGGGGTTTGGTATCCTAATAAATAGGAGCATAAATACATTGTTAAAATTCTCACCAATCTATTGACATAAAGTTAATGTAATGTACTATAATTTGTACGTATAGTTGAATGAGGTATTATAATATCTATCGGGTGGAGGAGAAAAAGGTGGGAACTATGCTCTGCAACTCCAATGGTGATCTCTCTTCTTCAGCTTCCAGGGAACTTCCCACAGTTTCAAAACAGACCAGTTGAGGGCATGCACGAGCCGGATGGCGTCTTCCCTCAAATGAGAAATGAAATACGCTCAGAAGAGGTAACATTACAGTTTTTATTTATGCAAAATGGGTTTCTTTTCTTACATCTACACCTGCATGCTCCTGATCTCCTCGGTGGGGGAAAAATATACTTGGTCACTGCTCCTGGGCATGAATCTCAACCTCTCTTGCCTCTGGTCAGAGTATCAGTGGCTTGGGCTCTTGGCTTGTTGTGCGAGGTCACCTTTATATCCTTTTTTATCAGACCTGCGACATCCCCTGGCTACAGTCCTGCCACTAACAAGCCGCCGCTAGTGTGGGCGCCGCGAGTGTGGAATAGCGAACTGGGGCTTTCAGTGTTCTGGTTCACATCTGAATTGGAGAAAGCCCAAGAAAAGGAAAGAGGACAGAATACATCAGACCCAATTTATCCTGGTGCAGAGACAGAGTACTCAAAAAATGGCCCTCATAAACCAAAGCTAGAGGCACTAGGAAGCGGAAAAATAATAAACATGAGGGGTGAATCGGGGTTTGTAGAGAACCAACCCAAATCATTGAACCGTGGTACCAAAATGACTGATTCTAACTATGTGGATGAAGAACTGATTCAAATCTTCATCAAAAAGACAAAGGGTAGCCACCATTGCATGAGAATCAGAAAGGGACTGAATATTCAAGAGGTAAAGAAGGAAATACATAACCAACTTGGGACACCCACCAAATACCAAAACCTGATATTCTCTGGTCATAGTCTACAGGACCTCCTCCCACTTCAGGAATATGGCATCAGCAATGATTCAACCATTTTTCTAAATATGAGACTGCATGGAGGGTGTAATGGAGACAACACAAAAAACACAGGTTCCTTTAGAGACGCAGTCAAGGGAAAAGGAAAAATGCAGCATAAACCAACACCAACACCAAAGGTTCCAGGCCCCTATATAGTGGAACAAAAACTGGAATCCCCAACGATCCAAGTAACTCTAACATAGGTAACTGAACTACATGCAGATCTATCCAAAACTGCTGTCATCTGTAGATTTAATGGATACTGGCCAAAATCTGATGCTCTGCATCAATGCATTTACTCCTCATGGACACCAGACTGTGACATACATCTATGCTCAAAAGGATTTTTTATAGTTATCTTCTACACAGAACAAGAACGTGACAGTATTATCAATCAGGGGCCATGGTTTTGGGGAAATGCTGGCCTCTTCATCACACCCTGGTTTGTTGAATTTGATGCAAACATTATGAAAATTTCTATAATGCCTGTATGGGTGAGACTCCATAATCTCCCTCTACATTTTTGGCATAAAATTTTTTATCAGCCATTGGGAATACTTTGGGAAAGTTCCTAAAAATTGATGATGATTGAGTAAGCAGGGGAATTTTCACTTTTTCCAGGATTTGCGTTGAAGTGGACCTGAGTCAGGGACTGCCTGAACACATCACATTGAACTACAACAATACACTAAGGACACAACCACTCGACTATGAGAACACTGCATTCAGATGCCACAGCTGCATGCAAACTGGACATCTCCAATTCAACTGTCCACTGTCCAGAAAGGACCCCAAAGGAAAAAAGAAACAACAAAAAAGGCCAAAAGGGTGGCAGCAGACTGACTTGATGGAAGAAGAGGACATGCAGACAGAACCTACAGAGAAACAAACAGAAACTGATATATATCCGGAGCAGAAAAATACTCAGGAGGAAATTACCCCAGTCTCTCATCTGGGGCCAAACAATATACAACAACATCAAGAACCTCTGATGGAAGTAAGCATCATAAAAAGAACACATGGATCAGAGGGATCTGATTCCGATAAGGAACTTCCATCGAATGCACTGGAAATCCAGCTGGCCACTATTACACCCTCACCCGACTCGGAAGGTTGGAGGAGGGTAGAGAAGAAGAAGGGAAAAAAAGCATAGGCCTGCTAATTTTTATTTTTCATTTTATTGTAATTTTGTCCTCTTTATGGACAGCCAACTGCATATGCTTCTAGCATCTACAACATGTAATTTTTTCATATGAATAAAATTACGTCCTTTTTCCCCCGGAAAAAAAAAGGAGGTATTATAATATTCATAATATTCTATTGTAGGCTATCTTTACTTGTGCTTAAGGTATTAGAGATTTTGATGGTTTAACTTAAAATTGGAAGTCATTTTGACAGTTTACTTATTACAACACCCATCAAATTTGACGGTGAATAATTTTCAACAACTGTCAAATACGTTCTGAAATCCAAAATACATCCTATGGGGCATCAAATTCCAGGCCTGGTTGTAGGTATATGGACCACTTATGATGGTGATCATTCTAAAATTTCCCTTGGGTTTGTATGAACTTTAGGGGTCAGTGGTCTATGTGGATGATCGTTTCCTTCCCCAAAATGTAATGCTTCTATTGTCGACAGGCTTGTACAATGGAATACATCTCTTTGTCATAAGTGGGAAACTTCTGGACTATGTCTGAAAGTGTCTCACTATGATATGCCACTAGATGCCCGTGTTGAGTAAGGACTGCCCCAATAGCATAGTTAGAGGCATCTATCTCAACCTCAAATGGTTGTTGAAAGTCTGGTAATGCGAGTACTGGTGCCGAGCAGAGGCGATCTTTCAATTCTGTGAATGCCTTCTGTTGAGACTCAGACCAAAAGAATTTTGTTTTCTCTCCTCCCTTGGTGACTTGACTCAAAGGCCAAGTGATATGAGAAAATCCCAACACGAACCTGTGGTAGAAGTTGGCAAGACCTAGAAAGCTACGGATCTTTGTTAGAGTGGTTGGAGATGGCCAATCCCGAATGAATTGGATCTTGGCTAAATCCACATGCACCCCCCAGTCATCAATAATGTATCCCAGATACTGAACCTGGGTCATGTCAAAAGTGCATTTCCCCAAATTGGCACATAACTTGTGTTGCCACAGTGTTTGGAGAACCTATCGGATGTGGTGGAGGTGCTCTTCCCAACTCTGGCTGAAGATCAGGATGTCATCCAAGTATACCACTGCAAATGAGTTGGTGAATGGCCTCAAGATGTCATCCATTAGCCTCATGAAGGTTGCAGGAGCATTTGTCAATCCAAAAGGCATAACCAAACATTCGAAAAGGCCCTCCTTGGCTTTGAAGGTAGTCTTCCACACATCGGAGGGTTCAATTGGTACCTGGTGATATCCTGACTTCAAATCGATCTTGCTGAAATATTTTCCCCCCTTCAGTTGGTCTAGGAGGTCATCAATCCATGGGATCAGGTACCTATTACGGACAGTGATCTTGTTTAGCGCCCGATAGTAAATACAGAGTCTCCAAGTCCCATCCTTCTTCTGTACCAACACGATCAGGCTCCCACAAGGCGATGAACTCGGATGGATGTGACCTTTCTGCAACAGCTCTTGAATTTGCCTCTTGATTTCATCGTTCTCCAGAACAGAGCGCTGATAGATTGGTCCATTGAGCAGCGACACACCTGGGGTCAGATCGTTGGAGTGCTTTACCTGACAGTGCAGAGGAACCCCTGCGGGGGACGTGAAGATGTCCTCGTACTCCTCCACGACCTTGTCCATCTATAGTTGTCGTGTGGAGGGGCCCTGTCTGGAGGTCATGCCCACTATCTTCTTCTTTCCTTGAGGGCATATCATTAGGAAAACAAATTTCTCAGTTTTGGAAATGAGCTTACTGCATTGTTTTGCAGTAACCAAAGAGATGGCGGTAGGTGGTGCTACCACTGGTATCCTGTACAACTTATTTCCCAAAGTAACAATAACAGCACGGGGCCTTGATTCATACACATCATTTTGCTTCCACAAGTATGTTTGTCCTAATAATACATCACAAACATCAAGGGGAGCAATGTCACACAATACCTCATCCGTGAAGGGCTTGATGTTGTATGGAAGGAAACACTGCTGGCTTACGCGAAGATCCTGTCCTTGGTGAAGCCACGCGATAGTGTACAGTTATGAATGTGTTGTGGTCGGTAAGCCCAACCGCTTCACGACCTCTGCCAAAATGAGGTTAGCGGGGAGCCCTTTACCCACATCTGGGAGTGGAAGAGACGCTCCTCCTCCTTTGGATCTTCAGGTTCCTCCTTCTGGATCTTCGTGGTGGCAACGGTGGCATTGGGATCTGCATCGATAATTTGCTTCCTTTTGTCATTTCCCTTGTCAAGTTCTGACTCAGAGTTGGAACATGCATCTGATTTTGAAACCCTTAGCTTGGCCATTAGTGACTGCTTGGCCCGACACTGACTTGTGTTGTGAGTGGAGCTCTTATGGAACTCACACCACTTTCTCGTGTCCTTTTTCGACTTCATGGCATTGTTCTTTGCTTGCAGCTTTGGCGGATTGTCATGGGCCACCCCGCCTTGGCTTTGTCCTTTGTTCTGTGGTTTGGGGTCACCTTTCCCTTGCTTCGGATTCGCAGATCCAAAGTCTTGCTTCTTTTGTTTAAACTTTTGCTCGACCTTGACGGCATATCGATATATCGTGCCGAGCGAGGAGATGTTCAGGAATTCTATTTCTTCCTGGATGTACTTGGTGCAGGTAGTCATGGTATTTGAGTACCAAATGCTGCTCCGAATCCTTAATACCCAACTTTGTGTGAAGGGTACGGAAGATATTGGTAAACTCTAGCACGTCTTGGTCCCTTCCTTGCCGTAGCGTGGTCCACTTTATGTATTGATCCTCATAGCTTTCGACAGGGTAGTACTGCTCCTTGATGGTAGTTCGGAATGAATTCCAAGTGGATGCGGCTGAAAATAGTGACCCCTACTTTCATCCTTCTGCTCGCAGTAGGTTTCCCACCAATCCTTAATGTGGGGGGCTGCTTTGAGAAGAGCGAAAATAATATTTTCCCGACTCGAAAAATCATGAACAGAAAAATACCCTTCTAGCAGACTTAACCATTTATCTACGGCATTTGCATCTATTTAACCCTCGAAGATGGGGATTTCAAAATTAACTTGTACCTTAAAGGGTGTGGCATTTCCAGAGTAGCTGTTGGAAGCTGATGTGTCGCCTTTGGGTAGCCACTGAAGGATCTGGGCAAAGTTGTCCATCATCACGTTCCTTTGCCACTCGAGGGCTTCTTCGAGCAAGATTCTGATAGGATCTCCTACCCCATCGTCTTTCTTTTCATCCACCATGGGAGGTTGTCGGGATTTTCGAGGCTGGTCTTGCAAAGGTTTGACCAGTTCAAGCCCTAACTCCTTATATCCCAACCTCGTTGGGGACATGCAAAGAAAAACAGAGAAAAAGCAGACCCCTTTGATACCACTGATCCAAATTTAAATGGGAACGCAACAAATTATAGAGATAACCATAAATATAGAGATGCAGTGGAAATAATACTTCATTTCATTACTGTAAAATACTGAAATATGCTTACAAACAGAAATGGAAATAAACTAGCGAGGGCGATGGTAGTTTATCTCTGAGAAGAGATGTGGTGGCTACATGCCTCTCTCTGTGTTAAAATGAGGTTCAAAGGCCTATTTATTGTTGAGAAACAATGGAAAACCCTAAACATCCAAAAACCTAACCCTAGAAGATGAAACACCAAATTGTGGGCCCCGTTTGGGTAAATTGGTACATCAACTTCCCAGTGTCGTAACTTTGGCATACAATCTTCGTTTGACGCACACAATATCTCGTTAGAAAGATCTTCCTAGAACTACAACTTTGGGAAGAGAAAAATCAATCAATGGACCCATGTTGCTCCCATTTTTCCAAAAAATGTCGTTTAGGGCCTCAAAACAGCTCCGGAATTTCAGGACCCAAAAAACTGCTAAAAATAGTAAACTATGCTACATTTAAGGAAACTGAAAAGCTGAAAGAAACAATGGTGGGGGTCCAAGTGGATTTGGTGGGTGGCCACCAATATCCACCTGGATCATGCACTGTCTCTGAAGAATTTGCATTGTTGTTGACTCTACACTGTGCCACTTTGCATTAATGTCAACTCTACACTGCGCTCTCCAGCATCTGACTGAAACTAGTCTACAATTGTCACTTTGGAATTTTGACTGCATCCTGCTACTGAATATTGTGGGCCCCCATAGCCAGTTAATGATCCATGAGGTGGACTCCTCAAGGACCCTGCACGAACTTTGTAGCTCTTTGGGGCTACAACTCCAAGTCACCCCACCTCACTCTTGGAGGTATGGTTGCAAGGGACCAAGCGCAAGACAGAGGTTGGTCTCCTTTATTCTTCTCTCATCTATCTTTCATAAAGGAAAACGAAAGTAGTTTTACTTTGTTTGTTTCTAAGGTAGCTACCACGCCTTAGTGGGATTGGCAGTTCTGCATAGACACTTTTCCCTGTAACAAAATGGCGACTCCACTGGGGAGCGACTAGGTTGTTTGTTTATCTACTTTTGTTTACTTTATAAACTTATAGACGGAGCCTGAAGTTGAGCCAAGTAGCTTTCGAACTGCATTTGCTATGCAAATTCAAAGTAGATAAATGTCGCTTCAGTCAATCTCCGAGTTTTGTTTATGAATTAAACAACTGATTTACAAACTCTCTAATTGCCCTTGTGGTGGCTCTAGTAACCTCCTTAGATCTACCCCTGTTTTTGATTTATTGATTACCACTTGCTTGGCCAAAATCCCTGAACTGAACTGCAAACTATGACTTGGAACCCAAGCAAAGTCTCGTTTCTGGTCCAACGCACTGTCTGTTCTGTGAATCTCAAATTCAGTGCACTTCCCGAGTGTAGTAGGTGTGCTGCATTTCAAATTCACTGTGTTACAGGTGCGCTGATCAGACTAGGCATTGTTCCTGAATTTTGGTTTCTGTTCACTCTTTTTAGATCTATTCAAGAATTTTGCTGCCTGTAGTCAGTACACCTCTGTTTGAAACCCCTTTCCTTGCTGTTATTCCGCCTCCATTGTGCAAAGAACTGTAAATGTTTTTGTGTATTTGTTGAGTCATTTTCAGTTCTCCTTTGCAAAAAAGTAACATAATTGTACTGTCGTTTCTTGATTTGAAAGTGTCGCAAGTGTCGTTTTCAGTCATAGAAGAGAGTCTGATTGCTCTTGATAGTCGATTACCCTGTTACTATTGTATTTGATCTGAATTAGTAGTTTTTCTAGTGTCGAAAGCAAGTTTTCATTTCCAAATCGCAAAGTGTTGTCATTGTCTTCATTTTGATTTTGAAAAGAAACTTGTTAGTAATTGTCGCTTTGAAAATAATTCAGATTTGCGCATTAGCTTTCTTTTATCATTCACATATTAAGAAGGCTGAAAACAAATACATGCATGTGCATTTGCATTTAGACTGTTTGATTGGTTTGATTTAGGACAGTGCATATAGTGTGTGCTCTTTGCTCTTTGTTGAAAGAATACTGTCTCTCTTTCCTTAGTAGCTAGGATTTTCATTGCACAAAGAAGATAAAAAGACTGTTTATCATCTTAGATTGCATTTTAGGAATTGTACATCTACATCATGCGGTGAACCTGAAAGGAAAATTTCTTAAGCAAGATCAACTATAAAATAAATTTAATGAATCTAACAACGCTTTGGAACCTAATGCACAACATCTAGAAGTCTAGGCTAGAGACGTATTCCGGCGTCGTAAAGCCTGGTAACTGTTGTTCTCACTGTTGGTTGGGTGATTCTGCCACTTTGAGATGATAAGTGCCAGTACGGACTTGTGCTCCCACGTACCGTCGAGTATATTTTGGGAGACCACAATAGGCTTAATCCTTTATCCATAGGAAGCCGTGTCTGCCGCCCTATCGATCGCAATGCACTGAACACAGCATTCGGGAAGATTGACTACCGTACCATAAAAAGTATTCTGCAGTTTTGCGATTGGTTTGGTAATCCCTTTGCCTAGATTTCCAGAGCAGTCCCTTTCGTTCCTTTTCAAACTCCTTAACGGAAAAGGTCCATCTGAGCACTTGTCACTTCAGGCTCATTAAAAATCGAAGGTGACTAGAGTCATCTTTTGTTTTTTCTCGACTCTTAAAAATTGAAAAAACAAGTTGTGTCAAAGCGTCTAAAATTTATTTTAAACGGAATAATCATCACCTTTCCTACGTTGGTCTTAGGTTGAGAGAATGGAGTCCACCAACCAAGGAGTTCCCCTTGGAGGAAATCCTAGTCCCTTCTCCTCTTGGGGAGATGTTGGTGCACCCCACATGGCCACATTGTCACTTCCAGGATTGACGATTGGCTTGCCCGTATGGCTTTTCTCAACCTCCGTCGTTCAGAACACCACAATTCCTGAACAATCGAGTCAGCAGCTAGACAATTCCAGAGTTACCCCCCAACCCTTTACTTCGTCCAATTCTTCCTCTCCTCCTTCCTCTTCGCTTGATGAGGCTGGTAAAGCCAAAAATCAAGTACCAGAGAAGAAGAAGGAAAAGAAGAAGAAAGAGAAGAAGAAGAAGGAGCCAAAGGCAAAAAGGGGCAACCAAGTGTCGTCTAGCGAAAATCCACACACTGCACCGACCAGGCGTAAATCGCCATGTGTCATTTGCAAAGGAGACCACTATCATAGAGATCGTCCCTACATCCATTGGATTTTAAGGGACTGGTCTCCTCGTTTGCACAACCCGGTGTCGTCAACCTCTGATGATCATGTTGAAAGCACACCGTCGACTAGTGAAAGTGAAGCCCCTGGACAAAAAGGAAAGTGCAAATTTCCTTGTAAACTGTGTGAAGGCGATCACGCCGTCCACCGTTGTCCCTTCTTAGATGAAGCTAAAAGAGTTTTGGACGATCGTCCGGTTTCACTGTTACGACTTCCTCCTGGATATAAGAAACTCTTGCCGAGTCCGTCACTAGTTGAAAATCCGGCTAACCCGCCTAGGTGGTCGGCCGAAGCGTCTATCATTGAAGATAAACCATCTGAACCCATACCAGATGAAAGTCAAAAGGTCGAGGTGGCAGTTGACCCGGTTTTTCCTTCAGAGGTTCCATCTTCAGATGATACAGTCACTGAAGAGAACAAGGATGACACCGTCCAAATTATTTTCGTAAGCACAGACTCCAATGAACCTGGGGGAAATCTACCCATTCCTTTACCGCAGGAAGGAAGTTCGTTAGAGTCGTACCCGACCGTCTATTCGGTCCCACCTCCAAGCAACCTAGTTGTTTCCTTCAACTGGAATCAGCTAGGCAGACCCCGTTTACCGGCTAGTGTACCATTCCGAATCATTGCTCAAGTATATAGAATGGTTATGGCCGGTACCATCATAGATGAAGGGGCTTCTGTGAGTATCCTTTCCTCGATTGCTTGGAAAGCGCTTGGTTCGCCATCGCTTTTGCCTGAGATGAGAAATCTAACAGGCTTTGACAAAGGAACCAGTCGACCGTTAGGGATCCTTCCCAATGTGCCCATAACATTGAGAGGGAAAACTGTTCACATGAACGTAATGGTAGTCCAAGGACCCCTAGATTATAATCTACTCCTTGGACGAGACTATATTTATTGCATGGGAGCCATTGTCTCATCACTCTTTAGAGTAATGTGTTTTCCGCACGAAGGAAGAGTGGTCAAGCTCGTAGACCAGCTTTCATTCCCCGGTTCACGCATAGCAAATAGTCATATACCATCCCTGAATGGTCTTTTCACGCAAGGAATGTCTCATCAATCCCCAGTCCATCCACCTGATGAGCGCGAGTGATTCAGGGGACATGACTGAAACCGAGGGGGCATGCACCCTGGTCTGCTTCGGCAGGAAAACTTCAGGTATAGCGTAGGTTTCTGCGAAGGATATATGACTAGTCTGACACTCCCGTCCGCAATTGGAAAAGGGGGTTGGACTGGAACAAGATTCCCTTGTCAAAGTTATGTGAGTGGAGGCGTCTGCACCATTCACCTTTGTCTATTTCGGTAGACATCGCCGAAGAAGTGTTTTGTTTGCGCTGTGAATAGAACAATCTTTGGTAACCTGAAAGAGGTAGACCTTTTGGCAAAACAAATGTTTTGTCTGCGAAATTGCGGGGTAACCTTGAAACTCTATGTCTCTATACCTGGGGGCATGCAAACCTTTTGGCATGCAAGCGAAGAGCGACCATTTATTTTTTTAAATTTGTAGGTCCTCTAACCCTTTAAACTCGTAGGATTGGTCGTTTCCTAACTTGCATAAAGAAAGGATGTGGGGCAAAGATTTGAAAAATTGCCGTTTTTTTATGAGACATCCTTATTATATGATTGGATTAATCGAGCAGTTTTAACGCGGACTTCATGCTCGTTAAAAATAAAACATAAGCAATGAGCAAATGTTTCTCCCAGCGTTTAAGCTCAATAAAAAATGAACCAAATTTCTGGTAAATAACAGTCGTGAATGTAGTACTTCAGCCTTTAAAGCCTTGGTTGTGTTCTCATCATCACCTCCACTCTATATTGGCCGATCATTCACCTCCATTTGATTGTTTACCCCTTTTGAGGAACAGCTGTGAAGAGTGATCCTATTAGCTGTCCTTGTAACACTGCCATGATTGGAAAATTCCAAACCTTACCTGGAATCAGCTGCTACCCAATTTTATCAGTCGTTCCTCAAAGACGAGTCTCCTTTAAGATTTTTTCAACTGACTCGTAAAATATGAAAAGATTGCCGAGCCATTGGCCTCTCCAGCTTATTAAAGGGACCGGAAGTGCTATCCCTCCTTTAGATTTTAATCTTTTTGGACCTGAGGGATTATTACACAAAAAGATCGAGCGCTTGTTTTGTTCGGCTCGTTAAAAGTATCGAAAATTCATCCCTTCTCTATTGTTTTATACTTTTTCGGACTTAAGGGATTAGATGACGAAAAAGGATTTTTTGGAGTTTCCTTCACGTCCCTTTTCAGACTCTCTAAAATTGAAAAGGACCGAGTTATCTTTGTCGTTAAACTCGTTAAAACCTAATAGCGACAAACTTGTCCATAGTAGACAAGAACGAGTTTCACTATCGCTAGGCTCGTTAAAACATAGCGATGGGTTTGCCCGAAGAGAAAATTATAGAACAAGCATATGTTATCCTCCTCAAGCTTGACAAAAATAAAGAGGTACTGGTCAGCAATGACTGGGTAAAACTTGGGAAGAAAACTTGAAGAAACTTTGTTGGTAGCAAGTCGCTCTTGAACATGACACTTTCACTCCGCATCCAAGTTGGGTTGGGTTGTTTCATTCACCGGTCACATCACCATGGTCACATCACACCATCCACATTTGGGGTTAATGCTACCAATCCATCATGTTAGTGTCGCCAGTATGTTCAAGAGAAGTCACTCAGAGAATTCACCTGTGTCTCACCCGCTGCAATACATTTACACTCCATTCTTTCATGACCACCACCCTGAACCTTATATCACCAGACCGTTTTCACCTCCATTAAAATCATTTGCTCCATTCCGTGTCATTGATGTGGGATTCATTAAGGCCCTCCTATGACGGATTGCTTCTTGTCGACATCAGCTCATTATCCAAGAAGTCGATCTAGGGACACCCCTTTCAGTACTTTGAAACTTGCATGCCTCAATGGCAAGTTTCTCACTTCCGGCAACAGGTTTACATCAATGACCTTCGACCGAAAGATTTTGCGTGGTGTTCAACGCCAAGTCCCTTATTCACACCCCGTGAATTGTACTGTAGTACCTTGAGGATCATTATCATTATCGGTGATTCCTCTCGCGCCTGTTAACAACTTACATCATTGGCTGGTAATCAGGCGATGTCTTTCCATGTTCGACTCCAGAACATCTCTCACATGGATCGACTTGTACTTTGAGTGAAGATCGAACGAGATTGAAGACCCCGGATCTAGTTTCATCCATCTGGGCTGCGATATATACTCAGGAAAATAAAGACATCAAATGTACATCATTGCTGCACAGATAATCATCCAATCTATGGGATGATGGCTCCTCCAGAATCATCAGTCTACACTCAGACGATTCTCTGTCCTATGTACATGAAAATGAATTTATAAAGTTGAGCATGGGAATGCTTGCCTCAGCTAGATCATGAAAATATTATGAAGATAATGTATTGTATTGTATCTTATTACAGGTCTCCTCCCAGCTTGAAAGAACTTTGGATCCTCATGATAAAGCATTTCACCCGACATCGAAAAAGATTAACGACCTCATGCTTTAGGGGGAAACTGTTATAGAAATTTTTGGGCACTGCAACCCCAAGCATAAAATGTCCATAAAACAAGGGCTCCTAAGTCCCTAAAAGTGTTGTTCGAACCCCTAAAGGAACAAGGTCAACTGATTACGGCTCCTCCCAGAAGTTCTCCATGAAAAACTACTCAGAACTAGTCAAAACAGGATCATTTCACCTGCTCCATAGGCAAAGTGCGTTGCATCTCACCTAAGTACACTCAGTGGGTACGTTGCATTTCAAAAATCCCTTCTATGGGGTGCGATGGGCGAGAAGAGACAAATGGCAGTGTCAATCCACGAGGTGGAGAAGCATGGAATCTTCTAGAAACTTCTCCTGTGACACTTGCCTCTCTGAATTCGACCAAGGATGAGTAAGAGATCATCAATCTCCAAGTGGAAGCAAGAACTATCAGAGGGAAGACACTAATCAAATCACAAGCTAACTCATCTCCCTTACAGATATTTATATATGGATCCCTCATCCCAGAGATCCAGAGGCTGGAATTTTGCATCTTGTAAGGAATTGCTGTTGGTTTCTTGAGGCAACATCATAGTGTTGGGTGATCTAAGCTTTGCATGAGGTGAAGAAGGGCTTACTTGCTGAGAGGATGATGCTGGGTCAGAACAACTGGTTGTAACTCTCTTGGCTCTTTCTTGATTATCAATAAAGCTATTCAAGTTTTCCTCCATACTCTTGTGTAATCTATGTTTTGTGCATTTGTATGGTCAATTTACATCTGATCCTAGATTGTTTATGATAATAGATCCATGTTCTCGTATAGTGTTATGCTGCTTTGATTCTACAGGTACTCTGTAAAGCTAGGTATACAAGGAAGCAAGTAGCAAAGGACTATCAGAAGAGAGAGGAATCGAACAAGGGACCAAGCGCAAGACAGAGGTTGGTCTCCTTTATTCTTCTCTCATCTATCTTTCATAAAGGAAAACGAAAGTAGTTTTACTTTGTTTGTTTCTAAGGTAGCTACCACACCTTAGTGGGATTAACAGTTCTGCATAGACACTTTTCCCTGTAACACTTCCCTGTTCCCCTTGGCCTTGACTGAGACCCTTAGATGTGAGGGCCGCATTCTCCTCTTCCTTCACCAACTTTGATCTGTTGCTACTGCTCCCACTAATGGAGCTCTTCAACAGAGCTCGTCTCAACTCCTACTACAAATCAACCCACATTTTGTCCCATCCTGGTAGCATGTCTCTGCCCAATATACTTTGGACGAAGACCATCCAATCCTCTGAGACATTGTTGACTGCCAATCGTACTAGCTCTGAAGGTTGAGGTATTGTCCCAAGAGAAAAAAGTTGGTCTCAGACTTCCTAAATCCTAGTGAGGAAGGGATCTATGCCTTCCCCCTTCTGCATCTCAGTTTCTCCTCTAGGAACATCTTCTGCTACTCGAAAGTAACTTGGTATAATGTGGAGAGAGCATCCCAAATCGCTTTGGTTGTTCCCTTGGCCGCTATATGTGAGACTATATGGTCCCGGACTCTATCCAGGATCAATTGCTTCGCCCATACCATCTCTTTCCCATATTCCTTGAGTTGGTCTACATCCTAAGGAACTACCACCACATTATCTATGTAGGCTTTCAGGCCATTGTCAGCTAGAAGGAAGGACATCCTAGCCTTCTAGATGACATAGTTGGAAGCACAATCCAACCTATCCTGATCTCTAAGCCCAACTGTGGCCATCTTTGAATCTGTCGAAAAGTCCCTCTTCCCCTTTGCTTGGCTACTTCTCTGCTACTCGCACTCCCTTTTCAAATGTGAAAATCTGCTAGTTGCTACTGCCAATTGCAACTGGAGATTCGAACTTTCGAGACTCAAAGTTCCCTGAGGAAAATTTTCCCTCTGCTATGTGTGATTTCCTCTTCCACCTAACGCGGATTCTGCTTCTGCAACCTACAGCAAAACCCTCTACGTCCAACCAGGAATCTGCTCAGTGAAAATTTGAGTTGCAGTTGCTCCCTCTGACTGCTTTTCTGCCCTAGTAATTTGGCTTGCATGTTTGGATATTATGTTACCTTTGAGAATTTCGGCCTACTGCTCCCTCTGAGCAGCGAAATTCTTTCCCTTCGCTTATGAGCTTCTGATTGATCACTTAGATCTAATACCATGTGAAAATTTCAAAAATGGAATCCTATTGTAGCAATTGGAATTTATTTTTCTAATTGCTAATTATTTAACAATTTATTTGCTACGGAAAATATCAAATAAATCACACTGCAAGCTTCACAAATAAAATTGCAGACATAATAGCATTGGAAACTAAAGAAATACTAGCACATACACAATAAAATTGACACTGTTATTTTTGGACAATTGTCCCTAGAAAAACCCAACTTGGGAAAACCGATGCAGCAGTGACAGTTTTATTATTATGCAGTAGTGAAAATCCGATTACAATCTATGGATTTCCAACTAGAAATCCAAACAACAAAAAAATCTGAGCAAAATTATTTTAAGGGAATTACCCTTCTTCCACAAGCAATCCTGAAACAACTTCTTTCGGAAACTCGGCCTCCTAGACCCTTTATGTCAGCCTCTATTTTGCTCTGCCCAAACCCTATGATGTCAAGCCTCTAACCTGCCATTGATGAATTTGTTATGCATGTCTCTGTTGAGGAAATCGCCTCTCCAGTGCTCTGAACCCTCTGCCCGACCTCTAGAACTAACACCGAATTTCTCTCCAGCAAATCGAACTGCTTCTTTGAAGCAACTGTGCATTCCTCTGTGCTACCTCACTAGGAATCACTTGACCCTCTCTCTGTTGCCTCTCAAAATCTGGAAAACTTCCTTCGGATCATTGTCCTTGCCCCTCACTATCTTTGTTGCCTCACTGAAGCTCGAACTCTCCAACAACTGACTGTTGCTACTCTAGAAAATCGAATTCTCCAAGTGACTCTTTTTCCTTCCCCATCACCACATTGATCCTTTCTAAGTTCTTATAACTTCCTGTTGGGACTCCAACGGCCAAGATTAAATCTTAATCGATGGCTCAGATCATTTCTGGATTGATCCGTGTGAGTTTCTAGAGACTTCTCACCTTGACTTAATTAATTCTAATTAAGTAACCATATTCTCTAAGTTTAGACTTTAAAAATACTTAAAAGTTGGCTAATAATCTAATTAAGCCATCTCTAGCTGGAATTTCCAGAAACAATTCCTGGGTTTTGGAGATCTCATGTATTCTAGCCTCTCCACCAAATTCCGTGGCTAGAACACATCTGATACTTAGAAACTAACAGTGTGCCCTACAAGAATGTTCCAAAAGTGTTTAGACCTCAATATAAAATATTACTCCATATGCCATATCATAAAAATGTCTAACCAACCCAAAAGAATGCACCCTACAAAATTGTGTCAACCTAAAATAATGTATAAACAATAACATAATGCATGATTTGGTAATTGTGCCCAAGAGAGCAATCATGCTACTAGAAATCTTCAACCAGCTCCAACTAACCCCTTCAAAAGTGAAAAGAAAGCTAATGAAGTAGGGTGTTGTTAGCATAGAAATTTAACCCTTTTGGAAGGTGAAAGACTTGATAGATGTGTGATAAAAAATCTCAATGCAGCATCTAGAAGAATCACCCTATAGCATCACATGCAAAATCTTATCTCCATTTTAGCTAATGCTCACCAACCACGTGAGAGTGTCCCTAGCCTCACATGCAATGTTTTCCCTGTATATATGCAAAATAAATACCAAAACATGTATGCAATAGTTTCCTTCGATGAATAGCTAGGTGGCCAAAGGGGTTATAAAATAATTTGTGAATACAATGTGGAATTGTTTTCAGCATTAGCTTCAAATGGAAAAGGAAAACATGGGAATAGAAGATTTGTTACCAAGAGAAAAGCTTAGAATTTTAAAATATTGCACAATAAATAATCAAGATGTCCACAAACTTAGAGAACCAAATAAGAGCAAAAGTGACCTTTATTCTACAAAAACCAAGTGGCTAGTTGTGCAAAGACGATAGTTACAAAACCAATATAGTGATGTTCATGCACAATAAAGTAGAGCCTAGAAGAGAGAAAGGGGAGAGAGACAGAATAATGCATTGCAGTTGAAGAAGATCCAACCTTGAGCCAATAGCCAACCTCTGTATTTAATGATCCTTTCCTCCTATGTACAATAGGGTAAGAGAGAGATTGAACTAGGCATGCAAAACTCCCTCATGTGCATTGATTAGTTGGGTTAGGTGAACTTGCCATCCAACTGAGGCTACCTCTAGTCCAAGTTAAGTTGAACTTTGTCAAACTGGAGAAGAGTAGATAAAAATGATATCTGATGTGAGTTAAATTGGGAACTAATTGTGTCAACACAAGTTAAGTGTCATGAACCATTAATGTGAGTTCAATCAAGCTAGGGGAGGAGTGCTAATGTGCACTAACTTAATCATGAGCCTAACTTCATTAAGTAGCCAAGAACTGGTGAGAAAGCCATGCACTTTGGATGATGTGGAGATCTCGTGGAGAGGGAGTGATGAGCAAGTGAAGTGAAGACGATGGAGAGAGAGGAAACCAATGTGCATTATACCTCTTGAGATGCACATTAGTTAACTAAGAATGGAAAGGTGAAATGTGGAGATGGACTAATCCATCTGCATGGGTGAAGAGGAGATAATCATAGTCCAACTAACATTCAACAAGAGAGAGGAATAGTTAGACTAAAGTGAAGTGGAGAGAAGGAAATGGATGCAATTAAATAACTCAGGAGAAAAACTCATGGACTCCTCCATGCATGCATATGACATAGTAGCTCCAAAAGATGCCAAGACACTCTTAGATCCATGCATGCATCCAAATAGTCTATAGTTGACTCACTCAAGCGACCCAATTAACTCATCAATGTTGGATTTTTGTAGCTATGGTTAGTCATCATAATTGGTCTTAGCCCTCCAAAATAAATAGAAATAACAAATATGGGTTGTATTTCAAGTTTTCTCCAAAAATAATAAATTTGAATTTTCAAATTGTGATTTTTTCCTCCAAAAATGCAAGGTTGGCTCCTCCATAAGCTCATGTTGGCTCAGCTCAACAGACACCCATTTGGCTCATTCAACATTTATATACTGGTATTCATCCTCTCCCTTTAGGCATCAATTCAAATCACTTTCATTCACACGTGAGGGATGAAAAGGATGAATCTGAGGCAAAAATAAGAGGACTGAAATTTTGGTCAGCAAGATGAGCTTCTGGGAAGCAGATCAAAGTTCCAAGTAGAAGGTCGAAATTTTAGGATGGATTTATCTCTGGCTGACCAAGTTTGAACTAGGTTTGAATACTGGTTAGTTTTACTTGATTTGACTAGAAATCATATGGTATTCCTTGTTGAAATGGACAAATTCTTTAAGAAAAGATTGTTGAGTTTTTCCCCTAGTTTGGGGTTCTCCCAAGATAAATTTTGAGTCCCTTGTGTTTCATTGTCTCTACTTTCATTATTATTTTATTGTTGGTGATTTTCTTGTATAATTACTTAATGATGAATGTGGTATAAGATGAATTGGTTTAAGAATCATTAAAAGTAATTATCAGTTCAGAAAATCCCTAAAAATCAACAACTAACACATCTAGTCCAACTCAGATGACTCGCCACCTTACTCCAAATCATGTATTTGTCTAGATCAATAACCCAGGCAGACTTCCACAACTTGTTAGAAAATTATATATTACAAAGCAATGGAACACATAAAATATTGCAAAAATATAAACAAATAAAATGCGTAAAACAAAAAAGACACAAATATACGTGGATCACCCAATTTGGGCTACGTCCACAGAGAAACAGTCAGTCCTTCCTTTTATATTATCCATCAAAATGAAGAGGTACAACCTACATCCGATCCGCTGTAATTTCCTCTTCACTCTCACACAGTCTCTTCTCTCTTTCTCTCTTAGAATACACATATTTCCAGCCGCAATACAATTCCCTCATATATAGTGAGGGGTTTCCTTCTACGAAAAAAACCCTAAATTAAACATAACTTCTACTGTCAGATCGTCTGCCTAATGTACGGCCCAGATTGACTACGAAATTACAATATTTTACAAGGCAATATTACATCTATTTTTATCTTTGGGGGCGCTTCCCCTGAACCCCCGTTAGGGGGAGGCTCATAAAATCACCATCCCCCGCCCCCCCCGACGGTGATTAAATGATGGGCGGCGTTGTTTCCCCATTATGAAATGAGGTCCAATGCAGCGATACCTCTGAATAAAGAAGATAATCACGCTCCACACCCAATAATATCCCACCTGGACACTGATGATAGCAACTCCATCGTTGCTACATTTGTTGGACAATGACTCCACTTTGAACCTAGTTGTTTTTCATCTTCATCATCATACTTGAAGACTAATTGAAACTGATAAGAATCTTAGTTTCTCCCTGGTTACAACTTTTGTTAACATATCCATAGGATTCTGGCTAGTGTGTATCTTTTCCAGCTTCAACTGTCCATCTTCCAACACTAACCGTATGAAATGGTACTTGAGTTTTATATGTTTAGTCTTAGATTGAAATGTTGAGTTCTTTGCAAGATGAATGGCACTTTGGCTATCACTGTATAACCTGCCCAACTCCTGCTTCTTAACCAATTCATCCAGAAACCTTTCTAACCAAATCATTTATTTACTAGCCTCTATAGTAGCAACATACTCTGCTTCTATCGTCGAGAGTGCAATAACACTCTGCAATTTTGAAACCCAACTGATAGTTGTTCCACCTACAGTAAACAAATACCATGTGGTGCTCTTCCTGTTATCTCTATCACCTGCCATATCTGCATCAACATATCCTTGTAGAGCAATGTTTGAACCACCAAAGCATAATTCTTGATTTGTGGTACCTCTCAAATACCTAAGAATCCACTTCACTGCCATCCAATGTTCTTTTCTTGGATTGTTCATGTACCTAATTACGACTCCCATTGCAAGTGCAATATCGGGCCTTATGCAGACCATTGCATGTTGGGTGTGGAGCCTGATTATCTTTTGTATTCAAAAGGTTTCAGCCGGATGTATACCCCAGGAAGATTGTACACCCCTCCATGTGGGGGGCACTTGTCCCCCCCGCGGGGGTTCGGGGGGGCCATCCCCCCTGGCTAGGGGGTCCAAGGACTAGTGGTCCCCCAGCGGGGGTTCGGGGGCAGTTTCCCCGAAGCTAAAAATTAGATGTAAAATTTCCTTTGTAAAATGTTGTAATTTCATAGTCAATCTGGGCCGTTCATTAGGCGGAGATCTGACGGTAGAAGTTATGTTTAATTTATGATTTTTTGCCCTAGAAGGCAACCCCTCGCTATATATGAGGGAATTGTATTACGTCTATGTATTTCGGTAGTCTAAGTGAGGAAGAGAGAGGAGATTGAGAGCGAAGAGGGAGTTACATCGGATCTGTTGTAGGTTGTATCTCTTCAGTTTGCTGGATAATATAAAAAGAAGGACTGGTTGTTTCTCCGTGGACGTAGCCCAAACTGAGTGAACCACGTATATCTGTGTCTCTCTTGTTTTATGCTTTTTCTGTGTTTATATTTATGCAATATTTCATGTGTTCCATTGCTTTGTAATATAGAATTTTCTAACATTGCATATGTCTAGTCAATTTAGTGTCCTAAATTGCTACATAAATTATCAATCCGGGGTCGTAAACTAATGAAGTGTAGTGCACTATATGTGTTAAATAACCCTTTCTTACCTCACTATTTTCAAGTTTATGTAAGTGAGAAAATGGAATTGCAGCTATCCATAACAAACTGAGAATGAAATACTAAAAACAAAACTACTTCTGCTATCTAGTCTACTTGCAAAATTAAAGTCTTAGTGAACTACTAAAATTAAACTAAAGGAAAGAAACAAGAATGAAACTACAACTATTCCATTTGTGAAAGCAAAACTAAATGAAGCACTGTTATCACTCTGCTACATAATTTAGGGAGAAATTAACTCCTTATGATAGCAACATTTGAGAGATTCCATTCTCCATCATTATAAAAGAAATAAACATGAAAATGCAAGGAAAGACGCAATCATTAGTAAGGCATTTCACCACTTAGTCTTAGGTTCAACCATCAATGAAGGGCTTTTGGAAATATCTCTTCAAATCATGAGTTACTTAAATTGACAAGTAAATGGCATTAAGCTATCTAACTCAAAACTATTGAACAACAAGCAATCTCATTTATAAACACAACATTTCGCCATTTAGTTTGAAGATTAATCATCAACGAAAGGCTTTGGAAATATTTGCTTATACCATGAGTGACTGCACTAAGAAGGAAAAGGTACTGAACAACAAGAAATCTCGTTCATAAACTCCATATTTCACCATTTAGTTTGAGGATAAACAATCAACGAAAGGCTTTGGAAATATTCATCTATGAAATGAGTGACTATCCTAATAAGAAAAAGGCATGAAACAACTTAAATTTAAAAACTAAAAACTAAGGAACAGCAGAAGAAATAAGTCAACAATTTAAAAGCTACAGTTAAAAGCTAGAGAATAAGGGAAACTAAAGAACTACTTCTACACTAGAATGCACCTATCTGAGTTAGTGGAAACAAATGACAAAAGCTGCAATGAACACGATGTTAGAAACGATTATGAACATAATAAAAACACAAATAAATGTACAGCTGAACGAAGGAAGACAACAAATGAAAAATGTACAGAAATGAAAAGTAACCTCGACCACGCAAGGGCCCTCTGCAAGGTCTAGGACTAGCAATGCAGAATCACTTCACACACTTCAGGTATCCATGGAAAAAAAAATAGAGTTTTTATATTTAAAAACGGAGCACTGAGTGTCTCAAACTACAAGCAGAAATTGCACTATTACATCATCAAAAACATTAACTAGTTCTGTGTTTCAAACACTGACATTTATAGGAAAAATTCACAACTGTTTTGAGAGAGAAGTCTTCTACAACAGACACGTGAATAGGTAGTGTATCCAAAGATTTAGTCTTTTGTTGGCTTGAAAAGTAAATCTCCAAATAGTGGTTGTTAGATACTGGTTACACAGGTGGCAAACGACGTCCTCAGCTTCAAGAACCTGCCTCGGATTCATTTACTAGAAAACGTGCAAAAACAGAGTTCTAGTTGTTGTAGGTCTTCTCCATTGACTCCCCTTTGACCGGGGTCTTTCTCATCAACTTTGATCAAATAGATAGGACATCATCCATGTACTGACATTTTCCCAGCTACCCATATGGTTCATTTCTTCTCTCGACACCTGCAACTTGCAAAAGTATGGAGATGGTTGCGGAATGGCCGGTTAGCTACGGAATGTGGCTACTTTCCATAGCTAAAAAACAAAAGCCTATCCAAATAACACACATAATGATATAATTTGAAAATCGCTAAAAGGCACTCTTGGAGGCAACATGCAATGGCTTTTGATGGTTTAGGATGCATTGGCATGGGAAAACAAAGGAGGAAAGATGAAGAAATTGCTTAAGAAAGAGGTAGTTTTGGAACTCAACATATCCCCATTGTGAAGTTGTTGCATGTCCTCATGCAACCAAAATTGTAACATCCTTCTTCTACTGCATTTGCTCTGAAACCTCAACTAGAACATCCAACCTTTTCTTGTTTCTCTTTGCTACCACTACCATTCTAGGCTTTCTCATGAGGAATATATATTGAAGGTTGATGAGGGCCTGTTGTGCTGTACAACAACCCCCCATTTCATAAAAAACTTTACACAAGATCTTAATATGAAATGGATCCCTTTTAAAATAAACTTAGTTAGAAGTGTGAATAAAACGGTATGTACCTCATCACAAGAAAAATCCTTATTAAAAGGCCCAATGTAAATGAATCATTTTATAAAGCATTTTAAATAAGAACAAAGTGTTCCTTTAGTAAATATTATAAAACCATTCTATATTGCGATAAAGCGATCGAAGATCGCATATCGCAATATCAAAGGAAACACACACAAAAGCGAAACCTCACCCAATTCTCCGATCCGAAAAGGTAATCGCAATCGACAAATCGAGGAAAACAAATGCCAAAGGTACATAAAACAAAGCCCCTTAACTCCTCCGATCCGATAAAGGAATCGGAAAATCGGCCATGTCAATAATAAAAGGATATATGAAAAGGCCTAATCAAATATCCCGATGCGATAAAGGTAATCGCAATCGACAATCCGCAGAGTCACATGACAAAGGGATAAAGATCAAGCCAAATCCCAACTGTTATCTATTAATTGGGCACGCATCTCGAAAGGTAAATATACGTTAAAACAGTTTTCATGCATTATATGGTATCACCTTTCGATAATCGGGGATATTTAAAGCAAGCGCTAAAGCCCTTCCCTTTGACACTCCCGATCGCCGATTTGTGACTTATCGTTGATCGTCAATCGAGGAAATTCGAAGCACGCTTGAATTAATCATTCGACATATGATCGACGAGATGGGCATTTATGATATTATTTACCACGATTGGTAGTTTGGACGGCTATTTAATATTACAGTTAAGGATAGATCCTTTAAAATATTTTATCCATGGTAATCCTTAACTATATTTCATATTATCATACACCAATCAACGTAATTCTATTCATTGTCATATTGGCTTATAGTATCACTATCCCTGTATTACGGTTTGTAACTGTTTGTGCAGAATTCCTCCGAAACCAGAGATCCAGAGAAAATGGGGAAGAAATCAAAGAAGTCCACAACAGCAGCTCCTGCAGCCAAAGATCCAGGACCAAGCAAGAAAGGATTAATCTCATATACGACATGTCTTGGTCTAGGAAATACAAGTTGGGAAAGTATTTATAATCTGATAGAAGCAAAGGAGCCCGAAGAGTTATTAGACAAAGCCACAGCCGATTCAACTAACAAGTCAGAAGGAACTCTTAAGGAATTGGCTTGTTCTTATCTTCACAAGATAGCAGCGTGAGCTAAAATCCTGCCATATACTAATGTGGTAAGATGGGTGGTAGAGAAAATTCTAGTCTCGGACAGAACATTTTGCACATCTGATGGGAGGATATTTGGCTCATTCCAGCCTAAGGATCTCAAGAAAATGTACCACTTACCTCAACTTGAGAAGCGGTACAACAAGGCATTCCTAGAGGCATTTGCAAAGGAAAACGACTCAGAGTCAGCCCCGATAAAGCAATGGAGGCATTTTCCGGAAAAACACAAGCACGAGTCATCGGGTAAGTACTCTGTTGACTCATTGGCTTCCCCTTATTGCTATGCTGGAGCTATGATGTGTAGGATGTGGGGAATGCATGATTCTGCCAAATTCACCATAGAAATAGTCCCCCTAATGGAAGTTGCAATCAATGGTTATGTGATGGATTAGGCAAATATTTTGTCTGATAAATTAGCCACAACAATTTTAGGGTACATAACAAATGCAAATAAAACTACCAAGACCATTCCCCCTTTCTATTATAGTGCTTATATTATGGATACTATTTGCTTTAATTCTGAATATCCGGTACTCGGATGGAAATGGACTGCTTAGGATCCAAACCCAATTCATATTTATCATAATCAGTTATGGAATGCACACTACAAAAATCATCTGTATAGAATTTGCAATGGTTTTATTTTGCCTGTATATTATTCTATTTTCAATAACCCTACCCCCAGGATTTCCTAGGAAGCAGGAATTGACTTGACTGCAGTAGGTAGTTGGTTCGGGGAGGAAAAATTTACCTATATAAGGCTTTTTGGTAGCCTCACTAAACCCCATGTTCTCCCCCTGTATGTGCCTGATAAATTATTACCTCGGGAGTTGGCTTATCAAATAATAGTAGAAGGGACATCCAAAATCCTTAAGGATTCAAAGAAACACATGTTGCCTACATTTCCCTTACGTTGTGGCATTTTCACTTTACATGACTACAAGCATGCCGAGAAAGAGGCAGAAAAGATTCAAATGTTGAATCTTGCCACAATTCCTAACAAGCAATATGATCCAAGACAGGTTGCTTATAACGTCACATTTCAAGCCAAACTTACTAAAGTTGATCATGAAGAGTATGTCTTCGATGATTTATTTGCCTCAGCTGAATCATTATTTCAGGTTAAAGCATTGGCCAGAATCAAGTATGAAGATCAGGGGTTAGAAACGTTCAATAGGCTTAGAGACCAGAGGGTGCAAACTCTGCCTTTAGACCTATTAGCCACAACCCCTACAGTTCAACCATCCAGTCAAATTGAACAAAAGGCTATTGATAAGACTCCTGTAGTGGAAAAGATCTTCGAGAAAGAAAAACCGCCAGAGCAGGAACAGGAACACAGAAAAGGCAGTGAACTCATTGATTTAGACATTCATATTGATCCCAAACTACTTAAAGAATGGCAACAGTTTGACTCAATCATAAGCAATACTGAGAGCCTACAGGAATTTAGTACACCTGAAGTGACAACTAGTCAAAAGACAGCAACTAATACGGTTCTGACTAAAGGAACCAGTAGCCCACCCATGACTCAAAAGGATGCACATATGATTCCAGAGAACCCATCCGATGAAATTGTTCTACATGTAGAGGAAATACCACCCTTGGATGTCTTCTACAGCCCTAAGCATAGGGATGTAATAAGAGACAAAGAAAAAAGAGAAAACTTGATCAATCTTCTCTTTTGCCTGCACAGATGGAGATAACTAATGTGGTATGGAGAAAGGAAGTCGACCCTTCTGAAGATCTTACTAAACTCTCTCAGTATGCTGGAGGATACACAACAGCTACTATGGACAAGGCATCGGAAGTCAACACTTTTCTTAAAGAAAAGGATCAAGCAATCGTTTCATTGGAGACACAGCTACATGAGAAGCAACAGAGGATAGAGCAGTTAGCAGCACAAAAGCAGTCAAATGACCAATTAAACGAGCAATTTCTCAAAGAGAAACAGAGGATAAATCAATATGCAGTTCAGAAGCAAAAGGAACTATCTCAAGCATTGAACCTGCTGAAGTCAATGAATGAACAGTTGAGCAAATCAAAGGATGAACAGATTGCTCAGTTATCACTGCAAATAGAGAGGTTCAAAGGATTTCCTTAAATAGAAGAATTCAAATCAGAGGCTCTCCAAATTACTAAAGCACTATCTAATCAGTTGAGTTTGTTATGTAACAATATTTCTCTAGTTCCTCCCTTCTGCAAAATTTCCTCATCTATGATTGATAAGTCAGTTGATGCAAGACAGAAATTGGACGAGGCAGATGAAACACTAACAGAGTTTCTCTCTTGGCAAGAAACCAAGGAATGACAAGATGCAAATCTACCCCGAATTCTGGAATCACATAAGGAAATCCTATTCCTTGAATGGCAATCTCAACTGATAAAAGCAAAAAGAGCGACATCAAGATGTAGATCAGTTACTAGTAATCTGGTGGAATTGATTAATGATACTCTTTATTTGTTAAATTTAATTTTAGAATGTTCTCCAGGGGAATTGCCATCAGTGAAAGCATTGGAACAGACATGGAAACAGGAGCTGGAAAAGAGGGAAAGATTGATCGTGGGCATTCAAACTTTAACATGGGAAACCTTTTGGTTCTTCCTTGTTAAACCATATAGCCAGAGAACAACAATGAAATGCCTCACCGATGCGATCAGTTACATGATTCCCAAAATTATTGATGCCACATATACTGCCCAGTTACATTCGCACATGAGTCATCCTCCAAAACTGCAACCGATGCTCGCCATATGCCAGCTCAAGCCAAAATATAATCAGCCGAAACAATGAACCATTCTGACCGACTGCAAGCATGCCTATTTCGGGGAGATTTTCACATATATTTGTGATTTAGTTATACCAGCACACAGCATTTTTATTTCATAGTTTGTTAGTTTAGATAGTATTTAAAGACCCTTTCATGTTTTTAGAAAGGGTCCTCAAATTTTGTATTAAGACTTAGATCGGGAGTTGCACTACTATGCTTCCGAAATATATTTTTTTATAAAAACTGGACTTGAATTCTGAGTTTTAATGAAGAGTACTTTTATAGGATATGCACTATTGCTTTTTGTAAAAGTATTTCCAAGTTGAAAGGCGGAATCTGAATGCGATTGATATCAGAGGGGATTCAAATTACATATGGTACTACTATCTATGTCTTTGTTTCGTTCTTTTATATGAATCAATGTTTATTCATTTTGCTATCATTGATATATGTATGTGCTTTCACAGCAGTTCTTTGGCTTATCACTATTGAATGTTTAAGGGTTGTTATTTTTCCTTCATATTTATGTCAATGGTATATAAAGAATAGTGTAATAATGTTTTAATTATTACTTTGTTCAACTACTTGAACAAAGTAATTATCATATGAATGAATATTTTTGTTTATGAGTAGAGTCATCTATATGCCTACTTATTAATAAGAATCATCAAAATTTACACTAAAGAGAAAGATTTCCCGGGATAGATTAGTTATTTATATTGTTGCACTTTTAGAATAAATCATCCATCATTACCATTAGCTATTAGAAAACCAATCACTTATCCATCCCATTTACAAAATCATTGGGAAACTGGTCCCATTATATCCAGTCGGAGCCACCATACCAAACGGAAAAGGAGCTTCCTTTAAGGTCCGGACCGGGTGGTTTTCCCCAATGTTGATTCAGCAATTTTTGAGGCATCAACATTTTTGGCGCTAGAAGGAGGGCATGAACTGTGAATAGCGAGCAAACCCAAATCTACAATCCATTCTTAGAGTAAATATCCCTCCACCTCACCTCCGACTTCTCTCTCGCATGCTGGAACTCCAATTTTCAAGCGAGAAGTAGAGGAGACAACTACCACTGCTCAACCCCAAAATATCTCAAATAAATTAACTCTAGAATCTCCTAAAGTACAGTCTCTAATCCAAAAACTTCAAGGATTCTCAATATCACCACAGAAATCTGAGGTATCTCAAGGAAATGTGACTTCGTAATTCATTCCTTCTCACCCCCTCACCAGACTTCAGAGCGAAAAACTTGGTATAGAACCTACTGAGTTACCTTTACCTAAAAGGAAAAGGGCAAGGAAAAAAACTGAAGGATCTGATAGTGAAACTTTCTCATCATCATCCTCCATTTCATCTTCTCCATTGCAAAGTCAACCATCCACTCCTCCACTCCAAATTGTCGTTCAACAGGGAATTGGAACTTCAACATCTGCCCCCTCCCAACCATCTGGAACCTCATCAGCACTATCATCTATTAGCAGCTCAACAATGGCACAAAATCCATGGAACAATCCTGGTGCAGTCACTATGCCTGCACCTTTGCACCCATTACCAGCTCATCCCGAAAAAATGGTTGCCAAAATTCAATCCAGATGTAGGTATACAGGAGATGAACATATTAACAACTTTATGTTGTCAGTCAACTTAAAAGGAGTTACTGAGGAAGATGTGGTTGTCAGACTTTTCCCTTATACCCTACAAGGATCAGCTGGGTCCTGGTACTTTTCCTTACCATCAAGATCCATTACTAGTTGGAATATTTTTCAAGAACAGTTCTTGACTAAATACGGTGATGACAGATCTGTAGCAACGTTAATCAATGATCTTTCAAATCTTAGAACAGAGTCTAAAGAACCTATAAAAGAGTTCAATTCACAGTTTAATAAACTCTTAAATAAGATCCCGACTACCTCTAAACCTAGTGAACAAGTTAGAAGTGAATGGTATATAACAGCTTTACCTTCAAATATAGCTATCTTTGTAGATAGAGCTGCAAAAACTACTCTAGCTGAAAATATGAAAGAGGCAATTGTTGTGGAAAAATGTATCATCGCCTTAGAAAAGAAAGCTGCTCTTGAAGATAGAAAATCTAAAAAGGTCTCCTTCAAAGATGATTCGAAAAATAAAATGGCTAAAGATCCATATGATATGGAAGGTCTCCAAAAAGTTCTCAAGACTATGTCAAACGAAATGATAGAAATCAAGAAGCAAGTAGCTGAGACTTCAACTAAAAAGCCATTTAAAAACTTTAAGAAGCCAGAATCAAAACCCCCGAATGCTATATCCAATGCAGAGTCAGACCCTGAGGAATATGAAGAAGAAGACATGGTCTTATCATCTGAAGAAACTGAAGAAGAGGTAACTAGAGAATGTCATGGGATGTGGGACCTTATTTTGCCTAATTCTGATACAGAAAATGAACAGGAAGCTTTCCCAGTAATTACTAGGAGTAAAGGCACTCCAGAACCTGTTCAAGTAACTCAAAAGGAAAGGAACACGGGTACCGCTACTAAAGAAAAAGCTCCCAAAAATAAGTCTATAGCCGCACTTTCCCGAAATCAGCCATCAGCTTCAAATCTACCTTCAACATCTAAAACATTAGTAGTTACAGACTCTATGAATTACAACATTATTGAAGACATGAAGAAAATGAAGGCAAATATCACTATGTTTGAACTTAGTAAACTAAAACATCAACGAAAATTGTTGCTTGAGTTAGATGCAGTACCTTATTCTCCTCTCCCAAATGCTGTATTGTCCAAGGCTGCTAATGAAACAGGTAAACCACCTCCTGGTTGAGTAGAAGCTACTGATGCTATTTTAATCGAAGATAGATCAAATTCCCATACTCCTCCTTTTCTCTTGACCTATAAGATTTATAATAGAAATCTGCACAATTGCTTGATAGACTCATGGGCTTCCTCGAATATAATGCCAACTTTAGTTTGTTCTAAACTGAATATCGAACCCCAGAAGTCTGCAATCCATATTGTCCAGTTGGATAGAACCAAGGTCCAGGTATTAGGAGAAATCAACTCAGTTACCATTAGGTTATCAGCTGATCCAAGAGTGGTTCAAAGAATTGATATTTTAATCGCTGATATTCCTGAGTTCTATGGTTTGATTTTAAGTAGAGACTGGTCTGAGAAACTTCATGGTTATATTTCCACCGATTGGTCTCATATGTGGCTACCTTATAAAGGAAAGCCAAATCAGATAAAGATCGATCGGGAGAAACATATGACTCATACTATTACTGAGTTTGAACAAGAAAACCAACCAATAGCATTCAAAAACAACATTCTAGGTAATTACTCATCTGAATCATTCTTTGGCAATTTTACTGCTCAATCATCACCCTTCTCAGTTAATAATTTCACATCTCAAATTGAAAATTTTTCCCAAACAGATACATCAAGGTGTGTTAAAATTGCTGAGGAAAATGTAAATAAAACTGTAGATAAACCTTTGTTTTGGTCATTATATTTTGATGGGTCTAAATCTAATGAAGGTGCAGGAGTAGGATGTATTTTAGTTAGTCCTGAGGGAGAAAAGACCATGTTATCATGCAGATTATAATTTGAATGCACAAACAATACTGCTAGATATGAAGCCTTGATTCAAGGACTTTATAAGGCAATTGGTCTTAAAGTTCAATATTTGAAAGGATTTGGTGGCTCTGAAATTGTTATAAAACAAGTCAGAAATACTATACATTGTCTTTCTAGCCACCTTAAACATTATCAATCTTTGGTACAAGACCTTGTGTCTCATTTTTTAGCATTTAATATCTTTCCCATTCCCAGATCCCAGAATGCAGCAGCATATTTACTAGCCAATGTTGCTTCTAAGCTCCTTCCATTTGAAGACTACAATCCTGATAGATTTTCAGTAGAGTTAATTTTCAGACCATCGATTTTCGATAATGTCACTAACTGGCGAGTGTTCAATCATGATGATGACATTTTAAATTTCTTAACTTCTGATAAGTCCTATGATGATCAAATTATTGATGAAAGTGAGCATGATCTTCAAATGAAAGAAAAACCTGAAGAAAATTCAATACCTAAACCAGTGGTCAAACTTGAAGACCTTTATGACATCAAAGATAGGTTTAAACAGGTTACTAATTCAAAGCTTCAAAGTTCTACTATGAGATTTGAATTAATAAACCTTAGTAATGAAGACAATCCACAAAACATCAATTTAGGATTAGGACTTACTTTAGAAGAATGGATTGCATTTATTAGATTATTGCATAGATATAAAAATGTCTTCACTTGAAAATATGATGATTTGAAAACGTATGATACATCTATCATACAACATACAATTCCGATGCTATCTCAAGAAAAACCAGTACAGCAGAAATTAAGGAAGATTCATCCTAATTTAGAGAGTCAAATAAAAGCTAAATTAAACAAACTCTTGAAAGCTAAGATAATTTTTCCTGTTAGACATTCAAATTGGGTGTCCAACATGGTGCCAGTAAGGAAGAAAAATGGTGACATTAGAATTTGTATTGATTTCAGAAATATTAATAAAGCAAATCAAAAGGATAACTTCCCTTTACCAACAATGGAGCAAACTCTCCATTCAGTAGCTGGTTTTGAATTAATGTCCTTCTTATATGGTTTTTCAGGGTATAACCAAATTTTAGTGCACCCCGATGACAGACTTAAGACTACTTTCAGAACCAAGTGAGGAACTTATGCCTACCAAAAAATGTCTTTCGGATTAATCAATGCTGGAGCCACATTCCAAAGAGCGATGGACATAGCATTCAAAGGTCTAATCAATAAATCAATAGTTGTCTATTTGGATGACATTATTGTTTTCTCTAAGAAAAGATCAAATCACTTGCATGATTTGAAACAAATCTTTGAGCGCTGCAAAAGGTATGGCATTTCCCTCAATCCTAAGAAGTCATTTTTTGCTCTTGACCAAGGTAAGCTCTTGGGCTTCATTGTTTCAAAGGATGGTATTTATATTGATCCAGATAGAATCAAAGAGATTTCTGACATCCCATTTCCACATAATAAAAGAGCAATGCAATCATTTTTAGGTCAAATTAATTTTGTAAAAAGATGTGTTCCAGATTTTTCATAGATTGTTTCACCATTACAAACCATGATTAAGAAGAACTCAGTGTTTAAGTGGGGACATATAGAAAAAGAAGCTTTTGATTCAATTAAGCAAGCAATCATAAATGCTCCTGCATTAAACACTCCTGATTTTTCAAATCATTTCATTCTATATACTCTTGCATCTGATTCATCTTACGCAGCAGTGCTGACACAAATCAACGATCAAAACTTGGAAGCACCAATTTCATTTTATAGTTCAAACCTTCAAGGTGCTAAACTTAATTACTCTGAAGTTGAAAAACAAGCCTTTGTTGTATACAAAGCCATTAAACACTTTAGACCCTTTCTCTTAAAGGCTCACACAAAAGTTATAGTCCCTTTTTCAGCAGTAAGACAATTACTAGTTCAAAGGGAATTGGGAGAAAAAAGGGCAAATTGGGTCACAGCATTACAAGAATATGACTTGGAAATTAAACCAGCAAAGATTGTCAAAGGCCAAGGTTTTTGCAGGTTGTTAGTAGGAGCTTCTAATATTTAGGAACATGAAGGTACAAATGATATTAAAGATATCAATGAGATAAGTACCATTAATCTTGAATCCCAATATGCAAATTTGATATTCTATTTAAAAAATAGATATGCTCCCTCTAATATTTCCTATAAAAACAAGCGTGCCATAAGACTGAAAGCAAAAAAATTCATGATTGTTGATGATGTGTTGTTTAGACGGAATTATGATTCAATTTTGTTAAGATGCTTAGAAAAACCTGAAGCGCAAAAGGTCTTGCAGGAACTACATGATGGTCCGGCAGGAGGACATTTTGGAGTTGATACAACAGCCCAAAAAATCATTCATGCTGGGTATTACTGGCCCACCTTGTTTAGAGACACTCATGAATACATAAGGAAATTCCAAACATGTCAAACTACCAATGGAAGACAAAGGAAGCCAACTTTCCCTTTACAGCCAGTCAACATTGAACAGCCCTTTGAACAATGGGGATTGGATATCATTGGAGAAATCACTCCACATTCATCCAAACAGCATAGGTATATCCTTACAGCTACTGATTACTTTACTAAGTGGGTGGAAGCAATTCCTTTGAAGACAACAAACTCTGAGGCAATCATTGAATTCATAGATCAGTTCATCATTACCAGGTTTGGTGTCCCAAACGCTCTTATTTTTGATAATGCATCTTACTTCTCTGGTAATTCTATACTTGAATTTGCTATCAAAAGAGGATTCAAATTGAAATATTCTGCAAACTACTACCCTCAGGGTAATGGTTTAGCAGAATCTACCAATAAGAATCTTATCAAAATCATTAAGAGAACTACTGAGCAAAATCATAAAAAATGGCATAAATCTTTGATATTTGCACTATGGACAGACCGTATAACACAAAAGGCCTCAATAGGCAGTTCTCCATTTAATCTAGTGTATGGAAAGGAAGTTGTCATACCATCAAACTTAGTACTTCCATCACTAACTTTAGTGCAGTTTATTGAAGAAAATCCCTCATCTTCTATTCAATTCAGACATAATCAGATCCTAAAACTAGAGGAAGAAAGGGAGAAAGCCCGAATTACACATGCAAAGCATCAACAAATTATTAAGTCTTCTTTTGATACAACTTCAATCGACTCAAAACATTTACAGATTGGTGATCTGGTTTTAAAATGGGACAAAGCCCATGAGGATAAAGGAAAACACACTAAGTTTCAGAAAATGTGGCTTGGACCATTCCAAATTAGCGAGAAGATAGGACCATCTACATTCATATTGCAAGATCTATCAAGAAATAGAGATTCTCTTCCTGTCAATGGGCTTATTTTGGAAAAATTCTTCAATTGAGGAGGTAACCCCTTCTCACTTTGTAAATATTTAATTTCCAATTATATTTGTGTGAATAATTAATTATTTTGTCTTAGCAAATAAAGTTGTAAATAGCCTTCTATTGGTCTTTACTATATTGAGAAAGTCACTCAAAAGAAAATAGTTTTAATATTTACTTTTGATAGATGGAAGCCTTGAAGGAAAAGGAAAATTCTAGGAAATTAGGTATAATTGAATTCTGAAAACCCTTTTTATTTTTGTAAAATCTTCTCAAAACTTGAAAATACTGTAAATCATTCTAAAGTTTTAGAAGCCTAAAAATGGTTATCAATACAAAACAAAGACTAATTCAATCTTAGCATCTTTAACTCTCAAAATTGTCATCCATGTTCTCTTAAGGAGAAAATTATTCACCCCATCCATCAAAGTTTATAATTTTTCAGAGTGTAATTCTAAAATATATTTGATATAAAAGATAAGAGGTCTTATCATAAGCCTGCTTACCATGTTCATAGGGGACTAGTTCAACTGACATTACCAACACTGCATACCAAAACAGGGTAATGGCTTATAATTATAAGACAAGGGGTCTCATCACGAGCCAACTTGTTCAGTTAAATTACAACCAGTGAATGGCATTGTCAAAAGCTAGCCACCAAACTAGGATAATGGCTTTTTATCTCACAAAATAAAGAAATAGGAAAAAAAAAATGAAATACAAAAGACGTGGAAACATATCTTTTTGAATTCATTCTTTTAAATTATACCCTAAAATGGATGGAACAATGAATGATTAAATGGTTAAAAGGTAACCCTGCTGAGACTATGGACGTTTGCTGGCAGCAGTGGCTCTACCTATGACAAAGGAGTCATTATACAGGCTAAGTTGAAGAAGTCTTTTGTTTTATCATTATCAACCAAGTAAGGTTTACTTAAAACTTAGAATGTATTTAATTTTGATATGAGAAAGAGATAGCAAAAATAGTCTTCATTATATTCAGAATTTATAGTTACCTAGTTGTATTAGATTTCCTCTATCTATTAAGGTTTTTAGATTAAGAAAGTTAAAGTATTATATTATTTTCTCAGAGATAACTGTTTCTTCTAGTGAATCACTAATTGTTGTGCTGTACAACAACCCCCCATTTCATAAAAAACTTTACACAAGATCTTAATATGAAATGGGTCCCTTTTAAAATAAACTTAGTTAGATGTGTGAATAAAATGGTATGTACCTCATCACAAGAAAAATCCTTATTAAAAGGCCCGATGTAAATGAATCATTTTATAAAGAATTTTAAATCAGAACAAAGTGTTCCTTTAGTAAATATTATAAAACTATTCTATATTGCGATAAAGCGATCGGAGATTGCATATCACAATATCAAAGGAAACACACACAAAAGCGAAACCTCACCCAATTCTCCGATCCGAAAAGGTAATCGCAATCGGAAAATCGAGGAAAACAAATACCAAAGGTACATAAAACAAAGCCCCTTAACTCCTTCGATCTGATAAAGGAATCGGAAAATCAGCCATGTCAATAATAAAAGGATATATGAAAAGGCCTAATCAAAACTCCCGATGCGATAGAGGTAATCGCAATTGGCAATCGACGGAGTCACATGACAAAGGGATAAAGATCAAGCCAAATCCCGACTGCGATCTATTAATTGGGTGCGCATCTCAAAAGGTAAATATACGTTAAAACAGTTTGCATGCATTATATGGTATCACCTTTCGATAATCGGAGATATTTAAAGCAAGCACTAAAGCCCTTCCCTTTGACACTCCCGATCACCGATTTGCGACTTATTGTTGATCGTCAATCGAGGAAATTCGAAGCACGCTTGAATTAATCATTCAGCATATGATCGATGAGATGGGAATTTATGATATTATTTACCATGATTGGCAGTTTGGACGGCTGTTTAATATTACAGTTAAGGATAGATCCTTTAAAAGATTTTATCTATGGTAATCCTTAACTATATTTCATATTATCATACGCCAATCAACGTAATTCTATTCATTGTCATATTGGCTTACAGTATCACTATCCCTGTATTACGATTTGTAACTGTTTGTGCAGAATTCCTCCGAAACCAGAGATCCAGAGAAAATGGGGAAGAAATCAAAGAAGTCCGCAACAATAGCTCCTGCAGCTAAAGATCCAGGACCAAGCAAGAAAGGATTAATCTCAGATACGACATGTCTTGGTCTAGGAAATACAAGCTGGGAAAGTATTTATAATCTGATAGAAGCAGAGGAGCCCGAAGAGTTATCAGAGGAAGCCACAACCGATTCAACTAACAAGTCAGAAGGAACTCTTAAGGAATGGGCTTGTTCTTATCTTCACAGGATAGTAGTGCGAGCTAAAATCCTGCCATATACTAACGTGTTAAGATGGATGGTAGAGAAAATTCCAGTCTCGAACAGAACATTTTGCACATCTGATGGGAGGATATTCAACTCATTCCAGCCTGAGGATCTCAGGAAAATGCACCACTTACCTCAACCTGAGAAGCGGTACAACAAGGCATTCCCAGAGGCATTTGGAAAGGAAACGACTCAGAGTCAGCCTCTATAAAGCAATGGAGGCATTTTCTGGAAAAACACAAGCACGAGTCATGAGGTAAGTACTTTGTTGACTCATTGGCTTCCCCTTATTGCTATGCTAGAGCTATGATGTGTAGGATGTGGGAAATACATGATTCTTCCAAATTCACCATAGAAATGGTTCCCCTAATGGAAGCTGCAATCAATGGTTATGTGATGGATTGGGAAAATATTTTGTCTGATAAATTAGCCACAACAATTTTAGAGTACAGAACAAATGCACATAAAACTACCAGGACCATTTCCCCATTCTATTACAGTGTTTATATTATGGATACTATTTGCTTTAATTCTAAATATCCAGTACTCGGATGGAAATGGACTGCTCAGGATCCAAACCCAATTCATATTTATCATAAGCAGTTATGGAAGGCACACTACAAAAATCATTTGTATATAATTTGCAATGGTTTTATTTTGCCTATATATTATTCTATTTTCAATAAGCCTGCCCCCAGGATTTCCCAAGAAGCAGGAATTGACCTGACTGCAATAGTTAGTTGGTTTGGGGAGAAAAATTTTACCTATATAAGGATTTTTGGTAGCCTCACTAAACCCCATGTTCTCCCCCTATATGTGCCTGATAAATTATTAGCTCGGGAATTGGCTTATCAAATAACAGTAGAAGGGACATCCAGAACCCTTAAGGATTCAAAGAAACACATGTGGCCTACATTTCCCTTACGTTGTGGCATTTTCAATTTACATGACTACAAGCATGCCAAGAAAAAGGTAGAAAAGATTCAAATGTTGAATCTTGCCACAATTGCTAACAGGCAATATGATCCAAGGCAGGTTGCTTATAACGTCACATCTCAAACCAAACTTGCTAAATTTGATCATGAAGAGGATGTCTTCGATGATTTATTTGCCTCAGTTGAATCATTATTTCAGGTTAAAGTATTAGCCAGGATCAAGTATGAAGATCAAGGGTTAGAAACATTCAATAGGCTTAGAGACCAGAGGTTGCTAACTCAGCCTTTAGACCTATTAGCCACAACCCCTACAGTTCAGCCATCCAGTCAAATTGAGCAAAAGGCTACTGATAAGACTCCTGTAGTGGAAAAGATCTTCGAGAAAGAAAAAACACCAGAGCAGGAATAGGAACAGGGAAAAGGCAGTGAACTCATTGATTCAAACATTCATATTGATCCCAAAGTACTTAAAGAATGGCAATAGTTTGACTCAATCATAAGCAATACTGAGAGACTACAGGGATTTAGTACACCTGAAGTGACAACTGGTCAAAAGAAAGCAACTAATACAGTTCCAACTGAAGGAACCAGCGGCCCACCCATGACTCAAAATGATGTAGAGATGATTCCAGAGAACCCATTCGATGAAAATGTTCTATATGTAGAGGAAATACCACCCTTGGATGTCTTCTACAACCTTAAGCATAGGGCTGTAATAAATAGACAAAGCAAAAAGAGAAAACTTGATCAATCTTCTCTTTTGCCTGCACAGATGGAGATAATTAATGTGGTATGGAGAGAGGAAGTCGACCCTTCTGAAGATCTTACTAAACTCTCTCAGTATGCTGGAGCATACACAGCAGCTTCTATGGACAAGGCATCGGAAGTCAACAATTTGCTTAAAGAAAATGATCAAGCAATCATTTCATTGGAGACACAGTTACATGAGAAGCAGTAGAGGATAGAGTAGTTAGAGCAGCGGTTAGTAGCACAGAAGTAGTCAAATGACCAATTAAACAAGCAATTGCTCAAAGAGAAACAGAGGATGGATCAACATGCAGTTTAGAAGCAAAAGGAACTATCTCAAGCATTGAACAAGCTAAAGTCAATGAATGAACAGTTGAGCAAATCAAAGGATGAACAGATTTCTTAGCTATCATTGCAAATAGAGAGGTTCAAAGGATTTCCTCAAATAGAAGAATTCAAATCAGAGGCTCTCCAAATTACTAAAGCACTATCTAATCAGTTGAGTTTGTTATGTAACAATATTTCTCTAGTTCCTCCCTTTTGCGAAATTTCCTCATCTATGATTGATAAGTCAATTCATGCAAGAAGAAATTGGAGCAGGCAGATGAAAAACTAACAGAGTTTCTCTCTTGGCAAGAAACCAAGGAAGGAAAAGATGCAAATCTACCCCGAATTCTGGAATCACATAAGGAAATCCTATTCCTTGAATGGCAATCTCAACTGATGAAAGCAGAAAGGGCGACATCAAGATGTAGATCGGCGACTAGTAATCTGGTGGAATTGATTAATGATACTCTTTATTTGTTAAATTTAATTTTAGAATGTTCTCCAGGGGAATTGCCATCAGTGAAAGCATTGGAACAGACATGGAAATAGGATCTGGAAAAGAGGGAAAGATTGATCGCGGGCATTCAAACTTTAACATGGGAAACCTTTTGGTTTTTCCTTGTTAAACCATATAGCCAGAGAACAACGATGAAATGCCTCACCGATGCGATCAGTTACATGATTCCCGAAATTACTGATGCCACATATACTGCCCAGTTACATTCGCGCATGAGTCATCCTCCAGAATTGCAACCGATGCTCGCCATATGCCAGCTCAAGCCAAAATATAATCAGCCAAAACAATGAACCATTCTGACCGACTGCAAGCATGCCTATTTCAGGGAGATTTTCACATATATTTGTGATTTAGTTATACCATCACACAGCATTTTTATTTCATAGTTTGTTAGTTTAGATAGTATTTAAAGACCCTTTCATGTTTTTAGAAAGGGTCCTCAAATTTTGTATTAAGACTTGGATCGGGAGTTGCACTATTGTGCTTCTGAAATATATTTTTTTATAAAAACTGGACCTAAATTCTGAGTTTTAATGAAGAGTACTTTTATGGGATATGCACTATTGCTTTTTGTAAAAGTATTTCCAAGTTGAAAGGCAGAATCTGAATGCGATTGATATCGGAGGGGATTCAAATTACATATGGTACTACTATCTATGTCTTTGCTTCGTTCTTTTATATGAATCAACGTTTATTCATTTTGCTATCATTGATATATGTATGTGCTTTCATAGTAGTTCTTTGGCTTATCACTATTGAATGTTTAAGGGTTGTTATTTTTCCTTCATATTTATGTCAATGGTATATAAAGAATAGTGTAATAATTTTTTAATTATTACTTTGTTCAACTACTAGAACAAATTAATTATCATATGAATGAATATTTTTGTTTATGAGTAGAGTCATCTATATGCCTACTTATTAATAAGAATCATCAAAAATTACACTAAAGAAAAAGATTTCCAGGGATAGATTAGTTATTTATATTGTTGCACTTTTAGAATAAATCATCCATCATTACCATTGGCTATTAGAAAACCAATCACTTATCCATCCCATTTACAAAATCATTGGGAAATTGGTCCCATTATATCCAGTCGGAGCCACCATACCAAATAGAAAAGGAGCTGCCTTTAAGGTCCAGACCAGGTGGTTTTCCCCGATGTTGATGCAGTGATTTTCGAGGCATCAACCGGGCCCTGCTTAGCTTCCTATTTTTCTTCTTCAATTTTCTGTTCTTCTTATTCCACATACCCAGATGAATCATGGTATTATCATGAATGATTTTCTCCAGCTTGTTTTGCTCTTTTAAAGCTTCATTTTCATTCTGAATATGCCTATTTAAGACCTCCAACTCATAGATTTCTTGCTTAAGTGAGTGAATCATGGTCTCTTGTGATGTAGCTGGCTACTCAGGGTTGGATGAAGTCCCCTGTTCTATTGTTGTATTCTTCTGCTGCAATGACTCAATATAGTCATAAATCTGCTACTGAACAGGGTCAACCCTTGGAGATACTCTTCTTGGACTACTTTCAAAGTTTAGTTTAGGAGAATGTTGTGGACTCTACTCAAATGAGATGTTGTCTTGGGATTGAGTTGGAGTCTCCTCTCCCAAATCTATGAATTGGGCCTCTTTTGTCTTTGTTTTCTTCATTCTGCCCTTAAGCCTAGAGCTTCTCCTCAGACTTTGTGAGCCTATGTTTTCTTCCTCTATGACCTATTTTCTTTTCAATTTTTCTTTCTCTTTCTTGGATTGTTCCTGAAAGTGGACTAATTTCTCAGAGAGTAATTGTTCCTCCTCTGATGAAGGCTCCAGAGTTTTGATAAATTTCCTCAACTTTTCTTTTCATTTTTCCTCTCTATTTTGTTTGCTTTATGATCTCGGTTAGAGTTTCAGAGAGAGGTTCCTCCTCATTGTTTTCTTTGGCTAAACTTGTCGAAGTGTTTTGAATTACAAGATTTGTTCTCCTCCTCCTACTCTTTCTTACTGAACTCCCTTCAAGTAACTTAGGTGGATCTTGGAAAAAGTTCCTGATCAGGAATTTTTCCCATGTGTCTCCTATATCCTTCAAGTAATTTTCAACTAGAATTTTTATGAGACCATGGTGATAAAGGTGAGGTTCTATATCTTCTATTTTCTTCTGAACAGTGGTGGACATCTTCCTTAAGGTATTCAACAGAAATTAAGGGAGATTTATGTTTCGATCCTCAAGAAATTTCATTAACAACCTTATGTGATACATATATATTGAACCATATCTACCCTCACATGTGATAAATTTCTGAATAATCAAGAGCAAACTAATCCATTTATTCTTAGGTGTAGTGATGGGAATTCCTCTTTTGAAAATTGAAATATCCATACCTGGGTTTTGTAGAATGACTTTCCAGCTCTCATCATGGAATTCCTTATTTTTGAACCACCTCTCTCCATCTTTTGGTAGTTCTGTTGTAGCTGCAATGGAAGACTCAGTCACTGAGAACTTTATATCACCGATATCCACTTCTACCCCATCAAAAGATCTTGCAAATGTCTTGGTAACTTCTTTGTGATGGCCATCGAATTTCTTAATAAACTTCAGCCAACCAGCCTTCTTCAACGTCCCTTTCAACTGAGCGTATCCCTCCATAAACTTTACTCCTATGGGTTCTGTTCTTACAATGAGACCCATTATTCTTTCCTCTTCTTTTCTTTCTTGTGTAGAAAACTCTGAAAACGGTGGTAAATATAGTTACAGGGATAGAAATTGAATATCAAAGAACTGTAGAAAAAATGATGGATATGGAAATGTGGGAGGAAAAAAATGATGGATATGAGAATGAAATATGGAGGGTATACGAAGCAGGGAGGTCGTATGCACAGAAAAAGTTTGAAGGATATAAGGACTGGTGCATACGTAGACTGTGTGGAGGCAGAGTATTTCTCATACAGAGAACCAAAAACTAAATGAATAGTCCGAGTGTTTGCATTCATAAGAAGGTTGTGGGAGTAAAGAAAACAAGAAACTTGGTATGAAAAAGAGCCGTATCCAACTAGGTTTAGTTCACATGATTAGTCGTTTAAACAGGTGGAGTAGAGAAGTACAGTGAAGTATGAGTTAAGGTCGGAGAGCAAATCATAAGACCGTTAAGCATTAAATTAGAAGGCATGGTGGAGTAATGACAACAATCAAATTGCATGATGACAAGTCAAGGAGTAGTGATTATTCAAATTATACAACTTATGTTTTTATAATGCTATTTGAAATAGGCTTTTATTCTCACCTCTAGAACCATACATTTCCATTGCTAACCTTTGGTTGTTTGCTTTTTTAGGTGCTTAGGTGCTGATGTATCTTCAAAAGTTGATTTCTCCTTCAGTACCTACATTTGCTTTTTTTATTTTTATTTTTTGGCTAATGATCAAACTGTTATTGTGGAGTCAGATTGGCTACAGAACAGGATTAGCTGCAGAACTAGAATAGCTGCGGAATTAGAATAGCTGCAGAATTAGAGAACAATTGCGAAATGTAACATAGTGAATAAAATATGACTTGGTGAATGATAGAAGATGACTGTGTGGATGAAATATGGCAGAATGGAGATGAAAAGTGGATATGGAAGAAATACTGAAGAAAATTTTATTGATAGAATGTGGTGGTGAAATGGAGTGAAATTTGCAGAAATAAAATGGAATGGAATAAAATAAACCATGAGTTTTCAGAATGCATAACGAAGGACCCTTTTTTTTGGAAAATATAAGGTGTCAGAGTCTTCTGATTTTTCACCTTGTATTTTCTATATAAGAATGCCAATCAGTGATTGGTTTTCAACCTTATACATTTTTATTTTATTTTTTTATGAAAAGAACAAAGATTAAGTTGGTGAAGAATGATTCTTCTTCACCAACTTCATTTCAGAATTATTTTGAAATATCTTGATAAACTCCTCCTTTGAGATTGGATTTTGATAAATCTTCAACCTATGACCATTCATAAGGAGAGGATTTTGATGCTCATCTATGGTTCTGATTCTTACTGCTCCATTACTGAAAACTTTTTCAATCTCATATGGCCCAAGCCAATGAGTTTGAAATTTTCCTTGAAAATCCTTGAAATTTGAATCAAATAGCAATGCCCAATCCCCCTCTTGAAACCTTTTATCCTTGATGTACTTGTCATGCCACTTAGCTCTTTGTTGTTGAACTAGACCAGTCCTATGAACTGCTTCTTTTCTAATTTCATCAAGTTCATTCAACTACTCCAGTCTATGCTTTTGAGCTTCTGATAGATCCATCCCCAACTTAACTACCATCTTAAAAGTTTTGACTTGGAACTCAATGGGGAACAGGACTTGCTTTCCATAAACAAGTTTATAAGGTGTATGTCCTGTTGTGTTCCTCCATGTAGTTCTATAGACCCACAAGGCTTCAAGAAGCCTTTCTACCAATCTCTTCTATGTAGATGCACAGTCTTGGTGAGGATTCCTTCAATTACTTTATTTGTAGACTTCATGTGACCATTTGCTTGTGGATGATAGGGAGTGGATTTCCTATGCTTGATCTTGTACTCTTCCATAAGCCTCTCCATCATTTTGGATGTGAATTGAGATCCCTGATCTGTCACAATTTCTCTTGGAACACCAAAGCGAGTAAAAATATCCTCAAAAAGAAAACTAACTACTGAATTTTCGTTAGCAAAAAGTAATGCTCTGGCTTCTACCCATTTGGTGACATAATCGGTACATACCAATATATATTTTTTTTACTTGGATGGAGGATTAATAGGTCCAATAAAGTCTAAAGCCCATTTTTCAAAGGGTTCGATAAGTACCTAAGGTTGTAATGGCATCTCATTTGAGGGAGCAGGTTTCCCTACCCTTTGGCAGTTGTCGCAACTTCTGACATATTCTTTTGCATCTCTGAATATGGATGGCCAATAATATCCTAAAGAAAGGATTTTATAGGCTATCCTCTTGTCAGCAAAGTTTCCACCGCATGGCTCATCATGACATGCTTTGAGAATATCAAGCATTTCATCTTCCCTAACACATCTTCTAATCATAAGATCTGACCCTGTTTTATAAAATTTGTTAGAGATCCATGAATATCTTGAACTATTTTGAATAATATTTCTTTTCTCTCTAGGAAATAAATGTGAAGGTAACTTCCCTGTAACCAAATAGTTAGCAACATCTGCAAACCAAGGAGTTTGAGTAGTTACTGCAAATAGATATTCATCAGGGAACTTATCCCCAACCGAAGAGTCTTCTTTGATATTCTGAATCCTAGACAAGAAATCAATAACTGTGTTTTGTTTTCCAGGTCTATCTAGCATAGTAATATTGAATTCTTGCAAAAGTAAAAGCCATCTTGTAACTCTGCCATTAGTAATAGGTTTATTCATCAAATATCTAATTGCAGAGTGATCTGTATGAACAAAAGTTTCATAGCCTGTTATATAATGTCTAAACTTGTTAATTGCATGAACAACAGCTAAGAACTCTTTTTCAGTCACAGTATAATTCAACTCAGTGGGAGTCAAATTCTTACTTGTATAGTAAATGGCATAAGGAATCAAATATTTTTGTCCTAATACAGCTCCTAGAGCTGTATCTGAAGCATCTGTAGAAATATGGAAAGGAAGTTTCCAATTTGGTCCTCTTAAGATAGGTGCTTCAGATATTTTTGTTTTCAAGGTTTCAAATGCTAGTTGGCAATCAGGATTCCACTTGAATTCACAATCTTTTGTAAGAAATTTGAAGAGTGGAGATGCTACTTTAGTAAAGTTTTCTATGAACCTTCTGTAATATCCTGTAAATCCTAGAAAACTCCTAACATCTTTTTGGCAATTTGGAATTGGTAACTTAGAGATGACTTCAACTTTAGATTTGTCCACCTTAATCCCATCTCCTGAAATATGATGTCCTAAAACAATACCTTCCGTAAACATCATAAAGCACTTTTCATGGCTTAGTGAAATGTTTGTTTCTTTACATCTTTTAAGGACTTTTTCCAAATTTTCCAAGGTTTCTTCAAATGTGTTACCATAGACTGTAAAATTATCCATATATACCTCTACACAATCATGTATCAGATCAGAAAAAAATCCTAGTACTGCTCTTTGGAATGTTGCGGGTGCATCACATAATCCAAAAGGAAACACTCAGTAGGAAAAAGTTCCCCATGGACAAGTAAATGTGGTCTTATCTTGATCCTCAGGTGCTACCTAAATTTGATTATAACCACTAAAATTGTCCAAAAATGAAAAGTATTTTTTACCTGCTAATGTATCTAAGACCTTATCGATAAAGGGCAAAGGAAAGTGATCCTTCAAGGTTGCTTTATTCAATTCTCTGTAATCAATGCACACCTTCCATTTACCATTCTTTTTAGGCACAATTACCAAAGGAGAAACCCATTGGCTATTTGAGATTGGGTAAATGAAGTTTACATTGAGTAGTTTTTGGAGCTCTTCTTTCACAATCTCCCTAAGATTTGGATTCATTATTCTTTGAGGTTGTCTGATTGGTCTACTATTTTCCTCAATATATATATGATGGATACAAGTCTTAGGGTCAATACCTTTCATATCAATGTACTCCCATGCAAATGCAGCAGAATGATTTTGTAAGATTTTGGTTAGCTTTTCTTGTTGTAATTTCTCCAAGTTTTTGTTTATGTTTAATGTTCTACCTGGAAATTTTCAAATGTAGAGCTACCAAACTCTTCCATAGAATAGAGAGACATCTGCCTAGATGACAAGTATTCTACATTAGATTTTACCTAAAATTGTGCATGATCATATTCTGAAGATGTTTCAAAATTTTCTAATGTGTTCAAAATTTGACTATCTTTACTAATTTATGATATAGTAAAGATAGGCTGAATATCATCCTCATCATCGATCCATTCCTTGTCATCTATTACTGTGATTGCTTTTGCTGGAGGATACAAAGTAAATTTCTTTGTTGAACTACCATCAGAAATATACATGTCACCAGATCTACAACTAATAAAAGCATCAGCTGTGGCCAGCCAAGGTCTACCTAAAATGAGTGGGTGTCCTCCTAGGTTATTCTTGGGAGTTAAAATCATGAAATCAATAGGATATTCCTAAGAATCTAAGGAGACTAAAATGTCTTCTAGAACACCATCTGGTTTAATTACTAATCTGTCTACAAGTTGCAGTAAAGAAGGTTAGGAAGTTTGAGTTGCTCCATAGTCTGTCTACTCATAATGTTTATTGCTGCCCCTAAGTCAATCAATGTGTTTAGAATTTCAATCCCATTTATGTATGTCTTGACAATTGGACTTCCTGGATCCACATATTTCTGCATGGTAATATTTCCCATCATGATATCTGCTATGTTTCCTACCAGGTGAATTCTTTTTGTGTCTCTTGGTTTCCTTCCTAGTCTTTTGATGCTCAACTCCTTTATTGATTTTGCTAGAATAGGAATTTCTCTAATGGCTTGTAACAAAGGAATCTTGATACAAACATTCTTCAATTCATCTAGGAAGTCATAATTGGGCAACAAGATCTATTTTTCTACTCCTCTATCAATTTGTAATCTCTCAGGAAAAGGAGGTGTAGAAGTAGATGCAAGTTGCTCAATTATAGGAGCTGTGTTTATTGATTCTTTTTACTTTACTTTTTGATTGTTTTGGTTTTGAATGGATGTTCCCTCAAAAATTTTATTAAATTTCAGATAATCCTCCTTAGAAGCATATTGTTCTTGAATATCTATAGAAGGTTTTTCCTTTTCTAATATCCTACCAGATCTAAGTTGAACATCATTAAGATCTAGAGGAACAATCATGTAAGTAGGAAATTGTTGTCCTTCTACCATGTAAGCATTCTGAGGGTTTTTATTATTGGGGTTTGGCAATGGTTGGGCTGGTAGTTGATTTGGATTTTGTTGAAATGGAAGTAAGAGTTGAGGATTTTGACTTTGTTGTGGAAGTTGTTGTGGAAATGGCAATGAAAGGTGAGGGCTTTGATTTGGAAGTTGCGGTTGCTGATTTTGCTGCTGATTTTGTGGGGGGAGGATAGCTCTAGTAAGATGGAGGATATTGATAATATTGAGGAAATCTCCCATAAGTATTTTGTACCCCTTGTGCCCATGGTTTATATTGATACTGATTTTGAGGTTGAGGCCAAGGCTGTTGCCAAGAATTCTAGTTTGGTGGGGGCTGAAAATTCATTGGATTGTTAAATCCTTGATTTTGTGGCCCTTGCCAAGGTCTTCTTGCAACAAAACAAAGAGGCTCTACAGAATTTGGGACTGGTTCCTCTTGAATGATAGCCTTAAGACCTGGGATTGAAGGACAATCCTTGGTCTCATGACTTTCTGAACAGATCATACAAGTTTCTACAATTTTTGCATCTAGGGGGCATTTCCTTAGAGCATGTTTCTTTCTGCATTTTGGACAAAAGATGGCTAAAGCATCAACTTCTGTTTTTTGCTCGTTTTGGATTTTGAGGGTGTCTAGCTGCTCACTAAGGCTCCCTAAAATATCAGTTTTGAACTCATCAAGTATATTTCCAATTTTTGCCCTACTTGCAGATCCGGTTGCAGATTTGTTTGCTCTAACAAGAGAAGGATCTCTTGGTCCTTTCCCAGTTTTAGATTTCCCCCCTTGAGAGATGGACACATGGTTCTGCTATGTCACTTAATGGAAGTTGAGAGATGTCTCCCTTCCCCATCATGTTAAGGATATCTATCCATTCATCTCTAATGGGCTTCAACAAAAGAGATTTCAAAGTTTCTTAATCTAAATTGTTCATTTTAGCTTTTTTCAAATTGTAGTTAAACCTCTCAAGCAAATCTTCTAAGTTTTCATCTTCCTTTTTCATCATTTTGAATACTTCATCCTTACGATTGGTCGACATACAATAATCCAAGTATCTATCCAAAAATGCCTGTTTCATATCATTCCAAGTTCTAATGGATTGAGTGCCTAACTCCATAAACCATTTCAAAGCAACCCCTTTCAGTGTTGAAGGGAACAATTTGAGTTTTTGAGAGTCTTCTAGATAGTCATAAGTTCGGCATAAGACTTCAAACTCAAATAGAAATGTTTCAGGATCCTCACTTCTCAACCCATAAAAGTTTGGGAGGACAGATGGTGAAATGTTTTTCATTGTTGTATGTGTTTCATCATCTACTATAGGGAATCCAAATGAGTTATCTCCTTCCCTATTTGCTATGCCTCCTCGGTTATTACCTCCATTATTACCTCTACCTCCTCCATTGTTTCCTCTACCTCTACCTCTACCCCCTCCAAATAATGAGAATTCTCCATCTTTTTCTTCTTCTACCATTATAGTTTCTTCAGAATCTTCTGGTTCTTCTATGAATGGATTATGGTAGAGAGTTTCTACTTCTTCCTCTTCACTGGGTATTCTTACTTCCTCAATTACAATAGGTTCTCCTATGGAGGTGAAAAAGGTCTTCTCTCCTCGGGTTTTTTGAGATGATGTAGGAGAATCTTTTGCTTGGATTTCTGCCTCTGGAATTCCAAGAATTCTAGGGCTAGGAGTATGAGTTTGGGATGGAGATATGTCTTTTCTAACTCTTGGTGGAGTTGTGGCAATCGAACCTCTGCCCCTAGCTATAAATCTACCCCTAGAGTCTCGTTCTCTATGCATGTCATTGCTTTGTTTTGTTGTTTTTGAATTTTTTTCTCTTTCTTTTAATTGGAATAACAATTCTTTTTTTAAACCTCGAGATCACACGAAGTGCAGGAGGAGAGCATACTCAAGAAATTATTACTCTTTTTTTTTTTATGAATATAAGAGATAGGCTACCTACTTACACTTCCCTGGAAACAGCGCCAAAATGTCTAGTCAATTTAGTGTCCTAAATTACATAAATTATCAATCCGGGGTCGTAAACTAATGAAGTGTAGTGCACTATGTTAGGACCCTACATTGTCCCTTTTTGACCATATATTTTGCTATTATGTCATCCTTTTCCAACCTATATTTAAAGTCCATGTTATCGCTTTAATCCATTTTTCCAAAGGTATACAATATTTCTTCTCATTACTATACGTTTAATTTATTTTACATATAATTACATTACCTTCATAGTTAATTGTTGAATCGGATAGTTGCTGAAACAGTTATCATTGCAGTCTACGTTGCTGAAACAGCAGTGATTTGCATTTTAGATTCGACAACAACATAAGAAGATCATCGAAGGAGCTGCTACACTAGCTGTAATGACCACATTCCAAAGTCAACATTACCATAACCATTGTAACAACATTTTGTTAATGGGAAAACTGATTACCCTATTTTGGCATATTGGGTTAAAGATAGGACTTACAATGTAATCAATTGTAATAGATGTCTCCTCTTTAAAAAGAGGAGACATCTACATTAGAAGGGGGACGGACAGACTGTGGGAAGGTCTAGCTGAAGGAAAAGAACTGGAATCTTTTTGTAACATGACATATTGATAGATGAATAAAATACTGTTTTGAACATTCCTTTCTAGTTCATGTTTCCTGGGGAATCTTGTGAGAAGGACAGGGCCCACCTTCATCACACGATTCACCCATTACATTTCTACAGTGTGTTAAGTGTGTTTTCTATCCATACCTTGTTAAATTTCTATTTACTGAATGTTGCTTATGCGTTATTGCTAAAGTCTGTTTTTTTTTCAATTGATTGCTGCATTACTTTCTCGAATTCATCTACAGTTAATCTGTGAGTGCTTTATTGGAAATTGAGTTTACAGAGTGAGTTGGCAAGCATGGTAATCAGAAACAGGTGCTAAAGATTCCTACTTGGGGTGCCGACCAGTCTGTCAACCCCAGCGGCAAATGAAACCCAATTTAAGGGAAATTGTTAAAGAAGAACTTCAAAAATTGCTTAATGCAGGGTTTATATACCCCATATCTGACAGTGAATGGGTTTCTCCATTGGTGATAGTACCTAAGAAAAATGGGAAATGGAGAGTATGTGTAGATTATAGAGCCTTAAACAAAGCCACTCAAAAAGATCATTTCCCCTTGCCATTCATTGATCAAGTTCTAGACAGTTTGTCAGGGAGGAGATTCTTTTCCTTTTTAGATGGTTTTAGTGGATATAACCAAATCAAAATTTCACCCCAAGACCAAGACAAGACCACCTTTACTAGTCCCTAGGGAACTTTTGCTTATAGAGTTCTCCCATTCGGACTATGTAATGCTCCAACAACGTTTCAAAGAGTAGTGATAGGAATCTTTTATGATATGCTTAATGACTCTATGGAGATATTTATGGATGACTTTACCCCTTATGGTGTGACTTTTGAAGATGCATTACAAAACCTTGAGAAAGTACTTAAACGTTGTGTACAAGCTCACCTTTCCCTAAGTACTGAAAAATGTCATATGATGATGAATGAAGGAATTGTACTTGGACACTTCATTTCATTTCAAGGGATTCAGGTAGATCCATCCAAAGTATAGGTAATTCAGACCCTTCCTATCCCTAGAACACAAACTGATGTAAGAAGTTTTTTAGGACATGCTGGATACTACAGAAGATTTATCAAAAAAATTTCTAAAATAGCTTCTCCTTTGTTTGTGTTACTTATGAAAAATGTTGAATTTAAGTGGACTGATCTTTGCCAGAAAGCATTTGATGAACTCAAGCATCAGTTGTCTACAGCTCCTATTCTAAGGGGACCTGATTGGGCACTTCCCTTTCATATATCCTCTGATGCTTCAGATACTGCAATTAGAGCTGCCTTGGGACAAGAAGAAAACCATCTTCCTTATGCTATCTATTTCATTAGTAAGAATATGACCCCTGCTGAGCTTAATTACACAGTTACTGAAAAGGAATTTTTAGCAGTCATTTATGTTATTAATAAATTTCGACATTACATTACTGGTTACCCTACTTTTGTTCATACTGACCATTCGGCTATTAAGTATTTAATGAACAAATCTGTCACAAATGCTCGAGTTACCAGGTGGTTATTGTTATTACAAGAATTTGATATTACGATTGTAGATCGACCAGGTAAATAAAATGTAGTTGTTGATTTCCTTTCTCGTTTAAAAGCTGATGATAATACTCCAGTGGATGATTCCTTTCCTGATGAGTATTTATTTGCAGTATCTGCTCACTCACCTTGGTATGCAGACATTGCCAACTATCTGGTTGTAGGAAAGTTACCATCACACCTATCACATCGGGAGAAAAGAAAGATCATTCAACAAAGTGCTTGGTATAGCTGGATAAGTGGGTGTCTTTTCCATACAGGACTTGATCATGAAATCCAAAAATGCATTAGAGAAGATGAGGTTTATGATATACTGAAGGCTTGTCATGATGGCCCTTGCGGAGGGCATTTTGCTGATAAGAGAATAGAACATCAAATTCTCAGAATGGGTTATTATTGGCCCTCACTTTTCAAGGATGCGAAGAAATATGTTCGGGCCTGCGATAGCTGTCAGAGAATAGGTCAACCTAATCATATAGATGAAATTCCATTGAATCCCCAAGTAATACTTGAACCCTTTGAAAGATGGGCTCGAGACTTTATAGGACCCATCAATCCTCCATCCAGTCAAATATTTTACGTATTGGTTTGTACAGATTATATGACTAAATGGGTGGAAGCTAAGGCACTCATTAGAGCTAATGAAGAATTTGTTTTAACCTTTCTATTTGAAGAAATCTTTGTTAGATTTGGAGTGCCTAGAGAGCTAGTTACAGATGGAGGACCTCATTTCAACTCTCATGGTTTTAAAGCCACGCTTCAAAAATATCATATTCATCATAAAATGACTACACCTTACCACCCCCAAGCCAATGGACAGATGGAAAGTACAAACAAAGTCATAGAAGCCATTTTAACAAAAACACTGAAGGAAAATAGGAAGGATTGGTCTCAAAGGCTGCCTAAAGCATTATGGGCTTACAAAACTACCTGGAGGAACACTACATGATTTTCTCCCTATGAATTGGTTTATGTTAAAAGTGTTATTTTTCCTGTGGAATTTGAAATTAAAACCTTAAGAACTACTTTAGCTGTTAACCTTGATTTGATTGATGCACAGACAGCCAGGTTGCAGCAGCTTCAGGAATTGGATGAAAAGAGGTTAGATGCCATCCATCAAACAACTATGATTCAACAACAAAGAACTAGGTGGCATGATAAAACTATTAAGCATAAGCAGTTCCAAAAAGGTAATTGGGCTTTATTGTACAATTCTCGATTTGAAAATTTTCAAGGGAAATTACAAACAAGATGGCTGGGACCTTACGAAATAGATACTATTTTTCCCAATGGAACAGTAAGGCTCCTAACAATTGATGATTCTAGAACACCATTATTAGTAAATGGGTATCGGCTTCATCTATACCAGCAGCCCATTTCTAAAGAGGATTTTAAGGCCACCTGCATGGCAGACTTACATTATATCTTTTTGGGGGAGCCTGCTGCCCCTCATTGCATTTAATTTCTGCATTGTACTTTTTAGCATTAGATTAGATTTCTTAACTAATAATCCCTGTCAAGGGTTGGCATGTTACAATTGATTATTTTGTAGATCTCAGATGTAGGAGAGGCTGGTTGAAAAGAACAATCTTATTGCAAGTGGATTTAAGCTTCATTCTGTGAAGCATTGTCATCTCATTCCAATTCACAATTCATTCCCCCATTTTGATCATTTTTTCCTTTTTCCCCTCCCTACGTCCCCCATTATTTTTCAGCAACATCTTTCCCATTTTTATCATTAATGAAATAAGTATTTTTTCAGCAACATTTTCTCTATTTCTCCCATTTACAGCAACATTTTTCCTTATTTTCTCTGTTGTTGAAACACCATCTTCCATCCATTTTCCTGTTGCTGCAACACCAACCTTTCCCCATTTTCCCTATGGCTGAAACACCAACCTTTACCCATTTTCCCCGTTGCTGAAACACCATTTCTTCTCAAGGAATTATCATACATTACTTCCCGTTGTGAGAATCACCTCTTTCATTATTTTTATAACTTTGTTCTTTCACTGCCTTCTCCTATGATTATACATGCCTTTCATATAATTACCCTCATATTTCAAAACCCTCTTCCATAACCATTGATGATCTATTCGCAACATATACTATATTTTCCGAATATCAATCAAAGGTAAACATGAGGTATGTGATTATTATGTGTAAATATTATTAAACTATAATTAAATGAGAAGAATATGACATTATTACCACAATCCCCGTATATTTAAAGTCATTATTTCAGTCGTAGTTGGGGGGAATACCAAAATTACATGCCATCATTTCACAGCAAGCCAATCACCGTCGTTTTTTACCCACGATTACGTCTTATCACCCCGTCTCTGTCCTGTTATTCCATTATCTCATTTGCAAAATTTACTTTGTCTGGGGCGTAGTAACTCGGTTTGTGACTGTGCATTTTACTGAAGCTGGTAACTATGGGAGGGCCTGCTATTCGACATGAGCCTGGCTCGATAGCTCTACTAGAATTACACCCAGAAGTGTATCAGATTTTTCAGCGGGCAGGCTGGGTAGACTATTTTCAGAGACTTCAAGCATTCGATCCACAACAAGTCCTTGAATTTGCATGTAATTTACGGGATGGCTACTCTATTGTCCAAGGAGTTCAAATTCCGGTGTCAGAATATGATATAACATAGGTTTCAGGTCTACCGGTCACTAGCACTCGATGGTTTACTCATAAACACATCATTTTGAATGCACAGCAAGACTTTCTTATGCCAGGAGAGCAGGTCGAGCCCAAAGGCAGGGGTGTCACACTTCATTCATTACCACCTCCATGGCCGACGATTGCTGAATTCATCAAGCACTATCTCACCTGCGAAGGTCGCTACCAGGTAGTCTATCAGCATGATTTTTTCTTTTTAAATCATTTGAGACATGGTCGACTATTGAATATGTCGTATTATCTACTTGGGTGTCTAAAGAATATGTCACATTACTGTAGGCATGCAAAATACCCACTCATTTCCTTCACCCATCATCGTCTTGTCCAGCTATTAATTCAGAGGGGTTTGGCTCAACAGAATCCTCCCCCTCTTAACAACCCACCCCTAGAACCTCAAGAAGCTGTTGAAATTCCTCAAGCAGCAGCTGAAATTCCCCAAGAAGTTGCTGAAATTCCTCAAGCAGTAGCTGAAATTCCCCAAGAAGCCGTTGAAATTCCTGAAGTTCCTCAACCAGCTCCTAAAATTCCTCAAAAAACTCCTGGAATCCCTCAGCAAGCTGAAAATCCTTCCGAAAAGCAACCAGGGAGCATTCCTGATCCCCTAGAAATCCCACCAGCCGCATCAGCCAAGCCAATTGACCCTTCCACCACATCAACTCCATCCCATAATTTAGCAGAATCATCTAGTCCCACTGTCCACATTCCTAGTGATGATTCTGAAGATAACCTTCCCATTGCTATGCTAAAAAGAAAAAGGCAAGATAAGGCTGCTTCTCTACCAAAAAGATGAACGAGGGCCTCAACCAAAGAAGCCACCATCTCTGATGACCCTCCCCCTCTAAAAAAACCCACTCATAAATGAAAAATCACTACTCTCCTTGCCTTTTTACCCCGAAGACATATGAGGGCATCAACTGAAGCAACAACTGTTGCTACCATCCTAAATTCCTCACCTATTGGTCTAAAACTCCATACCCCACCACAGTCCCAAGTCCCTGAATCTTTACCTGTCTCACCCTCAAGCACTGAAATGCAAGACGCCCAGGATTTTGTGACATCATTTCTTTCAGAAAATGTAGCTGCCACACAAGAACTAGCTATTGATTCAACAACTGCCACACAAGAACCAGCTACTGATCCACCAAATTTAGATACCCAAGATGTTGTACAGCATGTAGCTGCCCCACAAGAACCAGCTACTGATTCAGCAGCTGCCACACAAGAACCACCTGCTGATGAACAGAAAACAGACAACCAAGATGTTGTACAGCATGCAACTGCCCCACAAGAACCAGCTACTGATTCAGTGGCTTCCACACAAGAACCACCTGCTGATGAACAAAAAACAGACGACCAAGATGTTGTACAATGTGTATCTGCCCCACAAGAACTAGCTACTGATTCAATAGCTGCCACACAAGAACCACCTGCTGATGAACCAAACATAGACGACTAGGATGTTGCACGACACGTAGCTGTTACACAAGAACCAGCCACTGATTTAGCAGCTGCCACACAAGAACCACCTGCTGATATGCAAAATCTGGATGCTCAAGATGCTGCAAATAATGTAGCTGCTACAGAACCAGCTACTGATTCAGCAGTTGCCACACAAGAACCACCTGCTGATGCTGCAAACGATGTAGCTGCTACGAAACAAGAAACCACTCATTCACTAGAATCAACTACTGAGATTGTGACTGCTACACAAAAACCAGTCACCTTGGCTTCCCTTCTACAGGAAAAAGAGTTTCTAAAATCAGAACTCGAAGCGTATAAGTAGGAATTAATAACGGCAAGGGAAGCCTATGACAGAGATCTTAATTTGTACTCTTTAGCTCATGCAGCATCCGTAGCACAGAAGAGTACAGAGAAAGACCAGTATAACGAATATATGTGCAGCCAATGTGGTAATATTTATCATCAAGCTGGTTATAAAATAGTTGAAATTCCACTGCCTGGAGCCACCCCTGCATCTACTTCTGCTGCAATTAAAGAGGAACACCCTGCTGTCACACAAGAACCAGCAGGGCCTTCAAAAATTTTTGAAAAAGAGGTTAAACCACAAATACCTCGGCCTATTGTGATTGTTAAAACTGAAAGTCCTATACCTCGGTCTACAAAAACTGTGTTTACTCAGACTGAACCTCGGCCTACAAAGATTGTCTTCACTCAGACCAACAGCACTCAAGCACAAATGGCTAAATGGAAGAAAGAATATGTTATGTCGCAAGATAGGATCTTGCAGGAGCATAAATCATTGTGGAAAAATCATATATATTCAAACTGGGAAGTTTTGGAACAGGTTTTCCAACACTCTAGTGCCCAGAACAAGGAGAATAAACAACTAAAAACTAGATTGCTTCTCATGTTTGATTTGGTTCAAAGGTTACTGGCCACCAGGAAACCATCCTCCAATTACTCTCTTTTTCTTGCAAAACGCTTAGCGTTCTTTCAAATAAAGGCAATTAGAGATGGGAGACCTCATGAGGTATATGCACCTGAACAGTTTGTGAAAACTTTCACAGAAGCATCTACCAGCGAACAAAATTTACTCTGTGAATTGTATCTTCATAATGAAGCCATCCTTGAGGATAGAAAGCTCAATCTAAACCCTTTGGTTGGTGATATTCAGATCAGGGCCTTTGTCTCTTTCCTTGCTAATCAGCTCACGTGGCAAAATGCCTTTCTTTCAGCAAGGCATAATGAAGATAATCATCTTCTGTGGATTCGATCCGAGCCACAGAATTTTGCCATTTTTGTTGCAGAATGTCGTCAGTTTTTGAAAGAACCAGGAATGAGTGAACACATCAGACAGTTACAAGCATCAGTGTTAAAAGACTGCCAACATTATGTTAGAGCTAAGGGAGCTCTTTCCTTACAAGCAAACAATTTATTTTGGCAATAGTCTTCTAAGGAGAGGCATGAGTATCATCCCTTTAGTCCTCTCAATGATGAAGCAACAATTTCACGAGTACCTGACTATGTCAAATGTGTTCAGCAGGGTGCCAAAAAATGGGTAGGATATCATTTTCATTTTCCTCTTCTATGGATGCCAGCACAAGAATATAGGGCTCATTACAGGTTGTCCAAAAAGGAGGAAGCAGCAGCATGGCAGAGATTACAGAATGTTTATGGCTTCAGAGATCTCGCTGACAACACTTTCTATACTTACTGCCTAAGTAATTTGCACTACAAGGCCCAGTACTCGAACTCAAATTCAGAGTAAAAGTTGCATGAGGACATGCAACCCTTTCAGTTGGAGGGGATGTTAGGACCCTACATTGTCCCTTTTTGACCATATATTTTGCTATTATGTCATCCTTTTCCAACCTATATTTAAAGTCCATGTTATTGCTTTAATCCATTTTTCCAAAGGTATACAATATTTCTTCTCATTACTATACGTTTAATTTATTTTACATATAATTACATTACCTTCATAGTTAATTGTTGAATTGGATAGTTGCTGAAACAGTTATCATTGCAGTCTACATTGCTGAAACAGCCTGGAGACTGCAGGGTTATCATTACAGGTTATGTTGCTGAAACAGTTAGAACAATGCGCAAATCCCGTTGCTGAAACAACCGTGATTTGCATTCTAGATTCGACAGCAACAGAAGAAGATCATCGAAGGAGTTGCTACACTGGCTGTAACGACCACATTCCAAAGTCAGCATTACCATAACCATTGTAACAACATTTTGTTAATGGGAAAACTGATTACCCTATTTTGGCATATTGGGTTAAAGATAGGACTTACAATGTAATCAATTGTAATAGATGTATCCTCTTTAAAAAGAGGAGACATCTACATTAGAAGGGGGACGGACAGACTGCGGGAAGGTCTAGCTGAAGGAAAAGAACTGGACTCTTTTTGTAACATGACATATTTATAGATGAATAAAATATTGTTCCGAACATTCCTTTCTAGTTCCTATTTCCTGGGGAATCTTGTGAGAAGGACAGGGCCGACCTTCATCACAAGATTCACCCATTACATTTCTGCACTGTGTTAAGTGTTTTTTCTATCCATACCTTGTTAAAGTTCTATTTACTGAATGTTGCTTATGCGTTATTGCTTAACTATGTTTTTTTTTCCAATTGATTGTTGCATTACTTTCTCGAATTCATCTACAGTTAATCTGTGAGTGCTTTATTGGCAATTGAGTTTACAAAGTGATTTAGCAAGCATGGTAATCAAAAACAGGTGGTGAAGATACCTGCTTGGGGAATAGGGTCCTGTTCTCTGTTACAGCATAGCTAGTGCTTCCTTTGCAAATTGATTCCTTTCATTAGATTGCTCTTTTTAATGAAATCGAGCATTCTTTGATAATTGTTTACAATAGATTGTTTTGATGTAACTCAAAGTAGAGCTTCAGTTTGCTTGGAGCAAGGTGTGACTAGTATATTTATTATTACAACTTTTACTGCTTTTGAGATTGAGCACATACAGTGTGTAGTTGCCTTTGAAATACATAGACTTCCCTGGGTTGAAAATTTATGTAGCACTTAGTTGTTTGAATTAAAAAACAATTAAAGTGACCAACACACTATATTTGTTAAATAACCCTTTCTTACCTCACTATTTTCAAGTTTATGTTTGTTTTGGGGTTTTTTTCTTTTGATTCCTAAAGTTCTGCAATGTAGTTGAAATTTTAATCTACCGCTGACAAAAACCTACAAAAGTGAAGTGAGAGTCTAAAAGTGTTGTTTTAGGCCAAGTTTGGAAGTGAGGTTTTCAAAACAAGAAAGTGAAAAACAAAGCTTATCTTTTTGCTATTGTAATGGTTTCCAAAATATGAGCTGAAAAGACTCTTAAAACTATTGTCTACTTAATTACAAAACCAAAACTTAAGTGAGAAAATGGAATTGCAGCTATCCATAACAAACTGAGAATGAAATACTGAAAGCAAAACTAATTTTGTTGTCTAGTCTACTTGCAAAATTAAAATCTTAGTGAGCTACTGAAATTAAACTAAAGGAAAGAAACAAGAATGAAACTACAACTATTCTATTTGTGAAAGAAAAACTAAATGAAGTATTGTTATCACTCTGCTATATAATTTAGGGAGAAATTAACTCCTTGTGATAACAACATTTGAGAGATTCCATTCTCCATCATTCTAAAAGAAGTAAACATGAAAATGCAAGGAAAAATGCAGTCATTAGTAAGGAATTTTACCACTTAGTCTTAGGTTCAACCATCAACGAAGGGCTTTTGGAAATATCTCTTCAAATCATGAGTTACTTAAATTGACAAGTAAATGGCATTAAGCTATCTAACTCTAAACTATTGAACAACAAGCAATCTCATTTATAAACACAAAATTTCGCCATTTAGTTTGAATATTAATCATCAACGAAAGGCTCTGGAAATATTTTCTTATACCATGAGTGACTACACTAAGAAGGAAAAGGTATTGAACAACAAGAAATCTCGTTCATAAACTCCATATTTCACCAGTTAGTTTGAGGATAAACCATCAACGAAAGGCTTTGGAAATATTCATCTATGAAATGAGTGACTATCCTAATAAGAAAAAGGCATGAAACAACTTAAATTTAAAAACTAAAAACTAAGGAACAACAAAAGAAATAAGTCAACAATTTAAAAGCTACAGTTAAAAGCTAGAGAATAAGGGAAACTAAAGAACTACTTCTACATTGGAATGCACCTATCTGAGTTAGTGGAAACAGATGACAAAAGTTGCAATGAACATGATGTTAGAAACGATTATGAACATAATAAAAACACAAATAAATGTACAGTTGAACGAAGGAAGACAACAAATGAAAAATGTACAGAAATGAAAAGTAACCTCGACCACGCAGGGGCCCTCTGCAAGGTCTAGGACTAGCAACGCAGAATCACTTCACACGCTTCAGGTATCCATAGAAAAAAACAGAGTTTTTATATTTTAAAACAGAGCAATGAGTGTCTCAAACTACAAGCGGAAATTGCACTATTACATCATCAAAAACATTAACTAGTTCTGCGTTTCAAACTCTAACATTTATAGGAAAAATTCACAATTGTTTTGAGAGAGAAGTCTTCTACAGCGGACACATGAACAGGTAGTGTATCCAAAGATTTAGTCTTCGGTTGGCTTGAAAAGTAAATCTCCGAATAGTGGATGTTAGATATTAGTTACACAGGAGGAAAACGACATCCTCAGCTTCAGGAACCTGCCTCGGATTCATTTACTAGAAAACGTGCAAAAAGAGAGTTCTAGTTTTTGTGGGTATTCTCCATTGACTCCCCTTTGACCGGGGTCTTTCTCATAGACTTTGATCAAATGGATAGGACACCATCCATGTACTGACATTTTCCCAGCTACCCATATGGTTCGTTTCTTCTCTTGACACCTGCAACCTGCAAAAGTATGGAGATGGTTGTGGAATGGCCGGTTAGCTGCGGAATGTGGCTACGTTCCATAGCTGAAAAAAAAGCCTATCCAAATAACACACATAATAATATGATTTGAAAATCACTAAAATTCACTCCTGGAGGAAACATGCAATGGTTTTTGATGGTTTAGGATGCATTGGCATGGGAAAACAAAGGAGGAAAGATGAAGAAATTGCTTAAGAAAGAGGCAGTTTTGGAACTCAACAGCATACATTAAGCTTTTGACTACTAATGCATATGGAAATTTAGACATATAAGCCATCTCTTCCTAAGTCTTGGGACACATCTCCTTAGTTTTAAATGGCTAGCCAAAGGTGTAGTAACTGGTTTTGCATTTTGCATATTAAATATTTTCAACACCTTTTGTATGTACTCACTTTGAGACAATGTTAATTTGCGATTTTTCCTGTCTCTAGTTATTCTCATACCAAGGATTTGTTATGCAGCACCCAAATCCTTCATTGCAAATGAATTTGCCAATTTTCCTTTAAGCACATTTATTTCTTGCATGTTAAAACCTGCAACAAGCATGTCATCTACATACAATAACAATATAATATAGTTTCCATCATTTTTCCTTTTGAGATAAACACAATGATCAGAGTGACATCTAGTATAACCTTGTTCAGACATAAATCTGTCAAATTTTAGATACCACTACCTTAGAGCCTTCTTTAAGCCATACAATCTCTTCTTCAACCTTCACATTAGTTTCTCCTTCCCTTTGACCTCATATCCTTGTGGTTGCTACATATAGATCTCTTCCTCCAAATCCCCATGGAGAAAGGTCGTCTTTACATCTAACTGCTCAAGATGCAAATATTTTGTTGCTACTAGACTTAAAATAATTTTGATTAAAGTCATTTTAACAACAGGAGAAAATATCTCATCAAAATCTATACCTTTTTTTGTGCAAACCCCTTCACCACAAGTCTAGCTTTATACCTTTTTCTACCTCCATCTTCTTCCTTCAACCTGTAAACCCATTTATTCTGCAATGTTGTTTTACCTACAAACAACCTAACTAAGTCCAAAGTCTAGTTATGTACCAAGGATTCCATCTCTTCCTTCATGGCTAGGTCCCACTTCTTCCTGGTTTCTACCTACACTACTTCTTCATAACATTCTGGTTCACCAGAATCAATGAACAATACAATATAATGAATGAAAGTACCGTTCAGAGGGTCTACTTATCCTGGTAGATCTTCTAACACCACTTTCAAGTGTTTGAGGTGCCTATTGTTGTTGTGGTTGTTATTGTTGTTCTGGCTATTGATCATTATGATTTTTAGGTACCTTTACTTTTTCTCTGATCTCATCAAGCACTGTGTATTCTATTTTTTCTTTTTCTTGTTTCTTTTCCTGCATGTGATCCCTATACAAAACCTTTTCATTGCATATGTCATCTCTGCTCCTAATGATTTTGTGGTTTCAATAATCATAAAAGCGATAACCAAAATCATTAACACCATATTCAATAAAGGTACATTTCTTTGATTTTGCCTCAAGATTTGTTTTATTTTCTTTATTAATGTGGACAAAGGCTTCACAACCAAAAGTCTTTAAAAATGAGTAGTTTACATTTTTTCCTGTCCATGCCTCCTCTAGAATACCACCATCCAAGGAACTTGAAGGCCCTTTCTTTATTATATTAACAACAATATCTACAACATCTACCCAAAATTGTAAAGGCAATCATGCATGCAATCTGATGCACCTTGCACGCTCCATGATTGTCATGTTCATCATTTCTGACACACCATTTTCTTGTGGTATTCCTGGAACTATCTTCTCTCTGTGAATTCCATGCTCTAAACAATGCTTATCAAACTCTTTGCTGCAATATTCTCCTCCATTGTCTGATCTGAGACACTTCAACCTTTTTCCTGTTTCATTCTCAACCAAATCTTTCCATTTCTTGAAAGTATCAAATACATCAGATTTATTTCGAATACAATAAATCCAGGTTTTTCTGGTTGTATCATCAATAAAAGTAACATAATAGCGAGAGCCACCAAGAGATGATATTTGAGTAGGTCCCCATACATTTGTATGCACAAGCTCTAATTTTTCACTCTTCTTTTCTTTCCCAACTTTGAGGAATCTGACTCTTTTTTGTTTTCCATAAACACAATTCTCACAAAATTCTAAATCAACATGCTTCAAACCTGGCAACAAATTTCTTAAGTGAAGAATCTGCATCCCCTTCTCACTCATGTGCCCGAGCCTATGATGCCACAGTGTTGTATCTACTCTTATAGAGGTTAAAGCATTAGCGGAATTAGAAATACCATTGCATATATAAAATGTACCAACATTTTCTCCTTTTGTTATTACCAAGGCTCCTTTAGAGAAATTTCAACCCCCACTCTGTTATCAATTTTCCTTATCACTCCATGCATTTAGTTTTAAATCCAAACATGATAAAAATTCTAAATTTTGGAAATGACAATATTTTCTGAAAACACAAATTTAGTGATTTCACAATCGCTGAAATTGCAGAAATAAAACACAGTAAAATTATGACAGCGACACACAGAAAATAACACAGTGATTTTTGGTCAATGTGACCCTAGAAAAAACCCCTCCAACTCTTGAGGAAAACTAGTTTGAGAGCTTTTCTTTATTTCTGAAAATGCTTTTACATAGAAACTAAAATGCACGGTAAAAATTTCAGCAACCACAAATTACAACTTATCTCAATTTTCGTGCAACTCCACCTCAAAAATCGTGCCAATCAACAAACAACCAAAAATAGAAATTTTATAGCAAGAAAACAGCATTAAATGTAGTATAGCCTGCCTCAAAAAATGTGCCTGGAACTTGTTGTACAGCCTATACAGACCGTATGGATTTTAGTAGTACGACTACCTCAAAATGTGTGCCCTTGTTGTTGTCCCTCTTCCTCGATTTTTGTGCTTCCCTCTTCCTCGATATCTGTGCCTTTCTCCTGCTATACGATTTTTCCTTGGGATGCGTGCCAATAAACTCTGCTACCCGGATTTGTTAAAATGTCTTCTTGGTGCTCTCCTTCACTTCCTCACTGCTTAGAAATTTTCTCCTTAACTCTCTCTTCTCTTTCTCTCAAATGCTCATGAAAGAATGAATTGATCTTTTCCTCTTCTCCTCTCCTTTTATTCTTTAAATGACCTTGTGGGTTACCCTAAGATCTAATGGCTGAGATTCATTTAGATCTAGGGATGAGAATAAATGTGCATTTAATTCTCACTTTCTATTTTTTAACTCACCCACTTAAATAAAAACCCACTTACCCTTTTATTTCCATAGTCACTTTTTCACTTTCTAATTCATCACTGACTTTAATAAAGTCACCTTTAAATTAGAATGTAAGTTTACCCCTTATAAAGTCACTTTTAAATTAGAATGTAACTTTACCACTTATAAAGTCACTTTTAAATTAAATTGACTTTACCACTTATAAAGTCACTTTAGGAGAAAAGTAAAAAATAAATTTGGACACTTTTCCTTAGGCCAAAGATCAAAGCCTTAGGGAACCACTTGTCCTCTGGTACCCAAATTTTAACACTCCCTCTTACCAAGGAAAGTGTTCCTCACCACTCCCATCGTGTATCTGAAGTAGACATGCTTGCCCCGTGGTAAGGCTTTGGTGAAAATGGCTACCTGCTCATTTGTGGAAATGTACTCAAGCTTGATAGCAACCTTTTGAACATAGTCTCTAATGAAGTGATACTTGATCTCAATATGCTTTGACTTGTCATTAAAAACTAGATTCTCCATGAGTTTTATGCAACTCTGATTATCACAGTAAATTACTGAAGGTCTTAATGCCTGACCAAATAGACCAAACAACATCTTGTGAAGCCATATGGCCTCACAACTAGCCAAACTAGCAGCCATATACTCTGCCTCAGCTGAGCTCAATGTAATTGGCTGTTGTTTCCAGCTGATCCATGACACAACTGCCGAACCCAACCCAAAACAACACCCGGAAGTACTCTTACTATCTGAAGCACAACCTGCCCAATTTGAATCCATGTACCCTGCCAGTCTCACTCCATCATCCTGTCTATAATCCAGACCAAGATCCACAGTCCCCTGCAAGTAACGAAGAATGTGTTTTGCAGCCACCCAGTCACTCTCCTAGGCTCACATATGAACTGACTCATAGTGTTAACTACAAAACATATATCTAGTCGAGTGTTGACCAAATACATCAAACAACCAATCAACTATTTTTATAGAGTAGGATCCACCAACTTGGAATCATAAGCGTGAAGCTTCTTCCAGTTAGTGATCATAGGTGTAGACATGAGTTTGCAGTTCTCCATGTGAAATCTGCTAACAATATCCACAATGTACTTCCCTTGTCCCAGGAAGAAATGCCCCTCCTCCTGCCACACCTCCAATCCCAGAAAATAATGCATCAAGCCGATATCCTTCATCTCAAACTCTGAAGCAAGATCTCTCTTGCAACCCTCAATGAGACTCTCTGCACCAATGATGATCAAGTCATCAACATACAACACTAGAATAAGAGGCTTCTCACCCACCACAATGAAGTATAGGTTCGGATTAGCCTCACTCTTTGTGAAACCCAACTGCTGCAAGTATGTAACAATCCTAGAGTACCAAGCTCTAGGAGCTTGCTCCAGGCCATAGAGTGCCTTTTTCAATCTACATACATGGGACTCCTTCCCATGCACCTCAAAGCCCTACGACTACTCAATATAAACCTCCTCTTGAATGAAGCCACTGAGAAATGTGGTCTTCACATCCATCTTGTGGATCTTCCAACCCATCTCTATTGTAATCGATATAATAGAGCGAATAGATGTATACCAAGCTACAGGAAAGAATACCTCGTGTTAAAATTGGAAACTAGGGCCAAACTCCATGTGGGTCATCTTATTTATGGCAGCTGATATTTTTCTTGGATCCCTCTAATCGAGAGGTGTAGGATTGATCTAAAGATCATCCTATTCCGATAAGTATTCATGGAGGTATGAACTTATTTATGTTATAAGGCAATTCGTCAAGGTCGAACAGCAGCCAAATGAACCCCACATGTGCTCAACGTTTTAGTATAAAAGGAGATGACTTGAGAGCCATTTCTCACACACACTTCTATCTTGATTTCTCTCCACTTGTCTTGGGTGTTAGTGGAAGAGAAATCTAGGAGTGGAACCCCTAGATGTTGGAGGAAAAGATGTTGCCCTAGATGCAGATAGAAAGCAGCCCTAGACACAGATGGAAGGCAACCCTAACACTATCCTAAGGCAGCCCTAACCTATGCTATCTCAAGGGTAACCTAGCCGCAGTCAAGATAAGGATATACATTTCCCTAATAGGTCTTAGCCGCAGTCAAGATAAGGATATATGTTGCCCTAGTAGGTCCTAGCCACAGCAAAGTCATGGGTCTTTTGGAGGAGTGAACTGTTGTTAGGAAGGCCTAGGAGCCAGGCTAGAAGGCAGAAATCCAAGGCCTACTTCGATGAAAGAGAAGGGATGTTAAGGTCACCCTTGTGACCACTTGAAGAGGCAGCAAGGTCTGTGTGAAAGCTGCAGGCCTGTAAGTATTGTTTTGATGGTCAAAACAACCCTCTACATGGAGTTGTAGGTGTCTCCTCAACTAGCGAGGTCACATACCTTGTAAAGAAAGGGAGGTCGCGTAATTCAAGGTGAGTTATGGGCTGATCGTTGCACTGTTGTAGGTTACAGGAGGGTTCCCTAACCAGTGATCGAATTCTGTCCATGAATAGCAATACATAGATGTTGGACACTGCCATATAGGAGCTGCAATGTCACTAAAAAATAGGACAATGGGACAGCAGCATGTTGGGACGGCAACTTTGATGGGACAGCCCAATGACATAGGACATCTATGACAATTGTGCAGTAGTGGCACAAGTGGGACAACTGCTAAATAGTGCAGCAAAGTAAATAGGACAACAAGGTACATAATGTTGTATAGATACACGGGACAGATGTGACATGGCAGCAAAGGTACATGGGACAGCAACAAGCATGGTGAAGCATGGACAATAGCAAGCATGGTGAAGCATGGACAGCATGGCAAGCACGGTGCAGCATGGCAAGCATGGACAACATGGATAGCAGTGGCAAGCATGCTGCTGCAAGCACATGAAACATGTTGTATGACAACATGGTTATGATACATGGGACAACAGTGTAGCATAAGGTGCAGTAGTATGATGTGTACAACATGGTCATGAGGTCTAGCATTGTGATGATGGGTGCAGCATGGTGCAGCACGGTGAGGTGCAGCATGATGATGGGATTCAGCAAAATGATAGGTGAAGGAGTCACCTTGGAGAATCAGTTGAAGCAGCATGTCTTCAATTGATCTCATGTATCATCTTCTTAGAGATGATCTATGCTCTTATCTAGATAAGTCAAAGTGTTGACTTCTGTTGTAAATGTACTATCTCTCTCTCTCTCTCTCTCTCCTTCTAAAATATTGAAGAACATAAAAGAAGAATTGATCAAGGGTTTCCCCGCATTGGGGTTTGTCCCTGGCTTGCGCTACATCTTATGTCCTCTTGTCTTGGCTTGTCTTCTACGATTTATGTTTATGCTCTATATGCAGTTTATTTTAATGTTGATGTGATTGCTAATCTGGAAAAGATATTGAGCTAATTGTGAAAATTGACATAAATTTCTCTAAGCATAGAACATACCTAAACTTAACATGGTATCAGAGCTGAGGTGAAGACAATGCCCAAGCAAGAGTGAAAGAGAAATCACCGAAGACAGTCGGGAAAGGACAAAAGGATCAATGGACTCCTCATCCCTCTTCAAATTCGCCAATGGTGAAGTCGAAGCAGAGAACATTATCAGAATGGCGCAGCAGAAGCTTCTGATAACCTACCTAAAGACCACTTCATTGGGAAGTTCGGATCTAAGGGTGGAAAGAAAGACAGATGCCTTGTTTGTAATAAGTTTGGCCATTATGCGAAGGAGTGTTTGAATGGCAGGGACACATCTCTTGATGAAGATAACAATCATTCCAGGGACATCTTCAATGATCAATGGAATGACAGATAATGCAGGCCATCAAGGAGACGGTCAACTCTTCAAGAAAGCAAGGAACCCCAGGTATGAAGAATCAAATGTTGTTTCTGCTAAGATAAAGAAGCGTTATCTTGTATTGGCCCTCTCCTTCAAATTCTTTGGGAATCTAGCTTATTGATTGTAGTGCTTCAAGGAACTTCATTAGATAGTAGGTTGCTCTCTCTAATTTAGTAGAGATGAAAATAATCGTGGGATTATACTTGGAGTCGATGCCACCTATCCCGGAAACAGTGTAGGGAATGTTACCCCTCAATTGAATGAGGGTAACTCGATTCATTTACAAGAATCTCTTTTGTGTACCTGATTGCAAGAAGAACCTGGTGACCATTTCAGAAATGGAAGTCAAAGGTTTCAGGGTGGCATTCATCGATGGAAAGGTACGTATTTGAAAATGTAATTTTTCAAAGATGATTTTGAGTTCAGGGTTGTATCAAGTTGTAGGAGGTCCATTGGGGATCATGTCAGTTGTCACGTCTCATCTATAGCACCGAAGGTCTACTTATCATGGGACCCTACCCGATGTGAGTCAGATGATGACAGGAATACCTAAATTCAAAAGGAGCATGAAGGTACTGTTGTGGCCAGCAACACCCCCCCCCCCCTTGTTCATTTAAGTGTTGTCCAAAATACTAAATGAATGGGGACCCTTAGTTAAATTTTAGAAAAAAAGCAAGAGTTTCCTTTCTTCAAAATAAGGTTACCATCGTAAGCTTAGAAAGGTCTTTTGAATATTTTTTAACCTAAGTCTATGATAAGGGAAATATCTTTAAAGTCGCGTTGCAAAAAAGATAGGAAATGCCTCCATTTCTCTATAATATCGGTATGCGCAAGACTCTCGTGTTAATCATAATATCGCATCGCAATAAAGTAATACTCATAAGGAAAAAACTTCAAGATTTACCGATTTGCGATAACACCGATCGCAAGATCGCATATCGCAGAAATGAGCTGACAAGATTCGGCAAACATTAAACTTCTGCGACCTGCGATGTTGCAATCGCTGCGATATTATATTCGTATGTTTGCGCGATCTGCGATGGTGCGATTTGCGATGGCGCGATCTGCGATGTTACGTAAGCAAATCATAAATCACTTCATCACGAATCCTTTAGGCACGCTATTCAAAGAAAAGCCACTTACCATAATCTGACTCAAGATCATGCGCTTTTAATGATAGTAAAGGAATTAGTTGTCAGCTATTAAATGAAATGAAGACGCGTGCTTTTGTAAAGAATTACTTCACGTAAGGTGGCATATTTGATATATCTGTTGCATTTAAAACTCTCCCATCACCTTTCTTGATCAGTCATTTCCATTTCACTCGTAAGCTGCAGGAACGAAGAACTAAAGACGATTCAAAGCCAAATGCAAGAAGAAATGGGAAAGAAAAATAAAGCTCAAGGCTCTAAGGCACAGGAAAAGGGAAAAGCGATCCAAGCATTAAACAGGTTAAATTGGGAGTGTTACTAGACATACTTGGTCAAGCCGCATAGTTAATGGATGACTGTGAAATGCATCATAAACGCGGCCGAAAAAGTAGTGCCAGCTCTCATAGATTCTGTTTTCGCAGCCCAACTCAGCGCAGAAGTCAGCCAGCCAACTCTCCTCAAGCCCATGATGAACACTTGCAGCTTTAAAGACCAAATTCAGAAGTAGCCTTATTTTAGAATGTTGTTTTTTCTTTAAAATTAGATTAGAAAAAGGACGGTCATTTGAAAACCGCAGCCTAAATTTTGTAAATACACTATTATTAGAATTAGGAAGTAGTATTTTAATCCTTCTCATTGCATTTGGAGAAGGGTCCAGAAATTTGTCAAAAACTTGTCCTCGGAACATGCACTTCTGCACCCTCAGAGGAGGTTTTGATGAATGGATGGATCGAGATTTATTAATGTTTGCATTTGATGTCTGCTACTGATGTTGCACTTTTGTACTCTTAGTAGATGTTAGAACAAGTAGAGATAAATCGTTTTTGCTTGAAGCTTATGAGTAGGATCAGTCATAAATGGTACTTTTATCTCTTGGCCATTTCTGCTTATATTCTTAAAGTGATATACAGTTTTCAGTTGTTTATATGTTACTGCATGAATGTATGAGTTACCATTTGGCACTTTTGTACGGTGGAGTCATTTATTTATGTTTGATATATGAATAACTTATTATGCGATATGTTGTTCACAACTGTTTTGCCTAACTTTTTATGCAAAGTGGTTTATCTTAATTGATTTCTATTCTTATGATAGCTGAATGATCTTTATTACCAGTTATTGTTTGAAATCTCTTTAGATCGCATAATAGAAGAAATACACCCCGGGTTAGTGTAGACTAGATGTGTTGTTTCTCATTAGATTACAATAGCATAGAGTTAGTTTAAAAGTTTGAATTAAATTAGCTTTAAGTATTCTTAGATCAGCAACATCCAACTCTGCACACACACACATACACCCTTAGATTGGGAAACTGGTCCCATTATCCCCAGTCGGACCCGCTATACCAAACGGATAAGGAGCTGCCAACCAAGGTCCGGACCGGGTGGGTATCCCCCTTGTTGTCGACCCGATTTTCGGGGCTTCAACATATTTGGCGCTAGAAGGAGGGCCTGAACATAGTGTCTGTTGGAATGATTTTCAATTGTAACATTTGAATCAGGATGGCTACTCACAAACTTCCCATTTGGAATTGCATCCATGTTCCTACCTCTTCCAACACTCCACCTGAAGTGGTAAGACTCTTGTCTCAGGTAAAATTCAATGGTAAGAATAATTCTTCTGCTTTTAATCATGCTCTTCAATTTATTCAAAGAGTTTCAAGTTCGGATGTTCAAAGAATTGATGAAGGCGTTTTATGCAGAATTTTTACTCTTACATTCACGGCGGAAGCTAGAAAATGGTGCAGAACCCTCCCAGTTTCCTCAATTCACAGCTGGGACCAATTCGTCAAGACTTTCATTTGTGAATTTGATTGTTATGACTATGACCAAGTATATGATGAAATTGATTATCTACGGAAACAAGATGAATCTGTTAGGGATTTTAATATGCGATTTCATCTTAATTGTCTAAAGTATGATCTTGAAAGTGAACTCATAGATGAAGAATCTTCAGATTATGCTGAGCATTCCCTGCCTCCTATGTCTGATCAAGCAGAAATTAGTCCAAGCTTTGTCTCATTTTCTTCTAATGTGAATGAGAATTCCAATTTGAATATACAAATCAGCCATGATGAAGAAAGTCCCCAAAGCCTAGGAGACATGCATGCTCTAATGCAAGAAGACAAAAGCGAGAATGTTGGAGGAAAGCCTGCCTTGGAACCAGGAAATGACTTTGATACAAGGTCAGATAATATCGTTGCAAATCAACAAATGCAGATGCCAAGGTTAGAACAACAAACTATTTCTCTTTCAAAAAGTATCAGTACACAAAGGTATGATCTAAAGCCCGATGTCTATGATGAATCTGATGAACAAAGATTTTTCCATGATGATATTTTCAAATGCATTGTTCCAGAATCACATTTTTCTCTTTATCCTGATGTTTTTAGTGATGATAATTTTTCCCCTCTCAATATTAAAGATATCTCAAAAAGTACAGAGGATTATTCAAATGAGTCATCATTAGGTTTTCAAGATAAAAAGACAGCTATAGAACATCCTTTGATCATTTTCAAACAAGAACCACTTGACCTTCCTTGTCTGAAAATATATGACGAAAAAGAGAAATCTAGGGAAACCTGTAAAATCATTTATGATAGCTACTTTGACAACGATGATGTTGTTGATTTATCCCAAGTAACTCAACAAAGCTCAGATAATGAGAGATATTCTAATTCAGGAATCATATCAGTCAATCCTCATTTCAAAGTAAAAGATCATTTGCATGATTTTACTATCCAAGACAATACCCCGATCTATGATTCATATCATGAGGAAACCCCCATGCCTGTTCACAATCATAACTTGTCTTCTGATTCACAAGACGGAATTCGAAATTGCTCGGATCCCATAATTCTGGCCAGTTCTTGTGAAAAACAAGATATTCCAAGTCAATCCCAGTTGTGCTGTAACATTATTTGTACAGATAATCATTTCTTTCTTTCTCACTTGCACTCATTTTGTACAAAATCGGATTGTGTTTTAAATTTTCAGACTTTTGATAGATTACTATGGTATGTTGAGCACCTTATCAAAGAACATTCGAAAGATGTGCTACCATTTTGGAAAACTAAACTGTGTCAAGGAAGTATAGAACTTTTTCAATTCCAAGATCAATCAATATCAGACTTCCTTAAAAAACTTCTTTGGCATCCAAAACACCATCAACGAAGGAAAGTACCTTTCGAAACTTGTCGGCAATTCGCGCCAATTGATAAATCTCTTTCCAGAAATTTCCATCTATTCTTCATTGATTTATTTAGTGATTTATATATGGAAACTTTCCTTTTACAAGAAATTGCTAAAAGCTTGACTTTAACGCACAGTAGGTTACAGGCCATTAAAACTGAAAAATCATATTCGCAACCTGGCTTGTCATCTTTCCTATTACGAGATCATCAATCCATAACAGAAATTCATCTTGATTTTTATGATCCAATAGGTATCCAGTTGGAAAGAAGTTTTCATGAGAAAGAAATTTCAGACAGAATTCCAACTGAAGTTACACATTCTTATTCCACATCCAACATTAACAATCCAAGAAAAGTTTTGTTCTTAACACTGATGTTTGAAAGTTACATACGTATAGGAATAAAAATGAAAAGATGGTTCCACTGGAAATATCATTTCACCTAGTTAATTTTTTGTATATAGTTAGAATAGGAGTAGGAGTAATTTAGCTAGGTTATTAGGTTTACTTTTAATAGTTGGTAGGCAAAATAAGAGAAGAGATTATCCCTATTCTGTACATAATCCTAGGGAATGTCTACCTCTCATTTCGTTAAATATTTTTCTCCATAATAAAATTTTCTATGGTTAACAGCATTTGACATTTACTAAAGACACCTTTTCTCTATCAAGATTTTGAAATTCTGCTTCTATAAATAGCAAATCTTTTGGAAACTTGATCTTTATTATCAATAGAACTTTAACCCAGATATGATACTAGTTTCAACTCCAAGAAATTTGAAGAAAGCAATCTTAGTGAAGAAATTGTTTTATGTCAGTACAATGAAAGGCATCAATAACAAAATAAGGATTCCCTGTAGAAACAGCCATTTCCAAAAAAGCTCTATTATTGTCATCCAGAACTTTCTTAAGGAAAAAAATTGACTTCCTCCCTGCTAAAGAAAATCACAGCATTTAGAAAAAGACCCAAGGATACACTATATCTTGAAGAATAAGAGGTCTCATCACGAGCCGGCTTATCATGATCACAGATATTATAACTTGCTGACTTTGCCATTACTGTCCACCAAAACAGGGCAACGACTTAAGATTATTGAAATCACAAGACAAGGGGTCTCATCGCGAGCCAGCTTGTTCAGCAAAAGTGTAAATCAAGTGAATGACTGTGTCATAATTTGGCTACCAAACCAAGACATTGTTCTTTAAGAATAAAAAAAAAAAAAAAGGAAAAAGTATCAATCTGGGTTTTTTCTTTAAGAGTTGTAGATCACCTTAAGCAGGATAAAGGATCATTACTGGGTAATAGGTAACCCTGTCGAGGCTATGGACGCCTGCTGGCAGCAGAGGCTCTACCTGCGACAAAGGAGCATATTTAAAAGGCTGCTACACAGGGAAGACTTTATTTTATTTTTTACAAGACCAAGTAATGGCTGATGTAAATGCAAGGACAAGCTGAGGATACAAGTAATTAAAATAGAAAGAGGTTGAAACAAAATATCATTGACAGTTTGAAGTATAATATGCTTTATCTTTTTATAATAAAGTTTAAGTTTTCTGAGAAAATTTTTTGTTTCGGAAGTTTGAAAACGTCAATAGAAGATCAGAGATAACTGGTTCTCCCAAGTGAATCGCCAATTGTTGTGGCCAGCAACACCCCCCCCCCTTGTTCATTTAAGTGTTGTCCAAAATACTAAATGAATGGGGACCCTTAGTTAAATTTTAGAAAAAAAGCAAGAGTTTCCTTTCTTCAAAATAAGGTTACCATCGTAAGCTTAGAAAGGTCTTTTGAATATTTTTTAACCTAAGTCTATGATAAGGGAAATATCTTTAAAGCCGCGTTGCAAAAAAGATAGGAAATGCCTCCATTTCTCTATAATATCGGTATGCGCAAGACTCTCGTGTTAAGCATAATATCGCATCGCAATAAAGTAATACTCATAAGGAAAAAACTTCAAGATTTACCGATCTGCGATAACACCGATCGCAAGATCGCATATCGCATAAATGAGCTGACAAGATTCGGCAAACATTAAACTTCTGCGACCTGCGATGTTGCGATCGCTGCGATATTATATTCGTATGTTTGCGCGATCTGCGATGGTGCGATTTGCGATGGCGCGATCTGCGATGTTACGTAAGCAAATCATAAATCACTTCATCACGAATCCTTCGGGCACGCTATTCAAAGAAAAGCCACTTACCATAATCTGACTCAAGATCATGCGCTTTTAATGATAGTAAAGGAATTAGTTGTCAGCTATTAAATGAAATGAAGATGCGTGCTTTTGTAAAGAATTACTTCACGTAAGGTGGCATATTTGATATATCTGTTGCATTTAAAACTCTCCCATCACCTTTCTTGATCAGTCATTTCCATTTCACTCGTAAGCTGCAGGAACGAAGAACTAAAGATGATTCAAAGCCAAACGCAGGAAGAAATGGGAAAGAAAAATAAAGCTCAAGGCTCTAAGGCGCAGGAAAAGGGAAAAGCGATCCAAGCATTAAACAGGTTAAATTGGGAGTGTTACTGGACATACTTGGTCAAGCCGCATAGTCAATGGATGACTATGAAATGCATCATAAACGCGGCTGAAAAAGTAGTGCCAGCTCTCATAGATTCTGTTTTCGCAGCCCAGCTCAGCGCAGAAGTCAGCCAGCCAACTCTCCTCAAGCCCATGATGAACACTTGCAGCTTTAAAGACCAAATTCAAAAGTAGCCTTATTTTAGAATGTTGTTTTTTCTTTAAAATTAGATTAGAAAAAGGACGGTCATTTGAAAACCACATCCTAAATTTTGTAAATACACTATTATTAGAATTAGGAAGTAGTATTTTAACCCTTCTCATTGCATTTGGAGAAGGGTCCAGAAATTTGTCAAAAACTTGTCCTCGGAACATGCACTTCTGCACCCTCAGAGGAGGTTTTGATGAATGGATGGATCGAGATTTATTAATGTTTGCATTTGATGTCTGCTACTGATGTTGCACTTTTGTACTCTTAGTATATGTTAGAACAAGTAGAGATAAATCGCTTTTGCTTGAAGCTTATGAGTAGGATCAGTCATAAATGGTACTTTTATCTCTTGGCCATTTCTGCTTATATTCTTAAAGTGATATACAGTTTTCAGTTGTTTATATGTTACTGCATGAATGTATGAGTTACCATTTGGCACTTTTGTACGGTGGAGTCATTTATTTATGTTTGATATATGAATAACTTATTATGCGATATGTTGTTCACAACTGTTTTGCCTAACTTTTTATGCAAAGTGGTTTATCTTAATTGATTTCTATTCTTATGATAGCTGAATGATCTTTATTACCAGTTATTGTTTGAAATCTCTTTAGATCGCATAATAGAAGAAATACACCCCGGGTTAGCGTAGATTAGATGTGTTGTTTCTCATTAGATTACAATAGCATAGAGTTAGTTTAAAAGTTTGAATTAAATTAGCTTTAAGTATTCTTAGATCAGCAACATCCAACTCTGCACACACACACATACACCCTTAGATTCGGAAACTGGTCCCATTATCCCCAGTCGGACCCGCTATACCAAACGGATAAGGAGCTGCCAACCAAGGTCCGGACCGGGTGGGTATCCCCTTTTTTGTCGACCCGATTTTCGGGGCTTCAACAGGTACGTGTCTGAGATGTACCGAAGGAAAATCTTACAAGGGGACTATTCCCCTCATGTAAAAAGTCCACAAGTTTGGAACAACCCGAGGGGTTTGAGATTCATAATCTGGAATCTCATGTATGCATGTCAAAGAAAGCCCTCTGTGGCTTGAAGCAAAACACCTCGGGCATAGTAGGAGAGGATTGATAGCTGTCTGACGAAGCTGAGACTCACTAGGAGTGAAGTCGATCCAAACCATTGCTCGAAGGTTGTGGATGATAGACCTCTCATACCGGCACCTTCTAAGGATGACCTATTTCTGTCAGGCACATACCCTCTCATTTGCAGAAGTAAGAGAGAGTTAGATTCTGGATTTGGAATGGTGAACAACAAGCCCGTGACTACCTCGATGGAGCTTAACTTTCAGAAGTTATGTGGTAGGGATACTGAACCTGACTTGGGAAATGCCTCTAAGTTTCACAAACTCATACTAACATTGATGTTCTTGGTGAACTCCCATCTGGATATATGTTTTGCAGTTAGCATGATGAGCTCATATATGGTTGAGCCTCACTAGATTGGTGCCAATAATTTTTTGAGATATCTTCAGGGCACAATCTCTCATGGATTGAGATACACTACCAGAAATGTGAAGTTGCATGATTATTTGAATACTGACCGAGCAGGAAGTGTGGAGAATCACAAGAGCACTTCCGAGTGCTGGTTCTCTTCAGGTTTTGTTCAATATCCTGGATAAGTAGGAAGGAGAAGTCGTTTGCTATAAGCACCACTGAGACCGAATACATAGCTACGAGTATGATCTCATGTGAAGCTACCTGGTTGTGGAAGCTCTTCAGCGAGATGTTTGTACACATGATGGATACTACTGGGATCCTCTGTGTCAACCAGGGGGGATTCAATTGTTGAGGAATCTTGTATTCTATGATTACTCCAGCATATAGACATCAAATACTACCTTATATATGGGATATGGTACGTCGATGAGCAAGGAGGCTCTATCGCATTGAGACTGATGTACAGGTCACAGACATTCTATTAAAGCCCCGGGGAAAGGTCAAATTTGTGAATTTCCCGAATGACTTGGAGTCGTTGAGAGACCTTCTTATAAAGGTCCTGCATTATGCATGCATTGAGCTCTGGGAGCTTCGAGGGGCTTAGGGTACTACTTGGAGCAACAAGCGACCATAGGGCGTCTCACCCTCCCCTAATGGTGCGCTGTGTACAAGGTGAATGGCTCAGCCTTCCCCTGTGATACCCCGAGGTGACTTAGGGACAGGATGAATGGTTCTCATGTCGAGGCATCCTACCCATGTAGTCGGGGACTCATGGGAAGTACCTCTCATCGGGCCAATGAGCAGGGAAATGGGGTTAGGGACCATAGTAGTACTATCGATGGATGCATTGTTGTATCTACCGTACTCCCTATGCTAGGATGACCTCCATTGATCTGGGATCAATGAAACTGATTTGGGATCAGTATGAGTGGTTTGAGATGCTCTCTTGTGATATTGATCTAGGATCAATAAAACTAACGTTGGGTCAGTAGAGAATGGTATGAGACATTCTCGATCAATTCTTCTTCTTCATGGTTCAGTAGAGCAGAGCAGAGCAGAGAAGTGAAGGGAAATGATGGCAGAGATAGTACAGTCAGTCATATGGATCAGCGAATGGAGTTCTCCCTAGTTGAGAAGGAGTGTTAAAATTGGCAACTAGGGCCAAACTCCATGTGGGTCATCTTATTTATGGCAGCTGATATTTTTCTTAGATCCCTCTAATCGAGAGGTGTAGGATTGATCTAAATATCATCAGATTCATAAAAGTATTCATGGAGTTATGAATTTATTTGTGTTATAAGACAATTCGTCAAGGTCGGCTAGTGACCAAATAAACCCCACATGTGATCAACATTTTAGTGTAAAAGGAGATGACTTGAGAGTCATTTCTCACACACACTTCTATCTTGATTTCTCTCCACTTGTCTTGGGTTTTAGTGGAAGAGAAAGCTAGGAGTGGAAGCCCTAAAAGTTGGAGGAAAATATGTTTCCCTAGATGCAAATAGAAGGCAGCCCTAGATGCAGATAGAAGGCAGACATAGACGTAGATGGAAGGCAGCCCTAGATGTAGATGGAAGGCAGCCCTAGACACAGATGGAAGGAAGCCCTAACACTATCCTATGGCAGCCATCACCTATGTTATCTCAAGGGTAACCTAGCTGCAGTCAAGATAAGGATATATGCAGCCCTAATAGGTCCTAGCTGCAGCAAAGTCATGGGTATTTCGGAGGACTGAGCTGTTGTTAGGAGGGCCTAGGACCTGGGCTAGAAGGCAGCAATCCAAGGCCTACTTCAACGGAGGAGAAGGGACATTAAAGTCACCCTTGTGACCACTTCAAGAGGCAGCAAGGTCCGTGTGAAAGCTGCAGGCCTATAAGTATTGTTTTGATGGTCAAAACAACCCCCTACATGGAGTTGTAGGTGTCTCCTCAACCAAGGAGGTCACCTACCTTGTAAAGAAAGGGAGGCTACATAATTCAAGGTGATTTATAGGGTGATCGTTGGACTGTTGTAGGTTACAGGAGGGTGCCCTAACCAATGATCGAATTATGTCCATGAAAAATAGTACAAAGACATTGGATACTGCCACATAGGAGCTGCAATGTCACTAACAAATAGGACAATGGGACAGTAGCATGTTGGGATGCAACTTTGATGGGACAACCCAATGACATTGGATAGCTATGAAAATTGTGCAGCAGTGGCACAAGTGGGACAACTGCTAACTAGTGCAGCAAAGTAAATATGACAGCAAGGTACATAGTGTTGTATAGATACATGGGACAGTTGTGACATAGCAGCAAAGGTACATGGGACAGCAACAAGCATGGTGAAGCATGGACAGCAACAAGCATGGTGAAGCATGGACATCATGGCAAGCATGGTGCAACATGGCAAGCATGGACAACATGGATAGCAGTGGAAAGCATGGTGTTGCAAGAACATGAGACATGTTGTATGAAAACATGGTTATGATACATGGGAGGAAGCGGAACAAAAAGAGGCGGTCCTCAAGGGAAGACTGGGGCCTTATTTGGATGAGGCATATGTTATCTATGCCACCATTGAATAGAAGCTAGAAGGCCTATAGAGGACATAGCAAAAGGTCAAGGAAGAAAGTGCAAGACCAGCAACCGAGCAGCTGGTTGAGCAGCTCAAGTAGGCAACCATGCAGAGTGTGGCTGAGGCAACAGTGACGCAAGTCGAGCTAGGAGGTCTCCATACTAAGATCTCTACATCGGCAAAGTGACTCGAGGGCGATTCATGATATTTGTTTTGGGAGCCTGTTGGTACAAGGTCCCCTGCGGTTAGTTTTGGGGGAAAAGCCCAAGTTTTGGGGTAGAAAGCCCAATTTTTTGTTAAGTAAAGTCTAAAGTCTCCACAAGTTATGGTCGTGGAGCACGTAGATATTAAGTTTCATAAAGGGATTTTCCCTTCTTTTATGTAAGTTGTGTCGGCTTGTATAGACCTACCCATGGTCCGCAGACCATGGGATTGTATAAAAAGGAGAGTCTTAGAGAGTCTAAGGTCAGTCATAAGCGAAGAATGAATGTAATGGATCATTAGAGTTGAAGAGCGAAGAGTATTAGAGTAAAAGAGAGGATCTATAGCTATGTACGCAGAGGCCTAAAGTAGAGTCTGCAGCTGAGTGTGTGGAACCCTACAGTTGAGTGCGCAAGGTAGTATTGAGTATGTAAGAAAATATGAAGCATCAATAAGGAGATTATTCTGGAAATATCTGTGTTTTTCCCATTTACTTCTGTTACGAATGAATGCATTTATGTTATGATGATTATTGGGTTTATGATTTAATATTGTATTGATGTGTGATTCTGCATGGTTTACATTGTTATATGAACGCAAGTAATAATATCTATTTATGCAAAGAATATCTTAATGCATGGTAAATTTATCAGACACTTAAGCCGATCTGGGTAAATACAGAAATAGGAGTAATAATAGAGGTGTGTAAGTGGTTGATTCGCCTATTTAGGGTCCGCGAAAGACAATTGTAGACCTTTGCGAGGGTCTAGAGGCAAGTAAGATGGAGTTATATCGATAAGCCTCAAGAACTTATCGATCTGCATGAAGGTAGGTTTAGGACATAAAACAACATCACAACCATCTCTAGGTGTGGAAACTTGGTTCCAGCATCCCCCCATACTGCTTCGAGTGAGAATTCAGTCCGCTCTCCGCGGATTGATGCCGAAAGGGCCAGTAGTGTAGGGATTTGTTTGGAAAACTTAACTTTGAACCTGGGTTAGGACCCACTAAGCCAACACTTCCTTAATTAATTCACTTTAATTAGCTAATTTTCCTAAGTTGGATTGGTAAATATTTAATTATTGGCTAATTAATTTAATTGAGGTGTCTCCAAGTATTTTCATGAAACCATTTGGTTTTTGGAGATCTTGTGTTCCTTATCCTCTTAGACATTATAGATACTAGAACACATCTATTTTTACCCCAAAAACTAACAAAAACATGGTGTTGGTCTTCACTCAAAGATGAAGCTCTCATACCATGTTAGTTTTCTAAAACCCAACTAACTAATCTATGAATTTTAACCAAGAAAAGAATGAAAATATGAACTTTAACTTCTAACCCATAAATATATTAATTTTTCTAACTTGCATGTAGCAGAAAACAAAAGGAATAGATGAAGACAAGCACACCATGAAAAAAATACACAATGATTTACTTAAGAAACCCCAACTAGGGAAAACTTGCAATCTTGTTGTTTTATTGTTCAACTCAACAAAACTTCTTAAGGAATAGATTACATCTAGAAAGGGAGAACTTCCCTGTCTCTCTCTCTCTCTGCAAATTCTCTCTTAGTTTTTTGCGCACTACAAGCATGTATTGGCTCTTCTCTATACACTGGTACAAAGTCGCACCAGTTGTACGGCCTCCTTTGCACAAATATTTCATCCCTTGGAGAGGTAATTCAATAGATGGAAATGGTTTTGGCTTAAACGACCTCCTTTCTCTATCCTTTTGTGCCTTTCTGCAAGTTTGTATAGCCTCTTTTACACCCAGATTTGAACCCGTGGAAGAATTTTGCGAGTTGCTGAAGGAAATATGAGTTGAGTCTATCCCTCTTCACTCTACAATTTGTTGATATGAAACCCTAACTCTGATTTGAACCCTTCTCTCTTTTATTGATTTGAACACCAATATTTCTAATGCATAATGTGTTGAGTCTGCACCTTTTTCCTCCTTCAAGTCAATCTAGGTCCACTATTTTCCACAAATGGCTGAGATTAAATCTCAATGGATGGATGAGATCATTTCACTTTTTTACTATAGGAAAATTAAAAACATCCCTTAGTAAAAATGATGAGAAAAAGGTAAATATGTGTCTTAGCCCCACTTGTGGGTCCCTCTGCCAAATTTAGTACACCTGTTAAATATGGAAGAACCTTTTCTCCTCTAACTTCATTTAATGTTGCTTTAGAAGCATTTGTTGAAGTAGATCTTGGAGTGGTATGTGAAGCATTTTTGGAGCAGTATTTGAGACATCCTTGAAGTATTGTTGAAGTATTGTTGAAGAAATATTTCAATTCTTATTGAAGAAGATTTTGGAAAACTTGAAGAAGTATTGAAGCCACATTCAAGGATTGAAGCAAGTAGATAGGGTTGTAGCCCCAAAGGATTGTATTCCTCATACAAATTTGAAGCCTCATAGGAAACCAAGTTGGAGCCTGGATTGTCTTTTAGGATTGGAGTCCTCATAATTGGTTGGAGCCTCATGGAGACCAAGGTTGGAGCCTTGAGGGAGTTAGAATTTTATTTTACAGGTTGGATCCTAGTTGTTTGTAAGAGGATTGGAGTCCTCATTTTTATTAAAAAAAATATTATCTTGTTGTACATATTGTGTGTTGATTTAGTTAATGATCTTAACTGGAATAATATAATAATTTTAAATAAATATTGATTCACCCCTCCTCTCAATACTTCCAACAGATGTCCACTTGGAAAGAATGCCAAGGCTAATTTTCTAAGTAGCGAGAGTAGGTCCAAGGGGATTTTGGATCTTATTTATTCATATGTGTGTGGATTGATGTAAATGGCATCAGTACAGGGGTCATTATATTATTTCACATTCATATATGACTTTTATAGGAAAAACTATATCTTTTTCATGAAGACCAAGGATGAGGTCTTAAGTTGGTTCAAAGAGTTCAAGGCCTGGGTGGAGAACCTGACAAGAAATAAAATCAAGGTCTTGAGGTCAAATAATGGGGGAGAGTACACCTCCAATGACTCCAAGGAATTTTGCAAGGAGTAAAATATCAAGAGGGATATAACAATCTTGTACAATCCTTAGTGAAATGGGGTTGCATAGAGAAAGAATCGGTCCATGATAGATTCTACCAAGGTTATGCTACATGACCAAGAGTTGCATATGTTTTTTTGGGTAGAGGCATCTAACAATGAAATATATGTGTAAAATATGAATCCTCAAAGGATGTTAGGGAACAATAATTTTAAGGAGGCATTCACAGGGGAAAAACCAAAGATAGGACACTTGAGTTTCTTTGGTTGTCCAGTTTACATCCATGTTCCTATGGAGAAGAGGACAAATTTGGAGCCTTGTGGATAGAAGGGGATATTTTTTGGGTACAATGAGACCTCAAAGGTTTATAGGGTCTTCATACTAGCACAAAGGAATACAATTATGCAAGGATGTTAAGCTTGAGGAGAACTTAGCATTTAGGAAGTCTCATGAGTTTCCACTTGTAGTGAGAAGGGATAAGGAGCAGGAGGCCTTGAAGGTGGAGCAACTTGTAGAGGCTTCTAGTTCACTGAGTCAAACTTTAGGTGGGGAGGAGTTAGTAGCTCTTTATAGTTTTTTCAAGAGACCCAAGTGGTTTGAGAAGACATTGAGGGATTCCCAAGAGCATGTGGAGGATTCTAGGAGCACATTTAGGGAGAGAAATCCTCCAAAGAAGTTTCTGAACTACATGGAACTTATGAGTAGTGTCATTGAAGAGGCAACAAACCATGAGGTTTGGAGGAAATCCATGTTGAAGGATGATGAATGGGACTTTATGCCAATACCAGGGGGACAACGAATTCTAGGTGGCTCTTCATGAAGTACCTTCATCACCAAGAGGGAGTGTTGATGTTAGTAGTTCAGGAAAGTACTTCCATGCAGATGTAAGTTGCTAGGCATGTGGAACTCACTTAATTAAAACTTAACCTTGGAAATTACTTTAATTATTAAATTAATTTATTTTTATAAGATAAAGTGAGTTAATCTAATGAAATGCAAAGGTTAATTACATTGGAGAATTAGATGAATATCAAACATTGATCTCAAGTAATGTTGAGATCTAATCTCAATCGTCAATCGCTTTGGATATTATGGTTTTGGATTCAGTCAATAATTAAAACTTGTAAAATAAAGGTTAGGTTGATGGAAAAGACAACTTGAGAAAAAAACACAGTGAGAGTGAGATCTCAGTGATTAGGTGGAGAAGGAATTTCATTCAAGCATAAAATATTCGAGGAAGAGTGCAAGGGGGAGAAAGGGAAGGATCGAGGTCAACTAGCAGATCAAATTATAGATCAAGGGTTTGATCAGCTAGATAAAATTATGGGTTTACTGTTGTATGATTTTTTTTCGTGGTGGACCATTATTATAAGAGGGAATCCCTTGCAAGTTTTGAAGTTATTTAAATTAAGAAATAGTTGTATGGGCATAAAATATTTATGTGCATGTGTTAGATTGGTGTGTAATTTAATTTTCATCCTTTATTATTTTGCTTCTTTTAAAATCCCAACGATGCTTTTAATTCAATAGATATGTGTAAATAATATTTTACTATAAGGAAATATACTATTTAATAAATTGTTGGGTTATTGGAATTACAATTTAACATATTTGACATTCCATGTATTCGTTCAAGGTTCAAACTCTATTGAGGATGGCTTGAAGCCTTATATCAGTGACCTTTGACCCACATTGTATGTGTCTCAAGATGATAAGTGAGTCTCCTATAACTATAAGATGTCTTGGTGTTGCCATTATGGCTAATGTGTTTCCTTGATGACAACCTACTTGATAAATATGTCAATATTGTGATAACATGATGATTATGGAACTCATGTAGACTGGTACAGATGTTGCAGACGATATGGACAGAGAAATGGCAGTTCAATGACAAATGGATGATAAAAGTGAAGTTTGAGAAACTATATGCGGATCTTATGAAGAAGGTTCATGTACATATGCAGGACTTGTACGTGAAAGTCACGTACAAAATCCAAACCATAGTAATCTGGATACGAGAGGTCATTACCATGGTATTGGCCCATAGTAATTGGAGCAAAAATGGTTATTTGATCCCATCAAAGAATACTAACAAAATTACCAACGAATTTACCTAATGTATTGACTAAGGGTACAACTATATAAGGAGATGAAGATCAAGGTGTTACGTGTGCAAGTAAATGATCTATCTATGTGTGATGTGATCTGGAACAGGTGTGCACTAGGAAGCAAGGATATGGTTCAGATTTGATAGATTTGAAAGTGTGGTGAAGACAAATGAAAATATTTATTTGATCTCTTTATGCTTCTAATGTTAAATATGTAGTTATGGCATTTGTTTGATCTAAATATAGAGATGTGTGTCTAGATCTGGGTTTAACATATGCTGTGAATTACAACGAAGGTTTGATTCAGTAATTTCAAGATTTGTATGTTTGTTTGCTTCTGATTTTTAGTGTACATATGCGGAACTGGTTCAGTAAAGTAACATATAAATTTTGTGATAATTTACTTAGTAGATTGAAATATGTACGCGGGTTTCATCCATGGCGGTCATGTACATACACTAATTTGTTTTATGGAATTCGTGTATATATACTAGGGTTTGCAGTGTTGCTTGATGATGACAGTTAATGAATTTTGTTTTATTTGTTGTTGTATGTCAATGATGTCTTGATCTCTATACGGCAGTGATTGGGTTAACTGGATTGTGGCTTGGTATATTGATCATTGATTATGTTGCATTATGATTGGGATTTTAGTGAGACAATATTGATGTAGCAGTTGTGATTCAGTGACACAGTTTGACAGTATTTTAAGTTGTCATTGCTTTGAGGTCTATAAGCAGGTTTTATGCAGAGGAAGTGTGTATATACACAAGTTCTCTTAAGAACAGTCGCATACATATTATAATGTTTATTTTTTCTGGTTGGGTTCTACATTCAGTAGTTTGATGCTTCATAAATTTCGTTAATATACAGGTGCTTCAATGAATCAAATTCAGTGTTTCAATTTGTCATGTTGGTTTAGGTTTATAGTTTGTATTGGTCTAGTTTGAAAATGTGATGAAAGGGGGCCTATAGGTTGTATGATGATTATTGACAATTGGATCTAGTCTGAAACATTCTAAAAAGTGGTCCACAAGGAACTGAGGGTTACAGTCTTAAGTAAGGGGGTAGGATGTCCCTTCCAGTGGTAGTCGATAAACGAGATTAGGGGGTTATAGATCCCTTTCAGTAGGAGATGAAGAACGAGTGGAGGTTGTAGCCTCCTACAGGTGGGTGCCTACGTACTAGTAAGGGTTTGTGTCATGAAAAAAATGCAATAAATATTTTCTTTATATAATAAGAAAGAATATAGAGACAATGACATTGGTGGTTTTCTCCCATATTAGGTTTCCACCTAAAATCTTGGTGTTCTATATGTGTTTCTTATATGATGTGGATTTTCTATTCTTTACTACATACTAGAAAGTTATTTATTTACTGATGTAATGGTTAAAGACAATCATCTAATGGAACACATAAAAAATTAGTAAATTGGATATACATTTTTTCCTTATCAGAAGTCGCCTACATACGCAGGTTGTTTTAAGAATGGTAGCATACAAAATTATGTATATAGATCTGAAAGTTAAAGTGAATTAAAATACTAATTCAACCCCCCCCCCCCACCACCAAGTATTTTTCCCAATAATTGGTATCAGCTCAGGTCTCTTTGAAGGATCTTGATCGCTTTAAGGGTGATCCATCAATATGAGTAGTCAAGAGAGAGAATTTTCTATTAAGGCACCTTTGTTTAATGGAACTAACTTTGTATTTTGGAAATTCATGATGAGAGCATATTTGCAAACACTTGGAGTTGATGTATGGGAAATTGTTGAAGGTGGATATCAATACCCAACCTCCATTCCCACAGATGATGCAAGGAAGAAACAATATGAAATCAATGCAAAGGAATTCAATGTTATCTTAGGAAGCTTAGCTGAATCAGAGTTTGTGAAATTCATGCGGTTGAATATCGCAAAGGCTATATAGGACAAGCTTGTCCAAAGCTATAAAGGTGACACTAAGGTAAAAAGTGCTAAAATTCAAATGTTTAGAATTCAATATGAGATTCTTTTAATGCATGATGATGAAATTACTGCAAGATTTTTCCTTAGGATAGATGAGATCGTTAACTCAATGAAAAATCTTGGTGACAAAATAAAGGATTCTACTGTTGTTGAGAAAAGTTTAAGATATAACCTCAAAGTTCGATTCCAAAGTCTTTGCAACTAAAAAAATGCAAGATTTGAAGAATCTCACTATTGAATAGCTCCATGAGATCTTAACAGCTTATGGGATGAGAAAAGGGGGTCCATCAGATATTAGAGAAGCAATTGTTATAACCCTATTTGCTACTCCATTATAGTGAGATAAACCCAATATCAACTTACCTTAGTTTCTTAACTAAAATGCATCCCTTTTCACCTTTTCTTTTACTTATGTGAGATTTATCCCATGATTAAAGGGCGGAAATACATGATTGATTTATTTCTCATAATTAATTTGCCAAAATATTATCATTATGAGATAATAATTATTTCATAATTGACATAATTGAGAAAAAGCTCATAATTGTGAAAAAGGTTTCTAGAGTTTGTCATTCCCAAGGAGATCAACTTTACCCACTTGTGTATGATTTGGCTAGGGGATCATTATTTTAGAATTTTCATAAATTTTCAAGCCCCTAGGTGTCTAGATACATTCTCCCAAAGGATAGAATGATTCTTTATAACCTCACCAAGAGGAGAGGGGGGAGAGGAAGTATCCAAACTATAGCACGTGAGCTCTGTTGTATTGGTAGAGAAGACCATAATACAAGATTTAGGAGAGGATATCCTTTGATGGAAGGTATACATTGATGTACTTACATTTATATGGTTAATAAAAATATATGTTCCTTCCCCTTATATCAATTTTGCAATAATTTATATGCGTGATTTCTAGATTTTTTGAGTTGGCCATATTTTGTGGAATATCACTTGTCATCTCTATTTGGTTGTGTTTCTGTGTAGGATTTGGATAGGGAGTGGATGAAATAGATCGCTTGATTGGAGTGCAAGGATTCTGCATCATTTCAAATACCCTTCACCAACCTACAAGAAGGCAAGCTACTTGCTCATACTTTGTAGCATTAGAAATTGCCTCGAAGTTGCATGCATGGTCATCTGGATTGGGGATTGATATTATATTGTCTTAGCCATTCTCTTTTTTTTTATGTTGATCTCAATCGAGAATGAGATCATGGAGTGTTTCTGAGAAAACTAGTGTCTTTTTGATCGACTAGCCCTCTAGGTTTGGAAGCTACCCTAGAAACAACAGTTTAAAGCAATTCAATGATTTCCTCTATGTATAATAGATAAGAGAAATAAAATGGAACCAACTTGGAACTTCCACTTAATCCCTTGCTTGATTTTCTCCCCCTTGACAGATCTTGCAACTCCTCCCCGTACTTGACCCGCTTGGAGAGTACCTGTAGAAACATAGTAACAAAGAACCGTCAAAGCATCTTGATCTATTATAACATAAACATTACAGAATCAAATATATAGTGAACATACAATAGCATTTACAAATGATAGCATTCACAATTGCACAATCATATGGAAGAAAACTTGAATAACTTTATTAAATAGAAGGGAGAATTGCAACCCAGTTGTCTGATCCAGCATCAATCCCTCTTCACCTCATGAAATAGAAAGATCACACCAACAATACAATGCTCTTTTCCTCAATTAAAAACTATCAGCACTTCCTTGCCATTCACAATATTCCAGCCTCCGGATCTCTTAGATGAAGGATCCATTTATAGATGTGTGCAAGGGTGTAAGTCATCTCTGGGGTTTTGATTAGTGTCATTCCACTTGTTACAGTTGGTTCCATTTGGAGATTTCTTGGATCTCTTACTCATCCCTGGGCGAATTCAGAGAGGCAAGTGTCAAAGGAGAAGTTTCTAGAAGATTCCATGAGCAACCACCTAGCAAACTGTCTCGAACATTTGTCCATCCTCTCCCATCGCACCCTATAGAAGGCCCAAACAGTATGCATCGCACCTTGCCAGTGGAGCAGTCAGTATGGTCCAATTTAGGCCATTTCTGGATGGTTTCTCAGGTGGAACTTTTGGAGAATGATGTAATCAGATGACCATGTTCTTTTAGGGTATAAAACAACTCTTTTAGAGGTTGAAAAGCCCTAGTTTATCGACATATAAGTTTTGGGTTGAAGCGCCCAAATATGTCTATAACAGTTGCCCCTTAAAGCATGAATTCGTAAATCTTGATGTCGAGTGAAATGCTTTATCATGAGGATCTGAGGTTTCGAACTGGAAGGTGACCTGCATAAGTTACAATACAATACATCATCATAATATAATTTTCATGATCTAGCTGAGGCAGGCATTCCCATGCTCAGCTTTATAAATTCATTTCATGTACATAGATCAGATGGTCGTTTGTAGATGCAGACTAGTGATTCTTCAGATGTAGAGTCATCGTCCTTGGCTCGAATGACCATCTGTGTAGCGCCTTTGTACATTTGATGTTTTTATATCCCTGAATATATCGCAGCCCGGATGGATGAAACTAGATCTGGGGTCTTCAAACTCGTTCAATCTTCACCCGATGTACAAGTCAATCCATGTGAAGAGATGTTCTGAAGTTGAACATGGAAAGACATCACCTGATTACCAACCAATAATGTGAGTTGTTAACAGATGCGAGAGGAATCACCGATAATGATAATGACCCTCAAGGTACTACAGTACAATTCATGTGGTGTGAATATATGATCTGATGTCGAACACCACGCAAAATCTTTCGGTCGAAGGCCATTGATGTCAACCTGTCGCCGGAAGTGAGAAACTTTCCATTGAGGCATGCAAGCTTCAAAGCACTGAAAGGGGTGTTTCTAAGTCAACTTCTTAGATAATGAGTTGATGTCGACAAGAAGCGACTCGTCATAGGAGGGCCTTGATGTATCCCACATCTACGACACGAAATGAAGCAAATGATTTCTGGAGGTGAAAACGATCTGACGACACAAGGTTCAGGAATGGCAGTCATGAAAAAATGAAGGTTGAAGGTATTGCAGTGGATGAGGCATTAACTGGATTGTGGTTTCTCAACTGAATGACTTCTCTTGAACATGTCGGCGACACTGAGATGGATTGGTAGCGTTAACCCCAAAAGATGGATGGTGTAAATGACCAATGGTGAGATGACTGGTGAATGGAATAACCCAACCCGACTCAATAATAGTGATGGAGTGAAAGTGTCATGTTCAAGAGTGACCTACTACCATAAATTTCTTCAAGTTTTTTTCCTCTTTTTCCCCAGTCATTGCTGACCAGTACCTCTTTATTTTTTTCAAGCTTGAGAAGGATAACATATGCTTGTTCTATAATTTTCCCTTCGGGCAAACCTATCGTTATGTTTTAATGAGTCTAGTGACAGTGAAACTCGATCTTGTCTAGAATGGATAAGTTTGTCACTATAGTTTTAACGAGTTTAACGACAAGGATAACTTGGTCCTTTTCATGTTTAGAGAGTTTGAAAAGGGACGAAAAGAAAACTCCAGAAGTTCTTTTTCGTAAAATAATCCCTTAGGTCTGAAAAAGTATAAAATAATACAAAAGGGATGACCTTTCCAATCACTTTAACGAGCCGAAAAAGACAAGCGCTCACACTTTTTCGTAGGATAATCCCTCGGGTCCGAAAAAGTATAAAATTATACAGGAGGGATGACATTTCCAAGCACTTTAACAAGCTGGAAAGGCCAATTGCTCGACAATCTTTTCAGATTTAACAAGTCTGAAAAGGGTTTAAAGAAGACTCGATTTTGAGGAACGAGTGGTGTCTAGGGTAGCAACTGGTTCCGAGTAAGCTTGGAACTTCTGAAAACATGGTGATTTCTATGAAGAGGTTGGCTAACAAGACCACTCGTCGTAACTGTTCCTCAAAAAGGGTAAACAACCAAGTGAAAGTGTATGATCGGCCAAAAAGAATGGAGGTGATGAGAGGTACACAACCAAGGCTCAAAAGGTTGATAGAAAGGCAATCACAAAGGTTATTTACTAAAGGTGGGTTCATTTTTTAATGAGCTTGAACCATGGGGGAACTATGCTCGGTTTTTAGTTTCATTTTTTATGCAAGCTAGAAATGACAAAACTAAAAAGCTAAAAACGATAAAACTAAAAAGCTAGAAATGACAAAACTGAAAATTGAAAATGGTAAAAAAGGTTTGCATGCCCCCAGCATGATGAAAAGGAGAGTCTCTTGTAACCATATGGAAACTACTGTGGTTAGGAAGGATGGTTTCATCCAGAAGACAAAACACTTCCTTGGCTTCGTCTAGGATAGACAAACGTGAATGGTGTGTCAGACCAATCACATAACCTACAGGGAAACTTATATTTTCAACTAGGTTCGTCCACAGAATAGACAAGGGTGCACGCCCCCTAAGCTTCATTACATTCACCTGACTACTCATGGAAATTAGGAGGATGGAATGAAGGTTCAAGACATACCGCTGATGTAAAAGGACCATTTAGGGATGATGATTGACTTGGAGCTATGCTTGGACCGGGAAATGAAAGCTGGTCAATGGTGACAATTTTGCCTTCATGTGGGAAACACATCACTCGGAAGAGTGTTGAAATAATAGCTTCCATGTTATAAACATAGTCACGTCCAAGGAGTAGATTGTAATCTAATGGTCCTGGGACTACCATCACATTTAGATGAATGGTTTTCCTTCCCAAAGTGATCGGTAACTTAGGAAGGATCCCTAACGGTCGACTGGTTCCTTTGTTAAAGCCTAACAGATTTTGCGTAATAGGCATAAGCGATGGCGAACCAAGCGCTTTCCAAGCAGTTGAGGAAAGGATACTCACTTATGCACCCTCATCTATGATAGTGCCAGGCACGAACATTTTGTAAACTTGTACTATGATCCGAAAAGGTACATAAGAAGGAAGGTGGGATCTTGCTAGTTGATTCCAATCAAAGGAAGGGACTAGACTACTTGGAGGGGGTACCGAATAAATGGGTGAATTAACCTCTTGAGTAACGAGAACTGGGGGGGTTTCCTCCTGTTGTGAAGGAACGGGAAGATTTCCCCCAAGCTCATCGGGATCTGAAATAACAAAGAGAATTTGAACGGTATCATTCTCACTCTCTTCAGGAAGGGTACAATTTTCTGAAGGTAGAACTAGGTCAATTGTCACCTTGACCTGTTGATTTTGGTCGGGTATAGACTCATAAGATTCACTTTCAGAGAGAGTGGTTTCGACCGATGGTTGATTTAAGTCAGTCAGTTTTTCAACTAGTAAAGGACTTGGGAAAAGTTTCTTGTATCCAAATGGAAATCGCTGCGGTGAAGCAGGACGGTTATCCAACACTCTTTTGGCTTCATCCAAAAAAGGACAAAGGTGAAGGGTATGATTCCCTTCACATAACCTACATGGAAACCTATTCTTTCTCATTTTTCCATGAACTTTTTTATCGTTAGTTGAAGGTGTGTTATCAACATGATCTCCAGAAGTTGATGACACAAGATGGTGCGAACGGGGAGACCATTCTCTCAAGATCTGAGGAAAGCAAGGACAGTCTTGAGAAAAGTGGTCACTCGCACAAATTACACATGGAAATTTGGCTTTGGAAAGTATAATGTGCGGATTTTCACCAGATTATGCATTCAAAGCAGTGGTTGCTTGGTTGTCCCCTTGCCGATTTGGCTTCTTCTTCTTCTCCTTCCCTTTCTTCTTCTTCTCAGCCACCTGGTTACTAGCATCACTACTTTCACCAATCGAAGAGGAAGAAGGGGAGGGAGAAACAAACAAAGAATAAGGCGAAGGGTCAACTTTAGTATCAACTAGAGGTTGATTCGATTGCAGAGGAATTACAGCATTTTGAACCACATAGGTTGAAAACAACCATACTGGCAGGCCAATGGTAATTCCTAGAAGGAACAAAGTGGCCATATACAGAGCACCAATATTTCCCCAGGAAGAAAAAGGACTAGGATTCCCCTCAAAAGGGATTCCTTGATTGGTGGATTCCAGATTTGTCTCCATATATCTCAACCTAAGATCGACTCAGGAACAGGGATGTTATTCCAAATTCAATTAATTTTAAAGACGCTTTGACACAACTTTGCTTTTTCAGTTTTTAAGAGTCAAGAAAAAGCTAAAGATGACTCTAGTCCCATTCAATTTTTAATGAGCCTGAAGTGACAAGTGCTTAGATGGACCTTTTATTTTAAAGAGTCGAAAAGGAACGAAAGTGACTACTCTGGAAAATCTAGGCAGAGGGATTACCAAACCAATCACAAAACTGCAATATACACCTTGGTGATAAATTAAAGAGAAATTACCAAGGACTTATGTAGGGCAATCAATCTTCCTGAATGCTATGTTTAGTGCATTGCGATCAATAAGGCGGCAAACTCGGCTTCCTACAGATAAAGGATATAAGCCTATCATGGTCTACCAATATATACGCGACGGTACGGGGAGCACAAGTCCGTGCTAGCACTTGTCGTATCAAGGAGGAGGAATCACCCAACCTTCGATGAAAACGATAGTTACTAGTTTTTACAACGCCGGAACACGTCTCTAGCCTAGACCTCTAGATGTGTTGCGTTAAGTTCCAAAGCGTTGTTAGGTTCATTGAAATTTATTTTAAAGTTGATCTTGTTGAAAGTTTTCCTTTCAATGGTTCACCGCGTGATTTTGATTTTGAAATTCCTAAAATGCAATCTACAATGATAAACAATCTTCGTTTATTTTGAGCAATGAAAATCCTAGCTACTAGGGAAAGAAGATTACAATTCTTTCAAACAAAGAGCAAAGAGCACACACTAGTCCATTTTCCTAAATCATTTTTCGCACAAAAACTAAATGCAAATGAAAGTGCATGTATTTGTTTTCGTTCCCCTTAATGTGAAAAATGCCAAAAAGGAAAACTAAATGTAGCAAAGATCTGAAATATTTTACTCAAAGCGACATTTTCGACAATTTCTTCTTCAAAAGAGAAAGGAAGACTAAACGACACTTTTCAATTTTGAATTAAAAAAAATGCTTTTGACACTTCGAATAAAAACAAATCAAACCAAATACATGACGAAAAGTTCAATCGACTATCCAGGGAAGGAAGAATTCATGACACTTCTCTTTTCGACACAAAACGACAATTACGACACTTTTTGTACCAAAGCAACAGATCGATTTAAGCAAACTTTTCGACAAAGGATTGTAAATGATGGAAAAATACATAAAAACATTTACTAATCCTAATCTATGGAGGCTGATCTATGTGACGCAATCAGGCTTCAGTAAGGAAGTATTGTTCATGAGCAGCAAAGCAACTAAACAAGACTGAAAACAAGGACAAAAACCCCAAATTTCTAGAATGGAAATAGGTTGAGTCAATCATCACACCTAGGCTTCACAGAAACAGGGATGCATCGCACCTTACACACTCAGGAGGTGTGATTCATACTAGTTTATAGTGACAGACAGTGCGATGGGCCAGGGAGTGCAACTGAAGTGGGTTTTGGCTTAGATGCGCAGCTGTTCTCAGTGAATTAAGCTGAGCTATGATGGACAGTAAAGAGAAAAGTATAGAGACAAGTCTTGAGCAGTTACTGAGCTACCAAAAGGGCATCTAGAATGCTTGTAAGTCAAATGTTTAATTCATAAACTAAACCAGAGATTGATTGAAGCAACATTCATCTACCATGCAATTGTAGAGCAAGAGCAGTTCGAAGGCTACCTGGCTGACTTCAGGCTCTATCTATAGTTTATAAAAAAAACAATAACAACAAACAAACATCTATTCATTCCCTAGTGGAGTCGCCAATTTGTTTCTGGGAAAACTAGTGTCTTTTCAATCGACTAGCCCTCTAGGTTTGGCAGCTACCCTAGAAACAACAGTTTAAAGCAATTCAACGATTTCCTCTATGTATAATAGATAAGAGAAAGAAAATGGAACCAACCTGGAACTTCTACTTAATCCCTTGCTTGATCTTTCTCCCCTTTGACAGAGCTTGCAACTCCTCCCCGTACTTAACCCACTTAGAGAGTACCTGTAGAAACACAGTAACAAAGAACCGTCAAAGCTTCTTGATCTATTATGACATAAACATTACAGAATCATATATATAATCAACATACAATAGCATTTACAAATGAAAGCATTCACAATTGCACAATCATATGGAAGAAAACTTGAAGAACTTTATTAAATAAAAGGGAGAATTACAACCCAATTGTCTAATCCAGCATCATCCTCCCAGCATCAATCCCTCTTCACCTCATGAAATAGCAAGATCACACCAACAATACAATGCTCTTTTCCTCAATTACAAACTATCAACACTTCCTTGCCATTCACAATATTCCAGCCTCCGGATCTCTTAGATGAGGGATCCATTTATAGTTGTGTGCAAGGGTGTGAGTCATCTCTGGGGTTTTGATTAGTGTCATTCCACTTGTTATAGTTGGTTCCACTTGGAGATTTCTTGGATCTCTTACTCATCCCTGGGCGAATTTAGAGAGGCAAGTGTCATAGGAGAAGTTTCTAGAAGATTCCGTGAGCAACCACCTAGCAAACTGTCTCGGACATTTTTCCATCCTCGCCCATCGCACCCTATAGAAGGCCCAAATAGTATGCATCGCACCTTGCCAGTGGAGCAGTCAGTATGGTCCAGTTTAGGCCATTTCTGGATGGCTTCTCAGGTGGAACTTTTGGGGAATGATGTAATTAGATTACCATGTTCTTTTAGGGTATAAAACAACTCTTTTAGGGTTTGAAAAGCCATAGTTTATCGAGATATAAGTTTGGGGTTGAAGCGCCCAAATATTTCTATAACATGGAGAAATAGCTCCTTGCATAGTTAAATGCAACAGAATTAGCACTTTCAATGAGATCTTTTTTCTTTTACCATTTATGTATTTAGATCTTTTCTCTTTTCCTTTAGATCTAGCTTTCTTTAGTCTCCCATTGAGTTCTATATGGTCTTTTGGATTCATTTTTATCTCCATTTATATTACTTGCTTCATATCTAAGTTGCTCTTAGATCTGGAGTTTTTTTTTTTGTTTTCTATATGAAAGAATAACATATCTGGAAATTAAAATCAAATTACGGAATTTTTGTAGTGAATTTGATTGAATTGACCACAGATCTGGATTCCTCTCACAATTTCGTCCAAAAAAAAAATAGACCTTGTTTGAATATTTTATGGTCGATTGAATTTAGCTAGCTGAATTTTTTCCCCAATCACTGGCACAACACTTCATACGTGTGACTAGAGCTTTTTGGTCACTCGCTTACCCTTTCATCAGAGCGACTAGTATTTTTTTGCATGGTCAATCTATGTGACTGGCATGTTAGCCTTGAAATTTTGAGATTTACCCTCTGAAAATTTTTCTCTGATGTAGACCTGAGTAAGATTTATGTCTACTTACTGAATCTGAAACAGATCTATTTTTTGGTGTCTCATTTCATTATCTTGGATTTGTTTTGTTTGAGACAATTTTTTGGTTTGTTTTCATCCTTGATTCCTTGATCTTTTTCCAATCTATTGGAGATTTGTTGGGTTTATGGTTTTCTATTGTTGATCAGCTATTGTTTTTGTTTGATTTGATTCATTTTTTATCAGTTTACTTCGGGTCTTCCATCACTCTTGTCTTTCAAGGTGTTCTTGGAGATATTTTGGGTGCTTTGGTTGGGGCTTGGCTTACAACTCTACATCTCATTTTCATATTTGTTTGGTTGCTTTCAGTGACTATTTTTACCTTTTTCATATCTCACTTTTAGCTCTGTTTGGCCTTTGTGGGGCTTTGTCACTTGTTTTCAAGTGATCATTTTTTTCTCTTATTTATTTTTGTCACAATTGGTGATGTTGTGATTAGTTGTGTAGTTGTCATCTAGGAAAGTTCATGTGAATGTGTTTCCATTGTTTTTTATCACTCTCATTTGATATTGTTTAAGCCTTCTGGCCTCTAGGGTCTAGTTTTGACCTTTGTAGAACATTGGCTTTTGTTGAGCCATTGTGCTACAACCCTAGCATGTTGACATTGCCTTCTTTTTCACTTTTGGCTTTATTTTTTATTTCTTGAGTGTGTTTGCCTCTTTGGCTTTGTTTTCCTAGATTTGACGCTTTTAAAGTGCTTGGAGTTCTAGCTTGGGGACTTTTCTTTGGCCTATTTTTAGTTATTTTTCCTCTTTGGTTTGCTTATTGGGTCAAAAAAATTATAAATTTGGGGTATTTTCATTTAAGAATTTAGTGAGAGGTGCATTATCGTAGGCATTGGGGTGTTGTAAAAAACTCTTACCTCCTATAGTTAGAATTCATTGAAGTGAAAAGAAAAAATTGCATATAGTTTCATTAGGGTTACTAATAAGAGTCATTCACACCATCTAAGTTTTGCATTGCATCCCAACTGTGTAAAAAACAACCACTTAAAATTAACGCGATAATAAAATCAACTAGAATCGTCTTTTTCTTTTACTGGTAGTACACAAACAATAGCTTAGTATAGGGTCTTAGAGATAGGTGTGTGAGTCAACTGCTCCAAGATTACAAAACAAACATAGCAGCTTGCGATAGGGAGACAAATCCTTTTACAGTAGTGTGGCCTAGGAATCCCTTCTAAGAAGAGGGTTAAGCATGAGGTCACAGTTGGGCTACGGGAAGTGACATGACCCATTTCACTTAATTTCAGGTGGCACGATATAACGTAATTTCACACATACAAACAATGTTATTAACATTTCTTGTAGCACTTGGGGACCACTTGGGAAGCAACTCTCAAGGGGGTTTCGGTCTTAGATCTCTAAGTTGAGTGTCATGCCCTTGCGTGTGGATTTTTCCTGCGACTGTCCAACCAAGTCGTGTTATTGTCGGTCGTGACCATAGTGGCCTATTTCTTAGGGCTCATACACAAGTGCAGGGTCGAGGTTGTCTTCTCTGTACCTGGGATAAATATTATTAATAATCTCACAGTCCTCTCGAGGGGTGTTCCATGGCTAGTGAGGGAAATTGGACCAAGTTCGTAGATAAAAGGTCTAGGAAGTAGGTCACTAGTATAATTGTTCCACCGACAACTTCTATGTATTTTGGCTTGTGTGTGACTATCTTTTAGGATATTTCTAGTGTGTGTTGTTTGGTCTGAGTCAGTAGTTTTGGTCTTAAGTTGTTTTCACTAACATAATTGTGTTAATTTATCATTCTTCACCCTGACTTAACTTATTTGTCGTTAGTCACGTCATCTTCACAGTTTGGCTCTTGAATAAGGTGGACTTGTCACTCCTACACAGAGAGTGTCTGTCAGTGCTTAAGACTTAAATCAACACATATTTTTGGAATCCTTGCCTGATCCTTCTGGTAGTGACTTGATTTCTATTGAAACTTTAGCAAACAATTTTGCTACTCCTTCCAATCCACTTTTGACCAATCCACTAGGACCTAAGTTGTTTCCGTTGAAGCCCAATGGTTCCACACCTACTTATACTTTTTTACCATTATTAGTAGTTTGTCCTATGGCAGAGTTTGAGACTTCTTTACCTTCTCCATCGACAGTTTCAGCTGCCATGTCATCATTGTCACCTCTTAGTGGGGCCATACCAACTCCTCCATCTACACCTCTCACATCTTCTTGAGGCATCCCACCAATTTCATCTATATCTCCCACAAATTTCTTGAATGTTTCCATGCCTACTCAAGTTTCTATGCCAACCATGGTTATTCCTCCTAGTTAGTCGGTAGGGTCAGGAGTCTTTTCACCTAGCTTTATTCAACCAACGATTCGTATTCCTCAATTAGGTGTTGTAACTTATGGAAATATGTGGCAGGTGTTGTGGCTTCAAATGGCACCTGGAGCACAAGTGCTTTGGGAGACAGAGAAAGCTTCCTAGAGATAGCCTCTGGGTTGATTGTAGACCAGTGCCTAGGACATCTTAAATAGAGGAGTGCATGGAAGATTATCTATGAGGGGGTTTTTGCAGCACTTCAATTGTCACGTAATAAAAAGATAATAAAAGGGGCTTGGTTCAATAGGCCTTCATTAAGGTAGACTTAAGCCAACACATGGATCCAAATGCAGGGGGTATATCGGGACAATATCAAAGAGAAATTTCTTCTTCTGGTGACCGACACACAACAATGAGACAACTTAATACTAAAGTTGTAGTGATGGTGGAAAGGAGGAGAGGAAGGAGGGAAATATATGCATAGGGTTGTAAACAAATAGAATCCTCAACAACCATGTTCCAGCATAAATATGTAAGAGGAAGGAGGTGAAATGGTAGAAACAGCGGTATGCTAATTAAGGTTTCATGCCAGATATAACATGGGTATCATTAGCACCAAATAGCATGAGTAAATCTGGGCTCACACAGGTACTGTAGGTTAATCCAATAACACAAATAAATCTGCAATTACTACAAGTATTGTAGGCTATTGAATAACACAAGTAAATCTATAATATAACTCAGGTATTGTTCTCTATTTAGCAGCCTAAATAAATCCATAAATTAGGGAGAAACCAACAACTTTGATACACTATTTCAGAAATGGGATAACACAAATGAAATGAGATTTACCAAGAGGAAACATGTTGCACATTGATCATGCTTGGAATCACCAGGGAAGTTTCATTAATACTTAGAGGGTCCAAATAACTAGTCCATAACATTCAGCACAACATCAGTCAAGTCCCCCATGAATAAGAAAATAGAACCAAAAGTGGCATCTCAGAATTCAAACCTTGTGGGTGCCTTGAATAAGTGTTTCTTTCCCCTATTTATAAGAAGAGGGGGATCTTGGGCTACAGTTACAAAAATTCCCTTTCCAGAGCTCCATCTATCCTGCTAGACTTGTTGTCTCAACCTTGGTAAGGCAATGTTTCCCAAAATGATTACAATTGGGATTTGATCCCTTCTTGGAAATAAATGGAAATTGAAAAACTAAAAAGAAACCTAGAGGATGATGGAGGAAGTGTCCCTTCTTATGTTCCTATGAATGGCCTCTGATCAAGCCATCTCTCTATCATGTGCGTCCCTCTGCTGCTCAGTCGGTTTCCCTCCATTCTGCCTTAACTGCTTGATTAGTTCTTTCTCTGAAGTCAAGTGGAGCCCCATGTTGAATCATTAAGCACTCCTGAGCCCCCCATATTGGTACACCACCTCACCATACTCTTATTAGATGCTCCAGCTACTGACCCATATGCCTTTACTTCCCTGTATCGTGCTCTTGGAGCCTTGCTGTAATCGGGGCCTTTACTCTTGCAGATGTTGCAGAATGGAAAGTTTCAAAGTTCCTTATCCCCCTTGAGTTTAGCCCCTTATACTATTATTTTCCTCATATGACTAGGGGTTGTGACCAGGGGCTTAGCCTAAGGGTGCTAGAGCCCTTTAAAACCTTTGCGAGGGCCTTTTTCCTTTGTTTCTTGGAATCCTGCATCCTGGTGCTTTCTGAGAGTTGCCACTCAGGTTTCCCTTTGAACCTTGCGATCACTGATTTGCGGGGTCTAGCCCACCGGAGGTATCGCAATCGCACTGTAGGAGTGGAAAGGCCCTTTACCTTTTTTCCATAGCACGGGTTGGCTTTTCCAGGCATGAACTCCTCATGAGATATAACAAATAAAACATATTGCATCCAAGAGGACACAATCACAGGCCGAGAAGGAAAATCGAAGGAGGAATAAACTTTATTTCGTACAATCATTGATTGCTGATCTGTAGGGGTGATGTCATTACTACCACATGTCACCCTATGAGTGGTGACACGATTCACCCATAAATGCCCCCATAGGACCCCTGAAAACGCCGAAACTGAGTGACACATGTCCCACGTATGGCCACATCACCTTCCATACTACCATGTGAAGCAGAGAGAAGAGGTCCGCCCAGCCTTGGTTTTTCCATGAAATTCCTTTGTAAACTGATTTTAGCCTCCCCCAACGCTTTTACACTAGATCACAAAATCGGCAGTATCGCAAGCTTTTTATGGTGGTAGCCCCTTTACTCCGGCGATTGTTGATTGCTGATATCGCAGGACTACAGGACTGCGACATGGTCGATATGTGAGACTGTAGGATGCAGGACTGCGGGAATGTGACATGGTCGATATGCGAGACTGTGAGATTGCAGGAATGTGACATGGCCGATATCGCGGGACTTCGGGACTGCGATATGCGAGATAGCGATGTGCGGGACTAGGAGATGGTCAATTTCTATACCACCACGTGGAGGAGAGAGAAGGGAGTGGCCCGGCCTTGGTTTTTCCATGCATTTCCTTTGTTAATCCTTTTCATCCTCCCCTAATGATGTTACACTATGTCGCAGAATCGCAATAGCGCAAGGCTTTTAAGTTAGACCACGCCAATCATCAATACGCTGATAGTCGATATCACGGGACTGCGATGATGCGGAACTGCGGGTTGCGGGACTGCGATATCAGCATTTAGTGCCATAAACCACCGATAAACCGTGAGCCCGTGCCCAAGACCCCACCAATAGATAATTTTCTCCCGAACCTCTGATTTGCGATTTGCCTTGGTCCTTTGGTGTTTTCTCTTTGTTTTCTGGACTTTCCAAGGGTAACTTCAACATGATCTAACTTCTGATCCCGAAGTCCATTCTTGGACTTCCATATACCGTTGGAAATCTTATCATGAGCATTATGCAATGGAGAGGGACTAATTTGGTTTTGATATTTTTTGTGGCTCAAGAAAGTGGCTTCAAATTTCACTTCTCTTTTTCATTCAGGGCAAATGATAACTTGTAAAGTTGTGAGTGGACAATAGGGGGTCATCAGTTGTTCCTAGTCAACCTAGGGGAAATGTTTCTTCTAGCATGTCACAAGCCTAGTATAGTTCATTGTTTGGAGGGACTCCACCTACCAGTACTTTTCTTGGAGGGGATAGTTTACTTGGAGGAAATCCTATTTCCATTATTTTCACCCACACTGGTTATTCCCCTTATGTCAGTCCTACTACATAGATTAGTCCATCTTATCCTCTTGGTTACAACCCTATGAGAAGTCACGCTCTTAGGGGTCCTTTTCTCTTTGGGGGTACATACCCTGGGGGGGATCCTTTCACCAGTTACTCTAGCCTGCAATAGTCATATGTCGGGGTGAACCCATACCTTCACCATTAATCCATGAATCATAATCCCTATATGGGGGGACCGCAAGGTTGGTCTGGGGCCTATCCTTCCTATTACCCATTCAGTCATCTTCATAATCCCTTCTTATCTTCTCTTGATCTATCGTATTTTTCCAAGTTGACTAATCAACCCATTAGACATTATCACTAGTGGCCACCTATGCCCGCCAAATTACAATCTAATATTCCCAAGTTTGAAGGAAAGCCTAGGGAAAATCCATCCACCCACATTACCACCTACCATTTATGGTGTTCATCGAATTCTTTGGTGGATGATTCTATTAAACTTCGCTTGTTCCAACATACCTTAATGGGGATTCCGCCAAATGGCACATCGAATTAGATACCGCATCCTATAGTTATTTTTCATCTTTAGCTCAAACATTTTTGACACATTTCTGGTTGCCGACACAATATGATATTGATTCAGACCTCTTGTCAAACTTTAAAACAAATGATGGCACACTTATTTTTTACCATATTCGCGAGTGGCATCGTCGCAAGAGAATGGTTAGAACTAAACCCCCTGATGAGATTCTATGTAAATGGTTCATTTTATCTCTCTGACCCCAAATTTCCAAGGATGTGTCCATGTTTTGAGTCATTACCGATGAGAAAGCTATATTAGCTACCCAACAATTGGGTCTGATTTATTCGCAGTCAAACATGCTATACAAAGTCCTCCCTAATGCTCCTAGGCCTTCCATTGACCCACCAAAACTTGTTCCTGGCCCACATGTTGATGGCATGATTGGGCATGTTTCTGATTTCGTGAGCCAACTTTCTTCCCAGCATGGGAAATTGATCATCACATCACAAGCCCTAGCAAGTGCGTCTAACTCTGCTAAAGAAACCTCCCCTGAGTAGTCCATCGACATTCTTATGGTCAAGTCCACTCAACTAAAAAACAACCAACAATCTGGTGGTAAGAAAAACAATAAGAATATACAAAAGAACCAAACTTCTCATGACCCTCAAAATCAGGGAGGGGGCACCAATGAACATCGTCGTAAAATCAAATTCTCTTGTAAAATATGTCAATGTTAACACCTCACTCATGAGTGCTCTCAGATGGATGAAGTCCATAGGCTCCTTTCAGCACCATCTACTCAAAAACCTGTTGTTTTGACTCATCCATTCCTTGCACAACCTCAGCAACAGATGGTTTCTCAACCTCCTCCACCTCCGCAAGGGGGCAACGGGGAGTCATTTTCTCATTCTACCCACAGTTCATCTGTATTTATGTGCAAAGAAGGCATGAATGTGACTAGGCGATCCAAATCATATAATGTTCTTGAGTCGACTTCTTCTTCTAAGGACCCACCCATTACACCTCCTTCCACTAGACCTCTCATGTTAGAATATAAGCCTATGGAACCAGTTTATCGCCCCCCGATGGGTATCATCCATAAGAAAACACACAATCCCTCTGCCTGGGCCACTCAACACTACATTATTGTTGAAGATATTTCCTATGCTCCTTGTTCCATGTCTGCCTTGGAGGTTTTGAAAAGTTGTCCCCAAAAAATGCAAGGCCTAAATGTTTGTGATTAGTGGAGTATATCCTGTTGAATCGAACCTAATCTCATTAAATGCTGACAAGGCTTCTCCTCAACTTTCCCACCATATTTGTTTTTAGATTATCGTGTATGTTTTCCATAAGAATATTCATCGCACCTTGTTGGATGAAATCTCTTCCACATGTGTCATGTCATGTTGGAAGGCTCTTAGATCTCCAGCACTTGATAAGTCTACTACCACTCTTCAAGCTTTTGATGGACACAACTTTGTACCGAAGGGGGTTCTTCCCAAGTATTTCATTGAGTTAGGGAGGGAAATTGTATATGTCAATGTTGAATTTGTCGATACCAAGTTGGATTATAGCCTACTTCTTGGCCATAGTTGGTTCTACGCCATGACCACAATGGTCTCGTCTGTATATCGTTTACTTTTCTTTCCTCATGAAGGCAATATTTTTACCATTGAACAACTTGACTATTATGTGCCATTGGCCCAAATTTCTACTATGGGGAGTTCAATACTGCTTGTGGGAGATAAGCCTAGTCAATTCCAGAGCATTGATGTGGGACTATTTAAAAGTTCAACTCTTATTGGGGTATTTCCTCAGTTATCCCATCCCAACATTCCCTCTACGTCTTCTAAATATCCTATGCATATGATATCTTCTGACACATGTGGACCCCATAGACCTCCTAATCCTTGGGTGGTGTCGCCTATTATTATGGAAGTTGATCAATCTAGTGAGCACCCTTTGCCACCTATTGTGGAAGAGATTGTCTCTCTGGCAGTCCTGTCAGCACCTCCTGATGTTGTTCAAAAACTCCATCGCAATATGGAATATGACTAGGTTCCTTCTCCCATACAGGCCACCTCTCTGCCTGTTCCACATGACTCCCTTGATGACAAACCTCCCCGGCTAGTCAACTTCAAGGTCATGGATCTACCCACTGATAATCTTAGGTAGATTATGCCTCTTTCTACCTCTCGTCTCCCCGATTCGAAACAAGTAGAGATTCGCAATATAAATCTTGAATCAAATAAGGGGCATCTCCTTGACCCTCCTTGGAAGTTACACCCCTAGACCGAGTCAATTCTTGGGCTTCTACTACCAAACTTGCCAACGAATTGTTCAATTCCTTACCACTTGTTGACGAGCTCCTTGTACCTCCTTTATGTTTTGATCCTCCCTTATATCCGCAAGATAATTTTGAGATAATGACTATGTTAGAATGTCCTTGGCATGGTCAACCTTTCTAGATTGGACAGTTTGATTCCTTTGGCATGGCCCCACATTGGTGAGCCATATGATTCACTTGCCTTCCATGAGTTCGCATATATAAACCCTTGGTTTTTGCCCGGTTGTGGGCACACATTAACATGACCTACTGGACTATGTTGCACTTGTACATATTGTACATAGTAGTGTGATGTTTCTACCCTTTTTTAGTTTGGTGTGTGATGCGAGTATTGCCTTATAAAACTCAAAAAACCAAAAAAATATGGTCTTGTTTTTCCCACATCCATGTTTATTTCTTTCATTATGTGATTTAAGCATGGATCTAGTCTTTCTATATGGATTTTATAGGACAAGGTGGCATTTTTACTGTGACATCCATTGGACCTTAGGTTCGTTTCTTTGAACGTGGCATATAGGGGTAGGTCATATATCACCATCATCGATGCATTATTGACTGTCAGTGCCATATTAATGCCTTAGGTCCAAACCTGTCAAGTTGTGACTTTAGAAACTCTCTTTTATGCACATCGTAGCTCAGCATTAGATATTACCTATACGTGGATGCCCTAGTTAGCACCCTTTGGAGTAGGAGTATCCTCTCTATGGACAGAGACGGTCCCCTCTAGCCCAAGAGTGGGTCTAGCCGCAAACAAGACAATCTAATGTAAATTTTGTTAGATTAGAATCGAATAAGCGGGCCTACCTCTTATAACACTAATCCACTTAATGGTGATCTTGCTTCCTTGCTCCAGCTTCCTTTTGTTCCCTTCGTTCAAATACCTGAAAGACACATGCAAGAAACAACAACAAATGTGATAACATAAAATAAAATTCGATCTACTTAAAAGGTCAAGGAGTTTTAAGCTATCAAATGCAATATTACACATGATATAGGAAATAAACCATTATTTTTATTAATATAAACTTTAAAGAGAAATACAATCAGAGCCTTCACGTTGTAGGTTCCCTTTGGCATGTCTGGGTTCCAGCGCCACTATAAGCATCTCATGATTCACCCTCAAAAAAATGGAAGTTCAAGGCCTCTTTCCCTTTGCTCCAAGCCAAACACTATAAGCGTATTCTCCTTTCATACACAAACTAGAAGGCTAAGGTTCTCAAGATGGCTATCAAGATTTGCTGATAATTTCAAGCCCTTTCATTAGCTAGCTGAGGTTGTAAAATGAGGAGTTTATATAACTTTGATAGAGGGGAAATGGATCCTCTTATGGTGGGAAAGGCCTTATCCCTTTTGGTTTGTTCCATTTTAATAGGGGAAAGGAGCCCAAAAAGACTCTCTGAACTCTATCTTGCTCAACCATTTACCAGACTTTCGTTCACGAAGCTTCTAGACCTGGAAGCTTCGACTCCATTTTTAAAACCTTGCCAAAAGAGGGTCGGTGCAGGTCATGAATGGTTGACCAGTTCCATTCAGCAGTAGGCTAAGTGTTAGACTCGGCGCAGGGAAGAAACTGAATGCTATCAGCGGTCTTGAAAACTGAGCTTGAAGGAATATTCTAGGGAAATGATGTAAGAGGGAAATGTTATGCAGATGAAGAGGGATGTAGGGAAATGTTCTTCATGGTAGGGAAACATATGAGGTGTTGAGCAGTAAAAAGGGTCTTTTTAACCTCTATTTACCCTACATTAATTACCAATCCAGGTATGATTTTTTATCTCAAGAGTGTACTCAGTCTGAGGCAGTCACTTGTTCGAGAGTAATGCTAGTAGTATAGTGTTCTACAAAAGTAAATAAATGCTGGAAACAAACTCTGAATGTAATGGCAAGAAACTGAAATGCTTGTAACTAAATCATTCACTTAAGAAACTACAGCAATCATCAGTCAAGGATGCAGTAATGATAACTCTTTCCTTTGTAAACTGATGCAAATGAAAATCAATCAAAGACAAGATCTCCAATCTGGGAACTAGATAGCAATAGTCAATGTTCACTACAGTTGTGGATCTTTCTGTTCACACCAAAGCAAATTCTAGAAATAACAAAAAGGAACAGCAACTAATCTATTAAAAAGATCGAACAGCAAAGCTTAATCTACAGGAATGAATTAAGCAGCAATCTTAACCGAAAGGAATTGAACAGCAACCTTTAGCCAATAAATGAATTGAACAGAAACCTAAGAAAGGAACGGCAAACCTAAGTAAGTCTACGAAATATTGAACAGCAAATTTAACTACGAAATATTGAACAGCAAACTTAATCAAATGGAAACACACAGTGAATCTAGGACGATTGAAACAGTAATCTTATTGTAGCGTACTAAGCATTAACCACAGTTATAAGGGAATAGCAATTGCAATGATAGTGGAATAGCAATCACGGTTATAAGTAAACCATAGCTAAATGAGCAACAATGCCGATCTATAAATGAACAGCAATATCAATCTATGAATGAACAGCAATGTCAATCTGTAAATGAACAGCAATGTCAATCTGTAAAGGAACAGCAATATCCGACTTAGATAGTACGATATTATTTCAGAATGAACAACATAACATTTTTAGTTGCAAATAATAATCTTACCATTCAATTACTAATTCGGCATAACAGAGCAAGTCAATGAAATGTTTAAGAACAGAAGATTACTGAATAGAGCAAGTAAAGGAAATCAAACCACACAAGACTGTAATCGGAAAATAATGATACAGAAAGCAAGTGATCCACTAGGGCCGGGCCCTTAGCCACCAGGGACGCACTGCTGCGGTTACTCCAGAATCAGATAATGGAATAGCAACAAAGTTTATGTATTAATCATAAAAACAGAGTTACAGTGATCGCTCTTTAAGGAGATTCGATGATCAAAGTTCAGATTGCAACAGAAAATTCTATAAATCAACAATAATTTGCCCCTTGGGGTAGCAGCACTGTCCCTTTTTATAGTGGCCAAGTGGAAATACCAAAAATACAGATAGCCTTGAGGTAGCGATCCCTCAGGATCAAAGGATCCTGAGGGATTCACCATATCTTTGATCTTCAGTTATCTTTTCATCCTCTTTCATTGATACTATGTTTCTTCTTCCTTTTCTTGGTCCATGTGCTCCACTCTTGATCTCCTCATCTGGATGTGGTTTCCTATCAAAGGGACAACAGTTGGTTTTTCCTTGTCTTTTCCTCCAGAATGGCGATTTTCTATTTTCTTCACTTTCTGCATAAAAAAAGACAATAATTAATCATTTTACATTAATCACAATTCCCCTTAATTCTATCATAATTCTTTATCATATGATCATCTTAGAATGTAAATAAGTTATGAATTAAATGAAAATATAGAGAAATAAGTGGCAATTACATACCTTTTTTAATGCTCAACACACCCTCCTGCTTACCCTTTTTCATGCCCTCATGAAAACATTGTAATTGATATGCAAGGCAGTTAGGGAATAGGCTGGAGAAGGATTCTCAGTTAGTGGTCTACAACCATGATTCCTAGCTAAGACTTCAAAAATATGCCCTGTTTTACCTTCAGGCAATTCATATAAGGCTCTATACCCTGGTGCAGGATACCAGAGATTGGACTTTGAAACCTACAGCCTAACCAAGACGGGCCTTCTCTCAAAATCAGGTCACCATAGATAACCAAGCAGTCAGCAGCTAGCTTAAAATTCTCATAATTGAATGGCTCTCTGTTTTGGATATTTCGATTGGAAGTCTGGTATCAAGATTTGGCTACTGCTATGGTGAGGTCTTTGATGGTTAGGAAGTATTCTACCCCTTGCTGGATGATTGTTGTGTGAATAGGTCCCAATGTCTGGATCACACCCTTCATTCTCATTAAGCTCCTATGTTTATTCCATAGTTGCAATGGGTTTCTAGGTTCACCCCTTACCCACAGATCTAACCCATTCTCCTGTCTCTGGAAGGTATTGTAGGCTTTAAGCCACTTTATCTGATTAACAGCAAAAGAAATAAATGCCTGAAGCTAGATATCACCCACAAAAGGGCTAGGGTTCTTTTCTGTTTCTCCATCCAACACAAGATTATGTAAATAAAACTCACATAACAATCGTTGGACTTTCACCCCGTAATGCTTACAACAGTTTATGAAATCATCAATGGTTTTTATCTCTATAGGCACCCCTACCTTGACAGCCTTGATTTTCAATTGTAAATACCTTTCCATCAAAAATAAAGCATAGTTTTTGGCAGGTGCCCTACACGCTAGAACATCAGTATACAGAGAACATAAGGTATCCATTTGATTCATAACTGTGTCTAGTCTATGGGTTACCTTTTTAACTTTCTCCTCTACCCTTCGCCATCCATCGAAGGCCTCGCTCTCCGATGCATTGATGTTCTTTAGCTGCTGTTGTAATTTCTGATATTTCTCTTATGGAACATTTTCCTCTATGAGCTTTTCTATCGTTTGTTGGGCCTGTGCCAGATCTTTTTACAGTTTCACTATCCTCAGGTCATTATCCATCATGACATTTTTGGGTTAGAGATCTACTAGATCTCCTTATTGCAACTTTTGGTTTTTATGGTCTGTGTTTCCTTCTCACGAACTGTCCGGTTGGTCATGCTGCTAGAGGACAATGGCTCTATCTAAGCTTCCTTGTCACAAACTGGTGTGTTTTCTGTTTGTGCTTCTACATTTGTAACAGCCACATGTTGTTCCTTGTGGTCCTGGATAACAGGTTTGACTTGAGTCCTCTTGGTCTTCTTCTTATGGGGTTTTTCCTGGGTGGCTACATGCTTTGCTCCAGGGGTTCTTTTTGAGCTTTTCCCCATTTTTAGGACCCTTATTTGTTGTCGAAGTTGTTTAATTACATTAAGCAGTCTCTGCTATTCCTTTCGCAACTTTTTGATTTCATTTGTTTTCTTAGAAGGAACAGCTATTTCTTTTCTTGGGCCTAGGCTTTGTACTTCAGGGATTGTATCCTCGCCTTGGCCAATTTCCATGTTTCCTGTTTGGAACACTTCTTCAGTGTTCTCATCCTGCTGATTAGGTTTTTCAGGGGTAAAAACCCTGGGTTGATCTGCTATCTCCCGGGCAGTGTCTCCTACTTCTTCTTCATTGTGCATTTCTTTGGGTGTACTCTAACTGGGATCAGAGTGATCCTGAGATTGGTCTTCTTCTTCCTCCTTGTCACACATCTCCCCAGTATGCTCTTATCATGAGCAGAGTGTTCCTAGGATTGTTCTCCTTCTTCCTCCTCATCACACATCTCCCCAGATACGTTCTTATCATGAAAAAAGTGTTCCTACGGCCCTTCTTTGGTATCGAGGTTGAGTTGGCTGTGAGGTTGGACATACTCGCCCATATTGGCCAAAATTCGAGCCAATTCATCTTCTTGCAGGGAGTTTTGTACTGGACTCTCACTGGTTTGCTCTGCTTCCTCCCCTTCTTCCTGACCGGATTGCTCAGTTTCCTCTTCCGGTTCCTCTTCTTCATTTTCCTCTAGTTCTTCTTCATTTTCCCCTCCTTCAAGTTGTGGGGGCTGCTCGTCTTCTGAGTCGTGTATTTCTACAAGCTAGCTACTGTTCCCTTGAGAATTTATGAGCATTCCTCTGCTTCTTCCCAATCTGACAGATTGTCTTCGTTTCTGTGGTCTAACTGATGTGCTAGCAATGTGTTTTCGTTTTGGGGTTGGTAAAGCTATTCCCCCATCTATCGAGAAAATCAATTCCTCACAACTACTCTATTGTTGGGCAAGACTGTAACTGACTATCAACCGAATTAAACCATGATGGCTTACTACTAATTCTACATGGTGAGATTTTCTTATACTTTGGGCAACATCATGCAATAAAAAATTTAAGTACGCAGGAAAATTCACAGCACATTTTTGTTTTAATACAGCTAACAGTTTGAGATGGCGTGGTCTTACCACGTCTTTTCTACCATTGCAAGTAATGTAGCTTTGGAAAATTCTAGCCAATTCTGCCCAAGGCTCTCCCAGGGTTGCCAGTAGGACTCCTTTGCCTTTGACAGTAAGGTTCTGCCCTTTGTCCCGGAAGATAGTTATAGTGTCTTGCAGCCTCATCTTTCAGGGTCCATACTGGTCCGACGGCTGGTAGTCCCAAAACTTCAGCAATTATCTCATCTGTTACTACTATTTGTCTCCCTCTCACCATGGAATGATCGTCCTACAAATTCTGTAGAAATTCAATTGCCACCATCTCATTAGATTGTTGTAGACGATTAAGGTAGGCTATCCATCCTGCCCTTACTAGGATTTCGCGTGCAGCGTCAGATACCATTAACACCTATGGTTCGCTGGGAATTGATCTGCCTCCCATTTGTTCAAGCTTAGCAAACTGTAAAAAAAACACAGAGATGTCAATGGAATAGCTAGCTGTTCAAATTTTAGCTCACTGTTAAAAAACACAGAGAAGACAATGGAACAGCAAGTTGTTCAAACTTTAGCTTACTGTTAATTTTTACAGAGCCAACATACAGAAATGGCGTTGGAACAACAAGCCATGCATATTGGGAAATACAATACCGTTAGACTTGCTATTCCCGAGTTTTGATGGAGTCATAATACCTCCAAATGATGAGTTGACACGTATGCCAGTGAATTATGGAGATCACCTGCGCCCCCCTGAAATGTGATAGGTTGTCCTCGGCCATCAAATAAAGGAGCAGCATGCTAAACTGCAATCATACAGTGGAATAAAGGAACAGCGTATAGATCCATGACATGTTTACAAAAATGAGCGGATTACTGAAATCGAGGCTTATGATGGAAATCACTAATAAATATGGAAATGTCATGATATGATGCGAAAAATAGAGGATATGATAGCTGACGTAAGTAAAAGTTCTTATTTTCATGTGTAAAAGGTTCGAAAGGGTTATATAACATAATCTCATTTGAAATCACTATAAAGATATAAGAAGAATGGTTTATAATGACTATTGGTGTATGAAAAATATGACTTCAATACCATCAGCAGAGCTCTGTTGCCCACAGGTGTCCATAACCTTGACAGAGTTGCTTATTTCACCCTTGGAACCATAATCCTTTGTGTATGCGTAGGAAAGTGTTGTGCGATGTCAGATTGGAGGCCATTGTGCTATCTTGGTAACCAGATGAATCACAATTCCATTCACCAGGAAGGAGTGAAAGGTAGGCAGGCCAACTCGTGATAAGACCTCATGTTCCAAGGACTTTTTATTTTTCTGATGTGCCTCTTGGATCATATCCCTGATGTGCCATAGTGGGAATGCCACTTCACTTTCTTCCTTATGATCATGGTAGGCTAGCTCTTGATGAGACCCCCTATCCTTCATCTGGCAAATCATGTTAGTAATCATATAGATATGTATCTTTTATTTTTTCTTTTTTATAGCACTTTCCTATTTATATACAGAGGGTGGCTCAACACTCCTTAAGAGTAGGGATGGTGGAAGAAGTTTGAACATCTCAATAGAGGAAAATATGCCCTTATTCTTATTCAATAATAATGATCAAAGAGAATTATGGGGATTTAGAAAGAACCAACATGATAAAAATAATCAATCAAATTGGTGTTAGTGAAAATAAAGACAGCAAAGTGATATAAATAGTTGTGTCCTTTCTTCTTTTCTCTTATCAATTCAAAGCAATTTCTTTAAAGGTAGTGATTTTTCTTTGGTTCGCTGATTTCAATATCCTCTAGTTTTTGTATTCTTGCATAAATGTATAGCTATGCCTTAAATGACCATCACTCACAAAAATCCTCTAAATGGTGAAACACACATACACACAAAAGAAGAAGAAAAATGCACTCAAAAAGTGTTGTTCTTTAGATGGAATAGCTGCTGACAGCAAAAGAATATCTGCACGCAAAAACCACAATTCCTTTAAGAGGAACAACAAGCAAAAGAAAAAGAAACATACTCGAAACTGCTGTTCGTTAAGAGGAACAGCAGTTGTTCCTTAATTGGAACAGCAAATAAAGTAAGCACGAAGTAAAATAAAAAAAAATGTGAAAATGTTGTTCCTTCGGAAAGGAACTTCAAAAACGGAAGTGTTGTTCCTTCGGAAAGGAACAACAAAAAATGAAAGTGTTGTTCCTTCGGAAAGGAACAACAGAAAACGAAAGTATTGTTCCTTTGGAAAGGAACAGCGAAAATGCAGAAATGTTGTTCCTTTGGAAAGGAACAACAAAAGCGAAAAGTGTTGTTCCTTCAGAAAGGAACAACAAAAATGCAGAAGTGTTGTTCCTTCGGAAAGGAACAGCAAAACATGAAAGTGTTGTTCCTTCATAAAGGAACAGCAAGAAGGTGGAAATGTTGTTCCTTCATAAAGGAACAATAAAAAGGTGGAAATGTTGTTCCTTCGAAAAGGAACAGCAAAATCCAAAAGTATTGTTCCTTTGGAAAGGAACAGCAAAACGGTGAAAATGATGTTCCTTCGGAAAGGAACAACAAAATGCACAAGTGTTGTTCCTTCAAAATGGAACAACAAAACAACGAAAATGTTGTTCCTTCGGAAAGGAACAGCGAAATGCAAAAGTGTTGTTCCTTCGGAAAGGAATAGCAAAACAGTGAAAATGTTGTTCCTTCGGAAAGAAACAGCAAAATGCAAAAGTGTTGTTCCTTCGGAAAGGAACAACAAAACGACGAAAATGTTGTTCCTTCGGAAATGAACAGCAAAAACAAAAAATGTTGTTCCTTTGAAAAGGAACAGAAAAACGGCGAAAATTCTGTTCCTTCGGAAAGGAACAACAAAATGCAAAAGCGTTGTTCCTTCGGAAAGGAACAGAAAAACGGTGAAAATGTTGTTCCTTTGGAAAGGAACAGTAAAAATGCAAAAGTGTTGTTCCTTCGAAAAGGAACAGCAAAACGGTGAAAATGTTGTTCCTTCGAAAAGGGACAGCAAAATGCAAAAAAAAATGCAGAAATGCAAAAATCTGTATAGAAAGTAATTTATACAAGCGAAAAAGAAGAAGTTATGTACAAAATTTAAAAGCAATGAAATTACTTAGTGAACTAATGCCGAGGAAGAATTATTTCCCTCAGCAAGAATCTACATATCAGAATCTTCCCGGAGTTGCTGGTAGAATGATTCCCGAGTAAGCGGTTTATGGTATAGTTGCACTCGGTGGCCATTTGCTTTAAAGGTATGTCCAGATCCGTCAATAGTAGTCAAAGTAATGGTGCCATTGTCATGCACTTTCTGGATTTCATATAGTCCAAGCTAGCGAGTCTGAAGTTTTCCTGGAAAATCCTAAAACCTGGAATCGTATAGGAGTGCCCAATCTCCTTCATGGAAGATTTTCTTTTTAATTAGGGCGCCATGCCATTTTGCTCTTTGTTGTTGGATTAATGCAGTGTGTTGAAGATCCGAGAGCCTAATTTCATCTAGCTCGTTAATTTTCTATAATCTATTAGTTTGGGCCTCATTTAAATCCAGACCGACCTCCTGTGCTGTTCTTAATGTTTGTATTTCGAACTCTATTGGAAAGATGGGTTCCTTTCCAAATACTAGCTGATATGGTGAATAACTGGTGGTGTTTCTCCACGTTGTTCGGTATGCCCACAAGGCTTCCGGCAATCTTGAAGCCCAATCACGCCTGTGTGATGCAATGGTTTTTGTTAATATTGCCTCTATCACTTTATTCGTGCTCTCTACTTGGCCATTTGCCTGTGGGTGATACGGAGTGGTAATTTTGTGCTGAATGTGATAATTTTTTAACGTTGCAGTGATTTTATTACCTGCAAACTGTGGTCCTCCATCCATGATTATGTCTCTTGGGAGGCCATATCGCACAAATATTTGGAACAGGAAATGAATCACAGAGTCCTCTGTAGCTCTTGGAAGTGCCTCTACTTCAACCCATTTGGTAACATAGTCTATTGCTACTAGAATATATGTTTTCTGATTTGATGATGGGTTGATCAGACCAACAAAATTGAGTGCCCAGCGCTCAAATGGTTCGATTACTCGCTGTGGGTTTAAAGGAATTTCATCAGACTGTCCGGGGCATCCTTCTCTTTGGCAACTGTCATAGGCTTGAACAAATTTCTTCGCGTCTTTAAAGATTGTGGGCCAGTAATACCCTGTTTGCAGAACCTTGTGACCAGTTCTTCGGTCTGTGAAATGTCTGCCACATGGTCCGTCATGATTGGCTTTCAGAATGTCAAATATTTCGCCTTCACAGACACATCTTCTGATGTGCATATCTGCCCCTGTATGAAATAGGTAGCCCCCAATCCAAGAAAATCGGGTACTACGTTGCACAATTTGTTTTCGTTCATTGGGGGTCAGATGCTTTGGTAATTTGCCTACTGCTAAATAATTTGCAACATCAGCATACCAGGGTGTTTTGACAGTAACGGCAAATAAATGTTCATCTGGAAATTGATCTTCGACTACTGCTGCATCCACTGGCTTCGGCATTTGTGAGAGAAAATCAGCTACAGGATTCTCTTTCCCAGGTCGATCTTTTATTGTGATGTCAAATTCCTGCAATAAAATCAACCATCTTGTTACTCTATCGTTTGTAATAGGTTTATTTGCTAAATATTTTATAGCAAAGTGATCTATATATAAAACAACAGGATATCCAGTGATATAATGCCTAAATTTATTTACAGCATGTATTACAACTAAAAATTCTTTTTCAGTAACAGTATAGTTTAGCTCAGCAGGAGACAAATTCTTGCTAATATAATAGATTGCATATGGTTTTTTGTCTTCTTCCTGCCCAAGGACTGCTCCAATAGTTGTGTCCGAAGCATCTGATGAAATTTGAAATGGCAGGTCCCAATTTGGGCTTCTGAGCACTGGGGCTGTTGACACAAGCTTTTTCAGATCCTCAAAAGCATGGTCGCATTTATCTGTCCAAACAAAATCAACATTCCCTATTAGTGTGTATAGAGGTGCAGCTATTTGAGAAAAATGTTCTATAAATCTCCTATAATAACCAGAAAATCCAAGAAAACTGTGTACCTTTGTCTGTGTGGTAGGAGTAGGTATTAACAAAATTATTTGAATTTTGGCCGGATCTACCTGTATTCCAGCCGTTGAGATATAATGACCTAGGATGAGTCCTTCAGTCATCATCATATAGCACTTTTCATGGCTCAAGCAGAGCCTGGTGGCGATACATCGTTGCAGCACCTTTTCCAATGTGTCTAGTGCTGGGTCAAAATCATCTCCATATGGTGTGAAATCAACCATATATACTTTGAGCCCTTCATTTATTAAATCGAAAAAGATGTTGAGGATGGCCCTTTGAAATGTGGCAAGGGCATTTCATAGGCCAAAGGGTAGGACTCTGTAGGCAAATGTTCCCCAAGGACACGTAAAAGTAGTTTTGTCCTGGTCTTCAAGGGAAATCTAAATCTAATTGTATCCACTGAAGCCATCCAAGAAAGAAAATAATTTCTTTCTTACTAATGTATCTAATACTTCATCAATGAATGGAAGGGGAAAGTGGTCTTTTTGGGTTGCTTTGTTAATTCTCTATAATCTACACAAATCCTCCACGTTCCATTCTTCTTTGGCACCACTACTAGCGGAGAGACCCACTTGCTATCGGAGATTGGATAAATAAAGTTTACATCCAAAAGTTTTTGTAATTCAGCTTTCACAATGTCTTTCAGGTGAGGGTTGAGTCTCCGTTGGGGTTGGCGAACGGGTCTCACATCTTTTTCTGTATAAATGTGGTGCGTACACAACTGGGGATCGATTCCCTTCATGTCTGGATAATCCCATGCAAAAGCTTCCTTATATTTTCTCAGTAGCTGGACCAGCTTTTCTTCTTGTTCAAGAGTCAGGTTATTATTGATGTTCAAAGTTTTTCCTGGCTCAATCTCTATAGTCTTGCTGTTTGAAACAGAGGTAGTGGGTATTGTTTGATCATGAGTGTCTTTGAGAGGATCTTCTTCTAGTTCATTTTCAAATGTTACCTTTATCATGTGACATTATACATGGGATCTGGATTCAGCTTGGTTAATGAAGTTGTTAATAACATCATCCTCTGTTTGATCTCTAAAATCGAGGGCATCTTCTATGGTTAATGGAGACCTAATTTTTTCTGTGAGGTATGATGCAAGATGTTTGTTAGTTTTTATTATTGTTACACTTGGCTGGGCTAGAGGGTATAGAGCTAGATTTTTGATATTACTCCCTCTACTTATGGTCATACTGCCTTGTCGATAGCCAATGTAAGCATCAGCGGTTGCAAGCCAAAGTCTGCCTAAAATTAACGGGTGTCCATCGAGTCAGTTTTTAGGGTTTATTATCAAAAAGTCAGCAAGATATTCCCAGGAGTCAATGGATACCATGACATCATGCAGTGTACCTTCTAGCCTAACTACTGATCGGTCAACCAGTTCTAATAAGGTGGAGGTTGGTTCTACTGATGTAATGCCCAGTTTTTGACAAGTAGTGGTTGTTAAAATATTAATTGCAGCCCCTAAATCAACTAAGGCATTGGAAAATGTTTGTCCATTGATTTGCACTGTCACTATTGGATTTCCTAGGTCTTCATATTTGATAGGTGCTTCTCTTCCTGATAACAGATCAGATAGGGTGCCAACTACTTGGACTGTTGGGTTATTTGTTATTCTCCTCTTTGGTTTTTTTATACATAGCTTTTTGATGGTTTTTGCATATATGGGGATATCTTGGATAGCTTGGGGGAGTGGGATTTTTACATACAAATTCTTTAGTTCTCCCAGAATATCAAAGTCAAGATGTTCTATAGGGCGCGGTATGATTAATCGTTCTGGGAATGGGGGAGAAGATGTGGTTGCTTGGTCATGAGTCTGTTGTCTGACCACATCTTCTTCCTGTAATGGTTGTTCTGCGGGTAACTGATTTTCAACTTGAGCATGTTTGTCTCCCTCGGTTTCTATAATGTGCCCAGACCTTAATTGAAGGTCGTTGCACTCCCTTAGATCGGTTTCTAGTTCTGGTGTTTCGATTATTTGAACGGATTGAACCGGTCTGTTATTTGGGTTCGGGTTGGGTTGGGCTGGGAGTTGCGGTCTTAGGTTGGACTGGGGATTTTGTTGTAGTGCTGGCAGTGTAGGTTGAGGGAGTGGAATGGTTCCTGTTGGCTGATTCATCAGTCTTTGCCAGTTTGTCTGCCAGGCTTGACTCTGCGAAGTAGGAGGGGACCATTGTGTTGGATATGCATTGTTTTGCCAATATGGTGGAGCGTAGGGAAAATTAGGCCAATTAGATTGGCTTGTTTGATTCAGCCATGGAGATGATGAAGGAAATGGTTGTTGTGACCAATTTGAGAAGGGAGGTTGATTTTGCCACATTGTATTATATTGTTGAGCATGATATTGCAGAGGCTGGAAAGAAGAAGACAGATCGGGGGACATACCTGATTGTCATGGCTGCCATTGACGGCGCTGGTTAAGTAGGTACACCGGTTCTGATTCTTCTTCCGCTTCTTTGTATACTGCTTTCAGACTAGGAAGTGAGGGGCAGTTTTCCATAGAGTGGTCTTTTGTACAAATAGCGCAGACTTGAACTGCATCTAGTGGGCACTCTTTGTGGCTATGTTTCTTTCTGCACCTGGGGCAAAATATTGCCAGATTTTGTTTTGCTTCTGCTTGTTTCTGTTTTGCTTGCATAATATCGAGCTGCATTGTCAGAGTTCCCAATATATCAGTTTTGAAATTCTCCAGTAAATTTCCAATTTCTGCGTGAGTTACTCCTTCTCCAATGATCTTATTATCCCTTGTGAACCTGTCATGTTCCACTGGTTTTAGCCTTGTGTTGCCTCGCGAACTCCTGATACATAAATCAATGATGTTAGCAAAATATTCTTGATAGATGTCTCCTTTTCCCATAATATTTAGTGTTTCAATCCATTGTTCCTTCATGCCTTTAATTAATGTTGTTTTTAATACATTGTCAGGTAAGGGTAATGATGCATAAGGAGATCTTTGAAGATTATACTGAAAACGTTCAACATATTCTTCTAGTGTCTCATTAGGTCTAGCTACCATCTGAAATATTTCATCCTTTAACTCTCTAGACCTACAATAATCCTGATATTTTTTCAGGAAAGCACCTTTCATCTGATCCCAGTCGTTTATAACACCTCCACCTAACCCCATAAACCATCGTAAAGCAGCCCCTTTTAATGTAGAGGGAAATAATTTCAGCTTTTGGGGATCGGTGGTATAGTCGTACCCTCTGCACAGCACATTGAATTCAAACAAGAATGCGTCTGGATCTTCCGATGTTAGGCCATGGAATGTAGGGATATGCTGGAGAGGAATGGCCTTCATAGGTGCATTAACTGCAGTATCTACAATGGGATATTGCAGTGTGGAGGTTTGGGGGGTTTGCTGGTTCTGGGCCATTTGGTCAAATATGTGCCAATATCCTTCTGGGATTTCTAGGAGGGTATTCCTAGGCTGGCTAGAAGGAACAGGAATGGCTTTAATAGGGATGGCCTTAACAGCACTTCCTTTGTCTGGGATGATGAGAGTTCCTTGTTGAACTAATGTCTGGGGGGATTTTATCTCTTCAGGTTCTTTAGCTTCGTTCTGGGTGATTTTTACAGCACTTCCCTTATCTGGGCTACTTAATGGCTGAACTATTCCAAGAGGAGATCTTGGTTCTTCAGTTTCCCCTGTTTCTCCTCTTCCTTCGCAGAGATTACTAAGGTTCCCTTCTTGTAATGATTTTGGGCTAGAATTCTCAATTTCTTGAAAATCTTACTCCTCTGTTTGGCTATGTACCTCAGTAAAGGCTACAGATCGTGATTCTGTGGCCCGAAGGGAACTAGTAGGTTGTCTAGAAGCAACTTTTCTAGTTCCTACTGAAGGCTGAGATTCTGCTTTTTCAAGGATTTCATCTATAAAGGTTGATCGGTCAAGGGTCACCGGCCCCTTAGCTTTATCAGGCTTGGGTAGTGGTTTAAGATTCTTTTCAGGCTTTTTCTGCTTAGTCATGCACACAAATCAAATACTTATTTCTACTCAAAATAACAACAAATCTATAGGAAAGCAGGCAGGGGAGCAGGGCTGTTAAATCCTCCATACGCAGGTTCTTACCTTCCATTTTTAAAACCCAATTCTCTCCTAGCAGGTACTTACATTACTCTCTCTTCAAAAGAAACAAATGGCTACACTCTTCCCCGGCAACAGCGCCAAAATGTTGAGCAGTAAAAAGGGTCTTTTTAACCTCTATTTACCCTACATTAATTATCAATCCAGGTATGATTTTTTATCTGAAGAGTGTACTCAATCTGAGGTGGTCACTTGTTCGAGAGTAATGCTAGCAGTATAGTGTTCTACAAAAGTAAATAAATGTTGCAAACAAACTCTGAATGTAATGGAAATAAACTGAAATGCTTGTAACTAAATCATTCACTTAAGAAACTACAGCAATCATCAGTCAAGGATGCAGTAATGATAACTCTTTCCTTTGTAAACTGATGCAAATGAAAATCAATCAAAGACAAGATCTCCAATCTGGGAACTAGACAGCAATAGTCAATGTTCGCTACAGTTGTGGATCTTTCTGTTCACACCAAAGAAAATGTTGGAAATAACAAAAAGGAACAACAACTAATCTATTAAAAAGATCGAACAGCAAAGCTTAATCTACATGAATGAATTAAGCAACAATCTTAACCGAAAGGAATTGAACAGTAACCTTTAACCAATAAATGAATTGAACAGCAACCTAAGTAAGGCTACGAAATATTGAACAGCAAACTTAACTACGAAATATTGAACAGCAAACTTAATCAAATGGAAACACACAGTGAATCTAGGACGATTGAATCATTAATCTTATTTTAGCGTACTAAAAGTTAACCACAGTTATAAGGGAACAGCAATTGCAATGATAGTGGAACAGCAATCACGGTTATAAGTAAACCGTAGCTAAATGAGCAACAATGCTGATCTATAAATGAACAAAAATATCAATCTATAAATGAACAGTAGTGTCAATCTATAAATGAACAGCAATGTCAATCTGTAAAGGAACAGCAATATCCGACTTAGACAATGTGATATTATTTCAAAATGAATAGCATAACATTTTCAGTTGCAAATAATAATCTTACCATTAAATTACTAATTTGGCATAACAGAGCAAGTCAATGAAATGTTTAAGAACAGAAGATTACTGAATAGAGCAAGTAAAGGAAATCAAACCACACAAGACTATAATCGGAAAATAATGATACAGAAACCATGTGATCCACCAGGTTCGCGCCGTTAGCCACCAGGGACGCACTGCTGTGGTTACTCCAGAATCAGATAATGGAACAGCAATGAAGTTTATGTATTAATCATAAAAACAGAGTTACAGTGATCGCTCTTTAAAGAGAGTTGATGATCAAAGTTCAGATTGCAACAGCAAATTCTATAAATCAACAATAATCCACCCCTTGGGCTAGTAGTGTTGTCCCTTTTTATAGTGGCCAGGCGGAAATACCAAAAATACAGATAGCCTTGAGGTAGCGATCCCTCAGGATCAAAGGATCCTGAGGGATTCGCCATATCTTTGATCTTCAGTTATCTTTTCGTCCTCTTGCGCTGATACCGTGTTTCTTCTTCCTTTTCCTGGTCCATGTGCTCTGCTCTTGATCTCCTCGTCTGGATGTGGTTTCCTATCAAAGGGACAGCAGTTAGTTTTGCCTTGTCTTTTCCTCCAGAATGGCGATTTTCTATTTTCTTCACTTTCTTAGAATGTAAAGAAGTTATGAATTAAAGGAAAAGATAGAGAAATAAGTGGAAATTACATACCTTTTCTAATGCTCAACATGAGGGTCACCGTAGAGGTGCTCCAGGATTGAGGAATGGGGAGTACAGGGACAGTGACAAAATTTTGTGTAATAGATGCCCCCTAAAGCATGGAAGCTAAACAAGAGTGAGGGGTGAAATGATTTATGAGTAGATGCATGGAACCGGAGACCACCATCAGAAGACCTGCAAGCAAGCATAAACACATACATCACTGAAATCTCTTATACATGAATCGTGGTATGTACACATCCATCTAGAAGAAGACCATGTAAATGGATCCAAGGTATGGGTGCAGCCATCCAGTAAGAAGGATCATATCAAACACCAAGGTATAGTTGTAGCCACCCAATAATGAGAAGGATCACATATAACAAACTCATGGTATGGTCGTAGCCATCCATCTAAAAGAGACATATATGTAAGCATGATCATGTCACATTTCTCTGCAACTTGGACTTATGTAATCGGAGCCCAAGGTCTTGCACTCCAACACGACCCGACCAAAGTACAACTTCTAGCATGCAAATAGATGTGTTGATGTCGAACATGCTAGAAAATTGCTTGATTACCAGTCAATGATGTGAATTGTTAACAAGTGCGAGAGAAACCACCAATAATGACAATGGCTCTCAAGGTACTAGAAGCACAATTCACGGAGTGTGAATAAGGAACTAAAGTCGAACATCCGTGAAGTCAATTGATCAAAATCCAATGATGAGAACTTGTTGTCGAGTGCGAAGAAATTTCCATTAGGGCATGCAAGATCTAAGGTAATGGAAGGGAGTCTCTCGGCCAACTTCCCATATAATAAGCTGAAGTCGATAGGAAGTGACCTTGTCTAAGGAGGGACATGATGTATCCCACATCATCGACACGAGACAAGGGATGAAATGATTATGAGATGATAGATAGAATCAGGAATGAGTGTAAACTGCAAAAGGATTAACTCTTGTTCATATCAGCAACACGACTCCAAAGTTTGGCAGCTCTTGGATCCATAGGATCGAAGGTAATGATGACATGGCAGAGATCAGATGGAAAGGAAAAAAATGACGGCACAAACCCAGGAAGGTCAATGATGAAGTGGGAGATATCCCAACCCGACATGAAGCAGAAGAGTGTCATGTTCAAGAGTGACAACCTGCTGACACAACTGGTAAAAATTTCCCATTTTCCCCCACCATTTCTGGCAGGCACCGCAATTATTTTTTATCGCAAGCTTGAAGGGGATAACATATGCTTGCAGTGTAAGTCAGTCCTTTGGATGAATCCAAATTAGTAAGGTTAATGAGCCCTAGGAAAGAGAAGCTCATGTCCGTCATGGTGATGAATCCGATGTCATTTAAATTTTAATGAGTTCGACAAAGGGAAAACTCGGTATCTTTTTCATGTTTAGAGAGTTTGAAAAAGACACAAAAAATAAAACTCCAAAAGGTCCCTTTTCGTAAAATTGTCTCTCGAGCCCGAAAAGTTAGAAAACAATACTCGAAATAACCTCTTGACCATGTCAGTCAAGGAGTACCTTTTTCATAAATAGTTTATCCCAGCCCGAAAAAGGGGTAAACGTATACTAGGTAAATGATGTTTCAAAACCATTTTACAAGGTCAAAATGACAAGAGCTCAGCAATAATTTTTTGTTTCAAGAGTCGGAAAAGAGCTTAAAGTAGACTCCCCATTTTTATTTTATTTAACGAGTCAAAAAGGGAAAAATACTTCGACAATATTTTCATTTGAATTTTTACAATTTGGAAAAAGAGCTTAAAGACGACTCTAGTTTTACATCATCACTGACAATCCATCACCTGTTGCTGCACAAGAAGCAAACGTATTATCCGTTTCAAAGGTAAAATGGCGAAAAAATGCTTTTAAAAACCCTAAAACATGGCTAAAAATTTATAAAAAGGGAAAAAGTAAAATATTTTTTACCATTTACCTATTTTACCTCATTTGGAGAAATTTTTACCCACTTGTGCCCTAAATCTTCAGGAGCATATTGCAGCAGATCGAGGAGGCCGATTGACGAACCGACTGTTGCAGGTAAGAGCTGGGACCCTAAGCTTTGTATTGATACCTCTTTTTCATGCATTTAACCATTTTTTCAAGTTTTTGAGGGATTTTTTGCAAAAAAATCGCCCTCGGTCGACGTGGGATCCAGGCACGAGATCGCGCCAATCGAGGGTTTATAACTCGGGCACTCGCACTGTCGGGGCAGCTATTTTTAAAACAATCGCGCTTGTGGAGAGAATAGAATTTTTTCCATTTTCACCCAATTGTATTGCTTCAAATCCGAAACCTCCTTCAAAGACTGATGTAAAGTTGAATGTAGGTTTTTCACAAGAAAATTACAACACGAAAGATGGTGATCAAATGGAAATAATGTGAGCATGAAGGAATTGATTCATTGGCATTGGAAGATCCAAATTGTCTGGATGCATTGAGGAACTGTGGGCTCCTCAAATTCTTTCTTACACCAGGCCTTCAGGATCAACCTAAGCTGCTACAATACGTGATCATTCTGTGGGATGTTGGATGGGAAGTATTTGTGATCCATGATCAAGAGTTGGAGCTAGAGACTTCAGACATCTACTTCATTACTGGACTGTCCCGTAGAGGGGAAACAGTCCAATTGTATGCAGGAAAACCCATTGGGGAAAGTGTGAACATGCTCCTTGTAGAACTTTGTCCAGAAGCTCTGAAATCTAAAAGCATCAAGGTTGACATCATGACCATATGCGACCTTGTACTCAAGGTGCTTCTCTTGAACATTAACAGGGTAGTTGGGGCTCAAGAATTACATGAGTCAAACAAATCTAAGTTCCAGTATGCCATAGACTACATGGTGCCCACTGTATACAACTGGGCGAAGCCATGAAAGTTAACTTGAAATGCTAATTATCCAAATGCAAGGCAGGGAACCTGAAGCAATTCAGATATGGCTCCATTCTAGTGACTTTCGTCTTGGAACGAATCTCACTATTCCACTATCAGCTAGTGAAGGTGAGCCCCCCGATGCCACAATATCCACGAATGATCCGTTGGGGCGAGCTGATGCCCAGGACTAGAGGGGGCCAGTACATTTCATACAAGCCCGCTTTATTTGTGTGGCTAAGGCATCAGCTAATTGTTGTGGAGGATTGGGCATATAGCAGTATTGACTTTTGTGGCGATCCTGACATGCTGCTCCCATAACGGGAGGATTTTGATGATGGAGGTGAGAAAAACAGTCTTTTGTTTTTATTTTTTATTGTTTTTGAAATATATGCATTCGTGACACTTTGATTTTGTAATTGCAGATGTGGGACCAGAGCAACAAGTTGGGATGTCCCCGATCACTAGACGTGTTTCTTGACAATTTGAGATCGCTCCTTATCAAGAATGAGTCGACAATGAGGAGGAGATTGCATGGAATATCGATAAATTGACCAGAGGCATCCTAGAGTATGCCTAGATGGAGGACATTCCATGCCATTATCAGGGTCACACAGTTGGAGTATCAGATCAGATCCGTCGATTATTGACTTGCATAGTACGAGCAGTAACGTGTTATCATGAACACAATGTCGAGTAGTCCATAGTTTTAGCATTTACAGTTTTGAGGCCTGCGAGCCACGGATGTACTTGGAACACATATATTATTTTTTGGGTTTTGATGTATGACACTCAAAAATTATCGACACACACACACACATATATATATGCTACATTTCCTATTTACGATGATATAATGTTTTGTTTTTCACATATTGCGTAAATGTTTGTATAACACATAATTAGCCAATGCATCTATTAATGTATTCATAAGCCTAGGAATGTGATTATATCTGATATAATCAAAATTTATTTCCAATAAACGAATATGCAAATACATTTTCAATATCTAAGGGTTTCTGACAAAATATTTCCCATTGAGCTGAAGAACAACAAGTTGCAAATCAAGGTTAACAACCATTTCTCGTATGTCAAGAGCAATGGCTTCTGACAAGAGTTCGATAATTGCGCTATATTTAGAAATGTTATTAGTTGTTTGACCCAAACAAATACCTTGAAGATCAATCAACTCACCATGAGGGTGATAAATAACCCATGTCATGGATAATATATTCCGGGAACTATGGGAAGCACCATCAGCGAAACTGACGTAAGGAGTCACAGACATCTGCAAAGCAGGTGAATACATAATAAGCATGAAAGCTTCTTGAAAAACACACCAAACCAAACTGCACAAAATTGAATAACACACTTATGTACAAAAGTAACCATGCGAGATGACTTAGGCATAGTACTTTTTTAGGTACATCCCATTGCGGGGCTTGTCCAAGGGGTTGCCCTCATAATCAATCATCTCATAGGCCCCTTTTTGTAACACACGCTTGAAAATATAGGGCCCATGCCACATGGGTTCAAATTCACCTGCCTCTAGCTTATCATTAGCTTGGTCATATAGCAAGACCATATCACCCTTAGAAAAATCACAAGGAGATACCGATTAATCAAAATGGGACTTAACTCACTTTTTTTGTGCTTCAATGACTAAAGCAACGAGACGGCGGGTTTCATCCAGTCATTCCAAATATGGGAGATGCTCTTCTTGTGGTGAGGCTTCAGTGAGTAATTCGACAGCCAATTTGAGTGAGGTAATTTCACATTCAATTGGTAGGGTAGCTTCTAGACCATAGACAACCTAGAAAGATGTTAATCCATTTGCATCTTTAGTCGAGGATCAGTAGGCCCACAGAGCTGAAAAAAGCATGAGATGCCAATTGGATTTGTGCATCCCAGTAGTGCGTTGAAGCATAGTAACTAACACTTTGTTCACATCTTCAACTTGGCCATTGGCCTGAGGGTAATAAGTGGTTGAGCCATCATGACGCAAGCCCAATGTAGAAGTCATCTCAACCATCATGTAATCGTGAAAATGGGAGCCATGGTCAGTGATAATGGCTTGAGGCACTCCAAACCTAGAAATAACATGATTGAGGATAAATTACATCATCGTTTTACTGTTAGCTGAATATGTAGGCATCGCCTCAGCGCATTTGGTGAAGTAATCCACGGCAACGATGATATAACCATGCCCCTGAGTCGAATTAGGGTTACATGTCATAAACTAAATGCTCCATTTGGCAAAGGGGCCAATGGTAATAACGGGGTGAAGGTGAGCAGGTGGGGTGCGTATTTTTCAATGATAAATATGGCACTTGTGGCATTTGCAAACAGCAAGGATGCAATCCTTAAAGATAGAGGGCCAAAAATAGCTAGTGCGGAGTATCTTTTGAGTAGTGACGTAACCAAATAGATGACCACCACATGCGCCAAAATGGAAATCATTCAAGACTCTTTCAGCCTCATCAAGAGTTAAACATCGGCGAAGAATTGAATCAACACCAACGTGTTATAAAGTATCCTCAATGATGCGGTAAGGTTGGGATTGATGCCGAATGTGTTGGCAATCATCCTTGGACAATGCAAACCAGAAGGTAGAATTTTGGAGATACACGATAATATCACCGTACCAAGCATTGAGAGTGCTAATTAGAAAGAGATCTCATCGGGGAGCTGCTCATCAGCACCAGTAGGAAGAGAAGCAAAGGGAAGAGAGCAAGTCAACTCAACAAATACAAGTGATTTCTTGGATTTGGCCATAGTGAACACCAAATCAAATTCCTGGAGGATGACAATCCAGTTAGAATACTTGCCCCCAATTAACTAATGAGTCAAAATGTAAGTCATGGGGTTACACTCTGAAATCACAGTTGTAGTGTGGAGGAGAATATAATGCCGAAAGCATTGAACAGTAGGCAAAGCCAATTTCTTAACATGATCATAATGGATCTCAGTATCGAGGAGGTTGCGGCTAAGGTAATAAATGACATGTTCATGACCTTTGTCGTCGTCTTGCACCAGCACCATGGAAATAGTGCTAGAAGTTGCAGCTAGATAGAGGAAATAATTGCGATGATAGTTCAGAGGATGCAACAAAGGAGAAATAATGAGGACAGATTTCAAGTCATTAAAATACTTTTGGGCAGCCTCATCCCAAATGAATGGAGTTCCTTGCTTAAGTAATCAGGTGAACCCTGATGCTAGCTCAGCATAGTTAGGCACAAAGCGACGAAGGAAATTCTCTTTCCCTTGCAGACTATGTAACTGATGTAATGAAGCAGGAGGGGGTAGATTAACAATAGCCTCGACTTTGATAGGATCAAGACAAATTCCATCTTTCGAAATGATAAAACCGAGGAGTCATCTGGACTCAATGCAGAAGACACATTTATGTGGATTCAACCGAATTTTATAGTGCCTACAACGAAGAAAGATTTGTCGAAGATGATCGGGATGGTCATGGCGCTTACGTGAATGAGCAGGAAGATCATCAAAATAAGGTTGAACGATGTTTTTAAAGTCATGGAAAGCATAGGATATCACTCTTTGACAAGTAGCCCTAGCATTCTTAAGGCCAAAAGGGATCTTTTTATATGCAAAATTCCCCCATGGACAAATAAAGGTAGCCTTATCTTGATTAGCCAATGCAATTTTTATCTGGTTATAACCAGAAAAATTGTCCATAAAGGAAAAGATCTCACTCCTAGGACATTCATCGATGATCTGGTCTATAAAAGGAGTGGGATAATTATCCTTTGGACAGGCATGATTAAGGTCACGGTAATCAACACAGAGTCGAATGGTGCCTTGTTTCTTAGTCACCGGTATGATATCGGACACCCAATTTTTCTTAGTTTTTCAACTTCCCCTTTAATGGCAATCGCTTTTCTAGGGTGCACTAGGCGAAGTCGTTGATGAACAGGTTTCGCATTAGGATAAGTCGTAATTTCATGCACGAATATACTTGGGTAAATGCCAGGCATTTCTTCATACGACCATGCAAAAACATCTCGAAACTCTTGAAAAAGACAAGTATAGATCTTGATCTCATCAGGAGAACAAGTCACCCCAATATGAACGTTTTCAACGATACAAGGTTTAACAGAAATTTCAATAGCCATCATTTGGGTAATATCACCCATTTCCCTTCCAACCAAACTTCATGGGTCATGATAAGCATCTCAAGTGGTTGGGTCGGGAAACAAGAAGAGAACTTCTCAAGACAAATAGACATGACTGTCGGGCCAGGCAAGAACGAGGAACGATGATGAGTATCATTCCACGGTGCTTCTTCAAGAGACATAACTTCCATGATACTTTCATTAGAGGGAAATGTCTCATTTGAGGGATCAGGAGAATCCGAAGAACCAATCCACGGGATTGAGAATACGAGTCAGGAGATATACTCAAAGCAGTGTGATTAGTAGGTACCAAAGCTGAAGCCGACACAATCTCCACATAATTGATCTCGGCAAGGCTTAACGGCATGACATCACCCCATGTATCCACAAGATCAGGAGAGGGAATGACCCAAGGATCAGACTTAACTAAGATCATGTTGAATGAGGAAACATGTGGAGGTGGGAGAGGAAAAATACCCATCAAGGTGGGATATTTAGAAAGTCTAGCCCCCACACTCTCATATGGAGCACCGGTATGCTTCACGTAAGTAACATTGCCATCCGAGGAGGAAGAAGCAAAGAAGAACAATTGGTCAACCGTGACAATTTTCCCTTGATGAGGAAAACAAAGCATGCAGAAGAGAGAGGAGGCTACAAAATGCATAGCATGGGTCCAACTCCATCTGAGTAGAATATTATAGTTAAGATTTGCATCAACAAATTCTACCTTGGCATGAACTGTCTTACCTTCCAAGGTAATGGCAAGATTAAGAAGGACACCGAATGGTCAAGAATCGCGTCCATGAAAGGCTTCCAATGTGTTAGGTGATTGGTTCAGGATAAGAGAACCAATTTCCTTCCAACAAGACACCGACATGATGCAGGTAGAAGCACCTTCATCAATAATGTTCCTGTGAATTGTCTTCTCAGTAATGATCACCTGAATGAGAAAGGCAACCTGATGAAGTAAGCGCAAAACATGGTTTTCCAGATCAAAACAAATGAGATTGGAATCAAATGGATCAATACCTCCAATAGCCGACAGCAATGCTTTCCACTGAGAAGGACAGCTTTGAAGGACCTCGAGAGTAGACATAGCTAATGGCGCTTGAGCCAAATCCTCAACAATGTTATAATGCTGAGCAGCTCGAGCATTTGGATTATACGAGGACTTTCGCAGCACACCCCGAGAGGGTGGTCGAATAGTAGAATCAAGATTAGGTCGCTCTATATGGAGAGGACCGGAGGTAGACGAGATAGAGGAGGAAGGGGTACCTTCTTTCTCTTTCCCTGCCGTTGGAGTAGGTGTTTGATAATCTTTTGATCTGGTAGCCACATTTATAGGCGTATTCATCATGAACACTTGGGAACCTGTGGAAGCAAAACACTAAGGTTGGTCTACCATTTGGGTCTACTCGGACAGAAAGGTTCTTTCAAGACAGTCGGGGTCCCTTTGAGCAAGCAACTAACTTCGGATCATCGAGGACAATCTTTAGTGTAGTGATCCTCCTCACAGATGAGGCATGGATACTTCGTCTTTCTGTGAGAAGCATCGCCAACAGACAAATTAGGAGGGCCCTATTTCGGGGCATCAGCTTTGGCCTTGCCTTTTCCCTTCTTTTTACCCTTAGAGTATTTTTCCGTTGTGGTAGACTAGATAGTGTGAACCTCAAAGGTTTTACCAGGACCAGGTGAATTTCGAGAGGGATCATCGGAACCAATGTTCAAGACCGATTTCTGCTTGGAAGAATATTTCGCAGGGGTCTGAGACACAGAACCAATCACTCCATCAACGGGTGGCGTATCTGGAGACTTCAATGTTGTCAGATTAGATGATGGTCTTGGAGCATCAAGTAACATCTCATACAATGTGCCATATTGCGAGTAGACGAGGTCTAAATACTAGGCACGAGCAATGGTTTTCTCCTCAGTAACACATCCACCCATGGCTATGTCTTTAGCAATTTTTTTGATGAATGATTTGGTGAACCATTCTATCAACAACTAATCACCAATTTCAAACTTGATCAGGAAATGCTGACGTCTCCATTCGTGGACGTGATCGGAAATATGGTTCACAATATCTTTCTTAAGTGACGTAAGCAGATAGGTGCCAGTTTCATAGCAAACCGACAGCTAGAAATGAGTGAGGAAAGCCATAGCGAGAGTGTTGAAGTCACTATAGGTACCTCGAGGCAACTTGATGTACCATTTCGCGGCAACCCCTATGAGAGTTCTTTGAAAAAGTTGAAGACGAATGGAATCATTGACATACGAATTGGAGAAGCACCAGAGGTGATATGTCATTTTTGTCTTGATGGATCCTGACCCAGGTTCAATGTTAGTCAGCCAAGCAAATCCCTACACTACTGGCCCTTTCGGCATCAATCCACGGAGTGCGGACTGAAATATCACCCAAAGCAATATGGGGGGATGCAGGAACAAAGTTTTCACACCCTAAGATGGTTGTGATGTCGCTTTTACACCCTTACTCTTCCTTTGCACAAATTGATAAGCCCTTTAGGGCTTAACAAAGTACTTCTCTTCTTCAGCTTTAAAACCTTTGCGGAAACCTCCGATCGTCCTTCGCAGACCCTAAATAGTCAATTCAGATACTTACACACCTCTGTAATTACCCTTACTTCTGTGTCTACCTAGATTAACTTAAGTATTAGTTAACTTTAACTTGTACTACGATTATCTTCACGTAAAAAGATATTCTTACTTGCGTTCATATGACAAAGTAAAATACGTAGAATCACACATCAATATAGCATTAAATCATAAACCTAGTATTCAACATAACATTATCACAACATTCATAACAGAAGAAAAATAACTCATACACAGATATCTCCAGAATAATTCTCTTTATTTATGGTTCATATCTCCAGTACAGACGCTAACTTCCCTACGTACACAGCTGCAGGGGTCCGCGCACTCAGCTGTGGACTTCTACCCTAGGCCTCTGCGCACTCAACTGTAGAGCCTCTTCCTATGCTAATACCCTTCACTCTTAGCTCTCACAGACCCAAAAACTTTCTTAGAACTCCACTAACTACTTCCACCCCTTTAGACTCTTCTAAGACTCCCTTTTTATACATTCCCATGGCCGGCAGACCAAGGGAGGATCTCATCAAGCTGACACAAGCTATCTAAACTAAGGGCGGAAACCCTTAATGACACTTTACATCTTCGCGCTTCGCGACCACAAGATGTAGAGACTTTACATTCTTTCATACAAAATTTGGGCCTTTAGCCCCAAAACTTGAGCTCTTAACCCCAAAATTGACCCCAAGGGACCCATTCCCAATAGGCCCCCAACACAAACATGGTGACTTGCCCTCGAGTCACTCTGTTGATGTGAAGATCTTGTCATGAATACCTCCCAGCTCCACCTATACCATTGCGACTTTGGCGGTGCACTGTGTTGCCGCTTGCTTCACCTGATCGACCAACTGCTTCATCATTGGTTCTGTGTTGTCTGCCTGTATTTTCTATTGTGTCACCTGCAGACTAGCCAATTTCCCTTCAATGATGGTCGTGAGCACATACACTTCATCTAGCCAAGGCTTCAATCGAGCCTTCAGAACTTCCTCCTTGTGATGTGTTGTGTCCACCTGTTCTTGGAGCGCCTTTGCTTCCTATAGCTTTGCTAACCTTTTTGTAATGGTGATGGTGCGCACCATCAATTTAACCTCATCATATCTCTGTTGCAGCTCCCGCACCTCAATTTCTAGCCTCTACACATTGAGATCCTCCTGTAAGCTGGTGACTACTTCGAGCGATTTCTCGAAGAGCACAGTGCAATCCTGCATTGCAGCATCTACAGCTACTACTACATCTTTGACAACGACCGCGCGCTGCTCCTTCACCTCTGGCGGATTCAATGGTTGGGCCCTCAACACGAGTTCTATAATATTAAGGTTCAATTCAAACTGAACCTTAACCATCTATGTTCTTGCTTCGCGCACTCTGGCAGCGAGCTTTCAAATTCTCACATCCACTGGCGCATCTTCAGGAATATCTAGCTATGGAACAGTCCTGCATGCCTCAACTAGGACCTTGGTCATGTGCTCATTCTTTTCCGTGGTGGCCTTAAGGAGATCAATGGAAGAATTCTTTTGTACATCCAACTGAGCATTGTTCACCTTCTTCTCACTGATAACGTTCAGGGCGCGCTGTTCCCGAGCCCGAAGTTCCGTGATCACACCATCTTGCAAGGTGTGAAGGGCTTCACTTGGAAGCATGGCCAAATTTAGCCCAACTCTCTTAAGGTTGTTGATAGTGGCCCTGTCAGCTTCTGCTTCTATATTCAACACTCCATCTGGCAGTGCTATGGCCCGGGGATCCAGCGTGTGTACCATTTATGCTGCCTCTAAAGTTCTAGGCGCCAAACTAGTTGACACTGCATTGCCTCACCTAACACTGGTCTGTACCTATGACGCCTGGATCTGTAGCTCACGCAGACCCATCTAAATGGCGCCCAAGGCCTTTTTCTGTTGCTACTCAAACTGCTACAGCAATTCCGCGTCACATCCCTCACCGTATCGCCAATGTCATTCAAATCACCTTCTATCAAGATGATTGGGTCGATGGACATTTTTCTGGCCTTGGACTTCTTTCGCAGCCCTACTTTCTCCTCCTCCCTATTTCGCTTAACCTAAAATAGAGTAGTCTTTGGGTCTGCTCCTCCCTGTTCGGATCACTTCTCTTCCTCTTATGTCTCTGGGGAAGGAGATTTCTCACTCCTGTCAGAGTCGTGCTCCTCCTCTTCTTCCTGCCCTTCTGTCTACTTTTTGGAAGCGCACTCTGCTTTGGCTTTGTCCTCGGCCTCTTTCTTCCTCTTCTCAGCCAATTGTTCCATCTTCAATCTGGCCTCTTCCTTCTTTCGCTTCCATGCAGACTTGCTAGACCCAGCTGTCAAGTTTGAGGTCATGCACCACTCTACTGGCTAGTGGTCGAGGACCGTTGCGATTGCATCGTCTGTGGCCAGGTATGGAAGGTCATACCACTTTTGATTGGGATCCTTCTGCACTCGCATGGAGACACAGTGGAAGTTTTCCTTAAACTCCTCATACTCTGACAATTGCTCAAAGACAGTCAAAGATAACCATGGCTTGTGGTTGATGGCCATGTTGATACTCACCTCCATCAAAATCCAAAATATATTGCTATCCTTGACCCTTTTGGGGTCCTTGGTAGCCCAGAGTGAAGCAAACTTCGTTGCTTGCGGTAAATCCTATGTGACAGGAGGAAACTGACTATCCTCTAATAACTCCCACGCAACCAGTACTATAGACAGCAACAGCCATGCATAGTGAAAAAAATTTCTCTAATCCTGTGCCTCTCTGTAGTTCTCAAGGAACTCACTGCAAAGGTAGCACACCTAGTTGAATTGTACGCCCTCCTCCCACGGGGCCGCTAATGATATTACTAGTGTCTGCACTTCATCTGCATGACACTTCCTCATAATCTTCCCCGCCAAAATCTGAGTGGCTACTTCAACTGCGGGACCCGTTATGCTGGAGATGGAGTAGCCGTGCGGCTTCGTAGAAAGCTTGAAATTTTCCTTCATTTTCTCAGCGAGGTCGTGCTCACCTGTCTTTCCGCCAAATTCCATCACAGGATTGAATCCTGAATGTAGCAGCCGAGTGATCTTATGGATCAGCATGTCAATAATCAGTATTGGTTCTTCTAACCACAGGAACCGATCGTGCACCAAGCATAGAAATTGTTTGATCATTATCATGGTTATGAGGGTGTGGTTGTAATGCAGCACCCATAGCATGTTTAGCAGTCTTGCCTTGTCCACCCCTTTTATCTACTGTCTTGGCTCAAGCGGGATCACACCAGAGTCTTTATAGCAGACATGGTGCATGAATTGATTGGTCACCAAGTGGGGAAAGCACTCTGTATCAGTCAAATCCCAATCCTCCAGCTTTAAAGGGGGCACATGCGCCAGGCGTGGTCCTTCGAATGTGATCTTATCCGGTAACAACGGTGTATGCAGTATGAATTTTCTCTCATCAATGTCCTTCGGGATCTTTGCCTTGCCTCAGCGCGAATGAATGTATTCAGGTAGTTTAGAGGTAGGGTCTGATCCCTCAACGTCAATGTCCTTTGCTCCCATGTCAACATCTTCCCCACCCATATTTATTTCTTCCATGTCCTCTTTAAGTTCCAGGTCAACTACCTTTCCCTTCTCCTGCGCAGTGGGCTTTTCCTTCTATGGGTGTTTTCTAGGTGACACGTGCACCGGAGATGTCGTTTTCTGCTTATCTTTCTTTATTTTTGGACCCTCCTTGGTCGGCATAGACCTCGACTTGGGAAACCTCGGTGATTTGGGTACCTCTTCAGGTACTTCAACACTTGCAACCTCTGGGGCAGCTCCCTCAACTACCATTGCTACCTCCGAGGCAGCTCCCTCAGCTGCCATTGCTTCTCTAGCACTCGCGGTTTCTGCGGGCGTTGACATGATTCTAGTCAAAAACACCTGTGTTTCCTTCAGCAACCTCTCAAACTTTGAACTCACTATCAAAGCTTCAAAGTACTCACAGCTCATACGCGCCTGAGAGCTCAACACCTCAATTCTCAAAATGCCAAGTGTTTTTTGTTGGGTAGCCATCTGTAATTTATAGGCATTTTTTATTCAAATCCAACCATTCCCCCCAAAATTCGTTCATAAATGCTAGATTGGCGGCATATTTTTAAAGATCTTTCCCTTAAATTACGACTTAAGTGACGCCTCCCCCCCCCCCCCCGCCGCTCCATTTACTTGTTTTTTCATCATCAAATCATGAACAGTGACCATAACGGTCACTTTTTGGCTGCCCTGCGGTCCCTTCTTCGATAGCGCAGTTCCCCAATAGCACAGATCCCCAACCCGAGTAGTGTAGTTTATAGTCCCGCGCCTCCTTTCAGCTGCCTGGAGCGCTAAGATTGTGCTTCCATCATGTAGTCATCTAGTCACATCGTCGGTGTATGGCTTCAATCGATTGTCATTCACCTTTCCTAGGAAGGGTTCTCCATTCAATTTTACCAACTGAACTGCTCCACCATCGGTAATCTCCTTGATGATATATGGGCCCAACCAATGCATCCTAAATTTACTTGGAAATTTATCAAACTTAATTTCATATAATAAAACTAAATCATTTACCTTGAAGGTGCGCATTTTGATGTGTCGATTGTGCTATGCCTTTTCCTGCTCCTTTTGAACTTGTTGATGGAATCCAGCTAGAAATCTATCCTCTTCAAGCTCTATTAGTTGTGCGAGCTTCTCCTCTAGGGCTCCGTGATCCGCCATTCCTGTGAATGCTTCTATGCACGGACTAGATACAATGTATTCCATCGGCATCACAGCTTCTATGCCATAAACCAGCCTAAACAGTATTTGTCTAGTCAACTTCTTGCAAGTCGTTCTATAAGCCCATAGCACCACAGGTATGCGCACATCCCAATCATTCCTTTGTGCATTGCAAACATTTTTCAGCATGTTCTCCAATATTTTATTAAACGCTTTCACCGTCCCATTAGCCTGCGGGTGATATGGCCTACTTTTCTAATGGTAAACTTGAAATTCCTTTGTCAACGCACTGATCGTTTCATTAAGAAAATGCATACCACAATCGCTCATCAAAATCCTTGGACACCCAAACCTGGTCAGCACATACTCAAAAATGAACTTCATTGTTGTTTCGCTTGTACAGTCCTTCACGGGCTATGCCTCCGCCCATCTGGTTAAATACTCAGTCACGACACAAGGGGCTATGGCACGACTGTTCAATGGTAAATCGCGTTGGTCGGCGCGACTGTTAAAAAATAAATAGCGCTGATCGAGGGATTCAAAGAAAAAAAAAAATAAATAAATAAAAATTCAGAAATCAAAACTAGGCTTGTCACTCTAAATTCAAGAAGCCAGGCAGTAGATAGTGTAAAGCACAGAAAATCAAAAATAAAGAGTGATGCGACAAAATTCAACACAAATCATGAAATGCAAATAATCTAAAGAGAGGGATGGTTCCCCAGTGGAGTCGCCAATTTGTGGAGTAAGAGTATCTTCTCTGCAGACAGAGGCAATCCCTCTAGCCCAAGAGTGGGTCTAGCCGCAAACAGGACAATCTAATGTAAATTTCCTCATAATAGAATCGAATAAGAGGGCCTACCTCTTATAACACTAATCCACTTGATGGTGATCTTGCTTCCTTGCTCCAGCTTCCTTTTGTTCCCTTCGTTCAAATACCTAAAACACACATGCAAGAAACAACAACAAACGTGATAGCATAAAATCAAATTCAATCTACTTAAAAGGTCAAGGAGTTTTAAGCTATCAAATGCAATATTACACACGATATAAGAAATAAACCATTAGCTGTATTAATATAAACTTCAAAGAGAAATACAACCAGAGCCTTGACGTTGCAGGTTCCTTTGGCATGTCCGGGTTGCAGCACCACTATAAGCATGTCATGATTCACCCTAAAAACAATGGAAGTTCAAGGCCTCTTTCCCTTTTCTCAAAACCAAACATTATAAGCTTATTCTCCCTTCACACACAAACTAGAAGGCTAAGGTTCTCAAGATGGCTATCAAGATTTGCAGATAATTTCCAACCCTTTCATTAGCTAGCCGAGGTTGTAAAATGAGGAGTTTATATAGCTTTGATAGAGGGGAAATGGATCCTCTTATGGTGGGAGAGGCCTTATCCCTTTTGGTTTGTTCCATTTTAATAGGGGAAAGGATCCCAAACAGACTCTCTCAACTCTATCTTGCTCAACCATTTACCAGACTTCCATTCACGAAGCTTCTAGACCTGGAAGCTTTGACTCCATTTTTAAAAACTTTCCAAAATAGGGTCGGTGCGGGTCATGAATAGTTAACTAGTGCCATTTTGTGCTAATCCCAATGTTAGACTCTACAAATCAGCGCAGGGAAGAAATTGAGTGCTAGCGTCGGTCTTGAAAAATGAGCTTGAAGGAATATTCTTGGGAAATGATGTAAGAGAGAAATGTTCTGCAGATGAAGAGGGATGTAGGGACATGTTCTTCATGGCAAGGAAACATATGAGGGTCACTGTAGAGGTCCTCCAGGATCGAGGAACGGGGAGTACAGGGACAGTGACAAAATGTTGTGTAACACACCCTTCTTGCCTTTTTTTTGTCCATGCAGTTATTTTATCCTCTTTTCAAAATCTCTCCTTCTGACCTGTAATGACCTAGAATATGAGCCTCATGTCCCCTTCTTCGTCATTTTTGTATACACCCCAGGAGGATTCCACCACTTTTATCCCTTGTTATTTCCACTCTTTATCATCCAATTTTTGCATGATGAGCCTTGTTTTCTTCTATTCCATCATCATCATCTACTTCACCTACCATTCGCTTTCACTTGGTTCTTTTCACTTTCTTGGAGGAACCGCTTCAATGAGTGGTCCTATTATCTAGCCTCTTGTCCTCTTTATCATGAGTATTTCCATCATTATCGGAACTAGTTGTTATCCTCTATACCACCTGTTCCTCCAATACGAGGTTCCTTTAAGCTCTTTTCAGACTCGTTAATTTAGAAAATATTATCAAGAGAACTTGTCCCCTTCACGCTTGTTAAATTACTTGAAGATTCATCTACCAGATATAAGTTTAACCCTTTTCTGGACTAGGATAGACTAGTTACAAAAAAGGAATACCCTAGTTCTCTATGGCTAGGAGGTTCTCCCTTATAAACTTTTATCTCTTTTTCAGACTTGGGGGACAACTTTACAAAAAAGGGACTTTTAAAAAGAGAAAGGGAGGGAACATTTATTTATGTTAGTCATCAAATGGAAGCATCCTTTGTGTCACCCTTGAACATGGCACATGCCTGCTTCATTATATCACAATTGGGTTTTAGCTTGCCTAAGAGTTGTACCATACATATGAGTTTGTCTACTCCTCTGGTTGGTTACTCTTCCAATCATATGGAGCATGCCTTGATGCCTCCTTCATCGTCATGTGATATCATCTAGTGCTCATTAGTAATGTTGTGAAGTGACTTTTGTGTTGTGTCAATATGTGTTCAAGGGAAGTCTTAGCCTATGTCGGCCATATATAGTAGCTTGTTGAAATTTTTGCGTCAGTCATCCCTATTTAAGTTGTACTTCATCACTTCATGACTTTATCCATACATCACATCATCCTGGTTTGTTCTATGTCGATTCATGGGGGATACATCAAGGCCATCCTTTGACGGATCTTCTCCCATCGACTTCAGCTCATTATCCAGGAGTTTAATCTAGGAACCAATAGTACCTTGGAACTTGTAGACCTCAGTGTTAGGCTTCCTCGCAATCAATAGTGGGTTTACATCATTGGATTCTGATTGACGAAGTTTACTCGTGATCGACGTACTAGGTACCTCGGGGTCCATTTTCCTCATTGGTGGATTCCCTCGCGTATGTTACTAGTTTACCTCATTGGCTAGTAATTAGGTGGTTTCTACCATGTTTGACACCAGTTTACTTATTCACATGATGTAGATTTGTACCATCTGGGTTATGTCGAAGACCCTATATTAGGGACATATCACTCTTCTATGGAATCCTTCCCAGGCTACGTTGGAGTTATGTATCATTGATGTACTTTGACGGCTATCTAAGACACTTCTTTTTCTATCATGTGCCCATAGTCCTGTTGATGTTTACGGTGACATAGATCCACATTGTATTTATCTGTGGCTATGCTATATCTATTGAGCCACATAGATCCAATGTGTATGTCTTTGTGACCATGTTCTATAATTTCATGTCATGGATCCATAGTGTATGTTTTGACTGTCATGTGCAGTGTTTATTTATGACTGAGCATAGGTATTGATCCCAAATGGATCCTAAAAACCCTCTAAGTCTTCAAAAATCAAAAACTATTGCAAAGGAAAAACCTTCACAAAAGGAGGATTACACTATCGGGCAAGAAAAACACGTGGAAACAGTGAAAAACAGAGCCTATCAGAGGCCAAAACAATGATGCACAGGAGCCGTCAAATCTAGTCGATCAACGGTCCAGATCTGATCGGCATATCGCAATCAGCAGTAGGAGGCAGAGTTAATTGGGTGCGGCCTTATGGAAATTGTGATGGCGATCAAGCGCGATTAGACAAGGACCGTCGATCAAGCACACAGATCTGACGGTCCAGATCTATCCACACTATATCGCATCACTTATATGCATGTACAAAGGGACTTAACCGTGACCCGAGGGATTAGCGGTATGTGATATCGCAATATCGCATCACAACTGTATAAAGGGGTGATGCTAAGGGGCCAGCGACCATGCGATGCACCGATAGCCGATAAGGTCGATCGGCGTAATCAGCGATTGAATGCCAAAAGAAATATGCAACTTGCGATATGGCCGAACCCGAAAGGGTTATGAATGCGATATTAAAATATTTGAAGTCCAGAATGAAGCCATTTTGTTGATATTTCTTTGTATTTGGGATTTTTCATAATAAACCCAAATACAAAGGAACCCGCGACTAAGCGACTTGCGATAGCGATCTAAAGGCGGACCCGATGGAGTTTAGGGCAAAGTTAGTAACATTTCAAGTTCGGAAAAAGGCGTTTTGGCAGATTTTTACAGTGTTGTTGTGTATTTCTCTGTGTAAACAGAAAACAACTTTTTTGGGAATTATAATGCACCGAGCATCCCTTCCATTACAAAATAGGTGGCCACCATACCCAGAGACGTTTAACAGTGATTTTTTAATGCTCATAGGGGATTTGAGCAGACAGAGACCAGGAGCCAGAGAGCCCAAAAGGGAAAACGAACAGACCAACGTTGATTGGCTTAAAAGCCACAGAATGACAGAGACAGGAGTAGGCAATGCTGAGACAGAGAGAAGACAGAGACAGAAAATGAGAGGGAGAGTGTGTGTACCCAGAGAGACTTGAGGGATTCAAGTAAACTCTTGTTGTTTTGTATCTGTTGTGTTGAGACTCAAATTGAGCTCACTTTTGTAAAACTCTGCTCTTGAAGACATAATAGAGAGGTCACCACTGAAGGCTGGACCAGGAGATGTAGCCCAAGAGTTTTGGGTGAACTCCTTGATTATATTGATGTGTTATGTGTGTATGTTTATTATGTTTCTCTAACTTCTCATTGTCTATATTATTCTCAATCGTATCGATCCGTTGCACTAATTAATATAGGAAAATCCATGCACATGAGTTTGTAATACCTTAATATTAATCTAAGATCTCATTTTCAGATCAAGTGGTATCAGAGCTTTTGGGTTTTGGTTTGTTAAGGTTAGACAAGCTTGTGCTGGATTTTTTTTTTGAATGCTAACTAGGTCAAAGCTCAAACTAGGAAAAGGAGAACTTGTTGAGGCCAACCCAGAAATTGGAAGAGTCTATCCTAGGAGGAGAATGGCAGAAGAAACTTCATTGGAATCAGAATCTCAGTTCATGGACAGTTTTATGGCCATGCGAGCCATGGTGGAAGAGATGTATCAGGAATTTAAGAAGGGTCGAGGTGAGAGCACTTCGACACCCAAACAAGACAAAGGAGCAGAGGAACCTTCTCTAGATGCCCCTCCAGAGGGCAAAGGGAAAGGGGAAATGCCTCCTCCATCATCTCCTCCACCATCTCCTTCATCATCCTCATCTCCTAGCCCTGATAAGAAAAAGAAGAAGACTTCTTTGATTAAATTAGATGTAAAGTTTGATTTTCCAATTTATGATGGAGAATTAAATGCAGAAAAGCTAGATAACTGGATTAGACAGATTGATGTATATTGCAGGGTGCAGAACATTGATTTAGATAGGAGAAATATTTAGCTAGCTAGCCTTCTCCTTGGAGGAACTGCCCTAGTGTGGTGGGAAGGCAAGACACAAGCTGATTTGAAGAAGCATGGTAAAATTCTTTCTACATGGAATGAATTTGTTTTTGCCATTTAAAAAAAAATCTATCCACTAGCTTATATGCAGCAAGTAATGATGAGTTGGCAAACTCTTCTCCAATTAAAGGGCCAAAGTGGACAAAGCTATACCCAGGAATTTAGAAAAAAAGATTTTAACTCTAGGCATATCTCTAGACTCACCTGAAACTTTCTTGAAGTATATAGGTGGTCTGCATAGCTATTTGAAGCACACCATTCTCATGTTTAACCCCACTAGCCTAGATGATGTATCAGTTTGGGCTACACATCTAGAAGCTAGAGGCAAGAATGTGAACCCAGAGGTTGGGGGATCATCTAAACCCTCTGCAAGCAAGAACAAGGAAAAGAAGAAGCTGAGATGGAAGGAGAGGAAGACAAATGTTGTACAGAAAGACAAACCTTCATGCACTCACTGCAAGAAGGATGGGCACGATGATGCACACTGTTGGTCTTTGCATCCGGAGCTGAAAACCAAGAAGTTCGGTGGTAAGAAGAACAAGATTGTTGCTATTCAGAAAGACTTGGGGTCAGACTCAAGGGATGAAACAACAGTCACAACCACAGGTATAAAAGGTAAAAATTTTGAAGCATCTACAAGTAATTCTGTACAATCTATTGATAATGAAGATAATGAGAGGAAAAGACATGAGCTTTTTCATATTAGAGTTATTTCCAAGCACCAAAATATTGATACTTTATTTGATAGTGGATCACAAGTAAACTTGATTCTTGAAGCAATTGTAAAAAAGTTGGGATTGTAGGAATTTACAGGGTAAGTTCCTCAGACATAACACCAAAGGACACCGCTCGCAAACAGATCACAGATCAATACACCAGTATTGTTGACATGGTTAAAACCATCAAAGAGGGAAATAGTCCACGGCCTGAGCCAACGCGACCACTTCAGGCAATTTATTAATAAAAGAATGAAAATTTACATAAGCTTATCTCATGAATGGTTACCCTACAAATGACCCTCCATGCTGTTTAAATAGAGATCATGGACCAATTAGGTGTTAAGCCACGGATCAAGTGTTGGTAATACCGAGGAGAGAATGAACCGTCGGATCACTTAATGTCTAGAACATATCGTGACCGTCGGATTGTAAGTTACAAAAGTACATAGTAAAGAAACACACTTTACCTAACTCTACACTAGACCAAGTTATACTTAACTATTTCCTATGTGTCGGAATATCCTAACATCCCCCCTTAAGAACAGCTTGGGATAGGATTGAAGGATGTACAAATATGACACAATAGGAGAAGGAAGGAGGCACTAGAGCCTATCCCCCCTTAGTGACAACTTCTTGAACTCCAACCATAAATCGAAGTTTAGTAAACTTCGCCTCTGTGAGAGCCCTTGAAAAGATGTCTGCAACTTGATCATTTATTGAACAATATTTCACTTCAAGAACATGGTCGTGAATGAGCTTTCTGATGAAGTTCATGTGCAGTTCAATGTGTTTGTTGCACTGATGTTGGACTGGATCTTTACATAGTTGAATGGCACTTTGATTATCACACCAAAGTGTAGTCGGATGCTGCTGCTGAAAGCCAAACTCTGACAGGATCTGACGAAGCCACAGGGCTTCCTTACTAGCTTCTACGGCACCACGATACTCTGCTTCTGCTGAAGAAAGAGAAATGGCACTTTGTTTCTTGCAAGCCCATGTAATAGGTCCTGAACCAAGAGTGAACACATAACCTGCAGTAGACTTCCAATCATCAGGGTCACCAGCCCAATCAGAATCAGTGAAACCAACCAATAGAGGAGATGCTTCTGCACTGTAATGAATCCTAAACTAGACTATACCTCGAACATAATGAAGTATTATTTTAGCTTCTTTTCAATGACTTTCATGTGGGTTTTTCATAAACCGAGAAAGAAGGCCAACAACAAAGGAAAGGTCAGGACAAGTATGGGTCAGATACAAAAGTTTTCCTACAAGTTGACGGTATAAGGTAGCATCAACTTCAGGGGAAGTACAAGTGACTGAAAGTTTGGCTCCAAACTGAAAGGGAGAAGGGGCTGGCTTACAGTCTTCCATGTGAAAATGGCATAGAATATCACAGGCATACTTGGACTGGGAAAGGGAAATACCTTCCTTGGATTGCAAGACTTGAAGACCAAGAAAATAATGCAAGTGTCCTAAGTCTGTCATTTCAAACTTCTTTTTAAGGCTGGACTTCACATGGTTGATAAGTTTGGGATCACTACCAATGAGGATAATATCATCAACATAAAGAACAAGAATGATAAGAGACTTGCCCACTTTCTTGGTGTAAATAGTATTATCAGAATGACACCTAGAAAAGCCAAATTCTAAAAGAAAGCTATCCATTTTGGCATACCAAGCCCGAGGAGCTTGCTTGAGACCATAAAGGGATTTCTTAAGCCGACATACAAGGCTGGAGTTTGTTTGTATAAAGCCAGTGGGTTGTTCCATATAGATTTCTTCATGCAAGTCCCCATGCAAGAAGGCAGATTTAACATCCATCTGATGGACTTCCCATTTGAAAGAGGCGGCAAGGGAAAGGACAAGGTGGATAGAGTTCATTTTGGAAACAGGGGAGAAGGTTTCCGTATAGTCAATGCCTTCAACTTGTGAAAAACCCTTAGCAAAAATACGAGCTTTATGTTTATCAACTTTCCCATCTGGTCCATACTTGGTTCTGTAAACCCATTTGCATCTAACAAGTTTTCGTTCCTTTGGTAGAGGAACAAGATCCCATGTATCATTTTCTAATAATGAACGATATTCTTCATTCATATCTATGTCCCAATCTGGATAGCCGTAAGATTCTGCAAAGGTGTCAGGATCATAATTCACTGAAGCTTCAGCCAGTAAAGAAGAGGCTCTATCGAACTGAGAACGTGTACGTCGCTGATCTGTAGGATCACTGGCAAGAGTGCCTGTTGCATCCCGAGTAGCACGGACCCATATTGGAAGCTGAGGAGCTGAAGAAGGATCCTAAGAAGGTTGGGGAGGATTGTTACCCTCGCTTTCATCATCTGAAGAAGAAATATTTTCAAAAGTAGAAGAGATAGAGAGAGGTGGCACATCCGCCGAACTACGCTCGTAGGCCAATATATTTTTAGCAAACTTTACATCTCTTCTAATGATAACATTTTTGGACTTAAGTGGAATAAGTCTATATCCTTTGACATCTTCAGAATATCCAACAAAAATACATTTTTCACTCTTAGGTTCTAAAGCTTTATGTTTCTCATCTGGAATATGGGCCCATCCAAAAACATGAAAGTGACTTACATTTGGTTTAATTGAGCTCCATGCTTCTTTTGGAGTGATATTCTTTAAAACCTTAGTAGGAGCTTGATTTATTATGTAATTTGCACAGTTAATTGCTTCTGCCCAAAAATTAAGATTAAGTCCTTTAAATTGAAGCATACAATTAGCCATTTCCTTTAAGGTGCGATTCTTCCTTTCAGCTACACCATTTTTTTGTGGAGTATATGGAACAGTATGTTGCATTTGAATTCCATTCTCAGTGAAAAAGTTGATGAATTTGTTGTTAGCATATTCTCCACCATTATCAGATCTTAGCTTAAGAATTTGATGTCCAGATTGTTTTTCAACAAAGGCCTTAAAGGCCAAAAACATGTTAAATACTTCACTCTTGAGTTTTAAGAAGTATACCCAAGTGCGTCTAGAGAAATCATCAAGGAAAGTTAAGAAATACTTGTAGCCAGAGAATGAAACAACTGGAAGTGGACCACATAAATCACTATGCACAAGCCGTAAAGGGGCTGAGGCGTGCCAAGAGGTAAGTTTTTCAAAACTATCTCGATGATGTTTTCCGAGTACACATCCGAAACAAACACCATCTCTGCAAGATACCATTGGAAGACCTGTGACCATATTCTCTTTACATATATTCTGAAGGGAGCGATAGTTTAAGTGACCAAATCGCTCATGCCAAAGTTTGCTCACTTCATCATTATGAGCAACAAATACCGAGGGAAGATTTGCTGACCCAAAGTTGTTAAACTTATACAATCTTGTAGAATCATCAGCAATGCCAGTGGATAAAATCTGTCTATAATCTCTTAGGTCCTTAATTACAACATCATGAGGTGAAAATTCAACGATATTACCTTCACCTGAATGAGTTATCTGATATACAGATAGAAGGTTGCAGGATAAGGTTGGAACACATAATACATCATTAAATTAACCATTGTCTATATGAACAGTTCCAGTTCCTACAACACTAAGAGATCTATCAGCACCAACATATATATTTTTGGTGTTACAATCATTTAAAGAAGAAAACATGGCTTTATTTTTGGCCATGTGATAAGAAGCTCCAGAATCAATGAGCCACTCATGAGAATTAGAAGAAGAAGATACATTTAGTGCATATCCAGACCAAGATGTTTGACAACCACATGCAGAGAGTGCCATTCCTGAAGATGAAGTTGAAGTTGAAGAGTGTTCAAAATGGATGTTATGCTTCTTCATTGCTGCTTCCAAGGCTTCCATCTTCTTAAAGCATTTGGATTCTAAGTGGCCATCTCGATTACAAAAGTGGCAATGTCTATCAGTCTTCTTCCCTTTGTTTTTATTTGCCTTATCATTTTGTTGAAATGATTTTTCATTTTGAGACTGAAATTGCTTAGGAACCTTGTTTGGTTTAGGACCATTCTTTTTAGAATACGGCTTCTTAGGATTCTTTGAATTTGGTTGCCGCTGGGCGGCTAAGGCTTTCTTAGAAGAGTTTCCAAGATTAAGAAGACCAAGGTGTAAGAATTTTTCTTGTTCTCTTATTAAAGAATCACAAAATGAATCAAAAGAAGGGGAGTTGTAGGCTTGTCCTTCAGAAATGAAGGCTTCTCTTTTAGAATGGAAGGTGGAAACAAATGTTGGCATTATGTTTTCTGGTATGACTGTATGTTACAGATGTTGTACTTGATGGCAACTCCAGTGGTAAGGCTCTCAGTTTGTTGGAAATTAAGAAGGACGCAGGAAATCGGTTCAGAAAGTGCGTCCCCGCAGGTATACCATGCAGAACCCGCGTCCAGGGACGCCGGCCAGCCGTTCAGGGGGTGCGTCTACCCAGTGCACACATTTCAAGGCAGAGAAAAGCACGTGGGGGTTTCTTGTGTGGTATCTAGCCGACGGTTTTGTGTTTCTATGGTGTCGGCTCGTGGTATTGTTCCATGTTTTGGGGAGGAGCTTGCCTATATAAAGCAAAGGAGTTCATTTGGATTTAGCATTGTCTTTGGTTGAATATCTTATTTGGTGAGATCTAGTCCAGATCTAAGAGGGCGAATCTTCTAATGGACTGTGATCTCTATGGCGCATGATCAGATCTGTAGATCTGACTGTTTGGGTTAGTCTTGAAGTCTTCATATCATTTATATCTGAAGGGACGCAGGTTCAGTGGAAGAAAAGTGCGCCGGGATGCAGGTACTGTAAAGGGCAAGTGCGCCGAGACGCAGCACAGTAGAAATAGACCTGCGTGGGGACGCAGGGCGATCAAGGTTCAGGTGCGTCTCTGAAGTAGAAGGACGCGGCGCGATAGTGTTTTCAGGTGCGTCTCTGTAGCGAAAGACGCGGCGCGATAGTATCTTTGGGTGCGTCCCTGAAGCAACAGAACGCAGAGCAGTCAAAGGAACAGTGCGTGGGCACGCAGCGGAGCAGAAGGATATCTGCGTGTGGACGTAGAGTAGCAGAAGGTTAACAGCGTCTGGTCGCAGGCCACAGAAAGAAAAACTGCGTCTCTGTTTTTAAGATGTTCTGTTGATTGAATTTCTCTATTGATAAGGTGTTCTGGGTTAGTTCTGTTGTTGCTGATCTGATATCTGTAGTGATCTATACCTGTTATGTACTTGTTGATTATCTGATGCTTTATGAAAAGAAGTAGGGGGTTGTAGCTCCCTTCCAGGAGTAGACTGGAAAACGAGAGAGAGAGAGAGAGTTGTAGCTCTCTGCAGGTTGCAGCCTGCGTACTGGTAAAGGACTGCACCAGTACGAAATCATTGTAAAAGAAGTTTCTAAATTGAAAGAAGATAGAGACATATTGCAGCAGGTGGTTTTCACCCACATTGGGTTTCCACCTTACATCTTGTGTTCTTTGGTGTGACTATCTGTTTTTCATGCTCATTATTTTATGGTACTGACATGCAAAAATAATTCAAAGATCAAATAAGGAAGATTTATTAAATTGCTAGATAATACTGATTCCCCCCCCCCCTCTCAGTATTATTTCCAACAATTGGTATCAGAGCAGGTCCTTCAAAGAAGCTTGATCGCTTGAAGGTAGATCGTTCATCATGAGCAACTACGAGAGAGAAGCATCAATCAGGCCACCGATTTTTGATGGGACAAACTTCAATTATTGGAAGGTAAGAGTTACTGCATATCTTCAATCTCTTGGTACAGAAGTTTGGGACATTGTAGAAACAGGCTATGCTTTTCCTTCAGCGACTCCTACAGATCCAGCTGAGAAAAAGAAGTATGAAACAAATGCAAAAGCAGTCAGTACTCTATTAGGAAGTATATCCCAAACAGAATTCATGAAGGTAATGCACTTCAAATCAGCAAAAGAGATATGGGACAAAATGGTCACGAGCTATGAAGGAGATGAACAGGTAAAACAAGCCAAACTTCAAACTCTCAGGATTCAATATGAGACTCTCAAGATGTATAATGATGAAAGTGTTGCTAATTATTTTCTTCGGGTAGATGAGATTGTTAATTGTATGAAAAATCTGGGTGAAGAAATAAAAGAGGCTATAGTAGTTCAAAAGATTCTAAGATCATTATCCCCCAAGTTTGAATCTAAAGTATCTGCAATAGAAGAAAAGGAAAATCTCCGTGTTCTCACTATGTCTCAGTTACATGGAATTCTAACTGCTTATGAAATGAGAAAGGGAGGTCCATCAGACAGAAGGGAAGCTGCTTTTAAGGCATCAGGCAAAGAAGATTACTATGAAGCAAGCCATGTTCCAGAAGAAGAGGAAGAAGAATCAAATTTTGTCAGAAATCTTCAAAGGGGTTCTGGAAGGTTCAGAGGTAAGCTACCTTTCAAATGCTTTGCTTGTGGAAGAGTAGGTCATTATGCTGCAAAATGTCCTTATAAGGATAAAGGAAAAGAACCTGCTAGATGGAACAGGAAACAAAGTGCAAATAAGAAAAGCTACTACACCCATGAAGATAGTGATGGCTTATCAAACAGTGATGAAGATGAACAAGGTAATAAATATAAGTTATTAATGGCATTTGAAGATGATGATTATGAGGATGCTGTAGATGTGGATAATCTCTATGATGAAATTACTAGACTCAAGAGATGCATAGAAGAAAAGAATGTGATCATTGATACTTTGCAATTTCAAATTGATGAAAAGGAAAAACATCTTGAAAAACTAGAAGGTGAAATTGTTGGTCTCAGAAAAGAAATTGAGAAAACAAAAGCTATTAATCTTAAGTTTGTCAAAGGATCTGAAACTTTGGATGAGATTATCAATGTGCAGCGGTCTCCTCTAAACAAGACAGGTTTGGGCTATAATGGAGAAACCTCTCAAGCATCCACCTCAAAAAGTTATCTTGATGCAGCAAGAAGAAATGAGCAGAAGAACAATGAAGATAATCAGGTAAAGCAGGGACGAATTACAAACAGAAACTATCAGGGACAATCCATCCTAAGGGTGAACAAAAGCTACAACCAGCCACAGGTAAAATCTTCTCAGTTTGGTTCAAGAATAGATGAAAATAGAAATTACAATCAGTTGGCTGGTAGATTCAATAACCGCAGAAGCTTCTTCAATGGACAATGTTTTTCTTGCCATAACTTTGGTCACAAAGCAGCTCAATGTGTTGCATATAAAACAATCATGACTAGGGAAGCTCAAAAACAAAGAAGTATGACAGGGATTACAAAGAGGACCTATAACAACTTTTCGGTTCTTGAAAATGAAGTTCAATGTTCTATTTGCAATAATTTTGGTCATGAAGACTCTGAATGCAGGAGCAGGTTTCAGGAGAAAAAGGAACAAGCCACAAGCACCAAAACATGGAGAATAAAGGAACCTCAAACTGAAAGATGTGGGATAGCATTTTATGCAGAAGGACAGGAAAATCTATGGTACATTGACAGTGGATGTTCGAAACATATGACAGGTGATAAAGAAAAACTTGAATCTTATTCTACTTTAGAAAAGGGAAAGAAAGTTTCTTTTGGAAATGATACTCCTGCAACTATAAAAGGAAAAGGTATTGCTCTTTTGAAAGAAAAGGTCAAGGCTGGAAATGTTTTGTATGTTGATGGATTGAAGCATAATCTACTAAGTGTCAGCCAGATGTGTGATCAAAAAACCGAGGTTATTTTCAGATCGAATGGATGTCTTGTTCGTGATCTTGATACAGGTAAAACAGTACTCAAAGGCAAAAGAACTCCAAATAATCTGTACATATTTGAAGAAGGAGAACAACAATGCTATCTTAGCAAGGATGAAGAGCACTGGTTATGGCATCGAAGGTTGGGACATCTAAGCTTCTCACAAATAAGGAAAGCATGCAAATATCAGGCAGTTCGCGATCTTCCAGATATCAAAATTCCTGACAACACCATATGCAGATCATGTCAGTTTGGAAAACAAACCAGGACTAACTTTCCAGAGAAAGAGGGATCAGCTAGCATGCCTCTTGAGCTAGTACATACAGATACATGTGGCCCATTCAGGAAAAGAACACCTAGAGGAGAGGAATACTTGATATTATTTATTGACGATTTCTCCAGGTTTGTCTGGTTAGGACTTATGAAGCACAAAGATGAAGCATTCGAAAAATTCAAGACCTTCAAAGCCTTGGTTGAAAATGAATCAGGTCACAAAATTAAGTGCCTCAGATCCGACAGAGGTGGGGAATTTACTTCAAATGAATTTTTCGATTTCTGTGATGAACATGGGATAAGGAGAGAATTCTCTACAGCTAGAACTCCTCAGCAAAATGGAGTTGTTGAAAGAATGAACAGAACAATCCAACAAATGGCTCGTGCTATGCTTGATGAATCAGGAACTCCCGCAACTTTCTGGGGTGAAGCTGCACATGCTGCGGTTATTATTCTCAACAAAACAAATGTCCGGGTGAACAGCACTCAAACTCCTCATGAGCTCTGGAGTGGTAAAACTCCTTCGGTAAAGCACTTCAAAATCTTTGGGAGCAAATGCTATATCAAGAATACTGATGAGCAGCTTGGCAAACTTGAACCTAGAGCAGATGAAGGCATTCTTCTTGGCTATTCTCCACATAGCAAAGCATACAAATGCTACAATAAAAGACTTGGCAGAATTGTTGACAGCATTGATGTAGTGATTGATGAGAAGGGATATATTCCTAGGCAAGTACATCATGAAGATATAGAAGAAGATGAAGGCTACCCTCAAAGACAGAATGATGAAGAAGAAGAACCCCAAGGAGAACCTCAAGAAGAACCAGAGGAGCAGACAAGAATAGAAGAGAAAACTCCATCCAGATATGTTCAGAAGAATCATCCAGAATCTCAGATTGTGGGGCAGAAAGAAACAGGTGTACAAACAAGAAGAACAGTTGCAGAAGCCTCAAGCTATTTGGCATTACTCTCCTCTACTGAACCACAAAATGTGAAAGAAGCATGCAAAGATGAATGTTGGGTAAAAGCAATGGATGAAGAACTTGAGCAAATCGAAAAGAACAACACTTGGGAGCTGGTTCCTAGACCAAAGGATAAGAATGTTATCGGAACAAAATGGGTCTTCAAAAATAAATTGAATGAAAATGGAGAAGTAATTAGAAACAAAGCCAGACTTGTTTGTAAAGGGTATGCGCAGCAAGAAGGAATAGACTTTGAAGAAACTTTTGCTCCTGTTGCAAGACTTGAGGCCATCCGAATGTTCCTTGCTCTCTCAAGTTTTCAAAACTTCAAAGTATTTCAAATGGACGTGAAATCAGCCTTTCTGAATGGAGACTTGGAAGAAGAAGTGTACATTGAACAGCCAGATGGGTTCATTCTTGGAAATGATCCAAATCTTGTATGCCGATTGAAAAAGGCTCTCTATGGTCTCAAACAAGCTCCAAGGGCCTGGTACTACCGGTTGGACAAATATCTTCATCAACAAGGCTTCTCAAAAGGTTCAGCAGATAGCAATCTGTATATAAAAATTGAAAATGACAAATTACTAATACTTGTTGTGTATGTAGATGACATTATTTTTGGCAGCAATGAAGAAGCTATGAGTCAAAACTTTGCCTCGGTCATGCAGAAAGAATTTGAAATGTCCTTGCTAGGAGAACTGACATATTTCCTTGGTTTGCAAATCCAACAAAAGGAAGGAGGAATCTTTTTATCTCAAGCAGATTTTGAAGAAATATGGCATGGAAGATGCAAAACCAGTATGTACACCCATGGTCACAGGATGTAGTCTCAGTGCAAATGATGAATCTGCAGCAGTACATCAACCAACCTACAGGTCTATGATTGGAAGTTTACTATATTTGACAGGTACCCGACCAGACATCATGCATGCAGTTGGAATAGTTGGAAGATTTCAGGCAAATCCGAAGGAGACTCATCTTCAGGCAGTAAAGAGAATTTTCAAATATCTTCAAGGGACTCAAAATTATGGCTTATGGTATCCTAGAGATACAGATCTTACTCTTCATGCTTATACAGATGCAGATTGGGCCGGAAGCGTGGATGACAGGAAAAGCACAAGTGGTGGTGCGTTCTTTATGGGTTCCAGACTGGTATCTTGGTTCAGCAAGAAACAGAGTTCGATTGCCTTGTCTACAGCTGAAGCAGAATATGTTGCTGCTGCATCTTGTTGCACTCAACTCCTTTGGATGATGCAGACTTTGCAGGATTTTCAAATCACTTGTACACCACCTATCCCCATCTTATGTGATAACACAAGTGCAATCAGCATCTCAAAGAATCCGGTTATGCATTCAAAAACCAAGCACATACCAATCAAGTACCATTTTCTCCGGGAACAAGTGCTTGAACAGAAAGTCAAGTTGGAGTATGTTCCTTCCAAGGAACAAGTTGTTGATATTCTTACCAAACCATTGCCCAGGGACACGTTTGAATACCTCAGGCAAAAGCTGGGGGTTGTTGATGCATCATCTTGTTGAACTTCTTCTTATTGGTGGTACAGGCTCAGGGGGAGCACATAATGCATTGTTGGCATTATGGAGAAGGAGATCTTGGAAATAGCTGCAATATGTCTCTATCTCTTTCATGGTGGTGCGTTGCTGCAGATCTGGTTCATATTCAGGGGGAGCATGAGCTTAGGGGGAGCATACCCTTTGCCCTTGATGTCAAAGGGGGAGAATGAAGCTGAAGTTTGTAAGGTTGCCATCAAGTCCAAAGGGGGAGATTGTTGGCATTATGTTTTCTGGTATGACTGTATGTTACAGATGTTGTACTTGATGGCAACTCCAGTGGTAAGGCTCTCAGTTTGTTGGAAATTAAGAAGGACGCAGGAAATCGGTTCAGAAAGTGCGTCCCCGCAGGTATACCATGCAGAACCCGCGTCCAGGGACGCCGGCCAGCCGTTCAGGGGGTGCGTCTACCCAGTGCACACATTTCAAGGCAGAGAAAAGCACGTGGGGGTTTCTTGTGTGGTATCTAGCCGACAGTTTTGTGTTTCTATGGTGTCGGCTCGTGGTATTGTTCCATGTTTTGGGGAGGAGCTTGCCTATATAAAACAAAGGAGTTCATTTGGATTTAGCATTGTCTTTGGTTGAATATCTTATTTGGTGAGATCTAGTCCAGATCTAAGAGGGCGAATCTTCTAATGGACTGTGATCTCTATGGCGCATGATCAGATCTGTAGATCTGACTGTTTGGGTTAGTCTTGAAGTCTTCATATCATTTATATCTGAAGGGACGCAGGTTCAGTGGAATAAAAGTGCGCCGGGACGCAAGTACTGTAAAGGGCAAGTGCGCCGAGACGCAGCACAGTAGAAATAGACCTGCGTGGGGACACGGGGCGATCAAGGTTCAGGTGTGTCTCTGAAGTAGAAGGACGCGGCGCGATAGTGTTTTCAGGTGCGTCTCTGTAGCGAAAGACGCGGCGCGATAGTATCTTTGGGTGCGTCCCTGAAGCAACAGAACGCAGAGCAGTCAAAGGAACAGTGCGTGGGCACGCAGCGGAGCAGAAGGATATCTGCGTGTGGACGCAGAGTAGCAGAAGGTTAACAGCGTCTGGTCGCAGGCCACAGAAAGAAAAACTGCGTCTCTGTTTTTAAGATGTTCTGTTGATTGAATTTCTCTATTGATAAGGTGTTCTGGGTTAGTTCTGTTGTTGCTGATCTGATATCTGTAGTGATCTATACCTGTTATGTACTTGTTGATTATCTGATGCTTTATGAAAAGAAGTAGGGGGTTGTAGCTCCCTTCCAGGAGTAGACTGGAAAACGAGAGAGAGAGAGAGAGTTGTAGCTCTCTGCAGGTTGCAGCCTGCGTACTGGTAAAGGACTGCACCAGTACGAAATCATTGTAAAAGAAGTTTCTAAATTGAAAGAAGATAGAGACATATTGCAGCAGGTGGTTTTCACCCACATTGGGTTTCCACCTTACATCTTGTGTTCTTTGGTGTGACTATCTGTTTTTCATGCTCATTATTTTATGGTACTGACATGCAAAAATAATTCAAAGATCAAATAAGGAAGATTTATTAAATTGCTAGATAATACTGATTCACCCCCCCCCCTCTCAGTATTATTTCCAACAACAAACATAGAGTAGGCTGGTCCCAACTTAGTAAGAATGGAATAGATAAGGTTACCATCTTCTTTCTTAACCTTAACACCTTCCAAGAGAAGTCTAAGGGTCTTGAATTTGGACAGCAAATCTTCAATGGAAGGAAAATTAATGGGGTCCAATGTAAGAAACTCATTTTCGAGTTGATGGGCTCTAAGTTCATTTTTAATTCCAAAAACTTTAGTGATCTGTTTCATTGCTTCATCAGGAGTATCAAGTTCTGCGATATGGAATCTAAGGTCTAGAGAAATAAACATTCCTATCAACCCACATGCTTGATCTTTCCTATTTTCCCATTTGGCTGCCTTATCTTCATCTTTCAGTTTGGTTTCTTGGCCTGAGGCTATTCGGTAAAGACATTTACTTCTAAGTAAATCCACAATGTAGGAAAACCATTGGAAGTAGTTGGTGCTGTCAAGAATAACTTGGCATGGAATTTCCATTTTTAATAGAAATTGAAGCTGTATATGCTTGAAAAAAGTGTTCGAATGGAAAGATCTCAAAAAAATAGGCTGATTCAAAAAAAACAGCTCTAAAAATGGCTTCCGGATGAAGAAGTTATGGCTTTTTGAAGAAACGTTGTTGAAGATGACTACGAAGTGCGGGAATGTGTGGAAATGAATGATAATGTTATATGAAAAAAAAATCCGCCCCCTTTCCAAACTTAATCTAATAAAGTAGCTTTGGACCAAGAAGGACTTGAACTCAAGACCTCTATTCTCATAAAGTAGCTTTGGACCAAGTGAGCTAGATTAAAAGGTTAGTAATTTTTGGAAAAGAGGAAGACCTCTATTCTCATAAAGTAGCTTTGGACCAAGTGAGCTAGATGAAAAGGTTAGTAATTTTTGGAAAAGAGGAAGGGGTTTTTTTTTAGTCACTAAAGCTTTGGGCTGCGTGCTTACTTGAGAAAGCTCTTTTTCCCTACAAAACAAAAAATACAACACCCAACATGGACATACCTTACGGCTTGAAGTTAGCTTTAGCCGGAAACTGAATATTTTCCTCAATGTTTCTGATTTTCTGAGATCACACTAAGGCGCGGCGGAAAAGAGCATACGCATGAGAAAAATCCTTCCTTTATGTTTCTGATTTTCCCAGATCGCATAGAGTCACAGGGCAAAGAGCATATGCAGAAATGAAAGATATAGATCCAATAATAAAAAAAATCAAAGAGCTAAATAAACCGAAATATACAGAGAGAAAATAACTAGAAACTACAAATAAACACTGTATACCTCCAGATCTTAAAAATGACGTAGCTGGGGCTACCAGAAAAATTTTCGCGTGAAACGAAAGGGGTTCCTCACTGGAACAAATTCTCCTAACACAATAGAGCAGTCCTCTTGGCCCAAAAGCAGTCAGAAATAGTAGATCTAGGAAACGACAGTCAGATGCAGTTCTACCGACTTCAGATTTGGATCACCAACGGATGCGGCCCTCAAATCGCTCTAATACCATGTACGAATTTACAGGGTAAGTTCCTCATACAGAACACCAAAGGACACCGCTCACAAACAAATCACAGATCAATACACCAGTATTGTTGACGTGGTTAAAACCCTCAAAGAGGGAAACAGTCCACAACCTGAGCCAACACGGCCACTTCAGGCAATTTATTAATAAAAGAATGAAAATTTACATAAGCTTCTCTCATGAATGGTTACCCTACAAATGACCCTCCATGCTCCTTAAATAGAGATCATGGACCAATCAGGTGTTAAGCCACGGATCAAGTGTCGGTAATACCAAGGAGAGAATGAACTGTCGGATTACTACATATCGTGACCGTTGGATTGTAAGTTACAAAAGTACATAGTAAAGAAACACACTTTGCCTAACTCTACACTAGACCAAGTTATACTTAACTATTTCCTATGTGTCGGAATATCCTAACAGGGATTACTTACCACACCTTACAAGAAGCCATATCCATAAGGTTGGGTATGTGATAAAGAAAAGTTACAAGTGACAAGACAATGTAAACTTAGGTTTGCTATTGGGTCAACATTTGTAGATGAGCTTGAGTTAGATATAGTTCCCTTGGATATATGTGGTATTGTTTTAGGAATTCCTTACTTGTATGATAGAAAAGCCATTTTCTATAGAGCTGAAAATAAGTATCAACTCACTAAAGATGGAATAGAATATATTGTAAGAGCTCATAAGCTCAAAAATAACTACTCTCTCATAAACTCAAGGCAAATGAAAATAATTGTAAATTCATGCAAGCAATTTTTACTAATGGTTGTAAAGGAAAAGAACCCTGATAAAACCAATGTATTTGAGGGCTGTGATGCTAAACAGAAAGCTGATTTAGTTAAAGTTGTTTCAGAATATGATATCCTATTTCAAGAACCTAAAGCTCTGCCACCCAAAAGGGAAACAGTACATGATATTCATTTGCAGCAAGATGCTCCATTGCCTAACATCGGAATGTACAAGTTATCTGCTTTTGAGAATGCAGAGATCAAGAAGCAGGTACATGAGCTGCTCGATAAAGGGTTCATAATACCAAGCACATCACCATGTGGATCTCCAATCATGTTGGTGAGGAAGAAAGACGGTTTGTGGAGGATGTGCATTGATTACAAAGCACTGAATAAAATAAAAATCAAGAATCGGTATCCTCTTCCTCGCATTGATGATCTATTAGATCAGCTGAAAGAAGCAGTTTACCTTTCCAAGTTAGACTTGCGTAGTGGCTATCATCAGGTCAGAGTAGCAGAACAAGATGCATGGAAGACTGCTTTCAAAACAAAGCAAGGGTTGTATGAATGGCTGGTTATGCCTTTTGGCTTAACTAATGCTCCTACCACTTTCATGAGAATTATGAATGATGTACTCAGACCTTTTATTGATGATTTTTTAATTGTATATATAGATGACATTCTTGTTTTCAGTAAAACATGGGAAGAATATTTGAAGCATGTAAAGCAGACTTTAGATTTTTTGAAAAGAGAAAATATCTATTTGAAGTTATCAAAATGTGAATTTGGCAAAACATCTTTAAATTATTTCGGTCATATTGTAGGGGGTGGTGAATTGAAGATAGATCCCTCTAAGGTTGAAGTCATTGTGAACTGGCCTAAACCCAAATCTACTACAGAAGTTAGGATTTTCCTAAGAGCAGCACAATATTGGAGAAAGTTTATTGCTAACTTTTCCTTGATTGCAGCTCCCTTACATGCTTTAACAGGATTGAAAAAGGTGTTTTAGTGGGGAGGCAAACAGCAAAAAGCCTTCGACACTTTAAAAGAGAAAAATAGTATAGCACCAATACTAGCACTGCCAGATCTTCAACGTCCATTTGAGATTGAAACAGATGCCAGTGACTATGCCATGGGAGCAGTGTTGATGCAACACGGTAAACCCATATGCTATCATTCTAAGACATTTATTTCTGCAGTAGTTAATTATCCCACATATGATAAAGAATTGTATGCATTAGTACAGAGTGTGACAAAGTGGAAACATTACCTAATGGGCAAAGAAACAATTATACATACAGATCATCAACCACTTCAATATTTTCACTCACAAACTAAATTGCAGCGATCAAGACACTATAGGTGGATGGGTTTTCTACAGCAGTTTCATCTTGTCATCAGATATAAGAAGGGCACACACAATAATGTTGCAGATATGTTATCCAGAACGATCATAAATGCATCTACTATACTTAAGCATAACTCAGTAATGCATGAAAGCTACATTGAACAATATGCTCAAGATATAGATTTTAAAGATGTATATGCAACTTTAAGTCATGGAAAACAAGTAGAAGAATTGGATTATTATTTGAAGGACCAACTCTTGTATCATTTTGGAAAGTTATGCATTCCACAAACTGAAAGAGTTAACATAATCCGAGAAGCACATACTTCTCTTATATCAGGTCATTTTGGTGTAAGTAAAACAGTTGCACAGCTGCAAAGGTTCTATTATTGGCCAAGAATGCATGAAACAGTTTCTAGATATATTAAAGGGTGTACCATGTGTGCTAAAAGCAAGCCCAGCAATAGAAAAATAGGTTTGTACACTCCAGTTCCAGTTCCTTCTCGTCCTTGGGAAAGTGTTTCCATGAACTTTGTTGGGGGATTGCCAAAATATAGAAAAGGTCATGATTATTTATATGTTATTGTGGATATGTTCAGCGAAATGTGTATTTTCATACCTTGTAACAAGCAAATTACAGTTGAACAAATAGCGAAGTTGTTCTTTCAGCGTGTCTGGATTCATTTTGGGTTACCCAGTTCCATTGTATCTGATCGAGATTCCCGATTTGCTAGGAAGTTTTGGTCAAGTCTGTGGGAATTGATGGATACCAGATTGAAGAAGAGCACAACATTTCATCCACAAATAGTTGGCCAAACAGAGGTGGTCAACAGGGCAGTGATCCAGTTGCTCAGGGGCTATTGCAGCAAGCATCCCAAGCTTTGGGATGAACATTTATGTTATGTGCAACATGCTTACAACCGTGCTAAGCACTCTTCTACTCAGAGATCTCCTTTTGAGACTTGTTTTGTTTTTACACCAAAGTCTCCCTTGGATTTTGTCTTTGGAAAAGACATAGCAGTTGATGGACACAGTGATGTGGACAAACCAACCAAGCTCATTGAACATATCCAAGAAATTCACCAGGCAGTGCAGGAACAGCTGGAAAGAAGCCAGGCCAAGTACAAGCCAAGGCATGACAAGCATTGAATTGAGCATAGCTTCCAAGTTGGTGATCAAGTCTAGTTGTACATCAGTAAAGAAAGAATTCAAGGTGAAGGTAAGAATCTGAAACCAATAAGGTATGGGCCTTTCAAGATACTTGAGAAAATTAGTGAAAACACTTTTTGCCTTGATTTTCCAGCTTACATGCATATCTATTCAATCGTTAATGTAGAAAGCTTGAGACTGTATGAACCTTCATTGATTGAAGATCCTGAAGAGCAAAGTTAGTTTCCTTCTATTGATGATCTGTTGACTAAATATATCAATGAGTTGCAGGAATACACAGTTCTGAACAGGAAGGTGAGATCTACACGTAGAGGGGATGTTGAGTACCTCAGAATCGGACTCAAAGGTTCAAAACCAAGCAGTGCATGATGGATAGAGATTGGACAAGTGAGGAAGTTGTATCCTCACTTGATTGATGCTTAAAAACCAACTTTTGGTGGTCCAAAAGCTTTTTAGTGGGAAGGCGTGATCCCAAATGGATCCTAAAAACCCTTTAAGTCTTCAAAAATCAAAAACTATCGCAAAGGAAAAACCTTCACAAAAGGCGGATTACACTATCAGGCAAGAAAAACACGCGGAAATAGTGAAAAACAGAGCCTATCAGAGGCCAAAACAATGATGCACAGGAGCCATCGAATATGTTCGATCAACGGTCCAGATCTGATCGACATATCGCAATCGGAAGTAGCAGGTGATCCAAAATGGATCCAAAAGCTCTCTAAATCTTCAAAACCATCGCACAAGAAGAAGTTTTAGAAATCTCGTATTATACTATCGGGAAGCAAAAACATGAAGAAATGACCTAAAAACAGAGCTATCGGTGGCTTGGACAGTGATGCACAGGAGCTGTCAGATCTGGTCGATTAACAGTCCATATCCGATCAGCAAATCGCAATTGGCGGTGGCAGGTGGAGGCTATCGAAGGTTACTACATGGGAAATGTGACAACGATCAGTGGGGTCAACGAGGATCGTTGATCAAGCGCACAGATCGATGGCCCACGTTGCATTGCAATATCGCATCGGCAAACCACAGTGGAGCGCTTACCAAACGGCCCGAGGTTATGTGTGATATGCAATTGTGATCAATTGCATCGCAATATCGCATCGGAGCTGCACAGAAGAGTGGGGCTACATATATATGTGCGATGCGATAGCCGGACCCGACGAGACCATAGGTGATATACGATATATTTTGAGATCCGCCCAACGACATTTTTCTATGTATTTTCGCATATTTCGTTTAATAAACGAAATACGAAGGGAAGCACCGATGTGATGAAACCGGACCCGAAAGGGTTTATGAATGCATATGTATAATATTTCAAGTCTGCATAAAGCCATTTTTGTGATATTTTCAATGTTTTTAATGTATTTTAAAATACAAAGGGAAACCACGAAATGGGCACTTGCGACATGCGACAAGCGATTTCAGGCAAACCCGATAGGAGTATAAAGCAGATTTTAGGACTTTTGAAGTCCGGAAAACTGTGTTTTGGAGGATTTTTCCCATGTTTGAATGTATTTCTCTGTGTAAATAGAGAATGGCTATTTCGGGGATTTCGAAGGCCCGATCGAATTTTTTGTTGCAGAACAGGTGGCCACCTCCCCTGAAGGCGTTATGCCATGATTGCTAATGCTTAGAAGAGGGATACGAGTGGGCAGAGGCCGAGAGCCAGAAAGCCCGAGAAGAGGAAATGAACAGACGGCGTTGATTGGCTTTAAAGCCACAAAATGACAGAGACAGAGGGAATCAGTGCTGAGACAGAGAGCAAACAGAGACAGAGAATCAGTGAGGAGAGTCTGTGTACTTAGAAAAACCTAGGGGATCCAAGTAAAGCCTTGTTGTTTTGTATCTATTGTGTGAGACTCAAATTGAACTCACTTTTGTAAAAACTCTGCTTCTGAAGACATAATAGAGAGGTCACCACTGAAGGCTGGACCAGGAGATGTAGCCTAGGAGTGTTGGGTGAACTCCTTATTAAACTTGTTGTGTTTATGTGTGTTTGTCTATTATGTTCTTTAACTGCTTCATTGTCTATGTATTTCGCAATCTTATCGATCCATTGCACAAAGTAACATAGGCAAATCCATGCACATGAGTCTGTAATACCTTAATAATTTTCTAAGATCTTCATTTTCAGATCAAGTGGTATCAGATCTTTTGGTTTTTGATTTGTTAAGGTTAGACAAGCTTGTGTTGGACTTTTGTTGAATGCTAACTAGGTCAAAGCTCAAACTAGGAAAAGGAGAACTTGTTGAGGCCAACCCAGAAATAGGAAGAGTCTATCCTAGAAGGAGAATGGCAGAAGAAACTCACATGGAATCAGAATCTCAGTTCATGGACAGTTTTATGGCCATGAGGACCATGGTAGAAGAGATGTATCGAGAATTCAAGAAAGGTCGAGGTGAAAGTATTTCAACCTCCAAACAAGATAAAGGAGTAGAAGAACCTTCTCTCGATGCCCCAGAGGGCAAAGGGAAAGAGGAAAATCCTCCATCATCTCCTCCACCATCTCCTCCATTATCCTCATCTCCTAGCCCTGATGGGAAGAAAAAGAAGAAGACTTTTGTGATTAAATTAGATGTAAAATTTGATTTTCCAATAAATGATGGAGAATTAAATGCAGAAAAGCTAGATAACTGGATTAGACATATTGATGTATATTGCAGGGTGCATAACATCGATTCAAAAAGGAGAAAGATTCAGTTGGCCAGCCTTCGCCTTGGAGGAACTGCCCTAGTGTGGTGGGAAGGCAGGACACAAGCTGATTTGAAGAAGCATGGTAAAATTCTTTCTACCTGGAGTGAATTTGTTTCTGCCATTAAAAAACAATTCTATCCACTAGCTTATATGTAGCAAGCAATGATGAGTTGGCAAACTCTTCGCCAATTAAAAGGGAAAAGTGTACAAAGCTATACCCAAGAATTTAGAAAAATATCTTTAATTCTAGGCATTTCTTTAGACTCACCTAAAACTCTGTTGAAGTATATAGGTGGTCTACATAGCTATTTGAGGCACACCATTCTCATGTTTAACCCCACTAGCATAGATGAGGTATCTGTTCAGGCTACACATCTAGAGGCTAGAGGCAAGAATGTGAACCCAAAGATTGGGGGATCATCAAAACCCACTGCAAGCAAGAACAAGGAAAAGAAGAAGCAGAAATGGAAGGAGAGGAAGGCAAATGATGTACAGAAAAACAAACCTTCATGCACTCACTACAAGAAGGATGGACATGATGATGAACATTGCTGGTCTTTGCATCCGGAGCTGAAACCTAAGAAGTTCGAGGGCAATAAGAAGAAGACTGTTGTTGCTATTCAGAAGGATTTGGGGTCAGACTCAAGTGATGAAACAAAAGTCACAGCCACAGGCATAAAAGGTAAAAATTCTGAAGCATCTACTAGTAACTCTACACAAACTATTGATAATGAAGAAAATGAGAGGAAAAGACATGAGATTTTTCATATTAGAGTTATTTCCAAGCATCAAAAGATTGATACTTTATTTGATAGTGGTTCACAAGTAAACTTGATTTCTGAAGCAATTGTAAAGAAGTTGGGATTACTAACCACACCTCACAAGAAGCCATATCCATTAGGTTGGGTATGTGATAAAGCAAAGCTACAAGTGACTAGACAATGTAAACATAGGTTTTCTATTGGGTCAGCATTTGTAGATGAGGTTGAGTTAGATGTAATTCCCATGGATATATGTGGTAGTGTTTTAGGAAGTCCTTACTTGTATGATAGAAAAGCCATTTTCTATAGAGCTGAAAATAAGTATCAACTCACTAAAGATGGAATAGAATATATTGTAAGAGCTCATAAACTCAAAAATAACTACTCTCTCATAAACTCAGGGCAAATGAAAAAGAATTGTAAATTCATGCAAGCAATTTTTATTAATGGTTGTAAAGGAAAAGAACCCTCATAAAACCAATGTATTTGAGGGTTGTGATGCTAAACAGTGTTAATTTTAGGTATGTTCTATGCTAGAGCAATTTATTTAAATTTTCACAATTAGCAATCACATCAGCATTAAGATAAACTACAGATATAACATAAATATAAATCACAGAAGACAAGAGGACACAAGATGTGGCACTAGCCTGGGAAAAACCCCACAATGTGTGGGGAAACCCTTGATCAATTCTTCTTTTATGTTCTTCAAAGTTCAGCAGAGAAAGAGAGAGAGAGATAGTACATTTACAATAGAACTCAACACTTTGACTTATCTAGATCTAGCATATATCATTTCGTATAATGATGAGATCAGTTGAAGACATTCTACTTCAACTGATTCTCCAAGGTGACGGCTTCACCTATCATAGTGCTGCATCTAGTCCACTTGCTGCACCATTGCATGCTGCACTAATCATGATTATCATCATGATGCCCATGTCCATGATCTTATCCATTCTCATGCTTCATGCTGCCCATGATCTCATCATGCTTCATGCTACCCATGATCTCATCATGCTTCATGCTACCCATGCTGCCCATGATCTCATCATGCTTCATGCTACCCATGATCTCATCATGCTTCATGCTACCCATGCTGCCCATGATCTCATCATGCTTCATGCTACCCATGATCTCATCATGCTTCATGCTGCCCATGATCTCATCATGCTTCAACACAATTATACAGCCAAATGTATATCTGCCTTAGCTACTTGCTATGGCTTGCAGCCTAGCAAAGCAGCTAGGCTATGTTCCCGATCACATATAACGTTGCTGCCCATGACTGCATCATATATATATATATATATATATATATATATATATATATATATATATATAGATATAGATATATATATATAGATATAGATATATATATATATGCCCAGATCACACATAATAACAACGTCCTTATCTCTATGCCACCAAAGTTTATATACCTAGATAATATCATTGTTGTTCATTATATTAGGGCTGCGAATGATTCATAATGAACAGCGTATTTGTACCTCCATGAACAGTGTATATACAATCCATGATGACAGCGTTCTGTATGTATATAACTGCGTTCTATAGCATATATATAATCCATGATGACTGCATTCCGTATGTCATCAATATAATTGTGTCCCATAATGAATATGACCTGTCTAATTAAGATCCTTCATTACAGCGTTGACTTTCCACTGTGGATACTGCGGCTACCCTGCATGGTATATTATATTGTCATGACTGCATGTAGAGTAGGGTGTCTAGCGTAGCATATAGGACCTATGCATAGTGTGTAATGCGTTGTACACCTGCATATATAATCTCTTCATGCTACATTGTGTCATTGCAGCTTCATTCCCTATACCCTGCGTATAAAGAGCAGCATATATATATCGTATGTTCAGGGGCTTTCGTGGCTAAGTATATGGCTATAGGCCAGCATTTACCTCATCATCACTGTGGCTATAACCATGACTGTGTTCCATCATGTGACTCCATGATCTGCATGATAGGTCTTCATGACTGCGTGGATATGGTCACCATCTTCCGTGTGGATAGATGTCACTTCTTGTTAGCGTATTAGAATCTCTACAACTACATTGAATATTCAGTGTGTTTTACAGCGTGTATATATATCATTTACAGCGTATTTATACTTCTCATATGCATTGCGGCTTCATCAACTGTGTATACCATAATGTGCATAGATATTGTTTTCATTACAGCGTATGGATAGCATGGAGTTACCATACTATGTGTAGATATTGCCTGAATAGGAACTGCGTGGATGTCTTCAATGTCTGTGGGATTATGACTGCGGCTCCCTCTATTACAGCTACTCCTTATTGTGTTTATAACATCTGTAGCTAGGGCATCCAACGTATTCTTTTTGTGTCTTCTCCTTCTCCAAAAACCCAAGACATGGAGAGGAGGAGTTCACATGAAGAATGTGTCTCTAAATAATGTCTAATCCTCTTCTATTTATACCAAAAACATATAGGTTGAATAGACATGACGTTTGGGCTTCTTGATCCTACGTAAGAGCTCGTCGACTTGATAATAATTACATAATCGAAATAAATTCATATCTCCATAAATACTTATCGGAATTGGATGATCTTTGGATCAATCCTACACCTCTCGACGAGAGGGATCAAATAAAAATATCAGCTACCATAAATAAGTTGACCCACATGGAGTTTGGCCCTAGTTGCCAAATTTAACAAAAAAAAAATTGATTTAGTTAAAGTTGTTTCAGAATATGATATCCTATTTCGAGAACCTAAAGGTTTGCCACCAAAAAGGGAAATTGTACATGATATTCATTTGCAGCAAGATGCTCCATTGCCTAACATCGAAATGTACAGGTTATCCACTTTAGAGAATGCAAAGATCAAGAAGCAGGTACAAGAGCTGCTCGAGAAAGGGTTCATAAGACCAAGCACATCACCATGTGGATCTCCGATCGTGTTGGTGAGAAAGAAAGATGGTTCGTGGAGGATGTGCATTGATTACAGAGCACTGAATAAAATAACGATCAAGAATCATTATCCCCTTCCTCGCATTGATGATCTATTGGATCAGCTGAAAGAATCAGTCTACTTTTCCAAGTTGGACTTGCATAGTGGCTATCATCAGGTCAGAGTAGCAGAACAAGATGCATGGAAGACTGCTTTCAAAACAAAGCAAGGGCTGTATGAATGGCTAGTTATGCCTTTTGGCTTAACTAATGCTCCTGCCACTTTCATGAGAGTTATGAATGATGTACTCAGGCCTTTTATTGATGATTTTGTAATTGTATATTTAGATGACATTCTTGTTTTCAGTGAAACATGGGAAGAACATTTGAAGCATGTAAAGCAGACTCTAGATGTTTTGAAAAGAGAAAATCTCTATGTTAAGTTATCAAAATGTGAATTTGGCAAAACATCTTTAAATTATTTGGGTCATATTATAGGGGGTGGTGAATTGAAGATAGATCCCTCTAAGGTTGAAGTCATTGTAAACTGGCCTAAACAAAAATCTTCTACAGAAGTTAGGAGCTTCTTAGGAGCAGCACAACATTGGAGAAAGTTTATTGCTAACTTTTCCTTGATTGCAGCTCCCTTACATGCTTTAACAGGATTGAACAAGGTGTTTCAGTGGGGAGGCAAACAGCAGAAAGCCTTCGACACCTTGAAAGAAAAAATTAGTACAGCACCAGTACTAGCATTGCCAGATCTTCAAAGACCATTCGAGATTGAAACAAATGCCAGTGACTATGCCATGGGAGCAGTGTTGATGCAACATGGTAAACCCATATGTTATCATTCTGAAACATTTAATTTTACAGTAGTTAATTATCCCACATATGATAAAGAATTGTATGCATTAGTACAGAGTGTGAAAAAGTGGAAACATTACTTAATGGGCAAAGAAACAATCATCCATATTGATCATCAACCACTTCAATATTTGCACTCACAAACTAAATTGCAGCAATCAAGACACTATAGGTGGATGGGTTTTCTACAACAGTTTCATCTTGTCATCAAATATAAGAAAGGCATACACAATAAAGTTGCAGATATGTTGTCCAGACCAATCATAAATGCATCTACTATACTTAAGCATAACTCAGTAATGCATGAAAGCTACATTGAACAATATGCTCAAGATATAGATTTTAAAGATGTATATGCAACTTTAAGTCACGGCAAACAAGTAGAAGAATTGGATTACTATGTTAAGGACCAACTCTTGTATCATTTGGGAAATTTATGCATTCCACAAACTGAAAGAGTTAACATAATTCGGGAAGCACATACTTCTCTGGTATCAGGTCATTTTGGTGTAAGTAAAACAGTTGCATAGCTACAAAGATTCCGCTATTGGCCAAGAATGCATGAAACAGTTTCTAGATATATTAAAGGGTGTACCATGTGTGCTAAAAGCAAGCCCAGTAATATAAAATTAGGCTTGTACACTCCACTTCCAGTTCCTTCTCATCCTTGGGAAAGTGTTTCCATGGACTTTGTTGGGGGATTTCCAAAATCTAGAAAAGGTCATGACTAATTATATGTTATTGTGGACAAGTTCAGCAAAATGTGTATTTTAATACCTTGTAACAAGCAAATTACAACTGAACAAATAGCGAAGTTGTTCTTTCAGCATGTCTGGGTTCATTTTGGGTTACCCACTTCCATTGTATCTGATCGAGTCTCCCGATTTGTTGGGAAGTTTTGGTCAAGTCTGTGGGAATTAATGGACACCAGACTGAAGAATAACACATCCTTTCATCCACAAACAGATGGCCAAACAGAGGTTATCAATAGGACAGTGATCCATTTTCTCAAGGGTTATTGCAACAAGCATCCCAAGGTTTGGAATGAACATTTATGTTATGTGCAACATGCTTACAACCATGCCAAACACTCATCTACACAGAGATCTCCTTTTGAGACTTATTTTGGTTTTACACCAAGGTCTCCCTTGGATTTTGTCTTTGAAAAAGACATAGCAGTTGATGGACACAGTGATGTGGACAAAGCAACCAAGTTCATTGAATAGATCCAAGAAATTCACCAGGCAGTGCAGGAACAGCTAGAAAGGAGCCAAGCCAAGTACAAGGCGAGGCATGATAAGCATCGAATTGAACATAGCTTCCAAGTTGGTGATCAAGTCTGGCTGTACATCAGCAAAGATAGAATGCAAGGTGAAGGAAAGAATCTGAAGCCAATAAGGTATGGGCCTTTCAAGATACTTGAGAAAATTGGTGAGAATGATTTTTGCCTTGATTTGCCAACTTACATGCACATCTATTCAGTGGTTAATGCAGAAAATTTGAGACTGTTTGAACCTTCATTAATTGAAGATCCCGAAGAGCAAAGTCAGTTGCCTTCTATTGATGATTTGTTGCCTGAATATCTCAATGAGTTGCAGGAAGATACAGTTCTGGATAGAAAGGTGAGAACTACGCGTAGAAGGGGTGTTGAGTACCTTAGAAGCGGACTCAAAGGTTCAAAACCAAGCAGTGCACGATGGATGGAAATTGGACAAGTGAGGAAGTTGTATCCTCACTTGATCGATGCTTGAAAACCAAATTTTGGTGGTCCAAAAGCTTTTTCAGTGGGAAGGCGTGATCCAAAATGGATCCAAAAACTCTCTAAATCTTCAAAACCATCACACAAGAAGAAGTTTTAGAAATCTCGTATTACACTATCGGGAAGAAAAAACACGAAGAAATGACCTAAAAAGAGAGCTATCGGTAGCTTGGACAGTGATGCACAGGAGCTGTCGGATCTGGCCGATCAACAGTCCACATCCGATCGGCAAATCACAATCGGCGGTGGTAGGCGGAGGCTATTGAAGGTTACTGCATGGGAAAAATGCGACAGCGATTGGCGAGGTCAACGAGGACCGTCGATCAAGCGCATAGATAAACGACCCACGTTGCATCGCAATATCGCATCGGCAAACCACAGTGGATTGCTTACCAAACAACCCAGGGTTATGTGCGATATGCGATTGTGATCAATCGCATCGTAATATCGCATCAGAGCTACACAGAAGAGCGGGGCTACATATATATGTGCGATGCGATAGTCGGACCCAACGAGGCCATAGGCGATATTCGATATATTTTCAGATTCGCCCAACAGTAGTTTTCTATGTATTTTTACATATTTCATTTAATAAATGAAATACGAAGGGAAGCGCCGATGCGATGAAACCGGACCCGAAAGGGTTTATGAATGCATATGCATAATATTTCAAGTCATCATAAAGCTTTTTTTGCAATATTTTCAATGTTTTTAATGTATTTTAAATACAAAGGGAAACCACGGAATGGGCACTTGCGACATGCGATAAGCGATTTCAGACAGACCCGATAGGAGTATAAAGCGGATTTAAGGACTTTTGAAGTCCGAAAAACTGTGTTTTGGCAGATTTTTCTCGTCTTTGAATGTATTTCTATGTGTAAACAGAGAATGGCTATTTTAGGGATTTCGAAGGCCAGATGGACTTCCGTTGCAGAACAGTGGCCACCTCCCCTGAAGGCGTTATTGTTGGACACAGATTGTCATTGATGTCAATATGGCAATATTCAAGAGGAGGAGACAGAGCATATCGGAGCCAAGAGGATCAAATGCAGCAAACAGAGCCATATATGTCACAGATAACACTATCGGGAGCCATCGGAGGAGAAAACCCAAAGAAGAGGAGCTATCGAAGCATATCAGAGCAAGAGGAGCCATCGGAGGAGCAAATGCAGCAAACAGAGCCATATATGCCACAGATAACACTATCGGGAGCCAGAAATCATATAAACATGCACATAACAGCTATCGGGAGCTATTGGGAGCCATATTAACACTATCAGCGACCAGAAATCATATAAACATGCACACAACAGCTATTGGGAGCTATTGGGAGCCATATATGCCATAAACTCATATATCGGAGGCCAAAACTCATAAAATTCATATATAGACCGGGCTATATACACTATCGGAGGAGTAGAGCTATCGCATATCGCGTATGGCAATAGCAAGGTTCATAAGCGGAGCAACATATATATATATATATATATATATATATATATATATATATATATATATAAACAAAGTAAACAACAACAGAACAATATATATTGCATACAATAAACACTATCGGCGGATTTGAGACCTTATTCACGGAAATATAAACCATGGTTAATATCATATCGCATCCGCAGTGATCGCAAGTCATAAGGGATGGCGCTATAATCTGCCGATTGCGATAGAGGCATGGACCCGATGGACTCATTAAAAACAGTCTATAATATATCGCATCCGGCATTTCGGAGCGGGTATCGGGAGTGGTAAAGGCCCTGCCTCCGATTGCGACAATATATGCGGACCCGACGGGCATATAAATTATGGTTTAATACCATATCGCATCCGGTCCATCGCATCGGCCATCGGCCATTGGTGACTGCAGTTATGTTGCGATCGCCGATAGCGATAGGAGCAGTGGACCCAACAGGCATATACAATATGATTCAATGGAATATCGCGTCCATAGGAGGATCGGCCCATCGGCCATCGGCCCCTTTGCGATCGTCGATTGCGATGAATACTGCGGACCCGATACATTATAGATACGGGTGATATGATCCTTGAAGTCCGCCCTTTAGCACTGTCGCCTGTTTTTTCATATATTTCCTGTGTAATTTGATATTTGGCCTGCGCGTGCCTCTGAGGAAAAAATGCATACGATAACGCTCTCGATAGTTCAGGAGACTGACTCAAGGCGATAATGTTTGCGATTGGGACGTGGCTGTCCGTTAAGCTATATCAACTTTGTGTATGCGGCCTCTCTTTCTCCTGAACGTGTCCTGTGAATATTGGAACGCCCGGATAAACAAAGGAAGCCATGGATTGGGAAGTTGAAGTGTCAAGCGAGCATAGAAGACTAAGCGAGTCAGAGGAAACGATAGCCACTGAGGAGGAAGCCAAAGAGCCAGCGTGTAAGAGGAAATGAATGGTCAGAGGCACAGGAATGTATAAAAACAGCAAAAACAGAGGACTGTGGTGTTGTTGTTGTGGTGAAAAACCAGAGAAGAGGGAACAGAACCAGTGGAGGGTGCAGAGGCAACAGAAGCAGCAGAGACTGTAGAGGCAGCAGAAGCAACAGAGGCAGAAGCAGCAGAACCAGTTTATATCAAGGTTGGGTTGGAGCCCAAGAGGTTGGAGCCCAAGAGGTTGGAGCCTCAGAACTGAACAGGATTGAAGTCCTTGGGAGTTGGTGCTCCTAAAGTCCAAGATTGGTGTCTTGGCAAAACAGAGTTGGTGCTCTGGAGGTTGGAGCCTCACTGAATTCCAAGTTGGAGCTTGCAAACTGTTCACAGTCAGATATACTTATATTGTATTTATTTCATTGCACTGTCTTGAGTCTTAATAAAAGCATTTATTCCAGCTGTCGATTTCTGTGTTCTGTGTATACATATACATATCTATGTATGCTTTTGACAATCATTAGAACAAAAAATAATAAATATTGATTCACCCCCCCCCTCTCAGTATTTCCAACAATTGGTATCAGAGCTAGCTTCTTCATACTAGCCTAACAGCTTGAAGAAGGATCCGCAGCCATGATGAGAAATCACGAAGCATCAGGAAAACCTCCTCTGTTCAATGGCACTAACTTTGGTTTCTGGAAGAAAAGAATGACTTACTACTTAATGTCCCTTGGACCTGAAGTCTGGCATTTTTGTCAAACTGAATACCAAGCGACTTCCACTCTTCCAATAGACCAAGACGAGAGGAAAGCCTACATTGCAAATGCAAAGGCCATGAACTCTATCACTAGTGGAATCACTGATTCCGAGTTTACAAAAATCATGCACTGTACCTCTGCCAAAGAAATGTGGGAGAAGCTAGTTGGTTTGTACGATGGAGACTCAAAAGTAAAAAAGGCAAAGCTTCAAACTCACAGAAGACAATTTGAAAGTTTGAAGATGGAAGATGAAGAAGATATTGCAGCATACCTCCTTCGAGTAGCTGAAGTAGTAAATTCCCTGAAAGGATTGGACGAAAAGGTGGAAGAAAGTACCATTGTTCAAAAGGTATTAAGGTCTCTTCCAGACAGATTTGACTCCAAAATAAGTGCTATAGAAGAAGCAAAGGATCTAGATACCCTCAAAATGGATGAACTCCATGGAATTCTCACTGCCTATGAAATGAGGAAAGGTGGCCCTAGCTCCAAAGATGCAGCATTCAAGGCCTCAAAGTCAAAGGAAGTGAAAGAAAGGAATGACTGTAGTGATGAGTCAGATGTGGAATCCGAATTGGCTCAATATGTACGAAAGCTGAAGAGAGGATCTAAGCTTAAAGGCAAGTATCCTCTTATCTGTTTTAAATGTGGTAAAATAGGTCATTATGCAGCAAAATGTCCTCATAAACATGACAATGATGATGAAGGAAATTCTAAAAGAATGGCACATAAAAAGAAAGGGTTCAATAAGAAAAACTTCTTCTCCAAGAAAGATGAGTCTGATGAGGATGAGTTTATGGTCATCAAAAAGAAATCAAATGAGGAAATTGATCATGATGAAAGCCAAGAAGCATTATTCATGGCACTCACAGATGATGATGACTCAGGACTGGAAGGAAATGTAGATGAACTGTTAATAAGCACCATTGAAGAAAATGAGAAACTACGGAACAAAATCATTTCTATCAAAGTGGAAAACGAGGAAATAAGAAGGAGAGAAGATCTCTTGGTAGCAAAGCTTAAAGAAAAAGAAGAGACTTGTGAGGAACGCGAGGCTGAAATAGTGTCTCTGAGAAAGGAGTTGGAGCAAATGAAAAAGGGCTGTAAAAGCTCTCAAATACTTGAGACTATTCTGAAAAATCAAAAACCTCAACATGACAAGTCTGGAATAGGTTTCAAAGGAGAATCCTCAAGCACTAAGAATAGTGCGAAAAGCTATGCCGATGCACTTTCCTGCAATCCAAAAGATGAAAAAGTATGTTATCAAAAGTGCATCCCAGATTCCAAGAATGAAGAAAGAATTACTCCAAAGAAGAATTTGGAGTCGAATCATGGACACTACAGCAAATACAAACCTGTACTCCACCAAGGGCCCATCAAAAATCCAAAGAACGAGGGAGGAGTAATTCCCAGGAAGGAAATCAACTCAAACTATGGTTGCTTCAAAGCCATCTTTCTTGGACACTGCTTTCACTGTAAAAACTTCGATCACCAAGCTAGACACTGTATGGCTCACAGAAGTGAAAAGATAACGCAAAAGGTACGAGTAGTCAACTCATATGCCCCCAGAAGACAGGGACAAATCAAAACCTTCAATTCATTTGATCCCTTGACCAAATTTGATCTGATTTGCTCTTTTTGCTACAATAATGGACACTATGAACAAGACTACCCACTCAAAGGAAGAAAGACGAGTAGCAAGAACTCCAGCATGGACAAATGCGGCCTGGCTCTATGTGCTCAAAATAATGGAAACCAGTGGTTTGTAGACAGTGGGTGCTCCAGACACATGACAGGGGACAGAGGGAAGTTTGTCTCACTGAGCAAAAAGGAAGGGAATGTGTCTTTTGGAAGCGGATCTGGCAGAATTGCAGGAAAAGGAACAGTTACTCTGATAAATGGAAAAGGAAAAGCTCAAGATGCTCTGCTAGTTGACGGACTCAAACACAACCTTCTGAGTGTCAGCCAAATCTGTGATCAAGGACATAAGGTTGTTTTCAACACCGAAGACTATGAAATAAGGAACTCTGTCTCAGGGAAACTTGTGGCAAAAGGGGTGAGAACACCAGACAATATTTACATTCTGAACAAGATTCAGGAAAATAAATGCTACTTGAGTAAGACATATGAGAGTTGGCTGTGGCACAAGCGACTTGGACATACAAGCTTCGAAAATCTGATCAATATCAGCAAGATCAAAGTTGTACAATACATCCCAAGGTTGTTCAAACCAAATCAAGCAGTGTGTGGTCCATGTCAACATGGAAAGCAGACCAGAACCAGCCACAAGACAAAGGAACACTGTACATCGAAGCCCTTGGAGATCATCCATGCTAATGTATGTGGGCTAACTAGAAATCAAGCACTCCAAGGAGAAAGGTACTTTGTGTTATTTGTTGATGATTATACTAGAATGATGTGGATATATTTCATATAGTATAAATCTGAAACTTTTGAGTGTTTTAAGAATTTCAAAGCCCTTGTAGAAAATGAAAAAGATTCAAAAATTAAGTGCCTCGGAACAGACAGAGGAGGAGAATTCACATCAAACGAGTTCAATAAGTTCTGTAATATTCATGGAATTAAAATGGAATTCTCGGCTGCCAGAACACCTCAGCAAAATGGGGTAGTTGAAAGACGAAACCGAACAGTCCAAGAGATGGCAAGAACCATGCTATTAGCAGCAGACTTACAGCCTAGATTCTAGAGAGAAGCAGTAGGGACAGCTGTCTATACACTGAATCGGACTCAATTGAGACCAAATTGTGATAAAACTCCTTATGAGCTATGGAAAGGAAGACCTGCTTCGGTGAAGTACTTCAAGATATTTGGAAGCAAGTGCTTCATAAAAATAAATGATGGCTCACCCAGAAAGTTTGATTCCCGGGTTGATGAAGGGATATTTCTTGGATACTCTACACGGAGCAAGGCTTAGAAGTGCTACAATTATCGACTGAAGAAAATAATGGAAAGCATTGATGTAAAGGTTGATGAAGATCTTCCAGAAAAGGAAATTGAAGAACATGAAGATGACTTTCTCATTGAAGAAGAAGAACCTACAAAAGAAGAAATAGATGAGAAAGAAGAAGAAGAAGAAGAGGAAAGAGAACCACCTAATACCCCTTCAAAGTTGAAATATGTCCAAAAACATCATCCAGAAGAGCAGATCATTGGCGATAAAGATGAAGGTGTGCAGACCCGAAGAAGGATATCAATCACACCCAAGAGAAAAGTCATTGCCCTCCTATCTATGATAGAACCAGAAACATTTGCAGAAGCAAGTAAGGATCCTCATTGGGTAAAAGCAATGGAAGAAGAAATGTCCCAAATTGAGAAGAACAAGACATGGGAGCTGGTACCTCGTCCAAAGGACAAAAACATAATAGGAACCAAATGGGTGTTCAAAAATAAAATGAATAAGGAAGGACAGGTTATCAGAAAAAAGGCAAGACTTGTCTGCAAAGGCTATTCACAAATTGAAGGAGTTGACTTTGAAGAGACATTTGCACCAGTGGCCCGTATGGAAGCTATCAGGATGTTCTTAGCATTTGCTTGCTCAAAAGGATTCAAAATCTATCAAATGGACGTGAAATCAGCATTTCTAAATGGGGAACTCAAGGAGGAAGTCTACATGGAGCAACCAGAAGGTTTTGATCTAACAGCAGGAAAGGACTTAGTCTGTAAATTGAAAAAGGCTTTATATGGGTTGAAACAAGCTCCTAGAGCTTGGTATGCAAGACTGGATAACTATCTCCAACAACAAGGCTTCAAAAAGGGAGTGGCTGGAAGCAATCTATACATAAAGACAGATCAAGGTAAGTTACTAGTTACTCTTGTTTATGTCGATGATCTGATTTTTGCTAGTAATAATGATGAAATGAGCCATGAATTTTCTCAAAGCATGGCAAAAGAGTTTGAGATGTCAATGATAGGAGAGCTGTCTCACTTCCTTGGACTTCAAGTATCTCAAACCATAATAGGATTGTGTATATCTCAAGCCAAATATCTAAAAGACATGCTCAAAAAATATGGAATGGAGGACTGTGCACCCGTGAGTACACCTATGACCACAAACTGCAAATTGAGCAAAGATGATGACTCCCCTCTAGTAGATGCAACTCATTACAGGTCAATGATTGGAGCCCTTCTATACTTAACAGCTACACGACCAGACATAATGCAAGCAGTAGGAATGGTGGGAAGATTTCAATCTGCTCCCAAACAATCTCATTTATTAGCTGTAAAAAGAATTCTCAGATATTTGAAGGGAACTTCTGATTTTGGTCTTTGGTACCCAAAGGACTCAACACTTACGGTAACTACATACACCGATGCTGATTGGGCTGGAAGTATAGATGATCGGAAAAGTACTAGTGGAAATACATTCTTCCTAGGAGACTGTTTAGTATCCTGGCTCAGCAAAAAACAGTCATCCATATCATTATCCACAGCCGAAGCCGAGTATATTGTTGCAGCATACTGTTGTTCTCAGATACTATGGATGAAGGAAGCTCTAAAAGATCTCGACATATGTACATATCAACCGATTACCGTCTATTGTGACAACACAAGCTCTATCAGTCTCAGCAAAAATCCAGTAATGCACTCAAGAACCAAACACATACCAATCAAGTATCATTTCCTCCGTGAGCAAGTAGCTGAACAAAACATCGTTCTAGAATATATCAGTACTAAGGAGCAGATAGCTGATATTTTCACAAAACCTCTTCCTCGAGAAGCATTCGAACATCTGCGTCAAAAGATGGGGGTTATTTGTTTATCATCACTCAAGTTCATTCATAAAGATGCAGCAAGACAGGGGGAGCAGTTTGACAGGGGGAGTTCGTATGCATTCGTTTGCCATTGATGTCAAAGGGGGAGAGAGGAGAAGAATATTGCCATCAATAACAAAGGGGGAGATTGTTGGACACAGATTGTCATTGATGTCAATATGGCAATATTCAAGAGGAGGAGACAGAGCATATCGAAGCCAAGAGGAGCAAATGCAACAAACAGAGCCATATATGTCATAGATAACACTATCAGGAGCCATCGGAGGAGAAAGCCCAAAGAAGAGGAGCTATCGGAGCATATCGGAGCAAGAGGAGCCATCGGAGGAGCAAATGCAGCAAACAGAGCCATATATGCCACAGATAACACTATCAGGAGCCAGAAATCATATAAACATGCACATAACAGCTATCGGGAGCTATTGGGAGCCATATTAACACTATCGGCGACCAGAAATCATATAAACATGCACACAACAGCTATCGGGAGCTATTGGGAGCCATATATGCCATAAACTCATATATCGGAGGCCAAAACTCATAAAATTCATATATAGACAGGGCTATATACACTATCGGAGGAGTAGAGCTATCGCATATCGTGTATGGCAATAGCAAGGTTCATAAGCGGAGCAACATATATATATATATAAACAAAGTAAACAACAACGGAACAATATATATTGCATACAATAAACACTATCGGCGGAGTTGAGACCTTATTCACAGAAATATAAACCATGGTTAATATCATATCGCATCCGCAGTGATCGCAAGTCATAAGGGATGGCGCTATAATCTACCGATTGCGATAGAGGCATGGACCCGCTGGACTCATTAAAAACAGTCTATAATATATCGCATCCGGCATTTCGGAGCAGGTATTGGGAGTGGTAAAGGCCCTGCCTCCGATTGCGACAATATATGTGGACCCGACGGGCATATGAATTATGGTTTAATACCATATCGCATTCGGTCCATCGCATTGGCCATCGGCCATTGGTGACTGCAGTTATGTTGCAATCGCCGATAGCGATAGGAACAGTGGACCCGACAGGCATATACAATATGATTCAATGGAATATCACGTCCATAGGAGGATCGGCCCATCGGCCATCGGCCCTTTGCGATTGTTGATTGCGATGAATACTGCGGACCCGATACATTATAGATACGGGTGCTATGATCCTTGAAGTCCGCCCTTTAGCACTGTCGCCTATTTTTTCATATATTTCCTGTGTAATTTGATATTTGGCCTGCGCGCGCCTCTGAGGCAAAAATGCATACAATAATGCTCCCGATAGTTCAGGAGACTGACTCATGGCGATAATGATTGCGATTGGGACATGGCTATCCGTTAAGCTATGTCGACTTTGTGTATGCGGCCTCTCTTTCTCCTGAACGTGTCCTATGAATATTGGAATGCCTGGATAGACAGAGGAAGCCATGGATTGGGAAGCTGAAGTGTCAAGCGAGCATAGAAGACCAAGCGAGTCAAAGGAAACGATAGCCACTGAGGAGGAAGCCAAAGAGCCAGCGTGTAAGAGGAAATGAATGGACAGAGGCACAGGAATGTATAAAACAGCAAAAACAGAGGACTGCGGTGTTGTTGTTGTGGTGAAAAACCAAAGAAGAGGGAACCGAACCAGTGAAGGGTGCAGAGGCAACAGAAGCAGCAGAGACTGTAGAGGCAGCAGAAGCAGCAGAACCAGTTTATATCAAGGTTGGGTTGGAGCCCAAGAGGTTGGAGCCTCAGAACTGAACAGGATTGAAGTCCTTGGGAGTTGGTGCTCCTAAAGTCCAAGATTGGTGTCTTGGCAAAACAGAGTTGGTGCTTTGGACGTTGGAGCCTCACTGAAGTCCAAGTTGGAGCTTGGCAACTGTTCACAGTCAGATATACTTATATTGTATTTATTTCATTGCACTGTCTTGAGTCTTAATAAAAGCATTTATTCCAGCTATCGATTTCTGTGTTCTGTGTATACATATACATATCTATGTATGCTTTTGACAATCATTAGAACAAAAAATAATAAATATTGATTCACCCCCCCCCCTCTCAGTATTTCCAACAGTTATGCCATGATTGCTAATGCTCAGAAGAGGGATTCGAGCGAACAGAGACCAGGAGACAGAAAGCCCGAGAAGAGGAAATGAACAGACGGCGTCGATTGGCTTGAAAGCCACAGAACGATAGAGACAAAGGGAAGCAGTGCCGAGACAGAGAGAAAAAAGAGACAGAGAATCAGTGAGGAGAGTCTGTGTACTGAGAAAGACATGGGGGATCCAAGTAAAGCCTTGTTGTTTTGTATCTGTTGTGTGAGACTCAAATTGAGCTCACTTTTGTAAAAAATCTACTTTTAAAGACATAATAGAGAGGTCATCACTGAAGGCTGGACCAGGAGACGTAGCCCAGGAGTGTTGGGTGAACTCCTTAAACTTGTTGTGTTTATGTGTGTTTGTCTATTATGTTATTTAACTGCTTCATTGTCTATGTATTTCACAATCTTATCGATCCATTGCATAAAGTAACATAGGCAAATCCATGCACATCAGTCTATAATACCTTAATGATTGTCTAAGATCTTCATTTTCAGATCAGCAGGAAGTGTTAATCGGGTGCAGCCTTATGGAAATCGCAATGGTGATCAAGCGCGATTGGACGAGGACCGTCGATCAAGCACGCAGATCCGATGATCCAGATCTATCCGCGCTATATCACATCACTTATATGCATGTACAAAGGGACTTAACCGCAGCCTAAGGGATTAGCGATATGTGATTGCGATATCGCAATATCGCATCGCAACTGTATAAAGGGGTGATGCCAAGAGGCCAGCGACCATGCGATGTGCCGATAGCCGATAAGGCCGATCGACGCAATCGGCAATCGGAAGCCAAAAGAAATATGCGACTTGCGATATGGCCGGACCCGAAAGGGTTATGAATGCGATATTAAAATATTTGAAGTCCAGAATGAAGCCATTTTGTCGGGATTTTCTTTGTATTTGGGATTTTTCATAATAAACCCAAATACAAAGGAACCCGCAACTAAGCGACTTGCGATAGCAATCTAAAGGCGAACCTGATGGAGTTTAGGGCAGAGTTAATAATATTTCAAGTCCAGAAAAAGGTGTTTTGGCGGATTTTTACAGTGTTGTTGTGTATTTCTCTGCGTAAACAGAGAACAACTATTTTGGGAATTCTAATGCGTCGAGGGTCCCTTCTGTTACAAAACAGGTGGCCACCATACCCAGAGATGTTTAACAATGATTGTTTAACACTCAGAGGGGATTTGAGCGGATAGAGGTCGAGAGCCAGAGAGCCCAAAAGGGAAAATGAACAGACCAGCACCGATTGGCTTAAAAGCCACAGAATGACAAAGACAGGAGCAAGCAGTGTTGAGACAAAGAGAAGACAGAGACAAAAAGCGAGAGGGAGAGTCTGTGTACTCAAAGAGACTTGAGGGATTCAAGTAAACTCATGTTGTTTTGTATCTGTTGTGTTGATACTCAAATTGAGCTCACTTTTGTAAAACTCTGCTCTTGAAGACATAATAGAGAGGTCACTACTGAAGGCTAGACCAGGAGACGTAGCCCAGGATTTTGGGTGAACTCCTTGATTATATTGTTGTGTTATGTGTGTATGTCTATTATGTTTCTCTAACTGCTCATTGTCTATATTATTCGCAATCTTATCGATCTGTTGCACTAAGTAATATAGGTAAATCCATGCACATGAGTCTGTAATACCTTAATATTAATCTAAGATCTCATTTTCAGATCAAGTATGCCCACCTCGAGGATGCTATCAACATAATTGAGACTTCAGCACTTGAGTTACTCCAATCAAAATTTATGGTATTGGATCCTTCCTCCCATTTTGAGCATTGGGTATTATTGTAATGCATTTCGGCCATCAGTTTCTCTTCTGACCTCATGCATTAGGGGGCATCTGTTATAACCCTATTTGCCACTGCATTATAGCGATAGAAACCTAATATCAACTTACCTCAGTTGTTTGGCTAAAATGCATCCCTTTTCACCCTTTCTTTTACTTATGTTAGATTTACCCCATGATCAAAGGGCGGAATTACATGATTGAGTTATTTCTCACAACTAATTTTCCAAAATATTATAATTATGAGATAATAATAATTTCATAATTGAGATAATTGAGAAAAAGCTCATAATTTTGAAAAAGGTTTCTAGAGTTTTTCATTCCCAAGGAGATAAACTTGACCCACTTGTGTATGAGTTGGTTAAGGGACCATTATTCTAGAAGTTTCCTAACTTCTCAAGCCCCTAGGTGTCTAGATACATTCTCCCAAAGGATATAGTTGTTGAAAATAACAACAAGAAATGCTAAAAATAGAAATACTAAAAATAGCATTGCTATAAATAGCATTTCAGGATATACTCCAACTCTGTTGGAAATAGAAAAAAATAGAAATGCTAAAAATAGCATTACTATAAATAGCATTTCGGGATAGATTCCAATTTTAATTAGTCCCTGAATTAAAATTGATAATTAAAATTTGAATTTAGTCTCACTAGCTGTTTAAACAATAATTAATTAATTCATCTTGAGTTAATTAGTTGGAGAAAATCAAACATGAAGTCTATGTGAAGACATGCAACAGTTATCCCTTTGATTGAGGAAGTTATCCCTTAATTAAGGAGATAAGGATGAGTTGTATTTGAGTTGTAATTAGTTAGCTCAGTTAACTGAGTTAAGTCAAGTTAAATTAGTTCCAAACTGTTTGTGGAACTAATTGTGAGTTCAGTCAGTTAATGCATGCATGCATGCAACTAGTGTTCTCTAGATAACTGAGTATTCTATCATAAATAAATCATGCATGTCAGTTTAGAGAAAGACCCAGTTGAGATTAAAGGAAGGGACAATGTACTATCAGTTGGAGGAATTTTCCTATAAAGGAAACTCATCCATGCAGAAGGAATTATGTTCTTTAGGATTGCACAATTATTTCAGAGGTCAGTGTTGTGTGTGAGGTGAGAATCACACAGGTTGCAGCTAAAGGACCCAGGAGAAACTGCGCAAGGAAATAGGAGGCTTGGAGGACTGAGGGAAGGCATAGGTGTTGTCTATTATGTCTATGAGCAGCAGTGAGGGATTGTACTGAGAGCTGGATAGCTTGTGAGCTAAAGATTTGTGTAATCCTGAGATATTTTCACTTGTATGATAATACATATAGCGGGGTTTTTAGTTGAGGCTTTGCCCTGAGTATTCTTCTGTGTTTCATGTGTATGATTTCTTCTTCTCTGTTATATGTGTTCCGATTGATCTTGCTCAAATTGATTAAGCTTCCACAAAGTTTGATAGTAGAAGTAGATCAAGTATTTTGCATTAGTTACATTGCATTATCAGGTGATCTACGGTGAAATTTCTACAATAATGAGCCTTTATAATCTCACCAAGAGGAAAGGGGGGAGAGGAAGTATCCAAACTATAGCACAAGAGCTTTGTTGTATTAGGAGAGGAGACCATATTACAAGCTTGAGGAGAGGATCTCCTTTACTGGAAGGTATATATTGATGTACTTTAACTTATATGGTTAATAAAAATCTATGTTTTGCAGTAATTTATATGTGTGATTTCTAGATGTTTTGAGTTGGCGATCTTTTGTGGAAGATCACTTGTCATCTCTATTTGGTTGTGTTTATGTGCAGGCTTTGGATCAGGATTGGATGAAAGAGATTGCTTGATTAGATAACAAGGATTCTGCATCAGGCCAAAAACCCTTCACCAACCTACGAGGAGGCAAGGTACTTGCTCATACTTTGTAGCATTAGAAATTGCATCGAAGTTGCATGCATGGCCATCTAGATTGGGGATTGATATTAGATTTTCTTAACCATTCTATTTTTTTCTGGTAATCTCAATCGAGCATGAGTTCATGTATCAATATCTCCTTGCATAATTAAATGCAATAACATCATTTAAAGTTACAAACAAAGGGAAAGAAAAGGAAGAGCCTAAGGAAACAGATTATATTTCAGATGAAGAAGAAGCAAGTTTTGTGAAGAAACTCCAAGTAGGAACTGGCAGGTTCAAAGGTAACCTTCCTTTTAAATGTTTTGTCTATGGAAGAGTAGGTCATTATGCCGCTAAATGTCCTTATAAAGAAAATCATGAGAAAGGGAAGAATGTTCCAAAGAGGAATGTTAAAAGAAATTTTGATAGCAAGAAAAGTTTTTATACTCATGAAGATAATGAATATTCTTCCAATAATGAGGATGATGAATCAGATCAGAATTATCCATTACTTATGGCATTTGAAGAACAATGTATAAAAGAATTTGATGATCTCTTTGTGGATTCTCTAGAAGAAATTGATAGACTTAGGGTTATAAACAAGAATCAAGAAAAATAAATCAATATGTATAAGGAAAACACTATAACTCAACTAAAAAATTGTCTAGAAGAAGCTAAATTAGCTAAAGAAGCTTTGAAGAAACAAGTTCTAGAAAAAGAAAGGCATTGTGAAAACTTAGAACTTGAAATTGTGAGTCTAAGAAAGGAACTTGAGAAAAACAATTCTCTAAATCTTAGATTTGCTAAAGCATATGAGACCTTAGAAGAAATCATTAAAGTGCAACACTTTCCTCTAATCAAGATAGGTCTTGGATACAACCCAAATGGTGAAACATCAAAAACTATGAAATCTTCTGAAACAGGTACAGGACGCTACGTTAATGCGGTAAAAGGAAGCAGTCATCAGAATTATAGAACTCGGAAAAAGGATGAAGGATCAAATCCTTCCCATGCAAAACAACATTACCATGAAAAAAAGGAAAGCTACACAAGAATGTATTATACTCCCAGGTATTCTTACTTTAATGGTCAATGCTTTACTTGTAACAATTTTGGTCATAAAGTAGCCCATTGTCTTGCTTATAAAACAATTATGACTAGAGAAGCAAGAAAGCAACAGAATGCAATCGCAACAAAGAAATCTTCTTATAATGTTTTCTCACCTCTTCAGAATGAAATTGAATGTTCTATTTGCAATAACTTTGGTCATGAAGAAACTAAATGCAGAAGCAGGATGAAGTCATCTTATCAACATGAACAAAAGACAATACCACCCAAGGTATGGAAAAAGAAAATTATTGCCTCTGAAAATTGTGGTCTAGCATTATATGCGAGAAATCAAGAGAATCTATGGGACACTGACAGGGGATGTTCAAAGCATATGACAGGTGAGAGTGGTAAGTTTGTTTTTTTTAATGAAATTAAGAAAGAAAATAATGTGACTTTTGGTAATAACTCACCTACTGCTATCAAAGGGAAAGGATCTATGATTTTAAAGAAAAAGGTCAAGGTTGGGAATGTATTATTTGTTGATGGGTTAAGACATAACTTGTTAATTGTTAGTCAAATGTGTGATCAAGGGCATGAAGTTATTTTCATATCAAAGAATTGTGTGGTAATAAATCTGGATACAGGTAAGATCATAATCAAGGGAACGAGAACTCCAAGTAAATTTTATTTCCTAGAGGGCGGCAAAGAGCACTATTATTTGAGCAATAGTGAAGAAAGTTGGCTTTGGCACAAAAGGTTGGGGCACCTCAGCTTTTCTAAATTATACAAATCAAGGAGGATTGGAGCAGTTTGTGACTTGCCCAACATTTCTCCACCTGAAAATAGCATTTGCAAATCATGTAAATTTGGTAAGTAATCCAAAGTTTAGTTTAAATATAAAGAAGGTACTTCAAGTAAACCCCTTGAACTTGTTCACACTGATTTATGTCACCGTGTGAGAAAAAAATCTCCTCGTGGTGAACAATACTTCATATTATTCATTGATGGCTTTACAAGAATGTGTTGGATTGGTTTACCAAAGTATAAAAATGAGGAATTTGATAAGTTTAAAGTATTCAAGGATTTTGTAGAAAATAAATTAGATCTAAAAATCAAATGTCTTAGATCTGGTAGAGGATGAGAGTTTATATCAGATGATTTTTTCAATTTTTGTGAACAACGCGGCATCAAAAGACAATTTTCCATAGCTAAAACTCCTCAAGAAAATTTAGTGGCAGAAAGAAGGAAATGAAAATACAAGAATGGCAGAAAACACCCCTTCAAGATATGTTCAGAAAATTCATCTTGAATCTCAAATTCTAGGTGATAAGGAAGCGGGAATACAAACTAGAATATTTTTTGTTGGATCATCTAGTCACTTAGACTTATTATCCACAATTGAAACTCAGAATGTGAATCAAGAAAGCAAAGATGAATGTTGGGTTACGGAAATGCATGAAGAACTTGGTCAAATAGAAAAGAACAATACAAGGTAACTGGTACCAAGGCCTTATAATAAAAATGTAATTGGGACAAAAAGGATGTTTAAAAACACGCTGAATGAAAATGGAGAAGTAAGTCAAAAACAAACCAAGACTTGTATGCAAAGGTTATGCTCAACATGAAGGAATAGACTTTGAAGAGACATTTGCACCTATAGCTAGACTTGAAGCCATAAGAATGTTTCTTGCATTTTCCAGCTTTTGTAACTTTAAAGTATATCAAATGGATGTTAAATATGAATTTTTAAATGGGGACCTAGAAGAAGAAGTTTATATTGAACAACCTGAAGGATTCATACTTGGAAATGATAAAAATATTGTTTGAAAACTTAAGAAGGCATTATATGGGTTAAAACATGCTCCTCATGCATGGTATTATCATCTTGACAGGTATCTTCAACAATAAGGGTTCAAGAAAGGATCTGCAGACAACAATTTATATATCAAATATGACAAGGACAGATGTTTGGTGGTAATGGCTTATGTTTATAACATCATATTTGGAAGTAATATTGAATCTATGAATCAAGGATTTGCTTCAGCGGTGCAACAAGAATTTGAAATGTCATTACTTGGTAAGCTCACATGTGTTCTTGGTCTTCAAGTTCAACAAACTAAAGATGGTATATTTCTTTCTCAAACCAAGTATTTCAAGAAGATTATGAAGAAGTATGGAATGGAAGACTGTAAACCTGTATTCAAACCAATGGAAATAGGATGCAATCTCATTCAAAATGATGATTCTCCTTCAGTTAATCAACCCGAATATAGATTTATGATCGGCAACTTGCTTTATCTTACTAGTACAAGACCAAACATTATGCATGTTGTTGGGATAGTTGGATGATTCCAAGCAAATCCCAAGGAAATCCATCTCAAAGCAATCAAGAGAATATTCAATTATCTTCAAGGCACTCAATATTTTGGTCTATGGTATCCCAAAAATACAGATTTTACACTTCATGCTTACACAGATGCAGATTAGGCAGGTAATGTTGATGACCGCAAAAGTACTAGTGGAGGAGAATTCTATTTGGGACCTCGCTTAGTTTCTTGGTTTAGTAAGAAACAAAGTTATATTTCCTTATCGACTGCTGAAGTAGAATATGTTGTTGTTGCCTCTTGTACTCAACTTCTATGGATGATTCAAACATTGCAGGACATTCAAGTCACTTATCCTCAACCTGTGCCTATTCTCTGTGACAACACTAGTGCCATAAGTATCTCTAAAATCCCTGTCATGCACTCAAAAACCAAGCACATTCCAATCAAATACCATTTTCTGAGAGAGCGAGTGCTTGAACAAAAGCTCAAACTGGAATATGTTATTCAAAGGAACAAGTTGCAAACTTATTTACCAAGCCACTTCCACGTGATTCCTTTGAACATCTCAAACAGAAATTATGAATGATTCCTGCCTCTTCACTTTTATTGTCCTATCAGGCATGTCATGTTCAAGGGGAGTTGTGGCTATAAACTCCTACATGTTACTTTCTTTACGCAGATGGTATGAAAGACAGTGGCGTATATACGCGGTTTTTGAACTAGACAGTCACGTATACCTCTCAGTAACAAATTCAGGGGGAGATTCCTATATGCTTTCATCATTTCCTTATTGAATTAATGGTGAAAAGTTTGCACAGGTTCAGGGGGAGCATCTGTTATGCTTTTAATAACTCATTGTTGGCATTATGGTTTCTTGAGCATTTCTTATTGCATGATGGTTTAGAGAAATTGTGCTTAAGACATTAATAAATATTATTTATTGTCACTTGTTTGTCACTTAGATATATGTTGTGTTCTCAAATGAAGGACCTGGAGACTTGGTTTTTTACTCTTAATACATGTATGACCAGAACATCTCAGAATTACATTTGTTACTAGATACAAATGATGAATGAAGAAAGCTTGAAGGAAAAGTTAAAGATAATATGCTGATTTTTCACAGAAACTATTATTCGTCACTTAGAAGAATTATGAAAATGAGAACTGAATCATAGACAATATGTTGCTTAACACGGAAACTACTATCTATGACCCTTGAAGAAGTTAAAGATAATATGCTAGTCATTCACAGAAACTATTATCAATAACTTAGAAAGAAGGTGGAAACTTCAAGTATAGGAGCATTCTTTAAGGAATTTTAACTTTATCTACATAAGAAAATAAAGACCTGCAACTTCATTACTATACTTGAAAGAAGAAAACATAAGATGACACATAACAAAGAGGGTTACAAAATTATACCCGACAATTCATGGAAAGTTCTGATTATTTCATTAATCAACAATTATATCAGGAATATAGTGGCCTAGTCTTTGGGTTCTCCAAAGTTCGAACCCTTTCTTAGTAAATTTTCCTCTTTTTATAGATTGTGGAACAGTTTTTGATTTCTGAAACTGCCCAAATTATCTAACTGCTTTTCTAACTATATGAAGTAAAAACTATTACAGAATTTTACAGAGGGTAAAAGACACTTCAAAGAACATGAAATAACAAAAACATAACTGGATTTAGAAGGGGATGATAACTACTGGCTTGCTCTATTGATCCACTGCCAAATTCCTCTGTAAATGTCGTAATGATGCTTAATTTGTTTTAGCTGTAATGAAATACGTTTAATTTGTGTAATCTTGGGCTTACATAGGCATTTTGATTGACCAAAATGCAAAGAAACATACCAGATTGTCTTCCTGTTCAGCATCGGCTCTAACCCTGATTTTCCACTTTACACAGTGAAATTAACACGAACCTTTGATTAATACAGAACTCAAAAGACTTAATCATGCTTTATAAACCTGTCAAATCCGCCTGTTCAGCGCTTCGTTGACTTCCATCGCAAATCGCAATCGGCCCGATAATCCCTGTAAAACTTAACTTACGCACCCTTATGCCGCATAACTATGGAAGTGTTGGACTTATGCGTAAATCTTTTATACTTGTGCTTTTCTATTGTAAACCTTTTATAATGAAAATATATTATAAAACATGCTTTTTCCGCTTTCAATACAGGCTCTGCACAATTTTCGAGGTATACCTTTCCACCAATACATCCCACCGTAGATCTGCGCTTTTCAAATCAAACGGTCTGTAAAGGTTTCGGGTGGGACATAGGCCCGGAGAATACCTGCCTGAAATGGGTGGTTTCCTCTCTCCACCCGGCTGCTACGTGTTGAATGATAAGTGGGATCGGGTGAGTTCCAATAAAAACCATTTACCGTTTTTGCTTCGCCCAAAAACCTGCCTTATAACTTGAAATCTGCTTTTTCGTACGCCTTGCGGACCTACCGAACTTATATAACATAATATATATCAACTATCGGATCCGGCCCATCGCAAATCGCAATTAGCATGCCATATACATATATATAAAGTGTCATGTGATGATCGTGGACCCGTCGGGCTTATAAATCATAATATGTATATGCTTCGGGTCCGGCCTTTCTATTATAACCCTTTGCAATAGAATACATATAAAACTACGTAAACAAAAATATATATGGAGGGCTTTTATTATAGCGGACCTGCCAGACTTTACAATAAAACATATATATATTTCGGGTCCGCTATCGTGAATTGCGATCGGCAAAAGAACCAACATATATGCATAAAGGCATTGCGGACCCGCTGGAGCTATTAAACACATTATATATACATTCGGGTTTGGCCCTTATCGCAGATCGCAATTCGGCGGGATCACATATAAACGCTCTGTGTTATTTCGGACCTGTCGAAACTTTGCAATGTAATACATATATGTGTCGGGTCCGACCCGCAATCGTAAATCGCAATCGGCGCTATCAACGGAACCAGTCATATATATATCATTGTGGACCCTCCGAACTCTATAAAACACAACTTATAGTATTTCGGGTCCGGCTTTAACCCTTTTAACACTTGTTCCTTTTGCAACTCCGATATATTACTTTGTTTCTTTTGTGCTTTGATTCCGATATACAATTTGTTACATCTCCCTCTTGCCTTATCTTTTTTTAAAATATTTTTCAAGTGATTTTTTGAATGAAACAAAAAGATACATGTTACAACATCTAGCTCCACCTGGGGATAGTGCTTTTGCCACAGAAGCACTAAGAACCGCAGATTAGTGCCTTCACTTCGGGCATGGAGTCATATATTGTTTTGCATAAACTGAAATGCTATGGCATTTGTACACTGATTTCACTCCGGTATTTACAATGAAATGATGCTTATTCTTTAGAACTGGAAGTAGTGCTTTAAGTATTGCCCATTAACAGGCAGTTGTAGAGTTTCACCATCAAGATTCTCAAGGATGAAGGTATTATTGGATCTCACTTTAGAAATTCTAAAAGGACCATACCAAAGAGGATCAAACTTCCCATGTTTACCCTTATCTTCTCTTTTGGTATCCCATCTCAATACTAAATCTGCAACTTTAAAATCAATTTCCTTGGCTTTCCTGTCAAAAATATTTTTCATCTTGGATTGATACATAATCAAGTTGTCTCTTACCTTGTCCCTGTTCTCGCTTAGCTCCACCACTTTGTTCATTCTTCTTATCAAATCATTTGGTTCTTCTTTCGCCTCTTGAATCATTGCAATCACTGGCTTTACAAGTTGACTCGGAAATAGAGCCTGAGTTCCATATATTAATTCAAAAGGTGATTTCCCTTTGTAGTTACTCTAGCATCCCACAGAGCAAACTTTAACTTAGAATCCCAATCTCTTTGATTTTCTGCAATGGTTTTCTTAAGGATCTTCATCAAAGTTTTGTTAGTAGATTCAGCTAATCCATTTCCCTGAGGATGGTAAGTTGTTGAATGGGACAAAATAACATTATACTTGTGACAAAAAGTAATGAACTTACTTGAGTTGAAGACTTGAGCATTGTCTGTTATAATTTTAACGGGGCATCCAAATCTGCTGAAAATATTTTCTTCCAGGAACTTCATTACTATCTGATCATTTGCTCTCTTAGTAGGAATTGCCTCTACCCATTTGGTGAAGTAATCAGTTGTTGTGAGAACCCACTTGTGTTGTCTGCTTGAAGGTGGATTGATTTCTCCAACAAAGTCCAATCCCCATTGTCTAAATGGCTCCTCTATGAAAATTGGAATCAAAGGTAAAGGGGCTAACCTCTTTTTCTCAGCAAAAAGCTGGCACTTCTGACAACTTCTAACAAACTTATATGTATCACCAAATAAAGTAGGCCAATAAAATCCTGCCTGAAGGATCTTATGTGCAGTTACTTTCCAACTGTAATGTCCTCCACAAAACCCCTCATGACAATCTTTGATTGTTTCTGTAAATTCATCTTCTGTTAAACATAGCAATAAAATTCCAGTAGGATCTTTCCAGTACAATCTGCCTTCCACAATCACATATGGTTGTGCCTTGATCTTTAGTGCCCTATATTTTGTGCTATCTAAGGATTGAGGACAAGAAAGAAAGCACAAATAATGAATTATATGCTTATACCATTCTGAACACAAAAATTTATACCTGATCTTCATACCTGGATCTTGCTCTCCTTCACTTTCTTCAGCTGCTTTTTCATCCACAAGTGCCAACAAGTTAATTCCCAATGCCTGAAAGTTTGATTCTGTTAACATTTTTGCCAATCCTTGTCCCTTCACCAACTTTGTGGGTTTTATGTCCAAATCATATTCTTGGATCTTGGCAATCCACTTTCCTCTTATGCCTTCTACATCTCCCTATAATAATACATCTTTCATTGCAGCATTTGGCACATAAGCAATGATTTGGGACTGCAGCACATAAGTTCTAAAAGCTTTCAGGGATTTTACTAAAGCATACACCTGTTTCTCAAGAATATTATATTTCAGCTCAGAGTCCCTAAGAATCTTACTGAAGAATGCAACTGGTTGTTGTCTCTCTTCATCATTCTTCTGCAGTAAGACAACAGCTATTGAACTTGATGATGCAAATGAAAAAACTTGAAAAGGCTTTTGGTAATCAGGACTGATTAAGACTGGAGCTGCCTGTAATGCCTCTTTAATCCTGAAAAATGATTCTCTAGCTTCTTTGGTCCAACTCACTTCATTCTCCTTCTTTAGCATATTAGTAATTTCTTTTAAAAATTTTGCATAGTTGGATATAAATCTTCTCAAGAAGTTTGTCTTTCCCATAAACTTTTGAATATCCTTTTTACTCCTGGGCAATGATATTTTCTGCACAGCTTGTACTCTAGCTGGATGTATCTTCACTCCTTCTCTGGAAACAATGTGTCCCAATAGTTTTCCTTCTTCCAGAGCAAAAAAGGATTTCTTGGGATTTAAGGAAAGTCCAAATCTTCTACATTTATCAAAATTCCTTCTCAAATGATCCAAATTTTCTTCATAAAACTTTGAGAAAACAGTAATATCATCTAAATATATTACTACAAACTTATCTCCAACAAAAGCAATGTCCATAGCCTTTTGAAATGTAGCACCTGCATTCAACAATCCGAAAGGCATTCTGGCATACATAAATGTTCCCCAGGGAGTTGTGAACATTGTTTTCTTTTGATCCTCCTTATCCACAGCCACCTAGTTATAACCAGAAAACCCATCTAGCTTTGACATTCTAAAAGATCCTGTTACCTTTTGCAACACATGATCCATCTTAGGCAATGGATAGTTATCTTTCAAAGAAGCCCTGTTGAGATTTCTGAAGTCCACACACAACCTTATTTCTCCATTTTTCTTTCTCACAGGTACTAAATTAGCCACCAAATCAGAATACCCGAGTGGGACTATTATTTTGGCATCAAGCAACTTCTTGACCTCCTTTTCAATTGATGGCAGAAGCAGAGGATTTATTTGTCTAAGCTTCTGTTTGTAGGGTTTAACCCCCTCCTTCAAAGGAATCTTATGTTGAATAATATTTACATCATAGGTTTTGAGATCTTCATAGGACCATGCAAAGACATCAACATAATTATTGAAAAGTTTAATATATCTTTCTTGAAAATTAGGTGAAACTCCAGCATATAATTTGACTAACCTGGGATTCTCCTGAGTTCCAATGTTGTGATCCTGAATATGTTCATCCTGTGATATTTTCCCTAAGTCCATAGCCACATCATTGGAATTAAAAATCCTTTCAAGAGGAACAAGTCCCTTTGGCAGAATATTATCTTTCAATTGAAAGATCTTCTAATTTGCTATTGAATCTTTTAAACCACCGGCTTCTGCAATCTCTATTGTCTCTTCTTCATCCTGATCAATTTTTGTGCCCTAGAACTCTTCAACCATAGTCAAAAACTCCTTAATCTGTTGGTCAACTTCAAAAACTTGTCAGTTCTTAACATTATCAGGAACAGAAGGTTTGTGTCTCATTTATACCTCATATCTTAGTCTTGGATTAATAGGAGGCTTGAAAGTGCTAGCAGCCACAGCCAATGAATCTGCCAATCTATTCTCATCTCTTCGAATGAATTGAATGTTAAAAGCTTCAAAGAAGTTTTCAATCAAATCCCATACTTCATTTCTGTATGCCCGGAGCCTAGGATGCTTTGTTTGGCAGTGATCTTTTATCTGCTTAATAATTAGCTTCGAATCTCCAAAAGTAGAAATTGACTTGACTCCCATCTGTTTGGCTATTTGTAGAGCAATAATCAAGGACTCATATTCTGCCACATTGTTAATTTCCTCAAACTCTAATTTAAAATAAAAAGGGAACATATTACCTCTAGGTGCAATTAGAAGAAAACCAGCACCTGTTCCTTCCTTGGAATAAGCTTCGTTAAAGAAACATTTCCACACTTCTTCCGTTTGCAGCTCTGTAATTACATTGGTTGAAGCAAGTTACTTTTGATTATCTTCAGCCAGCTCTGCATTATCATGCAGTGTGAAATAAGCAAAGTCATCCTTCTCCTGACTATATACAGGTGAATTGCTTGCTCCATTTTTCGTAATTGTTTTTACAAATCTAGTTTCTCTATACAATCTCCTATCCTCCACACCAAAAATCGGTATAACAACATTTGTAAAATCTAGTTTCAGAACACCTCCCAATTTAGCCCCCCAGGACCTAGATAGAAGCATTCCAAATCTAGTAGGAATATATGCTACTACAACATCCATGAACAACCTTCTAGCTAGAATTTGGGCTAGTGACACTGCCAGATCCTTAATAACACCCAGACACTTGACCTTGTTCGAATCGAAAGAATACAAATCCCTATAAGGTTTGGTCACTTGTAGATTTAGTTGCTTCATCACTAACAGAGGCATAAGATTATGTGAAGCTCCCGAATCAAACATACAATTATGTAGGAGGAAATCATGAACCAATAGGGAAATATAAAAAGGAGGTATTGAAGAATCTACTTCCTCTACATGTGGACCAAAAACCACTACTAGTTTATCTTCCTACAGATTTATAGTGTCACTCTCATTTTCTTTTAAATTAATAAACTCAGCAATCTCCTTTTGATAAGTAGGTGTTTTTGCCAATTCTGTAAGGGGAACTTGTATTCTTACCTTTTCCAACTCCTTAGTAAGACTAAACAAGTGACCCTGTTTAGCAGTCTTTTCATTCTCATCTTCACCTTTCTTCATGACTGGAATTACTTGAGGAATTGAAACAAGTTTCTCCAAAGGAATTTTTCCAGTTTGATCTTGTGAAGGCTCACCTCGAAGTATCTGTGTCTTGTCATTTGCATTATGTTTCTGCTTCCCTTTATTTACTTGTTTTATAGGCTGAGATTCTTGTGGAGTCGCCTTTGGTGAGGAAGTTGAAACTTGTTGCTCACTTTCATTTTCTTGATTTCTTGATCTTTTCCTAGATCTCAGGTCGTATTTCTTATGTAGTTCAGCCTGCATAAAATCAGAGAATTGTTTCCAATATTCATCAATTTCATTTTCATCACGAATAGCATCTGCGTCATCACACACATACTCTTCTCCTTCAATACCAAGTTCATCTTCATCTACTGCCTATAATGTAGAAATTTGATCTTTAGGTTGTTCTTCACCAGGACCTTCTTCTATATATAATGGTGCTTGAATTTGATTTTGATATTTTCTTTCCTTTTGCAAGATTTTCAAAGGTTGTCTTCTGTATTGGGGATTAAAGTTCTTATTATACTGTGTTTGTCTTTGAGAGTTCTTATTTCTAACTCTAATTTATTTACCTTATTTGACAAAATTTTAATTACATCACACATATCCTCCAATGATTGACTCTGAGAGGATTCTATCTTTGCCTTTCCCTTGTCTTTGGTAGGCTGTGTTTCTAGTGCTTTTCTTGCAGCCACCAGATTCGCTTCTATCTCTAAAGCATCTATTTGGATTTGATCAAGGGTTGGAGCTCTTCTTTCCCTTAATGTGAATCCAAAATTTGATTCAAAAGCCCCTGCAAAAGTTATTTTTGCACCAGCAGGAGGAGGCTTAATCTCTGCTGGGAGACTATTGTACAATTTGTTAAATCTTCTGACAAATTCGGCCACAGTTTCATTAGACTTCTTCTTTATGGCATTAAACTCTGTTAATGAATATCCATGGTCTCTTTTTTCTCCCCATCTCTGAATAAACACACGTTCCATCTCTTCCCAAGAAGGAATGATATTATTGGGAAGTCCTTTGAACCATTTCCTTGCTTCTCCATCCAAGGACTGAACAAAGAGTCTTAGAACAACATCTAAATGTTCAACATTTAGGCTTTCTGCAAAATTACAAAATACTACTACATGATTCTCTATTGTTTGTTCATCTTCTCCTGAAAAACGAGGAAGAGTTTTGAGGTAATCCTATGGAATTTGATTGAACGGTTGTGGTAGTTTAAGAGGTGCATACCTATTCACTAAGAATGCAGGTGTTGCCATGTTTACTGAACTTTGATTACCAACAGATGTGGAACCTGATTGAGAGGTAAATGAAATGTGCACAAGTGGTAATGTGGCTATTGGTTGAGGTTGAATGATTATAACATATAAATGAAAAGTAACAGATTCTAAAGATTGCTCTTGACAGTTAGGTTCCTGAAATGAAGATGATGAAAAAGATGACTATTTATCAGATGAATGTTCAAGTGATTGCTGCCTGATGCAGAGAATGTAGGAATTGGTGTAATTGGAATCCTAGACCTTCCAACCCTCCTAGAAACTAGCCTTTCAGGATCTGAAAGAGCTTGAACCTTTTGTTATGAAGTGTCTGATCTAGTATGGGGCATTCTTGAAGCCAGAGTTATTGATTTGATTCAAAATAGCCAAATATTTTCTCCTTACTGAACAACCAGAGGAAAGTATTGAAACCCAGGGAAAGGTCTTCTTGTCTTCTCTCCCCGGCAACGGCGCCAATTAAAGTTGTACCTTAAGAAACCAATTTCCTAGCTGTAGAGAAATTGTGCTTAAGACATTAATAAATATTATTTATTGTCACTTGTTTGTCACTTAGATATATGCTGTGTTCTCAAATGAAGGACCTGGAGACTTGGTTTTTTACTCTTAATACATGTATGACTAGAACATCTCAAAATACCATTTGTTGCTAGATACAAATGATGAATGAAGAAAGCTTGAAGGAAAAGTTAAAGATAATATGCTGATTTTTCACAAAAACTATTATCTGTCACTTAAAAGAATTATGAAAATGAGAACTGAATCATAGACAATATGTTTCTTAACACAGAAACTACTATTTGTGACCCTTAGAGATGTTAAAGATAATATGTTGGTCTTTCACAGAAACTATTATCAATAACTTAGAAAGAAGGTGGAAACTTCAAGTATAGGAGCGCTCTTTTAAGGAATTTTAACTTTATCTACATAAGCAAATAAAGACTTGCAGCTTCATTACTATACTTGAAAGAAGAAAACATAAGATGACACATAACAGAGAGGGTTACAAAATTATACCCGACAATTCATGGAAACTTCTTATTCTTTCATTAATCAACAATTATATCAGGAATACAGTGGCTTAGTCTCTGGGTTCTCCAAAGTTCGAACCCTTTCTTAGTAAATTTTCCTCTTTTTATACATTGTGGAACAGTTGTTGATTTTTGAAACTACCCAAATTATCTGACTGTTTTTCTAACTATATGAAGTAAAAACTATTACAGAATTTTACAGACAGTAAAAGACACCTCAAAGAACATGAAATAACAAAAACATAACTGGATTTAGAAGGGGATGATAACTGTTGGCTTGCTCTGTTGATCCACTGCTGAATTCCTCTGCAAATGCCCTAATGATGCTTATTTCATTTTAGTTGTAATGAAATACGTTTAGTTTGTGTAATCCTAGGCTTACATGGGCATTCTGATTGGCCGAAATGCAAAGAAACATACCGGATTGTCTTCCTCTTCAGCTTCAGCTCTAACCCTGATTTTCCACTTTACACAGCGAAATTAACACGAACCTTTGATTAATACGGAACTCAAAAGAGCTAATCCTGCTTTATAAACCTGTCAAATCCGCCTGTTCAGCGCTCCGTTGACTTCCATCACAAATCACAATCGGCCTGATAATCACTGTAAAACTTAACTCACACACCCTTAGACTACATAACTATGGAAGTGTTGGACTTATGCATAAATCCTTTATATTTGCACTTTTCTATTGTAAACCTTTTATAATGAAAATATATTATAAAACATGTTTTTTCCGCTTTCAATACGGGCTACGCACAATTTTCAAGGTATACCTTTCCACCGATACATCCCACCGTAGATCTGCACTTTTCAGATCAGACGGTCTATAAAGGTTTCGGGTGGGACATAAGCCTGGAGAATACCCGCCCGAAATGGGCAGTTTCCTCTCTCCACCCGGCTGCTACGTGTTGAATGATAAGTGGGATCGGGTGAGTTCCAATAAAAACCATTTACCGTTTTTGCTCCGCCCGAAAACCTGCCTTATAACTTGAAATCTGCCTTTTCGTACACCTTGCGGACCTGTCGGACTTATATAACATAATATATATCAACTATCGGATCCGGCCCATCGCAAATCGCAATCGGCATGCCATATACATATATATAAAGTGTTATGCGATGATCGCGGACCCGCCGGGCTTATAAATCATAATATGTATATGCTTCGGGTCCGGCCTTTCTATTATAACCCTTTACAATAGAAATACATATAAAACTGCGTAAACAAAATATATATGAAGGGCTTTTAATATAGCGGACCTGCCGGACTTTACAATAAAACATATATATATATATATATTTCGGGTCCGCTATCGTGAATCGAGATTGGCAAAAGAACCAACATATATGCATAAAGGCATTGCAGACCCACCGAAGCTATTAAACACATTATATATACATTCGGGTCCAGCCCTTATCGCAAATCACAATTCGGCGGGATCACATATAAGCGCTCTGTGTTATTTCGGACCCGCCGAAACTTTGCAACATAATACATATATGTGTTGGGTCCGGCCCGCGATCGGAAATCACAATCGGCGCTATCAGCGGAACCAGTCATATATATCATTGCGGACCCGCCGAACTCTATAAAACACAACTTATAGTATTTCAGGTCCAGCTTTAACCCTTTTAACACTTGTTTCTTTTGCAACTCCGATATATTACTTTGTTTCTTTTGTGCTTTGATTCTGATATACAATTTATTACATCTCCCACTTGCCTTATCTTTTTTCAAAATATTTTTCAAGTGATTTTTTGAATGAAACAAAAAGATACATGTTACAACAGTGTGGATGAGGATGTTCATGTTGCTTTCTATGTTGTTGTTATCAGATGATTATGATGCAAATTCCAATATGGTGTATGGTAGCTATTGATGCTTATCATAAAGTTGTTGCTTCATTGTTGAGATCCTTGTTTTTGGTTATAAGTGTCATATATGTCTCCTGATGTAAAGGTCGTAAAAAGACCCATGTTGTAAATCAATGTAAAATTTAGTCACGTATGGGCTATTGGAGAAAGTCATGTCATGTATGTAATTCTATTATGTTGGGACATTGATGTAAAATTTTGGTTTAATATGTAAACCCCATATGTTGGGTAATTGATGTAATCATGGCAGCATAGAGTCATTGGTCATAGGAACAGTCATATTTGGTTGACTCATCAAGTCTTGAAAAGGTTCAACATATGCTTAGGTGGGAGAATGGTCAATGTGCATATTTCATGATTTAGATTCAATAGATAAGTCCTACAACAATCAACACTACAAGGGAATTTCTTCATTCAGCCTGATTCATCCCTTTGCCCTTGATGTCAAAGGGGGAGAGAAGTTTGGTGTTTGGTGTCTGTGGATGTGTTTATAGGTGTTTGTAGGTGGTATCCAAACACCAAAGTGGTTGTCATCAAGTCCAAAGGGGGAAATTGTTGGTGTTATGGCTAATGTGTTGTCCTTGATGGCAACCTACTTGATAAAGATGTCAACATTGTGATAATATGACGATTATGGAATTCATGCAAACTGGTGTAAATGTTGTAGATAATATGGACAAAGAAATGGCAGTTCAGTGACAATGGATGATAAAAGTGAAGTTTGAGAAAGTGTAATTGGATCTTATGAAGGGTCATGTACATACGCAAGACTTGTAAGTGAAAGTTGCATACAAAATCTGAACCATGGTAATCTAGATATTGGGGGTATTTACCATGGTATTGGCCCATAGTAATTGGAGTTACAACGGTTATTTGATCCCGTCAAAGAATACTAATGACATTACCAAGGGATTTACCTAAGGTATTGGCTAAGGCTAAAGCTACGTAAGGAGATGGAGATAAAAGTGTTAGGTGTGCAAATAAATGATCTATCTATGTGCAATTTGATCTAGAATAGGTGTGCACCAAGAAACAAAGAAATGGTTCGGATCTGATAGATCTGAAATTGTTGTGAAGACTAATGAAAATACTTGTTTGATCTATGTATGCTTGTAATGTTAAATTTGTAGTTATGATGATGGTTTGATCTAAATATAGAGATGTGTGTCGAGATCTGGGTTTAACAGATGTTGGGAATTGCATAAAAGATTTGATTTGGTAATTTTAAGATATGTACGCTTGTTTGCTTCTAATTTGTCAGGTATATGTGGCCCTAGTTTAGTAAAGTAGCGTATAAATTATGTGATAATTTACTTAGTAGATTGAAATATATGTGTGAATGCCATGCACGGTGGTTGTGTACATGCATTGATTTGTTTTATGGAAGTAGCGTATATATACTATGGTTTGTAGTGCTACTTGATGATGACTTCTTGGTTAATGAATTTTGTTCTATATTTTACTATCTATCAATGATGTCTTGATCGATATCTGGTAGTGGTTGGGTTAATTGGATTGTGGCTTGGTATATTGATCATTGGTGATGTTGCATTATGATTGGGCTTTTAGTGAGACAATATTGATGTAACTGTTGTGATTCAGTGACTCGGTTTGACAATAGTTTCAGTTGTCAATGATTTGAGATCTATACGCAAGTTTTGTGCAGAGGAAGTGTCTATATACATAGGTTCTCTTAAGAACAGTCACGTACATATTCTGATATTTATTTGTTCTGGTTGGTTTCTACATTCAGTGGTTTGATGCTTCATAAATTCATTTGATTTATAAGTGCTTCAATGACTCAGATTCAGTGTTTCAATTTGTCATGTTGGTTTGGGTTTATAGTCTATATGGGTCCAATTTGAAAATGTGTTGAAAGATATCCTACAGATTGTTTGATGATTATTAGATAGGTGGATCCAGTCTGAAACATTCTGAAAAGTGGTCCACAAGGAGCTGAGGGTTACAACTTTTAGTAGGGGGGTAGGAGCTCCCTTCCAGTAGTAGTCGGTAAAAGAGATTAGGGGATTGTAGCTCCCTTCTAGTAGGAGCTGGAGAACAAGTGGAAGTTGTAGCCTCCTACAGGTGGGTGCATGCGTACTAGTAAGAGTTTGCATCAGTACAAAAATGAAATAAATATTTTCTTTATATAATAAGAAAGAAAACAAAGACAGTGGCAGTGGTGATTTTCTCCCACATTGGGTTTCCACTAAAATCTTAGTGTTCTGTGTGTTGCTTATATGCTCTGATTTTTCTGTTCTTTACTGCATACTAGAAAGTTATTTATTTACTAATGCAATGGTTAAAGACAATCATTTGATGGAACACATGAAAAATTAGTAAACTGGATATATGTTGTTTTCCTTTTTTGAAGTCGTGTGCATACACAGGTTGTTTTAAGAATAGTAGCGTACATAATTCTATATATAGATCTGAAAGTTAAAGTGAATTAAAATACTAATTCAACAACCCGCCCCTCTGTATTTTTCACAACACTTGGATGAAGGGAACATGACAAAATGATGCCTTGTAAAAGAGTGTAAGCCTTCATTAAATTATCAGATAGCACCCCCAACTTCTATGCAAATTGTCCTTCAATTGTTCCTCCAAGGTGCAATACTACCTCTCTTCCAATATTTGCCTCCCCTATATTATTATTATTATTACTAATCAAATCTTGAGTTTAATTCATTAATTTCTTAATTGCTTTAAATCTTAACTAGACTGATGTGATACATGTTTATTTCATTAAGGCTAGATCAACTTGGATAAGGTATTACATCATTGAAGCATTGGATCCTTTACTTTTTACGTGTTATATCTTTGTGGGGTTCATTCATTCTATTATTAGGGTGAATATTGACATCACTTTGGTTAATCATAATTATTTACTCAAAAGCTCAAAAAAGGTATTTTTTCCATCGGTTTTCAACAATTTCATCACAGTTTCCCTTTTCATAGCTTTATGGTGCATTGTGTTTCAGCTCATGGTTTTTTAATTTCGGTTAATGAATTAAAATTGGACTCTAAACGAATTAATGGATTATGGGTTTTAAATGTTGTAAGATCCTATATTTTGTATTGTAAAGTGCAAGAAAGTATTGTGTACTCAAATCAAATTAACAGATTAGGGGTTTTAAATGTTGTAAGATCCCATATTTTGTATTGTAAACTGCAATATATTACTTTATATTGTAAATAAGGAAGTTGGTTAATGATTAAAAAAAATAAAGTATGACTAAACAATTTGTTAGTTTTCATGATTTGAATTCTAAAGTAAATCTCTATGTAATAGATGATTGTGTGTGTGTATATATATATATATATATATATATATATATATAAAACAAGAGAATATGTATATGTATTACATTATTGTAAATTGTTAATTACTTATATAAAACAAATTTAAATTATATTAACATAATATAAGTCAAATATGAAAATTCCCTCAATATGATTATTGTTTAACTTATTATTAAAAAAAAATGGTATTGTCTTTTAAAATTCATATTTTGTATCTAATGGTAAGTTGATTTTATTTTCAATTGGCATTGATTTTTAAAATTCATATTTCTTATCTAATGGTAAGTTGAATTTAGTTCTATGTTCATAATATCCACATACCTTTCATTTAAAGTTGTTTTATTTTTATTTTTTCTTTAAATTATAATTTAGACATATTTTAGATTTCATATGTTCATAATATCCACGTACATTTCATTTAAAGTTGTTTTATTTTTATTTTTTCTTTAAATTATAATTTAGACATATTTCAGATTTCATATTTCTTATCTAATGGTAAGTTGACTTTATATTTGTGTTCATAATATCCACCTACCTTCTCAGATTTCATATTTCTTATCTAATGGTAAGTTGACTTTATATTTGTGTTCATAATATCCACCTACCTTTCATTTAAGGCAATTTTATTTTTTTCTTTGAAAGTATAATTTAGAAATATTTTAGATTTCATATTTCTTTACTAATTTATTTTTTTTCCAGGAAAAAAGCGTAATTTTCATTAAGTTATTAAAAAAATTATTTCTTTACTAAATTATTGTTAAGCACTTGTCTTTTAGTTAGGTGATTCCTTATTTTTTGCAAATCTAAAATTGTATAGTATATCACCAATAGATTTGTAATCTAACTCTAAATTTTAATGCACTATCTTTAAAAAAATGAAAATTTGCCTTAATTAAATATTATAAATGAAATCTAAGTTATGAAACTAGATCAACTTACATAAAGCATTAAATCCTTTATGTTTTGCATGTTTTATTTATATGGGTTCTCTTCATTATTTTGGTTAATTATATTTATATTTCTTTGCTCAAGTTTTTATAATAATCATTGATTAATTAAAAATGAAAGGATTGTATTGAGATAGTAATATAACTCTATTCATTATCTCAATTTTATTTTTTTATTAGAAATTTTCCACTTTAATATTACATTATTTATTTGTATATATCCCCTTTCCTATAAAATAAAATAAAATTAGTAACATATTATATATAAATTGTTTTTAAATATTATTAACCCATCAACATAGATCCATGTTAACCCTACATCTATTAAACACTAATAAAATGCCCATCTTGTTAACATGCTAAAATGTTTTAATCATAACAAGTTTTTTATTTCATCTATTTTATATAGCATATACATAATTGATATTAAAATATTATACTCAACATAGGCATTGAAATATTTTATTATCTACCTTATATTATGCATTGAAGAAATTACAAATCTCCCTCATACCTACAAGGCACATATCCATATAAATAAGAAAATTCTATAGATATATATATATATATAAATACCCTCTCATATATATAACAACTCCATATTAAAAATTGAATAAATCATACATCTTCTCAACTTGGAAACTGAAAAGGCAAAAAAAACATTAATTTCATTTACTTTATCCTTTTTCTATATGAAGTTTGATATATATATATATAGAGAGAGAGAGAGACTGGTTTTTGGAAAAAATAACATTATTTTATATCATTTTTTGGTATATGTAATTGAAAACTGAATAAATTACACACTACATATTTTCTTTTACCCAAAAAAGATATAAAATAATGTTATTTTTTCCAAAAACCAGTCTCTCTCTCAGCTGGTAACTAGGCCAAATCACAAGTATATTCATTTAAGAGTTCACAAGACTCAAAGCCAACTACAACAGTGTTTATCGGGTCATTATAGCTCATGTCACTAGCATGGATTTGAACCTAGGTGGAGAAGATAATAGTCATTCTACCCAAACACCCAAGATAACCCCAATTGACATAAAATTATGTTACTTAATATAAGCATTAAAATATTTTATTATAATCAACACTATATATATATATATATATATATATATATATATATATATAGATATAACCAAAACATAAAATGAACTACACCTCTTTCATAGTAAAAAAATATAAAATAATCATAAATAAACTCAGAAATTTATTATTTTCAGTTATTTTATCTATAATAAATTATGTAAAATTATAGTGAAACTTTATATATGATTGGCACATAGCTTATTTTTAGTTTATTAATGTAAATATTATTTTATTTAATTTATTAAGATAATTTTACTAAACATCATCTTTAATACTTTCATTATTTTGTATTTATTATTATCTTTTAATTGAGCCAATATTTACTTTCCTCCCTACTAAGTTGTAAACTATAGATTAACCATTCTTTAAAATTTTATAGCTATTTATTTAATTTCCTTAAACAATTAATCTAAAATTTTATAGGTACTTATTTAGTTTCCATAAACTATATATATATATATATAAATGTGGCCACTTACCAAACAAAATTTAAGGAACTATAGATTAACCATTCTTTAAAATTTTATAGCTATTTATTTAATTTCCTTAACAATTAATCTAAAATTTTATAGGTACTTATTTAGTTTCCATAAACTATATATATATATAAATGTGGTCACTTACCAAACAAAATTTAAGGAGTTGTGAGACTTTTTGGAGTTTCTGGCAGATTTCTGGCCGAAATCCAGCGAAAAAAATTGTGATAAAATCTTAACTTGTGTTGTTTACACTGGTTTTTTTACTTCATATATGGATTCAGCACTATCAAAAACCTTTGAGGCACTTTGATTGTGAAGAGTTCACTTGTCAAATTTGTAATTTCAATGAATCCCTACTAGATTCTAAAAAAAATAGATTAGAAAATAAACCAGAAAACTTTTCAAAAAATCTCATTTATAAACAACATCAAAATTTAATCGCCAGTGCTACACAGCTTATACTACACACTGCTTATATACTACACACAGCTTATAGACCAAATAAATCTCAGTGCTTCATATATTGGCTCATGGCTTCAACAGCTTTCAGCTTGAAATATCAAACCTCGTAAAAAACAAAATTCAGCTCTCTTAAAAAATCACAATTTAACCCGCTTATCAAAACTATTCTTCACCTTTTTCATAAAATAATTCCATATAACCAAAACAAAAAAGGGGTGGATTTTACATTTTATAAAGTTTAATTAACCTCCACGTAGGTCAACTAAAATCTAAGGTGCAGGCTGTTAAGCTCCTTTATGATCAGGGCTGTCACGCCACGGAGAATGTGCTGTTCCTCTGAAATTATTGCCATAAACAGGGTTAAGGCAGGAGGGTTCCCACACTTCGGAACCTTCATTCTACTACAGCAACACCAAGTAGCATGCCACTTATTTGAATAGTCTACACAAACAGCTGCCGTCGACTCAACCGCAGCTGGGGCTCACAATACACTGCCATTAGCCTTTGCTATTTTTTTAAACCAATGAAGCGACGTCACATGAATATGATTTTTTCTCTGCCTTCACAGATCGAATACTGGACAGGTGTTTAATTTGCCGCACGACTGTAAAAACTCTTCACGATTCTGCCATAACTGCAAGGTGTCTCACGACTCGACAACACTTCGAATTACACCATGGAGAAAAAATATATTGCAAAAGTCGAACGCATCCACGACAGACCAGGTCATAAAAGGGCATAAAACAGGCCAAGAAATACATCTGCAGTACAAAACAGCAAGAGCCCTCCAACGTGAATCCTCGTGATCGCCGAACAATCACAATGCTAAAAATGCAATGCTCACATAGCCAATATATATGCAGAGAAAAAAGAAGGGCATACAAGAGATATAGAAATCCTTCCAAAATTAGGAATGCACCAACTCTGATACCGTGTGAAATAGAGTTAGAGTTGCAGTTAAAATAAATAAATTTTACAATTATACCAAAAATAAAAACATGTAACTAAAGCTGGAAAATATATTCAAATCCCCATAAAGAGTACATTTGAACATCAACAGTAACTTTTCTGACTGATCGAATCCCCATGTCCATTTGGATTCATTTTCTATAAGACACCTCGTCTACCTACGTCACATATATAAACAAACACACACACTATTTTCAAAGGTGATCAATACAGCATTTTAACAATCCAGAGACAATCCTGAAACATAGGAAGCCCTACTAGTAAAAAGCACTTTAGCGAGAGCCAATTTGTCCAAATGCTAATATATTATATAACACCAATACCCAGGCTAGAAATTTCGAAGGGTGTAGCAATGGGAATAATTAACTATGAATGCAGTAACGGCAATGCAGCGTCTCGACGCCATAACGATTCCTGAAAATGCATTCAAACATCTTCTATTTGAAGACGGAAAAAACTGTCGCTAGAATTAGCAAGTTCAGAATTAATCTCACCTCCCCTGTTATTGTCTCTCTAAATGAAACCATAAATCGGCCATCTCTGTTGGACATCCTTCTATTGGTACTTGATACGTGCCATATCTGTTTATGAGAATCTATGTACTTTAGTTATATCCATTGGAGAAGCTAAATAGACCATTAGTTACACTTCGCTGATATCAGTTAAATAATCACAGAAGTTTACTCATTTCTCTTGACAGAGAATTGAGATATAGGGATCTGTGAAGACATTCAAATTTATGAAGAATAATTATGCAACTGATTTAAAGATGACAAAGGACCATATATGACAGTAGAATATTCCTTTTTTTTCTTGGAAATAGTTATTTCTCCACAAGCTTTTCTGTCCCTACCCTGAACTGTCTTGAAATTTTTTAACTCTAATTACGGATTATTCGATTTCGTATGTCGTGTCCCTATTAAATGAACTAGCACAATGTGTATACTACACTTAGAATTGGCATTTTCTCAAAAGGATAAAAACATGATTGGCATAAATAAAATATATTAATTCGGTTTCAACTTCTGCGTTGGCTTTGTTCAGACACGATATTGAGGCATAGGGACTCCCACCTTAGAATTAGAAAAATGACTTTGTAAACAATAAGATCCCTTTTCGACTAAACAATGAGGTCAGATACATACCAAGACGGCACTGTTAGCCATATCTAAAGCCTCTTTGGCAATGCTTGTATTGATCTCCTCCATGGATCCAAGCAATCCTATAATACATTAAGAAAATACTAACCCGCATCATTGCTTCCTTAATCTCTTTATTCTCTCAAGTGCACCCATTGGTTCCTCTCGTTCTCTCCGCTTTGCAACATCATCACCATCCTTATCATTTTTGTTCGCTTTGTTTGCTAAATCTCCATAAACAGCGGCTGGCACATCCTTTTGTGCAACTTCAACTCTTTCCTCAGAATCATCCTCTGCATCACTCTCCTCCTGTAATTCAATATCCTCTGGGTTAGCAGTTATCTTCCGGCCCTCATCCGCAGCGCGTATCACCCCTGCCTGTGATTCTACTCCAGCACTAACAAATCCCAATGCTCTCATGCCATCTTTCTGAGCCGTGTTAGAAGCAGCTGCAGGGGCTAACTGTCTTTCCAGTGCAGCCATTTCATCTTCAGGCACACCAGCCCGCTTAAGTGTGTCAACCGTCTCCTCGAGAGTTAATTTGCCTTGATCCTTTTGCATCAAATACTCTGGAAGTATAAAATGTGTCTGTACAAGATAGCACGCGCAAAGTTAATAAAAACAGTTTTATCAACCATAATAATCGTGATTATGTTTATTAACTCTGATAGGAATGGCAGAAAGCTGGAAGCAAAATACAACTAGGCAAAAATTCAAATAAAGTTCTTATAACAAATCAAAAACCGATTAGAGTTTCAAGCATATTTATCAAATGATAGGCATTCCATTAAAAATTCTATACACTGGTATAAATGCAGTGCATCATAATTCTTTCCGAATTTTTATTTAGAGAATAAACATATATGATGGATTATTGAAGAATACAAACCTGGCTGTAGCTAGCTGATACACTGCGCTTAATTCGAAGCATTTCTCTGAAGGTATCCTCATTTCCATGTTGCACTTCAAATTCATGCCATTTATTCCAAAATTCAGGGTCAGAACGAGGATCAGCCAACTGTGAAGCATAGACATAAATAGCCCGAGCCCTATCAATCTCTCCCAGTTTCCTCTCCAGATCAGCATAATTCATACTCATTATTTTGACATATTTATCTGGAAGCCCTGATTCAATGGCTTGCTGCAATAGAAAGACACAATATTAGAACGTGCCAAATTATCAATGAAAATTAAACTCTATTAAATTTATCTTCGCTAGCAATAAAAACACACAAGTTCTTACAAAATAGCCCAGTTGTAAAATTAACCTCGTATATTTCCCTAGTTTTTGGAACACCAAAGTTTTCTGCTGCACGTGCAATATAAAGGTCATAAATCTCCATCTTTTCGTGGTCAGGAACAGCCTTTGTAGCACGATCGTAAACCTTCATTGCATGTCGTGCAAGTCCATAGTCCTCTTCCAACTTCGCATATTGCAAATACAACAGTTTCACATCTTCCGCAGGTGCCTGAAAGGGTATAAGAAAAACAGAAATACATGAGATGTCAGCATAAAAGTCGAAGGCATGAACTCTTCAATAAAATAAAAAACACAGATTAAGAACTTAAAGGTTAAGAGCGAGTCATATTTATAAGACCTCATATGTTGTCAAAAAATCAATAAATGAGACTTGACGAGAATAAAACAGCAAGTCGTTAGAAAAGGGGCATATTACATAAAGATACAAAAGTTTGGAAGCAAAAGCCACACAAATGGCATATTGGGTCTAGTTCAGGTGGTTGAGATGAGTATTATTCTCCTTTCCCAGAATTGATTCCCACAAGTGACATGTTGAACTCTTAATGAAATATATTGTTGTATCAACCTTGAGCCCTGAAGAATCCAGTTTACCTTAGGTACCATCCTCGGAAAGGGGATGAGCTCGGTGGGTTTCCCCAGGAAATATATTTCATAGAAAGGAAAAATAAAGAAAAAAAAATGGCATTCTATGCTGTGGTTTCTTGATTCCAAAGGGGCTTTAAAGAAAGGAACGAATAAAACTGTACTTGATAGATTGAGCAAGATTTATCAAATGTTTGTGGGGTGGGGATTCTGTCATGGATGAGAAGTGAGAACCAATCTGGATGAGTGCAGAAAAAACAAATGAAAGGAAAAGTTAAAGCTGTGTGAAAATAAGTGCAAACCAGATGCATAGAATAGTAAAATATTTTCAATATATAAATAAAGGAGCAACACCTAACTTTGAAGAAGTGAAAATGTAATCAATCTAACGCCAAGTTGCTTGAGTTGTGAACATAAGTGCAAACGCGCAAGTGTCTCACCATTGGGGTGTTAGCCATCGTAGTGGATTAAAAAAATAATTAAAGTAACTACAGCTGAAATTTATAAAAAAAACGTTTACTGGAATATCTGAATTCCTTATATAAAATAAAATACCAATAACATTATATGATAGTCAAACTACAGGGGCACCTAACTTTGAAGAAGTGAAAATGTAATCAATCTAACAGCAAGTTGCTTGAGTTGTGAGCATAAGTGAAAACGTAAATGTCTCACCATTGGGGTGTTGTTGGCCATCCTGGTGGATTAAAACAATAATTGAAGTAACTACGGCTGAAAGTTATAAAAAAAAAGGTTTATTGGAATATTTAAATTCCTTATATAAAATTAAATAGTAATAATATTATATAGTTGTCAAACTCCATGACAAGTCAAACAAATGTTAGAATATGGAAGAATGTGCTGCAAGGCCCACTCGAGAAGTCAGTAAGTGTGCCCTCCCAGATGCACAAGAATAAACAATATAATAATCCCCCTGGAAGAATACTTCACAACAACACTTGCAAAAATAGCAAGAGGTCCACAAAGAAACATGCTACCAATCCACGTGTGAATCCCAACTCAAAATGCCAACTAGATGGAATGCTCCACTAGAAATGTAGTTAAACCCCCAAAATTGCATGAAATAATAAAATATATATCTCCAAGACTAAGTTGCAGGAAAAGTTGGAGAAGGGTCCGTTTCCAGCCGGAAACGAAACAGAAATGAGGAAATTCGTATCGTACGACTCGTTTCCAGCCGTACTGACCCGTTTCTCGAGGAGGAAACGTGGCCAGTGCTGCCAGAAATGAGTTTCCAGGCCATATGGCAGAGTTTCCTCTTCTAACTCGACTTTTTCTTGTAATTTCTTTTTTATTTTTTGGCTTCTAATTTTTTATTGGGCGACTAAAATATCTTATGGATGCTTCTAGATGCCTCAAGTTATAAAAAAAAATGAATTTTTTTAGTGAGGCAACCTATGGCCAGCGACATTCTCCTTTATTTTTCATTTTCATCTACTTAAATTTTTAACATTACCATGAAATGACTCAGGATGTTTGAGAGTGGTTTTGCCCTCATTGGATTTCATATGCAGAAAGTAGAATTTTGGATCTCACTCAAAATCCAGCAGACTTACCTGTTTTTCAAGATTTCAGCATTGGGGGGATTGCAATGTTTCCATTGGATTTTATAATGTACTAGGATATGGAACTTGTATTTAATCAAGAGAACCAACCCTTCTATGCAGGGGAGACTCCCAATAATCAAGAGCACGTAGGGTACTAGGGTATGGAACTTGTATTTAATCAAGAGCACTAAAGTCATTCAACCATGTAGGAGGAGACTCCCAATCAAACACGAGACAAGAAATTAGAAATTTCTCGTGGCTGATTTTGAATATTGTTATTTTCATTATGTGATCATTCATGAGTAATAAATGTGATGTAAATTTAGAGACTTATAATTTATGCATTGACAATTGACAATTTAATCATAATGTAATAAATTAGAATGCATCATATATGCTTTATGATTGCACATTATTTCTTAAATGTCCTAATATATATATATATATATATATATTGTGTTTCCCCGTTTCCAAAATTTGGAGGGGTCACGTTTCATACCTGTTCCCATTTCGGAAACTCGTACCCGTTTCCCCATTTCGTGCAACTTAACTCCAAGAGTAACAAGAAGTGTCTCCAGGTAATATGTTCAAAAATAATATGCAAAAGCCACACATGGCCCTCCAAGTATGCCACATGCCCTCGCATAAAACTCCTCCCTAACCACCTCCAATAAAATAATATATAATGACAAATCAAAAGGTGAGGGCATTCTTCTAATGAAGGTAAAATGATGACAAGTGTAGCTGAAATATCCATTCAATAAAGATGAGAAAGCACCTTCAAGAGGTATAACTTAGAAAAGTGTGCCATGTAACTACCTCAACCACCCCAAATAATAAAATACTCTCCAGTGAAGTGTGTGTGAAAATTCCAAAACTGGAATCCTATTGCAGCAACTGGAATTTATTTTTCTAATTGTTAATTATTTTAACAATTTATCTGCTACAGCAAATATCAAATAAATCACACTGCAACCTTCACAAATAAAATTGAGGAAACAATAGCGCTAGAAACTGAGAAAACACTAGCAAACACAGTAAAATTGACATCGTTATTTTTGGACAATTGTCCCCGAAAAAACCCAACTTGGAAAAATCGATGTAGCAATGAGGATTTTATTATTATGCAGCAGTGAAAATCTAAGTACAATCTATGGATGCCCAACTAACAATCCAAACAGCAAGAAAATCTGGGAAAAATTATTTTAAGGGAATTGCCCTTCTTCCACAAGCAATCCCGAAATAATTTCCTTCAGAAACTCGACCTCCTGGACCCTCTGCATTGCTCTACGCAGACCCTATGACGTCAAGCCTCCAACTTGCCTCTGATGAAGTTGTTATGCCTGTCTCTCTTGAGGAAATCGCCTATCTAGCACTCTAGACCCTCTGCGCAGCTTCTGGCACTGAGACCAAATTTCTCTCCAACAAATCGAACTGCTTCTCTGAAGCAACTGCACAGTCCTCTGTGCTGCCTCACTGGGAATAACTCGACCCATTTGATGTTGCCTCTCTGGATCTGGAAAACTTCCTTCGAATCATTGTTCCTACCCCTCACTATCTTTGTTGCCTCACTGAAACTCGAACTCTCTGGAAACTAACTGTTGCTACTCTGGAAAATCGAATACTCCAAGTGACTCTTTTTCCTTCTCCATCACCACATCGATCTCTTCTTATATCTTCATGTTGGGACTCCAATGGCCAAGATTAAATCTTAATCGATGGCCTTGATCATTTTTGGATCGATCCATGGGAATTTCTAGAGAATTCTCACCTTGACATAATTAATTCTGATTAATTAACTATATTCCCTAAGTTTAGAATTAGGAAATATTTAAAAATTGGCTAATAATCTAATTAAGCCATCTCTAAGTGGAATTTCCAAAAACGATTTCCGGGTTTTGGAGATCTCATGTATTCTAGCCTCTCCACCAAATTTCATGGCTAGAACACATCCAATGCTACAGAAACTAATACTCCCTCTTAGCGAGTACTGTGTTCTCGCTAGCGCTGCACATCCTGCCACAATACCATGTCCCTGTATCACCTCCTGTCACGCAGCTAATGTCTGGTAGTTGTTGCCCACCCGAACTACTGCGCAACTCTGATGTTGCATTTGTGCTACTGCTGACACTGCTATATTGCTGCCAACTTTGCATCTGCAATGCATCTCCTCTCATTTGTTGTTGTTGCAACTACAACTACTGCAACTCCCTCTCATTTGTTGTTGTTACAACTGAGAAGCATCCAAAATACTAAATCAACTGTGTTTAGTATGATGCATCTGTCTTCCGAGTCTTGACCGCTACTAGCCTCTGCACTGTCTCTGAAAAATCTGCGTTATTGCTGACTCTGCACTGTGCCACTCTGCATTGATGCCAACTCTGCACTGCACTCTCCAGCATCTGACTGAAACTAGTCTACAACTGCCACTTCGGAATTTTGACTGCATCCTGCTACTAAATATTATGGGCCCCTATAGCCAGTTAATGATCCCTGAGGTGGACTCCTCAAGGACCTTGCATGAACTTTGTAGCTCTTTGGGGCTACAACTCCAAGTCACCCCACCTCACTCCTGGAGTTATGGCTGCCAACATCGCAAAGTCTTCTTCCAACTTGGAGGACAACTTGTCGATCTCAGCAAACGCTGCCCACTGGTCTCGCTTCTCCGATTTGTCCTTCTTATTCCTTCTCTGTTCCCCTTGGCCCTGACTGGGACCCTTAGATGCGAGGGCCACATTCTCCTCTTCTTTCACCAACTTTGATCCGTTGCTACTGCTCCCACTAATGGAGCTCTTCAGCAGAACTCGTCTCAACTCCTCCTGCTGCAAATCAACCCACATTTTGTCCCATCCTGGTAGCGTGTCTCTACCCAATATACTTTGGACGAAGACCTTCCAATCCTCTGAGACACTATTGAGTGCCAATCGTACTAGCTCTGAAGGTTGAGGTGTTGCCCCAACAGCAAAAAGTTGGTCTCAGAGTCCCTGAATGTTGGTGAGGAAAGGATCTATGCCTTCCCCCTTCTGCATCTCAGTTTCTCCTCTAGGAACATCTTCCGCTACTCGAAAGTACCCTGGTATAACGTGGAGAGAGCATCCCACATCTCTTTGGTTGTTCCCTTGGCCGCTATATGTGAGACTATATGATTCCGGACTCTATCCAGGATCAATCGCTTCGCCCGTACCATCTCTTTCCTATATTCCTTGAGTTGGTTTGCATCCTAAGGAACTACCACCACATTATCTATGTAGGCTTTCAGGCCATTGTCATCTAGAAGGAAGGACATCCTAGCCTTCTAGGTAACATAGTTGGAAGCACAATCCAACCTATCCTGATCTCTAAGCCCAACTGTGGCCATCTCTGAATCTGTGGAAAACTCCCTCTTTCCCTTTGCTTGGCTCAGCGCAATAGACACCCATTCAGCGCATTCAACATTTATATATTGGCATTCGTCCTCTCCCTTTGGGCATCAATTCAAATCACTTTTGTTCACACGTAAGGGATGAAAAGGACGAATCCGAGGCAAAAATAAGAGGACTGAAATTTTGGGCAGCAAGATGAGTTTCTGGGAAGCGGATCAAAGTTCTTAGCAAAAGGTCAAAATTTTGGATGGATTTATCTTTCGCTGACCAAGTTTAAATTGGGTTTGAATACTGGTTAGTTTTACTTGATTTGACTAGAAAGTTCAGATGGTATTCCTTGTTGAAATGGAAAAATTCTCTAAGAAAAGATTGTTGGGTTTTTCCCCTGGTTTGGGGTTCTCCCAAGATAAATTTTGAGTCCCTTGTGTTTGGTTGTCTCTACTTTCATTATTATTTTACTGTTGGTGATTTTCTTGTATAATTACTTAATGATGAATGTGGTATAAGATGAATTGGTCTAAGAATCATTGAAAGTAATTATCAGTTCAGAAAATCCCTAAAAATCAACAACTAACACATCTAGTCCAACTCAGATGACTCACCACCTTACAACAAATCATGTATTTGTCTAGATCAATAACCCAAGCAGACTTCCACATCTTGTTAGAAAATTATATATTACAGAGCAATGGAACACATAAAATATTGCAGAAATATAAACATAGAAAATACATAAAACAAGGAAAGACACAGTTATACATGATTCACCCAATTTGGGCTACGTCCGAGGAGACACAGTCAATCCTTCCTTTTATATTATCCAGCAAAATGAAGAGATACAACCTACATCCAATCCGCTGTAATTTCCTCTTCACTCTCACACAGTCTCTTCTCTCTTTCTCGCTTAGAATACACATATTTCTAGCTGCAATACAATTCCCTCATATATAGTGAGGGGTTGCTTTCTACGGAAAAAACCCTAAATTAAACATAACCTCTACTGTCAGATCGTCTACCTAATTAACAGCCCAGATTTACTATGAAATTACAATATTTTACATGGCAATATTACATCTATTTTTAGCTTCAGGGGCGCTGCCCCTGAACCCCTGCTAGGGGGCGGGGCTCAAAAAATCACCATCGCCCCCCTGAGGGCAATTAAATGACAGGCAGCGTTGTTGCCTCATTATGAACTGAGGTCCAATGCAGTGATACCTCTGAATAAAGAAGATAATCAGGCTCCACACCCAACAATCTCCCACTTGGAGACTGATGATAGCAACTCCATCATTACTTCATTTGCTGGACAATGACTCCATTTTGGACCTGGTTGTTTCTCATCTTCATCATCAGACTTGAAGACAAATTGAAACTAAAAAGAATCTCAGTTTCTCACTAGTTACAACTTTTGTTAACATACCCGCAAGATTCTGGCTAGTGTGTATCTTTTCCAGCTTCAACTGTCTATCTTCCAACACTTAACGTATGAAATGGTATTTGAGTTGTATATGTTTAGTCTTAGAATGAAATGTTGAGTTCTTTGCAAGATGAATGGCACTTTGGCTATCACTGTATAACATGCCCAACTCCTGCTTCTCACCCAATTCATCCAGAAACCTTTGTAACCAAATCATTTATTTACTAGCCTCTATAGTAGCAACATAATCTGCTTCTGTCGTTGAGAGTGCAACAACACTGCAATTTTGAAACTCAACTGACAGTTGTTCCACCCAGTGTTGCGAAAATCGCAATATTACCACGATAATATCGGAAAATCGCGATTTTTTGATATTGGCGATATTATCACCCAATTTTTACGTTGATTTTTTTTCAAAAAAAATCGCGAAAAAATCGCGATTTTTTCGTAAAAATCACGATTTTTTGGGAAAAAATCTTTGGAAAAAAAAAAAATAAAATAAAATATATATATATATATATATATATATTTCTTCTCTGATTTTTTGATGAGGAGGAGCAGCAGGAGGAGGAGGTGACACAACCTACCCAGGCTACCCATGTCACCAATAGAGGACGTGGTCTACCTCCTGTAGCTCGTAGTTCTTCAGCTTCTAAAGCACAGCAGAGTCGCCTGCCAACTCCACCGGCATCTACATTTAGAGGGGCAGAGGAAATCAGTCGTATTAGACTTTAGTTATTTGGTTTATTTCATTGTATATGACATTATGACTCATGATATAAGATACATTATTATATTTTTTGTTGATATTTTGAGATTGAGTTGGGACTCAGGAGTCAGGACTTACAATTTAGGGCATGATTCACTGTTATGTGTGATGTAGCACTAGAAATTATATTACACATCTTATATATTAGTTCTTTTATCATATTTAAGTGTCAATGTATTTATTTATGTTGTAGATGCTTTAGATATTAAAAAAATTGAAAAAAAATGAATATTTTTTATGTTACGATTTTTTCCCTAACTTTTACCGATTTTTTTTTTCCGATTTTTACGATTTTTTCCGATTTTTTCCCCTCGCCGATAATATCCCGATAATGATTACTGTGAAGCGAACAAAGTTCCTTCTATAAATTAATTACTCCAAAAGACTTGGAATATAAATATATCCATGAGGATACAAATATTATATATTAAATATGTGAATAAGAATGATAATGATAATGATTTACAATGAGAACGAGAAGCTTGCTTATATACCACACGTGTCTCTTCATGAAGAGTCATGTCCTATTAGACATGCCTTTTCAACCTAATTACTAGCTTAACTAACTATTATTTATGATTATTATCTTTTACATTATATTTATATTATTTATATATTTTATTCGTTACATTGCTTCCTTCCTCAAAAAGCTTTGTCCTCAAAGCTTGTCAATGAAAAAAGGCTTGATCTCTTTTTCAGCTTCGAAAGTCTTTCTGTCTCGGAATGGTCATCCTCATCGATACAAGTTGATATGATCTTCTTAGTGACAAACAAAATTGTCGCACCGAGAAGGGATCAGACCATCCCAGATTAATTTTCTGTATAGTACTCTGATCACTGGAATTTTGTAACAACTTGTTAGCATAAGACTGGATTGATGTTATGTCATTATTCTCTGGAACATTAGTTTGTTGTCTCTAGTCTGAATGGTCCCAATATGTAGCTTGGTTGAGTTGTCTAATCTTGTGATTCGGATGCCGATATAAAGTTTTTAGATTTTCTTCTGGTGAGGATGTTATTGAATTAGTTATGGAACATTCACTTGGGACGTCCATTGTCTAAACTGCAACATCTAAGTGTGTTGTTTCTTCAACTGACTTGTCTTCTTGAGTTGTCATATTAACTGGATTGGTATTCGTTCCCTTTTTTTCAACTTGAACGGTTGCGACTGGAGATTCTGATACTTCTACTTGAGTGGATTGCTCCAACTTATCTTTTAATGCTTTCTTATCATCCTTAAGCTTCTTAATTTGAGTGAGTAGACTTTGATTATGGTTTTTTAGTCGTAAAATTTCTTCGGTTTCTGATTTATCAAACTTTTTTTCAGCGTTTTGAATTTTAAGATTTTCATCTTTTAGATCTCTGATTTGTTCTAATAAATTTTTATTAAGGTTCTTTAAACGCAAAGTTTTCTCTTCTTGTTCTAATAAGTGCTTCTTGAGTTCATTTTTTGTGACTTTAGTCTTCTTCACTTGTGCCAGTAATTTTTTGACGTGGTCCTTAAGACGAGAAATTTCTTCGTCCTTTTCCATTATTTCTTTGTAATGTATATCCACAAGATTTTTATGTTCGCGTTCTAACACTTCCTTGCTTTGTTGAATTTTGGCTATTTTGTCATTCTCTTGATCTTTCCGCTGCACTTTCTCGGTACACTAGATAACATCATTCTGTGGTAGGGATGATGGATGTAGAGAATGGAAGAAGGAATCCATTCTCTTTCTCTCCTCAGCGTATCGCTCCATTATTGTAATTAATTGTTCTATATCTCTTGCGATTGATTGTTTTTGTTCCATACTCGAAGATTCCATATTTTTTCTTTTTCTTCACTTCTTTTAACTTTGTATGGGATTTTCCCCGGATGCGGGTGACACGACGGATAGAAGTGAGGAGCCACATGGAAGCCATGTGCTGCCTCAAGCCTAAGACAGGCATTCAATGTGAAACGCCGCCAAGGAATATATGTGTGGGTTCTCATGGACGACAATTCAATGCTCTGTCCGGGGTTCAGGTGCGACTGCAGCGAGCAGTTATGGCGTTCAGGGTTCGAGGAGGCGATGAAGAGTTTAAGAAAGGTGATGGGGCGGATTGTAATGTGCTGGTTCACGCTCAGAATCTGGTGTTTGGTGTTCAGGCTCCTGCCTGGTCTATGGTTTACGGAGCAACAGCTCTCGCCATCCCTCTGTCAGTTGAACGATGTATCAAGTTTGAAAGGTTGGTTGGGTGGTGTTTCAATTCCTCCTATTCTGCTTTGTTCTATCCCCCTGGTACTTTTGCAAAGATGGTCAGGCCTCGACAGCGCCTGCTCAGCCGTCGAGGCTCTGGCCGAGGTGGGTCTTCTCGTCCTTCAACTGAAAATCCCCAATCCCGCTGCTGTCGATGCCTTTGCCATCGAATTGCTGAAGCCAACCCCCTCCAATCAAGCCAATTCATGGACTCCAGAAGCCCAGATTCTGACTCGGCACCTCTGCCTGCTTTTGGTACTGCCATCTTCTCCTTCAGCAGCTCCCAGGAAAAATCTCGTATCAACGCCCACGTCTCGGTCCTCTTCCTTGAAGAACCTCAGGATGATGGCGAGGAACACCCCAGCAAGGGGATGCACCAAGCCGGGAGCTCAAAGGACGTCGAGGAGACACCAGAGGCTGCTCCAGAGCATGCCGCCAACCCACCTTAGACTCAGGCAGTGTTTTCACCCACGGGGGACAAGAACAACATGGATTCTTTCCCTACGGCAGAGGAAATGGAAGAATATGGCTGGTGCAGGATCGTCGAGGAGAAGCCGGACGATTAGCGTCCATTCGCTCAGCATCACTCGCTCAGGCGCTGCTCAGGTCCTTCTTTGATTTTCTGTGTTTGTTATGTTGGCCTACTGTATGCTCTTGCTATGTTTGTTTGGTTCGAAAGGGATCTTGATGAAGGTTTTTTGATGCCCCTGCGTGGGATCTTGATGAAGGTTTTTTTGAGCCCCTGTGCGGGTTGGGTTGTTAATTATGAACTGGTAGCACTTATGTGGTTTAAAGCCCCTGCGTGGGCGATTTTGCTCAGTCGCGGTGCCCCTGCGTGGGCTGCTCTATCTGATAACTTTCAGTCCAAAGCGCCATCTGTGGCCTTTGGCAAAATGACTCAGTGACTGTAAATGTTTTTCCTGTTCCTGTATATAATAGAATAGTATAGTTTTATCGAGAAAAAAAAAAAACTTTGTATGGGATTTATTTTTTTTTGTAACTTCTTTTATCTCCCTTTTATATATATATATATATATATATAAATACTTTCTTGATAAATTTTTAATGTCACCCCCTTAATAAATATAAAGGTCACGTCTTTTCATATGACACGTTCACGATGTTAAAATACCATGGGCTATTACCATGGGTTGTTTCTAAAACCTCTGTTAAAATGTTCTCCACGTAAAAAGTAAAACGTATTCCTTTTGTTTTTGTTTTTTTTTAACTTTTTAAAATACCATGGGTTGTTTTTAAAACCACGGGCTTCTCCACGTAAAAAGTTTTAAATATACTTGGTATGAGATTTTGTATCCGTTTTGTTTTTTCTTTTACTTTTTTTTTCTTGGCTTCTACCAGGTGATTTTAATTCTTTTTTTATCTTTTTTAATTTATCTATTGGTTCCACCTACAGTGAACAAATACCATGTGGTGCTATTCCTGTTATCTCTATCACCTGCCATATCTGCATCAACATATCCCTGTAGAGCAATGTTTGAACCACCAAAGCATAATGTTTGATTTGTGGTACCTCTCAAATACTTAAGAATCCACTTCACTGCTATCCAATGTTCCTTTCCTGGATTGTTCATGTACCTACTTACAACTCCCACTGCAAGTGCAATATCGAGCCTTATGCAGACCATTGCATACATTAAGCTTTTGACTGCTGATGCATATGGAACTTTAGACATATAAGCCATCTCTTCCTAAGCCTTGGGACACATCTCCTTAATTTGAAATGGCTAGCCAAAGGTGTAGTAACTGGTTTTGCATTTTGCATATTAAATCTTTTCAACACCTTTTGTATGTACTCACTCTGAGACAATGTTAATTTGTGATTTTTCTTGTCTCTAGTTATTCTCATACCAAGGATTTGCAGTGCAGCACCCAAATCCTTCATTGCAAATGAATTTGTCAATTTTCCTTTGAGCACATTTATTTCTTGCATGTTAGAACCTGCAACAAGCATATCGTCTACATACAATAACAATATAATATAGTTGTCATCATTTTTCCTTTTGAGATAAACACAATGATCAGAGTGACATTTAGTATAACCTTGTTCAGACATAAACCTATGAAATTTTAGATACCACTGCCTTAGAGCCTTTTTTAAGCCATACAAGCTCTTCTTCAACCTGCACACTGGTTTCTCCTTCCCTTTGACCTTATATCCTTGTGGTTGTTGCATATAAGCCTCTTCCTCCAAATCCCCATGGAGAAAGGTTGTCTTTACATCTAATTGCTCAAGACGCAAATCTTTTGCTGCTACTAGACTTAAAATAATTCTGATTGAAGTCATTTTAACAACAGGCGAAAATATCTCATCAAAATCTATACCTTTTTCTGTGCAAACCCCTTCACCACAAGTCTAGCCTTATACATTTTTCTACCTCCATCTTCTTCCTTCAACTTGTAAACCCATTTATTCTGCAATGCTGTTTTACCTGCAAGCAACCTGACTAAGTCCCAAGTTTGGTTATGTACCAAGGAGTCCATCTCTTCTTTCATTGTTAGCTCCCACTTCTTCCTGGTTTCTCCCTGCACTACTTCTTCATAACATTCTGAGTCATCAGAATCAGTGAACAATACATAATATAATGAACGAAAGTATCATTCAGAGAGTCTACTTATCCTGGTAGATCTTCTAACACCACTTTCAAGTGTTTGAGGTGCTTGTTGCTGTTGTGGTTGTTATTGTTGTTCTGGTTGTTGATCATTATAATTCTCAGGCACCTTTATTTTTTCTCTGATCTCATCAAGCACTGTGTATTCTACGTTTTCTTTTTCCTGCATATGATCCTTATACAAAACCTTTTCATTGAATATGTCATCTCTGCTCCTAATGATTTTGTGTTTTTCATAATCATAAAAGCGATAACCAAAATCATTAACACCATATTCAATAAAGGTACATTTCTTTGATTTTGCCTCAAGCTTTGTTCTATTTTCTTTATTAATGTAGGCAAAGGCTTCACAACCAAAAAGTCTTTAAAAATAAGTAGTTTACATTTTTTTCATGTCCATGCCTCCTCTGGAATACCACCATCCAAGGAACTTGAAGGCCTTTGGTTTATTAGATTAACAACAATATCTACAGCATCTGCCCAAAATTGTAAAGGCAATCCTGCATGCAATCTGATGCACCTTGCATGCTCCATGATTGTCATGTTCATCATTTCTGACACACCATTTTCTTGTGGTGTTCCCGGAACTATCTTCTCTCTGTGAATTCCATGCTCTGAACAGTGCTTATCAAACTCTTTGCTGCAATATTCTCCTCCATTGTCTGATCTGAGACACTTCAACCTTTTTCCTGTCTCATTCTCAACCAAAGCTTTCCATTTCTTGAAAGTATCAAATACATCAAAGTTATTTCGAATACAAAAAATCCAGGTTTTTCTGGTTGCATCATCAATAAAAGTAACATAATAGCGAGAGCCACCGAGAGATGATATTTGAGTAAGTCCCTATACATTTGTATGCACAAGCTCTAATTTTTCACTCTTCTTTTCTTTCCCAACTCTGAGGAATCTGACTCTCTTTTGTTTTCCATAAACACAATTCTCACAAAATTCTAAATCAACATGCTTCAAACCTGGCAACAAATTTCTTGAGTGAAGAAACTGCATCCCCTTCTCACTCATGTGTCCGAGCCTATGATGCCACAATGTTGTTTCTACTCCTGTAGAGGTAAAGCATTAACAAAATTAGAAATACCAGTGCATAAATACAATGTAACAACATTTTCTTCTTTTGTTATTACCAAGGCTCCTTTGAAGAAATTTCAACCCCCACTCCGGTTATCAATTTTCCTTATCACTCCATGCATTTAGTTTTAAATCCAAACATGATAAAAATTCTAAATTCTGGAAATGACAATATTTTCTGAAAACACAAATTTAGAGATTTTACAATCACTGAAATTGCAGAAATAGAACACAGCAAAATTATGACAGCCACACACAGAAAATAACACAGTGATTTTTGGTTTATGTGATCCTTAAAAAACCCCCTACAACTCTTGGGGAAAACCAGTTTGAGAGCTCTTCTTTACTTCTGAAAAAGCTTTTACAGAGAAACTGAAATACACAGTAAAAATTCCAGCATCCACAAATTACAACTTATCTCGATTTTTGTGCTTGAACTCCACCTCGAAAATCATGTCAATCAGCAAATAGCCAAAAATAGAAATTTTACAGCAATAAAACAGCGTTAAATGCAATACGGCCTGCGTTGAAAAATGTGCCCATAACTTGTAGTACAACCTGTACAAACCGTGCGGATTTCAGCAGTACAGCTGCCTTGAAATTTCTGCCCTTGTTGTTGTCCCTCTTCCTCAATATCCGTGCCTTTCTCCTACTATATGATTTTTCCTTGGGATGCATGCCAATAAACGTTGTTGCCCAAATTTGTTGAAATGTCTTCTTGGTGCTCTCCTTGATCTGCAATTTATCGAAGACAAAGAATTAAAGGTATTACAGACTCGCGTGCATGGGTGTGCCTATGTTACTTTATGCAACAGATCGATAAGATTGTGAAATACATAGACACTGAAGCAGTTAGAGAAAACATAACAGACAAACATATAAACACAACAAGTTTAATAAGGAGTTCACCCAACACTCCTGAGCTACGTCTCCTACTCCAGCCTTCAGTGGTGGCCTCTCTATTATGTTTTCAAAGCAAAGTTTTACAACGGTGAGCTCAATTTGAATCTCACTAAACAGATATAAATCAGTAGGATTGGACTTGGATCCCCCAAGTCTCTGGAGTACACAGACTCTCCTTACTAAAATTTGACCTCTACTGGTCACAGTCGTATGAGCCCAATTTGAGACTCATACATGACAGGCTATATACAGAGGAGTTCGCTTGAATCTCTCAAGCCTTCTCTGGAGTTCATAGACTCTCTGACTCTCTCTAGCTCTGTCTGGCTCGATGTTGCCCTCAGGTCAGCTTGGCGTTCTTCTGTTCTCTGCTCTCGGCTTCCTGCCTTAACTAACTCTCTTGCTTCTTCCCTGCTTCTTCGGTCAGTTCATGGCTTTAAAGCCATTCTACTTTCTAATTGTTCGTTTCCGCTTCCCAGCATTCTGGTTCTCCTACCTCTCATCCGTCAGAATTCCTCTGTTCTGCGTCATCATCACTGTGTAACGCCTCACAGGGAGGTGACCACCTGTTTCTCAACGCACTGAGTGTCAGTTCTCTTGGAAATATTTGAATGGTCGTTATTTCCGTTTAACTCCTCGATTGCCTGCGAACATGATTCCTCTACCAACTCATCATTCACGCCGAACTTCAAACCTTATACAATTCGGTCTATTTACCCTGTTGGGTCCGGTCATCCGTCGGATCGCTCGTCCGCCGTTGATCTGGAGCCTCCAGATCCTACGGTCTCCGTCCATATCGGGCGGGTAAGTTGCATGATGTTTACCCGTCAGATGTGAGCGGTTTTCTCTCTCTTCCACCAGACGCGTGGCACCCGTTGTGTGGCATCGCGCAGGACTCGGTTGAAACCGCTTACCGCTCGAAGCCCTTCCAATATCCTGCCGGTTTTTGCGTAGGACCCGCCTCTGACGGAATCGGCGAATTCCGTGCAGTTTTTGACTTTCAGGTTGGGGTCGCTCGGGGCCTTTTCTTCACCAAGGGTTTTGCCCGGCGATATGTGATTAGCGACTTGTTATGCGATTAGAAACTTCCCCCGTTCTTCCAACAGGCTCCCCGTTTTGCTGTTTTGTGACAGCGCGCGTTACCATGGGCCAACGATTTGCGCACTTGATCGAGGGTCCTCGTTGCTCAGCGTTGCTCACAATTTACAACTGTTCAAGGATACTTCTGATAAGCTCGACCTTTGTAGACTTAGAAACTTTGGCATGAGTTTTACAGAGTTATGAAAACTTAGAGAGTTCTTTAGGATCCAATTCGGATCACGGCCTTCCCACTGAAAAATCTTTTGAACCACCAAAAGTTGGTTTTTAAGCACCAATCAAATGAGGATACTGTTTCCTCGCCTGCTCAATTTCTACCCATCGGACACTGCTTGCTTTTGAACCTTTGAGTCCAATCCTCAGGTACTCAACATCCCCTCTGCGAGTCGTTCTCACCTTCCTGTCCAGGACTGTCTTCCTGCAACTCATTGAGATATTCAGGTAACAGATCATCAACAGAAGGCAATTGACTCTGCTCTTCGGGATCTTCAATTAACGAAGGTTCAAATAATCTCAAGCAGTCTGCATTAACAACTGAGTAGATGTGCATTTAAGCTGGTAAATCAAGGCGAAAAGCATTCTCACCAATTTTCTCAAGTATCTTGAAAGGTCCATACCTTATTGGTTTTAGCTTCTTACCTTCACCTTGCATTCTCTCCTTGCTGATATACAGCCAAACTTGATCACCAACTTGGAAACTATGCTCAATCCGATGCTTATCATGCCTTGCCTTGTATTTGGCTTGGCTCTTTTCTCGCTGTTCCTGTACTGCCCGGTGAATCTCTTGGATTTGTTCAATGAACTTGGTTGCCTTGTCCACATCATTGTGTCCATCAATTGCTATGTCTTTACCAAAGACAAAATCCAAGGGAGACCTTGGTGTGAAACCAAAACAGGTCTCAAAAGGAGATCTTTGTGTAGAAGAATGTTTAGCTCGGTTGTAAGCATGCTGCACATAACACAAATGTTCATCCCGAAGCTTGGGATGCTTGCTGCAATAGCCTCTGAGCAACTGGATTACTGTCCTGTTGACCACTTCTGTCTAGCCATCTATTTGCAGATGAAAAGCTGTGCTCTTCTTTAATCTGGTGTCCATGAATTCCCACAGACTCTACCAAAATTTCCCAACAAACCGAGAATCTCGATCAAATATAATGGAAGTGGGTAATCCAAAATGAACCCATACATGTTGAAAGAACAACTTGGCAGTTTGTTCAGTTGTAATCTGTTTGTCACAAGGTATTAAAATACACATTTTGTTGAACCTATTCACAACAACATATAAATAGTCATGACCTTTCTTAGATTTAGGCAGTCCTCCAACAAAGTCCATGGAAACACTTTCCCAAAGATGAGAGGGTACTGGCAGTGGAGTGTACAAGCCTAGTTTTCTATTGTTGGGTTTGCTTTTAGCACACATGGTACACCCTCTTACATATCTAGAAACGGTTTCGTTCATTTTTGGCTAATAACAAAATCTTTGCAACTGTGCAACTGTTTTACTTACCCCAAAGTGACCTGATATTAGAGAAGTGTGTGCTTCTCGAATTATCTTTACTCTTTCAGTTTGTGGAATGCATAACTTTCCAAAATGATACAAGAGTTGGTCCTTTATGTGATAATCCAATTCTTCTACTTGTTTGCCACGACTTAAAGTTGCATATACATCTTTAAAATCTATATCTTGAGCATACTGTTCAATGTAGCTTTCATGCAATACTGAATTATGCTTAAGTATAGTAGATGCATTTGTGATTGGTCTAGACAACATATCTGCAACTTTATTGTGTATGCCCTTTTTATATCTGATAACAAGATGAAACTGTTGTAGAAAACCCATCCACCTATAGTGACTTGATTGCTGCAACTTAGTTTGTGAGTGCAAATAATGAAGTGGTTGATGGTCAGTATGTATAACTCTCTCTGCCCATTAAATAATGTTTCCACTTTTTCACACTGTACTAATGCATACAATTCCTTATCATATGTGGGATAATTTACTACTGCAGAATTAAATGTCTCAGAATGATAACATATGGGTTTACCGTGCTGCATCAACATTGCTCCCATGGCATAATCACTTGCATCCGTTTCAATTTCAAATGGCCTTTGAAAATTGGGCAGTGCTAGTATTGGTGCTGTACTAATCTTTTCTTTCAAGGTGTCGAAGGCTTTCTGCTGTTTGCCTCCCTACTGAAACACCTTATTCAATCCTGTTAATGCATGTAAGGGAGCTTCAATCAAGGAAAAGTTAGCAATAAACTTTCTCCAATACTATGTTGCTCCTAGGAAGCTCCTAACTTCTATAGCAGATTTGGGTTTAGGCCAGTTAACAATGACTGCCACTTTAGAGGGATCTATCTTCAATTCACCACCCCCTACAATATGACCCAAATAATTCAAAGATGTTTTGCCAAATTCACATTTTGAGAGCTTAACATGCAAATTCTCTTTTTTCAAAACATCTAATGTCTGCTTTACATGCTTCAAATGTTCTTCCCATGTTTTACTAAATACAAGAATATCATCCAAGTATACAATTACAAAATCATCAATAAAAGGTCTGAGTACATCATTCATTACTCTCATGAAAGTAGCAGGAGCATTAGTTAAGCCAAAAGGCATCACTAACCACTCATACAATCCCTGCTTCGTTTTGAAAGCAGTCTTCCATGCATCTTGCTCTGCAACTCTGACCTGATGATAGCCACTATGCAAGTCTAATTTGGAAAAATAAACAGCTTCTTTCAACTGATCTAATAGATCATCTATGCGAGGAAGAGGATAACGATTCTTGATCGTTATTTTATTCAGTGCTCGGTAATCAATGCACATTCTCCATGAGCCATCTTTCTTTCTCACCAAGACAATTGGAGACCCACATGGTGATATGCTAGGCCTTATGAATCCTTTCTCGAGCAGCTCTTGTACCTGCTTCTTGATTTCTGCATTCTCTAAAGCGGACAACCTGTACATTCCAATGTTAGGCAATGGAGCATCTTGCTACAAATTAATATCATGTACTATTACCTTTTTGGGTGGCAAACCTTTAGGTTCTTGAAATAGTATATCATATTCTGAAACAACTTTTTCTAACTCAGCTCACTGTTTAGCATTATAGCCCTCAAATATACTAGTTTTATCAGGTTTCTTTTCCTTTACAAACATCAGTAAAAATTGTTTGCATGAATTTACAATTCTTTTCATCTACCCTGAGTTTATGAGAATATAATTATTTTTGAGTTTATGAGCTCTTACAAAATATTCGATTCCATCTTTAACGAGTAGATACTTGTTCTCAGCTCTATAGAAAATGGCTTTCCTATCATACAAGTAAGGACTTCCTAAAACAATTCCACATATATCCAAAGGAATTATATCTAACTCAACCTCATGTACAAATGTTGACCCAAACGAAAACTTAAGTTTATATTGTCTAGTCACTTGTAGCTGTGCTTTATCACATAACCAACCTAATGGATATGGTTTCTTGTGAGGTGTGGTTAGTAATCCCAGCTTCTTTACAATTGCTTCAAAAATTAAGTTTACTTGTGAGCCACTATCAAACAAAGTATCAATCTTTTGATGCTTCGAAATAACTCGAATATGAAAAAGCTCATGTCTTTTCCTCTCATTTTCTTCATTATCAGTGGATTGTGCAAAATTACTAGTAGATGCTTCAGAATTCTTACCTTTTATGTCTATGGTTGCAATCGTTGTTTCATCCCTTGAGTCTGATCCCAAATCCTTTTGAATAGCCGCAGCAGTCTTCTTCTTCTTGCCATCGAATTTCTTGGGTTTTAGAGCCAGATGCAAAATCCAGTAGTGTTCATCATCATGCCCATCCTTCTTGCACTAAGTACACGAAGGTTTGATCTTTTGTACAATGTTTGTCTTCCTCTCTTTCCATTTCTGTTTTCTCTTTTCCTTATTTTTGCTTGTAGTGGGTTTGGATGATCCCCCAACTTTTGGGGTCACATTCTTGCCTCTAGCTTTTAGATGTGTGGCCTGAACAGATACCTCATCTATGTGCTTTAAATAGCTATGTAGACCACCTATATACTTCAACAAAGTTTCAGGTGAGTCTAAAAAAATTCCTAGAATCAAAGCTCTTTTCCTAAATTCTTGAGTGTAGCCTTGTACACTTTGCCCTTTCAATTGGCGAAGAGTTTGCCAGCGCATCATAGCTTGCTGCATATAGGCTAGTGGATAAAATTGTTTTTTGATTGCAAAAACAAATTCACCCCAGACAGAGAGAATTTTACCATGTTTCTTCAAGTCAGCTTGTGTCCTGCCTTCCCACCATACCAAGGCAGTGCCTCCCAGGCGTAGGCTGGCCAGCTAAATCTTGCTACTGTCTAAATCAATATTCTGTACTCTGCAATACACATCAATCTGTCTGATCCAGTTATCTAGCTTCTCTGCATTCAACTCTCCATCATAAATAGGCAAATCAAATTTAACATCTAATTTAATCAAGGATGCTTTTCTTTTATTTTCAGGACTTTCAGGAGGAGTGGGCAGTTTTTCTTCTTTCCCTTTGCCTTTAGAATGGTCATGGAAGAAAGATTTTTTTGTTTCTTTATCTCGTTTTGATGAATCTTCATCTTTCCTTTTCTTAAATTCTCAATACATTTCTTCTACCATGGCTCTCATGGTCATGAAGCTTTCCAGGAACTAAGGGTCTGATTCTAGGGGAACTTCTTCTTCCGACATTTTCCTCCTAGTATAGACTCTTCCTATTTCTCGGTTAGCTTCAACCAACTCTCCTTCTCCTAATTTAAGCTTTGATCTAGTTAGCATTCAACAATAAATCCAGCACCAGCTTGTCTAACCTTAATAAACTTTGAGCTCTGATACCACTTGATCTGGAATTTATCCAAGACAACGAATTAAAGGTATTACAGACTCGTGTGCATGGGTGTGCCTATGTTACTTTATGCAACGGATCGATAAGATTGCTAAATACATAGACACTGAAGCAGTTAGAGAAAACATAACAGACAAACATATAAACACAACAAGTTTAATAAGGAGTTCACCCAACACTCCTGGGCTACGTCTTATGGTCCAGCCTTCAGTGGTGGCCTCTCTATTATGTTCTCAAAGCAGAGTTTTACAACGGTGAGCTCAATTTGAGTCTCACTAAACAGATGTAAATCAGTAGGATTGGACTTGGATCCCTCAAGTCTCTGGAGTACACAAACTCTCCTTACTGAAATTCGACCTCTACTGGTCACAGTGGTATGAGCCCAATCTGAGACTCATACATGACAGGCTATATACAGAGGAGTTCGCTTGAATCTCTCAAGCCTTCTTCGGAGTTCACAGACTCTCTGGCTCTATCTGGCTCAATGTTGCCTTCAGGTTAGCTCGGCTTTCTTCTATTCTCTACTCTCGGCTTTCTGCCTTAACTAACTCTCTTGCTTCTTCCCTACTTCTTCGGTCAGTTCATGGCTTTAAAGCCATTCTGCTTTCTGACTGTTCGTTTCTGCTTCCCGGCGTTCTGGTTCTCCTGCCTCTCATCCATTGGAATTCCTCTGTTCTACGTCATCATCATTGTGTAACGCCTCACAGGGACGTGGCCCCCTGTTTCTCAACGAACTGAGTGTCAGTTCTCTTGGAAATATTCGAATGGTTGTTATTTCCGTTTAACTCCCAGATTGCCCGCGAACATGATTCCTCTACCAACTCATCATTCACGTCGAACTTCAAACCTTATAGAATTCGATCTATTTACCCTGTTGGGTCCGATCATCTGTCAGATCGCTCGTCCGCCATCGATCTGGAGCCTCCAGATCCTATGGTCTTTGTCCATATCAGGCGAGTAAGTTGCATGACGTTTACCCGTCCGATATGAGCGGTTTTCTCTCTCTTCCGCTAGACGCGTGGCACCCATTGTGTGGCATAGGGCGAGACTCGGTTGAAACCACTTACTGCACGAAGCCCTTCCGATATCCTGCTAGTTTTTGCGTGGGACCCGCCTCTGACGGAATCGGCGAATTCCTTACGGTTTCTGACTTTCGGGTCGGGGTTGCTCGGGGCCTTTTCTTCACTGAGGGGTTTGCCCAGCGATATGTAATTAGTGACTTGTTGCTAATCGCATATTAGAAACTTCCCCCGTTCTTCCAACAGGCTCCCCATTTTGCTATTTTGTGACAGCGCGCATTACCATGGGCCAACGATTTGCGCGTTTGACCGAGGGTCCTCGGTGCTGCTCACAATTTACCACTGTTCGAGGATACTTCTGATAAGCTCGACCTTTGTAGACTTAGAAACTTTGGCATGAGCTTTACAGAGTTATGAAAACTTAGAGAGTTTTTTAGGATCCAATTCGGATCACTCCTTCACTTCCTCACTGCTCAAAAATTTTCTCCTTGCTCTCTCTTCTCTTTCTCTCAAATGCTCATGAAAGAATGAATTGATATTTTCTTCTCTTCTCATTTTATTCTCTAAATGACCTTTTGAGTTACCTTAAGATCTAATGGCTGAGATTCATTTAGATCTAGGGATGAAAATAAATTTGCATTTAATTCTCATTTTCTATTTTTTAACTTACTCACTTAAATAAAAACCCACTTAGCCTTTTATTTCCATAGTCACTTTTTCACTTTCTAATTCGTCATTGACTTTAATAAAGTCACCTTTAAATTAGAATGTAACTTTACCACCTATAAAGTCACGTTTAAATTAAAATGTAACTTTACCACTTATAAAGTCATTTTTAAATTAAATTGACTTTACGACTTATAAAGTCACTTTAGAAGAAAAGAAAAAAAATAAATTTGGACACTTTTCCTTAGGCCAAAGATCAAAGCCTTAGGGAACCACTTGTCCTCTCTTACCCAAATTTTAACACTCCCTCTTACCGAAGAAAGTGTTCCTCAACACTCCCATCTTGTATCTGAAGTAGATACGCTTGCCCCATGGTAAGGCTTTGGTGAAAATGGCTACCTGCTCATTTGTCGAAATGTACTCAAGCTTGACAGCGTCATTTTGGACATAATCTCTAATGAAGAGATACTTGATCTCAATATGCTTTGACCTGTCATGAAAAACTGGATTCTCTGTGAGTTTTATGCAACTCTGATTATCACAGTAAATTACTGAAGGTCTTAATGCCTGACCAAATAGACCAAACAACATCTTGCGAAGCCATATGGCCTCACAACTAGCCAAACTAACAGCCATATACTTTGCCTCAGCTGAGCTCAATGCAGTTGACTGTTGTTTCCGGCTGATCCACGACACCACTACCGAACCCAACCTACCAATCTGAATCCGTGTACCCTACCAGTCTCACTCCATCACCCTGTCTATAATCCAGACCAAAATCCACAGTCCCCTGCAAGTAATGAAGAATGTGTTTTGCAGCCACCCAGTGCACTCTCCTGGGCTCAAACATGAACTGACTCATAGTGTTAACTACAAAACATATATATGGTCGAGTGTTGAGCAAATACATCAAACAACCAATCCACTGTTTTTATAGAGTGGGATCCACCAACTTGGAATCAGAAGCGTGAAGCTTCTTCCAATTAGTGATCATAGGTGTAGACATGGGTTTGCAATCCTCCATGTGAAATCTGCTAAGAATATCCACAATGTACTTCCCTTGTCCCAGAAAGAAATGCCCCTCCTCCTGCCACACCTCCAATCCCAGAAAATAATGCATCAAGCCGATATCCTTCATCTCAAACTCTGAAGCAAGATCTCTCTTGCAGCCCTCAATGAGTCTCTCTGCACCAGTGATGATCAAGTCATCAACATAAAACACCAGAATGAGAGGCTCCTCACCCACCACAATGAAATATAGGTTCGGATCAGCCTCACTCTTTGTGAAACCCAACTGCTGCAAGTATGTATCAATCCTAGAGTACCAAGCTCTAGGAGCTTGCTTCAGGCCATAGTGCCTTTTTCAATCTGCATACATGGCACTCCTTCCCATGCACCTCAAAGCCCTGCGGCTACTCAATATAAACCTCCTCCTGAATGAAGCCATTGAGAAATGCGGTCTTCACATCCATCTGGTGGATCTTCCAACCCATCTCTACTACAATCGATATAATGGAGCGAATAGATGTATACCGAGCTACGGGAGCGCAAGTCTCCTGTTAAAATTGGCAACTAGGGCCAAACTCCATGTGGGTCATCTTATTTATGGCAATTGATATTTTTCTTGGATCCCTCTAATCGAGAGGTGTAGGATTGATCTAAAGATCATCCAATTACAATAAGTATTCATGGAGTTATGAATTTATTTGAGTTATAAGACAATTCGTCAAGGTCAACCAACAACCAAATAAACCCCACATGTGCTCAATGTTTTAGTATAAAAGGAGATGACTTGAGAGTCATTTCTCACACACACTTCTATCTTGATTTCTCTCCACTTGTCTTGGGTTTTAGTGAAAGAGAAATCTAGGAGTTGAAGCCCTAGATTTTGGAGGAAAAGATGATGCCCTAGACTCAGATAGAAAGCAGCCCTAGATGCAGATGGAAGGCAACCTAACACTATCCTAAGGCAGCCCGAACCTATGTTATCTCAAGGGTAACCTAGCCGCAGTCAAGATAACAATAGACGTTGCCCTAATAGGTCCTAGCCGCAGTCAAGATAAGGATATACGTTGCCCTAATAGGTCCTAGCCGCAGCAAAGTCATGGGCCTTTTGGAGGACTGAGCTGTTGTTAGGAGGGCCTAGGAGTCGGGCTAGAAGGCAGCAATCCAAGGCCTACTTCAGCGAAGGAGAAGGGACGTTAAGGTCACCCTTGTGACCACTTGAAGTGGCAGCAAGGTCCGTATGAAAGCCGCAAGCCTGTAAGTATTGTTTTGATGGTCAAAACAACCCTCTACATGGAGCTCTAGGTGTCTCCTCAACCAGCGAGGTCACCTACCTTGTAAAGAAAGGGAGGTCGCATAATTCAAGGTGAGTTATGGGCTGATCGTTGGACTGTTGTAGGTTACAGGAGGGTGCCCTAACCAGTGATCGAATTCTGTCCATGAACAACAGTACAGAGATGTTGGATACTGCCACATAGGAGTTGCAATGTCACTAACAAATAGGACAATGGGACAGCAACTTTGATGGGACAGCCCAATGACATAGGACAACTATGAAAATTGTGCAACAGTGGCACAAGTGGGACAGCTGCTAACTAGTGCAGCAAAGTAAATAGGACAACAAGGTACATAGTCTTGTATAGATACATGGGACAGTTGTGACATGGCAGCAAAGGTACATGGGACAGCAACAAGCATGGTGAAGCATGGACAACAACAAGCATGGTGAAGCATGGACAGCATGGCAAGCATAGTGCAGCATGGAAAGCATGGACAACATGGATAGCAGTGGCAAGCATGGTGCTGCAAGCACATGAGACATGTTGTATAACAACATGGTTATGATACATGACACAGCAGTGTAGCATAAAGTGCAGTAGTATGATGTGTACAACATGGTCATGAGGTCCATCATTGTGATGATGGGTGCAGCATGGTGCAGCACGGTGAGGTGCAGCATGATGACAAGATGCAGCGAAATGATAGGTGGAGTCACCTTGGAGAATCAGTTGAAGCAACATGTCTTCAACTGATCTCATGTATCATCTTCTTAGAGACGATCTATGCTCTTATCTTGATAAGTCAAAGTGTTGACTTCTGTTGTAAATGTACTATCTCTCTCCCTCTCTGCTGAACTATTGAAGAACATAAAAGAAGAATTTATCAAAGGTTGCCCCACATTGGGGTTTGTCCCTGGCTTGCACCACATCTTATGTCCTTTTGTCTTGGCTTGTCTTCTATGATTTATGTTTATGTTCTATCTGCAGTTTATTTTAATGTTGATGTGATTGCTAATCTAGAAAAGATATTGATCTAATTGTGAAAATTGAAATAAATTGCTCTAAGCATAGAGCATACCTAAAATTAACATGGTATCAGAGCTGAGGTAAGGACAATGCCCAAGCAAGAGTGAAAGAGCAATCACCGAAGACAGTTGGGAAAGGACAAAAGGATCAATGGATTCCTCATCCCTCTTCAAATTCGCCAAGGGTGAAGTCGAAGCAGAGAACATTATCAAAATGGCGCAGCGGAAGTTTCTAATGGCCTACCTAAAGACCACTTCATTGGGAAGTCTGGATCTAAGGGTGGAAAGAAAGACAGATGCCTTGTTTGTAATAAGTTTAGCCATTATGTGAAGGAGTGTCTAAATGGCAGGGACACATCTCTTGATGAAGATAACAATCATTCCAAGGACATCTTCAATGATCAGGGGAATGACAGGTAATGCGGGTCATCAAGGAAACGGCCGACTCTTCAAGAAAAAAAGGAACCCCAGGTATGAAGAATCAAATGTTGTTTCTGATAAGATAAAGAAGCGTTATCTTGTATTGGCCCTCTCCTTCAGATTCTTTGGGAATCTAGCTTATTGATTGTAGTGCTTCAAGGCACTTCATCGGATAGGAGGGTGCTCTCTCTAATTTAGTAGAGATGGAAACAATCGTGGGATTATACTTGGAGCCGATGCCACCTATCCCGGAAAGGGTGTAGGGAATGTTACCCCTCAATTGAATGAGGGTAACTCGATTCATTTACAAGAATCTCTTTTGTGTACCTGATCGCAAGAAGAACCTGGTGACCATTTCGGAAATGGAAGTCAAAGGTTTCAGGGTGGCATTCATCGATGGAAAGGTACGTATTTGAAAATGGAATTTTTCACAGATGCTTTTGAGTTCAGGGTTGTATCAAGTTGCAAGAGGTCCATTGGGGATCATGTCAGTTGTCACATCTCATCTATAGCACCAAAGGTCTACTTATCATGGGACCCTACCCGATGTGAGTCAGATGATGACAGGAATGCTTGAATTCAAAAGGAGCATGAAGGTACATGTCTGAGATGTGCTGAAGGAAAATCTTACAAGGGGACCATTCCCCTCATGTAGCAAGTCCACAGGTTTGGAACAACCCGAGGGGTCTGAGATTCATAATCGATAATCTCATGTATGCAGGTGGAAGCAAAACACCCCAGGCATAGTATGAGAGGATTGATAGTTGTCTGATGAAGCTGAGACTCACTAGCAATGAAGTCGATCCAAACTATTGCTCGAAGGTTGTGGATGATAGACCTCTCATACCGGCACCTTCTGAGGACGACCAATTTATGTCAGGCGCAGACCCTCTCATTTGCAGAAGTAAGAGGGACTTAGATTCCAGATTTGGGATGGTGAACAGCAAGCCCGCAACTACCTCGATGGAGCTTAACTTTCAGAAGTTATGTGGCAGGGATACTGAACCTGATTTGGGAAATGCCTCTGAGTTTCACAAACTCATACTAGCATTGATGTTCTTGGTGAACTCCCGTCCGGATATATGTTTTGCAGTTAGCATGATGAGCTCATATATGGTTGAGCCTCACTGGATTGGTGCCAAGAATTTTTTGAGATATCTTCAGGGCACAATCTCTCATGGATTGAGATACACTACCGGAAATGTGAAGCTACATGATTATTCGAACACTGACTGGGCAGGCAATGTGGAGAATCGCAAGAGCACTTCCAAGTGTTGGTTCTCTTCAGGTTCTGTTCGATATCCTGGATGAGCAGGAAGCAAAAGTCGGTTGCTATAAGCACCGCTGAGACAGAATACATAGCTACGAGTATGATCTCGTGTGAAGCTGCCTGGTTGTGGAAGCTCTTCAACAAGCTGTTTGTACACATGATGGATACCACCAGGATCCTCTGTGTCAACCAGGGGGGGATTCGATTGTTGAGGAATCCCGTATTCTATGATTGCTCCAGCATATAGACATCAAATACTACCTTATATCTGGCATATGGTATGTCGATGAGCGAGGAGGCTCTATCGCATTAAGACTGATGTACAGGTCACAGACATTCTGTCAAAGCCCCGGGGAAAGGTCAAATTTGCGACTTTCCTGAACGACTTGGAGTCGTTGAGAGACCTTATAAAGGACCTGCATGATGCATGCATTGAGCTCTGGCAGCTCCGAGGGGCTTGGGGAACTGCTTGGAGCAACAAGCGACCATAGGGCGACTCACCCTCCCCTGATGGTGCGTCGTGTATAGGGCATAGTTTTAAAAACCGGTGGAAAAAACCGGTTACCGGCCTAACCGGCCGGTTGGAAGCCTAGCCGGTCCGAACCGGCCCTTCTAACCCGGTTTAGACCCCCTCGTGCCCAAAAAAAGGCCCTAACCGGTAAAAACTGGCCGGTTTAGGGCGGAATCGGCCGGTTTATGGACAGGCCGCCGGTTAAAGCAAAAAAGCGCAGCGGTTTTGGAAATGAGGGCGGTTTAGGGGTTTTGGGGGTGAGGGAAAGGTATTTTCCCTCCAAAAACACCCTCACACTTGCTATAAGACACCCCTCTCACTCTCATTTGTCTCACACAACTGATTTGGAGTGTTTGTGAGTGTTTGTGAGTTTGTTTGTGAGCTTGGAGAGTGTGGAGTTTTTGCTGAAGTAGTCATCTTGGAGTTGGAGTTGGAGCTATTTTGGAGATAGTGTGTAGCTGTCAGTGGAGTTGCCATCATCAAGAGGAGGCTAAGGGAGCTACTTTGCATTTCCAGGTAAGGATTTGCACTTGATAATTCCTCATTTGAGTCTGCTGTCCATGAATTATTTTTTTTGTGCTATAAACTTCTCACTTCAATGATCTATCATCTATGCTAAGCCTATGAACTCTCTAGCTCTATGCTATCAAATTTTGTAGCTTGCATGTGCATTTTTTTCCTACATTTATCATTGGTTTTCCATGTTCCTTAGCTGCAATTTTTTTTTTAAATGGCAGATTTATTTGCAAATTGTTATTATTTCAAGCAAACATGGCTCCAAAAGGAAAGGACAGTGCATGGGTTCATTGTGATGTAATTGAGGGAAAAATGATATGCAAATTATGCCATAAATCTATTGGAGGTGGGGGTATTCTTAGGTTGAAACAACACTTGGCTGGGGTAAGAGGCCAAGTAAAGCCATGTGATGCACCAAAAGAACTGTTAGGTCCTATTAGGGCAGAATACATTGCCAAGCTTGAAAAATTTTATGAGGAGAAGGCTAGGGAGAAGGCCATCCAAGATGAAATTGCAAGGAAGAGGGAATTAATGGAAACCATGAATGTTTTGAAACAGAGTGGGTATGATGATTATGAGATTCAAGACTCCACTTCTATCCCTTCCACCAATGACCCCTTTCACTATGTTCATCCTTCTGTTGGAGTTGGCCAACCATCAAAAGGAACAAAGAGACCAAACATCCAAAGTTATTTCTCATCTTCTGCCACCATTGCCTCTTCTAAATCTAATCCCACTTCCTCCCAGCCAAGTTCTCAACCCACTTTGGATCAGCATTGGAAAAAACAATGCAAAGAAACTTCTCACCAATACATTGCTAGATGGTGGTATGATTCAGATATCCCATTTAATGCTGCTCGCTCACCTTATTACCAAGCTATGTGGGACTCTGTTATAGCTGCAGGAAAGGGCTTCAAAGGCCCTAGTATGCATGACTTGAGGGGAGCTCTTTTGCAAAAAGAGATATCTTCCATTGATGAGTATTTGGTTGAGTTTAAAGAGTCATGGGTCAAAACAGGTTGTTCCATTATGTCAGATGGATGGACCGATGGAAAGAACCGCATTATCATTAATTTCCTTGTTTCTTGCCCTCAAGGAACCATGTTTTTGAAATCAGTTGATGCATCTGATAGGGTAAAGGATGCAAGCCTTCTATTTGAGCTTTTGGATAACATTATTCAGGAAGTTGGGGAGCAGCATGTTGTGTAGGTCATCACTGATAATGCCTCAAACTATGTTCTTGCTGGAAAGATGCTTGAGGCCAAATATAAGACCATATTTTGGACTCCATGTGCTGCACATTGCATAGACCTCATGCTTGAGGATATAGGCAAGGTGGAGTGGGTAAAAAACACTGTAGAGCATGCCAAGTGCATTACAAAATACATTTACAACCACTCATGGGTATTGAGCCTAATGAGGAAACACACTGGAGGCAAAGAGCTTGTTAGGCCTGCAATTACGAGATTTGCAACTCACTTCCTCACGTTGCAATGTCTCAATGGTCAACATAGAAACTTGCAGAAAATGTTTTCCTCTGATGAATGGTCTGAATCTCGGTGGGCTCGTAGACCAGATGGAAAAGACACCAAAAAGAAAGTGTTAGACACTTATTTTTGGAAAAGGTCTGTAGAGCTTGTGAAAATTACCGAGCCCCTTGTTAAGGTGCTAAGGTTGGTGGATGGGGAAAGATTGGCCATGGGCTACATTTATGAAGCTATGGATCAGGCAAAGGAGCAGATACGGGCAGCTTACAATGACAGGTTAGCTAAATATGGCCGTATATGGGAGATCATTGATAACAGATGGAACAATCAACTCCATCGTCCTATACATGCAGCCGGGTATTTTTTGAACCCAAGGTATCACTATAAAAATCGGCTAGGAGATCAGCATGATGGGGAGGTCAGAGCTGGATTGATTGATTGCTTGGAGCGCATGGTCCCTAACCATGTAGACCAGTTGGATATACATAGACAGCTTACTATTTTCAATCAAGCAAGTGGTACTTTTGGCAAAAACTTGGCAAAGATGGCAAGAGATGTGGACCAACCAGGTAAGCAATTCCAATTTCCATTTTGTTTTTCATTTCAAGTTAAAATTGTTTACGTTCTTTACAATTCAAATTATAAACTAAGTTACTAATTATTGTCTTTTTCTTTGCAGCACATTGGTGGGAGTCATTTGGTGGCCAGTGTCCTCAATTGCAAAGGTTTGCAATTAGAGTCCTCAGTCAAACTTGCAGTGCTTCAGGTTGTGAGCGCAATTGGTCTGTTTTTGAGCGCATACACACGAAGAAGAGAAACCGTTTGGAACAAAAACGGTTAAATGATCTTGTTTTTGTGCAATACAACCTTCGACTGAGGAGGAACCAAATGATGAGCAAATCACCTGATCTAGATCCCATTGTGTTGGACGATATTGATCCAACATCAGAATGGGTGGAGGAGACTGAAGATCCTGTGTTTGAGGCTGATTTTGATATCGACATGGCTTTAGCGGAGGATGAGGCAGATTATGTGGCGGCATCAGAACCAGGATCAGTAGCGGCATCAAGGAAAGGCAAGGAACCAATGGAAGGCACTAGTCGTGCAGGTCGACAGACTCGTGCTTCCATTAGGTCCACTTCTATTGTCATTGGTGGCATTGATACTGATGTTGCAGATGAGGCAGAGGCATCCTCAGACTCTGAACCAGATGATGTCTATGTAGCTCCTGATGATGATCATGTGTCTAGTAGTGGTGATGGACTTGATGATTGATCATGTGTACACTGTAGACTTGTAGTAGGCCAATGGCCTCATAGCTTGCAGCATTGTTTTTGGACTTTATAGGCCATTTAGAGCCTCATTTCTTATGTATTTTGCTATTTTGTCGATGATATGTATTGCACTCGGTGCCATTTTGATATATTCACCTTTGCATGGTATATAAATGAGCAAACTTTGCATATTTTGTCTCTATTGGCTTGGAATCATGGTTTTACATCTTAAAAATAGTTTTGTTTCATTAAAAATTAATTATTTAATGTATTTTTTAAAAACCGGTTCGTTTAGACCAAACCAGTCCCGGTTAGACCGGTTCCGGTCGGTAAACCGGTTCATTAGGTGGACCGGTTCGGTCACCGGTTCCGGTTTTAAAAACACTGGTATAGGGTGAATGGCTCAGCCTTCCCCTGCGATACCACGAGGCGACTTAATGACAAGATGACTGGGTCTCCTGTCGAGGCATCCTACCCATGGAGTCTGGGACTCATGGGAAGTACCTCTCATCTGGCCAATGATCAGGGAAATGGGGTTAGGGACCATAGTAGTACTATCGATGGACGCATCGTTGTATCTACCATACTCCCTATGCTAGGATGTCCTCCATTGATCTGGGATCAATGAAACTGATTTAAGATCAGTATGAGTGGTTTGAGACGCTCTCTTGTGATATTGATCTGGGATCAATAAAACTGACTTTAGGCCAGTAGAGAATGGTATGAGACATTCTCAAACAATTCTTCTTCTTCATGGTTCAGCAGAGCAGTGCAGGGCACTGATGGCAGAGATAGTACAGTCAGACATATGGATCAGCGGATGGAGTTCTCCCTAGTTGAGAGGGAATGTTAAAATTGGCAACTAGGGCCAAACTCCATGTGGGTCATCTTATTTATGGCAGCTGATATTTTTCTTGGATCCCTCTAATTGAGAGGTGTAGGATTGATCTAAAGATCATCCAATTCATAAAAGTATTCATGGAGTTATGAATTTATTTGTGTTATAAGACAATTCGTCAAAGTCGGCCAGCAACCAAATAAACCCCACATGTGCTCAACGTTTCAGTATAAAAGGAGATGACTTGAGAGTCATTTCTCACACACACTTCTATCTTGATTTCTCTCCACTTGTCTTGGGTTTTAGTGGAAGCCCTAGACGTTGGAGGAAAAGATGTTGCCCTAGACGCAGATACAAGGCAGCCCTAGACGCAGATGGAAGGAAGCCCTAACACTATCCTAAGGCAGCCCTAACCTATGCTATCTCGAGGGTAACCTAGCCACATTCAAGATAAGGATATCGTTGCCCTAATAGGTCCTAGCCGCAGCAAAGTCATGGGTCTTTTGGAGGACTGAGCTGCTATTAGGAGGGCTTAGGAGCTGGGCTAGAAGGCAGCAATCCAAGGCCTACTTCAGCGAAGAAGAAGGGACATTAAGGTCACCCTTGTGACCACTTGAAAGGCAGCAAGGTCCGTGTGAAAGCCACAGGCCTGTAAGTATTGTTTTGATGGTCAAAACAACCCTCTACATGGAGTTGTAGTTGTCTCCTCAACCAGCGAGGTCACCTACCTTGTAAAGAAAGGGAGGCCGCATAATTCAAGGTAAGTTATGGGTTGATCGTTGCACTGTTTTAGGTTACAAGAGGGCGCCCTAACCAGTGATCGAATTTTGTCCATGAACAGCAGTACAAAGATGTTGGATTCTGCCACATAAGAGCTGCAATGTCACTAACAAATAGGACAATGGGACAGCAGCATGTTGGGACGGCAACTTTGATAGGACAGCCCAATGACATTGGACAGCTATGACAATTGTGCAGCAACGGCACAAGTGGGACAGCTGCTAACTAGTGCAACAAAGTAAATAGGACAGCAAGGTACATAGTGTTGTATAGATAAATGGGACAGCTGTGACATAGCAGCAAAGGTACGTGGGACAGCAGCAAGCATGGTGAAGCATGGACAGCGTGGCAAGCATGGTGGAGTATGGCAAGCATGGACAACATGGATCGCAGTGGCAAGCATGGTGTTGCAAGCACATGAGACATGTTGTATTACAACATGGTTATGATACATGGGACAGCAGTGCAGCATGAGGTGCAGCAATATGATGTGTACAGCATGGTCATGAGGTCTAGCATTGTGATGATGGGTGCAGCATGGTGCAGCACAGTGAGGTGCAGCATGATGACGGGATGCAGCAAAATGATCGGTGAAGGAGTCACCTTGGAGAATCAGTTGAAGCAGCTTGTCTTCAACTGATCTCATGTATCATCTTCTTAGAGATGATCTATGCTCTTATCTAGATAAGTCAAAGTGTTGACTTCTGTTGTAAATGTACTACCTCTCTCTCTCTTTCTACTGAACTATTGAAGAACATAAAAGAAGAATTGATCAAGGGTTTCACCACATCTTGTGTCCTATTGTCTTGGCTTGTCTTCTGCGATTTATGTTTATGTTCTATCTGCAGTTTATTTTAATGTTGATGTGATTGCTAATCTGGAAAACATATTGAGCTAACTATGAAAATTGAAATAAATTGCTCTAATCATAGAACATACCTAAAATTAACATCTCCTCATAGTCAACTCCCTCTAACTGTGAGAACCCTCTCACCACAAATCGAGCCTTGAACTTCTCAATGATGCTATCTGCAACATGCTTTATCTTGTAGAGCCATCTGGAAGTAATAACTGATTTACCTTCAGGCCTCAGCACTACCTCCCAAACATCGTTCTTCATAATAGAAGAATACCCCTCCATCATGGCCTCTCTCCAGACCTGCTGGCAAGCTACCTCTTCATAACTAGAAGGCTTAGAGTCAACAATGCTTGTTACCAATGCCATGTAACTACAAAACCGCTCAGGTCGTTTACTCTCTCTAACCTGTCTCTTTGGCCCAACAACTGATGTGGCCTCGTGCAAGGTATCTTGAAGCCACTTGGGCTGCCTCTTCCCTGAGCATACTTTTCCCACCGGAGTGAAGGAATTCCCATCATCATCAGAAGCCTGAACTCCTGAAGGCCTACCAACTGACCTCATGCCTGAATTTGTGCCTATAAATGTTGATGTACTGTGCAAACTGTCCATTAGAGGACTACCCTGTGAACTGCTCTGCGGACTGCCCTACATGCTCCCCGAAGAACCACCCACCTGACTCTGAGAGCCACTGCTTACTAATGGACCTGACACTGTAATCGATGTACCCTTTGATCCCTGACCACCGGATCGGTATGATTGACTCAACTTCTCCTGAGGGTCTGGTGACTCTGGATACTCTAACTCCAGTGACCTCCTGAAAGCTCTCTCCTCCTCGAACTTCACATCCCGCCTGACAACCACTTTCCTCTGCATAGGAATATAAATCCGATAAGCTTTCGAGGTCTCGCTATAACCCACAAAGATGCCCTTGTCTACAGTGGGCTCTAGCTTGGTCTTGTTCTCCTTGGGGACATAGGAATATATAAGGCATCCAAAGATACAAAAGTGCCCAACATCAGGCTTCTTCCCAGAAAAAGCCTCCTCCGGAGTTACATTCCCCAAGGCACGATGTGGACTCCTGTTCTGCAAGTACACAGCAGTGTTGCAGGCCTCTGCCCACAAAAATAAAGATAACCCCTGCAATGGATCTGTTCTCTCTCTCTACAACCCCAATCTACTAGGGGTAGTAAGGAACTGTGAACTCCCTCCTAATCCTTGCCTCAACACAAAAATCAACAAACTCACCAAGGGTATACTCCCCTCCATTGTCCAACCTGAGGACCATGATCTTCCTACTTGTCTGAGTCTCCACAAGAGCTTTGAACTCTTGAAACTGCTTGAAGACTTCACTCTTGGTCTTCAAGAAATAAATCTAGGTCTTCCTGGAGTGGTCATCAATGAATAAAACATAGTACTCATAGCCACTCAAGGATACATGAGACATCCGACCACTCACATCGGTATGAATCAAGTCAAGGATCCCAGTTGCTCTGTTGTCACTACTGGGAAAAGGGGATCTGGCAAACTTCCCCATAGCACATCCTCTGCATACATCAAGGTGATTAGAACTGAAATTTGGCACACCAGTGGTGATCTCCCGCAATGTGCTCAAGGCCCCATGATACATGTGCCCCATCCTGCGGTGCCAAATCTCACACAACTCTGAACTGCTAGATCTGTTGTCGGTCTTGTCTCGGGTGCTGCTACTCAATGCCATCAGGGGCTGGAATGAGAACTTGTACACCTTGGCATGGTGCACACCAATCTCTCTAGCTGAAGAAGCTGGAGTTCCCCTAGGATATATAAGCACCTGCCCTCTCCTGAACAACACATCATACCCTTTGTCCTCAAGTGCTGAGACGGATATCAGGTTCTTCATTCCAGGCACATATAGAACATCTGACACTTTCAAGGGAGGTTTGGGTCCCCTATCAAATGTCAATGTCCCCACACCGAATACTCTAACAATGTTTTCATCACCAAGTACTACCTCCATATCAGTATCACCGTCTAAAAGCTCTGAGAAGTACTCTCTGACTCCTGTCATGTGGCAGGAAACGCCACTGTCAACATACCAAACGCTAGAAGATGCTCTGCTAGTAGCGGGGAATGCACACTCCCTCTGAACGTGTATGGCAGGTGATCCTGCACTAGTGGCCTCACAAGCTATGAACCCAAACTCCCGATCAAAGCTCTCTAAAAATCTCTCTATCTCTGCAGAAGCTGCCATGGGTTTGCCTTTCCCTTTCTTGTTCTTCTTCTCTAGACACACAACAGCATAGTGTCCCAACATTTGACTTTGGAATAGTCCTCCTTGTTCTGTTGCTTGCCTTTACCTTTGCCTTTGCCTCCACTATTGGAAGCTTGCTTCTTTACTCTGCCCTTCTTGCCTCTTGCTAACAATGCCACATTGTCATCCTCCTCCACTTGTTTCGCTGCCCCAAGATGGTTCTTTCTGATCTCATTCTGAATGCAATCATCCCACAACCTCTCCCAATCGGGAAGGTTTTCCCGTGCAACAATCCTATTCACAAAATTCTCCCAAGTCTTGGGAAGACCATTCAAAGCAATCCTCACCAACTCAGTGGATGCAATGATCTCACCTACGGCTGCCAACTCATCTCTTGCTGAAGTGATCTTTGTGAGGTATGTTGTAGCACTGTCAGTCTTAGCCATTCTAATGGCCTTCAGTTTCTCCTTTAGGACCATTTTTCTATTTTCATTTGAGCTCTGGTAAAGACTAGTCAAGGTTGTCCACATCTCATGTGCATAAGTCTTTCCTCTCACATGAGGAATGACATGGGCTTCGATTCCTTCCAGAATCAATCTTTTTGCCTTAGCATTATTTTTGTTAAACTCTGCCAACTATACAGGGTCAGCAGGTACTACTACTAGGTTCTGTGTGGTAATTACCATAATGTCGTAAACTTCTGCTTCCTCAAAGATGCTCTAGATTTTCTCCTTCCATGCACTATAGCTGTTCTACCCATCCAATCTGTCTTCCACTCTCAAACCCAAAAACATGTTTCACTGTCCTACCAAACTGAAATTTTCAAATCTGTGGTAAAGGTTTCTGTTTTCTGTGTAAAAATCAGCTTGCTGTAATTTTCACTTTGTTGTCCCAAACTGCACTTTTCAGCCAACCAAGCTCTGATACCATGAAGAAATTTCAACCCCCACTCTAGTTATCAGTTTTCCTTATCACTCCATGCATTTAGTTTTAAATCCAAGCATGATAAAAATTCTAAAATCTGGAAATGACAATATTTTCTGAAAACACAAATTTAGAAATTTCACAACTGCTGAAATTGCAGAAATAAAACACAGCAAAATTATGACAACCACACAGAAAATAACACAGTGATTTTTGGTCAATGTGACCTTGGAAAATCCCCCTACAACTCTTGGGGAAAACCAGTTTGAGAGCTCTTCTTTATTTCTGAAAATTCTTTTACAGAGAAACTGAAATACATAGTAAAAATTCCAGCGACCACAAATTACAACTTATCTCGATTTTCGTGGTTGAACTCCACCTCGAAAATCGTGCCAATCAGCGAACAACCAAAAACATAAATTTTACAACAATAAAACAGCATTAAATGCAGTACGGCCTGCCTCGAAAAATGTGCCCAAAACTTGTTGTACGACCTGTACAAACCATATGGATTTCAGCAATACGGCTGCCTCGAAATTTGTGCTCAAATCTACCTCGAAATTTTTGCCCTTGTTGTTGTCCCTCTTCCTCGATTTCTGTGCTGCCCTCTTCCTCAATATTTGTGCCTTTTTCCTGTTGTACGATTTTGCCTTAGGATGCTTGCCAATAACATTTGCTTAAATGTCTTCTTGTTGCTCTCCTTCACTTCCTCACTACTCAAAAATTTTCTCCTTGCTCTCTCTTCTCTCTCTCAAATGCTTATGAAAGAATGAATTGATTTTTTCCTCTTTTCTTCTCCTCTCCTTTTATTCTTTAAATGACATTTTGGGTTACCCTAAGATCTAATGGCTGAGATTCATTTAGATCTAGGGATGAAAATAAATGTGCATTTAATTTTCACTTTCTATTTTTTAACTCACCCACTTAAATAAAGACCCACTTAGCCTTTTATTTCCATAGTCACTTTTTCACTTTCTAATTCTTCATTGACTTTAATAAAATCACCTTTAAATTAGAATGTAACTTTACCACTTATAAAGTCACTTTTAAATTAGAATGTAACTTTACCACTTCTAAAGTCACTTTTAAATTAAATTGACTTTACCACTTATAAAGTCACTTTAGGAGAAAAGTAAAAAATAAATTTGGACACTTTTCCCTAGGCCAAAGATCAAAGCCTTAGGCAACCACTAGTCCTCTAGTACCCAAATTTTAACATCCTTTAGTGATCTTCCAGGTTTTATATGTAAAAGTAGTTACACAACCTTCACTTCCCAACTACCTTGTTGAAATTAGATTTTTCTTCAGATCTGGAACATGTCTTTTCTCTTTTAATAGCCATTGGTTTCCATTCTACTGTTTTATGGAAACTTTACCCATTCCAATGATTTTACAGGGTTTATCATCATCCAAACGAACTTGTCCAAAATCTCCTTGAACATAATCATGAAAATGTTTCCTATCAGGGGTGGCATGGAATGAGGCTCCTGAATCTACCACCCAGGCATCAATAATATTTTCTAAAGAAAGAAACAAAGCATCTTGCAACACATCACCTATCACATTCGGTTCATGATTGTTTTTTTGTTGCGCGTCTCCTTATTTTCCCTTCCTAGACTTACAATCTTTCATCAGGTTTCAATTATTCCCGCATTTTCAGCACACTATCCCTGATCTAGACTTGGATCTGTCTTTCCTTGACTTACTACGAAATCCTGGGCTCTTTCCTCTTTCCATTTTTCTTCCCCTAGTCTTTGCAGTCAAAGCATTACCTGATGTCTCACCAGAGCTTTTCTGTCGCATTTCCCTGCTAAGAATTGTACAAATTTACAGGGTAAGTTCCTCAGACAGAACACCAAAGGACACCGCTCACAAACGGATCACATATCAATACACCAGTATTGTTGACGTAGTTGAAACCCTCAAAGAGGGAAACAGTCCACGGCTTGACCCAACGCGGCCACTTCAGACAATTTATTAATAAAAGAATGAAAATTTACATAAGCTTCTCTCATGAATGGTTACCCTACAAATGACCCTCCATGCTTTTTAAATAGAGATCATGGACCAATCGGGTGTTAAGCCACGGATCAAGTGTCGGTAATACCGAGGAGTGAATAAACCGTCAGATTGCAAGTTACAAAAGTACATAGTAAAAAAACACACTTTACCTAACTCTACACTAGACCAAGTTATACTTAACTATTTCCTATTTGTCAGAATATCCTAACATCCCCCCTTAAGAACAACTTGGGATAGGATTGAAGGATGTACAAATATGACACAATAGGAGAAGGAAGGAGGCATTAGAGCCTGTCCCCCCCTAGTAACAACTTCCTGAACTCCAACCATAAATCGAATTTTAGTAAACTTCGCCTCTGTGAGAGCCTTTGTAAAGATGTCTGCAACTTGATCATCTGTTGAACAATATTGCACTTCAAGAACATGGTCGTGAATGAGCTTTCTGATGAAATGCATGTGCAGTTCAAAGTGTTTGCTGCACTAATGTTGGATTGGATCTTTGCATAGTTGAATGGCACTTTGATTATCACACCAAAGTGTAGTCGGATGTTGCTGTTGAAAGCCAAACTCTGACAGGATCTGACGAAGCCACAGGGCTTCCTTACAAGCTTCTATGGCACCACGATACTCTGCTTCCGCTGAAGAAAGAGAAATGGCACTTTGTTTCTTGCAAGCCCATGTAATAGGTCCTAAACCAAGAGTGAACACATAACCTGCAGTAGACTTCCGATCATCAGGGTCACTAGCCCAATCAGAATCAGTGAAACCAACCAATAGAGGAGATGCTTCTGCACTGTAATGAATCCTAAACTGAACTGTACCTCGAACATAACGAAGTATTCTTTTAGTTGCTTTCCAATGACTTTCATGTGGGTTTTGCATAAACCGAGCAATAAGGCCAACAGCAAAGGAAAGGTCAGGACGAGTATGGGTCAGATACAAAAGTTTTCCTACAAGTTGATGGTATAAGGTAGCATCAACTTCAGGGGAAGTACAAGTGACTGAAAGTTTGGCTCCAGACTGAAAGGGAGAAGGGGCTGGCTTACAGTTTTCCATGTGAAAATGGCGTAGAAGATCACAGTCATACTTGGACTGGGAAAGGGAAATACCTTCCTTGGATTGCAAGACTTGAAGACCAAGAAAATAATGCAAGTGTCTTAAGTCTGTCATTTCAAACTTCTTTTTAAGGCTGGACTTCACATGGTTTATAAGGTTGGGATCACTACCAGTAAGGATAAGATCATCAACATAAAGAACAAGAATGATAAAAGACTTGCCCACTTTCTTGGTGTAGACAGTATTGTCAAAATGACACCTAGAAAAGCCAATTTCTAAAAGAAAGTTATCCATTTTGGCATACAAAGCCCGAGGAGCTTGCTTGAGACCATAAAGGGATTTCTTAAGCCAACATACAAGGCTGGAGTTTGTTTGTATAAAGTCAGTAGGTTGTTCCATATAGATTTCTTCATGCAAGTCCCCATGCAAGAAGGCAGACTTAACATCCATCTGATGGACTTCCCATTTGAAAGAGGCAGCAAGGGAAAGAACAAGGCGGATAGAGTTCATTTTGGCAACAGGGGAGAAGGTTTTAGTATAGTCAATGCCTTCAACTTGTGAAAAACTCTTAGCAACAAAAAGAGCTTTATGTTTATCAACTTTTCCATCTGGTCCATACTTGGTTCTGTAAACCCATTTGCACCTACTAAGTTTTCGTCCCTTTGGTAGAGGAACAAGATCCCATGTATCATTTGCCAATAATGAACAATATTCTTCATTCATAGCTGCGTCCCAATCTGGATGGCCTGAAGCTTCTACAAAGGTGTCAGGATCATAATTCGCTGAAGCTTGAGCCAGTAAAGAAGAGGCTCTATCGAACTGAGAACGTGTACGTCGTTGATCTGTAAGATCACCGGCAAGAGCGCCAGTTGCATCCCGAGTAGCACGGACCCATTTTGGACGCTGAGGAGTTGAAGGAGGATCCTGAGAAGGTGGGGGAGGATTGTCATCCTCGCTTTCATCATCTAAAGAAGAAATATTTTCAAAAGTAGAAGCGATAGAGAGAGGTGGCACATCCGCCGAACTAGGCTCGTAGGCCGATATATTTTCAGCAAACTTTACATCTCTTCTAATGATAATATCCTTTGACATCTTCAGAATATCCAACAAAAATACATTTTTCACTCTTAGGTTCTAAATCTTTATGTTTCTCATCTGGAATATGGGCCCATGCTTCACTTCCAAAAACACGAAAGTGACTTACATCTGGTTTAATTGAGCCCCATGCTTCTTCTGGAGTGATATTCTTTAAAACCTTAGTAGGAGTGTCATTTATTATGTAATTTGCTCAGTTAATTGTTTTTGCCCAAAAATTAAGACTAAGTCCTTTAGATTGAAGCATACAATTAGCCATTTCCTTTAAGGTGCGATTCTTCCTTTCAGCTACACCATTTTGTTGTGGAGTATATGGAACAATATGTTGCATTTGAATTCAATTCTCAATGCAAAAGTTGAAGAATTTGTTGTTAACATATTCTCCGCCATTATCAGATCTTAGCTTAAGAATTTGATGTCCAGATTGTTTTTCAACAAAGGCCTTAAAGGCCAAGAACATGTTAAATACTTCACTCTTGAGTTTTAAAAAGTATACCCAAGTGTGTCTGGAGAAATCATCAATGAAAGTTCAGAAATACTTGTAGCTAGAGAATGAAACAACTGGAAGTGGACCACATAAATCACTATGCACAAGCTGTAAAGGGGCTGAGGTGTGCTAAGAGGCACATTTTTCAAAACTATCCCGATGATGTTTTTCGAGTACACATCCGGAACAAACACCATCTCTACAAGATACCATTGGAAGACCTGTCACCATATTTTCTTTACGTAGATTCTGAAGGAAGCAATAGTTTAAGTTGCCAAATCGCTCATGCCAAAGTTTGCTCACTTCATCATTGTGAGCAACAAATACCGAGGGAAGATTTGATGACCCAAAGTTGTTAAACTTATACAACCTTGTAGAATCATCAGCAATGCTAGTAGCTAAAATCTGTCTAAAATCTCTTAGGTCCTTAATTACAACATCGTGAGTTGAAAATTCAACGATTTTATCTTCACCTGAATGAGTTATCTAATATATAGATAGAAGGTTGCAAGATAAGGTTGGAACACAATACATCATTAAATTGACCATTGTCTATATGAACAGTTCCAGTCCCTACAACACTAAGAGATCTATCATCACCAACATATATATTTTTGGTGTTACAATCATTTAAAGAAGAAAACATGGCTTTGTTTTTGGCCATGTGATAAGAAGCTCCAGAATCAATGAGCTACTCATGAGAATTAGAAGAAGAAGATACATTTAGTGCATATCCAGACCAAGATGTTTGACAACCACATGCAAAAAGTGCTATTCCTGAAGATGAAGTTGAAGAGTGCCCCAAATGGATGTTATGCTTCTTCATTGTTGCTTCCAAGGCTTCCATCTTCTTAAAGCATTTGGATTCTAAGTGGCCATCTCGATTACAAAAGTGGCAATGTCTATCAGTCTTCTTCCCTTTGTTTTTATTTTCCTTATCATTTTGTTGAAATGAATTTTCATTTTGAGACTGAAATTGCTTAGGACCCTTGTTTGGTTTAGGACCATTCTTTTTAGGATACAGCTTCTTAAGATTCTTTGAATTTGGTTGCTGCTGGGCCACTAAGGCTTTCTTAGAAGAATTTCCAAGATTAAGAAGACCAAGGTGTAAGAGTTTTTCTTGTTCTCTTACTAAAGAATCACAAAAGGAATCAAAGGAAGGGGACTTGTAGTCTTGTCCTTAAGAAATGAAGGCTTCTCTTGTAGAATGGAAGGTGGAAACAAACACAGAGTAGGTTGGTACCAACTTAGTAAGAATGGAATAGATAAGGTTACCATCTTCTTTCTTAACCTTAACACCTTCCAAGAGAAGTCTAAGGGTCTTGAACTTGAACTAAAAATCTTCAATGGAAGAAAAATTATTGGGGTCCAATGTAAGCAACTCATTTTCGAGTTGATAGGCTCTAAGTTCATTTTTAATTCCAAAAAATTTAGTGATCTGTTTCATTGCTTCATTAGGAGTATCAAGTTCTGCAATATGGAATCTAAGGTCTGGAGAAATAGACATCCCTATCAACCCACGTGCTTGATCTTGCCTATTTTCCCATTTGGTTGCCTTATCTTCATCTTTCGGTTTGTTTTCTTGGCCTAAGGCTATTCTGTAAAGACCTTTACTTTTAAGTAAATCCACAATGTAGGACCACCATTGGAAGTAGTTGGTGTTGTCAAGAATAACTTGACATGGTCTTTCCATTTTAACAGAAATTGAAGCTGTAGATGCTGAAAACAAGTGTTCCAATGGAAAGATCTCGAAAAAATAGGTTGATTCAAAAAAAAACGGCTTCTAATGAAGAAGTTATGGCTTTTTGAAAAAAAGTTGTTGAAGATGCCGACGAAGTGCGGGAATGTGCGGAAATGAATGATAATGTTATATTTAAAAATAAAAATAAATCTACCCCCTTTCCAAACTTAATCTATTTAGCTCAACAAAAAGAAAGACTTGAACTCAGGACCTTTATTCTCATAAAGTAGCTTTGAACCAAGTGAGCTAGATTAAAAGGTTAGTAATTTTTGGAAAAGAGGAAAGGGGGGGGGGGGGTTTTTTTTTTAGTCACTGAAGCTTTGGGGTGCGTGCTTACTTGAGAAAGCTCTTTTTTGCCTGCAAAACAAAAAACACAAAACCCAACACGGACATACAAACAAAAACAAACCTTATGGCTTGAAGTTAGCTTTAGCCGGAAATTAAATATTTTCCTCAATGTTTCTGATTTTCCGAGATCACACCAAAGCGCGGCAGAAAATAGCATACGCATGAGAAAAATCCGTCCTTTCTGTTTCTGATTTGCCCAGATCGCACAGAGTCGCAGGGCAAAGAGCATACACAGAAATGAAAGGTATAGATCCAGTAATTAAAAAAACAAAGAGCTAAATAAACCGAAATAAACAGAGAGAAAATAACTAAAAACTGCAAATAAACACTGTATACCTCCAGATCTTAAAAATGACGTAGCTAGGGCTACCGGAAACCTTTTCGCGTGAAACAAAAGGGTTTCCTCACTGGAACAGATGATCCTAACACAATAGAACAGTCATCTCGGCCCGAAAGCAGTCAGAAACAGTAGAAACGACAGTCGAATGCAGTTCTACCGGCTTCATATTTGGATCACCAACGGATGTGGCCCTCAACTTGGCTCTGATACCATGTACGAATTTACAGGGTAAGTTCCTCAGACAGAATACCAAAGGACACCGCTCACAAACATATCACAAATCAATACACCAGTATTGTTGACATGGTTAAAACCCTCAAAGAGGGAAACAGTCCACGGCCTGAGCCAACGCGGCCACTTCAAACAATTTATTAATAAAAGAACGAAAATTTACATAAGCTTCTCTCATGAACGGTTACCCTACAAATGACCCTCCATGCTCTTTAAATAGAGATTATGGACCAATTAGGTGTTAAGCCACGGATCAAGTGTCGGTAATACTGAGGAGAAAATGAACCGTCAGATCACTACATATCGTGACCATCGGATTGTAAGTTACAAAAGTACATAGTAAAGAAACACACTTTACCTAACTCTACACTAGACCAAGTTATACTTAACTATTCCCTATGTGTCGGAATATCCTAACGAGAATTGCACCGACAACATCATCAAACTTTGAAGTACTAGATCCAGAGACGGAATTACTAATGGCCATAACTAAACCCTTCCAACTTTCTGGCAATGAGCACAGAAATAACAAAGTCCTAACTTCATCATCAAAAGTTACCCTACAGAAATTAACTGACTGGTAACTGTATTAAATTCATTTAAATAATTAAAAATAGATCCACCTTCCGACATCTTCATATTAAATAAACGCTTCATAAGAAATACTTTATTTGAGGCCGAGGGTGTTTCATATAATTTGGCCAATGCCGACATTAAACCCTTTGTTGTCGTTTCTTTTGAAATATTAAAAGGCTACCAACGCTGCTAGGCACAGTCGTATTGTTCCAAGTGTCTTTCGATCGAGAATATCCCATTCTGTCTTTCATACTCGTCGGCTTCTTTGTCTTTCCACTCAATGGTAGATATAGATCTTTCTGATACAAATAGTCTTCCATCTACATCTTCCACAACTAGTAGTTTTGGGCGTTAAATTTTTCGACCCTAAACCTACCATCTTTTGCCATTGCTCCCACTCGAACCAGGAACCCTTATCTCCTGCGAGTTTATTAGCCAAATAGCCCTTCGGCTCCGATACCAGTGGTTAGAAAATTATATATTACAGAACAATGAAACACGTAAAATATTGCAGAAATATAAACACAGAAAACGCATAAAACAAGAGAGACATAGATGTACGTTGTTCACCCAATTTGCGCTACGTCCACAGAGAAACAATCAGTCCTTCCTTTTATATTATCCAACAAAATGAAGAGATACAACCTACAGCCGATCCACTGTAATTTCCTCTTCGCTCTCACACAGTCTCCTCTGTTTTTCTTGCTCATAATACACATATCTCTAGCCGCAACACAATTTCCTCATATATAGTGAGGGATTGCTTTCTAGGGAAAAAACCCTAAATTAAACATAACTTCTACCGTCAGATCATCCGCCTAATGAACGGCCCAGATTGACTATGAAATTACAATATTTTACAAGGCAATTTTACATCTATTTTTAGCTTCAGGGGTGCTGCCCCCGAACCCCCGCTAGGGGGGCTCATAAAATCATCGTCACTCCCCCTTGACGGCGATTAAACGACAAGCGAAGTTGCCTCCCCGTTACGAACTGAGGTCCAACGCAGTGATACCTTTGAATAAAGAAAATAATCAAGCTCCACACCCAATAGTACTTAGTCTCTCAACATCTAATAATACTCAAGAACACATCCTAGTAGGCTCATATGATCATAGCAAAGGTTTAAGACAATACAAGGAGGTTGTGTAACTTCTTGACAAACTTTTTCACAAACAATTCTGTCCAAAACATCTTACTGTTGAAGATTAGAAACGTGCTTAGATTTGTTTGAACCTTAGCCATACATCACATCCAATTATCAATGTTGATATTATACTAGGTGTCTAGTGGCTGGAAATTCTTGGCGTTTTCAAAAAGATTTTCTTATTGTCTTTCAGTCTGCCTGTTGTCACAATAGATTCCAATATTAACACCTTCAGAAGGTAACCCTTCTTCTTCAGCAAACAGATGAGACATGAATCCAGAACTTCATTTACAAGGCCTTACAACAGCGTACTTGATCAACAAACTATGTTATGCACAGTTGTAAACAAAATCCAATCTGTTAGACATCATCGCCTTGCGCTAAGGCTACCTTGATTTTCATGAGGCTTCAATACCGTTGGAACGTGAGCGATGAACAACTTTATGAACAGGACCTCTATCAATATATAAGAGTAACTCTAATCTTACTGCAATGCGCCCACAGACCACTCCTTTAGCCAATCAGTCAACACATCTTGCCATTGCAGCAGCACTCACTGCCACAGGAGTACATTGTTTCAAGTCTAATCACACTTCAAGTTACACATGGAATATGAGTGACCAAAAAAATTAACATCCCAAAATATGCATGCCAGCGTAACTGCAAGTGCTCTGCCAAGTGCAGTGAACATAGGTTATTCCTTGAATTTGTCAACAACTGTTGGAAGTCACGTGTCAGAGTCTATTATTTTAGCTCGTATATATTGAAGCCCGTCATATTCCTTAGCATGTCGTTGTATTGTCAATTCCAGCGTACCCAAGATCTGAGTTTTACTTTGTGGAAACGAAAAATCTTCTCAGCAAGTTGAAACCGGAATTAATCCTTAAAACCTCAGTGAATAGAACCACAGAAAGGAACAAAGATTTGCCAACAAAAAAGTGCAAGAATTTTCAGATCACAGTGCCAAAAACTGATACCACTGAATTCGCATTTAGGACTCAGAAAGGGCTGCAAGTATGTGGTCTTGGAAAATCAAAATGCCCTCAGACAAGTTGCTTCAGAAACCCACAACACCCAATATCCAAAAATAAAATATAAACCAAAAATATTTCTTCAAATTCGCGCCAATAAGCAAACATTAATCTTCAGATGCCCAGAACTGTTCACCAAAGAGCTCGGCCCATTCCTTTTAGAAACACACAGAAATATGCTTGATCAGTCGTTGGATGCTTGTATTATGAGGGAGACAAGTTCAATTATATAGATTTTGAAGAGGAGCCAACTAACACAGCTTGGAGGGATCAATTGAAATTTGAATTTTGTTTTGGAGCCAAAACCCATCTTTTGATTTTGGAGCTGATTTGTATTTTGGAGTGTTAAAATTGGAAACTAGGGCCAAACTCCATGTGGATCACCTTATTTATGGCTTCTGATATTTTTCCTAGATTCCTCTCATTAAAAGGTGTAGGATTGATCTAAAGGTCGTCCGATTCCGATAAGTATTTATGGAGATATGAATTTATTTTGATAATGGACAAATTGTCAAGGTCGGCCAGCGAACTTATGTAGGCTCAGAAGCCCAACAATCATGTCTATTCAACCTCAACGTTTGCATATAAATACAAGGAGCATTCTCCTCATTTGGACAATTCAATTCACTCATCTTCTCTCTCTCTCCTACGCATAAAAGGAGCCTCTCTCTCTCTCTCTCACGTGTGGCTGAAAGGAAAACGTCCTAGGGCAAAGAAGACGCAGAAAGAAGGACATTAGGGCAGCAGGTCATCTCTTTGACTAGTGTTGACCTTCCAGAAGTGCGGATTGGGTGTGGTTGTCTCTCCTAGGTAGGCCGCAATTTTTCGCACGAAAATTGAGGCGATCTGACCTCTAGTTTGACCGGTATTGACTACCCTACTTTAGGGCTACAGTTGAATTTAGAAATCTGCAAATTGACTGAACTTTGGGGCTGTTCAAGGGCTGTTTCTTCAAGCTGTTCGAGGACAAGTTGACCGGAAATTGACCAAGTATTTTAGAGGTCAATTTCAGCTAGTTTGACCAAGTTTGACTTTGTTGATCTAGGGTTTGCTGTTGCTGATATAAAATTACAGAATTCAGATTTGTACTATTTCCCTCTGCTGAACTATTGAAGATAAAATAAGATTTGATCAAAGGGTTTCTCCGCATTGGGGTTTGTCCTTGGCTAGCCGCCACATCTTGTGTCTCTTGTCTTGGCTTGTTTTCTGTTGATCATTTAATGTTCTATCTGCACTTTACTTAATGTATATGTGATTGTTAATCTGTGGATAATAAGAAGAAAAATAAGTAAACTGCTCTAAGCATAGAACATACCATAATTTAACATGGTATCAGAGCTAAGTAAACTGCTCTAAGCATAGAACATACCATAATTTAACATGGTATCAGAGCTAAGTAAACTGCTCTAAGCATAGAACATACCATAACTTAACATGTTATCAAAGCTGGGGTGAAGACAAAGCCCAAGCAAAAGCAAGAGCAAGAGCAATCACCGAAGAGAAGGTAGGAAAGGCTAAATCTGCAAATTGACTGAACTTTGGGGCTGTTCAAGGGCTGTTTCTTCAAGCTGTTCGAGGACAAGTTGACCGGAAATTGACCAAGTATTTTAGAGGTCAATTTCAGCTAGTTTGACCAAGTTTGACTTTGTTGATCTAGGGTTTGCTGTTGCTGATATAAAATTACAGAATTCAGATTTGTACTATTTCCCTCTGCTGAACTATTGAAGATAAAATAAGATTTGATCAAAGGGTTTCTCCGCATTGGGGTTTGTCCCTGGCTAGCCGCCACATCTTGTGTCTCTTGTCTTGGCTTGTTTTCTGTTGATCATTTAATGTTCTATCTGCACTTTACTTAATGTATATGTGATTGTTAATCTGTGGATAATAAGAAGAAAAATAAGTAAACTGCTCTAAGCATAGAACATACCATAATTTAACATGGTATCAGAGCTAAGTAAACTGCTCTAAGCATAGAACATACCATAATTTAACATGGTATCAGAGCTAAGTAAACTGCTCTAAGCATAGAACATACCATAACTTAACATGTTATCAAAGCTGGGGTGAAGACAAAGCCCAAGCAAAAGCAAGAGCAAGAGCAATCACCGAAGAGAAGGTAGGAAAGGCTATCTTAAAAAGAAATCATGGGGTTCTCAAAACACTTCCCTGCTGAAGACAAACTCTGTGAGAAGTCTGACTATCACGGATGGAAGATGTCTCTCGATCTAACATTAAAAGAGCAAGAAGTGTTGGACCATGTGAGAGGGGGGATTGTTGAGCCTCTATCAAATGCATCCGTTGCTGCTAGGAACAAATGGACCAAGGGAGAAGTCAAAGCAAGGAAGATCATCCGGGACTCTATCGACAAGCGCTTGGTGGCCTATGTTTCCGAGCTGAACACCTCCAAGGAAATCTACGATAGACTGGTGAGTTTATTTAAAGTTAATAATGCAAATCAAGTCTTGTTTCTTAGAAATAAGCTGAAGGAAATTAAGAAGGGCAAAAATGAGAGTATGCAAGCATATTTCTTAAGGACCACCGCAATCAAGAACGATCTCCTATCTATTGGGGAAGTAATTCCTGACAGGGAAATGACACTCACAACTCTTGGAGGACTGCCATCTGAATGGTATATATTCAGGACTACTCTTCTCAACAATAACGTAATTCCTGGATTTGAGGAATTAATGGCCAGATGCATTCAAGAAGAAACGAGGATGGAAGAGCAAGAAATGCCCAAACTTAAAGGTCATCCCTCTGCCTTTTCTTCTCATACTAAAAGAAGAAACAATTCCGAGGCTAAATTCAAAGGAAAAGTTGGACCTAAAGGTGGAAGAAAAGGACGATGTTACAATTGCAATAAAACGGGTCACTATGCAAGGAAGTGCCCTGATAAAAGGGACTCACATCGGGACGATGATCAAAATCCCTCTCAAGGCAATCAAAGGAATCGCAGGTCAAATGGCAGAGGTAAAAGAAGTGCTGGAAATCAAGGAAGAGGACAACCATTCAAGAAGGCAAGAAATTCCAGGTATGAATCTAACACTGTTAACAATAAGCAAGATGAATGTTATCTACCAGCAACTCTATCTACTACTACTCCCCCAGACTCCCTGGGAAATTGGCTTATTGATAGTGGTCCCTCAAGGCACTTCACTGGTTACAAAGAAGCTCTCTATAATCTCATAGAAAAGGAAACCAACCTGGAAATTGTTCTTGGAAATAATTCAAAATATCCCGTGGAAGGCGTAGGAAATGTCACTCTTCAATTGAATCAGGGTAATACCATCCACTTACAAGATGTATTATATGTACCTGATCTCAAAAAGAACCTGGTGTCCATTTCGGCAATGGAAGACAAAGGCTACAAGGTGGCCTTCAGCAATGGCAAGGTACGTGCATGGAAGAATAATTTTAAAGATGCTTTTACTCTTGGGTTTCGAGTTGATTCATTATATCAGGTCGGTGAAAGTCCATTGGGTGTCATGTCTTGCAACACATCTCTTCAGTTCGAACTATGGCATCGAATGTTTGCTCACCTTCATTATAAATCTCTACCCGATGTAAGAAAAATGGTGACCGGGATGCCTGAGCTCAGATTAGAGCAAGAAGGTGTATGTCCAGGATGTGCCGAAGGAAAGCTCAAAAGGGGACCATTCCCCTCAAGCCAAAGCAAGACCTCCGATATATTACAGTTGGTTCACTCATACATATCCGGTATGATGCCTGTGAACTCCTTGGGAGGATATTTATATTACCTCACTTTTACAAATGATTATTCTCGCAAGACTTGGATATACTTTTTGAAAAAATAAGGATGAAGTGTTCCCCTGGTTCCGACACTTCAAAGCCTTGATCAAGAATCAAACCGAAAAGAAAATCAAGACCTTAAGCACTGATAATGGGACTGAATATGAATCCAATGAGTTTCATGACTTTTGTAAAGAGGCTAGCATTAAGAGGGAGACTACTAAACCATATACTCCTGAGCAGAATGGTGTGGTGGAAAGGAAGAATCATACAATTGTGGAAGCTGTCCATGCTATGCTCCATGATCAAAGACTTCCGAAGTTTCTATGGGCCGAAGCTGCAAATAGCGCCGTATATGTACAAAACCGATGCCCTCATCAAGCATTGGGTTCCAAGACTCCCAAAGAAATGTTCACGGGTAAGAAACCTAACGTATCTCATTTTAGAATTTTTGGAAGCCCTGTATAATTTCATGTGTCGAAAGAGAAAAGGAATAAATTGGGTGCATCTGGAAAGAAGGGAATCTTCGTGGGCTATAGCAAAAATACTAAGGGCTATAAAATCTATGTAGTTGGTCAAAGGGAAGTCGAGATTAGTCATGATGTCACCTTTGACGAAGATATGGCTCTTAGCAAGGTAGACAATATTCCTACTTTAAGGGGATCTAAAGAAGTTGACACCAGGGAACCGAAGGAAAAAGAAGATGAGACGATGCCCGATGTGCAAGAACGTATGGATCCTATTGATACTCCTCCGCAAGAGCCTTCGTCTTCTAGGAAGAGGCCTTCATGGCTTAGGGGGACACTTGATGATGCTGAAGGACACATTGCACCCCGAGGAACCTTCTGTGAAAGTAAGAAGCCAAACAAGTATCAGGGATACCTGACCATCATGAGAACGATCATCCAAAATGAGCCTTCATCATTCACAGATGTCGTCAAGCATCAAGTATAGAAGGATGCTATGACCGAGGAATATGAGTCCATTATGAAAAACGATGTTTGGGATGTGGTCCCCAGACCCCAGAACAAAGCAGTTGTCACTTCAAAATGGCTTTACAAGATAAAGCATGCAACTGATGGAAGTACGGAAAAGTATAAGGCTCATTTTGTCGCTCATGGCTTCTCCCAGAAGGAAGGTATAGACTATGACAAGATATTTGCACCTGTTGCCCGATATACCACCATCTGCTCAATCATAGCCCTTGCTGCTTCGCAAGGATGGAACCTACATCAGATGGATGTCAAGACTGCGTTCTTACATGGTTCGATCAAAGAGGAGGTCTATGTGGAGCAACCCAAAGGATTTGAGATTTATGATCGAGAATCTCATGTGTGCAGGTTGAAGAAGGCCCTCTATGGGCTAAAGCAAGCACCCGGAGCATGGTATGAGAAGATCGATAGCTACTTGATGAAGCTGGGATTCACTAGGACTAAAGTCGACCCTAACCTTTACTTTAAGGTTATAGAGGACAAGCCTCTCATACTGGTGCTATATGTTGACAACCTCTTTCTAACAGGTGCAGACCCTCTCATTCACAAATGTAAGAGGGAGCTGGCTTCTGAGTTCGAGATGAAAGACCTAGGACTTATGCACTATTTCCTAGGACTGGAAGTCTGGCAGAAACCGGGGGAGATTTTCCTATCTCAAGGAAAATATGTGGTGAAGATATTGGAAAGATTCGGCATGGTGGACTACAAGCCTGTAACTACCCCGATGGAACTTGACTTCAAGAAGTTAGGTAGTAGTGCGGCCGAACCTGTTTTACGAAATGCTACCGAGTATCGTCAACTCGTCGAAGCATTAATGTTCTTGGTGAACTCCGATCCGGATATATGCTTTGCAGTCAACACTTTGAGTCAACATATTGTTAAGCCTCACCACTCCCATTGGATTGGTGCCAAGAATCTGTTGAGATATCTTCGTGACACAATCACTCATGGGTTGAGATACAATGCCGAAGATGTGAGACTACTTGGGTATACTGATGTTGATTGGGCAGGTAGTGTGGTGGACCGAAAGAGCACTTCTAGGTGTTGTTTCTCTTTGGGATCTGCCTTGATATCTTGGATGAGCAGGACGCAGAAGTCGGTGGCTTTGAGCACCGCCGAGGCAGAGTACATTGCTGCTAGCATGGCCTCCCGTGAGGCAGTCTAGTTGCGAAAGCTCTTCAGTGAGCTGTTTGGATTGACACTGGATACCACCGTGATTCTATGTGATAACTAGAGCGGGATTCGTTTATCAGAGAATCTCGTATTTCATGATCGCTCCAAGCATATCAATATCAGGTACCACTATATTCGAGATATGGTGCGGCGAGAAGCAATAAGGCTCCAACATATCAGTACAGATGAACGAGTCGCCGACATTCTGACAAAGCCCCTAGGAAAGGTCAAATTTCTAACTTTCCGAGAACGACTTGGTGTCGTTCAGAGACCCTCTTATGAGGGTCGAGTATGATGTATTGAGCTCTGGGAGCTCCAAGGGGCGTGAGGTACTTCTTGGAGCGACTTGTGACCACAGGGCGACTCACCATCCCCTAGTGGTGCACTATGTACAGGGTAAAGGTTCAACCTTCCCCTGTGACACCCCGTGGCGACTGTGGCACAGGATGATTAGTTCTCCTGTGGGCCAGGATGATTCGTTCTCCGTGGTGACTGTCGAGCAGGATGATTAGTTCTCCTGTAGGCCAGGATGATTAGTTCTCCGTGGCATCCATTGGACAGGATGATTCGTTCTCCTGTGGACAGGATGATTAGTTCTCCTGTCGAGGCATCCCACCCATGCAGTCTAGGACTCATGGGAAGTACCTCTCATCTGATCAATGAGAAAGGGAAATGAGGATAGGAACCATAGTAGTACTATCGATGGACGCATCGTTGTATCTACCGTACTTCCTATGCTAGGATGACCTCCATTGATCTGGGATCAGTAAGAGTGGTTCACACTCTGAGATTGACTTCGGGTCAGTGGAGGATGGTATGATACATCCTCGATCATTTCTTCTTCTTCATAGTTCGAGCAGAGCAAAGCAGAGCAGAGCAGAGTGGGGTCAAGTTGTACAGGTCAGTGCATTTGATGGATGGATAGCAGCGACCATCTGACAGATGAAGTTCTCCCTAGTTGAGAGGGAGTGTTAAAATTGGAAACTAGGGCCAAATTCCATGAGGATCACCTTATTGATGGCTTCCGATATTTTTCCTAGATTCCTCTCATTGAGAGGTGTAGGATTGATCTAAAGATCATCCGATTCCGATAAGTATTTATGGAGATATGAATTTATTTTGATTATGGACAAATTGTCAATGTCGGCCAGCAAACTTATGTAGGCTCAGAAGCCCAACAGTCATGTCTATTCAACCTCAACGTTTGCATATAAATACAAGGAGCATTCTCCTCATTTGGACAATTCAATTCACTCATCTTCTCTCTCTCCTACGCATAAAAGGAGCCTCTCTCTCTCTCTCTCTCGTGTGGCTGAAAGGAAGACGTCCTAGGGCAAAGAATACTCAGAAAGAAGGACATTAGGGCAGCAGGTCATCTCTTTGACTAGCGTTGACCTTCCAGAAGTGCGGATTAGGTGTGGTTGCCTCTCATAGGCAAGCTGCAATTTTTGGCACGAAAATCAAGGCGATCTGACCTCTGGTTTGACCAGTATTGACTGCCCCAATTTAGGGTTGCAATTGACTTCAGAAATCTGCAAATTCACTGAACTTTTGGGGTTGTTCAAGGGTTGTTTCTTCAAGCTGTTCAAGGGCAAGTTGACCGGAAATTGACCAAGTATTTTAGAGGTCAATTTCAGCTAGTTTGTCCAAGTTTGACTTTGCTGATCTAGGGTTTGTTGTCGCTGATATAAAATTACAGAATTCAGATTTGTACTATTTCTCTCTGCTGAACTATTGAAGATAAAAAAAGATTTGATCAAAGGGTTTCCCCGCATTGGGGTTTGTCCCTAGCTAGCCGCCACATCTTGTGTCTCTTGTCTTGGCTTGTTTTCCGTTGATCATTTAATGTTCTATCTACACTTTACTTAACGTATATGTGATTGTTAATCTGTGGATAATAAGAAGAAAAATAAGTAAACTGCTCTAAGCATAGAACATACCATAATTTAACAGATAGAAAATTTGAATTTCATTTGGAGCCAAATTTTCCCTGCAAGTTTAGGACCATTTTGAATTAGTACAATTTCCTTTTGACTTCAATAATTAAATTTACCCCTTTATTAAAAGATCACCATAGTCTAGCCAATAATATGTTGCCACATCAGCGCCCTTTGGGGATTTTGACCACAACAATTGACCTTCTGAACGGCAAGCTTGCAAACCGTGAGGAATTTCATGACATGCTATATATCATTGGAATCAGCACAACGAGGAGCATTCAATGATGACGATTGTAGGAGCAACCCAATTGATCTTCATCCTCAAAAACATTAACAAGTGCGAGGCTTCTACGATTTTCCAGAGCTTCTAGAGATTTGGAGCTTCAATCATTGCAATCCAGACAAATATTAATGGTGTTCAAGAATTGACGTTGGCACCAATGAGAACACCATTCAACAAGATAAACCCTTCCTAGCTAAGTTGCAAGAAACGTTGCCCAAGGGTCCGTTTCCGGCCGGAAACGAGGAAACTCGTACCATACGACCTAGAAACTCGTTTCGCGCTGTACGGGCCCATTTCACGAAGGGAAAACGTGGCCAGTACGCCCGGAAATGAGTTTCCAAGCCATACGGCGGAGTTTCCAGTTAACACTTGACCTTTTTTTGTCTTTTTTTTTCTTTTTTCGCTTCTAATTTAGTTGGGCAGCCTAATGCTCAAGCTTATGGCCCTAGTGTTGATATGCAGTTCATGGTAATGTTAAATTCTGTTAAAATTTGGGTACGAGAGGACAAGTGGTTCCATAAGGCTTTGATCTTTGGCCTAGGGAAAAGTGTCCAAATTTATTTTTTACTTTTCTCCTAAAGTGACTTTATAAGTGGTAAAGTCAATTTAATTTAAAAGTGACTTTATAAGTGGTAAAGTTACATTCTAATTTAAAAGTGACTTTATAAGTGGTAAAGTTACATTCTAATTTAAAGGTGACTTTATTAAAGTGAATGAAGAATTAAAAAGTGAAAAAGTGACTATGGAAATAAAAGGCTAAGCGGTCTTTATTTAAGTGGGTGAGTTAAAAAATAGAAAGTGAGAATTAAATGCACATTTATTCTCATCCCTAAATCTAAATGAATCTCAGCCATTAGATCTTAGGGTAACCCAAAAGGTCATTTAGAGAATAAAAGGAGAAGAGAAGAGGAAAAGATCAATTCGTTCTTTCATGAGCATTTGAAAGAAAGAGAAGAGAGAGCAAGGAGAGAATTTCTAAGCAGTGAGGAAGTGAAGGAGAGCAGCAAGAAGACATTTCAACAAATCTGGGTAGCAGCATTTATTGGCACGCATCCCAAGGAAAAACAGTACAGCAGGAGAAAAGCACAGAAATCGAGTAAGGAGGACAGCAAGTTTTGGGCACATTTTTCGAGGTTGGTCGTACAACATTTAATGTTGTTTTATTGCTGTAAAACATTATGTTTTGGCTGTTTGCTGATTGGCACGATTTTTGAAGTGGAGTTCAAGCACGAAAATCGACATAAGTTATAATTTGTGGTTGTTGGGATTTTTACTGTGTATTTCAGTTTCTCTGTAAAAGCATTTTCAGAAATAAATAAGAGCTCTCAAACTGGTTTTCCCCAAAAGTTGTAGGGGGTTTTTCCAGGGTCACATTGACCAAAAATCACTGTGTTATTTTTTGTGTGTGGGTGTCATAATTTTGCTATGTTTTATTTCTACAATTTCAACAATTGTGAAATCTCTAAATTTGTGTTTTCAGAAAAATATTATCATTTCCAGATTTTGGAATTTTTATCATGCTTGGATTTAAAACTCTCAAACTGGTTTTCCCCAAAAGTTGTAGGGGGTTTTTCCAGGGTCACATTGACCAAAAATCACTGTGTTATTTTTTGTGTGTGGGTGTCATAATTTTGCTATGTTTTATTTCTACAATTTCAACAATTGTGAAATCTCTAAATTTGTGTTTTCAGAAAAATATTATCATTTCCAGATTTTGGAATTTTTATCATGCTTGGATTTAAAACTAAATGCATGGAGTGATAAGGGAAACTGATAACCGGAGTGGGGGTTGAAATTTCTTCATGGTATCAGAGGTTGGTTGGCTGAAAAGTGCAGTTTGGAACAGCAAAGTGAAAATTACAGCAAACTGGTTTTTACACAGAAAACAGAAACCTTTACCACAAATTTGAAAATTTCAGTTTGATAAGACAGTGAAACATGTCTTTGGGTTTGAGAGTTGAAGACAAGTTGGATGGGAAAAACAACTACAGTGCATGGAAGGAGAGAATCCAGAGCATCTTTGAGGAAGCAGAAGTCTGGAGCATTATGGTAAATACCACACAGAACCCAATAGCAGTACCTACTGACCCTATACAGTTGGCAAAGTTTAACAAAAAGAATGCTAAGGCAAAAAGATTGATTCTGGAAGGACTCAAAGACCATGTCATTCCTCATGTGAGAGGAAAGACTTATGTACATGAAATGTGGACAACCTTGACCAGTCTTTACCAAAGCTCAAATGAAAACAGAAAAATGGTCCTAAAAGAGAAACTGAAGGCCATTAAAATGGCTAAGACTGACAGTGCTACAGTATACCTCACAAAGATCACTTCAGTGAGAGATGAGTTGGCATCCGTAGGTGAGATCATTGCATCCACTGAGTTGGTGAGAATTGCTTTGAATGGTCTTTCCAAGACTTGGGAGAATTTTGTGGATGGCATTGTTGCACAGGAAAACCTTCTAGATTGGGAGAGGTTGTGGGATGATTGCATTCAAAATGAGATAAGAAATAACCATCTTGGGCCAGCCAAACAAGTGGAGGAGGATGACAATGTGGCATTGTTAGCAAGAGGCAAGAAAGGCAAAGCAAAGAAGCAAGCTTCCAACAGTGGAGGCAAAAACAAAGGTAAAGGCAAGCAGCAGAACAAAGAGAAGGACTATTCCAAAGTCAAATGTTGGAATTGTCAAAAGTTGGGACATTATGCTATTGTGTGTCCGGAGAAGAAGAACAAGAAAGGGAAAGACAAACCCATGGCAACTTCTACAGAGATAGAGAGCTTCTCAGAGAGATTTGATTGGGAGTTTGGGTTCATAGCTTGAGAGGCCACTAGTGCAGGATCACCTGCCATACAGGTTTAGAGGGAGTATGCCTTCCCCGCTACTAGCAAAGCATCTTCTAGCATTTGGTATGCTAACAGTGGTGCTTCCCGCCACATGACAGGAGTCAGAGAGTACTTCTCAGAGCTTTCAGAGGGTGATACTAATATGGAGGTAGTACTTGGTGATGACAGCATTGTTAGAGCAGTCGGTGTGGGGACATTGACATTTGATAGGGGACCCAAACCTCCCTTGAAAGTGTCAGATGTTCTATATGTGACTGGAATGAAGAACAACCTGATATCTGTCTCAGCACTTGAGGATAGAGGGTATGATGTGTTGTTCAGGAGAGGGCGGGTGCTTATATATCCTAGGGGAACTCCAGCTTCTTCAGCTAGAGAGATTGGTGTGCGCCAATGACAATGTGGCATTGTTAGCAAGAGGCAAGAAGGGCAGAGCAAAGAAGCAAGCTTCCAATAGTGGAGGCAAAAACAAAGGTAAAGGCAAGCAGCAGAAAAAAGAGAAGGACTATTCCAAAGTCAAATGTTGGAATTGTCAAAAGTTGGGATACTATGCTGTTGTGTGTCCAGAGAAGAAGAACAAGAAAGGGAAAGACAAACCCATGGCAACTTCTGCAGAGATAGAGAGCTTCTCAGAGAGATTTGATCAGGAGTTTGGGTTCATAGCTTGTGAGGCCACTAGTGCAGGATCACCTGCCATATAGGTTCAAAGGGAGTGTGCCTTCCCCGCTACTAGCAGAGCATCTTCTAGCATTTGGTATGCTGACAATGGCGCTTCCCGCCACATGACAGGAGTCAGAGAGTACTTCTCAGAGCTTTCAGAGGGTGATACTAATATGGAGGTAGTACTTGGTGATGACAGCATTGTTAGAGCAGTCGATGTGGGGACATTGACATTCGATAGAGGACCCAAACCTCCCTTGAAAGTGTCAAATGTTCTATATGTGACTGGAATGAAGAAGAACCTGATATCCGTCTCAACACTTGAGGATAGAGGGTATGATGTGTTGTTCAGGAGAGGGCAGGTGCTTATATATCCTAGGGGAACTCTAGCTTCTTCAGCTAGAGAGATTGGTGTGCGCCATGCCAAGGTGTACAAGTTCTCATTCCAGCCCCTGATGGCATTGAGTAGCAGCACCCGAGACAGGACCGACAACAGATCTAGCAGTTCAGAGTTGTGTGAGATTTGGCACCACAGGATGGGGCACATGTATCATGGGGCCTTTAGTACATTGTGAGAGATCACCACTAGTGTGCCAGATTTCAGTTCTGATCACCTTGATGTATGCAGAGGATGTGCTATGGGGAAGTTTGCCAGATCCCCTTTTCCCAGCAATGACAGCAGAGCGACCGAGATCCTTGACTTGATACATACCGATGTGAGTGGTCAGATGTCTCGTGTGTCATTGAGTGGCTATGAGTACTATGTTTTATTCATTGATGACCACTCCAGGAAGACCTGGATTTATTTCTTGAAGACCAAGAGTGAGGTCTTCAAGCGATTTCAAGAGTTCAAAGCTCTTGTGGAGACCCAGACAGGTAGGAAGATCAAGGTCCTCAGGTCGGACAATGGAGGGGAGTATACCCTTGGTGAGTTTGTTGATTTTTGTGCTGAGGCAAGCATTAGGAGAGAGCTCACAGTTCCATACTACCCCCAGCAGAATGGGGTTGCAGAGAGGAAGAACAGATCCATTGCAGGGGCTGCCAAAGCCATGCTTCATGATCAGGGGTTACCTTTATTTTTGTGGGCAGAGGCTTGCAACACTGTTGTGTACTTGTAGAACAGGAGTCCACATCGTGCCTTGGGGAATGTGACTCTGGAGGAGGCTTTTTCTGGGAAGAAGCCTGATGTTGGGCACTTTCATATCTTTGGGTGCCTTACATATTCCTATGTCCCCAAGGAGAACAGGACCAAGCTAGAGCCCACTGTAGACAAGGGCATCTTTGTGGGTTATAGCCAATGTTCCACCAAGGTTCCGGGACGAGGGGGCGAGGGGGCGAGGGGGCGCAGGAGCGGCCTATGCAAAAGCTCCCTACCATTTTTTAGGAAACGTGGGGGAGCGTCAGGGTCTTAAAAATTTATAAATATAAAATATAATTTATTAATTGAGTCCACTATGACAATTTGGTTTGAATTGAAAAGCTGCAAAGCATGATCATTGATATGAATATCATTTGACATTATCCAAATTTATAATATCATATAAAATAATAAATTTAAAATTCTAATTCAGCTTGGTCAAATTCTAATTTAGATTTTGGTCAGACAGAGGGAGAGCTTCAGCTTGATAAGGTAGCCACTGAATTCTGTGAAAAGGTAAATGAACAGATCAGGAACACTGCATTGGCAGTAGAAGGGGCAACTACAATGGGTTGTCCAGCTGTATTGGATCCAACAGCTAGAAAGTTTGTTATATTATATATAATATAGACAGTACACCATATGCTGAAAGAAGAGTTTTAGTTCCAGGAGAGATGAGAAGATCACATGAAAGAGTTTCTGACAGTTTACTATCAAATGACATTGACTGCAGGATGACCATCTGCGAACCAACTTGGGTGACCAACAATGGCATGGATAATTTGTCTACCTTATTAGAGCAATGCCATGCAGTTCAAACTTCAAACTAGCAGTGTATTTCAGGGGTGAAAATAATTTTCAGACCTGAGAATTCAAGCTGAGCAACTGTGGTCTATGTAAATTTTGTAACTGTATAAATTCATATATAACGACAGTTCCTGAGATTTCTTGTTGCCCATAGTATTTTGTCATGCTTGCAGTAAACGCATGTTAGTCTATAGTCCACCCAATTATTTCCCACATGACATAGGTGCTGCTTCCATAGTTTGTATGTCAAATGTCATGCAAATTAAAAACACAAACTGAATGTCTCATATTCTTTGCCTGTCACTCCAGTTATCTCCCCACTGTAATCCAGCCATCACTTGAGAAAAAATGGAGAAGTTTTAAAAGGGAAAATTCATGTACGTGCTATATGGTCCAACAAATTTCCATGATACTGACCCTCTAAAATAACGCTCTTTGAAACCAAAAGACAGCACAAGACGTTATCCCCATACAGAACATGAGTAGCTTTGTACCACTTTAGGTCTATTAAATCATAAACTATAAGCAAGGCCATTTTTTTGGGAGCGTGGGGAAACGTCCCCTCTGGGAAGGGAAACGTTTCCCTGGCACGTCCCCCTGCGTTTCCTCCATTTTGGGAGCGTGGGGAAACGTCCCCTACTCGTCCCCAAGTCCCCGGAGCGCGGGGGAGCGAGGAAACTAGACCCCTAAGGGGGGGGGCGAGTCCCCGTGGAACACTGGTTATAGCAAGACCTCGAAAGCTTATCGGATTTATATTCCTGCGTAGAGGAAAGTAGTTGTCAAGCGGGATGTGAAGTTCGAGGAGGAGGGAGCTTTCAAGAGGTCACGAGAGTTAGAGTATCCAGAGTCACCTGACCCTTAGGAGTAGTTGAGTCAGTCACAGCGATCCAGTGGTCAGGGATCAGGAGGTACATCGATTACAGTGTCAGGTCCATTAGTGAGCAGTGGCTCTCAGAGTCAGGCGGGTGGTTCTTCGGGCAGCATGCAGGGTAGTCCGCAGAGCAGTTCACAAGGTAGTCCACTAATGGACAGTTCGCACGGTACTTTAGCATCTACAGGCACAGATTCATGCATGAGGTCAGTTGGCAGGCCTTCAGGAGTTTAGGCTTCTGATAATGATGAGGATTCTTTCACTCCGGTGGGAGAAATATGGGAAAGGAAGAGGAAGCCCAAGTGGCTTCAAGATACCTTGCACAAGGCCGCATCAGTTGTTGGGCCAAAGAGACAGGTTAGAGAGAGTAAACCACCTAAGCGGTTTTGTAGTTACACGGCATTGGTAACAAGCATTGTTGACTCCGAGCCTTCTAGTTATGAGGAGGCAGCCAGCTAGCAGGTCTGGAGAGAGGCCATGATGGAGGAGTATTCTTCTATTATGAAGAACAATGTTTGGGAGGTAGTGTCGAGGCCTGAAGGTAAATCTGTTGTTACTTCCAGATGGCTCTACATGATAAAGCATGCTGCAAATGGTAGCATCGAGAAGTTCAAGGCTCAATTTGTGGCGAGAGGGTTCTCACAGGTAGAGGGAGTTGACTATGAGGAGACCTTCGCTCCCGTAGCTCAGTATACATCTATTCGCTCCATTATATCGATTGCAGCAGAGATGGGTTGGAAAATCCACCAGATGGATGTGAAGACCACATTCCTCAATGGCTTCATTCAGGAGGAGGTTTATATTGAGCAGTGGTAGGGCTTTGAGTTGCATGGGAAGGAGTCCCATGTATGCAGATTGAAAAAGGCACTCTATGGCCTGAAGCAAGCTCCTAGAGCTTGGTACTCAAGGATTGATAAATACTTGCAGCAGTTGGGTTTCACAAAGAGTGAGGCTAATCCGAACCTATACTTCATTGTGGTGGGTGAGGAGCCTCTCATTTTGGTGTTGTATGTTGATGATTTGATCATCATTGGTGCAGAGAGACTCATTGAGGGCTGCAAGAGAGATCTTGCTTTAGAGTTTGAGATGAAGGATATCGGCTTGATGCATTATTTTCTGGGATTGGAGGTGTGGCAGGAGAAGGGGCATTTCTTCCTGGGACAAGGGAAGTACATTGTGGATATTCTTAGCAGATTTCACATGGAGGACTGCAAACCCATGTCTACAACTATGATCACTAACTAGAAGAAGCTTCACGCTTCTGATTCCAAGTTGGTGGATCCTACTCTATACAGAGAGTTGATTGGTTGTTTGATGTATTTGGTCAACACTCGACCAGATATATGTTTTGCAGTTAACACTATGAGTCAGTTCATGTGTGAGCCCAGGAGAGTGCACTGGGTAGCTGCAAAACACATTCTTCATTACTTGCAGGGGAATGTGGATTTTGGTTTGGATTATAAACACGGTGATGGAGTGCGACTAGCAAGGTACACGGATTCAGATTGGGCAGGTTGTGCTTCAGATAGGAAGAGTACTTCCGGGTGTTGTTTTGGGTTGGGTTCGGCAGTTGTGTCGTGGATCAACCGAAAACAACGATCAGTTGCGTTGAGTTCAGCTGAGGCAGAGTATATGGCTGCTAGTTTGGCTAGTTGTGAGGCCATATGGCTTCGCAAGATGTTGTTTGGTCTATTTGGTCAGGCATTGAGACCTTCAGTAATTTACTGTGATAATCAAAGTTGCATAAAACTCACAGAGAATCCAGTTTTTCATGACAGGTCAAAGCATATTGAGATCAAGTATCACTTCATTAGAGACTATGTCCAAAAGGGAGTTATCAATTTTGAGTACATTTCTACAAATGAGCAAGTAGCGGACATTTTCACCAAAGCCTTACCACGGGGCAAGCATGTATACTTCAGAGACAAGATGGGAGTGGTGAGGAACACTTTCCTCGGTAAGAGGGAGTGTTAAAATTTGGGTACCAGAGGACAAGTGGTTCCCTAAGGCTTTGATCTTTGGCCTAGGGAAAAGTGTCCAAATTTTTTTTTTTACTTTTCTCCTAAAGTGACTTTATAAGTGGTAAAGTCAATTTAATTTTAAAATGACTTTATATGTGGTAAAGTTACATTCTAATTTAAAAGTGACTTTATAAGTGGTAAAGTTACATTCTAATTTAAAGGTGACTTTATTAAAGTGAATGAAGAATTAGAAAGTGAAAAAGTGACTATGGAAATAAAAGGCTAAGTGGGTCTTTATTTAACTGGGTGAGTTAAAAAATAAAAAGTGAGAATTAAATGCACATTTATTCTCATCCCTAGATCTAAATGAATCTCAGCCATTAGATCTTAGGGTAACCCAAAAGATCATTTAGAGAATAAAGAAGAGAAGAGAAGAGGAAAAGATCAATTCATTCTTTCATGAGCATTTGAGAGAAAGAGAAAAGAGAGCAAAGAGAGAATTTCTTAGCAGTGAGGAAGTGAAAGACAGCAGCAAGAAGACATTTCAGCAAATCTGGGCAACAGCATTTATTAGCATGCATCCCAATGAAAAATCGTACAGCAGGAGAAAGGCAAAAAAATCGAGGAAGAGAGACAGCAAGTTTGGGCACATTTTTCGAGGCTGGCCATACAGCATTTAATGTTGTTTCATTGGTATAAAAATTTCAGTTTTGGCTATTTGCTAATTGGCACGATTTTCGAGGTGGAGTTCAAGCATAGAAATCAAGATAAGTTGTAATTTGTGGTTGCTGGAATTTTTACTGTGTATTTCAGTTTCTCTGTAAAAGCATTTTCAGAAATAAAGAAGAGCTCTCAAACTAGTTTTCCCCAAGAGTTGTAGGGTGTTTTTCCACAGTCACATTGACCAAAAATCACTGTGTTGTTTTCTGTGTGGCTGTCATAATTTTGTTGTGTTTTATTTCTGCAATTTCAGCAGTTGTGAAATCTCGGGATGTTTGAGAGTGGTTTCGCCCTCATTGGATTTCATATGGAGAAAGTAGAATTTTAGATCTCACTCAAAATCCAACTGACTTATCTGTTTTTCCGGATTTTAGGATTGGGGTGATTGCAATATTTCCATTGGATTTTGTCATGTACTAGGGTATAGAACTTGTATTTAATCAAGAGAACCAAGCCCTCTATGCAGGGGAGACTCCCAATAATCAAAAGCACCTAGGGTACTAGGGTATGGAATTTGTATTTAATCAAGAGAACTAAGGTCATTCGACTATGTAGGAGGAGACTCCCAATCAAGTACGAGACAAGAAATTAAAAATTTCTCGTCGCTGATTTTGGATATTGCTATTTTCATTATGTGATCATTCATGAGTAAATGTGATGTAAATTTAGAGATTTATAGTTTATGCATTGACAATTGACAATTTAATCATAATGTAATAAATTAAAATGTATCATGTATGCTTTATGATTGCACATATTTCTTAAATGTCCTAATATATATATATATATATATATATATAGCCCCACGGGGGTAGGCGAGTTGGTAATCACAATGCGGTGAAGTTCGTTAGAAAGGCAGGCTCCGTACTGAAGGTCACGAGTTCAATTCCCCCAGACTAACCCGGAGCTGTGGAGAGGGGCAGGCGTAGTTTCCCAAGGGTTATAGTGGTAGCAGTCAGAATCGACCCCGTGTAACGCAAGTTGCGAGGCTGCTCCAGTTGCCGATTCCTCTGTTAACAAAATATATATATATATATTGTGTTTCCCCGTTTCCAAAATTTGGGGGGGTCACGTTTCGTACCCGTGCCCGTTTCGGTAACTCATACCCGTTTCCCCATTTTGTGCAACTTAGCTTCCTAGAGAAGAGCGCATGTAACATACCTCGACTATGTTATTCAGATTACTAAATGTAATGCAGGCTCATGACCTTTTAGCATAATAGTGTTCAGGTATTATATATGACAGTCTTCTTGACTGCCTATAAATCATTCACATTTAGTATTTATTATTGTTGTCCTTTGGACAATATAGGCCTGTCCCTTTTCTTATGAATCCCTATGGCATCCCATGAGCATTGCAAGGTACATCACAAACAAAGTAACAAAAGCACATGATCTTGACAATCAGGCAGGTTGGAACAGAAGAGGACATATATCAAAGCATCAGTTCTCCTTAGTTCTGAATGTTGAAGTTAAGTATAAACAGCACTGCAACTAGAAAGAGTTGAAAGGTTAGAAGAAAAAATAAGATAAACAAAAATAACAATGCTTGCAACTGTGGTTATAAATTCAGCATCCTCTAAAGAGAAAATAATGGTTGTCATGGGACAATATGCAACAATGACTCCAATTTAGATGAAACATATTTGCCACATTAAACAAGAATTCTCGAAGAATCAATATTGTTAATATGTTTCTGACAGTTGACAAAATATCTACAAACTTCCAATGCACAAGATAGCAAAGCCTTTAATACTCCAAAAAAAATGAGAATTGCATTTTTGCTAAAAAAGTGACAAACCTTCTCAACAGCCTGCTCAAATAAGTCCCTAGCTCTTTCCAGCTTTGAACCTTTATATCGATTTACAAACTTTGAGAGATAGGTGACCCAAATATCCTTGACGTGTGGATATTTGAAAATCTTTACACCTCTTTCATAAACCTTGAATGCATCCTCAAAATATTTATTCTCCTGACAGCCAAAAAATAAAAAATAAATAAATATATATGCATATGGCATCTGTGAACAAGATTTGTGTTAAAGCATCAAATACAAAAGAAACTTCAAGGGACAAAACGTTCTTTACCTCCAAAAGGTGTGCATAGTTTATAACAATTTGTGGAGTAGCAATCTTCAAGTCAAGTATCCGTTCATAAACTCCACGTGCTGACTCTAGTGTTCCAAGACTCTCCTCCAAGTCAACATAGAATGTCCAAATCTTCAATGACTTATGCAACTTCATTTGCACTGGTTCATTTTGATCTGCAGCAACTGTAAATTGAAAGATTGACAAATCAATATCAGGATTGGTGGAAAGTATATGCAAGAATTGCTTGGTAGACAAAAACAGAGAGCCAGACCTTCGGAAAATTCAAAATTTACTACCGAAGACAAAACATATATAAATTTTTTGACTGTCGATAAGCCACCATTCAACAAATATTGATCTAGGCTCAGCAAATTCACACTTTCCATGCTTTTCTGGGTAAGGACTCAGAGGGCATACTAGCAAAATAAACCAAAAATATTAGATATTAACAAAAATATTAGGAAATAAATCGAAAGTTTAGAAGATTAATATTGCAGCCTGCCTAAAGGTGTACATACTATTGAAGGTCAAGAAAGAAGAGTATCTAACATATAAAATACAGAACCTTCTAATTTCTAAACTCTTACACCTTTTTTTTCTCTTTTAAAAACTAAAAAAATAATAATAATAATTGTAAAACTTCTACCTGAAGACTGCTTGAAACTTCTGCCACAAATCAACAGTCTGGAAATGGCCAGGAACTGTTGGGTAGATTCCAGAAAAATAAATTAACTGCTGGAATATTTCAGGAATTGTCAGAAAACACTACATAGTTTAAACTTTACAGGCCTTCCAGAAACGTCCCAGCAGTGGTTTATGGCAATCTAGGTGTTTTTCAGAATCAGAAATCTGATCTGGAAAAACTCAAAACCTTTTCAGGTGGATATATGGCTTATACCATAATCCTTTGTAGATGAACTCCATACAAAGGTTTATCCCTGTCAACAACTCAGAATTGAGACAAGAAGCTTGCATGCTTTTCAGACTCAACCCTCTCAAAAAATGCATGCCCTAAGGCTTTTCTGGTGGATATTTAACTTATAGCTTATACCCTGAGCCCTCAAAGTTAGACAAGCACCAAACAATTTTTTATTTCGATCAACAATTATTAGAATTAAGATGAGAAGATTGCATGATTTCAGTTTTAACCCTCTCCAAACATGCATGCCCCAAGACCATGGTTAAATTTAGGTATCTTCTATTCTAGAGCAATTTATTTCAATTTTCACAGTTAGCTCAATACCTTTTCCAGATTAGCAATCACAATAGCATTAAAGTAAACTGCAGATAGAACATAAATATAAATCATAAAAGACAAGCCAAGACAAGAGGACACAAGATGTGGCGCTAGCCAGGGACAAACCCCAATGTGGGGAAACCCTTGATCAATTCTTCTTATATGATCTTCAATAGTTCAGCAGAGAGAGAGATAGTACATATACATCAGAAGTCAACATATTGACTTATCTAAATAAGAGCAGAGATCTTCTCTACGAAGATAGCATATGAGGTAGCTGATCTGAGCTGAGTAGAAGGCATACTGCTTCCACTGATCCAAGGTGACTCCATCACCATGCTGCTCCTCACTGTGCTGCACCTCACTGTGCTGCACTCAATCATCATGCTGGACCTCATTACCATGCTGCACACATCATACTGCTGCATCATCAAGCTGTACCTTATCATCATACTGCACCCACCAGTGCTGCCTCATACTGAACCTCACTGTGCCCATCATGCTGCATCTCATTGTAGCATTTATTTATCAATGCTGCACTACACTTCATCATGATGCCCATCATTATCTATTTGCTGCATTAACAGCAGATAGGGCAGCCTTCATTATGTCAAGGCAGTCCTATCTAACGGTCATCAAATCCTTGATTGTGGTATCATGGCCTGCGGCCTGACACACAGTCTTCCTGTAGCTTCTAGGCAGCACAAATATGATCCTTGATCCTCCAATGATGCCTCAACGGATCTAATCCTAAGCTCCCCTAATTCTGCCCTCCTAAATAGCCTCACTGTCTTCCTGAAATAGCTTGAGAGCAGCCTTATTTCTCCACGCTGAATACTCCTTTTAGCTGTTGCTGTCACGCTGTTCCTTTAGGGCAGATTCAGGCGTAATGTATGGACTTGTCACCCTCAAACAGTAGCTGTACCTTCCAGCAAACCCTCCTTGTCTTGGCCTCCTCCAATCAGTCATACTGTCCTCTAAACAGACCCCTGAAATAGCCCTCAAATGTCCACGCTATCCAGTCCTTTCCTTGCTGCAGCTAGGGCTTCCTTTTGGACAGCGAAATAGGGTCTTTAGACTATGGATGGATGACCTTGGATTAGGTCTCTCTAGACTGTGAATAGGGCTTTCTTTAGGCAGCGGATTAGGGCAGGTTTGGGCAGCGTATAGGAGCCTCTTTAGGCTGTGTATATAAGCTCCTCTAAACGTGGATAGATCTCCCTTCAATGATCTGTCTTTTGCTGCGGCTAGGAGCCTCTTTTGACTGCGGTTAGGGCATCCCTTTTTGCTGCATCCAAGGGCTGTCTCAAACCCTTTCAAAACAGCGTATAGGATTAGGGCATGGCTGCGTTCAGCTAGGGCATGATAACACCTGCAGCTAGGGCATGATAGGACTGCATTAGGGTCAGTTGTTAGGCCTCCTTCACCATGCTAGATCTCCCTTCTTGGACTGCAGCTAGACCACCTTCTGCGGCTAGGGCATCATCCTCTAGGACTGCGTTTTTCCCTTAGAGATTCTTCTTTCCACTAAAACCCAAAACAAGTGGAGAAGAAGAAATCTCAAGAGAGTTGTGTGTTCAAATGACTTGCAAGGCACTTGTATTTATACCAAAACGTGGAGCACAAGTGGGGGCAGTTTAGTTGCTGGCCGACCTTGACGAATTGTCCCATAACACAAATAAATTCATATCTCCATGAATACTTATCAGAATCGAATGATCTTTAGATCAATCCTACACCTCTCGATGAGAGGGATCCAAGAAAAATATCAGCTGCCATTAATAAGATGACACACATGGAGTTTAGCCCTAGTTGCCAATTTTAACACTCCCTCTCAACTAGGTAGAACTCCATCCACTGATCCATATGTTCGACTATACTATGTCTGCCATCAGTGCCCTGCACTGCTCTGCTGAACCATGAACAATGTCACATGGTTCGGGTTCGAATTCGAATTCGAGTACAATTAAGTTCGATTCGAGTTCGAATTTTTTGATGAGGTTCGTATGAGGTTCGCCATTAGGTTCGTTCATGTATATAATTTTAAAAATATATATAAAATAATTAAAATTACATAAATCTTTTATATTCATTTAATTAATATATATTTATAATTTTTCATATACTATACCAATAAATTTATAATATTTATAATTTTCCAGAAATATAAGTTATATTAATTTATAATATTTAAAATAACAATACCCTAATTTCGTTAATGTAATATAATTTAAAATATATTAAAAATAATTCTCGTAAAATATTTAAGACTCTGAGCGGCCCGGTCCAACGTATTTCTTTTCTAAGTTCCAGTGATTTGAAATTAAAAGATTTGAAATCATGCCTTAGGGAATTCAAATGGCCTGTATTAAAGTCTTAAAGGCATTGCCATAAGGTTTGTATATAATTTATTATGAGATTTAATTTGTTGTTTTTCAAGCGTGACCTGTGACATTAACTTTTATTCCCCCACATCTCCCTATCGGCTTGCGGCAGGTCGTCGTTTGTAATGTGGGTCCCGGCCTTAACCGTTGCAGACTACCAAGGTAATAATTATTAATAATTATAGTCTTGATAATAATAAATCGCGTCTAATACTGCATACCGTAATTTGATTTAATCGAAATTGGTTAAATAATGTTTTGTAAGGTTAAAGCAATTTAATTTAAATGTCGATCTCAAATAAGGTTAACGTAATTTAAGGTTAAACATCAATGTATGTAATTTAACTTGAAGTATATCGATGTTTAATTTAATTTAAACATCGATATTTTCGATTAAATAATGTTTTGTAAGGTTAAAGCAATTTAATTTAAAAGTCGATGTCAAATAACATTAAAGTAATTTAAGGTTAAACATCAATGTAATTTAATTGGTGCCAGGAACTAAGATAAAGGCGAACCTGCGCGAACCTAATTGAACTTTAAGATTTTTTTTTGAAATTCGCCGAATTTCGGACCTCAACCTTTAGGTTCGACGAACCCTGTGACACTGACCATGAAGAAGAAGAATTGATCGAGAATGTCTCATACCATTCTCTACTAACCCGAAGCCAGTTTCATCTGAAGAGTGTGTCATATCACTCTTACTGACCCGAAGTCAGTTTTATTGATCAATATCACAAGAGAGTTTCTCAAACCACTCATATTGATCCCAGATCAATGGAGGTCATCCTAGCATAGGGAGTACGGTAGATACAACGATGCGTCCATCGATAGTACTACTATGGTCCCAAACCCCATTTCCCTGCTCATTGATCAAATGAGAGGTACTTCCCATGAGTCCCAGACTGCATGGGTAGGATGCCACGACAGGAGGACTAATCATCTTGTCCATTGGTCGCCAAGGGAGAACTAATCATCCCGCCCCACAAGAGAACTAATCATCCTGTTCCATAGTTGCCACAGGAGAACTAATCATCTTGTTCCATAGTTTCCACGGGAGAACTAATCATCCTGTTCCATAGTCGCCACGAGGTATCACAGGGAAAGGTTGAACCTATCACCCTGTACATAGCTCACCACCAAGGGAGGGTAAGTAGCCCTGTGGTCGTATGTCACTCCAATAAGTACCCCAAGCCCCCCAGAGCTCCCAAGGCTCAATGCATGCAACATGTAGGACCCTTATACGAAGGTGTCTCAACGACTCCAAGTCGTTCGGGAAAATCACAAATTTGACCTTTCCCCGAGGCTTTGACAAAGTGTCTACGACCTGTACATCAGTCTCAATGCAATGGAGCCTCCTCGTTCATCGACTTACCATATCCCTGGAAAGGTAGTATCTGATGTCTATCTGCTAGAGCAATCATTGAATACGGGATTCCTCAATAATGGAATCCCCCCTGGTCGTCACAAAGGATCACAGTGGTATTCATCATGTGTACAAACAGCTCACTGATGAGCTTCCACAACCAGGCAGCTTCACACGAGATCATACTCGTAGCTATGTATTTGGTCTCAGGGGTGCTTATAGCAATCGACTTTTGTTTCCTGCTCATCCATGATATCGAAGCGGAATCCAGAGAGAACCAACATTGGGAAGTGCTCTAACGATCCTCCACACTGCGTGCCTAGTCAGCATTCGAATAATCATGCAGCTTCATATTGTACCCTGAAGATATCTCAGAAGATTCTTAGCACCAATCTAGTGAGGCTCAACCAAATATGAGCTCACCATGCTAACTACAAAGCATATATACGGACAGAAGTTCACCAAGAACATCAATGCATATGAGTTTATGAAACTCAGAGGCATTTCCCAAATCTGGTCCGGCATCACCACCATATAACTTCTTAAAGTTAAGATCCTCGAGGTAGTCACGGGCTTGCAGTTTACCATTCCATATCTGGAATCCAACTCCCTCTTACTTCTACAAGTGAGGGTCTGCACCTGTCTGAAATAGGTCGTTTCTCAAAAGGTGCCGGTATGAGAGATCTATCATTCACAACCTTAAAACAATAGTTTAGATCGACTTCACTTTTAGTGAATCTCAGCTTCATCAGACAGCTATCAATCCTCTCATATTAGGCCCAGGGTGTTTTACTTCAAGCCATAGAGGGCTTTCTTCCACCTGTATACATGAGATTCCCAATCATGAATCTCAAACCCCTCGGGTTGTTCCAAACCTGTGGACTTGCTACATGAAGGGAATGGTCCCCTTGTAAGATTTTCCTTCGGTACATCTCAGACATGTACCTTCATGCTCTTCTTGAATTCAGGTATCCAAGTCACCATCTAACTCACATCGGTTAGGGCCTCATAAAGTAGATCTCAGGTGTTATAGATGAGATATGTCATGATCCCCAATGGACCATCCTGCAACTTGACACACACTGCCAACCTTGAACCCATCAGTAAAAACATCTTTGAAAATTTCATAAACACGTACCTTTCCATCGATGAATGCCACCCTGTAACCTTTGACTTCCATTGCAGAAATGGGCACCAGGTTCTTCTTGTGATCAGGCACATAAAAGAGATTATGTAAATGGATCGAGTTACCCTCATTCAATTGAGGGGTAACATTCCCTACACCCTTTCCAGGATAGGTGGCATCGGCTCCAAGTATAATCTTGCGATTGTTTCCATCTCTACCAAATTAGAGAGAGCACCCTTCTATCTGATGAAGTGCCTTGAAGCACTATAATCGATAAGCCAAATTCCCGAAGAATCTGAAGGAGAGGGCCAATACAAGATAGCGCTTCTTTATCTTATCAGAAACAACATTTGGTTCTTCATACCTAGGGTGGTTCCTTGCTTTCTCTGAAGAGTCGGTCGTTACCTTGATGACCTGCATTACCTGTCATTCCTCTGACCACTGAAGATGTCCCTGGAATGATTGTTATCATCATCAAGTGACGTGTCCCTGCGATTCGGACACTCCTTCGCATAATGGCCGAACTAGTTATCTGCATTTCCTTCCACCTGAGATCCGGTCTTCCCAATGAAGTGATCTTTAGGTAGGCCATATTTCGTTGCGCCATTCTGATAATATTCTCTGCTTTGATTTCACCCTCCGTGAATTTGAAGAGGGATGAGGAACCCATTGATCCTTTTGTCCTTTCCCAACTATCCTCAGTGATTTCTCTTTCACTCTTGCTTTGGGCATTGTCTTCACCTCAGCTCTGATACCATGTTAAATTTAAGTATGTTCTATGCTAGAGCAATTTATTTCAATTTTCACAGCTAGCTCAATAGCTTTTCCAGATTAGCAATCACATCAGCATTAAAGTAAACTCCAGATAGAACATAAATATAAATCACAAAAGACAAGCCAAGACAAGAGGACACAAGATGTGGCGCTAGCCAGGGACAAACCCCAATGTGGGGAAACCCTTGATCAATTCTTCTTATATGTTCTTCAATAGTTCAGCAGAGAGAGAGAGATAGTACATATACATCAAAAGTCAACATATTGACTTATCTAAATAAGAGCAGAGATCTTCTCTACGAAGATAGCATATGAGGTAGCTGATCTGAGCTAAGTAGAAGGCATACTGCTTCCACTGATCCAAAGTGACTCCATCACCATGCTTCTCCTCAATGTGCGGCACCTCACTGTGATGCACTCAATCATCACGCTGGACCTCATTACCATGCTGCACACATCATACTGCTGCATCATCAAGCTATACCTTATCATCATACTGCACCCACCAGTGCTGCCTCATACTGAACCTCACTGTGCCCATCATGCTGCATCTCATTGTAGCATTTATTTATCAATGCTGCACTACACTTCATCATGATGCCCATCATTATCTATTTGCTGCATTAACAGCAGATAGGGCAGCCTTCATTATGTCAAGACAGTCCTATCTAACGGTCATCAAATCCTTGACTGTGGTGTCATGGCCTGCGGCCTGACACACAGTCTTCCTGTAGCTTCTAGGCAGCACAAATATGATCCTTGATCCTCCAATGATACCTCAACGGATCTGATCCTAAGCTCCCCTAATTCTGCCCTCCTAAATAGCCTCACTGTCTTCCTGAAATAGCTTCAGAGCAGCCTTATTTCTCCACGCTGAATACTCCTTCTAGCTGTTGCTGTCACGCTGTTCCTTTAGGGCAGATTCAGGCCTAATGTATGGACTTGTCACCCTCAAACAGTAGTTGTACCTTCCAGCAAACCCTCCTTGTCTCGGCCTCCTCCAATCAGTCATACTGTCCTCTAAACAGACCCCTGAAATAGCCCTCAAATGTCCACGCTGTCCAGTCCTTTCCTTGCTGCAGCTAGGGCTTCCTTTTGGACAGCAAAATAGGGTCTTTAGACTGTGGATGGATGACCTTGGATTAGGTCTCTCTAGACTGCGAATAGGGCTTTCTTTAGGCAGCGGATTAGGGCAGGTTTGGGCAGCATATAGGAGCCTCTTTAGGCTGCGTATATAAGCTCCTCTAAACATGGATAGATCTCCCTTCAATGATCTGTCTTTTGCTGCGGCTAGGAGCCTCTTTTGACTGCAGTTAGGGCATCCCTTTTTGCTGCGTCCAAGGGCTGTCTCAAACCCTTTCAAAACAGCATATAGGATTAGGGCATGGCTGCATTCAGCTAGGGCATGATAACACCTGCGGCTAGGGCATGATAGGACTGCATTAGGGTCAGCTGTTAGGCCTCCTTCACTGTGCTAGATCTCCCTTCTTGGACTGCGGCTAGACCACCTTCTACAGCTAGAGCATCATCCTCTAGAACTGCGTTTTTCCCTTTAGAGATTCTTCTTTCCACTAAAACCCAAAACAAGTGGAGAAGAAGAAATCTCAAGAGAGTTGTGTGTTCAAATGACTTGCAAGGCACTTGTATTTATACCAAAACGTGGAGCACAAGTGGGGGCAGTTTAGTTGCTGGCCGACCTTGACGAATTGTCCCATAACACAAATAAATTCATATCTCCATGAATACTTATCGGAATCGGATGATCTTTAGATCAATCCTACACCTCTCGATGAGAGGGATCCAAGAAAAATATCAGATGCCATTAATAAGATGACCCACATGGAGTTTGGCCCTAGTTGCCAATTTTAACAACCATCCTTTGAATATATTGGAAAAAAAATCCTCTGGAAAACTTCAGATTTGCCCATCTTCTACACAAACAGTTTGTGTAAACCTGTTTTCTCTTTGAACTCCTTTTGCTAAGTAAAGAAATTTGTGATAAGACTCATGTCAACAGGGAAAAGCAACTCATAAGCAATGGTTTTAATCCAGTTCAGTTATGATAGATATACTGATAGAAAATCTGTCATATGTTTTCGACATTGAACAATGTTAGCACACCTGCAGTATAAAATCTTTGGTTGAGCTCTTCAGAAGCTCTTCTCTACTTCCACATCCACATAACTAGTAATTTGGGCAGGTTCAGCATAACCCAAACGGAAAATGTACTTGTTTGTGGGTACAGTAACCTCCATTGAATTTATCCAAATTATTAGACGTGTATATGTTCTTCCATTTTACCAGAATGATAGAGAAGGCTTGTTTTATTACCAGGTTCCCAGTTTGAGACATCAAAACTATTCATGTATACCGCAAGGGTTTATCATTTATGAACACTCACTTGCAAAATTACCATGCAGGTTGGACACATAATTTACTGGCAAAATGGCTGGAAGGTTAAAGGCTCTGTTGTAAAGAACATGAATATATTCCTGGTAGGAATGCTGCTGCAAGTTTAATTTATATAGGAAATTCCAGATTAGGAATTGAGGTGCTGTTTTAACATTTCTGAAAGCGAATGTTGCAGGAGATATGTCCAACTCTGAAGATCAAGTGACACACTGACATGTCAAATGCCAATAATGGACCATGCAGGTTTGCAATATCAAACAAGGGTCCAGCAGTGCTTCCCACTGTTCATCAAAATCAAGTTTAGCACTGAACACTGAGGGCAGGTGCTTTGGTCTAGGAAAACCTAATTCATTGGGTACCACGGAGATTGGACATCCAGTTGTGAGAGGTATCTCGCCTTATGGAGGAAAGATGGTATATTACATAGTATGGGAGAAAACAAAGGTCTTGAGATCCAGTGATTTTTGCTGTAGAAATTTCGAGATTCGGGAAATTAATGCAACTTCCAAAATTTCACCTCAACATTGAGATTTTCCAAATTTATTCCCTGTGAACTTCCAGAGTTGCAGCTGATCTGAAATATTAAGTTACAGTAGTAATATTTCACTTCTTTTCAACCCAATTTCACACAGCAACCCAAGAGAAAAAAACCATACACATGTAGTTCAATACCACGATGCTGCAGCCCTTAGGTCACAGATCTAAATTCTCTTATTACAGCAACAAATATATACCTTTAACTTCGAGATGTGTTAAATCACTTACCAACATGTCATGTCAAATCAGCATGACCAACAAGTGGCAAGTGCTAGAATCTACCCAATCAAGAGGATAACATAAGTGAAATTCTAGTGAAAACAGTAATTACTCATTTCACAACAAGAATCTTCAAGACATTTAGCTGAAAACAATAAATGCTTAATCACACAAAGTATTCAAGTAATTTTGGTCAATGACCAGGGCAAAAACCCAAAGAGGAAAACCCAGCGAATGATGGCTTTATTTTCTTCTTCATCTTGGAATTTACAAGGCAGAATTATCAGAGAATTTACAGCAGAATTGATGAGAAAATTATAGCAGAAATTACTCAGCAGAGCCTGGCCGTAATGTCATAAATGCACTGTCTTTTTTCCTAGAAATTTGTGCCCGCAGATCAACAGCAGAGCAGAATTCCTCGAATTTTCTGCCCATTCTTCTCAGTTTCTGAACTGGTAATAAATGCAGATGACATCACTGTACCATATGACTGATGTCAGGACTGTACAGTCCTCGATTTCTGTGCCAAAACTGCAGCAGAAAACTCACCCTCCTCCAGAAATTCGGCCTCCTCCTTCAGAAAATTCAGCTCCTCCGAGCAAGCTTCAAACCCTCATTCTCTCCTTATTAATGATTCTCTCGTTAATTTCTCATCGTCACATGAATCTCTCAAGGATGAATGCCCTCGTTAATGATTTGCCTCTAACCCTCACTGTGCTTTTATAGGATTTCATAAGAAATAAATGGCTCAGGTTAAATCTTAATTGATGGATAAGATCATGATTCAAGTCATGCTCACATGGATCACTAAATCTCACTTTATGAGAAAACACACTTGTAGCACAACTTTTACTTATAAAAGCACATTGATTTTGTATCTCACAAAATCAACTTCTGGGTCCTCTTTGCCCCTGTCAATTTGGTGCTAGGCCATGCATTAAAGATGGTTAAACACTTTCTGAGGTACAAAATCTCAACACTCCCTCTTTCCAATGAAAATGTTCTTCACAGCTCCCATGCTTGTCTCTGAACTAGACTTTGAACAACCTCTTACTCATGTTCTCAGACATGCATGCTTCTCACACTTCCCACACACTTAGTTAAGTCCCTTCCACTTTTTATGTCCCTCCATGCTAGGCATTGTAACATGAAGAGGACCTCCTGAACAACACAAGCTCAAAACTCCCTTTGAGCGAGGAAGGTTGTGATATCCCCTATCCATAAAGTTGCTAAGTGTAACAATTTTTTGTAATTTTGACTTTGGAGGTATTTTTTAGCATTTTGGGAACTTAGGTGTGTAGGTGAGTGGACCCCACACTCACACAGCAAGCCACATGGAGGCAATGCACACCTCTAGAGAGAGAGAGGACGAGTTGGAGGAAAGGCGGGGGCCACCGAGGAGAGTGTTTGGGCCAGCAAGTATAAATGCTAAAGGAGGCCTTCCTTTGGGGTCTTTTGTCAATTGAATTTCAGAATTTGATATAACTTGGAGTTGTTTAACACAAGGGCTAGAGTGTTGTTGAGCACAAAGAGTCTCAAGCAAGATTCCAAGCCAGTTTCGGAGAACTTCAAGTGTCTCCCTAGCTGGTAGATTGAGGAGTCCATCATAGGGACTTCCACAGAGCTGAACCTTTAGTTATTGGGCCAGACTGAGCAATGTGCATTCTAGGGGCGCAAAAGAGAAGTGTTATGAATAAAAATATTCATAAGACATCAAGTAAATAATAAATATTAAAATAGCAAATATCAATAAATATAAATTAATTAAATTAGTTAGAGTAGTTGTGAAGAGACATGGGTCAAAAGTTGTGTCATTCTATCGTCGTGGCCAATCAATGCCTATATAGGCACACCGCCACAAAGATTTGTAGGCACCATTCATTTTTTATAATACAATTACTACTTACTTACACATACATATATCATCTACACACAAATACTCGTATGACGTGGTAAAACCATGCTTCAGTGGCATCAAAGCCAACAAACAACACGTCTGTCGGGCCTCAGTCCGCATTCCAGTTTGGCATTTGACTGTTATGCTGCCTTCAGGGACACGGACACATTGTGCGACAACCTATCAACACTCGCTCTCGCGTCATTCCGTCCACTGCCAACTAACCTATCACACCCTGCCATCATAAAACCAAACAAGTTGTTGTCCCCACTGTCGATCGGTCAACCTCCTCGTTCCACAAGTTATTGATTCCACTGTCTCTGCCATAAGCCGCCATTTCTTCCGACCAAACTCAATCGAAACATCCCCTGCCAATCGACGTGCCGGTCAAAGGATCAACAGCGTTCGTTTGATGCATATTAAATCGGGATTCGGTGACATAATTCAAGCTGGTCAAACCCTGTCGACGTGCTTCGACTACCCACTGTCCATTTTTTTGTTCGTTGACCCCACTGTAGCATTACCCACCCATCACCGTGCCACTGTACCGACAACCTGACAAGGTATTCCAACATTCGTTCGATGCATATTAAATCGGATTTGATGACATAATTCAAGCTAGTCAAACCTTGCTGACGTGCTTCGACTACCCACTGTCCATTCTGTTGTTCGTTGACCAGGCTGCAGCGTTATCCACCCATCACCGTACCACTATACTGACAACCCGACAAGGTATTCCTGTTTTTTTTTTCTCCGTCATTATTCCATCCCAGCAGTGAACTAGACTGAGTGCTTTGCAGTCCAAAAAACGCACGTGGAATTAGAAGCGGGGCGGTCCGTACATAGTGATAATTAAAAAAAAAAGGAAACCATATAATATAAACATTAACTATTATATAGTTTGATAATTATTATATATATTAAAATATATATATATATATATATATATATATATATATATATATATATATTAATTATTTAAAAAAAAATGGATCCACAAGGAAATAAAAGAACAAAATGGGAAGCAGTAACAGTGACGATGTAAAAACAATCCAAGAATAACTCAATAAGATAAACAAGCGCCTTGATAATGTCGAGAAGAGATTTAGTAAACAAGACAAAATGGTCGATGATATCACGGAATTAAAGAGCATGGTGAGCCTGTTTATGGGAGGAACAACCCACCTTTTAATCCCTCAGAGACGCAAAGTCCAAAAACTCTGGAAGGCGAAATTTTTTCAAATCATGAAATTCCATCGATGCACGAAAAGCCGTGAATACCGCATATACAGTTTGAAGGGAGTCAGTACCATACAAAGTTCTCCGACAAAGATTACCTCAAAATTAAAAGAGAATTACCTAAATACGATGGTAAGGACCATAAAGGCACCATTGTATGGGTAAATAAGATGGACACCATTTTCGGAGCAAATCCACCAATAGGTGAACAAGAGAAGGTCATGACCACATCCAACTACCTAGAAGCAGAAGCGTATGATTGGTTCCTATGGTGGTCTAACAAATGCACAGCTCACTCGTTCAATTGGCAAAATTTTAAAAACGCCTTGTTAAAACGATTTCACGACAAAGAAGAAGATGATGTTTACAAAAGATTCGTTCATCTCAAACAGAAGGGATTGTTAAGTGAATACGCACATGAATGGGAAGTGTTAGCGATAAGGCAAATGGGATTCTCAGACGAAGAGCTATTAAAAATGTATCGTTGTGGCCTTAAGGATTACATTCGAAAAAAATTAAAATTATATGAACCCCAAACCATTGAAGATGCCAGACACGAAGCCATAATTATTGAGAGAAAATATAAGCTTAGAATGTCATCATTCAGGGAAGACGAAGACCAACAACAACACTCGGGAAGAAAAGAAACTAACAAATGTATGTAATATGGAGACAAATGGACATTATGACACAGATGCCTTAACAAGAAACTATATACTTATGAAGTCGAGAAGGAATCAGACACTTCAAGTAACGATCATGGAAAAAAAAAAGATAAAACAAGTAGTTGTCGCAAATGTGGGGAAAATTGGACGCTCAGTCATAAATGTGAAGACGCATCCCTACACTACTATAAAATAACATATGGGAAGCAAATTGACGTACAAGGACATGACAAAGATATCGTTGTCACATACAGTGAAGATTCAAATTCTGAGGAACCATCATTAACTGCAATCTCATGTGACTAGAAAATCCTTGATGAAAATAGTAACTCTTTCGAAGATCAAGAACAAGAAGCAACTACGAAATACATTCCACCACATCTTCGGAAGAACAGCCTTCCCAAAAAGGAACATTAAACTTATTAATCTGTCAACTAACATGAGGAAGAGTCTATGTCCTAAAACCCTAAGACTCAAAGGACTCATAAAAGACGGAAATATCAATATACTTATAGATTTTGGTAGTACTCACAATTGTATAAACATTGATCTTGCTAAACAAGTGGGTCTTTTTATATGCCCAATCAAGGACCTGACCATGTCTGTCGCTACTGGAAAGAAAATCAAGGAAATAGGAGAATGTCAAAAAGTTTCAATCCAAATACAAGAACTGAAGCTACAAACAAACCTATTTGCCCTACCACTCAAAGAAATGGATGTAGTTCTAGGTGCAGAATGGTTAATACAATTAGGGAGCTATATTACAAAACTTGAAGAACAATTCATGGAGTTTAACTAGCAAGGATGACATTATAAATTAAATGGTGTTAACACTCCCAGCTCCAAGGAAGGTACAAGTACTCGTGAAGAATGCACCAGTCAATGAAAGGATGCCATTCCATCACAACAATGTTCAACTAGAGAAAACCCTTCTGGTTGTGCTTTGAGGACAAAGCATCTCTAAAGGGGGTGGCAATGTTATGAATAAAAATATTCATAAAACATCAAGTAAATAATAAATATTAAAATAGAAAATATCAATAAATATAAATTAATTAAATTAGTTAATGTCTCATTAGTTGTTGTAGGAATTTACAGGGTAAGTTCCTCAGATAGAACACCAAAGGACACCGCTCACAAACAGATCATAGATCAATACACCAGTATTTTGACGTGGTTAAAACCCTCAAAGAGGGAAACAGTCCACGGCCTGAGCCAACGCGGCCACTTCAGGCAATATATTAATAAAAGAATGAAAATTTACATAAGCTTCTCTCATGAACGGTTACCCTACAAATGACCCTCCATGCTCTTTAAATAGAGATCATGGACCAATCGGGTGTTAAGCCATGGATCAAGTGTCGGTAATACCGACGAGAGAATGAATCGTCGGATCACTACATATCGTGACCGTCAAATTGTAAGTTACAAAATGTACATAGTAAAGAAACACACTTTACCTAACTCTACACTAGACCAAGTTATACTTAACTATTTCCTATGTGTCGGAATATCCTAACATCCCCCCTTAAGAACAACTTGGGATAGGATTGAAGGAATTACAAATATGACACAATAGGAGAAGGAAGGAGGCACTAGAGCCTATCCCCCCTTAGTGACAACTTCCTGAACTCCAGCCATAAATCGAAGTTTAGTAAACTTCGCCTCTGTGAGAGCCTTTGTAAAGATGTCTGCAACTTGATCATCTGTTGAACAATATTGCACTTCAAGAAAATGGTCGTGAATGAGCTTTCTGATGAAGTGCATGTGCAGTTCAATGTGTTTGTTGCGCTGATGTTGGACTGGATCTTTGCATAGTTGAATGGCACTTTGATTATCACACCAAAGTGTAGTTGGATGCTGCTGCTGAAAGCCAAACTCTGACAGAATCTGACGAAGCCACAAGGCTTCCTTACTGGCTTCTACGGCACCACGACACTCTGCTTCTGCTGAAGAAAGAGAAATGGCTCCTTGTTTCTTGCAAGCCCATGTAATAGGTCCTGAACCAAGAGTGAACACATAACCTGCAGTAGAATTCCGATCATCAGGGTCACCAGCCCAATCGGAATCAGTGAAACCAACCAATAGAGGAGCTGCTTCGGCACTGTAATGAATCCCAAACTAAACTGTACCTCGAACATAACGAAGTATTCTTTTAGCTGCTTTCCAATGACATTCATGTGGGTTTTGCATAAACCGAGCAACAAGGCCAACAGCAAAGGAAAGGTCAGGAGGAGTATGGGTTAGATACAAAAGTTTTCCTACAAGTTGACGGTATAAGGTAACATCAACTTCAGGGGAAGTGCAAGTGACTGAAAGTTTGACTCCAGACTGAAAGGGAGAAGGGGCTGGCTTACAGTCTTCCATGTGAAAATGGCGTAGAAGATCACAGGCATACTTGGATTGGGAAATGGAAATACCTTCCTTGGATTGCAAGACTTGAAGACCAAGAAAATAATGCAAGTGTCCTAAGTCTGTCATTTCAAACTTCTTTTTAAGGCTGGACTTCACATGGTTTATAAGGTTGGGATCACTACCAGTGAGGATAAGATCATCATCATAAAGAACAAGAATGATAAGAAAAGCCAGATTCTAAAAGAAAGTTATCCATTTTGGCATACCAAGCCCGAGGAGCTTGCTTGAGACCATAAAGGGATTTCTTAAGCCGACATACAAGGCTGGAGTCTGTTTGTATAAAGCCAATAGGTTGTTCCATATAGATTTCTTCATGCAAGTCCCCATGCAAGAAGGCAGATTTAACATCCATCTGATGGACTTCCCATTTGAAAGAGGCAGCAAGGGAAAGAACAAGGCAGACAGAGTTCATTTTGGCAACAGGGGAGAAGGTTTCGGTATAGTCAATGCCTTCAACTTGTGAAAAACCCTTAGCAACAAGACGAGCTTTATGTTTATCAACGTTCCCATCTGGTCCATACTTGGTTCTGTAAACCCATTTGCATCTAACAAGTTTTCGTCCCTTTGGTAGAGGAACAAGATCCCATGTATCATTTGCCAATAATGAACGATATTCTTCATTCATAGCTGTGTCCCAATCTGGATGGCCTGAAGCTTCTGCAAAGGTGTCAGGATCATGATTCGCTGAAGCTTGAGCCAGTAAAGAAAAGGCTCTATCAAACTGAGAACGTGTACGTCGCTGATCTGTAGGATCACCAGCAAGATCACCTGCTGCATCCCGAGTAGCACGGACCCATTTTGGAAGCTGAGGAGCTGAAGGAGGATCCTGAGAAGGTGGGGGAGGATTGTCATCCTCGCTTTCATCATCTGAAGAAGGAATATTTTCAAAAGTAGAAGAGATAGGGAGAGGTGCCACATCCGCCAAACTAGGCTCGTAGGCCGATATATTTTCAGCAAACTTTACATCTCTTCTAATGATAACATTTTTGGACTTAAGTGGAATAAGTCTATATCCTTTGACATCTTCAGAATATCCAACAAATATACATTTTTCACTCTTAGGTTCTAAAGCTTTATGTTTCTCATCTGGAATATGGGCCCATGCTTCACTTCCAAAAACACGAAAGTGACTTACATCTGGTTTAATTGAGCTCCATGCTTCTTCTGGAGTGATATTCTTTAAAACCTTAGTAGGAGTGCGATTTATTACGTAATTTGCACAGTTAATTGCTTTTGCCCAAAAATTAAGACCAAGTCCTTTAGATTGAAGCATACAATTAGCCATTTCCTTTAAGGTGCGATTCTTCCTTTCAGCTACACCATTTTGTTGTGGAGTATATGGAACAGTGTGTTGCATTTGAATTTCATTCTCAGTGCAAAAGTTGATGAATTTGTTGTTAACATATTCTCCGCCATTATCAGATCTTAGCTTAAGAATTTGATGTCCAGATTGTTTTTCAACAAAGGCCTTAAAGGCCAAGAACATGTTAAATACTTCACTCTTGAGTTTTAAGAAGTATACCCAAGTGTGTCTGGAGAAATCATCAATGAAAGTTAAGAAATACTTGTAGACAGAGAATGAAACAACTGGAAGTGGACCACATAAATCACTATGCACACGCTATAAAGGGGCTGAGGCGTGCCAAGAGGCACGTTTTTCAAAACTATCCCGATGATGTTTTCCGAGTACACATCCGGAACAAACACCATCTCTGCAAGATACCATTGGAAGACATGTCACCATATTTTCTTTACATAGATTCTGAAGGGAGCGATAGTTTAAGTGACCAAATCGCTCATGCCAAAGTTTGCTCACTTCATCGTTATGAGCAACAAATACCGAGGGAAGATTTGATGACCCAAAGTTGTGAAACTTATACAACCTTGTAGAATCATCAGCAATGCCAGTAGCTAAAATCTGTCTAGGATCTCTTAAGTCCTTAATTACAACATTGTGAGGTGAAAATTCAACGATTTTACCTTCACCTGAATGAGTTATCTAATATATAGATAGAAGGTTGCAGGATAAGGTTGGAACACATAATACATCATTAAATTGACCATTGTCTATATGAACAGTTCCAGTCCCTACAACACTAAAAGATCTATCATCACCAACATATATATTTTTGGTGTTACAATCATTTAAAGAAGAAAACATGGCTTTGTTTTTGGCCATGTGATAAGAAGCTCCAGAATCAATGAGCCACTCATGAGAATGAGAAGAAGAAGATACATTTAGTGCATAGCCAGACCGAGATGCTTGACAACCACATGCAGAAAGTGCTATTCCTGAAGATGAAGTTTAAGTTGAAGAGTGCTCCAAATGGATGTTATGCTTCTTCATTGCTACTTCCAGGGCTTCCATCTTCTTAAAGCATTTGGATTCTAAGTGGCCAAATCGATTACAAAAGTTGCAATGTCTATCAGTCTTCTTCCCTTTGTTTTTATTTGTCTTATCATTTTGTTGAAATGATTTTTCATTTTGAGGCTGAAATTGCTTAGGACCCTTGTTTGGTTTAGGACCATTCCTTCTAGGATACAACTTCTTAGGATTCTTTGAATTTGGTTGTTGCTGGGCGGCTAACGCTTTCTTAGAAGAGTTTCCAAGATTAAGAAGACCAAGGTGTAAGAGTTTTTCTTGTTCTCTTATTAAAGAATCACAAAAGGAATCAAAGGAAGGGGACTTGTAGGCTTGTCCTTGAGAAATGAAGGCTTCTCTTGTAGAATGGAAGGTGGAAACAAACACAGAATAGGCTGGTCCCAACTTAGTAAGAATGGAATAGATAAGGTTACTATCTTCTTTCTTAACCTTAACACCTTCCAAGAGAAGTCTAAGGGTCTTGAACTTGGACAAAACATCTTCAATGCAAGAAAAATTATTGGAGTCCAATGTAAGCAACTCATTTTCGAGTTGATGGGCTCTAAGTTCATTTTTAATTCCAAAAACTTTAGTCATCTGTTTCATTGCTTCCTCAGGAGTATCAAGTTCTGCAATATGGAATCTAAGATCTGGAGAAATAGACATCCCTATCAACCCTCGTGCTTGATCTTGCCTATTTTCCCATTTAGTTGTCTTATCTTCATCTTTCGGTTTGGTTTCTTGGCCTGAGGCTATTCTGTAGAGACCTTTACTTCTAAGTAAATCCACAATGTAGGACCACCATTGGAAGTAGTTGGTGTTGTCAAGAATAACTTGGCATGGACTTTCCATTTTAACAGAAACTGAAGCTATAGATGTTGAAACTAAGTGTTCCAATGGAAAGATCTCGAAAAATTAGGCTGGTTCAAAAAAAACGGCTCTGAAAACGGCTTCCGGATGAAGAAGTTATGGCTTTTTAAAGAAAATTTGATGAAGATGCCGACAAAGTGCGGGAATGTGCGGAAATGAACGATAGTGTTAAAAAAAAATCCGCCCCCTTTCCAAACTTAATCTAATTAGCTCAACAAAAAGAAAACTTGAACTCAAGACCTCTACTCTCATAAAGTAGCTTTGGACCAAGTGAGCTAAACTAAAAGTTTAGTAATTTTTGGAAAAGATGAAGGGTTTTTTTTTTTTAGTCGCTGAAGCTTTGGGCTGTGTGCTTACTTTGAGAAAGCTCTTTTTCCCTACAAAACAAAAAACACAAAACGCAACACAGACATACAAAAAAAAACGAACCTTACGGCTCGAAGTTAACTTTAGCCGGAAACTAAATATTTTCCTCAATGTTTCTGATTTTCCGAGATCACACTAAGGCGCGGCGGAAAAGAGCATACGCATGAGAAAAATCCTTCCTTTTTGTTTCTGATTTGCCCAGATCGCACAGAGTCGCGGGGCAAAGAGCATACGCAGAAATGAAAGGTATAGATCCGGTAATAAAAAAAACAAAATGCTAAATAAACCGAAACCGAAATAAACAAAGAGAAAATAACTGTAAACTGCAAATAAACACTGTATACCTCCAGATCTTAAAAATGACGTAGCTAGGGCTACCGGAAACCTTTTCGCGTGAAACGAAAGGGGTTCCTCACTGGAACAGATGCTCCTAACACAATAGAGCAGTCCTCTCGGCCCGAAAGTAGTCAGAAACAGTAGATCTAGGAAACGACAGTCGGATGCAGTTCTACCAGCTTCAGATTTGGATCACCAACGGACGCGGCCCTCAAATAGCTCTGATACCATGTAGGAATTTACAGGGTAAGTTCCTCAGACAGAACACCAAAGGACACCGCTCACAAACAGATCACAGATCAATACACCAGTATTTTGACGTGGTTAAAACCCTCAAAGAGGGAAACAGTCCACGGCCTGAACCAACGTGGCCACTTCAGGCAATATATTAATAAAAGAATGAAAATTTACATAAGCTTCTCTCATGAACGGTTACCCTACAAATGACCCTCCATGCTCTTTAAATAGAGATCATGGACCAATCGGGTGTTAAGCCACGGATCAAGTGTCGGTAATACCGAGGAGAGAATGAACAGTCGGATCACTACATATCGTGACCGTCGGATTGTAAGTTACAAAATGTACATAGTAAAGAAACACACTTTACCTAACTCTACATTAGACCAAGTTATACTTAACTATTTCCTATGTGTGGGAATATCCTAACAGTTGTGAAGAGACATGGGTCAAAAGTTGTGTCATTCTATCTTCGTGGCCAATCAATGCCTATATAGGCACACCGCCACGAAGATTTGTAGGCACCATTCATTTTTTATAATACAATTACTACTTACTTACATATACATATATCGTCTACACACAAATACTCGTATGACGTGGTAAAACTATGCATCAAGGAGCTAGACATCTAGTGTGCAGTTGTGGATGGAGTTCGTGGGTTAGATTTGCATAGAAGTTCCATTGCGGAGAAGTGAAGGTTTAGGGGTGTTTTGCCAGAGAGATTTGGGGCTAATTCATGGGGCCAATTTCATCATCTTTAGGCAGTGCGCGGGCATTGTGCAATACAAGTTGGGGAACTAGAGGAGTTGGAGATTGGCGGTTTTTCGGAGATAAATCGTCAGGTGTCTTGGAGACTTCTTCAGTGGTGGATTTGAGGTGCTCAAGCAACAGTATTTTCCAATAGTGCACTCAGCCAACCAAAGAGGTCATTCGCACCACCTGGAGGGTTTCCTCACTGCTTGGAGTTGGGCCAAACCCTTTCCGCGTTTTTATGGGTTTTCAAAGAGGAGTTCAAGGGTGGAGTTTCGAGTTGATCCGAGCAGTATTCAAAGCAGAAATCATCATCTCAGTTGGCACCGAGAAAAACATTACTCACTGGGCAGTGCACATTTTTTGTTCAGGGCTATTCCTCACCTGGGTCAGAGACATCTTTCTAGGTTTTGCATAGCTTGCTTGACAAGCCCATGTTCTATCATTTCATCTCATTCTATGCACCCAGATCCAGTTTATTAATAAAATGGCTCAAAGTATTTTGTTGGTGTCCCTTGTGTTCGAATTTTGTGGTTGTGTTCTTTATTTACTTGTTCCAAGTTACTGTTTTGGTATACACTGTTAATTTTTCCATTAGGAATATTACAGAAGTCCTTCTAGCACTACCATCACCAGGATCATCCTCCAAACGCAATACATTGTCTGTTATAGAACTCCCTCTGACTTTGAGGCTTGTCTCTCCACCTGTCCTAGGATACCAACAAAAGACCCATGCCAATCTCTAATGCTTTGTCCTTGAGCGTCACCCATCAGTCTCATATCATACTAGCTGGTCCTCCTAGCAGTACTGGAATGAGCCTCTCGCCTGTTGTTGCCTAAAATTGTTTTAAATATAATTTATATAAATATAAATAATGATTATAATTGTAATAATGATTAATTAATTAGTAATTAGTACTGAAGAGGCATGTCTAATGGGACATGACCTTCCATAAAGAGGCAGCTACCTAAGTATATAAGCGAGCCTCATTTGTAACAATCATACATCTTTGTACATTCGACAATTTTTATATACTATATATTACTTATCCTACTATGGATACTTTTTTGTTCCAAATATTTTGAGAATTCTGTTGCATATACGAACTTTGTTAGTTACATTGGTATTAGAGTTGTTCGATCCTTTGGTCGCTCCACCGTTGCACAAAGAACCAGTCTAATCCGGTCTTTGACCATCAATTTTCATCAACCTTGTTGTCGTTACAATTCAAGCATTTCGCTACATAGTTGCAGGTTCTCCATTCTTGCTGGGTTCGTCGTCAAACCTTTGGCCAATAAAAGAAAATATATATATATAACAAAAAGTGGAAAAGAATATATATCAAATAAATAAATAAATAAAGTAAGTTTAAAAGATATTTTTCCCGAATTATTAAAAAAAAATAAAAAAAAATGTGATTAAACAAAATTTTTAAAATCCAAAAAAAAGGATTATTAAAAAAGAGTATATGGAATAAAAAGTAAAAAAAAAAAAAAAATTGCAGCCAACCGCCACCATACACTAAGCCGTCATCTAACAAATTAGCCGACAAACTCCGTGGCTGCCGACAAACCGCCACTCTAGCTAAGTCGCCATAGGCCACTACACCCACCTACGCAATTGGCATACGTCGCCACCATCCCCATGCCATACATCACAACCCTTCCACTGCCAGCCACCGTGCCATCCATCACTACTACAATCTGTGTTGTCGTTGTGCATATAGTTAAAATAGAAACAACACACTCCACAAGATCAACCATTCAATGATTGTATCATCCACATCAATTAGGCTTCCATATATAGCAATTGTGTGTGGTATATTAGATGGGATTCAAATTAAACAACAACTATTGGTCGAGCCATAAAGGGTTTCATAGAATTTCAGAAATACTAAAATTCGTGGAGGAGAAATAGAATGAATTGATGACATAGCAGTGGAACCATCGTGACTATCAATAAATAAGATGCTACTTTCCATAATTAGAAGAGATCAACAAGTTATTATATTTGCCATAAAATAAAATATTATGAGTAGTGGTACAAAGAAGTCAAGTTATTAAAAGAAAATTTAAAAAAAAAAATCGAAGTATTTAATTATAAAGGGAGTAAAAGATATTTTTTTAAAGTAAATAAGTAAAGAAAGAAGAGGAGAAATTGTAAGTTTAAGACTTGCCAAGTATTGAAGTTTTAACTGAAAACATTGAAAAAAAACAAGAAGGAAAGAAGAGTGACCAAGTGAATAAGTCAAATAAAGTTGAATATTAAAAGGGCATTTAAGGTTTTTTTGAAATATTATTGATAAGATTATTGACAAACGCAAACGGAGACCTATAATGGAAGATTTCTTAAGGTTTTTTTGAAATATTATTGATAATATTATTGACAAACGCAAATGGAGACCTATAATGGAAGATTTCCTAAAACTTTTAGGATGTGTGTTAATGCACTATTTAAAATCAAAGGATCACTTGCAAGAAGGAAACATTATAATCTCTATTGATCCTACTCAAGATAATAATTATGTTAGTACTGAATGTGCTAACCAATTAGTGATCCCTGAATCGAACATAATTGAAATGATAGATTCGATGAATAATAAACAATATAACATAAGCAATCTACAACTAAACATTGAAGACTATATTTTTGTCTCACAATTCACTATTAAAACCTTATTTTGCGACAATAGTGATATAATTTTGGGTTCACCCTAGATGGAATCACTAGGGTCTTTTATCCTAAATACGAAAAATAAGTTTTTGACATTTTCCTACAAAAAGAAAAAAATAATGCTACAAGATGTCACATTGAAACCAAATTTAGTAACACCAGAAGACATACAAGATATCTCAAAAGTAATTTCTCAAGAAAGTAAAAAAATGATACAAAATATGCAAAGGGAAGTTGACAAAATCACTACTGACAAAAATGAAGAAGTTACTCACCTCAAGGACCACAACAAGAAATTATTGACGCAAATTAAGAAACTTAAAAATGACAAGAAATTGTTGAAAAACAAACTAGAAGAACTCAACACGAAAAATGTATCGAAGTCTTCAGACGTAACTGTCCAAGTTGAAGAAAAAGGAACAATTATTGATCTAGTGAATATCACAACTCAAGAAGAAGACAAGCCAGTTGAAGAAAAAACATGCTCAAATGTTGCAATTCAGACAATGAAAATTCCAAGTGAGGATTTTGTAACCAATTCAACAACATCAATACATGAAGTAAATCAGAATATTGCCACACACACGATAAGGGAAAATCAAACCACAAAAACTCTTCATCGACATATTCAAACCACTCAATCAGTCTGCATATTCGTATCACTCAAAACATAAACAACAAACTTATGTTCCGAAGAATATTGAAGTGTGCACAATTCAATCCAGTGATAACAATTCATCACAAGTTTCCAATAACTGAAAGATTCCACAAAAGATTGATTTAAGATGGTCAGATCCCTTCTCAGTGCGACAATTTTGTTTATCACTTAAAAGATCCTATCATCATGTATCAACGAAGATGACAATTCGAAGAGCACCGAAAATTACAAAAGACAAGGAAATAGATGATACACCTTATCAACAATAAGCTTTGAGGACAAATCTTTTTGAAAATGACGGCAATGTGATGAATATAATTTATATAAAAATAACTTAAATATAAATAATGATGATAATTTTAATAATGATTAATTAATTAGTAATTAGTACCGAAGAGGCATGTCTAATGGGACATGACCTTCCATTAAGAGGCACCTTCCTAGGTATAAAAGTGAACCTCATTTGTAACAATCAAACATCTCTGTACAATGATGTGTGGTTAAACGGTTAGTCTACTTGGGCGAAGCTCAAGAGACCGCAGTTCAAATCTCATTGAGTACATGACCTGCTGTGGTGGTAGCTAAAGGAGCAGATTCCCCAATCTCGTCTTGGCGGCACGTGAGTCTCGCTCTTGCTAAAATCATAGGATCTTAGTATATCTGACTTGCAGGTAGTTGGATGTACTCCTGGTGTTATAGAGGCAACTTCGAGGATTGACCTTGGGTCTCCCATAGATTAGGACTGGCAGTTACTGATTCACCATGTGTTAAAAAAAAAAAAATCAAACATCTCTGTACATTCAACAATTCTTATATAATATATATTACTTATCCTATTATGGATATTTTTTTATTCCAGATATTCTGAGAATCCTATTGCGTATACGAACTTTATCGTTACAAAGAAGTACCCCTAAGTGTGGGAAAAGTTTCTAACCCCACAAGGTAGTCTTTAAGAAGGGGTTGTCACCTATTCTCAAATCTCTTTGTTTAAGCTCTCTCCTAGGCAAGCTAAGGGGGGTAGTCCCTAAGGTAATTGGTAAAGGAAAACTTGTTGAAACAACAAGCTCTAGGAGACAAAGGGCAAGGCAATTACCATTCAATATAACTTGAATTAAGGATTAATTAGCAAGTACAATTATTAATGAGCAATGTAGATATCAAAAGATAGATTCGATTAGATCAATATGACATCCAACAAGATATATCAGTAGAGAGACCAGTTGCTTTATAAACAATGTTCAAACAAAACTATAATACTTGCAAATGAAAGTAATATTTCAAGTTACAGGAATAGCAATGCTACAAGACAAGCGTTAGTACAAGAGATTAAAAGGTGAGCAATAATATATAACTTGCAATGTAAATGAAAATTGTACTTTAAAGAAATGGTCAGAAAAGATAGAACAATATCATAAGCCAATGAGCAAGCAATCCAAATGACAAGTACAAGAGAAATATGATGCAATATTGCAAGTAAAATTAAATACTCACAAATCAACAAATGCAAGATGAAGCAATGTTAGATGAATGAATGCAAGACTAGACTAGACTATGTGTGATGCAAGAATCTTGGTTGATTTTAATTAAATGCTTAATCTATTGTTGAAAATATTAGCGAGATAAGGGTTCCTTGATTTTTGCCTTAATCATACGAGCCAAAACAAGTTGCTTCTTGTGCATAACTCGAGTTGCTAAAAATTAGGAGATTCCCTATAAATTAGGACGAGATCGTATAATTAAGGAATTAGTGCCTAAAAATTAAGACGAGTAAGTGGCAGTTAACTGATGTGTTGAAATTGAAGGTTGAGTTCTTGATTTTCTAGTGTGAGTTAATTGAAGAAAAACACAAGTGATTGAGTTTCAAGTGGTTGACTTGAAATAGGATGAGTTGCATGAGCAGTTAATTCATGTTAACTCAATCAATCACAAAATCATTCCTTAATTAGAAAAATCACTAATTTTAACCATTCGAATTGCCTTTAAAAAGGAGGAGCAAAAGCACAAGTTTAATTATTGTTTTGGTGAGCACGAGTTGGTGAGACCAAGCAATAGGAAGCACGAGTTTGTACGTGGGGATTGTGAGAGGAAGAGTGTGCAAGAGAAGTTTGTGCACAGACTGGTAGAGGGAAGCAGAGATCAGCGTTCTTATAAAGGCTTCAAGCCTGGTTCAAGGCAGTAAAACTAGGTTGTTTTCAGATTGAAATAGTTGTATTTGTAACAGATCAATTGCTCAGTTTTTGCTATCAATAAAATTCTCATCAAGCAAAGGGTTTTCGCAGTTGAGTTCCCTAGTAAAAAAAAATTGTCTTGATTTGTGTGACTATGTTTTACTCTTTGTTCCTATTCTCCCGCACTCTAGTAGAGAATTTTGTGTCTTATGAATAGAACTAGGTTCAGAATTGTTCATTAAGCAATTGCAAAAATTTGTGGAAAATCTACATGGTATCAAACTGTGGACCACAATAAAGACCAACACAAGTGCAACACTTCATAGTAGAAGACACTTCTGTGATAGTCGCAACCGAGAAAAGCCTAGCGAAGGAGGAAAAAGGGACTATTTGTGGTGCTATTTTTCTCATGACAGCAACCTGAGTTATTGGAGATGGCAACCAATGAGAAAAGGAAAGTTCTGGGCTAATTTTGTGCTAGTTTGAAGGTGTTATATCTTTGTCTAGTGTTGAAAAGTGTAACTAGGTTCGGTCTTCATAATGACATGTAATTGTGACTTGTGTAAATTATGTAATAAAGGAAATAAAATTATTTTTGTAAGCCTTACTTCATGGATTTTATGAGCAAGTAATTTTATTTTTAGATGGCTCACATTGAGAGCCTTAGAACTGGTCATTAAATGTCAGAGTCTATGTCATGTATGAAGAGCCCTTCTTGGGCATGTAACAAATGTATTTGAGTTAATAGGACTGTCTAGAAGCTCTCCAATGACAAGCGCTAGCTCTCTTCCTTCATGTCGGCTTCAAGTTAAACAAAGATCATGTCGGCCCTACCTTATGGAGTCACAACGTTTCACATGGCTCATGAGCAGCTCATTTATGTAGACCAACAACTATATATACCAGGTAAAGGCACTTCACATAAATGCAGTGCAGAAGTTTGATGTCTCTTGAGTTTTTCAAATCACCATCACATAATTCGGATCAAGGTAAGGAAGGAGCTCGGACTTGCGAACAAAAACAGAGATTGGAACTCGGATCTCTCTAAAGTCTGTCTCACAGTGGCAGCGAGAAAGGATAAGACACAAACTCGGATTCCTCTATGAAGAATAGTGAACAGAAGTCAAACATCTATGTGATTTAGAAGGAGAGGACAGTAATGAATTCGAACTCCTAGCACAGTCACAGCAGTTCAGATCTCTGTGTTGATGGACAGTTTCGGATCACAGTATACAGTTCGGTCTAAGCAGAAGTGATAGCAAGATAGATGATGAATAGAAGCCACGGTTTGGTGATGTGAAAGAGTTGCCCTTAAGAGAAGTATTACAGTACTATAGGAAGGACAGTTTTGTGACAAGACAGTGATATGGTACAGTGCCATCTCAAGTATGTCAACTGAAAGAAGATGATCTCAATGCGTAAGAGGAACCGAAAAGAGGAAGGAGAAGACAGTCAAGAGAGCTAGTGTCTTGATCTTGGATGCAGCTAATAGGTCAAGGGTCTCGGTCTTGGTATTCGTCAATTGGAATCTCTAGAAGAAGAATTTGTGCGGGTTTTCCTCTCAAAGAGTGGGAGGTTTTGGCCCTGGCTCATAGCCTACATGTTGTGTCTCTTGTCTATTTATGTTCTTGCATTGGGTACTGTTTGATGAAAAAGAACACTAAGAATCTAACATAACTAAGATCCTAACCTAATCATGTAAAAAGCATTCGCAAGCAGGCACCAAAGAAGAGAAATCATCTAATTCTAATGCCCTAGATTTCTCAACATGGAATCGGAGCTAAGGTGTTGGAGTCAAAGAAAGGGCATATAATCAAAGAGACATTCAAGGATCGAGTTTCAAGAAAGACATCAAAGCAAGTCGAAGGTTATCAAAGCAAAAGATCAAGATCCACATTGAAGAATCAAACCCTAGATTAAAGAATCAGTCTACAACAACAAGAGATTTTGATTCTATAGTCATCATCAAAAGACTACTAAGACCCTCATCAAGTTATCTACAAAGCAAGGTAGCTCAAAGAACTTTAAATTTGACAATCACATCATCTTGGAGAGAATGGAAATCCTAGAAGCATTTTTTATTTACACTACGAGAGAAGTAGAAGTATCTTGAAAGATAGAAGGCATTATCCTCATCTCCAAAGCTATAAGGCAAGTTCCCTTTTATTAAAGCAAGAATCATATCCTTGTCCTTGAAGAAGATCATCCAAGGAAGCAGCAAATACATCTTCTTCAACCATCATTAAAGTGATCAAGTAGAAGAGTCCATCTTCACTTGTCAAGTAAGTATCTTTCATTCTTTAATTAAATTTGGTAAAATGAATTCGTATTTGCAAGGAGATCTATAAGTTGGTTGGGTCATCAAAATTCCTTGCATGAAAAAGGAGGATAGACATGGTCCTTTAAGAAGGTGAAGTCATTGAACGTATCAAAAGGTCTCCTCTGAAATCATGAAAAGGGATTCTTATGAAAGATCCCCTCCTATAGCAATATTGGAGATATCAAAGAGATGTATATGATAAACTCGTAAGAATACTCTCTGAAGATGCGGTAAACAGGGTCACATGACTTAGATATGATCTACACAAAAATTAAAGGTATCAAAGGATGAAGGATATCTTCATAAGATCTCGTCTATGAGATCTGGGAGAGATGATAAGAAGATAATCATCAATGATCTAAAATGCACTAACTGATGAACAAGGTAACAAGTATCTATGGAGATAAGAAAGTTACCTCATTCAACAACTTGTGGTTTCTAAGCAAGATAGAAGAAGACAAGTTGAGGGCAAAAGTGTTGAAGGTTAAAGAACTCAAACATTTGCTGGAAGGAAAGGAAGTTTGGAAAATTCTGGCCTTCAGAAAAGAAAGAAAAGCATAGTTGAGATTCAATAAAGACTATGGACTTTAAAGATTGTCCTAAAGGGACAATATCAAAAGAAAGAAAAGAAGCTCATATCACCGAAGAAGTGGAGGAAGTTGAAGAAAGGAAGTCCAAGAAAAGAGGAAGTAAGAGATCTCGACTGAGAGTCTCCCTCACAAAAGGTCTTGTCATAGCTCCTAAATCTTGTGTTATAGGATATGGCTATAATAAATAGTAAGGTGCATCGTGGCATCATGAAAGCATTAGAAACAAGAGCCCATGACATCACCATAAGGAATCATGGAGGACAGACGAAACAAAACCCATGGCAGTCAAATATGAAGGATATAGCTCTTGGGAACCTCATTGCAAACTTAAGGAAAAGAAGAAGTCATCCAGGACAAGGTTCATCATACATCTACCAGATAGGGATATGAAAGATTCTCAAGATTCTCTGATGGAATCCTCATCAGAGGGTTGACCGATCTAGAGAGGAAGCAAGTGTTTCATCGGGAACTCCAACTTGTGAAGTTCATGGGATGATGGTATGATGACATGAGAGATGAAGCAGATCAAGGGGTTGAAGATCTTTTCAATCAAGGAAGCTATTGAAAGAAGCCTAGATGACCTAAAGGTAAATAAGGTATGTATGTTTGTATTTAATATTATAAAGTCATGTCGTATGGTTGCAGGTAACAAGGATCACTACTTCTATTTTGAGAAGCATGATCAAAGGAAAGGAGTCTCCTCCTATGAAAGAATGTCGGAAGGCATGAGTCACACTAGATGAAATCAACATAATATGTCCTCATATGAAGTATGAGGTGGTTGACTACGATTGAGGAACTTTGATTGGAAGCCCCTGGGAATGAAGTGTGTGAAAAGATAGGAAGAGATCGTGATAATATGCAACAAAGGTAGAAGGCATTCAACATCTGAAGTCCAAGAAGATTTGACTAGAAGATCTCCCGGAAGGATGTGAAGACTTTGATGGAAGTCAGAAAAAGATAGAGACCCTTGACACTGAATATTTGTGGGAGATGTGTCAATCTGCATGCAGGATGCTGATACTTACAGGAAGATGTCATGGTGAAAGATCATCACAAAGGTAACTTTGATTTGAAGTGTTCATTGATTATTTTTTTACTAACATCTAGTTGGGCTTATGTAGGACTGTCAAAGGGAAGATTTGTAAATGACTTCCAAGCAGACCATATAGAAGGATGTAATGTCCTTCCAAAAATATGGCATGAAAGCAGAATGACATGAAGCAAAGCCAGATGGAAAATCTGATGGATCACTTTCTGATGAGTTGAAGACATGACTAACTCATGAACAAAGTGATGGATGATCTGTGCCCTATATAGAAGTTCCCAAAGATGAAGACTCCTTGACGAAAAAGAAATTTATGACATCGAAGGAAGGAGCTCTTCAAGTAGTCGGTTGTTTCAGGATCTCCACATAAGGAGTTGTGATAGGTCCCTGGTTAAGAGGGAGCCTGAAAAGAAGTTTCTTACTTGGAAGAAACTTGGGAAATTCCTAAGCAGGAAGCTTAGGTACATTCCTTTGTGATAGGAATGAGTACATTCCTTTAATGGAATAAAACCTCCTAGTTTGAAAAGGAGAGATAGACACATCGTTTTGTTCTTCACCTAGGAAGACAGAATGGAGGATTGTGTAGTCATTTGGCAATTGATGCTCTTTGAGGATGAGATAGGGCATCCAACAATAAGAGTAGTCGTGGAGGACCGATATTCTTTGTCCGACTGGGGAGTCTAAGAAAAGAATAATCCTTATGGAGCATATCTTGAGTGAACCCGGGTGGGGTATGTTCCTAGAGAGACAATGATGAGTATGTCTATAAATCATTGGTCTCGCCAGCATTGTGCTCTGATCTTGTGGAGAGATAGAGTTGTTAGTCAAGGCCTTGCTATATAACAATGTTGGTTGATATGATGTTATACAAATGAGTTACAAATCCGAATTCTTCTTATGAGAAATTCTTCAGATTGAGAATGACCAAGTACCATTATGAATACCTCCCTAGTTAAGAGGGAGTGTTGAAAAGTGTAACTAGGTTCGGTCTTCATAATGACATGTAATTGTGACTTTTGTAAATTACGTAATAAAGGAAATAAAATTATTCTTGTAAGCCTTGCTTCATGAGTTTCATGAGCAAGTGATTTTATTTTTAGATGGCTCCCATTGAGAACCTTAGGATTGGTCATTAAAAGTCAAAGAGTCTATGTCATGTATGAAGAGCCCTTCTTGGGCATGTAACAAATGTATTTGAGTTAATAGGACTGTCTAAAAGCTCTCCAACAACAAGCACTAGCTCTCTTCCTTCATGTCGGCTTCAAGTTAAACAAAGATCATGTCCGCCTTACCTTATGGAGTCACAATGTTTCACATGGCTCATGTCAGCTCATTTATGTAGACCAACCACTATATATACCAGGTAAAGGCACTTCGCATAAATACAGTTCAGAAGTTCGATGTCTCTGAGTTTTTTGGATCACAGTCATAGAATTCAGATCAAGGTAAGGAAGGAGCTCGGACTTGGGAATAAAAACAGAGATTGGAACTCGGATTTCTCTAAAGTCTGTATCACAGTGGCAACGAAAAAGGATAAGACACAAGCTCGGATTCCTCTACGAAGAACAGTGAACAAAAGTCAAACATCTTTGTGATTCAGATGGAGAGGACAGGTAATGAATTCAGACTCCTAGCACAATCACACACCAATTCGGATCTCTGTGTTGATGGATAATTTCGAATCACAATATACAGTTCATTCTAAGCAGAAGTGATAGCAAGATAGATGATGAATAGAAGCCATGGTTTGGTGATGTGAAAGAGCTGCCCTTAAGAGAAGTATTACAGTATTGTAGTAACGACAATTTCGTGACAAGAAAGTGATATGGTACAGTGCCATCTCAAGTATGTCAACTGAAAGAAGATGATTTCAATGCGTAAGAGGAACCGAAAGGAGGAAGGAGAAGACAGTCAAAAGAGCTAGTGTCTTGATCTTGGAAGCAGCTAATAGGTCAAGGGTCTCAGTCTTGGTATTTGTCAATTGGAATCTCTAGAAGAAGAATTTGTGCGGGTTTTCCTCTCAAAAAGTGAGAGGTTTTGGCCCTAGCTCATAACCTACATATTGTGTCTCTTGTCTATTTATGTTCTTGCATTGGTTATTGTTTGATGAAAAAGAACACTAAGAATATAACGTAAAGAAGATCTTATCCTAATCATGTAAAAAGCATTCACAAGCAGTCACCAAAGAAGAGAAATCATTTAAGTCTAATGCCCTAGATTTCTCAACATCTAGCAGGTCGAATTTTTGTGTGACCTCAGGCTGGACAGAGCTCTATTTTAGTTCAATTTTGAGCTAATTCAAGTTTATTATAACAACCTAGAAGGAGGTCGAGTACAGTGGAAAGCCAAGGCTGGATGGGAGGAAGGACAACGCAGAAATTGTGGAGGTTTGAGGTCGTGTTGAGGGTTGTTACAGTGGTACAGAAAGCCCTAACCAGTGGAGCAGAAAAACTCAAAACCAAGGGCACATGACCGAGTTGAATCTCAGGCAGAAGAGTATGTATTTGTCTTCTTAAGTTGTTCTTTTGCTAAGTGGAAATTGTTCAAATTGGACAGTGTGTGTTTGGCATCAATGAAGAGTGCTGCTAGCAGGTGTCAAAAGGAGCCCTAAGAGCAGACCTGTGAAGGATTATTAGGTTTGCTAGGAGAGACAATTTTAGAGGCCCTGAGTACAGTGTTTGTTAAGGACTACACCACTCTCAGTGGGCAGGTTTTAGAGAGCTCTCAAGGAAAGCAAAATGGCTTACCAAGGTTTAAGAGTAGATCACTGTTGAAATTTGATGACTAAAATAAAGCTTCCTGCAATCCCAACCCGATTTTAATTTCACCTTATCACTCCCATTCAATTAAATGCCCTTTCCCATAAACATACATTCAACATATAGAATTCTGGAAATGAAATTTTCAGATTTAAACACGTGGGACTGTCAACACATGCTGAAAATAAATATGGACATAACCAGACTAGCAACACACATAAAAATAGACAGATTTTTAGTCAACTTAGACCCAGGGAAAACCCCTTCAATCTTCTCCGGGGAAAACCTGTTAGAGAGCTCTTCAAATTTATTTATCTTTCAAGTTCAGGAAAAATACATTTGCAGACAAAACAAAACAGCAAAATACAACTTATCACTTTAGCCCAAAACTCCTTGGAAATCGTGCCCACTTTGCCTCGATTTTCGTGCCCACTTGAAGATGAAAATATGTATTGTATGGACTGCACTATATGGATTTCCGTACCATTGTACGGATTGTACGGGTTTTTTCAAAAAAAAATCAAAAACCTCTTTCGAATGGCGTGCAACTCACAGCATTCAATGATGTTCATACTATACCTTCTATTATCTTCTATGCCTTGATTTCCATGCCCATCTTTGCCCAAAAATCCACTCCTTCAGCTTACTGCAACAAATTTCTCCTTCAGAACTTTTCTCCAACTCTCAGCCTCGTTTCTCCAATCTGCTCATGAAAAATGAATGTAGTCTCTCTTTTCTTTTCCCCCTTTTGTTTCCCTAAATGACTTTTGGGCAACTCTAAGATCTAATGGCTCAGATTCATTTAGATCGAGGGATGAGAATAAATGTGCATTTAATTCTCACTTTCTATTTTTTAACTCACCCATTAAATAAAGTACCCACATTATACTTTATGTCTAAAGTCAATATTCACTTTATAATTTAGCATTGACTTTACCACTTATAAAGTCACTTTCACTTTATAAAGTCACACTTGGGAAAAGAATTATTTTGGACACTTTTCCCTAGGTAGACACTAACCCATGGGAAACCACTTGTCCAAGGTACATTAAAAATCAACACTCCCTCTTGCCGAGGAAAGTGTTTCTCACCACACCCATTTTGTCCCTGAAATGGACATGCTTGCCTCTTGGCAAAGACTTCGTGAGAACATCGACCACCTACTCATCTGTCGATATATACTCCAGCTTCACTGCCCCCTTCTGAACATAGTCCCTGATGAAATGATATATGATGTCAATGTGCTTTGACCTGTCATGAAACATTGAATTCTCCGTGAGTTTAATGTAACTCTGATTATCACAATGAATAACTGTCGATCTCAACACCTGATCAAATAGGCCATACAACAACTTGCGAAGCCAAATGGCCTCACAACTAGCCTGACTAGCAACCATAGACTCAGCCTCAGAAGAGCTCAAAGAAACTAACTTTTGCTTTCGACTAAACCATGACACAACTGCCGAACACAATTCGAAGCAACACCCTAAAGTGCTTTTCCTGTCAGAAGCACAGCTTGCCCAATCTGAATCTGTGTAACCTGCCAACCTCACTCCATCTCCCCACCTATAGTCCAAACCATAATCAATAGTCCCCTGCACGTAGCAAAGAATGTGCTTTGCAGCTACCCAGTGCACCTTCCTAGGCTCAACCATGAATTGGCTAAGTGTGTTCACTGCAAAGCATATATCTAGCCTAGTGTTGACCAGATACATCAAGGACCCAATAAGCTGCCTATACAATGTGGGATCCACCAAACTAGAATCTGAAGCATGAAGCTTCTTCCAGTTGGTGATCATAGGTGTAGACATGGGTCTACAGTCTGCCATGTGAAATCTGCTCAACACATCCACAGCATACTGCCCCTGCCCCAGAAAGATATGCCCCTCCTCCTGCCACACCTCAAGCCCCAAAAAGTAATGCATCAGCCCAATGTCCTTCATCTCGAACTCCATAGCAAGATCCTCCTTGCAACCACTAATCAGTCTCTCTGCCCCAGTAATGAACAAGTCATCAACATACAACACAAGAATGAGTGGATCATCCCCTACAATAATGTAGTATAGGTTCGGATCTGCATCACTCTTCGTGAAACCCATCTGTTGCAAGTAAGTATCAATCCTCAAATACCAAGCTCTCGGAGCTTGCTTAAGTCCGTAGAGTGCTCGCCTCAACCGGCATACATGGGTCTCCCGCCCAAGTACCTCAAAGCCCTGTGGCTGCTCAACATACACCTCCTCCTCTATAACTCCGTTCAGAAATGCAGTCTTCACATCCATCTGATGGATCTGCCAACCCATTTCTGCAGCAATAGAAATAAGGGACCAGATAGAAGTGTACCAAGCTACGGGAGCGAAGGTCTCATCATAGTCAACTCCCTCTATCTGTGAGAACCCTCTAGCCACAAACCTCGCCTTGAACTTCTCAATGCTGCCATCCGCAGCATGCTTGATCTTGTAGAGCCACCTGGAAGTCACAACTGACTTGCCCTCAGGCCTAGGCACCACTTCCCAGACATTGTTCTTAATGATAGAGGCATACTCCTCCACCATAGCCTCTCTCCATACCTCCTGGTTAGCAGCCTCCTCATAGCTAGTAGGCTCAGAGTCAACAATGCTGGTAGCCTTGGCTACATAACTGCAAAACCACTCAGGTGGCACACGCCCCTTGTTCACCCTCTTCGGAGGACCAGCAGACTCTGCTTCCTTCAAGGTGTCTTGAAACCACTTGGGCCTCCTCTTCCCTGAAGAAGCTTCCCCATAGGGAACCTCATCCTCTGCCCCCAGTCTGGTGAACCTGAAGGTCTGCCAACTAACCCTGGTGTGCTTGTACCAGCACCTGTCCTCGAAGAACCTATACCGGCACCTGTGCCTGTGTCAGCTGAAGTGCCATGTGAACTCTGTACTAGTGGACTCCCTAAAGAAGTGCTCGGTGAACTCGCCACTGGTGCCCCAGATGTCACTGACACTGAAGTACCTCTTGTACTAGTCGATCCAGAACCCTGAGGTCCTGCTCCCTGTACCTGACCTCCTTGCTGAGGAGAAGTCTGTGACTCTCTCTCATCATACTCTCGTGATCTCCGATAGGCCCTCTCCTCCTCGAACTTCACATCCCTCCTAATCACCACTCTCCATTTAGAAGGAATGAAGATCCAATAGGCTTTCGAAGTCTCGTTGTAACCCATAAAGATACCCTTCTCTGCCATGGGTTCCAGCTTTGTCCTCTGCTCCTTGGGGATATAAGAATATGTCATACATCCAAAGATACGAAGATGTCCCACATGAGGCTTCTCTCTAGTGAAAGCCTCCTCCGAAGGCATATTCCCCAATACTCTATAAGGACTCATGTTCTGAAGATAAACCTCAGTATTCCAAGCCTCAACCCACAAAAACAAAGGCAACCCCTGATCATTAATCATCGCTCTAGCAACCCCAACAATAGCTCTGTTCTTCCTTTCAGACACCCCATTCTACTGGGGGTTGTAAGGAACCGTGAACTCTCTCCTAATGCCCTCCTGTGCACAGAAGTTAGAAAACCCACCATCGATGTACTCACCACCATTGTCTGACCTCAAGACCCGAATCTTCCTACCTGTCTGCTTTTCCACAAGAGCTTTTAACTCTTTAAAGCAACTGAAGATCTCACTCTTGGTCTTCAAGAAATATATCCAAGTCCTCCTAGAGTAGTCATCAACGAATATAACATAATACTCATAACTACCCAAAGACACATGAGACATACGACCACTAACATCAGTATGAATCAAGTCTAGTATACCCGTAGATCTATTGTCGCTCGCTGGGAATGATAACTTGGTGTACTTGCCCGAAGCACACCCTCTGCAGACCTCATAGGCTCATAATGCTCGACACTGAAATCAAGAACTCCAGTAGTGATCTCCCTCAGTACTCTCAAAGCTCAATGATGCATATGTACCATCCTCCGGTGCCATAACTCGCACAAGTCTCTATTGTTGGTGGTACTAGTGTGAGTGCTACCAGATGTGCTACTCACCAATGCTCCTGCCGACTGAAAACTGAACCTGTATAGTTTCCCAGAGCGGACTCCAATCACTTTGGCCGAAGTGATGGAAGCTCCCCTGGGATGCATCAATACCTGCCCTCTTGAGAAAGTGACGTCAAACCCCTTCTCCTCCATAGTAGACACTGAAATCAAGTTCTTCTTCATCCCCAGAACATACAAAACATCCATGACCTTCAAAGGAGGCAAAGACTCCCTCTCAAAGGTCACAGTCCCCACACCAACAACTCTCACAGTGCGGTCATCTCCTAGTACAATCTCAATATCAAGTGCCCTCTCTGCAAGCTCTGAAAAGAACTCCCGTGCACCTGTCATATGGCGGGAAGCCTTGCTGTCTATGTACCACACATCAGATGATGTACTCCTACTAGATGTAGAAGTAATAAATGCAAAGTCCTGGTCAAACTATGAAGCAAACTGCTCCACCTCTGTTGAAGCTACAGTACCCTTCTTCCCCTTGTTCTTCCTCTCAAGACACATAGCAGCATAGTGTCCATCTTCTGACATGCCCAACATTTGACTTTGGACATATCCATATCTTTCTTCTTCTTCTTCTCCTTTCCCTTAGCCCCATCTGATGAGGCCCCTTTCTTGGCCTTCCCTTTGTTCTTCCCCCTGGCTGTCAAGGCTACATCCTCCTCATCTGCTATCTTCACCCCACCACTGCCAGTCTTCCGTATCTCATGTTGCACACAATCATCCCAGAATCTGTCCCAATTGGGAAGATTCTCCCTAGAGGTAACAGCATCTCCAAAGACCTCCCAAGACTTAGGAAGTCCCACTACAGCTATCCTGACTAACTTTGTGGGTGCAACTGCCTCACCAATAGCAGTCAAATCATCACTTACTTATTTGACCCTGCCAAGATAATGAACTACACTTTCAGCCTTTTTCATCTTGATGTTCTTCAATTGTTCTTTGAGTACCATCTTCATGCTCTCATTGGTACTCTGATAGAGAGTGGTTAGAGTTGTCCACATCTGATATGCATATGTGTTTCCTCTCACCTGAGGAACCACATGATCCTTCAGATTGTCTGTCAAAATCATTTTTGTCTTTGCATTATTTTTTGTGAATTCAGCGAATTCATCTGCAGTAGTAGGAGGTACAACCACTTGCTGCACTGTGTTCCAAACTACTGCCTCCTCAAACACTATCTAAATTCTGTGCTTCCAAACGACATAGTTGGATATCCCATCCAGTCTATCCTCTATCCTTAAGAACATGGCCATCATAGCTGTCCAAAATTTACAAAACCAAGAATATGAAAAATGAACTTTCCAGCACACTTTGTTGTCCCAAAAGTTCAGTCTGTGTGAAATTTCACCTTGCTGTCCCAAAATATCAGTTTGCTGTCCAAACTGAGTTTGTTGTCCAAAAAAATTAGTTTGTTGTCCAAACCACTGTTTGTTGTCCCAAACTACTGTTTGTTGTTCAAACTGCAATTTTCAGCCTGTACCTCTTATACCATGTTAAAATTTGATGACTAAAAAAAATTTTCCTGCAATCCCAACCCAGTTTTAATTTCACCTTATCACTCCCATTCAATTAAATGCCCTTTCCAATAAACATACATTAAACATATAGAATTCTGGAAATGAAATTTTCAGATTAAAACACATGGGACTGTCAACACATGCTGAAAATAAATATGGACATAATCAGACCCGCAACACACATAAAAATACACAGATTTTTGGTCAACTTAGACCCAGGAAAAACCCCTTCAATCTTCTCCAGGGAAAACCTATTAGAGAGCTCTTCAAATTTATTTATCTTTCAAGTTTAGAAAAATATATTTGCAAACAAAACAAGATAGCAAAATACAACTTATCTCTTTAGCCCAAAACTCCTTGAAAACCGTGCCCACTTTGCCTCAATTTTCATGCCCACTTGAAGATGAAAATATGGACTGTATGGAATTTTTTTCAAAAAAAAGCAAAAACTTCTCTCGAACAATGTGCAGCTCATAGCATTCAATGGTGTTCGTACTGTACCTTCGGTTGTCTTCTACGCCTTGATTTCCATGCCCAGCTTTGCCCAGAAATCACTCCTTCAGCTTGCTGCAACAAATTTCTCCTTCAGAACTTTTCTCCAACTCTCAGACTCCTTTCACCAATCTGCTCATGAAAAATGAATGCAATCTCTCTTTCTTTCCCCCTTTTGTTTCCTTAAATGAATTTCGGGCAACCCTAAGATCTAATGGCTCAAATTCATTTAGATCAAGGGATGAGAATAAATGTACATTTAATTGTCACTTTCTATTTTTTAACTCACCCATTAAATAAAGTACCCACATTGTACTTTATGTCTAAAGTCACTTTTCACTTTATAATTTAACATTAACTTTACCACTTATAAAGTCACACTAAGGAAAAGAATTATTGTGGACACTTTTCCCTAGGTAGAGACTAACCCATGGGAAACCACTTGTCCAAGGCAATGTTTTTAAAACCGGAACCGGTGACCGGACCGGTCCACCTAATGAACCGGTTTACCGACCGGAACCGGTCTAACCGGCACTGGTTTGGTCTAAACGAACCGGTTTTAAAAAAATACATTAAATAATTAATTTTTAATGAAACAAAACTATTTTTAAGATGTAAAACCATGATTCCAAGCCAATAGAGACAAAATATGCAAAGTTTGCTCATTTATATACCATGTAAAGGTGAATACATCAAAATGGCACCGAGTGCAATACATATCATCAACAAAATAGCAAAATACATAACAAATGAGGCTCTAAATGGCCTATAAAGTCCAAAAACATTACTGCAAGCTATGAGGCCATTGGCTTACTACAAGTCTACAGTATACACATGATCAATCATCAAGTTCATTACCACTACTAGACACAAGATCATCATCAGGAGCTACATAGACATCATCTAGTTCAGAGTCTGAGGATGCCTCAACCTGATATGCAACCTCAGTATCAATGCCACCAATGACAATAGAAGTGGACCTAATGGAAGCACGAGTTTGTCGACCTGCATGACTAGTGCCTTCCATTAGTTCTTTGCCTTTCCTTGATGCCACTATTGATCCTGGTCCTGATGCCACCACATAATCTGCTTCATCCCCCGCCAAAGCCATGTCGATATCAAAATCAGCCTCAAACACAGGTTCTTCAGTCTCCTCCACCCATTCTGATGTTGGATCAATATCGTCCAACACAATGGGATCTAGATTAGGAGTTTTTCTCATCATTTGGAGCTCTAATTGCATTTATTGTTTACCCCCAAACCATGAAATCCTGAAAACCATTAAGTCCGCTGAATTTTGAGTGAAATCTAAAATTCTAGTTTCTCCATATGAAATCCAATGAGGTCGAAACCACTCTCAAACATCCTGAGTCATTTCATGGTAATGTTAAAAATTTAAGTAAAAGGATGAAAATGAAAATTAAAGGAAATGTCACTTTTACTTTAAGTTACAAACCGGCCGGTTCCGTCCTAAACCGGCCGGTTTTCACCGGTTAGGGCACAAAAATGGAGAAGTCAGCATTCAAACCGGGTTTTTTGGCCGGTTTAGACCGGCAGGCTTGCTAACCGGCCGGTTAGAACGGTAACCGGTTTTTAAAAACGGTTTTTAAAACACTAGTCCAAGGTACATTAAAAATCAACAATCACTATCTAGAGGGAGCATCGAACTTCATAGCTTGGAAAGGGAGGATTATGATAGTGTTGGAAGATAATGGTGTGGGAGAATTCATGAACCAAGCTATCCCACCACCACAAGATGCCCAACAATTAGCCTAGCACAATAAGAATGATATCAACGCAAACAGGATCATTCTAGAAAGGGTCAAAGGTCATAGAGTGCCTCATATCCATGAGAAGAAGACAAGGTATGAGACGTACGACACAATCCTAAAGTTGTATCAGAGTACTAGTGATACCAGGAAGCTTTCTCTTAAGGAGAAGTTGAGGATTATCTAGATGAGCAAGGATGAGCCCATTGTCCCATATTTGACAAGGTTCACTCAGGTACAAGATGAATTATGTGGGGTGGGCGTGGTTGTATCTCATCATGATCTTGTGAGTTTTTCCTTATATGGACTTCACACGTCGTGGAAAGGGTTCCAATATGTTGTTAGTGGGAGAGAGAACTTCCCAAGTGGGAAAGGTTTTGGCCTGACTCCATACAATAAGAGATCCGGAGAGGAACCATAGAAGGAAGATCAATTATGATCATAGTATTAAAAATCAATCGGTCTGAACCAGAAACTGGTCAAACCAGTCGCTTCACTAGCTAAACCATCCATACCAGCCAAAAAGCCCGGTCACACACCCATTTCGCCCTTTTCTCAAAAAAAATGGGCCTAACCGACCAGTTTATGGGTAAACCAATCGGTTCCATCATAAACCGGTCGGTTCATTGCCATGCCGGTTGCAGACCCACAGGGTGGTTTTTTGGAAGCTTCGGAGGTGGTTTGGAGGGAAACTAAGGGTTGTTTCCCTCCAAAAACACACCCTCCAAACCAATAAAAGGAGAACTCCCCTCTCATTTGCCTCACACATCTCATTTGGAGTTTTTGTGAGTTTCAATGGGAGATTGGAGAGTGTTGAGTTTTTGTTGGAGTAGTCATCTTGGAGGCTTGGAGCCAGACTTTGAGCTATTTTGAAGATAGTTTGGAATTGTTAGTAGAGTTGGCATCGTCAAGAGGAAGCTAAAGAAGCTAGTTTGCATTTCCAGGTAAGGATTTTCGCTTGAAAAAATCTATATTTCATTGTTGTCCATGTATTTAAATTTTTTATGTGTTCTGTGCTACATTGTTATCAAATCTCTAGTTCTTTGCTATCAAATTTTGTAGGCTAAATATGCCCCCATTTTTTTTCCAATTTTATCTTAGGTTTTCCATTTTTCTTAGTTGTAATTTTTTTAATTGGTAGATTTCTTTGCAAATTTCAAATATTTCTAACCACCATGCCTTCACAAGCCAAGGAGAGTGCATTGGCTCATTTTGATGTGATTGATGGAAAAATGATATGCAAATTTTGCAATAAATCTATTGGAGGTGGGGGTATTCTCAGGTTGAAACAACACTTGGCTAGGATAAGAGGCCAAGTAAAGCCATGTGATGCACCAAAGGAAGTGATAGGTCCTATTAGGGAAGAATACCTTGCCAAGTTTGCGGAAAATAATGCTAGGGAGAAGGCTATCCATGAAGAAATTGCAAGGAAAAAAGAAATTTTACAAGCCATGAAAGAGAGTGGGTATGACAATTTTGAGATTCAAGACTCCTCTTCTATCCCTTCCACCAATGACCCCTTTCACTATTTTGCTCCTGCTCTTGGGTCTTATCATCAAGGCCAACAATCTAAAGGAACAAAGAGGATGAACATCCAAAGTTATTTATCATCCTCTACCACCACTGCTTCTACTAATCCCACTTCCTCCCAGCCAAGTCTAACTCAATGCCAACCAACTTTGGATGACCATTGGAAAAAAAAATACAAAGAATCTTCTTTTCAATACATTGTTAGATGGTGGTATGATGTAGATATCCCATTTAATATTGCTCGTTCACCTTATTACCAACCTATGTGGGACTCTGTTATAGCTACAGGAAAGGGCTTCAAAGGCCCTACTGTTCATGACTTGAGAGGAGCTCTTTTGCAAAAAGAGATTTGATCCATTGATGAGTATTTGGTTGACTATAAAGAGTCATGGCTCAAAACAGGTTGTTCCGTCATGTCAGATGGATGGACCAATGGAAAGAACTGCACTATCATTAATTTCCTTGTTTCTTGCCCTCAAGGAACCATGTTTTTGAGATCAGTTGATGCATTTGATAAGGTGAAGGATGCAACCCTTCTATATGAGCTTTTGGATGACATTATTTAGCAAGTGGGGGAGCAGAATGCTGTGCAGATCATCGCAGATAATGCCTCAAACTATGTTCTTGCTGGAAAGGTGCTAGAGTCCAAATATAAGACCATATTTTGGACTCCATGTGCTACACATTGCATAGACCTCATTGCTTGAGGACATAGGCAAAGTGGAGTGGGTAAAAAACATTGTCAAGAGCATTACAAAATACATCTACAACCACTCATGGGTATTGAGCCTAATCAGGAAAAACACTAGGGTCAAAGAGCTTGTTAGGCCTGCAATTATGAGATATGCAATTCACCTCCTCACGTTGCAATGTCTCAATTCTCAACAAAAGAACTTGCAAAAAATGTTTTCTTATGATGATTGAACTCATCCCGGTGGGCTCGTAGACAAGATGGCAAAGACACCAAAAAGAAAGTTTTTGACAATTATTTTTGGAAAAGGTCTGCAGAGCTTGTGAAAAATACCGAGCCCCTTGTTAAGGTGCTACAAATGGTGGATGAGGAAAAACTGGCCATGGGCTACATTTATGAGGCTATGGATTAGGTAATAGAGTAGATACAAGCAACTTACAATAATAAGTTAGTTAGATATGGGCATATTTGGGAGATCATTGATAACAGATGGAGCAATCAATGCCATCATCCTATACATGCAGCTAGGCATTTTTTGAACCCAAAGTATCATTATAAAGCTCGGTTAGGAGATCTGTAGGTTGGGGAGGTCAGAGATGGATTGTATGATTGCTTGGAGCGCATGGTCCCTAACCATTCTGATCAGTCGGAAATACATAGACAACTTACTCTTTTTAGCATGGCAGCAAGTACTGTTGTCGCCCAGATTGTACAAGCACTGCGACAACCGCTCAGGGCAGGGGCTGTCACTTTGAACCCCACCCACTCTGTTCTAGTTGTCTCCCAACAGCAGGCTATGGGGGGTAGTCTGTTAGTTTTTGGTAGCATCGGATGTGCACTAGCCATGAAAATTGGTGGAGAGGCTAAGGCAAGTGAGTTCTAAAGAACCCAGAAATCGTTTGGTGAAATTCCACCCGGATTGTATTTTATTAAAATAATTAATATTTTTAATGGGGTTCCTAAGTCTAAAGTTAGGAAACTTAAAATATTAATGAGTATTAATCAAAATATGGGTGAGAATGTTCTAGAAGACGGATTGATTAGAGACTTAATCTCGGTTGTTGAAATCTCAACAAGAAAAGTATAAGAAGGAGGCTTGGGGTTCATTTGAAATATATAGAGGGTTGATTAGTCAGTTCGATATTCCTAGGGCGGGGTTGGCTAAGGAATTCGAACAAGTGATCAAGCAGTGAGGATCAGACGCAATACTAGAAGGAAGTGATTTCCAGTTCCATTGAATATACTTCAAAGAAGACAGTGAAGGATCAGAGAGGCAACGCAGTGCCAAGGAGGGACAGCACAGCAACTATAGGAGGTTGACGCAGAACTGTTGGGGGATAGCAGAGATCAGTGCCAGGAATCACTGTGGGTGATTGACAGATGAAATCTCGATTTCTCAACAACAGACGCAGTAGCAACAAGGGTGACGCGGTCAGAGGGAGTCTCCATGCAGAAGCCATACGGTGACTGCGTAGGCTCACCCAGAGACTACGCAGTAGGTCATCCAGGAGCGGGGGCCAATGCAAAATCTCCCAATTCGGTGTGAGAAAAATCTCACTATTTTTTTATCAGTTATCTTCTCTAATTGGATTGCCATTTCTCTGGGGCATCCAGATTGTATTCAGAAATTTACTGCCAATAATAGAAAACCATCAGATCTATTGCACCGCATTGGGTTTTTCCGGGGACTATTGTCCAAAAACAAGTGTCAATGTGATTGTTCATGTGTTGGTGTTTCTCTTGCTTTTCTCAGTTCATAATTTGTGAAGTTTGCAGCTGAATTTATTTTGATATTTGCTAAACCATTGGGAAATAACTTATTATTGTAAATAAGTAGGAAAAATAAATCAATCACTGTAGCATAATTTTTTCACATGGTATTGGAGAGAAAATCAGGCAAGATGGCAGTACTTTCTATAATATAGGGTTGGTCGTGCCACATTGGCAACAAATCGATCTCCAAAAGATTCACGCAATCCCTTGTAGAAATTACCAGCAGAGAAAAATAGCATGGAGAACAGTAGGGATCATAATATTTCTGAATTAGCTTCCAGGCTGGAAGAGGAATTTGCTTGCTTATCGAGTTCTGCATCAGCCGAGGATTGGTACATTGATAGCGGGGCTTCAGCTCATATGACTGGAGAACGAGAATATTTCTCGAGCTATCAGGAGGAACAGATGAACTTCCAAATCACAATGGGTAACAGGATGAAATGCACCCCAGTAGGAAAGGGAACCATTACATTCCAGACAGTAGCAGGAGACAGTCTTCGGGCCACTAACGTACTGCATGTGCCAGGTATGGGAATGAATTTGATTTCAGTGTCTCAATTACAAGATAAAGGATATGATGTATACTTCATCGGTAACAGAGTATATGTCAAGCATCCTAAGTGGAAAAAGAGGGCCCAGATTGGAACTCGAAGCAACAGGTTATATAAGTTGCAGCTCGAGTCTCCTATGGCACTGATAAGAAATAATGTCAGTGGAGAGAAAGACTTGAATGAACTGTGGCATAGAAGGATGGGATACTTACATCATGGGGCATTAAGGATTCTCAAGGAAACTGTTACGAGGGTTCCAGTGCTTACTACCAAGCATGATGATACATGCAGAGGCTGCGTACTAGGCAAGAACACCAAAGCATCTTATTCCAGAAGCAACAATAGATCTCACAGAGTATATTGGGTTTAATACACTCAAACATCTGCGGTCCAATGTCTACAAGAGCTATTAGGGGTGTTGAGTAATTTGTCACCTTCATAGATGACCATTCCAGGAAAACTTGGATTTATTTCTTAAAAACCTAGGATGAGGTCTTTGATAGGGTAAAGGAGTTTAAGGCTCTAGTGGAAAACCTGACAGGAAGGAAGATCAAAATATTGCACTCAGATAATGGTGGAGAATAGACTGATAAAAACTTCACAGATTTCTGTGCAAGAGAAGGGATCAAAAGAGAATGGACAGCACCTTATAATCCAGAACAGAATGGGGTTGCAGAAAGGAAGAACAAAACTATTGTTGGAGCAACAAAGGCGATGTTATATAATCATAATCTACCCAATTTTTTATGGGCAGAAACGTGCAGCAAGGTTGTATACATTCAAAATAGGACCCCTCACAGGGCTTTAGGAAAGAAGACATCGGAGGGTGTTTTCATGGAAAAGAAGCCAGACGTGAGTCACCTCGGGATATTTGGAAGTGTGGATTATTGTCACATTCCAGATGAGAAGCGGAGCAAGTTAGAGCAGACTGTCGAAGTTGTATATCTCATGGGTTACAACGAGACTTCAAAGGCATACCGGATCTACATTCCGAGCAATAGGAAAATTGTAGTAATGTGGGATGTAAAGTTCATGGAAGATAGAGCTTTCAGGAAATCTCGAGAGATGCCTTTTGAAGAACAGGCTAAGGATGTTCCTCTGGTCCAGCAACAAGGAGCAGATCTAGCAGGAAGACAGGTATCTAGTTCGAGCACTATAACCAGTACTAGCATCTCCTCAAGAGAAGAGGAGCCAGGAGTGTCACAGCAGGTACAACAACAGGAAGAAGAACAAATGGAACCTCCCACCACCAGTGGAAGGACTAGCCGAGAGGTACGACAAACTCTGAGGGACGCAAAGGAATTTGTTGGAGCTCCTAGAGCCGAGAAAAGGCAACATAGACAACCTAACAGGTACCAAGCATTGGTAGCTCAGGTCGAAGAACCCTCTAGTTTTCGTGAAGCCGTACAGCACCAGGTGTGGGTGGATGCCATGGTAGAAGAGTATAGTTCCATTATGACAAATGATGTCTGGGAAATTGTACCAAGACCAGAGAATAGATCAGTTGTGGGTTTGAGATGGATCTACAATATCAAGTATGTCGCAGATGGCAACGTAGACAAGTATAAGGCTAAGTTCGTCGCGAAAGGGTATGCTCAAAAGGAAGGAATAGACTATGAAGAGACCTTTGCCCCAATAGCTCGGTATACCTCTATCAGATCCATTATATCCCTTGCAACACGGATGGGATGGGAGATTCACCAAATGGATGTCAAGACAACATTCTTGAATAGGGTGGTAGAAGAAGAGGTATATATCGAACAGCGAGAAGGTTTCGAAACACATGAAAAGAGAACTCATGTGTGTAGATTGAAGAAAGGCTTGTATGCGCTGAAACAAGCACCCAGAGCTTGGTATGGTCGAATTGACAACTACTTATAGCAATTGGGATTCATGAAGAGCAATGTCGATCCCAATCTTTATTGTCTGTTAGTAGAAGATGAGCCGTTAATTCTGGTATTATATGTGGATGATCTATTTTTTATGGGATCATCCAGATTCATAGAGGATTGCAAGAACCTGGAAAGGATTTGGGGCTAATGCACTACTTTTTGGGATTGGAAGTTTGGCAGCAGGATGGTGAGATCCTTCTTGGCCAAGGTAGATATGCGTCAGAAATTTTGAAAAGATTTAGAATGCGAGATTGTCGACCTATGGCTACACCTATGATTACCAATTGGAAGAAAATAGATGCATTCGGAGACAAGGAAGTGGACCCCACCTTATACAGACAGCTCATTGGGTTGCTTATGTATTTGGTCAACACCAGGCCAAACATATGTTATGCTGTCAACACCCTTAGTCAGTTCATGGTGGAACCAAAAAGGGCGCACTGGGCAGCAGCAAAGCACATTCTCAAGTATGTGCGGGGAACAGTCAATTTTGGATTAAGATACACCAAGGGCGATGATATCAAATTGAGTGGATTCACTGATGCAGATTGGGCAGGAAGTTCAGTAGACAGGAAAAGTACCACTGGGTATTGCTTTGGTATTGGATCTAGGATGACCTCCTGGTGCAGTAAGAAGCATAAGTTTGTAGCACTGAGCTCAGCTGAAGCTGAGTATATGGCAACTAGCACAACAACATGTGAAGCTATATGGCTCAGGAAACTGCTTGTAAATCTATTCAGGAAGAGGATGGAAGCGACAAAAATCTTCTGTGATAATCAAAGTTGTATCAAGCTCTCTGAAAATCTAGTGTTTCATGATCTCTCAAAACACATTGATATTTAGTGTCACTTTATCAAGGATTGTGTTCAGCGTTGGGCGGTACAATTGGAGTATACTCCCACAGGAAATCAGGTAGCAGATGTACTCACCAAGGCTCTAGGAAGAACAAAATTGCTCAATTCCGAGAACAAATGGGTATGTTGGAAAATCCCTTTCAATAGCGTGATGTAGCATTTGAGAGGGAGTTGTAGTACAGATGCAGCAATGACAGTTGCAATGTCATGGGCAGCAGTACAATAACAGCAACAGCACAGTGTTGGTGGCAGCAACAGTGAAGAAAAGAGATACTTCAGAGACAAAGCAGCATGCAGTTGGACATTGTTGCTAGAGCACATTCCTCGCTAAGAGGGAGTGTTAGTTTTTGGTAGCATTAGATGTGCTCTAGCCATGAAAATTGGTGTGGAGAGGCTAAGGCACATGAGTTCTAAAGAACCCAGATACCGTTTGGTGAAATTCCACCGGATTGTATTTTATTAAAATAATTAATATTTTTAATGGGGTTCCTAAGTCTAAACTTAAGAAAATTAAAATATTAATGAGCATTAATCAAAATATGGGTGAGAATGTTCTAGAAAACGAATCAAGTCAAGTTTTAATCTTAATCGTTGATTAGAGACTTAATCTCGATCGTTGAAGTCTTAACGAGAAAAGTATAAGAAGGAAACTTAGCGTTCATTTGAAAACACACAGAGGATTGATCAGTCAGTTCGATATTCCTAGGGCAGGGTTGGCTAAGGAATTCGAACATGTGATCAAGCAGTGAGGATCAGAGGCAGCACTGGAAGGAAGTGATTTCCAGTTCCAGTCAATATACTTCAGAGAAGACGGTGAAGGATCAAAGAGGTAGCGCAGTGCCAAGGAGGGACAACACAGCAACTGGAGGAGGTTGACGCAAAACTGTTGGGGGATAGCAGAGATCAGTGTCAAGAATCACTGTGGATGATTGACAAATGAAATCTCGATTTCTCAGCAACAAGGGTGACGCAATTAGAGGGAGTCTCCACGCAAAAGCCACGCACTGACTGCGTAGGTTAACGTAGAGACTGCGCAGTGGGTCATCCAGGCGCTGGGGCCAGTGCAAAATCTCCAGATTCAGTGTGAGAAAATTCTCACTATTTTTCTATCAGTTATCTTCTTTGAGTGGATTGCCATTTCTATGGGGCATCCAGATTGTATTCAAAAATTCACTGCCAATAATAGTAACCCTCAGATCTGCTGCACCAGTTTTCTCGCAATGGGTTTTTCCGAGGACTATTGTCCAAAAACAAGTGTGTCAATGTGATTGTTCATGTGTTGGTGTTTCTCTTGCTTTTTTTCTCTGTTCATAATTTGTGAAGTCTGCAGCTGAATTTATTTTGATATTTACTGAAGCAATGGTAAATAACTTATTATTGTAAATAAGTAGGAGAAATAAATCAATCACTACAGCATAATTTTTTCACAAGATCTTCTATGTAACCATGGAGGATGGAATCCTATGATATCGAAGATCAAGTTATTCATTCTTTTAATCAATAACAGGACTTTACTTGACATCCTGGATTACTTGTAAACCCTAGAAGAGAAGGATTAATGTTCTAATATGTTATCTAGAGAGTACAATCTTTATCCTAGACTAGTTATAAACAAGGATCATTAGAGATAATAGAAATTTAAAAGCTCATAAATGTACCTTGTGTTTACATACCTTTGATTTGATAGCTCATTAGACTTGTTGCAATTGCATCTTGTTAAATACTTACTTGATTTCCTTGAGTTGGTACCTTGTGCTTGTACTTGATAGATCTCCACAAGCAGTTGTACCAAGTTCCATTTCTTCAACGAATGGAAGATAGAATATACTTTTTCACTGTTTCAACCTTACACATAGCAATGCTTCATCTCTTATACATATCAGTACTTTGACCATATATCACTGAGCCTGAATTCTCCTTTATGACTCTGACTGTGATTTACATTGATCTTCGCACTGAGATCACACAAATTCATCACTGAAGTTGATCCAAATTTGACTCCTTTGTAGTCTGTCACTTGATTTTACCAAAACTCCTCTCTGAATTATATTGACCTTTCTACTAAACGTGTTTTCTGAGGATGCACTAAACTTGTATAACCGATATTGCACCGAACTTGATCACCCATTCTCTGAATTGTCTCACTATGATTTTTATACTAAACTAACACATGTAGTGTCCTCACCACACTTCTGAGATCTTGTCACTGTATTTCCACGAATTCTTCTTTCTGAAACTGATCCGAACTTATCTTACCAAAGTGTACCAAAATTCATTATTGTGACATCACTGAGAATACTTCAAAGATGTATAAGTGGTTTTCAAACTACCTTTGACCATGACCATAGCTCTGATACCATGTTGAGAAATCCAAAGAGTGGCAATTACACAATTTCTCTTATTATGACATTATCTTGTGATGTTTTTCATTATTATTATTTGTTCTTTCGAATTATCTTTTCTTATCATCAAGACTAATGCCAAGCAACAAATAGAAGAAAACACAAGATGTAGGCACGTTTCCAGAGCAAAACCCCACTCTAGGGGAAATCCCGGTCAAAATTCAGTGGATTCACGATGAGACGACCAAGACCCTTACAACTTAGACTCGAGACTACCTCCATCCATCAAGTCAACCTTGTCATTCTTCAATTCTATTGCTCTTGTAGCAATCATTCTTCTTCACACTTTGATCCTTGCAATGGCATCGAACTTGTATCTTGAGATAGCAATGATCTCTGAACCATCCTTGTGTGATAGCACCGAATTTACTCACTGAGATAGCACTAAAAGTTGTCCACTGTGATAACATCAAAGTTTATCCATTAGCATCAATACCTTATCACTGTAACAACACTAGCATCGAGACTTCATCACTGTGATAACACCGAGACATTCACTGTGGTAGCACCAAGATATATCCACTGTAATATCACCAAAATGTATTCATTGTATTAGCACCGAAACTGTGATAGCACTGAAATTTGTTTACTTTGATTGCACCGAAGTCTATTCCTGTGATATTCGATTTGTCACACTGTGAATTACACCGAGATCATCTCTGCAATCAATCTGAGTTCCTTCACTGTAATAATACCGAAACTTGTCTCTGAATTATTATCCGAACTTATCTCTATAATAGGACTAAATTCTATCTCTAAAATTGTCGAGCTTTTGTACTGTGATTTGAGTAAAGGTCATACTCCTATATATAGTTGTTTCCATATTGAAATGAGCCAACATGAGCATATGAAGAGATGTGTCACTGTATTAGGTCGATATGAGCATATGAAGAAATGTGTCATTGTATTAAGCCGACATGAAGATATGAAGAGATGTGTCACTGTATTAGGCCGACATGAGATTATGAGGGAAGCCGACTTGATGATGACTCCTTCAACAGCAAGGAGACTTTGGAGGAGTCTTCAAACAAAATTGACTTTGACAATAACCTAAAGCCTACAATGGAGGCTTGACCTATAACAATTGACCCAAGCATGAAACCCATGCTTTAAGAAGTCAATTAAAATAATAATAATAAAAAAATTGCTTTCTTTTGACAAATATATTACATTTTGACTTCAAGTACAATTATGAAGAGCAAACCTAGTTACATTCTTCAACACCACAAACCAAAATCTTGTGCAAAAGAATAGAGAGAAAAGGGAAATATTGGTCAACTAGGGTGGAATATTTCACCACCGAACTTGACAGAGAGATTGGGATCTTAAAACCCTCAGAGCTAATGCTCAACAAATCAATAAGATATTCCACAATGATGCTCTCAAATGAATTCAATCCTCCTTTATTTATAGCTTTTCTAGAGGGGTTTTCATCTTCTTAAATGTTTAAGTAACCATTACTCAAAACACTAAATTTGGGTTTTTTCACCTCGCTGCCACAAAACTTGCCCAGTAATGGGTATTTTGGGGTTTTTCCCCTTTATGGAGGACTATAGCCTACAGGGATGGATAGGCTAATAAATCCCATTTGTCCTCAATTCGTAGAGGACGTAGAGGACAGTTCATGTTGCCTTACAATTTGTTGCATTATCAGTGATCACTTGAACCACATTATTAGGACCTATATCTTTGATTGATTTCAATAGGAGATTTGCAAAGTTTTGGGAAGTTGCATTGATGGAGGAGGAGTCATGGCTTGCAAGAAACATTGTACCGTTAACAGAAACACCAAGAACATTTATCAAATGTTGGTTTTTGTTGACGGTGCTGGAAATCCGTGTTAGAATATTCCGACACATAGGAAATAGTTAAGTATAACTTGGTCTAGTGTAGAGTTAGGTAAAGTGTGTTTCTTTACTATGTACTTTTGTAACTTACAATCCGACGGTCACAATATATTCTAGATATGAAGTGATCTGAAGGTTCATTCTCTCCTTATTATTACCAACACTTGATCCGTGGCTTAACACCCGATTGGTCCATGATCTCTATTTAAAAAGCATGGAGGGTCATTTGTAGGGTGATTGTTCATAAGAGCATAGTTTTAAAAACCGCTCACAAAAACCGGTAACCAGTCAAACCGGCCGGTTAGACAGCTGGCCGGTCCAAACCGGCCTGAAAACCCAGTCAGCTCCCTCGTTTGCCCGAAATTTGGCCCTAACCGGTAAAAACCGGCCGGTTTAGGACGGAACCGGCCGGTTTATATCAAACCCACCGTTTAATGAAAAAAAGCGCAGTTGTTTTGTGGTTTAGGGGTTTTGGGGGGGAGGTAAAGGTATTTTCCCTCCAAAAACACCCTCTCCAAGCTATAAGAGACCCCTCTCACTCTCATTTGTCTCACACAACTGATTTGGAGTGTTTGTGAGTGTTTGTGAGTTTGTTTGTGAGCTTGGAGAGTGTGGAGTTTTTGCTGAAGTAGTCATCTTGGAGTTGGAGTTGGAGCTATTTTGGAGATAGTGTGTAGCTGTCAGTGGAGTTGCCATCTTCAAGAGGAGGCTAAGGGAGCTAGTTTGCATTTCCAGGTAAGGATTTGCACTTGATAATTCCTCATTTGAGTCTGCTGTCCATGAATTTTTTTTTAATGTGTTATACTTATAAACTTCTCACTTCTATGATCTATCATGTATGCTATAAACTCTCTAGCTCTATGCTATCAAATTTTGTAGCTTGAGCCTTGCATGTGCATTTGTTTTTCTACATTTATCTTTGGTTTTCCATTTTGCTTAGCTGCAATTTTTTTTTAAATGGCAGATTTCTTTGCAAATTGTTATTATTTCAAGCAAACATGGCTCCAAAAGGAAAGGACAATCCATGGGTTCATTGTGATGTAATTGATGGAAAAATGATATGCAAATTATGCCATAAATCTATTGGAGGTGGGGGTATTCTTAGGTTGAAACAACACTTGGCTGGGGTAAGAGGCCAAGTAAAGCCATGTGATGCACCAAAAGAACTGTTAGGTCCTATTAGGGCAGAATACATTGCCAAGCTTGAAAAATTTTATGAGGATAAGGCTAGGGAGAAGGCCATCCAAGATGAAATTGCAAGGAAGAGGGAATTAATAGAAGCCATGAAAGAGAGTGGGTATGATGATTATGAGATTCAAGACTCCACTTCTATCCCTTCCACCAATGACCCCTTTCACTATGTTCATCCTTCTGTTGGAGTTGGCCAACCATCAAAAGGAACAAAGAGAGCAAACATCCAAAGTTATTTCTCATCTTCTGCCAACATTGCCTCTTCTAAATCTAATCCCACTTCCTCCCAGCCAAGTTCTCAACCCACTTTGGATCAACATTGGAAAAAACAATGCAAAGAAACTTCTCACCAATACATTGCTAGATGGTGGTATGATTCAGATATCCCATTTAATGCTGCTCGCTCACCTTATTACCAAGCTATGTGGGACTCTGTTATAGCTGCAGGAAAGGGCTTCAAAGGCCCTAGTATGCATGACTTGAGGGGAGCTCTTTTGCGAAAAGAGATATCTTCCATTGATGAGTATTTGGTTGAGTTTAAAGAGTCATGGCTCAAAACAGGTTGTTCCATTATGTCAGATGGATGGACCGATGGAAAGAACCGCACTATCATTAATTTCCTTGTTTCTTGCCCTCAAGGAACCATGTTTTTTAAATCAGTTGATGCATCTGATAAGGTAAAGGATGCAAGCCTTCTATTTGAGCTTTTGGATAACATTATTCAGGAAGTTGGGGAGCAGCATGTTGTGCAGGTCATCACTGATAATGCCTCAAACTATGTTCTTGCTGGAAAGATGCTTGAGGCCAAATATAAGACCATATTTTGGACTCCATGTGCTGCACATTGCATAGACCTCATGCTTGAGGATATAGGCAAAGTGGAGTGGGTAAAAAATACTGTAGAGCATGCCAAGTGCATTACAAAATACATTTACAACCACTCATGGGTATTGAGCCTAATGAGGAAACACACTGGAGGCAAAGAGCTTGTTAGGCCTGCAATTACGAGATTTGCAACTCACTTCCTCACGTTGCAATGTCTCAATGGTCAACATAAAAACTTGCAGAAAATGTTTTCCTCTGAAGAATGGTCTGAATCTCGGTGGGCTCGTAGACCAGATGGAAAAGACACCAAAAAGAAAGTGTTAGACACTTATTTTTGGAAAAGGTCTGTAGAGCTTGTGAAAATTATCGAGCCCCTTGTTAAGGTGCTAAGGTTGGTGGATGGGGAAAGATTGGCCATGGGCTACATTTATGAAGCTATGGATCAGGCAAAGGAGCAGATACGGGCAGCTTACAAGGACAGGTTAGCTAAATATGGCCGTATATGGGAGATCATTGATAACAGATGGAACAATCAACTCCATCGTCCTATACATGCAGCCGGGTATTTTTTGAACCCAAGGTATCAATATAAAAATCGGCTAGGAGATCAGCATGATGGGGAGGTCAGAGCTGGATTGATTGATTGCTTGGAGCGCATGGTCCCTAACCATGTAGACCAGTTGGAAATACATAGACAGCTTACTATTTTCAATATGGCAAGTGGTACTTTTGGCAAAAACTTGGCAAAGATGGCAAGAGATGTGGACCAACCAGGTAAGCAATTCCAATTTCCATTTTGTTTTTCATTTCAAGTTAAAATTGTTTACGTTCTTTACAATTCAAATTATAAACTAAGTTACTAATTATTGTCTTTTTCTTTGCAGCACATTGGTGGGAGTCATTTGGTGGCCAGTGTCCTCAATTGCAAAGGTTTGCAATTAGAGTCCTCAGTCAAACTTGCAGTGCTTCAGGTTGTGAGCGCAATTGGTCTGTTTTTGAGCGCATACACACGAAGAAGAGAAACCGTTTGGAACAAAAACGGTTAAATGATCTTGTTTTTGTGCAATACAACCTTCGACTGAGGAGGAACCAAATGATGAGCAAATCACCTGATCTAGATCCCATTGTATTGGACGATATTGATCCAACATCAGAATGGGTGGAGGAGACTGAAGATCCTGTGTTTGAGGCTGATTTTGATATCGACATGGCTTTAGCGGGGGATGAGGCAGATTATGTGGCGGCATCAGAACCAAGATCAGTAGCGGCATCAAGGAAAGGCAAGGAACCAATGGAAGGCACTAGTCGTGCAGGTCGACAAACTCGTGCTTCCATTAGGTCCACTTCTATTGTCATTGGTGGCATTGATACTGATGTTGCAGATCAGGCTGAGGCATCCTCAGACTCTGAACCAGATGATGTCTATGTAGCTCCTGATGATGATCCTGTGTCTAGTAGTGGTGATGGACTTGATGATTGATCATGTGTACACTGTAGACTTGTAGTAGGCCAATGGCCTCATAGCTTGCAGCATTGTTTTTGGACTTTATAGGCCATTTAGAGCCTCATTTCTTATGTATTTTGCTATTTTGTCGATGATATGTATTGCACTCGGTGCCATTTTGATATATTCACCTTTGCATGGTATATAAATGAGCAAACTTTGCATATTTTGTCTCTATTGGCTTGGAATCATGGTTTTACATCTTAAAAATAGTTTTGTTTCATTAAAAATTAATTATTTAATGTATTTTTTTAAAACCGGTTCGTTTAGACCAAACCAGTCTCGGTTAGACCGGTTCCGGTCGGTAAACCGGTTCATTAGGTGGACCGGTCTGGTCACCGGTTCCGGTTTTAAAAACATTGCATAAGAGAAGCTTATGTAAATTTTCATTCTTTTATTAATAAATTGCCTAAAGTGGCCGCGTTGGCTCAGGCCGTGGACTGTTTCCCTCTTTGAGGGTTTAACCACGTCAAGAATACTGGTGTATTGATCTATGATCTGTTTGTGATCGGTGTCCTTTGGTGTTTTGTCTAAGGAACTTACCCTATAAATTCCTACATGGTATCAGAGCTATTTGAGGGCAGAAGCAATTAACTGTGCAAATTACATAGTAAATCCCGCTCCTACTAAGATTTTAAAGAATATCACTCCAGAAGAAGCATGGAGCTCAATTAAACCAGATGTAAGTCACTTTCGTGTCTTTGGATGTGAAGCATGGGCCCATATTCCAGATGAGAAACATAAAGCCTTAGAACCTAAGAGTGAAAAATGTATTTTTGTTGGATATTCTAAAGATGTCAAGGATATAGACTTCTTTCACCTAAGTCCAAAAACGTTATCATTAGAAGAGATGTAAAGTTTGCTGAAAATATATCGACGTACGAGCCTAGTTCGGCGGATGTGCCACCTCTCTCTATCCCTTCTACTTCTGAAAATATTTCCTCTTCAGATGATGACAGCAAGGATAACAATCCTCCCCCACCTTCTCAGGATCATCCTTCAGCTCCTCAGCTACCGAAATGGGTCCGTGCTACTCGGGATGCAGCAGGTGCTCTTGCAGGTGATCCTACAGATCCGTGACGTACACGTTCTCAGTTCGATAGAGCCTCTTCTTTACTAGCTCAAGCTTCACCGAATTATGATCCTGAAACCTTTGTAGAAGCTTCAAGCCATCCAGATTGGGACGCAGTTATGAATGAAGAATATCGTTCATTACTGGCAAATGATACATGGGATCTTATTCCTCTTCCAAAGGGACAAAGACTTGTTAGATGCAAATGGGTTTACAGAATCAAGTTTGGACCAGATGGAAAAGTTGATAAACATAAAGCTCGTCTTGTTGCTAAGGGTTTTTCACAAGTTGAAGGCATGGACTATACTGAAACATTCTCCCCTGTTGCCAAAATGAACTCTATCTGCCTTGTTCTTTCCCTTGCTGCCTCTTTCAAATGGGAAGTCCATCAGATGGATGTTAAATCTGACTTCTTGCATGAAGAAATCTATATGGAACAACCTCCTGGATTTATACAAACATAATACAGCCTTGTATGTCGACTTAAGAAATCCCTTTATGGTCTCATGAAAGCCCCTCAGACTTGGTATGCCAAAATGGATAGCTTTCTTTTAGATATTGGCTTTTCTGGGTGTCATTCTGACAATACTGTCTACACCAAGAAAGTGGGTAAGTCTCTTATCATTCGTGTTCTTTATGTTGATGATCTTATCCTTACTGGTAGTGATCCCAACCTTATAAACCATGTGAAGTCCAGCCCTAAAAAGAAGTTTGAAATGACAAACTTAGGACAGACTTGCATTATTTTCTTGGTCTTCAAGTCTTGCAAACCAAGGAAGGTATTTCCCTTTCCTAGTCCAAGTATGCCTGTGATCTTCTACGCCATTTTCACATGGAAGACTGTAAGCCATCCCCTTCTCCCTTTCAGTCTGGAGCCAAACTTTCAGTCACTTGTACTTCCCCTGAAGTTGATGCTACCTTATACCGTCAACTTTTAGGAAAACTTTTGTATCTAACCCATACCCGCCCTGACCTTTCCTTTGTTGTTGGCCTTATTGCTCGGTTTATGCAAAACCCACATGAAAGTCATTGAAAAGCAGCTAAAAGAATACTTCGTTATGTTCGAGGTACAATTCAATTTGGGATTCATTACAGTGTAGAAACATCTCCTCTATTGGTTGGTTTCACTGATTCCGATTGGGTTGGTGACCCTGATGATCGGAAGTCTACTGCAGGTTATGTCTACACTCTTGGTTCTTGACCTATTACATGGGCTTGCAAGAAGCAAAGTGTCATTTCTCTTTCTTCAGCAAAAGCAGAGTATCGTGGCGTTGTAGAAGCTAGTAAGGAGGCCTTCTGGCTTCGTCAGATCCTGTCAGAGTTTGGCTTTCAGCAGTAGCATCCGACTACACTTTGGTGTGATAATCAAAGTGCCATTCAACTATGCAAAGATCTAGTCCAACATCAGCGCAGCAAACACATTGAACTGTATACACATGCACTTCATCAGAAAGCTCATTCATGACCATGTTCTTGAAGTGCAACATTGTTCAACCAATGATCAAATTGCAAACATCTTTACAAAGGCTTTCACAGAGACGAAGTTTACTAAACTTCAATTTATGGTTGGAGTTCAGGAAGTTGTCACTAAGGGGGGATAGGCTCTAATGCCTCCTTTCTTCTCCTATTGTGTCATATTTGTACATCCTTCAATCCTATCCCAAGTTGTTCTTAAGGGGGGATGTTAGGATATTCCGACACAAAGGAAATAGTTAAGTATAACTTGGTCTAGTGTAGAGTTAGGTAAAGTGTGTTTCTTTACTATGTACTTTTGTAACTTACAATCCGACGGTCACGATATGTTCTAGACATTAAGTGATCCGACGGTTCATTCTCTCCTCGGTATTACCAACACTTGATCCGTGGCTTAACACCCGATTGGTCCATGATCTCTATTCAAAGAGCATGGAGGGTCATTTGTAGGGTGACCGTTCATGAGAGAAGCTTATGTAAATTTTCATTTTTTTATTAATAAATTGCCTGAAGTGGCTGCGTTGGCTCAGGCCGTGGACTGTTTCCCTCTTTGAGGATTTTAACCACGTCAAGAATACTAGTGTATTGATTTGTGATCTGTTTGTGAGCAGTGTCCTTTGGTGTTCTGTTTGAGGAACTTACCCTGTAAATTCCTACAATCCGTCAACCAAGGGGATCTCCCCGATATGAGGTCCCAACTAGACCTCACATCATTTGATGTAGGAGTCTCATGCAGTATAAAGGCTCGGTTTCCAAATCCTCAAAGATCTACCTTGGCTCTAGCTGTCAAGAGTGATGCAATGGTATCTTCAAACAGCAAGGTAAGTGTGCCTGGTGAGTGTGCAACGCAACTGTGTCAAGGTTCTCTTAGTGCAAAAGGGGGGAAAAAAGTGAGAGGTAATAGTACCACCCAAGAAGAGACACACGCGAACCAGAAAGGTATGTCCAGCATCCAACGGAATAGTCCACGGCAGATGCGGCAGTCGTTAAATCCAAAGTAAAGGGAAAGATTCGTCCACCATCCAACGGAATAGTCCACAACAGATGTGATGGTCGTTATAACTAATGAGTGAGAAAGGTTTATCTAGTATCCTACGGAGTAGTCCACAAGGATGAGACAGCAATGATAATCATTACAGCACATATCCAACAAAGTAAGCACTAAAACAACCGAAATAGTTCAACTATCTTAGTACATGTGAAACAAACATGAATTACAAATGCTCAAAAAATAGTGTTACAAAAATCCATTAGTCATGCATGGAAACGTGTTGGCCTGAACGGGCTTCTGTATTAAGCAAAAGTTCTAAGACACATATTTACATCATACATCACCAGCCCTAGTAGTGGGACAATGGACCCACTCCTCGCTCCTCAAAGAACTAACTGAAACTCTCTATGCTTTGTGGGAGGAGCCAAGGTAACAAGTCATTTGCTCATACAATGAGGGGATATATATAACCAAGGGTGATGCTTGACCCTTGTGAATCTTCGACTACCCTCATGACTGTTCAACTTCCTATGACTTTTCAACTGACATGACTCTTCATATTCATGTGTGTCCATTGGACTTCTAATTTACATTACATTCGATTTACAATAGACATGGCCCATAATAGTGATGTGCCCTTTGACAACTCGTGACACTACTTGACATGACACTGCTAAGATGGACTAGTTTGCTAAGGTGGCAATGTCAAGTCATTGTTGCTACTGAGTGATAGATGTGTTCTTAGATGTGCTTTCTCTTTTCCTCCGCATAGCTTGATGATGCGGGATCTTCAATGATCTTTGGTCTTGCGAGGTGGTTACATGCACGTGTTCCCTTTGCTTGTGCTTGATAAGCTTCTTTGTCCGCCCAACTGTAAGTGAGTCTTCTAGCATGTTCACTCCTCCTTCTTCATCATCTCGCCATGATAACTGTGTACCTGTTCTTGCAATTCACTCATGATGGGATGACATCAAATCCAAATGTTGAAATTTGGTACCGGAGGACAGGTGGTTCCCTTAGGCTTTGATCTTTGGCCTAGGGAAAAGTGTCCAAAAGAATTTAATTTTTCTCCTAAAGTGACTTTATAATTTTATAAAGTTAAATCTAATTTAAAAGTGACTTTAAGTGATAAAGTTATTAAGTCTAATTTTAAAGTGACTTTTATAAAGTCAATGAAAAATTAGAAAGGAAAAGTGACTTTGGAAATAAATGACTAAGTGGGTCTTTATTAAAGTGGGGTGAATTAAAAAATAGAAAGTGAGATTTAAATGAGCATTTAATCTCAACCATTGATCTAAATCTATTTCAGCCATTGGATTTAGAGATCACCCAAAAGTCACTTGGATCACCCAAAAGTCACTTGGAGTTATATTAAAGGAGGAAAAGGTCATTCATTTTTTCATGAGCAGATTGGGAGAAGGAGAGCAAGAGAGCAAGAGAGATTTCTGAGCAGGAAGGAGAAGGAGACAGCAGCTTGGCACACATTCCAAGGCAGCAGTTGAGCAGATTTGTACAGCTGATTCAGCACATAGTGAAAGGCAGATTTTTGCACAAAAATCGAGGAGCAGTTTGCTGATTTTTCTGCACACAAAACGGAGGTCGTACAGCATTTATTGCTGTCCTGTTTGCTGTAATTTCCAGATTGCTGTGAGGCACGGGAAAGGAGATAAGTTGTAAATTTGCTCGCTGATTTTTTGCTGAATAATTCTCACTGTAAAAAGACAATTTTCAGAAATAAAGAAGAGCTCTCAAACTGGTTTTCCCCAAGAGTTGTAGGGGGTTTTTCCAGGGTCAAGTTGACCAAAAATATCAGTGTTTTAATGTGTTTTAATGGCTGTTTTTAATTGCTGATTTTTAATTCTGCAATTTCCAGCATTCTGAAAAATTTCCAGAATTTGTGTTTTCAGCAATATTTATTTTTTTCAGTCTGTTAAATGTATGGTTATGGGAATGGGCATTTAACTACATGGGAGAAATAAGGAGAAACTGAAAACCGGGGTGGGAAAACAGAAATTTTTACATGGTATCGGAGCTTGAGTGCTGAAGGGCAGTTTGGGACAGCAAAAGGAAAAATTACAGTTGCTGATTTTTCACTCAGAAAATTCCAGCAAGCTGATTTTTTCATAAACAGCAGTTTTATCTTTACTACAGCAGTGCTATTTTTCAGTTTTAGGACAGCAGGATGTCATTGGGATTGAGGGTGGAGGATAGGTTGGATGGGCATACAAATTACAGTGTTTGGAAGGAGAGAATGCAGAGTATCTTTGAGGAGGCAGAAGTCTGGGATATCATGGTGCATACCGCACAGAACCCTGTTGTTGTGCCCACTGATGTTACTCAGTTGGCTGAGTATAAAAAGAAGAACAATAAGGGTAAGAGGCTGATTCTAGACGGAATCAAAGACCATTGCATTCCTCATGTGAGAGGAAAGAGCAATGCCCATGAGATGTGGACAGCATTGTCCATTCTCTACCAGAGTACCAATGAGAACCGGAAGATGGTCCTGAAGGAGAAGCTGAAGAACATTAAGATGGGGAATGATAGTGCAGCTGGATATCTCACAAAGATTACCAATGTGAGAGATGAGTTGGCAGCGATTGGAGAGGCCATTCCACCCACTGAGTTGGTGCGGATTGCAGTGAATGGCCTCCCCCGTTCATGGTTGAACTTTGCTGATGGGGTTTGTGCACGTGAGACCCTTCCCACATGGGAGAGGTTTTGGGATGATTGCATTCAGACAGAGATCAGGAAAGGTCAGCTTGGGGCAGCCAAGCCAGTTGAGCAGGATGAGGATGTAGCACTGGTGGCAGGAGGCAAGAAAGGCAAAGGGAAGAAGCAGGCTTCCACAAGCAGTGGTGGGGGCAAAGGCAAAGGTAAAGGTAAACCGGGGAACACACAGAAGGACTATTCCAAGGTGAAGTGTTGCAATTGTCAAAAGATGGGACACTATGCAGTTGTGTGTCCGGAGAAGAAGAAGAAGAAGGGAAAGAACCAGGACGTGGCAGCTTCAGCTGAGATTGAGGACTTTGCAGGTCGTTTTGACCAGGAGTTTGCGTTCACTACATGTGAGTCCTCTAGTGCAGGATCACCTGCCACACAGGTTCAGAGGGAGCATGCTTTTCCCTCGATTAGCGGAGCATCTTCAGGTATCTGGTATGTGGACAGTGGGGCTTCACGTCATATGACAGGAGTCCGTGAGTACTTCTCAGAGCTTTCAGAGAGTGGCACTGATATTGAGGTAGTACTCGGTGATGACAGAGTTGTTAGAGCAGTCGGGGTGGGGACAGTGACATTTCAGAGGGAGTCCAAACCTCCCTTGAAGGTGTCAGAGGTTCTTTATGTGCCAGGGATGAGGAAGAACCTCATATCCGTCTCAGCTTTGGAGGACAGAGGATATGACGTACTGTTCAGGGGAGGACAGGTGTTGATGTATCCCAGGGACACTCCAGCTGATTCAGCTAGAGTGATAGGTGTACGCCATGCAAAGGTGTACAAGTTTGCATTCCAACCCCTTTTGGCATTGAGCAGTAGTACCGACAGCAGAGCTAGCAGTTCTGAGCTGTGTGAGATTTGGCACCGCAGGATGGGACATATGTATCATGGAGCCTTGAGGACATTGCGGGAGATCACTACAGGTGTGCCAGATTTTAGTACTGATCACTTTGATACTTGCAGAGGTTGTGCGATGGGCAAATTTGCCAAATCCCCTTTTCCCAGCAGTGACAGCAGAGCGACGGGGATACTTGATTTGATTCATTCCGATGTGAGCGGTCGGATGTCTCATGTTTCCTTGAGTGGGTATGAGTACTATGTTTTATTCATTGATGATCACTCCAGGAGGACCTGGATTTATTTCTTGAAGACCAAGAGTGAGGTCTTCAAGCGGTTTCAGGAGTTCAGAGCTCTTGTGGAGACACAGACAGGCCGAAAGATCAAGTCCTTGAGGTCGGACAATGGAGGAGAGTACACCCTTGGAGAGTTTGTTGACTATTGTGCGGAGGCAGGCATTAGGAGGGAGTTCACTGTTCCTTACAACCCCCAGCAGAACGGGGTTGCGGAGAGGAAAAACAGATCCATCATAGAGGCTGCCAAAGCTATGTTACATGATCAGGGGTTGCCATTGTTCTTGTGGGCAGAGGCCTGCAACACAGCTGTTTACTTGCAGAACAGGAGTCCGCATCGTGCCTTGGGGCACATGACTCCGGAGGAGGCTTTCTCTGGGAAGAAGCCTGATCTTGGTCATCTCCATATCTTTGGATGCATTACATACTCCTATATACCCAAGGAGAAGAGGACCAAACTAGAGCCCACCGCAGAGAAGGGTATCTTTGTGGGCTACAGTGAGACCTCAAAGGCCTTTCGGATTTACATTCCTGCACAGAGGAGAGTTGTTGTCAGACGGGATGTGAAGTTCGAGGAGGACAGGGCCTTTAGGAGGTCACGGGAGTTAGAGTATCTGGATCAGCCAGACCCTCAGCAGCAGTTGAGTCAGTCGCAGGGATCCAGTGGGCAGGGATCAGGAGGATCCGGAAGTACATCTATGAGGATGTCAGGTCCGTCAGTGAGCAGTGGCTCATCGAGCCAGAGGGGTGGTGCTCCGGGCAGCATGCAGAGCAGTTCACAGAGCAGTTCACTAGGGAGTCCACTGATGGACAGTTCACACGGTACCTCAGCTTCTACAGGTTCAGGTGCAGGCAGGAGGACAGCAAACAGACAGTCAGGAGTTCAGGCTACTGATGATGATGAGGAGGAGGAGTTTCATTCTCCGGTGGAAGAAGTGCGCTCAGGGAAGAGGAAGCCCAAGTGGCTTCAGGACACCTTGAGAGATGCCACATCTGTTGCTGAGCCGAAGAGGCCGGTCAGAGAGAGTAGACCACCTGAGAGGTTTTGTAGCTATATGGCGATGGTTACCAGCATCCTTGACTCTGAGCCTTTTAGCTATGAGGAGGCAGCTAGCCAGCAGGTCTGGAGAGAGGCCATGCAGGAGGAGTATTCTTCTATCATGAAGAATGATGTTTGGGAGGTGGTGCCGAGGCCTGAGGGCAAATCCGTGGTTACTTCCAGATGGCTTTACAAGGTAAAGCATGCTGCAGATGGCAGCATTGAGAAATTCAAAGCGAGGTTTGTGGCTAGAGGGTTCTCCCAGGTAGAGGGAGTTGATTATGAGGAGACCTTCGCTCCCGTGGCACGATATACTTCGATCCGCTCCATTATATCGATAGCAGCAGAGATGGGTTGGAAGATCCACCAGATGGATGTGAAGACCGCATTTCTCAATGGCTTCATACAGGAGGAGGTGTACATTGAGCAGCCACAGGGCTTTGAGGTGCATGGGAAGGAGTCCCATGTGTGCAGATTGAAGAAGGCCCTTTATGGCCTGAAGCAAGCTCCCAGAGCTTGGTACTCCAAGATAGATGCATACTTGCAGGGGATGGGTTTCACAAAGAGTGAGGCAGATCCGAACCTTTACTTTATTGTGATTGGTGAGGAGCCTCTCATTCTGGTGTTGTATGTGGATGACTTGATCATTACAGGTGCAGAGAGACTCATAGAGCACTGCAAGAGAGATCTTGTGGCGGAGTTTGAGATGAAGGACATCGGCTTGATGCATTACTTTTTGGGTTTGGAGGTGTGGCAGGAGGAGGGGCATTTCTTCCTGGGGCAGGGGAAGTATATTGTGGACATCCTTAACAGATTCCACATGGAGGATTGTAGACCCATGTCGACACCGATGATCACCAACTGGAATAAGCTTCATGCTTCGGATTCCGAGTTGGTGGATCCCACATTGTACAGGCAGCTGATTGGTTCCTTGATGTATTTGGTCAACACTAGACCAGATATCTGTTTTGCAGTCAACACGATGAGTCAGTTTATGTGTGAGCCTAGGAAGGTTCACTGGGTGGCTGCAAAACACATTTTGCGGTACTTGCAGGGGACAGTGGATTATGGTCTGGACTACAGGCAGGGAGATGGAGTGAGATTGGCAGGATACACTGATTCTGATTGGGCAGGTTGTGCTTCTGATAGGAAGAGCACTTCAGGGTGTTGTTTTGGGTTGGGTTCAGCAGTAGTGTCATGGTTCAGCCGGAAGCAGCAGTCAGTAGCACTGAGTTCAGCGGAAGCAGAGTATATGGCAGCCAGTCTAGCTAGTTGTGAGGCCATCTGGCTTCGCAAGATGTTGTTTGGCTTATTTGGTCAGCCGTTGAGACCTTCAGTGATTTACTGTGATAATCAGAGTTGCATTAAACTCACGGAGAATCCAGTATTTCATGACAGGTCAAAGCATATCGGGATCAGATATCATTTCATCAAAGACTATGTTCAGAAGGGAGCTGTGAAGCTTGAGTATATTTCCACTGATGAGCAGGTTGCAGATATCCTTACCAAAGCCTTACCACGGGGCAAGCATGTCTACTTCAGAGACAAGATGGGTGTGGTGAGGAACACCTTCCTCGGTAAGAGGGAGTGTTGAAATTTGGTACCGGAGGACAGGTGGTTCCCTTAGGCTTTGATCTTTGGCCTAGGGAAAAGTGTCCAAAAGAATTTAATTTTTCTCCTAAAGTGACTTTATAATTTTATAAAGTTAAATCTAATTTAAAAGTGACTTTAAGTGATAAAGTTATTAAGTCTAATTTTAAAGTGACTTTTATAAAGTCAATGAAAAATTAGAAAGGAAAAGTGACTTTGGAAATAAATGACTAAGTGGGTCTTTATTAAAGTGGGGTGAATTAAAAAATAGAAAGTGAGATTTAAATGAGCATTTAATCTCAACCATTGATCTAAATCTATTTCAGCCATTGGATTTAGAGATCACCCAAAAGTCACTTGGATCACCCAAAAGTCACTTGGAGTTATATTAAAGGAGGAAAAGGTCATTCATTTTTTCATGAGCAGATTGGGAGAAGGAGAGCAAGAGAGCAAGAGAGATTTCTGAGCAGGAAGGAGAAGGAGACAGCAGCTTGGCACACATTCCAAGGCAGCAGTTGAGCAGATTTGTACAGCTGATTCAGCACATAGTGAAAGGCAGATTTTTGCACAAAAATCGAGGAGCAGTTTGCTGATTTTTCTGCACACAAAACGGAGGTCGTACAGCATTTATTGCTGTCCTGTTTGCTGTAATTTCCAGATTGCTGTGAGGCACGGGAAAGGAGATAAGTTGTAAATTTGCTCGCTGATTTTTTGCTGAATAATTCTCACTGTAAAAAGACAATTTTCAGAAATAAAGAAGAGCTCTCAAACTGGTTTTCCCCAAGAGTTGTAGGGGGTTTTTCCAGGGTCAAGTTGACCAAAAATATCAGTGTTTTAATGTGTTTTAATGGCTGTTTTTAATTGCTGATTTTTAATTCTGCAATTTCCAGCATTCTGAAAAATTTCCAGAATTTGTGTTTTCAGCAATATTTATTTTTTTCAGTCTGTTAAATGTATGGTTATGGGAATGGGCATTTAACTACATGGAAGAAATAAGGAGAAACTGAAAACCGGGGTGGGAAAACAGAAATTTTTACACCAAAAACTCCCTAATCTAAGATGATGCATTGTTATCCATGGACTGAGCCCAAGATAGGTGACAGACTGGGAAAGATGGCTCAATAACTGTGCATTAGGCAGTTCCAGGTGACACGGAGGGACACTGGTCACTGAGATTACACAGAGCACAGCTCAGGCTTGGTTGAGGAACTCCTAAGCACAGTCTTCACTGTCGGGTAAAATTGCGCAGAGGCCACTGGGAGACAGGATTGCGCAAATGAGACCATTAGTGGCTACTGCAAGATGGGACCCTGGGACGCAGGTTTCCGCAATTTTCAGAAGCAATGCAGAACTGGGCAGCAAAGGGGCCTGGGAGGACATGTTTGTGCAGTTCTGGAGATCAGTGAGTCCTGGTTGAGGGAGGACACTGGGAGACACTTTTGCGCAGTTCTGGAAGGCAAGGTAGGCTTGGTTCTCTGTGCATTGTGGGGTTCCAGCAGGCAGGGAGGAAGCTTGATGATTGAACTTGAGAAATGTGCAATTCAAGTCAGGCTAGGAGAAGCTACTACGCAATTCTGGGGATGAAGGCAGTCTACTTAGCTCTGGAATTGCGCAGTGCAATTGCCCTGGGGGACAATGACTGCGCATTACGCAGTTCCAAGAAGCAGGGTTGCATCATTAAGGGTTGAGACTGCGCAGTGTGTAGTTCAGTCGGGGTCCGGTGAATGAGAGTTGCCCGGTCGGGAGGATTTTCGGAAAAATGGCTGTGTGGGACGCAGGTGAACTTGTAAGGAACTTGAAATTGTAATCACACACTTAGCATACTTCGACGACACAACAACACAGACCATTGGAACAACAAGACAAAGCATTACCCTATGTGATACTGTCTACATCAAAAAGTGACAAGTGCGACACTTGAGATAGGCCTTAGGGCGACTGTGACGACACTTGTGCGATAGTGCTTAAAACTTTGTGTATGAATGTGACAGGTGTTTACATGGCTAGGACAACTTGTATACACAAAGACCAACCTTCGAGGTCACCAGAAAGGTTCGCAAACATGCCAAAAGATGACAATTGGTCCCATAAACAAAAGGGAGCAGGACACTTAGCGGAAACACATGGAATGGCTTTCAGTGCTTGTAGCCATGCATGTCATTGAAGACAGAATGATATGACAATGATAAGCGGTCCTTCATGATACACTAAGAGGTGTACTTCAAAAAGATGTGCTTTGTTTTCCATACCTACCCTCCAAAGGGTTATGCATTAGATGGAGTCTTCATGTGGTCCCGATCTTCCATCATACCCTAGGTTCCTTGGTCTCCTTATCTTTTCTCCTCAACTCCTTGAGAGTCATCTAGCATGTCATCCTTCTTAGTGGCCACTGAGAGACAAAATTGCGCAGTTTAAGTGAGTAGTGATTGTTGTAGGATAAGGCCCTGGGAGGACACATCTACGCAATTTCAGGAGGCAAGGTGGACTGGGCAGTTGAGATGCCTGAGGGACAAAACTGCGCAATTTCTGGAGACAATGGGTTCCGGCTGAGGGAAGGACACTAGAGGAAGCCACTGCGCAGTTTTGGATGCCAAGGGAGGTTGGGCTTTCTACGCATTGCGCAGTTCCAGCAGGCAAGGGAAAAGCTTGAGGGTTACAGATGTGAAGTGCGCAGTTCAGGAAAGTTGGATGAGGCTAGGTTGCTAGGGAAACTCCAGAATTTGGCTAAGTGTGGGATTAGTGGAACCGATGTGAACAGTGATAGAACTTAATTACGATCACACACTTGAACACTTAATGATACAACATAGACCATCCAGAACATATAAAACATACTTCGCTTAATGCAACAACCTTTGTGGTAGCTTACGACAAGTGTGGCTCCGATGATAGACTTTGAGAGGATAAAGGCGACACTTGTGCAAGAGTGCGTGAAATGAGTGTGAAACATGTCTATGTGATGAGAACAACCCATTCTCACAAAGATTTCCCCTTGAAGCAAAACAAACTTCCCTTTGCATGACAAGCGATAATCCCCATGCCCAAAGATGACACATAATATATAAAGATAAAAGCGCGAACGACTCTTAAGATCGAAAAAGGGACTAAGAAACAATCGATCACAGGATCCACAGTACGCTCCAAAATTCAAGTATAGGCCAAAATTTTGGAGGGTGTTACAGCGGCTACTATTGATTTGTAGTAGCATCGGATGTGCTCTAGCCATGAAAACTGGTGGAAAGGCTAAAGTACATGAGATCTCCAAGACCTGGAAATGGTTTCGGGAAATTCCACCCGGTTAGAGAGATATTAAAATAATTAATATTTTTAGTGGGGTTCCTAAGTCTAAACTTAGAAAAATAAAATATTAATGGGTATTAATATATAATTGGGTGAGAATGTTCTAAAAGACATGGATCAAGCCAAATCTAATCTTAGTCGTTGATTAGAGATTTAATCTCAGTCGTTGAAGACTCAAAAGAAAAAGTATAAGAGGAGGCTTGAGGGTCAGTTGGAGATACTCCAAGATTGATCAGTCAATTCGATTTTTTGGAGCGAGGTTTGATGAGAAAATTCGAACAAGTGATCAGAGTTGCAGCGAGGGGCAGTAAGTGCATAGCAGAGAGGCAAAGATAGTGTCGAAGAACCAGTGCAGAGGCAAAAGAGGCTATGCAGACCCAGCAGGAGTCACACAGAGGGCCAGAGTGACTGCGTAGAGGCTAGCAGGGCCTGCGTGGGTGACGCAGAAGGCCAGAGAGCCAGCGCAGAGCAATAGAAGGCTAACACAGGGGGCTTCTGAGTGACACAGAGGCCAGGAGGGCTGACGCAGAGCTTCAGAGAAGTGTTGGAGAGATTTTCGTGGAGCAAATTTACTGAATATCTGCTTCCGAAGAGAGATATTACTGCCAGATAGATTTCTCTGTTGGGTGAGCTAGTTTGGCACCCTAGTTGTACTCAAGAAAGTTGCTTAATAATAAAACCCTAAGAACTGTTGCATCGGTTTTCCCGCGTTGGGTTATTTCCAGGTCTTTTTGTGAGCTGGTTTCATAACAGATTGTCCAAAAATAACATTGTCCCTGTGTATTTGCCTGTTATTTTCAGTTGTTGATCTGTAGATGGTTGAGACTGCATTTGTGTTTATTTTCAGTATTTATATGGTTAAATAACTTGTTGAGTAATAAACAAGTAGGAGAAATAAACCAGATAATGCAGGAAGAATTTCTAACGTGTTAGACTTAGAAATTTCAACATGGTATCAGAGCATTGCAGATCACAGGAGAGTTGAAGGCACCAGCTAAATTAAAAAATTAGCAGCAGAAATAGTTGTCCCGAGAGACAGAAATTGTTCCTAAGCAGAAAGCAGCAGGGAAGGAGTGACGCAAAGGGCCTACGTCATCATTTCGAGCTAGATAGAGGATCAGTGCAGAGGCAGAGAGAGGCAGAAGAGGCTCACAAAGAGCCACATCATCCTACTCAGTCAGGTAGGCTTGACGCAGTTGGCCAGAGGAGCAATTCAGCCTTGCCGGGATTGTGCAGAGCGAAGAGCCTCAGTTTCTTCAGTTATTGCGGCCTACGGAGCTGTGGGCAAATTGTGGATTGGGACGCTGGTGGGGCGTTGTTGCTATCGAAACAAAACAGTACCTAACGGGACAGAACCAAGGTAAAGGGAGTCGTTGTCTTGACAGATTTTTAGCCAAGAAATCCAGATCCAAGTTTTGCAAGTGGAAACAGGATCAGAGAGGAGCAATTCGACAATTGGCAGGAGAGAACTTCCAGGAGGGAAGTCGAGACTCAGAGGAAGTCTAGGAGAAGAGCGGAGATGGCAATGAACGAACTGAGGGATCAGGACAGGTTGGACAGGGCATCCAACTTTGTCATCTGGAAGGCCAGGATCCTGTCTGTTCTGGATAGACATCGCATCAAGGGCTTCGCCTTGAGAACCGTGGCTATCCCAGTCGACCCAGCTGATAATGAAAGGTATGAGGATGCAATGGCGAAGGCAAAGTGCATAATCCTTTATGGAGTCAAGGATCATGTGATACTGCATATTGCTGAGAAGAAAACGGCAAAGGAGATGTGGGATACCTTGACGACATTGTATCAGGGCACTTCCATGCAGAGGAAGATGTTGTTGGAGAATCAGCTGTGGACGTATCAGATGCAGAAGGGGGAGCAGATAGATCTATACCTCAACAGGTTGCAAGAGATTTGGGACCAACTTACTTCCATAGGGGCCACACCGGATCAAGAGTTCATGGTGAGGATCGCCCTGAATGCAGTCTCTGAGGATTGGGAGACATTTGTCCAAAGCATTTTGGGCAGAGCTGATCTTCCAGGATGGGAAGAGATGTGGGCAGCTCTTCGCCAATAAGAGATCAAACAGTTGACCAAGGTGGTAAGTAGCAGCAAAGGAGGTCGAATCAAGAAAGAGAAGGAGGAGGATGCAGCTCTGGCATCTGCAGGACAGCAGGGGAAGAGGAAGAAGAAGGACATCTCCAAGGTAAAGTGCTTCCATTATGGGGAGCTAGGTCATTATGCAACCCAGTGTCCCAGGAAGAAGAATAAGGGAGAGGCTTCTGACTCCAAGGAAGCTCCGGCTAAGGCAGAGAAAGAAGTCGAGATGGATAACGATTGTGCCATGAGTGCTCATGCACCTCTAGAGAAGAGGTGGGGTGACATCGAGCTGTAGTCAAGAGGACTACAGGAGATGTGGGGCAGGATCCTTGAGGTACCCAAACTCTTGGATCATATCCGGCTATGGGAGCCCTGAATGTTAGTAGCAGGATGATTGATGTCAGGTAGAAGCAAGATGTGGATGGAGCGGCAAAACGTTGCAGCAGTGCAGAAAGGCACAAAGGTGTTTGCATCAGTGCGAGAGGCACAGAGTTGTTGCAACAGCGCAGAGGCAGTAGAGGGAACAGAGGATACCTGCAGAGGGAGCTTCAGCATCAAGAGGGCTTCTAATCTGACAAAAATGTCAGTAGTTGGGTAGATCAGTTACTTACTTCTCAGTAACTAAGTTGCAATGCAGCAATTAGCAGTGGTAGTGCTATGGGCAGCACGATGCAGCATGATGAGAGAGCGCTACAGTGCAGACGCAATGTTGGGAGGAAGGACCAGTGGCAACACGGATACAGAGGGAGCTGCAGTACAGATGTAGCAGTGGTAGTGGCAAAGCCATGGACAGCAGTACAGGAGGCAGCAGTGCAGAGGATGTTGGGCAGCAAGACAAGCATCAACATAGGTACCGGTGCTGGATGATCAGTGTGATGTTCAATGGTGAAGCATTACTAGAGCACATTCCTTGCTAAGAGGGACTCTTGATTTGTGGTAGCATCAGATGTGCTCTAGCCATGAAAAATGGTGGAGAGGCTAAAGCACATGAGATCTCCAAGACCCAAAAATGGTTTGGGAAAATTCCACCCGGTTAGAAAGATATTAAAATAATTAATTTTTTAATGGGGTTCCTAAGTCTAAACTTAGGAAAATAAAAATATTAATGGGTATTAATATAAAATTGTGTGAGAATGTTCTAAAAGACATGGATCAAGCCAAATCTAATCTTAGCCGTTGATTAGAGATTTAATCTCAGTCATTGAAGACTCAACAGAAAAAGTATATGAGGAGGTTTGAGGGTCAGTTGGAGATACACCAAGATTGATCAGTCAGTTCGATTTTCTGGAGCGGGGTTTACTCAAAAAATTCGAACAAGTGATCAGAGTTGCAGCGAGGGGCAGTAAGTGCATAGTAGAGAGGCAGAGATAGTGTCGAAGAACCATCGCAGAGGCAGAAGAGGCTACGCATAGCTAGTAGGAGCCACGCAGAGGCTAGCAGGGCCTGCGTGGGTGATGCAGAAGGCCAAATAGCCAGCGCAGAGCAGCAGACGGCTGACGCAGTGGGCTTCTGAGTGACACAGGGGGCAGAAGGGCTGACGCAGAGCTTCAGAGAAGCGTTGGAGAGATTTTCGTGGAGCAGACTTGCTGAATATCTGCTTCTGAAAAGAGATATTACTGCCAGATAGATTTCTCTGTTGAGTGAGCTAGTTTGGCACCCTAGTTGTACTCAAGAAAGTTGTTTAATAATAAAACCCTCAGAACTGTTGCACCGATTTTCCCGCATTGGGTTTTTCCGGGGACGATTGTCCAAAAATAACGGTGTCCCTTGCGTGTTTGCCTGTTATTTTCAGTTGTTTATCTGTAGATGGTTGAGACTGCATTTGTGTTTATTTTCAGTATTTATATGGTTAAATAACTTGTTAAGTAATAAACAAGTAGGAGAAATAAACCAGATAATGCAAGAAGAATTTCTAACGTGTTAGACTTGAACATTTCAACAGCTACAACAGTTTCTAACATTTTTCCAACCATCTGATACAATGAATACCCCACAATCCACCCACTCATTTGTAAAACGTGTCAAAGCTCTTTGAACCTTTGTTTTTTCTCTTTCTAATAACATGGTTCTAGCTTTCTCACAGTTGGGGCTCTTGTATCCTTTTGGGGCTTCATTGATGCCCTTAACCATATCATGCCAATAGGAAGAGCAAAACACATTGAATGGTGCACCACAAGCATAAAGCAACAGGACCACCTTTCCATCCACATTATTCCTCCCAGCAACATTCAGGAAATCTGCTATTGTTCTTCTATTTTCGGAGGTTGTAGAAGTACCAAGAGAAGATGAGCTACCAAATCTAGAAGTTGCACTTCATTCAGGATGAGTTTTTTGTTTTTTGTTTTTCTTTTGTACATCCTCCTCTATTTGGACACATTTTCTTCTTTGTTCCATTGAAACCTTAGGGCAAATTGCTATCCCCACAGGACCCTTTTTCTCATCACTGTCCATCACCCCACAAAGATGCAACACTGGTTTTGCTACAGCTGATAAATTTCTATGTAAAGTTCTCCTAGGGATTGACCCTGATTTTTCTTATTAATATTAAAGAAAGGAGGATTGTTCTTTGTCATTTCTCTGTTGTTTTATGTCTTATTTCTCTTGTTATTTCCACTGCAAATTAGTTTTCAGAAGTTAAAATACCATGCTATTTATTTTACAACAGTTTCAGAAATTTTATTTGGGTAAAAAATTTCTGGGTTTTGTGTAAATTGTTGAGATAAAATAGATTTCATCTGGTATTTAAGGATTAACATTGCCTTAATGAATCCAATAAATATGTATGGCTGCAAGGATTCAGACAAGTGATTAAATGTTTTGAGATAACAATTCAATAACAATAGCACGGAACCACAATTATCCACTTAAGAGATATGAGTTAGAAGTTGGTGGGTGTGTGTGCCAAATTCTATTGTAAAGTGTGAAATAAGAACGACTTTATAATTGCAATAGAATGATTGCCATTCCAATAAATAAAACTTAGAAGAGGCTACTTGAAAGAAACCACTTTAAGCTATCTTAAACCACTAGAAATGAAATCCGCTAGCATAAAATGATTGTGTGGCATGCTTCAGGTGACAATCAAGTATATGTTGAATTAGAGACAAGCATAAGGCTGTTCCACACTTCTAAATCTGTTTTATTGATGAATTTATGTAGAATCCCATGTTTGAAGTGAAAAAGAAACCAATGCAAGAGAGACATTCCCACTTTTAGGCAAGATGTATTAGATATTTAGCTAGGGTTTAAGATATGCAACAACATAACCCTAGTCGCTTAGAACCAAGCTCATAAATACATATGCCGATGAACTAAGCAAGAACTTGAAATGCAGAGATGAATCCACATTTGGGTTATTCGACATTAGCTCTAGAATTCACCAAGATAATCCCTAAAATAAATGTCATTAAGAACAAATTAGAGATGAATGATAAAACATGTAACAACCTTCTAGTAAACGAAAAATATCCTAGGACTAAGGATCATATTCAATCATTTAAATATTCATTAATTAATTATAATTTTTGGCTTATGACAGAAAGCAAATCAATATGAACTCCTTATTGTAAAAACATAGGCCGTTTTAGTTTCAGAGAATAGAATCCTGCCAACAAAACCTCCTACATGATAACCCACCAGCCATTGGCACGCAACTCCAGTAGGAGATTCTTTATCAATCACAGAAGTTAGATGTATTGGGTAGTTCAACACAACCTATACTTTGAAATATTGAAATAAAAGAGAAAATGAAATTTGGGAATATTATTTTTGTTCTAGAGCAATTCAACTTTTCACTGGTGACTTTAGAGATGGCTGTCCTGCTATTGAAAAAAAAATCAAGGAATAAAACTCACCTCTACGCTTGATTTCCACAGAAGGTTCTGCTGTTGCTCGGCGCATAAGTTCAAGTGCACCTTTGAAATTCTTCTGCCTCAACTCCATTTCAGCCCATTCACACCACACACTAGCTAGATCATCCACTGTTTTGTAATTTACTTGCACAGCTTTCTCAAAAATGACCCTGGCATTTGCAACATCTTTGTGATTTTCATATAAACGTGCAAAGGAAACCCACAATGTATGTGGTTTTCCTGCTGCTTTGAAAGGATCTACAGTTTTTACAGCCTCTGTATAAGTTAAAATTTGTCTAGCCGGGTTATCTTTGAAAAGCCGCACCCTCTTATGCCATTCATGCACGTTGTGAGGATTCTGTCTTAAGAGGACACTGCTGACAAGCTCTGGACGCCTATTCATCAGATGTTCCAGCCTAGCCAGCCGAAGATCTATGTCATTCTCATCATTCAGCCAAAAACCTGAGAGATAGCTTTTAGCCAATTTATCCACTGATATTTTCTGCACATCCTTCTGGTCTTCTTTAGTTTCCTTGAGCATTACACCATTTTGCAGTCTTTGCTCATTTTCTTTCTCTCCCTCATCATCGCTGATATCCAAAGTTTCCATTTTAGCTGCCAGCATGCTCTCTTCAAATTGAGCATAGGCATCAAAGATTATGCTAAAATCACGCACAGTAATGACAGTCGTCATACCCTCCTCATATATGTCTCTGGCCTTCTCAAAAAGCCCTCTCCTAATGTAATAATCTGCAAGTGATGTCCAGAGACGACCGACTTCATCCGTAAACTTGCGAATGCCTCCTCTGATTATAGCATCAACCTTCAGTCCTGAGACCTCATTAGCGTGTTTCGTGAGCAAGTCACAAAGCTCGAGCCATAGTTGATGCTTTGTCTTCCCTTTAATTGAATAAAAGTTTGAATCATTCAAAACCCCAGCTAACCTCTCTGCAGCCTCTTGCCAGAGCTCCGAGTTGACAAGAAATTCAATAAAATCCTCTATATGTGTGGGGTCAAACATTAAGTACCTTCGATAAACACGCAAGGACGTCTCCACGGGCACTCCCTTCTGGCTTACAAACTGTAAATAAGGCTCCCAGATCCGGTCATGCTGAGTCACAGGCAACGAGCACAAAGCACGATCAAATGTCCGCCGAGTTCGAGTCAAAAGCTTCTGCTCTGTCAATACTTGAAGGTACATAATCCATATCCTTGGCATCCTGTGCATTGTGACCAAAGCCCTCTCAAAAGTATTGTTCAAGTTCTCGTATCGCCAATGAGTTATAGGCAGTCCTCTGACCAAATCCATCTTCTCTCTTAAATAAGCGTACCATAATTTGTAACTGCCAGGCAGGGCTTTCACTGCTCTTTCGTATAAAATGGCCTTCTTCTCGAAAGGGGCATCTCGGCGTGCCACTAAGTACCGCCACCATAGCTTCAATGTGAAAGGGTTCCTTAAAATTTCTTCTTCGTAGACCAAATCCTCCTCACCAGGGTAGAGCTCCTCAGAAATCATTGCGGAGGAATTGTTCTGGACAATTACTGACCAAGAAAAGAGATCAACTTCAGTGCTCTTCTTAACTCTAGCGATTAAATGTCTGTATATGTGTCTCACCATCAGAAAGCGTGTTCAATCATAAAAATCATGTACATGAACTCCAAGGTATATAAAAACAGAAATATAAACATACGTGTATACAGAAGTATGGTAAGTACACTCAAAAGATTTAATAAGTAAATAATAATAAATAGAATAACAGAAAATGCAAATCCCCCACTTCCATTCACGAGGCAGGAAATTTGGTTTTCAACAACCAGGTACCCAGTTTTTTGGCATGTAACCACACGATGCCTGTGAGATTTACTATAGGGTTTTCGAGTTTCGTTTCAACAAATAATTAGCATTTGTCCTGTGTGAAGGTGCAGTATCAATGATAAAAATTGTAACCTGCAGTGTACCATTCAGAGGCTATTGAACAAGGTAAAATTCTCCTTCAAATTTTCAGTTTAAAAGATCACCCTTTAAATCCAAAGAAAAGCCCTTCATTCAATTTCCTTTCTGTCGGGCAGTTGTTCAACATGAAACCGCTCATTTGATATGGATTAGTTCTATTTAATCGAATGATATTCATATATAAGATGCTATTAGAATTACAGAATTGTTGAGGAAATGTGAGAACAATACCTTCAAAAGAAAACTCCGGGATGCAAACAGATCGTATACTCTTCCAAATCTTCCTGGAAGTTTAAATTTCAGGTCACAGAAGGGGGCTCGAAAATGTCCCACCTGAGATAAAATTGTAAGTGTGTAGAGCCGAGTAAGCAAGAGAGAGGATCGAACGCATGACCTCTTTTGAAACCGCGACCTGGTAGCCTTCTGCTTATGGACTTGTATGGAACGCGCCTCACACGCCCGATGGCTTTTCCGCGACGATGTTAACGACTTTTAAAATGATGTCTACACTGATTATAATTAATAATATGATGTTTTTATATGAATATGTACTAAAAAAATTAATAATAGAATTAAATAAAAAATCAATGATAGAATGAATATGTATGGATAAATAAATAAAATTATACCTAAACAAAAATGAAGGGAGTAGAAAGATACGTACTAATTGTCCAGTTTTATATATAAATAAATAAAATTAATAATGGAATTAACAAACTAAGTTGTAACAACTATATTTTCTCCTTATTCTTCTATAACTTGAATTTAATTTCCAAATACATATTTAATATAGTTGGCTTACTAAAAAAATTAGTCATATATTTATCTAACTAATTAGGTGATCTGTTTAATAAACTTTTATTATTTTTCTTATTATTTCATATAATATTGATAATATTTATTTCATATAATACTTATAATATAAGTTTTATTATATTGAATGGAATTAATAAAAACTAATTATCCCGATATATCTTTAAAAATATAAATAAATTAGATTAATAAGGGATTTAACAAACTAATTGACTTGAATTTATTTGCCAAATGGGTTAGTCAAACATTTATCTAACTAATTAGGTTATCCACTTAATAAACATTTATTAATTTTTTCTTATTATTTCATTTAATAGTAATGATATAGGTTTTTATATAGTCTATATGGTTTTAAATAATAAAAAAGGTTTATTAATTAATTATTGATTTATAGGTGATGGAGCCTGAAGATTAGCTAGGTAGCCTTTGAAACGCTTTTGTTTTGCATTAGCGCAAGTAGATAAATGCTACTTCAGTCAATCTCTGGTCTAGTCTTATAAACGGAATATCTAACTTGCAAATCACCCTAGTACATCTGATAATTCTAAGCTTTTGGAGAAAAATTGGAAAATTAGTGAAGACTATCCTGAAAGGTAAACTACTGGACGAGAGATGGCCAACGCTGAGAGTTTCTCCTGCTCTGGAAATGAAACCACAGACATTGCGGTCGTTGGAGGCGGCGTTGCAGGGCTGGCCACAGCCACTGCCCTCCACAGGATCGGCCTCAAGAGCGTGGTGCTGGAGCGCTCTGACTCTTTTCGAGCTGCCGGCACGGGTTTGGTTATGCGGCCCAACGCCTGGAAAACACTTGACGCTCCTGGCATAGCAGATACCCTTCGTCCAAATCACCCTTTGCTTGATGGGCCAAACGTATCAAAGGCGGATCTGAAAGAGAAGCTCGCGAAGATGTACGAGGTCAGAGATTCGCACACAATAATTGTCTTTGGGTTCAGAACCCAATTCGGAGGTGGAAAATCGTCAGGGTTTGGCTTGATCGTTCACGCCAACACTGTCCCTCTTCTCCCGCCTCCTGCATGCAAAGATGGGGGACTGCATGTTGCAGATCTGCTCTATCACATAATTGCATGGCCCAAACTCTGCAGATCTGGGCCGGATCTACCCGATCTGAGCAAGAATCAAGAATACCCAGAACCCAGGCAGCAGATCGGTGGAAATATGCATCGATTGAGCAGAGGGTACGCAGACCGCGACATGCAAATGGAAGAACGACCCAATAAGAGGTCAGATCTGGAAGATTGCGTTCAGCCAGATCACATGGCAATCAGCAGCGACAATGGTCCAGGCAGAACAGGAACTCAGCCAAAACGCAGACATCAGGTAACAAAAACTCGATTTCAGATTTTTATTAAAACCCCTGAGAGGAAATCCTTTTTAGTATGGGTACATGCAGAAAGCACTATTTTGCAGCTAAAACAGCAAATTTGGGCTTTGACCGGATATCCTGGTCAGATCCAACATTTAGTCAGTGGCAGATGGTCTCTCCAGGACAACAGAACCTTGGGAAGCTACGAGATTAGTCCAGGAGAAACCATTGTTTTGAACCTCAGGCTGAGAGGAGGGGCCATACCTCAGGGACAGCCAAGCAGCTCAGGAGGAGATAAGGGGAAAAAGACAGCACCTCAGCATCAACCCAAGGGAGGATCCTCCTACAAAAACATTCTTCAAGGCAACAGAGATGCAGGGTCCTCTCCAGAGCAAGGTGGATATACACCCAGGCCATACATAGTAGATCAGCTAGGGCAAACTCCAGCCCTTAACTTTGATTCCACAGGGCTTGACGATTATGTTAAGTCCTATGAAACACAGGCCCTAATATGTCGTTTCAACAGTTTCTGGCCAAAACCAATGGATTTATTTCATTGGATTTTCACCACTTGGACCATGGAATGTGATATACACTTATGCTCCAAAGGGTTTTTCATAATCAGATTTGCATCCAGGGAAGTCAGAGATAAAATCATCAGTGCTGGGCCTTGGTTCTGGGGAACGTCGGGGCTGTTTATGACTCCATGGTTTCCAGATTTCGACCCAAACAAAATGACTGTATCCAAAGTGCCGGTATGGGTTCGTCTATATAACCTTCCCCTTCACTTTTGGAGTGAACGAGTCTTGGAAGGAATTGGGAACAGCATAGGGAAATACATCAAAACAGATCTGGAGAGGATTGATGAAAGGGTCTTTACTTTTGCACGCATTTGTGTGGAAGTAGATCTAAGCAAAGGGCTGCCAGACAACATAAGGCTGATCTACAAACAACAAAATTGGTTGCAAGCACTAGACTATGAAAATACTGCTTTCAGATGCAGGCTCTGCAGACAGACAGGACATTTGCAAAGCACATGCCCAGAAGCCAAGAAAGTAAATAGTAAAAGAAAGCAGAAAGGGAAGCAGAGGAAAGGATGGCAATTCCCCCCTCCTAACTCAGAGGATGAAGAATCAGAAGCAGAAGAGGAAGATTCTCCCACAGAGAATGCTGAGGTATCCCAAGAAATGGGGACACAGAAGGAAACCACATCAGACAACAAGGCTTCACAGCTTCACCCAAATCAGGCAGAAAAGACAAACGAGGATCAGAGCATGGGAGGGTTCAAACGGCATCACCAATCAGATACTTCAGATTCAGACAAGGAAATAGGCTCGCAGAAAGCAGAAACACAGTTAGTCATAGCCTCGATCGAACCCACTCAAGGAGAGTGGCGCAAGGTCGAAAAGAAAAAGGGCAGGAAAACTTGAAGCGTGAGTTTTACTCACAACTGAAATCAGTTTTTCTTGCCTCCTCCCTTCTTCTCTCTCTCCCTTTCTTTTCTTCATTTTGCACGTTAGTTGTGTAACGTTGCGAGGGGTGCGAAAGCACCCGAGCCCAATGGGCAGCTTATGGAATGCTTCATTGCATCTGCAAATGTAACTTTTCATTTTTTAATAAAAGGTTACAGATTTTTTCTTCGGAAAAAAAAATAAAAAAAAATAAATAAATAAATAAATAATAAATAAATAAATAAAATTAATGATTTATAGGTTACATTTAATCAAATAATGGAAATAAATATAACAAAAATAAATTATTTTTTTTTGTCCCTATCTCTTGGTCCTATCCAGTTACCCAGTCCAATATGGTCGTTTCATGGTCAAATTTAGTCGTTGAATGATCTGCTTTCTCTATTTAACCGATAGCCATGATCTAGTTCTCCAATATAATCGTTTCTTGGTCAAATATAGCTGTTGAATGATCTGCTCTCTCTATTTAACCTGTAGCCATGATCTGGTTCTTCAACTTGTCTTGACAATGAACCACATTTTTTGGTTCAAAACGCGTCGACAAATGAATTACGATGTGATTTTCACCGAAAACTCTTCTCTATAAACTTTTACATTTCCTAGTGGCCTTTATTTTTAAAATATTATTATTATTATTATTATTTAATTTTAAGGTCACGTTAATTACACTAAATTGGTGTGTAGAAAAAAGAAAGAAAGAGATTGTTTCTTCACCTGCGTGATGTATTCGACCTTTTTTCTATGGAGCTTCAAAATAAATACTCTCAACTTCTCAACAAACCCCTCGCTAAATAGATTATCCCAAGAGCTAGCTGCGAGCATATCTGCATAACTTTCCATGTTGTCATTGAAGGTATCACATTCTAAAATGAAATGTTTTTCTCTTTCCACTTTTCCGTTAGAACAAAAAATGCATACTCTTTCCTCCCACACTTCTTTTGGCCTTTTCGAGCACTGTATGAGACTCTTTGTTTGTGGGATAAGAGACTCATCTCGGGGTAACGATTTGACTGCGTCTACAAAGGCATACATACTCTACCTTTTTCTGGTTTTGAAATTGTAATTTTTTAGGAGGAAACAGATGCTCTTAACCATTAGGCCCACTCAAACACATGCTCTTAACCATTGGCTCACTCACACTGTAGGTTAATTAGGATTTTTGGTCATGATTGTTTTTTCTTTTTTCTTTTTAAATTTTGGTTTGAAATATTACAATTATATTTTATTTTTTATTTTTGTTTGAATTTTTGTTTTTAATATATTAGTTATGTGTTGGAATTATAAGTTTGAATTATGTTTTTAAAAGTTTTTGAAGTTTTTTTATGGTGTTGAATCCATTTATGCATTCAAAACACATTTTAAACAAGAGCCACCACTGCTTATTTGTATACGTCATTCATGTGCATGTAGTTTGTAGTTATGATGTTATGTGCTAAGGAGAAGATGAACTTATAGCTTAAGTTCATATATGCAAGGAAAGTTTAAACCTATGTAGTTGATAAAAAAAAGGCCTAATATTTTGAAAGTAAAACCAAACTATTCCATTGTAGTTTGTAATTTCAAAGTATTGAATCTTAATTTCTAAGTGTAATTTTATAAATTGTTGTTAATTGAAGAAAAACACCATGTTTTGATAGTATCATTTTTTCTTCTCAGCTCATTCTATTTGTATTGGTATTTGTTTACATGAAATGAGAACATTTTTTTGCAAGAATTACTTTTAGCTATCTTTTTGCAAAATGACATTTGTGTTGTTTTTTTGTTTAATTGTGTACTGATATTTATAGTGGGTAGTTTGATAAATAACTAATTTGCTAAAACAAATAAGTAAGCAGCTACATCAGTTTGACATTTGCTTCACTTTGCATAAGATTGGCAAACAAGAATAGATGCTAGAAAGGGGTATTTGTTGGTTATTAGTTTTTAGAAGTTTTATTATTTGTGTCATAGTATCACCAAAGGTTCTAGTATGAGTTGTATTGTAAAAAGAATGTACACATGTTGTAATATTTGGAATAACAAAACAAAGAGGTGACTGAGTCTGAGGACATGGATTGTAGAGCCAAGAATGTAGAATTCCTCGTATGGATGATACAATTTATTGTGCAAAGAAGAAACCTGTGTTGAAAATAGCAACAAGAAATGTTAAAAATGGAAGTGCTATAAATAGCATTTTGGGATACATTGTAGAGCTAGGAATGGAGAATTCCTGGTAGGGATGATACAATTTATTGTGCAAAGAAAAAACATGTGCTGAAAATAGCGACAATAAATGTTAAAAATAGAAGTGCTAAAAATAGCACTGCTAAAAATAGCATTTCGGGATACATTCCAATTTTAATTAGTCCCTCGACTAAAATTGAGAATTAAAATTCGAATTTGATCTTAGTAGTTGTTTGTAAAATAATTAATTAATTCATCTTGAGTTAATTAGTTGTAGGAAATCAAACATGAAGTCTATGTGAAGACATGCAACAGTTCTTCCATTGATTGAGGAAGTTATCCCTTGATTAAGGAGATCATGATGAGTTGTACTTTGAGTTGTAATTAGTTAGCTCATTTATCTGAGTTAAGTCCAGTTAGATTAGTTCCAACAGTTTGTGGAACTGATTGTGAGTTCAGTTAGTTAATGCATGCATGCATGTAACTGCTGCACTTCAGATAACTGAATATTCTCTCATAAATAACTCATGCATGTCAGTTCAGTCAGAGACCCAGTTGAGATCAGGTGATGGGACAGTGTACTATCAGTTGCAGGAATATTCCATGGAGGATATCTCTTGCATGCAAAAGGAATTCATTCCTTAGAGATTGCACAGTTACTTTTGAGTTTGATGGTGTGTGATGAGGCCAATTCACACAAGTGGCAGCATTAGACCCCAAGAGAAACTGCACAAGGAAATAGGAGGCTTGGAGGGCTGGAGGAAGGCATACGTTGTGTCTATTCAGTCTGTGAGTTGTATTGTTCGGTTGTACTGAGAGCTGGATGGCTTGTGAGCTAAAGCTTTGTGTAATCTGAACATATTTCCACTTGTATGATATTACAGAGATTGGGGTTTTAGGCTGAGGCTTTCCCTAAAGTATTCTTCTGTGTTCATGTGTGATTGCTTTCTCATTCTCAGTTATATGTGTTCTATTTGATCTTGCTCATAATCGATTAAGCTTCCACAAGTTTGTTGTAGAAGTAGATCTTGTATTTTGCTTTAGTATATTGCATAATTTGTTGATCTATAGTAGGAAATTCTACATGGCATCGGAGCAAAGGTGATCAAAGGAGAAGAACAGTATACAAGAAGGGAGAAGTTCGAAGTTTGAAGTTCCTGAATATAGAAATTGAGTTCTTATCACATCTCAATTTCACCAATGGCGTTCAATGGTTTAAGACTCGAGTATGCCCTTGATGGCAGCTCGAATTATATAGCCTGGAAGGATCGCATGGAAGCAGTATTAGAGGACAACGGTCTAAAGGACTTCATTGATCAAGAAGTCCCCAAGCTAGCAGCGGCTAATGCTACAGAATTGGCGGAATGGAAGAAATGTGTGGCTAGAGTGAGGAGAATCCTTCTGGAGGGAGTTCGAGACCACATAGTCTCGAGTCTCCATGGGAAGGAGACATCGTTTTCAATGTGGAAAACATTGAAAGATCTATATCAGAACAACAGCGATCAGAGGAAGTTGGCGCTGAAAGACAAGCTTTGGAAAATCAAGTGTGAAAAGGGCGACACGATCTCTACATATCTGAACAAGCTCACCACCTGCAGGGATGAGCTTGGAAGTGTAGGGATCACGACAGCCGATGATGACATGGTGAGTCTAGCTCTCCTCGGTCTTCCTAAGAGCTGGCATAGCTACCAAGACCCAGTAAATGGAAGAGAAAAACTGCCAAATTGGGAACGACTTTGGTCGGATCTAATGCAGGAGGAGATAAGAAAAAGCACCAGAGATGGATCCTCATCAAAGCAAGATGATGAGGAAAATCTAGCCTTAGCGAGTAAGGCGAGGAAATGGAAAAGGAAGGCGTCCCATTCCAAATCCAATTCTTCCCATGGTGGGAAGAAGTTTGACAAATCGAAAGTGCGATGCTTTCATTGTCATGAGGTGGGCCATTATGTTACGAATTGTCCACAAAATAAATCCAAGAAGGGATCCTCGAAGGGATCAGACGGTGAGGCACTAGCCTCACAGTTTGAGTTGGATTTCTCTCTCATCGCATGCATGGCTTCATCCATGGTGGGATGTGTTTAGTACCTGGATAGTGGAGCTTCGTTCCACATGACCAGCGAAAAGGATCTTTTCAGTACCTTAGCGGAGAAGGATCTCCAGATGAGGATCGAGATGGGCGATGATGGAAAGTACCGTGTTTCAGGTGAAGGTACGCTTGTGTTTTAGAGGGCGCATGGAGCTCCTCTCACCCTAACTGATGTAAAGTATGTACCAGGTCTGAAGAATAATCTTGTGTTCGTTGCTATGCTAGAAGATAAAGGCTATGATGTAGTCTTTAGTAAAGGAAAGGTATTCTCGAGGCATATCGGCACTGGACAGACCAAGAGGATCGGGATTCGAGTAAAGAATCTCTACAAGCTGGAGGTAGACGACTGTGCTGCATTGAGTTCCAAAGCTAAGTTGGTGCAGAGCCAAGATGTTGGCGAGCTATGGCATAGAAGATTGGGCCACTTGCACCATGGAGCCTTGAAGATCATGCAACAGATTTCTACCGGACTTCCCAAGGGAAAACTGGAGCAAATGGATGCATGCAAAGGTTGTACCTTGGGTAAGTATGCGAAATATTCCTTTCAGGATCGAGACAGTAGAGCTGGAGCAATCCTGGAGTGAGTTCACACAGATGTTTGTGGACCATTCTCTACAGCCTCCACCACTAAACAAAGGTACTATGTTATTTTTATTAATGATTTTTCTCGTAGATGTTGGTTCTACTTTATGCAAAATAAGGATTTGACCTTCTTGAGGTTTTGTGAGTGTAAAGCCTTGGCAGAGACAGAATCTAGAAAGAAAATAAGGGCCTTGCATAGAGACAATGGTGGAGAGTATGTCTCCCAACAGTTTAAGGACTTCTGCGTTGCAGAAGGAATTAAACGGGAGTTGATGACACCTCATAACCCATAGCAGAATGGGGTGGTCGAAAGGAAGAACAGATCGATTGTGGGAGCAGCTCGAGCAATGTTGCATGACCAAAGCCTACCACTTCATTTGTGGGTTGAGGCATGCAATACAGCAGTATACTTGTAAAACAGAAGCCCAAACCGTATACTGGGAATGAAGACACCAACGAAGGCCTTTTCCGGGAAGCGACCAGATGTGAGTCACTTCAAGATCTTTGGATCATCGTTTTATTGCCATGTGACTAAAGATGCCTGAAAGAAGCTATATCCAACAGCTAAGTTGGGAATACTTGTGGGGTACACTGATACACCCACAACTATCGGGTGTTCCTGCCTACCAGTCAGAGGACAGTGGTATGCAGAGATCTGAAGTTCGACGAGCATAAAGGCATGCGAGTATCACTTGAGAGGGAGCTCAAGTTGCATGCAGAGGAGGAACTTTTAGTTCCTAAGGAGGAGGAGCCTCAGATTGATGCGGAGCAGCCACATGCAGAGGATCCGGGAGTGGAGACATCCACTCATGCTGAGTCTTCCAGAGATGGGTGGAAACGCTCAAGGGAAGCTAACAGGTTGATGCTGGATGCGCGGGAGAATGTGGGACATCCATCTTCCTAGCGCAGACAAAGGAGGTCACTCGAGTGGTACACTGGTTACATGGCCCTGGTTGGGGAGTGTGTAGAGTTCGAACCTTCTTCATTCGAGGAGGCATTGCAACAACCAGTCTGGGTTGATGCAATGGTGGAGGAGTACGGCTCCATCATTCGAAACTGTGTTTGGGATGTTGTCCCAAGATCTCTGGACAAGTCAGTGGTGAGTTCCAGATGGCTTTACAAGGTAAAGTAGGCAGCTGATGGCAGTGTTGAGAAACATAAGGCAAGGTTTGTTGCTTGTGGTTTCTCATAGGTCAAGGGGATCGACTACGATGAGACTTTTTCTCTTGTAGCAAGGTACTCATCTATCAGATCGATGTTGGCACTATCAGCTCAGATGGGTTGGAAGATCCATCAGATGGATGTGAAGACAATGTTCCTCAATGGGAAGATTGAGGAAGAGGTGTACATTGAGCAGTCGGAAGGTTTTGAGACCTTCGATTGTGAGTCGCATGTGTGCCGACTCAAGAGGGATTTGTACAGGCTGAAGCAAGCACCTGGTGCTTGGTACACTAGGACCGACAGCTATTTCACCGAGTTGGGCTTCACCAAGAGTGAAGCAAATGCAAACCTTTACCACATCATGGTAGAAGGTAAGACATTGATCATTGTTCTTTATGTTGATGATCAGATTTTGGCAAGTGATGATTAGGTGATCAAGTCTTGCAAGGAGGACCTTGCAAGAGGGTTCGAGATGAAAGACATGGGTCTTATGCACTACTTTCTAGGTGTGGAAGTGTGGCAGAAGGATGGGGAAGCTTTTGTGTCTCAAGGCAAGTATGCCAATGAGATACTCAGGCGGTTCAACATGGAGAAGTGCAAGCCCATGTAGACTCCTCTAGCTGGTAACTGGAGGAAGGAGGATGCTACTTCAGGTGAGGTAGTAGCTGCTATTGTTTATCAGCAGCTTGTGGGTTCACTTATGTATCTAGTGAACACATGACCACACTTATGCTTTGCGGTGATCCAGCTGAGTCAAGCTATGGTTCAACCTACCAAGCTGTTTTGGAAGGCAGTGAATCATGTGCTGAGATACCTCAGAGGAACATCTCAGTATGGATTGTGGTACAGACAGACAGAGGGAGTGAAGCTTCAGCGCTTCATAGATGCAGATTGAGCAGGGAGTCCATCAAACTGGAAGAGCACTTATGGAGGAATCTTCAACCTTGGTTCAGCTACAGTTTCCTGGTACAACAGGAAACAGAGGTCAATTGCACTTCACTCAGCAGAGGCTGAATACATGGCTGCCGGTCAGGCAGCATGCGAGGCAATTTGGATGCGGAAGATTCTAGTGGGATTGTTTGGTCAGGGGATGGATCCAACTATGATCTACTGCAATAATCAGAGTTGTATCAAACTCTCTGAGAATCCAGTTTTTCATGACAGGTCCAAGCACATTGATATTTGGTACCATCATCTTCGAGACTGTGTGGTGAAGAGGATCATGTTGTTGCTGTATGTTTCGACCGAGGAACATGATGCAGATATTTTGACTAAGGCATTGTCAAAATGCAAGTTCGAGTTCCACAAAGACAGGATTAGGGTTACTGATAATCCCTTTCTTGTTGAGAGGGAGTGTTGAAAATAGCAACAAGAAATGCTAAAAATAGAAGTGCTAAAAATAGCACTGTTATAAATAGCATTTCGGGATACATTCCAATTTTAGTTAGTCCCTGAACTAAAATTAAGAATTAAAATTCGAATTTGATCTTAGCAGTAATTTGTAAAATAATTAATTAATTCTTCTTGAGTTAATTAGTTGTAGGAAATCAAACATGAAGTCTATGTGAAGACATGCAACAGTTCCTCCATTGATTGAGGAAGTTATCCCTTGATTAAGGAGATCAGGATGAGTTGTACTTTGAGTTGTAATTAGTTAGCTCAGTTATCTGAGTTAAGTCCAATTGGATTAGTTCCAACAGTTTGTGGAACTGATTGTGAGTTTAGTTAGTTAATGCATGCATGCATGTAAATGCTGCACTTCAGATAACTGAATATTCTCTCATAAATAACTCATGCATGTCGGTTCAGTCAGAGACCCAGTTGAGATTAGGTGATGGGACAACATACTATCAGTTGCAGGAATATTCCATGGAGGATATCTCTTGCATGTAGAAGGAATTCATTCCTTGGAGATTGTGCAGTTACTTTTGAATTTGATGGTGTGTGATGAGGCCAATTCACATAGGTGGCAGCATTGGACCCTAAGAGAAACTGTGCAAGGAAATATGAGGCTTGGAGGGCTGGAGGAAGGCATATGTTGTGTCTTTTCAGCTTGTGAGTTGTATTGGTTGATTATACTGAGAGCTAGATGGCTTGTGAGTTGAAGCTTTGTGTAATCTGAACATATTTCCACTTGTATGATATTACAGAGATCGGGGTTTTAGGCTGAGGCTTTCCCCAGAGTATTCTTCTGTGTTCAAGTGTGATTGCTTTCTCATTCTCAGTTATATGTGTTCTATTTGATCTTGCTCATAATCGATTAAGCTTTCATAAGTTTGTTGTAGAAGTAGATCTTGTATTTTGCTTTAGTGTATTGCATAATCTGTTGATCTACAATAGGAAATTCTACATGGTATTGGAGCAAAGGTGATCAAACGAGAAGAACAATATACAAGAAGGGAGAAGTTCGAAATTTGAAGTTCCTGAATATAGAAATCGAGTTGTTATCACATCTCAATTTCACCAATGGCGTTCAACGGTTTAAGACTCGAGTATGCCCTTGATGGCAGCGCGAATTATATAGCCTAGAAGGATCGCATGGAAGCAGTATTAGAGGACAACGGTCTAAAGGACTTCATTGATCAAGAAGTCCCCAAGCCAGCATCGGCTAATGCTACAGAATTGGCGGAATGGAAGAAATGTGTGGCTAGAAAGAGGAGAATCCTTCTGGAGGGAGTTCGAGACCACATAGTCTCGAGTCTCCATGGGAAGGAGACACCATTTTCAATATGGAAAACATTGAAAGATCTATATCAGAACAACAACGATCAGAGGAAGTTGGCATTAAAAGAAAAGCTTCGGAAAATCAAGTGTGAAAAGGGCGACACGATCTCTACATATTTGAACATGCTCACCACCTGCAGGGATGAGCTTGGAAGTGTAGGGATCATGACAGCCGATGATGACATGGTGAGTCTAGCTCTCCTCGGTCTTCCTAAGAGCTGGCATAGCTACCAAGACTCGGTAAATGGAAGAGAAAAACTGCCAGATTGGGAACGACTTTGTTCGGATCTCATGCAGGAGGAGATAAGAAGAAGCACCAGAAATGGATCCTCATCAAAGCAAGATGATGAGGAAAATCTAGCCTTAGTGAGTAAGGCGAGGAAAGTGAAAGGGAAGGCGTCCCATTCCAAATCCAGTTCTTCCCATGGCGGGAAGAAGTTTGACAAATCAAAAGTGTGATGCTTTCATTGTCATGAGGTGGGCCATTATGCTATGAATTGTCCACAAAATAGATCCAAGAAGGGATCCTCGAAGGGATCAGACGGTGAGGCACTGGCCTCATAGTTTGAGTTGCATTTCTCTCTCATCGCATGCATGGTTTCATCCATGGTGGGATGTGTTTGGTACCTGGACAATGGAGCTTCATTCCACATGACCGACGACAAGAATCTTTTCAGTACCTTAGAGGAGAAGGATCTCGAGATGTGGATCAAGATGGGTGATGATGGAAAGTACCGTGTTTCAAGTGAAGGTACGATTGTGTTTCAGAGGGAGCATGGAGCTCCTCTCACCCTAATTGATGTAAAGTATGTACTAGGTCTGAAGAAGAATCTTGTGTTTGTTGCTATGCTAGAAGATAAAGGCTATGATGTAGTCTTTAGTAAAGGAAAGGTATTCCTAAGGCATATCGACACTGGACAGACCAAGAGAATCGGGATTCGAGTAAAGAATCTCTACAAGCTAGAGGTAGACGACTGTGCTGCATTGAGTTCCAAAGCTGAGTTGGTGCAGAGCCAAGATGTTGGCGAGCTATGGCATAAAAGATTGGGCCACTTCCACCATGGAGCCTTGAAGATCATGCAGCAGATTTCTACCAGACTTCCCAAGGGAAAACTGGAGCAGACGAATACATGCAAAGGTTGTACATTGGGTAAGTATGCGAAATCTTCCTTTCAAGATCGAGACAGTAAAGTTGGAGCAATCCTGGAGCGAGTTCACACAGATGTTTGCGGACCATTCTCTACAGCCTCCACCGCTAAACAAAGGTACTATGCTATTTTTCTTGTAGATGTTGGATCTACTTTATGCAAAAGAAGGATCTAACCTTCTTGAGGTTTTGTGAGTTTAAAGCCTTGGAAGAGAAAGAATCTGGAAAGAAAATAAGGGCCTTGCGTAGCGACAATGGTGGAGAGTATGTCTCCCAACAGTTTAAGGACTTTTGCACTGTAGAAGGAATTAAACGGGAGTTGATGAAACCCCATAACCCATAACAGAATGGGGTAGTCGAAAGGAAGAACAGATCGATTGTGGGAACAGCTTGAGCGATGTTGCACGACCAAAGCCTTGCACTTCATTTGTGGGCTGAGGCATGCAATATAGCAGTATGCTTGCAGAACAGAAGCCCGCACTGTATACTGGGAATGAAGACACCTATGGAGACCTTTTCTGGGAAGTGACCAAACGTGAGTCACTTTAGGATCTTTGGATCATCGGTTTATTTCCATGTGACCAAAGAAGCCCGGAAGAAGCTAGATCCAACAACTGAGTTGGGAATAGTTGTGGGGTACACTGATACACCCCACAACTATCGGGTGTTCCTACCTACGAGTCAGAGGATAGTGGTACGCAGAGATCTGAAGTTTGACGGGCAGAAAGCCATGCGAGTATCACTTGAGAGGGAGCTCAAGTTGCATGCAAGGGAAGAACTTCCAATTCCTAAGGAGGAGGAGCCTCAGATTGATGCGAAGTAGCTGCATGCAGAGGATCCGGGAGTGGAGACATCCACTCATGCTGAGTCTTCCAGAGGGGCAGAAACGCTCAAGGGAAGCTGACAGGTTGATGTCGAATGCGCGGGAGAATGTGGGACAACCACCTTCTGAGCGCAGACAGAGGAGGTCACCTGAGCGGTACACTGGCTACATGGCCTTGGTTGGGGAGTGTGTAGTGTCCAAACCTTCTTCATTCGAGGAGGCAGTGCAGCAACCAGTCTGTGACGTAGGGTCACCCCTGCTTTACCCACAGTTTGCATGGATTATGCACACATCCTGTCTGTCCCAAGAATTTTAACTCTCTGCCGAGTTAAATCTTCATCCATCAATGGCTAAGGCCCATTCATCAATTCCTATGCTGAAGGATTTATTAAAACCCCAACATAGTCTAGTCCTCCATTCAATATGTATGTATCGGGACTTTTAATCACCCCTTATCCTTCATTTAGTACTTTATTAAAAACTTTCTTTTAAACATTCCTATTGGGACATTATAACCCTTCTAAACCTTCATTAACTTTATATTGGGACTTATTCAACCCTTATAACCATTCATTAATTCTTATTCCCACATATATAACCAAACCCCACATTTTCCTTTGGTTAATTCGGAGTTAACCCCCAATTCCTTCTATCGGTGCTTTAATCCCTTTAAACCATTTACAAAGGAATTTAACTACAAAACATACCTTTCTGCCTTTATATGGTCCTTGCACGTTTCCCGATGCTACACCTTTATCGCAATTGGCAATCGCTCCTCCACGGGTCACATTAACATGTGTTCCCCCATCTCCTCCGATATGCGATTAACCTCCGGACTTCAAATAACACTAACCGCGCTTCATTTCCCTACCGGGTCCGCTCCTATCGCATGCTTTAATACTCCTCCGCTGATAAAGCACCGTTTACCTGTTGCGATGCGATATTTATTAACAATCGCCATCGTTGATCCTCCTTCCAATCTGACGGTTCTTAGCCTTCCCGATCAACAAACTTGCATTACAATTCTTTGTCGTTGATTTGCATTTAGAAGATTCGACGGTTCACACTGATTTCGGGATGACAACAAGCTCGACAATTAACCGGCTATACGGACCCGAAGGGAATTATAAATTCCCAATCTAATAAAGTTCGGGCCTGACTTCTTAATTAAAGTCTGATTTCTTTGACGCTCGATGTCCATTGGATGATGAGATCTCTCAATCCTACGGTCTCCGATAATTTCAAAAGGATTCCACCGATGTGATTTAATCCTGGCCGTTGATCATAAAGATCCAACGGCTACGATTTGCCCATACTTCATTCCTTCGCTCTTCCACCTCACTTAAACGTTACGCCATTTCTTTAGGTTTCTGTGGTTTCCGGGTTTTTCTTCAAAGGTTTTCTTTTCACTACTCTGTTGCGCATTCCTCCTGGGCTTTACTCTGTGAGTTCTTTACTCACAAACGATTTGGTTCCGCAATCGTTCAACGCCACTAAGGTCCTCTGCCTCTTCTCTTCCTCTATGTATTCACCTCGACTCTGCCTACATATATTTATATTATGCAAACTCTGATAACACCTAATTCATCACTCAACACTCGAAATACACACTTATACAGATTCTAATCAATCTCTGTATATACAAATACAAACAAATAATTACATATTGAGACTCTGTCTCTTGGCCTGATGTTCTAATATCAGTGGCCTCTGTTACACTTTGCCGTAGGCTTAAATCCCACACTCTAGCTTAACGAGCTAATTATCTAACTTTCTAACCCCTGTCTTTGCCTTTTTGGCTTACATTTATACAAAGGATTCTAAAACCAATTTCTGGTTTAGATTCATAAATCCCTTAACAAAATTCCTAAATCTCATCCTTGTTCCTTAAACTCACCTCTAATCCCTAAATTCATGAACTGACTCCTAATCTGAGATTTACAATCAATTCTCAAATCCCTCAATCTCTCAATTATCCTAAATCTCTCATGTTCTCCTATATTCGAGAACATTTACAAATATGCCTCACAACATTCAATTAATTCCCTACTCTAGCTTCTCTCATTAAAATCACTCAAAACATTAATAATTACATTTAATTCACTCTTAGGAACCCAACTTCCTTGAAAACAAAATACCCCTATGTCTACTAAAACACAATGGGTTTTCTTGGGCTGAATGCTCCTGCATCAGACTCCCAAAAGTAGAAAATTTTCATGATCTCCTGATCATGTGTCTTCATAAGTTGATAAAAAAAACCTCCAGGGTCCCAAACTTTAGTTTGTAGCTGTCCGAATGCTTTGTTCCTTTGCTGCTGTTGTACTTCTGCTGTCTTCTGCTCCATCTTCTTCTCCTTGTCAATAAGGTTCATACTCTAATTGATCATTCTTCCTGCTGCTGTTAATCTCCTCGATATGGATTGTTTTATCATCAGCTGCCATAATTCTTTAATCTCCATCTCCAGCACATCCTTGGACTGGTCTATACTTTGCCATTCACTGTTATTTCTTTCTCTCTGCTTCAAGTTGTTACTGTTGTCGCTAACTCTTCAAACTGTTGTAGGTTACTTTCAATTTGTAGTTGCTGGTTCCTTACTTTTTCTTCTACTTTTGCTCTTGCTTTGACTCCTACGCTTACTTTGACTGCCTCCCTTTCATCCTTATCCTCTGTCAAGATTATCTCTGTCTGCACTGAATCCTGACTTTCCAACATTCTCTCCAGCAATTGAACATCTCTGTTCCATGGATTAAATTCTTCCATAGAATCTTCTTCTTCCATTTTTGTTTAGTTGTCCATCTGTGCCAAATTTCCTCCAGCACCTGCAACTAAACCTGCACTCATAAAACACTTGTTAGAATAAAAATCATAAGGCCTCTGTGCCTTATATCCCTTTGGCAACACATCAGTATGTTGCTCTGATTTTTTCTCCTTTATCAGCACATCAGTATGCTGATTTGAATTCCCAATAGAATTCACGAGACTGTCAGCTAGTCTCTCCTCCATACCATCTGCTTCTATGATTTCTTTTTGCCCTTGTCCACCGAAATGAACTTCTTCCCCTGCAATCACACTGTCATACTCTGAATTTCCCAGCGAATACTCCAGCAATTCAAGTTCTCTGTGACACTTCATAAGTACTTCATCATTACTTATGATTCCTGCATTTATACAGAAATTATCAATTTGAAAATTACAAGGTTCAACAGTCTCAACTATTGCTTCACATATCAACTCTTCTGACTGAATTTCATCTCCTTCTTTCACAAGAAATTGTTCCTGTGTTGTCACAGTTTCAAATATCAATGCATTATCAAATTCTTTTTGCTGCAATACTTCACTGCTTCTCTCATTTAAGAGATATTATCCATCCTCCCTTACTTTAGAGTTCTTATATTTTGAAATATACTCTTCCACACTTCTAAAAGTTTCAAAAGATTGCTCATCCTCTGCAAAACCTGTAATTACATCAAAATTATTAGATTCAACAATACAAGGTTTTACCTTTTCCTGCTGGTCTGCATTTGTCCAACAGTTCAGAAAGTCATCAATAATTCCTTCCTCTTCACCTAGAACTTCACCCTGCTCTGGTTCACAAAAGGATACTTCCATTTCCAACTCAGCCTCTCTGAGTTCTTCAGATCTCAATTGAACACCTAGTACTTGTTCAAGTTTCATCATCTCTTCTGCTAATTGCATATTCACCTGCTGACTCCTCTTCTTTTGTAGCCTTCTTTGTAATTTATGCCACCTCACTGGCTTCTTCTTTAAAACCCAACCTAATATCTAGTTTTCCTCAAGTATCATCATCAATACATTGAGTTGTTCTTTCATCTCTACAATCTCTTTGTTAAGCTCCTCTTGACTCATCCTCATGCCATTTGCCTTAGCATCCTCTTCCTTCATCTTTCCTCTGCTGTGGTCTTCTTCAGAACCTCTGCTATGACTATCAGTAGCCATCTTCTTCTCTATATTTGTGAGCTCTTCACTCACTTACTATGAGTTGCATTAAAGCCTCTACAACAGCAAGTCCTCCTTGTTGCCACTTACCTCACCAAGCTCTCCTCACTTAGTCTTTTGGTAAGCCCTTGGTTCTCTATCTCTGGAACCTCCTTTGAGCACTCTTCTCTGCTCCTTTAGGCTTCAACTCATCTGCACCTTCTCAAGAACACAACTGTCCTCTTGTATTTCAATCACCATGAAATACTTGGTTCTGACCACTTTTTCTTTCACTTAGAAAGTCTTACCAGTTTCCTTCATTACCTTGGCAATTCTACCCACATCCTTTGTGGAATTACCTTTGTGAGCTGCAACAATACCTCTGCAGTAACAAGTCTCCTTCTTGCTACATATGCCTCACTAAGCTTCTCTCCTCTGAGCTCAGTCTTTTAGCATTTCTCTGGTTCTTTCCTTTGGAACCAATTGAACACTCCTTGCTTTAGGCTTGCTGCAATCTTCTCACCTCCTTATGCTGTCACCTGTGTGTCAATATAAAAAAAACCACAACTCTCCAGTATTCAAATCAAATTAAACAAAACATGTCATCTCACCTTCAAGATCTCTGCATGATCTTGTTCTACCATTTCCTGTACTTTGAATGGATTGTCCTTTGTCTTTTGCATCTGCAAGTTCTGCTGCACTTTATCTCTGTGTGCCTACTATTTGTCAGATTAAAATCTGATCTCCCTTGCCTACATACACATTTTAAAACACAACTTTGTTCTAAGTCCTTTTCTACAGAATTGCCTTATTATGTTCTGCTATCAATTGTTCCAATAACAATTATGCTTTGATACCAAATGACACAAGGTCACCCCTGCTTTACTCACAGTTTGCATGGATTATGCACACATCCTATCTGTCCCAGGAATTTTTTTAACTCTCTGCTGAGTTAAATCTTCATCCATCAATGGCTAAGACCCATTCATTAATTCCTATGCTGAAGGATTTATTAAAACCCCAACATAGTCTAGTCCTCTATTCAATATGCATGTATCGGGACTTTTAATCACCCCTTATCCTTCATTTAGGACTTTATTAAAACCTTTCTTTTAAACCTTCCTATCGGGACATTATAACCCTTCTAAACCTTTATTAACTTTATATCGGGACTTATTCAACCCTTATAACCTTTTATTAATTCTTATTCCCGCATATATAACCAAACCCCACATTTTCCTTTGGTTAATTCGGACTTAACCCCTAATTCCTTCTATCGGCGCTTTAATCCCTTTAAACCATTTACAAAGGAATTTAACTACAAAACATACCTTTCTACCTTTATATGGTCTTTGCACATTTCCTGGTGCTACACCTTTATCGCAATCGACAATCGCTCCTCTACGGGTCACATTAACATGTGTTCCCCCATCTCCTTCGATATGCGATTAACCTCTGGATTTCAAATAACACTAACCACGCTTCATTTCCCTATCGGGTCCGCTCTTATCGCATGCCTTAATACTCCTCCACTGATAAAGCACCGTTTACCTGTTGCGATGCGATATTTATTAACAATCGCCACCGTTGATCCACCTTCCGATCCGACGATTCTTAGCCTTCCTGATCAACAGACTTGCATTACAATTCTCCATCATTGATCTGCATTTAGAAGATCCGACGGTTCACACCGATTTCGGGATGTGTTGTACTGTACAACAACCCCCCATTTCTATAAAAAATTTACACAAAACTTTCAATAAGAAATAGGTCCATTTTAAAATAAACTTAGTTAGATTTATGAATTAATGAATAAAACTGGTATTGACCTTATTACTAGGAAAATCTTTATCAAAAGGTCCGATGTAAAGAATTCATTTTATAAAGCCTTTTGATAAAAAACAAAGTGATCCTTTAAAAATATTTTAAATAATTCTACATTGCGATAAAGTGATCGAATATCGCATATCGCAATGATAAAGGGACACTTACAAACAAAGACTCATCAACTCCCCCGAGCCGATTAAGGAAATTGCAATCGGCAATCGACGATGTCAATGATAAAGGGACATACGACAAAGCCTTCTCAAATCTTCCGATCCGATATCGCAATCGGCAATCGGCGATATCAAATGACAAAGGGATAAAGCGTAAGCCAAACCCCGATTTGCGATCAATCAATTGGGTGTGCATCTCAAAAGGTAAACATACGATAAAACGATTTGCATGCATAATACTCCGCTCCATTATAATATTACTTTTCGGCAATCGGAGATATTCATTGCAAGTCACTAAGCCTCTCCCTTTGAAACTCCCGATTGCGATTTGCGATTTATAGCCGATCGCCGATTGAGGAAATCTGAAACATGCTTGAAATAATCATTTGGTATACGATCAATGAGATGGGTATTTATGGTATTAATTCACCATGATTGGTGGCTCGAACGGCTATTAAATTTTACAGTTAAGAATACGTCCTTCAAAAAGATTTCATTCGTGGTAATTCTTAATTGTATCTCATTTGTCATACGATAATCACCGTAATTTTGTTCATTTTCATATTAGTTTGCAGCAGCAGTATCTCTGTGTTATGATTTGCATATTGTCTGTGCAGAGTCTCTCCGAACCCATAAATCCAGAGAAAATGGGGAAGAAATCAAAGAAGCCCACAGTAACTCCTACGGCCAAAGACCCAGGACCAAGCAAGAAAGGATTGATATCATATACAACATGTCTCGGTCTGGGAAATACTAGCTGGGAAAGAATTTATAATCTGATAGAAGCAGAGGAGCCTGAGGAATTATGAGAGGAAGCAACAACCGATTCAACCAACAAGTCAGAGGAAACTCTTAAAGAATTGGCTTGTTCTTATCTTCACAGGATAGCGGCGCGAGCTAAAATCTTGCCATATACTGATGTGGTTAGATGGGTGGTTGAGAAAATCCCAAATTCAGATAGAACATTCTCTATGGAAAATGGAAAGATATTCGGCTCATTCAAGCCTGAAGACCTCGGGCAAATGTACCATCTACCTCCACCCGAAAAGCGATACAACAAGGCATTCCTAGAAGCATTTGCAAAGAAAAATGACTTGGAATCGGACCCGATCAAGCAATGGCGGCATTTCCCGGAGAAACACAAGCATGATTCATCGAGTAAGTATTATGTCGACTCATTAGCTTCTCCTTTTGCTATGCTGGAGCTATGATGTGTAGATTGTGGGGACAACATGATTCTGCCAAATTTACTATTGATTTTGTCCCATTAATGGAGGCTACGATTAATGGTTATGTCATGGATTGGGCAAATATTTTGTTTGATAGGCTAGCCATTGAGATATTAGAGTACAGAAGGAAAGCATATACAACTTCCCGGATCATTCCCCATTTCTACTACAGTGCATATATTCTGGATATTATTTGTTTTAATTCTGAATACCTGATATTCGAATGGAAGTGGACTTCCCAAGATCCGAACCCCATTCACATTTACCACAAACAGTTGTGGAAGGCACATTATAAAAATCACCTGTATAGAATTTGCAATGACTTTGTTTTACCTGTATATTATTCTATTTTCAATAAGCCTGCTTCTAGGATATCCCAGGAAGCAGAAATTGACTTGACAATAGTAGGCAGTTGGTTCAGAGAGGAGAAATTTACCTATGTGAGGCTTTTTGGCAGTCTCACTAAACCTCATGTCCTCCCCTTGTATGTTTCCAATAAATTGTTAGCACGAGAATTGACATATCAGATAACAGTCGAAGGGACATCAAGAACCCTTAGGGACTCTAAGAGATAGATGTGGCCTAGATTTCCCTTACAATGTGGCATGTTTACCCTACATGACTACAAGCATGCAGGAAAAGAGACAGAGAAGATTCAGATGTTGAATCTTGCCACCATTCCTAACAGGCAATATGACCCAAACAAGGTTGCCCATAATGTTACTGCTCAAGCTAAATTTGCCAAATTCGATCATGAAGCGGATGACTTTCATGATTTATTTTCTTCGGCTGATACATTTTTTCAGGTTAAAGGATTGGCTAGGATCATGTATGAAGAAGAGGGTTTAGAAACGTTCAATAGGCTCAGAGCCCAGAGGTTGCAAACTCTGCCTTTAGACCTATTAGCTACAACTCCTACAGTTCAACCACCAAGTCAAACTGAACAGAAAGCAGCGAACAAGACCTCTGTAGTGGAAAAGATTCCTGAAAAAAAAAATTGCCAGAGCAGGAGCAGGGACAAGGAAAAAGTGGCGAACTCATTGATTCAAATATTTATGTTGATTCCAAACTGCTCAAAGAATGGCAACAATTTGATTCTATCATCAGTAATACTGAAAGTCTACAAGGATTCAGCACACCTGAGGTGACAACTGGTCAGAAATGAGCAATCAATACAGTTCCGACTGAAGGAACTAGTGGTCCACCCATAACACAAAAGGATGTAGAAATAATTCCCGAGAATCAAATCGATGAAATTGTTTTACATGTAGAAGAAATACCACCCTTGGATGTCTTCCACAGCACTAAGCATAGGGCTGTGATTAAGAGACAAAGGAAAAAGAGGAAAATTGATCAATCTCCTCTTTTGCCTTCACAAATGGAGATAACAAACGTGGTATGGGGAGAAGAAGTCAACCCTTCTGAAGATCTCACTAAACTCTCTTAATATGTTGGAGCATACACAACAGCTACAATGGACAAAGCATCAGAGGTAAGCAACTTGCTTAAGGAAAAGGATCAAGCAATCATTTTGCTGGAAACACAGGTACAAGAGAAGCAGCAGAAGATAGAGTAGTTAGAACAGTAGTTAGCAGCCCAGAGGCAGTCAAATGATCAATTGAACGAGCAATTGCTCAAAGAAAAACAAAGGATTGATCAACATGCAATTCAGAAGCAATAAGAGCTATCCCAAGCATTGAGAAAGTTGCGATCATTAAATGAACAGTTGAGCAAATCAAAAGAAGAACAGATCGCTCAACTATCACTACAAATAGAAAGATTCAAAGAATATCCCCAAGTGGGAGAATTCAGATCGGAAGCTCTCCAAATTACCAAAGCATTATCTAATCAGTTGAGCTTATTATGTCATAATATCTCTCTCATTCTTCCCCTATGTGAAATTTCATCATCTATGATTGATAAGTCAGTTGATGCAAGACAGAAATTGGAGCAAGCAGATGAAAGATTACACAATTTCTCTCTTGGCAAGAAACCAAAAAAGGAAAAGTTGCAAATCTACCCCAAATTCTGGAGTCGCATAAAGAAATCCTATTCCTTGAATGGTAATCTCAACTAATGAAAGCAGAAAGGGTGACATCAAAATGCAAATCGACAACAAGTAATCTGGTTGAATTGATTAACGATACTCTTTATTTATCAAATTTAATTTCAGAATGTTCTCCAGGGAAACTTCCATCGGTGAAAGCATTAGAACAGACATGGAAACAAGAGCTGGAGCAGAGGGAAAGATTAATCGCAGGCATTCAAACTTTAACATGGGAAACCTTTTGGTTCTTCCTTGTTAAACCACATAGTCAGCGAATAGCGATGAAATGCCTCACCGATGCAATCGGTTATATGATTCCCGAAATTATTGATGCCACATACACTGCCCAGTTACATTCGCGCATGAGTCATCCACCAGAACTGCAACCGATGCTTGCCATTTGCCAGCTCAAGTCACAAGATAGTCAGCCAAAACAGTGAACCATTCTGACCGACTGCAGCATGCCTATTTTGAGAAGATTGTCACAATTTTTGTGATTTGGTTATACCAGCACATAGCACATTTATTTCATAGTTTGTTAGTTTAATAGTATTTATAGACCCTTTCATGTTTTTAGAAAGGGTCCTCAAATTTTTGTATTAAGACTTGGATCAGAAGTTGCACTACTGTGCTTCTGATATATTTATTTTTATAAAAACTGGACCTGAATTCTGAGTTTTGATGAAGAATACTTTTATATGATATGCACTATTGCTTCCTGTAAAAGAATTTCCAAGTTGAAAAGCGGGATCTGAATGCAATTCATATCGGAGGAGACTCAAATACATATGGTACTACTATCTATGTTTTTGTTTCATGCTTTTATGTGAATCAACATTTATTCATTTTGCTATTATCGATGTATGTATATGCTTTCACGGCAATTCTTTGGCTTATCACTATTGAATGTTTAAGAGTTGTTATTTTTCATACATATGTATGTCAATGATATATAAAGAATAGTGCGATAACGTTTTAATTATTACTTTGTTCAACTACTTGAACAAAGTAATTATTATATGGATAAATATTTTTGTTTATAAGTAGAGTCATTTATATGCCTACTTGTCAATAAGAATCATCAAAAATTGCACTAAGAGAAAAGATTTCCCGGGATAGATTAGTTATCTATATTGTTGCATTTTAGAATAAATCATCCATCATTCCCATTAGATATTAGAAAATCAATCACTTATCTATCCCATTTATAAATCATTGGGAAACTGGTCTTTTTATATCCAGTCGGAACCACCATACCAAACAGAAAAGGAGCTGCCTTTAAGGTCTGGACCGGATGGTTTTCCCCAATGTTGATGTAGCGATTTTCGAGGCATCAACCATTTTGGTGCTACTGACACTGTTTTAATCGGAGATAGATCAAATTCCCATACTCCTCCTTTTCTCTTGACCTACGAGATTTATAATAGAAACCTGCACAATTGCTTGATAGACTCAGGGGCTTCATCCAATATAATGCCTGCCTCGGTTTGTTCTAAACTGAATATTGAACCCCAAAAATCTGCAGTGCATATTGTCCAGTTGGATAGAACTAAGGTCCAAGTATTAGGAGAGATCAACTCAGTTACCATTAGGTTATCAGTTGATCCAAGAGTGGTTCAAAGAATTGATATATTAATCGCTGATATTCCTAAGTTCTATGGTTTGATTTTAAGTAGAGACTGGTCTGAGAAACTTCATGGTTACATTTCTACCGATTGGTCTCACATGTGGCTGCCCTATAAAGGAAAGCCAAATCAGATTAAGATTGATCGGGAGAAGCATATGACTCACACTGTAACCGAATTTGAACAAGAAAACCAGCCTATAGCATTCAACAATAACATTCTTGGTAACTACTCATCTGAATCATTATTTGGTAATTTTACTGCTCAATCATCACCTTTCTCAGTTAATAGTTTCACATCTCAAATCGAAATTTTTTCCCAAACAGATACATCAAGGTGTGTTAAAATTGCTGAGGAAATTGTAAATAAAACTGTAGATAAACCTTTATTTTGGTCATTATATTTTGATGGGTCTAAATCTAATGAAGGTGCAGGAGCGGGATGTATTTTAGTTAGTCCTGAGGGAGAAAAGACCATGCTATCATGTAGATTAAAATTTGAGTGCACAAATAATACTGCTGAATACGAAGCCTTGATTCAAGGACTTTACAAAGCAATTAGTCTTAAGGTACAATATTTGAAAGCGTTTAGTGACTCTAAAATTATTATAAAACAAGTTAGAAATACTATACATTGTCTTTCCAGTCACCTTAAACATTATCAATCCTTGGTACAAGACCTTGTATCTCATTTTCTAGCATTTAATATTTCTCCCATTCCTAGGTCTCAGAATGCAACAACAGATTTACTAGCCAATGTTGCTTCTAAGCTCCTTCCATCTGAAGATTACGTGCCGATAGATTTTCAGTAGAGTTAATTTTCAGACCATCTATTCCCGATAATGTCACTAACTGGCGAGTATTCAATCATGATGATGACATTTTAAACTTTTGAACTTCTGATAAGTCCTATGATGATCAAATTATTGATGAAAGTGAGCATGATCTTCAAATGAAAGAAAAACTTGAAGAAAATTCAATACCTAAACCAGTGGTCAAACTTGAGGACCTTTATGACATCAAAGATAGGTTTAAACAAGTTACTAATTCAAAGCTTCAAAGTTATACTTTGAGATTTGAATTAATAAACCTTGGTACAGAGGACAGGCCACAAAACATCAATCTGAGATTAGGACTACTTCAGAAGAAAGAACTGCATTTATCAGATTATTGCATAGATATAAAAATGTCTTCGCTTGGAAATATGATGAATTGAAAACATATGATACATCTATCATACAGCATACAATTCTGATGATATCTGAAGAAAAACCAGTACAGTAGAAATTAAGAAAAAATCATCCTAACCTTGAGAGTCAAATAAAAGTTGAGTTAAACAAACTCTTGAAAGCTAAGATAATTTTTCCTGTTAGACACTCAAATTGGGTGTCCAATATGGTGCCAGTAAGGAAGAAAAATGGTGACATTAGAATTTGTATTGATTTCAGAAATCTTAATAAAGCAAGTCAAAAGGATGACTTCCCTTTACCAACGATGGAGCAAACTCTCCATTCAGTAGCTGGTTCTGAATTAATGTTTTTCTTAGATGGTTTTTCAGGGCATAACCAAATTTTGGTACACCCTGATGACAGACTTAAAACTACTTTCAGAACCAAGTGGGGAACTTATGCCTATAAAAAAATGCCTTTCGGATTATTTAATGCAGGAGCTACATTCCAAAGAGTGATGGACATAGCATTCAAAGGTCTAATCAATAAATCAGTAGTTGTCTATTTGGATGACATTACTATATTCTCTAAGAAAAGATCAAATCATTTACATGACTTGAAACAAATCTTTGAGCGCTGCAAAAGGTATGGCATTTCACTCAATCCTAAGAAGTCATTTTTTGCTCTTGACCAAGGTAAACTCTTAGGATTCATTGTTTCAAAGGAATGTATTTATATTGATCCAGATAGAATCAAAGAGATTTCTGATATTCCATTTCCACATAATAAAAAAACAATGCAATCATTTTTAGGTCAAATTAATTTTGTAAAAAGATTTGTTCCAAAATTTTCACAGATTATTTTACCATTACAAACCATGATCAAGAAAAACTCAGTGTTTAAATGGGAACATATAGAAAATGAGGCTTTTGATTCAATCAAGCAAGTGATCATAAATGCTCCCACACTAAACACTCCTGATTTTTCAAATCATTTCATTTTATATACTCTTGCATCTGATTCATCTTACGTAGCAGTACTGACACAAATCAATGATCAAAACTTGGAAGCACCAATTTCATTTTATAGTTCAAATCTTCAAGGTGTTGAACTTAATTACTCTGAAGTTGAAAAGCAAGCCTTTGCTGTATACAAAGCGATTAAACACTTTCAGCCCTTTCTCTTAAAAGCTCACACGAAAGTTATAGTCCCTTTTTCAGCAGTAAGACAGTTACTAGTTCAAAAGGAATTGGAAGAAAAAAGGGCAAATTGAGTCACAACATTGCAAGAATATGATTTGGACATCAGACCAGCAAAGATTGTCAAAGGCCAAGGTTTTTGCAGGTTGTTAGCAGGAGCTTCTAATATTCAGGAACATGAAGGTATAGATCATATTGAAGAAATCAATGAGATAAGAACCAGTAATCTTGAATCCCAATATGCAGATTTGATATTCTATTTGAAAAATGGATATGCTCATTCTAATCTTTCCTATAAAAATAAACGTGCCATAAGACTGAAGGCAAAAAACTTCATGATTGTTGATGATGTGTTGTTTAGACGGAATTATGATTCAATTTTGTTAAGATGCTTAGAAAAACCTGAAGCGCAAAAGGTCTTGTAGGAACTACATGATGGTCCGGCAAGAGGACATTTTGGAGCTGATACAACAACCCACAAAATTATTCATGTTGGGTATTATTGGCCCACATTATTTAAAGACACTCATGAATATGTAAGGAAATGCAGAACATGTCAAACTACCAATGGAAGACAAAGGAAGCCAGCTTTTCCTTTGCAACCAGTCAACATTGAACAGCCATTTGAACAATGGGGATTGGATATCATTGGAGAAATTATTCCACATTCATCCAAACAACATAGGTATATCTTTACAACAACAGATTACTTTACTAAGTGGGTGGAAGCAATTCTTTTGAAGATAGCAAACTCTAAAGCAATCATTGAATTCATAGATCAGTTCATCATTACCAGGTTTGGTGTTCCAAACGCTCTTATTTTTTACAATGCATCTTATTTCTCTGGTAATTCCATACTTGAATTTGCTATCAAAAGAGGATTCAAATTGAAATATTCTGCAAACTACTACCCTCAGGGTAATGGTTTAGCAGAATCCACCAATAAAAATCTTATCAAAATCATTAAGAGAACTATTGATCAGAATCATAAGAACTGGCATAAGTCTTTGATATTTGCATTATGGGCAGACCGTATAACACAGAAGGCCTCAATAGGCACTTCTCCATTTAATCTAGTGTATGGAAAGGAGGCTGTCATACCAGCAAACTTAGTACTTCCATCACTAGCCTTAGTGCAGTTTATTGAAGAAAATCCCTCATCTTCTATTCAATTGAGACATAATCAGATCCTGAAACTAGAGGAAGAAAGGGAGAAAGCCCGAATTACACATGCAAAGCATCAACAAATTATTAAGTCTTCTTTTGATACAACTTCCACCGGTTCAAAATATTTACAAGTTGGTGATCTTGTTTTGAAATGGGACAAAGCCCATGAGGATAAAGGAAAACACACTAAATTTCAGAAAATGTGGCTTGGACCGTTTCAAATCAGCGAGAAGATAGGCCCATCAACATTCATATTGCAAGATCTATCAGGAAAGAGAGATTATCTTCCTGTCAATGGGCTTATTTTGAAAAAATTCTTCAATTAAGGAGGTAACCCTTTCTCACTTTGTAAATATTCAATTTTCAGCTATATTTGTGTGAATAATTAGTTCGTTTTCTTTCTTAGAAAATAAAGTTGTGAATAATCTTCTATTGGCCTTTACTATTTTGAAAAGGTTACTTAAAAGAGAATAGTTTTAATATTTACTTTTGATAGATGGAAGCCTTGAAAGAAAAGAAAAAGTTATAGGAAATTAAGTATAATTAAACTCTGAAAACCCTTTTTATTTTTGTGAAATCTTCTCAAAACTTGAAAACACTGTAAATCATTCTAAGTTTTAGAAGCCTAAAAAAGGTTATCAATAGAAAGCAAAGACTGATCCAATCTTAGCATCTTCAACTCTCAAAACTATCATCCATATTATCTTGAGGAGAAAATTATTCCTCCCATCCATCAAAGTTTATAATTTCTCAAAGTGTAATTCTAAAATATATTTGATATAAAAGATAAGAGGTCTTATCACAAGCCTGCTTACCATGATCATAGGGGACTAGTTCAACTGACATTACCAACACTGCATACCAAAACAGGGTAATGGCTTATAATTATAGGACAAGGGGTCTCATCACAAGCCAGCTTGTTCAGTTAAATTACAACCAGTGAATGGCATTGTCAAAAGCTGGGCACCAAACGAGGACAATGGCTTTTTATCTTACAAAATAAAGAAAAAAGAAAATGCAATACAAAAAATGTGGAAACATATCTTTTGGATTCATTCTTTTAAATTATACTCTGAAATAGATGGGACAATGAATGATCAAATGGTTAGAAGATAACCCTGCCAAGACTATGAATGTTTGCTGGCAGCAGTGAATCTACCTGTGACAAAGGAGTCATTATACAAGCTAAGTTGGAGAAGTCTCTTGTTTTATCATTATCAACCAATTAAGGTTTACTTAAACTTAGAATGTATTTAATTTTGAGATGAGAAAGAGATAGCAAAAATAGTTTTCATTATATTCAGAGTTTATGATTACCTAGTTATATTAGATTTTCTCTGTCCACTAAGGTTTTCAGATAAATAAGGTTAAAATATTATATTATTTTCTCAGAGATAACTGTTTCTTCCAGTGAATCGTCAATTGTTGTACTGTACAACAACCCCCCATTTCTATAAAAATTTCACACAAAACTTTCAATAAGAAATGGGTCCATTTTTAAATAAACTTAGTTAGATTTATGAATTAATGAATAAAACTGGTATTGACCTTATTACTAGGAAAATGTTTATCAAAAGGTTCGATGTAAAGAATTCATTTTATAAAGGCTTTTGATAAAAAACAAAACGTTCATTTAAAAATATTTTAAATAATTCTATATTGCGATAAAGCGATCGGAGATCGCATATCGCAATGATAAAGGGACACTTACAAACAAAGACTCATCAACTTCTCCGAGCCGATTAAGGAAATCGCAATCAACAATCGGTGATGTCAATGATAAAGGGACATACGACAAAGCCTTCTCAAATCTTCCGATCCAATATCGCAATCGGCAATCAGTGATATCAAATGACTAAGGGATAAAGCATAAGCCAAACCCTGATTTGCGATTAATCAATTGGGCGCGCATCTCAATAGGTAAACATACGATAAAATGATTTGCATGCATAATACTCCGCTCCATTATAATATTACTTTTCGGCAATCGGAGATATTCATTGCAAGTCACTAAGCCTCTCCCTTTGAAACTCCCGATTGCGATTTGCGATTTATCGCTGATCGCCGATCGAGGAAATCCGAAACATGCTTGAAATAATCATTCGGTATACAATTGACGAGATGGGTATTTATGGTTTTAATTCACCACGATTGGCGGCTCGAACGGCTATTAAATTTTACAGTTAAGAATACGTCCTTCAAAAAGATTTCATTTGTGGTAATTCTTAACTGTATCTCATTTATCATACGATAATCACCGTAATTCTGTTCATTTTCATATTAGCTTGCAGCAGCAGTATCTCTGTGTTATGATTTGCAAATTGTCTGTGCAGAGTCTCTTCGAACCCATAAATCCAGAGAAAATGGGGAAGAAATCAAAGAAGTCCACAACAACTCCTGCAGCCAAAGACCCAGGACCAAGCAAGAAAGGATTGATATCAGATACAACATGTCTTGGTCTGGGAAATACTAGTTGGGAAAGCATTTATAATCTGATAGAAACAGAGAAACCTGAGGAATTATGAGAGGAAGCAACAATCAATTCAACCAACAAGTCAGAGGGAACTCTTAGAGAATTGGCTTGTTCTTATCTTCACAGGATAGCAGCGCGGGCCAAAATCTTGCCATATACTGATGTGGTTAGATGGGTGGTTGAGAAAATCCCAACTTCAGATAGAACATTCTCTACGACAGATGGAAAGATATTTGGCTCATTCAACCCTGAAGACCTCAGGGAAATGTACCATCTACCTCCACCCGAAAAGCGATACAACAAGGCATTCCTAGAAGCATTTGCAAAGGAAAATGACTTGGAGTCGTACCCGATCAAGCAATGGAGACATTTCTCGGAGAAACACAAGCATGATTCATCGGGTAAGTATTCTATCGACTCATTAGCTTCTCCTTACTACTATGCTGGAGCTATGATGTGTAGATTGTGGGGACAGCATAATTCTGCCAAATTTACCATTGAAATGGTCCTATTAATGGAGGCTGTGATTTATGGTTATGTCATGGATTGGGCAAATATTTTGTCTGATAGGCTAGCCATTGAGATATTAGAGTACAGAAGGAAAGCATATACAACTTCCCGGATCATTCCCCCTTTCTACTACAGTGCATATATTCTGGATATTATTTGTTTTAATTCTGAATACCCGATACTCGGATGGAAGTGGACTTCCCATGATCTGAACCCCATTCACATTTACCACAAACAATTATGGAAGGCACGCTATAAAAATCCCCTGTACAGAATTTGCAATGGCTTTGTTTTACCTATATATTATTCTATTTTCAATAAGCCTGCTCTCAGGATATCCCAGGAAGCAGAAATTGACTTGACAGCAGTAGGAAGCTGGTTCGGAGAGAAGAAATTTACCTATGTGAGGCTTTTTGGCAGTCTCACTAAACCTCATGTCCTCCCCTTGTATATTCCCAATAAATTGTTAGCACGGGAATTGGCATATCAGATAACAGTCGAAGGGACATCAAGAACCCTTAGGGACTCCAAGAAACAGATGTGGCCTATATTTCCCTTACGATGTGACATTTTTACCCTACATGACTACAAGCATGTAGAAAAAGAGGCAGAGAAGATTCAGATGTTGAATCTTGCCACAATTCCTAACAGGCAATATGACCCAAACAAGGTTGCCCATAATGTTACCGCTCAAGCTAAACTTGCCAAATTCGATCATGATGTAGATGACTTTGATGATTTATTTACTTTGGTTGATACATTTTTTCAGGTTAAAGGATTGGCTAGGATCAAGTATGAAGAAGAGGGGTTAGAAACGTTTAATAGGCTCAGAGCCCAGAGGTTGCAAACTCTGCCTTTAGACCTATTAGCTACAACCCCTACAGTTCAGCCACAAAGTCAAACTGAACAGAAAGTAGCCGACAAGACCCCTGTAGTGGAAAAGATTCCTGAAAAAGAAAAATTGCCAGAGCAGGAGCAGGGACAAGGAAAAAGTGGTGAACTCATTGATTCAAATATTTATGTTGATCCCAAACTACTCAAAGAATGGCAAAAATTTGATTCTATCATCAGTAATACTGAAAGTCTACAAGGATTCAGCACACCTGAGGTGACAACTGGTCAGAAATCAGTAATCAATAGAGTTCCGACTAGTAGCCCACTCATAACTCAAAATAATGTAGAAATAATTCCCGAGAATCCATCCGATGAAATTGTTTTACATGTAGAAGAAATACCACCCTTGGATGTCTTCTACAGCCCTAAGCATAGGGCTGTGATCAAGAGATAAAGGAAAAAGAGGAAAATTGATCAATCTTCTCTTTTGCCTTCACAAATGGAGATAACAAACGTGATATGGAGATAAGAAGTCAACCCTTCTAAAGATCTCACTAAACTTTCTCAGTATGCTGGAGCATACACAACAGCTACAATGGACAAAGCATCGGAGGTAAGCAACTTGCTTAAGAAAAAGGATCAAACAATCATTTTGCTGGAAACACAGGTATAAGAGAAGCAGCAGAAGATAGAGTAGTTAGAACAACAGCTAGCAGCCCAGAGGCAGTCAAATGATCAATAAACGAGCAATTGCTCAAAGAAAAACAAAGGATTGATCAACATGCAATTCAGAAGCAACAAGAGTTATCCTAAGCATTGAGCAAGCTGCGATCATTAAATGAATAGTTGAGCAAATCAAAATAATAATAGATCGCTCAACTATCACTACAAATAGAAAAATTCAAAGAATATCCCCAAGTGGGAGAATTCAGATCGGAAGCTTTTCAAATTACCAAAGCATTGTCTAATCAGTTGAGCTTATTATGTCATAATATCTCTCTCGTTCTTCCCCTATGTGAAATTTCATCATCTATGATTGATAAGTCAGTGGATGCGAGACAGAAATTGGAGCAAGCAGATGAAAGATTAACAGAGTTTCTCTCTTGGCAAGAAACCAAAGAAGGAAAAGCTACAAATCTACCCCAAATTCTGGAGTCGCATAAATAAATCTTATTCCTTGAATGGCAATGTCAACTAATGAAAGCAGAAAGGGCGACATCAAGATGCAGATCGACAACAAGTCATCTGGTTGAATTAATTAATGATACTATTTATTTATCAAATTTAATTTCGGAATGTTCTCCAGGGAAACTTCCATCAGTGAAAGCATTAGAACAGACATGGAAACAGGAGCTGGAGCAGAGAGAAAAATTAATCGCAGGAATTCAAACTTTAACATGGGAAACCTTTTGGTTCTTCCTCGTTGAACCACATAGTCAGCGAATAGCGATGAAATGCCTCACCGATGCAATCGGTTACATGATTCCCGAAATTACTGATGCCACATACATTGCCCAGTTACATTCGCGCATGAGTCATCCACCAGAACTGCAACCGATGCTTGCCATTTGCCAGCTCAAGTCACAAGATAGTCAGCCAAAACAGTGAATCATTCTCACCGACTGCAGCATGCCTATTCTGAGAAGATTGTCACAATTTTTGTGATTTGGTTATACCAGCACATAGCACATTTATTTCATAGTTTGTTAGTTTAATAATATTTATAGACCCTTTCGTGTTTTTAGAAAGGGTCCTCAAATTTTTGTATTAAGACTTGGATCGGAAGTTGCACTACTGTGCTTCCGATATATTTATTTTTATAAAAACTGGACCTGAATTCCGAGTTTTGATGAAGAATACTTTTATATGATATGCACTATTGCTTCCTGTAAAAGAATTTCCAAGTTGAAAAGCGGGATCTGAATGCAATTCATATCGGAGGAGACTCAAATACATATGGTACTACTATCTATGTTTTTGTTTCATGCTTTTATGTTAATCGACATTTATTCATTTTGCTATTATTGATGTATGTATATGCTTTCACAGCAATTCTTTGGCTTATCACTATTGAATGTTTAAGAGTTGTTATTTTTCATACATATGTATATCAATGATATATAAAGAATAGTGCGATAACATTTTAATTATTACTTTGTTCAACTACTTGAACAAAGTAATTATCATATGAATAAATATTTTTTTTTATAAGTAGAGTCATCTATATGCCTACTTGTCAATAAGAATCATCAAAAATTGCACTAAGAGAAAAGATTTCCCGGGATAGATTAGTTATCTATATTGTTGTATTTTAGAATAAATCATCCATCATTCCTTTTAGATATTAGAAAATTAATCACTTATCCATCCCATTTATAAATCATTGGGAAACTGGTCCCATTATATCCAATCAGAGCCACCACACCAAATGGAAAAGGAGCTACCTTTAAGGTCCGGACCGGGTGGTTTTCCCCGATGTTGATGTAGCGATTTTCGAGGCATCAACAGGATGACAACAAGCTCGATAATTAACCGGCTATACGGACCCGATGGGAATTATAAATTCCCAATCTAATAAAGTTCGGGTCTGATTTCTTAATTAAAGTCTGATTGCTTTGACGCCCGATGTCCGTTGGATGACGAGATCTCTCGATCCTACAGTCTCCGATAATTTCAAAAGGATTCCGCCGATGCAATTTAATCCTGGCCGTTGATCATAAAGATCCAATGGCTACGATTTTCCCATACTTCATTCCTTCGCTCTTCTGCCTCACTTAAACGTTACGCCATTTCTTCAGGTTTCTGTGGTTTCCGGGTTTTTCTTCGAAGGTTTTCTCTTCGCTACTCTGTTGCTCATTCCTCTTGGGCTTTACTTTGTGAGTTCTTTACTCACGAATGATTTGGTTTTGCAATTGTTGAAAGCCACTAAGGTCCTCTGCCTCTTCTCTTCATCTGTGTATTCACCTCGACTCTGCTTACATATATTTATATTATGCAAACTCTTATAACACCTAATTCATCACTCATCACTCGAAATACACACTTATACAGATTCTAATCAATCTTTGTATATACAAATACACACAAATAATTACATATTGAGACTCTGTCTCTCGGCTTGATGTTCTAATATCAGTGGCCTCTGTTACACTCTGCTCGTAGGCTTAAATCCCACACTCTAGCTTAACCAGCTAAGTATCTAACTTTCTAACCCTGTCTTTGCCTTTTTGGTTTACATTTATACAAAGGATTCTAAAACCAATTTCTGGTGTAGATCCATAAATCCCTTAACAAAATTCCTAAATCTCATCCTTGTTCCTAAAACTCCTCTTTAATCCCTAGATTCATGAACTGACTCCTAATTTAAGATTTACAATCAATTCTCAAATCCCTCAATCTTTCAACTATCCTAAATCTCTCATGTTCTCCTATATTCGAGAATATTTACAAATATGCCTCACAATATTCAATTGATTCCCTACTCGAGCTTCTCTCATTAAAATCACTCAAAACATTAATATTTACATTTAATTCACTCTTAGGAACCCAAATTCCTTGAAAACACAATACCCCTATGTCTACTAAAATACAATGGGTTTTCTTTGGCTGAATGCTCCTGCATCAGTCTGTGTTGATGCAATGGTGGAGGAGTACGACTCCATCATTCGGAACTGTGTTTGGGATGTTGTCCCAAAACCTCAGGACAAGTCAGTGGTGAGTTCCAGATGGCTTTACAAGGTAAAGCAGGCAGCTGATGGCAGTGTTATGAAACATAAGGCAAGGTTTGTTGCCCATGGTTTCTCACAGGTCGAGGGGATTGACTACGATGAGACTTTTGCTTCAGGATCGACAACTATTTCACCGGGTTTGGCTTCACCAAGAGTGAAGTAGATGCGAACCTTTACCACATCATAGTAGAAGGTAAGCCATTGATCATTGTTCTTTATGTCGATGATCTAATTTTGACAGGTGATGATCAATTGATAAAGTCTTGCAAGGAGGGCCTTACAAGAGAGTTCGAGATGAAGACATGGTTATTATGCACTACTTTCTAGGCATGGAAGTGTGGCAGAAGGATGGGGAAGTTTTTATGTCTCAAGGCAAGTATGCCAATGAGATACTCAGGCGGTTCCACATGGAGAAGTGCAAGCCCATGCAGACTCCTCTAGCTGGTAATTGGAGGAAGGGGCATGCTACTTCAGGTGAGGTAGTAGCTGCTACCGTTTATCGACTGCTTGTGGGTTCACTTATGTATCTAGTGAACACACGACCAGACTTATGCTTTGCAATGCACCAGCTGAGTCAAGCTATGGTTCAGCCTACCAAGCTATTTTGGAAGGCAGCGAAGCATGTGCTGAGATACCTCAGAGGCACATCTCAGTATGGATTGTGGTACAGAGGGAGTGAAGCTTCAACACTTCACAGATGCAGATTGGGCAGGGAGTCCATCAGACCGGAAGAGCACTTCTGGAGGAATCTTCAACTTTGGTTCAGCTGCAGTTTCCTGGTATAGCAGGAAACAGAGGTCAGTTGCTCTTAGCTCAACATAGGCTGAATACACGGCTGCCAGTCCGGCAACATGCGAGGCCATTTGGATGCAGAAGATTCTAGTGGGATTGTTTGTTCAAAAGATGGATCCAACTGTGATCTACTGTGATAATTAGAGTTGTATCAAACTCTCTGAGAATCTAGTTTTTCATGACAGGTCCAAGCACATTGATATCCGGTATCATCATCTTCAAGACTGTGTGGTGAAGAGGATCATGTTGTCGCTGTATGTTTTGACCAAGGAACACGATGCAGATATTTTGACTAAGGCATTGTCAAAATGCAAGTTCGAGTTCCACATAGACAGGATTGGGGTTACTGATAATCCCTTTCTTGTTGAGAAGGAGTGTTGAAAATAGCAACAAGAAATGCTAAAAATAGAAGTGCTAAAAATAGCATTGCTATAAATAGAATTTCAGGATACATACCAATTTTAGTTATTCCCTGAAACAAAATTTGAGAATTAAAATTCGAATTTGATCTTAGCAGCTGTTTGTAAAATAATTAATTAATTCATCTCGAGTTAATTAGTTGTAGGAAATCAAACATGAAGTCTATGTGAAGACATGCAACAGTTCCTCCATTGTTTGAGGAAGTTATCCCTTGATTAAGGAGATCAGGATGAGTTGTACTTTGAGTTATAATTAGTTAGCTCAGTTATTTGAGTTAAGTCCAGTTAGATTAGTTCCAACAGTTTGTGGAACTGATTGTGAGTTTAGTTAGTTAATGCATGCATGCATGTAACTGTTGCACTTCAGATAACTGAATATTTTCTCATAAATAACTCATGCATGTCAGTTCAGTCAGAGACCCAGTTGAGATCAGGTGATGGGACAGTGTACTATCAGTTGTAGGAATATTCCATGGAAGATATCTCTTGCATGCAGAAGAAATTCATTCCTTCGAGATTGAGCAATTACTTTTGAGTTTGATGGTGTGTGATGAGGCCAATTCACACAGGCGGTAGCATTGGACCCCAAGAGAAATTGTGCAAGGAAATAGGAGGCTTGTAGGGCTGAAGGAAGGCATATGTTGTGTCTATTCACTCTGTGAGTTTTATTGTTCGATTGTACTGAGAGTTGGATGGCTTGCGAGCTGAAGCTTTGTGTAATCTGAACATATTTCCACTTGTATGATATTACAGAGATCAGGGTTTTAGGCTGAGGCTTTCCCCAGAGTATTCTTCTATGTTCATGTGTGATTGCTTTCTCATTCTCAGTTATATGTGTTCTATTTGATCTTGCTCATAATCGATTAAGCTAACGCAAGTTTGTTGTAGAAGTAGATCTTGTATTTTGCTTTAGTATATTGCATAATGTGTTGATCTACAGTAGGAAATTCTACATGGTATAAGAGCAAAGGTGATCAAAGTAGAAGAACAGTATACAAGAAGGGAGAAGTTCGAAGTTCGAAGTTCCTTAATATAGAAATCAAGTTCTTATCACATCTCAATTTCAGCAATGGCAATCAACGGTTTAAGACTCGAGTATGCCCTTGGTGGTAGCTCGAATTATATAGCCTAGAAGGATCGCATGGAAGCAGTATTAGACGACAACGGTCTAAAGGACTTCATTGATCAAGAAGTCCCCAAGCCAGCAGCGGCTAATGCTACAAAATTGGCGAAATGGAAGAAATGTGTGGCTAGAGCGAGGAGAATCCTTCTGGAGGGAGTTCGAGACCACATAGTCTCAAGTCTCCATGGGAAGGAGACACTGTTTTCAATGTGGAAAACATTGAAAGATCTATATCAGAACAACAACGATCAGAGGAAGCTGGCGCTGAAAGACAAGCTTCGGAAAATCAAGTGTGAAAAGGGCGACACGATCTCTATATATCTGAACAAGCTCACCACCTGCAGGGATGAGTGTTACACAGTAATTTATCACTGCCTTCCTGTCAGTCACCCTGCTGTGTCCAAGAAGTCACAATCACTAAGTGTTTGATCCCTGAACTGGCTAAAAACCCATTTTTCCAAAGTTTTGTGCATCAGCGCGTCTGTTCCTAAAATAACCGCGATGACCAGCGCCCCACAGTCTATTTCGTGCGCTGCCATCGCGGAAGAACATCACTTTTCCGCGATGACGCACAGCGCGGCTTTCACGTGTCCTTCCGCGCTGACATGGCTTGTTCAGTTGTTGTCATGTGCTGACAGCGCGGCAGTCTCCATATAATCCGCGCTGATCCAGTTTGGGCGAATTTGTTCAAACAACCAGCCTTCCAGATCTCTCCAGGCTTGGTTGTTAGCTTTGTGAATGTCGACTCCCTTCTATGGCATGTCTGTTCGACCCTTTGCAACTACTCCCCTTGAAGATAAGCTCATCCTTCCACCTTTTTAGGAGACTCCTTCTCCTATATAAACTCCCACCATTACCATGGGCAGCTAGTTTTTGTGAATGGTTAGAAAATAGCTAGACTTAGCTCGGATTGTACAAGAGCTTGTAGTGCTCAGATTGCTGCTATAGGTGTGGTGTGTTAGGAGTGGAAGTGATTGATTGCTTTGGGAAGTTTGTTTGTGACATTTGTGTGAGAGAGAGAGAGTAGTTTGTCTTGGGAGAACCATCCTCAAAGGTGAATGCTTGAGATACATGCTGACTGATCCCTCCTGAGAAGTTTATCGACGTCAGAACATTTGGTTGTACTCTTCTCTATTCTGATTAATAATAGATGACTGCTATTATTGTTCCATTCTCGTTTGTTTATGCAATGGATAAATGTGAATTATGTCTTTTCTGACTGGCATATAGTTACTTTTACTAGATTTCACGCTTGCGTTTGCTTTCTCTTCGTGTGTGCAGGTGTCCGTTCGCGGGGATCGCGGAGGACTGTGACCAGCTGAAGCGAAGGAGCAAGGGAAACACCTCCTCGACAAACGACAGCGCAGGAATCCAAGTAGGTGCTCTTTACTTCTTGTTTAATTGTAACTAGGAACATGCGTGGCAGCATTGTGTGATTGTTGCTAGACCCCTGTTGGGCTAGTAGGGATCGCCTCTATCCGTAGAGGGGATTTACCTTCTCAACAATTTGGCGACTCCACTGGGGAACAGCCTTTTTGTTTTTGAGTCCACTTTTGTGTTTGACTTTGATTGGTCTCTTTGTTGGTTTGGGATTGTCTTTTGAGGCTTATGAACTTTCTGGGTGTTTCTGGAAAGCGTTTTTATTATTAAAAAGCTCCTGCCTTTGGTTTGGGAAGTTTTTGTTTTGGCTCTCCTTGTTTTTTACTCCCAGCGCGTTTTATTTCGGAACAGTCGCGCTGACATCGCGTCCCTGTTCTTTGGTTTTCTCTTCATCGCGCCTGTACGTCTAACAGTCGCGCTGACCTCGTTTTCAAGGGCAGCGCGCTTTATTCGTGTTCTTCCGCGCTGACATCGCGCCCCCTCTCCTTTGCGTTTTAAGTCATCGCGTCTGTGTGTCTTATATCCGCGCTGACCTCGTTTGTCCTAGGGCAGCGCGCTTTTTCCCTGTCTTTCCGCGCTGACGTCGCAAAGTTGCTGAAGGCCTCCCCCTGTCAGCGCAGAGTTGCTGAAGGCTACCCGCGCTGAGCCTGAAAAATTTCTTTTTGTCAGATTTGACCTCCTGAACCTCTTGCTGTGACTTTCCCTGCTTCTCCCCACTTGTCTGATGACTTGTTTTTTACTCTCTGAACTTTGAACTGTTTGATTACGAAGCTCAACTCCGTAGGGTTTCGTTTTGCTTGGTTTTAAGTTTGCGAACAACTTCCCTTCTAGCTGCTTGGTTCACATGTTCGTCCTGACTTTTGCAATTGCTGGATTGTGTTTGAGTCTCTAATTGACTGGTTGCAACTCTGGTCCATCGGATGTTTGCTTTTCTCTATTTGATTTCACGCTTCGAACCCTAGGACATCTAGCGGCCGTGTGTGTGTCAAGCCTGCCGTAAGGATCCCTGTTTGCTTGATTGACCAGCTCGTTCTAGACTCGCCCTTCACAATTTTTCAGTGATTGTTAGAGTGTATTGGTTTGTGCTTCCAAGTGATCTTTTGCACTTCCTCCTTGCTTGCAATCCTTGCTTGTTTTGCAGAGCTTAGATCACATAGCTCGTGCATTGCCTAGTTTCCCTTTGATTTCGAAGCTTTGGTTGAGTTTTAGGGAACTTCGTGTGCTCTCATTAAGTAGTTTACTTGGTGTTCAAGTTCCTCCAAATTCCTTTAGATGTGTTATGTCAATAAAAAGAAATGAATTAGTAGCTTGTTCGAAAAGGAAAAGAACATTTCATTGATTTCCGTTTTTCAAAAGAAAAGTTTCCTTTCCTCGCTTTAGTTGCATTTAGCTACTTGTTTGTTTGTTTTCGTTTTGCTTCAAAATTCTTTACCCTCTCGTAGCTAGAATTCATTGAACGAAAACGAAATTCTTTTGCATATAGATTGCATCTAAGTAATTGTGAGAGAACATACGATAGAGCTTGAAATCGAAACTTAATCTCAAGATCAACTGTAAAATGAACCGAATGAATCTAAAAACGCATTGGAACTAAACGCAAATATCTAGAGGTCTAGGTTAGAGACGTGTTCCGGCGTCTTTAAACATAGTCACTGTTGTTTCACATTAGGTTGGGTGATTCCTCCTTCTGTGACTCGATAGTGGTCTAACACGGACTGCGCTCCCACGTACCGTCGCGTATATAGGGAGACCCCACTAGGCTTTTATCCTTTATCCATAGGAAGCCGAGTCGGCCGCCCTACAATTCGCAATGCAGTGAACACAGCATTCACGAAGATTGACCACCCGTACCCTAAAAAGTATTCTGTGGTTTTGCGAAAAGTTTGGCACACCCTTTACCTAGAGTTCCAGAGCAGTCGCTTTTGATCCTTTTCGGACTCCCTAAACGAAAAGGTGCCTGTGAGCGTCTTGTCACTTCGTGCTCATTAAACATTCGAAGGAGACTGGAGTCATCTTTTCGTCCTTTTCTCGACTCCTGAAATATGAAAAGGTCAAGTTTGGTTCTTGTGTCTTAAAATTTATTCGGCCACGATAACATTCCCTGTTAGATCTTGTGTGCGTTAGCTTGAGTAGGTTTCGTTTTCATTTGCTATGGCAACTTTTCCAGGATTCACTAACCCAGGTTCCCCCTCTGATGGGAACCCAGGACAATTCCCTCCTCTTGGGAATGTTGGTGCTCCGTATATGGCGACGTTGTCCCTACCAGGGTTAACTGTCGGGTTGCCTGTGTGGTTGTTTTCAACCTCTTTGGTCCCTACCGTATCGGCTGTTAGTCCGTCAGTCCCTCCACCTGAACGACATCATGTTGATCCAAAGGTGGATCTCTCCCCTTCGACGCCTACTTCTACGTCGTCCTCTTCCACTTCGCCTGGTGAAAGTCTCGATTCGCATAACCAGGTGGCTAAGAAGAAGAAGAGGAAGTCCAAGAAGAAGAAGTCTCCTAAGGGAGAGTCTACACACACAGTCCCCCTCTCAAGTCCAGCTATCCACTCCAGTGCACCTGAAGTCGGGTCACCTTCTGCTCCTCCGCGGAAGGTCAAGTTTCCTTGTCGATTATGCAAGGAGGACCATCTCCTTCGTGATTGCCCTGGCATTCCCAGGGTATTAGAGGTTTGGTCTCACGATCCGGCCCGCCCTTCATCGTCCACTGATGATCATGGCGATGCTACCTCATCAGTTGGGAATGGTAAGGAGAAAGGGAAGTTTCGAATCCCCTGTCGACTTTGTGAAGGCAAACATCCCCTTCACCTTTGTCCACTCATGGATAAAGCCTCTGTTGTGTTGGAAAGTCTTGCTGCTCCTCCGAATCCATTCCCCGCTGGTTATCAGCGTCTTTCTACAGCTGTAGATCGCGCCCTTGTTGACAAAGAGATTGTTTCAGATTCCTCTTTTGTCCAAGCCCCTCTTCCCGAACCTGGCTGTTCCCAGTCTGTTCCAGACCCGCCGTTGGTCGGAAAGAGTGTTGATTCGAGTTCACCTCCTCTCAAGCACTCTGTTTCGGAAGAGCAAAATTCTCATGTTCTTCTCGTCTCCTCAGATTCTCCTGAGCTTGATAAAGGTTCTCCTGAAACCTCTCCGGAGAATTTAGATTCGGTTCTTTCCGAGCAGGGGGGCAACCATATGGTTCCCCCACCAAGTAGTTCGGTCATTTCCTTTGATTGGAGTCGTTTGACTACCCCTCCCCTTCCATCCCACGTGCCTTTCTGGGTCACCGCCTATGCTTGCAATAAGGCGCTGCCTGGCACTGTGTTAGACGAAGGAGCATCGGTTAGTCTTATGCCCGTTACTACTTGGCGAGCTTTGGGTTCCCCATCGCTTGTACCTGTCGCACCGCATCTCACCGCGTTTGACGGAGGAACGAGTCAGCCATTAGGGATCCTTCCAAAGTTTCCTATTACTTTGGGGGGCAAGACTGTCTATATAGACATCTCAGTTACCCAAGGTTCTTTAGACTTCAGTCTTCTCCTTGGTCGTGATTATGTGTATGCCATGGGAGCCCTTGTTTCTTCACTTTTCCGTGTGGTTTGTTTTCCACACGATGGAAGAATCGTGACGTTCGATCAATTATCGTTCATTCGTCCACAAGCCCCTCCGGCGCACTCGTCCTTCCCTCCCGGTTTTCATCCACAAGTTGCATCTGCCTCGCCGCAAATCAACTACGTGGCCACCTACCCTGTGCCCGTACCCAGTGATGACACCATCGTGCATAGTGTCCTGGGGGCATTAGGTCCTGATTTCCAAGATGTCGGCCTTCCCTCCGGAGCCACTTTCTTGGGGGCCTCCACTTTCCGTTCATTATGATGAGGTCTAGATGGAGCATAGTTCTTTTCTGGTGTCAAGCTCCTTAAAAAATGAAACTAGGTCTGGTCGAAGCATAGTTCCTTTCCGGTGTCAAGCTCCTTAAAAAATGAAACTGGGTCTGGTCGGAGCATAGTTCGCTTTCCTGTGTCAAGCTCCTTAAAAAAATGAAACTAGGTGTCCGAGCACAGTTCCTTGTCTTGTGTCAAGCTCGCTAAAAAATGAAACACGGCGTTCCGAGGATAGTTTTGATCTTGTGGCGACGTTTCAAGCTTGTGTAAACATGAAACATAATCCAAGCAAAGTTCTCCATGGTTCAAGCTTGTGTAAAAATGAACCCATACCCGATTTACATCTCGTGATTGCCATTTTTATCCATTTGATTTTGCTAGATGAGCCTTGGTTGTTTCATTCCATCGCCACCATCTCGTTGGCCGATTATATGCTCTCACTTGGTTGTTTATCCTTTCCTGAGGAACCGCAGCGATGAGTGGTTTTATTAGCCAGCCTCTTGACCATTACATGTTTTGAGCAGTTCCACCATTGCCGGAACCAATTACTACCCTTTATACCACTCGTTCCTCTAGGATGAGTCACCTTTAAGCTCTTTTCTGACTCATAAAATATGAAAAGATTGTCGAGTATTTTTCCCTTTTTGACTCGTTAAAGAGAATAAAAATGGAGGTCTGCTTTCAGCTCTTTTCTGACCGTTTAAAGATGAAAAGATTGCCGAGTCCCCCTCTCGACTCGTTAACGGAACGAGAGGCGGTCACTTTTAAAGCTCTTTTTTCGACCGTTTAAACTAAAAAGATTGCCGGGTGTTTGTCGTTTCGCACTCGTTATTGGCTCCAAAACGACGTACTTCTGACCGCTTTTTTACTTTTTCCGGTCGGCGACACTCTTTATGAAAAGTACTCCTCGGTTGTAATGGCCGGGCGGTTCTTTCGAGCATAGGTTTACACTTTTTCGGGCTCGAGAGACACAACTGTACGAAAAAGGACCCCCCTGGAGTCTCCTTTTCCGCATTCTTTTCAGACTCTCTAAATAAGAAAAGACGCCGAGTTTTCCCTTTGTCAGGCTCGTTAAACACTTAATGACATCGGACATCGTCGAAATGACACTCTTCAAGCATATGTTATCCCCGTCAAGCTTGTCACCCAAAAATAATCGGGGTACCTGCCTGCAAAGGTGGGGAAAATGGAACTTTGATTGCAGTCGTCTCGGCAGTACGTCGCTCTTGAACATGGCACTCCGCTGTTTCGTGTCTGGGTGGGGTCATCTCATCTCGTTTTCACTAACCTCCATGGGTTTGGGACATCCTATTTGACCTCTCATCTGTTCATTGCCGTCATCATCCTACCCGCTGCTCATTTGATGTCAAGTACTGCCAAATCCGTTACAGTGCCGTTATGTGTTCAAGAGAAGTTGTCCTCTGCCACAAAGCAACCTCGTTCGCTATCTCATCACAAATTATTATACCTCTGTCTCGTGTCGCTGATGTGGGAATCATCATGGCCCACCTTCGATCAAGGCCACTTCTCGTCGACTTCAACTCATTATCCGAGAAAGTGACTTAGAGACTCCTTCCAGGTGCCTTGGAGCCTGCATGCCTCAATGGCAGGTTCCTCGTGTTCGACGCAAGGTTTACATCATTGACCTACGATCGAATGATTCCGTGGGTGTTCGACACCAACTCATTGATTCACACGCTACGGATTGTACCTATAGTACCTTGAGGGCCATTGTCATTATTGGTGGTACCTCTCGCGTCTGTTAACGGTTCTCATCATTGACCGGTAATCAGGCGATGTTCATACATGTTCGACTCCAACCCCTGTATTCACATGTGTGGACCTGTACTCTGTTCGGGTCGAGATGGAGCGCAAGACCCTGGATCCTTGCTCACTGTGGTCCAGGCTGCGATTTTGTGGATGATCATTACATGACTCATCGATGGATGGCTGCGCCCATACCTGAGTCTTCATGGATGGCTGCGACCATACCTTGTCTTTATTATGGTCTCTTTAGCTGGGTGGCTGCGTCCATACCATAGACCAGTCTTGCATGTCTTTTGGATGGCTGCGCCCATACCTAGACTGCGTGTACATGATTGTCAGAGATTTTTCGGTACTTCCTGGTGGTGTTCCAGTTCGGCGTGTGTTGTAAAGCATTTCACCCCTCCCACTCTCTCGGTCTTCATGCTTTAGGGGGCATCTGTTACACAGTAATTTATCACTGCCTTCCTGTCAGTCACCCTGCTGTGTCCAAGAAGTCACAATCACTAAGTGTTTGATCCCTGAACTGGCTAAAAACCCATTTTTCCAAAGTTTTGTGCATCAGCGCGTCTGTTCCTAAAATAACCGCGATGACCAGCGCCCCACAGTCTATTTCGTGCGCTGCCATCGCGGAAGAACATCACTTTTCCGCGATGACGCACAGCGCGGCTTTCACGTGTCCTTCCGCGCTGACATGGCTTGTTCAGTTGTTGTCATGTGCTGACAGCGCGGCAGTCTCCATATAATCCGCGCTGATCCAGTTTGGGCGAATTTGTTCAAACAACCAGCCTTCCAGATCTCTCCAGGCTTGGTTGTTAGCTTTGTGAATGTCGACTCCCTTCTATGGCATGTCTGTTCGACCCTTTGCAACTACTCCCCTTGAAGATAAGCTCATCCTTCCACCTTTTTAGGAGACTCCTTCTCCTATATAAACTCCCACCATTACCATGGGCAGCTAGTTTTTGATGGTTAGAAAATAGCTAGACTTAGCTCGGATTGTACAAGAGCTTGTGGTGCTCAGATTGCTGCTATAGGTGTGGTGTGTTAGGAGTGGAAGTGATTGATTGCTTTGGGAAGTTTGTTTGTGACATTTGTGTGAGAGAGAGAGAGTAGTTTGTCTTGGGAGAACCATCCTCAAAGGTGAATGCTTGAGATACATGCTGACTGATCCCTCTTGAGAAGTTTATCGACGTCAGAACATTTGGTTGTACTCTTCTCTATTCTGATTAATAATAGATGACTGCTATTATTGTTCCATTCTCGTTTGTTTATGCAATGGATAAATGTGAATTATGTCTTTTCTGACTGGCATATAGTTACTTTTACTAGATTTCACGCTTGCGTTTGCTTTCTCTTCGTGTGTGCAGGTGTCCGTTCGCGGGGATCGCGGAGGACTGTGACCAGCTGAAGCGAAGGAGCAAGGGAAACACCTCCTCGACAAACGACAGCGCAGGAATCCAAGTAGGTGCTCTTTACTTCTTGTTTAATTGTAACTAGGAACATGCGTGGCAGCATTGTGTGATTGTTGCTAGACCCCTGTTGGGCTAGTAGGGATCGCCTCTATCCGTAGAGGGGATTTACCTTCTCAACAATGAGCTTGGAAGTGTAGGGATCACGACAGCTGATGATGACATGGTGAGTCTAACTCTCCTCAATCTTCCTAAGAGCTGGCATAGCTACCAAGACTCAGTAAATGGAAGAGAAAAACTGCCAGATTGGGAACGACTTTGGTCGGCTCTGATGCAAGAGGAGATAAGAAGAAGCACCAGAGATGGATCCTCATCAAAGCAAGATGATGAGGAAAATCTAGCCTTAGCGAGTAAGGTGAGGAAAGGGAAAGGGAAGGCGTCCCATTCCAAATCCAATTCTTCCCATGGTGGAATGAAGTCTGACAAATCAGAAGTGTGATGCTTTCATTGTCATGAGGTGGGCCATTATGATATGAATTGTCCACAGAAGAAATCCAACAAAGGATCCTTGAAGTGATCAGATGGTGAGGCACTGGCCTCACAGTTTGAGTTGCATTTCTCTCTCATTGCATGCATGGTTTCATCTATGGTGGGATGTGTTTGGTACCTGAATAGTGGAGCTTTGTTCCACATGACCGGTGGCAAGAATCTTTTCAGTACCTTGGAGGAGAAGGATCTCTAGATGCGGATCAAGACGGGTGATGATGGAAAGTACCGTGTTTCAGGTAAAGGTACGGTTGTGCTTTAGAGGGAGCATGGAGCTCCTCTCATCCTGACTGATGTAAAGTATGTACCAGGTTTGAAGAAGAATCATGTGTCCGTTGCTATACTAGAAGATAAAGGTTATGATGTAGTCTTTAGTAAAGGAAAGGTATTCCCGAGGCATATCGGCACTAGACAGACCAAGAGGATCGGGATTCGAGTAAAGAATCTCTACAAGCTGGAGGTAGACGAGTGTGTTGTATTGAGTTCCAAAGCTGAGTTGGTGCAGAGCCAAGATGTTGGCGAGCTATGGCATAGAAGATTGGGCCACTTGCACCATGGAGCCTTGAAGATCATGTAACAGATTTCTACAAAACTTCCCAAGGGAAAACTGGAGCAGACGGATACATGCAAAGATTGTACCTTGGGTAAGTATGCGAAATCTTCCTTTCAGGATCAAGACAGTAGAGCTGGAGCAATCCTGGAGCGAGTTCACACAGATGTTTGTGGACCATTCTCTACAGCCTCCACCGCTAAACAAAGGTACTATGTTATTTTTATTGATGATTTTTCTTGTAGATGTTGGATCTACTTTATGCAAAAGAAGGATCAGACCTTCTTGAGGTTTTGTGAGTTTAAAGCCTTGGAAGAGAAAGAATCTGGAAAGAAAATAAGGGCCTTGCGTAGCGACAATGGTGGAGAGTATGTCTCCCAATAGTTTAAGGACTTCTGTGTTGCAGAAGGAATTAAACGGGAGTTGATGGCACCCCATAACCCACAGCAGAATGGGGTGGCCGAAAGGAAGAACAAATCAATTGTGGGAGCAGCTCGAGCGATGTTGCATGACCAAAGCCTACCACTTCATTTGTGGGCTGAGGCATGCAATACAGCAGTATACTTGTAGAACAGAAGCCCGCACCGTATACTAGGAATGAAGACACCTGTGGAGGCCTTTTTCGGGAAGCGACCAGATGTGAGTCACTTTAGGATCTCTGGATTATTGGTTTATTGCCATGTGACCAAATATGCCCGGAAGAAGCTAGATCCAATAGCTCAGTTGGGAATACTTGTGGGGTACACTAATACACCCCACAACTATAGGGTGTTCCTGCGTACCAGTCAGAGGAAAGTGGTACGCATAGATCTGAAGTTCGACGAGCAGAAAGCCATGCGAGTATCACTTGAGAGGGAGCTCAAGTTGGATGCAGAGGAGGAACTTTATGATTCCTAAGGAGGAGGAGCCTCAGATTGATGTGGAGCAGCCGCATGTAGAGGATCTGGGAGTGGAGACATCCACTCATGCTAAGTCTTCCAGAGATGGGCAGAAACGCTCAAGGGAAGCTGACAGGTTGATGCTGGATGCATGGGAGAATGTGGGACAGCCATCTTCTCAGCGCAGACAGAGGAGGTCACCCGAGCGGTACACTGGTTACATGGCCCTAGTTGGGGAGTGTGTAGAGTCTGAACCTTCTTCATTCGAGGAGGTAGTGCAACAACCAGTCTGGGTTGATGCAATGGTGGAGGAGTATGACTCCATCGTTCGGAACTGTGTTTGGGATGTTGTCCCAAGACCTCAGGACAAGTCAGTGGTGAGTTCCAGATGGCTTTACAAGGTAAAGCAGGCAGCTGATGGCAGTGTTGAGAAACATAAGGCAAGGTTTGTTGCCCGTGGTTTCTCACAGGTCGAGGGGATCGACTACGATGAGACTTTTGCTCCTGTAGCAGGTACTCATCTATTAGATTGATGTTGGCACTCAGATGGGTTGGAAGATCCATCAAATGGTTGTGAAGACAACGTTCCTCAATGGGAAGACTGAGGTAGAGGTGTACATTGAGCAGCCGGAAGATTTTGAGACCTTTGATTGTGAGTCGCATGTGTGTCGACTCAAGAGGTCTTTATACGAGCTGAAGCAAGCACCTTGTGCTTGGTACACCAGGATCGACATCTATTTCACTGGGTTGGGCTTCACCAAAAGTGAAGCAGATACAAACCTTTAGCACATCATGGTAGAAGGTAAGCCATTGATCATTGTTCTTTATTTTGATGATCTGATTTTGACAGGTGGTGATCGGTTGATCGATTCTTGCAAGGAGCACCTTGCAAGAGAGTTCGAGATGAAATACATGGGTCTTAAGCACTAATTTCTAGGCATGGAAGTGTGGCAAAAGGATGGGGAAGTTTTTGTGTCTCAAGGCAAGTATGCTAATGAGATACTCAAGCGGTTCCACATGGAGAAGTGCAAGTCCATGCAGACTCCTCTAGCTGGTAACTGGAGGAAGGAGGATGCTACTTCAGGTGAGTTAGTAGCCACTACTGTTTATCGGCAGCTTGTGGGTTCACTTATGTATCTAGTGAACACACGACCAGACTTATGCTTTGCGATGAACCAGCTGAGTCAAGCTATGGTTCAGCCTACCAAGCTGTTTTGGAAGGTAGCGAAGCATGTGCTGAGATACCTCAGCGGCACATCTCAGTATGGATTGTGGTACAGATGGACAGAGGGAGTGAAGCTTCAGCGCTTCACAGATGCAGATTGGGCAGGGAGTCCATCAGATTGGAAGAGCACTTCTGGAGGAATCTTCAACCTTGGTTCAGCTGCAGTTTCCTGGTATAGCAGGAAACAGAGGTCAGTTGCTCTTAGCTCAACAGAGGCTGAATACACGACTGTCAGTCAGGCAACATGTGAGGCCATTTGGATGCAGAAGATTCTAGTGGGATTGTTTGTTCAAAGGACGGATCCAACTGTGATCTACTTCGATAATTAGAGTTGTATCAAACTCTCTGAGAATCCAGTGTTTCATGACAGGTCCAAGCACATTGATATCCGGTACCATCATCTTCGAGACTGTGTGGTGAAGAGGATCATGTTGTTGCTGTATGTTTCGTCCAAGGAACAGGATGCAAATATTTTGACTAAGGCATTGTCAAAATGCAAGTTGGAGTTCCACAGAGACAAGATTGGGGTTACTGATAATCCCTTTCTTGTTGAGAGGGAGTGTAGAAAATAGCAACAAGAAATGCTAAAAATACAAGTGCTAAAAATAGCACTGCTATAAATAGCATTTCGGGATACATTCCAATTTTAGTTAGTCCCTGAACTAAAATTGAGAATTAAAATTCGAATTTGATCTTAGCAGCTGTTTGTAAAATAATTAATTAATTCATCTTGAGTTAATTAGTTGTAGGAAATCAAACATGAAGTCTATGTGAAGACATGCAACAATTCCTCCATTGATTGAGGAAGTTATCTCTTGATTAAGGAGATCAGGATGAGTTGTACTTTGAGTTGTAATTAGTTAGCTCAGTTATCTGAGTTAAGTCCAGTTAGATTAGTTCCAACAGTTTGTGGAACTGATTGTGAGTTCAATTAGTTAATGCTTGCATGCATGTAACTGCTACACTTCAGATCACTGAATATTCTCTCATAAATAACTCATGCATGTCAGTTCAGTCAGAGACCCAGTTGAGATCAGGTGATGGGACAGTGTACTATCAGTTGCAGGAATATTCCATGGAGGATATCTCTTGCATGCAAAAGGAATTCATTCCTTGGAGATTGCGTAGTTACTTTTGAGTTTGATGGTGTGTGATGAGGCCAATTCACAAAGGTGGCAGCATTGGACCCCAAGAGAAACTTCGCAAGGAAATAGGAGGCTTGGAGCGCTGGAGGAAGGCATATGTTGTGTCTATTCAGTCTGTGAGCTGTATTGTTTGATTGTACTGAGAGCTGGATGGCTTGTGAGCTGAAGCTTTGTGTAATCTGAACATATTTCCACTTGTATGATATTACATAGATCGGGGTTTTAGGCTGAGGCTTTCCCCAGAGTATTCTTCTGTGTTCATGTGCGATTGCTTTCTCATTCTTAGTTATATGTGTTCTATTTGATCTTGCTCATAATCGATTAAGCTTCCGCAAGTTTTTTGTAGAAGTAGATCTTGTATTTTGCTTTAGTATATTGCATAATTTGTTGATCTACGATAGGAAATTCTACAACCTGAACCTGATGATAGGAGTTAAAGGCTTAGTGCTCCATGAAGTAAAGGAGATGGTTCGTGAAACTAAATGGCCTTAGGAAAATATTCATGTCCATGCTTGTTTGAAATAATACAAGGAGCAAAAGGTAGCATAATTTATGGACTGATTGCAAGAGCAAGGATGCAGTAGTAGGGAGGGACAAGAAACTTGATCCAAGAGAAAAACAAGCCTTTGGAAGAGATAATGTGGATAGAGGACCAAATTCAATTTTACTACACAGAAAAAAAGATAAATATTGTATGATTACAATTTGTAATTAATAGGTTATGTTGCATTGTCATTGTGATAGATATGGATAAATAACAAGTGCAATGTGTGTTGTTTTGAATATATTTGTGATGCAATTGTGAACCAATATTTCCCTAATTTGTATATTGATTGTGGTTATGATTATGCATGGGCACATGTGTCCTATGTTTTCATGAAAAAATTAAATAAGTTAATATAGTAAACAATAGTAATTACAGAGTGTTTCAAGTTCACACTGAAAAGAAACCCCATAACAGTTTTTGCTAAATTTAAGGACCTCAATGATCTATTCAAATTGCAATACAATATTAGTTAGAACAATTGGGTTTTGAGACTTTTTGTATTAATGTACAAATCTATAACAGAGACGCTCCGTTTGACAAAGACGGTCAATGTGTACATTAAGATATATGTTCACAAAACACTGTTGTGAAAGATCAAACGAATGTACTCGGGTCGATTATGTCTTGTTGGAGTGCTTCTACAAGCTTTAGTCTTTATTGTGCATGAGCCTCGATTGCCGCCACAAGGAGTTTGGCAATGAGGATCACAAGTCTTGCCAATAGCCAAATGTGCCAGTTAATCATGAGCAATGTTGAGGAGCTATTGAGAGAGTTCGTGAGGATTCTAGAATAGTTGGTGTGTGGCAGGTGAGGTGGAAGCTCGATGTAAGGTGGCTCCAAGCTTTTGTCAGATAATAACTGCAGGAGCACTTATGCCACCATGTGAGGAATTCGTTACTCGAAGGCAAAGAAGCACCACAGGATAGTAATTCCTCAATGTAACTATCACCCAAGCTCAGAAGGGGTAACGCCATGGTATGTCTTAGTATGACTTCAACAGAGTGGTGAGGTGCTTATTTAGATCTACAGGCGAAATGAATTCCTGAGAGCATCCCACAATTGAGAGGATTAGCTGGAGGTAGTTCATTTAGTAGCAAACTTGGTCTTTGAGGACAGTGCATAAATGTCGACTAATGACTATATGTGGTGTAGAGCCAAAGGGTCATGACACAACCACTCTTGAAAAATAAGAAAGGATTTTTACTGTGGAGAAAAGGGGAAAAATGTTGAATTTCTAGAAAGAATTGGACAAGGCTTATCCTGTTGCAGTTGAGATCTTGCACGGGAAAACTTGTGATTGGGCCAACACGATTCTCATGTTGTACGATTGCACATCGCACATGGATTATCTACATGGTTTAAGCAACAAGGTTGGTAACAGAGAGTTGGCAGGACGAAGTAATAGTTGCATAACAACATAAGAAAAGTAGTGTCAAAAGCCATTTAGTTCAAGGTTGGGAGGTTGGGCCGTATTGGTTTGTAGGTACTCTGAGTTGGTAGTCGCATGGTTCGAAGGTCAAGTGGTTAGGAGGTTACATGTTTTTCAAAATATTTCTATATTCGATGTCCAATTTAATATTGGTCCATTTGCACAGTCAGGTTGTCAGAGAGAACAATTGATTTTTTTATGACAATTATTCTATTGTTAGCCCAACTACACCATAGTCAGGTAGTTTTATTAGGTCGAGTAGTGTAATAGTCAGAAAATCGGAGGTCAGGCCGATTATTTAAAAAAAAAAAATTGTAGTCACTCCGTCTTGGTAGTCGGGTGGTCGGAAGGCCGGGTAGTCTAAAGGTCATATTTTTTTTTTACGAAATGTTTTTGGATCCGACTTCCGACTTAATTTAAAAAATAAAAATAAAAGATAAAAAATAAATAAAAATATTGTTTAAGGATTTTGTTTTATGCATTTTGTGATGAACAAAAGAAAAAATTGTAGAACAAACAAATAAAGGAGACTAGACTTTCAATAACTAACTCTGAAAGCATGAAAAGTATAAGATTACTATTGGGATTGTGAGGGTTTTTTTTGTCTTTTTTTTTGTTTTTTTTTTTGTTTTTTTGTTTTTTTTTTTTTGAGTCGAACGTACATTCAAGAGGTCGAACAATCGGTATTTTTTTTTTTGACAATTATTCATTATTCTATCGTGAGGCTGACTATACCATAGTCAGGTAGTTTCATTAGGATAGGTAGTTTAATAGTCAAAAAATCGGAGGTCAGGTCGATTATTTAAAAAGAAAAATCGTAGTCACTCCGTCTTGGTAGTTGGGTGGTCAAAAGGTCGTGTAGTCTGAAGGTCGTCGTATTTTTTTTTTTTTACGAAATGTTTTTGGGTCTGACTTCCGACACAGATATATATATATATATATATATATATATATATATATATATATATATATATATATATATTGTGTAAGGCTTTTGTTTTATGCATTTTGTGATGAACAAAAGAAAAAATTGCAGAACAAACAGATAAAGGAGACTAGACTTTCAGTAACTAACTCTGAAAGCACGAAAAGTATAAGATTACTGTTGGGATTGTCAAGTTTTTTTTTTGTGTGAGTTGAACATACAGTTAGTCAAGAGGTCGAACAATCATTTTTTTTTTGTACATGGAGTAGACCATAGTCGAGTGAACTCATTAGGTCAAGTAGTTTCACAGTCTGGCAATGTGGAGGTTGGTAGGTCGGCCCAATCATTTAACAAAAAATTATCGTGGTCAGTTCGAGTTCCTAGTTGTGTGGCCGGAAGGTCGGGTAGTCGAGGGCTTGTAATTTTTTTACAAAAAAATTCTAAATCCAACCTGCATATATTGTCAAATATCTTAGTGCTAAAGAGTATGATTTTAACTTGTTTATTCACCCTAGCTTTTCCATTAATGACAACATCTCAACAATCTCCCCCTTTGGCACAAATGGCAACAACGTGAGTAAAACATCTTGTGAAAATGATGATGCAAATCCCCCTCAACGGATGGCTTGTTTTACTCTACTTCTTTACTCCTCCTTTGTCATCAATGACAAATGAGGTGCTTCATTTGACACTGACTTTTATTTTGACTACATATTTACATGTGCTTTCCCTGTCTTTTATGCCACTAAGAAAACAAGGCAACTTCATAACCTCATTAATGTGATCAAGGTATTTCAAGTTAGGATTGGATAATGTGAAAATAGGTAAACAAAATTCAAAACCCCATTGTTGTCAACCATAATCAAAATCCAAAATATCACTACTTCATTCAACTATGTATCCTTCAAGCCTTTTCAGAATTCATCCTTTGCTAATCTTACCCAGATGACATGGTCTTTATTCAACGGAGAGGGTTGTCCCTAAGTTCATAAAGGAGATAAATATTTGTCCCAATATGAAACCATTTGTCTTAGTGTTAGGTTGAACTTGGGAGCTTGGTTTATCAATGGTTTTTCCTAGTTGATCCAAAAATTCTTCCTTTTGTAACTTCTCTATTAGATCAGTAAGACAATTCACAATAGTTTTCTCAATAATTCTAATGCCCTTGAAGTTTGTTCTCTTGTGTCCTCAAAAATCTCTTGGATTACTTATTTCTCTGACTAGTAATTCTAATCCATCAATTGTAGGATAAAAATGTAATTCATGCCACCCTTCATACACCTCAATGCTTCCTCTTCCTTGAACCATGGAAATCACATGTTAATGATCATAGAAATTATAGCTTCCACCTTTATTTCTACTTTCAAATTTGTATTGTCCTTATGAAGACCATCCAAGGGCTACAAATCAATCTTGTTGCATGATAAGAGGCTCGTTTGCAAACATAAACTTTATGTTATGAAATAATGCAACTTTTTGTGTGATGGTGCAACCGAAAGTCCCTAAAACATCTAGGGAAAATAGTTCAATGGCTTTCAAATGGGAGAGAGTTGCAATACTCAATACCTTTGTAGTATCTCTACCTTCCAATGAATGGTTCAAAATACCAGTAGAATCAGTGACCTGATACCTCAAGTATTTGTAGTGTGTCGAACAGACATAGTCCTAGTTGTATGTGATATCCCCTAGCTTGAAGGTTTTATGTAAATTTTTATATATGGTTAATGTATGGTTGTGCTTTAACTTAAATAATTATTTGGGAATAGTTTACCATTATGAAAAAACCGATAAAAATTAAATGTAAATTTGTATTTATGATGTTGTTAATACAATAAAATATTTGTGAACTGGTGTTGAAGTTACACCTGGCTATATGGTTGCAAGTTAATTATTGATATTGATTACCACTCATTAAGTCATAGGCATCTATTCTAAATGATTAGATTATTAATGATGATGAAAATAATTGATCATTAACTTCCCTAACAAATAGGAGATTGTGTTTGAGATTGGGGAAGTGGAACTCATTAATGAGATAGTAACTGCGTACCACTTGTTGGGTGATGTGAAGGTAGTTACCAACTACCAACTATCTGGTAAGAGGGTAATCCATTTTTGGTAATCTTGTTGAAGAAAGAGTCACATAGAGTTAATCAGGTATGTCACCCACTAAAAGTGGGTGACCCCATAGGATATTTTTTCTCCTACATTTGTCTTCACCCAGTATACAATAACCCCTGATAGCCACTAGTGTAGCCGATGTATTGTGCCACTTGATCTTCGCTCCCTAAGTCAATCATATATCCCATCGCCCATCTGTCTAGATCATATGCTTGAAGGTGGGCAATCTAATCCTAAAGTTATGTTTTTCATTGTGCAATCAAGTGCTTATACTTGTTTCCCATGGGTATATTGGGCATGGATTATTGGGTGACTTGGAAGAAGGAAGGGTTTTGATTGTAGTTTTGTTCCCCCGCATTAAATAGGGGATTAATCCTAAATCCTAGTCTTGTGGGATCTCCCTTATTGGCCTGTGGCTTCAAGAAAGGCACTACTTGGGAAACTCTGATTTTGGTATTGTGGTCGCATTTTCCCAATTCACATTTTTCACTCCCCTCCACACATTACAAGCCCTATTTTATCATCTTCCCTATTTGGGTCTACATGACTACTAGGTTAACAAGGCACTAGTACATCCCCTCCCCTTGTCCACATGTTTGGGATGGGCCTGTAAATGTTGCCCAGAGGTTGATGCAGCTACAAGAACATTAAAAACATATCATGGCCATAAGAAAGGGACAAAAGAAAAGAAAATTATAAAATGAAAAATATGGTTGAGAAATTAAAATAACACGTGGGGGTGGGGGGGGGGGGGGGGGGAGAATCCAAATATGAGCTCTACCCCTTATCATTGTGACCATCACCCTATTTCTTAGGACCCCATGAGTGCTCCCACATTATTAAGGAACCCATGCACATCTAAACCCCTAGTGGGCGATGAACTGCCCCCACCTTAAGGGGGTAATAACTGCTTATAATATACATAACATGCTCTCATCTCCTAGAGCCTTGAGTAGTAAAATAAAGAAAAAATAAAGGAAAGGCAAAAAGCTAATGAAGAAGGGTGGAAAAAAGAGAGGTCACAGTAGCTCATGTATGCATAATTTCTCCCTCCTACATCTATACACCCAAATATGTAGACATCTCTCATAATTACCATCCTTGAACCCATGGTATGGATTTGAGACCCCTATGTCCCTATCCATCTCATCATTATTCACATAACCCCTATCAATTGAAGGATGTAGCTTGGACTTGTATTTCCCATCAGGGGTTGGGAAATCCTAATAGGGTTGTTTATTAGCCACTCCTACGTAGAGAGGTAACACTATTACAAGCTTAAACCCCCAAATTTGGAAGGGAAGCCCATTATGAAGTTTTAATGTGCCCTTGATTAATAAGCTTGGTTCACTTAGATGCACTAATGAATTATCATGCATGATGGCGAGGAAGCTCATTAGATCTTATATGTAATTGGAAATTGGTTTTATCATGGGCTGGGGAGCTTAATTATGGCCCAAGCACACCAGAGGATCATATTGACACTTCTAGGGGAAGTGTTGAGAGTCGTGGGACTCCATCATGTGTTACAACATCATTTCATGCCATGGGAACCCTTTGCACCGTCATCAGTTTGATCAATTCCCCACATTATTCACTAGATGATGCACTTGGACTAGTGTGCCCCAACCGACTTAGCATGATTATGCCAATCGATACAAGGCCCATAGGAGGTTTGTCTCACCATTGATACTTCAGAGAGCATACACCATCATTAGTGCGAGTCATTTGGAGTAGTGTATAGGATTTTATTTCACTTGGAGACCCATGAGACCAGTATCTGTGCCAAAAACGCACTTTGGGGCCCCAAATGGTGTATTGCATGGAGATCGAGAGGCCATCCCCTTGTTTGAGATTTATAGAGCCCTCTCTCAAATATTGGCACAAAGAGGACTCAACATGGCTCTCCCGTGGCCCTACATGAGATAATGTCACCATTTTGGCTAGCTCTTGGATGGTTAATTCATAATTTATTATAGCTACTTGGTTGGCTTGTGACCAAGGCATTTATTTTGAACATTTTTATAATGTCAAGGGCTTTAGTATATAAATTCAACATCTAAGGTCTCATATAAATAGAAATCACTCATTTGTGAGAGAGCATCATCATCACTTGGGGATGTTCAAACCTCTTAGGAAATTTCACACTTTTTATCTTGGATATTTTGGAGTATCTTGGATGCATTATGATATTTGGAGATGATTTTTGACCATGTCTTGGAGCTACTTCTTGAATATGGATGGATATATTGCATCATTATCTTGTAAGTTCTCTTGTTGATGAAATCTTTCTTTGCAAATTGTCTAATGTATCTAGATATTGCAACTAGAGTAAATGTTGTTGTTCCCTAATTTTATTGAAGACAATTTTGAAAGCTATTTGATTGGATCTTGCATATATTATTCATGATATAGCATGCGATGAATGTTCCCAATGATGAAATGTTTTTTTTATTCATGAAACTCCATATTCTAATAGTAGGTAATTGTTGAAGGTTGGTAGATAATGCATCAACTTTTAACCTCCTTGAAGACAATTTTGGCCTATCTAATGCGTCGAGGAATCCATAAACCCAAGGGAGAAGGCATTGGCCTAAGTCATTTGGTGATCAACTCTTCTTTTCTCCATCTTTATTGTCCTTAAATCTTTAGCTCGTCTTTCTTAGGACAACTAGTAAGGGCATCAAGTGAAATATTTTACAGAGCATTTTTTTGGATTCTGTTTAAGCAAGACTCTTCCTAGAGGTCTTTCCTAAAGGATATCCAATTTTGGTTGATTTCTCACGGCCATCAATCCATAAAATTTTGTGCCCTTGGTGTGCCTTACATGGGAAATCTAACTTGTATTTCATTGGATAGGTGGATTTTTTTAAGGCTGTATGAGCATAGTATTCGTTGGAATAAATCTCAAGAAACACTTTCCCCTACCTTGCCTTGAACTAGTGAGTACCTTTGAAGAATTTATTCCCATGATTATTCATAAAACCATAGGTCTAGCACAAGTATTTCCTATGACTCTCAAAGGGAGTGAAGAGCCTCTTAGAGGTGTTAAAACATCACAAATATCTCCCTTTAGGGATTCTACATCATCACCTAAGGGGTTGACCTTAGGAATACCTAGTATCTCATCATATCGCAAACCCTAAGTCTGAATCTCTTCATCTTAAAGCCTTTCTTGGAGAGCGTGTTAGCTTTCTTGAAGCATTGATCCATTGTTGTGTCTCTCCTTGAATGAGATTTGTGAAATCAATTCACATATAAATAATTTATCTACCCATTCTAAGTGATTCCCTTCCCACCGAGACTCCTCCCATCAATGAAAGTCCGTAAAGAGCAGGGGACCTTACCTGAAGTGATAGTGGGTCATTGTCCCATTGTTGTTATTTCATCTAGTAGTTATCCCCTAGGTTTTCCCTTCCTTAGGGCCCTAATGGATTGTATGGTAACATTTTTGGCATCGTTGCCAGGGAAGAAGCGAGTATTCCTCCTTGGCTCAATATTTAAAGAGGTAATTCTTCTAACAAAAACATAGATTCTCTTCTAAAGACTCCTAAATTTCTTGGTAGTGAAAGATACGAAGAAACCATAGCTCCCATAACTAGGGTTGCTACTAGGAGAGCTATTGAGCTTGATAGGTCTCCTCCGAGCAATCCAACACCTGTTGCAGTATATAATTTTCCTGACAAAATGAATACCAAAACTAACCAATATCAAAACCAAAAATCAAGCCCATTGGCTTAAGAAGTGGAATGTGGCATCTTTCAAACCTTTAGACTTTAGTACAATTCCATATCCTTCCCACACATTTCCTTAGAAACATCCAGAATGACTACCCAAGTGTTGACAGTGCTAGACCCAACAACATTCAGGGGGTCTCTCCGATATGAAGTCCCAACTAGACCTCACATTGTTTGGAGTAGGAGTCCCAACAGTGGGGTGTTAATGATATGCCTTGGTTGCGAAAATGCATAGAGTGGTGCACAATGACTTTGGTGAGAGCAAGTGTGTGACCCTGCAGAAGGTCAAGTGTGATGCATGGTGGTTCCAACACACGAAGGGAAAAGGAAGTGAGCCCCTTAGAAGCCTGTAATAGTACGCAACTTGAAAGGAACACATGAGCATAATGACATCACAAGATAATATGCAGAATAGTCCACAAGTTAACAGTGGAAAATTAATACAACAACACACATTCAACAAGATTTGTACAAATGCAAACGAAATAGTTCATAAGCATAAGTGTAAGTTAAATAACATAAATTGCAAATACAACAAGAATAGTCGTACTATATTCACAACATATTCATGAAAGTGTGTTAGCTCTGAGATTTTATTAAAAGTGATTTTTCCAATCATACATACACCATTGACGAACCACTAGCCCCATCAGTGGAACCTGAAATCAACAACCCCTGCTCCTCCAAAGACGTATACTCCCTCTATGCTACAGAGAAGCTAAGGCTCTCACAAAACTCCCAAGCTCTTTCTAAGCCTAAGCCTAGCCAAAAGTTTGGCTCCCAAAAGCCCTTTACATGAGTTACGAGGTTCTATTTATAAGAAGAGGGGGTGACTCTTCAACTCCCCTTTGTGACCTTTGGACTACCCTCATGTTTTTTAAACTTCTTTACAAAATAACTCATTACATTACATCATGACTCTTCACATTCCAATATTGACACTTGAAATTCCACTTTACAATTAATGTCAAATGATATTACATTTTACATTCATGCCCATATAAGACAAAATAGGGTAGAGACAACTTGATAGCCTAACAAGACAAAACACTATGATGCTTGAGTTTGGGGGAACTCTAGCTCAACAACTTCCACTTGATGCTTCTCGGTCATGTATTAGTGCCAAGCTCATTACTGTGTGAAGACATCCCCAAACTATGTGATGGTGTCTAGCTAGAAGAGGACTCTAGCCTCCATGGCATCCGGGTACAATGTTTTGGAACCAGTTTCTACTTCCCTCCAAAGCATGATCAACATTGTTCACACTTGGATAGGGCCACCAATGTAGTTGTGCATGTTCTATCTATTCACCTCCAAGTCCTCCTTGGTGGAAATCTATCTCAGTTTCTCCAAGTATTCCTCTACCTCCTTTCTGAACTGGTTCCTACGTTTGGCTTCAATGAGTGAATCAATTGATGGGATCTTGTGGGTCTTCACCAAGGAATCAAGATTTTTGTATATCCATTCATATGGGACCTGAATGTTTCCAATGAATGAGGCAAGATTCTTGTTATTTTGGATCAACATCCGCACTCGTTCTTTCTCCATATCTGCTTGTGGCTTCATCTTCTTGCCCAAGTCAAGTGGCTCTCCTTTGTATCGCATTGTCCATTCATGCATGATAATGATTGAAACTTGCACATTTTTTAGATCTTTGATGAAGTCTTTACATTGCTGTTACAAGCCAAGCACATGTATAATTGCCTTATGCATGGTAACCATCTCCTCATAGACATCCTGCATGGTCCCTCCAAGTGTCGATACTTCATGAAGTATTAATTCCTTCATTTCTTCTAAGTGGACCTGTGCATAAGTTGCATTTTGAGCTGTTGCGCGGAGTTGTTCAACCTTTTTCCTAGCAGCCTGCAAGTTCTTTGCCAATTGCTTATTCTCGGCCATAAAACACTGAGTGTTCAACTTTTTTGCACCTGTGAAGGCCAAGTTGGCTAAGGCAATGGTTTCAGGATCTCTCCCCGTGTCCGCCATAATTACCCTTTCTCTCATAAAAGCAGGAGATGCGATATCATCCAAAAAATGCTTCTTTTGCGCTTGTACAATCTTCTTTTGGATTTCATTGTACGACAACTTATACGTGTCCATAACTAGATCATCTTCAAGAGGAATAACTTCCCCTTCCTCTTCTGTTACTGAAATTGGTGGAGACTAAATAATGACCTGTTGTGTGCTAGGCATGACTTGTTGTGTGCTAGGCATTAGGTCGACATCCTGATTCTGTAGCTTTGGTTCTGCCTTTGTATCATCGATCTCTATCATTATTTCAATTTGCTAAGAAACATCTCGATCTTGCATATTTCCGCCCTCCTCCTTTTTTGGTTGTTGGTTCTGCTCTTGCTCTTCATCTTATTTCCACATTGTTTATTTTGCTACTGCTCATTGTCTTTGTTCTTCTTCCTGGTTTTTTTTCTCTTCCTGTTCTTTCTTCTCCTTTTCGTCTTTCAATATCCTTTGTTGATCTTCCCTCTTCCTCTGTTCTACTCTCTTCTTCCTTTGTTTCCCCACTGCCTCAATTGCTAAAGCCGCTTTCATAACAATTGGATCCACTCTCATCTGGCGACTTCTTTGTACCTTTAGACTGTGAGCAACCTTTCTCTTCCCCTTATCCTGCATGAGGTTGCTCCTTTCTGCTGGTGTTGCCTCTAGGGTTGCTGCCTTTTGTGAAGTCACTTGTGAAGTTTCTACAAAACTTACTAGCTCGTGGGGTCTAGAGGCATTGTACCAGTTCTTCCATGGATCCTCCTCTTTCCAATGAAATGACCCACTAAGCCACTAAAAGTGAATTCTCGCACAATGGTTCTTGCAAATTCCATGGGGATCGTATGTATTAAAGTCTCAAGTACTGAATGCAAACTTCTCTATTGCATTTTCTTTGACATCTGTGAATTTAAGATTATTTATCTCTACAATCTAATTTGTATAGGAAGAGTTGGCCAAGGTTCTTTCTTCTTCCTGTGCAAGGTAGTTGATAACCGTGTGGCAAGATGATATGACACTTCTCGCATGACGAGCTTGTCGGTGGCATACCTTGGTAAAACATGTGGCGACTTCTCTCTGTCGAACATTCTAAGGGAGGTGCCATCCAGTGAGGAAAACCAATATGCAATCTCTAATATTGCCTCCATTGTTGTAGGTGACATGCAAGGTGGTTCTTCCTTAAAGATCATCTTGTATAGCGGAATGAGGAAGTGGTCAGTTAGCTTCTCCATAACCCCTTGGTGGTTGCAATCCAAGAGCAACTTGCAGTAGATGTGCACAAAAATTTCTTGAGGTGACCAAGCCTAGTTCATATGAGGGAATGTGTTATGTGCACAAATTATATCCAAAAAATATGCATCCATATAGAATGTCGCTTGTCTGCCCTTGGGAGGATTTAGGGCATTACCTACATGGATCTTTCACTGTTGATCCAAAAAATCTAACCAGTTGAGTGGCTTCCCATTGTTCACAATCTATTTCAAAAGGAATTCCCACCCTTTCGGAAAGGTCTTTGTGTTCTGCTAACCATGGATTATGTTCGCTATGGGCCCGTGGCTATAGGAGGAGCCTACCGCAAATCCTACAGTACTCGGAGAGACCTTTCCAACAGGGTATCATACGCACCAAATAGAGATAATATGACCAAGTTATGACCCCAGGAAGTTGGTTGCCCAGCTAACCCCAACGTGGCCCACAAACTCTTGTCGTTACATCTCCTGGGGTTAGGGTTTTGGTTGTTTAGGGTTTTCTCTTTTTGTTCAATAATAAATAGGCCCTTGAGCCTCATTGTAACATAGTTCAAAGGCATGTAGCCGCCACATATCTTCTCAGAGATAAATTACCATCGCCTAAGCTAGTATATTTTTCATTCTGTTTGTAAGCATATTTCGGTATTATGATATTAATGAAATGAAGTGTTATTTATGCTGCATCTCTGTATTTATGGTTTTATTTGTACTTTTTTGGGTTCATGTTAAAGTTCAGATCAGTGGTATCAAAGCGGTCTGCTCTTTCTCTATTTTTCTTTGCATGTCCCCAACGAGGTCAGGGTATAAGGAGTTAGGGCTCGATCTGGTTGAACCTTTGCAAGACCAGCCTTGCAAACATCGACAACCTCCCATGGAGAAAGAAAAGAAAGACGAAGGGGCAAGAGATCCTTTCAAAGTACTTCTCAAGGAAGCCCTCGAGCGACATAGGAACGTGATGATGGATAACTTTGCCCAGATCTTTTGATGACTACCCACAGGCGACGCATCTTCATCTAGCAATCACTCTAGAGGTGCCACTCCTTTTAAGGTACAATTTAAATGTGATATTCCCATATTTGAGGGCCAGATAAATGCAAATGTTGTAGATAAATGGTTGAATCTGTTTGAAGAATATTTTTCAGTTCTTGAATTTTCCAATCGAGAAAAGATTACTTTTGCACTTCTCAAATCCGCCCCACACGTCAAGGACTCGTGGGAAACCTACTATGAACAAAAGGACGAGAGGGAATCCTCGTTATTTCAGCCACACCCACTTGGGATTATTTCCAAGATGCCATCAAGGAACAATATTACCCTGTCGGGAGCTATGAAGATAAATACATAAAGTGGACCACGCTACAGTAGGGAAGGGACCAAGATGTGTCAGAGTTCACAAATGTTTTCCATACCCTCCACACGAAGGTGGGTATCAAGGATTCTAAGTGGCATTTGGTACTCAAGTACCGTGACTATTTACACATGTACATCTAGGACAAGATGGAGTTCCTGGACATCTCCTTGCTCGACACGACATACCGATACACTGTTAAGATTGAGCATAAGTTTAAACAAAAGAAGCGAGACTTTGGATCTGCGAATCCGAAGTAGGGAAAAGGCGCCCCCAAACGATAGAGCAAAGGCCAAATCCAAGGCGGGGCAACCCAGGACAACCCTCCAAAGTCGCAAGCAAAGAAAAACACCATGAAGACAAAGAAGGAGGCGGGAAAATGGTGTGAGTTCCATAAGAGCTCCACTCACAATACAAGTGAGTGTCGAGCCAGGCAGTCACTGGTGGCTAAGCTGAAGGGTTCTGACTCAGACGTATGTTCTGAGTCTGAGTTAGAACTCAACAAGGGAAATGACAAAGGGAAGCAGATCATTGACGGGAAGCTCGGTGCCACCATGGCCACCACCAATATCCATATGAATGAGCCTGAAGATCCAGAGGAGGGGGAACACCTCTTTCACTCACATATCCGTTGTAATTCATTGTCGATAGCGAGAGCCAAAATAACCTCATTTCATCAGACATTGTGAAGTAGTTGGACCTACTAATGACAAAAAATCCACAACAGTACACCATTAGGTGGCTTCATTAAGGACGAGATCTTCACGTCATCCAGTAGTGTCGCCTTCCCTATAAGATCAAGCCCTTCACGGATGAGGTATTGTGTGATGTTTATCCTCTTGAAGTTTGTGTTGTATTATTAGGACAACCATACTTGTGGAAGCGACATGATGTATATGAATCTAGACCCCGCTCTGTAATTATTACTTTGGGAAATAAGTTGTACAGGATATCGGAGGTAGCCCCGCCTACCACCATCTCTTTGATCACTGGAAAGCAATGCAATAAGATCATTTCCCAAACTAGGAAATTTATTTTCTTTATGATTCTCCCTCAGGGAAAGAAGAAGGTTGTGGCCATAGCTTCCAAACAGGGCTCATCCACACAGCAGTAGCAAATGGACAAGGTCGTGGAGAGGTACAGGGACATTTTTGCCTCACCTACAGGGGTACCTCTGCACTCCATCGATCTGATTCGGGGCATGCCACTACCCAAAGGACCAATCTATCAACGCTATATTATGGAGAACGATGAGATCAAGAGGAAGATTCAGGAGTTGTTGCAGAAAGGGCACATCAAGCCAAGCTCATCACCCTGTGGGAGCCCGATTGTATTAGTACAGAAGAAGGACGAGACTTGGAGACTTTGTATTGACTATCGGGCATTGAACAAGATCACTGTCCGGAATAGGTACCTAATCCCACAGATTAATGACCTTCTAGACTAGCTCAATGGGGCCAAATATTTCAGCAAGATTGACTTGAAGTTTGGTTATCACCAAGTGCCTATTGAACCCTATGATCTGTGGAAGATTGCCTTCAAATCCAAGAGGGCCTTTTTCGAATGGTTGGTCGTGCCTTTTAGGTTGACGAATGCCCCTATAACCTTCATGATATTGATGGGCGACATCTTGCAACCCTTTACCAATGCATTCATGGTGTTGTATTTAGATGAAATCTTGATCTTCAACCAGAGTTGGGAAGAGCACCTCCACCATATTTGACAGGTCCTTCAAACCCTGCGACAACACAAGCTTTGTGCCAATTTGGAGAAATGCACTTTTGGCATGACCCAAGTTAAACATCTTGGGCACATCATTTATGAGTAGGTGTACATGTGGATCCAACCAAGATACAAGTCATTTGGGATTGGTCACCCCCAACCACTCTAACATAGCTACGCAACTTTCTAGGTCTTGCCAATTTCTACCGCAGGTTCGTGTTGGGGTTTTCTCATATCACTTGGTCTTTAAGTCAAGTCACCAAGGGTGGAGAAAAAGCAAAGTTTTTTTTGGTCTGAAACCCAACATAAGGTGTTTATCGATTTGAAGCATCACCTCTTCTCTACACTAGTGCTCACATTACCAGACCTGCAACAACCATTTGAGGTTAAGATAGACGCCTCCGACTATGCTATTGGTGCAATTCTTACTCAGCAGGGGCATCAAGTGTCTTACCACAGTGAGACACTTTCAGACATAGATCAAAAGTATCCCACTTACGACAAAGAAATTTATTCCATTGTGCAGGCTTGTCGTCAATGGAAGCATTACATTCTAGGGAAGGAAACGGTCCTCCACACAGACCACTGACCCTTGTAGTTCATATAGACACAAGGTAAGTGGCAAAATGATCGCCATGAGAAATGGTCCACCTACCTACAACAGTTCCATTTGAACATTAAGGAAAAGAAGGGCAACACCAATAATGTTGCAGACTACCTCAGCTGACCACCAGTCATGGCGCTAATCAATGTACTCGCCTCCTGTGGGCACAAGACTTTGGGGTGGCTGCATCTTTACCAGAGTGATCCATAATTTAGCAGCACATACCAGACACTCCTGGAAGGGAAGAAAGTTCCAAATTTTCTCCTTTAAGATGCTCTATTATGCCACCTGGGACACATATGTATTCCGTCAAGCAAGTGTGCCAAGATGATTTGGGAGGCGCTCTATAATCGGGTCGTTGGACATTTCGAAGTAGAGAAAACAATGGTGGTATTGAAAAATTATTTTTATTGGTCAAAACTTCCTGAGGATGCTGGGAAGTACATTATATCATGCGTTGCCTGCGCCATTTCCAAACCAACGATCAAAAAGCAATGCCTATATACTCCTCTACCTACTCCTAGTCGACCTTGGTAATCTATCTCCATGGATTACATGTCGAGCCTTCCTTCTACTAAGCATGACAATGACTACATTTTCGTGGTCGTCGACAAATTCTCTTAGATGGTCATCATGGCAGCCTACAAGAAGAGTATCACAACAGAGGCCATTGCTAAGCTCTTCTTTGAGCGAGTGTTGGTACACTTTGGGTTCCCATAGTTAATTATCTCAGATTAGGACATCATATTCCTGAGTGCATTTTGGTCAAGTCTTTGGTCGATGTTGGATACAAAACTTACTAAGTCCATGACTTTCCATCCCCAAAATGATGGCCAAACAGAGATTGTCAACAGGATGATAGTACACATTCTGCGCATGTATAACACAAAGCATCAATGCACATTGGACGAGAGCCTCCCCTATGTCCAACACAGCTACAACATAACTCTCCACAACTCAACGGGCCACAACCCCTTTCAGGTATGGTTGGGATTTCAGCCATTATGTCCCATTGATGTGGCCATACCATTTGCAGCTACTTAGATAGATTCGGCTCACGTCCAGTCTGAAGTCGACAAGGCTAACAACTCCATTGAGTGCATTCAACACATCTGCCATCAAGTCCATGATATATTCGACCAAGCCAAGTTTAAGTACAAGCAATGCCTTGATAAGCATCAAGTGTCGCACAAGTTCCAGGTGGGCAACAAAGTTTGGCTACATTTGTAGAAGGAACGCCTCGCTGGACCCCATCGCAAGCTTCGCTCACTCTGATATGCGCCATACATCATCACTAAGGCTATTGATGACAATGCCTTCGAGCTCATCATCCCACCGTTCCTTAGTCTGCATCCGGCATTCAATGTAGACCGCCTTCAACCATACTTTCCACCATTGCTGGATACATCCGACATTGTAGAACAACTCACACCAACAGAGCTTAATCCAGACTACATGGAACAAGCCACAACTGATCAACTCATGGACATGTAGATCAAGAACACTTGCCAATAGAGGATCCAACTATATCAAGTTGCCAAAGCAGGCTATCTCCTTCACCAGGGCAAGTGGTTCATTAGGGACCAAGTTCAACAAAAAATTTCTCACCTCATGGAGGCTCTGAACGCAATGGGGACCATTGCTTCCTAAGGGGGGAGGATTGATCTTGGTGGATATTGGTGGCCACCCGCCTATTCCACCTAGACCTCAAGTCGATTTCATCTGTTTCCTTGTTTATTTCAACATTCACTATTTTTAACAGTTTTTTGGGTCCTAAACTTTCGGAGCAGTTTCGATCCTCTAAATGACATTTTTTCGAGGTTCGGTGCAACATCGTCTTGCCAAAAATCCTATAGTACTTGGAGAGACCTTTACAACAATGTATTTTACATGCCAAACGAAGATAATATGACCAAGTTACGACCCTAGGAAGTTGGATGCCCAACTAACCCCACCGGGGCCCACAAACTCTTGGCGTCACATCTCTTGGAGTTAGGGTTTTGGTTGTTTAGGGCTTTCTCTTGTTGTAAATAAATAGGCCCTTGAGTCTCATTGTAACACAGTTCATAGGCATGTAGCTTCCACATCACTTCTTAGAGATAAGCTAACATCGCCCAAGCTAGTTTATTTCCATTTTGTTTGTAAACATATTTCAATATTATGGTATTAATGAAATGAAGTGTTATTTCCACTGTGTTGGCTTGATGGGGCCTGACCCAGGTTTAGATTTATTTAGCCAAACAAATCCCTACACTACTGGCCCTTTCGGCATTAGCCTGTGGACCACGGACTGAAGTCTCACTTGAAGCAGTATGGGGGGATGCTGGAACCAAGTTTCTGCACCCTTGAGATGTCTGAGGTGTCGGTTTAGTCCAACTGTGCCTACCTTCGCATAGGTCGCTTCGCACACTGTGCTGACTTGCGAGACCTTCGCGATCTGTTATAATCGCCTTCACGCAGCCCTAACTAGGGACTGAGATGCTTTCGTGCTACTATAGCAATGATATGTGCTATTTCCCCAAACTATACCATGGATCTTACTTATCTTCTTAAAGTTCTTAGTTAACTTCGTGTAAACAGATACTTTATCTCACATTCACTTAATGAACACAGTCACAAATGTTCGCGCATTATATAAACAGTAGAAATGAAATTCATACCTAATACATTCAATGCAGAAAACAAGAAATAAATACACGTGAATGATATAAAACTTATCTTTATTAATGCTTCCAACTGTTATAGACTCGACTTGTCTTGCGCACTCAGTTGTAGGGGTCTGCGCACTTAGCTACGGACTACTAGGCCTCTGTGCACTCAGCTGCAGAGCCTTCTCCTAGTCTATGACCCAAAACTAGACTTTACACTTCAACTATGACTCAATTTTTCATCCTTAGACTTGTGTGTTAACTACTTAGAGCCTCGCTCTATTTATACAATCCCATGGTCCACGAACCATGGGTAGATCTCTACAGCTGACATTACAATACAAAATTGAGGGCGGAGAACCCTATGACTCATTTACAAGCTACGCACTCCGCGCCCACAAAATGCGGAGTCTTTACATCGAAGTTATAATTTTTTACCAAAATCTGGGCTCTAAGCCCCAAAACTTTCCTTGGGGGATCTCGCACCCAACAGGTCCCCAACACAAACATCGTGACTCGCCCTTGAGTCACTCTGTCAGTGCAGAGATCTTTGCGCGAAGACCTCCCAACTCTGCCTGGACTGCTGCAAGATCGACAGCGCACTAAGCGACTGGCTGCTGCACTTCCTGGATGCGTTGTTCAGAAGTCGTTGTAGCTTAACTGCTTCCCTGAACCTGTTCCTGTGTTCCCTGCATTTGCACGATCTTTGCTTCAATAGAGGTTGTAATGACAAAAGCCTCATCAATCCACGACTGTACGTGCGCCTTCAAAACAACTTCCTTGTGTCGAGTAGCATCCACCTGCTCCTTGAGCGCTTTCGCTTGCTGCATCCGCGCGAGCCTTTGAGTAAGGGCAACCGTCTGCGTGGTCCGTTTTACTTCATCGTACTTTTGTTGTAGCTCGCACACCTCTTTTTCTAGGCATTGTATGTTCGGGTCCTCCTGCAGAGTGGTGAGAACCTCAAATGACTCTTCAAATAGCTTTATGCAATCTTTCACTGCACTGTTGACCTCCAATATTGCCGCTGTAATCGCGCTGGTGCGCTGTTCTTTGACCTCTGGTGGCTTTGAAGGCTGCGCCTTCAATTGCAGTTTGGCCATATAAAGGTTCAACTCCAGTTGAACCTTAGCCATCTCTTCCTTAGCCTTGCGGACCCCTACTGCTAGTTTCTGGATGCGCGCCTCCATTGGTTCCTCTGCTTGGATGGCCAGCTCCGTGACCATCTGGCAGGCTTCGTCGACCACCTGCACAATTTGTTATTTCTGCGCCACTACTTCATCACACTGCAGGCTCAACTGTTCGATGTTGATGTGCTGCTTTCTCATGACCTAGAGTGCGCGACCCTCCCTAGCTCGCAGTTCTGTAGTAACTTCGTCCTGCAAAACATAGAGTGTCTCTCGAGGGAGCGCAACCATGTTTATCCCAACTCCCTTTAGCTCACTGACCATAGGCTTGTTAGCCTCATTTTCTATCATGAGTGCATCCTTTGGCAACACTATAGTGTTGGTCATTCAGGTGCGCAACATTTCCTCGGTTGTGACCGTGCCTAGCGCGAGGTTGGTTGGCATAGTACCAGCCTGTGGAGTGCGCACTTGCAACTCCTGTATCTGTGCTCGGAGAGCCCCCAACACCATTTGGTTTTCCTCCATGAACTGCTGGAGGGCCTCTGCGGTGACGTCCCTCACCGTCTCCCCAATTTGATTTAGATCCCCCTCGGTGAGGGTGATTGGGTCAGAAGAAGTCTTTGAAGCCTTCAACTTCCTCCGCAGCCCTACCTGCTCTCTTGGGCATTGCCGTTTTAGCTGTGTGGATGGCATCTCTGGGTCCGCGCCACCTTCCTCTGGATCTGTTTCTTATTTGGGCGAAGGCGACTTCTGGCCTTCACGCTCCTTCTCTGCTGCCTTCTATTGTTCTTCTTCCACCTTCGCAGCGTCGCGTGCCTCCTGCGCCTTGGTTGTTGCTACTGCTTCATTCCTTCTCTTCTATGCCAACTGTTCCATCCCTAGTTTTCCTCATCCTTTATCCTCTACGCGGCATACTTCTTTGCTTCCACCACCGAGCTAGCTGGAGTGCGCCATTCCAGAGGCCACGACATAAGGACGACGAAGATGACATCGTCCATCACCAGATAAGGGAGTTCGTTCCATGTCTTCACGGGGTCCTTGCGTGCCCTGATGTATACATGATGAAAGTCCACCTTGAACTCTGTGAAGCTCTGCAGACTGTTATAAACAGTGGGCGATAACCGTGGCTTGCGGTTAATCCCCATTCTGATGTTCATCTCCATGAACGCCCAAAATATCTTACTGTCCCTGATTCTTTGCACATCTTTGGTTGCCCACAGCGAAGTGTACTTCTTTGCCTCTGGAAGATCCTACACAATTGTTGGGAATTGGCTGTCCTCGGGCAATTTCCATGCCACCAGCACGATGGACAACATCAACCACGCATAATGAAAAGTCTTCCCCTGCTCCTGTGCGTTGCGGCAGTTCTCAAGGAATTCTCTGCACAAGTAGTCGGCCCAGTTAAACTGGACCCCTTTTGCACATTGCACGGCAAGTGCAATCACTGGCGCGGGCACCTCATCTGCATGACACTTCCGCATAACCTTCCCATCCAGTATCTGCGTCGCGACTTTGACCGCAGTGTAGTTGATGTTGGAAATCGCGTACCCTCTCTTCTTCTTCTCTAGCTTGAACTTTTACTTCATGGCCTCCATGACGGCCAAATCGTCACTCTTACCCTTCGAGATATTCACTGGATCCTCCCCTTTGCAAGGGAGCCATGTAATTCTGTGGATTAAGTGGTCCGTGATGGGGATGGGATCCTCTAGCCACATGCACCCATCATGCACTAGGCAAGGCAGCTGCCTGATGACAAAAATAGTCACTGGGGTGCGATGGTAATGCGACACCCAGAGCAGGTTTAACAGTCTTGCCTTCTCCACACCTCGTAGCCATTGGCGCGGCTCCAACTCTATAACTCTCGGTGGTGTGTTTTTCTTCTGGCACATTAGCCGCGGGGTTGCCAAATGTGAGAACTTCTCATGCTCTGTGAGATCCTAGTCTTCAAATTTTAATATCGACACTTGCCCCAAGTGCGCTCCATAAAAAATGATGTCGTCGGGGAGCAATGGGGTCTACAGAGAGCTTTTGCTTTCATCTAGGTCTTTGGGAACCCTTTCTTTCCCCTTCCATGGAGGAACATACACAGGGAGCCTGGTCAGAGGGTCCGCACCCTGGGTTTCCACCTCCATCTCTACGTCCTCCTCTTCTATCAGGATTTCTTCAAAGTCTTCCTCCTCCTCATCAGCTTCCAAATTGATCGCCTTCCCCTTTTCTTCCATGGTGAGCTGCGTCCTTAATGGATTCCTAGGGGACACACGCACCGGGACCATAGGCTGCTTATCTTTCCTGGGTCTCAGTGTGCGCGGTGATTTAGGGATTCTTGCAACTATCCCGACACTTTCTGGGGCTTCTCCTACTGTCATGGCTTGCGTGGCCCCCTCAGCGGTCATTGCTTCGGTATCCATGGCTTCCTCAGGTGCTGCCATACTGCTATTCTACAATTCTCTCAACGGTTCGGGTAAGTGCTCAAACAACGACTTCGACTTCAAAATATCAAACAAATCTGGGTTCATGAATCTCTAGGTGTGTAACAGCTCAATTCTCAAATGGCCAAGTGTTGTTTGCTGGACATCCCTTTGTAATTTATAGTGCCTTTCGAATTTGAATTCGACCGTTCCCCCCACATTCGGTCCATTAATGCTCACTTAGTGGCATATTTTCATAAATCTATCCCATAAAGTTCGCCTTAAATGCCTGTCGCCCGCTCCATTTGGTCTCAAGCCAAGCATCACATCGTTAATAGTGACTATAGCGGTCACTTTCTAGCCAACTCGTACGGCAGCGCAACTACCCTCGCGCTGTTGCGACCCTGTGACACTTCGCTGCTGCGCGCATTCCTAGCATCGCGCAACTCCCAGGCAGAGTAGTTTATAGTCCTGTGCCTCCTTTCAGCTACCTGGAGTGCTAAGATTGTGCTTCTTGTGGCTAGTCAGATGGCCAGGCCACCTGTGTATGGCTTCAAATGACTACCATTGACTTTTCCTGGGAAGAGTTCTCCATTTAATTTCACCAACTGCACCAAGCCACGATCTGTGGTCTCCTTAATAACATAGGGTCCCATCCAATGCATTTTGAGCTTCCCTGGGAATTTATTGAACTTACTATCATATAACAACACCAAAACATTCACCTTAAAGGTGTGCAACTTGATATGTCGATCGTGCCAAGCTTTTTCACGTTGCTTTTGTACTTGCTGATGGAATCCAACCAAAAACCGTTCTTCTTCGAGTTCTTGCAGCTGTGCGAGCCTCTCCTCCAGGGCTCCGCGGTCCGTCATACTTGTGAGCGCTACTATGCATAGACTAGGCATGATATACTCCATAGGCATTACGGCCTCTACTCCATAGACAAGCCTAAAAGGTGTCTGTCCCGTCAGTTTCTTGCATGTCGTCCTATAAGCCCATAATACTGTGGGTATGCGCAGGTCCCAATCACTTCGCTGCGCATTGCATACTTTCGTCAGCGCAGTCTCCAATACTTTGTTAAATGCTTCTACGATCCCATTAGCCTGCGGGTGATATGGTGTGCTTTTCTGATGATACACCTGAAACTCTTCCATCAACGCATTGATTGTTTCATTAAGGAAATGTGTACCGTGATCGCTTATCAAGATCTTCGGACAACCAAATCGCATCAGTACGTGTTCAAACAAAAAAGTCACAGTCGTGCAATCCTTTACCGGCTGCGCTTTTGCCCAACGATTCAGGTACTCTGTTGTGGTAATAATATATCTCAAGCTTGTCTTTCCTTGAGGTTTGATAGGTCCTACAAAGTCTATCACCCACTTTTCGAAGGGCTGCAATGTCATTTACGAATTCAAAGGCATCTTGTCCCTTCGCGATGGCTTACCCATTCTTTGGCATACATCACATGCCTTGCAATGTGCTTTTGAATCCTGATGAAGGGTCGACCACCACAACCCTGCGCAAAGAATATTCTGCATAGTTTCTCTCCCTGCATAGTGTCCTGCCACAGCGCCCCATAAGCGTCTGTGAGGATGCTACTTTGTTCAAACTCAAGTACATACCTTTGCAGTATCTCATCATTCCCCATCTTATATAGATGCCCTGTGATGACATAGAAATCTGCCGCATGCACCACTAGTTCCTTCTTCTGCTGGACAGAGTAACCTTTCGATGTAGTTCCAGTTGTTAGAAAGTGAATTAAATCTTCAAAATGTCTGTCCACTACGTGTACAACAAAAAGTTGCGCATCAGGTAGTCCTTCCTCCAAAATGGTAGGTTCCTCCCCTGTCTCAATGCGCGACAAGTGATCTAGTCCCGCGTTCAATCGCCTAGGCTTCACAACAACTTCGAAATCATATTCTTGGAATAATAAGAGCCACCTGCATATGCACCCCCCAACACGGGCTGATTGACCAAGTACTTCAGCGTGGAGTGATCCGTATACATCTTGAAGTGGTGTCCTAGCAAGTAGTGTTGATATTTCTGGAGTGCATACACCATAGCCAATCCCTCGTGTTCAGTGGTGGAATAGTTCTTTTCTGCTTTAGATAATCTGCGACTCACGAATGTGATAGGGTGATCCAAGCCTTTTCCACCCTCCTGTGTTAGTACTACCCCTAGAATTATACACGACACGTCAACGTGAACATGAAATTATTTCTTCCTGTTTGGGAATTCAAGAATCAACGCAATAACATTTTTTCTTCTTCAATATATCCAAGCTTTTGTTACAGTCATCGTCCTAGCAGAACGTGACATCCTTCTTCAACAATTTTTCCATCAGCGTGGTGATCTAGGCATAACCTTTGATAAACTTTCTGTAGTACCCCGTATGCCCCAGAGTAGCGCGCAAATGTTTCACACTACGCGGTGCTTTAAAATTTAGAATCACCGCGATTTTCGCGGGGTCTACCATCAACCCTTGTTTACAAACCACATGCCCCAATAGGTTCCCAAAAGGAACGAGGAACATACACTTCTTGAGGTTGAGCGCGATTTGGTATCTGCGGCATGTATCCAGCATCAAGCGCAAGTTCACTACATGGCACCTAACCAACCCAAATATAGTTCAGTCATCAAAATAAACCTCCAAGAACTTATGAATATATTCCCTGAAGGCCGCAATAACCACGCGCGAAAAGATAGCCAGCGCGTTCTTCAGTCCAAACGGCATGACAATGTATTGAAATCAACCCCACTTAGTTGCGAATGTTTCCTTGCTCCTATCCTCCTACGTGATTCTGATCCGGTGGTACCCTGAGAACCCATCAATGAAAGAATATGCTTCCTGACTGCCTACATTGTCCAACACCTCATCTGTGAACGAAGTTGGGAATGGATCATGTACACACGCGTCGTTCAACTTTTTGAGATCCATGCATATTCATATTTCATCCTTCTGCTTCTGCTTCTTCTCTTGTACCACTATCAGACTTACCCAATCGGATTCCTCCACAGGCTCAATGATGCTTGCCGCGAGCATCTTGTCTAATTCTATGCAGATCTTCTTCTTGTATTTCAGATTTAAGCGATACGGTCTCTGCTTAACTGGCTTCACATCGGGTTCTAACGTGATCTTCATTATCCCTAAATCTCAGATTATTCCCTTTAAATCCGTAAACTTGGTCAGGAATAAGTTGTGATATTTGCAGAGTAGTTCAACGACCTTATCCACCGTTGTGTCGTCCCAGTAGTCCCCAATCTTCGCGAATTTAGGTTCCACCTCTATACCAATATTCATCTGCTTAGTCTTTACTGGCGCAATTATGTCAGGGTTCTCGATTTGTGGTTGTTGAACCTTGCGTTGGTCTTCTGTGTCTGGAATATTAATTTTTCGCGGATCTTCAACTTCTTCCTCTGCAGTTACATTATAACACTCCAGCATGCAACTTAACTGAGCAGCCCATTCAGGTTGAATCAACTCTATCGACTCCTGTGGCATCCTAAATATGGTTGCTTTTACCTCTTGTAGTGCTTCATCAATATTGTCCCACCCATCCTCAAAGCTAAAGGTCATCATGAACCCTTCGCGCAGAACATCCCATTCACCGATCCTGTGATGGAGCTCTATTTCTATATACCAGTTCATTGGTATAACATCCAAGGTATGACAAAACAGGTGCACCCACTTAGGTTGAGGCTTTTCCCCATAGACCTGCGTCCACTTGGCTAGATGCATGCGCAGATCATCTTTGTAGAAATTCTTACTGTAGATTAACCTGATAATGAAGTATAACTAAAGCAAAATACTTTAATCTACTTCTACAATCAATTAGCGGAAACTTAAAAGATTTGAGCAAGATCAAGCGGAACACATATAACTAGAGAAGAATCAAAGCACATGAAACACAGAAGAATACTCAGGGGAAAGCCTCAGCTAAAAACCCCACTATCTATATTATCATTCCAAGTTGGAAATATCTCAGAATTACATAAAGGCCTTCTCCTCTGCCTTCCTGATCTCCTATTTCCTTGCGCTGTTTCTCCTGGGTGATCCTATTGTTACCAAGTGTAACAATGATCACTCACACTGATCTCACACCCTGTAAAACTGCGCAATCCTCAAGGAATGAATTCATTCTACATGCATGAGTTTTGTTTATAGGAAAACACATGCCACTGATAGTACACTGTCCCTGTCTTTAATCTCAAATGGGTCTTTCTCAGAATAGAGATGCATGATTTACTGATGAGAGAATCTTAAGTTATCTGGAGTACACTAGTTGGATGCATGCATGCATTAACAGACTGAACTCACAATTAGTTCCTCAAACAGTTTGGAACTAATTTAATTGGACTTAACTCAGTAAACTGAGCTAACTAATTACAACTCAATTATAACTCAACCTTATCTCCTTAATTAAGGGATAATCTGTAGAAATTTTGAATAATATGACACTTATTCACAGAGATTATCCTGATTATACACTATTGTGGAATGCATGCATAATACATAACCTCCTCTACGTTGATCATCAATTTAGCATCATTAAAAACAATGAAACATCAATCGCATGCACACATTAACACAGTATGTAACCCAGGGAAAGCATACAGCTGAAAACCCCACACTATCTGTATATTATAATGATTGAGAACATGTAACAATACATATTACAATACTCCTCACAAGTACTCAGTACTATCTCCACCTGTTACACACAAACTAGCTCAGATCTGATGCCTCAAATCTCCTGCACTGTTTGCCTGCCTCCACTGCGCAATCCTGCATGAGAATAGATGAGAATGGCTGAAGCAAACTCATATTTCCTTGGCTGAACCACGCAATCCTCATTGGCATTACTCAATCCCACTGATTGTGCAAGATCTCATGCACAACTATAGTCACAACTGATAGCAATCTCAACCTCTAACACCTGTCTCCACTGAACTGTCCATGCACTGAGTTAACTGATGTATTCTTTAGTTGCTTTATGAGTTAATAATTAGTGAATTAATTAATATTTAATTCACATCACTCATCACTAGTGTATTTGCAGTTAAACTAAATACAACTAGTTCAACCAAGTCAAACTGAACACAACTCCATCAACTCCACAATCAACTCCACCAAAACTCAACCACATGAGTTCTAACTGAAGTCCTGCGTGCAATAGCTCAACTGACCCACAAGAAAAGCGTATTTCCTTTTGACAGTTGCATGTGCCACATCCGTAGCTCGAACTGAAGTGCTCCAAGAGGATAAGATAATGTTTATAGTCCAAATATTATTAAGAGCTAATAATATTCGACTGTTCTATTTTTAGCCTGGCAGTCTAAAAATAGACTCCGCCCATATGTCTAAAAATAGAAGTCCATCTATTTTTACCAACATGACCAATCATCCACAAATAGCATCTTGCAACTCATAGACCATGATCCATATGTCTAAAAATAGACATAGTCTAAAAATAGACTTTGCGCCAAAAATAGCCTGCGGGCCCACTTAGTGAAGGCAACTCCTTTTCACTAAGCTCCATCATCTTGTTGCATTTTCAACATAATCTCCTTAATTTAAGGGATAACTATTGCATGACTTCACAAAGATTTCTAACTTGAATTTCTCCAACTAATTAACTCAAGATGAATTAATTAATTATTTTTCAAGCAGCTGGTGAGACTAAATTCGAATTATAATTCAAGGACAAATTAAAATTGGAATATTATTGTTGCCACATTTCAACACTCCCTCTCAACAAGAAAGGGATTATCTGCCACCCTGTTCCTGTCTTTATGGAACTCAAATTTACACTTTGACAATGCCTTTGTCAAAATGTCAGCGTCTTTCTCCTTTGTCGAAATATACTGCAACAACATGATCCTCCTCGCTACACAGTCTCTGAGATGATGGTACTAGATATCGATGTGCTTGGACCTATCATGAAATACTGGATTCTTAGAGAGTTTGATACAACTCTGATTATCGCAATAGATCACAGTTGGATCCATCCTCTGACCAAACAAACCAAATAAGATTTTCCGCATCCAGATGGCCTCACATGCTGCCTGACTTGCAGCCATGTATTCAGCCTATGCTGAGCTGAGTGCAACCGACCTTTGTTTCCTGCTATACAAAGAAACTACCACTGACCCAAGGTTGAAAATCCCTCCTGATGTGCTCTTCCAATCTGATGGACTCCCTGCCCAATCTGCATCAGTGAAGCCCTGTAGCTTCACTCCCTCTATCCATCTGTACCATAATCCATACTGAGATGTGCCTCTGAGGTATCTCAATACATGCTTTGCCACCTTCCAAAACATCTTGGTAGGCTGAACCATCGCTTGACTCAGTTGGTTCACCGCATAGCAGAAATTTGGTCATGTGTTCACTAAGTACATTTGTGAACCCACAAGCTACCTGTACACAGTAGCCTCTACTACTTCTCCTGAAGTAGCAGCCTCCTTCCTCCAGTTACTTGCTAGAGGAGTCTGCATGGGCTTGCACTTCTCCATGTGGAATCTCCTAAGTATCTCATTGGCATACTTGCCCTGAGACACAAACAACTCCCCATCCTTCCGCCACACTTCCATGCCAAGGAAGTAATGCATGAGACCCATGTTTTTCATCTCGAATTCTCTTGCAAGGTCCTCCTTGCAAGACATGATCAATTGATCATCACATGTCAATATGAGATCATCAACATAAAGTACAATGATCAATGGCTTACCTTCCACCATGATGTGGTACAGGTTCGCATCCGCTTTACTCTTTGTGAAGCCCAACCCAGTGAAGTAGTTGTCTATCCTGGTGTATCGAGCACGAGGTGCTTGCTTCAGCCCGTACAAAGCTCTCTTGAGTTGGCACACATGCGACTCATGATCGAAGGTCTCAAAACCTTCCGGCTGCTCTATGTACACCTCTTCCTCAATCTTGCCATTGAGGAATGTAGTCTTTGCATCCATCTGATGGATCTTCCAACCCATCTGTGCTGATAGTGCCAACATCAATATGATAGATGAGTACCTTGCGACAGGAGGAAAAGTCTCATCATAGTCAATCCCCTCGACCTGTGAAAAACCACGGGCAACGAATCTTGCCTTATGCTTCTCCACACTACCATCAACAACTTGCTTTGCCTTGTAAAGCCAATGGGAACTCACAACTGACTTGTTCTCCGGTCTTGGAACCACGTCCCAAACATTGTTACGAACTATGGAGTCATACTCCTCCACCATAGCATCAATCCAAATTGGCTGCTACACTGCTTCCTTGAAGGAAGATGGCTCAGTCTCAACACATTCCCCAACAAGGGCCACGTATCCAGTGTAACTCTCAGGTGACCTCCTCTGTCTACGCTGAGAAGATGGTTCTCCCACATTCTCTCTCGCATTCGTCAACAATTTGTTAGCTTCTCTTGTGCACTTTCGTCCATCTCTGGAAGACTCTGCTTGGGTGGATGTCTCCACTCCTGGAACCTCTGCATGAGGCTTCTCCGCATCAGTTTGAGGCTCCTCCTGCTTAGGAACCAACATTTCCTCCTCAGCCTGTAGTTGGAGCTCCCTCTCAAGGGAAACTTGCATGGCCTTCTTCTCATCAAACTTGAGATTTTTGCGAACCACTGTCCTCCGACTGGTAGGAATATACACCCGATAGTTGTGGGGTGTATCAGTGTACCCCACAAGTATCCTAGACTTTGCTGTCAGCTCAAGATTCTTCCACGCATCCTTTGTCACATGGCAATATATTGATGAGCCAAAGATCCTGAAGTGACCCACATCTGGTCTCTTACCAGAGAAGCCTTCCTCTGGTGTCTTCATCCCAAGTATGTGATGCGGGCTTCTATTCTACAAATAGACCGCTGTGTTGCATCCTCAGCCCACAAGTGAAGTGGTAGGCCTTGGTCATGTAGCATCGCCCGTGCTGCCCCTACAATAGTTCTGTTCTTCCTCTTGGCCACCCCATTTTGCTATGGGTTATGAGGTGTCGTCAACTCTTGTTTAATTCCTTTTGCTGCACAGAAGTCCTTAAACTCTTGAGAGACATATTCTCTACCGTAGTCTCTTCTCAAGGCCTTGATATTCTTCCCGGACTCTTTCTCGACCAAAGCTTTGAACTCACAAAACTTTGAGAACGTTTGGTCCTTCTTTTGCATGAAATAAATCCAGCATTTATGAGAATAATCATCAATGAAAATCACACAATACCTTTGCTTCCCTGTGGATGCCGTCGAGAATGGTCCACACACATCAGTATGAACTTGCTCTAAGATAGCCTTTGCTAGATTGTCTTGATCATGAAAGGAAGACTTGGCATACTTTCGCAAGGTACAACCTTTGCATGTGTCAACTTGCTCAAGTTTACCTTTGGGAAGTCTTGTAGATATCTGTTGCATTATCTTCAAGGCCCCATCATGCAAATGGCCCAACCGTCTGTGCCACAACTCGCTAATGCCTTGGCTTTGCATCAATTCTGCTTTCATACTCAATGCTGCACAATCATCTACCTCTAGTTTATAGATATTCTTCACCCGAATCCCTATCCTCTTGGTCTGACCCGTGGCTATGTGTCTTAGGAACAACTTTCCTTTATTGAAGACAACATCGTAGCCTTTGTCCTCCAACATCATGTTCAATACCAAGTTCTTCTTCAACCCAAGCACATACATCACATTTGTCAAGGTGAGAGGAGCTCCATGCTTCCTCTGAAAATAAACCGTGCTCACTCCTAAAACACTATACCTTCCACCGTCACCCATCTCTATGCGCATCTTGAGGTCTTTCTCCTCCAAGGTACTGAATAATTTTTTATCACCGGTCATGTGGAATGAGGCTCCACTATCAAGATACCAGACACAACCCATCATCGATGACACCGTGCATGCGATGAGGGTAAAGTCCATTTCAAACTGAGAGGCTAATTCCTCACCTTCCGATCCTTTTGAGGATCCCTTCTTGGACTTCTTCGATTGGCAATTAGTCACATAATTTCCCATCTCGTGACAATTAAAGTATATCACTTTAGACTTGTCAACCTTCTTCCCTCCATGAGAATAATTCAATTTGGAATGGGAAGTCTTCCCCTTCCCTTTCCTTGCCTTACTTGCTAAGGCTAGATTTTCTTCATCATCATTCTTGGATGAAGAACCATCTCGTGTGCTCCTCATGATCTCCTCCTGCATGAGATCTGACCACAGTCGTTCCCAATCTGGTAGTTTCTCCCTTCCATTCACAGAGTCCTGGTAGCTATTCCAACTCTTTGGAAGGCCAAGGAGAGTGAGGCTCACCATATCATCATCGGAAGTAGTTATTCCCACACTGCTAAGCTCATCTCTGCAGGTGGTGAGCTTGTTGAGATATGTGGAAATAGTATCGCCCTTCTCCATCTTGATCCTTCGAAGCTTATCCTTGAGCACCAATTTCCTTTGGTCGCTACTAGAGGTCCTTCAATGTCTTCCACATTGAAAATGGAGTATCCTTCCCATGGAGACTCGAGACAATATGGTATCAAACTTCCTTAAGGATGATCCATCTCGCCTTCGCCACACACTTCTTCCATTCAAACAACTCTTGTACATTAGTTGAAGTTGGCTTTTGAATTTCTTGATCAATGAATTCCTTCAAGCCGTTGTCTTCTAATACATCCTCCATGCGATCTTTCCATGCTATGTAATTCGAGCTACCATCCAAGGCATACTCGAGTCTCAAGCCATTGAATGCCATTGGCCAACATTGAAGTATGATAAGAATTCGATTTTACACCTACAACCCTGAACTTCAAACTTCGAATTCTCTTCTCATTATACCGTTCACAACTCTGATAACCTTTGCTCCGATACCATGTAGAAATTCTTACTGTAGATTAACTTGATAATGCAATATAACTAAAGAAAAATACTTGAATCTACTTCTACAATCAATTAGTGGAAGCTTAAAAGATTTGAGCAAGATCAAGCGGAACACATATAACCAGAGAAGAATCAAAGCACATGAAACACAAAAGAATACTCAGGGGAAAGCCTTATTTAAAAACCCCACTATCTGTATTAACATTACAAGTTGGAAATATCTCAAAATTATGCAAAGGCCTTCTCCTCTGTGCTCCTGATCCCCTATTTCCTTGCGCTGTTTCTCCTGGGTGGTCCTATTGTTACCAAGTGTAACACTGATCACTCACATTGATCTCACACCCTGTAAAACTGCGCAATCCTCACGGAATGAATTCCTTCTGCATGCATGAGTTTTTCTTATAGGAAAACACATGCAACTGATAGTACACTGTCCCTATCTTTAATCTCAACTGGGTCTTTCTCAGAATAGACATGCATGAGTTACTGATGAGAGAATCTTTAGTTATCTAGTGTACACTAATTGGATGCATGCATGCACTAACTGACTGAACTCACAATTAGTTTCTCAAACAGTTTGGAACTAATTTAATTGGACTTAACTCAGTAAACTGTGCTAACTAATTACAACTCAATTACAACTCAACCTTATCTCCTTAATTAAGGGATAATCTCCTTAATTTAAGGGATAACTATTGCATGACTTCACAAAGACTTCTAACTTGAATTTCTCCAACTAATTAACTCAAGATGAATTAATTAATTATTTTTCAAGCAGCTGGTGAGACTAAATTCGAATTTTAATTCACAATTTTAATTCAAGGACAAATTAAAATTGGAATATTCTTGTTGCCACATTTCAATAATCTTGCCCATCGTACTTGTATGCCAATCACATCTTAGGCTTCCCAAATCGTGTGGGCATCATTTTCCTACATTTGCGCCAATCATCAAAGCTCCCTTTGTGCGTACCCCACCACCTCGTAGGTGTAGCGTGTAGTACCCGATCCAAGGCCTGGAAACATTGCTTTTTTGGCACCTCCTTTTCAAATTTATCCAAAAGGTATCTACCTCATTTAACCCATCATAAGTAGGCAGATCTCTTACTTATATCGATACGCAGCGCAATGACCTTGTCATCATATTACAATTAAGCGTGGTTACCTCGTGTAACCAGTACTGCCAGCGCTCTATCTCCTCATCAGAATTCGAAGTACAGGAGCTTTCGCACTCCCATGAAATCCGCCCATCCGCGGTGGGATTTACCTAGTATTGCTCTTGTGCTATTGTCTTGTAGATGCAGTCCAAGTCATCATCGCTTTCATAGTCGCGCACCAGCTCTGTATAGCGTGATCCTTCAGCAGGGTCCAGGGGTATAATTGCGCGTAGTGATTTCTTCTTGAAAATCATCTTGTGCTTCTTTAGATTAATCACCCCGTTCATGTTAGTGGGCCAATCAATTCCTAAGAGAGCGGGGTAGGGGTTGCTGTCATCAACAATCTCTATCACTTCAAAGTCTGCTAATGCACTTGCTCCTTCAATGTGCACAGTTATTCCCTGCAATCGCCCCGTGGGTATTATCTTCTGCTGGTTTTCCATTCACAGCTGAATAGGAGACCACTGCAGCGTTGAAGCGAACAAAGTTCCTTCTACAAATTAATTACTCTAGAAGACTTGGAATATAAAATTATCCATTGAGGATATACATATTATATTAAATATGAATAAGAATGAGAATGATTTACAAATGAGAATGAGAGGCTTGCTTATATATTAGGCAAGTGTCTCTTCATGAAGAGTCATGTCTCAATTAGACATGCCTCTTCAACCTCATTACTACTTAACTAATAATTATTTATGCTTATTACCATTTATATTATTTTACATTATTTATATATATTTTATTTGTTACAAGCGTAGGTCTCCCCATTTGCTTCCATGTCTGCTTCGGCAGAACATTCGCATCCGACCCTAAATCTAGAATTACTTGGTCCATTTCATATTCTCCAATCTGCACGGTTAACCTCATTTCTCTCCTCGTCCTTGTCTTATGCTTTCCAATCTTCCAGACTATACGCGGTTCTCCTGGTGCGGTCCCAACGCATCTGTTAATGAGTTCCTGTAATCCTTTTACAGCGTTATTATCGTGCAGTAACTTCATACATGTTTCCAGGAACGTCATGAGCATAGATGGGTGCATCTCCGGTTTCGGTCTATCTTTGCTTCCTGAAGTGGAGGCATCAACGAAGCTCTTCTTAGCTTTCATGAAGGTTTCCTGAGCGCACTCCAAATCAAACTCCACTTCTTTCACCGAAGCTTTGCAAACCCATGTACCATCTTCTGGCTATTTGCCTTTGTCATCTCCCGTGACGATTCCACTTCGGAGCACAATGTTCACATTCGGATCTTCCTCACACGGCTCAGACCTCATCATTTGCAGGTTCTAAGTCAGGGGAGGTGGTAGTGCTCCTTTGTCATGAATCCTAGCTATCAGCGTAGGAAAATCTTTTGTCTCATGATCAAACAAGGTGCAGTACAAACATGACGGTCACGTCGGATTTGTGCAATCGCGGGCATAATGTCCTGGCCCTCTGCAATTGTAGCATATCAGCTATCCGTGACCTCTTCCAGGTTCTCCTCTACCTCGGCCTCGTTTGCACCCCTGAAATCCGGTTCGCGCCATTCCTGCATTTTGGTCTAGGGCCCGTGTTTCGGCCTGAACTCTGTAGGTGGGAGTTCTATCCATGATCAGCTCATAGCTTCTACAAGTGCACTCATCGTGCCCCACTGACCTACAAAAGTTACAGAACAACTGTTGTGAATTCTGTGTGTACTTCTGTTACAAATGGCAATTGTCCGTAAAATGTTTCCCAGCTATTTGACAAATCCCGCACCACAAAGCAGGCACCGCGCTAGGTCCTGCTTGTGCTTCCAGCCTTAAAGGCATCGACCCTCCTCCCATGAGGTAATTTGCGAACACCAGGCAATGGTCCTTATCATGACCTTGACCCTTACATTTTACGCACCACACCTCTTCGCGCACTTCTGGTTGAGCTGTCCTGTCCTATTTCAGACTCTTCATCTCAAGGCATAAATTCTTTTGCTGCGCGTGGATCTGTTGAACTCCTAAGTTAGGATCCTACATTGGGGTCTCATGTAGCCTCATCATGATCCCTAAGGCCTCTGCCTGAGTTGTGAACTTCTGCTATGATAACGCACTCCTTAAATGTGGCGTTAGCAAAGCTACAAACCATTCGCGATGCTATCCACCTGTTAGATTCATATTAGCTTCGCGAATCGTACACTTTAGCCTCTGATCCAACTCCCAAGGAGTCTCAGCTGGTAGCATTGTGATCTCTTTGAATCCAATGATCGATGGTTCTTCAGACTTCGGCCTCTTGAATTGCTTATTTAGCATAATTTGGATATCCGTGATTCCCGCATTTGGATTATCATTAGAGTGCTTAATATACTAGGTCAGCGCGCGATCCTGTAGGGCGCTAACCCCTGTCACTTTCTTTATATTGTCATCTGTAACTCCCTGCGCTTCCCATACGACTCTTACAACAAACTAAAATTGGTCTGGATCCTCATTTCCTAATCCCTTGAACACATACAACTTTATTGTGCTTGCCATATTGAATCGCAGTGGTGGTGGATGTGGTACGGGTGAAGATGGAAGTGATGGCGGCGAAGTTGGTGGCGTTCTGGGTGGGGATGGTATTCACGGAATTCTTTGCCTTATCAAATGAATCGCACTTCGCGGAGAGACCTTTGTAAGCTCTTCCTCGTCCCCTCGTGGAGGTGAAATCAAGGGGATATTTTCCGGTCCCTTACTTCCTTCAATCCTGTAAGATTTTCCACTTCGCGTAGCTCTGAACATCAAGGTAATTGCATAACCCTCTTTTCGCACAATAACATTTTAATCCAAGTATTCAGAGATTTTACGTACTTACCTCGCAGTCCTTTGAGAAAGCGTCGCTCTGCCTCGCTGTAGCTGATTGAGGTGTCGGCCGCGAACTCAGTAATGAATCCTCCTATAATCCGATCGAGCCAATGATCAACGATGCGCTCGATCTTATCCTCCTATGCTTTCAATCTTCACACTAATTATGGGGTCCACACAATAGGACCGTCAAGCTTCCACCTTCCTTGGCTATCTGCTAACTTTGCAATCCACTCGTACAGCTCAATAGTGAAAAACGCGAAGAATATTCCATGGATCTCCGTTTACAGGTAGCAGTCTAACCACTCTTCTTTTGACAGTCGCGGATTCTTGTTCTTCTGCACTGTGAACTTGTGAATTCTTCTCTCCAACTAGCCTTCAATTTGCTTCTTAGTTCGATTCCAATGATATGACATCAGACATCTCTATGCAGATTTTGGTCCCAACAACGGAACCATTTGTTGGCTTGATGGGGCATGACCCAAGTTCAGAGTTATTTAGCCAAACAAATCCCTACATTACTGGCCCTTTCGACATCAGCCCGCGGAGTACGGACTGAAGTCTCACTCGAAGCAGTATGGGAGGATGTTGGAACCAAGTTTTCGCACCCTTGAGATGTATAAGGTGTCGGTTTAGTCCAACTGTGTCTACCTTCACATAGGTAACTTCGCACACTGTGCTAACCTGCGAGATCTTCGCGATCTGTTATAATCGTCTTCGCGCAGTCCTAACCAGGGACTGAGATGCTTTCGCGTTACTATGGCACCGATCTACGCTATTTCCCCAAACTATACTGCGGATCTTACTTATCTTCTTAAAGATCTTAGTTAACTTCACGTAAACAGATACTTTATCTCACATTCACTTAATGAACACAGTCACATATGTTCGTGCATTATATAAATAGTAGAAATGCAATTCATACCCAATACATTCAATGCAAAAAACAGGAAATAAATACACAAGAATGATATAAAAACTTCTCTTTATTAATGCTTCCAACTGTTATAGACTCGACTTGCCCTTCGCACTCAGCTGCAGGGGTCCACGCATTCAACTGCAAACTTCTAGGCCTCTGCGCACTCAGCTGCAGAGCTTTCTCCTGCTCTACGACCCAAAACTAGACTTTACACTTTAGCTATGACTCAATTCTTCATCCTTAGACTTGTGTGTTAATTACTTAGAGCCTCGCTATACAATCCCATGGTCTGCGGACCATGGGTAGATGTCTACAACCGACATTACAATAGAAAATTGAGGGCAGACAACCCTATGACTCATTTACAAGCTACGCGCTCCGCGCCCACAAAATGCGGAGTCTTTACATCGGAGTTACAATTTGTGACCAAAATCTGGGCTCTAAGCCCCAAAAATTTCCTTGGGGGATCTCGCGCCCAACACACTGCATCTCTATATTATTGGTTATATTTGTACTTAGTTGTGTTCCTGTTTAAGTTCGGATTCGGATCAAAACCATCCAAGGAAAGTGTGGATCTACCTAGTGTAAGTGTGGGAAACAAGCAAATCTAAGTGATGATGTGTGTTTGAGTGTAGATATGACTAAGTCTAGATGATTCAATGTAAATCAAGTGCTGAAACTTAACAAATGGAAGGAAAAATAAATGTGTGAGGAGAGTCGCCATAATGACGATCGCCGATGTGCAAAAACAAGAAAATCAATGTGACACTTATGAAAGGAAAAATGAAAAATTGAAACAACACTTCTACAAGTTAATACAAGTTAAAACTCCAACAACAATGAAGAGAAACAAGCAAAACATCACTCGTAGAAGCGAAACGATAAAAAGTGACAGAAAAAGTGACAAAAGATGACAAAAGTAAAACTCACCCGGAAAAGCGATGACAACTCCATCGAAGGTTCCTTGATCTCCTAGAGAAATCTAGAGCTCTAAGATCAAATTTACAAATGAGATCTAGAGGCTTCTATTAAATATATTTGAGTGAGTCAGGGTATATGACGTGCATGCCTAAAATCAAGGAAAAAAATGACACTTGGCAGAAACTTCTAAAATAGGGCTAGTGCCACCTTCGGGAAACTAATAATGAATTCCTATTTTTTTTTCTTTCTTTTTTCGGGAAACTTTCCATGCACACTGCAGGGAAAGATTGTGCAATTCTGGGGGACAGGGCAACTTTCTGTCTTGACGCACTGCGCAGTTTTTGAGCTCAGTGATGGATTGCGTAATTTCTGGGCTCAGTGTTGGGATGCCTTCCATGCCTGCGCAATTTATGAGATCAAGGTAGAACTACCAGTATGTATTGCACAATTCCACTCATAAAGGTTGGCTTGCCCTCATGGATTGTGTAGTTTATGGAGGGAAGCCCATAACTATTGTAAGGACAAGTCAAGAAGTTATCTTGTGACTTAGAAAGATCAACTAAGTGTAAAAACAAGCAAACAAAAGCACAGATGAAAGGGATAAGTCTCAATCAAAACATGAATACTTGACGACAGTAAAGGGTTAGCTCATGTCAACAGGAAGATGTTGGAAAATTAGAATGGCAGTAAAGATTTTCTTGATCTTGATAATTACTTGTGATGTTTCTTATTATTACGATTATTTATATCTTCTTTCTTTGGTTCATCAAGCAATTACCAAAAGAAACAACACATAAAACAATGAACACAAGATGTAAGCACATGCCAGGGAAAAGACCCCATTGCGGGGAAAACCCAGTCAAAGTAATTATTCCTTTCAATAGTATTCGTTGATACTCTTCACCCTAGACCTTGACCAAACCTTCCCTCCACACCAAGTCAGCCTCCAGAAGATTGACCTCTTCCTAGCAGCTTCGACTATGCAGCAACTTGCAGCAGCTAATAGCTTCTGGAAACAGTCCAACTTGGAAGATTTCAATCTCCCAATCCAGAGCACGAAACAGAGAGAGACCACCACAAAAATTTCGATTTTCCTTGACTCCTTACACTCACCCAAACTCACATTCACTTCAGCTTCTCAAAAACAGACTCTCCCAACTACCCACTTCGCACTTCTTCCCAACAATAAGATTTTCGTACTTCTGCCCAATAGAGAGAATTTGAACTTGATTAGAAGTGATGCTCCAAATGAATTTGATGTCCTTCCTTTTATAGGCTTCTTGTGGGGTCTAATAAGGTCTTAGGCTGACTTGATCTTCTCTTAGGCCGACATGGTGTGAAGGTTACATAATTCATATTTGACTCAATACTTAACCTTTTTATAGTATTCAAAAGGCTAAGAAGGGTCTCTATAAATGTACAATAATTCTATAGACTTAGAATAATTCCTAGAAGTCCTCAATGGGGATTTTGGCCTAAAACATTGTGACCCAAGCATGAAATCCATGCTTTAATAAGTCACAATAATAATAATAAAAATTATTTTCTTTATTCCTTTGACAAGTACATTACATAATGACTCAAGTACATTATTTGAGACCGAACATAGTTACTTTTTACAACACTCCCTCTTAACTAGGGAGGTATTCATAATGTACATATACAATGGAAGATCTCAAACTATATGTACCATGAAGAACTTTAGGAACCACAATGACATGGACTAGATTCCCGACTAGGGCAATTTATCCAACCAGTCACTCAACAATTAGGCATCGCAATGCCATGGATTATATTCCTGACTAATGAAATCTATCCCGGTGGGACTAAGATGGACTCAAACTTTTAGCCCCTCTAGGTACCATCAAGCTTAGTTGCTAACCATTAACCAAAAATCCAAGTGTGTGTCAAAGCTCAATGACCAATGACACCTTTCCAACTTCAGGACCCAAACATTAGCATTAAGTTCCAACCAAATGTCTACTCAGGCAATGCTCCACTCACAAAGCCTCAACACTCCTTGATCTAGCAGATCAAGAGTGTTCAATCTCTCCTAATCAAACTGATTGGTAATCAAGATGCTATCAAATCCTTCGAGAGATTCACCTGTACAAACACAACCCCAATCAATAATATAATTTCACATGTACACAATCAAAAGCCTCTAGGGTCTTCCAAGCAACAGAGGTTGCTACTCAAATTTCCACAGTAGGATTCTCAACCGAATCTTTAACAAAATATTCCTTAATCATACATTTTCTTCCTACTTTATATGCAACAACATATTCTTCAATCAGATCCTGTTTTCCTTCTTTCAACAACACTTCAAAAAGCATTCTCCAAATTCCTTTTCTTGTTCATGGCCTTCACTTAGACTTACGACTATTAGTCCTGGTCTAGTGCATGACACATGAAGTAGAGAACCATATCTCCCTCTCAACTAGGAAGCACCTCTTTATTTGAACTCCCTCTTAATCTTAGGGAGCTCTCTTCTATTCATGCTTCCTCTGGGAGATCAATTTCTTCTTTTCAACATCAAAGAATATTTCGTGGCTTCCAACCATTTCATTAGATTTATCATCATCCTAATCATTATTATCACATCAATGAGCATCTTCACCAAGTTGAAGATTGTGTACCTGCACAACTTCAATAGCAAGTACAACCAAATCTATAGAAGCATGGTGTTAGCCATATCAGAATCACAAAAGCATTTCATCATTATACATAGCATATACCCAAACTTAGTTACAAACAAGAGACATATACTCTTCAACATATTTCTAGGGACTTCGTTATACACCCTAGACTACTTCATAACAATACTCATTCCATCTAAGGTTTCAATGTTACTTCCAAAGGTATGACATACCTTACTACAACATATACTAAACCCTAGAAACAATTCAAATTATATATCTACAAAGCATCTAACGTTATTTCAAAATACACATGTTAGACTTCTCACTAGGGATTCATACAAATCCTAGATTTCACACAAAATAATCAATCAAAGTCAATCACAACTTAGTCATTAATCTGACTAGCTTCCACTAGGGCTAGTTCCAACTCCTAGATTTTCAATCAACCATCAAACAGTCACTAACATTACCAACCATCACTAGGGTTATTTTCAAACCCTATATTTCCGATCAATTATAAATCTCAACCAAAGAATCAGAATCTTAACAATATCTCAAATTATCACATAGTCAAATTTCATTAGAGATTTCTACTTCAACTAAGGTTCAAATCCAAAACCCTAGAATTTATACAAATCTCAAATCCTTAGATTCCAGAGATTATACTTTGACTAAGGTTTAATTCCAAAAGCTTAGAATTCCATTTCCACAATCTCAACAATCATTACATGCATAGATCTCAGATTGTTTCATTTCATAGTAGACAATGTCATTACTAGGATTTAACTTGAAAACCCTAGATTTTCATTTTCAACAATCACCTAATAGATTTTAGATTGTTATATCATGCATACTAGATAATTAACCTCACTAGGGTTTAGCTACAACACCATAGATTTCCAGATATCATCATCTTAGGATCTTAGACAAGGTCTTCCATTAAATCTTAAGACTCGTGACCATCAATGACCAGGTCAACACACATATCTAGGAATTCATAACCATACATATCATATGTCCAACAATATTAATACATCTGACCTAGACCAACCTAGGATTTCAACCAAAAGGACATATCTCTATATGCCTAGATTTCATCACCATTCAAATACATTTCATATCATGAGATAGTCAAACCCAACTTCACAAATATCAATAAGAGTTAGACACACAACCATCTTGACTTTATGAGAAAAAGTACACATATACCAAGGAAATCATTTTTAAGACAGTATAAGGGCCTTGCTCACACATTCCACCAAGCCCTCATGAGCTAGGGTTACAATGTAGAACACAACAAACCCTACATTACCAAAACCTCAAAGGTTTCAGGATTTTAGGCCTTATCATTCCATCCTAACAAGTTAGGATTTCTTGATCATACCAAAATCCCAAACATGACATCATGAATAAAAACTTCAACTAACATTTCACAATATCCCTAATCAGCTTTTAGGATTTTAGACATTCACAATAGCATACCCTTCGGTTAGGGTTTTTCCAGAACCTATCTAGGGTTCTACATAGTTAATCAAGAATATGAATGGGGTGGGTAGATTTATCAAGAGATGAATCACCCAAACAAGAATCACTAAGATTAAATATAGCTAGTCATAACAGATTCAGTAATAAATCATCAAATGAATAATCCTTTCAATTAATGTATTCAAAGCATACCTTTGTTTCTTGGCTAACCTTGCCTTGAGAGATCCTCCTTCCTGTAGATGTTTTCCTTGTCTTGAGAGATCCTCCTTCTTCCAGATGTTTTCCTAATCAATACAATAGAGGGAGAAAGGTGATTAGTATTCAATATAATCAAAACTAAATGAATACATGAACCCTAAACTGAAAATACATGAGATACTTATCTTTGGGAATAGTTGGGAGCTCCCTCCAAATCTTGAGGGAAATCTACAAACTTCCAACTGTTGAGACCTGCAGCAAATGCACCCCAACGAGGTGGCAATCCTAATAGAGAAGTGATCACCAGTTCTTTGTCCGGAAAAATCTCATCGATGGCCATGAGATCATACCTGAGTCTAGATATCTTCACAAAGAAGGTTTCCACAATATCTTCTTTAGTCATGTTCGTAGTCCTCAGCTCATTCTTCAAACTTTCTACTTGACCAAGGTTCTTAATAGTGAACAACTTCGACAAGGATTCATACATTTCCTTGGCATGATCGATGTTAGCTATGAATGGGACAAGAATTTATTTTATCCCTTCTACCGTTAGAGTCATAACCACCCATTCTAAATCCCTGAATTTCGCTTTGTTGACATCATTGCCATGTTCTGTAGGTTTACTTACATTTCCTTTTATCAAGTCCAGTACCTTGTTCTTCTCGAGGATTAGGTCAATCCTATTCTTCTAGGATCTGAATTTGGATGCTCTTTCAAGTCTGTTCTCACCCTTGATTGAGTTAGACATCTTCCTTGAATGTAATAGTCTCCTTCCTTGAGATAGTTCCTATGAATGGATCTGTCTTTTTCTTTTTTCTTCACCAAAGATCTGATACCATGTTGGAAAATTAGAATGGCAGTAAATATTTTCTTAATCTTGGTAATTAATTTTGATGTTTCTTATAATTATGATTATTAATATCTTCTTTCTTTAATTCATCAAGAAAATACCAAAAACAACAGCACATAAAACAATGAACATAAGATGTAGGCACATACCAGGGCAAAACCCTCCTCGAGGGGAAAACCTAGTCAAATTAATTCTTCCTTTCAATAGTATTATTTGAGACTCTTCAGCCTAGACCTTGACTAGACCTTCCCTCCACACTAAGTCAACCTCTCGAATATTCACCTCTTCTCAACAACTTCGACTATGCAACAACTTGCTGCAGCAAACAACTTTCGGCAGTAGTCCAACTTGGAAGACTTTGATCTCCCAATCCAGAGAACGAAATAGAGAGAGACCACCACCAAAATTTTGATTTTCCTTGACTCCTTACACTCACGCAAACTCGCATTCACTTCAGATTCCCGACAATAGGCTCTCCCAACTACCCACTTCACACTTCTTCCCAGCAACAAGATTTTCGCACTTCTGCCCAATAGAGAGAATTCGAACTTGATTAGAAGTGATGCTCCAAATGAATTCAATGTCCTTCCTTTTATAGGCTTCTTGTGGGGTTGAATAGGGTCTTAGACCGACTTGATCTTCTCTTAGGATAACATGGTGTGGAGGTTACATAATTCATATTTGGCTCAATACTTAACCTTTTTACAAGATTCAAAAGCCCAAGAAGGGTCTCTTTAAATGTACAATAATTCTATAGACTTAGAATAAATCCTAGAAGTCCTTAATGGGGACTTTGACCTAAAACATGGTGACCCAAGCATGAAACTCATGCTTTAATAAGTCATAATAATAATAATAATAATTATTTTCTTGATCTGAAAATGGGGCACTAAAGGCTTCTTGTCAAGTACAAGAACCTCTCCCACTTCCAAAGCTTCTATATTCCCAAGACCTAGTGATTAACCAATTGCGGAATTAATAATGCTTGAAAGTAGGTGTATGCTGGTGTTTGTTTTTAAACTGTTTATGTATTTTAAGTTTATTTTCTTGAACTGATATAAAACATATAACATCAAATAAAGCAGCAAATACAATGCAACAACAAACAATCACACATAACAACAATATAATATGGAACTCTTGGGCTACGTCTCCTTGAGCTCTAGTCAACTCGACTAGGCTCTCTGGGATTATGGCATCAATTCTTTTACAAGCTCCACACTCAACTCCATTGGTTTACACATAACACAATGGGCTTAGAATACCATCTTATCCCACTGGCTGTCCATACTTCTACAGACAGATCTAGGCTTCTTTGGACTAGATTCGTTCAATCAGCTCTATGAGCGATCTTGCTCTAGCTTGCACCAACTCCCTCAGAATTCTCTCACTATCTCTAGAATTCCTTCTTCTATCTTCAGCACACTTTGGACACCAGCAATAGCTGGACCATCTGATCTCTTTGCTTTTCTACAGCTTCACTATGGCATCTGAGCATTCACTGGGCCTTCCAATGGATTCCCAAGCATCCTTACTCTGCCCACGCATTCATTGAAGCATCTCTGGGCTTCTGGAGCTTCTCTGAGCTCTCTCTGTGTTATCTCTCGGCCTCTGCACATCGCAGCAATCTTCAGTAGCCTCCTCAGCGACCCTTGGTCAATGGTGGTCTCTGTGTATTTGTAACCCATCGGTTGCAGTCCTCCATCATGGAAAAACCACGCATTTCCATAAAAGAATCAGTTTTCCATTGCAATGAATCGACGGGCACAGGAAACCCAATCGTTCAACCTCCCTCTTGCAACAATAGCCAAATAATGCAATACACAGGAAAACTATCGAAAATACATGATTGGAGTGTTTTAACCGGATCTCAAAATGCATTCAATCGCAACTATATCCCTCTCGGGTCCTTCCTGTCATCGCAAATCGCGATCGCACAGGTGGGAGGTAAAAAAACCAAATACAAAGGAATGCATATAAAATCTGAAAACCCGGACTTTAAAGATTATAGAATTGGCCCTATAAACCTATCAGGTCCGTCAAAATATCGCTTATCACTATCGCTTAGGCGGGAAGTCTAAAAACCTCAATACACAGGAATACACAGAAATCCCGAATTCCCAGATTTCAAAATCTATGAAATCGGGTCTATAATCCCTTTTGGGTCCGCCTTTGGCCGCCATATTGCATCGCATCGTCGCATGGACAAATGGCCAAAAATCCATTTACACGGAAAATATATTGAAAATCCGAATTTTTGGATTTCAAATTATATGCAATTGCGTCCCTAAAAACCTTTCAGGTTCGCGCTCTTCATCGCATATCGCAAGTCGCTTTGCCCAAGAGCCACGGTCTATCTCCCATGCATTTCTGTGATGTGATCAACATCGCCGATTGCTTTATCAAAAGTCGCTTGTCGCATGTAAAAACGACCCTTTGTATTTGTTGTGATCCTGATTGTTGATCGCCGATCGCTTCGACATATTGCAGTCTCATTGCCCAACAGCCCGGGGTTTGGACAATGTCCAATGCATTGTTTCGACGCGATATATATATATATATATATAGATATATCGTCGATTCGCCGATCCGACTCATCGCATATCGCAATCGGCTTTGCCTGGGGTCCCGATATCGCACGAAGGCCTACCTCCGATGCGATATGTCAAAGGTCGCAATTGGGGTTCCTTCCGCCTTTGGCATAAGTCATTTCCTTTGGCATTCTACGATGCGATTTTCCTTTATAAAGCCTTTTATGCAATTTTTAGGAGAAATGCCTCCTTTTTCAAAGGACAAAGGCAATCTTCTTTCTGCGATAACTTCTGCATCCGAAGTCCATTTTCACCCATTCAAATTGCGTTAGATTTAGAATGAAAATATCTATGCAATGGGACTATTTCCAGGAGCATTATTGGACTTTCATTTTCCTCTATGGGGAACACTTAGACTTAGAAGCCTATCCAAGATCCATTTTGGATCACGCCTTCCTACTAAAGAAATTTTGGTCTCCAAAAGACTGATATACTGATCTGAACAGTAAATGAGAGTAACAACACCCTCTTCTTTCAGCCTCCATACAATTGCCTTGCATAGTGCCTCTGAACCAAAGCCTTTGACCACTCTCCTTCCTGGATGTGCTGGTCCTCCTGGGAAGAACTGCCTTCCTCCTTGCCTTCCTACAGAACTCCTGTTGAGATGGTCACAGAAGGTAGTTTGAATTTTTCTGCCTTGATCATCGATCCAAGGTGGCACAACAAATGTGAAGTACATTTGCTCCACAAAATTTTCATTTGTACATGTTTGAAAAGTTGTCAATCAACAACAACTGTTAACAACAATAGAAATACAGACAACGACTGGATGGCCTAAACTCCTGCTTCAACAAAAGAAACATATTTCACATCTTGTGAACACCTCCATGTCTTACATCTGCATACAAATGATGGACTAGATAACAAGCCCACAAAACATGCCTTTAAAACAAATGACCCTTCAAGTCAAGCATGTAGAGAAAAAGACCATCATGACTCTTTTCAAAAGACGAAACACTTCATCATTATCTCCATCTTGGAGACCAAGTTAACTTCTCCCAAGTCAACATTACATGCATGTTTACAACAAAGCAATCAACCCTTCAAGTTAATTACACATACATGTTCAAATACAAGGAAATCATCAACATCTTTGTGTTCATGCACATCATGCTCATGCATGCATTTCATCCTTCAACTTTCGCTTAAGCACATTGTACTTTCGAAGCTGAAATGAATATAATGTTGTAGTAATAAAGTGAGTCTCCTACTCAACTTCTCCATTCACCTTCTTGGTAAAATCCTGCAACTTGCATTCCATTAACAAATAAATGCAAATAAATGCATTATATCAAATAGACATGCAACCTTAATTGGATAAGAACTCTAGCTATTTCTTACCAATCCATTTCAAAGGTGCTACCTTTGTCTGCACATCAACATCAACATGTGAATCATCCTGAAACACATAAATCATGGAATCTTCCTTTCCATTCCCGCCATTCTCTCTTTCCACCTTCTTCAACTTTTGTGAAAGCATTGTTGGATTCAGAGTCCAACATTTTGCAGCAACATGTCCTTGCTTATGGAAGTAAGTGCAACACATGTGCATCCTCTTGATAGCATGATTTTCCTTGTCCAATGGACCTTTGGCTTCTTGCTTCTTTTCCTTCAAAAGTTTCCTGTATGTGGCCATTCTCTTCCAACATCTAGAAACATGATGGTTATCCAAACCACAAAAGGAACATGCAATTCTTTTCCCATATCGATGTGGATATTTATCACGCTTTGCAAAATCAAAAGGAAGATGATTAGAACCAGATTTATACCGTTCTCTTTCACCTTTATTGCCTTCATGAGGAGGTGAATCAAATGAAGAAGTGTCTCCCTTTAGAACACCATCAATCTCTTCAAGGCTGTTAGAGTTTCCACAACTCTTTGGTTCAAGTGTGTGATTTTGAACACCTGCATCCTGCAAATGATGCTTCAAGCTATTGTATTCCTCCTGAATACAATCTCCACACTTTTGAGGTAGAAGACCTGCAATGCAACTCCTTCTTGGAGCTGTTTCAATGGTCTTCATGGAAACTTTGGAACTTTCTCCATAAGATTGTCCATAGCCAAGACCCAAATACTTAGGCCTCTCCTCAACTATTATTGGCTCAACAATACCTTGTGCATGCTTACCCAAGCCTTTTCCTTCATAGCCCATCTTGGACATTAATAGCTTGGAACCTATGCCTCTAGTATGCTTTTCAAAGGAACCAATATAAGCATTCTTAGAAGAATTTGAAGACAAACTATAATGGTTTACCTCTTCTTCAAGCTGATACTTGACCAAGGCTTATTTGGCAACAAGGAGCCATGTCTCCAACTCATGCATCCTTTTCAAGTTCATATTTGCAATATGAAGTTTCCTCTCCATTTCCTGCAATTTGTCGGAAAGCAACTGCTTCTCTTCCTTCATGGAATTCAACTGCTCTCTAAGTATGTTGCTCTTCCTTCCATCCTCATACATTTCTCTCACCTTGTCCATCATGATGAACAAGTCTTGCTTCATATCTGCATCAAAGAATCTTGTGATGAAGGACGAATTTGAGGACTCACTTGTAGAAGTTGTCATTATCAAAATGTACAAAAGAACTTCAAACAAGATTAACAAAGAGCTTATCTAAGCAACCTTTTGCAACAAACCTCTTGTGCTTTAAGGATTGCCTTGAGGTCCTTTGGGATAGAAGAATGCCTTCAACCCTTCTTCCTTCTTGTCCTTCCTGGACTGAGCTATCAATATCTTTCCCTTCACCTATGAAAACTCAAGCAATAGTCAGTCTGCAAATAATCATACAATCAATAAGACAATCAATCCTTGACTGCCCAAACACCTTTCAGACAAGCAACCTTTGCTCTGCCAATCAAGCATTCTGATCTGATACCACTTTCTCTGGTATAACCAGCTTTGATATTACCTTCTTGAAGGCGGGGTTAACCATTCTTAGGCTCCGATACCACCTGATCTGAAAATGGGGCACTAAAGGCTTCTTATCAAGCTTACAAGAACCTCTCCCACTTCCAAAGCTTCTATATTCCCAAGACCTAGTGATTAACCAATTGCGGAATTAATAATGCTTGAAAGTAGGTGTATGCTGGTGTTTGTTTTTAAACTGTTTATGTGTTTTAAGTTTATTTGCTTGAACTGATATGAAACATATAATAGCAAATAAAGTAGCAGATACAATGCAGCAACAAGCAATCACACATAACAACAATATAATATGGAGTTCACCCAAAACTCTTGAGCTACGTCTCCTTGAGCTCTAGTTAACTCGACTAGGCTCTCGGGGATTATGGCATCAATTCTTTTACAAGCTCCACACTCAACTCCATTGGTTTACACATAACACAATGGGCTTAGAATACCATCTTATCCCACTGGCTATCCATACTTCTGCAGACAGATCTAGGCTTCTCTGGACTAGATTCCTTCAATCAGCGCTCTGAGTGATCTTGCTCTAGCTTGCACCAACTCCCTCAGAATTCTCTCACTGTCTCTGGAATGCCTTCTTCTATCTTCAGCACACTTTGGACACCAGCAACAACTGGATCATTTGATCTCTTTGCTGTTCTGCAGCTTCCTACAACATCTGAGCATTCACTGGGCCTTCTAGTGGATTCCCCAGCATACTTACTCTGCCCACGCATTCACTGAAGCATCTCTGGGCTTCTAGAGCTTCTTTGAGCTCTCTCAGTGTTATCCCTCGGCCTCTGTGCATCGAAACAATCTTCAGCAACTTCCTCAGTGACCCTTGGTCAATGGTGCTCTCTGCGTATTTGTAACCTGGTTACAGTCCTCCATCATGGAAAAACCACATGTTTCCATAAAAGAATCAGTTTCCCATTGCAATGAATCAGCAGGCATAGGAAACCCAATCGTTCGGCCTCCCTCCTGTAGCAATAGCCAAATAATGCAATGCACAGGAAAACTATCGAAAATACATGATTGGAATGTTTTAACCGGATCTCAAAATGCATTCAATTGCAACTATATCCCTCTCGGGTCCATCCTGTCATCGCAAATCATGCTCGCACATGCAGGAGGTAAAAAATACCAAATACAAAGGAATGCATATAAAATCTGAAAACCCGGACTTTAAATATTATAGAATCGGCCCTATAAACCTATCGGGTCCGTCCAAATATCGCTTATCGCTATCGCTTAGGCGGGAGGTCTAAAAACCTCAATACACGGGAATACACAAAAATCCCAAATTCTCGGATTTCAAAATCTATGAAATCAGGTCTATAATCCCTTTTGGGTCCGCCTTTGGCTGCCATATCACATCGCATCGTTGCATGGCCATGGCCAAAAATCCATTTACATGGGAAATATATTGAAAATCCGAATTTCCGAATTTCAAATTATATGCAATCGCGTCCCTAAAACCTTTTGGGTCCGCGCTCTTCATTGCATATTGCAAGTCGCTTTGCCCAAGAGCCATGATCTATCTCCCATGCATTTCTGCGATGCGATCAACATCGCCGATCGCTTTATCGCAAGTCGCTTGTCACATGTAAAAACGACCCTTTGTATTTGTTGTGATCCTGATCACCGATCGCATCGGCATATTGCAGTTGCATTTCCCAACAGCCCGGGGTCTGGACAACGTCTAATGCATTGTTCCAATGCGATATATATATATATATATATATATATATATATATATATATATATATATATATATATATGTATGTATGTATGTATGTATCGCCGATTCGCCGATCCGATTCATCGCATATTACAATCGGCTCTGCTTGGGGTCCCGATATCACGCCAAGGCCTACCTCCGATGCGATATGTCGGAGGTCGCAATCGGGGTTTCTTCCGCCTTTGGCCTAAGTCCTTCCCTTTGGCCTTTTGCGATGCGATTTTCCTTTATAAAGCCTTTTATGCCATTTTTAGGAGAGATGCCTCCTTTTTCAAAGGACAAAGGCAATCTTCTTTCTGTGATAACTTCTGCATTTGAAGTCCATTTTCGCCCATTCAAATTGCATTAGATTCAGAATGAAAAGATCTATGCAATGGGACCATTTCTAGGAGCATTCTTGGACTTTCATTTTCCTCTATGGGGAACACTTAAACTTATAAGCCTATCCAAGATCCATTTTGGATCATTTCTTTATTCTTTTGACAAGTGCATTACATAATGACTCAAGTACATTATTGAAGACTGAACATAGTTGCTTTTTCCAACAGAAGGAAGGCTCCAAAATCAAAGCATAGGCAAAATTTTGGAGGGTGGTTTTAGCCTATACAACACTTGGTGACACAATAACAGAACTCCAACTCTTTGTGTGGTCTTGTCTCATGCAAAACAAGTTTAACTCTTTAGTAAGTATTTTTGATTCATCAATTACCATAGCTTCTTCACCTAGCTTGCATTGAAGATATAGTCCTTATCATTCTCTTCATCAGTCGCTGATCTGAATGGGATCCATGAAGAATTATCAAGTACCATGACTGTATCAAAACAGGACAGACTTCGAATTTATGAACACAGAGCGATCAGGAAGACCTCTGGACAGTGGCAGATTGCAGCCAGCAAGGAACAAAGGACCTCGGTCAAAGCGCGCTAACCGAGGCCCATGGAGTCCGCGCAGGAGGCAAAAATGGCACTTGGGAAGCCCGTATCGGGAAACGAAGGCCATTTCTGATGCGCGGTTAGTGCTAATCGCGCATTGCTGGGAAAAACCCCTCGAGAAGGAAAGGCCCCGAGCACTCGGTCGCATGGGAAGTCGGGAAACTGTGGGGAAAGCGCTAAGGTTAAAGGTGGGACCCGCGCTCCAAAACCGGTGGTATATCGGGGGCACCCTTGGGCGGTAAGCGGATTTGGCTGAAACTGAGCGATTCCATTCATCGCACGACGCGTGTCCGACAAATGAGAGAGAAAACCACCTCTCATCGCGTGCTAACGGTCGAGCAAGTCAATCGCGCGAAATGAGCAAATAACGTAGGATCTGGGGGCTCTAGATCTGACGGTGGAGATTGCGCCCGATGAAGAAACTAGATTTGACAGGGGAATTAAGCCGTGGCATAAAGAAGTTTGAAGCCCGATTTGACCACTGAGTTGGCAGATGAGTCACTCCACAGTGTAACTGGATTACCGAACCGTCGAGGCAGAGTTGGCGCAGTTCGCAAGAGGACAAGTGGCCACTCCCTGTAAGTCGTTGACGATGACGCAGAGGTAGGGAACTCCAAGCGAACAGCAGCAGGTGATCCGAAGGGATGGAAGAGGAATCGAATAGTCAAGGATAGATCGGCTTTAAGCCATGAACATATAGAGAACAGAACACACGATGAAGAAGAGAGAAGAAGAGAACGAAGACATAGAGAGCGAGAGCAAAGAAGAGACAGTGAAGCAAAAAGCAGAAAATAGAGAGCCGAGCTGACCTAAGGCAGCATCGAGCAGACAAAAAGCTTGAGAGGTTCAAGCAATCCTTGAGAGGATCTATCGGGAATTGAGCACCACATTGGGCTTCTCCCATTAAAGACCAGAGAGGTCAAGATCTGGTAAGGAAAAGAGTTTGTGTACTCTAGTGGCTTGGGGGATCCAAGAACCACCCTACCAAACATTATCTATTTCAGGAGACTCAAATTGAGCTCCTCATTGTAAATCTTTACTTTAAAGACACAATAAAAGAAGGCTGCCACTGAAAGCTGGACCGGAGACGTAGCCCTGGAGGATAGGGTGAACTCCTTATTAATTTGTTGTGTTCTTGTATTTGCTTACTGTGTTTCTCCTATTGTTTTCCATTCTTCCAGTGTCTGTGTATTTTGCAATCTGATCGATCCGTTGCCTAAGATAACATAGACACACACCAGCACATGAGTCTGTAATACCTTCATTTATTAATTAATTAACTGAGGTCACTCACGAGTGATTTTCAGATCAAGTGGTATCAGAGCTTTAGGCTATTAAGGTTAGACAAGCTTGTGTTGGTTTAGTTGTTGAATGCTAACTAGATCAAAGCTCAAATTAGGAGAAGGAGAGTTGGTCGAAACTAATCCTGAAATTGGGAGAGTCTATCCTCAGAAGACAATGTCAGAGGAAGGTTCTATGGGGCCAGACCCTCAATTCATAGATAGTTTCCTAGCCATAAAGTCCATGGTAGAAGATATGTATAGGGACTTTAGAAAACATAAGGATGAAGATTCATCAGGCTCTAAGCAAGACAAAGGAGAAGATGAGTCACATTCCCATGACCACTCAAAAGGCAAAGGGAAAGAGGAAAGCTTTCTCACACCTCCTGATAGCCCTAAAAAGAAAGCATCTTTGATCAAACTAGATGTTAAATTTGATCTACCTATATATGATGGAGAGTTGAATGCAGAAAAGCTGGACAATTGGATTAGACAAATTGATGTTTATTGCAGAGTGCAGAATATCGACTCAGACAAGAGCAAGATTCAGCTGGCAAGCCTATGCCTTGGAGGCACTACCTTGGTTTGGTGGGAAGGCAGAACCCAAGCTGACATGAAAAGACATGGTAAGACCATCTCTATCTGGAGTGAATTTGTTTCTGCAATCAAAAAGCAGCTCTATCCATTGGCCTACATGCAGCAAGCCATGATGAGTTGGCAAACTCTTTGACAGTGGAAAGGGCAAAGTGTGCAAGGGTACACTTAAGAATTTAGAAAGAGAGCATTGATTCTAGAAATCTCATTAGAATCACCTGAGACTCTGTTGAAGTATATTGGTGGTCTACATAGCTACATGAGGCATACTATCCTCATGTTTAATCCCACTAGTATAGATGAGGTATCTGTACAAGCTACTCATCTAGAAGCTAGAGGAAAGAATGGAAGTCCAGAAGTTGGGGGATCATCCCAACCCATTGTAAGCAAGAATAAGGAGAAAAGAAAGCAAAAGTGGAAAGCAAGGAAGGCTAACACTACACAGAAAAGCAAGGCTTCATGCACTCACCGTAAAAAGGATGGGCATGATGATGAGCATTGTTGGATTCTACATCCAGATCTGAGACCTAAGAAGTTCAAGGGCAAGAAGAAGGAGACTGCTGCAGCTATTCAGAGAATTCTCTACAGGTTGTCCACTTTAGAGAATTCTGAAATCAAGAAGCAGGTGTAGGAGTTGCTCGAGAAAGGGTTCATCTGACCTAGCACATCACCATGTGGGTTACCAATCGTTTTGGTGAGAAAGAAAGATGGCTCGTGGAGAATGTGCATTGATTACTGAGCACTGAATAAAATAACAATAAAAAATCGTTATCCCCTTCCTCGCATAGATGATCTTTTAGATCAATTGAAAGAAGCTGTTTATTTCTCCAAGCTAGACTTGCACAGTGGATACCATCAGGGCAGAGTTGCAGAACAAGATGCATGGAAGACTGCTTTCAAAACAAAGCAGGGATTGTATGAGTGGTTGGTTATGCCTTTTGGCCTAACTAATGCTCCTGTTACTTTCATGAGATTAATGAATGATGTACTCATACCTTTTCTTGATGATTTTGTTATTGTGTATCTGGATGACATTTTGATTTTTAGCAAAACGTGGGAAGAACACTTAAAGCATGTTAAGCAGACACTAGATGTTTTGAAAAGAGAAAAACTTCATGTTAAACTCTCAAAATGTGAATTTGGCAAAACATCTCTGAATTATTTGGGTCATATAGTAGGGGGTGGTGAATTGAAGATAGATCTCTCTAAGGTGGCAGTCATTGTAAACTGGCCTAAACCCAAATCTACTACAGAAGTTAGAAGCTTCTTAGGAGCAGCACAATATTGGAGGAAGTTCATTTCTAACTTTTCCTTAATTGCAGCTCCCTTACATGCTTTAACAGGATTGAACAAGGTGTTTCAGTGGGGAGGCAAATAGCAGAAAGCCTTCGACACCTTGAAAGAAAAGATTAGTACAACACCTGTACTAGCACTGCATGATCTTCAAAGACCATTTGAGATCCACATAGATGCCAATGACTATGCCATGGGAGTAGTGTTGACACAGCACAGTAAACCCATATGTTATCATTCTGAGACTTTTAATCCTGCAGTAGTTAACTATCCTACATATGATAAAGAATTGTATGCATTAGTTCAAAGTGTGAAAAAGTGGAAACATTACTTAATGGGTAAAGAGACAGTAATACATACTGATCATCAACCACTTCAATATCTACACTCCCAAACTAAGTTGCAGCAATCAAGGCACTATAGATGGATGGGTTTTCTACAACAATTTCATTTAGTCATTAGACATAAAAAGGGCATACACAATAAAGTTGTAGACATGTTATCTAGACCTATTATAAATGCATCTACTATACTTAAGCATAATTCTGTGCTACATGAAAGCTACATTGAACAATATGCTCAAGATATAGACTTTAAAGATGTATATGCAACTTTAAGTCAAGACAAACGAGTAGAAGAATTGGATTATCATGTAAAGGACTGACTCTTATACCATTGTGGGAAGTTATGCATTCCACAAACAGAGAGAGTAAAGATAATTAGAGAAGCACGCACTTCTCTGATATCAGGTCACTTTGGAGTAAGTAAAACAGTTGCACAGCTGCAAAGATTTTGTTATTGGCCAAAAATGAACGAGACAGTTTCTAGACATGTAAGAGGGTGTACTATGTGTGCTAAAAGCAAGCCCAACAACATAAAACTAGGCTTGTACAATCCATTACCAGTTCCTTCTCACCCTTGGGAAAGTGTTTCCATGGATTTTGTTGGAGGACTACCTAGATCTAGGAAAGGTCATGATTATCTATATGTTGTTGTGGATAGGTTCAACAAAATGTGTATTTTGATACCTTGTAATAAACAGATTACAGTTGAACAAACTGCAAAACTATTTTTTGAACATGTATGAGTTCATTTTGGATTATCCACTTCCATTGTATCTAATTGAGACACCCGATTTGTGGGGAAGTTTTGGTCAAGTCTGTGGGAATTGATGGACACCAAACTGAAGAAAAGCACAACTTTTCATCCACAAACTGATGGCCAGACAGAAGTAGTCAACAGGACAATGATCCAGTTTGCTAAGAGGATATTGCAGCAAACATCCTAAGCTTTGGGATGAACATTTGTGTTATGTGCAACATGCTTACAACAGAGCAAAACATTCTTCTACACAAAGATCTCCTTTTGAGACCTGTTTTGGTTTCACACCAAGGTCTCCTTTGGATTTTGTCTTTGGTAAAGATACCATAGTTGATGGACACAGTGATGTGGACAGGGCAACTAGGTTCATTGAACAGATCCAAGAGATCCACCAGGCAGTACAAGAACAGCTGGAAAAGAGCCAAGCCAAATACAAGGCACGACATGACAAGCATCGGATGGAGCATAGTTTCCAAGTTGGTGACCAAGTCTGGCTGTATATCAGCAAGGATATGATGTAAGTTGAAGGTAAAAAGCTAAAGCCTATCAGGTATGGACCCTTCAAGATACTTGAGAAGATTGGTGAAAATGCTTTTCGCCTTGATCTACCAGCTTACATGCACATCTACTCAGTCGTAAATGCAGATTGCTTGAGATTGTTTGAACCCTCTCTAATTGAGGATCCCGAAGAGCAGAGTCAATTGCCTTCTATTGATGACCTGCTACCTGAATATCTTAATGAATTGCAGGAAGACACAGTTCTGGACAGGAAGGTGAGGACAACGCGCAAAGGAGATGTTGAGTACCTCAGAGTAGGGCTCAAGGGTTCAAAGTCGAGTAGTGCAAAGTGGATAGAGATTGGACAAGTGAGACAATTGTACCCTCACTTAGTCAATGCTTGAAAACTAACTTTTGGTGGTCCAAGATCTTTTTCAGTGGGAAGGCCATGATCCGAATTGGATCCATGAAGAATTATCAAGTACCATGACTGTATCAAAACAGGAAAGACTTCAAATTTATGAACACAGAGCGATTAAGAAGACCTCTGGACAGTGGCAGATTGCAGCCAACAAGGAACAACGAGGACCTCGGTCAATTTTATATACCTAGGGGGGTAATATGGGGTACCAAGGGAAGTACCCAAGGTAATAATGTAATAATGGGATGGGCCATAGAAATAAATAAGGTGGTTAACCCATATCATGTAAGGGACCACAAGTAGTTAGTAATAAGGTAATGGGCCCATGGTATTAGTTGATGGTATGAGGGGACCATGGTAATGACCCATGGTATTGTATGTATGAGGCCTATATAGAGGCTAGAGACTCCACATCAAGGAATATTGTCAAGAATTATTGTATGAACAGGCATATGGCTTGTGGAGTGTTCTCCTTCTTTAAGGAGTGAATGTATGGTGTTGCCCTACCATAAGGGTTTTGAGATTAATAAAGAAGAATTTCTATCTATTTCGATCTTGTTATTATTGGGTATATTTGTTATTTCTTATATATTCTGGATCAGATCTATAACAAGTGGAATCAGAGCACTTTCTTGGGCCAAAGTGGAGAATTTTTTTTATTTTTTATTTATTTTTTGCAGGATTTCGGGGGCGGCGAGTTTGCAGATCAGATTTGTACGTTTTGGTGCAAGATATACAAAATCTAATTGCAGATATGGATTATATGTGAAAAAATACCTAATTTCAAAAAAAAAATCGGTCGAATCGGAGTCCGGATGAAGGAGATATCGCTGATTTAAAAATTAGTGGGGTTGCAGACAAATTTTCAGGACTGCGAGTTTGTGGCACAGATTTGGACGTCTTAGTGCAAGATCTGCAAAATATAATTGCAGATCTGGATTCTTTGTGAAAAAATACCCAATTTCAAAAAAAAATCAGTGAAATAGGAGTCCGGATGAGGGAGATATCGCTGATTTAAAATCAGCTCTTTTTTGCAGAAATTTTGGTGACGGCGGGAAAGTTGCAGTGCAGATATGAAATTCCAGTGCCTGGATCAAGATTTCTATCACATGGGCAGATGCAGAATGATTGTTCCATTTCTGAACACAGGTCATAATAGGGATTCTGAGCAATATTGACTAAACTGTGACAATTTCAAATTTTCTCCAAGTAAGTGAATTTTTTCAGAACCCTCTTCATGGCGGTTCTATGTTTTACAGGAAAAGATAATGGTTCTACTATTGAAGAATACATAAAGGAATACAAGAGGTTATTTAGACACAATTGGAAATGGGTGGCACTGGCTAATTTTGAAGATGAGGCAGCCACATGGTGGGGATTACTTAACCAAAAGAAGTGTTTCAACATGCCCAATGAAGAATTTGAAAAATTACTTTTAGACAGATGGTCTCATGCCAGAAAACAAGATAAGGAGAAACATGTGGGTCTATTTCCTACTGGTATATCCTTATTACAGGTTCATGGATTGATTCAGAAGGAGAAGATCATGGTTTCTATAAATCCTAGTTGCAAGCATAATTTTATCAATGTTAATTTGGCAAAAAGATTGCAAGTTCCAGCAAAACACATTGAAACCACACAGATTGATAATGAGGATGTTCAAGTTTATAAAGATTTGAAGATTTCTATGGACAAGTATGTATTGCATTCTAATTTTTATGCTTCAGATATGGCTAATGTGGATGTTGTTTTGGGATACCCTTGGATGGAAGAGGTGGGTACTATCAATATTAATGTGCAGAAGAAATTCCTGAAGCTCTGGTATAAAAAGAAGAAAATTACATTACAGGATATTTCCATCAATAAACAGGTAGAGTCCACGAACGTTGAAGCAGAAGATGTTCCAGGGACTGACATATCAGATGATGAGCCATTGATGGTCGACAACCAAACACAAACATCAAATCAGGTACCAGAAAAACAGGTAGAGTCCAAAGAGGTTGAAGCAGAAAATGTTACATCGGATGAGGACTCAGTGGTTGAAGTAATATTGGAAGATAAGACACCACAGCAAGCACCACAACATGCACCAGATAAAAGTCAGGCTCCAGTAAAGGGTGAATTAAAGAAAGAGACAACGTGGGTTAAAACTGCAACATATCATCACCCAGCAAGACAACCATCAAGATGGCAACCAATTAGTCACAAGGACAATGACCCCCGCAAGACAGATAGAGAGGAGCGAAGATCCACCTACTACACATCAACACAGAAGAGCTATCACGGTCAACTTCCATCTCAAGCGAGCGAGGCACCAGCGAGATCGAGGGTTCACCTTTCTCTTGGATGGCTAGATGCACGAGCATGGTACCAGTGGACTACTCTTTTGAGTAGATCTTATTATTTGTGTTCTTCCCATGTTTCGGGGACGAAACATGCTAAGGGGGGTGGAATGTTATATACCTAGGGGGGATAATATGGGGTAATAATGTAATAATGGGATAGGCCATAGAAATAAATAAGGTGGTTAACCCATATCATGTAAGGGACCAAAAGTAGTTAGTAATAAGGTAATGGGCCCATGGTATTAGTTGATGGTATGAGGGGACCATGGTAATGACCCATGGTATTGTATGTATGAGGCCTATATAGAGGCTAGAGACTCCACGTCAAGGAATATTGTCAAGAATTATTGTATGAACAGGCATATGGCTTGTGGAGTGTTCTCCTTCCTTAAGGAGTGAATGTATGGTGTTGCCCTACCTTAAGGGTTTTGAGATTAATAAAGAATAATTTCTATCTATTTCGATCTTGTTATTATTGGGTATATTTGTTATTTCTTATATATTCTGGGTCAGATCTATAACAAGAATATACCCATAACTTGTTACTAAAACCACTTGTGGTCCCTTACATGATATGGGTTAACCACCTTATTTATTTCTATGGCCCATCCCATTATTACATTATTACCTTGGGTACCTCCCTTGGTACCCCATATTATCCCCCCTAGGTATATAACAATCAAAGTGCATTGATCGAGGCCCATGGAGTCCGCGCAGGAGGCAAAACTGGCATTGGGGAAGCCGGATCGGGAAACGGAGGCCATTTCGGATGCGCGGTTAGCACTAATTGCGCAGCGCTGGGAAAAACCCCTCGAGAAGGAAAGGCCCCAAGCACTCGGTTACATGGGAAGCTGGGAAACTGTGGGGAAAGCGCTAAGGCGAAAGGTGGGACCCGCGCTCCAAAACCGGCGGTATATCGGGGGCACCCTTGGGCGATAAGCGGATTTGGCTGAAACTGAGTGTCATGCGGAAAGAGTCGATAATGCGGACAAAACCGACCTCCCTAGAAGCAAAGGCTTTCTAGTGACAAACAAGACAAATAAACACTACCTTTCTCTAAACATGCATTGAGAATACAAGTAATCAAGTGATTTTAACATACCTTTAGTCCAACGCTTTGTAGTAGTCCAGCCTCGCCGATCCGGATGAGCTCCTCCTTCTCTTCGAAACCTGCATTCACTAACAAGCCAAAAGATTAAATAGCACCTGATAAACTCATAAAACAATACATATCCATCATACAGACCAAGGAGTATATGAAACAAATCATGAATAACAATCTGTTGAGAAAAATGAGTTCATTTATATTAAGTGGAAAGAAAAGAAACCATTACAACCTGAGCCTTGGTGTTGTGCAGGTCCCTCCTAGGGTCCAACAAGAGTTTTCCTTTACTTTGATCAGCTCACCCACTCTCAAATAAGGCTAGGAAAGGATGGGAATCTCTCCTCTCAAGCTTTACAAGGGAGTCATAATTCCAGCAGCATCTACCCTTAGGAATGTTCAGCTTTCAACCTCCCCTCCCTCTGGCCCAATGCCTGTATTTATAGTGCTCTAGAGGAAGTTATTCAGGTCCACCATCAATGGGATAAACCCCTCTTTGGATGGGATAGCTCCCCTCTTGATGGGATAAGTTCCTCTTTGGTAGGGATACATGAACCATCTGGAGGCGCTCCATACACATCAAACAAGCTTCTAGAATGCTCTAGAAATGACCACAAGTAACTTTTTTGGAGTGAAACTTGCGCCTTTTGACCTTTACAGGAGTACGCACCCATTGCTTTACAGACAGAGCATACATGTACGCAGGTATTATGAACTTGGAGTGCGTACATGCAGGTAAGGCTAAGATAAACTGCGTACCCAGAGATATATAGATTTTTAATGACTTTCTCTCTTTCTTGGAGTTTGACATGAGGAGCAGAGGTATGAGACTTGCCAAGGAGGATAGTATGACAGTTGATGGAGCCATACTAACTGCAAATAGTCATGGTGACAAATTTTAGTGTAACAGATTGCCCCCTAAAGTGCGAAGCCTGTAGTAGATAAGGGTTTCATATCATCTAGGAAGGGTGAAGTACTTTATCATTTCAAGGATTATCTTGTGGAGAGCCCAGTCGGAACCTGCAAATTTTCAACACAAAATACATATATAAGATCATATCATCGCTGAGGTAGGCATTCCCATACTCAGATTGAAAACTTTAACTAACAAACTAACTACTGCTCTGATACAGGAATGATTTTGCAGTACATCATAATTATAGACTTGTGTAGACACAGTATGGACGCAGCCATCTGTTTATAGTTGGTTTACTATACAATGAATACAAAACTCCTTGCAGCCTGGATGGTGGAAACTAGATCCAGGGTCTTCATTTCTACTTCCCGAATAGTACGATTCTATCCATGCGAATAAATGAGTTGATGTCGAGCATGGTAGAAACCACTTGATTACCAGTCAATGATGTAAACTGTTAACAAGTGTGAGAGAGACCACCAGTGATGTCAATGGTTCTCAAAGTACCCAGTACAATCCATGAGATGTGAATGAATGAGTTGATGTCGAACATTTCACGGAATCCTTCGATCAAAAGTCAATGATGTAAACCGTCGTCAAAGGCGAGAAACCTGCCATTGATGCATGCAGACTTCAAGGTACCGACGATTCCTAGGTCATCTTTCTAGATAATGTGCTGATGTCGATAGAAAGCGACCCGTTGCAGGCAAGCCCACAACACGAAATCATAGATCAAGTTGAAGAAATATAGCTGTAAGGACTGACTCAGGGATGGTCAAGATGGATGACGGGTATTTTGCAGATGAATGTTTTATTGCAGAGACCTCTTGAACACATAACGACACAACAGATGGCTTGGTGACATTTGACCCAAAGTTAATACCCGGCTGAAGACTTTCAAGGTGGTTTGATCAACTGTGAGGCAAAGGATTTCCCAACCCAGGTGAATGCAAAGTGTCATGTTCAAGAGTGGTAATAAGGCTTCTTCTGAGACAAAGGATAACAAATAGGCTCATTTTTCTCTCTTTTCCCCCACCATTTCTGGCAAGTACCTCTTTATTTTTTACAAGCTTGAGGAGGATAACATATGCTTGATTAAAGCTCATCCTTCGGATGAGTCCAACTTAGTTTTGATTCGAACCCTAAGAAGGAGTGGTTCGTTCCTGTTTGTAATCGAACAGGTCCTTTACTGTGAAATTTTAACGAGTCCAGTATAGGAGAAACTCGACGTTTTTCAATTTTAGAGAGTCTGAAAAAACTAAAGAAGACTCCAGGGTTGAACTTTTTCGTAAATTTGTGTCTCCCAAGCCCGAAAAAGTATAAAATAATACTTGAGAGAACCGCTTGATCTTGCGACCAAGAAGTACTTTCATAATTAGTGCCTCTGATCTGAAAAGTAAAAAGCGATCAAGGACACGTCGTTTTATTTCCAGTATCGAGTTTGAAACGACAAAAACCCGGCAATCTTTTCCTGTTTTTACGGTCAGAAAATGGCTATAAGGGGACCGTCTTTTAATTCCGTTTTAACGAGTGTAAAAGAAACGCTCGGCAATCTTTTTATGTTTTAGGAGTCAGAAAAGGGCTTAAAAGATGACTCTGATGTTTTGGTTCGTGAAAAATGATAATTTTCCCTGAAAGTCCTTTTGTCCTGCACAAAAACGACACATTACTCATACCTGTTTAAGATAGGCAAAAATACATTGAAAAATATCCTTCCATGGTAAAAAATAAACAAACTTAGCATTCATTTATCCAAAAAACCTATAAAAAGACCTTTTACCATGTTATTTTTACCATTTTACTGTTGAGGGAGAGAAAAGGGCTTTTGGCAAGAAACTTCCCGTGGACATTGCGGAGAATCCGACCGTCGGAATCGAGCGCCGTCTCTTTCAGGTATTTCACAACATCCTCCTCTTTGTTTTCATCCATTTAGAATTTCATTTTAGGCCCTAGTTTGATTTTTTGGGGGCTTTAGGGTTTCAAGATCCGCTTTTCGGGGTACGCAGGTGCCCCATGGGCGACCTGCGTACCCCGACATTTTCTCCATTGGGAAAATGGCAGGTGTACGCGACCTACCTTCAGAGAAGTTGCGTACCCACGCTCTGTTTCTGAACGCGGGGTGCGTACTCCGCGCAAAGCATTTTTAAACCCCCAAATCTCAAATTTGAACCCTTAATTTTTGATTTAGTGAATTCTAATGGATGTTTTCTGGTGTGTAGATTGCCCACCATGCTTGATTGGCGCGAAAGAGAACACGAAGATGTCGATTTGGCCGCAATAAATCATCAACCTTCCATTGATGCTTTGAAGGCATGTGGTCTCTATAAATACTGGGCCATACCTGGCATGAGGGCCCAGGTGCGATTCTTAGAGTGGCTGGTTGAAAGGTGGAACGTTCAGGATCAATGTTTTTACATCGGAGGGCACCAGCTCGAGATAGAGCCCTCAGACATATATTTTCTCACTGGTTTGCCTAATAGGGGCGAGCAACTGTCTCTGTTCGGGACTAGGCCGGGTGGCCAATCCCTTGCTAGTCTCCGGCTAGAGTGGTGCAATAATCAGAACCAGGAGAAGGGGATAGAAATCAAATACATATCCCGACCTGAACTTATGGTAATTGCCTTTACAGTTACCAGACTTTGCGGGGCTGCTGCTTTGCACATTGCCACTGGATCCCAGATGCGGATGGCGATTGATTGCTTCCGAGGCACCATTTTCAACTGGTGTGACGCTGTGTTGGCCAATATGAAGGGCCAACTGACTAGGGCAAAGAACGGGCAATTAAAGACCTTTGGGTATGGGCCTTTAGTTGTGAGCTTTGCCCTAGAGAGAGTTCCGATGCTGATCCCGCAGCATCTCACTGTTGAGGTTGGGCCTCCTCGGGAGCCAAAGTTGATGCGATGGGTTGCGGTGATGGCCCGGCATCCTGATGAGGGAGCGGGAGTTGTCCGATTTCCTGCGGGTTACTTTCACTGGTTGGAGGACCAGGTCTTTGCGATCCAGGATTTTCCTTATGCCAGAGTGGATTTTCGCGGTGATCCGGACATGGTTCTTCCACAGGGAGAACAATGGGACGACAGAGGTACTTCATTTTTCACAAGTTTTTAAATTATCTATATTTTTTAGTTTTTATATATCATCTCAAAACTGACAGTAAAAATTTTCAAAATGCAGATGTAGGTCCACGGCGTCCAGCCAATCTCTGGCCTTTTGAGAGGAGACAACCAGCTGCACCGGCACCGGTCCCACAGGACAAGGCTGCAGAGACCTTAGCTGAGTTGGAGCAGGATCTAGAGCGTCTGACGGCGGATATACCAGAGACTACTATAGATGATATTCCTATCAGACTTCAGCGCTATGTAGTCGCAGTCCCAGGACCTTTTAGGAGGTTCTTGTGTAGGGTAGCCCGTGCAGTGGTGTCATATAGGGATCATCACCAGTGATTGGTTGATCATTTTTGTAGACACATGTGACATTTTGGTTTTTTGTACTTATCATTTTTTCCGATCATAAGGTGTTTTGCAACCTATGATCGAAGACGATGTATTTTTTGACACACTCCTATCTATATATATCATTATTACCGGCTTATCTTGTTAAACATGTGTGATGAAATGTTTTTAAATTTACATGTATGATTATCGCAAATGTCTGTCTAACATTCGAGAAGCAATTGCATCTGCTAATGTATTTAAAGACCTTGGAATACGCTGATATTCAATGTAATCAAATTCACGTTCCAAGAGACGCACTCTCAAAAATAACCTTAATAACACTGGATTTCTAATGGCATAAACTCTATTAAGCTGTAATACAACGAGTTCAGAATCTAACCTCACTATCAAACTCCGAATCCCAAACGAAATAGATTCAGACAATAATTCAATCACTGCACTGTATTCTGCAATGTTGTTTGTTGTTTGACCGAGGCTCACCCCATGCATAGAAACTAACTCGTCAGAGGGCGAATAGATAACCCAAGCTGCGGAAGAGATATTCCGTGTACTACGATAAGCACCATCAGCGAATCCAATGTACGTTTGGAGAGGCATCGACATCTGCAATATCAAGAGTAAAACCAAGATAAGCCAGAATAACGACGAAAAACACACTCTCTAAGCTAAGCACACTGTCTATACTAACAAACACACCAGCTAGAAAGAAAAAACTAACCTAACTAAATCTCCATACCCATCATTTTAAGCATAATACCTCTTTAGGTAAAGTCCATTTCTGGGTTTACCCAAAGAGTCCCCGTCAAAGTCAACCAGCTCATAGGCCCCTTTTGCTAGCTTTCGCTTAACAATGTAGGGCCCATGCCACATAGGAACGAATTTTCCAGCACCTAATTTATCGTTAGCTTGATCATACAATAGCACTAGGTCTCCTTCCGAAAAATTTCGAGGGGTCACATTTCGATCATACTGAGCTTTCATTCGTTTTGCATGAGTCTCGATTGCTAGTGCAGCATCGCGTCGAGTCTCATCTAATTGAGCTAAGTATAATAAACGCTTCTCCTCTTCGGAAGTAGCTGGAAGTAATTCGACAGCCATTTGAAGTGATGGGATTTCGCATTCAATGGGCAGCACGACTTCCAAACCATAAACTAGTTGGAAAGGAGTGAACCCTGTTGATGTTTTCACTGAGGTTCGGTACGCCCAAAGCGCGGAAAATAACATGTTGTGCCAATTCGACCGATGAATACCAATGATTCGTCGGATCATGATAACTAAAACTTTGTTAATAGACTCAACCAGGCCATTGGCTTGTGGATAATAAGGAGTTGAGCTATCATGACGCAAACCAAGTTGGCCTGTAAGTTCTGTCATCATAATGTTTCGAAAATGGCGCCCATGGTCAGTGATTATCGCTTGTGGGACACCAAACCTAGCAATAATGTGATTGAATACGAAAATCGCAGCTGTCTTGCCGTCTGCCTCGAATGTAGGCATTGCCTCGGCCCACTTAGTAAAATAATCAACCGCAAGGATGATATACGCATGCCCCCCGGCCGAGTGAGGGTTACATGTAATAAAGTCGATACCCCATTTGGCAAAAGGACTAACGACAATTATAGGGTGGAGAGGAGCTGGTGGTGCGCGCATCTTGCGATCAAACACTTGACAGTTGTGGCATTTTCGGACCGCAATGATACAATATTTAAACATGGACGGCCAGAAGTAGCCAGCACGCAACACCTTCTGAGCTGTGGCATACCCAGACATATGACCGCCACACGCCCCAGAGTGACAGTCATTCAAAACCCTTTCTGCCTCTTCGTGAGTTAAGCAACGTCGGAAAACCAAATCTGCCCCACGGCGATAAAGGGTATCTCCAATGATTTTGTACTGTTGGGACTGGAATCGAATTTTTCGACGTTCCGACTTTGAAGCTTCAGGCCGAAAGGATTGGGTTTGGAGATAGACGATTATATCCCCATACCACGGATCTAAAGTGCTGATGAGAAACAAAGATTCGTCCGCAATGGGTTCCTCTGCCACAGTTTCCGTGTCAGCACGCGGGAAGTCACACATCAACTCTGCAAAGACTAAAGATTTCTTAGACTTAGATTTTTCAAACTCTAAGTCGAACTCTTGCAGGATAACGATCCATTTAGAGTACTTGCCCCCTAGAAATTGTTTAGTCAAAATGTAGATCATAGGGTTGCAATCCGAAATAACTGTAGTTTTACGGAGAAGAATGTAATGACGAAAACGTTGGACAGCCTGAACGGCTGCCAGGGCCAATTTCTCCACATGCGAATATTTTAGCTCAGTGGGATTTAACGTCCTACTAAGATAATATATCACATGTTCCATTGCGAATTCGTCTTCCTGAACTAACACCATTCCAATAGTGGAATGAGAGGCGGCGAGGTACAAAAAGTAGTCTTGGTTGTAGTTGGGAGGATGCAACAACGATGCATGGGTCAACGCGTGTTTGAGTGCATCAAAAGATTGTTGAGCTATCTCATCGCAAGAGAATTGAGCGTTCTGTTTCAACAACCGTGTAAAACCTTTTGTAACCTCGGTGTAGTTAGGAATGAATCAGCGTAGAAAGTTTGCTTTCCCCTACAAACTTTGGAGTTGGCGAAGACTCGAAGGAGGAGGCAACTTGATGATAGCTTCTACCTTCGAGGGATCGACGCGAATGCCGACTTTTGAAACTACAAACCCCAGCAATCGTCCCACTTCTATACAGAAGACACATTTGTGTGGGTTCAAACGTATACGATAATGCCTACACCTCATGAAGATTGCGCGTAAATGGACAAGGTGATCAGCTCGATGTAATGAATGAGCAGGAAAATCATCGAGGTACGGTTGCACAATGTGTTTGATGTCATGAAACGCATAAGACATCGCCCTTTGAAAAGTGGCTCCGGCATTCTTAAGCCCAAAAGGTAATTTGCAATAAGCAAACGTCCCCCATGGACAAATGAAAGCCGTTTTTGGTTGATCGGCAGGTAGAATATTGATTTGATTGTAACCGGAAAAACCGTCCATAAAGGAAAATATTTCACTGCCGGCACAATCATCAATTATTTGATCGATATAGGGTGTTGGATAGTTGTCTTTGGGACAAGCACGATTGATATCCCTATAGTCGATACATATTCTTATTGTTCCCTGTTTTTTGTTAACCGGAACAATATTCGATACCCAATCCGTTAATGGGATCGGATAAATGAAACCTGCTTTCAACAGCTTCTCAACTTCTGCTTTAATCGCAGCCGCTTTTCGTGGGTGAATCTGACGCAAACGTTGCCGGACGGGTTTAGCGTCCGGGTAAGTCTTAATCTCATGGACAACAATTGCGGGATCAATTCCTGGCATTTCCTCATAGGACCAGGCAAACACGTCGCAGAATTCTTGAAATAGGGCCTTGTATGTCTGAATCTCATCATCTGAACACGAGGCACCTATATGAATGTTTTCAATGATTCCGGACTTGACTGAAATGTCGATGGGAACAGTGCGAGAAATGTTTCCCAAATTCAGCTCTGAATCAGGATGTTTCATTGGACTCTGAGCTTCCTTGACATATTCAGCTGTAAAAACTGATGATAAATCGTTTTCAAAACGATCATCCTCGGGCAAAAACGAAGATCGATGATGGAGATCTTCCCATGGTAAATCGTCTACACACAGGACTTCACAAAGTTGTTCGTCAGATGACACAACTTCAGGAAACGCTATTAACTCCGAGGTTGAAGTGAAAAGTGACTCCTCACGGACCACATTCATTTGGTCGATTTTGGTTGAACTTGGGTCGGAAAAAGACTGCACGGCTTCATAAGCAATTTCATATGGACTCAAAGGCATTGCATCATCGAATGAGTCTATCTCAGATTCAGAAGGAACGATCCAAGGATCGTCATAAATAATAGTGTCTGAAGTAATCATATGAATAGATGCAAACGAAGACACGGCGTTGATTGGAGGAAAAGGAAAAGTTCCCAGTAAATCGACATCTTTAACTAATCCTACGCCAACATCCTTATAAGGGATAGTCGTTTTACCGACATGCTGGATACTCTCTGAAGAGGCTGGGTCAGATGAAAAATAAGCCAGCTGGTCTGTGGTTACGATCTTGCCATTGTGTGGAAATTTTATTACTCTGAAGATCGATGAAACGACCGCTGTCATAGCGTAAGACCAACTTCGACCCAAAAGAAGGTTGTAGTCTAGAGGGGCATTAACCACCTCCACATCTAGACTAACGGTTTTTCCTTCAACCCCTATAGGCAAATCCTGTAGAATGCCAAACGGATGGAACCCACGGCCATCAAAGGCCTTAAGAATTTTCGGGGATTGATTTAGTGAAGGAGAACCAAGCGATCTCCAACACTGTATCGACATAATACACGTGGAAGCTCCCTCATCAATTACAGTCCAATGAATAGGCCTGTTTTTGACTATCACTGGGATCTGGAAAGCCATCTGATGAGGCAAACGCGGTGTACTATTTTCTAGATCAAAGATTATTAGGTTCGGGTCATGAACATCAACAGCTCCTATAGCCGACAAAAGTAATTTTCACTGTGCTGGGCATGATTGCAGCACCTCTAAAGCTGACATTGCTGAGGGTGAAACAACTAAATCCTCAACAATGTTGTAATTCTGGGCTGCTCTCGCATGTGGATTGAAAGCAGACCTTCGAAGTACACCCTTGGCGGGCGGTTTGATTACCAAGTCAGGGTTAGGTTTCTCGATCTGTAGTGGATCGGAACCGGGAGCTGAGGTTGATGGATTTGAATGAGAAGATTCTGCTTCTTTCGATCCATCAACAGGACTTTTACTACCATAATCTTGCGATCGAGTCGCAATCCTTACATGAGACATCATCAATATGGGTTCTTCACTGGCACTCGAGGAAGAACCTATCATCTTACTCTCCTGCTTTGGAAATGGATCTTTCAAAACAGCAGGAGTTGGGGAATCCTTGACGATTTTCACAACCTCGGCCCGATGAGGGCAATCTCTTGTAAAATGATCCTCTTCACAAATAAGACAAGGATATCGAGGTTTGCGCTTTTCGTCATTGGTTTCCGACTTTTCTGTTTTCTCCTTTGGAGTCTTGTCTGCTTTATTCTTCTTCTTCCCTTTCTTTTTCCCACCGTTTTTTGATTTAGCCGTAGATGACTCTACAGCGTGAATATCAGCGGAAATCTCAGGAGAAGACTCTCCTGTCGGGGAATCTGGTAAGGTTATAATGGGCGAAGAATTCTTTGAAGATTTCTTCTTGCTTTTAGTATTTACCGTACCAATCATGCCATCAGCAGCATGAGATCCCGAAGGAGCAGCAACGATTTGATTTGACTTTGGAAGATCTGGGATCTTTTCGTGTAACGTACCTGACTAAGTGTAAACTAAGTCAAGGTACTGCGCTTGAGCAATTACTTGCTCCTCAGTAACTACTCCGGCCTTAGCTACATCTTCAGTAATCTTCGGTAATAATGATTTAACAAACCATTCAGCTAAGATTTGGTCCGGGATAAAAACTTTCACTAATCGTCGTCGACGTCTCCATTCATGTATGTGATCGGAAAAGTGGACGTCGACTGTTTTAGTGAAGTTAGTAGCTTCGTGCCATTATCATATCTGACCGGCAACTGAAAATGAGTTAGGAACGAGGTAGCTAACTGACTAAAATTGTAAAAAGAGGCCCGTGGTAACTCAATGTACCACTTGGCGTACGCTGAAAAAGACGTAAGCAGATTGAATCATCCGAGATGGAATTTGAAGCACACCAGAGGTGGTAAGTCATCACATGATTTGACGGATCCTCTCCAGACTTACCTTCGAACTTGGGTATATCACTGGGCAACTTATTTGGCATTGGCGGCCAGAACGGAAGATAATTTATTGGATCGTTCGTTAGGCACGACAAGTCTGGTAAATCCAAAGTTGCAATAAACGGTAATTGCCGATTAGGATCCCTAAAACTCTGGGTCACAAGACCAGTCCCAGGAGGAGGATATCCAGGATAACTTGGAATAGGAATCGCATTCGGGATATTATATCCTCCTGGAAAACCAGGATTAACCGGACCGTACTGGGGTTGCTGAGGTTGTTGATAAGTGTACCCAGGATACGGTTGATACTGGTAAACCGGCGGTTGGACAGCAGGCCCGTATTGGTACTGTCCCTGGTACGGTTGATAAGTGAATTGTGGTTGACTAGTGACAACCGTACTTAAACCAGGTTGTCCTACAGGCATCTGAACCGTAGTTTGAATCGTAGATACAGACAATGGTAAAGATGTTTGAGGAGTAGTTGCAGAGACAGTAGCAACCAGAGCTGTCGATACTCCAGAAGCAAGTGTGGTGGAAGGAACAGATGTTGCGGTAGTTGCAGCAGTCGTTTGAGATGGAGTACTAGGTGCAATTGGCGACTGAGTAACTACCGAGGGTACAAAAGTTTGAACATTAGACTGGACTGGTTGCTGGATGGACCAGCAACTAAGGGTTGTCCAGCTTGAGATGACAACTGTACGCTTGGCTACAATACCTGTTGAACTTGCGATGGATCCCACACTATGTTCATTCCGGGGTATTGACCCATGACAGGTTGAGGATACTGAGATCCGTAACTGGATTGAGGGTAGGATTGATAATTGAAAGGTACATTTCCCGTACCTTGAACATAAGATTGACCTTGAGGTGGTTGATAACCTTGACTCGAGTATTGACCTTGAGGTAAATACTGATACTGGGGTTGACCTTGAGCTATAAATTGATACTGAGATTGACCTTGGGGTACATATTGAGGCTGGGGTTGACCTTGAGGAATGTATTGTACTATGGGTACATACTGTCCTTGAGGTTGCCCCCCAGACGCAATTTGTGTACCTTGAGGTTGCCCCCCAGGCGGTAATTGGCCACCTTGAGGTTGAGAACCGGGAACTGAACCTGACATCATGTAAATGTCTCCTACACCCAACGGTTTATTACCATTGTTTCCAGCTAATAACCCATGTTCAATGGGTTGAGGAGATGCTCCTGCAAAAGTACCAGAAAGTGACTGATACCCGGAGGGAACAGAAGGATCGCCGTACAAGAAAGATTCAGGAGATTGAGTGAATACGGACGACTGACCAGACATATTTACAGGAGTATATATACCTCCAGGTGGAAAAGGAGTACAAGGTGGAGAAAAACTTATCCCTGAGTTGTCTAAATAATTAGTTAACGAAAGGTACCAAGTAGTACTTCTAGGAGGACTGTAAAAGATAGATTCACGCTCCCTTAGATCAAAAGTAGGTTGATCTTCAAGGATAGAGACGCCAAATTCTTCCTCTGGAGCAAGTTCTTCAATAGCTATCAAACCAGCAGGAAGATTTTCAGTGATAACTCTTTCTACCCTAGGTGAATCAGGAGCACTAGAAGTTGGAGTAACAGGTTCAGATATTTCAGGTTCTTCGCCTATATCACTAGTAGATGAAAAACTACCAGCAAGCTCAGAAACTGCAACAGCTTCGGGATTATAACCTGTTTCTAGACCTTGGTAATCTGGATGGACTACCAACGACGATTCTCCTTCTTCAGGTGAACCTACTTTACTGCCACTAGGAGTTACAAGGACTTTCAAACCCTCGTAATGACCCAGAACCTCTTCAGGAGGTTCGCCCCGAAGTCTACGGGACTTCCTCAACAAATCGGCCACGGTAACAATCTCAGGAGACTTGCCCCGAAGTCTACGGGACTGTCTCGGTAATTCAGCCACAGTTAAAAACTTTTAACTACTGCACACGCAAACAAAGTAAAATCTCAAAGCAAACCACCTAAAGTCTCTAAAGAACCAAACAAATTCGAATCACACGCCTAAAGAATCTAGGGCATCAAACCATACACAAACAGTAGCCTTCCGGACCGAAAACACTAATTGGAGATGAAACCCAACATCGCCGAATTCAGTACAGAAGTGGTGGGCGGAACAGTTACCCCGACAACCTGCTTAATGAATAGACCGGCACAAGTTCCTCCACTTTAACCGTCTCGAGTGAAGTGAACCCCCCGGAAAATCCAAGTGAGTCTAGCCGACGTCTGCTCCAGGTACAATGGGATCTTCCCTCCACCGTCACCTCGGTAGAATCCTAAAGATAATGGTCACTAAGGTTACCAACAACAACAAATATACCTGGGGGAACAGTCTACGACCCGATAGCACGCAAGGGCAGAGTAACAAGCTCAATCCCCTTGCCGGCTCCTTGACAATAATCCAAGGTTTACCGACAAGTGACCCCAGGCTCCTCGACAATAATCCGAGGTTTACCGTTTTTAGTACGTGCGTATCTGGCGTCTTTCCCAATGAAGGAGGATTGATCCCCTCACTGGTTCGGACACGGTCTCGTGCTTCTCCTTTAAGAGGAGCTTTCCCAGAGTACAAATGAAACAGTTGGATTTATCCTACCACAAGATGAGCTACTTGTTTGGTTTTGCTGTCTTGGAGAGTTAATTACTCTCCTACTCCAAGACACTAGCCTGATCTATATTGGTGTTTCAGAGCCCTAGTATATAAAAAGTTACTAAGTTGATTTTACTTTAAGCGTTAATTTTATGGCTTTTCTTTAAGACAAAAGGTAATGGAGATGAAACTGATGGTGTGTAGACTCGACCGAAATCCACTAAAAAGATGCACTTAGGATGATTTATACTAATTTTTCCTTTTTCAATGAATTCCCTAGCTAAGAGAGTTGGAGAATGCAAAATTGATATAAAGACAACTTTCTTGGCAATGAAAATCAAAGAAACAAACTCTTTATCTTTTCCAAAACATACAACACATGACCACTAATTACTTCACGAAAATTCCTTTTCCTTTCAAAGACTCAAATGCTAGCAAAGCAAACTTTCCTTCAAAAGATATTTTTTTTTGTATTTTTTCCTAATTAATAAAGCATGTAAAACTTACTTTAACAAAAATCAAAGTTAAAAAATCTATGGCAATCAAATCAACTCAATTTCACTCAAAAGCAAAACTAAGAGAAATAAATCTAAAAACAAATCTAACGAGGCAAAAGCCTACTAAAGATGATTCCTGGATGTTTTACTCAGTCAAAATGTAACTAAGGACTAGTTAATGCAGAACCAAAAACCAGTCAAAAACAAAAATCAAAATCTTTTGTTCTTTTTCTCAAGAATAAAATTCAAAGTTCAACCAACAAACTTTTTCGAGATTCGCAAAGAGAAGACACAAAGGTAGGTTTCTCACAAGGGTGGATTCTATGAAAGGCCCGACTCCTAAGAGGACTGAACAAAACCAGGGAGATCCAAAGTTTGACAACCTCTAAAGCCAAAGTTACTACAGGACCAGTACAAAAATCAAACCCTAGGGCAAAATCTCTATGAATTTCACTAAAACTCTCAACACTGACGAAACAAGCTTAGGTGAAGATTTATGGCAGAAAACCAGTGGATCTGGGCAGAAAAAACAAATGAAAAACAAAATCTAAAAGGCAAAAAAGGAGAAAATTGGAATTTTCTTAATTTTTGACAGGGTACGCAGGCGACCTGTTTGCATAGGTGCGTGTACGCTCTGTGCACAAAGCTGCAGTGCGTGTAGGTACGCACTGTGCTCAACGCAGAGGCTGCGTACTTCTAGCAAAACAAAGAAAAACTAAAATCTAATTTAACCCTAAGCTAGCCCACCCAAAAACACAGTCAGACAGCCAAAAACCAGAAAACAAATGACTCTTCTCAGATCAAAATTTCATACAAAGGAAAAAACATTCACATCAATGGATTCCCCAGCGGAGTCGCCATTTTGTCATGCGGAAAGAGTCGATAATGCGGACAAAACCGACCTCCCTAGAAGCAAAGGCTTTCTAGTGACAAACAAGACAAATAAACACTACCTTTCTTTAAACATGCATTGAGAATACAAGTAATCAAGTGATTTTAACATACCTTTAGTCCAACGCTTTGTAGTAGTCCAGCCTTGCCGATTCGGATGAGCTCCTCCTTCTCTTCAAAACCTGCATTCACTAACAAGCCAAAAGATTAAATAGCACCTGATAAACTCATAAAACAATACATATCCATCATACAGACCAAGGAGTATATGAAACAAATCATGAATAACAATCTGTTGAGAAAAATGAGTTCATTTGTATTAAGTGGAAACAAAAGAAACCATTACAACCTGAGCCTTGGTGTTGTGCAGGTCCCTCCTAAGGTCCAACAAGAGTTTTCCTTTACTTTGATCAGCTCACCCACTCTCAAATAAGGCTAGGAAAGGATGGGAATCTCTCCTCTCAAGCTTTACAAGGGAGTCCTAATTCCAGCAGCATCTACCCTTAGGAATGTTCAGCTTTCAACCTCCCCTCCCTCTGGCCCAATGCCTATATTTATAGTGCTCTAGAGGAAGTTATTCAGGTCCACCATCAATGGGATAAGCCCCTCTTTGGATGGGATAGCTCCCCTCTTGATGGGATAAGTTCCTCTTTGGTAGGGATACATGAACCATCTGGAGGCGCTCCATACACGTCAAACAAGCTTTTAGAATGCTCTAGAAATGACCACAAGTAACTTTTTTGGAGTGAAACTTGCGCCTTTTGACCTTTACAGGAGTACGCACCCATTGCTTTACAGACAGAGCGTACAAGTACGCAGGTATTATGAACTTGGAGTGCGTACACGCAGGTAAGGCTAAGAGAAACTGCGTACCCAGAGATATATAGATTTTTAATGACTTTCTCTCTTTCTTGGAGTTTGACATGAGGAGCAGAGGTATGAGACTTGCCAAGGAGGATAGTATGACAGTTGATGGAGCCATACTAACTGCAAATAGTCATGGTGACAAATTTTAGTGTAACACTGAGCAATTCCATTCATCGCACGACGCGTGTCCAGCGGATGAGAGAGAAAACTGCCTCTCATCACGTGCTAATGGTCGAGCAAGTCAACCGCGCGAAATGAGCGAATAACATAGGATCTGGGGGCTCCAGATCTGACGGCGAAGATTGCGCCCGATGAAGAAACCGGATTTGATAGGGGAATTAAGCCACGGCATAAAGAAGTTTGAAGTCCGATTTGACCACTGAGTTGGCGGATGAGTCACTCCACAGTGTAACTGGATTATCGAACCGTTGAGGCAGAGCTGGCGCAGTTCGCAAGAGGACAAGTGGCAACTCCCTGTAAGCCGTTGATGATGACGTAGAGGCAGGGAACTCCAAGCAAACAACAACAGGTGATCTGAAGGGGCGGAAGAGGAATTGAACAGTCAAGGATAGATCGACTTTAAGCCATGAACAGACAGAGAACATAACACACGAAGAAGAAGAGAGAAGAAGAGAACGAAGACAGAGAGAACGAGAGCAAAGAAGAGATAGTGAAGCAAAAAGCAGAAAACAGAGAGCCGAGCTGACCTAAGGTAGCATCGAGTAGACAGAAAGCTTGAGAGGTTCAAGCAATCCTTGAGAGGATCTGTTGGGAATTGAGCACCACATTGGGCTTCTCCCATTAAAGACCAAAGAGGTCAAGATCTGGTAAGGAAAAGAGTCTGTGTACTCTAGTGGCTTGGGGGATCCAAGAACCACCCTACCAAACATTATCTGTTTTAGGAGACTCAAATTGAGCTCCTCATTGTAAATCTCTGCTTTAAAGACACAATAAAAGAAGGCCGCCACTGAAAGCTGGACCGGAGACGTAGCCCTGGAGGATAGGGTGAACTCCTTATTAATTTGTTGTGTTCTTGTATTTGCTTACTGTGTTTCTCCTACTGTTTTCCATTCTTCCAATGTCTGTGTATTTTGCAATCTGATGGATCCGTTGCCTAAGATAACATAGACACACACTAGCACATGAGTCTGTAATACCTTCATTTATTAATTAATTAACTGAGGTCATTCACGAGTGATTTTCATATTAGTGGCACACTAACCAAACCAAGTCAGAATAAGTTGTTTTGATTAGGGATGATGAGTATATAGATGCACAAGTGAAAAGAAATGTCTTCTTAGTTTTTCATCTCTGGTGTTGCTCCACTGCCAGCAGGCCTGGACAGTGCATCGACGGAGTCACTTCAGGAACACAAACATTTCTCTGTTGCTAGTGAGCTTGGACAGTACCTCCCTACGCAGGAAGTCTTTCTCTTCTTTCACCTTTTTATTTCATTTTATTTTTTATTTTTTCATTTTGTTCATAAAAATGTGCATAGGCACTTATTTATTTAACGAGGCAGAAGAGGGATCCCGACTTATTGAGAGCAGAAGAGGTTGTCCCTTCATAGAAGGATACTTATGTATAACTTTGACACACTTGTTAAGGTTTACCTCCCCTCCTTACTCTTCTCGACTTAACTAACAAGGATTAACCGAAAATAAAAGAGCGATTAAAGTAGGTAGTATTAGTTATAAGTTCAAGCATCGTGATTTGACCATGGTTTTCTCCGAAAGGAATGTATTTTCCATCAAATTATCATCGACTAAAGAATGAAAAACTCATGAAAATAGAGGGAATACACAGATAATCAAGTGTTGATAGTAGCACAACTTCATCGTGAAATTCACCATGCTTGCTTCGAAAACCAAACACGATTTCATGCGGAAGCTATCCTACGACTAAAAGAAAATAAACAAAAGAAAAGAGCGTAGTATAAAGTAAATCAAAGCAAACAAGACAAGTCAAAAAAACAAAGAAAAACAAACAACTACTACTACTTCTAACCAAATCAGAGCATATGCTAGACTCATGTAAAGTGAAACTCCCAATGTAGCCACTGGTGCAATGGCTGCCCTATGCAAGCGAGGGAATTCATATCAAGAAAGATATTCAATAGTAAACATAAACAAGAAAGATAAGACAAGGCAAACCAAAACGTTCAAAGTTTTAAAATGCATGCATAAAAGTATGAAATAAACGCGCACGAAAGATAATTTGTGGATGCACTACGGTGTTTAGATAGATTGCGACTTGAAGATACGCAACAACAAACTTTTGAATTGCAGAAATGGGCGAACATAAATAAAGAAGAAAACTCTGTTTTTCAACCGTTCTCGCCAGGTATGAATCCTCCAAGGACTGAGTGATAGGATCATGTAATGAAGATGGAGGATGCGAAAATTGTGAAAGAGATTGATTTTCAATGTGTGCGGTAGAGTGATGAGGAGCCTTGAAAGATACATCACTGTTCTGATCAGAATTGGAACTGGCCTCAAGACTACGAGAACCTGACATAACCATTAGCTTGGGTTGAAGTGCCTCGAAAACTTGCGGAAGTTCCAAATCATCAGAAGGTAGATCATCGAAGACCAGTGGCTTAGAAAAATCAACAGTGAAAAAATCAGAATCATGATCGGATGAATGAGTGAAAAGATCATGACAACCACAATCAGAATGTTCAAGGTCCATAATAGAGGCATCCTCATGATCTGACGAATCATAAAGAGGGGAATATGGAAAACAAGAGATTTCACCCTCTATCTCTTTAGAATGATGAGATGATAGATTGGGGGAGATTTAAAAGATAAAAATTTTCCTCTCTGCATTCAGCTGAAAAACTGACATTCCATGAGTTTTTAAAATGATCAGAAGTAATAATATCATAAAAAACTAAATTTTCACAAGATTCAACAAGAATGATAGAATTGCGGAAAATGTTAGGATAATGGGGGAGAGGTGCGAAAGGATAAAAATCGAGCTTCATCGAAGATTCTTGTTTAGATGTGGACTCCTACACATATTCATCGTAAATGAAATCACAAGTTTTCTATAGAACACTAACTCCATCCATAACTTGATCCTCATGAACATTTAGAGAAATATTCGAAACAAGTGAACAGAACAACTCATAATTCAGAGGACTAGAGGAACCAAAGGATGGACGACAAGGAGATAACACTTCATCGCAATCATCAGATTCACAGTCCAAATTTGTGCTAGAATTTTGAATATGTGGGGTGGGAGAAGATGGTGGTAAATCAACGGATGAATTCTCAATTTCTCCCACCTCAACTTGCGGAACTGGAGTTGTTTGATTAGAAGGAGAGGGAGAGTTACTCAGAACAAAAACTGTCTGTCCCAGATTTTGAAGTTTTAATACTACGGTACGTTGGGAGACTTTCGAAAGATTAATATTCATGCGGATTCATCGAAATGTGAACAAGAAATTCAAATTTCTCTTTCATTAAAGTCCAATCAACATCATATTTGGAAAATTCAAAGAAAAAATGAATGAAACAATTGTGGAAATCATCAAGAGATTCATCAGGTGCTTTTTGTAATCGTATAATTTTCTTGAGCATAGATTTGTAATCATACCTATCAAATCCGTGAAAAAGTTATGTGGAAAGATGTTCGAAAGAGTGTATGGAAGTGACAGACAATGTGTAACACCATTCTCTTAGGTTCCCTTCGAATGTAAGAGTGAACAACCTACAAGTGACTTCCTCGCAATGAATATTGTGCTCTGTGCAAAATTTAAGAAAACGGGCGTTGTGCTCAAAGAAGGTTCTTTCACCCTCACCATTGAATTTGAGATTTCACAAGTCATTAATGATTTCCACTAGAACTTTTAATTTTGAGGTTTTAGAGAAACATGTCAGGGCTAAGATATGCAAGGAATCCATTAACGAGTGTGGAAAGTTCGAACGAACTTCATAGGCTCAACTTGTAATATGGCCCTACTTCTAAGCGCCAAAAATGTTGATGGTGTTGGACCCGCCAACATTCATGGGATCTCCCCTATATTAAGACCCAACTAGAGCTTACACCGTTTGGAGTAGGAATCCCAGTAGTGGGGTGTTAATGATATGCCTTGGTTACGAAACACATAGAGTGGTGCACAATGAGTTTGGTGAGAGCAAGTGTGTGACCCTGCAGAAGTTCAAGTGTGATGCATGGTGGTTCTAACACACGAAGGAAAAAAGTGAGTCCCATAGAAGCCTATAATAGTATGCAACTTGAAAGGAACACACAAGCATAAAGACATTACAAGATAATATGCGAAATAGTCCACAAGTTAACAATGATGAATTAATACAACAACACACATTCAACAAGATTCATACAAATGCAAACAAAATAGTTCATAAGCATAAGCGTAAGTTAAATAACATACATTGAAAATACAAAAAGAATAGTCCTACTATATTCACAACATATGCATGAAAGTGTGTCGGATCTGATCTTTTATTAAAAGTGAAATTTCCAATCATACATACACCATTGACAAACCACTAGCCCCAATAGTGGAACGTGAATTCAACAACACCTGCTCCTCCAAAGAAGTATACTCCCTCTATGCTATGGAGAAGCCAAGGCTCTCAGAAAACTCCCAAGCTCTTTCTAAGCCTAAGCCTAGGCAAAATCTTGGCTCCCAAAATCCCTTTACATGAGTTATGAGGTTTTATTTATAACAAGTGGGGGTGACTCTTTAACTCCCCATTGTGACCTTTCGACTACCCTCATGACTTTTCAACTTATTTACAAAATAACTCATTACATTACATCATGACTTGTCACATTCCAATATTGACACTTGGAATTCCACTTTACAATTAATGAAAAATAATATTACATTTTACATTCATACCCATATAAGACAAAAGAGGGTAGAGACAACTTGATAGCCTAACAAGAAAAAAACATTGTGATGCTTGAGTTTGGGGGAACTCTAGCTCAACAACTTCCACTTGATGCTTCTCAGTCATGTATTGGTGCCAAGCTCGGGATTGTGCGATGACATCCCCAAACTGTGTGATGTTGTCTAGCTAGAAGTGGACTCTAGCCTCCATGGCATCCGAGTACACTGTTTTCGAACTAGATTCTAATTCCATTTGAAGCATGATTAACATTGTCCTCACTTCAACAGAGACACTAATATAGTTGTGCATTTTCTGTTTGTTCAACTCCAAGTCCTCCTTGGTGGCAATCTGTCTTAGCTGCTCCAAGTATTCCTCTACATCCTTTCTGACCTGGTTCTTGTGTTTGGCTTTAGTGAGTGAGCCAACTAATGGGATCTTGTGGGTCTTCACCAAGGAATCCATACTAGGGTCTGAATATTTTCAATGAATGAGGCACATTGATTGTTGTTATGGATCAACATTCCCACTCTTGCTTTCTCCATCTATGCTTGTGGCTTCATCTTCTTGCCCAATTCAAGTGGTGCCCCTTTCTATCACACTGTCCATTTATGCACAACAATGATTACAGCTTGCACAATTATGAGATTTTTGACGAAGTATTTACACTGTTGTTGCAAGCCAAGCACGTGAACAATTGCCTTATGCACAGTAATCTGTGTAACACCCTCCTCCCACATTTACCCAAGCAACTGGCCAGCCGGGGTAAACATTTGATGAGAGGCCACTATGATATGATTCGACTTCCTAAGTCACGTTAAGGAAGTGGACCCTCAGGGACTAATCCAACACTTCAGACAACTTTCCCCTGGGTTCCATAAAAATTTTGGACAAACTGACCTCTAGACGCTCTCATGCTGTCAGCATGCCAGCGTCTAGGGACCTCTGGATGCTCTGACAGGCCTGCAAACCAGCGTCCAAGGAGAGTTTATGTTAGTTCTGAGCCAACGTCCCCGAGAATTAAGCCACATTTTTAGGCCTGTTGTACCTGTTTCCTATAGGCAGTCCTTGGCTGCAAAAACTACGCCAAGAAACCAACTCAACCAGTCTTTAGGCTCAAGATGGCCCTTGAACTAGAGGGGGCTCCCTCAGTTGTTACGAGGCTTTGTTTAACGCTATTCACTTGTCACTGAACAACATCCTTTGAAGCACAATGGCCAGATTTATGGTTTTAATTAGGGGTGGTTGTCGATCAATGACAATCCCTATTCATATTAAATGCCTCTCTCACAAGGTCCCTTCTGAACGTTTTAGCTTCCAACCTGACAGAACGACTTGATTTGTATAAGAATTTGACAAAAGAATGTAAGGAGATTCCTAATAATTGAGCAGCCAGACTGATTACTTAACAAAAAGGAAGATTTGGTTGCGTGTAGAAGATTTCTACATCCCGACAAAACATATTCAGGAGAAAATAGAAGGACAAACAATAACCAATTTCAAAGAGGAGCTAGATCAGACATACAATCTACTATAGAAGAAATTATCTGCAGTCTTGAAGATGGAATCAAGACTCTCAATGAGGAGGACAAAGAGCTCGTTAGACAAGAGTGCGCTGTCATCCTAAGGAAAGCCAGACCTCCTTAAAGAAATCTAAACCATGAGCAACTTAAAGCCCTGAAAAGTCTAAGTAATAACAATGACATTGTGGTTCTAAAGGCCGACAAAGGTGGCACCACAGTGGTAATGGATCGTGGGGACTACATAAATAAAATGAAAGACCACTTATATAACAGTGGTAGCTACAAAAAACTTGAAAAAAAAACCCATCTCTAAAATCACAAGGTTGATAAAAAAAGCCATTAAAGAGACCAATCTAGACGAGAAACTAGAAAATGCCTTACCCCTGACAGTGAAATTACACCTCGTATTTATGGGGCCCCCAAAATTCATAAAATAAATGTCCCCCTAAGACCTATAGTCAATACTATCGGATCACCCACATACGAATTAGCAAAGTATGTCGCCAACAACTTAGCACCTCTGGTTGGTAAAACTAGCTCTTACATCAAAGACTCCAACCAATATGTTGAGTTCATTAAACAGGATAAGCTAGATCCGGGAGATAAGATTGTTAGTTTTGATGTTGTCCAACTCTTCACCAAGATTCCATTAGATGAATCAATCCAAGTGGTAAAAGAAGTGGCAGACCCCCAAACTGCAAAGTTAGTTGAAATCTGTCTACGTTCCACTTTCTTCACCTTTCAAGGGGAAATATTTGAGAAAACTTCAGAAGTAGCTATGGGATCACCTCTTTCTCCTATTGTAGCCAATCTCTTCATGGAAAGATTTGAAAATAAAGCTCTTGACACATACCCATTAAAACCTAGGTTTTGAATCAGGTTTGTGGACAACACCAGTGTTGATTTTCCTCATGGTGATGATGAACTTAAATTTCTTTTAAACCATCTCAATAGCATGTCTGATGACATCAAGTTTACAATGGAGGTTGAGGAAAATAATTGCATCCCGTTCCTTGACATCCTACTCATAAGAAACAAGGATGTTTCCATAGGACAAAAAATGTTTAGAAAGCACATACTGACAATTATCTACATGTTGATTCACACCACCACCCAACTCAAAAAATGGGTGTTCTTCAAACCCTCTTCACTAGAGCATGTAGAATATCAGATGAGATCCACACCGAGGAGGAGATTACCTACTTAAGAAAAACATTTACTAGCTTAGGATACAATAATAAAGACATCTTCAAGGCCATTCAGAAGGCCAAATCCGGTAACAAAAAAGATAAATCAAATAACCCCCCAACTACTAATGCCTACCTTTCGTATATTCAGGGAGTCACTGACAAGCTAGCTAAAGTTCTCATAAATAAGGATATCAAAACTTCATTCAAACCCATGACAACTATCAAACAAAGAATGAAATCTGTCAAGGACAACCAGGAGCAACTCCAACAGAAAGGTGTTTATATGATCAACTGTTCTTGTGGAGAACACTACATTGGGGAAACAGGCAGGTCAGTCAGGATCAGGCTCAAAGAGCATGGTGCAGATATTCGAAATGAGAGAACTCGTTCTTTAGCTTTAGCTGAGCATGCAGGCAAGACTAACCACCATATATGCCTTGAAGACACAAAGGTCATTGCCAATGAAAAACACCATTTTAAGCGGAAAGTCCGTGAGGCCCTTGAAATCATAAAACACCCACATAACCTCAATAGGGATGGAGGCTTGGAAATTAGTAGAAATTGGACCTCCCTTCTCACCCCCATTGATTAAAAAGGACCCTCCCTTTCTCACCAAACCTATCATCCTTCATCCTTTCCACCCTCTGTTCCCCTACCTCTCGCTATTAACCCCTTACCAGACTCACCCCTCCTCTTCATGCTATGCCCTTTAGCATCTTAACGCTCTTCCCCCTTTCCTTTCATTGACCCTACTCTAGGTCAAACCACCTCCTCACCCAACCATTCAAATAATATTAATCATTATAAAAGATAGAATATGTTTATAAAATAAACTAGACTCCATAGTAAATACCATTAAGATTCAATTTATAATACACAAACAATAAACTAATAACACAATACATATGATTCCTTTAAACATAGATAAATAGAATTTAATAATATTAAGAATTATAAAAGATGAAATACACTTACAAAATAAAAACTAGACTTCACATTAATTACAATTAGGTTTCAATTTACACTAACAATAAACTAATAACACAAGACATATGATTTCTTTAACATGGATAAATATAATTTAATTAGAATAAAAAATATTGAATATTAATCAATAACATAAACATAACATAATATTAAACATAAAAAAGATGGAACATACTTACAACATAAAAACTAGACTTCACATTAATTACAATTAAGATTCAATTTACTCTAACAATAAACTAATAACATAAGACATTTGATAAAAATTTAACAAACACATTAAACTTCTCTCCTACAAATTAAACTATTGAAAATAAAATAAAAAAAATATATAATAAAAATTTGAATAAACTTATTACAATAATGTAAGAAAAACCTAAAAATACATAATAAATTTAATGAAAACCTAGAAACTAGCAAATCACATAAACTTGAATTAATCAATATTCAAAATATTAAAAGAAATAATTTACTAAACACAAATTTAATTAGAATAATAAAGAATTAAAAATTAATAGGCAATTTATTAAAGTAACAAAACTTATTACATTAGATAAATAACTAGCTAATAACATAAACTTATATTAATCAATAATTAAAAATATTAGGTAAAGCAATTTAAACATAAATAAGTGTATTGAATTAAAATAAATTTAAAATAAAAAAGATTACAAGAAAGTTGATAAAACATAAAAGAAAAATGCACGCAATATATCTATTATTAAAATAAAGTAACTTATATAATTAGTAATTTATTAACAATAACCTAATAGTAATTAAACTAAAATAGAAATCATTAAACTAGTCGGCTCCCCAACTTGACAACCTCACCTAATCATATTTATTACTCAAGCTCCTCTTCTTTGTAAATGAGCGCTGATGATGAGTCTTGGTCTAGACACAACCTCACCTAATCATATTTATTACTCGAGCTCCTCTTCTTTGTAAATCACTTCTAGACTCGAAACATCGACAAATTAAAAATGAAAACTGTGGAATATCCGAATTCATTGTCTCAAAAACCACACCACAGAAATCTGCAAAACAAAATATACTAATCTCTTTAAACAATTATAAATCTGCAGGGATTTCAGTGAGATTGAAACACAATCTATTCTTACCCATGTCTTCTATAATATTGTGAACATATGCAGAAAACATATATGAAAATACTGGAAAAACATGCAAGAAACAAAAAATTCTGTCAAACCAGAGCCATAAGGCTTTCATTAGAAATCAAATAAGAGAAGTTATTACAAAGTGTAGAGTCTTGGCATCAAAAGCCCACCTTTGTTTATTACAAATAAAACAATATATAGACTAAATATCCCCTAAACTGTTACAATAATCCTGGAATGAAATTATGAACTGTATATTAAAAATAAATAATATTTCCTTATTAGTTGCAGGAAATCTGGAATTGTTGCAAGTATCTGCGTTGAAATCTGGAGTTGGTTGAATGACTGCTGAAAATCTGGAAAATGATGAACTGTATATTAAAAATAAATAATATTTCTTTATTAGCTGCAGGAAATCTGGAATTGTTGCAAGTATCTGCCTTGAAATCTGGAGTTGGTTGAATGACTGCTGAAAATCTGGAAAATGATCCTCAATCTATTGATCTTTTGATGTTCTCAATGTTAATATCTCCATGCCTTTAAAATATAGAGCTGTTGTTTCTGCCATTTGCCTTTCAATTTGTATTTCTATGCGTTGAAATTTGGAGTTTGTGAAGCTATTGCTGAAGATTTGTATGGAATGCTTTTATGTCACTTTTTGACAATGCTTCACTATTTTTTCATGAATTTACTAAATAAATTCAGAAAATATCTCCTCAAATAATAAATTTATGGATAAATTCACCCACTTATTTGAAATTATGTCGTGTTTTTATTTCTCATGTATTTACAAAACTATGTGTGGTTTTGTAAATCCATGTCCTGTTTCTTCTTCCCTGTAAAAACTCATTTACTTTCACACTATAAATTCCCCTTTTGTGAAATTCATTTACAGATTAAAAACCGGTTTTGTAAATCCTGTCTTGTTTTGTGTAGTTGGTAGAGTATTTTACTTTGCTCTTTTACTTTTGATTTCACCATGGGTGTAAATTATTTTTACTTTTGTAGCTCTGACTTCAATTTCACATGTATTGACGTACATATCTTTTTGTTCTCCTATACATTAATTTCATCAATATATGATTAGAAAGCCTCCCTTTATTCATTTTCATGCACCGAGAATTTATTTTACCTCTAGTTGTAACACATTAACTTGTAATTCCTGGGCAGGCCGAATTCATGAGATGGTGACACATAGGTTTGGGAGTCTGCCATTAAAACTGCTGCTTTTCGGATGCACCCTATGTTAATGGGAAATCATGAGATAGTGACACATAGGTTTGGGAGTCTGCCATTAAAACTCAGATGCACCCCTATGTTAATGGGAAATGGCCAAGGGGTTCTCGAAATCACTTTTTAAACGTCGGATTAAATTATCCATATCTCGAGGCATGAAAGATAAGGGGATTTAATTAGTTAAATGAGGGGTGGGCCATAGGCTTTGACCTTTAGCTTTGAGTGTGCTTATGATTAGGATTAAATTTTATTTTTATAATATAATTTTAATTTTAAATAAATATTTTCATTAAAATATATAATTATATTTTTATAAAAATAAAAATAACTTTTAAAATTAAAATTATTATATATAAAAAATAAATAAATCATTCAAAAGCATAAAATTTATATATGCCCTTAGTATTTAACTCAGAAGGAAATGACAGTTTCACACTGAAAATTTTTAATTTTCAGTTAGTGTGCCGAAATATGTTAGAACATCGGCTCCAATGGGGATTACTTCCCCTGCGGGATGCAAAGAACTAGTTGACCAGATGCCTTATTTTTTGGGCATGGAGTCATACCATAAAATCATTGATCACTAATCTACCATCATGTAATGTATAGTCAATCCCCATCATCCAGCTACTACATATTAAACGTGTAACTGTGAATGGCAACTTATATTTCCTGCACTAATCCAGAGATTTATTCATTCTGAAATCTTAAAATTGAAAACTGATGAAGTGAAACAACTGTCACTGTAAGTGGAAATAAACACAAGAGTGCCTAATTCATGGGCTATGCAGTCAATCATTTAATCCCTTGGAAGTCATTGCACTCAACCAAACCAAACTTAATACCGCAATCTTGAAATATAACTAAAACAATTGTAGATCTACTGTACCCTGAATCTGAATGTAGTTAATCAATCCCACACCTCTATCTAATTGAACTGAAAAATTTTACACTGTTAGGTGTAATCTGCTTTCCAATGTAACCAAGTGCAGAGTGGATTTATTAACAAACTATGTTGCCAACAATTGAAAATCTGAAGAATATATACAATATGAACATAAAATCCCATGGGAAACATATACTCACAGGTGTACTTTAAAACCTGCATCCTCTGTAGACATTTTAGGTTTCTGCCCATGGCTGAGAGGGAGAGACATACACTGCTAATTTCAAGTATCAATGAACCTTGCATAGCAGTAAAGGCAGCTGAAATTTCGAAACAGTGGGATCGGTTACCAAGTGGAATTGCCATATGACAAAGTGGACTCGCGAGGTGAAAGAAATGCAACCAATAATAAATGCCTACTCCTTGTTCAACAGTAAGGAATATATCTAATCTTTATCGTTCCCTGGAGAAAGATATCTTCGTTACTTTGTTCACCAGAAACGGCGCAAGATGTTGTACCTGTTTCCCGTAGGCAGCCTTGGCTGCAAAAACTACACTAGGAAACCAACTCAACCAGTCTTTAGGCTCACGCTGGCCCTTGAACCAGAGGGGGCTCCCTCAGTTGTTACGAGGCTTTGTTTAATGCTGTTCACTTGTCACTAAACAACAACCTTTGAAGCACAATGGCCAGATTTATGGTTTTAATTGGGGGTGGTTGGCGATCAATGACAATCCCTATTCATATTAAATGCCTCTCTCACAGGGTCCCTTCTGAATGTGTCAGCTTCCAGCCTGACAGAACGACTTGATTTGTATAAGAATTTGATAGAAGAATGTAAGGAGATTCCTAATAATTGAGCAGCCAGACTGATTACTTAACAACTAGGAAGATTTGGATGTGTGTAGAAGATTTCTACAACCCGACAAAACATATTCAGGAGAAAATAGAAGGACAAACAATAACCAATTTCAAAGAGGAGCTAGATCAGACAGACAGTCTGCTATACTAATCTCTTTAAACAATTATAAATCTGCAGGGGATTTCAGAGAGATTGAAACACAATTTGTTCTTACCCTATAATATTGTGAACATATGCAGAAAACAAATATGGAAATACTGGAAAAACATACAAGAAACATAAAATTCTGTCAAACCATAGCCATAAGGCTTTAGAAATCAAATAAGAGAATCTATTACAAAGTGTAGAGTCTTGGCATCAAAAGCCCACTCTTGTTTATTACAAATAAAACAATGTATAGACTAAATATCCCCTAAACTGTTACAATAATCCTGGAATGAAATTATGAACTGCATATTAAAATAAATAATATTTCCTTATTAGTTGCAGGAAATCTGGAACTGTTGCAAGTATTCGCCTTGAAATCTGGAGTTGGTTGAATGACTGCTGAAAATTTGAAGAATGATCCTCAATCTGTTGATCTTTTGATGTTTTGAATGCTGATATCTCCATGCCTTTAAAATCTAGAGTTGTTGTTTCCACCATTTTCATTTCAATTTTTGATAATTCTTCGCTAATTTGGAAATCATAAATGTTTCTCGTGTGTCTCCTTCCCTGTAAAAACTCATTTACTTTCACACTGTAAATTCCCTTTCTGTGAAATTCATTTACAGATTAAAAACCATACGTGGTTTTGTAAATCCATATCTTGTTTTTTGTAGTTGGTAGAGTATTTTACTTTGCTCTTTTACTTTCACATCAACGTGATTTCACACCTGTAACTTGATTTCACCATGCCTGTAAATTATTTTTACTTCTGTAGCTTCAATTTCACATGTATTGAGGTAAATATATTTTTGTTCTCGTGTACATTAATTTCATCAATATATGATTGCAAAGCCTCCCTTTATTCATTTTCATGCACCGAGAATTTATTTTATGTGTAGTTGTAACACATTAACTTGTAATTCCATTTACCCACTTTGCCTTCCATTGTGAAATAAATTTATTTCATAATAGTATTCCCATAATATAAAATTCTAATCACTTTTTAAAAGTTGGATTAAATTACCCATATCTCGAGGCATGAAAGATAAGGGGAGTATAATTAGTTAAATGCGGGGTGGGCCATAGGCTTTGAGTGCTCTTATGATTTTAGCTTTTGATTAGGATTAAATTTTATTTTTTATAATATAATTTTAATTTTAAATAAATATTTTCATAAAAATATATGATTATATTTTTATAAAAATAAAAATAATTTTAAAAACTAAAATTATTATATATAAAAAATAAATAAATCATTCAAAAGCATAAAATTTATATATGCCCTAAGTATTTAACTGAGAAGGAAATGGCAATTTCACACTGAAAATTAAAATTTTCAGTGTGCTGAAATATGTTACAACATCGGCTCCAATGGGGACTGCGTCCCCTGTGGGATGCAGAGAACTAGCTGACCAATTGCCTTATTTTTTGGGCATGGAGTCATACCATCATTGATCAATGATCTGCCATCATGTAATGTATAGCCAATCCCCATCATCCATCTATTGCATATTAAACCTGCAACTGTGAATGACAACTTATATTTCCTGCACTAATCAAGAGACTTATTCATTCTGAAATCTTAAAATTGAAAACTGCTGAAGTGAAACAACTGTCACTGTAAGTAGAAATAAGCACAAGAGTGTCTAATTCATGGGTTATGGAGTCAATCATTTAATCCCTTGGAAGTCATTGCACTCAACCAAACCAAACTTAATACTGCAATCTTGAAATATAATTGAAACAATTGTAGATCTACTGCACCATGAATCTAAAAGTAGCTAATCAATCCCACACCTCTATCTAACTGAATTGGAAAATTTTACACTGTTAGGTGTAATCTGCTTTCCAATGTAACCAAGTGTAGAGTGGATTTATTGGCAAACCATGTTGCCAACAACTGAAAATATGAAGAATATATACAATATGAACATAAAATCCCATGGGAAACGTATACTCACAGGTGTAATTTAAAAGATGCATCCTCTGTAGACATTTTATATTTCTGCCCATGGTTGAGAGGGAGAGACATATACTGTGGACTTCAAGTATCAATGAACCTTGTATAGCAGTAAAGGCAGCTGAAATTTCGAAACAGTGGGATTGGTTACCCAGTGGAATTGCCATATGACAAAGTGGAGTCGCTAGGTGAAAGAAATGCAACCAATAATAAATGCCTACTCCTTGTTCACCAGCAAGGAATCTATTTAATCTTTATCGTTCCCTGGAGAAAGATATCTTCGTTACTTTGTTCCTTGGCAACGGTGCCAAATGTTGTACCTGTTTCTCGTAGGCAATCCTTGGCTGCAAAAACTACGCCAGGAACCCAACTCACCAGTCTTTAGGCTCAAGTTGGCCCTTGAACTAGAGGGGGCTCCCTTAATTGTTACAAGGCTTGGTTTAACATTGTTCACTTGTCACTAAACAACAACTTTTGAAGCACAATGGCCAGATTTATGGTTTTAATTGGGGGTGGTTGGCAATCAATGACAATCCCTATTCATATTAAATGCCTCTCTCACAGGGTCCCTTCTGAACGTGTCAACTTCCAGCCTGACAGAACGACTTGATTTGTATAACAATTTGACAGAAGAATGTAACGAGATTCCTAATAATTGAGCAGCGAGACTGATTACTTAACAACTAGGAAGATTTGGATGCGTGTAAAAGATTTATACAGCCTGACAAAACATATTCAGGAGAAAATAGAATGACAAACAATAACCAATTTCAAAGAGGAGCTAGATCAGACAGACAATCTGCTATACTAATCTCTTTAAACAATTATAAATCTGCAGGTGATTTTAGAGAGATTGAAACACAATCTGTTCTTACCCGAGTCTTCTATAATATTGTGAACATGTGTAGAAAACAGATGTGGAAATACTGGAAAAACATACAAGAAACACAAAATTATGTCAAACAAGAGCCATAAGGCTTTCATTAGAAATCAAATAAGAGAAGCTATTACAAAGTGTAGAGTCTTGGCATCAAAAGCCCACCCTTGTTTATTACAAATAAAACAATATATAGACTAAATATCCCCTAAACTATTACAATAATCGTGGAATGAAATTATGAACTGTATATTAAAAATAAATAATATTTCCCTATTAGTTGTAGGAAATCTGGAACTGTTGCAAGTATCTGCTTTGAAATCTAGAGTTGGTTGAATGACTGCTGAAAATCTGGAGAATGATCCTCAATTTGTTGATCTTTTGATGTTCTGAATGCTGATATCTCCATGCCTTTAAAATCTAGAGTTGTTGTTTCCGCCATTTGCCTTTCAATTTATATTTCTATGCCTTGAAATCTGGAGTTTGTGAAGCTATTGCTGAAGATGTGTTTGGAATGCTTTTATGTCACTTTTTGACAATGCTTCACTAATTCCAAAATCATAAATGTTTTCAAATATTTGGTGAATAAATTTGGTATTTTCATGAATTTACTAGATAAATTCACAAAATATCTCCTCAAATAATAAATTTATGGATAAATTCATCCACTTATTTGAATTTATGTAGTGTTTTTATTTCTCCTGTAGTTACAAAACTGTGTGGTTTGTTAAGTCCATGTCTTGTTTCTCCTTCCCTGTAAAACTCATTTACTTTCACACTGTAAATTCCCCTTTTGTGAAATTCATTTACAGATTAAAAACCGGTTTTGTAAGTCCATGTCGTGTTTTGTGTAGTTGGTAGAGTATTTTACTTTGCTCTTTTACTTTCAGCTCAACGTGATTTCATACTTGTAACTTGATTTCACCATGTTTTGTAAGTCCATGTCTTGTTTTGTGTAGTTGGTAGAGTATTTTACTTTGCTCTTTTACTTTTAGCTCAACCTGATTTCATACTTGTAACTTGATTTCACCATCCCTGTAACTTACAGTTACTTTTGTAGCTCTGACTTCAATTTCACATTTATTGACGTAAAAATCTTTTTGTTCTTGTGTACATTAATTTCATCAAAATATGATTGCAAAGTGTCCCTTTATTCATTTTCATGCACCAAGAATTTATTTTACCTGTAGTTGTAACACATTAACTTGTAATTCCATTTTACCCAATTTGCCTTCCATCGTGAAATAATTTTATTTCATAATAGTATTCCCGCCATATAAAATTCTAATTAATACGGGGTATGGTTTTCGGGCCCCCCCTTAGTGGTAAATGATTTTGGACCTGGGGGTCCAAATTCATGAGATGGTGACACATAGGTTTGGGAGTCTGCCATTAAAAAGGCTTTTCGGAATCCCCCCCCCCATGTTAACGAGAAATGGAAGTGGGGGTCCCAAATCACTTTTTAAAAGTTGGATTAAATTACCCATATCTAAAGGCATGAAAAATAAGGGGAGTTTAATTAGTTAAATGTGGAGTGGGCCATGGGATTTGACCTTTAGCTTTAAGTGCGCTTATGATTTTAGCTTATGATTAGGATTGAATTTTATTTTTTACAATATAATTTTAATTTTAAATAAATATTTTCATAAAAATATATAATTATATTTTTATAAAAATAAAAATAATTTTTAAAATTAAAATTATTATATATAAAAAATAAATAAATCATTCAAAAGCCCTTAGTATTTAACTCATAAGGAAATGGCAATTTCACACTGAAAATTTTTAATTTTTAGTGTGCTGAAATATGTTACAACATCGGCTCCAATGGGGACTGCTTCCCCTGTGGGATGTAGAGAACTTTGACCAGTTGCCTTATTTTTTGGGCGTGGAGTCATACCATAAAATCATTGATCACTGATATGCCATCAGGTAATGTATAGCCAATCCCCATCATCGAGCTACTGCATATTAAACTTGCAAATGTGAATGGAAACTTATATTTCCAGCACTAATCCAAAGATTTATTCATTTTGAAATCTGGAAATTGAAAACTGCTGAAGTGAAACAACTGTCACTGAAAGTGGAAATAAACACAAGAGTGCCTAATTCATGGGTTATGGAGTCAATCATTTAATCCCTTGGAAGTCATTGCACTCAACCAAACCAAACTTAATATTGTAATCTTGAAATATAACTGAAACAATTGTAGAACAACTGCATCCTGAATCTGAAAGTAGCTAATCAATCCCACACCTCTATCTAACTGAACTGGAAAATTTCACAATGTTAGGTGTAATCTGCTTTCCAATGTAACCAAGTGTAGAGTGGATTTATTAACAAACCACGTTGCCAGCAACTGAAAATCTGAAGAATATATACAATATGAACATAAAATCCCATGGGAAATGTATACTCACAAGTGTACTTTAAAAGTTGCATCCTCTGTAGACATTTTAGATTTCTGACCATGGCTAAGAGGGAGAGACATATATTGCTGATTTCAAGTATCAATGAAACTTGCATAGCAGTAAAGGCAGCTGAAATTTCGAAACAGTGGGATCAGTTACCCAGTGGAATCGCCATATGACAAAGTGGAGTCGCTAGGTGAAAGAAATGCAACCAATAATAAATGCCTACTCCTTGTTCACCAGCAAGGAATAGATCTAATCTTTATCGTTCCCCAGAGAAAGATATCTTCATTACTTTGTTCCTCGACAACTGTAGGTTTTAACCCCATACAGAAATTACCTGCATACGAATTCTAAAACACAGAAAATAAACAATGCGAGAGCATAACACATAAAACACATATACACAGAGATTTTTCCCTGGATCCCAAAATCGGGACTACTAGCTTGATTTTTCATTATTTTCCTTTCAATGTTACAATACATATTTATACATGCCGAAGCATCCAATACCATGGACCAAAAACCATTGCGTCCAAAACCATGTGCGAAAATCATGCACAAAACCATAGGTAGGTCTGCCCAACCTAACATAGGGTCCAAAACCAAAATTTTTCGGGGTGCTACCCCGGACCCCATAGAGTGAGGTTACCTGCACCCCTCAAACCCCCTGTGACTCCCCCCACTACGTAATCGGCACAACGAAAGGGGGGCTCCGCCCCCCTTCTAATCCCCCGGTTAACTACGTGGGCTAGTCGTGGAAAGAATATAAAACAACCCAACATTATCCCACTTGTTGTTTTCTTTCCACAAGGGGCCACAAGAGAGCTTAGTCATTTATCCAGCCCTACAACACCCATTGTTTCTCTACACCAAGAGAACTTCTCAGAGCTCACAGATTTTGTCAATGCATCTGCAATATTCTTCAAAGTGTCCACATTTACCAACAACACCTTTTTGTCTTCTATCATATCCCTCACAAAGTGATACTGAACATCAATGTGCTTTGTCTTTGAATGATATGCAGGATTCTTTGCCAAGAAAATTGCACTTTGGCTGTCACATTCTATTCTTATAGCTCCCTGTACTAACCCTAAACTTCAACACAATCTCTGCAACCTAACTGCTTCCTTGCTTGCATGAGTGGCTGCCATGTATTCTTCCTCTATAGTTGATAGTGCCACTACAAATTGTTTCTTACTCATCCAACTGAATGCACCTCCAAATAGGTTAAACATATACCCACTTGTAGATATTCTCTGATCCAGATCTTCAGCCCAGTCTGCATCAACAAAGCCATGAATATCCAACACTCTGTCCAATCCTGGTCTTCCTTGGTAGCACAAACCATAATCACTAGTGCCACACAAATACCTAAAAACCCACTTCATTGTTGTCCAGTGCTCCTTCCCTGGTTTGACATAAACCTGCTCAATACTCCCACTACATGTGCAATGTCTAGTCTAGTACAGACCATCGTATACATCAGGCTACCGACTGCACTTGCATATGGAACACGGGACATGTCCTCTTCCTCTTCTTGTGTCTTGGGACATTGTTCAGCAGATAACTTTACACCTACAGGAATAGGAACCTTCACTGGTTTACTATCCTGCATATTAAACCTCTGCAATATTGTCTCGACATATTTCCTCTGGTTTAACCAGAGCTTCCTCTTTGTCCAATCTCTTTTAATTTACATGTCCAAAATATAGTTTGCAGCACCAAGATCTTTCATGTCGAATTTGGAGGACAAATGGGTCTTCAAATCCTGGATAATTTCTTTGTCATTTCCAACCAGCAACATATCATCCACATACAAGACCAGATAAATAACACGGTCACCAATTAATTTAAAATACACACAGTGATCTACTTTGCTTCTGGTGAAGCCAAGTCCCCGTATAAATGTATCAAATTTCTGATACCACATCCTTGGTGATTGTTTTAACCCATAAAGAGACTTCTTTAACTTGCATACCAGTTCTTTCTTACCCTTCACCGCAAAGCCTTCAGGTTGCTTCATGTAGATCTCCTATTGCAGATCCCCATGAATAAATGTTGTCTTCACATCCATCTGTTTTACCTCAAAATCAAAAGCAGCAGCAACAGATAAAAATAATCTAATAGAAGCTACCTTGGCAATAGGAGAAAAAATATCACCAAATTCAATTCCCGACACCTGGGAATAACCTTTTGCTACCAACCGAGCTTTATATTTCTCCACCTTTCCTTCTGCTTTATATTTCTCCACCTTTCCTTCTGCATTTATCTTCTTCTTGAACACCCATTTGCTGCCAATGGGTTTCCTTTCAGCCGACAACTCCACTAGATCACAAGCCTCATTTTTATGCAAAGATGCCATTTCATCAGCCATGGCCTCTTTCCAGAGTTTTCCATCCTCTGAGTCTACTGCTTCCTTCATAGTTCTGGGATCATCATCAGTAATAGATAAAGTAAAATTTAAACAGAAAGCAGATGGACTATACCTTTCTGGCTTCCTTCTTTCTCGAACTGATCTTCTCACACTCAGAGTTTGTGGCTCTTCATCTTCTGATTCCTCCTCTGCTGTAGAGTTTGATTCTTCCTCCTTTAGCTCAAACTCTATCTTTTCAGGTTCTTTTGGTTGGACTTCATGTTTAATAACATCTTTCACCTCTCTGAACACCACATCTCGGCTGTACACAACCTTCCTTACTATTGGGTTCCAAAGCTTGTAACCCTTTAAACCATCCTTATACCCAATAAAGATGCACTTTTCAGATTTACCATCCAACTTGGTTCATTTCTCCTTTGGAACATGTACATATGCATCACATCCAAATATCCTCAGATGTGAAAGAGAGGGTTTCTTACCAGTCCATACCTATTGTGGAGTCTTATCCTCCAACGTTGATGAAGGCGATCTATTGACCAGGTAACATGCCGTCTCCATTGCCTTTGCCCAGAATTCCTATCCTAACCCAGCACCACTGAGCATGCTTCTTGCCCTTTCCATCAACGTCTTGTTCATTCTTTTTGCAACTCCATTTTGTTGAGGTGTATATGGAGTAGTCTTCTGCCGTTCTGTACCACACTTCTTACATAATTCTTCAAATTATTTGCTGCAAAACTCTCCACCGTTATCTGTCCTCAGCACCTTTATCTTCTTCTCTGTCTCGTTTTCCACGAGAGCTTTAAATTCTTTAAACTTGTCAAAGACTTCACTTTTCTTCTTAAGGAAATATATCCATGTATTTTCCTTGAGAAGTCATCTATAAATGATACATAGTATACAGACTTACCCAGTGATGGAACCTTCACAGGTCTAAACACATCATTGTGCACAAGCTCTAATATCTGTTTCACCCTCTTACCACCAGAGGGGAAACTCACCCGATTTTGCTTCCCATATACACAATTTTCATAGAAATCAAAATCCAGAGAGCTATTACTCATACCTTATACCATACCTTTACCATGAAGTATTCAAAGGCCCTTCTCTCCAATATGTCCAAGTCTTTGATGCCACAACATGGTCTTCTCTCTAGAGACCACTAGATTTTCTGCTCCACTTTCAGGAACCACAGAACTGTTGCACCCATCAACAATAGTGCTACCTTGCAGCTTGTACAGAGTTCCAATCCGAACTCCCCGCATCAATTCCAGTGCCTCCCGAACCATCTTGCAGGTATCCTTCTTGAACACCGTTTTTACACTTGCATCATCCAACTTGCTTACAGAAATCAGATTTCTGGCTAATGCAGGAATATGTAGAAAACCTGGAAGTGTTCTAACCCTTCCACCTTGCAACTTCAACTTTACTTTTCCACGACCAACAATTCTATCCTTCCTATTATCCCCTAAGAAGACATCACCACCATCGTATTTCTCATACTCGCAGAACCACTCTCTATGGGGAGTGAAGTGAAAGGATGCACTTGAGTCAATCAACCATGCCTCATGATCTACATGTGTACTTGAAGAAGCCAAGCACACATCTCCACCTTCATTTGAGGTGGTTTCGCCTTTGCAGAAGGAGCATCATCATATCTCTTTCCTTTATCAGGAGCTTTAGATTTACAGTCCCTTTTGTAGTGCCATTCCTTTTCGCATTTCCAACACACCACCTTTACAGGTTTTCGTGAAGATTTAGATCTCCCTCTTGATTTAGATCTCCCACTCGATGACTTATTTTGTTTCTGTTCTGGGACCGTCCTCATACAAACAAGGCATCACCATTTTGGCTCTCCATATTTTTTCGTCTCATCTCCTCTGTTAACAAGGATGAGACTATTTCATCAAACTGCAAGGTAGTTGCATTGCTACCTATTGCAATAACCAGACTATCCCACGAATTTGGTAGAGAACACAACAAACTAATGCACTTATCTTCATTTGAAATTTTGATATCAACAGACGATAACTGACTTACCACAGTATTAAACACATTCAGATGCTCTGTCACCGAGTCTCCATCTTTCATCCTCAGGTTATATAGCTTTTTCCGTAGGAACAGTTTATTCACCAGAGACTTAGATTGGTACAAAGTCGCTAACTTGTCCCATAAAGTCTTCGCTGTAGCTTCCCCTGATACATTCAACAATACTGAATTTGAGACGCACAATCGTATTGTGCTCTTTGCCTTCCAATCCAACTTCTTCCATTCTTCATCAGACACTCCCATTGGTTTAGAACCCGGATCTATTGTGATCCACTGATCATTATCCACCAACATATCCTCCATCTTGAGTTTCCACAACTCAAAACTCTGACCATTAAATATCTCGATCTTTATCTTTCCACTGCTCACTATCTTCTTTTACCATCAGAATCGATCCCGTAGATGTCCCATTGAACGGGGTCTACCACAGGCCCGAGCGAAACCCCTCAACAATAAAGGCGTCCCCTTGAAGCCAAAACAACTCCGATACCAAATGTAGGTTTTAACCCTGTACATAAATTACCTGCATACGAATTCTAAAACATAGAAAATAAACAATGCGATGGCATAACACACAAAACACATATACACAAAGATCCTCCCCTGGATCCCAAAATCGAGACTACCAGCTTGATTTTTCATTATTTTCCTTTCAATGTTACAATACATATTTATACATGCCGATGCATCCAATACCATGGACCGAAAACCATCGCGTCCAAAACCATGTGCGAAAATCATGCACAAAACCATAGGTAGGTCCGCCCAACCTAACATAGGGTCAAAAACCAAAATTTTCTTGCATCCCTCAAACCCCTTGTGACCCCCCCGCCTCCCCCCGCTACGTAATCGACGCAACGAAGGGGGGGCTCCGCCCCCCTTCTAACCCCCCGGTTAACTACGTGGGCTAGTCATGGAAAGAATATAACACAACCCAACAACAATGGCGCCAGATGTTGTACCTGTTTCCTGTAGGCAGTCCTTGGCTGCAAAAACTACGCCAGGAAACCAACTCAACTAGTCTTTAGGCTAAAGCTGGCCCTTGAACCAGAGGGGTCTCCCTCAATTGTTACGAGGCTTTGTTTAACGTTGTTCACTTGTCACTGAACAACAGATTTTGAAGCACAGTGACCAGATTTATGGTTTTAATTGGGGGTGGTTGGCGATCAATGACAATACCTATTCATATTAAATGCCTCTCTCATAGGGTCCCTTCTGAACGTGTCAGCTGTTGGAAATAATACTGAGAGGGGGGGGTGAATCAGTATTATCAGATCAATCAAACTTTTCAATTTCATACTCAGAAACATATACGCTACTTCAATTAAGTGAACCCGCGTGTACACGCTACTGTGTCTAATGAAACTCGCGTATATCCAGAGATCTTATAATTCAGTTAGCTTAATCTTCAGTAAATGCATCAAATCATTATTAAGCATATTAACAGTAAACAGGTGCAGAATAACAGAACATAACATCACATAAGAGCCACACACATGAACACAAAGATATAAGGTGGAAACCCAATGTGGGTGAAAACCACCTGCTGCAAGTCATCTCAATCTTCTTCTTAATAAGAAAATCCTTTTACAATATTTGTACTGGTGCAGTCTTATACCAGTACGGGAGCTACAACCCCCTTTGCTCTTGTACTAGCCGATCCATTTACTAGTACGCAGGCTACTACCTGCTACAATGCTCCAAAGATCTCCTTTAGCTTTTGTACTAGCTTAGATACTAGTACGTAGGTGCTTGCCTACAATCTTCTCACCTCCAGGTACCACGTTTCATCAATTTTCAGACTGGATACACTGAAGCACAACACATAATCTGCAAGGCCACTTTTCATCCAATTTTCATACTGGACCCATAACTATCATTGAAGCTCAAAACAATCATCAAACTCTGAATCACTGAAACCCTGTTAACAACAGTCACCAGAACACAGAGCAGACACAGAACTCTGTAATAACCATCAGATCCATCTGCAACTTCAAATATCAAGCTTTACAATGTATACGCTACTTCGATGAATCAAACCCGCGTGTATACGCGCTTTTGCCAAAGACAACCCGCGTACAGATCTAAAAATAATTTCTCATAACTTGCAGCTGTACCAGACATCAATCACACTCATAACATTTATAGAACAATACATGCGTCAGTATGTAGATCTAGAATAAGCATCATAAAGATAGTTCATTTCAAACCATTTGATCCCGATCTCTCCTTAGATCTAGTTCTCCATCAACCGGTGAGATCTCTCCTTAGCTCAGATCAAGCAATGCATCATCAACCCATAACCCTGCATACTGGATCTAATGCTTTATCAGATATTCAAGACATTTCAGATGCACTTGCCTAATGGTTTCCTTCTCCTTATATAGCCTTAGGCCTTGTTCAATACCAAGGGCCAAAACCATAGAGATTCAATACCATCAACTTCAAAACTAGGGATCAACACGTCCGCCGAGACGCCAAGGTCCAAAACCATAGGCACAACTTCCAAGGAATAACCGCCATGGACCAAAGGTACTTTTCCACATACACGCGCTTTTGCTGAAGCCAACCAGCGTGTACACGCGACTTGGGCTTAACGAACCTGCGTGTATGAACTTTCTCTTCTTCTTATAGTCTGATCATCAATTCCTTGCTGCTGACCTTCTGTCTGATCATCAATTCCTTGCTGCTGACCTTCTGTACTATGATTTGTCATCAGTGAGGTTTGCCATCAAGGACAACACTTATCTCATAATGCCAACAATCTCCCCCTTTGGACTTGATGGCAAAGCTAACTTGTCACACTTAGAACTATCATCTGATTCCTTTGAGCTGTCCTCCATCAGTCACATCTGATATCTCTTCTGAAGATTCATCATCTGATTCCTTTGAGCTGTCCTCCATCAGTCACATCTGATATCTCTTCTGAAGATTCACCCAGTTATACATAAGTGAGATATTCTTCTATGAGAGGGTTGCCATCAAGTACAACACATGCATCATAATGCCAACAATCTCCCCCTTTGGACTTGATGGCCACAACACCAAGTCACTCTCCCCCTTTGACATCAAGGGCAAAGGGTGGACCAAGATATTCTCTTCCTTTGCTGAATCATTCCACTGTCCATACTCCCCCTGAGTACCTGCTGAAATCTCTGAATAGTCTCCCCCTTTGTATATGCCAAGGTGTACCAATCTGTTCATACTCCCCCTGAGTACATGCTGAATCTTTGTACCGCTGAAGTGTGTTGTACATGCTCTTCCTGACTGTAGGCAAGATCTGCAAAAGATGTTCTTCAAGAAGAACATGACTCTATACATCATAAAGGACCTTCCTATCACTTAGGACTCATACATACATCCATCTCTCAACTAAGTGAGGATATACAACAAAATTTTACATATGACAACCAATCACATTACATCAATCATCCCAGGCATAGTGGGGAAACCAAAATAGGTCGTTACATGACCTTGACACCATGAAAGAGATACCACAAAAGAGATATATGACATAGAGACGTAAGAACTAGACCAAGACTTATGAAAGTCACCAGCAGCATCTGATAATCATCATTCAGATCAGCAACCAAGAGATCCTTCTGTTCTCCTTTCGCCTTTGTTTCTCCTGAAATCAACACCAAATGTGAACTAGAACCAAAAGCTTTAAGATAATGCCAACAATGCATCATTGGAAGATTATCTGCTCCCCCTGAACCTGTGCCAGATGATCTCTGTCAGACCTATATCAGACTTTCTGCAACCAACATCTGTCCCTGCTGATTTCCTTCAACTCTCCATATACGCGTCTGTATACACATAAACAGGCGTATATACGCAGATATCCCTTACGCAACACGCGTACACAATATACGCGACTATCCCCTTGTAAAACGGCGTATGCACGCGGATATCCTTTACACAACATGCGTACACAAATTTCCATATCAGCAACCTGTAAATGTCCTGTAGAGAATAGGTCATCAACCTATAACAAGGTATGTCTGCATCAATTCATCCCTTTGAACAGAATTCAGAGTCATTCACATGTGTGAAACCACCATAGCCATTTCATCAAGCTCTACATGATCCAAGTATCATTACTTGGGAACATCTGCATCAACCAACATATGTAAGTATCAACCTATCATCATATAGATATGAACTCATCATCATGTCTCCAACAAAGTGACATTGAGGAGTCATCCATGTATCAGCACTATGTATCTTGAGCTCAAACTCTTTTGACAAAGCTTCTTGATATCATCATCAGCAACAATCCTTATTCACATGAGTGCCTGCATCATAACTGTATGATCTTTATGCATATGACAACAGCAGTATATAAGTGACTCATCATCAAGTGAGGAAGATGTGTATTCAAGCTTTGTACTTCTCCTTGTCCTTATGAAGATCACCATGTAAGCACCATATATGCATCATCAAAGAATCAACCATAAATCTGATCTGAACATCTTCTATGTAACTTCAAGAATCATATGAGAGTTTATCATAGACAACTCACAACCACATCATAGCAAGATATATCATTTAGCCATATAAGAATCATCACCAAGGATTATTAACCATAATGCCAACAACGAATTACTAAAGGCATATGCTCCCCCCTAAACCAGTGCCATCTGTTAGATCTGATCATGCATATATCAGCAATAAGCATCAAAACATCATCATCTTCAAGTTAGGATCAAAAACACTTCTAGACATCATACAAGTAACAAAACATTTCCACACATCCTCAGCAGACTGTAACCAATAGAGCAAATAACAGACTGAATCATATCAGATCCTTTTTCTGATCCTGTCCCCACTGCTTTTCCTCAGATTGACATATACGCGACTTTGCAGTGTCTAACTCGCGTATATACGCGACTTCCCTTTAAGGAACTTGCGTATGAGATTCAGAACACTGAAGTTTTACACTTTCAGCTCCCCCTGAGTCTGATATGTCTGTGCTGTGCTGTGTCTCAGTACATTGTGCTGACTGTACTTCCTTCTTCCTCCATATCTTCAAGTGTGATGAGGTTTCCTCCTTTTGGTGTGATGTCCATCCTTTGTTCCTGCATTCCTTTGCTATATGTCCAAGCTTGTTACATGCATAACATCTAACATGTTTCATGTTCCTTCTGTAGCAATTAGCAGCTTTGTGACCATACATATTGCAAGCAAAGCAATATCCATTAAAGTACCTTGATTGAGATGACCTGTCCGCATAATAGTCTTGAACTCTTCTTCTTCTACATCTAGCTGCAACATGTCCAAGATTATGACATACATAACATTCAATATTATTCATAGGAGGAGTAAAAGATTTTCTTTGAAGACTTTCTTTCCTTGGTTGATGATGAGATTGACCTTTCATCTCCTTGTTGATCATTTTGGATTTCTCTTTAGAGTTCCTTGCCTCACCTTGTGAACTAGATTCACCTTCAACAGATTCATGGAAACCAAGACCAGTCTTTATAGCAGGGGACCTTTGACTACTAAGAATATCATCCAAGACTTTAGAACTATCTTGAAATCGTAAAAGCTTATCCTTTTCTTCTATTTTACCTTTCAAGATATTTACCTCAACTTGAAGTTGTTCCTCCTTTTCTAGACATTGCTTCTTCATGTCTTCTCCATCTTTCCTTCCTTCTTCCAACTGATGCCTTAGTTTGAGAATCTCCTTTTCTTGTTCTTTATTCAGATCCTGCTGCATTTGACGAACTCGGAAGGCACATTCTAGTTGAGATTTTAAGCTGGTGACTTCGTTTTCTTGTTTTGCAATAGCTTGGAGTAGATCTGTATTCTGCTTCTTTGATTCTTCAAGATCTCCTTTTAGTGAGGGGATTGTAGCTTCAAGATTTTCATAGTAGCTGGATCTATCTTTGAGTTTCTTGATGGTTGTGCTTCTTTCGTTGACTTCTTTTCTTAATGATGTCACTTCATGCTGCAATTTTTGACATTGGTCTTCCTTGTCCTTGAGTAGCTTTCTTACCTTGTTTCCTTCTTCTAGTTGGGCCTTTAGTTCGGTAACTTCTTCTTTGAAAGCACATTCCCTTTTGTTCAATAGATCTTGTTGATCTTTAACTTTGTCTGTAAGCCTTCTAAATAATGCCTCTATTTGATACTTTTCTTGCTCACCCATAAAAGCATGTTCAGTAGTTTCACTATCACTTCCATCACTTTCACAAGGAAATATAGCAGGAACATCAGAGGATAACACATTCATACCTGATAATGATTCTGAATCTGATTCTGAATCTGAAGAACTTCTTATACCTAATCCCCAATCGACTCTCCCACTGTCATAGATCTTCTGAGATGTCTTCTTCTTCTTATGAGCTTTCTTCTTAAGCTTCTTTCCCATTGTTCCACGGATCTCCTTCAAGCGATCAAGCTTCTACCAAAGGACCCGCTCTGATACCAATTGTTGGAAATAATACTGAGAGGGGGGGGTGAATCAGTATTATCAGATCAATCAAACTTTTCAATTTCATACTCAGAAACATATACGCTACTTCAATTAAGTGAACCCGCGTGTACACGCTACTGTGTCTAATGAAACTCGCGTATATCCAGAGATCTTATAATTCAGTTAGCTTAATCTTCAGTAAATGCATCAAATCATTATTAAGCATATTAACAGTAAACAGGTGCAGAATAACAGAACAGAACATCACATAAGAGCCACACACATGAACACAAAGATATAAGGTGGAAACCCAATGTGGGTGAAAACCACCTGCTGCAAGTCATCTCAATCTTCTTCTTAATAAGAAAATCCTTTTACAATATTTGTACTGGTGCAGTCTTATACCAGTACGGGAGCTACAACCCCCTTTGCTCTTGTACTAGCCGATCCATTTACTAGTACGCAGGCTACTACCTGCTACAATGCTCCAAAGATCTCCTTTAGCTTTTGTACTAGCTTAGATACTAGTACGTAGGTGCTTGCCTACAATCTTCTCACCTCCAGGTACCACGTTTCATCAATTTTCAGACTGGATACACTGAAGCACAACACATAATCTGCAAGGCCACTTTTCATCCAATTTTCATACTGGACCCATAACTATCATTGAAGCTCAAAACAATCATCAAACTCTGAATCACTGAAACCCTGTTAACAACAGTCACCAGAACACAGAGCAGACACAGAACTCTGTAATAACCATCAGATCCATCTGCAACTTCAAATATCAAGCTTTACAATGTATACGCTACTTCGATGAATCAAACCCGCGTGTATACGCGCTTTTGCCAAAGACAACCCGCGTACAGATCTAAAAATAATTTCTCATAACTTGCAGCTGTACCAGACATCAATCATACTCATAACATTTATAGAACAATACATGCGTCAGTATGTAGATCTAGAATAAGCATCATAAAGATAGTTCATTTCAAACCATTTGATCCCGATCTCTCCTTAGATCTAGTTCTCCATCAACCGGTGAGATCTCTCCTTAGCTCAGATCAAGCAATGCATCATCAACCCATAACCCTGCATACTGGATCTAATGCTTTATCAGATATTCAAGACATTTCAGATGCACTTGCCTAATGGTTTCCTTCTCCTTATATAGCCTTAGGCCTTGTTCAATACCAAGGGCCAAAACCATAGAGATTCAATACCATCAACTTCAAAACTAGGGATCAACACGTCCGCCGAGACGCCAAGGTCCAAAACCATAGGCACAACTTCCAAGGAATAACCGCCATGGACCAAAGGTACTTTTCCACATACACGCGCTTTTGCTGAAGCCAACCAGCGTGTACACGCGACTTGGGCTTAACGAACCTGCGTGTATGAACTTTCTCTTCTTCTTATAGTCTGATCATCAATTCCTTGCTGCTGACCTTCTGTCTGATCATCAATTCCTTGCTGCTGACCTTCTGTACTATGATTTGTCATCAGTGAGGTTTGCCATCAAGGACAACACTTATCTCATAATGCCAACATCAGCTTCTAGCCTGACAGAACGACTTGATATGTATAAGATTTTGATAGAAGAATGTAAGGAGATTCCTAATAATTGAGTAGTCAGATTGATTACTTAACAACTAGGAAGATTTGGATGCGTGTAGAAGATTTCTACAGCCTGACAAAACATATTCAGGAGAAAATAGAAGGACAAACAATAACCAATTTCAAAGAGGAGCTAGATCAGACAGACAATCTGCTATACTAATCTCTTTAAACAATTATAAATCTGCAGGGGATTTTAGAGAGATTGAAACACAATCTGTTCTTACCCAGGTCTTCTATAATATTGTGAACATGTGCAGAAAATAGATATGGAAATACTGGAAAAACATACAAGAAACACAAAATTCTGTCAAACCAGAGCCATAAGGCTTTCATTAGAAATCAAATAAGAGAAGCTATTACAAAGTGTAGAGTATTGGCATCAAAATCCATCCCTTGTTTATTACAAATAAAACAATATATAGACTAAATATCCCCTAAACTGTTACAATAATCCTGGAATGAAATTATGAACTGTATATTAAAAATAAATAATATTTCCTTATTAGTTGTAGGAAATCTGGAACTGTTGCAAGTATCTGCCTTGAAATCTGGAGTTGGTTGAATGATTGTTGAAAATCTGCAGAATGATCCTCAATCTGTTGATCTTTTGATGTCCTGAATGTTGATATCTCCATGCCTTTAAAATCTAGAGCTGTTGTTTCCGCCATTTGCCTTTCAATTTATATTTCTATGCATTGAAATCTGGAGTTTGTGACGCTATTGTTGAAGATCTGTTTGGAATGCTTTTATGTCACTTTTTGACAATGCTTCACTAATTTTAAAATCATAAATGTTTTCAAATATTCTGTGAATAAATTTGGTATTTTCATGAATTTACTAAATAAATTCAGAAAATATCTCCTCAAATAATAAATTTATGGATAAATTCATCCACTTATTTGAAATTATGTCGTGTTTTTATTTCTCATGTATTTACAAAACTATGTGTGGTTTTGTAAATCCAACTCATTTACTTTCACACTGTAAATTCTCTTTCTGTGAAATTCATTTACAGATTAAAAACCATATTCTCATGTATTTAAAAAACTATGTGTGGTTTTGTAAATCCAACTCATTTACTTTCACACCGTAAATTCTCTTTCTGTGAAATTCATTTACATTAAAAACCATATGTGGTTTTGTAAATCCATGTCTTGTTTTGTGTAGTTGGTAGAGCATTTTACTTTTCTCTTTTACTTTCACCTCAACTTGATTTCACACCTATAACTTGATTTCACCATGTCTATAAATTATTTTTAGTTTTGCAGCTCTGACTTCAATTTCGCATGTATTGACGTAAATATCTTTTTGTTCTCCTGTACATTAATTTCATTAATATATGATTGCAAAGCCTCCCTTTATTCATTTTCATGGACTGAGAATTTATTTTACCTGTAGTTGTAACACATTAACTTGTAATTCCATTTTACCCACTTTGCCTTCCATCGCGAAATAAATTTATTTCATAATAATATTCCCCCCATATAAAATTCTAATTAATACGGTGTATGGTTTTCAGGCCCCCTCCTTAGTGGTAAATGGTTTTGGACCTGGAGGGTCCCAATTCATGAGATGGTGACACATAGGTTTGGGAGTCTACCATTAAAACTGCTTTTCGGACCCCCCTATGTTAATGGAAAATGGCCAAGGGGGGTCTTAAATCACTTTTTAAACGTTGGATTAAATTACCCATATCTCGAGGCATAGGCTTTGACCTTTGAATTCATGAGATGGTGACACATAGGTTTGGGAGTCTACCATTAAAACTGCTTTTCGGACCCCCCTATGTTAACGGGAAATGACCAAGGGGGGTCTTAAATCACTTTTTAAACGTTGGATTAAATTACCCATATCTCGAGGCATAGGCTTTGACCTTTAGCTTTGAGTGCGCTTATGATTAGGATTAAATTTTATTTTTTATAATATAATTTTAATTTTAAATAAATATTTTCATAAAAATATATAATTATATTTTTATAAAAATAAAAATAATTTTTAAAATTAAAATTATTATATATAAAAAATAAATAAATCATTCAAAAGCATAAATTTATATATGCCCTCAGTATTTAACTTAGAAGGAAATGGCAATTTCACACTGAAATTTTTTAATTTTCAGTGTGCCGAAATATGTTACAACATCGGCTCCAATGGGGACTGCTTCCCCTGTGGGATGCAGAGAACTAGTAGACCAATTGCCTTATGTGTTGGGCATGGAGTCATACCATAAAATCATTGATCACTGATCTGCCATCATGTAATGTATAGCCAATCCCCATCATCTAGCTACTGCATATTAAACCTACAACTGTGAATGACAACTTATATTTCCTGCACTAATCCAGAGACTTATTCATTCTGAAATCTGAAAATTGAAAACTGTTGAAGTGAAACAACTGTCACTGTAAGTGGAAATAAGCACAAGAGTGCCTAATTCATGGGCTATGGAGTCAATCATTTAATCCCTTGGAAGTCATTGCACTCAACCAAACCAAACTTAATACTGCAATCTTGAAATATAACTGAAACAATTGTAGATCTACTGCACCCTGAATCTGAAAGTAGCTAATCAATCCCACACCTCTATCTAACTGAATTGGAAAATTTTACACTGTTAGGTGTAATCTGCTTTCCAATGTAACCAAGTGCAAAGTGGATTTATTGACAAACCACGTTGCCAACAACTGATAATATGAAGAAAATATACAATATGAACATAAAATCCCATGGGAAACATATACTCACAGGTGTACTTTAAAAGCTGCATCCCCTGTAGACATTTTAGATTTTTAACCATCGCTGAGAGGGAGAGATATATATTGCTAATTTCAAGTATCAATGAACCTTGCATAACAGTAAAGGCAGCTGAAATTTCAAAACAGTGGGATCGGTTACCCAGTGGAATCGCCATATGACAAAGTGGAGTCGCGAGGTGAAAGAAATGCAACCAATAATAAATGCCTACTCCTTGTTCACCAGCAAGGAATAGATCTAATCTTTATCGTTCCCCGGAGAAAGATATCTTCGTTACTTTGTTCCCCGGCAATGGCGCTAGATGTTGTACTTGTTTCCCGTAGGCAGTCCTTGGCTGCAAAAACTACGCCAGGAAACCAACTCAAAGAGTCTTTAGGCTCAAGTTGGCCCTTGAACCAGAGGGGGCTCCCTCAGTTGTTACGAGGCTTTGTTTAACGTTGTTCACTTGTCACTGAAAAACAACCTTTGAAGCATAATGGCCAGATTTATGGTTTTAATTGGGGGTGGTTGGCGATCAATGAAAATCCATATTTATATTAAATGCCTCTCTCACAGGGTCCCTTCTGAATGTGTCAGCTTCCAACCTGACAGAACAACTTGATTTGTATAAGAATTTGATAGAAGAATGTAAGGAGATTCCTAATAATTGAGCAATCAGACTGATTACTTAACAGCTAGGAAGATTTGGATGCGTGTAGAAGATTTCAACAGCCTGACAAAACATATTCAAGAGAAAATATAAGGACAAAAAATAACCAATTTCAAAGAGGAGCTAGATCAGATAGACAGTCTGCTATACTAATCTCTTTAAATAATTATAAATCTGCAGGGGATTTCAGAGAGATTGAAACACAATCTGTTCTTACCCAGGTCTTCTATAATATTGTGAACATGTGCAGAAAACAGATATGGAAATACTGGAAAAACATACAAGAAACACAAAATTATGTCAAACCAAAGCCATAAGGCTTTCATTAGAAATCAAATAAGAGAAGCTATTACAAAGTGTAGAGTCTTGGCATCAAAAGCCCACCCTTGTTTATTACAAATAAAACAATATATAGACTAAATATCCCCTAACTGTTACAATAATCCTGGAATGAAATTATGAACTGTATATTAAAAATAAATAGTATTTCCTTATTAGTTGCAGGAAATCTGGAACTGTTGTAAGTATCTGCCTTGAAATCTGGAGTTGGTTGAATGACTGCTGAAAATCTGGAGAATGATCCTCAATCTGTTGATCTTTTGATTTCCTGAATGCTGATATCTCCATGTCTTTAAAATCTAGAGCTGTTGTTTCTTCCATTTTCCTTTCAATTTATATTTCTATGCCTTGAAATCTGAAGTTTGTGAAGTTGTTGCTGAAGATCTGTTTGGAATGCTTTTATGTCACTTTTTGACAATGCTTCACTAATTTCAAAATAATTTCTGTGAATAAATTTGGTATTTTCATGAATTTACTAAATAAATTTAGAAAATATCTCATCAAATATAAATTTACGGATAAATTAATCCACTTATTTGAAATTATGTCGTGTTTTTATTTCTCATGTATTTGCAAAACTATGTGTGGTTTTGTAAATCCATGTCCTGTTTCTCCTTCCATGTAAAAACTCATTTACTTTCACATTGTAAATTCCCTTTTTGTGAAATTCATTTACAGATTAAAAACCATATGTGGTTTTGTAAATCCATGTCTTGTTTTCTGTAGTTGGTAGAGTATTTTACTTTGCTCTTTTACTTTCACCTCAACGTGATTTCACATCTATAACTTGATTTCACCATGCCTGTAAATTATTTTTACTTCCACGTAAATATCTTTTTGTTCTCGTGTACATTAATTTCATCAATATATGATTACAAAGGCTCCCTTTATTCATTTTCATGCACCGAGAATTTATTTACGTGTAGTTGTAACACATTAACCTGTAATTCCATTTTACCCACTTTGCCTTCCATCGTGAAATACATTTATTTCATAATAGTATTCTCGCCATATAAAATTATAATTAATACGGGTTATGGTTTTCGGGCCCCCCCTTAGTGGTAAATGGTTTTGGACCTGGGGTTTGAATTCATAAGATGGTGACACATAGGTTTTAAATTACCCATATCTCAAGGCATGAAAGATAAGGGGAGTTTAATTAATTAAATGTGGGGTGGGCCATAATCACTTTTTAAATGTTGGATTAATTTACCCATATCTCAAGGCATGAAAGATAAGGGGAGTTTAATTAATTAAATGCGGGGTGGGCCATAGGTTTTGACCTTTAGTTTTGAGTGCGCTTATGATTTTAGTTTATGATTAGGATTAAATTTTATTTTTTATAATATAATTTTTGAGTGCGCTTATGATTTTAGTTTATGATTAGGATTAAATTTTATTTTTTATAATATAATTTTATTTTTAAATACATATTTTCATAAAAATAAAAATAATTTTCAAAATTAAAATAATTTTATATAAAAAATAAATAAATCATTCAAAAGCATAAAATTTATATATGCCCTCAGTATTTAACTCAGAAGGAAATGGCAATTTCACACTGAAAATTTTTAATTTTCAGTGTGCCAAAATATGTTACAACAAGGCCCAGAGCACATGTCACTGCCCAAAATTGCATGATACCTTCAGAATAGTAGGATAACACAAAAACAACAGTACTGGTGCAATTACTTGAATAATACCTTTACTGTACCCCTACTATCCATGCTAGACATTTCATCAAACATATCACGAATATGTAATCTACATGTGTAAATAACAGATCTGAGCATAGGGGTCTCATACTTAGCTGAGAATCACTAAGAAACATTGATGCTTCAACACATCAACTTCTATTTCATCCATTAGGTCATATATACATTTATCATTCATTTACAAGTAAAAACATGATGAGATCCATACATAGCTTATGTCATAAAACACATAAATAACAACATAATAGCAGTAGAAATACTGATGAAATCACAACCATATAAACCACATATAATCTAGTATAATACTCATAGAAATATAAGGACAAATAACATCATATTGATGATGCAAAATCCAAATGTAGGACGAGACTTCCATGTTCTCCTTGACAGTAGGATGGTTGAGCCAAATCTCTCTTCAACCATTCACCCCCGTGCCATATTCCAAGCATCAATATGGGATCTCATAGAATACATCAATCAAAAACCATCTAGGGATTCTGGAGGCCATCCACCTTAACACACCAAACAATGATTCCACCTCACGGTCAAACATCACAAAATCATCATCAAATTGGTCTCCATCGAAGCCTTCCAGGGCTTCCAGAGTGTTTGTTCCAACCAAGGCTTCTAGGACTAGTAACTCAACCCACAAATTCCATCGGGTTTCCAGAGTGTTTGTCCAACCAGGGCTTCCAAGACTAATAACTCAATCCACCAAGGGCTTCCAGAGTGTTTGTCCAACTAAGGCTTCCATGACTAGTAACTCAACCCAAGTTATTACAGGGCTTCCAGAGTGTTTGTCCAACCAGGTTTTCCAGGAACTAATAACTCAACCCAAGCTAAGGAAACAAGAGAACCAACCAAAACCAAACAAGGAAATAAACCCATAATCTCCAAGGCTATCTAGGAAATGGCAAGGCTAGGAAATCCTCTGTCAATTTCGACCATCCTCCACACCTATGATATATCTTAACCAACAAAACACATGCATAGGCCATGCATGCCAAAGCTAGTAAGGAAAACATATATGCAACTTGGTACCTGCTAGAAAAAACCCACTGTAGTTGCTGATTCCAATGTCCTCTTGCACTTTCCTTCTCTTCCTTTGCCTTCTTGCTCCAAAAATCCAAGTATGCCACACCCTCCAAGAGTGCTCCAAGAAAACTTTAAGTACCGAAGAGTGAGAGAGAGAGAGAATAATGAGAGAGCTCTAATACTGAACTGCCATAAGCTTACCTATTGATCCTCAAAAGCCTTTTTATTAATGAGGCCTCTATTTTCTTCATTTTCCATTCTTTTCCTTCATTTTCCTCCTCACATGCAACCTATGACCTTTCACCTCCCTTTTCTCCTAATTTCCATTATTTTCATAAATAAAATGCCAATAAATGCGTCATGCCTTTCAAAATCCTTTGCCATTGCCTTTGCCATTTTCCTTAGCCATAATAAACCGAATGAACACCCACAAGGATGTTTTGCCCACCATTCAACTTGTAATACGTGTTCCATCACTATGTCCTTATGTATTTTTACATGGATTTTTAATGAGGGCTATTACAGAACCCTCCCCCTTGGGGGCACACCGTCCTCAATGTTCAATCACACCTATAACCAACAAGATTGCTGAAAACAAAACATATTTCCCATGGAACTTTATAACATAGCTCATTGCAATATTTACAATGGCCATTTGCTAAAACATGACAAACATACCATTTACTGGAGCTTTATAACACAAATCATTACGATACTTACAATAATAACCACATATACACACATACACATTTTCTTCACCCAACAAACAATCATACTGTCTATGGAGCTTTATAAATCTATCTCGATACAATATTTACAATGATATACACATATACACATATGCACATTTTCTCAACCAGCAAAGAAAAGGATACAATGCCTATATCCACAACAAGGGAATCGAAAGGGTCACACCTCCACCCTCAATGTAATACTAGGATTCACCTCCTTCCCAAGAAGTCCAGAATCCACTGCCATAATCAAAGATGGATCCAATGTCCAATGCTACAATCTAGCACTACTCGTCCTCTCAGTGAACAATTACCAACTCATTATACCAGGGCACACTCCCAATGTGCATCTAATTCCATCTGGAAATGTTAATGACCTAAAAAAAAATATCCCTCGCCTTCCCTTCTTTGCTACACAGTCCCTCAGGATATCTGGTCACCCCTTTCTGTGCAGTCACGCAACTTCCAAGTTTCGTTGGCACCCCCATCTTGGGCAGTCCATCCCTTGGCAAGGCTTGCTCGCATCGAAAGATACAAAAACCAAGGCATATCCCTGCCTCAAACCATCATATCGGTCATAGCATGCTCATGGCAATCAATGGACACTATTGGGTACTAGTGTCCCACAATGGTCCTCCTCCTGAATGCTTTACCAACATACTGTTGCATGTTCTAATTTCTTTTGATGTTGTTGCTAGTTCTTGCAGTTGGTTTCAATCATCCAACCAGTTATTTATGTACTTCCTGTACCAAGCACATAACTTCCATTAGATTTAAAATAAATTGAAATAACTTCAAATCATACCTCATTGGTGGCCTGTCAACAAGGTACTCTTGCAATTTTGTTTGTTTCCTCTCACAACAAATCAAACTAGCATCTTTGACCAAATCATCATGTATAAACATATCACATCAGGTTGGCTCAAAACACAACCATCATAGATAAAAATCATACATCACATGTAACCATCATAAACCGGAATCATAGATCACATGTAATCATCATAATATAGAATCATAAATCACATGCATAGTAAAATTGAAATAAAATGCTGATACTTATCCTTTAATCAAGCCTTCGCGTCTACCTTTGTCCTTATTCCGTATGCACTCCGGATCAATGCCTTCTCCTCAACCATGTACACATACAAAGTGTGCATCACACACATATGCTTCTCCAAAGCTTGCGATAGTGTGGTGTTCATTAAAGATAAATGGAATAATCACTCTCAAGGAAAGTCATAAGGACAAACCTCTTTCGGTACATAATCCATGGCGCATCATGTACTGCAAATCGGGGTTTAGACTTAGCCACAACTCAAGTGATAGAGGGTCCCGATGATTTCTTTTGAGCACAGGGTAGAGGGCGCATTCCTCCCACTGGGATGACCATCCTTCAGGACCTCTTACGCTCCTAAACCAACTCTGGGGGCATAACTTGCACGAGAATTAACGGAAGGAGCAGCGTCGACGTTGAAAATTCAAACGTTGATCTGACGGTCCTGATTGGTTTCGGGGGCAAGCAGAGGGCTCATTCCATTAAGAGTATTGCCTATTATAGCATGGTGGGGCCACCTGCTAGATGGGCTCCTCCCATTGGCTCCACATGACTAGAGGCGACAAGGCCTAAAGGTAAAGGTAAAGGTAAATGTGATTGTCCGCTCCTGCTCCTATTCTCCGCTTCCCTTTCTTCTGACCAACCCTAAGTCACCATGTACCCCCTACTCCAATCTCTAATCCCACCACTTGGAAAATTGCTCTCTTTTTACTATATAATAACTTGTCTCTCAAACCTACCTTTCCCAATAGCTACTAAACAGTCTCAATGAGAATATCCCTCGCCTGGTCACCTGCGTAGGACCTCCCGCTTCGCTTACCTGAAACATATAAGGACCAATTTCAACATTGCTTTTAGATACTCCTACGGGCTCCAGGTAACTCGACACCCTGACCACCTGCATTTTTACTTTGATTCACTCAATAAAATGAAGCAAACTGTGCCCGCAACCCCTAAAACCTGTGAGGTCAAGTCTCCTGGCGTCGAGCCCTTAATGGATTTTGAGAGTCAAATTGCAGACCCCGCTTGTCCTTATCCACTCGCCGACCTCCGCTTTGATCTATTCGCTAACCACATGAAGAAATAAGACACTTTTAGGGTTGGAAACTCTAGTCTGTATTTCCAAATCACACCTTTAGTTCATCATTTACCTGAATTTATATCCTGGCTTGCTACCTGTGGTGAAGTAAAATTATAAGTGCGGACACCAACAAATTCATCTAGCCCGATAATGGGTTTAGCCACAACAGATACATTCTATGGAAGATTTCCTTAGGTTAGAACCAATTAAGAGGGCCTACCTCTTAGTACGCTTATCCCATTTGATGATGTCCTTGCTTGCTCGCTTCAGCGATCTCTCGCTTCCTTCTTCAAGCACCTGAAGCAAGTAAACAACGGCAAATGACAACCATGATAATAGAAAAATTGTAATTCAACCTACTTAACAAGTCAAGAAACATTAAGCCATGAATATGTAAGATGACAAAACATGTAGGAAATCAATCGGTAGTTGCATATATATTGATATCAAGAAGAGATTACAACCATTGTCTTGACGTTGCGGTTCTCCTCTGACGAGACTAGGTTCCCACACACTTTTGCTAGCATTCCATGATGGCCTCAATCAACAATAGTTTTAAGGATCTTCTCTTTAAGCTTCACTCCAAACCAAATCACACTTCTCCCTCACACAACTAGATAGCTACAACTATGAATAGCTTGCTGTTTACACCAAACCAAAATAGCACTAGCACACCAACCTTAACACTAGCTTGTGCTTGGGAAGAAGGGAAGCTTATATAGGATGAATGGATGGGAGATGGATCCCATTCTCATGGGAGAAGGTCTTATCCCTTGAGGTAGTTCCATCATTAAAGGGGAAAGGAGCCCAAACTGACATCCTTGACCCCATCTGGCCAAACCATTTACCAGACTTTCGTTACGAAGCTTCTAGAGTTGGAAGCTTTGGCTCTTAATTTAAAAAAATTTCCATAAAAGGACTGATGCGACTAAAACACAGCTTAGTCGCTCCGGTCGGCGCTAGGGATAGTGCCAATCTCTGCACATCAGCGGGGGGGAGACAAAGGCCATTAGCGTCGGTCTTGTAAGCTGGGCAAAACAGAAGTTTCAGGGGAAATGGTGCAAAAGGGAATTGATATGCTCATGAAGAAGGACATAATGGGAGTTTCTTCATGAAGGCAAAGCATATGGGGTTCACTGTATAGGTCCTCTAGGATCAAGAAACGGGGAGTATAGGGACAGTGAGAAAAATCTGTGTAACAGATTCTCCCTAAAGCGTGAAGGTCGAGCTAGAGTGAGGGATGAAATCAACATCATCATGTCACATCACTTCACAACCTGGACTTTTGTGATCAGAGTCTAGGGTCTTGCGCACCAACACGACTCGATCAAAGTAAAAATTCTAACATGTGAATAGATGTGTTGACATCGAACATGCTAGAAAGTTGCTTGATTACCAATCAATAATGTAAACTGTTAACCAGCACGGGAGAAACCACAAATAATGACAATGGTCCTCAAGGTACTATCAACACAATCCACAGAATGTGAATAGAGGAACTGAAGTCGAACACCCGCAAAATCACTCGATCGAAAGCCAATGATGTGAACTTGCCATTAGGGCATGCAAGCTCTAAGGTACTGGAAGGGAGTCTCTCGGTCAACTTCCTGGAGCTGAAGTCGACGGAAAGCGACCGTGTTGAAGGAGGGCCATAAGGTTTCCCACATTATCAACATGAGACGAAAGGATTCAAAATGATTTTAGATGATACAGAAGTAAGTGTAACTGCAGAAGGACAACTCTTGAACATATCAGCGACACAACTGGAAGTTTGGCAGCTTTTGGATCCATGGGATCTGTTAGCGCTTGAAATTTCACCTCAGGCTGAGAAAGGTAAACCTCAAGGCAACATCAAACCATTTAGCCTCGTAGCTAGCCCTACGGGGCAGGAGAAGGCTCTCTTCGGTCTATCTCGTAAAATTTCCAATAGATGAGATGACCAATAGGGTAACACTGATATTAGGCTAGTAAACTGATCAAAAAGATTGATTTTGGGGTTTTTGGGTTTTTGGTGGCAAATTGAGGAGAGGGCAATTTTGGGTACGGGGATTGGACACAGTTTCTGCAGGGGGTTCCTTGGGGCGAGGTAGGAGACAGTGTTGATGCCTTTAACTGAGGTGGATGGTCAGGAATGAAAGATGAAGAGCTAAAGAGAGCAAACAATAACTTTGAATTCCCTTCAGACAGAAGAAAACATTGAAATTAAACAAATTTAAAAGCAGAGCATGGCAGGCATGAATTCTTACTTTATCACTTCATTTGTTTAAATGTGCAGAAGTAAAAGAAAGGAAATGAATCACATAACAAGCTTACAAGTACATTGAGAAACACACCATCAACACATGAGTCCACAAGAATCCCAAAAAGGACTGCAAAACCCTGGTCTTCCTTAGCCAAAAATTGCAGAGATACAGTGAAATAATACAATGATAGCTTCTCCCTCAAGAGTCCAACCATGAAAATGAGCAAGAAAGTACAAAATATAGATGATCTAACCTCTTTCCCTGCCTCCATGGGTCGAGCTCACTATCCTAGGAGCTGTTTCAACCACTTCTAAACTAAGCACTACAAACTAGGCAGTCAAAACAACTTGCCTCTATAAACATGGAAACCAATTCATTCATTTAATATTTACCCTTTCCATGAATGAATGTTCTAGAAGTGTTACATAAGAGTAAAAGTGTCTAAAAAGTACAATAATTACATCAAAGAGGATCACATTTCATCCCAAAAAGTCAAACTGAGTCAAATCTGCGTTTTCTGGGCTGTACAGTGCATTTCTGGACAAAACTGCCTGACAGGTCGCGCGCATTTGGAGCTGTTTTTGGGGAACTTGCAGGTGTCCAAATTGGGCAAAAGTAGGCTTGTTGGAAAGGTCTGTGAGTCTACTTTCCAACCCAACTGGAATTTTTGAATTTGGAGTTCATTTGCCCTGTCAAAAGTTAATTCTCCCAAGACTGGTTTCTGCAACTCAAAAAAGGGCCAGAAAGTCATTTTTTGGTAGTTTTTTGACCTTTTGGGGGACCAGAACTTCACCAAATCTCAAGTCCATCCATGGGCATATGTAACTTTGCATGTCAAAAGTCCATTCTGGAAATTCTGAGTTTTTGCCAAACTGAGTTGCCATGATGAAGGGTCGCGCGCGGGGTGAGACCCGTTAATGGAAAAAACCTGCAAATCGCCTGAAAATGCCAAAATTCACCCAAAATGCTCAAATTTTTTTGGGATTTGTGCTGTGGCTAGGCTATTTAGTACCTTGGTATGAGGCCTCCTCTGTACCTCAATCTCTGAAGCTGATGCCTGGTCATCACTCTGCTCATATGTTTCAGTGTCTGACATGTTTGAGGAGCAGAGAGGACAAAATGTACTGCTGTTTCTGCTTGTAAAAGTGCTGAACTCTATGCTGTTTCAAGGGGACAATGACATGAGGGAAATGTTAGGGGAGGGACCTCTTGCACAAGGAATTGGGAATATATGAATAACAGGGAATTTAGGGAATACATTGCAAACAAATATTTGCATATATACAGGCATACATGTACATAACAAGGATATAGGGAATCATTTACAAAATCACTGCATATAGGAATACATGTATAAACAGTGAACATAAGGGAATACATGTATGTAACAAGGGGACATTTGGAAACTTATTTACAAAACCTTTCACATATTCACCAACAAATTGCTGTGTTTACTCATGCATATGGTGCAGCAAGATTAGGGTTTGAGTGTTTTTGGTGCTTTGGGAAGGGGTAGGATTTGCATTTTTAGTGATTAGGGAGAGGGGAGGGTTTGCATTTTATTTATGAAATAGTATGGGAAAATAGATATAAATACAGATGTGAATGGAAAGGGGAAGGAGGGTAACAATTACAGAGGGAAAAAACCTTGAAACAACACAAACCCTAGCACATTTAAACATTAACAATGCAGTCATTTAAAATTTCATCCACTTGCACAATTTAACCTTTAAACACAAGCATGAGGGCCATCAATCATAACCAACCACCAAACTGAAGTGTAGAGGGCCTACCTCAAACAATCTTGAAGATTTGAGCGATTTTATTTCGAGTTTGCAGGGGAAACCTTGACGGGTCGCGCGCCACGCCCAACGGGTCGCGCGCGCTTGACGGGTCACGCCCGTTCAAAAACTGAACTACGGGATGGCCTCTGACGGGTCGCGCCCTCCTGACGGGTCGCGCGCCTGTCTTGACGGGTCGCGCGCCTGTGCTGAGCCCGAAATTCGACCAGTTTTCGCCTAACACTCTTAATGCTTGCTCACTCTCTCTCAACAATGCCTTGGGTGCACAATAAGAATAATAGGAGGGAAATTGAGCTTTTATAACCTCCATTTGAAAAAATTTCATGCTCAAACCCACTTTCTAAAGTTTATCTTTGACACTTTATAAAACTGACTTTTTGGCTTCCTTTGTCCTGAAATTGACTCTTTTAGTGCTTTGACTTGATTCTTTTTGCAGGTAGATCATCTGAGGGATCTAGGCAAGGGGACCAGGGTTTCATGATGTCTGTTGCAGTCTTTTGAAAATTTCATCACTTTTTACAAAAATTAAAAAAAAATGACCTTGGCTTTAAAAACAGAGTTTTTAAATCCAAGGTGAAAATTCACTGTACAAGATAAAAATATCGAAGAAACATGTTTACAATCCTCCCTCTGGCCTGCTGAGCACTCATGGACTTTCAGAGACATGACCTTGCAGAGATAAATGACCAAAACCCTAGACCTAAGACTTTGACCTCAAGACAAAACAAGACAAGCTTGAAAGAGCTTAATGACTGATATGACTAATCCAACAAAGCCAAGAGGGGTATAAATACACCAGCTCCTCCATCAGGGTTATGGCATGCCTAACGGGATGCAAAAATTGACACTGATGAGACACCTACATATGCAAATGCAAAGAGCTTTGATCGCTGATGGAGGGCGACAAGACCGACTCTAACATTGGCTCCAATGGGGATGGTAGCTCCTTGGAGGTACCAAGAACCTTAGACCTCTGGGAGAGCAGACCAGCGCTTTATTCATTGGGCAATGGAGTCAACTTTTACACATGTGACCCAAAACTTTGACACATTTATTGAATGAAAACTTGACTGAAAACTGACTGCAACTTAACTGAAGCTTGACTCAAACCGACTCGATGGCAAACTGAAATAACTTGACAAAACTCACTCAACAGACCAAACACAAATGACTCATGATTGACCTAACTAAAACAAGAACTTACAAAGCTTATTGAAGGGCAGCAGTCCATCAAGATTTGAAATCATGATGACAACCACCTGCATGCTGATATAATATATACAATCATGTATAATGGGCCTTCCAATGCAACCAATCCAGCAGATGGCTGCGTAGCATATTTCTGCTTTTACTCTCGTCGAGCGGGCAGAATGCTAAACCTGTAGGCAACTCAACACAATCACTGAAACCAATGCTTATAACAATAAACCAGACAATATTTATCCTTTCTAATGCTTGCAGAAGAATGATGAAGGGGTCTTGATAATCCTGAAGCACTGGCTGATCTGGAGATCCAAATGCAAAAATACGAGTATTCACTTCACTCTGATCTGAAAGGACAACTGATTTCTGAGGAATAGAAATGCACAAATCTGCCATCTGAGCATTAGTTGTAGGTTCCTTGACAATGAGAAATACTGTCTCTCTCAAGCTTATATTCCTCAATTTCATGGTCTAGGTCATTCTTAAACAGAAAACAATCTCCAAGATCGTCAAACATGACAGCCTCATCATCTTCATGAAAGAAAATATTATCTGTTTGCTGATCTATAAAACTAATTACAAGACTGTCATCATTTTCAAAAGAGGAAGAAGTTTCACCAACACTTTTGTGACCATGTGCACACTGCCGATTTGCTTTAGCTTGGGTTGTAGCATGACCTTTCAAGAGTTGATCTATCTCATCTTCAGACAAAGGAGATAAGACTTTCTGTTTCCCTTTGCTCAAACAAGTCTTGTCTTCTTGAAATAACATTTCAAAACATGAAAAATCTGAATGACAGTCCTGATCTTCTGAAACTTGGAAACATTGTTGATCATCTTCATATGACATGGCAATCAAACTATCCAAATTATGATTGAAAGAAGATTTTTCACTTACTTGAACAAAGATCTCATCTTGCTGTTCATGAGCTGGCTGAATTACCTCCTCATGCAGGCTCTGTTCTGACGACATCAAAACATTTGGATCAAAAACTTTGTCCATGATCTCAACAACAAAACCCTCCTTTTCAGGATTCAGCACAAGGTATGCTTGGTCATCACAATCTGAATCTAGAACTGAAGTAGCTATCCTAACATTATCACATTCTGCAATCTGGTTTTCTTCTGTGGGCAGATCTGAAACAAGCTCTTCTCTTTCATCAATTACAGCCATATGACCATCTTCAACCTGCTGACCTTGATTCTGCTGCAAAATATCTTGATCATCTAGATGGGAATTCTCTAAGTTTTCTTTATGCTGCTGAAATGGATTCTCATACAGAGCCTCCATGATCTCGACATCCATGAAATTATCATCTTCATAAAACTTCTCAAGGCTTTCAATAAAACTATATGCACGCTGGCAACAGTCTTGAACTAAATTTAATGATGGATAAGAGTCCTTATATCATTCAATGAACATAGCATGAAAATCCTTTAAACAGTAAATACAAGCAGGCGGCAAACTTTCATACCATGATTGAGCTTTACCTTCCAGAGTGGCCAGGAATATCTTCATCAAGCAATCTTCAGGAAAATCCACCTTCAACTTGCGAATATGCATATGAAATCTAACTAGATGTAAAGCAGCATCCTTCTTACCATCATCATTAAATATAGGCAAATTCCTTGACCAATCTACCTTCGGAATTTTATTTGGAAAACCAGGGATGTGATCTCGGCTCAAGGGAGCATATCTTCTTGTGATTCGGTCCATCTTGGAAAGCTCAAAGCTACTGATCTCTCTGCAGTGAAGTCACCATGAGGCATAGGTTGCTGGATTCTTCAGTGAAAAGAGTCGCCAGGTGAATGATTTCAGCCTGTCAAGTGTCTGATCGTTGTCCACCATCAACAATCAGATCTGCACTTGATATATGTACTGGGGTAAATTGCAGATGAAGTGTTACATTCACAAGCTCACGGAGGTCGACTGAAGCAGCGTTTATCTACTTGCGCTGATGCAAAGCAAGAGCGTTTTCGAAGGCTACCTGGCGTATCTTCAGACTCCGTCTAAGACTTATGAAATAAACACATCAGTCAGCAAACAATTTGTTCTCCCCAGTATGGTCGCCAGTATGTTAGCGCTTGAAATTTCACCTCAGGCTGAGAAAGGTAAACCTCAAGGCAACATCAAACCATTTAGCCTCGTAGTTAGCCCTACGGGGCAGGAGAAGGCTCTCTCTGGTCTATCTCGGTAAAATCTTCAATAGATGAGATGACCAATAAGGTAACACTGATATTAGGCTAGTAAACTGATTAGAAAGGTTGATTTGGGGTTTTTTGGGTTTTTGGTGGCAAATTGAGGTGAGGGCAATTTTGGGTGCGGGGATTGGACACAATTTCTGCAAGGGGTTCCTTGGGGCGAGGTAGGAGACAGTGTTGATGCCTTTAACTGAGATGGATGGTCAGGAATGAAAGATGAAGAGCTAAAGAGAGCAAACAATAACTTTGAATTCTCTTCAGACAGAAGAAAACATTGAAATTAAACAAACTTAAAAAGCAGAGCATGGCAGGCATGAATTCTTACTTTATCACTTCATTTGTTTAATGTGCAGAAGTAAAAGAAAGGAAATGAATCACATAACAAGCTTACAAGTACATTGAGAAACACACCATCAACACATGAGTCCATAAGAATCCCAAAGAGGACTGCAAAACCCTGGTCTTCCTTAGCCAAAAATTGCAGAGATACAGTGAATAATACAATGATAGCTTCTCCCTCAAGAGTCCAACCATGAAAATGAGCAAGAAAGTACAAAATATAGATGATCTAACCTCTTTCCCTGCCTCCATGGGTCGAGATCACTATCCTAGGAGCTGTTTCAACCACTTCTAAACTAAGCACTACAAACTAGGCAGTCAAAACAACTTGCCTCTATAAACATGGAAACCAATTCATTCATTTAATATTTACCCTTTCCATGAATGAATGTTCTAGAAGTGTTACATAAGAGTAAAAGTGTCTAAAAAGTACAATAATTACATCAAAGAGGATCACATTTCATCCCAAAAAGTCAAACTGAGTCAAATCTGCGTTTTCTGGGCTGTACAGTGCATTTCTGGACAAAACTGCCTGATAGGTCGCGCGCATTTGGAGCTATTTTTGGGGCACTTGTAGGTGTCCAAATTGGGCAAAAGTAGGCTTGTTGGAAAGGTCTGTGAGTCTACTTTCCAACCCAACTGGAATTTTTGAATTTGGAGTTCATTTGCCCTGTCAAAAGTTAATTCTCCCAAGACTGGTTTCTGCAACTCAAAAAAGGGCCAGAAAGTCATTTTTTGGTAGTTTTTTGACCTTTTGGGGGACCAGAACTTCACCAAATCTCAAGTCCATCCATGTGTTATAGACATTTTTGTGCCTAACAGCATGGGGCATGAAATGTCAATAATCTGAGGGATCCAAAGTCCCTAAACATGTTGTTCTTACCCTTAGAGGAACAAGGTCAGCAAACCACAGCACTGAAAATCAGTTCTCCACCTGAAAACACTCAAAAACAAGCTATTTCTGGATCATGTCAGCTGCTCCACTGAGCATCTGCGCTGAATGTCAACTGCTCCACTCTGTACCTGCGCTGAATGTCAAATCTAAAGAAGGCTACCTGCGCTGGGCGAGATTGGCCAAGTGGTGCAGTCATTCTGCAAGGTGTCAAATGCCCAGGAAGCTTCCAAAATGACACTTGGATCAGGGAATTCGCCTTGTGATGAGTAAGAGGATCTAGATCTCCAAGTGGAAGCAAGAAACTCCAAGTGGACTCAAGAACTGAAGTATAACTAAAGTGGGAGAGGACACTAGTCAGCTTCATGCCAAACTCAAGCTGACTCATCCTTTCTCCAAATCTCCTATATATAGAGCTCTCTCATGAGGTCTGAGGGGGGCTGGAATCTTGTGAATGTAAGGAAGTGTTGTTGGTTTGTGTATAGAACTATTGGGTGATTGCTTTGAAGGAGGTGAAGAGGAGATTTCTTTCTGCTGGGAGGTGTTGCTGGATTGGGCCTCTTATGGTTGTAACATTCTTAGAACTTTACTTCTTCCATTAATAAAGCATTTGAGGTTCTTCTATATGCATGTGTCTCTATGGCGAATTGATGCTTGTATATTTGATTTATTCTAATCCTTGAATCAGTTATGGATGTATGCTTCTTGTAGTTTCCCTTTCTTGTGCTTTTGCAGGATCTTTGTGTAGCTGGACCAGTGAAAGAGCAAGGAGCCGAGAGCAAGCAGCAAAGAGGGAAGATTGGATCAATCGTTAGCGGAAGATAACGGTTAGTGGATCTCTTCCTCCTCTCTCTTACATCTCATAAAGAAGTAATCTTGAATAGCTTTGTATTCAGTTGTTGCTGAGGTACTATCACCCTTAGAGTGGGATAGGGTCATTCCGTATTGGATACTTTTCCCAACAACAAATTGGCGACTCCGCTGGGGATCGTATCTTGTTGGTTGTTTGTGTTTTTGCTATTCATTTCATAAACAAAGGGAGTACCGAATCGAACTGTGTTTGAATAATTCAAATACAAAGTAGAGGGCAGCTACTCTAGCTCAGTTTCTGGGCAAGTTTATGATTTGAAGAGCTGATCCACAAGGACTCTAATAAGCTCTTAGTGATAGCTTTTCATCCTCCTTGTCATCCCTTAGTGTGTCCTTGACTGATAGCTTCTGATTTGAGCAAAAACTGTGAATTTTTGAGCAATCTGTGACCCGGAAACCACCAGAAACGAAAGTTTCGTTCTTCAGTGCAGGCTGTACAAAGGCTGTTTGCATTTCAGCGCAGTTCCCGAAGGGGCTACCTGCGCTGAAGGTCAAACAGGCAGTGTTCCACCTGCGCTGGACCAGTCCTGCCTTGTGCTGCTGGGGTTTCCTGCTGGCTCTTGCCTTGTTTTCACTCTTGTTTTTGCTGTTTGTTACCAGTCAGTAGGCCTATCTGAAACCAACTTTCCTTGTCACTATTCCGCCTCAGTTGTATAAAGAAACTGTGTTTGTTCTTTGTGTATTTCTTATGCATTTACAGTTTCCCATAACGAAAGTGAACTAGTCTTGCTGTGACCTCTTAGATCTAGACCTGTGATAAAGTGTCATTTTGATCTTAAGAGTTAGTTTATTTGCTGTTCATAGATGATTGAGCTTTTGCTTTCGTCATTTGGTTTGAGTTTATATATTTCTAGTGTCGAAACAAGTAAATCTTAAGGTGTCTTTTGATTTTGGACAAGCTTGTTTGCTTTCACTTGAAATTGAATTCAAAATTATACAACAACTTTCTTTTTGCATTACGCCAACATTAAGAAAGAGAAAAGAAATACTTGCATTGTGCATGTGCATTATGACAGCTTGCATGTTGATTTAGGGAAAAGTGCATTAGTGTGTGCTCTATGATCTGTGTGAAAAGGTGTTATCTTTCTTTTCCCTCAGTAGTTAAGGTTTTCAAAGTTGAAAGATTGAAAAGCTTGCTTATCATCTTAGACTGCATTTAGGAGTGTTACTATACATCTCGTGGTGATCCATAAAGGCAAACTGCTAAACAAGATCAACCTTAAAATAAATTGAATTTACATAACAACGCATTGAAACATAACGCAAACATCTAGAGGTCTAAGCTAGAGACGTGTTCCGGCGTCGTTAAACGTGATATCTTAGCGTTGAGTGGTTGGGTGATTCCTCCACGGTGAAGCGATAAGTATCAATACGGACTTGTGCTCCCATGTACCGTTGCGTATATATTGGGAGACCCCTATAGGAACAAAGCCTTTATCCAATAGGAAACCGTGTCGGCCGCCCTACTGATCGCAATGCAGTGAACACAGCATTCACGAAGATCGACCACTCGTACCGTAAAACGTATTCTGTGGTTTTGCGAAAAGTTTGGCACACCCTCTGCCTAGAACTCCAGAGCAGTTTCTTTTGGTCTTTTTCAAACTCTATAACTGAAAAAGTCCATCCGAGCATTTGTCACTTCGGGCTCGTTAAAACATCGAAGGAGACTAGAGTCATCTTTAGCTTTTTCTCGACTCTTAAAAAGTGAAAAAGCAAGTTGTGTCTAAGCGTCGTTATAAAATTTATTTTAAACGGAACATAATCACCTCCTATTCCCGCGTTGATCTTAAGTTGAGAACATGGAACGCCCCAACCAAGGAACTCCACATAATGGAAATCCTAGTCCATTCTCCTCTCGGGGAGAAGTCGGTGCGCCCCACATGGCCACATTGTCGCTTCCAGGACTGACAATTGGCCTGCCTATTTGGCTTTTCTCAACTAATGTAGTTCAGACCACCATGGTTCCTGAACAGTCGAGTCAACAGTTAGATCAGTCTAGAGCTGCCCACCAGCCTTCTACTTCTTATAACTCTTCCTCTAATCCTCCATCTTCGCAAGGTGGGGCTGGCAAAATCCAAGCTCCCATGGAGAAGAAGGAAAAGAAGAAGAAAGAGAAGAAGAAGAAGGAGCCTAAGGCGACGGGGGGCAAGCAAAAGACATCTGACAAAAACCCACACACAGCACAGACCGGGCCTAAATCGCCATGTGTCATATGTAAAGGAGACCACTTCCATAGAGATTGTCCCTGTATTCCCCGGATACTAAGAGACGGGTCACCTCGTTTGCACAATTCGGGAGCATCAACCTCTGATAACCATGTTGATTGCGTACCGTCAACCAGCGAAAGTGAAGGTTCAAGACAAAGAGGGGGAGTAAGATCCCCCTGCAGACTGTGTGAAGGCGGTCACGCCATCCACCGTTGTCCCTTCTTAGACGAAGCGAAGAGAGTTTTGGAAGATCGTCCGGTTTCACCGGCAATACTTCCTCCTGGATACAAAAAACTCGTGCCGAGTCCTTTGTTGGTTGAAAATACAGCTGGCCTACTCAAGTGGTCAGCTGAAGCGTCAGTCATTGAAAATGAACCTACTGAATCCAGACCAGACGAAAGTCTAAAGGTCGATACGACAGTTGACCCGGTTCTTCCTTCAGAGGTTTCATCCTCAAATGACACCGTCACTGAAGATTCATCTTCAAGTGACACCCTCACTGAAGAGAAAAAGGATGACACCATCCAGATTCTTTTCATCAACACAGATTCTGATGAGCATCAGGGCAATGCGCCCATTCCTTTATCGCAGGAAGGAACATCGTCAGGATCGTATCCGGCCGTGTATTCGGTCCCACCACCAAGCAACCTGGTTGTGTCCTTTGATTGGAACCAACTAGGCAGACCCCGGTTACCAGCCAGTATACCATTCAAAATCATAGTCCAAATCTACAGAATGGTAATGGCTGGAACTATCATTGATGAAGGGGCATCTGTGAGTATCCTTTCCTCTATTGCTTGGAAAGCACTGGGTTCCCCAGAGCTTTTACCTGAGATAAGAAATCTCTCGGGTTTTGATAAAGGAACCAGTCGACCATTAGGGATCCTCCCCAATGTACCTGTTACATTGAAAGGGAAGACCGTTCAAATGAACGTGATGGTCGTTCAAGGACCCTTGGATTATAACCTACTCCTTGGACGAGACTATATATATTGCATGGGAGCTATAGTCTCCTCACTCTTTAGAGTGATGTGTTTTCCACACGAAGGAAGAATGGTCAAGCTCGTAGACCAACTTTCATTTCCGGGATCACGCATCGCAAATAGTCAAATACCAACCCTCAATGGTCTTTTCACCCGAGAAATGTCTCCACCCCCAGTCCTCCTTCCCGATGAATGCGAGTGATTCGGAAAGATGGGACTGGAACCCAGGAGGCATGCATCCTGGTCTGCTTCGGGCAGAGGAAACCTTGGGTATAAAGTAGAATTTCCGCGGAAGAATATGACTAGTCCGTACCCCATCCGAAAGAAGGAAGAGGGGTTGTTCTGGAACAGGATTCTTTTGTCAAAGTTATGTGTTTGATGATTTTAGTCATTCACCTTTGTCTAAACAGGTAGGCTACCAAAGAAAGAGATTCTTTTGCGGCAGCAAATTGTAACCATCTTTGGGTAAAAGGCAAGCCTCACCCATTAAAACTAATGTTTTAGAGGATAAGTAGGGGCAGCCTCCAAAGAAAGAGATTCCTTTGCTGCAACAAATAGTAACCATCGTTGAGTAACCTAATGATAGACATTGCCAGAAAAAGAGTTTCATTTGCGGCAGCAAATAAAACCATTTTTTGGATAACCTGAAAGAGGCAAGCCTCACCCATCAAAACAAATGTTTTGAAGGATAAGTAGGGGCAGCCTTGAAATTGTACCTTATACCTGGGGGCATGCAAACCTTTTGGAGTGTAAGCAAAGAGCGGTCATTGATCGTTTCCTAACTTACATAAAGAAAGGATGTGGGGCAAAGGTCAAAATTTGCCAAAGAGCATAGCTTATGTGAGGTGCAAGCTCTATAAAAATTGGAATCTTGCAGGAGACATTTCTTATCTTATGACTGGTATATCGAGCAGTTTTAGCATAAAGTTCATGCTCGTTAAAAAATAAACGCAAGATCCGAGCAGTTTTAACGCGGTCTTCATGCTCGTTAAAAAATAAATAAAAGCAGTGAGCAATGTTTCCTCCAGAGTTTAAGCTCATTTTTATCTAAAAAAAGAACCTATCCCGGTAAATAACCTTTGTGATCGTAATTTTATCAGCCATAAAAAGCCTTGGTCGTGTTTGCACCCGCCACCTCCACCGTCATTTGGCCGATCGTTCACCTCCATATGATTGTTTACCCATTTTGAGGAACAGCTGCGAAGAGTGATTTCACCTAGCCATCCTTGTGACACTGCCGTGATTGGAAAATTCCAACCTGTACCTGGAATCAGTTGCTATCCCTGTTTATCACTCGTTCCTCAAAAGACGAGTCTTCTTTGAGCTCTTTTCATCTGACTCGTAAAATATGAAAAGTTTGCCGAGTTTTGGCCTTCCAGCTCGTTAAACGACCGGAAGAGCTATCCCTCCTCTAGATTTTAATCTTTTTGGACCTGAGGGATTATTACACAAAAAGATCGAGCGCTTGTTTTGTTCGGCTTGTTAAAAATACCGAAAACTCATCCCTTCTGTATTGTTTTATACTTTTTCGGACTTAAGGGATTAGATGACGAAAAAGGAATTTTGGAGTTAACTTTCTGTGCCTTTTCAGACTCTCTAAAAATGAAAAGGATCGAGTTTTCTTTGTCGTTAGACTCGTTAAAATGATTAAATAGCGACAAACTTGTCTTTAGACAAGAACGAGTTTCCCTATCGCTAGGCTCGTTAAAACATAGCGATGGGCTTGCCCGAAGGGCAGGTTATAGAACAAGCATATGTTATCCTCATCAAGCTTGACAAAAATAAAGAGGTACTGGTCAGAAATGACTAGGGAAAAATTGGGAGAACCTCAAAGCTTTAATGGTAGCAAGTCGCTCTTGAACATGACACTTTGTCCTCCGTATCACATCGGGTTGGGTTGTTTCATTCACCGGTCTCATCACCATGGTCCTCGCCAAACCATTCGCATTTGGGGTAATGCTACCGATCCATCACATCAATGTCGTTATATGTTCAAGAGATGTGTTCAGAAAGAGTCAACCGTGTCCCATCCACTGCCATACATTATCCTTCATCCACCCATGATCACCACCCTGAATCATATTTCACAGATTGTTTTCACCTCCACTAAAATCATTAACTCCGTTCCGTGTCACTGATGTGGGATTCATTAAGGCCCTCCTTTGACAGATCGCTTCTTGTCGACTTCAACTCATTATCCAAGAAGTTGATCTAGGAACAAAACTCCCAGTACTTTGAAGCTTGCATGCCTCAATGGCAAGTTTCTCACTTCCGGCGACAGGTATACATTAATGACCTTCGACCAGAAGATTTTGCGTGGTGTTCGACGCCAAGTCCTTTATTCACACCACGTGAATTGTACTGCAGTACCTTGAGGGTCATTGTCATTATTGGTGATTCCTCTCGCGCTTGTTAACGGTTTACATTATTGACCGGTAATCAAGCGATGTCTTTCCATGTTCGACTTCAGCGCAATTCTCACATGGATCGACTTGTACTTAGAGTGAAGATCGAACGAGATTGAAGACCCCGGATCTAGTTTCATCCATCCGGGCTGCGATATATATTCAGGAAATATAAAGACATTTGTTATGTCCATCATTGCAGCAGATGATCATCCTACTCAAAGGATGATAATTTCAGCAGAGAATTATCAGTCTACCACCAGACGATCGTCTGTTCTATGTACCAAAATGAATTTATAAAGCTGAGCATGGGAATGCCCGCCTCAGCTAGATCATGAAAGCAGAATGAAAAATAATGTATTGTATTGTATTTTATTACAGGGCACCTCTCAGCGATTGAATGAACTTCGGATCCTCCTGATAAATCATTTCACCCGATAAACGACCTCATACTTTAGGGGGCAAATGTTATAGACATTTTTGTGCCTAACAGCATGGGGCATGAAATGTCAATAATCTGAGGGATCCAAAGTCCCTAAACATGTTGTTCTTACCCTTAGAGGAACAAGGTCAGTAAACCACAGCACTGAAAATCAGTTCTCCACCTGAAAACACTCAAAAACAAGCTATTTCTGGATCATGTCAGCTGCTCCACTGAGCATCTACGCTAAATGTCAACTGCTCCACTCTGTACCTGCGCTGAATGTCAAATCTAATGAAGGCTACCTGCGCTGGGCGAGATTGGCCAAGTGGCACAGTCATTCTGCAAGGTGTCAAATGCCCAGGAAGCTTCCAAAATGACACTTGGATCAGGGAATTCGCCTTGTGATGAGTAAGAGGATCTAGATCTCCAAGTGGAAGCAAGAAACTCCAAGTGGACTCAAGAACTGAAGTATAACTAAAGTGGGAGAGGACACTAGTCAGCTTCATGCCAAACTCAAGCTGACTCATCCTTTCTCCAAATCTCCTATATATAGAGCTCTCTCATGAGGTCTGAGGGGGGCTGGAATCTTGTGAATGTAAGGAAGTGCTGTTGGTTTGTGTATAGAACTATTGGGTGATTGCTTTGAAGGAGGTGAAGAGGAGATTTCTTTCTGCTGGGAGGTGTTGCTGGATTGGGCCTCTTATGGTTGTAACATTCTCAGAACTTTACTTCTTCCATTAATAAAGCATTTGAGGTTCTTCTATATGCATGTGTCTCTATGGCGAATTGATGCTTGTATATTTGATTTATTCTAATCCTTGAATCAGTTATGGATGTATGCTTCTTGTAGTTTCCCTTTCTTGTGCTTTTGCAGGATCTTTGTGTAGCTGGACCAGTGAAAGAGCAAGGAGCCGGGAGCAAGCAGCAAAGAGGGAAGATTGGATCAATCGTTAGCGGAAGATAACGGTTAGTGGATCTCTTCCTCCTCTCTCTTACATCTCATAAAGAAGTAATCTTGAATAGCTTTGTATTCAGTTGTTGCTGAGGTACTATCACCCTTAGAGTGGGATAGGGTCATTCCGTATTGGATACTTTTCCCAACAACACCATGGGCATATGTAACTTTGCATGTCAAAAGTCCATTCTGGAAATGCTGAGTTTTTGCCAAACTGAGTTGCCATGATGAAGGGTCGCGCGCGGGGTGAGACCCGTTAATGGAAAAAACCTGCAAATCGCCTGAAAATGCCAAAATTCACCCAAAATGCTCAAATTTTTTTGGGATTTGTGCTGTGGCTAGGCTATTTAGTGCCTTGGTATGAGGCCTCCTCTGTACCTCAATCTCTGAAGCTGATGCCCGGTCATCACTCTGCTCATATGTTTCAGTGTCTGACATGTTTGAGGAGCAGAGAGGACAAAATGTACTGCTGTTTCTGCTTGTAAAAGTGCTGAACTCTATGCTGTTTCAAGGGGACAATGACATGAGGGAAATGTTAGGGGAGGGACCTCTTGCACAAGGAATTGGGAATATATGAATAACAGGGAATTTAGGGAATACATTACAAACAAATATTTGCATATATACAGGCATACATGTACATAACAAGGATATAGGGAATCATTTACAAAATCACTGCATATAGGAATACATGTATAAATAGTGAACATAAGGGAATGGGGACATTTGGAAACTTATTTACAAAACCTTTCACATATTCACCAACAAATTGCTGTGTTTACTCATGCATATGGTGCAGCAAGATTAGGGTTTGAGTGTTTTTGGTGCTTTGGGAAGGGGTAGGATTTGCATTTTTAGTGATTAGGGAGAGGGGAGGGTTTGCATTTTATTTATGAAATAGTATGGGAAAATAGATATAAATACAGATGTGAATGGAAAGGGGAAGGAGGGTAACAATTACAGAGGGAAAAAACCTTGAAACAACACAAACCCTAGCACATTTAAACATTAACAATGCAGTCATTTAAAATTTCATCCACTTGCACAATTTAACCTTTAAACACAAGCATGAGGGCCATCAATCATAACCAACCACCAAACTGAAGTGTAGAGGGCCTACCTCAAACAATCTTGAAGATTTGAGGGAGTTTGAGCGATTTTATTTCGAGTTTGCAGGGGAAACCTTGACGGGTCGCGCGCCACGCCCAACGGGTCGCGCGCGCTTGACGGGTCGCGCGCCACGCCCAATGGGTCGCGCGCGCTTGACGGGTCGCGCGCCATGCCCAACGGGTCGCGCGCGCTTGACGGGTCGCGCCCGTTCAAAAACTGAACTGCGGGATGGCCTCTGATGGGTCGCGCTCTCCTGACGGGTCGCGCGCCTGTCTTGACGGGTCGCGCGCCTGTGCTGAGCCCGAAATTCGACCAGTTTTCGCCTAACACTCTTAATGCTTGCTCACTCTCTCTCAACAATGCCTTGGGTGCACAATAAGAATAATAGGAGGGAAATTGAGCTTTTATAACCTCCATTTGAAAAAATTTCATGCTCAAACCCACTTTCTAAAGTTTATCTTTGACACTTTATAAAACTGACTTTTTGGCTTCCTTTGTCCTGAAATTGACTCTTTTAGTGCTTTGACTTGATTCTTTTTGCAGGTAGATCATCTGAGGGATCTAGGCAAGGGGACCAGGGTTTCATGATGTCTGTTGCAGTCTTTTGAAAATTTCATCACTTTTTACAAAAATTAAAAAAAAAATGACCTTGGCTTTAAAAACAGAGTTTTTAAATCCAAGGTGAAAATTCACTGTACAAGATAAAAATATCGAAGAAACATGTTTACAATCCTCCCTCTGGCCTGCTGAGCACTCATGGACTTTCAGAGACATGACCTTGCAGAGATAAATGACCAAAACCCTAGACCTAAGACTTTGACCTCAAGACAAAACAAGACAAGCTTGAAAGAGCTTAATGACTGATATGACTGATCCAGCAAAGCCAAGAGGGGTATAAATACACCATCTCCTCCATCAGGGTTATGGCATGCCTAACGGGATGCAAAAATTGACACTGATGAGACACCTACATATGCAAATGCAAAGAGCTTTGATCACTGATGGAGGGCGACAAGACCGACTCTAACATTGGCTCCAATGGGGATGGTAGCTCCTTGGAGGTACCAAGAACCTTAGACCTCTGGGAGAGCAGACCAGCGCTTTATTCATTGGGCAATGGAGTCAACTTTTACACATGTGACCCAAAACTTTGACACATTTATTGAATGAAAACTTGACTGAAAACTGACTGCAACTTAACTGAAGCTTGACTCAAACCGACTCGATGGCAAACTGAAATAACTTGACAAAACTCACTCAACAGACCAAACACAAATGACTCATGATTGACCTAACTAAAACAAGAACTTACAAAGCTTATTGAAGGGCAGCAGTCCATCAAGATTTGAAATCATGATGACAACCACCTGCATGCTGATATAATATATACAATCATGTATAATGGGCCTTCCAATGCAACCAATCCAGCAGATGGCTGCGTAGCATATTTCTGCTTTTACTCTCGTCGAGCGGGCAGAATGCTAAACCTATAGGCAACTCAACACAATCACTGAAACCAATGCTTATAACAATAAACCGGACAATATTTATCCTTTCTAATGCTTGCAGAAGAATGATGAAGGGGTCTTGATAATCCTGAAGCACTGGCTGATCTGGAGATCCAAATGCAAAAATACGAGTATTCACTTCACTCTGATCTGAAAGGACAACTGATTTATGAGGAATAGAAATGCACAAATCTGCCATCTGAGCATTAGTTGTAGGTTCCTTGACCATGAGAAATACTGTCTCTCTCAAGCTTATATTCCTCAATTTCATGGTCTAGGTCATTCTTAAACAGAAAACAATCTCCAAGATCGTCAAACATGACAGCCTCATCATCTTCATGAAAGAAAATATTATCTGTTTGCTGATCTATAAAACTAATTACAAGACTGTCATCATTTTCAAAAGAGGAAGAAGTTTCACCAACACTTTCGTGACCATGTGCACACTGCCGATTTTCTTTAGCTTGGGTTGTAGCATGACCTTTCAAGAGTTGATCTATCTCATCTTCAGACAAAGGAGATAAGACTTTCTGTTTCCCTTTGCTCAAACAAGTCTTGTCTTCTTGAAATAACATTTCAAAACATGAAAAATCTGAATGACAGTCCTGATCTTCTGAAACTTGGAAACATTGTTGATCATCTTCATATGACATGGCAATCAAACTATCCAAATTATGATTGAAAGAAGATTTTTCACTTACTTGAACAAAGATCTCATCTTGCTGTTCATGAGCTGGCTGAATTACCTCCTCATGCAGGCTCTGTTCTGACGGCATCAGAACATTTGGATCAAAAACTTTGTCCATGATCTCAACAACAAAACCCTCCTTTTCAGGATTCAACACAAGGTATGCTTGGTCATCACAATCTGAATCTAGAACTGAAGTAGCTGTCCTAACATTATCACATTCTGCAATCTGGTTTTCTTCTGTGGGCAAATCTGAAACAAGCTCTTCTCTTTCATCAATTACAACCATATGACCATCTTCAACCTGCTGACCTTGATTCTGTTGCAAAATATCTTGATCATCTAGATGGGAATTCTCTAAGTTTTCTTTATGCTGCTGAAATGGATTCTCATACAGAGCCTCCATGATCTCGACATCCATGAAATTATCATCTTCATAAAACTTCTCAAGGCTTTCAATAAAACTATATGCATGCTGGCAACAGTCTTGAACTAAATTTAATGATGGATAAGAGTCCTTATATCATTCAATGAACATAGCATGAAAATCCTTTAAACAGTAAATACAAGCAGGCGGCAAACTTTCATACCATGATTGAGCTTTACCTTCCAGAGTGGCCAGGAATATCTTCATCAAGCAATCTTCAGGAAAATCCACCTTCAACTTGCGAATATGCATATGAAATCTAACTAGATGTAAAGCAGCATCCTTCTTACCATCATCATTAAATATAGGCAAATTCCTTGACCAATCTACCTTCGGAATTTTATTTGGAAAACCAGGGATGTGATCTCGGCTCAAGGGAGCATATCTTCTTGTGATTCGGTCCATCTTGGAAAGCTCAAAGCTACTGATCTCTCTGCAGTGAAGTCACCATGAGGCACAGGTTGCTGGATTCTTCAGTGAAAAGAGTCGCCAGGTGAATGATTTCAGCCTGTCAAGTGTCTGATCGTTGTCCACCATCAACAATCAGATCTGCACTTGATATATGTACTGGGGTAAATTGCAGATGAAGTGTTACATTCACAAGCTCACGGAGGTCGACTGAAGCAGCATTTATCTACTTGCGCTGATGCAAAGCAAGAGCGTTTTCGAAGGCTACCTGGCGTATCTTCAGACTCCGTCTAAGACTTATGAAATAAACACATCAGTCAGCAAACAATTTGTTCTCCCCAGTATGGTCGCCAGTATGTTAGCACTTGAAATTTCACCTCAGGCTGAGAAAGGTAAACCTCAAGGCAACATCAAACCATTTAGCCTCGTAGCTAGCCCTACGGGGCAGGAGAAGGCTCTCTCCGGTCTATCTCGGTAAAATCTTCAATAGATGAGATGACCAATAAGGTAACACTGATATTAGGCTAGTAAACTGATTAGAAAGGTTGATTTGGGGTTTTTTGGGTTTTTGGTGGCAAATTGAGGTGAGGGCAATTTTGGGTGTGGGGATTGGACACAGTTTCTGCAAGGGGTTCTTTGGGGCGAGGTAGGAGACAGTGTTGATGCCTTTAACTGAGGTGGATGGTCAGGAATGAAAGATGAAGAGCTAAAGAGAGCAAACAATAACTTTGAATTCTCTTCAGACAGAAGAAAACATTGAAATTAAACAAACTTAAAAAGCAGAGCATGGCAGGCATGAATTCTTACTTTATCACTTCATTTGTTTAATGTGCAGAAGTAAAAGAAAGGAAATGAATCACATAACAAGCTTAGAAGTACATTGAGAAACACACCATCAACACATGAGTCCATAAGAATCCCAAAGAGGACTGCAAAACCCTGGTCTTCCTTAGCCAAAAATTGCAGAGATACAGTGAATAATACAATGATAGCTTCTCCCTCAATAGTCCAACCATGAAAATGAGCAAGAAAGTACAAAATATAGATGATCTAACCTCTTTCCCTGCCTCCATGGGTCGAGCTCACTATCCTAGAAGCTGTTTCAACCACTTCTAAACTAAGCACTACAAACTAGGCAATCAAAACAACTTGCCTCTATAAACATGGAAACCAATTCATTCATTTAATATTTACCCTTTCCATGAATGAATGTTCTAGAAGTGTTACATAAGAGTAAAAGTGTCTAAAAAGTACAATAATTACATCAAAGAGGATCACATTTCATCCCAAAAAGTCAAACTGAGTCAAATCTGCGTTTTCTGGGCTGTACAGTGCATTTCTGGACAAAACTGCCTGACAGGTCGCGCACATTTGGAGCTGTTTTTGGGGCACTTACAGGTGTCCAAATTGGGCAAAAGTAGGCTTGTTGGAAAGGACTGTGAGTCTACTTTCCAACCCAACTGGAATTTTTGGGTTTGGAGTTCATTTGCCCTGTCAAAAGTTAATTCTCCCAAGACTGGTTTCTGCAACTCAAAAAAGGGCTAGAAAGTCATTTTTTGGTAGTTTTTTGACCTTTTGGGGGACCAGAACTTCACCAAATCTCAAGTCCATCCATGGGCATATGTAACTTTGCATGTCAAAAGTCCATTCTGGAAATGCTGAGTTTTTGCCAAACTGAGTTGCCATGATGAAGGGTCGCGCGCGGGGTGAGACCTGTTAATGGAAAAAACCTGCAAATCGCCTGAAAATGCCAAAATTCACCCAAAATGCTCAAATTTTTTTGGGATTTGTGCTGTGGCTAGGCTATTTAGTGCCTTGGTATGAGGCCTCCTCTGTACCTCAATCTCTGAAGCTGATGCCTGGTCATCACTCTGCTCATATGTTTCAGTGTCTGACATGTTTGAGGAGCAGAGAGGACAAAATGTATTGCTGTTTCTGCTTGTAAAAGTGCTGAACTCTATGCTGTTTCAAGGGGACAATTACATGAGGGAAATGTTAGGGGAGGGACCTCTTGCACAAGGAATTGGGAATATATGAATAACAGGGAATTTAGGGAATACATTGCAAACAAATATTTGCATATATACAGGCATACATGTACATAACAAGGATATAGGGAATCATTTACAAAATCACTGCATATAGGAATACATGTATAAACAGTGAACATAAGGGAATACATGTATGTAACAAGGGGACATTTGGAAACTTATTTACAAAACCTTTCACATATTCACCAACAAATTGCTGTGTTTACTCATGCATATGGTGCAGCAAGATTAGGGTTTGAGTGTTTTTGGTGCTTTGGGAAGGGGTAGGATTTGCATTTTTAGTGATTAGGGAGAGGGGAGGGTTTGCATTTTATTTATGAAATAGTATGGGAAAATAGATATAAATACAGATGTGAATGGAAAGGGGAAGGAGGGTAACAATTACAAAGGGAAAAAACCTTGAAACAACACAAACCCTACCACATTTAAACATTAACAATGCAGTCATTTAAAATTTCATCCACTTGCACAATTTAACCTTTAAACACAAGCATGAGGGCCATCAATCATAACCAACCACCAAACTGAAGTGTAGAGGGCCTAACTCAAACAATCTTGAAGATTTGAGGGAGTTTGAGCGATTTTATTTCGAGTTTGCAGGGGAAACCTTGACGGGTCGCGCGCCACGCCCAACGGGTCGTGCGCGCTTGACGGGTCGCGCTCGTTCAAAAACTGAACTGCGGGATGGCCTCTGACGGGTCGCGCCCTCCTGACGGGTCGTGCGCCACGCCCAACGGGTCGTGCGCGCTTGATGGGTCGCGCCCGTTCAAAAACTGAACTGCGGGATGGCCTCTGACGGGTCGCGCCCTCCTGACGGGTCGCGCGCCTGTCTTGACGGGTCGCGCGCCTGTGCTGAGCCCGAAATTCGACCAGTTTTTGCCTAACACTCTTAATGCTTGCTCACTCTCTCTCAACAATGCCTTGGGTGCACAATAAGAATAATAGGAGGGAAATTGAGCTTTTATAACCTCCATTTGAAAAAATTTCATGCTTAAACCCACTTTCTAAAGTTTATCTTTGACACTTTATAAAACTGACTTTTTGGCTTCCTTTGTCCTGAAATTGACTCTTTTAGTGCTTTGACTTGATTCTTTTTGCAGGTAGATCATCTGAGGGATCTAGGCAAGGGGACCAGGGTTTCATGATGTCTGTTGCAGTCTTTTGAAAATTTCATCACTTTTTACAAAAATTCAAAAAAAATGACCTTGGCTTTAAAAACAGAGTTTTTAAATCCAAGGTGAAAATTCACTGTACAAGATAAAAATATCGAAGAAACATGTTTACAATCCTCCCTCTGGCCTGCTGAGCACTCATGGACTTTCAGAGACATGACCTTGCAGAGATAAATGACCAAAACCCTAGACCTAAGACTTTGACCTCAAGACAAAACAAGACAAGCTTGAAAGAGCTTAATGACTGATATGACTGATCCAGCAAAGCCAAGAGGGGTATAAATACACCAGCTCCTCCATCAGGGTTATGGCATGCCTAACGGGATGCAAAAATTGACACTGATGAGACACCTACATATGCAAATGCAAAGAGCTTTGATCGCTGATGGAGGGCGACAAGACCGACTCTAACAGGATCGATGGTCATGATGATGTGGGAAAGACCAAATGGAAGGAAAAATGAATGACCCAAACCCAGGAAGGTCAATGATATAAAGGAGGATATCCCAACCTGACACGAAGCAAAAAGTGTCATGTTCAAGAGTGAGTTGCCGACACAACTGATAGATTTCCAAATTTTCCCCCACCATTTCTGGCAGGTATCCCAATTAATTTTTAATCACAAGCTTGAAGGGGATAGCATATGCTTTCACTGTAAGTTCATCCTTCGGACGAATCCGACCTAGTAAGTTTAATGAGCCCTAGGAAGGAGAAGCTCATGTTTATCATGGGGACAAATCTGATGTCTTTTAATAGTTTAACGAGTCCGACAAAGGTGTAAATCGGTATCTTTTTCATGTTTAGAGAGTTTGAAAAAGACACGGAAAATAAAACTCCACATTGTCCCTTTTCGTACATTTGTGTCTCTAGAGCCCAAAAAGGTAAAAAAAATACTTGAGAGAACCACTTGACCATTTCAGTCAAGAAGTACCTTTTTCATAAATAATGCCTCCCAACCTGAAAAAGGGGTAAACTTATATTGGGCGCATGACGTTTCACATCCGTTAACGAGTTCAAAATGACAAGGGCTCGGCCATCTTTTCGCTTTTAAAGGGTCAAAAAAGAGCTTGAAAGCGGACCGCCCATTTTATTTTCTTTTACAAGTCAAAAGGGATAAACACAACAATATTTTCATATGAGCTTAACGAGTCGAGAAAAGAGCTGAAACGTGACTCGTCATCATCTTCGAACATCCATCACCTGTCGCTGCGCAAAAAGGTAAAGTGTATTATCTAATTCTTGAGGCAAAATAGGCTAAAATATTTATGAAAACCTGATATTTTCATGAAAAAATGAATAAAAAGGAGAAAAGTAAATATATTTTTACCATTTACCACTTTACCTTGTTGTGAAAAACTTTTTACTCACTTTTTCCCTAATTGTTTTGGACTAGATTGCAGGAGATTCGGGAGATCAATCACCGAGCCGCCAGTTCCAGGTAAAAGCCAAAGCCCTGAGCTCCATTTTCATGTCCTTTATTTCTATTTTCAACCATTTTCTAGATTTTTGAGGGGAGTTTTGAAAAACTTTTTTGCCCTCGGTCGATGCGACTTCTAGGCATGAATCGCACCGGTTGAGGATGATTAACAATGCTAGTCACGCCATCGACGCAACTTTTTTTAAAACAAGCGTGCCGGCGCCGTGAATAGGGGAAAACCCTATTTCCTCAAAAAATCACCGTTAAAACTCAAATTTTATGGGCCAAGCATGATTGTTGACTCAAATTAATGGCTTTTGCAGGAAAGAATCGCTGAAAATGGTGGACTGGAAAGAACAGGAACATGAGGATGTTGACACCTAGGAAATGAATGACCCAAATTTCCTGGAAGCTTTGAGGGCTTGCGAGCTCCTCAAATTCTTTCTCACGCCAGGGATGCGGGCCCAACCTGAGTTGCTTCGGTACCTGATTAGTCTTTGGGACATTAATCGGGAGATATTTGTCATTGGTGACCAGGAGTTGGAGTTGGAAACTTCAGATATATACTTCATCACTGGATTGTCCTGCAGAGGGGAACCAATGAACTTGTATGGGTCACGACCGATTGGGGCAAGCATATCTTCATTGCTTGCTGAACACTGTCCTGAGGCCTTGAAATCCAAGAGTGGTAAGATTGAGATTTCCAATGTTCGGGACCTGACACTAAGAGTGCTTCGATTGACCATCAACAGAGTAGCGGGGTCCCAGGCGGAATATGAGACCAACAAGTTGAAGTTCCTATATGCTATTGACTGCACAACACCTATGATCTTCAACTGGGCTGAGGCCATGAAGACCAACATAAAGCGCTAGCTGTCCAAAGATAAGGTGGGGAATCTAAAACAATTTTGCTTCAGATCTGTGCTTGTGACATTTTTCTTGGAACGAGTGCCACTGTTCGAGTATCAGCTGACTAAGGTAGATCCTCCTATGCCACGCGATACGTGGATGGCCCGCTGGAGTTTTTTGATGCCCAGGATCACTGGGGGTTAGCACAAGTCATACCGACCTGCATTCTTTTCATGGCTACGATGACAAAATATCGTCGTGGAGGACTGGCCATACAATGGCATCGACTTCCGTGGAGACCCGGACATGCCCTTACCAGATGGAGAGGATTTTGAAGATGAAGGTAAAAAATTAAAATTTTTAATTTTGAGATTTTTTTAATTGTTTTTGGTATATATGTGATTATAACATTTCTTTTGTTAATGCAGACGTTGGACCAGAGCGGTCTGCTGGGATGTCCACAATATCCAGGTGCGTCCCCTACCCTATTGATGTTGTTGCTCCTTATCAGGAAGGGAGTGACAACGAGGAGGAGATCGCGAGGAACCTTGAGGGGTTGACTCATGGCATCCTGGAGTATGCTCGGGTAGGAGACATTCCATGTCAGTACCAGAGACACACTGTGGGAGTCTTGGATCGGATCCACCGATTGCTGACTCGTGTTGCATGAGTTGTATCATGCTACCATGATCACCATGTTGATTAGTTCCTAGGTCCAACACTTACATTTTTTGAGGCCTGCGTTTTACAGATATATGAGGCCTGCGAGCCATCGATGTTATCTTGGACACACATTATTTTTTTGGGGTTCTGATGTATAAAAAATTATCACCATCCATATATATATATATATATATATATATATGCTGTATTTTCTTGTCTACTATGGTACAAATGGTTTGTTTTATCTTTTCACATGTTTCGTAAATGTCTATCCAACACATAATTAGCTAATGCATTTGTCAATGTATTCATGCGTCTAAGAATATGATGATATGTAATGTAATCAAAATGTCTTTCCAATAGACGGATACAGAGATACATTCTCAATATTTAAGCGTTTCTGATGGAATCTTTCCCATTGAGTTGAAGGACGAAAAGCTGCGAATCCAGTTTGACAACCAACTCTCTAATGTCAAGAGCAATGGCTTTTGACAGTAGTTCAATGACTGCACTGTATTCGGCAATGTTGTTAGTTGTGCGACCTAGACAGATACCTAGTGTTGAAAAGTGTGCAACAAGAAATGCTTGTTGAGAATGCAACAAGATGATGGAGCTTAGTGGAAAGGAGTCGCCTTCACTAAGTGGTCCCGCAGGAAAGTTTTGGCGCAAAGTCTATTTTTAGACTATGTCTATTTTTAGACATATGGATCATGGTCTATGAGTTGCAGTTTGTTGTTTATGGATGATTGGTCATGTTGGGAAAAATAGATGGACTTCTATTTTTGGATCACAGCAGGAGTGATCAGAGTCTATTTTTAGACAGCTAGTCAAAAATAGAAAAGTAAAATATTATTGTCTCATAATAATATTTAGACTATAAACTTTATCTTATCCTCTTGGAGCACTTCAGTTTGAGCTACAGATGTGGCACATGCAGCTGTCAGAAGGAAATACGCTTTCTTTGTGGGTCAGTTGAGCTATTGCATGCAGGACATCAGTTAGAACTCATGTGGTTGAGTTCTGTGGAGTTGGATGTGGAGTTGATGGAGTTGTGTTCAGTTTGACTTAGTTGAACTAGTTGTATTTAGTCTAACTGGCCAATAGACTAAGTGATGAGTTGTGTGAATTAGTTATTAATTAATTCACTAATTATTAACTCATAATGCAACTGAAGAATACATCAGTTAACTCAGTGCATGTACAGTTCAGTGGAGACAGGTGTTAGAGGTTGAGATTGCTATCAGTTGTGACTATAGTTGTGCATGAGATCTTGCACAATCAAAGGATTGAGTATGCCCATGAGAATTGCATATGCCCAGTGATATAGCCTGTGCTCACGTGATTTCCAGTGTGAGTGATTCTCCAAGGTAAATAGAACTTGGAACGAGTTTGGATTCATTCATTCTCTTGCAGGATTGTGCAGTGGAGGCAGGCAAGCAGCGGAGGAGATTTGGAGATCAGATCTGAGCTGTATTGTGTGTAACAGGTGGAGATAGTGCTGGATACTTGTGAGGAGTATTGTACTATGTATTGTTACATGTTCTCAATCATTAATATACAGATAGTGTGGGGTTTTCAGCTGTAAGCTTTCCCCGGGTTACATACTGTGTTAATGTGTGCATGCGATTGATGTTTCATTGTTTTTGATGCTGCTAAATTGATGATCAACGTAGAGGAGGTTATGTATTATGCATGTATTCCGCAATAATGTATAATCGGGATAATATCCGTTGAATATGTGTTTATTATTCAAAATTTCTACATGGTATCAGAGCGAGCTGATTTGTAGAAGAAGTTCTATATGATATTAGTGTTGTATTGATCATCAGATCTATTATTCAGAAAGTGTTTACATTTTATTTCTTCAGGCAGAGTCTGTGATCGGGCTAGGTAGCGTTTGGATTCATCCTTCTTTTGGAAGGTGAGATATCCAGTGAATGCCCATACAGTCGATCTCTGTATGAGAAATACTTTGTTCTCACGAATTTTAGATCAGAAGCGGTTGAGTTTTTTTGAGCTGGTGGAATTCGAATTTGCAGCAGTGTTTTCTTGGTGTCAAAGTTGAAATGTCTTTCAACGGATTGCGATTGGAGTATGCCCTTGAGGGAAGCTCGAACTATATTGCATGGAAGGACATGATGGAGGCGGTGTTAGATGATAATGGGTTGAAGGAATTCATAGATGCGGATGTCCCAAAACCTACTGATGCTGCTCAAGTCGGGGATTGGCAAAAGAAGACAACAAAGTGTCAAAGGATTCTGTTGGAGGGCGTGAGGGATCACATTGTGTCCAACCTCCATGGAAAGGCTTCTCCATATTTGATGTGGAAAACGTTGACAGAATTATTCCAAAGCAAGAGCGACTAGAGGAAGTTGGCGCTCAAGGATAAACTCAGAAACATTAGGTGTGAGAATGGAGACAATATGCCCCAGTATCTCACGAAGTTCACCCAATGCTGAGATGAGCTGGGAAGTGTGGGGGTAACTGTTGAGGATGAGGATATGGTGAGTCTATCACTCCTTGGCCTTCCTAAGAGTTGGCATAGCTACTAGGACTCGGTGAATGGAAGGGAGAAATTGCCAGGATGGGAGAGACTTTGGTCGGATCTTGTGCAAGAGGAGATTAGACGGCGCACCAGAGACAGTTCTTCATCTATGCATGATGAGGAGAACTGTGCCTTAGCGAGTAAGGTGAAGAAGGGGAAGGGGAAGGTTTCTCTTTCCGAATCCAGTTCTTCCAATGATGGGAAGAAGGTTGACAAGTCGAAGGTGCGATGCTTTCGTTGTCATGAGTTGGGCCATTATGCTACTAATTGCCCAAAGAAGAAGTCCAAGAAGGGATCCGGGGAAGGATCTGAAGGTGAGGCAGCCTCACTTGCTTCACAGTTTGAGTTGGACTTCACACTCTTCGCATGCATGGTTTCATCCATGGTGGGAAGTGGTTGGTTTCTTGACAGTGGAGCTTCTTTCCACATGACCGGTGACAAAAGTTTGTTCAGTACTTTGGAGGAGAAAGATCTCCAAATACTCATAGGGATGGGTAATGATGAGAAGTATAGTGTCTCAAGTGTAGGCACGGTTATTTTTCAGAGGGAGCATGGAGCTCGCCTTACCTTAACCGATGTCAAGTATGTACCAGGACTGAAGAGAAACTTGGTGTCGATCGTGATGCTGGAGGACAGAGGCTATGATGTAGTCTTCAGTAAGGGAAAGGTTTTCCTTAGACACATCATCACTAGACAGGTGAGGCAGATTGGTTCACAGGTCAAGAACCTGTATGCTCTTGAGGTTCAAGATGCATGCAAATCCTTGAGCAGCGAGGCAACTGATGGAGACTTGCTGGTTGAGAGGGAGCGTATATTACCTCTCAACATGCAGAGCCAGAAGAAGTCTCAGACAATTGTGGAGGAGCCACGATTGGTGCTGTTAGCCTCCTATTGCAATAGGTGTTCATATTTCATGATTGACTGTTTTACATGCCAAATATGTCATCTTGTCATGCTGCAAGGTTCCATATTTCCAAAAGAGGCCAAAGAAGAGGCCATGAAAGTGTGCTAGTCTAAATGCCACTGCTATATTCCAATTTTGATGAGTTATTTCATTTTTGAAGAATTTTCAGTTAAAGGAAAGCCAAACAGCTTAATCTTGGTTTCCCTAGGTTTTAATTGCTTGTTTTATAAGATAGAGAATAAATATCTGTCCAAACTGTTTAATCTTGGCAGATTTATAGATAGGTAGAGAATCAAGGGCGCTCAACAGCTTAATCTGAGCCCTGGAAGAAATAAGGATCGATTTAGATAGGAGGATAGCCAAAAGAAAAGTTGAAAAGCTGGGTTTGCTAGTTCAAGTGCACCCAAACCAAAAAGAAGAGAAAATGCTAGGTAAGTAGGCTGGGTAAGTAGTTTTGTGGTTGCAGAATCAAGCTATGTGATCCATTTCATGTTTTCAAGTGTTATATCCATTTAGATCACAAGTATGAGGCAATTTTCCCTTGGAGCAGCTCAAGCGAGGCATGTCTAACTCCCCCTTCTTCCTTGTCCCCAAATCACTCACTAACTTCCCCTAAAGAGGTCAAGATCTACTTGACATCTCTTAATTTCATCATTTTTCATATTATTTGCCTAAGAAAAGGTTTGCTTTGCTTAGGAGTACTCTTATTCACTCTTTAAGTCATTTTCCCCTTTAAATAGCCTAAGATCTTCAAACTTAGTGCTTTCTTATCATTTTCATATTAATTTCTAACTATACTATGTAACTCCCTATCTATTTTCCCCTTCCCCTCACTAAAAAGCACTAAATAGCTCCCCTATGTACATATCCCCTCCCTCTGGTTGAAAAATAACCATAAGTATGCTTGGGAATTGCTAAGTTTATCTGAAACTTAGCAAGAACCCTCATTTTCCCCTTTGTTCCTCTCAAATCCCTTTCCAAATGCATTTAGATTCATTCCTATGCATAAAATTCCCCCCCAAATGTATAAAATCCATCTTTTGGCCTTGTTTTACCTTTCCCAAGGCATAAACCCCTTTTTGGCCTTAAAACCTTCTCAAAACACATAAAACCCATCTCAAGTGCCTTTGAACTCCTCCAAGGCATGAAATCCATCTTTTTAGGCTATCAGGCCTCTTCCGATGCCTTAAAGACCCTTTATAACACCCAAAAACCATTCAAAGGCCTTAAAAACCCTTTGCCGATCATAAAAAGTCCCTTTTCATTATAAAAACCCTCCTCCGATTGGAGAAGCCTTCCCCCGATCGCAATAACCCTTGGCTGAGTTGAAAAACCCCCCTCCGATTGCTTCTTCCCCCCTCCGACGCGATATCGCTGTCGGAGGTCTCAAATAGCATTATTGGCCCTTTTTATATAAGCTCTGATGATATCTCGCCGATTGCGATATCGCAAGTCGGCAATCGGTAGTTGCAATGGTTGTTGGCCCATATGTATACCCCCATCCCCCTCCGCCGATGCGATATCGCTATCGCAATGTTTCATTTCCACATATTCCATATATACCGCATATCCCCGCTTTATCGTTCAAATTTAAGTTTTTTATAAAACTTGAGTTATAACGTAAAAACCCCGCATTTTCATATATCGCAAGCCTTATCGCAAATTCCCCGATAGCGAAACAGCGACCAAATCGCAGCCGTCCATCGTCCCGCCCAGATCAACGGTCCAGATCGTTTCGGCGATCGCCCATTTCGGCGATCGCATATGTGTAAACCCTCCGCCCCGCCGATTGCCGAAATGCCGAGTTAATCTCAGCCGCCCATTCGGGCCCACAGATCAACGGCCTGTATTTAATCGCATCACTCCCAGATATGGCTCCGACTGGCGGAGCCGAAAAGTTATAAAGCGTGGCATATATATTTTTCGGGTCCGAAAAGGCCTTTTTGTACGGCAAAGGGGGAGTGCTCCGATATTCCGGAGCCGAAATACAATAAAACAGAGCCTAAAGTGTGTCGGGTCTGAAAAGGGGTAGTACTGTACGCTCCTTTTCGGGGCCCGAAAAGCTATAAAAAACAGTTTTGAAGGGATTTCGGGTCCGCGGACTATATCACTCATCGGAGGTTTTATGTGTTGGGACCGCTGATCCGCCGATCGCCGATTTAGCGCCAGCCGTTGGATCAGCCCGCGCCGGATCCAACGTCCAGGATTTAATCTAATGAACAGTGTCGCTCCCGCCCCAATTTTTCATGAAATTTCACGTTCAAAGGCATTTTTTGCCTTGTAAGGCAGAAAGGGCCTTTTCTGAGGTTTTATTACATCGCTCCTGTGCGCTCCTTCTCCAGGGGCGGCCCAGATCATTTCTTCATCAATCTTGGATCGCTCCTCCACAGATCGGCTCCAGATGTAGAGTTTTTGCCTCAGCAGGCATTTAACGTCCAGTCCTCCTCCATTTTGGCAATAATTCTTCCTTTTTGATCAGATTTTAATCGGCCAGCGCCGATACTTCTCCAAAAGCCTCCAGAAGCCCACAGACAGCACAACAATAGTCAAATCTTGTCATAAATAGCAGGCAAGGGCGATTTTGAAGCGACAAAGTGTATCAGCGGTGAGAAAGAGCCCCCATTCAGTGAAAGAGTATCAGTGTTGCGGCAAAGTGTATCAGTTAATGTTTTTTGGTGGAAGTCTTTATTTCCAAAGCAGATGGGCAATAAAGGCCTCCAACAAAGTCAAGAAAGCAGTTAAGGAGCCATTTAAGGCTCACCAAGGCAGATTTACATGCATTTAAGCCATATGAGTGCGAGCGCTGCAAGTCCCAAAGCACAGTTATGATAAATGGCCAGCGCATGGCTCAAAGGACTGTATTAATCCATTTTTGAGGCTGCTGTCCCCTGCGCAACTCATGCAGATATTTTAGGCATTTATTTCAAGCATATGTTAGGTTAGAAGCACTCATTTCATTAGATCTATTTAAGATCTGTTTTATAGATATTTTTGAGATATTTTTTCCTTGAGATCTTCTAAGAGATCTGGTCTGTACATATTTTCCCTATTTATACCACCCTCTGCATTGTTTAAAGGGTTGGTTGATTTGTTTCAAGAGAGACTCGCACTGTATGTTTGAGAACTTCTATAATCAAAGATAGCTGAAGAGCTTGTTGATGGACTTTCTGTTGGATGTTTTAATGGCTGAAGAGTGACTACAGGATTCTCGTGCTCCCACATGGCTCAATAAGTCTTCCTTGTCTCTGTTTTTCAATTTATATATGTTATACCATCTATATGTCATGATCCAAGTTGCAGAAAGAAAGATTAGCTTAGAATTTGCCTAGCAGCACTCTATGCTCAGTTTCTGTGATTTCTATATGTTTTTTGCGGATTTAGGCATAAATATGAATACCTCATGGCTCATATTTGCTCCATTTCATCCATGTATGACTGTTATTTAGGAATCCTTGACTGCTCCTACATAAATTTCATTCACCTTTCCCTCTGTTAGTTGGATGAAAGATCCTTAGTTGCCTTTCATTTCTGACTTCCATTTCACCCTTATTTCAGCTTGAATGTTGTTCTATGTGTAGCTATCTTGCTCTCTATTCCTCTTGTGACCAAGAAAACGCACTAGCAGCCCTAAACCATGACTCCATGCCCAATGGTTCAAACCTCTCACACTATGCATGCCTCCCTACTTGAAAACATCAATCATCCCACCAAAATCAAAACAAAACCCCAAGAACATCACAACTAGCCTAAAATCAACCCAAAACAAAGCTAAATTATAAAGAGAGAGCCCTCTCTGATTGTAGGTAGGCTAGGACCTGTAGTCCAAAGATTGGTTTGTGGTTACCTCAGCCGTATCCCTTAAGGAGCTTAGGGACAACCTGAGTGTTAACAGGTGCAGCAGCTTCAGGAGGTTGTCGAGCAGCCACAACAAGGGAAGCTGAGAGGAGATCGAGTAGAGACATCTACTCATGTAGAGACCTCCAGTAGGGGAAACTTCGAGCCAGGTGGGTTGAGGGATCGCATGCAGCCATACCTCCAGGTAGGAGATGGGGTGATGTGGATTGATCGTCCCAAGGAGGAGGGGCAAGATCCTTGAGGTACCCAACCTCTTGGATGAGACCTTGCTACGGGAGCCCCGATGTGGAGTAGCAGGATCTGAATGATTGGGTAGAGACAGATGCGGATGGAGCGGCAGTGCAGGGAATCCCAGGACAGCGCATAGCATGCAGGCTACAGCAATGCGAGAGGCACAAGTGTTTTGCACAGTGCTAGGTGGCACAGAGAGGTGTGCAATGGTGCGAGATGCATGGAGATGTTGCAGTAGCGCAGATGTCAGAGAGGGAGCACTTGTCAGCAACAGGTAGAGCTTCAGCATTAGAGTATGTTCCTAGCCCAACAGAGTGGTCAGTTGGGAGTGTTTTTGTTCCAAGTGTTGTTGGAGCAAAGTGGACCGGGCAGATGTGTTGCATGCAAAACATTCCAGAGTTACAGGATCAGGTTTGAGAGGAAGCCTTTCTTGTTGAGAGGGAGTGTTGAAAAGTGTGCAACAAGAAATGCTTGTTGAGAATGCAACAAGATGATGGAGCTTAGTGGAAAGGAGTCGCCTTCACTAAGTGGTCCCGCAGGCAAGTTTTGGCGCAAAGTCTATTTTTAGACTATGTATATTTTTAGACATATGGATCATGGTCTATGAGTTGCAGTTTGCTGTTTATGGATGATTGGTCATGTTGGGAAAAATAGATGGACTTCTATTTTTGGATCACAACAGGAGTGATCAGAGTCTATTTTTAGACTGCTAGTAAAAAATAGAAAAGTCAAATATTATTGTCTCATAATAATATTTAGACTATAAACTTTATCTTATCTTCTTGGAGCACTTCAGTTTGAGCTACAGATGTGGCACATGCAGCTGTCAGAAGGAAATACACTTTCTTTCTGGGTCAGTTGAGCTATTGCATGCAGGACATCAGTTATAACTCATGTGGTTGAGTTCTGTGGAGTTGGATGTGGAGTTGATGGAGTTGTGTTCAGTTTGACTTAGTTGAATTAGTTGTATTTAGTCTAACTGGCCAATAGACTAAGTGATGAGTTGTGTGAATTAGTTATTAGTTAATTCACTAATTATTAACTCATAATGCAACTGAAGAATACATCAGTTAACTCAGTGCATGTACAGTTCAGTGGAGACAGGTGTTAGAGGTTGAGATTGCTATCAGTTGTGACTATAGTTGTGCATGAGATCTTGCATAATCAAAGGATTGAGTATGCCCATGAGAATTGCATATGCCCAGTGATATAGCCTGTGCTCACGTGATTTCCAGTGTGAGTGATTCTCCAAGGTAAATAGAACTTGGAACGAGTTTGGATTCATTCATTCTCTTGCAGGATTGTGCAGTGGAGGCAGGCAAGCAGCGGAGGAGATTTGGAGACCAGATCTGAGCTGTATTGTGTGTAACAGGTGGAGATAGAGTTGGATACTTGTGAGGAGTATTGTACTATGTATTGTTACATGTTCTCAATCATTAATATACAGATAGTGTGGGGTTTTTAGCTGTAAGCTTTCCCCGGGTTACACACTGTGTTAATGTGTGCATGCGATTGATGTTTCATTGTTTTTGATGCTGCTAAATTGATGATCAACGTAGAGGAGGTTATGTATCATGCATGTATTCCGCAATAGTGTATAATCGGGATAATCTCCGTTGAATATGTGTTTATTATTCAAAATTTCTACACCTAGAAGGTCAATCAACTCACCGTTAGGGTCATAAATAGCCCATGCTGCGGATGATAGGTTCCAGGTACTACGACAAGCACCATTAGCGAAACCAATGTGGGAGTCACAGTAATCTGCAAAGAAAGAAAAACATAGTAAACAGGAAATATATTTGAAAACTAACACGCAAAACCACATTGCACAAAAGTGAATTACACACTAATGTACACAAGTAACCATGCAAGATGACCTAAGCATAGTAATTCTTGAGAGAGTCCATGCTGGGACTTGGGTAATCAATCAACACATAAGGACACCGGATTTTAACTGTTGCCATGACGAGTAAGCATCGACTCAGCCAAATAATGGAGTAGAACTCATATAAGGCTTTTCCCCCATGCCCCCTGGGCGAGGGAGGGTTACGAGTCAGATGGAAACCCCATTGCAATAATGGGCAATCGGTAAAAACTCGTGGAGGGAGAAAAATCCTGAATCCATGAAGGGATAAAGGTTCTCTCAGTTGAAAGATATTGATCATGTAAGGATAAACTGACACATCAAAAGATAGCAGAGAAGAGAACTTTTCGAGAACGATAGACATCACCGCCAAACGAGACAGGAACGAGGAGCGATGATGAGTATCGATCCAAGGTGGTTCCTCGAGAGACATGACTTCCATGATACCTTCATTAGCAAGGAAGGTCTCGACTAAGGGATCAGGCGATTCCAAAGTGCCAAGCCACGAGGATTGAGAGTACATATCGAGAGAGGTCTTCGACATAAAAGAATCAGAGGATGTAGAACTCGAAGCTGAAACAATTTCCATGTAATTGACTTCGGTGGGACTAAGTGGCATAACCTCGCCCCAGGTATCAACAAGATCTGGTGAAGGTATGACCCAAGGATCAGATTTGACTGAGATCATGTTGACAGAGGCAACATGAGGAGGTGGGAGTGGAAAAATTCCCATTAAGGCAGAATCTTTGAAAAGACCTACCCCCACACTCTCATAGGGAGCACCAGTGTGCTTAACGTATGAAACATTGCCATCTGAGGAGGAAGAGGCAAAGAAATACAACTAGTCGACAGTGACAATCTTCCCTTGATGGGGAAAATGAATCATGCGAAATAAAGAGGAGGCCACGACATGCATGGCATGGGTCCAGCTTCGGTTGAGTAGAAGATTATAATTGAGATTGGCATCAACAATTTCTACCTCGACTTGCACTGTCTTGCCTTCTAGAGTGATGGCAAGGTTAGGTAAGACATCGAAGGGTCGCGAATCGTGCCCATCGAAAGCTTCCAAGGTGTTCAGAGATTGGTTCAAAGCAGGAGAACCAATAGCCTTCCAGCATGCGATCGACATGATGCAGGTGGAAGCACCTTCATCGATGAAAGTATGGTGGATGGTCTTCTCATTGATGATTACCTGAATGAGAAAGGCAATCTAATGATGGAGACACAGAAAATGGTTCTCTAGATCAAAACATATCAAATTGGAATTGGTGGGATCGATGCCCCCGATAGTTGACAACAAATATTTCCGTTGTGATGGGCAGCTTTGGAGCACCTCGAGAGCTGACATGGCTGATGGCACCTGAGCCAAATCCTCAACAATATTGTAGTGCTGAGCAGCTTGGGCGTTGGGATTATACGAGGATTTCCGCAGCACACCTCGAGAGGGTGGCCGTATAGCGGAATCAGGGTTAGGGTGCTCAATATGCAGAGGGCTAGAACTCAGGGTAGAAGAAGAAGGTGAGGCTTCTTTCTCTTTCCCAGCTATTGAAGCAGGAGTTTGATAATCTTTCGATCTAGTAGCCACATTAATAGGCGTACTCATCATGAACACTTGAGATCCAGAGGAAGCAGATTGGGGTTGGTCTACCATTTGGGTTTGTTGAGATGGAAACGACTCTTTGAGGACAGCGGGGGTCCCTTTGAGAAAGTGACTAACTTTGGATCGTCGCAGACAATCCTTAGTGTAGTGATCTTCCTTTCAAATGAGGCAAGGATACGTAGGTTTCTGTTGCGAAGATTCGCCAACAAACGATTTGGGAGGACCCTGTTTTGGGGCATCAACTTTACCCTTGCCTTTGCCTTTCTTCTTTCCTTTCGAGGATTTGTCCACTGTGGTAGAATAGACAGCGTGGACCTCTGAGGTTTTACCAGGGCTAGGTGGATTCTGGGATGAACTATTAGGAACAACATTTGAGACCGACTTCTGTTTGGAAGAAGATTTAGCAGGGGTCTGGGATACTAAACCAATAACTCCATCAACGAGAGGTACAGGTTGTGACTTTGATGCTGCGGGATCAGATGATGGCCATAAAGCATTGGGTAATAACTCATACAAAGTTCCAGATTGAGAGTAAAATATATCCAAGTACTAGGCACGAGCGATGGCTTTCTCTTCAGTAACACATCCACCCATAGCTATATCATGAGTAATTGGGGCCATAAATGATTTGGTGAACCATTCAGTGAGCAGCTCATCAACAATCTCAAATTTGATCAAGCGATGTCTACGTCTACGTCTCCATTCATGGATGTGATCAAAGATGTGTGTCGCAGTATCTTGCTTAAGTGATGTAAGCAAATAGGTGCTAGTTTCATAGCGAATCGGCAACTGAAAATGCGTGAGGAAAGCCATGGCTAAAGAGTTAAAGTCATGGTATGTACTTCGAGGTAGCTCTATGTACCACTTGGCTGCAACACCCATGAGGGTTCTTTGGAAAAGATAGCTCCATATCAGTAGCCTTATATGGCTCATATGGCTCATATATCAGTAGCCTTATATGGATCATTTCCACTCAGTTGCCTTATCCAATATCAGTAGCCTTATATGGCTCATATTCCACTCCAATAGGCTTATGTCCCATATGGTTCGCAAGCCTTGATTAATCTGTCTTACATTCCTCAAGTAGGAGCTTATGTACAGCCTGGTCAATCCGCTATTCCTGGTGGATATGGTCAGATTCAATTATGGAATTATCAATACCCTCAGGATATATCCCAAGGAACTGTCCAACTACCCTTGCAACAATAAGGACAACCTTCGCAACAACAAGGGCAATCTTTGGAGCAACAAGGGAAAGTGTTGTAGCAGTAAGGGCAACTATCACAGCAACAGGGGTAACCTTTGTCGCAGTCACATCAGCCTTTGCAACTGCAAACTTAGTTTGTTCAGCAGTCTACTCAACCTTTGTCCTCACAAGACCAACCTTTGCAGTAGTAAGGTCAACCTTTACAGCAGCAAAGTCGGCCTTTGCAGCAAAAAGGTCAACCTAGGCAGCAACAAGCTTTATATGCATATCAACAAGGTCAGCCTTTGCAAGCCCAAAGTCAACCCCTGCAACAGCAGGATCAATCTCCTTTTGTCTAGGGTCAATAGGTTCAATAACCTTAAAACCCATATGCTGCGTACAATGCTTATCAGCAGCCTATGGTAGGTCAATATCAAATCTACCCTGGACCAAATCCACCTTATGGTCAAGGTAACCCTCAGTGGCGACAAAATCAGTCCCGTATGGACAAAATCCTCCACTGTGGGGGAAAAATCCTTACCAGAAAGGATGGAATTCGCAGTTTGGGTCTCCTCAAAGGCCCTATATTCCGTTTAACATGCAATTTCATTTCTTGGCTACGTTGGAGCTGCCCGATGTCTTGAGGCTCACGAATGATCCCATTCTTCATTTGCCTTATTGGCCTCCAGTTCCAAATAAAATTCCAAGTGATTTCCCCAAATTCGAAGGAAAGGCTAAGGAGGACCTGCAAGCCCATGTGATGACATATCACCTATGGTGCTCCTCCAAATCGTATGTTGACAATTCGATCTGTCTTCGCCTCTTTCAGAGAACCCTCATAGGTGCTGCCGCAAAACGATATATTGAGTTACCTCGAGGTACCTATGCTGGCTTCAACTCTCTGGCTATGGCCTTCCTTACCCACTTCCAATTGCTGGTTCGGTATGAAACTGAAAGTCATTTGCTCACATCCCTTAAGCAAGACACCACGACCCACATTTCCGATCATCTCCATGAATGGAGACGTTGACGTCGCCTCATCAAATTTGAAATTGCTGATGAGTTGTTGACTGAATGGTTCACAAAATCATTCATTAGAAAAATTGCTAATGATATAGTTATGGGTGGATGTGTTACTGAGGAGCAAGTTATCGCCTGTGCCAGTATCTAGACTTGGTCTATTCACAATCTAGCATGTTGTATGAGATGTTTCCTAATGCTCTGAGACCATCTTCGGGTCTGACAACATCAAAGTCTCCTGATGCACCACCTGTTGATGGCGTAATTGGTTCTATGTCTCAGACTTCCACGAAAGCTTCTTCAAAGCAAAAAATTGTTTCAAACACTGGTTCCAATAATCCCTCGAAGAATTCATCCAGTCCTAGTAAAACCTCTGAGGTACATGCTATTCAGTTTGCCGCGGTAGATAAGGCCTCTAAAGGTAAGAAAAAGGCAAAAGGTAAAGCCAAAGCCGACGCCCCAAAATAGGACCCTCTTAAATCATTTGTTGATGATGCTTCTAAAAGAAAGCCAAAATATCCTTGCCTCATCTGTGAGGAAGATCATTACACCAAGGATTTTCCCTGACATTCTAAAGTTAATTGCTTGTTGAAAGGGAATCCAGCTATCTTAAAAGAACCTTTTCCATCTCAGCAGACGCAGTTGGTAGACCAACCGCAATCCTCTGCTTCCTCAGGTTCCTAGGTTTTCATGATGCAAGGTTCATCACCTATCTCGATTGCTACTCGAACGAAGGACTATCAAACCACGCATAAGAAGGTGGAAAAATAAGTCACAGATATCCCTTCTACTTCTACTCTGTCCAATTCTGGTTTGCTCCATATTGAGCACCCTAACAGTGAGTCCATAATCCAACCACCTTCCAAAGGTGTTATCTAGAAATCATCTTTTAATCTGAATGCTAGAGCTACGCAACATTACAATATTGTTGAGAATTTAGCTCAGGCACCTTCGGTGATGTCTGCCTTGGAGGTTATCCAATCCTGTCTAACGTAGAAGAAGTCATTGTTGTTTGCTATAGGCGCTATTGATCCTTCTGATTCAATTCTGATTACCTTCGATCTTGAAAACCATGTGCCTCGTCTTCCTCATCAGATTTCTTTTATGATACAGGTTCTTAAAAGGAAAGACAATCCATCGGACTATTATTGATGAAGGTGCTTCCACGTGCATCATGTATGTTTCGTGTTGGAAGCCTTTGATGGCAGAGGCTCACGTCCATACGGTATTCTCACGAACTTGCCGATTACATGTTAATCTAGGTTGTCATTGATGTCACTGGTCGGGATGGCAAATATTCTTGAAGATGCCAGAGGATGATTACAACTCTTGTTTAAGATGTCAAGACACAAATGAAGACTACATAATGTTGTTGCATTTGATTGATGAATTATCTCTGCACTATTGACCCTACGTTGAAGAAGGCAAGGACATGATGATGGTGATCCTATGTTGAAGAAGGCTAGGACATGATTATGAAGACAATCAATGAAGAAATAAAACCATGAAGAAGCCCTACACTCAAAGGCATTCTACTTTGCCTCCATTTCCACACTCAGAAATAATCAATCACATTAAATTTTTTTTTTTGCTACCTTAGACGCAAAATTCCTTAATAACACCTACACCATCTTGAAGAGCATACGTTTTCCTTTCCAACGAGCTATTACTCAGCCTTAAACTCCAAGCGGTTTGAAAGTTATTGATTTTACAAGTTAATGATGTAATTTTGGTCAGTAAGCCGACCTGAGCTTCTCTCCCATGTCAGCCTGCCCTTAAGAGACATGTCTATTCAGTTTGGTGAGCGAATTGGTGTATAAATATGATGTTAAACACTTCATTCTTATCAATTTTTCGGTGATCATTTCAGAGAAAAGGTATAGAACAACAAGGAGGTCGAGAGGACATAGTAGTCTACTGTTTGGGCAAATTTAAGGAGGCCGAGGAGGAATATTACTGTGATAAGCTCGTTGTGTAAAGGAACAGTGGACAGAAAATTACTTCGAACCTATTCTCATTTAACTTACATCTCAGATTTGTTGTTTAGGATTGTGGACAGCTTAGATCATGGTCTCCAGAATCCTGTAGAAGCTCGGAAGGCTGAACAGTGTCCTATTGTAGCTCTTACACCACAGAATTTCAGTCTTTTGGAGCTCAGATTTTTGGCACCAAGTTACAGACTTGTCATCCGTATAGTAGACTTGGAGAGGATCTTGAAGGGCCTTGAAGTAAAGTTTTGGAGCAACATAAAAGGCATTCAGAAGCAGATTTGAAGCATTTTGCAACAAACTTTTGTAGAGCAGTTGGTGGACAGTCACATTGCTTTGAATAATCATCACTCACCTGTTGGACATTGGATAAACCAATGCTCCCCGTGTGTTTCGTGACATGGACTAACCACCTCTCATGGATCCTTATCTCTAGCGATGTGATCGTTGACTAATACCTGTGGGTTTTGGTTTAACGGCAATCGTGATTCCCAACAAGTGGTATCAGAGCGTAGGTCACGAGTTCGATACACACCCAGCTCGCGTTAGGGGGGAGATTGTTGGACATTGGATAAACCAACGCTCCCCATGTGTTTCGTGACATGGACTAACTGCCTCTCGTGGATCCTTATCTCTGGCGATCCGATCGTTGACTAATACCTGCGGGTTTTGGTCTAACAACAATCGTGATTCCCAACATCACCTTGAATTTGTTGATTCAGATTTGTTGGATTGGTAAGCTTATAACAAATTCTTTGGACCTGTTTGGAGGATAGAGGCATAACAGCTAATGGGCATCATTTATAGACCTCTGAAGTAAAGACCTCAATCTATAAGCTAATATAGACCAAGCATCTTTGTCTATTGAGGGCAGCCTTGAAAAGCACTATTGGAGTCAACCCTGGAAAACATCTCGAAGTACTATTGAAGGGTGTCTTGTGAAGCCATCTTTGGAGCCTATCTCTTGGCTCCTCTTGAGCAGCATTCTTGAAGGCTCCTTGTAGCACCATTAAATACATTTTGGAGCAATATTGTAGACACCTTTGAGCAACTTGAAGATCCTTGAAGCAGAAGTAACTTGAAGAAATTTGTTGAAGTTATCTTGGAGCTGTTTGGAAGACCTGGTGCAGAACTTGAGCAATTTATTGGAGACACCTTTAAGGCATTATTGAAGACATCTAAAGACTCTTGTAGAAGTTGATCTTGAGACACCCTTGGACACCAAGATGCATTGAATCCATCATGAGGTGACTTTGGAGATTTTTTCTTGGGTAATATGAAGAATAATGGTGACACCTTCTGAGAAGACAAGGTTGTTATTAATGAAGTGATTTGGGGGAAGCATTGTTGAAGATAGCCAGGGCTCGTTGAAGAAGACTTGGGAAGCTGTGAAGTACAACCAAACATACCTTGACAAAGTGAAGCTGTAGGGTTTGAGCCCTTGGGGTTGGTGCCTCAGAATTGACAAGGTTGGTGCCTTGGAAAGGCCAAGTTGGTGCTTGGCAAATATAAGATTGGTGTCTTTGGAGTTGGTGCTCCTAAACTCAAGGTTGGTGCCTTGGATAAGATAGGTATGGAGCCATAGAGGATCAGAGTCCTCAAGAAACCAGGTCGGAGCCTGTACGAGATATAGGGTTGGAGCCCTTGAGGTTGGTGCCTTAGAATTGACAAGGTTGGAGCCTTGGAAGTACAAATTGGTGCTTGGAAACAGGTTGGAGCCTGGGAATTTGAAGATCGGTGTCTTCATCTAGGGTTGGAGCCCTATATACATTGTACTTGATTCATTGTAAAGATTATATTAATAAAAGCTTTTTATTCCTATTGTTCATTTTGTGTTCTAAATAGAAGTGATCTAACTGGTAAAAGTAACAATTGAAAGGAAATAATGATTCATCCCCCCTCTCAATATTTCCAACATTACATTGGAGGGAAAGACTATTGAATTAGAAGTAGAAGTTGTAGATGTGAATCTCAACTACAACCTTCTTCTTGGGCGAATCTAGACACATGCTATGTTTTGTGTGGTTTCTTCTTTGTTTCAGGTGCTTCGTTTTCCTCACGAAGGAAAAATTATCACCGTCGATCAATTGTCTTTCTTCTCTTCTAGTTCATCGAATGGAAATGTCATTTACGTGAGAAATTCTGAAATTCCTTATGAGAGTGTGTGGGTAGGTCTCTTCAAAGACTCTGCTTTAATGGGTACTTTTACTCTCCCACCTCCACATGTTAGTTCAATCAATATGATCTTGGTCTCTACAGATCCTTGGATTATCCCTACCCCAGATCAAATTGATTCATTTGGCGATGCTATGCCTTTAAGTCCATTAGAGAAAAATTATCAAGAAATTGTCTTGGCTTCAATGGCCGCTTCAGAAAGTCATACTGTTTTTAGTATGAACCTGGACACTTATGTGCCATCTCCTTGGCTTGGTTCTTAGGATTCTCCGGATCCTTTGAATGAGACATTCCCCATTGATGAGAGTATTGTTGAGGTCATATCTCTAGACGAAACTTGATGGAACGATCTACATCATCGTTATTCATTTCTTCCCAGCCTCAATGAGATGCCTTCCTGCCTTGAAGCATTTGTTTCTCACTGCCCCATGCCTCCACTTCAACCACCTGTCCTGGTGCATGAAGTTTTGTCGGAGGGTAATATAGGGAACATCACTGCAACCCTGATTATTGACATTTCGGTTCACCCTGAAATTATCAAGATTTTTCAACTGGGGGCACCTTTTCCTCTTCATGAGATTAAGTTTTTATTGCTTTATATCACGATATTTTTTTCCTCGAGTCTCTACCATTTTCCCATTATTGCAATGGGTTTTTAATCTCATGATCGTAACCCCCCCTCACCTGGGGGGGCATGGGGGCATAGACTTTTATGAGTTTTACTCTATTATTTGGCCGAGTCAATGCTTACACGTCATGTCGACGATGAAACTCCGGTTTTATTCTATGTTGATTGATTATCTAAGTCCGGAAATGGACTCCATCTGAAGAATATTATGTGTGAAATTTGTGTAATGACTTTTGTACATTAGTGTGCGTTTTTATTTTTGGCTGGTTTGTTTGCTTTGCAGAAATGTTTTTTTCTTCTTACCTTATGTTCCACTCAGTTTGCAGATGTCTTCAAGTCATACGTTGGTTTTGCTGATGGTGCTTGTCGTAGCACATGGAACCTGTCTTCCGCAACATGGGTACTCTATGACCCTAATGGCGAGCTTATTAACTTACAAGGTATCTGCCTTGGTCGAACAACCAATAATATTGCTGAATACAGTGTAGTTATTGAACTCTTGTCAGAAGCAATTTCTCTTGGCATTAGGGATTTAGTTGTCAAGTTGGATTCACAGCTTGTTGTGTTACAGTTAAACAATCATTACTCAGTGAGAAATCCACAAATATTGTGTATGTATCTACGTGTTAGATTGCTGGAAAGAAATTTTGATTTCATCACATATCAACATATTCCACATAATTTAAATACATTAACAAATGCATTAGCAAATTTTGTTCTTCATAGGCATTTGCGACATTTATAAAACTGATCATATTATGGATACATAAGTAGAAAATAAAACATGCATATCTCTCTCTCTCTCTCTCTCTATATATATATATATATATATCGCGTCTATCAGAGTGCTTACATCAAGATATCAAAAAATAGAGTGTTCTGGGACACTTGGCTTTCAAAGCCTACAAATGTGTAAAAAACTAGAAAGGATATCCACCTGCACGGTGCTCATGATAGCACGAGATTGCTCTGATCACTCAGCCTATCAACCGACGCAGTCTCACAAAGACTCCCACTGTGTGTCTCTGCCAACGCAGTGGAACATCATCAATAGTGGAATACTCCGGGACTCCTCGAGTTATCGCCTCCAGATTGTGCTCCGTCTCAGCTAAGGGGTCTGCCCTTCTTCATATTCTGCGCCCATTATCTGATGTGCAACTCATCGTGCTATTGGTGACATGCCTAGTGGTCTCTCTGGTCCTACATCTGCACATTTATCACAAGTTGAGTCTTAGCTTACACTTTTACAAAAAATCATAAAACTTGAAAAAATCTAAAAAACGAGTTTTTACCTACATTAGTCCACTGTTCTCTTGGTGGCAGAGGTAGATCTGGACCCCACCTAAAATTCGTGCCAGTGTAAGCATAATCGTCTACCACGAGTAGTTGTCATTCTAGCCAAGCGAAAAATTGTGGTGGGTAATGCATATGCTGACCCTTTACTCCTCGAGGCATGAGTTGACTCCATGACATGAATCTTGGATCTTGGGGGGCAGGATCTAGTACCTCTGCCCACTGATACCAGAATAAGGGCACTCGCTCTAAAAAGAAGGTCACCAATATCGAACCGAACCTGAATTGCTTCAGGTATCCATGCTTCCCCTACGTCAGTTGCCATTTCATATTTGACAAAAGGCCTCCACACCAGTTAAATATGGTGGGAGTCAAACATGCAATAGCGTACTGGAACTAGGATTTTGAAGCCTCATGCAAGGCTTGTGTGCTGGATACACACGCCATAGTGAACAAGATTTTTCTCAAGATGAGGTTGTTGGTGATTGTCACTATCTTCACCTTCCCTCCATTGGTCATTTCGGCACTGGGACAATGCCTCTAGACTAGAGTCCTTGTACTTTCACCTCCTTGGCAAGATCCAAAGAGTTGGATCGCTTCCCCTTGTCGGGACAATCACGTGATGAAGTAGATATCCATCTCCTCAAGTTCTAGTTCCTGGCCATTTACGATGAAGATCTCTCGATCTACATCCTAGAGACTGATCAAATAGGGCAGCAATTCCATATGATCCCTTAACCCTGTAGTCCTAAAGAACTTTAGCAACCCGCAATTCATTATAGCGTTTATGCATTCTGGATCCTGAGCTGCTTGGTTTTCTTTGGCCTCATGGCCTCTTTCTTTCCATAACAAGACCATGATCTCTTGCAAAACATCATTTAACACTAATTAATGTTTTTTTCATGGACTAAAATCATAAATTTTTGCTTCAAAAGAGGGTTTTCTTTCCAAAATATCTACCTTGGCGCCATTGCACTTGTTCTTACAAAAAGAGCGATGGCATTGCGCAAGACTTTGGGCTCGAGTGCGATCATCACAGGTCCAATGAACATACCTGCGATGGTCATCAATGCCCTAAAAATTTAAAATCCTCCCTTATAGCATAAAAATTACCATATAAAATGCATAAAAAAATGATAAAATGCAAGAGCAAGGATGGGCATCTTACCTGTTATAGACAGTTCGCGAAATGGCACCTTGGATCTCTTGTAATAGCCACTGGAAAATCAAGAGAATTAGGGCACAAATGCACTTTCAGAGCTTACTGTGGTAAAATGGTAAAAAGATAAAATTACTTTCAGCGTTTATAAGTTTTGCAAGTCATTTTTGTCAATATTTTCGTAATATTTTAATGTTTCTCTCGATATTAGTGATGGGTGCATTTCTTTGTGCAGTTACAGGTACCTTCAAGTGAACAGTGATCATTATTGACTGATTCTTGCGAGTTTTATTTTATCTCTTTTTCAGACTCATTAAATAAACGAAAAAGGAACCCCCTTGGAGTCATCTTTGAGCTCTTTTCTGACTCTTGAAAACTGAAAAGATTGTCGAGTACTTGTCATTTTGAACTCGTTAAAGTAAATGAATCAACGTCACCTCAGTATACGTTTACCCCTTTTTCAGGCTGAGATTGACTATTTACGAAAAAGGTACACCTTGATCGACATGGTCAAGAGGTTCCCTCGGATATTGTTTTCTACCTTTTCGGATTCGAGGGACCAATTACGAAAAGGGACATGATGGATTTTTCTTTTTCATATCTTTTTCAAACTCTCTAAATGTGAAAAAGATACCGAGCTATTCTTATGTTGAACTTGTTAAGACTTTACGACGAAAGACTTGTCACCATGATGAGACCGAGATTCTCCTTCCTAGGGTTAGTAAAACTTACTAGGATGGATTCATTCGAAGAATGAACTTACATGACAAGCATATGCTATCCCCTTCAAGCTTGTGATGAAAATAATTGTGGTACTCGCTAGAAATAGCAGGGGGAAAATGAAGATGAAATTTCCTTTGTATAGGCAGCATGTTGCTCTTGAACATGACACTCTTCTGCTCTCATGTCGGGTTTGGGATATCCTTACTTAGTCACTTGTCCTCCCGGGTTTGGGTGATCCATTTTGCCTCTCATTTGACTATTTCATTCTGTCATCATCACATTTAGTCCTATGTCGAGTCAGATGATGCCACACTCCGGAGTCGTGTCACCAATGTTTAAGAGAAGTCCAATATGCAGTTATTTACCTATACATTGTTACAGTCTTGAAAATTATTCCACTTTATTCCTTGTTTTGTGTCGATGATGGGGGATTCATCATTACCCTCCTTCAACGGGTTGCTTCCTGTAGACTTCAACTCATTACCTAGGAAGATGACTTAGAAACTCCCTTTCAGTACCTTAGAGTTGGCATGCCTTAATGACCAGTTCTTCGCATCAGACGATAGGTCTTCATCATTGGCTTTCGATCGAGTGATTCCATGAGTGTTCGACTTCAACCTCATTATCACATTCACGGATTGTATTGTTGTACCATGAGAGCCATTGTCATTATTGGTGGTTTCTCTCATACTTGTAAACGGTCTGCATCATTGACCGGTAGTCAGGTGGTTTTCTAGCATGTTCAACTTCAACACATTTATTCGCATGTTAGAATTTGTACGTTGATCGGGTCGGGATGGAGTGCAAGACACTGAGTATTGTCTGTTATGACTCAGGTTGCATGGAGTTATTTGTCATTCATGATTGTACACATGTTTCTACTATACGGATGGTTATGACCATACCGTGAGACTCTATATTTATGATGATCCTTGTTATCTGGATGGTTGCGCCCATACCATGGATCTTTTCATATAGTCTTCATCATCTAGATGACTGCGTCCATGTCGTGGATTCATGTCTTGATATCATATATGTTTATGTATATGCATCCTTGATTTGTAGGTCTCCTGACAGTGTGTGTCCTCGTCCTTGCAAGAGCTCGTAAAGAATCTCAACCATCACTCCTCGTTCTGCCTTCATGCTTTAGGGGGCATCTATTACACAATATTTTGTCACGCCTCCTGCACTTCCCTGTGACATACCCCGAAGTGCACGAAACATGACCATTATGCAATATACTCATCCATGTATACAGCTCAGATTCCTCATAAGACTTTGTTTGGAAAATTCCTTGAGCTTTGCCTGAAGAAATAGCTCTTAAAACCTTAAAATGAGAGTCATAGCTCTTATGAGGCTTAAAACCATGATGGTCGCCTGTTGCACTATACTTAGCCAGTGATGGCATCACTTTGTTCCCTTGCACACCTACAATGATCCCAAAAAGGTAATCTTCCCAAAGAGGATGAGAAGATTCGTGATCTAGAAGCTTCGAGAGCGGCGAGCTGGAGGTTGTTTCACATAGATGCGGTCAAATCCTCCCAACTTGACCTCTTTGTCTTATCCCTATGAGCTACCTCCTTGAGATGTGGGCCTAATCCTATCTTTGGAGAATTCCTAACTCCCTCTCCCAACCTATAAATTCCTCCTATCCCATTCCAAAATGGTTGGTCTATTTGCACCCTTATGTTAAGTTTGTGCCTAGAGGTTATTCATTAGACTTGGAGAAGGAGTGCTTGGAGAGTTCTTGGCTTGGACTTGGATTACTACTCAAGGAGAGCCTTTCAACATCAAGGCTTTGGTTGTAAGATTCCCTTTATTTCCTAATAATATACAACTGATGTTTCATCTTTCCAAAATATATCTGTTCATGTATTATTTAGCTTGACATTTCTTGATCAGTTAAGTAGGTTGTTATTGGATTTGCTACTGGTTTTGGCATGCTTTGTTGTCTCTTGATCACTTGTGCAGGTACATAAACATTGAGAGAAACATGACCATTATACAATATACTCATCCATGTATACAACTCAGATTCCTCCTAAGACTTTGTTTGGAAAATGCCTTGAGCTTTCCCTGAAGAAATAGCTTTTAAAACCCTAAAATGAGAGTCATCGCTCTTATGAGGCTTAAAACCGTGATGGTTGCCTGTTGCACTATACTTAGCTAGCGATGGCATCGCTTTATTCCCTTGCATACCTGTGATTATCCCAAAAGGTATTTTTTCCAAAGAGGATGAGAAGCTTCGTGATCTAGAAGCTTCGAGAGTGGCAAGCTGGAGGTTGTTTCGCATAGATGAGGTCGAATCCTCCCAGCTTGACCTTGTTATGCTCTTAACCTGCAAGACGATACCAGAATACAGAATATGCGAAGAAATATACCCAGAACATAGAATAGTGAGAAACAACAAGTATTTTATTATTCAGAAAGCAATGTTCACTTGCCTCTTCGAGGGGGCAACCTCCAATAGAGTAGAGCTCGATTACAAAATAAGACACGATGCTCCTTGCAGGGAGTCTCTATCCTTTATATATGACTCATACATGCAATACCATGGATCAATACCATGGTTCTTATTAATACCATCTATCTAATACCATGGCCCATTTGCAACTAACTGTGGTCCCGTCATTAATTGCGGGTTAACCACTTACAATTATTAATATGGGCTTTATTGACTCCTTACTTAACTATAACTATGACTCGATCCTACTACATAAATAAGGGGGTTAGGGTGGGACCCTAACATGCCCTCCCCCTTAAGAATAACCTTGTCCTCAAGGCTGAAGCTGCGGAAACTGCTGAAGAATAGTGGCTGGTTCCCAGGTTGCATCTTCTGGAGAGGTGTGTTTCCACTTGACGAGGACTTCCCTGATCATGCGGCCACGCAGGGGCCGTTCTCGTGTGTCTAGGACTTGTTCAGGTTGGAGCCAGATTGACCCTTCTTCATCCAATTCAGGTAGACTGGTTTGAATTCTGCAATTGTTCCCAATCACTTTCTTGAGGCATGAGACATGGAAAACTAGATGGATTTTTGTAGTGGGTGGCAAAGCTAGCTTGTAGGCCACTTCTCCAATGCGCTGAAGTACTTGATATGGTCCGTAGAATTTTGGAGATAGTTTATGACAACCCTTTTCTTTGAGTGAAGTTTGCTTATATGGTTGCAGCCTCAAAAATACCTGATCCCCTTCTTGAAATTGGCGCTCTGAGCGATGCTGATCTACCTATTGCTTCATGCGGTTTTGAGCTTGATGAAGGTTCTCTCTAAGATGGGCGAGCATGGTTGTGCGGTTTTGTAGGAGTTTATCCACTGCTTGTACCTTGGAGCACCCCTTGATATAAGAAGTAGGGGAAGGAGGGAGTTGACCATAAACTGCTTCATAGGGAGTCACTTTGGTGGTGGCATGATAGTTGGTGTTATACCACCATTCAGCTAGAGGCAACCACTGTACCCATAGATGTTGCTTTTCTGAAGTGAAACACCTAAGGTAGGTTTCCAGACATTTGTTGACAGCTTCAGTTTGACCATCCGTTTGTGGATGATAGGAAGTACTGAGTTTTAGTTGGGTGCCTTGTAGCCTGAAGAGTTCCTGCCAAAAATTATTGGTGAAGATTGGGTCACGATCAGACACAATAGAAGTGGGCATGCCATGCAATTTGAAGATCTGATCCATGAAAGATTGAGCGACCAAAGTTGGTGTAAACGGGTGGGGTAGGGCGCAGAAATGAGCATACTTAGAAAGTCAGTCCACAACCACCATGATGACTGACTTGTTTCCTGACTTTGGAAGACCTGCAATGAAATCCATAGAAACCTCCGTCCATATAGATGCCGGGATGGGCAACGGTTGTAATGTGCCTGGTGCTTTGACTGTCTCCCCTTTGTGGCGTTGACAGACATCGCATTCTGCGACAAAAGTAAGGATGTCCTTTTTCATGCCTGTCCAAAAAAATGATCTTCTAGTGCGAGCATATGTCTTCTGAAAGCCTGAATGTCTTGCAATGGGGGATGAGTGCAATTCTGCCAAAATGCAGCTTTTGAGGGTGGATGTTGGTGATATTACTACTCTATCCTTGTAGCGAAGAATCTCATCCTGCCACGAGTAGCCCTTGGTGGAATTTGGATCCGCCTGCAATTGAGTAATGAGTTGGGAGAGCCAGGGATGTGAAAACCATTCCTTGAGAGCCTCTTCAATCCATTCTGGAATGGGAAGGGAAATTGCTAGTAGGGTACTTTCCTCCTCAAATTGGTGAGATAATGCATTTGCTACACTATTTTTGCGCCCTTTCTTGTAAATGATCTCATAATCATATCCCAACATTTTGGTGAGCCATTTATTTTGTTGTGGGGAGGATAGGCGTTGCTCCAAAAAATATTTAAGACTGTGATGGTCTGTGCGGATTTGGAAACGTCGCCCCAGTAAGTAAGGTCGCCAGGTATCTACTGCATGTAAGATGGCCATCATTTCCTTCTCATAGGTAGATTGTCCCAGATTCCTCCCAGTTAGTTGTTGGCTTGTGAAGGCCAAGGGTCGAACTTCCTGCATTAAGACCCCCCCAATACCCGTACCTGAAGCATCACATTCAATGACAAAAGATTTGGTGAAATCAGGTAGTGCTAAGACTGGAGTGGAACACATGGCATTTTTGAGAGCTGTAAATGCCTGTTGTGCATCATCATTCCAAAAGAATGAATTTTTCTTGAGGAGTTGAGTGAGGGGCTTCGCAATGCGACCATAATTGCGGACAAATTTGCGATAATAGCCTGTGAGACCCAAAAATCCTCTCAGGCTCTTCAAGGTCTTAGGTTGAGGCCAATCTGGCATTGCTTGGATCTTTTTGGGGTCCACCTTGACACCTTCATGCCACACAATGTGGCCCAAATACTCAACTTCTGCCACGCCAAAAGAACATTTGGACATCTTAACAAATAATTTATGCTTGCGGAGCAGTTGCAAGAGCAGATCTACATGCTGAAGATGTGCGGCCCAAGTGCAACTATAGATGAGGATGTCATCGAAGAAGACAAGGACAAATTTCCTGAGATATGGTTTGAGAAGGTGGTTCATAAGGCTTTGAAAAGTAGATGGGGCATTACAAAGACCGAATGGCATTACCAGGAACTCATAATGGCCTTCATGAGTTCTGAAAGAAGTCTTTGGAATGTCATCTTCCTTCATGCGAATTTGGTGGTAGCCTGAGCGAAGATCCAACTTAGTGAAGAATTGAGCTCCATTGAGTTCATCCAGCAAATCATCAACAACCGGGATGGGAAATTTATCTTTGACTGTCAACTTATTGAGAGCCCTGAAGTATGGACACATCCTCCATTCCCCATCTTTCTTGAGCACCATGACCACCGATGATGAATAAGGACTAATGCTGGGATGAATGACACCTGCTTCCAAAAGTTCCTTGATTATTTTTTCTATTTCATTCTTTTGGGTGAACGGATATTTGTATGGGCGCACATTTGGTGGTTGGGCCCCTGGAACCAAGGTGATGCTATGATCATGTTCCCCTCGCGAGGGTGGAAGCTCATGAGGCTTGTCAAAGACTGGCAGATGGTTATTTAAAATCTGTTGCATCTCAGGATGAATCGGCAGAGGATTGGGTTCGACGTCCTGGATGGCATTAAATTGAGCTATAACTCCACGATGGCCATTTTTTAGCAATTTTTCCATCCTATGTGAGCTGATGATAGAGGGAGCTCCCGCCTGGAGTCCACATAGGGTATGTGTGGAGTTGTTCTGCTTAAAGCTCATATATAACTCCTGGAAATCCATTGTGATTGGCCCAAGAGTGCGAAGCCATTCAGCACCGAGGACAATGTCGCACCCTCCCATGTGTATGACAAACATGTGGGTCTTCAACTGATAATCCCCCATTTGAAGTTTGACATTTTCACAGCGGCCTTCACATTTCATTGTTCCCCCATCCGCAATTTGGACTTGGAAGTTAGAAACTGCTCGTACAAAACAATGCACTGCTTCCGCGACTTTTTGATGTATGAAATTATGTGTACTTCCACTATCAATCAAGACTACTATTGGATGATGTTTAATAAAACCTCTGATTTTGAGAGTTTGAGGTGAAGAAATCCCTGCCAAAGCATGCAGCAAAATAACTGGTTCGTTAGGGACATTGTCCTTCTGGTTGTCCTCTTCTACCTCCTCCGGTTCCTCAAGTGGTGGGGTTTCCTCCGATGAGCTGTAATCAGTGGCATCAATTTGAAAAAATTTAGGCTCCTTGCATTTATGACCTGGGGAGTATTTTTCATCACAGTCGTAACATAATCCCTGTTTTCTTCTTTCGGCCATTTCTGCAGGTGACACCTTTTGAACCTTAAGTGTTTGAGTCGTGCTGTGAGCCTATGGGGGGCGACCCTTGGCGGTGAAATTTGGGCGAATAAACTGGGCTGCTAACGCACGTTCCATGTTACGAGCTACCTTGCAAGCCTCTGACCATGTGGGAGGGTGGTGTAGTCGGACGTGGGCTTGTATGGCCTCTTTAAGACCGCTGATAAAACATTCCGTGTAGAACGCGTCTGAGAGATCCTTAGTGCGGAAAGCTAAGGCTTCAAAGGCTGTAACATATTCATCCACTGTGCCAGTCTGTCGGAGCTTAGTGAGACGACCCAAAAAAGAAGATTTCTGGTCAAAGCGCTCTGTAAGAGCTTTTTTGAAGGTGGCCCAAGTCATAAAACTTCCATTGCAACGTTGATGCCATTCCCACCATTGCCATCTTTCATTGTCCAAGTACATGCTCCCCACCATAAGCTGAGTCTCATTATCTAAGATGTTATTCGGATTGAAATATAGCTCCATTTGTGCTATCCATGAGGCCGGGTGAGAACCATCAAATTTATGCATATCCAGCTTGGGAGGTTGCGGACGAGATTGGTGGTGGGTGCCCCAGAGGTGAAGAGAGCGGCTAGACTCACCCTCACTGTGTCCATTGCCAATATACGCCTCCTCGCGGGCTTCCTCCTTGCCCTTAGAGAGTGTGTCAGTTAGTCTGTCAAGCTGAGCTTGGATGGCTTGCAAGGATTGTTCAAGTTTGTCGATCTTCTCATTGGCCATAGCTTGAGCTCTAGTTTCTACCATGCACTGATCCGATGTACTTGAAATTTGGGACCGCCCGAATTTTTTTTCACTAACAATTGAATGGTACCACCTTGCTCAGCTCGTCGTCCTGATTCTTATGGGCTAGATCACCAATAAGCGCCCCGGGGGGTCTCAGATTTTTATTTATTTATTATTTATTTATTTTTTCTTTCTTAAAACTCCGTTAGGAGTTTTACTCCTTGCTTAGGAATACTGCAGTAGCCGAATCCCCAAAATGTCAATGCTGCCAAAAGTCCTGCGAAAATCACGCCCCGGTATAGGAACCCCACACAACTACTCAGATCTGGTGGATCTGAGAGATCTGAATGGTTGATCGGATAGCTCTGAGCGGCGGCACCAATTGCTGCTGCGGATCTGATGGATCGGAAAGGCTGGTCTGCTAACTCAGAACTTCGGGACTGATGTCTGTTGCTGCTGCAACCCCACTTGCGAGATCTGATCTGGCAGAGATTATGCGTGATCCCAAGATAGAAAAGGGAACTATGGTCTCGAGGAGTGTCAGGTGCTACAGATCGCAATATACATAAGGGTTTGACAGTAGTACTCGGCCCAATGTTTCAGGGCTCTAACTAAGGAGGATCAACCGTACCCTTAGCCGTACAACCCGACTACCCTATTGTATGGGCGAGTAATCTCTCTGAGTGCTGTTCTCGGTGTACTGTAGCAGCAAGACGACCGACGGTTTATCTATGGCGAGGTTTCAAAGGAGCTAGGGGGCTTTCGATATACCCAGAGGGTACTTGGAAGACAGTCCGTGCGCGGTTCTGTCTAATGCGCTACTACTCGAAGGGGTACCCACAGGGGTTACAAGGGAGTCCAACAAGCGTGACCACCTCTTGTATTTCCTGCGTGCATGCCTCCCCAAATCCGCAGGTTTATGCGCTCAACGACAGATCCCGTGGTTTAAAGACGTCGGAACACGTCTCTAGCCAAAAAAAATTTGCTAAGAAATGGAGATCCCACCGGCCCTGGAAAGAGCTCTGATACCACTTGTTATGCTCTTAACCTGCAAGACGATACCAGAATACAAAATATGCAAAGAAATATACCCAGAACATAGAATAGTGAGAAACAACAACAAGTATTTTATTATTCAGAAAGCAATGTTCACTTGCCTCTTCAAGGGGGCAACCTCCAATAGAGCAGAGCTTGATTACAAAATAAGACACGATGCTCTTTGCAGGGAGTCTCTATCCTTTATATATGACTCATACACGCAATACCATGGATCAATACCATGGTTCTTATTAATACCATCTACTAATACCATGGCCCATTTGCAACTAACTGTGGTCCCATCATTAATTGCGGGTTAACCACTTACAATTATTAATATGGGCTTTATTGACTCCTTACTTAACTATAACTATGACTCGATCCTACTACATAAATAAGGGGGTTAGGGTGGGACCCTAACAAACCTTTTTGTCTTAACCCTATGAGCTACCTCCTTGAGATGTGGGCCTAATCCTATCTTTGGAGAAGTCCTAACTCCCTCTCCCAGCCTATAAATTCCTCCTCTCCCATTCCCAAATGGTTGGTCTATGTTTGTTTGCACCCTTATGCTAAGCTTGTGCCTAGATGTTATTCATTGGACTTGGAGAAGGAGTGCTTGGAGAGTTCTTGGATTGGTGTTGGATTACTACTCAAGGAGAGCCTTTCAACATCAAGGCTTTGGTTGTAAGCTACCCTTTATTTCCTAATAATATACAACTGTTGGTTCATCTTCCAAAAATATATATGTTCATGTATTGTTTAGCTTGACATTCCCTGATCAATTAAGTAGGTTGTTAGTGGATTTTATATTGGTCTCAACGTGCTTTGTTGTCTCTTGATCACTTGTGCAGGTACATAAACGTTGAGAGAAGCAGGAACAAGTCCATGACACACGCAGTTCGAGGCCCTCAACAAAGGAAATCGAAATAGCATCAGAACAAGGTAGGCCATTTCTTTCGTTCTACTTTTCAATTATAACCTAGGAAGCTGTCTAGTCGATTGTCACTTCAGTTGCTAGACACACTCATTGGGCTAGAAGGATCGTCTTTGTTCGCAGAGAGGATTAACCTTATCAACACCCCTCTCAAAGATGGAATGGAAGTAAAGCCAAATATTGCAATACAAGGAGTGAGTAGATATAACAACAGTACCTACTCCTTGAACTGAAAGAGGAGTATGCTCACTAGTAGCACTCATAGTGGGACTCGTGTTCCTAGAAGTGGCCATCGAAGGAAAAGGATGATAAAAACCAAGGCTTGTCAGCCTATGAGTCAGGGTCCCAACATATAATAAAACATCTGGATAATTAGGAGGAAGAGGTGAAGAAGGAGTCACAGGTAACTCAGGAATCTCTTCAACCTCAACTTCGTCTTCTGATTAGAAGAGGACACTAGAAAGGACAAGAGTATACCTATCCAAATCACGACTTGCACTAGGTCTACCTTGTGAAACTATAGCCTGATGTAGAGGATCAATCTCCAATGCGTTCGTTGCTATTGATTGAAAATCACTAGCAGAATTGCTCCTACGCCTTCTAGAAGAAGGATTGGCGCTCGTAGGTGAGATCCCACAAAGCCTCCTGGATCGATGAACTAGTCGATCAGCCACTATTAATTATAATGAAAACTTTTACAAACTCAAAAAATTATAAAGCTATGGCAATTTAGGAGCAAAGAGAACTCACTTAAATGTCCCTAAAAATACAATCAATCAAGCTACTTTCAGGTATTTCCACTCCAGGTGATTAGGACCGGACACAAAAATACAAGAAATCGATATAAAGTGTTGAAAAATGTGCAACAAGAAATGCTAAATTTAGAAGGTGCTATAAATAGAAGTCCTAAAAATAGCATGTCTAAAAATAACAGTTTGGCCAGTGAAGTCATTGGCCACCTTGGGTGTGAGGTGAAACTGCTAAAAATAGAAAGTTCTAAAAATAGCATTTCTGGGTCCCTTCCTATTTTTAGCAGTCCCTGGTCTAACTATAGGAAGTAAAAACGAATTTGGTCTTAACAACAGTTTAAAATATTAATTAATTAATCTCCATGAGTTAATTAGTTATGGAAAATTAAACTAGAAGTCTTTGTGAGATCATGCAATTATTTTCTCTCTTGATTTAGGAATTTATCCCTTGATTAAAGGAGATAAGGTTCAGTTCTATAATGAGAGGATCAGTTGACTTAGTTTTACTTAGTCAAGTCCAGTTAGATTAATTTAACAAGTTGTTAAATTAATGAAATATAGTTTGTTAATGCTTGCATGCATGTGACAACTATTATTTCAGATAATTGAGCATTCCCTCATGGATAATTGATGCATGTCAGTTCTGTCAGAGACCCAGTTGAGATCAGATGAGGGACAATGTACTATCAGATTCTTGGATATTTATAGTAAGTATTCCTTGCATGGAGAAGGATCTATTTCCAAGAGAAATTCGAATTATAGGAGATTGGAGGACTTGTGGCCTATATATTGAGGCCTAGTGAGTCTATGATCTTCATCATTTGATTGCAGGAAGTATAGGATAGCTCTTGAGTTGATAATTTTTGTAGACAGAACAGGATTTCCATTTGATTGATAATACAATGTTCGGGTTTTATGCTGGTGCTTTCCTCAGTGATATATCTTGTGTTATGTGTGATTATTTCTCTTGATCAATTATATGTGTTTATGCTTGATGATGCTCATGAAATTGATTTTGCTTCCGCTTAATGTTTTGTAGAACTAGATCAAGTATTATGCTTTAGGACATTGCATATATCACTTTAATCTACAGGTGAGAATTTCTACATGGTATCAGAGCTATCTGATTTGTAGAAAAATTCTACATAAAGGACCTTCCGGAGATAGTTTTGGATAATGACAGCCCAAGCCTACCAGCGAAGGTAATAGAAATAGTTACGCCAACCTCCAATCAAAAGCCTTCGCTGGTACAAGTACCCAAGCTTCACAAGGGAACCCTCTAGAAGTACTAATGAGAGTGATACAACATATGCCTTAAGTACCACGAGTATTCCCCCTCCCCCCGCAGTCACCTATGTGGTCCTTAGGAAAGGCAACTAAGTTCACTAGTTCCTATCGACAGTTGGGTAGAACAGTCTTTGGTCGGGATCCAACAAGTCGGAGAGGGGGTATCTCTCTTTCCTGCCTTCACTCGCCCTCGTGCTTAACTCCCAGAAGAGAAGAGCTTTCCCGGTCAACTTCACGACACTGGATTTCACTCTTTTAATCAACTTCTATGTTTAAATTTAGAGTGGCCTTGGAGAGTTAACTCTCCACTTGCCTATTCCAAGGCCCTAATATGACCTAGACTAGTTGATGTTACTATGACAAATAAAAAAAATTCTAGTTCATTTTAAATTAAGCGCTTGATTTTAATGGCTTTTCTTAGGTCAGGGGTAAAATGGAAGTGCAAATTTATGATGTTATGGACGCAAAAGAAATCAATAGAAAACTTGGCTACATGCACATGCAACGTTTTTTCTTTTGATGAAAAGAGATTTCCACAACGTTCTACAAACAAACTATGAAAGCAAAAAATTATTTTTCTTTTTCAAAACACACACTCAGACACTCAAAATCTACAAAAAGACTAAAAATGCTTACAATGCAACTATCCTAATGCAAATTAAATGCTTAATGCAAGATTCTAAAGACTACTCTAAAAACAAGCAAATGTGTTTCTCAAAACGATCAAGAGGCCAAACTTGACAAAAGGAATAACAAATTCAATCACAAACTCTTCCCAAAATCAAGTGAATTCAACCTAATGAAAAGACTTCACACTTGCTCAAAATGATAAGAAGACCAAAAACAAAACCAAAAAGGAAAAAGAAAGGCAACAAAACAATGTTTTTATCTTTTTCTTTTTAAGGACACGAAGAGTTTTCGAGAAAACAAAAACTACTAAAGGCTTTAGGATCAAATTCAAGAATGAAGAACCTCACATTTCACAAGCCACAAAATCATAAGCATGATAAGACTTAAAGTGAAAAGAGGCTACAAACTCAAATAAAATGATCTGAACAACAACATACAAACTCCAACAAACAAGAAAGAATTCAAGAAGACCAAGAAAACTTTTCAAGATTGTAAGAAAAACTTTGTCAAAAACCAAGAACACCAACTTTCAAGAAAGCAAGGCAAAGCAATGCAAATGCTGGGTTATAAATGAATTGAAACCAATTCTCTGTTCCAATGGCTTAGAACAACAAAGAACTTCACTGAGATGCCTTGAAACCAAACACAGAAACCAACACCTTACCAAAAAGCAAACCCTAGGCTCATTAGGTCTTTTCACAAAGAGAGACATGAAATTGAAAATCTGTAAGAAGTAGGACTTTCCAAGACAATCAATGACTAAATAAAAGCAAGAAACATTAGGAAAAACCCTTTACTGAGCTCAAAATTTGAAAAATGCAAATAAAACCAGGCATACGCGACTATGCAGTGACAAACCCGCATGTATACACAATTTTTCTCAAGGAAACACGCGTATAGACAAAAGCGCGTGTATACGCAACCGTGTAAACTAAAATTCACGTATATAAAAGTCAGTAAGGAAAAATAAAAAATTTAGGTCTGATCCAGAAGATCAAACTTTTTGCCCAGGTTGCAGACAAGTCAAAGATACTAGAAAGACAAGAAACCAAACAAAAAGGCAAAGATCAAGAAAGAAACAAACCAAACTAAGAAATACTAGAAGCACTCCCCAGTGGAGTTGTCAATTATGTTATGGGAATAATACACCCTAGGGTATGGGTTGAGCACCCAAACAGAGCAGAGGGCATACACTAACAAGAAGAAAACAAGCAAGCAACCTTAATACTTAAACTACTAAAGTAGGAAGAAGAAGTATTACCCAAAGGTCCTATGTTTGAAGTCGTTCCCGTAGGGTCCAAACCCTTTTCTTCCTCAAATGCTTCAAAACCAACAACTCATTCAAGAAAAACACATATATTGGTAGTAGTTCAAAGCATGTTCATGATATAGATGTTAGATCATATAAGCGTATAAGTATAAAACATGAAACCATACATAAGTTAGATTAAAACATGATTTAAAGCATTAAGATCATAACGTCAGGAACAAGACAAAGATTCTTTATTGATGATTGCAAAAGAATGTGGAAGAATATAACCTGATTCGTCCACGGCTCCAAGCGAAACCTTCCTCCGGATCTGTCCAATCCAAGCCTCAACAATCCTCTTTCAAATACATACACATGGATGCCATATAAAGGAGATGGACATCACAATGAGGAAACAAGGGTTTCCTATAGTTGGGAGTGCAGGAGGCACATGGATAAATCAGACTTGATCAGGGACAAGTTGGATATAATTTCAATATCCTATCTTTATCTCCCCTTAGGCCTTCCCCATGAGGTGTATTTATATCACCTCAAAACAATTTTTTCAGTTGGGATACAGTTAGGCCACGGGCTCCTGTAGGTAGGCTTCCGGTGTAACCCATAAACCCCACCCAAAAAATAGGGATTTTATATTTTTTTCATATTTTAAATCATATATGTGGGTTGGGTATAGCTGAACCCGTGTGTGCATGCGTTTTTTGAAGGGCAGAGTCGCGTATGGAATTTAAAATAATGTTTTTTAATAATTGGACCAAGTCTGAAGGGAAAGGGCTGCCCAAGGCCATGACTCAGAGCATCGAGTATACAAAGTTGGTAAATGATGTTATAACATGCACAACCTAGCAATTACCAGACTATAAGATAGATCATCAGGTACACAACCCAACCTCAACAAGTGCTCCAGGACCCTACTAGCTTTTGTGATTCTCCTAACTTTGCACAAGCCACAAATAAGCCTTGTGCAAGCCTTAACATCAGGAATGTGGTTCCTTTCCTACATTTTGTCCAGATGTCTGATGGATTTTGCAAGTTTACCTGCTCTGCTCAATACTTTCAACACTTTATTGTCTTGGGATTTGTTGAATTCCTCAGATGAATCATCATATTCATATTCATGGCCAGGGTTTCTAAAGCAAAAACCGGGTGGATGTGGTGGAAACTTCAAATCAATGTATATGATTCAACCATACTTGTAAAACGGATCTTTAATTAAATCATTTGCAAGTTCATCCACAAATAATTCCCCTTTCTCTTCCACATCGAAACCCATAACTGATTGTGTCGTATAAGAAACCTTGTAGTTTTCAATTACCTTAGTATTAATAGACAACAAATGACTTGTGTGATTGATAGTATTTGTGGACGGTTTGGCACCAACTGGAATTTTCACCTTTTGTATATTTTTTTTATTATACATATTTTCTATTTGATGCCTTGTGTTTGGAGAATTATCTAACTTCATTAATTCATGGTTTGCAGTGTCAATTTTATCATCTTCAACAATGTTTTCGCTAACAGTCTCATCTTTAGTTGTTTTATCTTCAATTGCCTTGCACTCACTTTGATTTTCAGCCTCATTCATGTCACCCTGAGAAGATCCCAATTCAACATGTTCAATGTCATTTTCTTGATTGGAACATTCTTTAATGTTAGTCCCTTTCATGTCAATGTATTCTTCCTTTAGACATGTTGCATATTCTGCAAATGATTTTTTTAATTGCTTAAATGATTCTCGAATTTCACTTAACTGCTTAATGATTTCAAGACATAAACTTAATGGCATATTGTGCAATGGATAATGTCCAAAGGCTCGTATGGCTCTGATACAACTGGAACAACAAGACTGTAGCTTGTTGACTTTAAATGTTAAAATATACAAATGTATTTATAAATAATATTTTATTAATAATATGAAATGTATAAGGATGGTTGAAAGTTACAATGAAGGCCTGCTTATATACTTAGGCATGTTCCCTTTCATGAATGGTCATGTCCATTAAGACATGCCTCTTCATTAACTAATCATTAATTGACTATAATTATAATTATTATTTTTCATTCATATTTACTTTATTTTTATATACTTTGTATTCGTAGCATTAAGTGTGTTGCCTTGGGGTGCACCCGTGTTGTTTGTGAAGAAGGATGGTACTCTCAGGTTGTGTATTCATTACAGGCAGTTGAACAATGTGACTATTAAGAACATGCATCATTTTCTGCAGATTGATGACATGTTCTATCAGCTAAAGGGAGAAATAGTGTTTTCAAAGATTGATCTGAGATCAGGATATCATCAGGTATACATCAAAGAAGAGGACATGTACAAGACAACATTTTGTACTAGGTATGAGCATTAAGAGTTTGTAGTGGTTCTATTTATTATTACTAATCATTAGAGAAATTTTGAGGTCTAAAATGGGTTTCCTAAGAAATACTATAAAATAATAATGGAAATAATAAAATAAGATTAGATTACATCATCAAATTTTAGAGGGAAAAAAAGAAAAAACTATTTTTTCAACTTGTATTTTTAGCTTATTTCCCTACGATTTACTCAAATTTTGAGCAGGAGCACTTGTTGGATGCAAAATTTAATTCTTCATCCAAGGAGTACCCATGTTGCATACTTTCAATGGACCTTGCTACACGAAAATGGAAAATACATGAAAAATGTGATTGCAATCATGTTTTTTTTTTATGTGTTTCTTATTTTTTTTTTTGTGTAGTAGGGCCCATTGAAAGTATGCAACATGGGTGCGCTTTGGATGGAGAGAAATTTTGCATTCCAACAAGTGCTCCTGCTCGATATTTGAATAAAATCGTAGGGAGATAAGTTGAAAATATGAGTTAAAAAATTAAATTTTTATTTTTCAATGTTTTTAATTTTTGACTCAAAAAATGGTGAATCATCCCCCATTGTTGACATCATCATCTTGAATCTTATTGGTTCTTATAAAGTTGATTTTGGTTGTACATTTTTGTTTTGAGGCCCATTTTAGACCTCAAAGTTTCTCTAAGGGCTTCAACTACTTTCATGTGTTTGATGAATAATGTGTTGCATCCTTATCTGGACAAGTTTGTGATAGTATTCATTGATGATATATTGATATATTCTAAGACTGAGGAAGATCATGCAAAGCACTTAGCAACAGTGTTGAGATTGTTGAGAGAACATCAGTTGTATGTCAAGCTTAGCAAGTGTATTTTCTTTCAGATATATTCTAAGACTGAGGAAGATGGGGCATGTTGTTTCTAAGGAAGGTATAGTAGTGGACCTGAAAAAATTAGAGCTATCGTGTAGTGGGCAACTCCTAGGAATGTGTATAACGTCAAATTATTCATGGGATTAGCAAGTTGCTATAGGAGGTTCATTAGGAACTTCTGACAAATTACCTATCCTATTACATCTTTGCAGCAAAAAGGGAAGAAGTTTGAATGGAATGAGGAGTGTGCAGCTAGTTTTGAGAATTTGAAGCATTTTCTTACAAATGCTTTGGTATTGAAGATTGCAGATCCAGAAAAAGAGTTTGTGGTTTGTACAGATACTTGCAAGAGAGGACTTGGTGGAGTCCTCATGTAGGAGGGACATGTGGTATGCTATGATTCAAGGAAGTTGAATGAGCACAAGTAGAACTATGTGACCCATGATTTTGAGTTGGCAGCTATCATTCATGCATTGAAGATGTGGAGACACTATCTTCTTGGCAGAAGATTTATTCTGATGAGTGATCATAGTGGGTTGAGGTACTTGTTTGGCCAACCTAATTTGAATGCTATGCAAGCTAGATGGTTGACTACTCTTAGTCAGTTTGATTTCGAGATCATGTACATTAAGGGAAAGGAGAACAGGGATGTAGATACTCTTAGTAGAAGAGTGCATGTGAATCACATTACAACAATGAGTTCTTATGGGACAAATTGGTAGGATCAATTCTTGCAAGCAAAACAAAATGATGACAGGTATCAACAATTGAGGCACACGTTACAACAACAGGGTGCAGGTGATAGGGATGAGAAGTATCATCTCAAGGCAGATGGCTTGGTCAGATTCAGGAATAAGATTTATGTACCAAATGAAAGTGAGCTCAAGAAGCTTATCTTGAGGGAGTTTCATGTTAAGCCGTATTCAGGTCACTCGGGATATCATAAGACAATGACAACATTTAAGAAGTTCTATCATTGACCAAACTTGAAGAAAGAGGTGGTTGAGTTTGTTGCTATATGTTGGATTGTTAGTAGGTAAAAGCAGAGTGTAAGCATCTAGGTGGTTTATTACAGCGAATTCTGATTCCAAAGTGGAAATGGGAGGTCATTTCCATGGACTTCATTACAAGTTTGTCATGGTTTTGGTTGACAGATTAAGTAAGGTATCTCACTTCATTGCAGTTAAGTCTACTAATTTAGCTAGTCACGGTAACTCAGATTTTCGTCAGGGAGATAGTGAGATTGCATGGTGTTCATAAGAAGATCATATCAAAAAGAGATGCCAAGTTCACTTCTAGGTTATGGAAGGAGTTGTTTGCAGGTTTGGAGACAGAGTTGGCTTTCCGTACAACTTATCATCTGCAAACAGATAGACAGACAGAGAGGGTCAATAGGATTCTTGAGGACATGCTGAGGATGTACGTCATGCATCAGTAGAGGAAGTGGGAAGAGTATCTTCCACTGGTAGAGTTTGCTTATAATAATAGGTATTAGGAATCATTGAAGATGAGTCTGTTTGAGGTTCTTTATGGGCGGAGTTGTAATACTCCTATCAACTGGAGTGATCTAGTGAAGAAGGTGTTGATTGGAACAGACATGTTGGCAAATATGGAACAAAAAATGAAAGTTATTAAGAGGAATTTAAAGGCAACATGGGATAAGAAAAAGAGATATGTAGATCAGCATAGGGCATTTAAGTAGTTTTAGGTTGGGGAGCATGTGTACTTGCGCATCAAGCCCAAAAATAACTCCTTGAGGATTGGGTCATGTGCCAAGATGACACCTCGGTCTTGCAGATCTTTTGAGATCCTTGGGAGGATTGGATCAGTAGCCTACAGAATTGCACTGCCTTAGAAAGTGAAAGTCCATGATGTTTTCTATGTTTCATTGCTTAAGAAGTATGTTCAAGATGTTGATCATGTGATTGATTGGTTTGTATTGTTGGTGGAACTAGAGGGAGAATTCTAGCTAGAACCTCGATGCATATTACAATGCAAACAACTCATGTTCCGAAACTGAGAAATTGAGCAAGTTAAAGTGTAGTGGAAGCACTTTGGGCTTGATGAAGCTACATGGGAGATGGATGATCAAATGCGGGCTTTGTATTCTTCATTATTTGCTAGGTCAAGTAAATGAGTTTTGGTATATGTATATGTACACAATGAGTTGTGTTATAAAGCTATAATAAGCGGTATGATTGTCATGTTTTTCATGATGGTCATGGTTTGCAATAGTTGTTCATTGTAAATATTGCTTCGAGCTATTTTATAAAGCTCCATAGGAAAGATATTTTGTTTTCAACAATTTTTTGGTCATAGGTGTCGTAGAACATCGAGGACGGTGTTCCCCTAAGGGGGAGGGGTTTGTAACAACCTCGAGTTAAAAGTTCATGTAATAAAGGATAATAGAAGCAAAATAAGACCAAGGTCGTGTGACATGTATTCCAAGTTGAATCTTGGGCAAAGCATTATAGAGGGCATCACATTCGGTTTATTAAATGCCTTAGGAAATTGACAAATGTATGGGCAAAGGCAAAGAGACATTAATTGGAATTTATTTATGAAAATAAAAGAAAATAAGAGAAAAGGAAGGTGAAGAGACACATATTTGCATGCTCAAGAAATTAGAAGGAAAATTAAGGAAAATGAAGAAAATAGAGGCCTCAATGATAAAAAGGCTTCTGAGGATCAGTTCACAACTTTTTGTCAGTTTTAGCTTATGTCAAGTGAGAAAAAGAGAGAAGAGAACCAAGAGGAGAAAGCAAGCAAGCAAAGGAACGAAAAGGACAAGCAAGCAAAGCAAAGGAAAACAAGGAGAATGTTGGATCAACAACTTCAACAGGAGGATTGTGTAGGTAACAGGTTGCATGTGCGATTTCCTAACTGAGGTGTGAATGCATGGAACATGCATTTGTTTATTTGGTTAATCGGTTGTCATTGGCATGGATTTTGTTGGGTTTGATAGTGGTTTCAACATTGCCTTGTCATCTCCTGAATTGTCATGGTGTGATGGGATTCATTTCTAGTTGAGCTTTGGATCACCGAAAGGTTTTGGATCTGGGTGAGGTGGTCTCAGGAAAATTCCCAAGGGTTGGCGGTGGATACGGTTTTCTTTGGGAAGCCTTCAATAGGTGGGTGGAGATAGGAAAATTCCTCAAGGGATGGTGAAGGAATTCTCAGACATCGAAGCTTGTTTTGGTTTTGTAATATCTTGACTGGTTTTGGAGAGATCGCAGCGGATTGAGGGTGGTGCTGGTTTAACCGTTGCATTCCCTTAGTTGTTTATTTCTTGGTTTATCCCATGAGATCCCACATTCATGCTTGAAATATGGCACGAGAGTGATTGGCTGAAGGAAAGATTTGGTTCAACTCAATCTATAGTTGGATGGTTCATGGAAGTCCCTGACTTGGTTGCCTTTTTCATATGTTAATAAGAGTTATTTGCTTATTGTTATGTATGAGCACTTGTACTTGTTATTATGCTGATTTGATGGTTGTTCTTTCATGGTTAATATTCTGGTTAAATGTTGGTTATAAGCATGGTTTTATAGCAAGTTCTAGTTGTGGAACTTGTTATGCTTTGATTAGTTGATGAATTGTTGATGAATTCATGGGCTAACAAATGTGGTTGCAACTACTTGAGAGGGCATCAAGCCTTCTTAGTGATTTTCATCTAAAGTACAAAGGTTTACACTCAAATATGCATTCATGACCTGTAGATTACATGTTTTCCATGTGTTTGACAAAATGTCTATTATGGACTAGGCATGTCCCGGGTCAGTGCTTGTTCAAATTTTGTATGAAAAACTTTGTCATCATTTATCATTTTGAGAAGTTAAATGCAATTCTGGGCAGTGGTCTAGAGGATGGCCTTGAAAATTGGCTCAGATCTCGGGACCGCACCTTATGAACTGGAGATTTTGGGCTATAACTACATGGAGGCAATGTTTTGCATGCGGTTGGAGGCCTATAACCACACCCATGCCTTGTCATGCTTGCGGTTGGGGGTTAGGTTGTGAGAAAAGCAACCCCAACTCAGGGTTTGGTCATCTGGGGTGGTCCTTTGGCCCCCTGAGTGTCTTGTAGCCACGAGGGGTGTCAGTATGTGTTTTGTTTGTCGGCACCACTTCCATAAATGGATCTTCGAGGTTGGGTCATGTCATAGTGGCACTCTACTTCACATTTACCCATAGGGATTGTAAAAGATGGTAAATGTGGTGTGGCATCATTACATATTCAGATTTGGTGGATCCCACGATGAGCAAGCAGCCAAATGGATCCTTGCTTTGCAAGGTGTAGCCCAAGCTAGATAAAGCCTGGACACGTATATTGGGATGCTGTAAAGCTGGTATTGAGATACCTTCATAATACAATCAATCATAGATTGAGACAATGTTGTTACTGAAGAGATATGTTGATGCTAAGTGAACTTGGAAGTTTTGTGAACAAGAATAACACATCATTAAGGGAATTTCGAGGTCTAAAATGGGCCTCATAAGGAAATTATAAAATAATAGTGGAAATAATAAAATAAGATTAGATTACATGATCAAATTTTAGAGGGAAAAAAGAAAAAACTACTTTTTCAACTTGTCTCCCTATGGGTTTACACAAATTTCGAGTGGGAATACTCATTGGATGCATAATTTGATTTCTCATCCAAGGAGTACCCATGTTGCATACTTTCGATGGACCCTTATACATGAAAAATGAAAATTACATGAAAAACGTGATTGCAATCAAGTTTTTCATGTATTTCTCATTTTTTGTATAAAAGGGTTCATTGAAAGTATGCAACATGGATACTCCTTGGATGAAGAATCAATTTTTGCATCCAACGAGTACTCCCACTTGAAATTTGAGTAAAACCTTAGGGAGATAAGTTGAAAATGCAAGTTGAAAAAATAGTTTTATTATTTTATTATTTTTTAGTATTTTTACTTTTTGACCCCAAAAATGGTTGTACATTTTTCTTAGGAGGCCCATTTTAGACCTCGAAAGTTCTCTAATGTGAGGTGTTGCTTCAGTATGAGTCTTTCTTTGATTTCCTGGATGGGTAGGAAGCAGACTCCCAACAACTTGTTTGTTTGAGTTGCGAGAAATTTGGCTTCAAAATTTATATAGAGAATTGTCAGACATGGTGCCACTGATGGAGCATTGAGGCTCCAACTTAGAGGGAGAAATGAGGCTCTGACAATGACTTGGTGCAGATTGAAGTAGTGTGGCTTCAACACATGAGTAGGTTGCAGACAATCTCACCAAGCCATTGAATTTCATATTCTTCAAAGAGCAGCTTGGAGTGTAGGAGAATGTATCCTTCCTTGAGAGGGAACACTGCTGATCGAGAACACTGAGCATATGCCTTCTCCCATCTTTATGACTACTTGGTAAAGGGGGTTGAGCGATTAGACTTCTAAGCGAGGGTGCTCCTTAAAGCCATCAACTTGGCTGAGTACATACCTCGGTATGTATCCTACCCACAAGTCACCCTTGTAAAGGGGTCATGGACTTGGTTAAGGTTGTCGGGATTGCCTCCCATCTTAGCCACATGGCAGAGGAGACTTAGTGTGTGTGATATTTACCATGGGGGGACGCGCTTGCCATGGACTTGGTTGTGGTAAATTGATCTCCCTGAGCATTGGGAGCAAATGTTCTACCACTTGATTATTGAAGATCAAGTTGGGAAAGGATCAATTAGTGGACATAGGGTGTGTGATCTGTATCAAGGTCATTTATGACTACCATGAAATTGGTTGTGGTAGATTGATCTCCCCTATTGCCAGTGGATCATTATTTTTCTTCTATGGATCAAGTCTTTATTGTTCAACTAAGATGAGGTCATGGAACTTGACCTGGAGACTAGTAGGGTGGGTGTGATCTTTACCAAGGTCAAATGTGACTGCCATGGGCTTGGTTTCGGTAAATTGATGTCCCTTACCAATGTTCGGTAAATTGATGTCCCTTACCAATGTTGTGGATTATTCTTCTTCTATAAGATGAGGTGAGCTTCTCTTATGCCGAGACATGTACATCTAAGATGAGATACATGGTACAACCGAAAATTCCTCCCTAGATAAGAGGGAGTGTTGAAATTTGGGGCGACTTCAGGATGAATTTTCCCAAGAGAAATCCAATTACCTCGAGAAACCATTTTTCGCCAAGAGAGAATTCAAAATTAAATAAAGGAAAATTATCATTATGGAACTCCTCTCATTATTATTTGATGTGACATAATTTATTTGGGATTCAATATCAAGGCACTTAGAAGAAAATTTGAATTTAAGCTTCCGTCCAAATTTACAAGTCGGCCTCATAATATTTCATATTGACATGTCCAAAGGAGGTGAGTCGTGACCCTTCGTATGAAAATCAACTATAAATTGGCACCTATCCTCCACCATTGGCATTCAACTCAAACATCATCTAAGTGTAATCATTTTAGGCACCGTAGGCCTAAAAGAAGATAAGTAAGAGAAGAGATAAGGACATGGATTTGTACTTGTGTTTGTCGTTTCTTTGGAGACATTTGCAGCGTAATCTCTATGAATGATCTCTATTCATTTGCAACCTAATCTTTGTGGCATTTCTCTATGATTTACATGCGGCCTAAGCTCAGTCCTAGTGTGACCCTCTTCTATGGATCATTTGCGGCTGAATGCAACCCTCTTTTGTGGATCATCTGCAACCCAATGCAGCCTATCTCAATCCCTATATGCAACCTTCTCTATGGCCCTATTTGCATCCTTCCTTTGTGTAAATATGCACTCTTTCTATGTCAGTATATGTGGCCTTCTTGTACTAATTGTATGCAACCTTTCTCTGTGAATTTTGGGGTTGTTTTAGTGAGAGGTTAAGTAGACATTATATGCAGTTCCTGTGGCATATCTTGGTGCGACCCTAATGGCCCTAACCTTCTGTAGTTAGGGTGTTATTTGTGTGACCTTCAAGGCGACCTTTATGTGGTATGTTAAGAGAACATTGCAACCTACTTGAGCAACCCTATGACAAGGGTTATGTACCCTTATTTTTTGATGTTTGGGCAATGATTATAGTTCATATGATAGTGATCCTAGTGTTAGAAAATTATATATTACAGAGCAATGGAACACAAAATATATTGCAGAAATATAAACACATAAAACAATAGAGACACAGATATACGTGGTTCACCCCATTTGGGCTACGTCCACGGAGAAACAACCAGTCCTTCATTTTATATTATCCAGCAAACTGAACAATTACAACCTACAACAGATCCGCTGTAATTCCCTCTTCGCTCTCATATAATCTCTTGTCTCTCTTTCACTCAGAATACAAATTTACATAGACACGATACAATTCCCTCATATATAGCGTGGGGTTGCCTTCTAGGAAAAAACCCCTAAATTAAACATAACTTCTACCATCAGATCTCTGCTTAATGAACAACGCAAATTGACTATGAAATTACAACATTTTACAAGGCAATTTTACATCTATTTTTTAGCTTCGGGGGCACTGCACCCGATCCCCTGCTAGGGGGGGCTCCCAAAGATCGCAGTCGCCCCCCCCTGGACCCCCCTTGCAGCGTACATTTTACGGGCGGCGTTGCCGCCACATTACGAACAGGGGTCCAATGTGGCGATACCTCTAAATAAAAAATATAATCAAGCTCCACGCCCAACACCTAGTTCATGTGACAATGGTGTTTTGACAATACTTCTAATTCATGTGACAGTGATGTTTTGAACAATGATTCTTGTAATGTATGACAATGATGTATGTCAGTGATAATGATTCATGATAATGATTCATAACAATGAAGTATGACAGTGATGTGTGAAAGTGATTCTTGACAATGATATATGGCAAAGTTACCTATGATGTGTGACAGTGATATATGGTAGTGATAGATATGCTTATGACAACATGATATAGGGCAGTGTTACCTATGATGTATAACAGTGTGATATCAGTGATATCCTCAGTTTGATGTATGGAAGTGATAAGATTGTGACACATACTCCTACTTATGTCAAAGATCTATGCTCTTGTGACAGTGATATGGAGGCAACCCTTATGGTTTCATTAACTAATAAGAGGTTTTGTAGAGGGCTTGTTAATACCTCCATGATAGGCTTGTCTACTGCCATCTTATGAGGATCATGTATGATCCAGGATTGGCTCTAGGAGGCATAATGTGATTTATGTGTCTCATTCTTATTGTACTTTGTATCTCAACCAAACATTTGATGGATATCAAATGAAGAAGAATTGATTTTTGGGTTTTCCCCCTTGTGGGGTTTTTCCCTAGTCTCTAACCTAAATCCTGGTGTCTCAATTGTGTATGTTTTTCTTTTAATGTTCCTTATTGTTCCACTACATTGTTGATGCTACTTTTCTCTCTACATAATTTCTTATGATAATTGGGTGAATGTAATGTGTAAATTGTTGAAAAGTTAAAAAATGCAACTATCTACAACAGAGAACTATCTAGCCCTAAAATTAGCATACTCCATTTTGATGTGGATTGTATGGAGTTGTCCACTTTCTTGATGCCCTCCTTTGTACAGTAATCAATGAAGTCATTGCTTGTGTACTTTCCCATTATTTATATGAAGTACCTTGATCTTTTTCTTTGTCAGGCTTGCCATTAGACCCTTGAACTCTTGGAACCGACTAAAGACCTCGTCCTTGGTCTTCAAAAAGTATATCCAGGTCATCCTGGAGTAGTCATCTATGAAGGCAATGAAGTACTCGTACCCTCTGAGAGATTTGGTGGACATTATGCCGCAAATGTATAAATGTACATGCTGTAACACCCATCCGATCTACTGCCACTTCTTGGTAATGTTTCCTTAGCATATTTCCCAAGCATGCACGCCTTGCACAAATCATCACATTCTGTGCTTAATTCTGGAAAACTTGTCACTGTCTCCTTGAGCATCCTTAGTGCTCCATGGTGTATATGACCCATTCTCTTATGCCACAATTCATTCATTTCTCTCCCATTGCTATTGGTGCTGCTGACTAGTGCCTTTGGAGAATCAAGTTGCAATTTATACAACTTGTTGCTTTGAACCCCAATCTACTTTACCTCCTTCTAGTTCTCCTGTTTGATGAACACCTTCTTCCCTATAAAGTGGACATCATATCTCTTGTCCAGCAGTTCTGAGACTGAAATTAGGCTCATACCCAAGCTTGGCACATGCAACACATTAGTAACATTAGTGCTTGCTCTCGACTCCCTCTGAATCTCAATGTTACCTCTCCCGACTCCCTTTGAATCTCAATGGTACCTCTCCCAATTGGAGTACACTTAGTTTTGTTTCCCATATGGATCTGGAAGTCCATCTCCTCCTCCCTATAGTTGGAGAAGTAGTCTCTAACTAATGTCATGTGCGTTGACGCTCTGTTGTCTATATACCAAACACCCTGTGAAGTCGAGCTAGAGAGGGAAGTTATCTAAGCGAATGCATCTTCCAATTTGTAAGACAAATCCGTAGTAACCTGTTCTCTAAGTCTTTCTGCACCCATATTGGAAAATCTGAGAAACTCAACTACATTGGAGAAGTCATGGGTATAATTCTTTGTGTGATTTCTCTCCTGTCCTACGTAGATCTGCCACTGCAAATATTCTGCACTAGATCTCTGTGAATCACTGATCTGCTCACCGAAAAACACTTCCTAGCAATCCTCATTGCATGTTGCTATTGCTCTGAGACAATTCGCTCTTTTCCTCCAGACTACACTGGAAATCAAATTGTTTCCACTCTGCAATTCACACTACCTCGCGAGGTCTGCGAATGGAATTTGTGCATCAAATCTCCCTCTAAACTACATGAATCTTGCTTCCTTCACTTCTAGAGCCTTTGATCCGATCTTTTCTGCTTTGATACCATGTGAAAATTCCATGAATGTAATAAACTGGATATTTATCTTCTAACTGTTAGCAGTTTATTTGTCTTTTGAATTATTATTTGACAAATAACAATAAATTCACTATTGCATTCTTCATAATAAAAACACTGCGGAATATAAAAACTAGAACTCATAAATATGCACAAAAATAAAATAAAATATAATACCGTTGTTTTTGGACAAATGTCCCTGGAAAAACCTTGAAGTGAAAACCAATGCGACAGATGAGGGCTTTATTATTATCTTCAACAAATTCAAGAGTACAATGATCTGCTTGCTAACCAGGCAAAGCTACGACAATATCTACTAGCAAAATAATCTAAAAGACACCCTTTTCTCCCTCAACAATCGCTCTGACCTCTCCTAGCCACTCGCGCCTCCCCCTGGAATTCACACTTCCTGCTGGAATGCCTAAATATTCTTGAGGAGAAATCCGTACAACCCCAGAATCACCTCCAGACAAGTCGTCTTGCCTCCCTCTAGCTCTGAAACCCACTCTCTCTGCCTCCAAGACACTGATCCGGAAATCGACAACTGAAATGTGGCTCCTTCGGCAGCTCGCACTAGGGAATCTGGCTAACTTGCACTGTTGTATATGGCCTCCTCTGCAAATGAATTTAGCCTCCTCTTTCCTATTGCCTAAACACTGGAAAATACTAAGGAAGATTCATTTGGACTCCTGCTCTCGAATCTCTGCTAAACCCTTGCTCTGATGCTTTCCCTAGCTTCAATTGTGCCCTTGTTGAATACCTGCAGCTGGTGGTCGAACTGCTCAACTCATAAATTGTTTCTTCCCCAATCCCTTCGACTTGCTCTTATAATCTCTCGTTAGGGTCTCAACGACCACGATTACATCTCAATCGATGGCTAAAAGTTCAATTTGACTTCGTCAATAGAAGCCGTTAGAGCAAAATCAAACCTCCTTAATTAATTTCCACTAATTAACCACTTTTCCTAAGTCAGACTTAGGAAATATTTTAATTATCGCCAATTAATTTAATTAAGGCGTCTACAAGTCTTTTCTCACGAAACGTTTTTTAGGTTTTAGAGATCTCCTATTCCTTAACCTCTTAGACACAATCCGAGACTAGAACATTTGTCCACTGCTACCATATCCAAAAACTAACAAAAGATTTTACATCAAAGAAGTCACATGATCTCGTTTTAGTGATAGAGGATGAGCAGGAAGTTTTGAAGGTTGAGTTAGGGTCACTAAAGGCACCAATAGTTTCCATTTTAGGATGATAATCTTCAAGTGAGCAGAAGGAGACATTAGGCTCTTCTAGTGCTATCAAAAACCTTGATGTTTCACAGACATTGAGGGATGCTTGAGAGTATGTTGGGGCTCATAAGAGCACATTTAGGGAGAGCAACCCTTTGAAAAAGTTTCCTACATACATGGCATTGATGAGCAGTGTCATTAATTATGAGCCTTCTAGTTTTGAGGCACAACGTTTGGTCCATTCAATTTTCTTCTAAGTTGTGGGTTTTTCCTTGGCTTGTTATCTACCAAAGAATCCCCTCTAAACCTAGATGATCATAGAGTGTGAATTTTTTACTGTCTTGTTTGTCACTACTTTAAGATGGTGAAACATATTTTTTGGGAGTGTCAATTTGACAAGTATTGTTGGGTATTCATTGAAGACCATTGTTTGGTCCTCTTTTACGATTAGCTCCGTTTGTCAGCAATGATATTTGGTGACTACAACTATCTAGTTTATTCCTCCTCCATTGGGATTTGTGAGGGTTTTTTCTTTGTTTACCATCTAGAAACTTCTATGTAAGTTTGTTTTGAGATTAAGGTTAGCTCACTATCCACATTTTGTGCTACCTAGCATGATCAAGTATGTGGCCAACTATTGGCCAAGGATTCTTTGTCAATAAAAATTTCAAGTTTCAAATTTTGTGGCTTATTTAGACTTTATTTCAACATTAGTAGTTCCTTGGAAGAGGATATAAAGTTCATTGTATACATCCTTTCATTGTTGTGTTGATGTCTTTCAATAATTTTTTTGTAAATATAGGATGTTTTTTCAAAAAAAAAATATTGCCAACTACAAGATATATTTCTAATGCTTCTCTTGTTAAATCAAGGTGCTTAATATAAACTCCTTAATATTAATAACTTTGAAAGACGGCAATTCTTTTTGACATTTGACAAACAAATCAGCAAAACTAGAAAATTAACTTGTTCTTATTTGAATCCATTGTGCTTTGAACTATTATAATATGTTGTTTTATCCATATCAAATAACTTATGTATCTTCCTTATATTTTAAATTGATAAGCAATATGTTACAACATGGTTGCATTTAAATGAATGCAACATGCTTGTTAGCCTTAAAAGCCACCCCACCCCAATGAGCCTTGGAGGATCCACTCAAAAAGTCATTGAAACACCACAACTACCACAACTATCCCCTTGGACAAATTGAATTTTGAGCACAATCATGCCCACCCTTCAAAATAGAGTGCGATCAATTGCAGACTGAACCACTCGCACCACACGACGGTTGCGGGGTGCACCACTTCTACGCTGCAACCGTCCTTTCAACCTTCATAATTGATAATCCTGAAGAGAATCTATGCAAGATTAGAATCACGCCTCGTATGCATCACCATGCACCGACCTTCCAACTCCAACTTAGTCTAAGTCATTCAAGTTTTCAAGCTCATCCTTTAATCTCAAAATAGCCCATCCTCCATCTTATAATGAAGGCCATACCAAAGGAATTAAAATGGAAGAAATATGGTAAGTTTATGCCATTGGAATTTAGAAAGAGTCTCAAGGAAGAACAAAGACAAGGAGCCCGAGGAGACCTCTTCTTGGTTGAGGTAACTTTGATACATGTATTGTATTGTTCATCTCAAGTAATATATAATGGATCTATATGGTTTTCCTCCATTGATTCTTGTTCATTTCACGCATGGTACGTTCATTTTTCCATTTTCAGCTATTCACATATATGCTAATGTTCATTTGATAATATAAAGTAGTTTGGGGAATTCTTGTTGCCAACAATTGGTTGCTTGCAAATATTTGGAAGTGTTTGTCATCTCTTTGTGTGCAGGAAGTGAGTCGTGGGAGTTGGAGGATAGATCTCAGGAGCTGTGTCAGCAAAGGACAACCATCGGTAAAAAGGTACACCACTAATCACTTTCTTGTTCTTTGCATGCTTTAATTGATTATCTACTCGAAGCTTTTATATTTCTGCAGTGTTTTCCCTCACTCCGCCTTGAGTTCGAGGCAAACTCGAGAGAGCGCCTACCTGTCCGCACACAAGTTTTTCTCCATAGCAATGACCAAAAATACTACTTAGGTAATCTATTAATGTTTTGAATAAGCCAAACAAAATGAAAAACCATGATCGCAATAAATTGACATAATATCTCATTCCACATATAGAATATTAGAATATTTGACAAAGCTTTCAGAAATTACAAGTACATACTAGAAGAGCGTCACATACAATACATGAATATTTTTACATTAAGGGACACATTTAAACTTCAATTATTATTTAATCAAAACATGTCAGAAGCTTCTTTCCTCTCATCTATACTTTTCCTCATATCTCAGACATTATTTACAAGTTGTTTATGTGGTATGCATTCACAACTATCTTCGGTAGCTAGAAGAAACTATGCTTTGCTGCTTGAAACTAGCATTAAAAAATATACAAGAGATTGAATTTTTTCAACAGTTTCTTCAAAACACACAAATACAAGAAGAGTGTCGCACATAATACATTATTTTTTCTTGCTTAAGGACAAACCTAAACTTGAATTATCATCCACAAGGTGTCTTCGTTTGGTATGTACTACACAGACAGTTACTCCCTATCAGCTAGAATAAATATGTTTGTTTATTCGCTATTCGTATTAGTTCTCAATTTTTGTGAAGTCATTTTGAGAAATACACTTCAAGGTTGGGCTGCACTGTATAAGATGGATTTCTTTTAGCTTTCGTTCCAAGTTTGAGGTATTTATTTAAATTTCACCAGGACTTACATATTACCTCGTATATTTTTAGAAAATGCCATTCAGATGGGGCAGACCACAACAAGAATAGAACCCTTGTATACAGTTTTATATTCTGTCAATCTCACTACTCACTACTGAACAGTTGCCTTATTAGTTGGTTCCCGATATTTACAGTTCGGGAAAAAAGTGTGTTTAATTAAAAGGCACAACGATCAAGGTTGAATGTTCCATGTCTATGCCAAGACCGTATTATAGGTCTAAGCAACTTAAACTTGCTCAAATAACAACAGAGATAGCAACATTCAGAAAACAAAATACGAAGTTTAATAGATCTTGGTCCTTTATCAAATTACTGTTATATGAAGAGAAAGCAAATTGCTTAAAAGATTCAAATCCTAAGAAGAAAAGTTATATGCTGTTTACGTAAAAGCCATATTAGTTGCCAATAATACGCACGAACATAAAAGTCGCGGTGTAAATGCACTGAGTCAGCTCACTAGCACCTTCGAAGTCACTTTCCTGTATCTTTCATTTTCGTACATCCTCAATACATGCTGGAACAGTACAACATAAACTTGTAAGATTTTGGAAAAATGTAACATGAACATACGAAATAACGTAAGCAGTTTTAGCATTTAAGATTTGAAAATTAAGTTCTTGGTTGAATTTGTGAACCCAATAAGTAATAAATTAATCTTCTTTCACATGTTTTAGAAAAACTATAATTGTGCGATTTCATGAAGAGAAACGGTGATTTAAAAATGCTTATTAGGCCTACCCGCAAGGGTTGGTGGTGGTTTTCACTTGTTGCATATGGTCTATTTTGAATCTAACCTTGTTTGCAGGCCTTAAATCAAATTTGCAAGGGTTTTTCAAGTGTCCTTTCATTGTCATTGATTTTTTGATCTATTAGGGCTTGAATATTTGGGTTTTGTGAGCTAACCATTGGTTTTGCAGGCCTAAGATTCAGCTTGAAGGAATTTTGCAGGCTCAAACTAGCCTTTAGGCCTAGCCGTGGGCCTAGAAGAGCTTTTCTGTTAATTTTAGGTATGTTCTATGCTTAGAGCAATTTATTTCAATTTTCACAGTTGGCTCAATATCTTTTCCAGATTAGCAATCACATCAGCGTTAAAGTAAACTGCAGATAGAGCATAAACATAAATCACAGAAGACAAGCCAAGACAAGAGGACACAAGATGTGGCGCTAGCCAGGAACAAACCCCAATGTAGAGAAACCCTTCATCAATTCTTTTTATATGTTCTTCAATAGTTCAGTAGAAAGAGAGATAGTATATTTACAACAGAAGCCAACACTTTGACTTATCCAAATAAGAGCATAGATGTTAAAATTGGCAACTAGGGCCAAACTCCATGTGGGTCAGCGTATTTATGGCAGCTGATATTTTTATTGGATCCCTCTCATCGAGAGGTGTAGGATTGATCTAAAGATCATCCGATTTTGATAAGTATTCATGGAGTTATGAATTTATTTATGTTATAAGACAAATTGTCAAGTCGGCCAGCAACTTGAGTAGTCTCAGAAGCCCAATAGACATGTCTATTCATCATCTATGTTTTTAGTATAAATAGGTGAGGACTTGAAGTCATTTGGACACACATTCTTGAAGTGATCTCCTCCTCTCCATGTCTTGGGTTTTTGGAGGAGAGACACTAAAGAATACGTTGGCCTAGCTGCGGATGATGCCCTAACCCTATCTGCTGTAAATGGAGACATATACGCAGGTCATGAAGGTATCACACTGCAGCAAATGAAGACACCTTATCTGCTGTAAATGGAGACATATACGCAAGTCATGAAGGTATCTATCCGCAGCAAATGAAGACACCTTATCCACTGTAAATGAAGACATATACGCAGGTCATGAAGGTGCATTAAACACAACCCTAAATTACAGTCACGTATGCAAACCTATATGCGGTTCATGGTGAATCTCTATATGTTGTTTAGGAAACCTGATACATGGTGAAACCCTATACACTGTGCATGGAAACCTTATACGTTATTCATGAAAAACCCTATACACTCATATGCAGTCAATGATGACACTAATACGCAGATCAGGGAGACTCATATACGCTGTACATAATGATACTTATACACAGATCATGAAGATTCTACGCAGGTCATGAAGACTCATATGCAGTCAACGGTGACACTCAGACGCAGTCAAAGCTGACATGTAAAACGCAGTTATAGAGACATGTAAGCAGCTGTACAAACATGCCCTAGCCGCAGGTCATAAAGATACTTATGTATAGATCATGGAGACTTCTTTATACGCTGTTAATTAAGGTCTTTATACATTGTTCATAAAGGACTTTATACGCAGATCATAAAGGACTTTATACGCAGATCATGGAAACTATATACGTTGTACATGATATGTAATCTGGGCACATCTAAGAACGGTCTTGATGTGCTATGTAACGTTGAAAATAAGATCTCGGAATATAGATCATAGTGACATACATCATGTACAGCTGTGACTTAAAGTATTAAATGATGCACCAATATGTCGTTCTCATCAAAGGTAAGAGACAGGATCATAATCTTAGAGTATAGTAAGGTGCAGTTATGATCTCAAGGTATTAAGATAATCTTAGCCTCTAGGAACAATCATGGTGTATAATCCTCTCATCAAAGCAAAGCAGCATGATGATGAAAGATGCAGCACAGTGGGCATGACAAGAATGGATGATGAATGAGATCATGAGCATGGGCAGCTTGATGATGAATAAGACCATGGAAGATGCAGCATGAAGATGAGAGCAGCTCAATCATCATGGTTCAACACATGTGACAGTACAGCATGGTGTCACACAGTTATGTGCAACAAATGGACGAGATGCAGCACCATGATAGGTGAAGGAGTCACCTTAGAGAATCAGTTGAAGCAATATGTCTTCAACTGATCTCTGCAGATATCAAAAGTCAGAGTGTTGACTTCTATTGTAAATGTACTATCTCTCTCACTTTCTCTGCTAAACTTTGGAGAACATAAAAGAAGAATTGATCAAGGATTTCCCCACATTGTGGGGTTTGTCCCTGACTAGCGCCACATCGTGTGTCCTCTTGTCTTGGCTTGTCTTCTGCAATTTATGTTTATGTTCTATCTGCAGTTTACTTTAATGCTGATGTGATTGCTAATCTGGAAAAGATATCGAGCTAATTGTGAAAATTTAAATAAATTGCTCTAGCATAGAACATACCTAAACTTAACATGGTATCAGAGCTAAGGTGAAGACAATGCCCAAGCAAGAGTGAAAGAGCAATCACCGAAGACAGTTGGGACAGAACAAAAGGATCAATGAGTTCCTCATCCCTCTTCAAATTCACTAAGGGTGAAGTCGAAGTAGAGAATATTATCAGAATGGCGCAGCGGAAATTTCTGATGGCCTACCTAAAGATCACTTCATTGGGAAGTACGGATCTAAGGGTGGAAGGAAAGGCGAATGCCTTGGTTACAATAAGTTCAGCCATTATGCAAAGGAGTGATCAAAGGAATGACTGGTAACACAGGCAATCAAGGAAATGGTCGACTCTTTAAAGAAAGTAAGGAACCCCAGAAGGGTGCACTCTCTAATTTGGTAGAGATGGAAACAATCGTGGGATTATACTTGGAGCCAATGCCACCTATCCCGGAAAGGGTGTAGGGAATGTGACCCCTCAATTGAATGAGGGTAACTTGATTCATTTACATAATCTCTTTTATGTACCTGGTCGCAAGAAGAACCTGGTGTCCATTTCAGCAATGGAAATCAAAGGTTACAGGGTGGCTCATTGATGGAAAGGTACATGTTTGAAAATAGATTTTTCTAAGATGTTTTTGAGTTCAGGGTTGTATCAAGTTGCCAGAAGTCCACTGGGGACCATGTCCATTGACACAGCATTGGAGGTCTGTGAGTCAGATGGTGACAGGGATGCCTGAATTCAAAAAGAGCATGAAGGTACATGTCTGAAATGTACCGAAGGAAAATCTTATGAGGGGGACCATTCCCCTCATGCAACAGGTCCACAGGTTTGGAACAACCCAAGGAGTTTGAGATTCATGATCAGGAATCTCATGTATACAGGTGGAAGAAAGCCCTCTATGGCTTAAAGCAAAACACCTCGGGCGTAGTATGAGAGGATTGATAGCTATTTGATGAAGCTAAGATTCACTAGGAGTGAAACCAATCCAAACCATTACTCGAAGGTTGTGGATGATAGACCTCTCATACCGGCACCTATGTCTGACAGGTGCAGACCCTCTCATTTGTAGGAGACAGAGGGAGTTGGATTCCGAATGTGGAAAGATAAACTGCAAGCCTGTGACTACCTCGAGGATCTTAACTTTCAGAAGTTATATGGTAGTGATGTCGGACCAGATTTGGGAAATGCCTCTGAGTTTCATAAACTCATTCGCGTTGATGTTCTTGGTGAACCTCCGTCCGGACATATGTTTTGCAGTTAGTATGGTGAGCTCATATTTGGTTGAGCTTCACTGGATTGGTGCCTAGAATCTTTTGAGATATCTTCAGGGCACAATCTCTCATGGATTGAGATACACTGCCTGAAATATTTCAAATGCTGAGTGGGCAGGCAGTGTGGAGGATCACTAGAGCACTTCTCAGTGTTGGTTCTCCTTGGGATCTGCTTCGATATCTTGGATGAGCAGGAAGCAGAAGTCGGTGGCTTTGAGCACCGCCGAGGCAGAGTATATTGCTGCTAGCATGGCTACCTGAGAGGCAGTCTGGTTACGAAAGCTCTTCAGTGAGCTGTTTGGATACCACTATGTAGCAGGATGATTAGTTCTCCTATGAGGTCTAGATGATGTGTTCTCCATGACGACTATGTAGTAGGATGATTAGTTCTCCTGTGAGGTCTAGATGATGTGTTCTCCATGACGACTATGTAGCAGGATGATTAGTTCTCCTGTGAGGCCTGGATGATGTGTTCTCCGTGACGATTATGTAGCAGGATGATTAGCTCTCCTGTGAAGCCTAGATGATGTGTTCTCCATGGCGATTACGTAGCAGGATGATAAGTTCTCCTGTAAGGACAAGATTGATTAGTTCTCCTGTCGAGGCATCCTACCCATGCAGTCTGGGACTCATGGGAAGTACCTCTCATTTGATCAATGAGCAGGGAAATGAGGATAGGGACCATAGTAGTACCGATGGACGCATCACTGTATCTACTGTACTCCCTATGCTAGGATGACCTTCATTGATTTGGGATCAATGATACTGGTCTGGGACCAATTGTAGGAGTTGTACCTACTATGACATTGACTTCGGGTCGGTTGAGACTGGTCTGGGACCAGTGGTACATACTCCGAGACTGACTTCGGGTTAGTGGAGGACTGGTCTAGGACCAGTGAGAGTGGTACATACTATGATGCTAACTTTGGGTTGGTTGAGACTGGTCTGGGACCAGTGGTACACACTCTGAGACTGATGATACTGGTTTGGGACCAGTGGTAGGAGTGGTACCCATTATGACACTGATTTTGGGTCGGTTGAGACTAGTCTAGGACCAGTGGTTTGCACTCTGAGACTGACTTCAGGTCAGTGGGGAATGGTATGAGACATTCTCAATCAATTCTTCTTCTTCATGGTTCAGCAGAGCTAAGCAGAGCAGAGCAGAGCCAGCAGAGCTAAGCAGAGTAGAGCAGAGCAGCACAGAGCCAGCAGATCTGAGCAGAGCCAGTAGAGCTGAGCAAAGAAGAGCGGAGCCAGTAGAGCTGAGCAAAGAAGAGCAGAGCCAGTAGAGCTGAGCAGAGCAGTGCAGGGCACTGATGGCAGAGACAGTACAGTCGGACATATGGATCAGCGGATGGAGTTCTCCCTAGTTGAGAGGGAGTGTTAAAATTGGCAACTAGGGCCAAACTCCATGTGGGTCAGCTTATTTATGGCAGCTGATATTTTTATTGGATCCCTCTCATCGAGAGGTGTAGGATTGATCTAAAGATCATCCGATTCCGATAAGTATTCATGGAGTTATGAATTTATTTATGTTATAAGACAAATTGTCAAGTCGGCCAACAACTTGAGTAGGCTCAGAAGCCCAATAGACGTGTCTATTCATCATCTACATTTTTAGTATAAATAGGTGAGGACTTGAAGTCATTTGGACACACATTCTTGAAGTGATCTCCTCTCCACGTCTTGGGTATTTGGAGAAGGAGAGACACTAAAGAATATGCTGGCCTAGCTGCAGATGATGCCCTAACCCTATCCGCTGTAAATGGAGACATATACGCAGGTCATGATGGTATCTATCCGCAGCAAATGAAGACACCTTATCCATTGTAAATGGAGACATATATGCAGGTCATGAAGGTATCTATCCGCAGCAAATGAAGACACCTTATCCACTGTAAATGAAGACATATACGCAGGTCATGAGGGTCCCTATCCACAGTAAATGGAGGCATTAAACATAGCCCTAAATTACAATCACGTATGCAAACCTATACGCGGTTCATGGTGAATCTCTATACGCTGTTCAAGAAACCTGATACATGGTGAAACCCTATACGCTGTTCATTGAAAACCCTATACACTCATACATAGTCAATGATGACACCAATACGCAGATCAGGGAGACTCATATACACTGTACATAATGATACTTATACGCAGATCATGGAGATTCTACGCAGGTCATGAAGACTCATACGCAGTCAATGGTGACACTCAAACGCAGTCAAAGCTGACATGTAAAACGCAGTTATAAAGACATGTAAGCAACAATACAAACATGCCCTAGACGCAGGTCATAAAGATACTTATGTACAGATCATGGAGACTTCTTTATATGTTGTTCATTAAGGTCTTTATACGTTGTTCATAAAGAACTTTATACGCAGATCATTGATGACATTTATAAGCAAATCATGGAGACTTATGTATGTTGTACATGATGACACATACGCAAATCATAAAGGACTTTATACGCAAATCATGGAAACTATATACGTTGTACATGATATGTAATCTGGGCACATCTAAGAACAGTCTTGATGTGCTATGTAACATTGAAAAGAAGATCTATATATATAGATCACAGTGACATACATCTTGTACAACTGTGACTTAAAGTATTAAATGATGCACCAATATGTCGTTCTCATCAAAGGTAAGAGATAGGATCATAATCTTACAGTACAGTAAGGTGCAGTTATGATCTCAAGGTACTAAGATCATCTCAGCCTCTAGGAACAGTCATGGTGTATAATCCTCTCATCAAAGCAAAGCAGCATGATGATGAAAGATGCAGCACAGTGGGCATGACAAGAATGGATGATGAATGAGATCATGAGCATGGGCAGCTTGATGATGAATAAGACCATGGAAGATGCAGCATGATGAGCAGCATGAAGATGAGAGCAGCTTAGTCATCATGGTTCAACACATGTGACAATATAGCATGGTGTCACATGGTTATGTGCAGCAAATGGACGAGATGCAGCACCATGATAGGTGAAGGAGTCACCTTAGAGAATCAGTTGAAGCAATATGTCTTCAACTGATCTCTGCAGATATCAAAAGTCAGAGTGTTGACTTCTCTTGTAAATGTACTATCTCTCTCACTTTCTCTGCTGAACTTTGAAGAACATAAAAGAAGAATTGATCAAGGGTTTCCCCACATTGTGGGGTTTGTCCCTAGCTAGCGCCACATCGTGTGTCCTCTTGTCTTGGCTTGTCTTCTGCGATTTATGTTTATGTTCTATTTGCAGTTTACTTTAATGCTGATGTGATTGCTAATCTGGAAAAGATATCGAGCTAACTGTGAAAATTTAAATTTTTTGCTCTAGCATAGAACATACCTAAACTTAACCATAGATCATCTCTAAGAAGATGATACATGAGATCAGTTGAAGACATGTTGCTTCAACTAATTCTCCAAAGGTGACTCCACCTATCATCATGTTGCATCTTGTCATCATGCTGCACCTCATGGTGCTGCACCTATCATCACAATGTTGGACCTCATGATTGCTGCACATTATGCTGCACTGCTGTCCCATGTGCCATCGCTAAACCTTGTTGTCATACAACAAGTCTCATGTGCTTGCAGCACCATGCTTGCCACTGCTGTCCTTGCTGTCCATGCTTTCCATGTTGCACCATGTTTGCCATGATGTCCATGCTTGCCATGTTGTCCATGCTTCACCATGCTTGCTGTTGTCCCGTGTGCCTTTGTTGCCATGTCACAGTTGTCCCATGTATCTATACAACACTATGTACCTTGCTGTCCCATTCATCTTGGCAGCACCATGTAGCCCAGCTGTCCCATTAGCATTGTTGTACTAGTTGCCTTGTCCCATGCATCTAACTATCAGTCCACAAACAACCCTCAATTTGCTGCATACTACTGCTGATTTCGGCCTAGGGTTTTGTGCATGTACTTGATTGGTTAGGGCACACCAACTAGCCTAACGTATAGGGAAAATACCCATGTTTGCCTTGATGTCCTTAGAGGCGACTGCGGCCTGGTTAGGAGTTTCATTCTAGGTCTCTTAGCATCCAAACTTCATCTCCTAATTGTTGTTAGCAGCCCCTCACTGAGGCCTGGTTAGGAGGTTCGTTCTAGGTCTCTCGACCATCCAAAATTCATCTCCTAATTGTTGTTAGTAGTCCCTCACTGCGGCCCTATAAATGTGTCACTAAAACTGCCCACAAATCAGTGCTATAACTGCGGCTTCCCTTCCAACAATCCTTTATTGCTGTGGCATGATAACAAGGGAACTCGACCCCTTCTCCAACACTTCGGACCCCTCCAAACAACGGCTAAGACTCTTGCTCAATACGTTGTCCACACAACTGTGCCTGTTCCTCAGCCTAATCTACCCGACATTATGCACTTGAAACAGCCCTTACTTACCACGTTGTCACCTACAACAAACCCTCACTGCGGCCCATAAACTTGACTGCGTTATGGCTGAATTAGATCAACGTTTAGGGTTGGATTAGACCAGCATTTATGGCAGTCTTTAGGTTTGCGTTGGGGCAGCCTTCCATCTGCCTAGAGCTGCTTTCCATCTGTGTCTAGGGCAGCCTCTTTTCCTTCAACGAATAGGGTTTCCACTCCTAGATCTCTCTTCCACTAAAACCCAATACAAGTGGAGAGAAATCAAGATAGAAGTGTGTGTGAGAAATGACTCTCAAGTCATCTCCTTTTATACTAAAACGTTGAGCACATGTGGGGTTTATTTGGTTGTTGGCCGACCTTGACAAATTGTCTTATAACACAAATAAATTCATAACTCCATGAATACTTATCGGAATCAGATGATCTTTAGATCAATCCTACACCTCTCGATGATAGGGATCCAAGAAAAATAGCAGCTACCATAAATAAGATGACCCACAAAGAGTTTGGCCCTAGTTGCCAATTTTAACACTCCCTCTCAACTAGGGAGAACTCCATCTGTTGATCCATATGTCCGACTGTACTATCTCTGCCATCAGTGCCCTGCACTGCTCTGCTGAACCATGAAGAAGAAGAATTGATTGAGAATGTCTCATACCATTCTCTACTGACCCGAAGTTAGTTTTTATTGATCCCAAATCAATATCACAAAAGAGTGTCTCAAACCACTCATACTGATCCCAGATCAGTTTCATTGATCCCAGATCAATGGAGGTCATCCTAGCATAGGGAGTACGGTAGATACAACGATGCGTCCATCGATAGTACTACTATGGTCCCTGTTAGGATTCCAAGAAACTCTCCTAGGTTGAAGCTCGGAGATGCTTGGTAACATATAAATTCAACTATTGTTGCAAGGTTTAATGGAAGGAATGATGGTTCAGTTCAAGCCAGATAACCACTTCTACTTTGTTTCACTCCAGACATGCATGAACACCCTCAAACCACAAGTCTTTAGACCACCAATGCTCACAATTTAGATATTAGGTGAATATGGAGAATACTAACCACACCAGCAGATACACAAGACCATGTGATGGTCGGCTGCAACTAGTACAGAAATCTGCAAATCTAATCTATTAATGCAAAGACAGGATGACAGCTCTCCTGCATTAGATAGAAAGAAACTTGAGCAAGCTATTCAGTGATGCATTCAAGATTCTAACACAAAGATAAGATGATAGTTATCTAGTGCTAAACATCAAGAGATTAAGAACACAGCATATCAGGTACAAGCTTAAAATAGAGGAAAATGGACAGTGAGCAGTTAACAGCAAAAGAAGCTTGTATTTGCTGAAAATGAAGATGAGACACTGCAAGTGACAAAATGTCTACAGTCTCTAGAAGTTGAACCTTACATCAAATGCCAACCCTGATTATATCTTTCTTCTGGGTATTTATAAGTTTTCGTTACAATGACACTTGGCCGTTTAGGTATGGAGGGGTCGTAATTGACCACCAACTGCATTTAACTGCCTAATGGAGTCTCTGAACGAGGTTGCTTGCTTCACTGTGCAAATTTGATCTGTACAACTGCTGTGTTGTCCTTTAGGCGGTTGGAATGCTCGAAGCAGTGAAGTCCATGACTAATAAATTCTGTTACAGAGCCGTGTTATGTCCTTTTTTCCTTTTGGCCATGCTTTCTGTTTAATGTGGTTGTTGGGGATATTACTATAACCGATATTGGCAGAGCTGGTCATCTCCTTCTTTAGGCAACAGAATGGTCATAGGATGTGGGATGCATGGGTATGCAGACAGTTGGGATGAGAAAGAAAGAGGACCGTCAGATCAGGGAAATGGACAGCGAAAATGGCTCAACGGAGGCTATCGGCCGAGATGTGAGCGGGGTGTGTTAGGGCCGTTGGATCTTCAACGGACAGATCAGATAGTCATCGGGTGACGGAGTTGCGCGGGCGTTAACGGGTGAGGGTGGTTAACTTAGGTGGTAATGGTTTTCATCGCACCGCTTTCAGACGCTAAGTGGTAATTGCCCGGGGCCGAGTGATTCCACTCAATGAACGACACGTAGCAGCGGATGAGAGAAAAACCGCTCTCATCGCACGCTATTGCTCGATCTAGTTGCTCTCGCGATATGTGCGAAGGCCGTCAGATCTGGTGGAGATAATCTGACGGTCCAGAGTGGTAGAGCGGGTCACCTTTATCGGGTATGACGGGAGCCGTTGGATTGACGGGGGTGATCAACAGCAGGGATGCGGTGTGACGAGTTACGAACGAACGAAGACATATGGTAGGGTCTTATGGGTGCTTTGTGGTGAAGGCCAAAAATGGTTGCTTTGTCGGGTTTAGAAGGTAAATGGGGAAACGAAAGTGGTGGAGAGTAAGTGAGGGAGGAGGAGAAGGGGAAAATGACCCATGTGGGGCCCCTTTGAGGACACCACCAAACAGACCAAGCTTCTCTTTGACCTTAGAAAGTCAGTGCTGCATAGCAGGGCTAACACTAGCTCCTTCTGGGGATGAAATCCTCCCTGTGAGGTTTCAAGAACCGTAGACCATTGCCTTCAACAAGATCAGCAAGATTTCCTAGTATTCCATTGGGCATGGAGTCTAATTAGCATGGAAATAAAAACTTTGACAACAACATATTTACAATACCAAGGCTTGAAAGCCTTAGCTGAAATAAAGTTCGAAGAACAACCCATTGAATGGGCCATCAAAAATATATCCTTCCTTTGATGCATTCCTTCTGAGAAAACAGTCACCATACTGAAAATTGACCCTTTTTGCCTTTCTATGAAAGGTTTCTTTCTCTTGGTCAATGTGCATATCAGCCAATCCATCAAAGACTTGCAGAAGCCTATTGATTTGATCACCTACTTCAAAAACTTTACAGCATTTGATATTATCGGGCAGGGATGGTCTATATTTCACCTCATCTCTATATACATTCAGCCTTGGATGTTTTGCTTGGAAGGTTTTGTACACCTGCTGAATAATAAGGTCTGCTTTATACTCTGCTGTGTCATTTGTGACCTGAAAAGTTAATAAAAAAGGTGAATCAATGCATTCTTGTGTGGGGGACACAAGGACTCCACCTGTTCCTCCAGCTTCCTCAGAGCAAGCCCCATCAAAGAACATGTCCCAAAACTGTGGGCCTTCTTCCTCTGTGATCTGGCACACTGGTTTTTTAAGCTGCATAGAAGCCAACTGAGAAGGCTTGGTAATGTCAGGACCGGGCTTATCCATGATAGCCTTGGGCATTGGATTATGGCTGACTCTAGTGTCCAGAAGGCAATTATGAAGGATTTTATCATGAATAGACAGAGGAACATAGGATGACGGGGAGTTGTCTTCACAATTTTCAATCACTGGGCTGAGAATAACAGCTGGTTGGTCATCTTGCAGATTTACATAGTCAGTGGAAGCTTGGATGGTTTTAGGCTCAAGATCCTCAAGGATAGATTTCTGGAAGGACTCATTCTTCACTGGTTCAATCAAGGGCATAGGTATTCTTGACTTCTGGATTTTTGATTGAAAACTGAAAGAAGAAGGGGACTTGTCAAGGCCTCTTACCTCTATGGCTGGAGCTTTGAGGATGATAGGATCAACTGCGGGTTGCTTCTGCTTATTGGCTTGATGTTCTGCAGGAACAACATCTTTATGAACTGGAGTTTCCTTGACATTATTCATTTTTGACCTCAGATTATATTTGTGCTGATCTGCAGTTTGTAGAACAGCCTCACCATCCCATTTTTGGTTGATCTGGTCATTGAATAATGACTTCTCATAGGCAGCTTTGGTTAGAAAAGTGGCGCTGCCTTTGTCTTCCATGTAGTGAATCTCATCCTCTTCGTCAAACTGCTCCTCCTCCATGACTACGTTCTGGAAAGGAGTCTTAACCCTTTGTTCTTCACTGGCCTCTTTGCCCCTCTGAATGATCTGCAATTGTTCATTTGCTCTTCTAAATGGATTTAGATTTCTAGGAGCAAATGTATTAGGAAGCCTTGCTTTCCCAGAACTCTGCTCAATCTTCAGTTTGGATATTTCAGCAGCCAATGACTCTATCATTTTAGTCATTTTGTCTATTTTAGGTTTTGAAGATGAAGAAGAAGAGGAAGACTCACCTCTCTGCCTCCTTCTATCAGCATGTCCTTTGAGTTTCTCTGCAGCCATGATATTGGATTCCACCTCCAAGGCTGCATCTTGCATTTCAGATAGAGAAGCACATCTTCCCTCTCTTAACAGCAGGCAGAAATCAGAATCAAAGGCATTGGCATAGGTGAGTTTGGCAGAGGTGGGGTAGGCTTGACTTCAGCTGGTATCTTGCTATACATACGATTGAATCTTTTATTAAAATTAGACAATAACTCCCCATTTTCCCTTTTCAGGTTGCCAAACTCAGTATGGTAATATAGCAGGTCTTTCTTATCTCCCCAATGCTTTAAAAACACATCATCTAATGCCTCAATGTCGGCTATAGACCTGGGGGTCAGCTCTATGAACCACTTTCTAGCCTCTCCATCAAGGCTTTGGACAAATACTCTCATCCACACATCATTTTCACTGATATCTAGGTTATCAACATAGCTATAAAAAGACTCAAGGTGTTCTTCAGCTGTTACTCCCTCTGTACCAGTGAACTTAGGCATGTATTTCTGATATTCTCCTGCAGGCATGGCATTCAAAGGAATAGGCAGGACCAGGGGTCCATACCTAGCAGCTATGATTCTCTCCATTTTCGTGGGTGCTTGTGGGCCTGCCATGACTGGGGTAGATGGAAGGGTACTGGTAGTTTGGATGATAGAAAGCTGAGAAATGAATGACAGGGCTGAAGGAAACTGATGGACTATAGGGGAGGTTTTCTTTGGGCTAATATCTGAAGGGGAACTTATTGAACAAGGAGCTTTATGAATCTCTGAGAGTATTTCTTCACTGATAGTGCTAGGCTCTATATTTTCAACATGTGCATGCTCAGTTACAAGCCTTTCTTGCAGAGATACATAAGATTGTTTAGGCTTACCTGATCCTGATGCTCCTTTTTGTAATGTCTTTCTCTGCTTGACAATCTTCTCAGGGTTAGGTACTGGGTCAGCTGGTGATTTCTGAGGATTTCTCCGAGTATGTCTCACAAACTGAGCCAGAACTGTGATGTGGAGTCACCAAAAGGTTAGTCCTCCAGTAGAGTCACCAGATAGATGATTACAACCAAAAATGTGTCCAGACTTTGTCTATCATCAAAGCTGGATCTGTGTCGTTCTCTCAGGGAAGCTGAGCTTCAATCTCCTCTCCCCGGAACCGGCGCCAATTATGTTAGGATTCCAAGAAACTCTCCTCGGTTGTAGCTCGGAGATGCCTGGCAACATATAAATTCAACTATTGTTGCAAGGTTTAATGGAAGGAATGATGGTTCGCTTCAAGCCAGATAACCACTTCTACTTTGTTTCACTCCAGACATGCATGAACACCCTTAGACTACACGGCTTTAGACCACCAATGCTCACAGTTTAGATATTAGGTGAATATGGAGAATACTAACCACACCAGCAGATACACAAGACCATGTGATGGCCGGCTGCAACTAGTACAGAAACCTGCAAATCTAATCTACTAATGCAAAGACATGATGACAACTCTCCTGCATTAGATAGAAAGAAACTTGAGCAACCTATTCAGTGATGCATTCAAGATTCTAACACAGAGATAAGATGACAGTTATCTAGTGCTATACATCAAGAGATCAAGAACATAGCATATCAGGTACAAGCTTAGAACAGAGGAAAATGGACAGTGAGTAGTTAACAGCAAAAGAAGCTTGTATTTGCTGAAAATGAAGATGAGACGCTGCAAGTGACAAAATGTCTACAGTCTCCAGAAGTTGAGCCTTACATCAAATGCCAACCCTGATTATATCTTTCTTCTGGGCATTTATAAGTTTTCGTTACAATGGCACTTGGCCGTTTAGGTATGGAGGGGTCATAATTGACCACCAACTGCATTTAACTGCCTGATGGAGTCTTTGAACGAGGTTGCTTGCTTCACTGTGCAAATCTAATCTGTACAACTGTTGTGCTGTCCTTTAGGTGGTTGGAATGCTCGAAGCAGTGAAGTCCATGACTGATAAATTCTGTTACAGAGCCGTGCTATGTCCTTTTCTCCTTTTGGCCATGCTTTTTGTTTAATGTGGTTGTTGGGGATATTACTGTAACCGATCTTGGCAGAGTTGGTCATCTCCTTCTTCGGGCAATAGAATGGTCATAGGACGTGGGATGCATGGGTACGCGGACAGTTGGGATGAGAAAGAGAGAGGACTGTCAGATCAGGGAAATGGACGGCAGAAATGGCTCGGCGGAGGATATCGGCCGAGATGGGAGCGAGTGTGTTAGGGCCGTTGGATCTTCAGCGGACAGATCAAACGGTCATCGGGCAACGGAGTTGCGCGGGCACTAATGGGTGAGGGTGGTTAACTTAGGCGGTAACGGTTTTCATCGCACCGCTTTCAAGCGCTAAGTGGTAATTGCCTGGGGCCGAGCGATTCCACTCAACGAATGACACATAGCAACAGATGAGAGAGAAAAATCGCTCTCATCGCGCACTATCGCTCGATCTAGTTGCTCTCGCGATATGTGCAAAGGCTGTCAGATCTGGTGGAGATGATCTGACGGTGGAGAGTGGTAGAGTCGGTCGCCTTTATAGGGTATGAAGGGAGCAGTTGGATTGGCGGGGGTGATCAACGACAGGGATGCGGTGTGATGAGTTACGAACGCACGAAGACATATGGTAGGGTTTTATGGGTGCTTTGTGGTTAAGGCCAAAAGGGGTTGCTTTGTCGGGTTTAGAAGGTAAATGGGGAAACGGAAGTGGTGGAGAGTAAGCGGGGGAGGAGGAGAAGGGGAAAATGACCCATGTGGGGCCCCTTTGAGGACACCACCAAACAGACCAAGCTTCTCTTTGACCTTAGAAAGTCAGCGCTGCATAGCAGGGCTAACAGTCCCTAACCCCATTTCCCTGCTCATTGGCCAGATGAGAGGTACTTCACATGAGTCCCAGACTGCATGGGTAGGTTGCCTCGACAGGAGAACCATTCATCCTGTCCCTAAGTCGCCACGGGGTATCACAAGGGAAGGCTGAGCCATTCACCCTGTACACAACACACCATTAAGGGAGGGTCAGTCGCCCTATGGTTGCTCGTTGCTCCAATAAATACCCCAAGCCCCCTGGAGCTCCCAGAGCTCAATGCATGCATCATGCAGGACCCTCATAAGAAGGTCTCTCAACGACTCGAAGTCATTCGGGAAAGTCACAAATTTGACCTTTCCCTGGGGCTTTGACAGAATGTCAGCGACCTGTACATCAATCTCAATGTGATAGAGCTTCCTTGCTCATCGACGTACCATATCCCAGATAAGGTAGTATCTGATGTCTATATACTGAAGCAATCATAGAATACGTGATTCCTCAACAATCGAATCCCCCTTGCTTGACACAGAGGATCCCGATGGTATCCATCATGTGTACAAACAGCTCGCTGAAGAGCTTCCTCAACCAGGTAGCTTCACACGAGATCATACTCGTAGCTATGTATTCGGTCTCAGCGGTGCTTATAGCAACCGACTTTTGCTTCTTGCTCATCCAAGATATCGAACAGAACCCAAAGAGAACCAGCACTCGAAAGTGCTCTTGCGATCCTCCACATTACCTGTCTAGTCAGCATTCGAATAATCATGCAGCTTTATATTTCCGGAAGTGTGTCTCAATCCATGAGAGATTGCGCCCCAAAGATATCTTAGAAGATTGTTGGCACCAATCCAATGTGGCTCAACCATATATGAGCTCACCATGCTAACTGCAAAACATATATCCTGATGGAAGTTTACCAAGAACATCAATGCAAATGAGTTTATGAAACTTAGAGGCATTTCCCAAATCTGGTCCGACATCACCACCATATAACTTCTTAAAGTTAAGCTCCATCGAAGTAGTCGCGGGCTTGTTGTTCACCATTTCAAATCCGGAATCCAACTCCCTCTTACTTATGCAAATGAGAGGGTTTGCACCTATCAGAAATAGGTCGTCCTTTGAAGGTGCTGGTATGAGAGGTCTATCATCCACAACCTTCGAGCAATGGTTTGGATCAGCTTCACTCCTAGGGAATCTCAGCTTCATCAGACAGCTATCAATCCTCTCATACTATGCCCGGGGTGTTTTGCTTCAAGCCATAGAGGGCTTTCATCCACCTGTATACATGAGATTCTCGATTATGAATCTCAAACTCCTCGGGTTGTTCCAAACTTGTGGACCCGCTACATGAGGGGCATAGTCCCCTTGTAAGATTTTCCTTCAGTACATCTTAGACATGTACCTTCATGCTCTTCTTGAATTTAGGCATCCGAGTCACCATCTGACTCACAGCGGGTAGGACCCCATAAGTAGACCTCTGGTGCTATAGATGAGATGTGACAACTAACATGGTCCCCAATGGACTTCCAACAATTTGATACAACCCTGAACTCAAAAGAATTGAAAATTCCATTTTCAAATACGTACCTTTCCATCGATGAATACCACCCTGAAACATTTGACTTCCATTGCCGAAATGGACACCAGGTTCTTCTTGCGATCAGGTACACAAAAGAGAATTTGTAAATGAATCGAGTTACCCTCATTCAATTGAGGGGTAACATTCCCTGCACCATTTCCGGGATAGGTGGCACCAGTTCCAAGTATAATCCCGCGATTGTTTCCATCTCTACCAAATTAGAGAGAGCACCCTTTTATCCGATGGAGTGCCTTGAAACACTTCAATCAATAAGCCAGATTCCCAAAAAATTTGAAGGAGAGGGCCATTACAAGATAACACTTCTTTATCTTATCAGAAACAACATTTGATTCTTCATCCCTGGGGTTCCTTGCTTTCTTGAAGAGTCAGTCGTTTCCTTGATGACCTGCATTATTTGTCATTCCTTCGATCATTGAAGATATCCCTAGAATGATTGTTATCTTCCTTAAGAGATGTGTCCCTGCCATTCGGACACTCCTTCACATAATGGCCGAACTTATTACAAACAAGGCATGTGTCTTTCCTTCTAGCCTTAGATCTGGTCTTTCCAATGAAGTGATCTTTAAGTAGGCCATCAGAAGCTTCCACTGCGCCATTCTGATAATATTCTCTGCTTCGATTTCACCCTTGGTGAATTTGAAGAGGGATGAGGAATCCATCGATCATTTTGCCCTTTCCCAACTGTCTTCAGTGATTGCTCTTTCACTCTTATTGGGGCATTGTCTTCACCTCAGCTCCGATAACATGCTAATTTTAGGTATGTTCTATGCTTAGAGCAATTTATTTCAATTTTCACAGTTGGCTCAATATCTTTTCCAAATTAGCAATCACATCAGCATTAAAGTAAACTGCAGATAGAGCATAAACATAAATCGCAAAAGACAATCCAAGATAAGAGGACACAAGATGTGGTGCTAGCCAGGGACAAACCCCAACGTGGGGAAACCCTGATCAATTCTTCTTATATGTTCTTCAATAGTTCAACAGAGAGAGAGAGGGAGAGAGTATATTTACAATAGAAGTCAACACTTTGACTTATCTAAATAACAACATAGATCATCTCTAAGAAGATGATACATGAGATCAGTTGAAGACATGTTGCTTCAACTGATTCTCCAAGGTGACTCCTTCACATATTATCATGTTGCATCTTGTCATCATGCTGCACCTCATGGTGTTGCACCATGCTGCACCCATCATCACAATGTTGGACCTCATGACTGCTGCACCTTATGTTGCACTGCTGTCCCATGTGCCATTGTTGAACCTTGTTGTCATACAACATGTCTCATGTGCTTGCAACACCATGCTTGCCACTGTTATCCTTGTTGTCTATGCTTGCCATGTTGTCCATGCTTGCCATGCTGTACCATGCTTGCCATGTTGTCCATGCTTGTTGCTTTCCATGCTTGCTGCTGTCCCGTGTGCCTTTGCTGCCATGTCATAGCTGTCCCATGTATCTATACAAAACTATGTACCTTGTTGTCCCATTCATCTTGGCAGCACCATGTAGCCCAACTGTCCCATTAGCACTGCTGTACTAGTTGCTTTGTTGTCCCATGCATCTAACTATCAATCCATAAACAACCCTCAATTTGCTGCATACTACAGTTGATTTCGGCCTAGAGTTCTATGCATGTACTTGATTGGTTAGGGTACACCAACTAGCCTAACGTATAGGGAAAATACCCCTGTTTGCCTTGTTGTCCTTAGAGGCGACTACGACCTGATTAGGAGGTTCGTTCTAGGTCTCTCGGCCATCCAAACTTCATCTCCTAATTGTTGTTAGCAGTCCCTCATTGTGGTCTGGTTAGGAGGTTCGTTCTAGGTCTCTCGGCCATCCAAACTTCATCTCCTAATTGTTGTTAGCATTCCCTCACAACGGCCCTATAAATGTGTCACTAAAACTGCACACAAATTAGTCCTATAACTGCGGCTGCCCTTCCAACAGTCCTTTATTGTTGCGGCATGATAACAAGGGAACTCGGTCCCTTCTCCAACACTTAAGACCCCTCCAAACAGCGGCTAAGACTCCTGCTCAATATGCTGTCCACACAGCTGTTCCTCGGCCTAATCTACCTAGCATTATGCACTTGGAACAACCCTTACTTACCACGCTGTCACCTACAACAAACCCTCAATGCGGCCCATAAACTTGACTACGTTAGGGATGAATTAGATCAGCGTTTAGAGCGTTTAGGGCAGCCTTCCATCTGCGTCTAGGGCAACCTCTTTTCCTCCAACGACTAGGGTTTCCACTCCTAGATTTCTCTTCCACTAAAACCCAATACAAGTGGAGAGAAATCAAGATAGAAGTGTGTGTGAGAAACGACTCTCAAATCATCTCCTTTTACACTAAAAGGTTGAGCACATGTGGGGTTTATTTGGTTGTTGGCCGAGCTTGACGAATTGTCTTATAAAACAAATGAATTCATAACTCCATGAATATTTATTGGAATCGGATGATCTTTAGATCAATCCTACACCTCTTGACGAGAGGGATCCAAGAAAAATATCAGCTACCATAAATAAGATGACCCACACGGAGTTTGGCCCTAGTTGCCAATTTTAACATTTTCCACCCTAGCCGCAGGCATTTGGAGGCTTGATCTATCATTGAAATTGGTTCTAGGGCTAGCAAATTTTGTTTGCAAGAGCATTGGAAGAGTTGCATCATTGGTTTGGGTCTCAAACTCAATTTTGGAGGGCCTACACTTATCAGCCTCCTAAACCTAGTCGCGGGCCTAAGAGGCCTCATTTGCCCTAGCCGTGAGGGTTTGAGGGCATGCTCCCTTGTTTTCAAGCTAATTGTTTGTGCTCGCAGGTGATTGAAGGCCTAAACATTGCTAAATCATTCCTCTTTGGTGCCTCAAAATTGTCTCAACGTGGCACACTTGGCATTGAAGCAAGGTCATAAGGCCTAAGGGGTTTGCTTTCTACCTATCATCTCTCTATTCTTGACTGTCATAAATAATCAAATCTGAGCAATGGCATAATCATCTCATAATCACCTCAAAGAAGCCTTAAAACTAATCAACATAAGCCTAAGAACCTATAGGAATATTATACATTAACTAAGGGTTTAATCTAGCTTGCTTACAAGTGAATTTTGGGGATTATTTTCATAATGCCAGTGGGCTGATCTGATTGGCATAAGTATTTATTGAAGTCTGGTGCATTCATCTTATTCATAAGTTGGTCATTGAATGATAAAAGTATTGGTTAAACAATTGCATTAATCTCTCTCTGGTTTTGAGGACAAGCTAGTACTCTTGCATTACACATTTTTGCATCCTTGCATAACATCTCATAGTTAGTTAAATGCATTGTGAAAATTTCATCTATTGCAGCAACTGAAAATTATTCTTCTAACTGTAAATTTAATTGTACAGTTTATTTGCTACTGCAAACAATGAATAAATTCATAACTACAATTTTTACCATAAAAATACAGTGGAAAAATAGAAAATTGGAAACTGAGAAATTCTAGTACACACACAATTTTGACATTGTTATTTTTGGACAATCGTCCCTGGAAAAACCCAACTTGGGAAAACTAGTGCAGCATGAGGGTTTTATTATTATTATGCAGCAGAAATTCTAAATACAATAAAATGATGCCAAACTAGTGTTTCTATCTGAGAGAAATACTGGCCAAAATATCGAGAGGGAATTTTACCCTCCTCAACAAGCAATCTCGGCTGTGTCTGGGCTCAGAAACTGACCCCAGGAGTGATCTACATCCATCTCTGCACACGCCCTGCATAATGCCTTGTACGCTCAGCCTGAAACTCCCTTTGAATTAGACATCCTGCCTATCTCTTGTTGATTTTTGATTAGCTTGGGAGGTACTCCAAGCCATATGGTTCGGGGTTTGGAGGTTGAAGCACCACAAAAGTCATTTGTGGGCTTGGAACCCTAGGTTGGGGTTTGGCACCCATCGATGTTTGGGCCAAAACCATGGAGCATTTTGGACATGTGATGGATGGAGATGATAGAGGACAGCGGGGAGAATTCAACGCTTCGAGAATCATCGAAATCTGAGATGTCCTTGATGAGATATGAATTTTTGAATTTGACAATGAATTTTTTGGCACATAAGTCATGTAGGTTTGGTGTGAATGTCCAAAAGACATGTCTATTCATGGAGCCCTTGTAAAGTCTATAAATACAAGGTGATGTGATGTTATTTCTTCATCTAAATGTGCATCTTTCATGTGCAATACACCTCTGAGTGATTTAGGTTGCTTCAGACACACTCAGAGGTCAAAGAGGGCTTACGATAGCTCAAAATTCAAAGTGGTCAGATTGCTCTCAAACTAGGACCATATCGAAGTGCATGCCATCTTGATTTCAATGGTGTGAACGACACTCCAATCCGAGTTCGTATGAGGGAGATAGAGCTGGTCAAAGTTTTGGTCAAAGTGGGCATGTGGACCAGGTTTAATGATCCTACAAATTGATAGAGACTCGGCGCACAAAATCTGGCCACTGGGTGGGTGAAATTATTGCCTACTTAATTTATCCAATATCCCTTATTTTCGACAAAATAAAAAATGGCCAAGTCATTTTAAAAAAAGGAAAAAATATTAAAAAATAGGGTGGGACAGGATTGCCCACCCCACCGGCCATATATTAATATTATATATGGGGTGGCAGGTGGTAAAAACCTGCCACCCCCGATCCTTGAACTATATATACGCACATATGATAAGTGTGGAGTCGACGGGGATCGAACCTGACCGACTCTATGGGGCATATGCCGCCAACCACAAAATGCACATTACCAAAAAACAAATGTGCCAACTGTGATGGTTATGTCCACCTGCGCGTGTTAAGTTCTGCCAACTATGACGTTAACCGCCGAAGTTTAAATTTAAACAAACTCCAACCAAAACTTATAACTCGCCAAAAAGAATTGTTGTATGGCGGGCGGGCGGGGGGGGGGGGGGCAAGGGTTTCGAACTTGGAACATCCGCCTAGCGAATTGTGGCATTACATCCACGACCCATGGGGCTTTCTCTTGAATTCTTCGCCAAAGCACTTACATATCCCTTGATTGCCATTCAAAACGGAGGAGCACCAAGCACCGAGCACCGAGCGTCAAGTGAATTTGGCGAGCGCCGAGTGGAACCATGAATGGCAGAGCGAAACCTTGACATGGATGCCGAGGTGGAACTATGTCAACAAGGATTTTGAGGCAGAATCTTTGCAGATAATATTCTTGATGCATAGAGGAATCTAAAAGATTCCTTGGGAGGTAAAATTTACAGTGTCAGAATGTTATCAAGTTTATAGTCATTTTTCTCAGATTTTCGCAGGGAGCGCGATGGTGAATTTAGATTCTCCATCTAAGCAACATAATTGCAAGTGCCCCACAACAGAGAATCTCTAAAGAATCTTGAGGAATCTTTAGATACCCTTGGACGCTGAATTTTGCCAGTGTCAGAATGTGGCCGACTTTATACTTATTCTTCTCAGAATTTCGCAAGGATTGTGTTGGTGAGATTAGATTTGAAATCTAATTAGTAGATCTCTAGCCAGCATGTGGAGAGGAATCTAGGGGAATATTTAAGATTCTTGAAGGCCCAGATTTTGACAGTGTCAGAATGGGACGAATTTGCAATCGATTTTACATTACTCGATGGCAGAAATTCAGTGTTGCAGTGAGTTTCAGCAACTGAGCCTTTCATTTCTCAGCCATCTTCAGAAGTGGAGGTATAGGATGCTGTCATGTTATGTTTCTTTTTGTTATTGCTGAGATGATGTATTATTCTTGAGATCCCTGTTTGACACTATGTTGAGGGATGATTGTTATCACATTACTGTGAGATTATGATGATTGTTGCCACATTATTGTGAGAGTTTATTAGCTTGTCATGTTGAAGGAAGGCCCATTTTGAGTGAGATTTCCTGTAGGGAGAACGTCTCGTGGAGAGACAAGCCACTCTTGTTGAGGGTATATGTCCTTATTATGACAAAGAATATTCCATGTACATCATCATCATTTGCAGCATTCAATGAAGCGACCTCCACACTCTTGACACCGGGCCCGGAGACATAACCCACACTGGGTGAACTCCATTATCAATGTGTTGTGTTATTGGTTTGCTGATCGTCATTATGTTTCCTCTTGTTTAAGCATGCACATGTGGTTCTTTTATGCTATTTTAAATGCAATTCTATTAACATCACAGAAGTAAAAGATCTTGGATAATTCCAGTGGTTGAATGATCCCGATCAAGTTTGGTATCAGAGCGGTCTTCTTGCTGATGTGAATTGCGAGTGTGAACAATTGAACGTGCAATAATGGAGGATGACAGAGAGATGTATGAGGCCTTACTAAGGATGTCCAAAATGTTGGACATAATGTATGAAGCTTATGAGAAGAGAATAAAGGATAAGGAAACAGAAAGAGCGAAGGACGTTGTTCCATCTACCCCCTCGAGTGAACATGCATCTTCTTCATCGTCTTCTCATCATTCGAATGAGGAGAACAACCAAAGCCTTCAAGCAGAGAATGTTGAATTAAGGAGGTTTCTACAAGAAGAGAAAGAGGAGAAGCAAAGATTGCAGCATCAGTTGCGAGCTGCGGAAAAGGCCTTGGAAGAATTGAAGCGCAATGACCAGAGCCTTCAAGTAGAGCATGCTGAATTAAAGAGGCTTCTATAAGAAGAGAAAGAGGAGAAACAGAGACTGCAACTTCAGCTACAAGCCACGACAGATGCCTTGGAGAAGTTGAAGTGCAACGAAGGCTTAGAGAAGCCCTCATCACCTGTTTCAAAATCAACAGTTGAGGTAAACAATGTTGATTGTTCTTTAGTTTCATCTTCACATGATGTTATTTTTGTTGGAAATGTGGAGGTACTGATTACAGGAACTAGCATGAGACTCCTTACCAAGATGGGGTACAAAGGAGGAGGACTTGGTGTTAATGGCCAAGGCATGACTCAGCCATTGGAGGTTGTGCAGAGACCTCGATTCGCAGGTTTGGGATACACTGAAGGAGAGAGCTCAAAGGTGTCAGAAGCTTCCAAGACATTGTTGAAACCATCGAGGAAAGAGAATGATGGGAACACATCACCATCATCCCATGGCAATGCACATTGCAGAGAGAGCTGAGGCAAGCTCTCATCACCATAATTGCACCAGAGACAGCCAAGAAAGGTATAAACAATCTCAGTATTCTAAAGTTCATTTTGATTACAAGCATGTTAATGATGAACAAAAATCATGGCATAGAAAAACATGTATTTTTTGTGGTTTACATAACCATGTGATTGCTGAGTGCTGGAAGAGAATGGGAGCATGAAAGAGGATGGGGTGTGAAAAAGCTTCTCCACATCAGGGGAGCAAGCAGGTTAAGTAGGTTTGGAGGAAGAAGACTTATTGCAGTCATTGCAACAGAGGTGGTCATCAAAGAGCCACATGTTGGAGGCTCCATCCAGAGCAATGTCTTAAGGACAAAGTGTTCGTGCATGAACTAGTTGAAAAAGTTGTTCAACAAGCAAATCCGCGACAGGGAGATGACCCATTCACATTGATAAGTGAGAGATAGTTTTTCTAGATGTGTTAGCTTGTCATGGTTGTATTTTTGTAAATCATTTGTTTCAATTTACATTGTAAAAGTGATGATGTGTTTTCCATCACTTGTTGAAGCAACAATGATGTTTTGGCCTTGTATTGATAACTGGGGTATTGTTTCCATTTTGATGTAAACTTGACCACATAGTATGTGTTATAAATTTGTGGCAAGTAAGGGATGCTTGGGTCATGATTGATCATGTAATTTTCAAATATTGTACTATAGGTTTGCAGAGAATGTAGGTGTTGGCTCATTGCTTATGGCTCCGAAGAACAAAGGTGAAGGAGAAAGAAGGGTGGCTTGTCAGGACACTTGTGGTGCAGACAATGTACACGACAGTTGTAGATTATGTTTATGGTTTTGGAGGACCAAAGCTCCTCAATGGGGAGGAATGATCTAGGTGGCTCCAAACACACTCAGAGGTCAAAGAGGGCTTATAATAGCTCAAAATTCAAAGTGGTCAGATTGCTCTCGAACCATGACCAGATCGAAGTGCTCGTCGCCCTGATTCCAACGGTGCGAACAACACTCCAATCCGAGTTTGTATGAGGGAGACAGAGTTGGTCAAAGTTTTGGTCAAAGTGGGCATGTGGACCAGGTTTAATGATCTTACAAATTGACCGAGACCCAACGCACAGAATCTGGCCATTGGGCAGGCGAAATTGTTGCCTACTTAATTTTCCCAATATCCCTTATTTTCGACAAAATAAAAAATGGCCAAGTCGTTTTAAAAAGAACGAAAAGTACTAAAAAATAGGCCGAGACAAGGGACCCACCCACCCCACCGGCCATATATTAATATTATATATGGGGTGGTAGATAGTCAAACCCCGCCACCCCTGGTCCTTGAACTATATATCCACGCACATATGATAAGTGTGGAGCCGGCGGGAATCGAACCTGCCCAGCCCACGTGGGCCGACCCCATGGGGCATATACTGCCAACCACAAAACACGCATTACCAAAAAAACAAATGTGCCAACTGTGATGGTTATGTCCACCTACGCGTGTGTTAAGTGTTGCCTATTGTGATGTTAACCGTCGGAGTTTAAATTTAAACAAACTCCAACCAAAACTTATAACCGCCAAAAAAGAATTATTGTATGGCGGGCAGGGGGGTTCGAACTTGGAACATCCGCCCAACCAATTGTGGCATCACACCCACGGCCCATGGGGCCTTCTCTTGAATTCTCTGCCAAAGCACTTATACATATCTCTTGATTGTGATTCAGAACGAAGGAGCACCGAGCGCCAAGCGGATTTGGAGAGCGTGAGTGGAACCATGAATGGCAGCGTAGAACCTTGACACAGATGCCGAGGTGGAACTATGCCGGCATGGATTTCGAGACAGAATATTTGTAGAGAATATTCCCTGATGCAGAGAGGAATCTAAAAGATTCCCTGGGAGGTAAAATTTTATAGTGTCAGAATGTTATCAAGTTTATAGTCATTTTTCTCAGATTTTCGCAGGGAATGCGATGGTGAATTCAGATTCGCCATCTGAAAAACATAATTGTTGGTGCCCCGCAATAGAGAATCTCTGAAAAATCTCGAGGAATCTTTAGATTCCCTTGGAGGTGTTGGGTGTGAACCCTGATTATCTTCTATATTCAAAGGTATCGCCGCATTGGACCCCAATTCGTAATGGGGCGGCAAAGCCGCCCGTAAAATATACGCTGCAAGGATTTCGTAGTCAATCTGGGCCATTCATTAGGTAGAGATCTGACAGTAGAAGTTATGTTTAATTTAGGGTTTTTTTCCCTAGAAGGCAACCCCTCGCTATATATGAGGGAATTGTATTGCGTCTATGCAGATTTGTATTTTGAGCGAGAAGAGAGAGGAGATTGAGCGAGAGAGAAGAGGGAATTACAACGGATCTGCTGTAGGTTGTATCTCTTCAGTTTGCTGGATAATATAAAAGGACTGGCTGTTTCTTCGTGGACGTAGCGCAGATTGGGTGAACCACGTAAATCTGTGTATCTCTTGTTTTATGTGTTTTCTGTGTTTATATTTCTACAATATTTTATATGTTCCATTGCTCTGCAATATATAATTTTCTAACAGGAGGCTAAATTTTGCCATTGTCGGAATGTCGTCGACTTTATACTCATTCTTCTCAAAATTTCGCAAGGATCATGATGGCGAGATCATATTTGCAATCTGAGTAGCAGATCTCCAGCCAGCCAGTGGAGAGGAATCTTGGGGGAATCTTTAAGATTCCCGAAGGCCCAGATTTTGACGGTGTCAGAATGGGACGAATTGGAAATAGATTTTACACTACTCGATGCCAGAAATTCAGTGGTGCAATCAGTTTTAGCAGCTAAGCCTTTCATTTTTTGGCCATCTTTAGAAGTGGAGGTACAGGATGCAGTCATGTTATGTTTCCTTTTGTTATTGCTGAGATGATGTATTATTCTTGAGATCCCTGTTTGACACTATGTTGATGGATGATTGTTATCACATTACAGTTAGATTGTGATGATTGTTACCACATTATTCTGAGAGTTTATTAGCTTGTCAAGCTTTAGGAAGAACCATTTTGAGTGAGGGTTCCTATAGGGAGAACGTCTCGTGGAGAGACAAACCACTCTTGTTGAGGGTATATGTCCTTGTTATGACAAAGAATATTTGATGTACATCATCATCATTTTCAACATTCAATGAAGCGGTCTCCACACTCTTGACACTGGGCCCAGAGACGTAAACCACACTGGGTGAACTTTGTTATCAATGTGTTGTGTTATTGGTTTGTTGATCGTCATTATGTTTCCTCTTGTTTAAGCATGCACGTGTGGTTCCTTTTGTTGATTTGGGGTAGCAATGGATGTGTTGTAGCCACGAAAATTGGTGGAGAGGCTAAGGCACATGAGATCTCCAATACCCAGAAAGGGTTTGGGCAGATTCTAAACAGTTTGGGAGATATTAAAATAATTAATATTTTTAATGAAGTCCTTAAGTCTAAACTTAGGGAAAATAAAATATTAATGTGAATTAATATAAAACTGTGTTAGAATGGTTCAAAGGTCATGGATCAAGCCAGATCTAATCTTAGTCGTTGATTAGGGACTTAATCTCAACCGTTGCTTTGTCAACGAGAAAAGTATAAGAAGAAGCTTGAGGGTCACTTGGAGAACACACTAGAGTGATCAATCATTCTATTCTCTAGAGCAGGGTTTCCTAAGAGAGATAGAATCAGTGATCAGAGTTGCAGCTGAGGGGCAATGAATACAGAAGCAGAGAAGCAGAGATAGCACCGGGAGGATCAACGCAGTAGCCAAAGAGAGGGACACAGAAGCAGCAAAGGGTTCACGTAGAGCTAACCAGGGCTCACGCAGAGGCAACCAGGAGCTGCCCAGTGCTTTAATAGGCTAGTGTGGATGACATAGAGGGCCAGAAGGCTGATGCAGTGCCTCCAAAGGCTGACTCAGGCCAAGCCGGAGTGGCATTGGGCTAATGTTGGGCAGAGAGAGGCTGACGCAATCCCTAGAGGCTGAAGCTTGAGTTTCGTGGAGCAGATTGGAGCTGTGGAGCTATCGGAGTGTTTATCTGGGGTTTCAACTGGAATATCTGCTTCCGAGTAGAGAGGTACTACTGCGGAATTTTTTTTCTGTTGGGTGAGCTGGATTTGGCACCCAGATTGTATTCTGAAACTGCTTAATAAATCAAACCCTCAGATAGCTGCACTGGTTTTCCCGCATTGGGTTTTTCTAGGGACATTAGTCCAAAAACAACGATGTCACTTGTGTGCTTGTTTTTGTTTCCTTCAGTTGATGATCTGTAATATAATGAGCATGTACTTGTGTTTATTTTCAGTGTTTACATGGTAAATAACTTGTTAATTAATTAGAACAAGTAGGAAGAAATAAACCAGTAAGTACATGGAGGGTTTCAGACTGTTAGACTTAGAAACTTCAACATAGTATCAGAGCGTGGTTGCAAATCATAGGAGAATTGAGGACATCAGCCGAGCAGAGCAACATCAGCAAAAAACAGTGGTCCCGAGTGACAGAAGTTGTTCCTAGCATAGTAGCAACAAGGAAGGGGTGATGCAGTGCCTGTGTCATCAAGATTAAGCCAAGAATAGGTTGCGTAGAGGCTGAGGGAGGCAAAGATAGGCTCACACAGAGCCACGCAGAGGCCAAGAGGGATGACGCAGTTGGCCAAGGAAGTTGATTTGCTAGTGCTGGGATTGCGCAGAGCCTAGGAGCTCTAACCTTCAGGTTGCTGGGGTTTAGGAGGCTGTGGGTAAGTTGCAGAGTGGAGCTGGTGGGGTACTGTAGTCAGAACAGTACCTAATGGGGCAAGGCCAAGGAGGAGGGAGTTGCTACTGAGTGTTTTTAGCTGAGAAATCCGGATTAGTGGTGTCGCTGCACAGACGATCAGAGAAGGGACATCTCGACATTGGCAGAAGGATTTCCAGCAATGTTCCACCAAGTCTTCGGGATGGGGAGACGCGGGTGCGGGGAGACGCACAAGGGGGACATGTGGGAGTACCCTCAAATTTTAGGGAAATTTAGGGGAGACGGGGGGACGTCGGGGTATATAATTTTTTTTCCTTTTTAATATATATATTTCAAATTCATATTCAATAATGAAAGCATAAATAGAATGATACATACATAATTGAATTAAATAATGAAATACATTGATCCATACTCATCATCCTTACTAATACATACATGATTCATCCATAAACCATGAGATTCAATAATGAAATACTCTGATCCATATTCAGTATTCATTATTCACCACTCGAATCTACATTGATTTAAAAATTAAATTCATCATTCATCATTCTAGATTCTAAATTGATTTAAAATTAAAATTCATCATTTATCATTCTAGAATCTAATTAGTACTAAGCAAAATAGACTATAATAGATACTGAAATCTAAAGACTGGAATAGTAAATTGATATAACTAAAACTCAAAAACAATGGAGTGATGAGTCTAAAAGTCACTCTAAAGTACACAGAGGGCTTGGTGCTCTTGATTAAATACTAATTCCATACCATTGTATATGACAAAATGCAATGGAAACATTGCTCTCCATCGAATCCTGAATTCCTGAAAAAATGATTTAAAGACTGGAATAGTAAATTGATATAATTAAAACTGAAAAACAATGGAGTGATGAGTCTAAACGTCACTCTAAAGTACACAGAGGGCTTGGTGCTCTTGATTAAATACCAATTCCATACCCTTGTACATGACAAAATGCAATGGAAACATTGCACTCCATCGAATCCTGAATTCCTGAAAAACTGTTAAGTCTGCTAGATTTTGAGTGAGATCTAAAATTCTACTTTCTCTATATGAAATCCAATGAGGTCAGAACCACTCTCAAACATCCTGCGTCATTTCATGGTAATGTTAAAAATTAAAGTAAAAGGATGAAAATGAAAGATAAAGGAGAATGTCACTTTTACTTTAAGAATTTAACATTACCATGAATAACATAGCATTAATAGGGTAATATGGTCAAATACTACGTTTTCCCTATCATAAGTCATTGTTTACAATAAAATTTAAGGGGGGACGCATAGCCCATTTTGAGGGGGGACGCCCAAGCGTTCCCCACACTGGGGAAACGTCCCCCCCTGCGTCTCCCCAAAAGGGGGATGCGGGGAAACGTTTCTCCAGACGTCCCCCTGTCTCGGTGTTGTCGCGCGGATTGACACGACAACGCTCAGACCGGGGGCTGTCACTCTGATCCCCGATCCCTCCGTTTAAGCCTGTCTCCCGCGGCTAAGGGGGGTAGTCCCTGTGAGATGATGAGACCAACTGTCGACCAGTTGGTTGGGAGACACGAGATACGATATAAAAAGCACTTGATGGATTTGATTAATTGAGCAGACCAGTGCCTTAAAAAACGATTACTTGTTAAATGATATAGAAACATGAACCATGAACAGCAATCATCTATCATCAGCTAAATCACAATGCTCTTAGAATAACCAAAACGATATCCAGCAACTGAAAATTTTGACAAAATGAAAGCCTTAAACCACCACGAGAATCATTAATTATTAACCAGATATCATATTCGCATCTCGACTTGAAAATTTTAGATCTCAGCATGAAAGATGATAAATCCCGAAAATGACTGGATCTGACGAAGAAAAATTTCCACAAAAATTTAAAATTTAATTTTTTTTTTTTTTTTTTTTTTTTATAAATAAAATCTAAAAAAAAGAAAACTAGAAATTATTCTAAAAAAAAACTAAACTACATTTAAAAAAAAAATAAAAAAAAAATAAAGCTAAGCCTAAAATCTAAATATTATATTTTTTATTTTTAAAATCCCAATAAAGTCCTAAACTAAAAAAAATAAAGATTTAAAACATAAACATTTTTATTTTTTGATTTTTTTTTTGAATCTACAATTAAAAGAAATGAAACTATTTTAAAAGAATTAAAATCTAAAAAAATCAATGAAATACGTGACTAAAAATAAAACGAAACTATACCAGATTTAAATCTAAAGGAAACTTAAAATAAAATCTACTTTAAACATAATACAAAACTAACAAAACTAAAACCAAAATTTTAAAATAAATAAAATCTAAATCAAAACACTCTAACCTGAAATGAACCCTTACGTATATATGTTTTTTATATTTTTCATATTACAAAAATCTAAAAAAGAGAACGATTCAAAATTAAAATCTAAAATCTATAAAACTTAAAATCTATTCTAAATATAAAGTAAGAGTATGAAAATTTAGTTCTAAATTAAAATTAAAATCAAAACTTAAAATAATTAAAATCTAGAAATTATACAGATTAAACTATCAGTCTAAAAATCTAGACTAAACTACGCTAAATGAAAACTAAAATTACAAAAATCTTTGAAAAACTAAACTATATTAAAAATAATTTAAGTCAAAAAACCTAAACGATAAACAATGAAAACGAATCAAATGAAAATAAAAAAAAAAATTTACCCTACGCCTATCCCCTATTTATTTAAAAAAAAAATCTGAAGGAAATAAAAACTAAACTATAGAACTATAACCTAAATCGAATTCCCAAAAGAAAACCCTTTCTAATCTGCAAAGTAAATAACGTCAAATTTAAATCTGCTGAAGTATTGAACGGGTTACCAAAACGAAGTCGTAGATGAAAAAAAGACTCACGCATTCATGACTTACGCTGCTTCTGAAGGGTACGGTGTTAAAAAAAAATTGAAACACTTACTTACCAGATCTGCAGGACTACCAGATGACGGCGTTTTGAAGGAAGAGGCGTGGATCGATTTTGCAAACATTACCAGTCGGCGGCCAGATTCGATTCTTGCGTAATAAAACGAGTTATCAGCTGCCGGCGTGACGATTTCTGCATCATACATCTGATATTACTTGCCCAGTGACTGGTTTTCAAATCGGTTTAGGGGTTTTGAGAAGCCTGCGGGTGAATAACGATCAGCAACTGGTTTTCGTGCCAAACAATCTGAGCAATTCTCATGCCGCTGGATTGACGTTTTCATGCGTAATGAGTGTAATCGATATACTATGAAATCTGCTTGAGAAATCGTAGCCCTGGACAGAAGCTTAATTGCATATTGCATATACGATGAATAAAGAACCGAATTTAATCGAAACCCCTGTCACATACTCAGGACTTCAAAGCACGTTATGTGACCAAAAAAATCGATTTTTTCTGCTACGGATTATGCCCAAGCCGTCTAACAAAATGATTCACTGAATGAAATCAATATACCTTGAAATCTCATTTACCTGGTCTGTTGAATGATTTCGATACCTGCGGCGATGAACCAAAGTCTTTGACAGATTGGTGAGAAAATTTCTGGTGCTTGAAAAGATGTACCCAGGAGATCCACGACCAGGCCACGCAAATGCTTCAATCACTGAAGAATTTCTGAGGATGGCTCAAAAGCAAACTGGCCGGACAGCGTATGTCAATGATATTTTTCCTTTCTCTGATGCCTGCCAAAAATGATGAAATCACCCAAAAAGAATAATATGTACATAAAACCAAAATCAAAAAACCCTAAAAAAAATTTCGAAACCCTAAAACCGCTGATTAATGTACAGATTTGGCCCCTTAACAGCCAGATTTAGCAGTAGGCACTGAAATATTTTAAAGACATAAAGATTTTCAGGGTTTTCACTGTGAAGAACTTCAGAAAATCTCTCATGCAAATCAGATAAATAAACCGAATGATAGACCCAGGATCAAATCCAACTGGGCTCAGCAAAAAACGCTTGCGGGAGTTGGCTGGTTCAGCCGAGAACTTCCCCGAACGCCCACAAAATTCCTTCAGAAAATGTTTTCTGCACAGCTCAAAACAACTGTCAATGAAGAGGGCAAAAATGCTGCTAGATCTCAGGAAGTAATGGAGATACCTGCCATTACTTCAGAAACCCTAACAGCACCCAAACCCCAGCAAGTGAACAAGATACTTGTGCTCACAATACTCTACAAAAAGCTATTATTAACGGCTGAAAATAACATATGCAGAAAATGAAACAATTTCACAGCATTTTAAGAGAGTAACACCAGCAAGATATGGACCCCAAAGTCTTCCTTTATTAACCAGAAACAGATTTACAAGAGAGCTTCTTCAGTATCAGACTCACAGATCGAATGATCTGAAATGACCACCTAAGACCCTATATAAAGGAAATGATCCCAACGGCTAGTTCGAATGATCCATGTAGAAATGATCTCGACTGTTGATGAGGATCAAGACATCTCTTGATCTCATCCGTCGATTTATTCAATTAATTTTTTATTATTATTTTTAAATTTTTAAATTTTTTAAATTTTTTATTATTTTTTATTTTATTATTATTTTTTAAATTTTTAAATTTCTTAGTTTTTATTTATTTTATTATTTTATTTCATTTTTTTTTTTTTTTTTTAAATGGATCATCGAACTAAACCTTTGGAAACATCACCTAGGACCTAGGACTTAGGACTCACGAGGGGATTTAAAACATTTTTCGACCCTCAAGACACATTACATCATGACTTTTACAACTTACATCTCAAGGGGACAAGCCCACTTAACACAGACCCTCATAAACCACCCAGTTCTGCGACACAACTATAATCTAGCAGATTAACACACTAGGATTCTCCTAAAGTTCTAATGACAAAATCCATCCCGGCTTTGGGATCAGGTTTGAAGGAAAACTCTGCCGATCCATGGATCGGTGAGACGAAAAACCTTCCGGGACATAGATTATCATAGAAAGTTAGGTCCACCTAGGCAATTTTACATACATGACTCTGATCTGCTTAGATTATTTACAATTCATACATGCAGACTGGGTTTACAATTGAAATGATCAAGCTGCTGATGACTTTAGGCTGGCACGGACACGTCGTTCAGGTGCTACCCCTTTCTGCCAAGAAAAGAGGGTGTACTGCATGGGAAGTTGACCAGTAGTGGTCAACATCTGGCTCTATTTGGGGACACGTTGCTGCTCTGTAGGAATGTGAGAATCCAGAATCTGCATCCATGCAACACACAACAAAATATAAGTAGCGTCCGTCCAAAATCATCATATACATTAAGCACAGGAAAGATAAAAGCTCTTCATTTATTAACTAACTAAAGCAGAAACGAAAATGCGGAAAAAACAAGGAGTAGGGTTAGAAATACGATACAAAGGATGCCCTACGGCATCAGATGTGTTCAATATAGTGCATACTGAGCATTTGCCTGCTTTCAGGCAAATCTGTCGGCTGCTTGTCGGATGTGCCATGTCCAATTTTGCATATGGTAGGACTCCTTCTTATCCGAAAATCAAGCTGCTCACGGCTGTCTGATGTATCAAATCTTCGTCTTATCTTCTTTCTCTTGCGCTTTTTCTTTCTGGCTGGTTGAATTACTGATGACCTGGTACTTTCTGTTTCAAAACTATCAGATGAAGTATGCGTGATATGTCTTTCTTTAGCCCGCATCTGATTTTTATCATTCTTAAGTCTATCCGGATCACCTTCAATTAACCATCTTTCAATCGAATCAATAACCTCCTCATAATAAGATGGAGCTTGTTGCAGCACATAAGAAGGCTCATGATCTATTGACGTCACCTGGTTTCTTTCATCTTCCAATTGCTGAAACCTTTGAACCTGTATTCTAATGGCATCCATCTGTCTAGAGTGTTCAACCTTTATATCACCGATTTGTCTGGCATGATGTTCTTCCATGTCTTTTATCACTTTATTGTTCTTTTCCTTTATGTCCATCAAGTAACGCTGCATGAAATTTATTTCTTCTTTATGATTCGCTTGCATGTCAGCCAACTGATTATTATGATTGAACGTCATGATAGTCATTTCCTCATCCATAGTTAATAACTTGTTTTGCATAGAGTCAATTTCCCTACCATGATCAGCTTTCATGGTCGCCATATTTTCCTCTAAGACTGACATCTTGCTATGCATGTTTCCAATTTCTGTTTCATATTTAGTTTTCATGGCCTCAATTTCTTTAGCATGCTGATTTTGCGTGACTTCAATCTCCCTATTATGTTTTTCCAGGTGGGTGCATAAAGTTTTCACATCATTGACATAATTAGTTTGGTTGATTTCCATATTTCTCACCATCATGATTAGATCTCGTAAAATTTGCTTTTGCTCTTCCCTTTCATTGTCATTTGTCCCTGATTTTTCACTATCATGAACTTGATCTGCAATATTTCCGGTGGATGACACATTCTGACATGATGAATCGTCTTGGGATCTTTCAGCTGGACCGCTTATCAAATTACTTTCATTCTGTTGCACAATTTTAGAGGCAGAAGACAAGCTGTTTGGATAACCATATCTATTTTTAAAAGCATCGACAATGTCTTCTAAAGAAGTGAAAGATTCCTTTGGAAAATTGTTAAACCAATTCAAAGCATCATCTTCTAAAGAAAGGACAAATAGGCGCATTTTGATATCTTCATGATTAAACTGAGGGGATCTACAGTATATGATCATGATGCGAGTAAACAAGACTATATGCCTTCTAACAGCGATTGGATCACCACCCGAGAAAATAGGTAACTTAGGAATGGCATCTTCTGGAAAATCATGGAGACGTTCAGTAAAATGACATGGCTTAAATGAATAATCCATGATGAATGATAAGGGATTAGATGAATGATAGAACTAGATCTCTGCTCAAGAAAATCAAGAGATGAAAGAAGTGGAGTCGCCACTTGAACAATAAATCTGATTCTAAGATCCAAGAAGTAATTAACAAACAGATATGCCAGAGGCTTCTTGTCTGGGAAAAATGAGAAAATGGAGTCGCCACCCAAACAAGAAACAAACCCAAGAGATGTTGCTGATATGGGATGAAAAGATGCCAAAAATATTGAATTTGCCAGCTCAACTGAGAGATGAGAGATGAGAAGGTGAATGTTGATGAAACTCCAGGAATAGGAAAACTCTATCCCCGGCAACGGCGCCAAAAAATGTTGTCGCGCGGATTGACACGACAACGCTCAGACCGGGGGCTGTCACTCTGATCCCCGATCCCTCCGTTTAAGCCTGTCTCCCGCGGCTAAGGGGGGTAGTCCCTGTGAGATGATGAGACCAACTGTCGACCAGTTGGTTGGGAGACACGAGATACGATATAAAAAGTACTTGATGGATTTGATTAATTGAGCAGACCAGTGCCTTAAAAAACGATTACTTGTTAAATGATATAGAAACATGAACCATGAACAGCAATCATCTATCATCAGCTAAATCACAATGCTCTTAGAATAACCAAAACGATATCCAGCAACTGAAAATTTTGACAAAATGAAAGCCTTAAACCACCACGAGAATCATTAATTATTAACCAGATATCATATTCGCATCTCGACTTGAAAATTTTAGATCTCAGCATGAAAGATGATAAATCCCAAAAATGACTGGATCTGACGAAGAAAAATTTCCACAAAAATTTAAAATTTAATTTTTTTTTTTTTTTTTTTTTAAATAAAATCTAAAAAAAAGAAAACTAGAAATTATTCTAAAAAAAACTAAACTATATTAAAAAAAAAAATAAAAAAAAATAAAACTAAGCCTAAAATCTAAATATTATATTTTTTATTTTTAAAATCCCAATAAAGTCCTAAACTAAAAAAAATAAAGATTTAAAACATAAACATTTTTATTTTTTGATTTTTTTTTGAATCTACAATTAAAAGAAATGAAACTATTTTAAAAGAATTAAAATCTAAAAAAATCAATGAAATACGTGACTAAAAATAAAACGAAACTATACCAGATTTAAATCTAAAGGAAACTTAAAATAAAATCTACTTTAAACATAATACAAAACTAACAAAACTAAAACCAAAATTTTAAAATAAATAAAATCTAAATCAAAACACTCTAACCTGAAATGAACCCTTACGTATATATGTTTTTTATATTTTTCATATTACAAAAATCTAAAAAAGAGAACGATTCAAAATTAAAATCTAAAATCTATAAAACTTAAAATCTATTCTAAATATAAAGTAAAAGTATGAAAATTTAGTTCTAAATTAAAATTAAAATCAAAACTTAAAATAATTAAAATCTAGAAATTATACAGATTAAACTATCAGTCTAAAAATCTAGACTAAACTACGCTAAATGAAAACTAAAATTACAAAAATCTTTGAAAAACTAAACTATATTAAAAATAATTTAAGTCAAAAAACCTAAACAATAAACAATGAAAACGAATCAAATGAAAAAAAAAAAAAAAATTTACCCTACGCCTATCCCCTATTTATTTAAAAAAAAAATCTGAAGGAAATAAAAACTAAACTATAGAACTATAACCTAAATCGAATTCCCAAAAGAAAACCCTTTCTAATCTGCAAAGTAAATAACGTCAAATTTAAATCTGCTGAAGTATTGAACGGGTTACCAAAACGAAGTCGTAGATGAAAAAAAGACTCACGCATTCATGACTTACGCTGCTTCTGAAGGGTACGGTGTTAAAAAAAAATTGAAACGCTTACTTACCAGATCTGCAGGACTACCAGATGACGGCGTTTTGAAGGAAGAGGCGTGGATCGATTTTGCAAACATTACCAGTCGGCGGCCAGATTCGATTCTTGCGTAATAAAACGAGTTATCAGCTGCCGGCGTGACGATTTCTGCATCATACATCTGATATTACTTGCCCAGTGACTGGTTTTCAAATCGGTTTAGGGTTTTTGAGAAGCCTGCGGGTGAATAACGATCAGCAACTGGTTTTCGTGCCAAACAATCTGAGCAATTCTCATGCCGCTGGATTGACGTTTTCATGCGTAATGAGTGTAATCGATATACTATGAAATCTGCTTGAGAAATCGTAGCCCTGGACAGAAGCTTAATTGCATATTGCATATACAATGAATAAAGAACCGAATTTAATCGAAATTCCTGTCACATACTCAGGACTTCAAAGCACGTTATGTCACCAAAAAAATCGATTTTTTCTGCTACGGATTATGCCCAAGCCGTTTAACAAAATGATTCACTGAATGAAATCAATATACCTTGAAATCTCATTTACCTGGTCTGTTGAATGATTTCGATACCTGCGGCGATGAACCAAAGTCTTTGACAGATTGGTGAGAAAATTTCTGGTGCTTGAAAAGATGTACCCAGGAGATCCACGACCAGGCCACGCAAATGCTTCAATCACTGAAGAATTTCTGAGGATGGCTCAAAAGCAAACTGGCCGGACAGCGTATGTCAATGATATTTTTCCTTTCTCTGATGCCTGCCAAAAATGATGAAATCACCCAAAAAGAATAATATGTACATAAAACCAAAATCAAAAAACCCTAAAAAAAATTTCGAAACCCTAAAACTGCTGATTAATGTACAGATTTGGCCCCTTAACAGCCAGATTTAGCAGTAAGCACTGAAATATTTTAAAGACATAAAGATTTTCAGGGTTTTCACTGTGAAGAACTTCAGAAAATCTCTCATGCAAATCAGATAAATAAACCGAATGATAGACCCAGGATCAAATCCAACTGGGCTCAGCAAAAAACGCTTGCGGGAGTTGGCTGGTTCAGCCGAGAACTTCCCCGAACGCCCACAAAATTCCTTCAGAAAATGTTTTCTGCACAGCTCAAAACAACTGTCAATGAAGAGGGCAAAAATGCTGCTAGATCTCAGGAAGTAATGGAGATACCTGCCATTACTTCAAAAACCCTAACAGCACCCAAACCCCAGCAAGTGAACAAGATACCTGTGCTCACAATACTCTACAAAAAGCTATTATTAACGGCTGAAAATAACATATGCAGAAAATGAAACAATTTCACAGCATTTTAAGAGAGTAACACCAGCAAGATATGGACCCCAAAGTCTTCCTTTATTAACCAGAAACAGATTTACAAGAGAGCTTCTTCAGTATCAGACTCACAGATCGAATGATCTGAAATGACCACCTAAGACCCTATATAAAGGAAATGATCCCAACGGCTAGTTCGAATGATCCATGTAGAAATGATCTCGACCGTTGATGAGGATCAAGACATCTCTTGATCTCATCCGTCGATTTATTCAATTAATTTTTTATTATTATTTTTAAATTTTTAAAATTTTTTATTATTTTTTATTTTATTATTATTTTTTAAATTTCTTAGTTTTTATTTATTTTATTATTTTATTTCATTTTTTTTTTTTTTTTTAAATGGATCATCGAACTAAACCTTTGGAAACATCACCTAGGACCTAGGACTTAGGACTCACGAGGGGATTTAAAACATTTTTCGACCCTCAAGACACATTACATCATGACTTTTACAACTTACATCTCAAGGGGACAAGCCCACTTAACACAGACCCTCATAAACCACCCAGTTCTGCGACACAACTATAATCTAGCAGATTAAAACACTAGGATTCTCCTAAAGTTCTAATGACAAAATCCATCCCGGCTTTGGGGTCAGGTTTGAAGGAAAACTCTGCCGATCCATGGATCGGTGAGACGAAAAACCTTTCGGGACATAGATTATCATAGAAAGTTAGGTCCACCTAGGCAATTTTACATACATGACTCTGATCTGCTTAGATTATTTACAATTCATACATGCAGACTGGGTTTACAATTGAAATGATCAAGCTGCTGATGACTTTAGGCTGGCACGGACACGTCGTTCAGGTGCTACCCCTTTCTGCCAAGAAAAGAGGGTGTACTGCATGGGAAGTTGACCAGTAGTGGTCAACACCCGGGTAAGAGGGGTGCGCGCACCCGACCCTGGGGGACGCGTCCCCGTGGAACACTGATTTCCAGGAGGGAAATCGAGGCTCAGAGGGATTCACATCGAGAACTTCTAGAAGGGAAGTAGAGGAGCAACGAGATGGCAGTGAACGGGGTAAGAGACGAGGACAGACTGGACAAAGCCTCAAACTTCATAGCTTGGAAGGCCAGAGTCTTATCCGTTCTAGATAGAAATTGTGTCAAGCACTTCGCCTTGAGGACAATAGCTATCCCAGTTGACCCAACTGATAACGAAAAGTACGAGGAGGCAATGGCGAGGGCCAAGAGCATCATCCTTGACAGGGTCAAGGACCATGTAGTACCACATATTGCTGAAAATGAAACAACACATGAGATGTGGGAGGCCCTAAAGAAATTGTACCAGCATACTTTTGTGCGGAGAAGGATGTTACTAGAAAATCAATTGCCGTCATACTAGATGAAGAAGGGAGAACAGATCAACCTCTTCCTCGGTCGCTTGAAGGAGATCCGAGACCAGTTGACTTCCATAGGGGCCATGCCAGATCCAGAATTGATGGTGAGAACAGTCCTAAACGCAGTCTCTGAAGACTGGGAGGTGTTTGTCCAGAGTATACTGGGCAGGGCGGCCTTTCCAGATTGGGAGGAAATGTGGGCGGCTCTTTGCCAAGAAAGATCGGAAGGCCAAGCAAGACGGGAAGCAGTGGCAAGGGGATCAGAATCAAGGAGGAAGAGGAGGATGCTGCCCTAGCATCTGAGGGAAAGCAAGAAAAACGGAAGAAGGACCTCTCCAAGGTCAAATGCTTCAACTGTGGAAAGCTGGATCACTATGTGACCCAGTGTCCAAGGAATAAGAGTAAGGGAGAGGCCTTTGAGACCAAGGTAGCGCCAGCAAGGGCAGAGAAGGAAGTGGAGACAGACGATGACTGTGCCATGAGTGCACACGCACCACTTGAGTAGAAGTGGGGAGACATCGAGTTGTAGTCAGACCGACTACAGGCAATGAGGGGTAGGAGCCTCGAGGTACCCAACCTCTTGGATTAGACCTTGCTACAGGAGCCCCGAATAGGAGTAGCAATACTGGCGGTGTTAGTAGAGACGGATGTGGATGGAGCGATAGAGGGAGCTACAGTGTAGGATTCCCAAGACAGCGTGACGCTAGCAGGTTGCAACAGTGCGAGAGGCACAGGACTGTTGCACTAGTGCAGGATGGCACAGAGAGGTGTGCAACGGTGCGAGATGCATGGAGTTATTGCAGCAGTGCAGAGGTCAGAGAGGGAGCACTTGTTAGTGACAGAGGGAGCTTCAGCATCAGGAGTGTTTCTAGCTTGACAGAGATGTTAGAGTTGGGAGATCAGTTACTTACTTAGTAACTGAGCTGTAGTGCAACAATTAGTAGTGGTAGTGCTATGGGCAGCACGATGCAACATGATGAGAGGGGTTGTAGTGCAGATGCAGTAGTGGCAATGGCAGGGCCATGGATAGCAGCGCAAATGCAGAGGGAGTTGCAGTACGGATGCAGCAATGGCAGTGGTAGGGCCATTGGTAGCAGTATAGGATGCAACAATGCAAAGGATGTTGGGCAGAAGGCCTAGCATCAGCACAGGGACCGATCCCGGATGATCAAGGTGATACTCAGTGAGTACTCAGGAGTATTACTAGAGCACAGTGGTCACTAAGAGGGAGTGTTGATTTGGGATAGCATCGGATGTGTTGTAGCCACGGAAATTGGTGGAGAGGCTAAGGCACATGAGATCTCCAATACCCAGAAAGGGTTTGGGTAGATTCTAAACAGTTTGGGAGATATTAAAATAGATAGTATTTTTAATGGAGTCCCTAAGTCTAAACTTAAGGAAAATAAAATATTAATGTGAATTAATATAAAACTGTGTTAGAATGGTCCAAAGGTCATGGATCAAGCCAGAACTAATCTTAGTCGTTGATTAGGGACTTAATCTCGCTCGTTGCTTTGTCAACGAGAAAAGTATAAGAAGAGGCTTAAGGGTCACTTGGAGAACACACCAAAGTGATCAGTCATTCTATTCTCTAGAGCAGGGTTTGCTAAGAGAGATAGAATAAGTGATCAGAGTTGCAGCTGAGGGGCAGTGAATACAAAAGCAAAGAGGCAGAGATAGCATCGGGAGGATCAGCGCAGTAGCTGGAGAGAGGGATGCAGAAGCAGCCAAGGGTTCACGCAAAGCTAGCCAAGGCTCACGCAGAGGCAACCAGGAGTTGCACAGTGCTTCAGAAGGCTAGTGTGGGTGATGCAGAGGGCCAAAAGGCTGAAGCAGTGCCTCCAGAGGCTGACTCAAGCCAAGCCGGAGTGACGTTGGGCTAACGCTGGGCAGAGAGAGGCTGACGCAGTCCCTAGAGGCTGATGTTGGGGTTTCGTGGGGCAAATTGGAGTTGTGGAGCTATCAGAGTGTTTATCCGGGGTTTTAGCCGGAATATCTGCTTCCGAGTATAGAGGTACTACTGCCGAGATTTTTCTCTGTTGGGTGAGCCAGATTTGGCACCCAGATTGTATTCTGAAACTGCTTAATAAATCAAACCCTCAAATAGCTACACCAGTTTTCCCGCATTGGGTTTTTTCGGGGACATTAGTCCAAAAACAACGGTGTCACTTGTGTGCTTGTTTCTCTTTCATTCAATTGATGATCTGTTTATGTTTAGCATGTACTTGTGTTTATTTACAGTGTTTACATGGTAAATAACTTGTTAATTAATTAGAACAAGTAGGAAGAAATAAACTAGTAAGTACATGGAGGGTTTCTGACTGTTAGACTTAGAAACTTCAACACTTTTATGCTCTTTTAAATGCAATTCTATTAACATCACAGAAGTAAAAGATCTTGGATAATTCTGGTAGCTGAAGGATCCTGGATCACTAAGGCCGTCGTAGGTCAAAAGGAGACCTCAGGAAGGAGAAAGGGCAATGTTTTTGGGTTCTTTTGTGACTGTGAGGAGGCCGCAGTGATCTGAGAGCAAAGTCGCATTACAGAAGGGCTGGTTGACATCCATTGTGAGGGTATTGCGAGTCTAAAAGGGCAGCCGCAGTGCTTGTCATAATTCTGGGCTTGATCCTAAGTGTTTTGGGTGTGAACAAACCTTCAAAGGAAGGGCTGCAGAGCTGTTCAAGTGTCTAAAGGTGAGTCGAGTCCCTAAACTCAGGAAGAGAAGGGATCAAGGGCTAGTTTATGGGCTGGGAAATAGCCCAAACTTCAACGATGACAACAAACCCTAATTGGAGGTGTTGTCGCACAGATTGTCACGACAACGCTCAGACCGGGGGCTGTCACCTTGATCCCCGATCTCTTCGTTTAAGCCTGTCTCCCGCGACTAAGGGGGGTAGACCCTGTTGTCGCACAGATTGACACGACAACGCTCAGACCGAGGGCTGTCACCTTGATCCCCGATCTCTCCGTTTAAGCCTGTCTCCCGCGACTAAGGGGGGTAGACCCTACAAGGTGATGAAGACCCACTGTGAACCAGTTGGGTCGGGAGACACGAAGCACTAAAATGATTTTATTAATTAAGAGACCAGTGCCTTGTGGAATTAATGTTTAATCGATTAAGTATCAGATACTGCAGCAATATAAACCATGAAGAGCAATCATTTATCATGAAAAGCTTAACTTTTGCCAGATACAAGATAACCATAAAGGCTCAATAGCTCAGCAACTTAAAAGAGTAAATGCTTTAAACAACCACCAGAGATCACATATATGCAGTCAATCTTTAAATGAACATTTAAACACGATAAAAATTAACTCCCACGCCAAATATTAGCCTCAGCACAAAAGATGAAACCTAAAAATTTCCCGGGTTAAAACTGAAATTGCAAAATTCAAATTAAAGACGGAGGGAAACCTCAAAATTTTTTTATGAAATTTTAATTTTAATTAATTAATTAATTAATTAATTATTTATTTATTTTTTTTTAATTTTTAATTTTTTTAATTTTTTAATTTTTTAATTTTTTTTTTATTTTTTTTTTTTTTTTTTTTTTATGATTTAAATTTTTTTAAACTAACTAAATTAAAAGATAAAGATTAAATTAAAATGAAACTAAAAATCAGAATAAAATTTAATCTAATCTAAAACCTAATTCAGAACCAAAAATATAAAACAACAACTAAAACCTAACAATTTTTTTTTTTTTTTTAAAAGATCAAAATCTAAAATAAAAATAAAAATAAAACTAAACTAAAATCAAACATACGTAAAACTAACGAGATCTAAATATACGCTAACTTAAAAAAGAAAAAGAAAAAGAAGCAATCTACTTATCCTAACTTATAACCCATGAAACAAGAAAATCAAAGACTTCTTGCGATGTAGGTAAAATCGACGAGGTTCCAGGCTTGCTCAGTAACGAATGAGGAACTGAAGGTCGACGGGTTTGCCGGCTTGCTGCGTGTGCAGGCTCGATGAGCTTACTGCGGGATAAGGCACTTTGACAGCGAAGGGAGTAGGTTGAACGCCAACGAGGAAGGTTATGGATGTGTAAACAAGAAATTTCGATGTGAGCATGGGTGACTGCAGCGTATTTGACAGGACTGCGAGTCGGTTTTGAAGACGTGCAGATGAGATCACAGTGATGCGTTGCCAGCAGAGATCGAAAATTCAACAACCATTTAATAGCTTACCTGAGGATTTCTGAATGGAACGACTTCGATTTAGATTGGATTTGCTGCCTGGCATTCATTGGAGAGGAACGATTCACATTGAAAGGCTCTCAACCTATTTTTTCTCTCACCTGTTGATCTCTTGCAGTCGATCCCACGCACATATCAAAGAAACAGAAGTGAAACTTGAAACCGCACGTCAGCTGAGTGAAGGGATGGGCTCGGATCTGTCTGCGGATAACCTTGACGGCGGATAAGAAAGAACCTTAAACGCTTGCAAACAGGGCAGACACACGCAGTTTATTATTTTTATATTTTTTATTACAAGTGGCTGCTGTCTGGAGATACGATGAGACCCAAAAAATGTATGCTGAGGACTGTATGCCAGAACGCACCCACGGAAACGGCCAGTAGAAGTGCGCAGATTTTACAGTGCGTGGGTAAGGCAATAATGACTGATGAGTAGGAGAAAAGGGTGCGTGGAGGTGAATTGAAAATGGGAAAGCGGATGACAGCTCCAGGATTGAAACTGAGGATGGGCAACAATCGACAATATTGCAGAAATTAGCTAGTCCCAGTAACAGTGGGTGCACAAGTGGTTGAAAAAGCTAAGGAAGATGGCAACAGTAGAGAGTAATAATGATTGAAATCTGGTAACCTGAAAACTTTCTATCTTTCTCGCTCAGAAACCACTGAAGAAAAACCCTGTACCTGCAATTGCAAGGAAACAAAACCCTAATGAAAACTGTATAAAGCAAAATTTGAAACCCCAGATCAGCTGAGTATTTTACAGATTTTGGCCCCTAAAATGCCAGATTTAGCAATAACAGCAGAAATATTATCGAAAATTTCAGATTTTACTGTGAAGAACTTCAGAAAATCTCTCATGCAAATTAGAAAAAAATAAACTGAATGATAGGCCCAGGATCAAAACCAGCTGGGCTCAGCAAGAAAAATGCTTGCAGGAGTTGGCTGGTTCAGCCAAGAACTTCCCCAAACACCCGCTAATCTTCTTCAATAAGGGTTTCCTGCACAGCTCACTTCAACCATCAGTAAAGAGAGAGAAAATAATATTAGATCTCAAAAAGCAATGGAGATACCTGCCATTACTCCAGAAACCCTAATACCATTCAAACCCTAGCAAGTGAACAAGATACCTGTGCTCACAATACTCTATAATAAGCTATTATTAATGGCTGAAAAATAAAATATGTAGAAAACAAAACAGCTCACAGCACTTCCAGAGAGTAACACCAGCAAGATTTGAACCCCAAAGTCTTCTTTTATTAACCAGAAACAAATTGCAAGAGAGCTTCTTCAGTACATGACTCACAGATCCAATCTGAAATGACCCCTAGCACCCTACTTAAAGGAAATGATCCCAACGGCTAGTTCGAGTGATCCATGTCAAAATGATCTCGACCGTCGATGAGGATCAAGACATCTCTTAATCTCATCCGTCGAATTTGTTAATTCATTTAAAAAATGAAACTTTGCATGCATTCACTCAAAATATTATTATTTTATTATTTTTAGGGTTTTTGCTTTATTTTATTATTTTTTATTTTTTGAGTTATTTATCTTTTTTTTTAATTTTTTAATTTTTAATTCATTTCTAAATGGATCCTCGAACTTAGCCTTTGGAAAAATCACCTAGGACCTAGGACTTAAGACTTATGAGGGGATTAAATAACCCTCAAGACACTTTACATCATGACTTTTACAATTTTACATCTTAAGGGGGAAAACCCATTTAACATAGACCCTCATAAACCACCTAGTTCTGCGACACAACTATAATCTAGCAGATTAACACACTAGGATTCTCCTAAAATTCTAATGACAAAATCCATCCCAGCTTTGGGGTTAGGCTGAAGGAAAACTCTGCAGATCATGGATCGGTGAGACGAAAAACCTTCCGGGACGTAGATTATCACTTAGAAAATTAGGTCCACCTAGGCAATTTACAGACATGACTCATATCTGCTAAGATTATTTACAATTTATACATGCAGACTGGGTTTACAACATAAATTGATCAAGCTGTCGATGACTGCAGAATGGCACGGACATGTCGATCGAGCGCTACCCCTTTTTTTGCGAAGAAAAGGGGGTGTACTGCTATGGGTAGTTGACCGGTAGTGGTCAACATCTGGCTCTACTTGGGGACACGTTGCTGCACTGTAGGAATGTGAGAATCCAGAATCTGCACCCATGCAACACACAACAAAATATAAGTAGCGTCCATCCAAAAATCATCATATACATTAAGCACAGGAAAGATAAAAGCTCTTCATTTATTAACTATCTAGTAACATGAAAAGTAAATCTAATCCTAAAACAGAAATGAAAATGCTGAAAAAACAAGGAGTAGGGTTAGAAATACAGCGGATGCCCCTGGCATCAGATGTGTTCAATATAGTGTATACTGAGCATTTGCCTGCTTTCAGGCAAATCTGTCGGCTGCTTGTCGGATGTGCCATGTCCAATTCTGCATATGGTAGGACTTTTTGCTATCCGAAAATCAAGCTGCTCGCGGCCGTCTGATGCATCAAATCTTCTTCTCATTCTCTTTCTCTTGCGCTTTTTCTTTGTGGCAGGTTGTATCACTGATGACATGGAACTTTCTGTTTCAAAGCTATCAGATGAAGTATGTAAGATATGCGTGACATGTCTTTCTTTATCCTGCATCTGATCTTTATCATTTTTAAGTCTATCTGGATCACCTTCAATTAACCACCTTTCAATCAAACCAATGACCTCCTCATAATAAGATGGAACTTGTTGCAACAAATGAGAAGGCTCCTGATCTGTTGATGTCCCCTGGTTTCTCTCATCCTCTGACCATTGTTGAAACTTTTGAACCTGTATTTTAATGGCATCCATCTGACTAGAGTGTTCAACCTTTATAGCACTGATTTCCTGGCATGGTCTTCTTCCATATCTTTTATTACTTTATCGTTCTTTTCCTTTATGTTCATCAAGCAATACCGCATAGAGTTTATTTCTTCTTTATGATTTGCTTGCATGGTAGCCAACTGATTATTATGATCGAACGTCATGATAGTCATTTCTTCATCCATAGTTAATAACTTGGTCTGCATAGAATTAATTTCCCTATCATGATCAGCTTTCATGGTCGTCATATTTTCCTCTAAGCCTGACATTTTGCTTTGCATGAAACTAATTTCTGTGTCATGATTAGTCTTTATGGCCTCAATTTCTTTAGCATGCTGATTTTGCATAATCTCAATCTCCCTATTACGTTTTTCCAGGTGGGTGCATAAAGTTCTCACATCATTGACGTAATTAGCTTGATTAATCTCCATATTTTTTACTAGCATCATTAGTTCTTGTATAATTTGCTTTTGATCTTCCTTTTCGTTGTCACTTATCCCTGCTTTTCCACTATCATGGACTTGATCTGCAATAGTACAGGTGGATGACACATTCTGATATGAAGAATTGTCTTGGAATCTTTCACCGACAGCTGGACCTTTTATCAGATTACTTTCATTATGTTGCACAATTTTAGGGGCACAAGGCGAGCTGTTTGGATCACCATATCTATCTTTAAAAGCATTGACAATGTCTTGTAAAGAAGTGAAAGAATCCTTAGGAAAATTGTTAAACCAATTCAAAGCATCACCCTCTAAAGAAAAGACAAAAAGACGCATTTTGATATCTTCATGATTAAACTGAGGGGGTCTACAATATATGATCATTATACGAGTAAACAAGCCTAGATGCCTTTTAACAGCCACTGAATCACCACCCGAGAACACAGGGAATTTAGAAATGGCCACCTCCGGAAAATCATGAAGATCGTCAGTAAAATGACATGGTTTAAACGAATAATCCATGATGAATAACGAGGGACCAAATGGATGATAGAACGAGATCTCTGCTCAAGAAAATCAATAGATGAAAGAAGTGGAGTCGCCACTTGAACAATGAATCTAATTCTAGGATCCAAAAAGCAACCAATAAGCAAATATGAGGGAGGCTTCTTGTCTGGGAAAAATGAGAAAATGGAGTCGCCATCCAAACAAGAAATGAACTGAAGAGAAGTTGCTGATATGACGAAAGATAAGATCTAAATGATGCCAAAAAATGTTGAATCTGCTAGCTCAAACGCGAGATGAGAAAGAATGATGAGAATGATGAAAAATGAGAAGATGAATATCGTTGAAACGCCAGGAACAGAAAAACTCTCGAATATCGTTGGAACGCCGGCTCAAACGAATGATAGAAAGATGCTCGATGAATGATAAAAAGTCGTTGAAAAAAACCGAGAATAAAGCATTCCCCGGCAACGGCGCCAAAAAATGTTGTTGCACAGATTGACACGACAACGCTCAGATTGGGGGCTGTCACCCTGATCCCCGATCTCTCCGTTTAAGCCTGTCTTCCGCGGCTAAGGGGGGTAGACCCTACGAGGTGATGAAGACCCACTGTGAACCAGTTGGGTTGGGAGACACGAAGCACTAAAATGATTTTATTAATTAAGAGACCAGTGCCTTGTGGAATTAATGTTTAATCGATTAAGTATCAGATACTGCAGCAATATAAACCATGAAGAGCAATCATTTATCATGAAAAGCTTAACTTTTGCCAGATACAAGATAACCATAAAGGCTCAATAGCTCAGCAACTTAAAAGAGTAAATGCTTTAAACAACCACCAGAGATCACATATATGCAGTAAATCTTTAAATGAACATTTAAACACGATAAAAATTAACTCCCACGCCAAAATATTAGCCTCAGCACAAAAGATGAAACCTAAAAATTTCCCGGGCTAAAACTGAAATTGCAAAATTCAAATTAAAAACTGAGGGAAACCTCAAAATTTTTTTATGAAATTTTAAAATTTTTTATTTTTTTATTTTTTTTTATTATTTTATTATTTTTTTTTTATGATTTAAAATTTTTTAAACTAACTAAATTAAAAGATAAAGATTAAATTAAAATGAAACTAAAAATCAGAATAAAATTTAATCTAATCTAAAACCTAATTCAGAACCAAAAATATAAAACAACAACTAAAACCTAACAATTTTATTTTTATTTTTATTTTTATTTTTTATTTATTTTTATTTATTTATTTATTATTATTATTATTATTTTTTTTATAAAGATCAAAATCTAAAATAAAAATAAAACTAAACTAAAATCAAACATACGTAAAACTAACGAGATCTAAATATACGCTAACTTAAAAAAAAAAGAAGAAGAAGCAATCTACTTATCCTAACTTATAACCCATGAAACAAGAAAATCAAAGACTTCTTGCGATGCAAGTAAAATCGACGAGGTTCCAGGCTTGCTCAGTAACGAATGAGGAACTGAAGGTCGACGGGTTTGCCGGCTTGCTGCGTGTGCAGGCTCGATGAGCTTACTGCGGGATTAGGCACTTTGACAGCGAAGGGAGTAGGTTGAACGCCAGCGAGGAAGGTTATGGATGCGTAAACAAGAAATTTCAATGTGAGCATGGGTGACTGCGGCGTATTTGATAGGACTGCGAGTCGGTTTTGAAGACGTGCAGATGAGATCACAGTGATGCGTTGCCAGCAGAGATCGAAAATTCAACAACCGTTTAATAGCTTACCTGAGGATTTCTGAATGGAACGACTTCGATTTAGATTGGATTTGCTGCCTGGAATTCACTGGAGAGGAACGATTCACGTTGAAAGGCTCTCAACCTATTTTTTCTCTCACCTGTTGATCTCTTGCAGTCGATCCCACGCACATATCAAAGAAACAGAAGTGAAACTTGAAACCGCACGTCAGCTAAGTGAAGGGATGGGCTCGGATCTGTCTGCAGATAACCTTGACAACGGATAAGAAAGAACCTTAAACGCTTGCAAACAGGGCAGACACACGCAGTTTATTATTTTTATATTTTTTATTACAGGTGGCTGCTGTCTGGAGATACGATGAGACCCAAAAAATGTATTCTGAGGACTGTATGCCAGAACGCACCCACGGAAACGGCCAGTAGAAGTGCGCAGATTTTACAGTGCGTGGGTAAGGCAATAATGACTGATGAGTAGGAGAAAAGGGTGCGTGGAGGTGAATTGAAAATGGGAAAGCGGATGACAGCTCCAGAATTGAAACTGAGGATGGGCAGCAATCGACAATATTGCAGAAATTAGCTAGTCCCAGTAACAGTGGGTGCACAAGTGGTTGAAAAAGCTGAGGAAGATGGCAACAGTAGAGAGTAATAATGATTGAAATCTGGTAACCTGAAAACTTTCTATCTTTCTCGCTCAGAAACCACTGAAGAAAAACCCTGTACCTGCAATTGCAAGGAAACAAAACCCTAATGAAAACTGTATAAAGCAAAATTTGAAACCCTAGATCAGCTGAGTATTTTATAGATTTTGGCCCCTAAAATGCCAGATTTAGCAATAACAGCAGAAATATTATCGAAAATTTCAGATTTTACTGTGAAGAACTTCAGAAAATCTCTCATGCAAATTAGAAAAAAATAAACTGAATGATAGACCCAGGATCAAAACCAGCTGGGCTCAGCAAGAAAAATGCTTGCGGGAGTTGGCTGGTTCAGCCGAGAACTTTCCCAAACACCCGCTAATCTTCTTCAATAAGGGTTTCCTGCACAACGCACTTCAACCATTAGTAAAGAGAGAGAAAATAATATTAGATCTCAAAAAGCTATGGAGATACCTGCCGTTACTCCAGAAACCCTAATACCATTCAAACCCTAGCAAGTGAACAAGATACCTGTGCTCACAATACTCTATAATAAGCTATTATTAATGGCTGAAAAATAAAATATGTAGAAAACAAAACAGCTCACAACACTTCCAGAGAGTAACACCAGCAAGATTTGAACCCCAAAGTCTTCTTTTATTAACCAAAAACAAATTGCAAGAGAGCTTCTTCAGTACATGACTCACAGATCCAATCTGAAATGACCCCTAGTACCCTACTTAAAGGAAATGATCCCAACGGCTAGTTCGAGTGATCCATGTCAAAATGATCTCGACCGTCGATGAGGATCAAGACATCTCTTAATCTCATCCGTCGAATTTGTTAATTCAATTAAAAAATGAAACTTTGCATGCATTCACTCAAAATATTATTATTTTATTATTTTTAGGGTTTTTGCTTTATTTTATTATTTTTTATTTTTTGAGTTATTTTTTTTTTTTTTTTTTTTTAATTTTTAATTCATTTCTAAATGGATCCTCGAACTTAGCCTTTGGAAAAATCACCTAGGACCTAGGACTTAAGACTTATGAGGGGATTAAATAACCCTCAAGACACTTTACATCATGACTTTTACAATTTTACATCTTAAGGGGGAAAACCCATTTAACATAGACCCTCATAAACCACCTAGTTCTGCGACACAACTATAATCTAGCAGATTAACACACTAGGATTCTCCTAAAATTCTAATGACAAAATCCATCCCGGCTTTGGGGTTAGGCTGAAGGAAAACTCTGCCGATCATGGATCGGTGAGACGAAAAACCTTCCGAGACGTAGATTATCACTTAGAAAATTAGGTCCACTTAGGCAATTTACAGACATGACTCATATCTGCTAAGATTATTTACAATTTATACATGCAGACTGGGTTTACAACATAAATTGATCAAGCTGTCGATGACTGCAGAATGGCACGGACATGTCGATCGAGCGCTACCCGTTTTTTTGCGAAGAAAAGGGGGTGTACTGCTATGGGCAGTTGACCGGTAGTGGTCAACAGACCCTATAGAAAAATGGATGACCAACTGTGAGTTAGTTGGTTTGGGAGACACGAAAGGAAACCAGCACTAAATGGATTTTATTATATAAAAAGACCAGTGCCTTACGAAGCTATGCTTAAATGATTGCTTACCAAATGCTGCAGAAATGTAAATCATGTAGAGCAATCATCAAATTTCAAATAACTCGAGCGAAGGCTAGCTTTTATCAAATGCAAGAAAATGCTTAACTGCTTAATGATACTCCAGCAATTTAAAATTTAGAAAGATAAAGTGCTCTAAACAATCACGTAAGATGCTAGCCAGATATTACATTCATATAGTTAATCTTTGAATGAACATTTAAGCATGATAAACATTAATTCCCACGTCAAAATTTTAGCCTTAGCAGAAAAGATAAAACATAACAAATTCCTGAGCCAAGACTGAAACTGGCAAAATACTTTCAAAAAATATGATTTTATGTTTTTCAAAGAAAATTAAAGACTAAATCAAAAAATCTAAAACAAAACTAAACTAAAAGGAACATTTTTATTTTTTTATTTTTTATTTAAATCAAACAACTAACTAAATCTAAAATCCAAATTAAAAAAAAGAAAAAGAAACTTTTATATCTTTTTATATTTTATATATTTTTTTATGATTTTAAAATTTTTAATTTAAACAAAACTTAAATCTAAACGAAATAACTTAAACCCTAAAATAAGAATTTATAAATCTAAAACGATAAAATGATCAAAGATTAAAATTGCTTAACTCCAAAACTATACGGCAATTTAAAAAAAATCCTAATCTTAAAACTTAAATTTCGAATTTGGAATTAAAGCCTGATAATAAAATAAAAAGAAGCGATAATCGTATCAAGCTTGAGACCAAAACAAAAACCTGAAAAAATTATGTAACCTTGGCAGCTTACCCACGCACATCGTTCATTGTTTACCCCACGTATTTGGTCCGCCGCTTTTGTATGCGCAGATGAGAAACCAGCTAACCGAGCATCAAATCAATGCATGGACAGCAGCGTGAAGAGCTTACGCTGGAGGCGGAGAGGTTTATTGCAGCGAGGAACGCAGGCCCACGCATAGATCAGAATCGACTTTGTTTCATTGGCTTTTCTCTGCAGGCTAACGGCATGAGGATGATTGAAAGACTGTGTGCTGATTGAAGCTTGCTGAGGGATAATGCAGGTGAGAGCGTTGTCAGCGTAGGAGGGCAAATGGGAAAGACGCAAGGGGAGTGGGATTGCAGGCGAATGGAGCTGCAACGTAGGTAGAAAGGAAACGAGGGGAATAAGCTGCGTGCAGCGTGATAGAATGAATGGAGGACGCAGCGTGTGACGGCAGTGTTTGGGAGGCTTGATGAGAAAACGCAAATTAGATGCAGGCCAGGACAGGTGGAGAAAGAAACTGCGATGGGAGATATGATTTGATGTGGTGAGGATGGACGTGGGTAGCTGCAATGATGGCTTGGATTGCGGGAGAGATGGAAGAGTGCAGCTGCGTGAAGGCTAATAAAAGACTGCGGGTTTTCTTTGCAAATCCCACCAGGCAACCCACAATTCAAGAAGATACTTTCCAGGGACCTTGATGAAATTACTTGAGCCACTTATCTTCAGTTTTTTGCAGATGAAACCCTCGCAATAGATTTCCAGATCTGAAGGCAACAAAAAATTTAAAACCCTTGAACAGCGAAAACAGAGACCCTACAAAAACTAATTTTCCACAAGAATTTATCTCAGACCTGCAACCTGCAAATGGAAAACAAAAAAATCTGGAAAGTATATGCAAAGATTAAAAATGAAACCCTACAAACCGGTCCAAAATTACAAAATTATAGCTCTACAACAGCCAGATTTGTCAGTTATCATCAATAATATTTTTAGAACTTCAGATTTACTATGAAAATACTTTAGAAATCTCTCATGCAAATCAGAAAACAAACTTAAATAATAAACCCAGGATCGAAACTGGCTGGGCTCTGCAAGAAAATGCTTGCGGGAGTTGGCTGGTTCAGCCGAGAACTTCCCCAAACGCCCACTGGTTTTCTTCGATAAGGGTTTCCTGCACAGCTCACTTCAACCATCAATAAAGAGAGAAAAAGCAGTACTAGATCTCAAAAGCAATGGAGATACCTGCCATTACTTCAGAAAATCTAATACCATTCAAACCCTAGCAAGTGAACAAGATACCTATGCTCAACAATACTCTTCAAGAAGCTGTTACTAATGGCTGAAAATTAAAATATGCAGAAAATAAAATAGCTCACAGCACTTCTAGAGAGTAACACCAGCAAGATTTCAACCCCAAAGTCTTTCTTTATTAGCACCAGACAAGTTTACAAGAGAGCTTCTTCAGCACAAGACTCATAGATCGAATGATCTCAAATGACCCCTAGCACCCTATTTAAAGGAAAAATTCCCAACAGCTAGTTCGAGTGATCCACGTCAAAATGATCTCGACCGTCGATGAGGATCAAGATATCTCTTAATCTCATCCGTCGAATTTTTTAATACATTAAAAAATTGAAATTCTGCATTTATTTACTCAAAATATTATTTTATTAATTACTTTTTTATTTTTCATTTTTCATTTATTTTTTATTTTTATTATTTTATTTTATTTTTATTTTTATTTTTATTTTTTAATTTTTTTAATTTTAATTTTTTTTTTTTAAATGGATCCTCGAACTTAGCCTTTAGAAAAATCACCTAGGACCTAGGACTTAGGACTAATGAGGGGATTAAAACATTTTTTAACCCTCGAGACACTTTACATCATGACTTTTACAACTTTACATCCCAAGGGGGAAAACCCATTTGACATAGACCCTCATAAACCACCCAGTTCTGCGACACAACTATAATCTAACAGATTAACACACTAGGATTCTCCTAAGATTCTAATGACAAAATCCATTCCGGCTTTGGGGTTAGGCTGAAGGAAAACTCTGCCGATCATGGATCGGTGAGACGAAAAACCTTCCGGAACGTAGATTATCACTAGAAAGTTAGGTCCACCTAGGCAATTTACATACATGACTCATATCTGCTAAGATTATTTACAATTTACACATGCAGACTGGGTTTACAACATAATATGATGAAGTCGACGATGATTGTCGAATGGCACGGACATGTCGATCAAGCGCTATCCCTTTTTGCGAAGAAAAGGGGGTGTACTGCTATGGGTAGTTGACCGGTAGTGGTCAACAGGAGGCTAGCCGCAACTGAGAAAAGGTTGTTAGGACAATTTTGAAAGGGCTAACAGTTACCCTAACCAGATAACAACTGCAGTAGTGTATTAGTCCAGGAAAAGGAGAAATAGGTATGTGTTTGCATGGTGTATTTATGTTGAAAAGATGTTAGTTGAATGGTCCATGTGTGGACAGTTTTGTTGCATCCTGTGAGAGCCATTTGGAGGGCTTGACTTGGTGGTTAGAAACCCCTCCTAGGAGCAGATTTCATAATGGAGCGTTGGGTGCCATTGTACTAGTGGAGGGCAGTGTGTTGGTAGCCCAAAGTAGCCCTTGACAAGCATTCATAAAGGGAGTTTGACAGTTGAAGGTTGGGTGAAGTTGTTGAGCCTAATGTGTAGTACATTGATGGACTAGTGGAATGCTAGATTGGCAGATTGAAGAGCTCAAGTATTGGCCAGCCTAGAAAGGCAGATTGGATTAGTGTGTGTTCATTGTAGCAGAAACGACTTGTAGCAGTGATAGGTGGCAACCCTCTTGGAGACTCTGTGTTGTCTCTTGATAGACTGAGGGGCACTAGAGAGAATAACGGAAGCAAAGGACCAGCAAGACAAGATACGACATAGAGGTTGCAGTGAGATTGTCATTATATCTTGTATTCTTGTACTTGCTGATAATTGAGGACCATTATCCCTTGTATGGGAGCCCTAGATAGTTGTACTGAAATTTGTAAAAGTTGTCTATACTTGTGCATATGTGATTTATTGTGATTTATATTCCGTTGTGTAAAGTAGCTTTGTTGAGATTCTTGGTTTGGCAGCGTTAGAGATTTTAAGATTCTATCCTAGACACCAAGGTCATGGAAATTCAACATGGTATTTGAGCATGTCTGAGCTACTTTCGAAGACAGTGAATCAGAGTGTGCCCAACGAAGTACAACTGAAGAGGGAGTTGGTCGCATTGTAGGTGAAGGGCTCATTACAATGTCAAAGTTGCAAGTTGGTCTCCGATATGAGGATAGGTTGGAGGGGTTGTCCAACTATAGTCCATGGAAAGAAATGATCAAATTAGTCTTGCAAGTCAACAGGATCTGGGAGTTTGTCGAGAAAGCCATCAAGAAGCCAACTGACCCAAAGGAGTTGGAAGTGTACGAGGATTTGGATACGAGAGAAATGTTGATCATCCTTGATGGTGTGAAGGATCCCCTAATACCTCATTTGTCCAGGAAGAACACTGCACATGAGATGTGGATGGCTCTTTAGAATTTGTTCCAAAATAAGAATGAGATACGGGTCCTGGTATTGGAGGATAATTTGAAGTCCACCAAGATTATACAGGTTGGTGGAGTGACTTCGTATCTGACGAGATTGTCTCAGGTCAAAGATGAGCTTGTTGTCATCGGTGTGACTATTTCAGATTCTGATATGGTGAGGATTGCTTTGAAAGGGTTCACCGAGGAATGGAAGCCCTTCATCAAGGGGATTGTCGCCAGAGAGAAGTTGCTAGACTGGAATAGACTATGGGATGACTTCATTCAGGAAGAGCTTTGAGACAAGGATCTTCATCCAAGGAAGAAGGCATTCGATGATGACATGGCACTTGTAGCACGAATGAAGGGTAAGCAGAATAAGGACTTGAGTAAAGTCAAGTGTTTCAACTTGGCGGGATGGATCCAATATTTTAAAAACTGGAAACAGTGACCGGACCGGTCCACCTAATGAACCGGGTTTCGAACCAGAACGGGTCGAACCAGGACTGGTCAAGTCTAAACGAACCGATTTTTAAAAAATACATTAAATAATTAATTTTTAAATAAAAAACTATTTTTAAGATTTTAAACCATGAGTCCAAGCCAATAGAGACAAAATATGCAAAGATTGTTCATTTATATACCAAGTAAAGGTGAATACATCAAAATGGCACCAAGTGCAATACATATCATCGACAAAATACATAAGCAATGAGGCTCTAAATGGCCTCTAGATTACAAAAACAAAGCCTACAAACTATGGCCAATGGCCTACTACAAGTCTACATAATAAAATATATGATAATAGTGATCAACATTATCACTTGAAAGTTGAAACTTCTCATGAGTCATCATGATCAAACTCAGTTGGTTGAGTCTCGACTCCCAAACTTTGCAACTACTTGAGTCACAAACTTCTCTATTGGTTCAGTGACTTGAGTCTCAAACTTCTGAAGGTATTTTGCCCTAATATGCCCTATTGAGTCATTTGGTGCTTCACATGGCTTTACATGGCCTCCTATCCCAACCAAGTGTTGCTTGAACCTGTTAATACCCCCTCCAATAGATTTTTGGCAATATTTGCAGATCATTTTGCCATCAATCATATCACAATGAGCCCATGCAGTATCCTTGGCTTTTGGAGGCATGATGACTACTACTTAGCTTAAACTCTCTATTGTTCCACTACTCTAGCAAAAAACTCAACACTCCCCAAGCTCCCAATCAAACTCACAAATTCTATAAATGAGATGTGTGAGACAAATGAGAGGGAGAAGGGCATTTTAAAGGCTTGGAGAGGGTGTTTTTGGAGGGAACATAGTTGCAGGAAGCGCCCCCCCCCGGATCCTAGGCCGGAATCGCGTCCCGTACGAAAGCATTCCGGAACCTCCAGCCGAAGCGCGATTCCAGTTTTCATGAAGCGCGATTCCGAATTTTTAAAACGATTCCTGGTTTTTGGGTTGCGTTGCCCCCGATCCGCGCTTCGGAGGGCGCTTCGGGCCTCCGGAAGCGCCACGCTTCGGGCCCGGAAGCGCACGCTTCACGAGCGCTTCGGAGCGCTTCCGGAAATTTCCGCGCGGGCTCGGTTTTAAACTTAATTTTTTTTTTATTTTTTTTAAAAGTTAACTTAACTTGCAATGAGGGGGTGGGTTAGGGTGAGTTTAGGTGAGGAATGAAAAGCATAAAGCTCCCATTCATTCCATGGTTCCTAGGTTCCATGGTTCAACACCAACAGCAGGGGGTTCTTCTTCATCAGTTTCAGTGCCACGACTTACACAGGGACCATCTTCTTCATTGCCACCACGTGGAGGCCCGCCATCACGTTCTATTCGTGGTGGAAGGAGGAGAGATTAGTAGATATATTCACAATCTACTACTTTTTGTCATAGATTACTCATTAGACTTGTAGACTTGTGAATTTGAATTTTGAACCTTTTTGGCTTGGCGGTGACCAAGTGACATATTTTGTAAACATTATTATTTGAATTTTGGACATGACAAATGTTGACAGTTGCTCACTTGCTAGATAAATCATAATATGCTCTATGTTTTATGTTTTATAATATGCTTAAATGTTTTATGTTTTATAATATGCTTAAAAATTTGATGTATGTTTGTAATAGCTAGAATATAGATGATTGTTGTACATACTAGTAACTACAATGGAATCATGGATGCCATATCTATCTTGATTTATGCAAAAATATGCATGTTTTCATGTCTTCTACAATTAATTTGGTATTTGGGATGTTTGTTTTGAGTATAAATGCAAAAAAATATAAAAAAATATATATATATAGCAGACGCTTCCGCGGACGCTTCGCTTCCTAGATTTTTGGAAAATGACGCTTCCGCGCTCCTGCTTCCGCTTCGCTCCCGCTTCGTGCAACATTGGGAGGGAAAGAACCCTTACTTTCCCTCCAAAACACCCTAAACACTTGGAAAACAATGTTGCGTGGGTCCTCCGCGGTCGTGGCAGCTAACTAGCTGGTTTAGGACGGAACTGACCGGTTTGACCACAAACCAGCCGGTTCCGTCCTAAACCCGCTGGTTAAGACCGGTTTGGTCACTTTTTTGCTGAAATGGAGGGTCAAACCGGGCTCTTCTGCTGGTTTGACCCGGTGGGCTAGCTAACTGGCCGGTTTGACCAGTTACTGGTTCAGACCGGCCGGTTTTTAAAACACTGGATGGGTCATTTTTCGTCGAGATGTCCGATGAAGAAGAAGACAGGAGATGACGAGAAGAAGAAAGGGAAGCAAGTCGTCGGTGTTGCGACCTCTGCTGAGATAGATGCTCTCACCAGAAGGTTGGAGGACGACTTTGCTATGATCTCTCATTTCTCGCAGGATACTATCGATGAAGATGGTTGGTATGTGGGCAGTGATGTGTTGAAACATATGACAAGGTCACAGGAGGTTTTTGAGACTCTAGCTGAATGGGACTCAAAGTTGCACATGGTGTTGGGTGACAAGAGTTAGAAGGAGATCCAAGGATCGGGAGTTGTGCCATTCAGGATGGAGACAAGATGGGTGATGTGGGTCCAGGATGTATTGTTTGTACCAGGACTTGTATATAGCGTGATATTTGTCTCGATGATTGAGAAGAAGAGGTTTGAGGTCTTATTCCAGGATGGGAAGGCAAGACTCGGACTTAGAGGCTCTAGCTCTGCGGGTATTGTGGTTGGAGTTAGAGAGCATGGTCTATACAGGCTGACAGGCAAGCCTATAGATCATGGGAAGAAGAAGCAGGCAGACCAGGTGCAGGTTCCAAAGAAGCAGTTGCAGGTGTAGGCTTCAGTGGTACAGGTACAGGTTCTAGAGAAGGTGGTCCAAGTTCTAGAGGCTCAGAGAGAGTCAAGTTCTAGAGGGAGTTTGCAGATTCAGAGGGAGACTTTGCAGCCCAAGAAGAGTGCGTGGTCAGTGGGGAGCAAGGGTGCTCCTACAACTGCCAAGAAGGAATCATCGAGAGAGTAGAAGACATTCCAAGAGAAGAAGAAGCAGGATGCTTCCAATGACAACGACACTTCCTAGAGAGACGTAGTTCATACTACAGAGATTGTTGCAGTGGTGAGCGCCAGGAGTTGTGCGAGTATTGTGAGTAGTGATGATGATGAGTTCTTGGGTTCCCAACCCTCAAAGAATATTGGTCCTCTTGCTTACTCTTATTTTGGATGCCCTACACATCCTCAAAGAGTATCAGATGCCAGATGATTACCCAATCCTCCCATTCTTTCTTCCCAAGTGAAGACAAGAATGTTGTGTCTATCATGTGTCTACATTTCCATTCATGGCGTTCATCTAGACTTACGGTTGTTAGTACTGTTCTAGTGCATGACACATGAAATGGAAAAACACATTTGTCACTCCTTTGTAATCAAGGGTGATCTAATTCAAACTCCCTCTTGATAAGGGACCTGTCAAAGCTCCCTCTTAGCTAGGGACTCTTTTATACATCAATAGCTTCTTCTTCATGGGTTCTTCAGCTGCTTGATCAACTTCTCTCCTTGATGTCATGAAATTTAGTTGAGCTTCTTCCTTGTAGGGCAACAACCATTGATCACTTTCCTTCTTATTTCGTCATGTCATTCCTTTCTTCATGGAAAGTGGCCTTCTTGGCATACATCTGGAACTTTCTTCATATGGCTACTTCTTTTCTCTCCATGCTTCTTTCAGGAGTTTCCATCCATCGCATGAATGTTGGTTGTACTTGTACTTACAAGTCTTGTTCTAGTAGCCCTACATGAACTCATCCAAATATTATTCAAGAAATCAAAACATCATATTAAATTAGACCATACCTTACGAGATGGCTCTTCATCATGACATCTTGTAGGTATCGGCATCCTGCACACTTATTGACATATCTCCCAAAGATATCCATTGTCAAGGGTCTTCATCTTTTTCAGACTTTCATCAGAGTCTTTATATCTTTCTGGGAGATTTCCTAGTCAAATCTTCTTGGTCTTTTGGATGTTGATTGCCTTCATCATGGTTGCATATCTCACGATCTCTTCCTTCCTCACACATTCCATTTCTCGGAGCTTTTAATCAAAGTTTTTTAGTCAACTACCTCATACTTCATATGAGGACATATTATGTTGATTTCATCTAGTGTGACTTATGCCTTCCTACATTCTTTTAGAGGGGAAGATCATTTTTCTCTTGATCATGCTTCTTACCAGTGAAGACACTCTGGAGTAATCTTACCTAATGCCCTGTGAGGAGTCTTGTTCTGGATATACATTGTCATGTTGCATGCTTCTGCCCATAGAAACTTGGGCATATCCTGATCATACAACATTGCCCTGGCTGCTTCAACAATAGTTCGATTCTTCCTTTTTGCTACTCCATTCTGCTCCGAATTATAGGGGGTTGTCCACTCTCTTTTGATGCCTTCCCTTGCGCAAAAATCAGTGAAGTCCTTGTCAATGTATTCTCCACCATTGTTTGAGCGCAATATCTTTATCTTCTTTCCTGTCAGATTCTCAACTAGAGCCTTGAACTCTTTGAATCGACCAAAAACCTCATCCTTGGTTTTTAGAAAGTAGATCCAAATCTTTCTGGAACGGTCATCAATGAAGGTGATGAAATATTCGGCACCACTAAGAGATTTTGTGGACATGGGTTCGCAGATATCTGAGTGGATCAGTCCCAGAACACTCTTAGCCCTATTGTTGCTTCTGGAAAATGCTGCCTTCGCGTACTTGCCTAGTGCGCATCCTCTGCATACATCATCTCGTTCGGTACTTAATTTTGGAACTCTTGATATTGTTTTCCCGAGAATTCTTAGAGCTCCATGGTGTAAATGTCCCATCCTTTTGTGCCATAGTTCATTCAAATATTTTTCCCCACTGCTGCTTATTAGTGCCATTGGAGATTCTAGTTGTAATCTATACAGCCTGTTACTTATGATTCCAATCTGGACCTTCTTTTTTCAACTTGGGTGTTTGACATATACTTTCTCCTTTATGAAGAAAACATCATAGCCCTTGTTTTGAAGCTGAGATACAGAGAGTAAGTTCATCCCCAATTCTAGCACATGTAGCACATTGGTTGTTCGAAGCGGATCCCCTACTTCTATTTGAAAGACTACAATACCTCTTCCTACAGGGGTACACTTTGCCTTATTTCCCATGGTGATCTGGAAATTCATTCTTTCTTCCTGATAATTCTAAAAACATTCTTGAATTCCTGTCATATGCCAAGAAGCTTCGCTATCTATATACCAAACCTCAGAGGAGGCAAAACTTGCTAGGCAAGTGACTTCTTCTTCCAGTCTGGAAGCTAACATAGAATAATCATGATCCATATTCTTCATGCTCTCTTCTTTCTCTGGAGATCTGCGTGAGTCCCTCTAAGTTGATGCCCCGGCATCATGCTCCTGACTCATAGCAGATTCTTCAATCCTGTTGCCCGATCTCTGCTCTGATACCATGTGAAAATTTCTAATACGAAATTCTACTGCAGTAACTGATTTATTTCACCTACTTATCTCTCACAATAAGTTATTTACGAAACCCTTCAGTAAACATTAAAATAAATTCTACTGCAGTTATCACATAATTACATAGAGAAAATGACAGTGATATACAAACACAAGAATCAATCACATCAACACAGTTTTTTTTGGACAATTGTCCCCGTAAAAACCCAATGTGGGAAAACCGGTGCAACAGATAAGGGTTTATTATTTAAATCTTCAACAACAATCGCTTTACAAAGAATGATTCTGCAGAAAAACTGAGACACTTCTGAGAGAAACACCTGAGACAAAGTTTCTCCTCCTCTTGGAGAAGTTCTAACACCCTGGAGACCCTTCACCCACCTCTGCGTCACTTCTGCATCACTCTGTGTCAGCCTGTGTGAGGACTGTCTCCAATGGTGCTGTCTCCCTGCTCTTCCCTCTGCATTGTGTCTCGAATGCCCTGCGTCATCTCCTCAATCTTTGACTGTTGTTGATGCCCTCCTCTTTCTTCACCCTACAACTCTCCCTTTGAAATCGAACTCCTTCTCCTTGAGAATCGACTTCCCTCGGGTTACTGAGGATTGCCCGGTGTATCTCCAAATGACTCTCAAGTCTTCTTTATACTTTTCCTGTTGATGAATCAACGACCAAGATTAAGTCTCTAATCAATGGCTAAGATTAAAATAGACTTGATCCTCATCTCTTATAAGCTTCTCATCCATATCTTTATTAATACCCATTAATATTTTTATTTTCCTAAGTTTAGACTTAGAAAGCAGTGTTCCACGAGGACGCGTCCCCTAGGGTCGGGTGCACGCACCCCTCGCACCCGGGACGAGGAGTCTCTTGGGGGCGGGACCTCTAATAACAAGCCAAGCCATCGAACTATCTCACCTGCCGAGCCAAGCCATCGAACCATCCAATAGCCGGGCCTATTGCTTTCACCTTCTTTTGTTGATCGCTAGCGCTTTCCCCATATATAGAGGGAGAGCCTGTTTCCCCATGCACCCTTTTTGGGAAGTCTTGGGGAGATGCAAGGGGGTGCGTTTCGCCGTTTCCCCAGTGTGGGAGTCTAGACTCCCAAAAAAGGGTGTGTTTGGGCGTCCCCCTTTAAATTTGTCTATTAAGACCCAAATTAAAAATTAAAAAATCAAAAATAAAAAATCAAACAATTAAAAAAAAAATTAAAAAAATTAAAACTAAATAGAACAAAAAAAATTTAAATAACTAAAAGTCTAAACCTATGTTGAATAAAATCAAAATGAAAGTAAAACTTAAAAGTCATGAATCATTTTCATTTCAACGCAAACTGAGTCATTTTCATTTCAACGCTGCGCTAAAAGCCCAAACAATGAATACGCTGAGTTGAGTTGAGCCGCCGCCGAAACCGGTCTGTAGAGACTTGAGAGTGGACAACGTCACCTTGCAGTTGCTCCAACCCGTTGTTTGTTTGCCCACGACTTCCAGACGTCGCCCAGCCATCCTCGGACCTCCTTTGTCGTCGACTTCCAGCCGCTGCCCAGCCATCCACCATTGTTGGCGACCCTCTATGCCATGATGCTGTGTGGCTGTGGCCTGTCGGCCTGCTCACCTGTGCCACTGCCATCGACCCTTCTATGCTGTGGCGTTGTGCAGCTATGGCCCATCGAACCTACTCCCCTATGCCATCAACCTCCACCTCCAGGTAAACACTAAAGTTTAAAGTTTGAACTGTTGTAGTTTTTAAATTTTGTTTAAAAAAAAAAAATTGTTGTAACAGTGAACAGAACAGCGTGTTGTAATTTTTAAATTTAAAATATCTATCTATCTATCTATCTATATATATATATATAATTAGATTTTGTAATGTTTCAGTTTAAACTTTAATCATAATGTTTTAAATTTTAATAATTTTTAAATTTTAATTTTAATGAAAACTTCAAAACACAGTCACTGTAATTTAATTTTTTTATTTTTCAGTTTTTAAATTTTAATAATTTAAATTTAATTCTAGTAGATTTGCATTGTAAATTTTAATTTACATGATGAGAATTTATTTTTTTAACCCTTCCTGCAGGGCAGAAAAACAAAAAAAATTGCAAAATAAATTAAAACACAGCAAGCTGCAAGTGTAAAATGGTTGATTACAACAGCATGAGCAGCCACAGTGACACTGACAGTGATAGTGATTATGATCTTCAAACAGAAAGTCCTCTTGGATCTGAAATCCCATCAACAATGAATGAAACCCATGGCAGCAGTGCAGCTAGTGTTTCTCCCAATGCAACTGCAACCCCATCAAAGTCATTGGTAGAATATGCAAAAGGGACATTTAATCCAAGCAAACCTCTTTTGTTATATGTTACCAAAATGGTTGACTCTTCAACTCAACCAAAACCAGGAAAACAAAGAGGTGGGGCATGCCATTGGAAATGCAATGTTTGTGTTCATTCTTGGGTTGGGAGTTATAGTCGGATCAAAATGTATCTTTTGGGTGTAGGTTGCAAAGGGGTTCATATATGTTTAAAATTACCCTTATTGCAAAAAACAGAGCTCTTGAGGATGCAAATGGCAGCAAATGCAAAGGGCAACTTTTCAAGTAAAAATGTCATCGCCCAAGCTCATCAAAATATTGATAAAGCCACAAGCTCCAAAATAAAAATAAAACAAATGAAAGATATGCCTCCACCATCACCTGTTGGGACTAAGGGTTCTCGTTCTTGTGCAATGGGACCAACTCTTACAGGGATGTATGGTAAGTTGAACCGTAATGATACAGATGATGCCATTGGAAAATTTCTTTTTGCCAATGGCATTCAATTCCATGTTAGTTGTTCTCCTCACTACAAGGAGATGGTCAAGGCAATTGTTGCAGCAGGACCCTTATATGTGCCCCCAGGTGAACATAAGTTGAAGACAGTGATATAAGAAAGGAAAGTGGCCAATATTAATGAGCAAAAGGAAAATCTGAGGTAGACATGGGTGACGGAAGGTTGTTCTATCGTTATAGATGGGTGGACAGACATTGCCAAATGTCCACTTATTAACATCATAGTTACTTGCAGAGAGGGGCCTTTCTTTCTTAGAGCTATTGATTGTTCTGGAAAGCGCAAAGATGCAACTTTCTAATTTGAGCTTCTTCGTGATGCTATATAGGAAGTTGGATCTACAAATGTTGTACAGGTTGTGACAGATGCAACAGCAGTGTGTAAATCAGCAGGATTAATGATTCAAAGTAAATACAGGCATATTTTCTGGACCCCTTGTTGTGTGCATGCGCTCAATAATGCATTTAAAGACATTGGCAAAATTGAGTGGGTATCTAACTTGGTGACAGCTGCAAGAAATGTGCAGATGTTTATTTGCAATCACCATACCTCTTTAGCCATGTACAGGTCTCATGCAAAGAAGGAATTCCTCAAGCCTAATGATACCAAATATGCTAATTATTTTCTTTTATTAGAGAGGATGTTGGAGGTACAAGTCAGCATTGCAGGCCATGGTTGTGACTCCAGATTGGAACAAATGGGCAGAATCCAAGACAGAGGAAGGAAAGAAAATCAGGATTCAGATATTGGATAATGATTCGTGAACAGATTGTGGTTATTTGGTGTCACTTTTACATCCTGTAGTTGAAGTCATTCGCTACACTGACACATATTCTCCTATTCTTGGAGAAATATATGATACTTTTGATATTATGTTGGATCAAGTAAGGGTGACCATTCGTGAGAAAGATCTTTTCTTAGAGTTCTATACGACCCAAATTCGACCCATTATACAGTGTAGGTGGAATCGAATGAATACACCTTTGCACATGGTAGCATATGCACTCAACCCAAAATGGTATGTGGCAAGGACTGGTAGAATTCTTCCATTGAAGATCCAGAGGTCAAAAAGGGATTTCGAGCTACCATTACAAAGATGTATAGTTCAGAAGAAGGGAGAACAAATACGAGACAGTGGATGCAATTTGCAAGTCTCAGTGGTCCCTTCAGCAAGCATGATGCAAGGGTAGATCGCAATGATTTAGGCCAAATTGACCCCATTGGTTGGTGGAACATGCATGGGGATGATGCTCCAGAGATCCAACAACTTGCTATTCGCTTATTGTCTTAGATTGCTAGTTCCTCTGCAGCAACAAGGAATTGGTCTACATATGGCTTCATCAACTCTATCAAGAGGAATAAAATTTCCTCTAAGAGAGCAGAGAAGCTAGTTGTAGTGCACAGTTCTCTACGCCTTGCACATAGGAAGATACTAGAGAATCAGAAGGGACTGACAACACGATGGGATGTGGATCCAGAGGATAGTGCACAGATAGATGAAGAGGATGGACTAGATGAGCTGTGACATGGTTTGGTTGGAGTTTCATTGGTTACTCAAGAGAGTGACTCTGACTCAGATACTGACATTCCCATTGATGGTCCTGATGACTTCATGCAGCAGATGGATGTAGAGGACCAATCATTGAGATTGAGTCCTTGATGTTGATTTATCATTTTATTTTCAGTGCTCATTATCCATTTTTACTTTTCAGTGTTAACTTTTGAGTTGTGACACTAGATATTGATGACTTGACTCTTCACTCTTAACTATTTTTGAGTTTGAAACTTTGAGTTATATAAATTTAGTGTTCAAACTTTGAAAATATACTAGTATGTTTTGCTTTCAATTTAGATTCTAGAATGATGAATTTAATTTTTAAATCATTGTAGATTGTAGAATGATGAATGATATGGATTACTAGTATGTTTTGCTTTCAATTTAAATTCTAGAATGATGAATTTAATTTTTAAATCATTGTAGATTGTAGAATGATGAATGATATGGATCAATGTATTTGAATATTTCATTATTGATTTTTATTTTTTGTTATCGAATCTCATGGTATATATGAATAATTCAATAATGAGACTTGAGTATGTCATATGAATGATGAGGATGGATCAATGATTCAATTGTCTATTTAATATTTTTATGCTTTCATTATTGAACAATGAACAAAGAATATGAACTTGAATTTTAGATATATATATATATATATATATATATATATATATACACCTTGACGTCTCCCCGCACCCCCGAAATTTCCCTAAAATTTGAGAGTACTCCCACACGTCCCCCCTATGTGTCTCTCCGCACCGAAGTATTGGTGGAACATTGAGAAATCCATTAAAAATATTAATTATTTTAATAATTCCTCATCCAGGTGGAATTTCTCCAAATGATTTCTGGGTCTTAGAGATCTCATGTGTTCTAGCCCCTCCACAAAATTTCGTAGCTAAAGCACATCTAATACTACCCAAAATCAACAACAAATTGATGCTAGCAAGGTGTTGGAACATCCTTCCAGTTGGAGCTGGTAAAATCAAGGTGTTGGCGCATTCTTTCAATTGGAGCTGATAAAACTAGGGGTTGGAAGCTCCTTCCAGTCGTTGCTAGATAATCTTGTGAAGAAATTTCAACCCCCACTCCAGTTATCAGTTTTCTTTATCACTCCATGCATTTAGTTTTAAATCCAAGCATGATAAAAATTCTAAAATCTGGAAATGATAATATTTTTCTGAAAACACAAATTTAGAGATTTCACAACTACTGAAATTGCAGAAATAAAACACAACAAAATTATGACAGCCATGCACAGAAAATAACACAGTGATTTTTAATCAATGTGACCCTGGAAAAACCTCCCACAAATCTTGGGGAAAAACAGCTTGAGAGCTCTTCTCTATTTTCGAAAATGCTTTTACAGAGAAACTGAAATACACAGTGAAAATTCCAGCAACCACAAATTACAACTTATTTTGATTTCCGTGCTTGAACTCCACCTCAAAAATTGTGCCAATTAGCAAACAGCGAAAACAGAAATTTTTACAGCAATAAAACAGCATTAAATGTTGTACAGCGAGCCTCCAAAAATGTGCCCAAAACTTCTTGTCCCTCTTCCTCGGTTTCTATGCCTTTCTCCTGTTGTACAGTTTTTCCTTGGAATGCATGCCAATAAATGCTGCTGCTCAGATTTGTTGAAATGTTTTCTTGCTGCTCTCCTTCACTGCTCAAAAATTTTCTCCTTGCTCTCTCTTCCTTTTCTCTCAAATGCTCATGAAAGAATGAACTGATCTTTTCCTCTTCTCTTCTCTTTTTATTCTCTAAATGACCTTTTGGGTTACCCTAATATCTAATGCTTGAGATTCATTTAAATCTAGGGATGAGAATAAATGTTCATTTAATTCTCACTTTCTATTTTTTAACTCACCCATTTAAATGAAGACCCACTTAGCGTTTTATTTCCATAGTCACTTTTTCACTTTCTAATTCTTCATTCACTTTAATAAAGTCACCTTTAAATTAGAATGTAACTTTACCACTTATAAAGTCACTTTTAAATTAGAATGTAACTTTACCACTTATAAAGTCACTTTAGGTCCTAGGAGAAAAGTAAAAAATAAATTTGGACACTTTTCCCTAGGCCAAAGATCAAAGCCTTAGGGAACCACTTGTCCTTTGGTACCCAAATTTTAACATCTTGGAAGTTGGAGCTTCTTGTTGATATAATTTTTATGACATATATTAAAGAGCGTTTGGTGTTTTTTTCCCGGAAGGGTTTCCACCTAAAAACCTCGTGTATTGTCTATGATGTTATGCATTGTTGAATAGTGTTGTTAATTTATAATGTTTAATTGATATGATTAAAATTGTTAAAAAGTGCCCAATACTGATTCACCCCCCCGCCCTAAGTGTTTGGTGAATATTCCAACATCTCCTACATGCTAAAACACCAAGCATATGCAAAAGACTTTCCAAAGCTACCACAAGCTTCAGGGGGTGTAGTGGTAGACCAATGCGCTCTGAAGAGAATATTACCATTCTCTATCTAAGAAATTTGTGACAATGCTTCTATAGCATATGGGTTGCTGAAGTGCTTCAAATATTTTATCTCTCATGATGAAAGAAAAGGGTTGCCAAAAATTAATGATACTATCTTCTCCGCAAGTTCAGTTAATAATCTCACCTTCCCTGCTAGTGTCTCTCTTAAAGAAAGGGTAACTTCAGCCACCTCTGATGGAAGTTCTTCTGTTGGTACTAGATAGGTGCCATATCTGTCAATAAAAATCTTTATACATTAGTTGTGCCCACAAGAGAAGACAAATACAGCATTTTTATTCTCTTCATTCTTCAGTATGCGGATCAAATCGTATAAATTTGAACTTTCAGAATATCCTACAAATATAAAATACACAGCCTACAGGTATAGGAACAGCAATTAAGCTGTCTCCCCATATCAGTGAAAAAAAGTAACCTGCTACGCATTTTCAATATTGAAGCAAATTATAAAAGTACTTTCAAAGTACGGACTTGCTCGATCAACACGAGTCTTTAGATTAAAATCGTTTTCACATTCATTATCCTGTATTGAACTATAAACAAAGCATATTACCCCACTGGGCATAGTATAGGACCAGCAAGTGCAGCAAATGTCAAGTCAGCTGCAGTAAACTTGTCGCCACAAATGAAAGGCCGGCCATCAGCAAGCACATTATCTACCTGCACAAGGACAACTTCTTCAAAGTAGAATTTTTGGAATGCAATGCTATTCATTTCTAAGGGCAAAGAGTTAACCTACATCCATACATTGCTACTGGAAAATTATTTTTACTAGCACCTCTTGAAATATACGATGAATCTTATCAAGAGAATGATCTTTTGCTGCAGGCCTGCTGCAACCAACAAATCTATATATCGCAGGCTTTAACAATGGCATTAAACACCAAGTTAACAACCTTTCCCCAAAATGCAGCCCTGCAATTTCAGATTGGTCAAAATAATGAGAACCTAAAGGGAAATATTTATTATGTAAAGTCATGTTTCAAGAAGCATTTACAACAGTCAGAATGCACCAATTTCCCAGTTTAGGAAGTGCAATCACATGAACATTCAGATGAATCAGATGTTCGCATATTTACGGTAAGCAAATATTTCCAGCCAAAATCAAGAACTGATCAGATTATGCATCTGAATTTGAGTAAACCACTAGAGTTTAATGTTGAATTTCGGGGTAGCTGCGGTCAGTATTCCCAGCTACTCCAAGGCGGCTCACAAAAGAAATATAAAAGAAGAAATTTGAATTTAAATTGCCTCCAAAAAGTCAAGTCAGCTCCAATTGATTAAGTCAACCCAGCCCAAAGGATGTACCCATTGACGCACTCTAATCTACTATGTATACGCCATTTGTCTTCCTCGACTGAGCACCAATTTGGATCACTCACAATTATCATCTTTTGTTCACTCATGCAAAGGAAGGAAGAAGACTTCTAAGGCTAAGTCAAGTTTGTTGACATCTATTTGACCAAACATTGACTGAATTTTCTGAGGCAAGGTTTGAGCGAGATTTCTGAGGTTCTCTGGGCAGCAGACTGAAATTTGGCCCATCTCTGGCAGTTTGACCACAGGTTGACTTAAGCTACTTATGGGCAGTTTGACGTTATTTGACTGGAAAATATCAGATAGTATCTCTCATTGAATTGAATAATTCCTCTGAGAAAAGGTTGCTGGCTTTTTCCCTAGTTAGGGTTTTCACAGGATAAATTTTGTATCTCTTGTGTTTGGTTGCCTTCATGATTCTACTGTCATTATTTACAGTTGAGATTTTCTATGTCGAATTGCTTAATGATGAATGTGACACAACAAGAAAAAATTAAGAAATCATTGGAAGTAATTATCAGTCTAGAAGATCATGAAAAATCAACATTTAACACACCTAACACATTTAACAGGTTTGGGTTTAACTTGGCACCGATCATATTTTGCCATCTTGGTGTCAACTAATTAAAAATTTCTAACAGAATATATTGGAGACTGAACTGGCAAGTTTTATATAGAACCCAACAAAAAGTCAGGAGTTTTGCTGGCTACTTGTGGAGTGTTTTGAGCCAATTAGGATTTGCTTGGCAGACAAGTCAGGTAACCTAATGAAGAAGTACTGAATATAGGTACAAATATCATGAAGAGACATCCCAGAATCATTTATTCTATTGCCTCGTGCCTCTCCTTAGGTATCTGTTCATCTCGAACTTGGATTTGGCAAAGTGGAATGCTATGCTATTACATTGCATTAGTTATCATGAATATAGCCATCAGAGTTTTCTTATTTCAAATCACTCAATATTACCAGCCAAGCAACAAGGAACAGTTGCAGCCTTTCTTGCCGGCCCCTTGAGGATCTTCATCAAATTTGAATAACCTCCTCAAATTTGAAAAACATTACTCAAATGGCTGATAAGCAAGGGGCCTTCAACGGCCTTCCTCCTACGGGAAAAGGGTTTCTGCCTGGGATCCTTTTGACAAGATTGGATATCCATGTTTTCCATGGCTGGAAATGATTGAACATAAAATAGAAATATTCAGGACCACATTCAACCGACTTTGCTACTACAAGGATTGGCATGGCAGTAAAAACGATTCTGTAATATGCTAAGCCTAAAGACATTCCTTTTACCATTTCAGAACATAGCATGCATAAAAATGTAGATTGTTTACAATATCTACAGTATCTTATGTATTTTTTTATTTTTATTTTTGTGTTTGAAAAAATGCTTCAAAGTTCATATGTTACCTCAAAGAAAAAGTAAGTAAAACAGAGTGGAAGATAGCTATATCATATAGAAGATACTGCATGGATACTGTCAGCAACCTGTCTGTGTGGTGCCTTCTGTATTACAAATATGTCCTAATGCAAATTCCCTTTTTGAAAACATTGGCCTAGTTAATGGAGAAACAGCTTACATTGCTTAAGGTTTCATTTCTATTTTAGCTGAGAATCATTGCCAACTTCTGGCTAGCCATATCCTTAAGCTCTAGAATTTGCTCTAGTTAATATCACTAACAATTGGCTGTCCTGGATTACTATACAAAACAAAGTCAGTAATATAGAGTCTAAGGGCTTCATCATAAATGACGCTGGAATTTAAGTTTGGTCTGAAAAAATGGTGTTACTGGCTATGGTTTTAAGCAGAATCAACATATTAATACAAGCCAGCCTTGGATTCACTACTTCATAGTCATGTATATCCCACAAAGTATGATTTCCCTGAAGGAACAAGTTTTACGTTAAAATCATACCAATGAATGTAACCTTTTATCTGCCAGATGTCTTTGAAGATGTTACTATATAGTTCTACTTTTTCACACCCCTCATAATTCCACATGCTAGACATGGCTGGATGAACATTTATAGGCTAATAAGTAAATATTCTGTTTTAAAATTTACTTCTTACCTTGACTTAGAATTTTGAAACTGTGTCTGTCATAGAGCAGGTAACAATATGCAAATCGCCTGACATGAGGACCCAATATCTCATTGAATTTTGTATCTGCAGCATTGCAAACAAATAAAGTGGTGAAGTGCAAGATTAAAGTAAATAGAAATAAAATCAGATGGATGAAAATAAGAAAACACTGAGCTTCCTCCACTGCAAATCACTATCACTTAGCATCTTAGATGCATAGTTGTTAATAAATTTATTCAAACCCTGTAGTGTGACAGTATAAAAAACAATAGGATGGCAATAAATCTGCAATTCTACTAAGCTAAGCCAACTACCCTAATCAGCTGCAATAACCATAAAAATGCTTCTGTGAAATAAAGACAAAGATGTCTATTATATAATAATATACTGGATACGTTATATACATAATTATAAACATAAATAATGATAAATTAATTAATTAAATGAAAAGTCAAGGGGCACGTACCCTTTCACCTCATGACCAGTCAATGCTATATGTAAAAAGTCATGAGGGTTATTGTATCATCATTCATTATTTTCTTATCAATCAATATATTTTATATTACAAAATAATCGTCTTCGATTATAAACTGTTTATGTAACAATCGTATTAGAGCCAACTGGCGGCTACTATGGTTGAACTGCGAATTAAAATTCTGTACATAGTTGTTCCTACCGCTGCCATAATTTGCCAATTTCTGTGTCGCTTGTACCCTACTCATATAGCCATCCGTGTAAATTCTCTGCCCTGCATGTATTGTTATGCCTCAACCTGTACCAGATGTTCCAGCAGCCACATCCATCCAACATAGTACCACACGTTCAAGCCACCACCACCATCCAATGTAGCACCACATTTTCCAGTTGCCACCGCCATCCGGGGTGGTACCACATTGTAATGTCCCTTTCTTGGGATTGCCCAATCAGCCAATAGAATAATTCCTAAAAGTGCCAAATTAAACTTGTGCAATAATCAAAATGCTCATTTAAGCCTTCCGTCAAACACTTAAGATACATCCAACCACTGCACTGTCCATTAAATCATTGAAACATTTCATCAAACAGTTTATGAACAGCCATTTTGACAGACAGATTATTCAAACAGTTTGTCTCTAGATAAAAGGGCAGCATTATTTTGACAAATATTTTGCATGCAAATTAAATAGAAACCCTCAACGTCATTTGCACAGTAAATAAAGTAACTGCAACTCAGCACTTAATTTATTAGAACTGAAGGAAAGATTCTCATGTCAATCTGGTTACAAAATATCATGGAAACCTGAGACTGCTTGCCCCTAGAAAATAGGGATTGCTGGGTTTGATTGTTGTGACTGCACAAGAAAATTTGACCTTGAGAGCTCAGGTATTCTGCCTAAAGTTTCTTTATTACCCTGCTGCCAATGATAAACCATTCAACTTCCCAGCAAACAAAGCAACTAAGCTCTTGGATCAATGAAAACCATGGCCCTCACTATGATATTCTTTATTTCAAATAAGCTCAGCCCTGCATACAAAATGGAGATCTCCTCATGAGTAAAATATACCTTGCAAAACAAATGAAATCTCCTAACAAAATTAAAACCCCAAAATTCTGACAAACCTATATTTTTTTTTAAGCCATGGTGAATCGGTTGTGAAAATTCCTAATCCTCAAGGAACCCCTACTGCAGCGAATCTGAACCTACTTCACTACTTGACTTTAATATACATTATCAAGTTGTTTTCTGAATAACACTGAAGCAAATTACTTCTGCAGCCTACACAACTTCAAATTTGATTACATGAAACAGAAAACAGAGCAAAGAACAAGAAACATAGAACAATTATTTTTGGACACAATAGTCCCCGGAAAAACCTAATGCGGGAAAACCGGTGCAGCAGCTCTAAGGGTTTATTATTATGCAGGAGAAATATCTGAATACAAAACTAGGATGCTCATTTAGCAATCCTTTACAGAGAAAATACTGGAAAAAAGGCTGGTGAAATGATCTCACTCTATCACTGGAGAAAAAGTGGCTGATCCTCAGCTCTAGGAGGCTCGGCATCACCCTCTAATGGCCTTTGCGTCAAACTTCATCACCCTGGGCAGCTTCTGCATCGCCCCTGCTATGTATTACGCTGCCTCTCTGCTCTGGATCTTCTATTGGCTGAGAATTCGACTTTCTTGCCTCCAGTCTCACACCTTGGCTCCCGGCAACTGCAAATCGAATTCCCTCTGCAGAATTTCGAATTCCCCTCACTGACTGCGCTGCCTCTGCGTTAGCACTGCGTAGGCCAGCATCAACCCTCCTCTAGACGTCTTTCTATCCTCTCTATGCCTTGTATTCCCTGGAAAGTCCTTCTCTTGGATTCCAACTGCTCCTCTACTGCAGAATGATCACCTAGTTTGAATTTCTCAACTTCCTAGCCCCAAAAATCGAACTTCAAATCAATTCATTCTCTCCGTGTGTGTTTCCAAATGAACCCCAAGCCTCCATCTTATAGTTTTCTTGTTGAGTCTTCAACGGCTGAGATTAACTCTCTAATCAACAGCTAAGATTAAAACATGACTTGATCCACCTTTTAGATCATTCTCACCCATATTTTGATTAATAACCATTAATATTTTAATTTCCCTAAGTTTAGACTTAGGAACACCATTAAAAATATTAATTATTTTAATAAAATACAATCCGGATGGAGTTTCACCAAACGGTTGCTGGGTTCTTCAGAAATCATGTGCCTTAGTCTCTCCACCAATTTTCAAGGCTAGAGCACTTCCGATGCTACCAAAAACTAACACTCCCTCTTAATGAGGAAAGTGCTCTATCAACAATGTCCACCTGAATGCTACTCTGTTTCTAAAGCACCTCCTTTCTGCATTGTTGCTGCCACCAACACGGTGTTGTTGCTACTACTATATTGCTACCCATGACAATGCCACGGCCATTGTTGCATCTGTACTACAGCTCCCTCTCAAAAGCTGCATCTGTTATGCTGCTAGCATTGCCACTGCTAACACTGCATCCGTACTGCAACTCAATTGCTGAGAAAAGCAACTGAAAAACATCCAAAATTAACTGAACTTAATTGTGTTCAGCATAATACAATAAATGTTGGAATCTGACTGCTACTAGTCTCCGACCCTCTGAATCTTCTGCGTTGTTGCTAGCTTCTGTACTGCTGCCAACCTTGCTCTGCATTGATTAGTCTCTTGTTTCAAGCTACTGCATTTGTCCTCCAAACAATACACTGCATCATCTGACACTAAGTCCATCTCGCTACTGCTGAATCTCGGGATCTCATAGCAAAGAATTGATCCAAGAGGTGGACTCCTCAAGGATCCTGCCCACATGTAGTCCTCCTGACAACAGCTCAATATTGCCCCATTTCCCTCCTGGAGATGCGTGGGCACTCATGGCAAACTCATCCTCATCTATCTTCGCGACTACAACCTTTGGATCATGCTTCTCATCCTTATCCTTTTGCTTCAAAGGACACTGAGATGCAAAGTGACCCATCTCACCACATCTGAAATATTTCACCTTCGAAATGTCCTTCTTCCGCAACTGCTTCTACTGTCCCTTCAATGCTAGAACTCCGTTTTCCTCCTCCTTCGTCTTTGTGCCACTCCCACTGTTGCCATTGAGGTTGACCTTCACTAGGTCCCTCATGACTCCTCCTATTGAAGAGCCGTTCACATCTCCTCCCATAAAGGTAGTCTTTCCCTGCCCAATATACTTTGGATGAAGACTTGCCATTCAACTAAGACTCCATTCAGGGCTATCCTCACCATCGCGGTTGATTGAGGAGTGGACCCTACTGCAGCAAGTTGCTCTCTAGTGTCTTGAAGACGTTGAAGATAGAGGTTCACCCCTTCTCCTTTCTGCGTCAAAGTCCGCTGCAAATTCTGCTCTAAATACATCTTTCGTTGTTTGGAAGAGCCTTCATACAAAGAAAACAAAACTTCCCACATCTCCCGGGTTGTATCCTTGCCTTGCAAGTGTGAGACCACATGATCTCGAACTCCATCGAGAATGAGCTTCTTTGCCTTCCCCTACTCGGCCTTGTACTTCTTCCTTTGATCGTTATCAGTAGGAACAACCACAGTACTCTTGATGTAGGCTTCGAGATCATATTCCTCCAGAACAGCTAAGATTTTGGTCTTCCATATGACATGGTTGGAGGCTTCGTCCAACCTATCCTGATTTCTGAACCCATGCGATGCCATCTCACCCAACTGTCGAATTGACTCCTCTAGTCACTGCTTAGCACTTTTCAGCTGCTTAACAAGTGAGAAATTTGAACTTCCTGGCGAAAAGTTCTCTAGGGAGAAAATTCCCCTTCTACGCCTCTTCGTTCTTTTCCAGTGAATTTTGCCCCGGCAGAAGCTGCACCCTTCTAGAACTGCGTTGAGGCTCTGCGTCACTCCCTCTGCCTCTGCAAGCTCACGATTCGGAAATCGTACCTCTGTCGTCTCTCTCAAAGAGAGAGTTCCTTGAATCTGCTTCTCGGTAAGGACTGCGCAAACCCTTCAAGGGGATTCAGCATGCTGCCAAGTGCAGCTTTCGGCCTCACTTAGCATTGGATCTGCTCTTCCTATTTCAAAATCAATGCTCTGATACCATGTGAAAATTCATAATCCTCAAGGAACCCCTACTGCAGCGAATCTGAATCCACTTCACCTACTTGATTTTAATATACATTATCAAGTTGTTTTCCGAACAACACTGAAGCAAATTACTTCTACAACTTACACTACTTTAAATTTGATTACATGAAACAGAAAACAGAACAAAGAACTGTTGATTTTTGGTAGCATCGGATGTGCTCTAGCCGTGATATTTGGTGGAGAGGCTAAGGCACATGAAATCTCCAAGACCGAGAAATCGTCTGGAAAAATTCCATCCGTATCAAAAGATATTAAAATAATTAATATTTTTTATGAGTTTCTAAGCCTAAACTTAGGAAAAATAAAATATTAATGTGTATTAATATAATATGGGTGAGAAAGTTCTAAATAATGAGGATCAAGCCAAATTGGTCGTTGAATCATCAATAGGAAAAGTATAAGAGGAAGCTTGAGGGTCAGTTGGAGACACACCAAGTTGATCAGTGAATTCGATTTTTGGGGTAGGGTTTGCTAAGAAATCAAGTTAGTGATCTGTTGTAGCGAGGGGTAGTTCGGCAAAAGGCCGAAAATACATAGCAAAGAGGCAGAGAGACAACGCAGAGGCAGTCTGAGCTGAAGCAAAGGCTTAGAGGGCCAGCGCAGAGGACGCAGGAGGCCGAGAAGTTGACGCAGGCAGACGCAGAGTCTAGCAGAGCTGACGCTGGGTTGAAGGAGCTGTAATGTGGTGTTTCTGTGGGGCAGACTAAGAGCTGAGAGGCAAACGCAGAGCCGTAGAGGGTGATGCAGTTCCAGAAGTTAGCTTGGAGCAGCGTTCGCTGTCCAGCGAAGGAACAATTGAAGTCACTGTGGGGCCAATCATCCGGTTGTTGAATTAGCCGAAATATCTATCTCCGAAGCAAGGTACTTCTGCCAAGGAAAATCTCGAAAAGGTGAGCCATTTTTGGCACCCTAGTTGTATTCAGAAAATTGCATAATAATAAAACCCTCATATCTGTTGCACCTGTTTTCTCACATTGGGTTTTTCCAGGGACAATTGTCCAAAAATAACGGTGTCCCTTGTGTTGTCTCAGTTTATTTCAGTTGCTGATCTGTATGTTTGTGAAGGTTGCAATTGTGTTTATTTCGATATTTATGCATATAAATAACTTCTTAATGTAAAAGACAAGTAGGAGATAATAAATCAAATATTGCAGTAGGGTTTTCTGATGTATTAGATTCAGAAATATTCATATGGTATCAGCGCAATTGCAAATCACAGGAGGACTGAAGACACCAGCAGGAGAAATCTAAAAAATTTGCAGCAGAAGCAACTGTCCCGAGAGACAACGTTGTTCTAGAGCCGATGCGGCAAGAGGAGAGGTGACACAATGCTTAGAGGGTGACACAGAGGCTCACGCCGAGCCTGCGTCAGCATTTCGAGTCAGTAGAGGGGCCAGCGCAGAGGCAAAGAGGGGCAGATCAAACCTATGCAGTGCTCGGTCATCTTTCTCAGCCAAGAAGGATTGACATTGTGGCTAGGAGCAGATTCAGCCTAAGTCGTGATTGGGCAGAGCCTGAAGGGCTCAAATTCTTCAGTTGTCGGGGCTAAGGGAGCTGTGCAGATTGTGATTTGAGGAGCTGGTGGGACGTTGTTTCTGTCTGAGCAGAACAGTGTCTAAGGAGACAAAACCAAGGTAGAGGGAAGCACTACCTCGACGGATTTCTAGCCAAGAAATCCATATCCGAGTTGCAACGGCAAAGGAGGATTGGAGAGGATTGATTCGACAGTTGGCAAGAGGATTTCCAAAAGGGAAGTCGAGACTCAAAGGGAGTCTAGAAGAGGAGCAGAGATGGCAGTGAACGAATTGAGGGATCAGGACAGATTGTGTTGATTTGTGGTAGTATCGGATGTGCTCTAGCCATGAAAATTAGGGGAGAGACTAAGGCACATAAGATTTCCAAGACCCAGAAATGGTTTGGAGAAATTCCACCCGGTTGGAGAGATATTAAAATAATTAATATTTTTAATGGAGTTCCTAAGTCGAAACTTAGGAAAATTAAAATATTAATGGGTATTAATATAAAACTGGGTGAGAATGTTCTAAATGACATGGATCAAGCCAAATCTAATCTTAGTCGTTGATTAGGGACTTCATCTCGGCCATTGAAGACTCAACATGAAAAGTATAAGAGGAGGCTTGAGGGTTAGTTGGAGATACACCAAGATTGATCAATCAGTTCGATTTTCTGGACCGAGGCTTGCTGAGAAAATTCGAACAAGTGATCTGTTGCAGCGAGGGGCAATGAGTACATAGCAGAGATGCATAGATAGTCCCAGAGGGTCAGCGCAATGATTGAAGAGGCTACGTAGAGGCAGCTAGGGATTGCGCAGAGGCTGAGGGTCCTACATGGGTGACACAGAAGGCTAGAGAGCTGACGCGAAGAGGCAGAAGGTTGACACAGAGAGTTCTAGAGCTATGCTAACGCTAGCAGGGCTGACTAAGAACCTTGGAGATGCCCCGGAAGGATTTTCGTGGGACAGACTATTGATTTGGGGTAGCATCGGATGTGCTCTAGCCATGAAAATTGGTGGAGGCTAAAGCACATGAAATCTCCAAGACCCATAAATGGTTTGGGGAAATTCTACCCGGTGAAGGCGATATTAAAATAATTAATATTTTTAATGGGTTCCTAAGTCTAAACTTAGGAAAATAAAAATATTAAATGGTATTAATATAAAACTAAGTTAGAAGGTTCTAAATGACATGGATCAAGCCAAATCTAATTTTAGTCGTTGATTAGAAATGTAATCTCGGTCGTTGAAGAACCAATAGGAAAAGTATAAGAGGAGGCTTGAGGGTCAGTTGGAGGACACACCAAAGTGATCAATCATTCGATTTTCTAGAGTCGGGTTTCCTAAGAGAAATCGAATCAATGATGAGTTGCAGTGAGTATGAGACAAAGAGGCAGAGATAGTGTCGAAAGGCCAGCGGAGAGGCAGAAGCCAGAGCGAGACACGCAGACGCTAGCAGAGACAACGCAGAGGCCAGGAGGGCCTGCATCATCCACGCAGAGGTTGCTATATTGACGCAGAGAGCCAGACAGGTTGCGTAGAGCCTCAAAGGGCTGACGCTGGGGGTTTTCAGGCTGATGCAAAGACCAGGAGGGCTCACGCAGTGTTTCAGTTGTATTGGAGAGGGTTTCGTGTGGCAGATTTTTTGAATGTCTGCTTTCAAATAGAGAGGTATTACTGCAAGATTATTTTCTTTGTCAAGTGAGCCGGTTTTGCACCTAGTTGTACTCAAATAGACTGCATAATAAAATAACCCTCATAATTGTTGCACCGGTTTTCCCAAGTTGGGTTTTTCCGAGGACGAGTTGTCCAAAAATAACGGTGTCACTTGTGTGTTTGTTATTTCATTCAGTTGTTGATCTATAGATGGTTGGGACTATATTGTGTTTACTTCGATATTTATATGTTTAAATAACTTGTTCGTAATTAACAAGTAGGAGAAATAAACCAAAGAATACAGATAAAATTTCTAATGGGTAATACTTAGAAATTTCAACACAGACTTGTTGAATATCTGTCTCCGAGAAGAGGTATTATTGTCGTGTAAAAATCTATGTTGGGTGAACTAGTTTGGCACCCTAGTTGTACTCAAGAAATCTGCATAATAATAAAACCCTCAGAACCGCTGCACCGGTTTTCCCGCATTGGGTTTTTCCAGGGACGATTGTCCAAAAATAATGGTGTCCCTTGTGTGTTTGTCTAGTATTTCAGTTGTTGATCTGTGTATGAGTTAAGACTGCATTTGTGTTTATTTTCAGTATTTATATGCATAAATAACTTGTTAATGGAATAAACAAGTAGGTGAAATAAATCAAATAATGCAGTATGATTTCTGATGTGTTAGATTCAGAAATTTCAACAGATTGGATGAGGCTTCCAATTTTCTCATCTGGAAGGCCAGGATCCTAGCAATCCTAGATAAACACCATATCAATGACTATGCCTTGAAAATCATAGCTATCCCAGTTGACCCAGCTGCTAATGAGAAGTATGAGGAGGCCGAGGCAAAGGCGAAATGCATGATCCTAGCAGGGTCAAAGATCATGTCATACCACATATTGTTGAGAAGAACACAGCATGGGAGATGTGGGAGGCCCTGACCACCTTATACCAGGGCTCTTCTGTGTAGTGGAAGATGTTGCTAGAGAATCAACTGAGGTCATATCAGATGTAGAAAGGAGAGGAGATAGATCACTTCCTCCTCATGTTGCAAGGAATTCACGACCAGCTTACTTCCGTGGGGTCTACACCAAATCCAGAGTTTATGGTCAGGACTGCCCTGAATGCAGTCTCCGAGGACTGGGAAACATTTGTCCAAAGAATCTTAGGCAGAGCGACTCTCCCTAGTTGGGAGGAGATGTGGGCATCTATTCAACAAAAAGAGATCAGGAGGTTGACCAAGGCGGGGAGTAGTGGTAAGGGAGTTCGAGTCAAGAAAGAGGAGGATGTGGCTCTAGCATCTACGGGACAACAGGGGGTTCAGAAAAGGAAGAAGAAGGATATATCCAAGGTCAAGTGCTTCAACTGTGGGGAGCTGGGACATTATTCATCTCAGCGCCCCAAGAAGAAAGGCAAGGGAGAAGCTTCCGATTCAAAGGCAGCTCCAGCTAAGGTGGAGAAAGAGATCGAGACTAATGACGATTGTGCCATGAGTGTTCATGCACCTTTAGAAAAAAGGTGGGGAGACATCGAGTTGTAGTCAGGGGGACTTCATACTAGGGGCAGGATCCTTGAGGTACCCAAACTCTTGGATCACATCCGGCTATGGGATGGTGCAAGGTCAAAACCCACCCGCACATATTCCCACAATATGCATTCAGACACAATGATGCATCTATACCTATCCCAGGATATTTAACTCAACGAAGGAGTTAAATCTACAGACCTTTATGGTCAAGTGGCCCATTCATTAGTCCTTGTGTATACTTAATCACCCCGCCTTTACCTCTTATCGGGACTTTAAAACATCCCCAAGCCTTCAATGAGGCTTTGATTAAAGTCTTCCTTTATATTCTTCGTATCGGGCTTAAATCCTTCGGAGCCTTTACAATCCTTCATCCACGCATATATATATAAAGCACATAAACCATATATCAGCGCTTTTCCTTTCTAAAAACCATTTATAAAGGAAAACATACCTTTACAAAGGAAAACTCTGCTTTTCTTAGCTTTTCCGCCTTCCCGGACAAAATCGCACAGTTCCCGAGGTTAAAACCTCATCGCAATCGGCCATCGCATGTTCCACGGGTTATACTTATATATATGTCACCCTCCTCTGACTCCAATATGACTATCGGATCGGCTAAACGTGCTTTCGCGTTAAAAAGGCCCACACCATATAAACTATCGGAATTATAATATTTTGGAATACAAAGGAATTTCTGCCCGAACCGTATACTGTGGACCTTAAATTTTATAGACCTGCGTTTATAACAACGTCGGTTCCGTCTCCTCTACGCTGCCTTCGCGCTCCCCGATAGCCTAACCTTCCGATCGCTAATACGAAGCCAACGCCGATCGCCGATATCGCTATCGCCGATATCGCAACAGTTACACATCGGTTACCCTTGGCACCTCCAATCGCTGATATGCGATTAAATCGTGACCACTGATCTAGCCACGATCCAACGGTCCACGATTAATCGTTGTTCACTCTTTGTAATTCTCCACGGCTCGTTCCGATAACTTGAAAAGGTTCTCCGACGATGCGACACGATCTCAGCCGTTGATCTAACTGATCCAACGGTTGCTGAGTATCGAACTTCACTTCTCTACAATTCCCTTTACTTAGAATATTTACGTTGTTTCTTCAGTTCTTCAGTGATTTGGTTCTTCTGAAGGTTTTGTTCCTTCACTGCTTTTGCTGCGCCACTCTGATGCTCCAATTGGATACAATGATCCCTTTTGATTCTGCTGAATCGTGCAACTCTTCCACTGTTTATTCTTCACTTGGATTCGAAATCCATTGTGATTCCTCTGAATCACTCTGTCCCTGTGCGTCCTATAGAATTCTATCTGCAACCAGCAGAATCTACGAATTCATAGTAATTCATTCATGAAATACTTCTTAAATATACTGACACAGATAGGAAATAACTCAGAATATATATTAATGTAAAAGCAGGATTACATTCGAGACTCCTCGGTCTTGCCCACACACATACACAGGTTTGATTATACTATTGGTGGCCTCCTCTCTCCCTGTAGGTTTACATACATATATATATGAAAATATTGGATCGGATCGTTGAAGATCCAACCAATCCTCTAACAAAAGCCTAAAGCTCTACATGCATGCATACATGGCAGATAAGCCTCCTTGAGACTTTATTCCATCTTTTCTCTGTTTTAAAACAGAAAAGCCCCTATTTTGCTCAGTGGTCCACATCTATTCTCCCTTTTATGCCTAAAAGCTCTCCCTTGCTCCTAGGATCATGGAACTACTCATGTTCTCATTTATTTGTTTTGAGAGCATCTAATCACACTTTAAAGCCTAAATATTAAATTGACTTGAGACTTAGGAAACTATTTCTTAAAATGCATGACCCCCTATGTCTACTAGTTACAATGATTTTTCTTGGGCTGAATGCTCCCGCATCAGACTCCCAAAGTGGAAAATATTCATGATCTCCTGATCATGTGTCTTCTGGTCTTGGTCTTCCTAGATCCCACACTTTGCTCTATAACTGTCCAGATGCTTTATTCCTTTGTTGTCGCTGCACTTCTGTTGTCTTTTGCTCCATTTTCTTCTTCCTATCAATCAGGTTCAACTTCTGATTGATCTTGCTTACCGCTGTTACCATTTTCCTCCATTTGAATTGCTTCATCATCTGTTGTCATATTTATTCAATTTCTATGTCCAACATATCTTTGGGCTGGTCCATCTTCTACTTCTTACTTCTGTCTTCTTCTCTTTGTTTCAAGTTACTGTTGTTGTCTTCTATGCTGACTTTTCTTTTACTTGCTTCTTTCTTTGGTTTACTTGCTCTTGCTTTACTTGTTGCCATTTTTGCTTCGCTCGCTTTACTGACTCCTACTTTATTTCCGCCCTGATAGTAATTCTGCTTTGACCTCAGTTCTGCTCTGATACCACTAATGGTGCAGGTCAAAACCCACCCGCACATATTCCCACAATATGCATTCAGACACAATGATGCATCTATACCTATCCCAGGATATTTAACTCAACGAAGGAGTTAAATCTACAGACCCATATGGTCAAGTGGTCCATTCATTAGTTCTTGTGTATAGGAACTTAATCACCCCGCCTTTACCTCTTATCGGGACTTTAAACCATCCCCAAGCCTTCAATGAGGCTTTGATTAAAGTCTTCCTTTATATTCTTCGTATCAGGCTTAAATCCTTCGGAGCCTTTACAATCCTTCATCCACGCATATATATATAAAGCATAAACCATATATCGACGCTTTTCCTTTCTAAAAACCATTTATAAAGGAAAACATACCTTTACAAAGGAAAACTCTACTTTTCTTAGCTTTTCCGCCTTCCCGGACATACTCGCACAGTTCCCAAAGTTAAAACCTCATCGCAATTGGCCATCGCATGTTCCACAAGTTATACTTATATATATGTCACCCTCCTTCGACTCCAATATGACTATCGGATCGGCTAAACGTGCTTTCGCGTTAAAAAGGCTCGCACCATATAAACTATTGGAATTATAATAATTTGGAATACGAAGGAATTTCTGCCCGAACCGTACACTCCGGACCTTAAATTTTATAGACCCGCGTTTATAACAACATCAGTTCCATCTCCTCTACACTGCCTTCGAGCTCCCCGATACCCTGACCTTCCGATCGCTGATACGAAGCCAACGCCGATCGCCAATATCGCTATCGGCGATATCGCAATAGTTACACGTCGCTTACCCTTGGCACCTCCGATCGCTGATATGTGATTAAATTGTGACCGCTGATCTGGCCACGATCCAACGGTCCACGATTAATCGTTGTTCGCTCTTTGCAATTCTCCACGGCTCGTTCCGATAACTTGAAAAGGTTCTCCGCCGATGCGACACGATCTCAGCCGTTGATCTAACTGATCCAATGGTTGCTGAGTGTCGAACTTCACTTCTCTACAATTCCTTTTACTTAGAATATTTATGTTGTTTCTTCAGTTCTTCGGTGATTTGGTTCTTCTGAAGGTTTTGTTCCTTCACTGCTTTTGCTGCGCCACTCTGATGCTCCAATTGGATACGATGATCCCTTTTGATTCCGTTGAATCGTGCAACTCTTCCACTGTTTATTCTTCACTTGGATTCGAAATCCATTGTGATTCCTTTGAATCACTCTGTCCCTCTGCATCCTGCAGAATTCTGTCTGCAACCTGCAGAACCTACGAATTCATAGTAATTCATTCACGAAATACTTCTTAAATATATTGACACAGATAGGAAATAACTCAGAATATATATTAATGTAAAAGCAGGATTACATTCGAGACTCCTCAATCTCACCCACACACATACACAGGCCTGATTATACTATTGGTGTCCTCTTCTTTGCCCGTAGGCTTACATACATATATATATATATATGAAAATATTGGATCGGATCGTTGAAAGTCCGACCAATCCTCTAACAAAAGCCTAAAGCTCTACATGCATGCATACATGGCAGATAAGCCTCCTTGAGACTTTATTCCATCTTTTCTCTGTTTTAAAATAGAAAAGCCCCTGTTTTGCTCAATGGTCCACATCTATTCTCCCTTTTATGCCTAAAAGCTCTCCCTTGCTCCTAGGATCACGGAACTACTCATGTTCTCATTTATTTGTTTTGAGAGCATCTAATCACACTTTAAAGCCTAAATATTAAATTGACTTGAGACTTATGAAACTATTTCTTAAAATGCATGACCCCCTATAACTACTATTTACAATGATTTTCCTTAGACTGAATGCTCCTACATCACGGGAGCCCTTAACGACAGTAGCATGATGACAGATGTCGGGTGGAGCAAAGTGTGGTGGACCAATAAGGCGGGGTTAGAGTACAGAAGTCTGTAGCAATGCATTAGAGGTTGCAGCAGTGCAAGAGGCACAAAAGTGATTGCAACAGCGCAGTGTTAGCAGAGGGAGCACGGGTTAGCAGCAGAGGCAGCCTCAGCATCATGAGGCTGACAGACTGACCAGGATGTCAGTGGTTGGGAGAATTCACCTACTTACTTCTCGGTAACTGAGTTGCAATGCAGTAGTTAGCAGTCGCAGTGCTATGGGCAGCATGATGTATCATGTTGAGAAGGAGTTGCAGTACAGATGTAGCAGTAGTAGTGGCAGTGTCATGGGCAGCAGTACAGGAAGCAGCAGTGCAGAGGATGTGAGGCAGCAGACCAAGCATCAACACAGGTATCGATGTGGAGGATCAGGGTGATGTTTCTATGGTAAAGCATTTATAGAGCACATTCCTCGCTAAGAGGGAGTGTTGATTTTTGGTAGCATCGGATGTGCTCTAGCCGTGAAATTTGGTGGGAGGCTAAGGCATATGAGATTTCCATGATCTGAAAATGGGGCACTTAGGCTTCTTATCTAACTTACAAGAACCTCTCCCACTTCCAAAGCTTTAAATATTCCCAAGTCTTATTGATTAACCAATGCGGAATTGATAATATGCTTGAAAATAAGGCATATGCTAGTGTTTATTTTAAAACTGTTTATGTGCTTTTAAAATTCTGTTGTTTGCACTGATATGTAAATACATATACCAGTAGACAAATGCAGTAATAAGCAAACACATAAGATAGCAATTTTATATGGAGTTCACCTAAAACTCTTGGGCTACATCTCTCCTTGAGCTCTAGTCAACTCAACTAGGCTCTCTAGGATTATGGCAGCAATTCTTTTACAAGTTCCACGCTCAACTCCAATGTTTTACACAGAAACATTGGGCTTAGAACACCATCTTATCCCTTGGCTCTTGAAGCTCTTCGGCTTTCTGGCTCTCGGCTCTCGCTCTGGCTCTTGGCTCTCGCTCTTGGCTCTGGGTTCTGGCTCTGGTTCTGGCTCTTCGGCTCTGGCTTCTTTGGCTCTGGCTTCTTTGGCTCTGGCTTTGGCTTTCTGCAACTTACAGCTCTCTGGCTTTTCACTTGACCTCCAAGTGACTCCCTCAGCTACTCTGCGCATTCGCTTTTTGCTCTCTTGCTTCTGCCTTGCTTTCAATTGAGCTCTCTTCCTCCTTTGAGGTACTTTTCCAGCTTTTCGGTTACCTCAGTGGTTTCTCTACGATTCATTATCCCTCTGCAGCTTTGCGGCTTCTCTTCTCCCTGTCAGTTAGACTGGCCATCTAGCTCTGTGGCTTCAAAATGCATCATTGCCTGTAAAAACGCCTGCTTGCAGCGTGGCATGATGATCAGGAGCGGTTACAGAGGTTTCGGGGCCTTCTCATAGGCAAAAACCCAAAAATTGAGAAAATCCCATTACACAGAGAATGTCTGCAAAATACACTATCGGGCGTGATTTTCGGACTTGAAATCCCATTCAATCGCCCCTAAAATCCCTATCGGGTCCGCCATTAGGCGTTATATCGCATTGCATAAGCGTTTTGGGTAAAATCCCAAATACACGGGAAATACGTGAAAAACCCGACAGAACTCTTTCTATCGGACTTGAAAATTTATCGCATCCACCCTATAATCATATCGAGTCCGCCTTGGGTCGCTTTCACAAGCCCCACCATTGATCTGGGTGATCTCCGATCCAACGTTCAATATGCGACTTCGGGTGGCTTAAAGGTACAGAGGTTACCGGCTTGAAAAGGTGGTTTTCCTCTCTCTTCTGCCAGCCACACATCTTTCATTGTATGGGATTGGGTGGAGCCGACCCAATACCATTTACCGCTTGAGGCCCGCCTGAAATCCCGCTTACAGAACTCAAATTTTATAAATCGCGCCTATAATTCCCCTTCAAGTCCGGCTTTATCACTTCGAGCGTCTTTCCCTTGTATTTCAGTTTTTACACCGAAACGCGCTTATACACAGGAAAGTCCCTTTTACCATAACTCAAATTTTATCAAGCCGGGTTTATAAAACCCATCAGGTCCAACTTTCACTAGTCGCTAGTCGCATGCATTATCGCCCCTTTTACATCGCCGCGAGGCGACATTGCGATGCGATATATCGCAATCGCAAGTCGCGTTGTCACGGGGGGTCTGTCCCTTGTCTCATGCCATCGCCGATGTCGATCCATCGATATCGGCAATAGCAATATCGCATCGACCTGGGGTCCTTGCCTTTGTTATATGCACAAGCCTGCCTCTTAACCCGATATGTCGAGGATCAGCAATCGGGGTTTTTCCTCTTTCCACTTAAGTCCACTCTTTTGGACCTCCTCCAATGCGATTTCCCTTTATAAGGGTTTTTTGCCCATTTTAGGGGATTTTGCCTCTTTTTCCAAAGAACAAAAGGGCATCTTCTTTCTGTGATAACTTCTGCATCCTAAGTCCATTTTAGCCCATTCAAGTTGCAGTAGATTCAGAAGGAAAAGATCTCTGCAATGGGGTTATTTCCAAGAACTTCCTTGGACTTTCATTTTCCTCTGTGAGGAACACTTAGACTTAGGAGTCTATCCAAAATCCATTTTGGATCATTCCAAGACTCAGAAATCGTTTGGAGAAATTCCACCCAGATGAAGAGATATTAAAATAATTAATATTTTTAATGAGTTCCTAAGTCTAAACTTAGGAAAATTAAAATATTAATGTGTATTAATATAATATGGGTGAGAAAGTTCTAAATAACAAGGATCAAGCCAAATCTAATCTTAGTCGTTGATTAGGGACTTAATCTCGGTCGTTGAATCGTCAACAAGAAAAGTATAAGAGGAGGCTTGAGGGTCAGTTGGAGACACACCAAGTTGATCATTCAATTCAATTTTTTTGGGCATGGTTTGCTGAGAAATCAAGTTAGTGATCTGTTGCAGCGAGGGGCAATTCGGCAGAAGGCCGAGAATACATAGCAAAGAGGCAGAGAAAGTGTTGGAGAGACTACGCAGAGGCAGTCGAGCTGACGCCGAGGCAACCAGAGCTGATGCAGAGGCTTAGAGGGCCAACGCAGAGGCTAGCAGAGTTGACGCTGGGCTGAAGGAGTTACGATGTGGTGTTTTCGTGGGGCAAACTGAGAGCTGAGAGGTAGACGCAGAGCCATAGAGGGTGACGCAGTCCTTGGAGGGTGACGCAGTTCTGAAAGTTAGATTGGAGCAGCTTTCATTGTCCAGCTAAGGAACAATCGAAGTCACTGTGGGGTCAATCATCCGGTTGCTGAATTAGCCAGAATATCGATCTCCAGAGCAAGATATTTCTGCCACAGAAAATCTCTGAAGGGTGAGCCATTTCTGGCACCCTAGCTGTATTCAGAAAACTGCATAATAATAAAACCCTGATATCTGTTGCACTGGTTTTCCCGCATTGGGTTTTTCCGGGGATAATTGTCCAAAAATAACGGTGTCCCTTGTGTTGTCTTACTTTATTTCAGTTGTTGATCTGTATGTTTGTGAAGGCTACAATTGTGTTTATTTCGATATTTTTGCATATAAATAACTTGTTAATGTAAAAGACAAGTAGGAGATAATAAATCAGATATTGCAGTAGGGTTTTCTGATGTATTAGATTCAGAAATTTTCACAAAAAAAAGATACATAGGACACTTATTTTTGGACACAATAGTGACCAGAAAAACCCTACGCAGGAAAACCTGTGCTACAGCTCTGAGGTTTTATTATTATGCAGGAGAAATATCTTAATACAAATCTAGGATGATCATCTAGCAATCCTTTACAGAGCAAATACTGGACAAAAAGTTGGTGAAATGATCTCACCCTGTCACTGGAGAAATAGTAATTGATCCTCAGCTCTGGGAGGCTTTGCGTCACCCTCTAATTGCCTCTGCGTCAAACTGCGTCACCCTAGGCAGCTTCTGCGTCACCCATGTTGGGTATTACGCTTCCTCTCTACTCTGGATCTTCTATTGGCTGAGAATTTGACTTTCTTGCCTCCAGTCTCACACCCTGGCTCCTGACAACTGCAAATCAAATTCCCTCTGTAGAATTTCGAATTCCCCTCACTGACCACGCTGCATCTGCGTCAGCACTGCGTAGGCCAACATCAGCCCTCCTCTTGACATCTTTATGTCCTCTCGTTGCCTTGTATTCTCCGGAAAGTCCTTCTCCCGGATTCTCAATGTCCCTCTGCTGCAGAATGATCACCTAGTTCGAATTTCTCAGCTTCTTAGCCCCAGAAATCGAACTCTAGATCAATTTGTTCTCTCCGTGTGTGTTTCCAAATGAACCCCAAGCTTCCATCTTATACTTTAACTGTTGAGTCTTCAACGGCCGAGATTAAGTCTTTAATCAACAGCTAAGATTAAAACATGATTTGATCCGCCTTCTTGATCATTCTCACCCATATTTTGATTAATACCCATTAATATTTTAATTTCCCTAAGTTTAGACTTAGGAACTCCATTAAAAATATTAATTATTTTAATAAAATACAATCCGAGTGGAGTTTCACCAAATGGTTTTTGGGTTCTTTAAAACTTGTGTCTTAGCCTCTCCACCAATTTTCAAGGCTAGTGCACTTCCAATGCTACCAAAAACTAACATCGATAACTCCTTGGGCTAATTTGGGCGACACCCGGTATCAAACCTCATGGATGCCACTATAACACTAACAAACATATCTTGCCAATCAATATGCTTCAATTGGAAATCCACAATGATTCCTCAGATTAACTAGGGTGTATAGTCTCAACACCGAAACCAATTTTCCTTAGGGATAGGGTTTTACCCCTTCCTTAAACCACAAGGACTCAAAATCAAATAAGTGCACTTGAAGAATGATCTTGAACTACCTTTTATAATCTTTGACCATCCTAATACCATAGGTAAGTATTCCATGGATGTCAATACCATGGGCACTTTTTTTGCAAAATATAGCAAGCCTTGGAGAGGGAAACCCTAGAAGGCATAAACTAGACCAAGAGACAACAATCTGGTAGTGGCCCATTCTCACCACAGCCAAAACCCCCTGCTCTTTACGGATTTTCACAAATGGGAGAAGTCCCAGTGGAAAGGAATAGGTGTTGTAGGGTTACTATGTGATACGATGTTATGAACATAAATTATGTAAAAATAAATAAAAATAGATAATAAATAATAATCATAATAATATAAATATAATAATAAATTAATTAATTAATGGGTAGTTAATTAATAATGAAAAGGCATGTCTTAGACACATGCATGTTTGTGAAAGGGTACTTACCTGTCTATATATACAAGACCCTCATTTTCATTTGTAATCATCCTACATCAATTCTCAACATAATATACATTTATAATTACTGTCCTACGATGGATGTCTTTGTCTACAAAGTATTTTAACTACTTCTGTCGCGTATACGACTTTTGGTTGTTACATTGGAAATCTTGCTACTTAAGAATCGTAACGAAAAATTACTAACCCAAATTAAAAAGCTTAAGAATGACAAGAAGTCACTAAAAGTCAAGTTAGAGCAACTTACTCAAGAAGTATTGAGCTGTGATACCAAATGAAGCGAACAAAGTTCGTTCTTCAAATTAAATACTCCAGAAGACTTGGAATATGTAAATCTCCATTGAGATACAAGATTATGTATTAATATGTAAGAATAAGAATGATGATGCAATTGGGTATGAGAGCCCTGTATATATAGCCAGGAAGTACCCTTTCACGAAGAGTCATATCTGTAGAGACATGCCTCTTTGTTTAACTAATTATTATTTAATTACATATTATTATGATTATTATTTATTATCTATACTTATTACTTTTACATAAATTATGTTCATAACATTGCCTTCCCCTTCAAAAAACTTTGTCCTCAAAGCTTGTTGATGAAAGGACTTTATTTATTTTTCTGCTACGAATGTCTTCTCGTCTCGGGACATCATCTTTGTTGATACAAGTTAATATGATCCTTAGAGTGACATAAAATTGTCTCACGGAGGAAGGATCTGACCATCCTAAATTAATCTTCTGTGGAATATTCTAGTCAATGGAAATTTGTAATGAATTGTCATCATAGGACTGGATTGAGGTTATTTCAATATTCTTCAGAACATCAGTTTGTTGTTTTTGTTCTGAATGGTACATATACGTAGTTTGATTGAGTTGTCTACTCTCGTGATTAGGATGTCGATATGGAACTTTTTTTGCTTGACTTTCCCTTTTTGGGCATGTGGCAATTTTTTGATTTTCTTCTGGCGAAGATGTTGTTGAGTTGGTTACGAAACATTCACTTGGGATGTTCATTGTCTGAACTGCAACATCTGAGTCTGTGTTTTCTTCAACTTGCTTGTCTTCTTCCTGAGTTGTGACATTGATTGGTTCGGTATTTGTTTCTTTATCTTCAACGGGGGATGTTATGACAAGCGACTTCGATGCTTCCTCTTGAATACAATGTTCTAATTTGTCTTTTAACGACTTCTTGTCCTTCTTAAGCTTTTTAATTTGTGTTAGTAATTTTTCGCTATGATCCTTAAGTCGCAAGACTTCTTCATTTCTATCAGCAGTGATTTTGTCAATTTCATTTTGCATATTTTGTAATACTTTTTTACCTTCTTGAAAAATTACTTTTGAAATATCTTGGATGTCTTCTGGTGTTACTGAATTTGGCTTCAAGGTGACATCTTGTAGTGTTATTTTTTTTCTTTTTGTAAGAAAATGTAAAAAAAATTCATATTCAGGATGAAGGAACCAAGGGTTTCCATCCATGGTGAACCTAAAATAATGTCACCTTGATTGCTCCATAGGGTTTGAACTAAGAATTGTGATACGAATGTATAATCTCCAATGTTTAATTGTAAATTGGTTATGTCATATATTTTGTTGTTAAAACAGTCAAATTTTTCAATTATATTTGACTCGGGAATCACTAATTGGTTTGCGATTTTAGGTTTTATATAATTTTTATTTTCGGTTGGCGAGATAGCGATAGTAACATCTTTTCCCGCAATAGACCCTTTAATTCTAAATAGCACTAAGGCATAGTTATATTTAGTTTCTGGAAATCTTTCTTCCTTCGATTCCGAATTAGATTCCATTTTTTTTTATCGGTAATAAACCTTCAAACTTATTATTCCTTAAAACCTTAGTATTGAATCCTTAACAATTTCCCCTTTATCTTTCTTTAGTCAAATGTATAAACTTTATAACCCCTTATATATTATTTTCCTTGTATAACCTTTTATATCTCTTATAAAAATATCCTTCTTTCTTTATACAATATATATATATATATAGATTCCCACTTTAAAAAAAAGTTAATATAGCTCCACTATTTAAATAAACTTATCCTTATATTTATTATAATGCTTTTAAAAAGTACTATTCCTTTGTTATAACTTGTTATCTTTATGTCTGTTTATAGTTCTAGATTTAACCCTTTATATACTTTAATATGTGGATCTTTTAAGTAACGTTCTATAATAATACCCACCTTGAACTTATATATATTTTCAATAATTTTTTGAATTGAACTTTTCATTAAAATAACCCTTTATAATATAAAACTTCTCTTTATATATCTTTTATTTATAATCTTTTCTTTTTCTTTTTGAAAAGTTACAACCCTAATGAAACGTGGTGATTCATCTCTTTGGGGTATAATATAAAATATATGTCCACTTATGTTCCTTTGACTTGGTTAATTTTCTCCACGTAAAAGTAAAACTTACGATTCACATAAAAAGATTTTGCGTCCCTTTTGTTCTACTTTTACCTTGAAAATACCATGGGTGGCTAATACCACGAGCTTGTAAACCACTTAATGAAGAATCAAGAGAATATTATCTACTCTTCCTCTTTTTACGTATAGTTTTAAAAATATTTAGAAAGATTCCCTTTTGACTTTATCATGCACTTTTTATCAATAGTGTAGAACTTTTTTTATATATATGAATACTCTCCTTCAAAATTTACATCAAACTATATTTTTTTTCTAATATTTTTTTTTTTACTTTATATTTCAAATTTTGATTTTTATTCTTTTTTTTTGTGCTCTCTTTTTTTTTTTATCAAATGACCAAATGCCTAAATGGCGATATGGAGAAACCCCAAATTCTAGTAGTGAAACATTTCAACAACAACGATGTTGATGAATTTCAATGGCCAAGGACCTGGGTCAAACTGGCTCTGTGCAGCGGCTGAGCGACCAGAGAATCGAACAGCTCCAATACCAAATGTAACGAACAACGTTCGTATCTTCAGAGGAATGCTTTGATACCAAATGAAGCGAACAAAGTTCGTTCTTCAAGTTAAATACTCGAGAAGACTTGGAATATGTAGATCTCCATTGAGATACAAGATTATGTATTAATATGTAAGAATAAGAATGATGATACAATTGGGAATGAGGGCCCTGTATATATAGCCAGGAAGTACCATTTCACGAAGAGTAATCTCTGTAGAGACATGCCTCATTGTTTAACTAATTATTATTTAATTACATATTATTATGATTATTATTTATTATATATATTTATTATTTTTACATAAATTATGTTCATAACACGAAGTCTCTAGACGTAATAGTCCAGGTTGAAGATAAGGGAACTAACACTGATCCAATCAATATTACAACTCAAGACGAGAAGCTTGAAGGCCAAAATAAAGTTGACTTAGAGAATGAGGAATGCTTACGTCTCAAAAATCATAACCAAAATCTACTCAAACAGATTAAAAAACTTAAGGACGATAAGAAATCATTGACAAATAGGTTTGAAAAAATTGTCGCAAAAGAAGCATCAAAATCACTAGATGTAGTAATCCAAGTTGGGGAAGAAGGAACAAACATCGACCCCACTAATCTCACAGTTCAGGCAAATCCCAATCCTACTGAACTAAAGATGTACTCAAAGGTTTTCGTTCAAATGACGGACACCCTAAATGAGGGTTCAGTTGTCAATCAACAACTACAATGCCTGAGGAAAATCAGGAAACTACCATAAAAACGTTTAAGGAAGTTCAAACAAGAAAAATTCCTTATCTACATCTGAATCACAAGAGTAGACACCTTAATCAATCTACAAGTCTATATCACGCAGAACATAAACAACAAATCTATGGTTCCAAGAATACTGAAGTTTGCAGAATCCAGTCTCACAATAACGATTCATCACAAAAATTGATTCCGCGGAAGATCAATCTAGGGTGGTTCGATCCGTTCTTATTATGACAATTTTATATATCACTCCAAGGATCATATCAACAAGTATCAACAAAGATGACCGTCTCGAGAACAAAAGACATTCGCAGCAGATAAGAGTTCAAGTCCTTTCATCAACAAGCTTTGAGGACAAAGCTTTTTGATGGGGAAGGCAATGTTATGAACTTAAATTACGTAAAAATAAATAAAAATAGATAATAAATAATAATCATAATAATATAAATATAATAATAAATAATAAGTAAATTAACTAATGGGTAGTTAATTAATAATGGAAAGTTATGTCTTAGAGACATCCCTGTTTGTGAAAGGGTGCTTACCTATCTATATATACAGGACCCTCATTTTCATTTGTAATCATCCTACATCAATTCTTTCTATAATATACATTTATAATTATTGTCCTACGATAGATGTCTTTGTCTACGAAGTATTTTAAATATTTCCGCTGCGTATACGACTTTTGGTTGTTACATAGGAACTCAATAGGACCTCTTATAGAAAAGCATGATATAGGTTCAAGGCTCCAAAGGAGACAATTCGCTTTCTAGGAAGAGACCTAAGAAAGAAGGTACAAGTCCTAGGATTTGATAGATTTGACAAGTATTGAAGTTACCAAAGGTCAAGACTAGGGGAAAAGGTTTCCAACAATGTATACCAACTAAGCCAAGGCTCATGAAACATTCAAGAAATCCCTTAAGTTGAAGCAAGGCAAACTAGGGCTTCCATCTTAGGCAAAAAACTAGGGCAAGAAAATTTATGGATGAAATTGAAGTAGATACCCACCAAAAGGATAGATTTGTGGCAAAATGCTATCCCTTGATGTTTAAGCTCTCCAATAACCAAAAATATACTTTCCTAGCGATTTGCACCAAGCCCTAGTTTCCTAGATTGCCCTTGAAAGGGCTGAATTAAAGAGAGAAAATATGGATAAGAAAAAAGTATGATCACCAACTATATGGATCGTGTTGATTTGGGGTAGCGTTGGATGTGCTCTAGCCATGAAAATTGGTGAAGAGGCTAAAGCACATGAGATCTCCAAGACCTAGAAATGGTTTGGGGAAATTCCACTTGGTTAGAGAGATATTAAAATAATTAATATTTTCAATGGTGTTCCTAAGTCCAAACTTAGGAAAATTAAAATATTAATGGGTATTAATATAACATTGGGTGAGAATGTTCTAAATGACATGGATCAAGAGAAATCTAATCTTAGCCACTAATTAGAGATTTAATCTCAATCGTTGAAGACTCAACAGAAAAAGTATAAGAGGAGGCTTCAGGGTCAGTTGGAAATACACCAAGATTGATCAGTCAGTTCGATTTTCTGGAGTGGGGTTTGTTGAGAAAATTCGAACAAGTGATCTGAGTTGCAGCGAGGGGTAGTGACTGCATAGCAGAGAGGCAGAGATAGTGCCAGAGGGCTAGCACAGTGATTGAGGAGGCTTCGCAGAGCCAGCAGGAGCCACGCAGAAGGCCAGAGAAACTGCGCAGACGCTAGCAGGGCCTGCGTGGGTGACGCAAAAGGCCAGAGAGCTAACGCAGAGTAGCAAAGGGCTGACACAAGGGGTTCTAGAGCTATGCAGGGGCCAACAGGGCTGACGCAGAGCCTCAAAGAAGCGTTGGAAGGATTTTCGTGGGGCAGACTTGCTGAATATCTGCTTCCGAAGAGAGGTATTACTGCCAGATAGAAATCTCTGTTGGGTGAGCCAGTTTGGCACCCTAGTTGTACTCAAGAAAGTTGCTTAATAATAAAACCCTCAGAACTGTTGCACCAGTTTTCCCAAGTTGGGTTTTTCTGGGGACGATTGTCCAAAAATAACGGTGTCCCTTGTGTGTTTGTCTGTTATTTCAGTTGATGATCTGTAGATGAGTTGAGACTGCATTTGTGTTTATTTTCAGTATTTATATGGTTAAATAACTTGTTAAGGAATAAACAAGTAGGTGAAATAAACCAGATAATGCAAGAAGAATTTCTGACGTGTTAGACTTAGAAATTTCAACATGGTATCAGAGCATTGCAGATCACAGGAGAGTTGAAAGCACTAGCTAAATCAGAAAATTTGCAGCAGAAACAATTGTCCCAAGAGACAGAGTTGTTCCTAAGCAGAAGGCAGCAGTGAAGGAGTGACGCAGAGGCCCTGCGTCATCAATTTGAGCTAGAAAGAGGGCCAGCGCAAAGGCAGAGAGAGGCAGAAGAGGGCTCACGAAGAGCCACATCATCCTACTCAGTTAGGTAGCCTTGACGCAGTTGGCCAGAGGAGCGATTCGGCCTTGTCGATATTGCGCAGAGCTAAGAGGCTCAGTTTCTTCCGTTGTTGGGGCCTAGGGAGCTGTGGGCAAATTGTGGATTGGGAAGCTGGTGGGGTGTTGTTGCTGTCGAAGTAGGAACAGTACCTAACGGGACAGAACCAAGGTAGAGGGAACCGCTGCCTTGAGGGATTTCTAGCCAAGACATCCAGATCCAAGTTGCAATTGCCAAGAGGAGCGGATCGACAGTTGGCAGGAGGATTTCTAGGAGGGAAATCGGGACTCAAAGGGAATCTAGGAGAGAACTTCCAGGAGGGAAGTCGAGACTCCAAGGGAGTCCAGGAGAAGAAGAGAGGAGATGGCAATGAATAGACTGATGGATCAGCACAGGTTGGACGGGGCCTCTAACTTTGTCATCTGGAAGGTCAGGATCTTGTCTGTTCTGGATAGACATCGCATCAAGGGCTTCGCCTTGAGAACCATGGCTATCCCAGTCGACTCAGTTGAAAATGAAAGGTATGAGGTGTTGGAAATACTAAGAGGGGGGGTGAATCAATTTTCCTTAGCAATTAGCACTTTTAAATCTTTTCAGAGTATTAGTTAATCTTCAATTATTATTAATGTTCATGCAGTAATAACAGTAAATAAAAGAACATAGTAGGCACAAAAATTTTAGGTGGAAAACCCCCTCCGAGTCAAAAACCACCAAACGTTTTTCTAATAAATTCTTTAATCTTCAGCCCCAACTGAAATGAAAGCAACAACTTCCTAGAATTCTAGAAAAGCATTCTTCTCCAGCTCCCATTGGAAGGATGCCCCAATGCCCTGGTCAACTGAATGGATGCCCCAACACCCTAGACCAATGTTGAAGCAATACCCAGTTATACTTTTCCGATCTACTGAACTTCCAACCCAGTTTGCATCAGTGAACCCACTCAACCTGATGTCATTGCCTCTGGTGTACAATAGTCCATGCTTGACTGTTCCTTGAATATTCCTAAGAACATGTTTGGCTGCTGCCCAGTGCGCCCTCTTAGGTTCCACCATGAATTGACTGAGGGTGTTGACAGCGTAACAAATGTCTGAACTGGGATTGACCAGATACATTAGGGACCCTGTAAGCTGCCTGTACAAGGTGGGATCAACGTCTTTATCTTCTGATGCATCAATCTTCTTCCAGTTGGTGTTCATTGGAGTAGCCATAGGTCTACAATTCTGCATCCTGAATCTCTTCAAGATTTCTATAGCATATCTCCCTTGTCCAAGGAAGATCTCACCCTTTTGCTGCCAAACTTCCAACCCCAAGAAATAATGCATCTATCCCAAATCCTTCATGTCGAATTTTGTGGCTAAGTTCTTCTTGCAGTCTTTGATGAGCTTGGATGATCCTGTCAGGAAGAGATCATCCACATATAACACTAGGATTAGAAGCTCATTCTCTACGACCAGATAGTAGAGATTAGGGTCTGCGTCACTTTTGACAAACCCCATCTTCTGCAAGTAGCCATCAATTCGACCTACCATGCCCTAGGTTCCTGTTTAAGCTCATACAAAGCTTTCTTTAATCTACATACATGAGATTTCTTCTCATGTGTCTCAACACCTTCTGGCTGTTCAATGTATACTTCCTCTTCTATTACCCCGTTCAAGAATGTCGCCATGTCATCCATCTAATGAATCTCCCACCCCATCTGTGCTACAAGAGATATCATGGTTTTAATATAAGTATACCTTGCTACTAGGGCGAAGGTTTCTTCGTAGTCTATCCCTTCCTTTTGATCATACGCCTTAGCCACAAACCTGGCTTTGTATTTCTACACATTGTCATCTGCAGCATATTTTACCTTGTAGATCCATCTCGAACCTACCACTGATCTGCCCTGAGGCTTAGGTACCACTTCCCAGACATCATTGACCATTATAGAGTTGTATTCCTCCACCATAGCATCCACCCATTCTTGATGTTGAACGACCTCCTGAAAACTAAAAGGTTCCCCAACCTGAGCTACTAAGTCCTAGTATCTGTCTGGTTGTCTTCGCTCCCTTTTACTATCACTGGGTGCACCAATGAAGTCTTCTGCATCCCATAGAATCTGTCAGAGTTCTCGACTCGTTCTTCCATTGGTAGTAGGCGAATCTATCAGTTCTTCCTCTTCCTGAGATTCCTCCTATTCTGAAGCTTTGTCTTCAGGAGAATTTCTAGTACTAGTTTCCACTGGTTGAAGTGGTTTGACCAACAACTCATCTTTCGACTGCTCCTCGGAAGGCATTTCTCTAGATTTCCTGAAAGCTCTATGCTCCATGAACTTTACATCCCGCCGAACTACTACCTTCCTACTCCCTGGAAGATAGACTCTATATGCCTTAGCATTCTCGCTATATCCCACAAGATATCATTTCTCAGCAGTTTGATCTAATTTCTTTCTCTTCTCTTCGAGTATACGGCAATACGCTAAACTCCCAAATATCCTGAAATGATTGACTTCAGGTGTCTTCCCGGTGAAGACCTTCTCCGGAGTGATTTTGCCCAATGCCCTGTGAGGAGTCCTGTTCTGGACATAAACTGTCGTGTTGCATGCTTCTGCCCATAGGAATTTAGGCATATCCTAATCATACAGCATCGCCCTAGCTGCTTCCACAATAGTTTTGTTTTTCCTTTCTGCTACTCCATTTTGCTCCAGATTGTAGGGAGTTGTCCACTCTCTTCTGATGCCTTTCTTAGCGCAAAAATCGGTGAAGTCCTTGTCAACATACTCTCCGCCATTGTTTGAGCGCAACACTTTTATCTTCTTTCCTGTCAGATTCTCCACTAGAGCCTTGAACTCTTTGAATCGACCGAAAACCTCATCCTTGGTTTTCAGAAAATAGATCCAAGTCTTCCTGGAATGGTCATCGATGAAGGTGACGTAGTATTCAGCACCACTAAGAGTTTTTGTGGACATCGCCCGCAGATGTCTCAGTGTATCAATCCTAGCACACTCTTAGCCCTATTGTTACTTCTGGAAAACGCTGCTTTGGCACACTTACCCAGAGCGCACCCTCTGCATACATCATCTCATTCAGTGCTTAGTTCTAGAACTCCTAATATTGTTTTCCTGAGAATTCTCAGAGCCCCATTGTGTAAGTGTCCCATCCTCCTGTGCCATAGTTCATCCAAATCTTTGTCTCCATTACTGCCTACCAGTGCCATTGGTGATTCTAGTTGCAACAGGTATGGCCTGTTACTTCTGATTCCAATCTGGGCCTTCTTTTTCCAACTCGGGTGTTTGACATATACTTTCTCCTTAATGAAGAAAACATCATAGCCCTTGTTTTGAAGTTGAGATATGGAAAGTAAGTTCATCCCCAATCCTGGCACATGCAGCACATTGGTTGCTCAAAGCCGCTCTCCTGCTTCGATTTGAAAGACTATAATACATCTTCTTACTAGAGTACATGCCTTATTCCCCATTATGATCTGAAAATTCATTCTTTCTTCCAAACAATCTGAAAAACATTCTCGAATTCTTGTCATATGCCAGGAAGCTCCATTGTCTATATACCAAACCTCCGAGGAGGCAGAGCTTGCTAAGCAAGCGACCTCTTCCAATCTGGAAACTAACATAGAATAACCGTAATTTATGTCCCTTGTGCATTCTTCTGGAAATCTGCACGAATCCCCACCCATAATCGATTTTCATCCCCTGTTGCTGGATCTCTGCTCTAATACAATGTGAAAATTTCTAAACTGCAATTCTACTACTACAGCAAGTGATTTATTTCACCTACTTATTATTCACAATAAGTTATTTACGAAAACCCTTCAGCAAAGATAAAAATTAATTCTACTGCAGTTATCACACAATTACCCAGAGAAAAATATATGCACAACTACCAATCACATCAACACAGTTATTTTTTGACAATTGTCCCCGGAAAAACCCAGTGTGGGAAAACCAGTGCAACAGATGAAGGCTTTATTAATCTTCAGCAGCAATTTCTTTTACAAGGAATGATTTTATAGAGAAACTGAAAGAAAACACCAGAGACTTTCCCTTTGAGACCTTCTGACACTTTGGGGACCCTGCTCCTACTTCTGCGTCACTCTGCGTCGCCCAACATGGCTCTGAGTGGGTCTGCGTCCCTCTACGTAAGCTTTGCGTCTCTCTATGCGTTGTCTCCCACTATCCCTATGTCACCTCCTCCTCAGTCACTGCCTGTTGTTGATGCCTTCCTCTTCCTCCACCCTACAACTCTCCCTCTGAAATCGATCTCCTCTGCTTGAGAATCAATTTTCCTTGAGAAACTGAGTATCATTCGATGTGTCTACAAATGATCCTCAAGTCTTCTCTTATACTTTTCCTATTGACTAATCAACAGTGGAGATTAAGTCCCTAATCAACGACTAAGATTAAAACAGACTCGCTCCTCGTCTCTTAGAAGCTTCTCACCCTTATCTTTATTAATACCCATTAATATTTTTATTTTACTAAGTTTAGACTTAGGAACCCATTAAAAATATTAATTATTTTAATAACTCCTCATCCGGGTGGAATTTCTCAAAACGATTTCTAGGTCTTGCAGATTTCATGTGCCTTAGCCTCTACTCCAAATTTCACGGCTAGAGCACATCCGATACTACCAAAAATCAACAAGAAGCAGGATAAGGGGGATTTTTCTTGGGAAGTTGAGAATCTTCTAGAAGGAAAATCTCAAAAAATTGGGCTCTCTGAGGAAAGGTGAGTTCATGATACAAATCCATAACGACAGCTGCAGAAAAATGGTTGAGGGAGTCATTTTGAGGAATTAGCAACATCTGGTTTATGGTTTCAGGTGCAATTGAGATCAAAATGTCTCCATTCTGGGCCACAATGGTTCTTTGCAGTGGATTGTATCTAGCTTGACACCACATGACAAGATCAGGGAAATAGTGTGTCTGTGGGAAAATGAACATGGGTAACAGGGATTCCCAAAGGTTAATTTCATCTTGCTAGTCTAGGTAGTTTTGCTTCAACCAGTGGTGTAATTCGAACAGGTCAAATTCACACTTGGTATCGGCAATCTTATAATATTGGTCTGCCAATGGCATATGATCGAGGTCTAGGGTAGCAGGGGTTTTTGGGTTATCGTCACTCTTTGATTTGCTACTACAGGATTGGTCCTTTCCCTTTGGTGCCATGTCTAAGGAGTTTGAGAAGGAAAATAACAGAGCTTCGATTTGAATAGGTACCTGGATAAGCGATGAATATCTGTCAATGGTAATGGGTTGTGAATTTGCTGAGATTGAAAGGTGCTGGCACTAATAGGGGTTGCGAGAGATGAAAACAGTACCTGCAATTTAAAAATAGTAATAGCGCAGCTAGTAGAGTCACGCGGGATGACCCAAGGTGGGTTTTATAAGACTTAGATCAAATACCGTTTTGGTTAGAAACGTTACACAATGGGATTTAGATGAATTAATGAGCAACGGGAAAGTTGCAACTGGTAAATGTATAACGAGCTGATAGCAACGGGAATAGGATGTGAGCAAGTGGTAAATTGACAAGTGGCAGTGTAATTAGCGGTAGGTGAAATATGGGAGGTGACGTGGTAACCATTGGCGGGAGCGGAGGAGAGATAGGTGGATTTCGGAGGGGGCGTAGTGGTATATGGTTTTCAGCGAGGGGGGTGCAAAGTCGTGAGGAAGCGCCATGTCGCATGGGGCCCGGGAAAAGCAATACCGTTTTTCGGAACCCCCCCGCCCCCCCTTGACATTAACAGGAAATGGGATGAGCGGTGCGAAGTTGTTTCCCCGCTGTTGATCCGGGTGGGGAAAATCATGGTAGTTGAAAGGTGCCTTTTCGATATCACAAGCCGACAAAACATCTTGTCATCTCTCGACCTTAAAATACAACCCATGCTTAATGCTTATTACAAATTGCTAATCATGTTTAAATGACATGATTAGTTCATTATTTAACTAAGATTAATCTATCAAAAGCATGATTAGTATATCCTAAGGGCACATTTGATCTAGCAAACCCTCTTTTTATTTCCTAAAGGTAATTCTAACCCTATTCTAGTGCATAAAATGCAATTGACCTGTTAGCTCTGCTATAATTCGAGGAAAAATGCAGGCCTGATCGAGTTGTTTATGCTCATAAAAGATTCGCACCAGCCATCATTCTTATTCTCCTTCACTTTGTTTATACTCTCATAGCCCTCGTCATCGCCGTTTTTCTCCAGGTCCTGGCATGAACCCCTTTTTAGTTAAACCCCCCGAAGCTAAGGTTTTAACCTATATAACTGTGCGCTCTTACAAAGTCCTCGGCCCACGGCTTTCCCTGTCACATCAGTCCTGTTAAACCCCGTTCAGTTCTCCGCCGTCCGATCATTTGCCGCATGATCCGACGTTGTTCGCGCCTCCCGCCGCCGAAACCTACCCGCGCGTTAACTCGCGATCGCGGCGGTTTTCCGCCTGTCCCATCGTCCACATGTCAACCTCCTATTGTGATCGTGCGGGTGTGTACGTATACCACTCACCTCCGATAAGCAATGCGGGGGATACCGCTTACCACCCGTACTCCGTCCCCCGCACGTTAACGTTCGCACACCTCTGCCACCCGATAGCCGTCGGATCTGCCCGACTGCGATCCGACGACCCATGTTCGCTCGTTCACGTTTCCTCCCGATAGCCCCTGTAATCTGATCTCCGCCGCCCATCTGTTCCATCCAACGGTTAATATTTATTCCCTACCCTCCATTCATTCCCATGCAGTCATCGTGTTTTTGGCCTGTCCCGTGCATCCGAAGGAAGAAGGCGATCATCTACCAGCTCTCTGCGCAGTTAAGTTTCAACTACTGCATTCAACGCATTGTACACCCGAAGGACGAGAAGGACAGCCTTGAGCAGATAAACACATTCACCAGTTATGGAACTCTTTCCATACAGCATTCCACCTGTTTGAGAAGGACAACAAAGTACCAGAGAAGGTCAAAATTCATTCATGAAAGCAGCAAATCGTAGTAGAGGCCCATTTCAGATAGTTATTGTGGCTGGTAGTCCATTATGACCCCTCCACGCATAGGATAGCAGATATTTTTGTAATCAACCTCCATATATACCCAGAAACAAGATGTAATGAGGGTTGATGGATATTGTTTTGATGTAAGGTTCAATTTTTGGAGACTGTAACTACTGTGATACCTGCAGCGTCTAGTCTTCATTTTCAGCTAATACAAGCTTCTTTTGCTGTTAATTGCTCACTTTCCACTTCTTCTTTATTCCAGGCTGTGCCTGTTATGCATTTTTTATGTGCTCTTGATGTTTAGCATTGGAGGGGCTGTCATCTCACTTCTGTGTTAGAATCTAGTATGTATCATTGAGTGTGTATGCAGGTTTCTGTTATTTTAATGCCAAAGAGCTGTCATCCTGTCTGTGCATTAGGAAATAGTTTTGCATACCTCTTTACTGGTTGCAGCCGGCCATCACAGGGTCCTGTGCATCTGCTGGTGTGGTCAGTATTCTTTATGTTCACTCAATCCTCAAACTGTGAGTAATTGGTGGTCTAAAGCCTTGTAGTCTGGGGGTGTTCACCCATGTCTGAGGTTAAGCATAGTAGAAGTGGTTATCTGGCTTGAATATGCATCATTCCTTCCATTCATCCACCTATTTCCAACATTTTTATTGAGTTTGTAATGTTCCCGAACATCTCTGAGATACAACCTAGGAGAGTTTCTTGGGGTGATAGCATTAATTGGCGTCGTTGCTGGGGAGAGGAGATTGATGCTCAGCGTCCCTGGGAGAATGACACAGTTCCAGATTTTGATGATAGACAAGGTCTGGGCACATTTCTGGTTGTAATCATCTATCTGGTGACTCCACTGGAGAAAGACCAACCTTTGGCGACTTCACATTGAAGTTCTGGCTCAGTTTGTGAGACATACTCGAAGAAATCCTCAGAAATCACCAGCTGAATCAGTGCCTGACCCTGAGAGGATTGTCAAATCGAAGAAAACATCATAGAAAGGGGCATCAGGATCAGGTAAGCCTAAGAAAACTCATGCATCTCTGAAAGATAAAGTTATAGCTGAAGATATACAGTTTGAAGATTTAGAGCCCAGCACTATTAGTAAGGAAATTCCTTCAGAGATTAATACAACCCCTTGTTCAGTTAGTTCCCCTTCGAATCTCAGTTCAAAGAAAGCTTCCCATACAGTCCATAATATCCCTTTGTCTTTATCATCCATTTCATTGTTTCAAACTGCTCAATCTGCCAATGTCCTTTCACATACCCCAGTCATGGCAGGCCAACAAGCACCTACGAAGATAGAAAGAATTGTAGCTGCCAGGTATGGACCTCTGGTCTTGCCTGTTCCTTTGAACGCTATGCCTGCATGCGAATGTCGGAAATATATGCCCAAGTTCACTAGTACAGAGGGAGTAACAGCTAAAGAACACCTTGAAGCTTTTTATAGTTATGCTGATAACTTAGATATAAGTGAAAACGATGTGTGGATGAGAGTTTTTGTCCAAAGCCTTGATGGATAGGCCAGGAAGTGGTTCAGAGAACTAGCCCCTAGATCTATTGCCGATATTGAAGCCTTAGATGATGCATTTTTGAAGCACTGGGGAGATAAAAAGGACTTGCTGTATTATCATACTGAGTTTGGTAACCTGAAGAGGGAAAATGGGGAATCATTCCATGATTTTAATAAAAGATTCAATCGTATGTATAGTAAGATACCAGCTGAGGTAAAGCCTACCCCCACCTCTGCCAAACTCACTTATGCCAATGCTTTTGACTCTGATTTGTGCCTGTTGTTGAGAGAAAGGAGATGTGCTACTCTGGCAAACATGCAGGATGCAACTCTAGAAGTAGAGTCTAATATCATGGCTGCAGAAAAGCTCAAAAGTCAAGCTGACAGAAGGAGGCAGAGAGGTCAGGCTTCTACTTCCTCTGCATCATCTTCAGAGCCTAAATTAGACAAAATGACTAAGATGATAGAGTCATTGGCTGCTGAAATTTCTAAGCTAAAGGTTGAGCAAAATTCAGGAAAAACAAGGCAGCAGAACACATTTGCTCCAAGAAACCCAAATCCTTTCAGAAGAGCAAATGAACAGTTGCAAATCATTCAGAGGGGTGAAGAATCAAAAGAAGAACAGAAAGTTAAAGCTCCTTTCCAAAATGTAGTCATGGAGGAGGAACAGTTTGAAGATGAGGATGAAATTCACTGCATCGAAGATAAAGGCAGTGTTGCGTTTTTGACATTGGCTGCGTATGAAGAATCATTGCTGCAAGAACAAGACAATCAAGAATGGGACAGAGAAGCTGTTCTACAAACTGAGGAGCAACAAAGATATAATCTGAGGTCAAATCCAAAAAATGTCAAGGAGAATCTTGCCCAAAGAGCTGTTGCCCAAACAGAGTCACAAAATATCAGACAGAGAAGACCAGCAGCTGATCCAATCATCCTTAAAGCTCCAGTTCAAGAGGTAAGAGGGTCTGACAAGCTACCTTCCTCTTTCAGCTTAGAGTCAGAAGTCCAGAAGATAAAAATATCTGTGCTTTTGGTAGAGTTGGTAAAGAGTGACGTTTTTAGAAAGCCTATCCTTGAATCCCTTGAGCTGGAAACCGCACAGACCTCCACTAACTCTGTCAATTTGCAAGATGATAAGCCTGTTGTTGTACTTAGCCCTATGATTGAACCTGCTGATAATAATTCTCCATCATTTTATGTTTCTTTGACCATTCATGACAAAATCCTCCACAATTGCCTGCTAGACACAAGGGCCAGCCACAATTTAATGCCTAAAGCTGTCATGGAAGAGTTAGGCCTTGACATCACTAGACCATATCATGATTTATTTTCTTCTTATTCAAGGAAAGTGAATTGCCTAGGATTAATCAAAGATCTGGCCATTACCCTAACTCAGCTACCCATGACGAGTATGATAATGGATATTGTGGTAGCAGATGTCCCTCTTAAGTTTGGCATGCTACTGTCTAGAGGATGGATTAAGAGATTAGGTGGGACATTACAGAATGATCTATCTTATGCCACTGTCCCAGTTTTTGGAGGAGAGAGCAGGAAATTGTATAGAGAAGCACAATTGGCATACATCATCAGTGATGAGAAGAATCCTACTAATCATCCCATATATGCTGTGGACACTAATTTTGGAGCATGCATCCTCCAAATACAAGAATCCCAGAAGGCCTCAATGCAGCTCAAGAAACCAATAGTTTAGGCCGAGGAAGAGCAAGGAAGTCAGGTTTGGGAGATGTTCTTTGACGGAGCATGTTCCAGGGAGACTGCAGGAGCAGGGGTGGTGCTGATATCTCTAGATCAAAAAAGCACACAGCTGTCTTTCAAGCTGACTTTTCAAGTCACAAACAATATAGCAGAGTATGAGGCTCTGCTATTGGGCCTTAACATAGCAAAAGACAGAGGAATCAGGAACATAAAAGTGTTTGGAGATGCTGATTTGATCATTCAGCAAGTAAATAAAACATTTCAAGCAAAGCACCCAAGGCTGAAAGCGTACAAAGATGAGGTATGGAGACTCAAAGATTCCTTTGAAAATTTCTGTATTTCATATATCCCTAGAGCCAAAAATCAACTTGCTGATTCCCTTGCTGTGTCTGCTAGTCTATTTATCCCTCCCATGCCTCCCAGACTGATTTATGAAGTCCAAATGAAATATAGACAATCCTTGCCTGATAATGTCCAGCATTGGAAAGTTTTTGAAGATGATGATGAATTAAGTAGGTTCCTTCAAGTCATTGATGAATTCTCTGAAATGCAAATTGACCAAGAGAATGAAGCCTTGCAAGAAAGCCCCCAGCCCCAGCTTAGAAACAAAATTGGTAAAAATAGCATTGTCCAGCTTCCTAGTAATCATATTCCTAGGGGTTTAATTCCTTTAGAAACGCTGTTTGACCAGAATGATGTGCCTTACAAGGCTGCCCAGAAAGAAGACCAATCTGCAGTCTGTAAGCATGACATAGGGAGTCCAGGTCAGCCTAGATACATAAATTTGTCCACTCATCTATCTGCTGCCCAAAGTTCTGAATACTGCAATTTAATGAAGCAATTTGCTGATGTGTTTGCCTAGGAGTATAGTGATCTGAAAACATATGACAAAAATATTATTCAGCATAAAATCCCTCTAAAGAAAGACACCATACCTTTCAAACAGAAGCTGAGACCAATAAATCCTATGCTTCTTCCTCTAATTGAAAAAGAAATAAAAAAGTTGCTCGCTACCAAGATCATAGTCCCTCTTAGATATTTCAAGTGGGTAGCCAACCTAGTAGTGGTGAGGAAGAAAAGTGGAGAAATCAGACTGTGTGTTAATTTCAGAAACTTAAACAAATGCTCTAAAAAAGACAACTATCATCTACCAAAGATGGAGCATTCGCTGCAAAAAGTCTCAGGAGCCAAAGTAATGTCTTTCTTGGACGGTTTTTCAGGGTTTAATCATATTGTTGTGCATCCAGATGATCAAGAAAAGACTGCATTCACTACTCCTTGGGGCACTTTTATGTATGCCAAGATGCCTTTTGGATTGATGAATGCTGGAGCCACCTTTCAGAGAGCTATGGATATCGCATTTGTGGGAGAGAAGGATAAATTTGTCCTTATCTACCTTGATGACATAACAGTATACTCCAGCAGCCATCAAAACCATTTGCAGCATTTGAAAAAAATCTTCCTGAAGTGCAGAAGATTTGGGATTTCAGTCAATCCTAAAAAGTCACAGTTTGCTTTAGAAGAAGGCAAGCTGTTAGGACATGTTGTTTCTGCTGCAAGTGTCCGAATTGACCCAGAAAGAGTCAAAGCAACACAAACTTTGTCTGTTCGGAGATCAAAGAAAGATATCCAGTCCTTTCTGGGCAAGATTAATTTCGTGAGGAGGTTTATTCCAAATTTTGCAGAACTGGTGAAACATGTTACCTCCATGTTGAAGAAAGGGTCAGAGGTCAGATGGACTGATGCCGCAAGAAAATCATTTGAGTTCATTAAGAAAACTATTATGAAAGCTCCCACTCTAAGCAGCCTAGATTACAGCAAGGAGTTCCATGTATTCTCATTTTCATCTGAAAACACCATTGCAGCAGTGTTATTGCAAGCAGATGAAGAAGGTTCAGAGCATCCAGTGGCATTTTTCAACAAAAACTTAAGGGATGCTGAACTGAGGTATGACATTATTAAAAAACAAGCATATGCTCTTATCAAATCCTTGAAAGCTTTCAGAGTTTACATTCTGCATTCCAAGATAATTGCATATGTGCCCTCTACTGCAATAAAATGTCTTAACACAACCTGAGGCTGATGGAAGAAGGGCTAAATGGATTGCAAAGATGATTGAATTTAATATAGAGCTGAAGCCCGCCAAACTTGTCAGAGGTCAGGGTCTTGCCAAGTTATTGGCTGAAGAAAATTGCAGATCATTGGATATGGGTCTCCTGTGCACAATTGCACAAATTGATCAGACAGGTGAAGAAGAGGAAGCAACTGAACTAGAAAGAAATCAGACACTAGCTGAAAATCTAGCTTCTTGTAATTGGTATTCTGAAATAGTTAAATTCTTCCTGAAGCTAGAAATCTCTCCAGGCTTAAGCACAAGTCAAGCCAGAACTATAAAGCTTAGGGCAGCTAAGTATTGCATTAATGAAAATCTGCTCTACTGGAGGGATCCATCTGGAGTGCTTTTGAGGTGTCTGGAAAAAGAACAGTCAATAGAAGTCATGCAGCAATTTCATTCCAACATGTGTGGAGGGCACCATTATTGGAAGACTACAGCCCATAAAATTCTCAGAGCTGGATATTACTGGCCCTCCTTATTTTCTGATGTATTTTCATTTGTTAAATCTTGTGACAGGTGCCAAAGATTTGAAGGAAAGCAGCAGTTGAAGTCCCTGCCCTTAAAACCAATACATGCAAAAGGACCTTTTCAGCAGTGGGGCTTGGATTTCATTGGAGAGATCAATCCACATTCCAGTGGCCAGCACAGATGGATATTAGTAGCCACTGATTATTTCACTAAGTGGATTGAAGCAATCCCTACCATGAAGGCTGATCATAATGTGGTCATGAAGTTTTTAATTGAAAATGTCTTTACCAGATTTGGGTGTCCACATAAATTAGTCACAGACAATGCAGCAGCCTTCAGAGCGAAAGAATTGGTGGATATGTGCAATTCAATGGGCATTAAACTAGTTCATTCCACTTCATATTACCTTCAAGGAAATGGTCTAGCAGAATCCTCTAATAAAAGCCTGATAAGGATAATTAAGAAGTTGTTGGAGGACAATAAAAAGAATTGGGATTCTAAGCTCAAGTATGCACTGTGGGCTGACAGAGTGACCATTAAAAGATCCATAGGGAATTCTCCTTTTAAGCTGATATATGGCATTGAGGCCATGTTCCCAATTCAATTAACTCTCCCTGTGGCAAAATTCCTTCAAACAGAACAGAATGAAGAAGAAGACATGGCAAAGAGGATCACTGATTTAGCAGAAGTACATCAGATTAGAGAACAGCTGGTTGAAAAGGCTGCAACACATCAGAAAAAGATCAAGGATGCTTTTGACAGGAAGACAAAGACAGATAATTTTCAGGTTGGAGACTTGGTTCTAAAGTGGGATGCATTGAAGGAAAAGAAAGGCAATCATGGGAAGTTTGATACTTTCTGGACAGGGCCTTTCATCATTGCTCAAATTCAAGGGAACAACACCTTCAGACTGAAAAGTATGGGGGGAGAAGCAGTTTTTGATGGCCCAGTTAATGGGCGTTTTCTCAAAATTTATAGGATTTAAGGTCTTTGGGCATTAAAATTGTAAATATTTGACTTTATCAGTCTTAGTGTAGGATCAGTGGACTCCATGCCCAATGGAACACTAGGAATTTTGGCTAATTTGTTTTCATCAGAAAGGCAATGGTTTGCAGGTTCTTGAGACCTCACAGGGAGGATCTCATCCCCAGAAGGAGCCAGTGTTAGCTCCGCTATAATTCGAAGAAAAATGCAGGCCTGATCGGGTTGTTTATGCTCATAAAAGATTCACACCAGCCATCATTCTTATTCTCCTTCACTTTGTTTATACTCTCATAGCCCTCGTCATCGTCGTTTTTCTCCAGGTCCTGGCATGAGCCCCTTTTTAGTTAAACCCCCCGGAGCTAAGGTTTTAACCTATATAACCGTGCGCTCTTACAAAGTCCCCGGCCCGCGGCTTTCCCTGTCACATCAGTCCTGTTAAACCCCGTTCAGTTCTCCGTCGTTCGATCATTTGCCGCATGATCCGACGTTGTTCGCGCGTCATGCCGCCGAAACCTACCCGCGTGTTAACTCGTGATCGCGGCGGTTTTCCTCCTGTCCCATCGTCCACGTGTCAACCTCCTATTGCGATCGCGTGGGTGTGTACGTATACCACTCACCTCCGATAAGCGGTGCGAGGGATACCGCTTACCGCCCGTACTCCGTCCCTCGCACGTTAACGTTCGCACACCTCTGCCGCTCGATAGCCATCGAATCTGCCCGACTGCAATCCGACGGCCCATGTTCGTTCATCCACGTTTCCTCCCGATAGCCCTTGTAATCCGATCTCCGCCGCCCATCTGTTCCATCCAACGGTTAATATTTATTCCCTACCCTCCATTCATTCCCATGCAGTCATCGTGTTTTTGGCCTGTCCCGTGCATCCGAAGGAAGAAGGCGATCATCTACCAACTCTCTGCGCAGTTAAGTTTCAACTACTGCATTCAACGCATTGTACACCCGAAGGACGAGAAGGACAGCCTTGAGCAGATAAACACATTTACCAGTTATGGAACCCTTTCCATACAGCATTCCACCTGTTTGAGAAGGACAACAAAGTACCAGAGAAGGTCAAAATTCATTCATGAAAGCAACAGATCGTAGCAGAGGCCCATTTTAGATAGTTATTGTGGCTGGTGGTCCATTATGACCCCTCTACGCATAGGATAGCAGATATTTTTGTAATCAACCTCCATATATACCCAGAAAAAAGATGTAATGAGGGTTGATGGATATTGTTTTGATGTAAGGTTCAACTTCTGGAGACTGTAACTACTGTGATACCTGCAACATCTGGTCTTCATTTTCAGCTAATACAAGCTTCTTTTGTTGTTAATTGCTCACTTTCCACTTCTTCTTTGTTCCAGGCTGTGCCTATTATGCATTTTTCATGTGCTCTTGATGTTTAGCATTAGAGGGGCTGTCATCCCACCTTTGTGTTAGAATCTAGTATGTATCATTGAGTGTGTATGCAGGTTTCTGTTATTTTAATGCCAGAGAGCTGTCATCCTGTCTGTGCATTAGGAAATAGATTTGCAGACCTCTTTACTGGTTGCAGCCGGCCATCACAGGGTCCTGTGCATCTGCTGGTGTGGTCAGTATTCTCCATGTTCACTCAATCCTCAAACTGTGAGTAATTGGTGGTCTAAAGCCTTGTAGTCTAGGGGTGTTCACCCATGTCTGGGGTTAAGCATAGTAGAAGTGGTTATCTGGCTTGAATATGCATCATTCCTTCCATTCATCCACCTATTTCCAACATTTTTGTTGAGTTTGTAATGTTCCCGAGCATCTCTGAGATACAACCTAGGAGAGTTTCTTGGGGTGATAACATGACCAAGTTTAAATGCTTTGGTCACTTTTTCTCTAATCTATTATGTCTACTAATTTCAACCAAGATTAAGCAATTTGGTTAAATTATTTCCTAATCTAAAAACATAAATTTAAATATGTTTGATCATGATTATACTATATGATTCAAACAGGTATTATTTCTAGTGGCATTTGAGCTTGCTCACTTGTACACTTGTTTTTCTTTTCATGGGGTTCTTTTCATATTTTTTTTCAAATTTTTTGATATTTCATCCTTTTATTCTATTTTTTGTTTTTTATTTTTTTATACCTCTTTTATAAATATCTAACTTATCAAAACCATTTTTGTTACAACGCAATGGATGGCAACTGGTGGTTGCATGGCAATTGTATGGTTGGTTGTTGAGGCATGAGGTGGGAAATTGAGGGTTGCATGGTATAGAAATTGGTCGTTAAGTAGTGGTAGAACGAAAGATGGCAAGACTACAGAGGATGGTGCTGAGAGTACTATTGATTTCTGGTAGCATCGGATGTGCTCTAAGTCTCAAAATTTGTAGGGAGGCTTAGACACATGCATTCTCCAATACCCAGAAATCGTTTTGGGAAATTCCACCTGGAGACAGTTTTATTAAAATAATTAATTATTTTTAATGGGACCCTAAGTCTATACTTAGGAAATTAAAATAATTAATGGATATTAATCTAAATTGTGGATGGAACTTCTAGAAGAAAGCGGAGATCAAGTCAATATGATCCTACCCATTGATTAGAATCTAATCTAGGCCGTTGATTGATCAACAAGAGGATTATAAGAGGAGAATTGATGGGCACTTGGAGAACACACCAGAAGCAGATACTCAATTACCCGAGTAAGATTGATTTTCTCACTGGTCGAAGTTCGGCAAGAGAAAATTGAATCAAAGGGAGAGTTGCAGGTGAGAAAGGAAGAGAGGGTATCAGCATCTTTTGAAAGTGCAAGGCAACAAGACACAGAGCAGGAACAAGGTGACGTAGAAAGAGGCAGCACAGAGGCAGATTGACGCAGAGCCTGCACGGGCAACTAAACGTTGGGCTAGTGAGAGAAGTTTGACGCAGAGGGATGCAGAAGGATTCTGAGGAAGAGGAATACTTCACCTAAATCAGAAATTTGTCAGGAAGTGTCTGTAAAATTTCTCACTCCTATTTTGTTGGTTGTAATTTGTACATGAGAATTTGTTGAAGAATAATAAAGAAACCCTCATCTGCTGCACTGGTTTTCCCACATTGGGTTTTTTCGGGGATGATTGTCCAAAAATAATTGTGTCATTGTGATTGTATTTGTGCCAGTATTTTTCCTTACATTTACTTTCTGCAATATTTTAATTGTGAAGGCTGCAATAGAATATATTTCGATATTTGTTGTAAGAACACTGTGAATAACTTATTTCTGAGATAATAAGTAGAAGAAATAATATTAATCACTGCAGTAGGATTTCTATTTAGAAATTTTCACATGGTATCAGAGCTAAGGGAAAGCAGAAGGAAGAAGCCGGAAGACCCAGCGTTGAAGGAAGAAAGGAATTCGAAATTCCTATAAGGGCAGTAATTCGAATCTCCAAGGGGCTTGCGCAGTTCAAAGCCAAGAGGATTAGATTTCATGGGAAAACTCTCTCTGAGTGAGTCGACAGAGAGGTAAGTCTTTCCGATCGAAATTTGTCAGTGGTAGAAGGAATAGCGCAGCAGAAGATTCAGTGAGAGAGGTCGTCTCAGTTGGGACGCATTTTTTTCCTGCAGCAGTTGCTGGGACAGGTTATCGTCGGAAATTGGCACAATATGGATACTCAAAGTGTCTCAGAGTTATCTACTAGATTAGATGAAGAATTTGCATGCCTAGCAAATTCAGCATCAGCAGATGTTAGGTACATTGATAGCGGGGCTTCAACTCATATGACTGGAGTACAAGAACATTTCTCGAGCTATCAAGAAGAACAAATGGACTTCCAAATCACTATGAGAAACAGAACCAAAAGTACTCTAGTAGGGAGAGGCACCATAACATTTCAGACAGAAGCAAGGGACCAACATTTGAGCCACCAATGCTCTGCATGTGCCAAGATTAGGAATGAACTTGATTTTAGTGTCCCAGTTACAGGACAAGGGATACGATATATACTTCACGAGAAATAAAGTATATGTCAAGCATCCAAGCTGGAAGAAGAAAAGGCAAATTGGGATTCGAAGCAACAAGTTGTATAGATTGCAACTTGAGTCACCAATGGCACTGATAGGCAACAACTATAATGGTGAGAAGGAGAGAAATGAATTATGGCACAGGCGAATGGGGCATTTACACCATGGAGCACTGAGGATGCTCAGAGAGACTGTTACAGCGGTTTCAATCCTTAGTAGTGAACATGATGACTTATGTAGAGGATGTGTACTAGGGAAGTATGCTAAAGCAGCTTTTTCCAGAAGTAACAATAGAGCAGAATGTGTATTAGGATTAATACACTCAGATATCTGTGGTCCTATGTCCACAAGAGCTCTTAGTGGTGGCAAATACTTCATCACCTTTATCGATGATCACTCTAGAAAAACTTTGATCTATTTCTTAAAGACCAAGGATAAGCTCTTTGATCGTTTTCGAGAGTTTAAAGCTCTTGTTGAAAATATGACAGGGAAAATGTTAAAGGTATTGCGTTCAGATAATGATGGAGAATATACAGAGAAAGACTTCACAGATTTCTACGCAAAGGAGGGCATCCAAAGAGAGTGGGCATCTCCATATAATCCGAAGCAGAATGGAATAGCATAACGGAAAAATAGAACTATTGTTAGGGCAGCCAAAGCTATGTTGTATGATCGGGATCTACCTAGGTATCTATGGGCAGAAGATTGCAACACAACAGTGTATATCCAGAATAGAACTCCTCATAGTGTTGAAGTTTCTAAGTCTACTTAGTTAGAAACCCTCCATGCACTTTATCTGATTTATTCCTACCTACTTGTTATTTTACTTAACAAGTTATTTACAATGTAAATACTGAAAATAAACACTAGTGCATGCTCAACATATTACAGATCAACAACTAAAGGAAACAGAAACAATCACACCATATGACACCATTATTTTTGGACCAATGTCCCCGGACAAACCCAAAGTGGGAAAACCAGTGCAGCTATCTGAGGGTTTTCTTATTAAGTAATATCAGAGTACAATCTAGGTGCCGAAACTGGCCTACCCAACAGAGAATTTCCTTGGCAGTAATATCTCTCAGTTTGAGACAAATCTCTTGGCTGAAACCCCGAATAATCCTTACGGCAGCTACTCAACACCAATCTACCCGAGAAACCCCAGCGTCAGCCTTTTCTGGACTGCATCAGCCCCTCTCTGCCCAGCGTTGGCCATGCGTCACCCCAGATGGGTCTACATCAGCCTTAGGAGGCCCTGCGTCAACCCTCTGGCACTTTACGTCAGCAACGCTCGCCTCTCTAAGGCTCTGCGTAGCTCCGGCTGCCTTTGCGTGGCCCTGCGTGATCCCTGGCTGGCTCTGCGTCACACTCCCAACTACTGTGCTGCTCTCCTGACACTATCTCTGCCTCTCTGTACTCAATGCCCCTCAGTTGCAACTCCCGATCACTAATTCTATCTCTCTTGGCAAACCCCACTCTAGAGAATAGAATGACTAATCACTTTATTGAAGTTTCTAAGTTTACTTAGTTAGGAACCCTCCATGCACTTTATCTGATTTATTCCTACCTACTTGTTATTTTCCTTAACAAGTTATTTACAATGTAAATACTAAAAAATAAACACTAGTGCATGCTCAACATATTACAGATCAGCAACTAAAAAGAAACAAAAACAAACACACCATATGACAGTGGACACCATTATTTTTGGACCAACGTCCCCAGAAAAACCCAATGTGGGAAAATCGGTGCAGCTATCTGAGGGTTTTCTTATTAAGCAATATCAAAGTACAATCTAGGTGCCGAAACTGGCCTACCCAACAGAGAATTTCCTTAGCAGTAATACCTCTTGGTTTCTGACAAATCTCCTGGCTGAAACCCCAGATAATCCTTCCGGCAGCTCCTCAGCACAAAACTGCTCAGAAACCCCAGCGTCTGCCCAATCTGGACTGCGTCAGCCTCTCCTAGCCCAGCATTGGCCCTGCATCAACCTATCTTGGCCTGCGTCAGCCCCAAGAGGCCCTGCATCAGCTCTCTGGGCCTTTGTGTCAGATACGCTGGCCTCTCTGATGCTCTACGCAGCACTTGGCTGCCTCTGTGTGGCCCTGCGTGAGCACTGGCTGCTCCTGTGTCACTATCTCTGGCTGCTCTACTACTCTCCCGGCACTATCTCTGCCTCTCTGTACTCAATGCCCCTCAGCTGCTCTCCGATCGCTGATTCTATCTCTCTTAGCAAACCCCGATCTAGAGAATAGAATGATTGATCATCTGGTGTACTCTCCAAGTGACCCTCAAACCTCCTCTTAGATCTAGCTTGATCCTTGTCATTTGGACCATTCTAACAGAGATTCATATTAATACACATTAATATTTTATTTTCCCTAAGTTTAGACTTAGGGAATCCATTAAAAATATTAATTATTTTAGTATCTCCTGATCTGTTTAGAATCTACCCAAACCCTTTTTGGGTATTGGAGATCTCATGTGCCCCAACCTCTCCACCAAATTTCATGGCTAGAGCACATCCGATGCTACCACAAATCAACACTCCCTCTTAGCGAGGACTGTGCTCTATCAATACTCCTCACTGAGTATCACTCTGATCATCCAGCATCGGCTATGCTGAAGCTAGGCCTTCCTGCCCAACATCCTCTGCATTGTTGCATCCTGTACTACTGCCCATGGTTCTGCCACTACCACTGCTGCATCTATACAACTCCCTCTGCATGCGTGTTGTTGCTGGTCCTTTCTCCCAACACTGCATCCACACTGCACCTCCTCTCATCATGTTGCATCGTGCTGCCCACTACTACACTACAACTCAATTACTGAGAAGTAAGTAACTGATCTCCCAACTGACCTCCCTGTTGGGCTAGAGACACCCACTGATGCTGAAGCTCCTTCTGCTGCTAACAAGTGCTCCCTCTTTGACCTCTACACTGCTACAACAACTCCCTGCATCTTGCACCATTGCACACCTCTTTGTGCCATCCTGCACTGGTGCAACACTCCTGTACCTCTCGCACTGTTGCAACCTGCTAGCCCTGCGCTATCTCGAGACTCCTGCACTGCAGCTCTCTCTGCCGCTCCATCCGCATCTGTCTCTACCCACTCAGCGAGTCCTGCTACTCCTCAACGGGGCTCCCGTAGCAAGGTATAATCCAAGAGGTTGGGTACCTCGAGGATCCTACCCCTCATCACCTGTAGTTCGCCTGACTACAGCTCAATGTCTCCCCACTTCCGCTCAAGTGGCATGTTTTCACTCATGGCACAGTCATCGTCTGTCAAAACTTCCTTCTCTGCCCATGCTAGCGTTGCCTTAGTATCGGAAGACTCTCCCTTACTCTTCTTCCTTGGACACTGGGTCGCATAATGACCCAGCTCCCCACATTGAAAGCACTTGATCTTGGAGAGATCTTTCTTCTTCCGCTTTTCCTACTTTCCCTCAAATGCTAGGTCCACATCTTCCTCCTCTTGCTTGACTTTGATCCCCTTGCTGCTGCTACCCGTCTTCGACTGTCGTTTGATCTCTTTCTAGTGAAGAGCTGCCCACATCTCGTCCCAAGGTGGAGTGTCCCTCTGCCCAATATACTCTGGACAAATACTTCCCAGTCTTCTGAGACAGCATTCAAGGTTATCCTCACCATTAGCTCATGATCTGGTGTCGCCCCTATACCAGTCAACTGATCTCGGATCTCATTCATTCCTCTAAGGAAGTTGTCAATCAATTGTCCCTTCTTCATCTGATACGACCTCATCTGATTCTCAAGCAACATTCTTCTCTGCACAAAAGTGTGCTAGTACAGCATCTTGAGAGCCTCCCACATCTCAAATGTCATTTCCTTCTCAACTATGTGTGGTACTACATGATCCTTGACCCCGTCAAGGATAATGCTCTTGGCCCTCGCTATCACCTCCTCGTACCTGTCATTATCACTGGGGTCGACTGGGACAGCTATTACCTTCAAGGTGAAGTTCTTGACACGATTCCTGTCAAGTACGGATAAGATTCTAGCCTTCCAGACTGCGAAGTTCGATGCTCCGTCCAGTCTATCCTGGTCTCTTGCTCCGTGTAGTGCCGTGATGCTCCTCTACTTCCCTCCTAGAAATTCTCTGTTTGACTCCTTTGAGTCTCTACTTCTCGTCTGGAAGTTCTCTTCTGAACTCCCTCTGAGTCGTGATTTCCCTCCTGGAAATCCTTCTGCTACTTGTCGAGATGCCCCCCTACTCTGATCGTCTTGTGCAACCGCACCACTGATCCGGGTTCGTCGGCTAGAAACCCTCGGTAGCAACTCCTCGGGCCTTGCTCTGTCAGGTACTGTTCTGACTACAGTACTTCACCAGCTCCACTCTGCAATATTCCTACAGCCTTCTAAACCCCAACAACTGCCTATCTATGGACTGCATCAGCCCCTCTCTACCTCACGCTGGCCCTGTGTCACCCCAGATGGGTCTGCGTTAGCCCTGCGAGGCCCTGCATCAACCCTCTGGCCCTCTGCGTCAGCAACGCTGGCCTCTCTGAGCCTCTGCGCAGCTCCCGGTTGCCTCTATGTGGCCCTGCTTGAGCCCTGGCTGGCTCTGCGTCACACTCCTTGGCTTCTCCGCTGCTAGAAACAATGTCTGTCACCTCAGGACAATTGTTTTCTGTTGCTATTACTCCGCTCGGCTGATGTCTTTTAGTCCTCCTGTGATCTGCAATCACGCTCTAATACCATGTTGAAGTTTCTAAGTTTACTTAGTTAGAAACCCTCCATGCACTTTATCTGATTGATTCCCACCTACTTGTTATTTTCCTTAACAAGTTATTTACAATGTAAGTACTAAAAATAAACACTAGTGCATACTCAACATATTACAGATTAGCAACTAAAAAGAAACAGAAACAAACACACCATATGACACCATTATTTTTGGACCAATGTCCCCAGAAAAACCCAATGTGGGAAAACTGGTGCAACTATCTAAGAGTTTTCTTATTAAGCAATATCAGAGTACAATCTGGGTGCCGAAACTGGCCTACCCAACAGAGAATTTCCTTGCAAGTAATACCTCTTGGTTTCTGACAAATCTCTTGGCTAAAACCTCGGATATTTCCGAAAGCTCCTCAGCACAAAACTGCTCAGAAACCCCAGCGTCTGCACAATCTAGATTGCATTAGCTCTCTCCTAGCCCAGTACTAGCCCTGCGTCAACCTATCTTGGCCTACATCAGCCCCAAGAGGCCCTGCATCAGCTCTCTGGGCCTCTGCGTCAGATACACTGGCCTCTCTGGTGCTTTGCGCAGCGCTTGGCTGCCTCTGCGTGGCCTTGCGTGAGCACTGACTGCTCCTGCATCACCATCTCTCGCTGCTCTGCTGCTCTCCCGGCACTATCTCTGCCTCTCTGTCTCTCTATACTCAATGCCCCTCAGCTGCTCTCCGATCACTGATTCGATCTCTCTTAGCAAACCCCGCTCTAGAGAATAGAATGACTGATCATCTGGTGTACTCTCCAATTGACCCTCAAGCGTCCTCTTATACTTTTCCTGTTGACATATCAACGGCCGAGATTAAGTCCCTAATCAACGACTAAGATTAGATCTGGCTTGATCCTTGTCTTTTGGACCATTCTAACACAGATTCATATTAATACACATTAATATTTTGTTTTCCCTAAGTTTAGACTTAGGGATTCCATTAAAAATATTAATTATTTTAATATCTCCTGATCTGTTTAGAATCTGACCAAACCCTTTCTAGGTATTGGAGATCTCATGTGCTCCAACCTCTCCACCAAATTTCGTGGCTAGAACACATCCAATGCTACCCCAAATCAACACAGTCCGGTGTTTTCTCCAAGTGACCCTCAAGCCTCCTCTTATACTTTTCCTGTTGACATATCAACGGCCGAGATTAAATCCCTAATCAACGACTAAGATTAGATCTGGCTTGATCCATGTCTTTTGGACCATTCTAACATAGTTTCATATTAATACACATTAATATTTTATTTTCCCTAAGTTTAGACTTAAGGACTCCATTAAAAATATTAATTATTTTAATATCTCCTAAACTGTTTAGAATCTGCCCAAACCCTTTCTAGGTATTGGAGATCTCATGTGCCCCAACCTCTCCACCAAATTTCGTAGTTAGAGCACATCCGATGCTACCCCAAATCAACATATAGAACATTGAGGAAGAAAATGCCCGAAGGAGTCTTCACAGGGAAGAAGCCAAAAGTCAGTCATCTGAAGATATTCAAAAGCGTGGCTTATGTGTCACATTCTAGACGAAAAGTGTAGTAAACTGGATCAGACTGCAGAAAAAGGGTATCTCGTAGGATACAGTGAGACCTCAAAGGCATACAAAATCTACATTCCTAGCAGCAGGAAGATTGTAGTGAGACAGGATGCAAAGTTCATGGAGGACACAGCTTTCAGGAAATCTCGGTAGATGCCTGCAGAAAATCAGTCAGGAGATGTTCCATTAGTCAAAGAGCAGTAGGGGCAGCAAGGGGGACAGACACCTTGATCGAGTACAGTGACCTCCTCAAAAGGAGGAAATGCAGATAGTTCTCAGCAGATGGAACGACGGGAACAAGAGGAGTTGGTTGAGCCTCCCACCATCAGAGGTAGAACTAGCAGAGAAGTATGGCAGACACTGAGGGACGCAGAGGAGTTTGTTGGAGCTCCTAGAACCAAGAAAAGGCAGCGTAGACAACCTGACAGATACTAGGCATTGGTAGCTCAGGTTGAAGAACCCTCTAGCTTTCAGGAAGTTGTTCAACACCAAGTATGGGTGGATGCCATGGTAGAAGAATACAACTCTATCATGACGAATGATGTCCGAGAAGTAGTACCTAGACAAGAAGATAGATCAGTTGTAGGATCGCGATGGATCTACAAGATCAAGTATGCTGTAGATGGCAGTATAGCGAATTACAAGGCAAGGTTCGTGGCAAAGGGGTATGCTCAGAAAAAAGGAATAGACTATGAAGAGACCTTCACCCCAATTGCTCGATACACCTCTATTAGATCCGTTATATCCCTAATAGCTTAAATGGGATGGGAGATTCACCAAATGGATGTCAAGACAACATTCTTGAACGGGGTGATAGAAGAGGAGGTGTATATAGAACAGCCCGAAGGCTTCGAAACTCATGAGAAGAGAACTCATGTTTGCATATTAAAGAAAGCCCTGTATGGGCTCAAACAAGCACCCAGAGCATCGTATGGTCAGATTGATAGTTACTTGCAGCAGTTGGGATTTGTCAAGAGTGATGTCGATCCCACTCTCTACTATTTGATGGTAGAGAATGAGCCACTTATTCTGGTATTATATGTAGATGACCTATTCCTAACTGGGTCATCCAGGTTCATACAGGATTGCAAGAAGAATCTTGAAGCTGAATTCGACATGAAGGACATGGGGTGATCCAAAATGGATTTTGGATAAACTCCTAAGTCTAAGTGTTCCTCACAGAGGAAAAATGAAAGTCCAAGGAAGTTCCTGAAACTAGCCCCATTGCAGAGATCGTCTCATTCGAAATCTACTGCAACTTGAATGGGCAAAAATGGACTTAGGATGCAGAAGTTAGCATAAAATGAAGTTGTCCTTTATCCTGTTGAAAAAGGGACAAAATCCCCTAAGAATGGGTCCTAAAAACCCTCTAAGTCTTCTAAAGACCAAAACTATCGCAAAAGGAGAACCTTTGAAAAAGGCGGATAACACTATCGGGAGGCAAAAACATGAAGAAAACAGCGAAATAAAGCTAGAGGTCAAACCAACAATGCACAGGAGCCGTCGGATCTGACCGATCAACGAACCAGATCCGATCAGCATATCGCAATCGGCGGTAGCAAACAAACATTGTCGGAGGCAGACATGCGATGGGACCGGGCCGCTGCGATGGTGCAATTGCCGAAATCGGCAGATCGCAATTGGCGATGGCATGGGACTTAAGGCGGAACCCCGGGCCGATGCGATATCGCGATCGCCGATATCGGCGGATCACAATCGGCGTTGGCATAGGCCATGCCATATGGAGAGACCCCAGGTCTATGAGATATGCGATTGCGACAAGTTGCATCGCAGTATCGCATCGGCGCATTACAAGGAGCAGAGCTATATACATACATATATATATATATATATATATATGCGATGCGATAGCCGGACCCGACGAGGCTATAGGCGATATTTGATAGATTTTGAGATCCGTCAAACGACAGTTTTCTATGTATTTTCGCGTTTTCGCTAAATAAACGAAAAGCGAAGGGAAGCATCGATGCAATGAAAACCGGACCCGAAAGGGTTTGTAAACACCCCTTCATAATTATTTCAAGTCCGATATGCGCCATACAGTCGGTATTTTCAGTGTTTTTATGTATTTTTTTTAATACAAAGGGAAACCACGGAACGGGCATTGCGACTTGCGATAAGCGATTTCAGGTTGACCTGATAGGAATATAAAGCGGATTTAAGGACTTTTGAAGTCCGAAAAACTGTGTTTTGGCGGATTTTTCCTGTGATTTAGCGTATTCCCCTATGTAAGCAAAGAACACTATTCTTGGGGATTCCAAAGGCCCGAGGGTCCCTTCCATTACAACACAGGTGGCCACCATCCCTGAAAGTGTTTAGCAATGATTGCTAACGCTCAGAGAGGGAATTTGAGCAGACCGAGGCCAGAAGCCAGACAGCCTGAGAGGGGAAAATGAACAGACAGTGTCAATTGGATTTAAAGCCACAGAATGACAGATAAGCAGGGGTTGTTGCTAAAACAGAAAATAAGCAGGCAACGCAGAAGCAAAAAAAGAGCCAGAGAGAGGGAAAGCTAATGCGCAGGTCAGCTGAGGGAGTCTTTAGAGTCACTTGGAGGTCAAGTGAAAAGCTAGAGAGCTGAAAGTTGCAGAAAAGCAAGAGCCAGAGCCAAGAGCCAGAGCGGAGAGCCAGAAAGCCGAGAGCTTCAAGAGCCAGGGAGAGATGGTGTTCTGAGCCCATTGTTCCTATGTAAAACAGTGGAGTTGAGCCAAAGAGCTTGTAAAAGGACTTTGCCATAATCCCAGAGAGCCTAGTCAAGTTGACTAAATCCCAAGGAGATGTAGCCCAAGAGTTTTGGGTGAACTCCATATTAAGTTGTCATATGTGTTTATTATTTGCTACACTGTTTGCACTATTACATGTATTTACATATTAGCACAAGCAACAGATCTTAAAGCACATAAACAGTTAAAATAACCATAAGTATACACCTTATTTTCAAGCACATATTTAATTCCTCACTGGTTAATCATTAAGACTTGGGATTATTTAAGCTTTGGAAGTGGGAGAGGTTCTTGTAAGTTAGACAAGAAGCCTGAGTGCCCCATTTTCAAATCAGGTGGTATCATAGCATAAGATTGATTAACCCCACCTTCAAAGAAGGTTATATCAGAATGCTTGATTAATAGAGCAAAGATTGCTTGTCCGAAAGGTGTTTGGACAGTCAAGGATTGATTGTCTGATTGATTGTATGCTTGTTGCAGACTGACTATTTTCTGAGTTTGCAGAGGTGAAGGGAAAGCTATTGATAGCTCAATCCAAGAAGGACAAGAAGGAAGAAGGACTAAAGACATTCTTCTATCCCAAAGGACTTCAAGGCAATCCAAAGCACAGGAGGTTTGTTGCAAAAGATTGCTTAAATAAGCTCTTTATTAATCTTGTTTGAAGTTCTTTGTTCATTGGCATAATGACAACTTCCTCAAGTGTATCCTCAAATTCCTTCTCCATCACAAGACTCTTTGATGGAGACATGAAGCAAGATTTGTTCATCATGATGGACAAGGTGAGAGAAATGTATGAGAATGGAAGAAAGAGCAGCGTACTTAGAGAGCAGTTGAATTCCATGAAGGAAAAAAAACAGTTACTTTCTGACAGACTGCAGGAAATGGAGAGGCAACTTCATATTGCAAATAGGAACCTGAAGAGGATGCATGAGTTGGAGTCACAGCTCTTTGTTGCCAAAGAAGCCTTGGTCAAGTATCAGCTTGAAGAAGAGGTAAACCATTCCTGTTTGTCTTCAAATTCTTCTGAGAATACTTATATTGGTTCTTTTGAAAAACATACTAGAGGCATAGGTTCCAAGCTAATGTCCAAGATGGGCTATGAAGAAAAGGGCTTGGGAAAGCATGCACAAGGTATTGTTGAACCAATAATGATTGGGGAAAGGCCTAAGTATTTGGGTCTTGGCTATGGACAGTCTTATGGAGAGAGTCCCAAAGCTGCCATGAAGACCATTGAAATAGCTCCAAGAAGGAGCTGCATTGCAAAGTGTGAAGATTGTATTCAGGAGAAATGCAATAGCTTGAAACATCACTTGCAGGATGCAGGTGTTCAGAAGCACACACTTGAACCAAAGAGTTGTGGAAGCTCTGAAAGCCTTGAAGAGATTGATGGTGTTCAGAAGAAAGCCACTTCTTCATTTGCTTCACCTCCTCATGAAGGCAATAAAGGTGAAAGAGGCAGGTATAAATCTGGTTTTAAACATATTCCTTTTGACTTTGCAAAGCATGGTAAATTTCCACATAAGCATGGGAAAAGAGTTGCATGTTCCTTTTGTGGTTTGGATAACCATCATGTTTCTAGATGTTGGAAGAGAATGGCCACATACAGGAAACTTTTGAAGGAGAAGACGCAGAAAGCCAAAGGTCCATTGGACAAGGCAAATCATGCTGTCAAGAGGATGCACATGTGTTGCACTCACTGCCATAAGCAAGGGCATCTTGCTGAAAGGTGTTGGACTCTGAATCCAGTAATGCTTACACAAAAGCTAAAGAAGGTGGAAAGAGAAGATGGCAGAAATGGAAAGGAAGTTTCCATGACTGATGTGTCTCAGGATGATTCACATGTTGATGCTGATGTGCAGACAAAGGGAAGACCTTGGAACTGGATTGGTAAGAAATGGCTAGAGTTCTTTTCCAATTAAGATTGCATGCCCATTTATGCATCTATTTGCATTTCTTTGTTGATGAGATGCATGTTGCAGGTCTACCAAGATGGTGAATGGAAAAAGGTTGAGTAGGAGACTCACTTTGTTGATGCAACATTATATTTCATTTCAGCTTCGAAAGTACAGTGTGCTTAAGTGAAAGTTCAAGGATGAAATGCATGCATAAGCATGAGATGCATGAACACGGGGATGTTGATGTTTTCCTTGTATTTGAACATGTATGTGTAATTAACTTGAAGGGTTGATTGCTTTGTTGTAAACATGCATGTAATGCAATATTAACTTGGAAAAAGTTGATTAGTCTCCAAGATGGAGGTAATAATGAAGTGTTTTATCTTTTGAAAAAGAGTCCAAATGGTCTTTTTCTACCTACTTGACTTGAAGGGTCATTTGTTTTAAAGGCATGTTTTGTGGGCTTGTTACCTAGTCCATCATTTGTATGCAGATGTAAGGCATGGAGGTGTTCACAAGATGTGAAATCTATTTCTTTTGTTGAAGCAGGAGTTAGACCATCCAGTTGTTGTCTGTATTTCTGTTGTTGTTAACAGCTTGTCAAACAGGTACAAGTGAAGGTTTTGTGGAGCAGGTGTACTTCACATTTGTTTGAGCCACCTTGGATCAATGATCAAGGTAGAGAAGTTCAAACTACCTTCTATGACCATCTAAGCAGGAGTTCTGCAGGAAGGCAAAGAAGAAGGCAGCTCTTCCCAGGAAGACCAGCCCATCCAAGAAGGGAAGTGGTCAGAAACTTTGGTTCAGAGGCACTATGCAAGGCAAGTGTAGGAAGGCTGAAAGAAGAGGGTGAGTCACTCTCATTTATGATTTAGATCAGTATATCAGTCTTTTGGAGACCAAAAGTTCTTTTAGTGGGAAGGCGTGATCCAAAATGGATTTTGGATAGACTCCTAAGTCTAAGTGTTCCTCACAGAGGAAAAATGAAAGTCCAAGGAAGTTCCTGGAACTAGCTCCATTGCAGAGATCGTCTCATTCGGAATCTACCGCAACTTCAATGGGCAAAAATGGACTTAGGATGCAAAAGTTAGCATAAAATGAAGCTGCCCTTTATCCTGTTGAAAAAGGGACAAAATCCCCTAAGAATAGGTCCTAAAAACCCTCTTAGTCTTCTAAAGACCAAAACTATCGCAAAAGGAGAACCTTTGAAAAAGGCGTATAACACTATCGGGAGGCAAAAACATGAAGAAAACAGCGAAATCGAGCCTATCGAAGGTCAAACCAACAATGCACAGGAGTCGTCGGATCTGGCCGATCAATGGACCAGATCTGATTGGCATATCGCAATCGGCGGTAGCAAGCAGAGGCTGTCGGAGGTAGACATGCGATAGGACCAGGCCGATGCGATTGTGCAATCACCGAAATCGGCGAATCGTAATCGGCGATGGCATGGGACTTAAGGCGGAACCCCAGGCCGATGCGATATCGCGATCGCCAATATCAGCGGATTGCAATCGGCTTTGGCATAGGCCATGCCATATGGAGAGACCCCAGGTCTATGCAATATGCGATTACGACAAGTCGCATTGCAGTATCGCATCGGCGCATTACAAGGAGCAGGGCTATATACATATATATATATATATATATATATATATAGATATATATGTATATATATATATATATAGATATATATATGCGATGCGATAGCCGAACCGAACGAGGCTATAAGCGATATTTGATAGATTTTGAGATCCGTCAAACAGTAGTTTTCTATGTATTTTCGCGTTTTCGTTAAATAAATGAAAAGCGAAGGGAAATGCCGATGCGATGAAAACCGGACCCGAAAGGGTTTGTAAACGCCACTTCATAATTATTTTAAGTCTGATATGCGCCATATAGTCGGTATTTTCAGTGTTTTAATGTATTTTTTTAATACAAAGGAAAACCACAGAACGGGCATTGCAACTTGCGATAAGCGATTTCAAGCAAACCCGATAGGAGTATAAAGCAGATTTAAGGACTTTTGAAGTCTGAAAAACTGTGTTTTGGCAAATTTTTCCTGTGATTTAGCATATTTCCCTGTGTAAGCAGAGAACACTATTCTTGGGGATTCTAAAAGCCCGAGGGTCCCTTCCGTTACAGCACAGGTGGCCACCATCCCTGAAAGCGTTTATCAATGATTGCTAACGCTCAGAGAGGGGATTTGAGCAGACCGAGGCCGGAAGCCAGAGAGCCCAAGAGGGGAAAATGAATAGACAACGCCGATTGGCTTTAATGCCACAAAATGACAGATAAGCAAGGGTTGTTGCTAAAACAGAAAATAAGCAGGCAGCGCAGAAGCAAAGAAAGAGCCAGAGAGAGGGAAAGCTAATACGCAGGTCAGCTGAGGGAGTCTTTAGAGTCACTTGGAGGTCAAGTGAAAAGCTAGAGAGCTGAAGGTTGCAAAAAAGCAAGAGCTAGAGCCAAGAGCCAAAGCCGAGAGCCAGAAAGCTGAGCATTTCAAGAGCCAAGGACAGATGGTGTTCTGAGCCCATTGTTCCTATGTAAAACAGTGGAGTTGAGCCAAAGAGCTTGTAAAAGGACTTTGCTATAATCCCAGAGAGCCTAGTCGAGTTGACTAAAGCTCAAGGAGATGTAGCCCAAGAGTTTTTGGGTGAACTCCATATTAAGTTGTTGTCCTATGTGTTTATTATTTGCTACACTGTTTGCATTGTTACATGTATTTACATATCAGCACAAGCAATAGATCTTAAAGCACATAAACAGTTAAAATAACTGTAAGCATACACCTTATTTTCAAACACATATTTAATTCCACACTAGTTAATCATTAAGACTTGGGATTATTTAAGCTTTGGAAGTGGGAGGGGTTCTTGTAAGTTAGACAAGAAGCCTGAGTACCCCATTTTTAGATCATGGGGTTGATGCATTATTTTCTAAGTTTTGGAAGTTTGGCAGAAGAATGGGGAGATATTCCTTAGACAAGTAAGATACGCTACAGAAATTCTGAAGAGATTCAGAATGCAGGATTGTCGACCCATGGCTACTCACATGATCACCAACTGGAAGAAAATAGATGCATCAGGAGACAAGGAAGTCTACCCCACCTAGTACAGGCAGCTCATTGGGTCGCTCATGTATCTAGTCAACACCAAGCCGGACATTTGCTTTGTTTTCAACACTCTTAGTCAGTTCATGGTAGAACCAAAAAGGGTGCATTGGGCAACAGTTAGGCACATCCTTAGGTATCTGTGCAAAACAGTCAGATATGGGTTGAAATACTCCAGAGGGGAAGACGCCAGATTGAATGGGTTCACAGATGCAGATTGGGCAAGTAGTTCAGTAGACCGAAAAAGTACCTCGGGGTACTACTTCAGTGTTGGATCAGGGATGATATCTTGGTGCAGCAGGAAGCAGAAATCAGTAGCTCTAAGCTCAGCAAAAGCAGAATATATGGCAGCCAACACAGCTACGTGCGAAGCTATATGGCTCAGAAAATTGCTTGTGAGCTTGTTCAGAAAAAAGGATGGAGGCGACCAGGGTTTACTGTGATAATCAGAGTTGTATCAAACTCTCTGAGAATCCAGTATTTCATGATCAGTCGAAACACATAGATATCCAATGTCACTTTATCAGAGACTGTGTTCAGCGTGGGGCAGTACAGCTACAATATGTCCCCACAGGAGAGCAGGTAGTCGATATACTCACAAAGGCTCTCGGAAGAGCTAAGTTCACTCAATTCAAAGAGCAGATGAGTATGGTAGAAAATTTGTTTCAATAGCAGTAGTAGTTTGCAGTAGAGGGATAGTTGGCAGTGGCAGTGTCAACAGCAGCACAGATGCAGAAATTCAGAGGGAGTTGCAATACAGATGCAGTGTTGACAATGGCAAGGTCAGCAGCAGTACAAATCCAGCATTTGTGTAGAGGTTGGTGGTCAGCATGACAGAAATCAGCACCACAGAGGGAGACGTTATAGAACAAAGTGATGCTTCAGCGAGTTGCATTGCTAGAGCACATTCCTCGCTAAGAGGGAGTGTTGATTTCTGGTAGCATCAGATGTGCTCTAAGTCTCAAAATTTGCAGGGAGGCTTAGACACATGCATTCTCCAATACCCAGAAATTGTTTTGGGAAATTCCACCTGGAGACTGTTTTATTAAAATAATTAACTATTTTTAATGGGACCTTAAGTCTAAACTTAAGAAATTAAAATAATTAATGGGTATTAATCTAAATTGTGGGTGAAACTTCTAGAAGAAGGTGGAGCTCAAGTCAATATGATCCTAGCCATTGATTAGAATCTAATTTGAGTCGTTGATTGATCAACAAGAGGATTATAAGAGGAGGCTTGAAGGGCACTTGGAGAACACACCAGAGGCAGATACTCAATTACCCGAATAAGATCGATTTTCTCACTGGTCGAAGTTCGGAAAGAGAAAATCGAATCAAAGGGAAAGTTGCAGGTGAGAAAGGAAGAGAGGATATCAGCATCTTTCGAGAGTGCAAGGCAGCAAGACGCAGAGCAGGAACAGGGGGACATAGAAAGACGCAGCGCAGAGGTGGATTGACGTAGAGCCTGCGTGGACAGGTAGACGTTGGGCCAGTGAGAGAAGTTTGACGCAAAGGGACGCAGAAGGATTTGGGGGAAGAGGAATACTTGACCTGAATCAGAAATTTGTCAGGAAGCGTCTGTAAAATTTCTCACTCTTGTTTTGCTGGTTGTAATTTGTACATGAGAATTTGCAGAAGAATACTAAAGAAACCCTCATCTACTACATCGGTTTTCCCACATTGGGTTTTTCCGAAGACGATTGTCCAAAAATAACTGTGCCATTGTGATTGTATTTGTGCCAATATTTTTCATTACATTTACTTTCTACAATATTTTAGTTGTGAAGGTTGCAATAGAATATATTTCAATATTTGTTGTAAGAACATTGTGAATAACTTATTTCTGAGATAATAAGTAGAAGAAACAATATTAATCACTGCAGTAGGATTTCTACTTAGAAATTTTCACAAGTACGATGGCGGCTATGTTACAATGGATGGTGGTGAAAGTATAGAAGAAGTTATCGACAGTGGTAGGATTGGCAGTAGAGATGGTTGTACATTGGAGGTTATCAGTTGACCTAAATGTTGATACAGATGGCAGGAAGAAAAATTCAATGATTAATTTCGCTAAATGTTGAGACGATACAATATAATGTTTAGAGAAAATGATGAGCAAAAATGGTATTGTTGTCGCACAGAATGTCCAGGCACCGCAACAACAGCTCAAATCGGGGGCTATCACCCTGATCTCCGATCTCTTTGTTTAAGTTGTCTCCCTACAGCAGGCTAAGGGGGGTAGACCCTATGGAAAAGTGGAATGAAGAAGAACTAGTTGGGAACCAACCTGTTCGGGAGACACAGTGAAGCGATCAAGTACTTGATTAAGATTTAGCAAGACTTATAGGATTTGCTTAGATTTTATACGATTGATACCAGTGCCTTATGGAGTCAACGATCTTGCTAGGGAAATTAAGACAAAGTAATCGATTAGCAACTGTTGCTTAGGTGAATGACTATTTTATATGAAATGCAGATCCTAAAACTAATGTGAGATGCAAGAATTTTGGTTAATTTTAGTTAAATGCCTATTTAAATGTGAACCCTTCAATCCTTTCTGTGTTGAGCTTGATTTCATAGTAATTGGCAGAGAGAAGATCATCAAAAGCACACTAGGGTGTGATTAATGATACCTCTCCTGAAATTCTAACATACCCAGTGCCTCCGGCACTACAGAGAACTGTGGCTCTGACGACTGCAAGGTCACCGTTTTAAGTACTATTAAAACAGGGTTCTCAAGAAAAGATGGATGGAGATCTATCTGTCTATCGACCAAGCTTATGCTTAGAAGTAAATTTTATCTATGCAAAGTTAACTTATATGCAAATGCACGGAAGATGAGATGAAGTTAGACTCGAGAATGGGAAAACACTTATGCCGCAAAAGCCCTCAATTACCCAAATGAAATGCTCGCCTTTTTTTAGATGAAAACTTAGAAAATAAACTCTTGAAGATACTATAGTTAAAACACCAACTTATTTCAAATCTTCTTGATACAATTTAGCTCAAAAAGAACAAAAACAACTTTGCAATTCGATATCAATGTCAACAGATGCTCAAAAAAAAAATACTCAGTTTATGAAACAAAGGATATGCATTTTATCACAATTCCATGATAGAGTACTTAATTTTCATAAATTAATTTTTAGGACAGCAGTAAGAAAAACTTTATGACAACAGTAATATGACAATGAAAACAATAAACTATCAATGATATCTTTATGCCAAAAATTTACCAAAATTTTTCCAAACTTGTCCACATCAATTATCAAAAATTTTCAACCTATTGTGATTTGATTTCCAGAATTATATCAAATCTGATATACTTATTACAACCCACAATTAAAACATTAAATAAGCCTAATGATGAATGTCCAACTCAAGGAATTAATTCTTTAAAGTATTAGACAACTTAGGAACTGATTTTAGGCTAACCCACAAGAAATTTTTCCACTGTTATATTTCAGATTTCAAAAACAGAATTATTCAGAGATAACAGTGACCCAAAATGTAGATCTAGACCAAATTCTTGATCCACATCAAACATAAATGACTTATTAATGTATTTAGCAATTTTTTAGTTAATTTCAGACCACTTAGATGTGTTTTTTACCACTATTAGAAAAGTATACAACTATTGTAGCAAACAGTGAGAAAAAAGATGGTTTAGAGATCAAAACCTTAGGCCCTAGGCCTTGAAGATCACTTATCCAAGTTGCCAAAAAAAATTCAATACCTGAAACACAATTTTTACCAAATTTTCTGCAAAACCCACCAGTGATTAGCTTCAGAAAATCAAATATTCAAATCAGAAATGGAGCAAGGGGAATCTAGGCCCAACAGAACTAGCGTTGGGCTAGGAGAAAGTAGATTTGGGCTTAGGAGCCCCAAAACTTGAAATCCTTGTTCTGAAAAAAATTAATTTGCTTCAGATCTTCAGATTTATTGCAAAATCTTTAATGGCTGGCCTTGTAAAAAGATTTGGGATAAGATCTGTCTCAAAACCCCCAGATCTGTTTGAAAAATCTCAGATCTGAAGATTTAATTGGCTAATTTCTTAGATCTATTCTTGCAAACAATCTTTGAGCCCAGACCTTGCCCTCCAGGTTCTAGATCTATCTCAGATCTGAAGATTTACTTGGCTAATTTCTCAGATCTATTCCTGCAAACAATCTTTGAGCCCAGATCTTGCCCTCCAGGGTCTAGATCTAACTCAGATCTGAAGATTTTCTTAGCTGATTTCTCAGATCTATTCTTGCATAAATGAAAAGAGAAAAACCCAATACCCAATATGTACAAAAATAGAGAAAACCCAAGTGTTAAAATTCAAAATTATGTTACAAAATTTCAGATCTATATAAGTAAATAACAAATCTACACAAATAATTTACAGATCTATATAAATAATTTACAGATCTATCATATCTGAGGAGTATGAGTCCAACTCCGCTCCCAGATCTGATAATCTAAGGCTCTTAATAGCCAGATCTATCAAAATTTCCACAAAATATTTAAAAAATTTTGAAATTTTAGAGAGATACTAGCCCAAAAACACCCTACAGAAAAAAGATTATCATTAGATAAATCCTGAGGCTTATATGAAGTAGGCTCTTCAGAAAATATGTGTTGAGAATTCGTTGGTCCAACCAAGAACTATCCCCAAACGCTCAATGAGAACCTGAGAGATCTTCTGCAAATACTAGATCAACCATCAAATCAAGTAAAGAAATAGAACAACAATAAAATTCTGAAGAAATAGAGATACTTGCTACTTCAATCAAAATTAAAAATATTACCCTAGATCCAACAAACTGAATAAGATACCTGTATTCAAATTATTCTAAGAGAGTTATTGATTGATAGTTTTCACATAATATTAAGCAGAAATTAAAACAATGTTACCATAAATTCATGAAGAGGAACACTACAGCACGTTGAAACCCCAAATACTTTTGCATTAATTCAAAAATATATACAAGAGAGTTTGAGAGCTTAGTACACGATCCAGAGATCAAATCATCTCAACTGACAACTGACCTCCTATTTAAAGATAAATCTTCCAACGGCTAGTTCGAGTGATCCTTGTCAAAGCAATCTCGACTATTGATGAGGATCAAAATTTCTTTTAATCTCATCTGTCGAAATTTTAAATTATTGAGGAAATTCGAATTTTTCAATTAAATGAATTTTAATTAATTCAAAAATTAAATTTTGAATTAATTTCTTCAAAATTTTGACTTTGACTTAACCCAGGGACCAAAGGCTTAAAATTTAGCAAAATAATTAATTTACCTTAGTCCATAGACCTCTTAAAATTTAATTTTTAAAGGATCCACGAATTCTGCCTTTGGAAAATTTAAATTTATCTAGAACCTATAATTAATTAAATTTATGGCTTAAGATTTTAATTAATTTAGGCCAGAAAATTTAATTAATTAACCTATGAGGGGATAAACTATTTTTCTAACCCCCAAGGCACTTTACATCATGATTTTTACATTTTTTACATCTCAAGGGGGAAAACCCATTTGCAAAAGACCCTCACAGACTACCCAATTCTGCGACACAAATATAATCCAGCAAACCAAGCAATTTGTAATAAAATAACCTAACCAAATAGTTAGGATTATTCCCAAATCACTTTTACATAGACAAAATCCACTCCGGCTTTGGGGTAAGGCTGAAGGAAAACTCTGCTGACCATCCGAGAATGGATCAGTGAGACAAAAAACCTCCCGGAATGTAGATCGTCACCAGAAAATTAGTTTTACCTAGGCAATTACATACACGACACGGATCTGCTAAGATTATTTACAATTTACACATGCAGAAAGGGTTTACAATATAACATGATGATCAGACTGATGATAATAGGTGAACGGCATGGACACGTCGATCAGGAGCTATCCCTTTTGCGAAAAAAGTGGGTGTACTGCTATGGGTCATTGACGTGTAGTGGATGCCTTAACCTTCTTCCTAAAGGTTGAATCTTTTTATAAATATTATTTTAATTATCTTCGTAACCTTATTATTTTATTTGTTTTTTATTAACCTATATCTTATCATTATTTTTATATAACAGCCTGCTAAGAGACTTTGAAAAGACAGTACCCCTCGTTGAAATCCCACAGTATTTCTCTTTCACTGCTCCAAGAATGAGCTGGAACTCGTTTCTTCCTGAAAAGTGAGTACAATCAGAAAAATTCATGTGTGTTAGTACAAGTTCTGGGTTGATTAGCTATTCTTGAGGATAAGCAAGAATGTTCAAAGTTTTAAGCCCAGAAAAATCCTGAGTTGATTGTACTATAACCATGTGTGTATGTGCCCTTGGATTTCATATGAAAATAATCAGAGAAGTAGAACTCTTAGTTAGCTATAGAAAATCTTCGGGATATATAATATAGATGCATCCAGGAATAGTCATATACATGGTAATATTTTATGAAATATCTTACAACCACTGTCATTTGTAGTATCACTTCTCAAATTCTCTGGAAAATAATAATTAAATCAAAATTTAACAATGAAACCTAAAATATTTTAAAGATAATTAGGACTCAAAAAAATTTGATCTTCTCTGCAAAATTAATGAGCAAAATGGTCAATATATTTACTAATAAACAAAACAAATTACTTGCTACCTATTCCTTTTGACGTCTGTCAAAAAAATATCTATACACAACATCAAGATTCAGGAACTAGATGCCAACCCCACTCTTGCACAGACTGATCAAGGTTCAATGGATACAACCGATCCTCTTCAGACTTGATGTTCTCATCAGCAAACTTCAAGATATCTGATGATTCATGCAACACCACTTTATTTTTGCCCTCACCTAGCACAAGTTTGGGACAGCTGGTTCCCTGTCCCAATCCCCTGAGAATAAAATCCAAAAACAGTTCCAATCAGTTCACTTGTAGGAGATCCGAGAAACTCAGCCTGTTCTCAAAAAATCACAACAGAAATAATGCAAGATTATAAACACGATAAAAGCCCAGATTCTGCTATATCATGTCTCTTTTGGCATGAAGGCAGATATACTGCATGCATGAGAGAAATCATACAATGAAGTTAAATCTCATGACACTCGGAAATGCTGCCGCTAACAAATAGACTAAAATCATTTCTGATAGTAAGTACCTTACCAAAATACTCAGTTTGGGCTTTCAGTGTGGACTCATACTCACAAGTGCAAAGACCTAGGCAGTGAAATCATAAAATAATATCAATATATACTGCAAACCTCGTGTATAACATGTGAAACATGGGAGCATGCTTTGACTCCTTGAAAGAAATTCCAGCACGATCCAACCCCCATCGTGCCTGTCCAACAATTAAGCTTTGTTCACTTCCAGGTAATGAAAATCAGCAAGACCTCCAATTCGCACTCAAATTTTACAATCTTTATGACTCTCTATTGGCAGCAAGAAAAATAGCTGAGTGAGCATGAAGTGGGCACCTTTTCACAAAAATGAGAAGGCCCTGAGAATAGGCTCCCAGATATTTGGCAAACACCGCAAGTAAAAGGAGGTCAGAAATGAATGTTTCATGCAATTTTTAGCAATAAATAAACCATAATATGATATTCTACTAAATTAACCCTGATTTGTTTTAATTGAATCTTTTTTATAATACAAAAAACAGCAATAACTTATTCTACTGAGATCATTATGCTAATCTAACTTTGACCTATTGAACGATTTGTTTATTTCTACTGAAAAATTATAACTGTCTACTCCAATCATTATGCTGCAGAATAAATAAAAAAATTTAGTATTTTTCAGAATGGACTCCCCAACCATTTAGTCTACCCTAGTCATTCTTCTAAACTAGTGTCAAACTATCTAAACCTGGTTCTCTGTAAATGTGAATTTGAGTCCACACCAAAAGACCAACCTCGAGTCTTCAGTAAGGTACATGTTTTACATTTACTTTGGCCCATGCCCCAATGGATAATAAGCAATTCATATGCAAACATACCTCAGAAAAAATTGAAGATTGATCTTTAAAAGGTTGGGTTTTTTTCACAAAATTCTCTCATAGCTTTGTTTGTGTGTTGGATGTTTTGATGCTCAAGGATAATCAGTGCACGTTATTGGCACTTCGTGAGTCCATTGGAACAAAATTTTGTTGATCATTGGAATATTTAATAGTATTTAAACCAAGCGGTATATTTTTCTGTTAGGTAACTGAGTTTATGTTAGTTTTACTATTCTGTCAGGTAAAACTATGGAATTTACATGAATATGAATGGAACCAAGTAAATACATCACCATGTGATGAAGACCCATTTCCACAAGTGTCAAGGGCACCCCTTCTAGGATGAGAATTTGAAGGTTGATTTGGTCAAAGTGGGTACAAATTCATATCCTTATAGGGTGAATTAATGCATGGTGAAGGTCTAAAGCTACAAGACAAAAGCTAGAAAAAGTGCTAACAGTGGGGTAGAGGCCCAATGTCACCTCAGCCAAAACCCCCTGCTCTTTATAGACTTTCACCAATGGGAGGGGTCTCAATAGGATGATAATCACCTTTGATAGATATTCTAGGGTTTAAGATGTTAGGTGATGATCTAGGACCTCTCAAGGAAAGCTTGAGATAACAAAATGACGCTTTTAAAGGCACTTTGGTCCCTCTAAGAGACCTAAGAAAGACTTGCGCAAAACCTAGGGTTTTATATATAATTGTTAATAGAGGCACTTCCAAGATCAAGGCAAGGAGGAGAAAGGGCTTCTTGTGATTTACTTCACCAAGTACTAAGCTCATACAACCCTCAAAGAAGTCACTATTACCGCTCAATCTAGCAAGGTCCTAGGAGGGTTTCCTATAGAGCAACTACTAGGACAAGTGGCAACAATAGAGCAATAGCCCACTGTGACATCAGCTAAAGCTCCCTGCTGTTTACAGACTTTCACCGATGGGAGGAGGCCCACTATGAGGGAAATCACTAAGGATGATATATCAATGATGGAAAGATAGTGATTTCAAGAGCCCATTCATAAGAGAGACTCAGATGATAGAGCTTACTTGCTCAAGAAGTAAGGTATATGGCTCTCCAAGAAAGGCTTAAAGGAAAGCCTATACCTAGGAATGAGGGATAATATTTGATAAGAGAGACGCTTGACCTAAGATTTTCTATAATAAAGGATTCCTAAGATGATCCTCACGAAATTAGAGTGATAAAGGTGTGGGACCACAGAGAAACCCAAGTGGACCCAAACAACATCAAGGGTTTAGAGTGAAACTTCAAACAAAAGGTCTTGACCAAGTAAGGGAGGAGAAAAGGATCAAAGAAATTAGATTTGACTTGAATTTTGGATTGAATTATCCTTGATGAAACCACTAACCTATGAAACCTAGGACCAAGAACGAAATTGGAGATAGGGCTAGGGATAATCCAAATCTAGCCACGGGAATTCTCTCAAAATTTGAGAGGGCCTATAAGACACCCCAGTGTAAATGTGCTCCAACTCGCTCGCCAAATGGATGGCTACAATAGATTTCGGGTGATTCACTAGGAGATATTAGGGTTAGAGCTAGGAAAAGAGAGAGAAGGAGGTGAAATGGTTTTCGTTGAAGTGATCACCAAGGATTAGACCAGTGCCTAGTCTATTGGGAGAATGGAGTCAATGAGATTTCAACGTTTGGAGTTTCTTTACCCAATCAAGGAGTTCCCTAGCAACTTCGTATAGCCCTAAAGGCAGCAACTAGGTTACCAAAGAAATGTATACTTCTTATTGCTGCAATTTGATGACTTATCAAGGCAATTATAGAGATAATATACCCCTAGGAACATTCATTCACTATACTAGACATGTAACATATGCAAAACCCTCACAAAATCAAATTCGCACTTCAATTAGGGCAGAAACATAGATTCCATGAGCGAAAATTCCATACATTATACATGTGACATGAAATAGAGAAATAGACCATGAAAAAGCACTTACAAGTATAGTGAATATATCCAACCATCAAAGAGAGAAAATCGAAGCTCCAAGACCAAGACAATATTTCCAAATGTCAAAATGCATCAAAGATTATCCAATTCGTCCTCCAATAGCTATAGCGAAATTCTCAAGAAGAGATAGAATCCAAATCTAAGTGATGATGAGAAGAGAATAAGCCTCTCATCTATTACTATGATCCTCTAAGTGTTCGATTTGCCTAATTAGGCCTAATGATACCCCAACTAATAAAATAATGTACAAAATAACATTACTTGATGACAAGCCCACCAAGATAGCTCCATAACACGAAAATAGGCCTCTCAAGGGGGTTAAAATGATAGATACAATAGTTCAAAGGGCCATTGAAAGGCCTAGTGGAGTCCAATATGTGCCAAAATGAGCGGAAGAGCTCCAAACATAGTGATAAAGGGGGTGGCCCCTTAATCTCCAAGCAAATGACCTGCGGTGCTCCCAAGTGGTTGTGGCGGCACAAAACATCCTCATAGGTCTCCAAATGGATCGAACTAGTTTGTGTCCCGTCTGTAATGGTTGGAAGAATGATGCAAACCCTCCCTTTGTCTCCGGTGGTGAGACACAACCTCATCTGGGCCCTGGATCAACTGCCAAGTGTGTGGTGCAAGAGTGTAGCCAACTAGGCAAGGTGGTCCAGGTGCATCATCATCGTCAAATAAGTGGAACACGAGCGAGCAATGGATGGTACTGATGGATCCCATGATGTGGCAATCTGCTCTCTGCTATAGTGGAGGCCCATGGCTCTCAACACTCACCTTACAAATGCCAATATGACCCTCTAGAGGGCTTGGACCCCATATAGGGAGACCAAACCCCAGATGAAGACCCACCTGCAATCCTGTATAAGATCCAATGCGTCTCCTCACCTTCCAGTACAACAAATCATTAGTGCAATCAAGTAAATGAGCTTACAAATTATGGAACCAAGAGGGCACTTTATAGTGGCATGCCCTTTCATAATGGGCTTTCGAGTGTACAAATGTCCCCAAGTTCATAGAAGAGGTTAATCAAGGACCCTATTAGGTGATTTCAACATCTAAGGGAGTGAAAGGTAGTAGATCCATCAAGTCGCACATGTCATGTGATATGATGATGGAATGGAATGGGGAATCAGGGGAAGGCTCTAAGCCATATGCCATAGTACAAGGGTAGCGAAGATAGCGAAGCCCACACTTGGGTGTGTTGATTTCGGGTAGCATCGGATGTGCTCTAGCTCCGAAATTTTGTGGAGGGGCTAGACCATATGAGATCTCCAAGACCTAGAAATCGTTTGGAGAAATTCCACTCGGATGAGAAGTTATTAAAATAATTAATATTTTTAATGGGTTCTGTTGTCGCACAGATTGACACGACAACTCTCAGACCGGGGGCTGTCACCCTAATCCCCGATCTCTCCGTTTAAGCCTGTCTCCCGCGGCTAAGGGGGGTAGACCCTGCAGTGAAATGGGTGACCAACTGTGAACCAGTTGGGTTGGGAGACACGAAAGGAAACCAGCACTTTAGAGATTTTATTAATTTAGCGGACCAGTGCCTTGTGGAGTTAATGTTTAATCGATTAAGTATCAGATACTGCAGCAATATAAACCATGAAGAGCAACCATTTATCATGAAAAGCTTAACCTTTGCCAGATACAAGATAATCATAAAGGTTCAATAGCTCAGCAACTTAAAAGAGTAAATGCTTTAAACAACCACCAGAGATCACATATATGCAGCTAATCTTTAAATAAACACGATAAAAATTAACTCCCACACCAGAACATTAGCCTCAGCACAAAAGATGAAAACTAAAAATTTCCCGGGCTAAGACTGAAATTGCAAAATTTATTTATTTATTTATTTATTTTTATTTTTTTTATGAGTTTAAAATAAAAATTTAAATTTCAAAACTAAAGCTAAACCCTAAAAAAAAACTATCAAAATATATAACTTTTATTATTTCTTGGATTTTATGTCTAATAAAAATCTAAAAAAAAAGAGATTAATAAATCTAATGAAAATCTAAAAAAAAAAATTGCGATTTAAAACATGCCTAAAATCCCAACTACGCATATGCATATACAAAACTAAATCCAAAAAAAAAAAAAAAATAAAAAAAAAAACGTTGCTCCCCTGTTTACGATTTCGATACCTCCACGCACGACGCTTATTACAGTCACACGCAACGATGGGTTCAACACATAAAACCTGAGACAAGCCCGCAGGTATGCGAGCACCAGACGGAGGCGATTGAAGAAAAAAAATGCTGCGATTTTCAGGTTAAAAGACCACCGCAATGTCTTTCAGAAAACTTACGTTACCACCTGCGTAACCTTACCAGAACTTTGACGGCGAAACAAATGGAAATCCCGAGGGTTTTTCGACGGCAAGAAGGGGTCACGGCTTTTCTACCTGGAGCAGAATGTTTTGCGCAGGAGAGTTTTCAAGCAGTATAGCTTCACACGCAGACATACCTATGAGCAGAAAACGAAAATCGATGCCTCATTTTTTTTTGGATAGCCGCCAGAGAGAAACTTTTTACCCAGCCGACAATTTATATCTGAAACGCTTTGCCCAGAATGACCTTAGAACGTGTATTTCGGGGAGCGGAATGGTTTCGACTGAGATCGGATCTGAGCAATTCTTTTCATACAGTATACCGTCTGCGTGAATAAAATCTGTGTAGCAACGAATTTTTGTTGATGCCCACACTGTCTGACGATTTCACAGTATGTCCACCACGTCATAGCTTTACACATTGTTTGAAACCAGCAACCAGACGGCAGAGATTTAATAAGGCGCGTGGGTATTTTGAAGCATCGCATATAATTCGGGACCACGAGCCCAACAGAACTAGTTAACCGCAGTTTCACTTGAAGCTTTTCATGCTGGATACAATGAATGCGTTTTCCTTTATGCAGTCAATGCACAAATTCAAGATTTTTTGCAGATAGGAAGTTTTCACGTGGGTGACAGGACGGCCAAAACCCTTGAAACGAAATATGCTTCCTTCTATGCGTGATTTCTAGGCCTTGATCCTTCGACGGCCAGCCAAGCAGATGGGCAAACAATCAACGCTGCATCTAGAGAAAACTTTCTATCGATTTTGTCTCAGGTCTGTAACCTGTAAGAAGAAAACAAAATCCGGCAGATATACACAAAATTTTTAAAGTAAAACCCTTCAAAATTAACCTAAAATCACACAAATTCACAGCTCTAGAACAGCCAGATTTAACAGTAACAGCATTTATATTTAAAAATGTCAGATTAGTTATGAAAAACTTCAGAAAATCTCTCATGCAAATTAGGAAAAATAAACTGAATGATAGACCCAGGATCAAATCCAACTGGGCTCAGCAAGAAAAATGCTTGCGGGAGTTGGCTGGTTCAGCCAAGAACTTCCCCAAACACCTGCTAATCTTCTTCGATAAGGGTTTCCTGCACAGCTCACTTCAACCATCAGTAAAGAGAGAGAAAATGATACTAGCTCTCAAAAAGCAATGGGGATACCTGCCATTACTCAGGAAACCCTAATACCATTCAAACCCTAGCAAGTGAACAAGATACCTGTGCTCACAATACTCTACAATAAGCTATTATTAATGGCTGAAAAATAAAATATGCAGAAAATAAATTAGCTCACAGCACTTCCAGAGAGTAACACCAGGAAGATTTGGACCCCAAAGTCTTCTTTTATTAACCAGAAACAGATTACAAGAGAGCTTCTTCAGTACAAGACTCACAGATCAAAAAAAAAATAATGATCTGAAATGACCCCTAGCATCCTACTTAAAGGAAATGATCCCAACGGCTAGTTCGAGTGATCCATGTCGAAATGATCTCGACCGTCGATGAGAATCAAGACATCTCTTAATCTCATCCGTCGATTTATTAAAAAATGATATTTTACATGCAAATATTATTATTTTATTATTTTAGGGTTTTTGCTTTATTTTATAATTTTTTATTATTATTCTTATTTTTTATTGTTTTTTATTTTATTCTTTTTTTATTTATTTATTTAATATTTTAAATTTTTTAATTCATTTTTAAATGGATCCTCGAACTTAGCCTTTGGAAAAATCACCTAGGACCTAGGACTTATGAGGGGATTAAAACATTTTCTAACCCTCAAGACACTTTACATCATGACTTTTACAATTTACATTTTAAGGGGAAAAAACCCATTTAACACAGACCCTCATAAACCACCCAGTTCTGCGACACAACTATAATCTAGCAGATTAACACACTAGGATTCTCCTAAAATTTTAATGACAAAATCCATCCCGGCTTTGGGGTCAGGCTGAAGGAAAACTCTGCCGATCATAGATCGGTGAGACGAAAAACCTTCCGGGACGTAGATTATCACTTAGAAAATTAGGTTCACCTAGGAAATTTACAGACATGACTCACATCTGCTAAGATTATTTACAAATTTATACATGCAGACTGGGTTTACAATTAAAATGATCAAGCTGCTGATGACTGCAGGATGGCACGGACACGTCGATCAGGTGCTACCCCTTTTTGCAAAGAAAAAGGGGGTGTACTGCATGGGTAGTTGACCGGTAGTGGTCAACATCTGGCTCTACTTGGGGACACGTTGCTGCTCTGTAGGAATGTGAGAATCCAGAATCTGCATCCATACAACACAAAAATAAGTAGCGTCCATCCAAAAATCATCATATACATTAAGCACAGGAAAGATAAAAGCTCTTCATTTATTAACTATCTAGAAAAGTAAATCTAACAGAAATAAAAATGCGGAAAAAACAAGGAGTAGGGTTAGAAATACAATACAAAGGATGCCCCATGGCATCAGATGTGTTCAATATAGTGTATACTGAGCATTTGCCTGCTTTCAGGCAAATCTGTCGGCTGCTTGTCGGATGTGCCATGTCCAAGTTTGCATATGGTAGGACTTTTTCCTATCCGAAAATCAAGCTGCTCGCGGCCGTCTGATGCATCAAATCTTCATCTCATTCTCTTTCTCTTGCGCTTTTTCCAAGTGGGTGGTTGTATCACTGATGACATGGAACTTTCTGTTTCAAAGCTATCAGATGAAGTATGTAAGATATGCATGACATGTCTCTCTTTATCCTGCATCTGATCTTTATCATTTTTAAGTCTATCTGGATCACCTTCAATTAACCATCTTTCAATCGAACCAATGACCTCCTCATAATAAGATGGAACTTGTTGCAACAAATGAGAAGGCTCCTGATCTGTTGATGTCCCCTGGTTTCTCTTATCCTCTGACCATTGTTGAAACTTTTGAACCTGTATTTTAATGGCATCCATCTGACTAGAGTGTTCAACCTTTATAGCACTGATTTGCCTGGCATGGTGTTCTTCCATATCTTTTATTACTTTATCGTTCTTTTCCTTTATGTTCATCAAGCAATGCTGCATGGAGTTTATTTCTTCTTTATGATTTGCTTGCATGGTGGCCAACTGATTATTATGATCGAACGTCATGATAGTCATTTCTTCATCCATAGTTAATAACTTGTTTTGCATAGAATTAATTTCCCTATCATGATCAGCTTTCATGGTCATCATATTTTCTTCTAAGCTTGACATTTTGCTTTGCATGAAACTAAATTCTGTGTCATGATTAGTCTTCATGGCCTCAATTTCTTTAGCATGCTGATTTTGCATAATCTCCATCTCCCTATTACGTTTTTCCAGGTGGGTGCATAAAGTTCTCACATCATTGACGTAATTAGTTTGATTAATCTCCATATTTTTTACCAGCATCATTAGTTCTTGTATAATTTGCTTTTGATCCTCCTTTTCGTTGTCATTTGTCCCTGCTTTTCCACTATCATGGACTTGATCTGAAATAGTACAGGTGGATGACACATTCTGATATGAAGCATTGTCTTGAAATCTTCCTTCGACTTGCAAAGAAATGAAGGAATCTTCAGGAAAACTATTAAACCAGTTCAAAGCATCACCCTTTAAAGAATGGACAAATAGACGCATCTTGAAATCTTCATGATTATATTGAGGAAGTCTACAATATATGATCATTACACAAGTAAACCTGTTTAAATGCTGTCTGACAGCGACCGAATCACCACCTGAGAACTTAAATAATTTAGAAATGGCCTCTTTCGGAAGATCATGGAGATTATCAGTAAAATGACATGGTTTAAATGAATAATCCATGATGAATAATAAGGGATCAAATGGATAATAGAAAGAGATTTCTGCTCAAGAAGATTAAGAGATGAAAGAAGTGGAGTCGCCACTTGAACAATGACTCTGATTCTAAGATACAAAAAAGCAACCATCAGAAAGATATGAGAGAGGCTTCTTGCCTGGGAAAAATGGAAGAAATGGAGTCGCCACCCAAACAAGAAATGAACTGAAGAGAAGTTGCTGATATGTGATGAAAAGATCCAAATGATGCCAAAAAATGTTGAATCTGCCAGCTCAAATGATAGATGAGAAGATGAATGTCGTTGAAACACCGAGAATAAAGTATCCCCGGCAACGGCGCCAAAAAATGTTGGCATTGCCGGGCCAGATAAAAAGATAAGAAATGAGAAGGATGATTGTCGTTGAAACGCCGAGAATAAAATGTCCCCGGCAACGGCGCCAAAAAATGTTGTCGCACAGATTGACACGATAACTCTCAGACCGGGGGCTGTCACCCTGATCCCCGATCTCTCCGTTTAAGCATGTCTCCCACGGCTAAGGGGGGTAGACCCTGCAGTGAAATGGGTGACCAACTGTGAACCAGTTGGGTTGGGAGACACGAAAGGAAACCAACACTTAATAGATTTTATTAATTTAGCAGACCAGTGCCTTGTGGAGTTAATGTTTAATCGATTAAGTATCAGATACTGCAGCAATATAAACCATGAAGAGCAACCATTTATCATAAAAAGCTTAACCTTTGCCAGATACAAGATAATCATAAAGGTTCAATAGCTCAGCAACTTAAAAGAGTAAATGCTTTAAACAACCACCAGAGATCACATATATGCAGCTAATCTTTAAATAAACACGATAAAAATTAACTCCCACACCAGAACATTAGCCTCAGCACAAAAGATGAAAACTAAAAATTTCCCGGCCTAAGACTGAAATTGCAAAATTTATTTATTTATTTATTTTTATTTTTTTATGAGTTTAAAATAAAAAATTTAATTTCAAAACTAAAGCTAAACCCTAAAAAAAAACTATCAAAATATATAACTTTTATTATTTCTTGGATTTTATGTCTAATAAAAATCTAAAAAAAAAGAGATTAATAAATCTAATGAAAATCTAAAAAAAAAATGATGCGATTTAAAACATGCCTAAAATCCTAACTACGCATATGCATATACAAAACTAAATCCAAAAAAAAAAAAAAAAGAAATAAAAACGCTGCTTCCCCTGTTTACGATTTCGATACCTCCACGCACGACGCTTATTACAGTCACACGCAACGATGGGTTCAACACATAAAACCTGAGACAAGCCCGCAGGTATGCGAGCACCAGACGGAGGCGATTGAAGAAAAAAAAAGCTGCGATTTTCAGGTTAAAAGGACACCGCAATGTCTTTCAGAAAATAATAAAACAACTTACGCTACCACTTGTGTAACCTTACCAGAACTTTGACGGCGAACAAATGGAAATCCCAAGGGTTTTTCGACGGCAAGAAGGGGTCACGGCTTTTCTACCTGGAGCAGAATGTTTTGCGCAGGAGAGTTTTCAAGCAGTATAGCTTCACACGCAGACATACCTGTGAGCAGAAAACGAAAATCGATGCCTCATTTTTTTTGGATAGCCGCCAGAGAGAAACTTTTTACCCAGCCGACAATTTATATCTGAAACGCTTTGCCCAGAATGACCTCAGGACGTGTATTTCGGCTGGAGCGGAATGGTTTCGACTGAGATCGAATCTGAGCAATTCTTTTCATACAGTATACCGTCTGCGTGAATAAAATCTGTGTAGCAACGAATTTTTGTTGATGCCCACGCTGTCTGACGATTTCACAGTATGTCCACCACGTCAGAGCTTTACACATTGTTTGAAACCAGCAACCAGACGGCTGAGATTTAATAAGGCGCGTGGGTATTTTGAAGCATCGCATATAATCCGGGACCACGAGCCCAACAGAACTGGTTAACCGCAGTTTCACTTGAAGCTTTTCATGCTGGATACAGTGAATGCGTTTTCCTTTATGCAGTCAATGCACAAATTCAAGATTTTTTGCAGATAGGAAGTTTTCACGTGGGTGACAGGACGGCCAAAACCCTTGAAACGAAATATGCTTCCTTCTATGCGTGATTTCTAGGCCTTGATCCTTCGACGGCCAGCCAAGCAGATGGGCAAACAATCAACGCTGCATCTAGAGAAAACTTTCTATTGATTTTGTCTCAGGTCTGTAACCTGCAAGAAGAAAACAAAATCCGGCAGATATACACAAAATTTTTAAAGTAAAACCCTTCAAAATTAACCTAAAATCACAAAAATTCACAGCTCTAGAACAGCCAGATTTAACAGTAACAGCATTTATATTTAAAAATGTCAGATTAGTTATGAAAAACTTCAGAAAATCTCTCATGCAAATTAGGAAAAATAAACTGAATGATAGACCCAAGATCAAATCCAACTGGGCTCAGCAAGAAAAATGCTTGCGGGAGTTGGCTGGTTCAGCCGAGAACTTCCCCAAACACCCGCTAATCTTCTTCGATAAGGGTTTCCTGCACAGCTCACTTCAACCATCAGTAAAGAGAGAGAAAATGATACTAGCTCTCAAAAAGCAATGGAGATACCTGTCATTACTCAAGAAACCCTAATACCATTCAAACCCTAGCAAGTGAACAAGATACCTGTGCTCACAATACTCTACAATAAGCTATTATTAATGGCTGAAAAATAAAATATGCAGAAAATAAATTAGCTCACAGCACTTCCAGAGAGTAACACCAGGAAGATTTGGACCCCAAAGTCTTCTTTTATTAACCAGAAACAGATTACAAGAGAGCTTCTTCAGTACAAGACTCACAGATCACAAAAAAAATAATGATCTGAAATGACCCCTAGCATCCTACTTAAAGAAAATGATCCCAACGGCTAGTTCGAGTGATCCATGTCGAAATGATCTCGACCGTCGATGAGAATCAAAACATCTCTTAATCTCATCCGTCGATTTATTAAAAAATGATATTTTACATGCAAATATTATTATTTTATTATTTTAGGGTTTTTGCTTTATTTTATAATTTTTTATTATTATTCTTATTTTTTTATTGTTTTTTATTTTATTCTTTTTTTATTTATTTATTTAATTTTTAAAATTTTTTAATTCATTTTTAAATGGATCTCGAACTTAGCCTTTGGAAAAATCACCTAGGACCTAGGACTTATGAGGGGATTAAAACATTTTCTAACCCTCAAGACACTTTACATCATGACTTTTACAATTTACATCTTAAGGGGAAAAAACCCATTTAACACAGACCCTCATAAACCACCCATTTCTGCGACACAACTATAATCTAGCAGATTAACACACTAGGATTCTCCTAAAATTCTAATGACAAAATCCATCTCGGCTTTGGGGTCAGGCTGAAGGAAAACTCTGCCGATCATGGATCGGTGAGACGAAAAACCTTCCGGGACGTAGATTATCACTTAGAAAATTAGGTCCACCTAGGAAATTTACAGACATGACTCACATCTGCTAAGATTATTTACAAATTTATACATGCAGACTGGGTTTACAATTAAAATGATCAAGCTGCTGATGACTGCAGGATGGCACGGACACGTCGATCAGGTGCTACCCCTTTTTGCAAAGAAAAAGGGGGTGTACTGCATGGGTAGTTGACCGGTAGTGGTCAACAGGTTCCTAAGTCTAAACTTAGGAAAATAAAAATATTAATGGATATTAATAAAGATATGGGTGAGAAGCTTCTAAGAGACGAGGATCAAGTCTGTTTTAATCTTAGTTTTTTATTAGAGACTTAATCTCAACCGTTGATTCATCAACAGGAAAAGTATAAGGGAAGACTTGAGTCATTTGGAGACACACTAGGCAAATACTCAGTAACCCGAGAGCCGAGGGAAATCAATTCTCAAGGAGGAGTTCAATTTCAGAGGGGGAGTTGCAGGGTGAAAGAAGAGGAGGGTTTCAGCATCAATCAAAGGCTGAGGAGGTGACACAGTGCCTCAGAGAAACAGTGCAGAGGGAAAGCTCTAAGAGACAACGCAGGTAGGGACGAGATCTCACGCAGATGACGCAGGGATGACACAGTCCTCACGCAAATGATGCAAGGGTGACGCAATGCAGGATAAAGGGTCTCTGTGGTGTCAGAATTTCTCCTAGCGAAGGAGGAAAATTATCTCAGGTGTTTTCTTGAAGGTTTCTCTATGTACTGCAGAATTATTCCTTGTAAAGAGATTGTTGTTGAAGAATAATAAATAAACCCTCATCTGTTACACCGGTTTTCCGCATTGGGTTTTTCGGGGACAATTGTCCAAAAATAACTGCGTTGATGTGATTGATTCCTGTGATTGTATATCAATGTTATTTTTCTCTATGATATTATGTGATAATTACAGTAGAATTTAATTTAATGTTTGCTTAAGGGTTTTGTAAACTTATTGTGAGAAATAAGTAGGAGAAATAAATCAGTTAATGCAATAGAATTTCGTGTCAGAAATTTTCACAGGGTGTATGTTAATTTTAAGTATGTTCTATGCTTAGAGCAATTTATTTCAATTTTCACAGTTAGCTCAATATCTTTTCCAAATTAGCAATCACATCAGCATAATAGTAAATAGTAGATAGAACATAAACATAAATCACAGAAGACAAGCCAAGACAAGAGGACACAAGATGTGGTGCTAGCCAGGGACAAACCCCAATGTGGGGAATCCCTTAATCAATTCTTCTTATATGTTCTTCAATAGCTCAGAAGAGAGAGAGAGAGAGATAGTACATTTACAACAGAAGTCAACACTTTGACTTATCTAACTAGGAGCATAGATCTGTTGACATAGATTGTCATTGATGTCAATATGGCAATATTCGTGGAGCCAGAGGGAGCAAACAGAGCTATCAGAGGAGCAAAACAAAGCATATCGGAGGAGCAAACAGAGCTATCAGAGGAGCAAAACAGAGCTATTGGAGGTGTTGTCGCACAGATTGTCATGACAACGCTCAGACCAGGAGCTGTCACCCTGATCCCCGATCTCTCCGCTTAAGCCTGTCTCCCGTGGCTAAGGGGGGCAGACCCTATGGGATAATGGATGACCAACTGCGGACCAGTTGGGTTCGGAGACACGAGGGGAAATAAGCACTTAATTGATTTTACTAAGTTAATGGACCAGTGCCTTATGAAAAAAGATTGATCGATTATTTATCAAATGCTGCAGAAATATGAACTCATTAACAATCGTTTACCATCAAATAACTCAATCAAAGATTAACTTTTACCAAATGCGAGATAATCGATAAATGCTCAACGGCTTAACGATGTTCCAGCAATTAAACTTCAAGAAAAATTAAATGCTTTAAATGATATTAAAATTTAAATGCTGATCAGTTACCACTTTCACATAGCTAACTTTAACTAAACATTTAAGTGCATTTAGCTATAGAGAAATGGAACATAAGTACTGCAAAAGTTGCCAAAAATGAAATTTTCAATTTTTTGTTAAGCCTTCTCAAAATATTTTAATTTTTAAATATTTTTTATGATTCTAAGCTAAAAAATCAAAATTGAAAGCCTAACTTAAAATCTGATCTAAAACCATAAAATAATTTTATCTATCTATCTATATATATATATATATATAAAAAAACTTTAAATCTAAAATTTAAACAAAACTAAAATCCTAACTAAAGTCTAACAAAAATAAAAAAAAAAGGGAACTTTTTATCTTTTATGAATTTTTTATTTTTTATTTGATTTTTGATATATAAAAAATAAAACTAAACTCCTTTTTTTTTTTAATTTCCAGCTAAAAATGAAATGAAACTAAAATCAAATAAAACTAAATTAAATCTAACATCTAATCTAATGTCCTTGCCTCTTTTGTATTTTTTTTTTAATAAGAATTTAAAAGTTTAAAACAAAACAAAAATTTAAATCAAAGTTAAAATCTACTCTTAAAAAAAAATTAAAAGGAACTTTTTTGAAATTTTTATTTTTATATTTTGTTATTATTATTTTTTTTTGTTATTTTCAATCATAACATAAATCTAAAATGAAAAGCAAAAGATAAAACAACACTAAAAATAAAAAAAATCTAACGTATGGATACAAAAACTAAACTAAACCCATAAGAAACGTAATACAAAAACTAAACTAAACCCATAAGAAACGTAACTTACGCTGATATTACATCACTGTAACCTTGTAATAGAACTAAATGCAGAACCCTGGCCCGTATTCAAAAAAAAATTTGAAAACTTGCTTGCCCGCAGAACACAATCTTGCTTGACGGCAAGTTGGAAGAAGATAAAATCCACAGGTTGAAGAGGGGACAGCGAGGGTTTGCAGGCTGCGCGTGGGGGAAGACAATGACTATGCGGAGAGGTGAAGAATGGAGCTGAAGAGTGCAGTTCTAGTAGCAGCGACAACGTGCAGATGCGTATGACGAAGAGGGCGATTGCAGAATGGCAGAGAGATGCTACAGTTTGCAGGTGAGCGAATGAGGTCGTTGGGAAGGGAACTGCGTTTTTTAATATATATACATATTTTGAGTTGTGTTTGCAATTGCAGGTGTAGTCGACGGCAGGGGAAAGGAAAGCCACGGAGAGGAGCAGCTGCAGGCGGAGAAAAGGACCACGTGGAGGAAAGCAAAAAAATGCGTGGGCAACAATGTTTCGATTTGCAGCAATGGATGTCAGCAGAGGGATGCGTGGACAGGACGGTGGCAAGTTGAGGGTGGATCTGCGGATTTTGTATTGAAGTTTGTGGTGCGTTTGCAAATTGGATAAGTCAACGGAGGTGTTGAGAGATAATAGCACGATAGTAGGAGCCACAACGAGGGAGGAAAACACAGGCACAGTGTGGTGATGGCTGCGTGGAGGTGAAACGTGGTCATCAGCAGGTGCACACTCAGGTGAAGAGGAAGAGAAGGTGTGTGGAGGAAAAATACATAGGTGGCTTGCGTGTGCAGGGTAGCAGCAAAAACTGCGATCCCTTAAAAAAAAAATCGAAATTTTTCTGCAGCAGTAAAACCCCAGGCAGCAGTGAAAAATGAAAACGCAGTTTGCAAACCTGCAGTCCAGAAACCTGATCAAAAATTTAAATCTTTCCTGCTCCAAATTGCCTGATGAAACCCTGAAAATTTCTCAAAGCCTGTACCTGCAACCTGCAATGACAAAGAACAGAAAACCTAAAAATAATATGTGCAAGAAACGAAGCTGAAAACCCTAACTAAATAATTATAATATTCACAAACCGCAGGCTCTAAAATAACCAGATTTTCGTTATGCCACAAATATTTTCAGAATTTTAATTTAATGTGAGATGCTTCAGAAAAACCCTTCATGCATTCATTAAAAAAAAAAAAAATTCAAATGATAAGCTCGGGATCAAGAACTGGCTGGGCTCTTTCAGAAAACACAACCCGGGAGTTGGCTGCTTCAGCTGAGAACTTCCCCTTAACGCCCGGTAAACTCAAAACTAAGATTTCTTGCATAGCTTAAAGTCAACCATTAACATAGAGGGAGACAACAATAGTGAAATCCAGATCAAATGGAGATACCTGCCATTATATTTCAGAATCTAAACTATCATTCAAACCCTAGAGATCAGACAAGATACCTGTGCCTGAATCAATCTTCATCAAGCTATTATTGATGACTGAAAATAAAATTATGCAGAAAAATAAAACAATCTTACAGCATTTCCAGAAGAGTAACACTAGCAAGATTTTTAACCCCAAAGTCTTACTTTATTGCACAAAAAATGACTACAAGAGAGCTTTCTTTAGCACCAGACTCTCAGATATAATCTGATCTCAAATGACCCCTAGCACTCTATTTAAAGAAAAAATTCCCAACGGCTAGTTCGAGTGATCCATGTCAAACTAATCTCGACCGTTGATGAGGATCAAAACATCTTTTAATCTCATCCGTCGAATTTTTAATGCATTAAAAAATTGAAATTCTGCATTTATTTACTCAAAAATTTGACTTATTATTATTTTATTATTTTTGGAATTTTTATTTTATTTTATTTTTTTATTTTTTTAATTATTTTTAAATTTTTATAATTTTTTTTTTATTATTTATATCTTCTTCTTCATTTTTTTTTTTTTTTGGATCCTCGAACTTAGCCATTGGAAAAATCACCTAGGACCTAGGACTTGGGACTTATGAGGGGATTAAAACATTTTCTAACCCTCAAAACACTTTACATCATGACTTTTACAATTTTACATCTCAAGGGGGAAAACCCATTTGACATAGAACCTCATAGACCACCCAGTTCTGCGACCAAATATAATCTAGCAGATTAACGCACTAGGATTCCCCTAAGATTCTAATGATAAAATTCATTTCGGCTTTGGGGTTAGGCTGAAGGAAAACTCTGCCGATCATGGATCGGTGAGCAAAACCTTCCGGAACGTAAATTATCACTAGAAAATTAGGTCCACCTAGGCAATTTACATACACGACTCATATCTGCTAAGATTATTTACAATTCACACATGCAAACTGGGTTTACAACATAACATGATCAGGTCGACAATGACTGTCGAATGGCACGGACATGTCGATTAAGCGCTATCCCTTTTGCGAAGAAAAGGGGGTGTACTTGCTATGGGAAGTTGACATGTAGTGGTCAACAGGAGGCATATCAAGAGTATCGGGAGCAATGTATGCCAAAGAAGGACAATCGGGAGTAATACATGCCAAAGAGCCAAAGAAGAGCGGAATACATATATATGCGGAAGAGTTAAAGGAGCAGAGCATAAAGAAGAGCGGAAGAGTTAAAAGAGGCAGAGCAGTATATAATACATGTATATCAATATACACTATCGAAAGCGGAGTTTACATGTATATCAATATACACTATCGGAGGCAGAAAAGATATATATATCGGACTATAGAGGCGGAGTATATATATATATATATATATATATATATATATATATATATATAGGCGATATTATAATCGGCGGGTTCTACTATGAGCCACTACCCTCAACCCCCGACAGCGATATACATATGCGGACCCGACGCTATATCTGTCCGGGTGTATAATTAGGTGAAGTCTGCTAAGTACTTCGAAGCATGTTTTTAATTGTATTTCATATATTCGGGCTTTAAGCCTTGCACATTAAAACATGCAAATTGAGATATGTTGCGGACCCACTGCAACATTATGAAATGCTCTATAGTTATATCGCATCCGCCCGTCGGAACTTGCATATCACAATGTACAAAGCGCTGTCACCCGTGAAAGTGCCGATTGCAATAAAGTGTGCGGACCGGTTACAAAACTACAATATGGCTTAATGCTATGTCGCATCCGCCATATCGCAAGTGCTTAAGGCCTTGCCGCATTGGAAGCGCCGATTGTGACATATGTTGCGGACCCGAAGGTCCGATTGTAACACAGCTTAATACTATATCGCGTCCAGCAGGGCCATCGGCCATCGGCAATGCTACGGGCTCTGTTGACCACTACGTGTCAACGACCCATAGCAGTACATCCCCTTTTTTCGCGAAAGGGATAGTGCTTGATCAATGTGTCCGTGTCGTTCGATTATCATCATCAGCCTGATCATGTTATTTTGTAAACCTAGTCTGCATGTGTAAATTGTAAATAATCTTAGCAGATCTGTGTCATGCATGTAATTGCCTAGGTAAACCTAATTTTCTAGTGATGATCTACATTCCGGAAGGTTTTTTGTCTCACCGATCCATGATCGACAGAGTTTTCCTTCAGCCTAACCCCAAAGCCGGAATGGATTTTGTCATTAGAATCTTAGGGGAGTCCTAGCGTGCTAGATCGAGTCTATGTAAAAGTGATTTGGGAATAATCCTAACTATTTGGTTAGGTTATTTTATTACAAATTGCTTGATCTGCTAAATTATATTTGTGTCACAAAACTGGGTAGTTTGTAAGGGTCTATATCAAATGGGTTTTCACCCTTGAGATGTAAAAATGTAAACAATCATGATGTAAAGTGTCTTGAGGGTTAGAAAAATATTTTATCCCCTCATAAGTCCTAGGTCCTAGGTGTTTTTAAATTTTCCAAAGGCTAAATTCGATGGTTCTTTAAAAAATTAAATTTTAAAGGGTCTAGGGACTAAGGTTAAATGATTATTTTGCTAAATTTTATGCCCTTGGTCCCTAGGGTTAAGTCAAAGTCAAAATTTTGAGAAAATTAATTCAAAAATTAAATTTTTGAATTAACTAGATTGCATTTAATTGATAATTTCGAATTTCCTCATTATTTTAATTTCAACGGATGAGATTAAAAGATTTTTTATCTTCATCAACGGTCGAGATCACTTAGACAAGGATCACTTGAACTAGCCGTTGGGAAATTTTTCTTTAAATAGGAGGTCAAGGGTCAGTTGAGATGATTCGACCTTTGAGTCATGTGCTAAGGAAAGCTCTCTTGTAATCATTTTTTCATGTGCAATAAAGAAAGACTTTGGGGTTAATCTCTGCTAGTGTTACTCTGCGCAAAATGCTGTAAGATGTTTTATTTTCTTGCATAGATTCACTTTCAACCATTGATGTTAGCTTGTTAAAGAGTGATTTAAACACAGGTATCTTGTTTGATCATTAGGGTTTGAATGATAGTTTAATGTCTGAATATAATGGCAGGTATATCCATTAAATCTGAATTTCATTGTCGTTTTCTCTCTCTATGTTAATGGTTGAATTAAGCTGTGCAGGAAATCCTTGATTTTGAGATCACTGGGCGTTAGGGGAAGTCTTCAATTGGACCAACCAACTCCCGGATTGCATTTTCTGAAGAGTCCAGCTGGTTTTGATCCTGGGCTTATCATTAGAACCTCCATTGTGAATGCATGAAGGGTTTTCTGAAACACCTCAACTTAAATTTAAAATTTTAAAAAAATATTTTTGTGGCATAATGATAGATCTGGCTGCTTAGAGCCTTTAAATTGTGAATACTGTAATTATTTAGCTGGTTTTTTGGGTTTAAACCTTGCATATATTGTTTCTAGGCGTTTTGTTTTGTCGTTGCAAGTTGCAGGTCTAAGGAAAAATTTTTGTTTGAAGTCAGATCTAGGCCCTGGAGGGTAAGATCTGACCTCAGGATCAGCTCTTGCGAGGGTTTCTGAAAAATTTCGAGGGTTTTTTCAAGCTATCTGTTGTTGCCTAAGGTTTCATTATGTTACAGAAAAATTTTGAAATTTTTTTTAGAGCAAGCTGTGTTGTGCATGCTGCCCTTTGCCTTGCATTGCTTCGTAGCACCTTTCTCAGCCTTCCATGCCACGCAGCAAGTTGTTCCAAACCCTCACGCAGCTGCATATTGTCTTCATCGAACTTCCTCTCCCGTCTGTCTACAGCCCTATCCGCAGCAGCCATCGATCCTCCTTACACTGCCATACATCTGCAGCTCCTCTCCTCTATACGCAAGCCCCTCCACGCATTGCCAAACCTGGTCTCAGCCACGCTGCCTCAAACCCTCATTCTGCCTGCGTCCTTTTCCATCTGCGTGTGTATTCTCCTTTCTACCACACGCCATCTCCAGATCTACGCTGCTTCCCATTCCGTCGTGGCTCCTAAACCTGCGTGTTATCCATCAAAGTCTGCTACGTCCTTCTCCTTGCTGCCGCTACCCTGCTCTTTTCACTAGAAACTTGTTGAAGCTGCCAATGCTGCCTTCACTTCTCTCGCTCGAGCTCATCTCCTGTCCGTCGAGCTCCATCCCATCGCTCCACCATCGAGCCGCCGTCACAAACCTGCAAAAGAGACAAACAATACTCTTCAATTTTTTTTGGGGGGGCTACGGTTATTTCTATTTCATGGCATGATTTCATAATACGTATAGTGATACTTTAGATTTATTTCGGTTCTGTTGTTTATGATAGAAAGGTAAGTTTAGATTTTGTTTAGGTTTGATGTTTATTTTAATTTGGTTAGATTTCATTTAGTTTATATTATAGTTTGATTTCTTTTAAATAAAAAATATAATAAATTAGATTTGAGTTTCTTTTTTCATTTATTTTATTTTGATTTAGATTTAGATTTATTTTATTTTTATTAATAATATAAAAATATAAAATATAAAAATCCTAAAAAAACATAAAAGTTAATCTCAGGGTTTTGATTTATTTTTGTTTAGCTTTTTTATTAAAAATAAAATTAAAAATTAAAAATTAAATTTTGGTTTCATTTAAATTTTATTTGTTTTATCTTTGATGAAAAATTCTAAAATTAAAAATCTAAAAAATTTCTAAAAAACTTAAAAAATTAAAATATTTAAAAATAAAAAAAAAGACTAATTAAAAATTGGAAATTCCTTTAGATGTCTTTTTCTGTTGTGGTATCAGTATTCATCATTTTGCTATAGTTAAATGTGCTTAAATTTTTATCTAGAGTTTAACTATTGGAAAGTAATAAATTTCCTAGAGCTGGAATTTCAAGCATAATCATTTTAAATTCTAGTTGGTTAGCATTTAAATTTTGTGGTAATTCAAAGCATTTGCATCTCTTGAAATTTAATTGCTAAGACATTGTGCTTTTATAGAAAATCTTTCGTTATTGCTTGAATTATATAATGCTCGTTACATATCAGATATTTTGCAAATTTCTCGGGCAATCGTTGATTATTTCATAAGCAGCAGTAGCAAACCAATTTACTTGGTTTTCATTTCATCTAGTGAGATCATTAACTCAATAAGGCACTGGTATTAAACATTTAAAGATCTAATCAAGTTTTAAAATCAATCAAGTGCTTGTTTCCCTCGCTGTGTCTCCCAAGCCAGCTGATTACCAGTTGGTCTTCTTTTATCCCAGAGGGTCTACCCCCCTTAGCCTAGGGAGATGGCTTAAACGAAGAGATCGGGGATCAGGGTGACAGCCCCCGGTCTGAGTGTTGTCACTGTGCTTGGACACTCTGTGCGACAACAGGCTCAACTTATACAGAACTTCCGAAAGCTACGACTGTCGATTGCGATTACACAATGGACCCGATGAAGTTATATATACGGGTGTAATGTTTTTGAAGTCCGGCCTTAAGCATTTCGGTCAGGTTTTTCCATATATTCCTATGTATTTGGAAAATTGTATTGCCTGGGGTTTTTGAAGGCCAAAATGCATAAATAACAAGTTCCGATAGTTCAGTGGCCCTGAACGATGGCGATTGCGATTGCGATGGTGACGTGGCAGTGTTGGTGAACTCAAAGAGACAGAGGAAGTCGAAAGCCGGGAAGCCGAAGGACAAGCCAGCGCAGAGGAAGCCAAAGCAACATGAAGAATCGGGAAGCCAAAGAGGCAAGCAAGCGCGAAGGAAGCTGAAGCGAGCGTTGAGGAAGCCGAAGAGCCAGCGGAAAGCGGAAACCAACAGTCAGAGGCATCAAGAATACATAAAACAGGAAAAACAAGGAAAGTGTACTCAGTGTGTGAATAATCAAAGTGAGAGGAAGCCGAAGTTTAGGCAGAGGCGGGAGAAGCAGGAGTGAAGCATAAGCTCAGCAGGCTTGGGAGCAGAGAACTACAGCGAAACAGATTCTAATAGTTTATAATAAAGGGTTGGAGCCCGCGGGGTTGGAGCCTTAGAATTGAAAGGATTGGAGTCCTTAGGAGTTGATGCTCGTAAGTCCAGGACTGTTGCCTTGGCAAAACAAAGTTGGTGCTCTGGAGGTTGGAGCCTCACAAAAGTCCAAGTTGGTGTTTGGCAACTAATTGCAACCATTTATATATTGTATCTATTTCATTGCACTGATTGTATTAATAAAAGCATTTATTCTAGCTATCTATTTCTGTGTTCCATATATAAATGTTTTTGGTGATAAAAAGAATAATTAAAAAGAAATATTGATTCACCCCCCCACCCCTCTCAGTATTTCCAACAATTGGTATCAGAGTGGGCTTCTTCATATTAGCCTAATAGCTTGAAGAAGGATTCATAGTCATGATGAGAAATCACGAAGCGTCAGGAAGACCTCCTCTGTTCGACGGCACCAATTTTGGTTTCTGGAAAAAGAGAATGACCTACTACTTAATGTCCCTTGGACCTGAAGTCTGGCATTCGGTTCTAAATGAGTACCCAATTCCTTCCACTCTTCCAACAGATCAAGACGAGAGGAAAGCCTACATTGCAAATGCAAAAGCCTTGAACTCCATCACTAGTGGAATCACTGATTCCGAGTTTACAAAAGTCATGAATTGTAACTCTGCCAAAGAAATGTGGGATAAGCTAATTAGCTTATACAATGGGGACTCAAAAGTCGAGAAGGCAAAGCTTCAGACTCATAGAAGGCAATTTGAAAGTCTGAAAATGGAAGATGAAGAAGATATTGCATCATATTTTCTCCGAGTTGCTGAAGTGGTCAACTCTCTTAAAGGATTGGACGAAAACATTGAAGAAAGTACCATTGTTCAAAAGGTCTTAAGATCTCTTCCAGACAAATTTGACTCCAAAATAAGCGCCATAGAAGAAATAAAGGATCTAGATACTCTCAAGATGGATGAAATCCATGGAATCCTGACTGCCTACGAGATGAGAAAAGGTGGCCCAAGCTCCAAAGATGCAGCGTTCAAGGCTTCAAAATCAAAGAAAGGGAAAGAAAGGAATGACAGTAGTGATGACTCCGATGTGGAATCTGAATTGGCGCAATTTGTACGAAAGTTGAAGAAAGGATCTAAGCTAAAAGGTAAGTACGCTCTTATCTGTTTCAAATGTGGGAAAATAGGTCATTATGCTGCAAAATGTCCTCATAAGCATGATAGTGATGAAGGAAATTTTAAAAGAATGGTATACAAAAAGAAAGGGATCAATAAGAAGAACCTCTTCTCTAAGCAAGATGAGTCTGATGAAGATGAATTTTTAGTCATCAAAAAGAAATCAGATGAAGAAAGTGACCATGCTGAAAGCCAAGAAACATTATTCATGGCATTCACAAATGATGATGACTCAGGGCTAGAAGGAAATGTAGACAAACTATTAATAAGTGCCATTGAAGAAAATGAGAAATTACGGAATAAAATCATTTCTCTCAAGGTAGAAAACGAGGAAACAAAAAGAAGGGAAGATCTCTTGGAAACTAAGCTAAAAGAAAAAGAAGAAACTAGCAAAGAACGTGACGCTGAAATAGTATCTCTGAGGAAGGAATTGGAGCAAGTTAAAAAGGGTTGGAAAGCTCTCAAATACTTGAGACTATCCTAAAAAGTCAAAAACTTCAACATGACAAAAATGGAATAGGTTTTAAGGGAGAATCATCAAGCACTAAGAATAGTGCGAAAAGCTATGCCGATGCACTCTCCAGCAACTCAAAAGAAGAAAGAGTATTTCATCAAAGGCGCATCCCAGATCCAAAGAATGAAGAGAGAATCGCTCCAAAGAAGAATGTGGATTCGAATCATGGATATTACAACAGATACAAACCAGTATTCCATCAAAAGCCCATCTCAAATCCAAAGAATGAAGCGGGAGTAATTCCAAGGAAGAATGTTGATTCAAATCATGGTTGTTACAACAGGTACAAAACTATCTTTCTTGGACATTGTTTCTATTGTAAAAACTTTGGTCATCAAGCCAGACATTGCATGGCTCGCAAGAATGAAACACCAAAACTAAAGGATCAAATAAACAAACCATATGGCCCCAAAAGGCAGGGACAAATCAAGACCTACAATTCGTTTGATCCCTTGACCAAATTTGATCTGATTTGCTCATTTTGCTACAATAATGGACACTATGAACAAAATTGCCCACTCAAAAGAGGAAAAGAAAGAAGTGAGAATTCCAACGCGGATAAATGTGGCCTAGCTCTATATGCTCAAAACAATGAAAATCATTGGTTTGTGGATAATGGGTGCTCCAGACACATGACAGGGGACAAAAGGAAGTTTGTCTCATTGAGCAAAAAGGAAGGAAATGTATCCTTTGGAAGTGGATTTGCCAGAATTGCTGGAAAAGGAGTTGTTACTCTTATCAATGGAAAAGGAAAAGCTCAAAATGCTCTGCTAGTAAACGGGCTCAAACACAACCTCCTGAGTGTTAGCCAAATCTGTGATCAAGGACATAATGTTGTCTTTAGCACCAAAGACTGTGAAATAAGGAACTCTTCCTCGGGGGAACTTGTAGCGAAAGGGGTTAGAACACCAGACAACATTTACATTTTGAAGATTCAAGAAGATAAATGCTACTTAAGTCAAACAGATGAAAGTTGGTTGTGGCACAAGCGACTTGGACATACAAGCTTCCAGAACTTTATCAATATCAAAAAGATCAAAGCTGTACGAGACATCCCAAAGTTATTCAAACCAAATCAAGGAATATGTGGTCCATGTCAACATGGAAAGCAAACCAGAACCAGCCACAAGACCAAGGAGTTCTCTACATCAAAGCCTTTGGAGATCATCCATGCTGATTTATGTGGACCAACTAGAAATCCAGCACTCCAAGGAGAAAGGTACTTTGTTTTATTTGTTGATGACTATACTAGAATGATGTGGATATATTTTATAAAATATAAATCTGAAGCATTTGAGTGTTTTAAGAATCTTAAAGCTCTTGTAGAAAATGAAAAGGACTCAAAGATTAAGTGCCTCAGAACAGATAGAGGGGGAGAATTCACATCAAAAGAATTTAATGAGTTCTGTAAAATACATGGAATTAAAAGAGAATTCTCTGCTGCCAGAACACCCCAGCAAAATGGGGTAGTTGAAAGAAGAAACCGAACAGTTCAAGAAATGGCAAGAACAATGTTATTAGCAACAGATTTGCAGCCAAAATTCTGGAGAGAAGCAGTCGGGATAGCTGTCTATACCTTGAATCGAACTCAATTAAGACAAAATTATGAAAAAACTCTTTATGAACTATGGAAAGGAAGACCTGCTTCAGTAAAGTACTTCAAGATTTTTGGAAGCAAGTGCTTCATAAAAATCAATGATGGTTCACCAGGAAAGTTTGATTCTCAGGTTGATGAAGGGATCTTCCTTGGATACTCTACACGGAGCAAAGCCTACAAGTGCTACAATAATTGACTAAGGAAAATAGTGGAAAGCATTGATGTAAAGATTGATGAAGACCTTCCAGAAAAAGAAATTGAAGAACACAAAGTTGATCCTCTCATTGAAGAAGAAGAACCTGAAAAAGAAGAAATAGATCAAGAAGAAGCCAAGGAAAAAGAACCACCTCATACCCCTTCAAAGATGAAGTTTCTCTAGAAATATCATCCAGAAGAGCAGATTATTGGCAATAGAGATGAAGGGATGCAAACTCGAAGAAGGATGATAAGTACACCAAAGAAAAACGATATTGCTCTTCTATCCATGATAGAACCAGAAACATATACTCAAGCAAGTAAGGATCCTCATTGGGTAAAAGCCATGGAAGAAGAAATGTCCCAAATTGAGAAGAATGAGACATGGGAGCTGGTACCTCATCCAAAGGACAAAAACATTATAGGAACCAAGTGGGTATTCAAAAACAAAATGAATGAAGATGGACAAGTCATTAGAAACAAGGCAAGGCTTGTTTGTAAAGGCTATTCACAAATTGAAGGAATTGACTTTGAAGAAACATTTGCACTAGTAGCTTGTGTGGAAGCTATCAGGATATTCTTGGCATTTGCTTGCTCAAAAGGATTCAAAATCTATCAAATGGACGTAAAATCAGCATTTCTAAATGGGGAACTCAAGGAAGAAGTCTACATGGAGCAACCAGAAGGGTTTGATCTAACAGAAGGAAAAGACTTAGTCTGTAAGTTGAAAAAGGCATTATATGGGTTGAAACAAGCTCCTAGAGCTTGGTATGCAAGATTGGATCACTATCTACAACAACAAGGCTTCAAGAAGGGAGTGGCAGGAAGTAATCTCTACATAAAGACGAATGAAGGTAAGTTACTAGTCAAACTTGTTTATGTTGACAATCTAATTTTTGTTAGCAATAATGATGAGATGAGCCATGAATTTTCTCAAAACATGTCAAAAGAGTTCGAGATGTCGATGATAGGAGAGTTATCTCACTTCCTTGGACTACAAGTATCTCAAACCAGAGCAGGATTGTTTATATCTCAAGCCAAATATCTTAAAGACATGCTTAAAAGATATGGAATGGAAGACTGTGCACCCATGAGCACACCTATGACCACAAATTGCAAATTGAGCAAAAATGATGACTCCCCTCCAGTAGATGCAACTCATTACAGGTCAATAATTGGAGCCCTTCTGTACTTAACTGCTACGAGACCCGATATAATGCAGGTAGTAGGAATGGTGGGAAGATTTCAATCAGCTCCTAAACAATCCCATTTGTTAGCTGTAAAAAGAATTCTCAGATACCTAAAAGGAACTCCTGATTTCGGTCTTTGGTACCCTAAGAGCTCAACTCTGACTATAACTGCATACACCGATGTTGATTGGGCCGGAAGTGTAGATGATCAAAAAAGTACTAGTGGAAATGCATTCTTCCTGGGAGACTGTTTAGTATCTTGGCTCAGCAAAAAACAAACATCCATATCATTATCCACAGCCGAAGCTAAGTATACAGCTGCAGCAGACTGTTGTACTCAAATACTATGGATGAAGGAAGCTCTAAAAGATGTCAACATAGGTATAGATCAACCAATTATCATCTATTGTGATAACACAAGTGCTATCAGTTTCAACAAAAATCCAGTGATGCACTCAAAGACCAAACATATACCAATCAAGTATCATTTTCTTCGTGAACAAGTAGCTGAACAAAACATCATCTCGGAATATATCAATACTAAGACGCAGATAGCTGATATTTTCACAAAACCTCTTCCTCGAGAAGCATTTGAACATCTTCGTCAAAAGATGGGGGTTATCTCTTTAGCATCACTTCAGTTCATTCATAAAGATGTTGCAGGACAGGGGGAACAGTTCTACAAGGGGAGCAGTTCGACAGGGGGAGTCCGTATGCATACCTTTGCCATTGATGTCAAAGGGGGAGAGAAGAAGAATATTCCCATCAATAACAAAGGGGGAGATTGTTGACATAGATTGTCATTGATGTCAATATGGCAATATTCGTGGAGCCAAAGGGAGCAAACAGAGTTATCGGAGGAGCAAAACAGAGCATATCGAAGGAGCAAACAGAGCTATCGGAGAAGCAAAATAGAGCTATCGGAGGCATATCGGGAGTATCAGGAGCAATGTATGCCAAAGAAGGACTATCGAGAGTAATACATGCCAAAGAGCCAAAGAAGAGCGAATACATATTTATGCGGAAGAGTTAAAGGAGCGGAACATAAAGAAGAGCGGAAGAGTTAAAAGAGGCAGAGCAGTATATAATACATGTATATCAATATACACTATCGGAGGCGGAGTTTACATGTATATCGATATACACTATCAGAGGCGGAAAAGATATATATATCGGAGTATAGAGGCGAAGTATATATATATATATATATATATATATATATATATATATATATCGGCGATATTATAATTGGCGGGTTCTACTATGACCCACTACCCGCAACCCCCGACAACGATATACATATGCGGACCCGACGCTATATCTGTCCAAGTGTATAATCAGGTGAAGTCCGCTAAGTACTTTGAAGCATGTTTTTAAGTGTATTTCATATATTCGGGCCTTAAGCCTTGCCACATTAAAACATGCGAATTGCGATATGTTGCGGACCCACTGCAACATTATGAAATGCTCTATAGTTATATCGCATCCGCCCATCGGAACTCGCATATCGCAATGTACAAAGGGTTGTCACCCCTGAAAGCGATGATTGTGATAGTGTGTGGACCCGCTGCAACACTGCGATTTGACTTAATGCTATGTCGCATCCGCCATATCGCAAGTGCTTAAGGCCTTGCCGCATTGGAAGCGCCGATTGCGATATATGTTGCGGACCCGAAGGTCCAATTGTAACACAGCTTAATACTATATCGCGTCCAGCAGGGCCATCGGCCATCAGCGATGCTATGGGCTCAACTTATACAGGACTTCCGGAAGCTGCGACTGCCGATTGCAATTACACAGCGGACCCGATGAAGTTATAGATGCGGGTGTAATGTTTTTGAAGTCCGGCCTTAAGCGTTTCCGGTTGGGTTTTTCCATATATTCTTGTGTATTTCGAAAATTGTATTGCCTAGGGTTTTTGAAGGCCAAAATGCATAAATAATGGTTCCGATAGTTCAATGGCCCTGAACGATGGCGATTGCGATTGCGATTGCGATGGTGACGTGGCAGTGTTGGTGAACTCGAAGAGACAGAGGAAGCCGAAAGCCGGGAAACCGAAGGACAAGCCAGCGCAGAGGAAGCCAAAGCGACATGAAGAATCGGGAAGCCGAAGGGGCAAGCAAGCGCAGAGCAAGCTGAAGCGAGTGTTGAGGAAGCTGAAGAGCCAGCAAAAAGCGCAAACCAATAGTTAGAGGCATCAGGAATACATAAAACAGGAAAAACAAGGAAAGTGTACTCAGTGTGTGAATAATCAGAGTGACAGGAAGCCGAAGTTTAGGCAGAAGCGGGAGAAGCAGGGGAACAAAAGTGAAGCATAAGCTTAGCAGGCTTGGGAGCAGAGAACTACAACAAAACAGATTCTAACAGTTTATAATAAAGGGTTGGAGCCTTAGAATTGAAAGGATTGGAGTCCTTGGGAGTTGGTGCTCCTAAGTCCAGGACTGTTGCCTTGGCAAAACAGAGTTGGTGCTCTGGAGGTTGGAGCCTCACAAAAGTCCAAGTTGGTGCTTGGCAACTAATTGCAACCATTTATATATTGTATCTATTTCATTGCACTCATTGTATTAATAAAAGCATTTATTCCAACTATCTATTTCTGTGTTCCATATATAAATGTTTTTGGTGATAAAAAGAGCAATTAAAAAGAAATATTGATTCACCCCCACCCTCTTAGTGTTTCAAACAATATCATCTCTAAGAAGATGATACATGAGGTAGTTGAACTCAATTGAATACATGTTACTTCAACTAATTCCCCAAGGTGACTCCATCACCGTGCACACCTATCATTGTGCCGCTCATCGTCATCATGTTGCACCATGCTGCAACCATCATCACTATGTTGCATTTCATCATGCTTCAATAATCATGACTGTACGCATCACTGTGTTGCATCATGTACCATTGTTGTCCCATGTACCATTGTTGCACCATGTACCATTGTTGTCCCATTGTTGTACCAATGTTGCACCATGTATCATTGTTGTCCCATTGTTGTACCAATGTTGCACCATGTCCAGCAACACTGATCTATACCATGCTGCACCATTACTTCTGTCATGCTGCCACACTGCTTTAGCTGCTGGCTATGGTGTTGATTTGGGGTAGCATCGGACGTGCTCTAGCCACGCAAATTGGTGGAGAGGCTAAGGCACATGAGATCTCCAATACCCAGAAAGGGTTTGGGCAGATTCTAAATAGTTTGGGAGATATTAAAATAATTAATATTTTTAATGGAGTCCCTAAGTCTAAACTCAAGGAAATTAAAATATTAATGTGAATTAATATAAAATTGTGTTAGAATAGTCCAAAAGTCATGGATCAAGCCAGATCTAATCTTAGTCGTTGATTAGGGGCTTAATCTCGGTCGTTGATGTGTCAACGAGAAAAGTATGAGAAGAGGCTTGAGGGTCACTTGGAGAACACACTGAGTTGATCAAGATTTCGACTTTCTGGGGCTAGGTTCTAGGGCTGGGTTTGCTAAGGAAGTCGAGAGAGTGATCAGAGTTGCAGCTGAGGGGCAATGAATACAGAAGCAGAGAGGCAGAGATAGCACCAGGAGGATCAGCACAACAGCCGAGAGAGAGGGATGCAAAACTAGCCAGGGGTTCACGCAAAGCCAGCCAGGGCTGACGCAGAGCTAGTCAGGGGCTGTGCAATGCCTCAGAGGGCCAGCGTGGGTGATGTAGAGGGCCAGAGGGCTGACGCAGGCCAAGCTAGAGTGACGTTGGGCAAACGCTGGGCCAAAAAGGGCTGACGCAGTCCCTAGAGGCTGATGCTAGGGTTTCGTGGGGTAGATTGGCGCTGTGAAGCTGCCGGAGTGATTATCTGGGGTTTCAGCCGAAACATTTGTCTCCGACTGAGAGGTACTACTGCTAAGATTTTTCTCTATTGGGTGAGCCGGATTTGGCACCCAGATTGTATTCTGAAACTGCTTAATAAATCAAACCCTCAGATAGTTGCACCGGTTTTCTCGCATTGGGTTTTTCCGGGGACATTATTCCAAAAACAACGGTGTCACTTGTGTGCTTGTTTTGTTTCCTTCAGTTGATGATCTATAATGTGTTGAGCATGTACTTGTATTTATTTTCAGTGTTTACATGGTAAATAACTTGTTAATTAATCAGAACAAGTAGACAGAAATAAATCAGAATGTACATGAAGGGTTTCTAACAGTTAGGCTTAAAAATTCCAACATGGTATCAGAGTGTGGTTTCGGATCACAGAAGAACTGAGGACATCAGCCGAGCAGAGCAGCAACAGCACAAAAACAATTGTCCCGAGTGACAAAAGTTGTTCCTAGCAGAGTAACAGCAAGGAAGGGGTGACACAGTGCCTGCGTCATCAAGATTGAGCCAGGAAGAGGCAACGCAGACACTGAAGAAGGCAAAGATAGGCTTACACAGAGCCACGCAGAAGCCAGGAAGGCTGACGCAGTTCGCTGAGGAAGTTGATTTGCTGATGCTGGGAGTGCGCCGAGCCTAGAAGCTCTAACCTTCAGTTTGTTGGGGTTTAGGAGGTTGTGGGTAAGTTGCAAAGTGGAGTTGGTTGGGTACTGTAGTCAGAACAGTACCTAACAGGGCAAGGCCAAGGAGGAGGGAGTTGCTACCGAGGGTTTCTAGCTGACAAATTCGGATCAATGGTGCAACTGCATGGACGATCAGAGTGGGGGCATCTCGACATTGGCAGAAGGGTTTCTAGGAGGGAAATCGAGGCGTACAGGGAGTCACACAGAGAACTTCCAGGAGGGAAGTAGAGGAGCAGCGAGATGGCAGTGAACAGGGTAAGAGACCAAGACAGGCTGGACGGAGCCTCAAATTTCGTAGTCTGGAAGGCCAAAATCCTATTTGTTCTAGACAGGCATCATGTCAAGCACTTCGCCTTGAGGACGATAGCGATCCCAGTTGACCCAGCTGATAACAACAATTACGAGGAGGCAATGGCAAGGGCCAAGAGCATCATCCTTGACGGGGTCAAGGACCATGTAGTACCACATATTGCCGAGAAGGACACGGCAAATGAGATGTGGGAGGCCCTACAGAAATTGTACCAGCATACTTCTGTGCAGAGAAGGATGTTACTAGAAAATCAATTACGGTCATACCAGATGCAGAAGGAAGAACAGATCGACACCTTCCTCGGTCGATTGAAGGAGATCTGGGATCAGCTGACTTCCATAGGGGCCACGCCAGATCAAGAATTGATGGTGAGAATAGCCCTGAACACAGTCTCTGGAGACTGGGAGGTGTTTGTCCAGAGCATATTGGTCAGGGTGACCCTTCCAGATTGGGAGGAAATGTGGGTGGCTCTTCGCCAAGAAGAAATCAGAAGGCTGAGCAAGGCAGGAAGCAGCGGCAAGGGGATCAGAATCAAGGAGGAGGAGGTGGATGTTGCCCTAGCATCTGAGGGAAAGCAGGAAAAGCGGAAGAAGAAGGACCTCTCCAAGGTCAAATACTTCCACTATGGGGAGCTAGGTCATTATGCGACCCAGTGTCCGAGTAAGAAGAGCAAGGGAGAGGCTTCCGAGACCAAGGCTGCGCCAGCAAGGGCAGAGAAGGAAGTGGATACAAATGATGACTATGCCATGAGTGCACACACACCACTTGAGCAGAAGTGGGGAGACATCGAGCTGTAGTCAGACGGACTACAGGAGATGAGGGGCAGGATCCTTGAGGTACCCAGCCTCTTAGATTAGACCTTGCTACAGGAGCCCCGAAGAGTAGTAACAGTACTGGCGGACGCCAGTAGAGACGAATGCGGATGGAGCAACAGAGGGAGTTACCGTGCAGGATTACCAGGACAACGTGAGGCAGTAGTGCGAGAAGCACGAGAGTGTTGCACTAGTGCAAGATGGCACAGAGAGCTGTGCAACGGTGCGAGATGCATGGAATAGTTGCAGCAGCGCAGAGGTCAGAGAGGGAGCACTTGTCAGCAACAGAGGGAGCTTCAGCATCATGGGTGTCTCTAGCCTGACAAAGATGTCAGAGTTGGGAGATCAGTTACTTACTTCTCAGTAACTAGGTTGCAGTGCAGCAGTTAGTAGTGACAGTGCTATGGGCAACACGATGCAACAAGATGAGAGGGAGTTGTAGTACGGATGCAGCAGTGGCAGTGGCAGGGCCATGGGTAGCAGTACAGGATGCAGCAGTGCAGATGATGGGCAGCAGGCCTAGCATCAGCACAGGGACCGATGCCGGATGATCAGGGTGATACTCAGTGAGGAGTATTGCTAGAGCACAGTCCTCGCTAAGAGGGAGTGTTGATTTGGGGTAGCATCGGATGTGCTCTAGCCACGAAAATTGGTGGAGAGGCTAAGGCACATGAGATCTCCAATACCAGAAAGGGTTTGGGCAAATTCTAAACAGTTTGGGAGATATTAAAATAATTAATATTTTTAATGGAGTCCCTAAGTCTAAACTTAGGGAAATTAAAATATTAATGTGAATTAATATAAAACTGTGTTAGAATGGTCCAAAAGTCATGGATCAAGCCAGATCTAATCTTAGCCATTGATTAAGTACTTAATCTCGGTCGTTGATGTGTCAACGAGAAAAGTATAAGAAGAGGCTTGAGGGTCACTTGGAGAACACACCGAGTTTATCAAGATTTCGACTTTCTGCAGCTAAGTTTGCTGAGGAAGTCGATAAAGTGATCAGAGTAGCAGTTGAGGGGCAGTGAATACAGAAGCAGAGAGGCAGAGATAGCACCAAGAGGATCAGTGTAGTAGCCGAAAGAGAGGGACGCAGAACCAGCCAAGGGTTCACGCAGAGCCAGCCAGGGCTCACACAGAGGCAACCGGGAGCTGCGCAGGGCCTCAGAGGGCTAGCGTGGGTGACGCAGAGGGCCAAAGGGCTGACAGTGCCTCCAAAGGCTGACACAAGCCAAGCCAGAGTGACGTTGGGCAAAGGTTGGGCCAAAAAAGGCTTGATGCAGTCCCTAGAGGCTAACGTTGGGGTTTCGTGGGGTGAAGCTGCCAAAGTGATTATCCGGGGTTTCAGCCAGAACATCTGTCTCCAACTGAGAGGTACTACTGCCGAGATTTTTCTCTGTTGGGTGAGTCGAATTTGGCACCCAGATTGTATTCTGAAACTGCTTAATAAATCAAACCCTCAGATGGCTGCACCGGTTTTTTCGCATTGGGTTTTTCCAAGGACATTAGTCCAAAAACAACGGTGTCACTTGTGTGCTTGTTTTGTTTCCTTCAGTTGATGATATGTAATGTGTTGAGCATGTACTTGTATTTATTTTCAATATTTACATGGTAAATAACTTGTTAATTAATCAGAACAAGTAGGCAGAAATAAATCAGAAAGTGCATGAAGGTTTTCTAACAATTAGGTCTAAAAATTCCAACATATGACCTATGGCCTAGCCCAGCAGCAAGATAGACTACAATAGTCAACACTTTGACCCAATACACGACAAACTCTCATTCCAAGTCTGTTGCCCAACCACTGTGGAAATTATCGCTAGTCCAGGGCATCTAATCATGAGATCTGCCCTCATCTCATTGACTTCCACAGGCTGCCTTAACACCATCCAAATCTAATCCTCATCTAGGATCCAACACCTACAAGAAATGTCATAAATAACATACCTTAGCTCACTATTTTGAGGTCTGATTTGTTTGCTGCAAACAAGGCCTGGTTAGGGTATATCACAAGCCTTCTTTTCCACCCAGATTTGCTCCAAGGTGATGCGGCTGCCCTTCCTTGTGGGGATGAGACCCTTCACTGTAATCCTGGGCGGTTCTAGTCCTTAAAATGTCCTCAGCTTGCCCTCAATCCCTATGACATGCTACAACAAGCTTCCACAGGCCTGCAACAACCTTGTTAAGGGTTTTCCCACCCTCAAACGTCCTCAAAACAGTCCCTCCTTGCCTCGGCCCTCCTTCCAACAATCCAGTCACCTGAAATGGCCTTACAACAACCCTTCAAACCCTCGCTGGAATTATTTCTTTGTTGCGGCCTAATCACAACAAGAAGGTGCCTTACTTGGCCTATTTCAAGAGGATATCCCTGCGTTTTCTAGCCCAGAACAGTCCCTAATTATTGCAGCCCTCCAGCAAGGAAATTCGGCCCTCCTTCTAGCACTCGGTCACCTGAAGTCGGCCTCCAAACGTCCCTTCAAACCTTCGTTGGCCTGTCTTCCTTACTGCGGCCCTCAATAGAAGTATTCCCCTCTCTTTTACAAGCTTCTCTCTTGTATTGTGTTGCAAAAATGGATTAGGGCTGACTGCGTCCTAGATCTAGGTCATGCCTAGAGCTGCTAGGGCATCATCTAGGACTGCGTTAGGAGCATCCTCTTGGACAGCATTTATCCCTTAGAGATTCTTCTTTCCACTAAAACCCAAAACAAGTGGAGAAGAAGAAATCTGAAGAGAGTTGTGTGTACAAATGATTTGCAAAGCACTTGTATTTATACCAAAACGTGGAGCACAAGTGGGGGCAGTATAGTTGTTGGCTGACCTTGATGAATTGTCCCATAACACAAATAAATTCATATCTCCATGAATACTTATCGGAATCGGATGATCTTTAGATCAATCCTACACCTCTCAATGAGAGGAGTCCAAGAAAAATATCAGCTGCCATAAATAAGATGACCCACATGAAGTTTGGCCCTAGTTGCCAATTTTAACACTCCCTCTCAACTAGGGAGAACTCCATCTCCTAATCCATCTGCCAAACTGTACTATCTCTGCTATCAATGCCCTGCACTGCTCTGCTCTGCTGAACCATGAAAAAGAAGAATTGATCGAGAATGTCTCATGCCATTCTCTACTGACCCGAAGTCAATCCCATATGAAGAGAGTGTGTCATACCACTCTTACTGATCCCAATGCCAAGAGAGAGTGAGTTATATCACTCTTACTGACCCAAAGTCAGTTCCAATTGATCCCAGATCAATATCAAGAGAGAGTGAGCTATATCGCTCTTACTGACCCAAAGCCAGTTCCAATTGATCACAGATCAATATCAAAAGAGAGTGAGCTATATCATAGTTGCAGGAATCGCCCCCCCCCCCCGGATCCTAAGCCGGAATCGCGTCCCGTACGGAAGCGTTCCGGAACCTCCAGGCGAAGCGCGATTCCGGTTTTCATGAAGCGCGATTCCAGTTTTTTAAAACGATTCCTGGAAATTGGGTTGCGTTGCCCCGGATCCGCGCTTCGGAGGGCGCTTCGGGCATTCGGAAGCGCCACGCTTCGGGCCCGGAAGCTCACGCTTCCCGAGCGCTTCGGAGCGCTTCCGGAAATTTCCGCGCGGGCAGCCAATGAAACTTAAATTTTTTTTAATTTCTTTTAAAAGTTAACTTAACTTAGCATGAGGGGGTGGGTTAGGGTGAGTTTAGGTGAGGAATGAAAAGCATAAAGCTCCCATTCATTCCTCATTTTCTCACTTTGAGTTTATGAGAGTTGGAGAAGAGAAGAGAGGAGAGGAGAAGAGAAGAGAGGAAAGGAGAGGAGAAGAGAGGAGAGCTTGGAGGAGTGAAGAAGGAGGAGCTAGGAGAAGGAGGAGGAGCTTGGAGCAAGAGCTTGGAGGACTTCATCTACAAGAGCTAAAGAGGTAAGTTCAAACCCCAAACTCCCTTGTTTTTTTGAAAAAAAAATTGTATTTTTCTCCTCCCTCTCCTACTCTTTCCCATTGTTTCTACTTGCTCCTTTATTTACAGGTTGTCCACCACCTATATCCATATTCCAAGATGGTGTTCTTTTGGCTTCTATGTATCATTCCACTCTTGGTTTTAATGATGGCTTGGCGGTGACCAAGTGACATATTTTGTAAACATTATTATTTGAATTTTGGACATGACAAATGTTGACAGTTGCTCACTTGCTAGATAAATCATAATATGCTCTATGTTTTATGTTTTATAATATGCTTAAATGTTTTATGTTTTATAATATGCTTAAAAATTTGATGTATGTTTGTAATAGCTAGAATATAGATGATTGTTGTACATACTAGTAACTACAATGGAATCATGGATGCCATATCTATCTTGATTTATGCAAAAATATGCATGTTTTCATGTCTTCTACAATTAATTTGGTATTTGGGATGTTTGTTTTGAGTATAAATGCAAAAAAATATAAAAAAATATATATATATAGCAGACGCTTCCGCGGACGCTTCGCTTCCTAGATTTTTGGAAAATGACGCTTCCGCGCTCCCGCTTCCGCTTCCGCGCTCCCGCTTCGCTCCCGCTTCGTGCAACATTGAGCTATATCACTCTTACTGACCCGAAGTCAGTTCCAATTGATCTAAGATCAATGTCAGTCATCCTAGCATAGGGAGTACGGTAGATACACTATGTGTCCATTGGTACTACTATGGTCCCTAACCCCATTTCCCTACTCATTGGCCAAATGAGAGGTACTTCCCATGAGTCCCAGACTGCATGGGTAGGATGCCTCGATAGGAGAACCACTCATCCTGTCCATAAGTCGCCACGGGGTATCACAGGGGAAGGCTGAACCATTCACCCTATACACAGCGCACCATTAAGGGAGGGTGAGTCACCCTATGGTCGCTTGTTGCTCCAAGAAGTACCCCAAGCCCCTCGGAGCTCCCAGAGCTCAATGCATGCATCATACAGGATCCTCATAAGAGGGTCTCTCAACGACTCCAAGTCGTTCTAGAAAGTCACAAATTTGACCTTTCCCCGGGGCTTCGACAAAATGTCTACGACCTGCACATCAAGCCCAATGCGATGTCGCCTTCTTGCTCATCAATGTACCATATCCCAAATAAAGTGGTACCTGATGCCTATAAGCTTGGAGCGATCATAACACACGGGATTCCTCAACAGTCGAATCCCCCTCTGGTTGTCACAGAAGATCATGGTGGTATCCATCATGTGTCAAACAGCTCACTGAAGAGCTTCCTCAACCAGGCAGCTTTACACAAGGTCATACTCGTAGCTATGTATTCGGTCTCAGCGTTGCTCAAAGCAGCCGACTTTTGCTTCCTGCTCATCTAGGATATCGTAGCAGAATCCAAAGAGAACCAGAACTCAGAAGTGCTCTTGTAATCCTCCACACTGCCTGCTCAGTCAGCATTCGAATAGTCATGCAGCGTCACATTTCCAACAGTGTATCTCAATCCATGAGAGATTGTGCCCCAAAGATATCTCAGAAGATTCATGGCACCAATCCAGTGAGGCTCAACCAAATATGATCCCAACATGCTAACTGCAAAACATATATCCGGACAGAAGTTCACCAAGAACATCAATGCAAATGAGTTTATGAAACTCAAAGGCATTTCCCAAATCTGGTCCGGCATTACTATCACATAACTTCTGAAAGTTAAGCTCCATCGATGTAGTCACGGGCTTGCAGTTCACCATTCCAAATCCGGAATCCAACTACCTCTTACTTTTGCAAATGAGAGGGTCTGCACCTATCAAAAAGAGGTCGTCCTCAAAAGGTGCCAGTATGAGAGGCCTATCATCCACAACCTTCAAGCAATGGTTTGGATCGGCTTCACTCCTAGTGAATCTCAGCTTCATCAAACAGCTATCAATCCTCTCATATTAAGCCGGGGGTGTTTTGCTTCAAGTTATAGAGGGCTTTCTTCCACCTTCATACATGAGATTCCTAATCATGAATCTCAAACCTGTCGGGTTGTTCCAAACCTGTGGACCTGCTACATGAGGGGCATGGTCCCCTTGTAAGATTTTCCTTCGTTACATCTCGGACATGTACCTTCATGCTCTTCTTGAATTCAGGCATCCCTGTCACCATCTGACTCACATGGGGTAGGGCCCCATAATAAGTAGACCTTCGGTGTTATAGATGAGATCTATCAACCGACATGGTCCCCAATGGACCATCCTGCAACTTGATACAAATTGCCAATCCTGAACTCAAGGATATAAGCATTTTTGAAAATTCTATTTTTAAACACGTACCTTTCCATCGATGAATGCCACCTTGAAACCTTTGACTTCCATTGCCGAAATGGACACCAAGTTCTTCTTGCGATCAGGTACATAAAGAGATTCTTATAAATGAATCGGGTTACCTTCATTCAATTGAGGAATAACATTCCCTACACCCTTTCCAGGATAGGTGGCAATGACTCCAAGTATAATCCCACGATTGTTTCCATCTCTACCAAATTAGAGACAGCACCTTTCTATCCGATGAAGTGCCTTGATGCACTACAATCAATAAGCCAGATTCCCAAAGAGTCTGAAGGAGAGGGCCAATATAAGATAATACTTCATCTTATCAGAAACAACATTTTATTCTTCATACATGGGGTTCCTTGCTTTCTTTGAAGAGTCGGCTATTTCCTTGATGACCTGCATTACCTGTCATTCCTCTGATCATTGAAGATGTCCCTGGAATGATTGTTATCATCATCAAGTGATGTGTCCCTACCATTCGGACACTCCTTCGCATAATGGCCGAACTTATTACAAACAAGGCATCTGCCTTTCCTTCCACCCTTAGATCCGAACTTCCCATTGAAGTGATCTTAAGGTAGGCCATCAAAAGCTTCCGCTGTGCCATTCTGATAATATTCTCTGCTTCGACTTCACCCTTGGTGAATTTGAAGAGGGATGAGGAATCCATTGAGCCTTTTGTCCTTTCCCAACTGTCTTCGGTGATTGCTCTTTCACTCTTGCTTGGGCTTTGTCTTCACCTCAGCTCTGATACCATGTTAATTTTAGGTATGTTCTATGCTTAGAGCAATTTATTTCAATTTTCACAGTTAGCTCAATATCTTTTCCAGATTAGCAATCACATCAGCATAATAGTAAATTGCAGATAGAACATAAACATAAATCGCAGAAGACAAGCCAAGACAAGAGGACACAAGATGTGGCACTAGCCAGGGACAAACCCCAATGTGGGGAAACCCTTGATCAATTATTCTTATATGTTCTTCAATAGTTCAGCAAAGAGAGAGAGAGAGATAGTACATTTACAACAGAAGTCAACACTTTGACTTATCTAAATAGGAACATAGATCATCTCTAAGAAGATGATACATGAGGTAGTTGAACTCAGTTGAAGACATGCTGCTTCAACTGATTCTCCAAGGTGACTCCATCACCATGCGCACCTATCATTGTGTTGCTCCTCATCATCATGTTGCACCTCACTGTGCTACACCATGTTGCACCCATCATCACTATGTTGCATTTCATCATGCTTCACTAATCATGACTGTAACCATCACTGTACTGCATCATGTACCATTGTTGTCCCATGTACCATTGATGCACCATCTACCATTGTTGTCCCAATGCTGTACCAATGTTGCACCATGTCTAGCAACATTGATCTACACCATGTTGCACCATTACTTCTGTCATGTTGCCACATTGCTTTAGCTGCTGGCTATGGCCTATGGCCTAGCCCAGTAGCAAGATAGACTGCAATAGTCAACACTTTGACCCAATACACAACAAACTCTCACTCCAAGTTTACTACCCAACCACTGTGGAAACTATCACTAGTCTAGGGCATCTAATCATGAGATCTACCCTCATCTCATTGACTTCCACAGGCTGCCTTAACACGATCCAAATCTGATCCTCATCTAGGATCCAACACCTACAAGAAATGTCATAAATAACATACCTTAGCTCACTGTTTTGAGGTCTGATTTGTTTGTTGCAAAGAAGGCCTGGTTAGGGCACATCATAGTCCCTTTGCCAACCTTCTTTTCCGCCCAGATTTGCTCCAAGTTGATGTGGTTGCCCTTCCTTGTGGGGATGAGATCCTTCAATGTAATCATGGGTGGTTCTAGCCCTTGCAAAGTCCTCGGCCTGCCCTCAATCCCCGCGGCATGCTACAACAAGCTTACACAGGCTTGCAGCAACCTTGTTAAGGGTTTTCCCACCCTCAAACTTCCTCAAAACAATCCCTCCTTGCCTTGGCCCTCTAGCAAAACTCCTCAGCCCTCCTTCCAACAATCTGGTCACCTGAAATGGCCTTAAAACCCTTCAAACCCCTGCTAGAATGTTTTCTTTGCTGCGGCCTAATCACAATAGGAAGGTGCCTTACTCGGCCTGTTTCAGGGGGATATCCCTGCGTTTTCTAGCCCAGAACAGTCCCTAATTATTAAGGCCATCCAGCAAGGAACTTCGGCCCTCCTTCCAGCACTCGGTCACCTGAAGTTGGCCTCCAAACGTCCCTTCAAACCCTTGTTGGCCTGTCATCCTTATTGTAGCCCTCAACAAAAGTATTCCCCTCTCTTTTACAAGCTTCTCTCTTGTATTGTGTTGCACAAATGGATTAGGGTTCACTGCGTCCTACATCTAGGTCATGCATAGAGCTGCTAGGGCATCGTCTAGGACTGCGTTAGGAGCATCCTCTTGGACAGTATTTATCCCTTAGAGATTCTTCTTTCCACTAAATCCCAAAACAAGTGGAGAAGAAGAAATCCCAAGAGAGTTGTGTGTACAGTTGATTTCCAAAGCACTTGTATATATACCAAAACGTGGAGCACAAGTGGGGGCAGTTTAGTTGCTGGTCGACCTTGACGAACTATCCCGTAACACAAATAAATTCATATCTCCATGAATACTTATCGGAATCGGATGATCTTTAGATCAATCCTACACCTCTCGATGAGAGGAATCCAAGAAAAATATCAGTTGCCATGAATAAGATGACCCACATGGAGTTTGGCCCTAGTTTCCAATTTTAACAGTGTATGAATGTAGGAGCGAGAAATCGTGGTACATGAGTTACCCTAGCCTTTGTTTTTCCACCCTTCTTGATATGCCTTTTGCCTTTTATGAGTTACCCTAGCATGATGTGAATGATATAGTAGTGAATACCCCCTTAGGGTGGGGTAGTTCATCGCCCACCAGGGGTCCAGACAATCATGGGTTCCTTAATGATGTAAGGGGCCAATATGAGGGGGCCTAGGAACCAGGGTGATGGCCATGATGATAGGGGCAAAGCTCATGATGGCTTTTGCCCACATGCTATATTTGTATGTCCCAGCCATCTTTTGCATTTTATTGTACATTTTCTGTTGAGAGTGGCCAAATTATGCTTTTTACTTTCTTTTTAGCTGCAACAACCTCTGGGGCATCGTTCTAGGCCCGAACCAAAGTGCGGACAAAGGGGAGGGGGAGACTAACTCCTTATGAACCCAAAGGAAAAATGTGGACCCTGATGGCAAATATGTGAAAAGGAGTTATAATGAGCAGAGGGGAGTGATGTATGTGGTGTTGAGAAGCAGGACCACGCAATCAAAATCGAGATTCCCCATGTAGTGACACTCCTAAAGCTAGTAGCCCATAAAGGAAATCCCACGAGACTAGGATACAAAGTTAACCACCAAAGTGGACAAGGGGGCAAGAGTACAAAAAAAACCTATTCTTTCTGCCGAATCCCCCCACCAATCCACATCCAGAAGTGTCCATGACAAGTAAGCAAAGATACCTAACAACATAATGAAAAGCCATACCTTCGGGGTTGGAGGGCCCACCTTCGAACATATGATCATAACAGATGGATAAAAAATCATAATGGTTGGCTCAGGTGGCAGAGATGATGGCACATCAAGCTATCTAGTGACTACAAGGTGTTGCTAGCTGTCAGCTGAGGACCATCTAGGCAAACAATTTCTCCAATCGGTATCACCCACGAGTAGTGGGTAACAATCCCCAAGTTGAGGAACTACAAGCTAGAGTTTCCCTATTAGGTCATGTTACCGCTCAACTAGCAAGAGACCTAGGAGGGGTTCCTATAGAGAAACTACTAGGTCAATCTACAACAATAGAGCAATAGCCCACTGTCACCTCAGCTAAAGCTCCCCTACTCTTTAAGGATTTTCACCAATGGGAGGAGTCCCAATATTAAGGAAATCACTAGGAGAAATATATCAATGATGTAAAGGTAGTGATTCCAAGAAACTATTCTAAGGAGAGTATCATGGATCACTTGCTTTAGAAGCAAGATAATGTGAAAATTCATTAAACCCGGGAATTCCTACTGCAACACTGATGATAATTCTTCTACTTGTTATATTTACATGAACAAGTTATTTGTAGTTTCCTGCGAAAAACATGGAAATACATACACTGCAGCCTACACCATTTAAATAAGATGCTGAAACAAGAAACTAAACAATAGAGAAAGATACACACAAATCACACAGTTGTTTTTGGACAAATGTCCCCGGAAAAACCCAATGCGGGAAAATCGGTGCAGCAAATCTGAGGGTTTTATTAATATGCAATAATTTTCTGAATACAACTTCTGGATGCCCTTCTGGCAATCCAATTATAGAGAAATATTACTAGGAGAAGAAATTTGTGAGATTACCTCACTCTACCCCAACAGCTGATCCCAGCTGAACCAACGTGTCCCCGACTATTTCTGTGTTGCCCCTACGTCGGCCCTGAGTCAACCTCTAAGGCACTACGTCACCCCAGCGCTGGATCGATTTGCTCTCCCGAAGCTCTAATGTCAACCCTCCCGGTGTTGATTTGGGGTAGCATCGGATGTGCTCTAACCACGAAAACTGGTGGAGAGGCTAAGGCACATGAGGTCTCCAATACCCAGAAAGGGTTTGGGTAGATTCTAAACAGTTTGGGAGATATTAAAATTATTAATATTTTAAATAGAGTCCCTAACTCTAAACTTAGGGAAATTAAAATATTAATGTGAATTAATATAAAATTGTGTTAGAATGGTCCAAAAGTCATGGATCAAGCCAGGTCTAATATTAGCCGTTGATTAGGGACTTAATCTCGGTCGTTGATGTGTCAACGAGAAAAGTATAAGAGGAGGCTTGAGGGTCACTTGGAGAACACACCAAGTTGATCAAGATTTCGACTTTCTGGGGCTGGATTTGCTGAGGAAGTCGAGAGAGTGATCAGAGTTGCAGCTGAGGGGCAGTGAATACAGAAGCAAAGGCAGAGATAGCACCAGGAGGAGGAGTGCAGTAGCCAAGAGAGAGGGACGCAGAACCAACTAGGGGTTCACGCAAAGCCAGCCAGGGCTCACGCAAAGGCAGCCAAGAGCTACGCGGTGCCTCAGAGGGCCAGCGTGGGTGACACAAAGAGCCAGAGGGCTGATGCAGTGCCTCCAGAGGCTGACGCAGGCCAAGCCAGAGTGACGTTGGGCAAACGTTGGGCCAGAAAGGGTTGACGCAGTCCCTAGAGGTTGACAGTGGGGTTTCATGGGGCAGATTGGAGTTGTGAAGCTGCCGAAGTGATTATCCGGGGTTTCAGCCAGAACATCTGTCTCCGACTGAGAAGTACTACTGCTGAGATTTTTCTCTATTGGGTGAGCTAGTTTTGACACCCAGATTGTATTCTAAAACTGTTTAATAAATCAAACCCTCAAATAGTTCCACTGGTTTTCCCGCATTGGGTTTTTCTGGGGACACTGGTCCAAAAACCACGATGTCACTTGTGTGCTTGTTTTGTTTCCTTCAGTTGATGATCTGTAATGTGTTGAGCATTTACTTGTATTTATTTTCAGTATTTACATGGTAAATAACTTGTTAATTTAACATAACAAGTAGGCAAAAATAAATCAAAAAGTACATGAAGGGTTTCTAACGGGTTAGACTTAGAAATTCCAACACCCGGCTCAAAACGTCGAACCCCAGTAAATTTTCAGACTTCTGCTTGGAGGACTGCGCTGCCTCTACATGAGCCCTTCTGGCTCAATGTCAACCCCTCCTGGGTACTACGCTGCCTCCTTCTGGTGTCACTTTGCCTCTCCGTTGCATATCTTGGCACAGGAGAAGACTCTCCAACCAAACTATCCATGCCCCTCGCTGCAACAACTCACTATCGAAATTCTCCTGGCAACTGCTCTGCTTTAGAAAATCGAACTTCTGAACTCTTTGTGCATGTCTTTCCAAATGACCCTCAAGCCTCCTTAAAAAATCTCCTTGTTGACATTCAACAGCCCAGATTAGAAGCTAATCAATGGCTAAGATCATTTATGCTTGATCCTTGTCTTCTTCTAGAAGTTACACCCACGGTTAGATTAAAACCCATTAATTATTTTATTTTCCAAAGTTTAGACTTAGGGTACCATTAAAAATAACTAATTATTTTAATAAAATTGTTTCTGGGTGGAATTTCCCAAAACGCTTTATGGGTTCTTTGGAATACATGTGCCCAAGCCTCCCTGCAAAATTTGAGACTTAGAGCACATCTAATGCTACAAGAAATCAACACTCCCTCTTAACGAGGAATGTGCTCTAGCAATGGAACCTACTAAAGCATCACTTTGTTTTGTAACATCTCCCTCTGCGTTGCGGATGTCTGACATGTTGTCCACCAACCACTGTGCAAATCTTTCATTTGTACTGTTGCTGACCCTGCCACTGTCAACACCACATCTATACTGCAACTCCCTCTAATTTATGCATCCATGTTGCTGTTGGCGCTGCCTCTGCATTGCAAACTGTTGTTGCTATTGCATCAGCAACAGAAAAACATCCCAAATTACTGAACTAACTGTGTTCAATATGATACCATGTGAATGTTGGAACCTGACTGCTACTAGTCTCTACGCTGACCCTCTGAATCTTTTGCGTTGTTGCTGACCTCTACTCTGTGCCATCTATACTGGTGCCAACTCTATTCTGCGATGTTCAGTCTCTGGCGCTCCTCGCCACTGCAACTGTCTCTCTGACACTCCTTGGCACCATCCAACACTAGTCCACCCTACTAATACTGATCTGGGCTCCTGTAGCAAGGAAATGATTTGAGAGGTGGGCTCCTCAACGATCCTGCCCATCTGTAGCTCTTTCGAACTACAGCTCCAAATCAGCCCAACTCCCTCCTGTTGGTATCTTGACTGTCATGGCGAAATATGATATACTCATATTGTGACTGCCACTGCTCTGTTGATGCTTTTGCACTGCTGCTACAACTACTACAATAATGAGTTTGATCTCCTCAGATCCAGAAGTACTAGCTTCCATAGGGTTGCTCCCTTTGAAACTAGACTCCCTCTAAGTCTTGATCTCCTTATGGGAAATCTCTCTACTCCCTCCTGGCAACTCACACAGTCCTCCTGCACTGGAAACTGGACTGTGAAGCTCTGCGCTAGGAATCTCTTGGCTGGAACTGCACCTGCATACTACAACTGGGCAATTCACATTGCCTATGTCACTGCAACTAGATTTGCCACTATCTTCTGGAAACTTACTGCAACTAACTATGCAACTGTTATTTGAATGACTAGTTGCGTCTGCTGACACTGTGATCCTCCTACCACTGATTCTGTTGGGCTCCTGTAGCAAGGATATTGATCCATGTGACAAACCTGCAACAACTAGATCTAATTTGTTGCTCTTCCATGGATTTTGCCCATCTGTGGCCATCTCTGCAAAAATGTCGAATTGCCTCCTCTCTCCTCTGCGCTGCTTCTAGGTTAGCCTACGCACTCCTTGCTGGAGTCAGTAGATTTGTTGCCCCTTGCTACTACTCAGCAATTGAGAATTCGAATTCCCTGGCTAGGAATTCTCTGATGTTAAGTTATGGTATGTTCTATGCTTAGAACAGTTTACTTCTTTTTATTATTATTATCCACAGATTAGCAATCACATGTACATAAAGTAAAGTGCAGATAGAACATTAAACGATCGACAGAAAACAAGCCAAGACAAGAGACATAAGATGTGGCGGCTAGCCAGGGACAAACCCCAATGTGGGGAAACTCTTTGATCAAATCTTCCTTTATCTTCAATAATTCAGCAAAGAGAAATAGTACATAAATCTGATTTATATCAGCAGCAACAAACCTTAGATCAACGAAACTAGGGCAGACAATATCTTGCAAACCAACCGTCGGATCGGCTTGATTCCACCACCAAAAAATGCGGCCTTCAGAGGAGATCCAGATGGACCTACAACGCAATTCTGAGGAGGGAGTCTTCTAGTCAACGCTGGTCAAACTTTGGTTTTGCAGTTGTAGCCCTAAATTTTGCACCTTCCTTCCAAATGTGTGAGAGAAAGCCTTTTCTGCGCAAGAGAGAGAAGAGACACTTTTCTGCGCAGTTGAGAGAGAGATGTGATGAGATGAGTGTGTCCAAATGAGGAAAAGACCTCCTGTATTTATACACAACTGTTGATGTTTGAATAGATGTGACTGTTGGGCTTCTGAGCCTACATGAGTTGTAGGTCGGCTTGATAATTATTCCATAATCAAAATAAATTCATATCTCAATAAATACTTATCGGAATCGGATGATCTTTAGATCCTTCCTACACCTTTCGACGAGAGAAATTTAATAAAAATATTATCAGCCATGAATTAGATGACCCACATGGAGTTTGGCCCTAGTTGCCAATTTTAACATCTGAGGAAGAAATTCCCTCAACCGTGCTTCTCCTCTCTCTTCTAACGATTTTCTGCGCAGCAAACTACCTGCAGAAAAATTGCGTCCTACCAGCTCTTCCTCACACGAAGGCTCGGTGTTGCTCCCTCTGCCACGACAATATTTCGATCTAAAGCCCTTCTCTCTGTCGACTCACTCAAAGAGGGATTGCCTTGAAATTCAACCCTCTGGTAGGACTGCGCAAACCCCTCTGGGGATTCGAACTGCTATCTCCTGTTGCTTTTTCGACCTCCTTTTCTACTCAGCATTGGGTTCTCTGGCACTGTTCTTCTTGCTTCACCTGCACTCGCTCCGATACCATGTGAAAATTCCTTAAACCCGGGAATTCCTACTACAACACTGATGATATTTCTTCTACTTGTTAGATTTACATGAACAAGTTATTTGCAGTTTCCTACGACAAACATCGAAATACATACACTGCAGCCTACACCATTTAAATAATATGCTGAAACAAGAAACTGAACAATAGAGAAAGATACACACAAATGACACAGTTGTTTTTGGACAAACGTCCCCGGAAAAACCCAATGCGGGAAAACCGGTGCAACAGATTTGAGGGTTTTATTATTATGCAGTAGTTTTTTGAATACAACTTCTAGATGCCCTTTCGGCAATCCAGTTACAGAGAAATATGACTCGCAGAAGAAATTTGTGAGATTACCTCACTCTACCAGGCAAGTCTCGGGCCTCGGCTGATCCGACAGTTGAACCAATGTGTCCCTAACTATTTCTGTGTTGCCCCTGCGTGGGCCCTACGTCAGCCTCTAAGGCACTGCATCACCCCAGCGTTGGATCGATTTTCTCTCCCGGAGCTCTGACGTCAACCCTCCCATCTCAGAACGTCAAACCCCAACAAATTTTCAAACTTTTGCTTGGAGGACGGCGCAACCTCTGCGTGAGCCCTTCTGGCTCAGAGTCAACCCCTCCTGGGTACTGCGCTGCCTCCTTCTAGTGTCTCTCTGCCTCTTTGCTGTGTATCCTAACTCAAGAGAAGAATCTCCAACCAAAATATCCCTGCCCCTCACTGCAACAGCTCGCTATCGAAATTCTCCCGGCAACTGCTCTACTTCAGAAAATCGAACTTCTGAACTCTCTGTGTGTCTTTCCAAATGACCCTCAAGCCTCCTTAAATGATCTACTCATTGACATTCAACGGCCCAAATTAGAAGCTAATCAATGGCTAAGATCATTTCTTCTTGATCCTCGTCTTCTTCTAAAAGTTACACCCACAGTTAGATTAATACCTAAGTTGCACGAAACAGGGAAACGGGTACGAGTTTCCGAAACAGGAACAGGTACGAAACGTGACCCCCCCAAAATTTGGAAACGGGGAAACGCGAATATATATATATATTAGGACATTTAAGAAATATGTGCAATCATAAAGCATATATGATACATTCTAATTTATTACATTATGATAAAATTGTCAATTGTCAATGCATAAACTATAAATCTCTAAATTTACATCACATTTACTCATGAATGATCACACAATGAAAATAGAAATATCCAAAATCAGCCATGAGAAATTTCTAATTTCTTGTCTCGTGCTTGATTGGGAGTCTCCTCCTCATAGTCTAACGACCTTGTGCTCTTGATTAAATACAAGTTTCATACCCCAGTACCCTACATGCTCTTGATTATTGGGAGTCTCCCCTGCATAGAGAGCTTGGTTCTCTTGATTAAATACAAGTTCCATACCCTAGTACATGATAAAATCCAATGGAAACATTGCAATCCCCCCAATCCTGAAATCCTGAAAAACAGATAAGTCTGCTGGATTTTAAGTGAGATCTAAAATTCTACTTTCTCCATATGAAATCCAATGAGGGCAAAACCACTCTCAAACATCCTGAGTCATTTCATGGTAATGTTAAAAATTTAAGTAAAAGTGATATTCTCTTTTATTTTTCACCTAATTAAAAAATAGAAGACATAATAATAATTAAAAAAAATTTAAAAAGTCAAACTACATGTGGAAACGGCGTCGTACGGCCCAGAAACATGTTTTCGGCCGTACTGGCCACGTTTCCGCCTCGAGAAACGTGCCAGTATGGCCGAAAACGCGTTTCTGGGCCTTACCGTACGCGTTTCTGAGTTTCGTTTCCGTTTCCGTACAGAAACTCCTCCCCTGCCCACATTTCCTGCAACTTAGATTAATACACATTAATTATTTTATTTTCCTAAGTTTAGACTTAGGGTCCCTTTAAAAATAATTAATTATTTTAATAAAACTGTTTCTAGGTGGAATTTCCTAAAACGCTTTCTGGGTTCTTTGGAATACATGTGCCCAAGCCTCCTTGCAAAATTTGAGACTTAGAACACATCCAATGCTACCAGAAATCAACAGATAAAGGGCTCTCCAAGAAGGGCTAGAAGGAAACTTGGACTTAGGGTTGAGGAGTATGTCTTCATGTGAAGTGCCCTAGATCAAATAATCCTCGAAAAATAGGGTTTCTAAGCAATTCTTGTGAAATTGGAGTGACAAGGTTGCAGAACCACAAAGAAGCCCTAGTGGACCCAAACGAGGTCAAGGGTTTGGAGTGAAACTTTAAGCAAAAAGGACTTGACCAAGTGAGGGAGAAGAAAAGGATCAAGGTGATGAAATTTGACTTTAATGTTCAATGCAATGATCCTTAATGAAGCCACTAACCAAAGGCAAGCTAGGGAGAATGGTTCTCGAGCTAGGGCTTGGAATATCTTGAGATTCCACTGTCGGATTGCCTTCAAATTTGGAGGACCTCTCAAGGACACACCAACACAGTTCTTGACCAATTTTCATCAACTTTGGATGGCTACAATAAAATTCGTGTGATGCCCTAGAAGCCTACTAGGGTTAGGGCTTAGAAAAAGAGGAAAAGAGGTGAAAAATATTTTTCGTTTTGGGTGATCACCTAGGACTAGACCAATTCCTAGCCTATTGGGAGAATGGAGTGGAAAATCATCAAAAAAATCATGGGTTAAAAAGGAATTAAATTTTGAAGGGCCCCCACCAAGGGAAAAATGAAGTTTTTAAGAGAAATTGACCCCTTGGACCTTGGTGGTTAATTCAAAGTGAACTTTCTGAGGATATAATCCAAAATATTATTTTTTGGATTAATAAAAAATGGGTTTTAAGAGAAATTTGAATTTTTCCTCAAAAATAAAAAATCAACTGTGGAGATCAAGTCATTTCAAAAGAGAAATCGATGGATGAGATTACTTTAACAAGCATCAAGCCAACTAGCCATTATTTTCCACTTGGAGGGGTTTCCTCTCTCATTTTTCTATATAAGGAATCTATGAAGCTCTTCATTTTCATCTTTCGATGATGTAAATTATTTGAGGAACTGAGCAAGGCTCTACTCGAATTATTTTGCACTTAATAAAAAGTCTTTGGGGTTCAATTCAAGGTGTCTCTCATTTGTTGATTTGTGGTATGTGTTGGATGTTTATTTGATATGCTTTGAGATATTATATTGTTGATTATTATTTCAATTGTCAGTAGTAGGAACATCTATTGGTACAGGTATCTTGCCTTAGGTGTTGGGTGAGAGTAAATGCTCTAGATCTAGCGAAGTCTGGCAGGTATCTCCAGGCTTATAGATCTATTGTGTGAATCAAACCCCTTTTGTTTAATAATCTATCATTTGAAGTGCATTGAGTTACAGGTTGCTCCAACCCTTGGCCTCCAAGTTCACAGATTGTGAAGGGATCACACCCTTGTTTGGCTCCAAGTCTTGATCTAATGAAAATATTTATGCAGGAGGGCTTTGCAAAAATACAAAAAAATTATTTTCTTCTTATTTCCAAATTATTTTACATGTGCCTTAAAGTTTAATATGCTAATGAGAGCAAATTTCATTTTGTAAATTAATTTTCCATTAACCCTTGTTTATTTTTGAAATTTTGTAAATAATTGTTGGGGTTTTGGGATTTTATTTCAATTTTTGCATATTTTGGGTTCTTGGGTCTTCTCTATTTCACTTCTGCAGGTCGTAGCTCAAGCCACTGAAGGAAGAATTCAAATTTTATGAAGATAGCTAGGGTTTCAAGGGTTGCAAGCCCTCTAGAGAAGTCATCCACCCTTTTGGCCAAAACGTTCAAGAGAGGAGGGCTGATCTAGGCCCTAGAGGGTAAGATCTATCCCCTCCAAGCATCATTCGCTCAAAGTCCAGCTTGGAAAGGAAGGCCGCTAGCCTTTGGAGGCAATCTTGCAGCAATTTCTGAGGTTAAAAAGTTAAAAATTTGTGGTTGTAGGGTTTTGAAGCCTCTTGAGGCTAGCCATAGGAATTTTAAGGCCATTTAGGCCTAGTCGTAGCCCTTTGTGGGCATTTAACCCTAGCAGCAACCCTTTAGGGCTTAGCCGCAGGACTTAGAGGTCTCTTCCCTTTGAGCTGCAGCACGAAAGAGGGATTTTCCTCTTTGTCGCAAGCCCTTGAGGTCTTTTTCGGGTATCCGCAGGTTTTAGAGGGCTTGAAGCCCTAGGCCGCGAGACTTAATTGGCCTTCTCACCCTAGACGCAATGATTTTTGGGCACATTTCTGAGTTTGACACCAATCCTTGTTTTACAGGTTCATAGTAAGTTGACAAGGGTTTCATGATTGATCACTGATTATTTTTCCATTAATCCATTGATTTTCCAAGCTAACAATTGGTTTTGCAGACTTGTCATCAAGGATTCAAGGGCTTGAGGTCTCATTAGTCCATCATTTAGCCTTAGAAGCCCTAGCTTCAGTCATAAGAGGGCTGATCCATTGCTTGTCAAGCCTAACATTTGTGTTGTAGGTGTTTGGAAGAGCTCTAGTGCACTTTGGGAAGACTCACCATCTAGCAAGACCTTAGGGCCAAGGATTTGCTCTCTACCCTCATCTATTTCCTCACTATTTTAAGTTCAGATCTGAAATCATTTAATAACAGTGGTAAAATCTCTTAATATACACCTTAAAAGAACTCTAAAATACTTTAAAGTAAGTCAATAACCATCACAATTAGTTTGCCAAGAGGGGGAAGCGATGATGAAACCAGGGAGGAAGCGACGATTTTCGAACCGGGGAGGACTCTCATCTCCAGCCATTAACTCTTCTCGCCTGGTATCCTAGGGCATTTCCTTCCTATTTCCAGCAGTTTCAACAAATAAGCAAGCTTCCCTTGGCAGGTGTCAGCTCCTTCAGTGCCATTTTGTCAGCTTGTCCTTTCTCGCGAAGCTCCTACCCCCGGTTCCATCCCTCCACAACCACAGTTTTCGGTTTTTTGGTCTTTTATGGTCTTGGGAGTCCAGCCGCTCTACAAGCCCCTAGCTCTAACCGTCAAGGGTCAAGAACTGTATCAGCATCACTGTGGGGTAAGGGTAAGGTTTTCACTGCGCGAATACTACCAGTTTTACCGTCTCCCCTCTAGCAGTTACTCCGTGAACCTGCGTCCCAGCCCCACTAACTCTAGATTTCTGTAATGGAAGAGGGTTACGAGGAGGAACTAGTGGATTACTCATCAAACAACTACCCAGAATCCGAAATATTCGTGGCCTCTCGTCCGTTGTTGCAAAGCGGGGTTGTTTTGGAAACGGACAGCGCACCGGCAGCTCAGGTTGACCAAGTTATTTACAGTCTGGCAGACATGGAAACTTCCTTGTCAGGATTGGAGATCTCTCAACCGAGAGTAACGGTCACCGAGGGTTTTATAAACCCTATTGAGGGTTCTTCCACCCCTTTTCTTTCTATCCCATCTCCATCCAATCTCCTAGCTTGGAACAGCCAGCTCCAGGTCACTGAAGCTATTCAAGGCGGCGAAGGCCTCTGCCAAGGGTTTCAAGACAAACCGCTCCTCGGGACAGTGGAGCTTCACGGAGAACACAGCGGCCCTAATATCCGGCACACCCCTCCAGAATATTCACAGGGTTTCTTGCAGTTAGGCGAATACAAGGAAAATCCCCAACCTTCCGGTTTCTTTGAAGGCATTGTTAATAACGAGCCGAACGGCGAAGGAATAAGGGATTCAGACCTTGAACTTAGCTCGGGCAGAGAAGAAACACCCCAGCTGGACCACCTGAACCCAAGGGCAATCAAAGTTAAATCCTCTAAGCGCTCCAAAACCTGGGAACGAGGGAGATCTCTGGTTTTCGGAGAAGGCATCGGCATGGAAGCCCTTAATGAGAATACGGTCCTGGTTGGGCGTGTCCGCCGCTGGAACTACTCTCCAGGTCGGCTGAAGAAATGGACCATGGAGGTGTGGGGAAAGGTTCTGCCGCAGCTCCCTGCAGTGTTGGCGCTCTCCCGCGGATGGTTTGCTCTCATGTTCAACGAGCCCAAGGACGTCAACTAGATACTCACTCAGTACTGGCATATAGAAATGACCCCAGTACTCCTCAAGCGTTGGTCCAACCTTTTCGACCCTGAAAAGGAAAGCATAGGAGGAGGGCCGATATGGGTCCGTTTGCCTAGTCTCCCACTTCAGTTCTGGTCGGAGGAAATCTTCAGGATTATCGGAGACGACCTGGGCACCTACCTCGACCATGACAGATCCTACATGGACACAGGTATCCTGGGGATGGCCCGTATTTTAGTTCACTTGGATACCAAGGACGGTCTGGTGGAGAGTTATCAGTTCCATTTGGGTTCAACTATGCACTAGCAGGAGTTGGACTACAAGGGTATCCCCTTTAGGTGCCAGAAATGCCACGAAGTTGGCCATCTCTACAAGGAGTGCCCCTTAGTCACAGGGCTCAGATCTTCACCTCCAATCAGGGTTGCAGCAGCATTCACTCAAACGGACCTGGGTATGGTAGAGATCTCAGACATGCTGTTAAGTTATGGTATGTTCTATGCTTATAACAGTTTACTTCTTTTTCTTATTATATTCCACATATTATCAATCACATGTACATAAAGTAAAGTGCAGATAGAACATTATACGATCGATAGAAAACAAGCCAAGACAAGAGACACAAGATGTGGCGGCTAGCCAGGGACAAATCCCACAATGTGTGGGGAAACACTTTGATCAAATCTTCTTTTATCTTCAATAATTTAGCAGAGAGAAATAGTACAATAAATTTGATTCATATCAGCAGTAGCAAACCCTAGATCAACAGCATCAGCATTAGCGGCTTCATCATCAAACTAGGTCAGAAGATATTTCACAAACCGACCGTCGGATCGGCTTGATTCCACCACCAAAAGTTGCGGCTTCCAGAGGAGGTTCAGATGAACCTACAGCGCAGTTCAGATGAGGAGATCTTCTAGTCCACGTAGGTCAAACTTTACTTCTGCAGTTGCAGTTTCAGTTTCGGCAGCTTCCGGCTTCAAACTAGGTTAGTCGATATCTTGCAAACCGTCCGTAGGATTGACTTGATTCCACCACCAAAAGTTGCGGCTTTCAAAGAAGGTTTGGATGAACCTATAGCACAATTCAGATGAGGAGATCTTCTAGTCCATGCAAGTCAAACTTTACTTCTGCAGTTGCAGTTTCAGTTTCAGCAGCTTCCGGCTTCACATGTGTGAGGGAGAGACCCTTTTCTACGCAATAGAGAAGAGACTCTTTTCTGCGCAGTAGAAAGAGAGAGAGATATGATGAGATGAGTGAGTCCGAATGAGGAAAAGTCCTCCTGTATTTATGTAATATCCCTAATTAGCCATGGCTAATTGGAATATTCGATTTTGCTCAATTTTGCCTTCTATAGTTATTTATAAATAAAAAGGTGAGAAAAGGGTGTCATAACTCACTTTTGGAATAAAGTCACTCCCTAGTAGCACAACGTTGTAACTTAAAGGGGGAGCCAAGAGGGCCAAAGGACCACGTAGAGGAGAGGCCCACGTAGACACTTGGAGGGCCTGCACAGATGGAGAGGGACACGTGGCAAGACAAAGGCTACGTTGGAGGAGGTGGGCCTTGGGATTGAGAGAGGCCAGCGCTATAAAGGAGAGAGGAGCCTCCTCATTTGGTCATTGGATTATGTGCATTTGAACTAGTCACTTCAACTTAGAGCACGCTAGCTGTTTAGCCTGTCTGCAACACTATTTAGTGCATCAAGTGTCTCCGTTCAGAGATCTCACCCTTAGCCCCGGGGGACTTCGAGTGCCTGCTCGGGCAAAGTAGTTTCCAGCAGTCTTTTGCAGTAGGATTGATCATTGGAGTTGAGGCGGAGCTGAGCATTTGAGGACTGCGCAGTCTTGAGAGAGAGGGACGCAGTTCCTTTTGGTGGGAGTTCCGGATTGGGGTTTTGCGGAGGATTGGAGCTGAGAGATTGAGCAAGGGATCAGCCCTTGCTTATTGGAGGATTTTGGCAGAGTTTCGGGCAGAGTTTTGGAGGGTTCTATTCAGTGGCAGCGTAGAGCCTGGAGGGACAGCGTAGATCCCCAAGGGGGTGATTTTCGGGGGTCAACTATTTGAGAAAAGCTTTCTGGGCTTTTCTGGGTTTATTGAGCAGAGGTTGATTCCAGAGTTTCAACATTTTCTGAGGAGGGGAACAGCCCCAAATCCTCATTTGGTTCCAGCAGTAGCAGCAGCACAGCAGTTCTCCGGCAGTTTGGACGCAGTTCAGAGAGAGGCCATTCCTTTACTATTCTGAGTGTATTTCTTCACTTGCCGTGTGCAAGTCGAGGTGCCATCTTTCTGATCACCTCCTGTACTCTTTCCATTACTCAGTATAATAAAATGGCTTAGCATTTCTCTCTGCATTTCTTGAGTATCTACTTGTATTTCGTGTTTATATTATTGTATGTTGCATTACTGTTGTTTATATCACTTTGAGTTTCCCAGTTACTATATCACTTGTACGTATTTGGTTGGAGTTACTGGGGTTTTGGGAATATCCCTAAAACGGGATATTACAGTGGTATCAGAGCATAGATCTAGCTCAGCCTGTGGAGCTAGCAGTCTATGACACCGAGGGAGAAGCCCTACATCTGTTACAGAGGTAGGAAATACAAAGATATTGGACGCAGGTTGGAGAACACCTACGGAGAGGGAGACTGTGTTCGGGTAGTGGACACAGAACAGGAGGAGCCTGTGGTGAACGCAGAACAGGAGGAGCCTGTGGTGGACGCAGAGCAAGAGGATCTGATGGCAGATGAGGACGGGAAGAGATTTGCGGACATGCTCCTCAAATCAGTGCAGGATCTGTCGAGGCAGATCGAGGTGATGGGGCAGAGATTCACGGCAGTGGAGGCTAGACAGCGTGAGAACCCACGGGTTTTCCAGGTTGGTGAGGGATCGGGTACATCCCACCATTTTCCAGAGCAGGGTGCCACTCAGCGTGATATTACTCCGCAGATGGCCTCACATGCCCCTACACGCTCTACCATGCCCACTTTCCTAGGAGCAGACACGAGGGCCGGAGCCCAGCAGGAGGCAGAGCCCGGTCATATGGGCGATTATTTTGTAGAGTACCAGGCCTATGGGCAGGAGTTCAGGGATGCCCTCTCATTCAGAGACTTTGTTCAGCTCCAGCGGGATAGTAGACCCCGCGACCATCACAGAGGATACCGGCATTATCATGATGGAGACACCCACCGCACAGCTAGTAGATTCCACTTGCCTACGTTTGATGGCTCATCAAACAGTTTGGCAAGGTCTTGGGTGGAGAAGCTGGACATCTATTTCCAGCTTAACCAGATGTCAGAGATAGAGGCCATCAAGGTGGCGACATTACATTTGGATGGTGAGGCCCGGGATTGGTGGTTCCATGGGTTGGTTACACTCGGACACTCCACAGTGACGACATATGCTGAGTTTACCAGGAGATTGATGGAGAGTTTTGACCGGAGGGATCCGAAACAACACTTTGTTGAGTTGACGAGGCTCAAACAGATTGGGAGCCCAGAGACCTACATTGCAGACTTCTTGAGGGTTTCAGTGATGGTGCCAGATCTATCCGCGGCACGGAGGATCTACATGTATGTTGAGGGGTTAGCAGAGCCACTTCGGGGTCTAGTCAAATCCACTAGACCAGCCACACTCCAGGATGCTATCAGCAGGACCCGAGACTTACAGGATGCCTTACCCAGGACCCGAACACCTTACCCCCAGAGACAGGCTTTCCAGCCTAAGGGGAAGGATGTGAGGATTCCGCCTCCAAAAGGGAATCCAGGACGTGCACAGATTGATGATGATGCCAAGAGGGAGCTGAAGAAGAAGCGGTTGTGCTTTACCTGTCAGGAGCCATGGGCACCGGGACAAAGATGTGCTGCTGGCAAAGCACATTTTATTGAGGTCTTCTCCGAGAGCAGTGAGGAAGAAGATGAGGAGGATGATGTGGAGGCAGGAGATAGTCATGCAGCGCAGGATCCTTTGCCACCTCCACCACCAGCAGCAGGTGGTGCAGCTTTTGCACCTACCAGAGGGGCCCTTGCAGCATTGCGAGGAGTTCCCAAGTATTTGACGTTGCGCGTACGAGGGACAGTACGTGGCCAGCAAGTATCAGTTTTGGTTGACAGTGGGGCAACCCACAACTTCATCAATGCACAGATGGTTGAGCAGAGAGGTATACAGACAGAGAGCTTCGATGGATTTTCAGTTTTGGTCCCAAGAGATCCAACCATGGTGTGTGTTGGTTATGTACCAGAGTTATCTGTGACGATGGGCACTACACACTGACTGACCACTTTTTCGTGGTCGATATTCTGAACACCAACATGATACTGGGTGTTCAGTGGCTCATCACTCTAGGGAAGGTCACGACAGATTGGAAGACCCTAAAGATGGAGTGGGATGATGAGAAGACAGGGAGGCATGAGAAGATACGGGGACAACACACATATTCGCCTCAAACTGTTTCGGCTCATCGGATGGAGGCAGTCTTCCGGAAGGGAGACAGAGTGGGTAGTGGAGCTGCGTGCATCAGAGGCAGGGACTACAGGGCAGACGGTGCACCCAGAGATACAAGCCATCCTTGACCAATATGTCATAGTGTTTGGGGAGATTCCGCAGAGACAGCCACCAGACCGGGGGTTTGAGCACACCATTGAGCTTGAGCAGGGCATACAGGCAGTGATTACTACCCCCTACAGGCATCCCAAGCCCTATCGGGATGAGATTGAGCGGGCCATTCAGGAGTTGCTAGCTCTTGGGCACATTCGACCGAGCACGAGTCCTTTTGCTTCTTCCGTGGTGTTGGTGAAGAAGAAGGACGGCACATTGAGGATGTGCATTAACTACAGGGCCCTGAACAAGAAGACACTGAAGAACAGGTACCCCATACCCAGGATCGATGAGTTGATGGATGAGTTGAGAGGAGCACGATTCTTCTCAAAGATTGATTTGAGATCTAGGTACCATTAGATTCGCGTGAGGGAGCAGGACATTCCCAAGACCGCCTTCAGGTGTCACTATGGGCACTTTGAGTTTTTGGTGATGCCCTTCGGGCTAACCAATGCCCCAGCTACATTCCAGTCTTGCATGAATCACATCTTCCGCAGTCACTTAAGGAAGTTTGTGTTGGTGTTCTTTGATGATATCCTCATTTACAGCAGGACTTGGGAGGAGCATCTCCAGCACATTGAGACAGTATTGCGCATCTTGGAGGAGCAGCAGTTCTATGCCAAGCTCTCCAAGTGTGAGTTCAGGTCGACAGAGATGTTATACTTGGGACATATCATAGGGGTGGATGGAGTGAGGGTCCACGAGGAGAAGATCAGGGCCATCAGAGATTGGCCGGAGCCGAGGAACGTGACAGAACTTCGGGGATTCATTGGCATTTGTACTTACTACCGGAAGTTCGTCAAGAGTTTCTCACAGCTTGCTGCACCCCTGATAGATCTGACAAGGAAGGGGGCATTCAGTTGGTCTGATACAGCATAGCGAGCCTTTGACAGGCTCAAGGAGGTTATGAGCAGCTGCCCAGTGCTTGCATTGCCAGATTTTTGGAGTGTGATGCGTCGGGAGAGGGGATCGGCGCAGTGTTGACGCAGGGAGGTCACCCTATAGCCTTTGAGAGCCGAAAGCTCCTTCCGCACGAGAGGTTGTATCCTATATACAACAAGGAGATGTTGGCCATTATGCATGCATTGGCCAAGTTCCGGCAGTATTTAGTGGTTAACAGGTTCAGGGTGAGCACTGATCACAACAGCCTCAAATTCTTTTTGGAGCAAAAACAGCTACAGGAGAGGCAGCAGAAGTGGATCAGTAAGATCTGTTGATCACTACCGGTCAACTACCCATGCAGTACACCCCATTTTCTCAACAAAAAGGGGTAGCACTTGATCGACATGTCCGTGCCATCCTGCAGTCATCAACAGCTTGATCGATTTAATTATAAACCCAATATGCATATATGAATTGTAAATAATCTTAGCAGATATTAGTCGTGTATGTAAATTGCCTAGGTGGACCTAACTTTCTAATGGTAATCTACGTCCCGGAAGGTTTTTCGTCTCACCGATCCATGATCAGCAGAGTTTTCCTTCAGCCTGACCCCAAAGCCGGGATGGATTTTGTCATTAGAATTTTAGGAGAATCCTAGTGTGTTAATCTGCTAGATTATAGTTGTGTCGCAGAACTGGGTGGTTTATGAGGGTCCATGTTAAATGGGTTTTCCCCCTTAAGATGTAAAATTGTAAAAGTCATGATGTAAAGTGTCTTGAGGGTTAGAAAATGTTTTAATCCCCTCATAAGTCTTAAATCCTAGGTCCTAGGTGATTTTTCCAAAGGCTAAGTTCGAGGATCCATTTAAAAATGAATTAAAAAATTGAAAATAAATAAATAACTGAAAAATAAAAATTTTAAAAAAATAATAATAATAATAATAAAATAAAAAATAAAAAATTATAAAATAAGGCAAAAACCCTAAAAATAATAAAATAATAATATTTTTGAGTAAATACATGCAAAATATCATTTTTTAATAAATTAACAAATTCGACGGATGAGATTAAGAGATGTCTTGATCCTCATCGACGGTCGAGATCATTTCGACATGGATCACTCGAACTAGCCGTTGGGATCATTTCCTTTAAGTAGGGTGCTAGGGGTCATTTGAGATCATAATTGGATCTGTGAGTCTTGTGCTGAAGAAGCTCTCTTGTATTTCATTTTTCTTGTGCAATAAAGAAGACTTTGGGGTTAAAAATCTTGCTGGTGTTACTCTTCTGAAAATGTTGTAAGATTGTTCTATTTGTTCTGCATAATTTTATTTTCAGCCATTAATGATAGCTTAATGAAGATTGATCTAGGCACAGGTATCTTGTCTGATCTTTGGGGTTTGAATGATAGTTTAGATTCTGAAATATATTGGCAGGTATCTCCATTTGATCGGGGTTTCACTATTGTTTTCTCCTTCTACGTTGATGGTTGATTTTAAGCTGTGCAGGAAATCCTTTTTTCAGATTACCGGGCGTTAGGGGAAGTTCTCGGCTGAACCAGCCAACTCCCGGGTTGTGTTTTCTGAAAGAGCCCAGCCAGTTCTTGATCCCGGGCTTATCATTCGAAATATATTTTTTATGAATGCATGCAGGGTTTTCTGAAGCATTTTATATTTAAATTAAATTCTGAAAATATTACTGCTGTTATTGCTAAATCTGGCTGTTCTAGAGCTTTAAATTTTTGTGATTTTAGGTTAATTTTGAAGGGTTTTTGCTTTAAAACTTTGCATATATCTGCCGGGCTTTTGTTTTCTGTTTTGCAGGTTACAGGCCTGAGATAAGATTTGGAGGAAAAATTAAGTTTTGCAGGGTTATCATTTCGCTGTCCAGGGTTTTGCAGTCTCACGCACTTCTGATCCGAGGCTGTAAAACATGTGCTAAAGTCGTGTTGGGCATCATTTCATGCATCAGTGCATTGACTGGATAAAGGAGAACGCGTTCAATCCATCTGTCTATCACTGTATCCAGCGAAACAGAGGTGGGCATTATTGCGTGGGAGCTTCGGGTTAACCAAGAAATATCTGAAAATTGTAAGTTATCCGCCACATTCACTATCAGGTAATCCCTTTGCAAAGTCTGCGTATCATTTATTCCTCTCAGCGTGAATGAAACCTGAGGATCCGTCTAGGGTTACTGTTTTCAAATTTTGATAACAGTGTGTATTGTTCTCAGCGTGAGTATCCGTCGAAGGTTACTGCGTATCGTTTTGACAGCAGTGTTTCGGTAGATTTAATGTTTTAAATTTTGACAAATCGATATTCATAAGTCTGTTAAGCTCGTGGTCCTGGATCGTATGCGGTGGTCCATCATCGCATTCTCTGTGGATTCATCTGCATAAAAAAAAAGGGGGCCGACCCAAAAACGCCGCCGTCACCCCATAGCAAAATCGCATTTCCTTTCCACTGTCTCCTGCATAGCTTCGCCATCAAAACCGCCGGATCAGCGCGGCTCTCACTTCGGCCCTGCTCCACCGTAGCCTCTTCTTCACGCATTTATTCTCCAAGCGCCGCCGTTCCATATACACTGAGCATTCACCTTTTTACGAACAGGGCCAGTGCAAATTTTGAAATACGCCTGGGTTTTACGTTTTGATCTAAGCAGTCTTTCCCTTTTGAGCTCGTATTTTAGTTTCGTTTTGTGATTATTAATCAGGTTTAGTGTTGATGTAGTTTAGTTTTTTTTATAATATAGTTTTGTTATTTAAAATTTAGGTTAAGGATTCTAATTAGGGTTTAGTCATAGCTTAAACTTTATCGTTTTTTTTTAGATTTTAGCTTCATTTTAAATAGTTTCCTTTTTCTTGGGATTTTTTAAATATAAAATCATAAAAAAGGTGGAAAGAGAAATAGGATTAAAATTTTAATTTCTTGTTAGTTTAATTCTATTAAAATTTAGATTTTAGTTTTAAATTTACTTTGAAAAAAAAAAAAAAAAAAATCATAAAAATTTCAAAATTTTAAAATCATAAAAATTTTCTTTTAAAGTGTAGAACTGGATTTTATTTTATTTTTTAAAGCTTTAAATTTTTGCCATACTTTGAAAAGCATAAAAAGCATCGTGGGAATTTTTGCCAGATTCAGTTGTTTTCCTCAGGAAATTATCATGTTATATCTTTTATGCTGAGATTTAAATTTTCAAGTCTGAATACGAATGTAATATCTGGTTAATGATTCATGATTTGAGTGGTTGTGTAAAGCATTCATCTCTTCAAAATTTTCAGTTACTGGATATCGTTATTGAGCTTTGGTCATTATAAGAACGTTGTGGTTTTAACTGATATCTTGCGCTGTTCTAGTCATTTGATGATAAATGATTGCTACACATGGTTTACATTTCTGAAATATTTACTAAGTGATCATTTAAAATTCAAACCCATAAGGCACTGGTCTTTTAACTTCTAAATCCATTTAGTGTTGGTTTCCTTTCGTGTCTCCCAAACCAACTAATTCACAGTTGGTCAATCATTTGCCCATAGGGTCTACCCCCCTTAGCCGCGGGAGACAGGCTTAAACGGAGAGATCGGGGATCAGAGTGACAGCCCCCGGTCTGAGCGTTGTCGTGTCAATCTGTGCGACAACAAGATCCAAGCATATGACTTTGACATTGAGTATGTCAAGGGTAAGAACAACGTGGTAGCAGATGCCCTTTCATGTAGACCAGCCACGTTGTCTATTATGAGCTTGGACACAGACTGGAGGGCTCGACTCTTAGTAGAGTACTCCAAGGACAGATTTGCATGTGAGTTTCTGGATGGGCAGGTGGCGGATGACAGGTACAGGGTGATAGATGAGATCATCTACTACAGGGACCGGATCTTCTTGACTGAGGGATCTCAGCTCAAGAAGAAGATACTTCAGGCATCACATGATTCACCATTGGCCGGCCATCAGGGGTTTACCAAAACCTACAGGGCCATTAGAGAGAGGTTCTCATGGAAGGGCCTCAAGGAGGACGTACTCCAGCATGTCCGGGAGTGTGATGTTTGCCAGAGGAACAAGGGGGAGATGAGCCATCCCGCAGGATTATTGCAGCCTCTTCCCATTCCGGAGGGGAAATGGGAGTGTATTTCAATGGACTTCATCATAGGGTTGCCCATGGTACAGGGCAAGGATTGCATCTTTGTCGTCGTTGATCGACTGACAAAGTACGCACATTTTTTCGCCATATCCGCACACTACACAACAGCGCAGGTGGCCGAGTTGTTCTTCAGAGAGGTCTTCAAGCTACATGGTCTTCCTAAGACCATCACTAGTGACAGGGACAACCGTTTCATGGGCGGATTTTGGCAGGAGCTTTTCCGGTTGGTGGGGACGGAGTTGACACCGAATACCAGTGATCACCCACAGACGGACGGGCAGACAGAGATAGTTAACAAGTGGCTGGAGGGCTACTTCCGTAACTATGTTAGTGGGCAGCAGCGAGCATGGCTGAAGTGGCTGCATCTGGGGGAGTACTGCTACAACACTACACATCACATGTCCATTGGTATGTCACCATTTTATGCTTTGTATGGATATCATCCCTTATCTTTTGCTGACGTGCTGTTTGGTGCTAGAAAGGCTCCAAGAGCCAAGATTTGGATCCAAGAGAATCAGGATATTCTCCGAGCTCTCAAGGATAATATGGCTACAGTGCAGAACTAGCAGACGCTGTATGCCAACAGGGGTCGGGTGGAGAGACAGTTTGAGGTAGGGGACTTGGTCTACCTACGATTACAGCCATACCAACAGTCGTCACTGAAGCAGAAGGGGGCTGAGAAGCTCAAGCCCCGCTTTTATGGGCCATACAGGGTGATACGCAGGATTGGACACGTTGCGTATGAGTTGGAGCTGCCCCAAGGCAGCAAGATTCATAACGTGTTTCATGTATCATGCCTGAAGAAGGCATTGGGGCAGCATGTGACAATGACAGATGAGCTACCCCCCACAGATGATGAGGGGAATTTGGTGTTACAGCCAGAGGCTATTATTGATACCAGGGAGAGGCAGCTATGGAACAGGACAGTCCGGGAATTCTTGGTGAGGTGGAAGAATTTGCCAGATGAGGATGCCACTTGGGAGAGAGAAAATTTTGCAACATCCATCACTTCAGTTGCTTGAGGACAAGCCGAGGGAGACTGTAATATTCTTAATTAGCCATGGCTAATTGGAATATTCGATTTTGCTCAATTTTGCCTTCTATAATTATTTATAAATAAAAAGGTGAGAAAAGGGTGTCATAACTCACTTTTGGAATAAAGTCACTCCCTAGTAGCACAACGTTGTAACTTAAAGGGAGAGCCAAGGGGGCCAAAGGGCCACGTAGAGGAGGGGCCCACGTAGAAACTTGGAGGCACTGCGCAGATGGAGAGTGACACGTGGCAAGAGAAAGGATACGTTGGAGGAGGTGGGCCTTGAGATTGAGAGAGGCCAACGCTATAAAGGAGAGAGAAGCCTCCTCATTTGGTCATTGGATTATGTACATTTGAGCTAGTCACTTCGACTTAAAGCACATTGGCTGTTTAGCCTGTCTGCAGCACTGTTTAGTGCATCGAGTGTCTCCGTTCAGAGATCTCACCCTTAGCCCCGGGGGACTTCGAGTGCTTGCTCGGGCAAGGTAGTTTCCAGCAGTGTTTTGCAGTAGGATTGATCATTGGAGTTGAGGCAGAGCTGAGCATTTGAGGACTGCGCAGTCTTGAGAGAGAGGGACGCAGTTCCTTTTGGTGGGAGTTCCGGATTGGGGTTTTGCAGAGGATTGGCGCTGAGAGATTGAGCAAGGGATCAGCGCTTGCTTATTGGAGGATTTTGGCAAAGTTTCGGGCAGAGTTTTGGAGGGTTCTATTCAGTGGCAGCGTAGAGCCTGGAGGGACAGCGCAAATCCCCAAGGGGGTGATTTTCGTGGGTCAGCTATTTGAGAAAAGCTTTCTGGGCTTTTCTGGGTTTATTGAGCAGAGGTTGATTCCAGAGTTTCAGCATTTTCTGAGGAGGGGAACAGCCCCAAATCCTCATTTGGTTCCAGCAGTAGCAGCAGTTCTCCGACAGTTTGATAAATGTTCTTGGTGTTTCTTCTAGTGGTGCAGTATTTATTGCATGTCATGACTCCTCCTCCATCACTGCATCTGCACAAAACATTGCAGATCTCCTATTGAAATCAATCAAAGATGTTGGTCTGAATAATGTGGTTCAAGTGATCACAGATAATGCAGCAAATTGTAAGGCAGCAGGAAAAATTATTGAGCGTACTCATCCACACATCTTTTGGTCTGGGTGCCTGGTTCACACATTGAACCTTTTGATGCATGATATTGTGAAACACAAAGATTGTGGGTGGATTGCTGAGGTTTACAGGAAAGGGAAGCAGCTCATTAAATTCATCACAGGGCATACAAGGGTAAACTACTTCTATGGCACTTACTCCAAGTTGCAATTGCTTAAAATTGCAAAGACAAGATTTGCTAGTTATTACCTCACCTTTAGGCGGCTAGTGAGGGTGAGACAAGCTTTAACTAATCTGGTGTGTGCTGAAACATGGGATGAAATTAACACTGACACAGATGGTGCTAATGCAGTCAAGGACACTGTTCTTGACAGTTACTTTTGGTCACAGGTTAAATATGTTTTGCAATTCACCAAACCAATTTATTACATGATCAAGTTTGCAGATTCAGATCGACCAGTAATTGGGGAGGTGTATGAGCAAATGGATAGCATGTTGGGGCAGATTAAAGACATTGTTGAGCCTAGAGATACCACCTTGTACAATTATATTCGTGTAGAGGTGCAAAACCGATGGGAAATGCTAAATATTCCATTGCATGCATTAGCATATGTTTTGACACCTAAATACTATCATCCATCATGGCTTTCAACACCAGCACCTTGGGAGGGGAAGCAGGAGAAAACCACACCAAGATAAAGAGGTTCACGAAAAATATATGGCTGCATTGAGTGAATTAATCCCTGATGAGGAGGAGGCTGCATTGGTACGGAGATAGGTGAGCAACTATACGCTCAACAGTGGTCCATTTGGGAGCATGCATGCAATTAAAGATCGAGAGACTTTTTCTGCTCTTGAGTGGTGGAACATGCATGGAGGGGGTACTCCACTTCTACAGAGTTTGGCATTGCGGGTGCTATCACAGGTGGTAAACACTTCTTCTGCAGAGAGGTGTTGGAGCTCTTATTCTTTCATCCACAGTGTTAAAAGGAACAGGTTGAGTTTAGACCGGGCAGAGAGCTTGGTTTATGTTCATTACAACTTGCGATTATTGTCCCATTACTGTGAAGATGCAAAGTCTAATAAAGACTTGTTGATTTGGGACAAGAATCCAGAGGAGCCCAATTTGGAGGATGGAGTGTTGCGACTAGAGCAATTAGAGGATGCTCTTTTCCAGGTATGTCCATTGTGGTATTAATTTTCCAATTTTCCCTTATAAAGCATTTCTCTAATTCATGTTTTTAATTTTTTTGTTAACTAGTGTTTTTTTTTTGCATGAATTTTTTGAGCGATTCTAGGATGATGATGACCGTGTTGATATGCCACCACCCCCACCCCCATCTGGTCCCTTGGTTCCTAGGTTCCATGGTTCAACACCAACAGCAGGGGGTTCTTCTTCATCAGTTTCAGTGCCACGACTTCCACAGGCACCATCTTCTTCATTGCCAGCACGTGGAGGCCCGCCACCACGTTCTATTCATGGTGGAAGGAGGAGAGATTAGTAGATATATTCACAATCTACTACTTTTTGTCATAGATTACTCATTAGACTTGTAGACTTGTGAATTTGAATTTTGAACCTTTTTGGCTTGGCGGTGACCAAGTGACATATTTTGTAAACATTATTATTTGAATTTTGGACATGACAAATGTTGACAGTTGCTCACTTGCTAGATAAATCATAATATGCTCTATGTTTTATGTTTTATAATATGCTTAAATGTTTTATGTTTTATAATATGCTTAAAAATTTGATGTATGTTTGTAATAGCTAGAATATAGATGATTGTTGTACATACTAGTAACTACAATGGAATCATGGATGCCATATCTATCTTGATTTATGCAAAAATATGCATGTTTTCATGTCTTCTACAATTAATTTGGTATTTGGGATGTTTGTTTTGAGTATAAATGCAAAAAAATATAAAAATATATATATATATAGCAGACGCTTGCGCGGACGCTTCGCTTCCTAGATTTTTGGAAAATGACGCTTCCGCGCTCCCGCTTCCGCTTCCGCTTCGCTCCCGCTTCGTGCAACATTGGTTTGGACGCAATTCAGAGAGAGGCCATTCCTTTACTATTCTAAGTGTATTTCTTCACTTGTGTGCAAGTCGAGGTAACATCTTTCTGATCACCTCCTGTACGCTTTCCATTGCTCAGTATAATAAAATGGCTTAGCATCTCTCTGCATTTCTTGAGTATCTGCTTGTATTCCATGTTTATAATATTGTATGTTGCATTACTATTGTTTATATCACTTTGAGCTTCCCGGTTACTATATCACTTGTACGTATTTGGTAGGAGTTATTGGGGTTTTGGGGAATATCCCTGAAACGGGATATTACAATTTATACACAACATTGGTGTTTGAATAGATGCGACTGTTGGGCTTCTAAGCCTACATGAGTTGTAGGTCGGCTTGATAATAATTCCATAATAAAAAAAAATTCATATCTCCATGAATACTTATCGGAATCGGATGATCTTTATATCAATCCTACACCTCTCGACGAGAGGAATCTAATAAAAATATTATCAGCCATGAATAAGATGACCCACATGAAGTTTTTCCCTAGTTGCCAATTTTAACACTCCCTCTCAACTAGGGAGAACTTCATCTGCAATTTGTCTATCAATCGTTACTATTCATCCATCAAATGCACTGCCCTGTACAGCCTGACCCTTGCCCTGCTCTGCTCTATTCTGCCTGTTCTGCTTTGTCTTGTTCTGCCCTGTACTGATCTGTACGGCTCTGCTCTGTTATGCGCTGCTCTGCTTTGTTCTATTCTGCTCTGCTTTTGTCCGAATTATGAAAAAGAAGAAATGATTGAGGATGTATCATACTGACTGTTGGACACCTAATCCTAAATGGGTTAGTGTGGAAGCCGAATAGACCAAAGCAGTCCAAGAGACCTTGGGATCTGAAACCCAAGAGTCATATGTTGTACTATAAATGTATATCTCATGTTAATAAAAAAGGAATTGCATGTTTTATCTTTCATATTGTCTTTGCTGTCCATGTGTGTTTAACATGGTATCAGAGCAGGCGTATTCCTGCCCTGCATAATTAATGTGAGCCATTTGTCTTATGACCTTTATGTGCAGTTTATTTCTGCCATAAACTTCATGAATATTTTCTCATGAATATTTCTTTAGCTAAATTTTAGCTGCTCCTGAGACTGCCAGCACTGTCCAAGTGGTTCTTCTGACATGTCTGTCTGCCATATTTTTACCTGCGCTCTCTGTCCATAAAACGTCTCTGACTGTTCAGCTCTCTCACTCATTCATAAAACGTCTCTGACTGTTCAGCTCTCTCACTCATTCATAAACGTCTCTGACATAAACGTCTCTAACCTGGTAACTGCGCCTGTTGCATACTATCTCAGTGCGGATTCAATTGAAAATTGTGGCTTTGTGTTGAACGTTTTGGAATTTTGAACGTTGTTTAACGCTGCTGTTGATATGACCTTGGAGCAAACGAGCATACGCCCCAACCGCGTGAACCCATTCCAATTGGTTAGGAATTTGGGGTGCCAGAGTTTCATGTCCAGCACGCGGACCTTGCTCGTGCAAGACCAGTGACCCCCTTCATCTTTGCATAGAATCCACTGCATCCAAGTCCAGCGACCATCGAAGAAGATATTCCGAGACTCAATGGTATCAAAAAATGAGGTCTGTTTTTGAGAGGTCCTTCAACATTCCAGATGACATTTCATCCTTGAGCTGAGTGAGAGGAGGAGGAGGGGAGGTTGGATCCCTCGATCCTTGAGGCTGTTCCAGGTCCATCTCCATCGCTCAAGCAGAAGGAAAGCGTGGTGGCCTCTCTGGTTTGATATACAGCGCATATTGCACCACCAGCGTATTACATGTTGTTTTTGCTGACACGAGGCATCCCCGACTTCGCACCCTGGATTCAAATCGCGAATTAGAGACGAGGCAGCATGCGTATGATTTGAAATAGCCACTCATTGCTATATAGATTTGAAATGTATATACCCATTGTTTACGTCTATTATGGTGAAGCGTTTGTTAAAACAAACAAACTTGCCGCAGAATAAATAATCATGCACTGACAGAGTGCTTTTGTTATATGTATTATGAATAAACAAACTTGGTGTTGAAAGTAACCATGCCCTAAAATAACTTGTATTCTAATTCAGTTGAAAGTAGCTTTCATATCTCTATTCCGTTGCTCGGAGGTTCACATCACTAAGTCGGCCTCACTCCCGTCCAATCGCTCAAGAATGCGGGCTGCCATAATCGGTACCTAGGATCAAATGCATGCCATGAAATGCGACCATCACGGTCCTGTTTGAATACATAGATCCACTCTTCTGCTATGCCAAGGTTGTTTCTTAGAGAATAGAAGAAATTTCCAGCCAAAAGACGGTACCACCTTTTACATACGAGCCTGAGTTTCCGATGGAAGACACGTGGAACCCGAATTAAGCAAGCAATAGCAAGGTCATCTGGAAGACCAGGTCGCACACGCTTGTGCATTTGTGCTGACATAACATTTCACGCACGAACTATTCAACCCGGTCGTTGATCAATCCTCCTGCAATTGAAAGAGGTTCACCCTCATTCTCAGTAGCACCTACAGTGTACTGAATGTTGCCTACATAAAACACCTAGGTTTCAATGAATAGTTTCATTTTCATTTCCATCTGGCTCTCTGCAATGCCTTGCACTCAATTTCGCCTTTGTTTCTGATTGAAAAAGTGTTGTAGTGTTCTGCGATTTTTTCAAGTTTATGTTATTTTCTGCCGGCCTTGTCATCTGTAGCTGTTTTTGTATCAAAATTGTCATCTTTGGGCAGTATATCAATTTGGGGATTCGTTGTTTGTACAATATCATCCAGGATTCATAATTGCTGGGAGAGAAACCAAGTGTCAAAGACATCCAGCTTGCGCTGTAGCTTGATTTGCGCATCAGTAAGTTCAGGGTTTTTCATCAAGATTGATGATCAGGGATAAACTTCAACAAGCCCCAGAAGCATTAGGTTTGATCAGGGGAGTAATGCATGGTGGTCGGAGGATCCTGGTAGGAGCGGCCTGGGCTGCATCAGATGGTGAAGTTAACAACATGAATTGTGCATTATGTAAGTGAGTTGAACTCATTCTTCACTAGCGTGCTGGTTCTACCTTCAGGAGTGCTCGAACTGTTTGTACTTCAACTGCAGATTGTGGAAGACATTCATTTTTTCTTTCAAAGGAGGTTGAGGAAGGAAGATTGTCAAGGATCACAAACAGCTCAGACTTAAGGACAGAAGAACAGACCTTGTGAAAAGTCACCTGAAGGAGGACGGATCTGTGGCAGCCACCTGTGGGAGCTCATTTAAGGCCCAGATCTGTGTTGGTGTGGAACTCGCATTACAGTTCATGCAGTGGACAGTCATATAGCACAAGGAAGTGTGGACAACTGCCTCAGTATTGTATGAGAATTGCAGACTCCCTATGTTTGAAGCTAAAATCGAATCAGTAAAAAAAAAAAGAAGGCTTCTGGAATTATAGTCTTGTATTCTACCTCAGATCAGTGATAGTTTTGGAGGAATAACAACTTACATAGACCTCACCTTGAACTTTGAGATCAGCCACCAATTGAAGACCTCAGACTGTTAGCCAGTGAAGAAGATTACATCTCGGACTTATTGCAGTTGTGTCTCAGACCTAACCTGTGGAGAACTGAAGATATAAATCTGTGGTGGCTCAGGTAGTCTGCCTGTGGGAGATCAGTTGTGAAGCTCAGAACCTTAGAACAGTCCTATATACCTTGGACCTGTGTTGTGAGGAGCTTGGACTATATTACAGTCACTTGGATCAGTGTGTGGAGAGGTATTTGAGGAGCTCGGATCTTGGACAAGACCTGCAAGAACAATGAAGTATTAAGGCTCGGATCAGGTACCTTGAAACTTGAATTGTGTCCTGTAGGTGAGCATCATTGAAGCATTTGTTGAAGCTATTTTGAGGTAATATAGATACATCCTTTAAGGCACTTGATGAAGCCTTGAAGAAGAATTTACAACAGTCTTGAGAAAGTCTCTCAAAGCCATTTTGAGCAGACCTTGGAGTATCATCCTAGAGCACATTGTGAAGCACTTGAAGAATTGATTGGTGCAGAACTTAAGCAACTTATTGAAGATACCTTGAACTATCAGCTACTAAATTTCTTGAAGTAATTTGTTGGTTGTTTTTTTTTCCCTTTAAGCTACAGGGCTTTCTTGTGTAACTTGAAGATATTTAGCAGCTGACATTTTTTTGTGGGATTTTGGAGGAAATTTAAGGTGTAGAAAAATGGCTAAGCTTGAAAGAATATTAGAGTTATTGAGAACTCTAATCGTATCCACTGCTGACAGCGCAATCATAATCAATAAAGACATTATTACTGACATTCAAAAATGTATACAAAATGCACAAGAAAAGATAGAGTTTTTGCAGCTTGAGACAAAGCTACAGCAGGAAGAATTACACAAGTGGAGTCATCATTCTGAACCTGTTTCTGTTCAGAAGATTGAAATAGACTCCCATAAACAGCAAGTCAATAATGTTACTGTTCATTCAAATAAAGCAGCAATTGTATATGCAGATGCAGAAACTCAGTCTGCACTTCCTAAGCCCATCATCAGACCTTGGGAACAGCTTGTCCACAACAAACACAGAACTGGTCTTGGATATGATAAGGACTTGTCCTTTCATATTCCAGACTATGCCAAGCCCATTCAGTTTCAGAGTGCTGGATTCATTCATGACAGTTCAGCTGTTCCTCATGACAGTTCACTTCCAGTTGTTCCGGATTCTGCCCCTCTTCCACAGCAACAACAACAACAACAGATTGAGAAATGCCAACACTGTGATCGAGTTGGCCATCTGAAAGATCACTGTTTTGATCTTCATCCATGTAAGCACTGTCATAAAACCAGCCATTCTTCACACAGATGCTTCAGAAACAAACGTCCTGCAAGAACAAAGATTCATCTTGGATGGATCGCTTCTTGGCAATGGGCATCAACAGCCAAGAAGATATTCCAAACACATGTCAGAACTTGTTCCAGAATATTGAACAGTCTTGCAGTCGAGTTTCCTCCATCATCTCACCTTGTATCTGACAGGGGGGGAAATGATGGTCATCTACAAGCTTCAAAGTCACATCAAGCGAGCCTGAGCCACAACCTGCCACACCAGTTTCAGAGTTGTAGCCAGAGACAAAGATGCCCGTGAACATGCCTTCAATTGGCAATCTGGGACACTTCCTCTAGCAGAAGACTTCAGCTTCTTGCCAGTTTTGGAAGCATTCCAGGAACACAATTGAGAACACTTCCTCTAGCAGAAGACGCCAGCTTCTTGCCAATTTTGGAAGAGTTCCAGGAATTGCATTAAGCATTCCAGAGTTGTTGGTCATCCTTAAACCATCACAGGTTGAGACTTCCCTTTTCAGGTTGAAGTTTTACCTTTTATGCGGGGTGAGACCTCCCTTTTATGGTTGAAGGTTTCCCTCTTTAAAACAATGGGATCACTTCCTCTAGCAGAAAACTTCAGTTTCTTGCCAGTTTTGGGAGAGTTCCGGGAACTGCACTAAGCGTTCCAGTGTTGGTGGTCATCCTTAAACCACTGCCCTTTATACCAACATTTCATAGAGCACATTCAGCCTAGTGCTGCCATGTATTTTTTGCACATTTTGTATTACAGCTCTCTTCTTGGACTCATACATAACCCTTCGGATTAAGGGGGGGAATGTTGGACACCTAATCCTAAATGGGTTAGTGTGGAAGCCGAATAGACCAAAGCAGTCCAAGAGACCTTGGGATCTGAAACCCAAGAGTCATATGTTGTACTATAAATGTATATCTCATGTTAATAAAAAAGGAATTGCATGTTTTATCTTTCATATTGTCTTTGCTGTCCATGTGTGTTTAACACTGACTCAAAGTCAGTCTTAGAGTATGTAACACTGGTCCCAGACCAGTCTCAACCAACCCGAGGTCGGCGTCATAGTGAGTACAACTCCACTGGTCCCAGACCAGTATCATCCTCCACTGACTCAAAGTCAGTGTCAGAGTGCGTACCACTGGTCCCAGACTAGTCTCAACCAACCCGAAGTCAGCTTCATAGTAAGTACCACTCCTATCACTGGTCCCAGACCAGTATCGCAGTCTCAGAGAGTGTACCACTAGTCCCAGACCAGTCTCAACCGACCCAAAGTCAACGTCATAGTATGTACCACTCTCACTGGTCCCAGACTAGTACTGCCCTGATACAAAGTCAGTCTCAGAGTATGTACCACTGGTCCCAGACCAGTCTCAACAGACCCGAAGTCAGCGTCATAGTATGGTACAACTCCTACCACTGGTCCCAAACCAGTATCATTGATCCCAGATCAATGGAGGTCATCCTAGCGTAGGGAGTACGGTAGATACAGCGATGCGTCCATCGGTACTACTATGGTTCCTAACTTCATTTCCCTGCTCATTGATCAGATGAGAGGTACTTCCCATGAGTCCCACACTGCATGGGTAGGATGCCTCGACAGGGGAACTAATCAATCTTGTCCTCACAGGAGAACACATCAAGCATGCTACAATCGCCATGGAGAACACATCAATCCAGGCCTCACATGAGAACACATCAATCCTGTTACAATCGCCATGGAGAACACATCAATCCAGGCCTCACAGGAGAACACATCAATCCTGCTACAATCGCCATGGAGAACACATCAATCCATGCCTCACAGGAGAACACATCATCCTGCTACACAGGAGAGCGAATCATCCTGTTCCACAAGAGAGCGAATCATCTTGTCCCACAAGAGAGTGAATCATCTTGTTCCAGTGTGCACCACCAGGGGAGGGTGAGTCACCCTGTGGTCGTATGTTGCTCCAATAAGAACCGCAAGCCCTCAGAGCTCCCAGAGCTCAATGTATTCAACATGCAAGACCCTTGTACAAGGGTTTCTTGACAACTCCAAGTCGTTTGAGAAAATCACAGATTATATCTTTCCTCTGGGCTTTGACAAGGTGTATCGACCTGTACATCATCTTAATGCGATGGAGCCTCCTTGCTCATCGACTTACCATATCCCAAATGATGTCTATCTGTTGGAGCAATCGACGAATACAGGATTCGTCAATAATCGAATCCCACCTCTGGTTGTTACAGAGAATCACAGTGGTATATGTTCAAACAACTCACCGAAGAGCTTCCCCAACCAGGCAGCTTCAAATGAGATCATACTCGTAGATATGTATCCGGTCTCGGCGGTGCTTATGGCAACCGACTTTTGCTTCCTGCTCATTCATTATATCGAAGCAGAATCCAAAGAGAAACAACACTAAAAAGTGCTCCAGTGATCCTCCACACTACCTGCCTAATCAGCATTCGAATAATCATGCAGTTTCATATTTCCAGCAGTGTATCTCAATCCATGAGAGATTGTGTCCTAAAGACATCTCAGAAGATTCTTGACACCAATCTAGTGAGGCTCAACCAAATATGAGCTCACAATGCTAACTACAAAACATATGTTCGGACGGAGGTTCACCAAGAACATCAACGCGAATGAGTTTTTGAGACTCAGAGGCATTTCCCAAATCTGGTCCAACATCACTACCATATAACTTCTGAAAGTTAAGATCCTCGAGGTAGTCACAGGCTTGCAGTCCACCATACCAAATCTTTCCAGAATCTTCACCACATATTTTCCTTGAGATAGGAAAATTTCCCTTGGCTTCTGCCACACTTCAAGTCCTTGGTCCTTCATTTCAAATTCAGAAGCCAACTCCCTCTTACATTTTTGAATGAGAGGGTGTGCACCTATTAGAAAGAGGTCATCTACACACAGCAACAGTATGAGAGGCTTGTCATCTTCAACCTTAAACTAAAGGTTAGGATCGGCTTCACTCCTAGTGAATCTCAGCTTCATCAAGTAGCTATCGATCCTCTCATACCATGCTCGGGGTGCTTTCTTTAGCCCATAGAGAGCCTTCTTCAACCTGCATACGTGAGATTTTTTATCATAAATCTCAACTCCTTCAAGTTGCTCCACGTAGACCTCTTCTTCGATCGAACCATGCAAGAACGCGGTCTTGACATCCATCTGATGTAGGTTCCATCCTTGTCAAGCCGCAAGGGCTATGATCGAGCGGATGGTTGTATATCTGGCAACAGGTGCAAATATCTCATCATAGTCTATACCTTCCTTATGGGAGAAGCCACAAGCAACAAAACGAGCCTTATACTTTTCCGTACTTCCATTTGTTGCATGATTTATCTTGTAAAGCCATTTTGACGTGACAACTATCTTGTCCTGGTGTCTGGGAACTACTTCCCAGACATCATTCTTCATAATAGACTCATATTCTTCGGTCATAGCATCCTTCCATACTTTATGCTTGACGGCATCTGAGAATGATGAAGGCTCATTTTGTATGATCGTGCTCATGATGGTCAGGGATCCCTGATACCTATTAGGTTTCTTACTTTCACGAAAGGTTCCTCGGGGTGCAACATGTCCTTTAGCATCATCAAGTAGCCCCCTAAGCCATGAAGGCCTCTTCCTAGAAGAGGGAGGCTTAGGTGGATAAATAGGATCCATGGGTTCCTCCACATTAGGCATTGTTACATCATCTACCCATAGAGACAGCTTCCACAATTGTACGCTTCTTCCTTTCCGCCACACCATTCTGCTCAGGAGTATGTGGTGTAGTAGTCTCCCTCTTAATGCCAGCCTCTTTACAAAAATCATGGAACTCATTAGATTCATATTCAGTCCCATTATCAGTTCTTAAGATCTTGATCTTCTTTTCGGTTTGATTCTCGATCAGGGCTTTGAAGTGTCGAAACCAAGAGAACACTTCATCCTTCTTTTTCAAGAAGTATATCCAGGTCTTTCGAGAATAGTCATCTGTAAAAGTAAGATAATATGAATATCCTCCCAAGGAGTTCACAGGCATCATACCAGATATGTCTGAGTGAACCAACTGTAATATATCGGAGGTCTTGCTTTGGCTTGAGGGGAATGGTCCCCTTTTGAGCTTTCCTTTGGCACATCCCGGACATACACCTTCTTTCTCTACTTGGAATTCAGGCATCCCTGTTACCATCTGTCTTACATCGGGTAGAGCTTTGTAATGAAGGTGGGCAAACCTCCGATGCCAAAGTTCGGACTAAAGAGTTGTGTCATAAGACATGACACCTACCTGACTTTCATCGACCTGATATAATGAATCGACACGAGACCCAAGAGTAAAGGCATCTTTAACATTATTTTTCGATACACGTACCTTGCCATTGCTGAAGGTTACCTTGTAGCCTTTGTCTTCCATTGCCGAGATGGACACCAGGTTCTTTCGAAGGTCAAGGGCATTTAATACATCCTAGAATTTATAGCCTTCTTGAATGGCTGTCCTCTTCCTTGATTCCCAGCTCTCCTCTTACCTTTGCTATTGAATTTGTCATTCCTTTGATTGCCATCAGAGGGATTTTGATCATCGTCCCGATGTGAGTCCTTTCTATCAGGGCACTCCCTTGCATAGTGACATGCTTTATCGCAAATGTAACATCGTCCTTTTCTTCCATCCTTAGGTCCAGCCTTTCCTTTTGATTTAATCCTGGAATTATTTATTTTCTTAGCATGAGAAGAAAAGGCAGCAGGAGGACCTTTAGGCATGGGCATTTCTTGCTCTTCTACCCTTGTTTCTTCTTGAATGCATCTAGCCATTAATTCTTCGAAACCAGGAATTAATTTATTGTTCAGAAGAGTAGTCCTGAACACGTACCATTCGGATGGTAATCCTCCAAGAGTCATGAGTGCTATTTCTCTGTCGATAATAGTCTCCCCAATAGATAGGAGATCGTTCTTGATCTCGGTGATTCTTAAGAAGTATGCTTGCATACTCTCATCTTTATCCTTCGATTTCCCTCAGCTTATTTCTAAGAAACAAAACTTGATTTGCATCATTAACTTTAAATAAACTCACCAGTCTATCGTAGATTTCCTTGGAGGTGTCCAGTTCAGAGATGTAGGCCACCAAGTGCTTGTCGATAGAGTCCCAAATGATCTTCTTTGTTTTGACTTCTCCGTTTTTCCATTTGTTCCAGGCAGCAGTGGATGCATTTGATGGAGGCTCAACAATATTGCCTCTTACATGGTCCAGCACTCCTTGATCTTCTAGGGTTAGATCGATAGATATCTTCCATCCGTGATAGTCAGCTTTCTCGCGGAGCTTGTCTTCGGCAGGAAAGAGTGTTGAGGACCCCATAGTTCTTTTAGGATAGCCTTGCCAATCTTCTCTTCGGTGATTGCTCTTGCTCTTGCTCAGGCTTTGTCTTCACCTCATCTCTGATACCATGTTAAGTTATGGTATGTTCTATGCTTATAACAATTTACTTCTTTTTCTTATTATATTCCACAAATTAGCAATCACATGTACATAAAGTAAAGTGCAGATAGAACATTATACGATCGACAGAAAACAAGCCAAGACAAGAGACACAAGATGTGGCGGCTAGCCAGGGACAAACCCCACAATGTGTGGGGAAACCCTTTGATCAAATCTTCTTTTATCTTCAATAATTCAGCAGAGAGAAATAGTACAATAAATCTGATTCATATCAGCAGTAGCAAACCCTAGATCAGCAGCATCAACATTAACAGCTTCATCATCAAACTAGGGCAGAAGATATCTCACAAACCGACCGTCGGATCGGCTTGATTCCACCACCAAAAGTTGCGGCTTCCAGAGGAGGTTCAGATGAACCTACAGCGTAGTTCAGATGAGGAGATCTTCTAGTCCACGCAGGTCAAACTTTACTTCTGCAGTTGCAGTTTTAGTTTCGGCAGCTTCCGACTTCAAACTAGGTCAGTCGATATCTTGCAAACCGTCCATCGAATTGACTTGATTCCACCACCAAAAGTTCCGGCTTTCAGAGAAGGTTCAGATGAACCTACAACGCAGTTTAGATGAGGAGATCTTCTAGTCCACGCAGGTCAAACTTTACTTCTGCAGTTGCAGTTTCAGTTTCAGCAGCTTCCGACTTCACATGTGTGAGGGAGAGACCCTTTTCTGCGCAGTAGAGAGAGAGAGATGTGATGAGATGAGTGAGTCCAAATGAGGAAAAGTCCTCCTGTATTTATACACAACATTGGTGTTTGAATAGATGCGATTGTTGGGCTTCTGAGCCTACATGAGTTGTAAGTCGGCTTGATAATAATTCCATAATCAAAATAAATTCATATCTCCATGAATACTTATCGGAATCGGATGATCTTTATATCAATCCTACACCTCTTGACGAGAGGAATCTAATAAAAATATTATCAGCCATGAATAAGATGACCCACATGAAGTTTTGCCCTAGTTGCCAATTTTAACACATGCAGTCCAGGCTGTCCAAGGCCACCAGCAGACGGCCTCCTACTTCATCCAACCTCCCGAGACCCGACTCCTTGCCCCCTGTGGCGCCGAGCACTAGGGCTAGCTCCAAAGAAGGTGTGGGATTCACGAGTACCTCCTCTCCTACAATCTATGTTTCTCCGTCTGTTAATTTTATTGATGTTTCTAATTCTAGTCTGCTTACCTCGCATTTAATTACTCCCCACCCTAAGCTGAGTCAAATTACTTGCCCGGTGATTTCTGCCCCTTCCCCTTCCCTTCCCTCCCCCTGCACTCTCAACCACCTCCCTTCTAATGAAACTCCGAGACCTCGACCTCTGGTTCTTCCCACCGTTACAATCTGCGTTCCATTCCCCCTTCCCTCCATGCCTACGAATTGGAGGATGACCCACTCCCCCTCCCTCCCCCGAAAGCCCCTCGGGGCAGACAATCCCGCATATCTAAAGCCATTAAAAGAGCCAGCCTTGAGGTGGCCTCAGGCATTCAAGCCCCCATCGATCAAGTCCTTAGAGCAAAGGGGAACCCTGCCTCAGTGGCCCCATGAAAGGCTTCTCCTTTAATTGTAGGGGGTTGGCCAGCCCTGACAAAAAACTGGCCTTCAAAAGACTCTGTAACTCTCATAACCTGGATTTCTTAATGCTCCAAGAAACTCTTGGGGATGGCCTGTCGATCCACAATACCCTTAAAATTCTTCTGCCCGACTGGAGTTTCTTCTTCCTGGATGCCAAAGATCGTTCGGGCGGACTTGCTCTGGGGTTCAACAATCGCACTGTCAAAGTCTACAATGCTTGGGTCGGGCATGGGTTTCTAGGTGCAGATATTATCTCAAATTCGCCCCTCATTTCTCTGCGATTCTTAAACATCTATGGGCCTTGCCATCATAGGGAGGCTTTCTGGGACAGCCTACTCCAACAAGATTTTATGTGGTTGAATGATATCATTATCGGGGGAGATCTAAACTTTTCTTTGGGGTTGGCTGAATCTTGTGGACACAGAGCCCAATTGGACTCCCTAACTGGCTACTTCGAGAAGCTACTGGATGACCATGAGCTCCTCAGTCTTGATTCGGCCCACAAAATGCCCACTTGGAGAAATCATCAAATCAGGGTCCATGCACTCGCCCGTCGTCTAGACCGCTTCCTCATCAGGCCCATTCTTCTTAATAGATTGGGGCGCATTAGACACTGGGTTGGATCAGGAGGTTGCTCCGACCACTCCCCCATTTTTCTAGATCTGGAAGATGAGGCCAAGAAACCGAGTTCCCCTTTTAAGTTACGTTGTTTGGATTGGGGACGCCAACTTCCAAGACTTGGTCTCCAAGAACTGGACACACTTCAATAGGGAAGAGGGGCTCTCTCCAGGTTCTGCTATTACCCAAAATTTGAACCAGCTTGAGCAAGCAACAATAGCCTGGACTAAGAACAAAAAATTGGAGGAGGAAAAGGAGCTAGCCAAGATTGAGGCAGAACTGGGCTTCCTCGATTCCCGGGGCTTATTGAGTTACTCTACCTTTGACTCCAAAGAACACCTGGTCAAGCTAGAAAAGGAAAAAATTAAAATTCTTCAAAGAGCTGAAGAGACTTGGAGGCTTAAGAGCAGGGCAACCTGGCTTAAAGCGGGAGACGAAAACACCAAGTTCTTTCAACAGTTCGCTAGAGGTAGGAAGAATATCAATACCATATGAAGCCTAAGAGACAAAAATGGAAGAGAAGCCAACACCTTCGCTCAGCTGGCGGACCTGGGAATCCGACATTTCTCAGACATTTACAAGAGACCCGGGGAAGCTAACATAGCGGAGATTCTCAAAGTCTCAGAGGCTTTCCCTCTTTACGTCGAGGAAGAGGACAAGGAAATTCTCAATGCCCCTATCACTCTTGCAGAACTGGATGCGACCCTCAAAAGCATGGGCAAAGATAAAAGCCCTGGGGCGGATGGTTGACCAATTGAATTTTTCACTGCTTTTTTTGAGCTCATTGGACAAGACCTTCTGCTTGCAGTAGAAGACTGCAAAATCACAGGGATTATGCCTGAGGCTTTTAACTCCACCTTCCTTGCCCTTATCCCCAAAATGGATAATCCCCAATCCTTTGATGAATTCAGGCCCATCTCTCTCTGCAATAGCGTCTATAAGATTTTTTCCAAAATCATTGCCCTCCATATTAAACCCATCCTCTCAAGAATGATCTCCAAAGAACAATTTGCCTTCCTTAGCCATCGCCATATCCAGGAAGCCATTGGCTCTGCACAGGAAATGCTCCATTCAATCAAAACCGCCTCATTAAAAGCCACCATTCTGAAAATTGACCTATCTAAAGCTTTCGACAAAGTTAGCTAGACCTACCTTCAGCTCATCCTAACCCATATTGGCTTCCCTCATCAGTTCATCAAGTGGGTGGGTTGTTGTTTCTCTGGAGTCTCCTTCAGCGTCCTGATAAATGGTGCAGCCTCAAATTTTTTTCATGCTGAAAGGGGGCTCTGTCAAGGCTGCCCGCTCTCCCCTCTCCTGTTTCTTCTGGTAATGGAAGGCCTTAGCAAACTCACTTCGGCTGCCAGAAACAACGGTTCGCTAGGGGGTGTCAGGATTAGTGACAGGACAACCATTTCTCACCTTCTCTTTGTTGATGATATTCTTATTTTAATGGGTCCCTCAGTGACTCCCCTACTTTCAAGGCAATTTTAACATTATTTTGCAAAGCTACAGGAATGGAGCCGAATTCGACAAAATCAACAATTACTTTCAACTCCTGTCATCCAAATGAGCAACACTTTGCCTCCCAACAATTTGCCTTTGTGCGGATTGACTTGGATGTTGGTCTCAGATATCTAGGGTTCCGTCTCAAACCCAATGGTTACCGAATTGCCGACTGGGCTTGGTTGATTGCAAAGATTGAAGGTCGCATAAATATCTGGCAACAGAGATGGCTCTCCAGGGCTGGGAGACTCACCCTCATTAAATAAGTTCTAGAGGCTATCCCGGTCTATTGGATGTCTCTAGCCTAGATTCCCAAAGGCATCCTCCACAGAATCAAACAGATTTGTTGTAGGTTTCTTTGGCGGGGACAAGCCGATGGCAAAATCTTCGCCTGGGTAAACTGGGATCGGATAGCTAAGCCAAAGAAGTGGGGCGGCTGGGGCCTAAAGGAGCCTCAAGATTTCGCAAAAGCTCTGGGAGCAAAATTGGTCTGGCAAATTATCTCATCAAACAGCCTCTGGACCGAAGTAATCTACAACAAGTATATCTTTCCACTGTCCCCCATTGACTGGATCCGTAGCACTCAGCACCACCATTCGGGGGCCTCAATCATCTAGAAGACAGTCATTCGCTCAATGAACATCATAAAATCTGGACTGGCTTGGCAGGTGGGCAATGGTACTCAAATCAAAATTGGGCCAAACCCCTAGGCTGGCAGTGGGAATGTCCACATCCTCCCACAAGAAATGAGATCGGAGCTCAGGGAAACAAGTCATACCCTTCTAACACACATTCAGGAGGTCGGTAGGGAGGAAGCCCCTCACAGACGTTGGAAGGACTTTGACACCTTGGGAATCAATGACAGATGGTGGGAGGACTGGGCTAGTTTCATTGGTGACCTGGAGGAAGCAAATGTTAAGATCTCAGAACGAGAAGACAGGCTCATCTGGGCTAAGGCATCCACAACAAACTACTCCCCCAAAGCAGGTTTTGACTCCTTAATGGAATCTCGAGCCACTGGTCCTCAAAGTTGGTGGTGGAGTTCTCTTTGGAAGTTGAAAGCCCCTCACAAATTGAGACTCCTCTTTTGGGCTATCCTCTCAAACAAGATTCCTACTGATCACAATCTGGCTAAGCGCAACATCCATGGGCCGTCTAGATGCAACCTAAGCAACTCCGCCATTGAGGACACAGAGCACCTTTTCCTATTCTGTCCAGTTTCAATTGAGATCTGGAATGCTACTACTCAGGGGCAAAATCTTCCCTGTCAGTGGACTGGCAACAATATTAAAGAAGCCTGGGAGACTTGGTGGTCTAAAACAGCAAACTTGAGACACAAGAATTTGCCGCTAATCATCTGCTAGGGTATCTGGATATCCAGGAATTCCAGGATTTTCCAGGACAAAAATATTTTGGGGGCAGCTCTGTGCAATAATATCCTAGCAATCTACAACTCTCTTCCCGAAGAAAGAGACCCTCGCCCTCCCCGAATTATTATCCCCGAAACTATTGATAAGAACCAGCCTTGGGCTTACTTTGATGGTTCAGCCAACGCCGAAGGCTGTGGGGGCGGAGCCATTCTTCACCTGTCAGAGGCAGCAAATTTCAAATTGAAAGTGGGGCTAGGGAGGGGCACAAACAACTATGCCGAACTCAACAGTCTCAGACACCTACTACTTTTTGCCCTGGAAAAACATTGCCCCACGATCCAAATCTTTGGGGACTCTCGGCTCATCATAAACTGGATTAATGGATCTTAGCACTGTCACGTGCACACACTCAGAGATCTGCTGGAAGACACTATTGGTCTTAAAACACAGTTTGAATCTTTTGTCTGCTGTCACATTTACAGGGAAAGGAATGAAGTCGCTGACTTTCTTTCCAAAGAGGCCGCACAGCTGAATAGAGGACAATGGATAATACAGGAATGGTGATTTCTTCCAGGTCTATCACAGGCCGTACATAGAGGAGGAAGCAGGGTTCAGGGATTGCTTGCCTGGATCAATCCATTTTTTGGGTCTCTCTGTTTCATTTAGTCTCAAATTTATTATATGCAGAACAGTCCATTAACAGTCTGTACATAGTTTTTGAACCTTCATTTTATCGAAGGCTTTTGTAATATTTAAGTAACACAGAACTCCATTATCAGACAGTACAGAAAGCATAATACAATGCTAGCATACAACATGTAATTTTCTTGACATTTTTAATGAAAATTACACTTTTTCCTTGGAAAAAAAAAAAGTCAATAACCATCATACATTTGATCTCAAGTGATATTTGGGTTATTGCATATATGAATTTATAGGACTGTCATATGATTTCTAGGGTCTGACATATGCATTTACAGCTGTCATATAAACCATAACAGTGATAAAAGGAACACACAAATTCACAAAAAAAATCATTTTGAGGCTTCTAAGGATCATTTCTCTCATTGACAAAGTGATTTAAGTAGTTTTGCTCTAAGTGGTTGGACTAATCATTGTGAGAATATAATTATTTTCTTGCTGATCACTCCTTGCATTTTGCATCATTGGCATATTTTTGCTTTTGTCTCCATTTGCATTGAATATAAACATCTAAAGCAATAAGAAATCGTGCCCTAAGGAAAGTAATCTTATTGTCATCTAATTGAGCATCTTGCTTATTGAAGAACATTGTGTCTAATTGCTAGAGTGATATAATATTGTTCTTGCTCTTTATTGTTCACTTAAAGAACATTGAGATTGCTAAATGATAAGATCACCTTATATATTTTTTGAGCATTCCTCATTGTCTCATTTGGATTGTTAAGTCATTGAATAAATCTTGTGATTGAATAATCTATTGGAAGTTGCTTGTCTCATTGATTCATTGAATAAATTGGTTTTGAAGCACTTTAATTAGCAAATCAAGTGGTTCATTGGCACATTTGCTTTAGTTAGATTTGTTCTTGCAATTGCTCTTTCAAGTACTTCTTTTATGCTCTTGTATTGAACATCATTGAATCTCAAGTAATTTAACTTGAAGTACTTAAAAGTCATCTAACAATCTCACTTAAAGCTATCACTCGTATCTTGCATATCATTCTAGGATTAGGAGTGCATCTTTAAAACATACCTCCAAGCATAAGCTTGGTTGTAAGAAACTAGGACACACCTTTCTCACCCAGCTTGTGAAAATCAAACCCTCATTTGTGGTTAACACGATGACCTTGCAGTTCTCTTGTGGGTAATCCTTTGTGGGAACAGAGGCACTCAGGTGGTTAGAACTCCATAGGAGGAATTGTTAATGAGGCCTTGGCCTTCTTCCTGTGGACTTCTCTCTACAACCTACATTCAAGACTAATTTCAAAACAGTTGAGAGAAAGAATTCACCTAGATAGGGCATTTAACTAAAATTAACCAAGAGTCTACATCTCACTTAGTCTTAGGTGTTGCATCTCATTTAGGATAGTTCTTCATCCTAGCAGCAATTGTTCATGCGATAACTTGGATTCTAATCTCTATTGAGCAAGTAATTTGACTCCTAAGTCATTGGCCTCTAATTGATAATCTCAATAAATCTAATCAAGTTGTGCTAAATAATTAAACTTGCAAATCATCCTTAACCAAGTTGCTAGGCCATTCAGTTGTGTCTCATAAATTCATCATCTCATCCATAGGGACTACCCCACTTAGCCTGCTATAGGGAGACAGGTTAAACGAAGAGGGTCGAGATCAGAGTGATAGCCCCTGCCCTGAGCGTTGTTGCATTCACGCGTACAATTTGAGAGACAACAAGACCCACTGTCACCTCAACTAATGTCCCCTGCTCTTTACGGACTTTCACCGATGGGAGGATTTTCGATATGAAGGAAATCACTAGAATAATAGGGTCAATAACAAGGTACAAAGTGATTTCCAAAGCCCATTCAAAAGAGAGACTCAGATAATGGCTCAGTTGCTTCAAGAGCAAGATAATGGTTCTCCAAGAAAGGCCTATGAGGAGGCCTAGACCTAGGTGAAAGCCATACGCAATAAAAGAGATACACCTAAATCGAGGCTTCCTAGGGAATGGGAAAGACCTCTCTTAAGGTTATGTAGATGACAATCATATAAGGATTTGGGACCACAAGAGAGACCTAAGGGGATCCAAGCAAGGCTTAGGGTTTGCAAAATTACAAGAGAAAAAGCCTTCAATGAGGCAACTAGGTCAAGCAAGGATGAGAGAGGTCAAAGAGTGATTAACTTCCAACGAGTTTTCAAAAGGAAATGACCTTAGAATGTCACTAACCAAAGAAGTCTAGGGGTAGAATTGATGTTGGAGCTAGGGCTTGAGGTTTCTCTTAATCTAGCAACGGGATTTGCTTCACAATCTGAGGATGCCTAGAGGAAACCCTAGTGTAGTAGCAGGCCAACTCGCCCTTCAAAATAACCTTCCTAATGCATTTCGCACCAGGCCTTGTTACCCACCACCCATGGGTAGTATCCATAGGAGAAAAAAATTCTCCTAGATGGTCCTCAACTAATAGTCAGCAGCTCCTTGTAGCGACCAGATAGCTTGTTCTACCGCCATCTCTGCCACCTGAGCTAGCCATATGCTCCCTCTTCCATCTGTTATGGCCAAATGTTTGATGGTGAACCTTCCAACCCCGAAGGTATGGCTTTCCATTGTGTATTTGGGTATTTTTGTTTACTTATCATGGACACTTTTCGAAATGGATTAGTTGGGGGGTTCAGCGAAAAGAGTGAGCTTGGTTTGTACTCGTCTCCTCTGTCCAATTTGATGGTTAACCTTGTATCCTAGTCTCGTGGGGTCTCTTTGGCTACTAGCTTTAGGGGTGGCACTACATGGGAAATCCTAACTTTGGTTGCGTGGTCCCGCTTCCCGACACCATCCACATCACTCCCCTCCGCTCATTATAACCCCATTCACATTATTTCCCCATCCAGGTCCACATTTATCCATTGCATCCACAAGGAGTTAACCTCCCCTTCCCCTTGTCCACACTTTGGGTCAACCCTAAAACGATGCCCCGGAGGTTGATGCAACTAAAAGAAAATAAAAAGCATAATATGGCCATGTTGTCGCACAGATTGTCACGACAACGCTCAGACCGGGGGCTGTCACCTTGATCTCCGATCTCTCCGTTTAAGCCTGTCTCCCGCGGCTAAGGGGGGTAGACCCTATGAGGTGATGAAGACCAACTGTCAACCAGTTGGGTTGGGAGACACGATATAACAAGCACTAAATGGATTTTGTTGAGTTAACTGACCAGTGCCTTATGAGATTGATGTTTAAACGATTACTTGCTAGATGTTGTAGAAATATAAACCATGAACAACAATCATTTATCATCAAATAAATCGAACAATGCAAGATATCCAGTAAAACCACAATGCTCTTATAATGATTCAGCGATTAAAGCTCAATAATGATATCCCAGCGAAAAAAATTTCGAAAGATAAATGCTTTAAACAATCACGCAATTATGAATCATTAACCAGATATCATATTCATGCAGCTAATCTTCAAGATGATCATTCATGTGCAGACTCGCATAAAATGATAAATATCGAAAATTTTAATCTCAGCAGGAGAAAATAGGACGTGATAAGTTCCCGAGACAAAAACTGAATCTGGCAAAAATTTTCCACAATTTTTTTTTTTTATATTTTTTAATTTTAAAATAAAACTTTAAATCTAAAAATGAATTAAACAAAAAAAAAGAAATCTCTTTTTTCAAATTTTCTATTTTATATTTTTTATGATTTTAAAATTATATATTTTTTTATGTTTTTTAAATTAATAAAAATCAAAAAAATGAAACTATTTAAAATAAAACTAAAAATCAACAAAAAATAAAATTTAAACTATCTAATAGAAAAAAGTAACTCCTAAATTAAAATCTAATTTAAAGCTAAAGCTCTAACCTAAAGAGAATAAATTTATAACCAAATCAAGATTTATCTAATAAAACAAAAAGCACTAAACTAAAACTAAGGACAACAAAAAGAACTAAACGCTACCCCTTTTTTTTTATTTGCTTTACGCTTTTGATACTCTATACATACACACGCTTATTGAAGTCAAACAAAATGAAAGATCTAACAAGTAAAACCTAAGTCAAAATTACAAAGAACTAAACTATGGAAGATATGAACGCTACTCCTGAACGTGAACCACGTAAATAAAAAAAAAGAAATGCTAACTTACTAAGTCCGCAGGTTTGCGGCTTCAGGCACCAGACGGCGGTGATTGAAAGAAAAACGCGTGGGTATGTTCAGGTTGATGGCCGACGTGCTGACCAAATGCAAGTGTCATCCAAATCGTAATGCCTGCGTTTTGAAAAAACGATTAACCTTCTTGATGCTGCGCAGGTCGACGGCACCAGGGACGCAAACGAAAAATGAGCTCAATCCAGCACGCAGATGGTCAGCAAAATACTGAATCGGGGCTTTGATGCGGGTTCAACAAAGAAATGGGAAACACAGATTTGCAGGTGGCCCGCTGATTTAAATAGATTGCGCTAACCCTGAAGTGACTTTGAATGCTGCTGCGTATTTTGACGGGGATCAGCTAACTTGTGGACGTGAGAGGGTGTGCGTATGGCAACTGAATAGAGGTACGACTTTGCTGAGTGAAGATTCGAACAGATGGTGGCCACGGTGCAAAGGCGTGGGTTCAAAAAATTTCAAACAGTGCTCAGAAGGCTTGGTGGCCACGGTGCAGAAGCGTAGGTTTATGCGACTGTAAAGAATGGAGATCAGATTGACAGAAATCTGGACGGCAGTGTGGAGATAGAATAATGCTGAGCGCTGGTTCGGCAAGGGATACACGTTGGTTGACAATGATTTGTCTGCAGGCAGCCTGAGGTAAACTTGGTTGTGAAATGGAGAACGACGTGGAGAGAAAATGACAACAGCGAAACTGCAACCCGTAAGCAAAAACCTGCAAAATTTGGAACCCCAGATCTGAAAACACCTGATGTCTGAAACCCTTGGACAGCAAAACGGCGCAGATAAACCTTGGAAATCTTCAGAAACCCTGCAACCTGGAATGAAAAATCACCCGAAAATGATATGTGCATAAAATAAAAACTGAAAACCCTAAACCCAGCAAAAAAATTACAGTATTTACAAACTGAAAGCTCTTCAGAAGCCAGATTTATCAGTAATCACAGAAATATTATCAGAATTTAATTTTAATGTAAAATGCTTCAGAAAACCCTGCATGCATTCATAAAAAAAATATTTCGAATGATAAGCCCGGGATCAAGAACTGACTGGGCTCTTTCAGAAAACACAACCCGGGAGTTGGCTGGTTCAGCCGAGAACTTCCCCTAACACCCAGTAATCTAAAAAAAAGGATTTCCTGCACAGCTTGAAATCAACCATCAACATAGAAGGAGAAAACAATAGTGAAACCCCGATCAAATGGAGATACCTGCCACTATATTTCAGAATCTAAACTATCATTCAAACCCCAAAGATCAGACAAGATACCTGTGCCTAGATCAATCTTCATTAAGCTATCATTAATGGCTGAAAATAAAATTATGCAGAAAAAATAAAACAATCTTATAGCATTTTCAGAAGAGTAACACCAGCAAGATTTTTAACCCCAAAGTCTTCATTATTGCACAAAAAATGAACTACAAGAGAGCTTTCTTTAGCACCAGACTCTCAGATCCAATCATCTCAAATGACCCCTAGCACCCTATTTAAAGGAAAAGATCCCAACGGCTAGTTCGAGTGATCCATGTCAAAATGATCTCGACCGTCGATGAGGATCAAGATATCTCTTAATCTCATCCGTCGAATTTTTAATGCATTAAAAAATTGAAATTCTGCATTTATTTACTCAAAAATATTATTATTTTATTATTTTTAGGGTTTTGCTTTATTTTATTGTTTTTATTTAAATTTTTATTTATTTTTTTTTAATTTATTTTATAAATTTTATTATTTTTTTTTCATTTTTTAATTTTTTTTTTTCAGTTTTTTTTTTTTTTAATTATTTATATCTTATATTTTTTTATTTTGCTTTTTATCTTTTCAATTTTTTTATTTTTTTATTTTTAATTTATTTTTAAATGGATCCTCGAACTTAGCCTTTGGAAAAATCACCTAGGACCTAGGACTTAGGACTTATGAGGGGATTAAAACATTTTCTAACCCTCAAGTCACTTTACATCATGACTTTTACAACTTTACATCTCAAGGGGGAGAACCCATTTGACATAGACCCTCATAAACCACCCAGTTCTGCGACACAACTATAATCTAGCAGATTAACACACTAGGATTCTCCTAAGATTCTAATGACAACATCCATTCCGGCTTTGGGGTTAGGCTGAAGGAAAACTCTGCCGATCATGGATCGGTGAGACGAAAAACCTTCCGGAACGTAGATTATCACTTAGAAAATTAGGTCCACCTAGGCAATTTACAGACATGACTCATATCTACTAAGATTATTTACAATTTATACATGCAGACTGGGTTTACAACATAAATTGATCAAGCTGTCGATGACTACAGAATGGTACGGACATGTCGATCAAGTGCTACCCCTTTTTGCAAAGAGAAGGGGGGGTACTGCTATGGGCAGTTGACCGGTAGTGGTCAACATCTGGCTCTACTTGGGGACACGTTGCTGCATTGTAGGAACGTGAGAATCCAGAATCTGCACCCATGCAACACACAACAAAACATAAGTAGCGTCCATCCAAAAATCATCATATAACATCAAGCACAGGAAAGATATAAGCTCTTCATTTATTAACTAATCTAGAAAAGCAAATCTAATCCTAAAACAGAAATGAAAGTGCTGAAATGACAAGGAGTAAGGTTAGAAATACAGGGGATGCCCCATGGCATCAGATGTGTTCAATATAGTGTATACTGAGCATTTGCCTACTTTCAGGCAAATCTGTCGGCTGCTTTTCGGATGTGCCATGTCCAATTCTACATATGGTAAGACTTTTTCCTATCCGAAAATCAAGCTGCTCGCGGCCGTCTGATGCATCAAATCTTCTTCTCATTCTCTTTCTTTTGCACTTTTTCTTCCTGGCAGGCTGCATCACTGATGACATGGAACTTTCTGCTTCAAAGTTATCAGATGAAGTATGTAAGATATGCGTGACATGTCTTTCTTTATCCTGCATCTGATCTTTATCATTTTTAATTCTATCTGGATCACCTTCAATTAACCACCTTTCAATCGAACCAATGACCTCCTCATAATAAGATGGAGCTTGTTGCAACAAATGAAAAGGCTCCTGATCTGTTGATGTCCTCTGGTTTCTCTCATCCTCTGACCATTGTTGAAACTTTTGAACATGTATTTTAATGGCATCTATCTGACTAGAGTGTTCAACCTTTATAGTACTGAATTGCCTGGCATGGTCTTCTTCCATATCTTTTATTACTTTATCGTTCTTTTCCTTTATGTTCATCAAGCAATACTGCATAGAGTTTATTTCTTCTTTATGATTTGCTTGCATGGTAGCCAACTGATTATTATGATCGAACGTCATGATAGTCATTTCTTCATCCATAGTTAATAACTTGTTTTGCATAGAATTAATTTCCCTATCATGATCAGCTTTCATGGTCATCATATTTTCCTCTAAGCCTGACATTTTGCTTTGCATGAAACTAATTTATGTGTCACAATTGGTCTTCATCACTTCATAGGGTCTACCCCCCTCAGCCGCGGGAGACAGGCTTAAACGGAGAGATCGGGGATCAAGGTGACAGCCCCCGGTCTGAGCGTTGTCGTGACAATCTGTGCGACAACAGGCCACTCTCAACAAGAAATGTACCATAAAATGAAAAAGATGCTCAGGACATACAAATTTAGCACGTGGGCAAAAGCCAAACATGAGTTCTACCCCTTTCATCATGGCCATCACCCTGGTTCCTAGGGCCCATCACATTGGCCCCTTTCATCATTTAGGAACCCATGATTGTCCCAACCCATAGTGGGTGATGAACTGCTCCACCTTAAGGGGGTATTCACTGTTATATCCTACACATCATGCTCTCATCCCCTGGAGCCCCGAGCAGTTGCAAAAGAAAAATCTATAAAAGGCATATGAAGAAGGGTGAAAAAACAATGGTCGGGGTAACACATGTACCGTGATTACTCCCTACCACACTCATATACCCAAGTGGGCTTCCCTTACCTTAGCTACCCTTTCTATTGTGGCATGTGGCTTGGAGCCTTCCACTGATGCCCCACTCCATTCCATCATTAGTTCATATACTCCCTACCATTTGATGGATGTACTATGGACATGTCACCCCCTTAGAGTGTAATATCCCAATTCCGGGATATTCCTCAAACCCAAGCAAACTCTAACCAAATACGTACAAATGATATAACAACCGGGAAGCTCAACGTGATAAAAATAACAGTGGTGCAGCATATAATAATGTAAACAGGAAATATAAGCAGATACTCAAGAAATGCTAAGCCATTTTATTATAGTGAATAATAGAATGAGTACAGGAGGTGATCAGAAAGATGCCACCTCGACTTGCACAAGGCAAGTGAAGAAATACACTCAGAACAGTAAAGGAATGGCCTCTCTCTGAACTGCGTCCAAGCTGCTAGAAAACTGCTATGCTGCTGCTACTGTTGGAAATCCAATGAGGATTTGAGGCTATTCCCCTCCTCAGAAAATGTTGAAACTCTGGAATCAGGCTCTACTCAAGAAACCCAAAAAAACCCAGAAAGCTTTTCTGGAATCGCCGACCCCCGAAAATCGCCCCCTTGGGGATCTACGCTGTCCCTCAAGGCTCTGCACTGCCCCTGAATAGAATCCTCCAAAACTCAGCCCGAAACTCTGCCAAAATCCTCCAATATGCAAGAACTGATCCCCTGCTCAATCTCTGAGCTCAAATCCTCCTCAAAACCCCAATCCGGAACTCCTGCCAAAGTAATTGTGTCCCTCTCTCAAGACTGCGCAGTCATAAACTACTCAGCTCCACCTCAATTCCAAATAACAATCCTCCTACAAAAGACTACTAGAAACTTCCTTGCCCGAGCAGGCACTCGAAGTCCCTCGGGCCTAAGGGTGAGATCTCTGAACAGAGACACTCGATGCACTAAACAGTGCTGCAGACAGGGTAAACAACCAGCGTGCTCTAAGTCGAAGTGACTAGCTCAAATGCACATAATCGAATGCCAAAATGAGGAGGCTCCTCTCTCCTTTATAGCGTTGGCCTCTCTCAATCCCAAGGCTCACCTCCTCCAACGTAGCCTTCCTCTTGCCACGTGTTCCTCACCATCTGCGCAGTCACTCCAAGTGTCTACGTGGGCCCCTCTTCTACGTGGTTCTTTGGCCCCCCTTGGCTCACCTCTTAAGTTACAACGTTGTGCTACTAGGGAGTGTCTTTATTCATAAAGTGAGTATGTTCCCCTTTCCTCACCTTTTTATTTATAAATAGCTATAGAAGGCAAAATTGAGCAAAATCGAATATTCCAATTAGCCATGGCTAATTAGGAATATTACATAGAGGTTGAAACCACCTAATAGGGTCCTCGATTAACCTTCCTCTTGAACTTGGTGACACTTGTACATTATGAAGCTCATTATGGAAGGGCATGCCACTTTGAAGTGTCCACTTGGTTCCATGATTTGTAAGCTCTTTTACTCAATTACACTAATGATCTGTTGTGCTAGAAGGTAAGAGGACGCTTTGGATCTTATACAAAATCGCAGGTGGGTCTTCATCAAGGGTTTGGTCTCCCTATACGTGGTCCAAGCTCTCCAGAGGGTCATGTTGGCACTTTTAGGGTGAGCGTTGAGAACCATGGGCCTCCACCATAGCAGAGAGCAGATTACCACTCATGGGATCAGTCCGCACTTGCTTGTGTTCAATTTATTCAACGATAATGATGCACCTGGACCACCTTGCCCAGCCAGCTACACTCTTGCACCACACACTTAGCAGTTGATCCAGGACCTAGATGAGGATGTGTCTCACCACAGGAGACAATGGGAGGTCTTGCATCATTCCTCCATCCCCTACAGATGGAATACAGGCTTGTTCAATTCATTTGGAGACCCATGAGGATGTTGTTATGTCCCCACAGCTACTTGGGGGCACCATAGGTCAATAGCTTGGATATCAAGGGGCCACCCCCTTGATCACTATGTTTGGAGCCTATTCTTTCATTTTTGCACATATTTGACTCCAATAGGCCGCTTCAATGGCCCTTCGACCTACTTTGTCTATCATTTGCCCTCTTAAGAGGCTTATTGTTGTATTATGGAACTATCTTGGTGGGCTTATCACCAAGTTATGTTATTTTTGCACACTATTTTATTAGTTGGGGCATTTTTAGGAAAAACACATCAGAAAGACATCAAGAAATCGAATTTCTCAAAGAGAGCAGCGCAGTAGTTGCTAGAGAATCGATCGAGGAGATTTCTTGCAGTGAGGGGCAGGAATAGTTCCGGTTGGAGAGTTTCTTGATCTGGGAATACATCGCAGAGAAGGCAGAGAGAGATTCAGAAGAGGCAGCATGAGGCCATGCTGGGCAGCATACGGCCACGCAAAGACAGTGCAGAGCTTCAAAGGGAGTCTGAAATTCAGCTGGGAAGTCGAGTTCCAGAGCCAGTGGCCAGGGTGTGAGACCAGAGAGCCAGAGGAACGAAGCCCTAGACAACAGGAGATCCAGGAAGAGGTGACGCAGAACCCCAGAGAGGTTGATGCAGAACTGCATAAGCTGACGCAGAGGCTGTGCAGAGCCAGCATGGGGCGAGCCATCCAGGGCCTAGATCAGTGTTGGATCACCACTGATAGTGTGAGGTATTTCTCACTAATTTTCTGCCAGACAGATTCTCTGTATTGGATAGCTAGTAAGGCATCCAAAGATTGTATTCAGAAAACTACTGCTTAATAATACAAACCCTCAGTTGCTGCACCTGTTTTCCCACATTGGATTTTTCCGTGGACATTTGTCCAAAAATAACAGTGTCATGTGTTGTGTATTTCTTTCTTGCTCAGTTTCTTATTTCCGCATTTAATTTTTTTTTTTTAACAAGAACGGGTAGTGTATATATCGCCAAAAGTGGAGCAAGCTCCTATTACAATTGACAGTAGCTTATAAAAACTAGGCAATGAGAATGAGCTGGGAGCGTAGTCCCTTCTCCTATGCTTAAATTCAAAAATTCATTAAGTTCTTTGGCTATTCTTGATTATTGTCTTACGTATTGTCTCACTAGAAAAGCAAATTTTGTGGTCCGTCCCTTGTGTTTTTCCTCTTGCTGTTCCTTAAGTGTGTTGTTCCTTCCTCTTGCTGTTCATTTTGCTTGTTGTTCCTTCTGCTTGCCGTTCCTTCTGCTTCTTGTTCCTTCTGCTTGTTGTTCCTTATGCTTGTCATTCCTTCTGCTTGTTGTTCCTCATGCTGTTGTTCCTTCATCTGTTTGTTGTTCCTTCTGCTGCTATTCTTTCGGCCTGTTGTTCCTTCGGATGTTGTTCCTTCTGCTGCTGTTCCTTCTGCTTGTTGTTCCTTCTGTTGTTGTTCCTTTTGGTTGCTGTTCCTTCTGCTGCTGTTCCTTCTACTTGTTGTTCCTTCGGACGCTGTTCCTTTGACTGATTAAGGCAAAGGATGAATCGAGCAGGGTCCTCCATTAAGGCTAAGTTTTCCATGAGACAGCAGAAACCCTTTATTTGACAGCGAGTCTACTTGCTTGTTTAATTCCCGCAGAATATGGTATGAGTCAACTGTGTCAAAGTCTTTCAAAGTGTTTCAAATTCGCTGCAAGGTTTTGTTTAAAGCAGGGTTACGAAAATAATCTTCGGAGTTTAAGAGATTAATCAGAAGCTCCGAATCTCCGAATATTTGAATTATTTTATAACCTAGCTCCTTCGCAATCTGGCAAGCTTTTAAGAGACTGTAACTCTCTGCTTGATTGTTCGAACTTATGCCTAGACCCCAACTGAAGCTGGTTTTATTCGATCTATCTGGGGAAAGAATCAATCCTCCTGCACCTGCAATTCCTGGGTTCCCCTTGGACGCTCCATCAAAGAAGATAGTGGCTTTTGAGGTCCCCTGCCACCATGTGAGAAAGTCACCTTCAATGAGACACAAGCACCAAGTAGGAGCTTTCATCGGTTTGCTGGTTGAATCTTTCCTTTCTCCTGTCACGCAGGGTCCTAGCCACGCAAAGGCTTCTGCAGGTAAAGAAGAGGCAAAAACTGATTTATCTACGATTTCCAACAAGAGGGCTTTCACTTTGGCAGCCACTTCCACTGAATTCGGGAGCTTGTTGTTGAAAATGCAATCGTTTCTCGCCAACCACACTTTCCACCAAAGGCATTTTGGAATTGCTTGCCAAATGTTATTCCAACCTGCGTTTTTAGTTTTTTTCTCAGGGTTTTGGTCTGCCCAGGAGGTGTAGAGAGAAACAACTGATATCTGAGAGGGGGTGGGAACGCTGAGTCCGTGGAGGACCATCTTCCAGACTGCTTGTGTGAAATCGCAGTCAACCAGTAAGTGGTCAGAGGTTTCGATAGCAGAAGTGCATAGGCAGCATCTAAAGGGGCCGTGGAACCCTCTTTTGTTCAGATTTTCTCCTGTTAGTGCCTTTTTATGCATGAGTAACCAAGTGAAGAAATTCACCTTTGGAAGGTTGAGGGGGGACCAAACGGATTTCCAGAGCTTCGGTGTCAGCAAAGGGGAGTGTGTAACTTGTAAAGAGGAGAATCCTTGAGCTGTTGTATAAATTCTGGTTCTTCCCCACCCCCATTTATCTTTGGATGAGCGATGGACAGGGGCGAGGCCAGACAGGGTTGCATACAAGAAGTTTTTTTGTGATTCCAGAGGGTCGGGAACCCCTAAAAAAGTCCATCCTACCCAATTCCCTTTGTTGTCCCAAGAACATATGTCTGCAAGCCGAAGGAGACCTTTGTTCACTAGCCAGATCTTTATATCATTACAGGAATTTAGGGTGGCCAGTGGGGCATTCCCTTGAATAGTATCCTCCCACAGTAATGTTCTCTGTCCATTGCCTGGAATTCTGTATAAATGCTGCTGTAAATGGTCGATGCTTCTTCTGACTAAATTCCATATTGTTGTTCCTGTTGGAGTAGAAGTTGTTGTGAGGTTTCTCAGGGAGCCTCCCTTTAGGTATTTCTTCCAGAGGATCTTGCTGACAGGATGATTTTTATCTGCGTACAGTTGCCATATGATTTTTCCACCGAGAGCCAGATTTTCCAGGCCTGGATCCCGAATCTGTAACCCACCTTGCTGGAGTGGTCTTTTAAGGATATCCCATCTTACCAGATGTAACTTGCTCTGATTGCCCTTGCCCCCGTTCCAAAGAAAATCCCGAAGGAGTTTGGAAATCTGTTCCGTGGTAGACTTGGGAGCTAGCAGGAGGGAAGACTGGAAGATGGGAAGGGCGGAGAGGACTGCCTTTATCAAAACCATCTTCCCAGCCTTTGTTAGCCATTGGCCTCCCCAATATGTTATTTTTGCTTTTATCTTGCTAATTACTTCTGTCCAAAGGGAGGGAGGGCTTGGTCCCAAGGTTAAGGGAAGGCCTAGGTATTTGATCTTTTCCCATTTGTCATACCCAGGGAATCCCAATGTGCAGGCAATTCGAAGGATAGTTGGATGATCTACATTCCAGCCATAGACAACGCTTTTTCTTTTATTGATCAAGGCTCCTGTGATTAAGCAGAAGTGTTGAAGAATTTCTTTGAAAGCCTTTGCTATCTTAATCAAGGCCCCTCCCAAGAGGAGAGAGTCATCCACAAAGAGGGCGTGATTTATAGGATCCACTCCTCTTGCTGCCTTGATACCTGGGATAGAGCCTACTTCCATTTCCGTTGTAAGTTTTCTGCTTAGGGATTCTGCCAACAAGATATAAAGAAAGGGTGACAATGGGCACCCTTGGCGGAGCCCTCTTGAAGCTTGGAAGAAGTCAGAAGGTCTGCCATTGACCAGGGGCGCTATCCAAGGTCTGTGTGTGCAGGCTTTTATCAAGTTGACAAATTCAGCACTAAAACCGAAGGAGAGGAGGATTTTATAGAGAAATGAAAGTTTAACCTGGTCAAAGGCATTTGACATATCCAACTTGATGAGCATGCCTTTTTCCTTCCGAGTGTGGCTAGAGTGGAGGGCTTCTTGCACTTGGATCACATTGTCTATGAGGTGCCTTCCTTTGACAAAACTGCCCTGCAGAGGGGAGATCAGGTTCCCTAGCAGAGGCTTGAGTCTATTGGCTAAGAGTTTGGCAAGGATCTTGTAGGAGGCATTGCAGAGAGAGATAGGTCGGACCTGTCGAAAGTCTCAGGGTTAACTTCTTTCGGGATTAGGGCGAGGAAGGTGGAGTTGGTGCACCCTCCCACTTTGGCTTTCTTTTGGAAGGCTTTTACCATTCTAAGGAGATCGAGTTTTATCACCTCCCAGCAAGCTCTGTAAAAATGGATGGTGAAGCCATCCGGCCCAGGAGCTTTATCCGGTTGCATTGACCATATGACTTCCACTATCTCTTTTTTAGAAAAAGGCTTCAATAACCTAGCGTTTACCTCTGCAGAGACAAGTGAGGGGATGTTTGACAAAAAGTCAGCAGCCAGGTCTTCATCGGAAGAACCATCCTCCTGGAACAGATGCTGAAAATGGGATGAGGCGGCCTGTTTTATGAGAGGTTGTCCTTTGATGACTTCCCCCTCACTGGTGGATATTTCAGAAATGTGATTCCGAGAGAGACGAGCTCTGCATTGTCTGTGAAAGAATGTTGTGTTTCTGTCTCCGGCGTGCAGCCAGAGGCTGCGAGACTTAAGGCGCCAGTATTCCTCTTCCTGTCGAAAGGAAAGAAAAGAGTTGAACTGGGCGTTCTGTTCGATGAGCAGCTGAGCTTTAGTGATTTCAGATCCTTCCATGCCTAACTGAATCTCAGCTAGAGCCTAAACAGTCTTTTGTCTATTGTTCGTTGGAGTGGAAAGGGGTTTTTTTTTTTGCCCAAGATTTTAATGCAAACTTAGTGTATTTGAGTTTTTGTTCCCACACAAAGCTGGGGGATCCTTCAACTGGTTGCGACCAAATGTGAGCCACTGTGTCCATAAAGCCCTCTCTCGATACCCAAAGAGGGTTGAATCTAAAGGGAATAGGGCCCAAGTCCTCCTCTTTTTCTATCAGCAGCGAGATGGGGTTATGATCAGATGTTATTTTGGGCAGTATTTTTGAAGAGATTAAATGCTTCCCCTCCATCAAAGTACTTTGAACTAGAAACTGGTCTAGACGGGCAGCAATGTTGGCATTACCAACTCTATTGTTGGTCCAGGTATAACGACCTTTCTTAGGTTTGAGGTCAAGAAGGTCCCATGCGAGAATCAGAGACTCCACCGAGGCATGGAAGGGATCTTTACCCCATACTCCACCTTTTTTCTCGTTTGGGTCTAGTGTGATGTTAAAATCCCCCGCCAGTATGATGTTTGGAGGGGAGTAGATTTCTAGGAAGTCTGAGAGAGAATTCCAGCAATCCTTCTTTTCCAGGAAGTTAACAGGAACATAAAGATTGAAGAGAGCTAAAGAAATCTTACTTGGGAGGTGTAGAAGATCTGTATATATCCAGTGTTGGGTTGCAAAGGAGCTTTTCAGCTGAAACATATCCTCCGACCATAAGGTTGCAAGGCCCCCTGAAGTACCTCGGGCGCTGACCGCTTTTCCTGAGTTCTTTTTCCACTTGGTTCGACTTAAAGATAGAAGAGCATCTTCTTCTATCTTTGTCTCTTAGAGCAGGAGGATATCTGAGGGTTCCATTCTTGATAGATCTTTTACTGCTTCAGCTTTCAGAGGGTTCCCCAAACCCCTGCAATTCCAAGAGACAATCTGCATTATTTACTAGAGAGGGGAGGAGTAGGCCCTCCCTTTGAGGGTCGGGTCCTTGTGTTTCTGCCTAGTGACATTTCGATTGTGGACTGACTGCCCTGCATCTTTAATCGCTCCGCCTCTTCTTCTTTGATCTCCTTACGAGACTTCCTTCCTGCCTTTTTGTTGGATTGCTCAAAAGGGTCATCTTCAAAAGAACCAGGGCTGTCTATCAGCTTTTTCTTTTTAGTCATTTCTGCATAAGAGGGTGGGGATATGGCGCCTGCTGGAGGGCCCTGCTTTTCCTGCTGGATTGCATCTACACAAGGGATTTCTGAAGTGGCTTCTACAGTTTGTTCCTGAGATCCTGAGTTTATTTCTGCGTCTGCTATCTGTTCCATATACTGTTGCACCTCTCCCTCTTCAAGTTCTGGTTGGTCTTCTGGAGGGTTTAGTGCAGCAAAAGGATTTGTTGAGATGGTGGCATTTGTTGTGGCTTGATCTTCAGGTAAACTCTTCCCAGCAGAGGGTCCTCTAGTCTCTGGATTCCCTCCTTTCCTTTTCACTCTGTTGGTCTGTTTGGATGTGCCTGCCTTCCGAGCTTGTGTCCACTGTTCGCCCTTCTCTTTTTCAGATTCTTCCTCAGTTTTCTTCTTGCAGTTTCGAGCGAAATGGCTATAGCCGTGACAATGTCTGCACTTGAAGGGGAGTTGTTCATAATCAAGTTCCTATGTGTGAGACCAGCTAGCTACAGTAAGCTTGATCGCCTCAGGAAACCCTATCTCCAGATCGACTTCAACACATATTCTAGCACACGAATATTGTTCTCTCCTTTCAGCCCTATCAATGTATTTACCTAGTTTGTTCCCGATTGTTTCCATAGATTCCGAGTTCCAGCAATGGAGAGGTAGGTGGGGTAACCTTACCCAAACAGGGACGACTGAAGGAGTATCCTGGGAGGGATCAAAGTCCGGCGTCCATTTATTCAGATAGAGCCCTTGAGGGCCCGTGAAATTTGGACCGTTTCGAAAAATAAGATCTCGATATTCTGCTGATTCGAAGACAAAAACATAATAACCTCTGCCTACTAGGTGATTTCGGATTCCTTCAGAGACAAGGGGCCTCCAGTTTCGCTGGACCCATCCATCAATAGCTTTGGGAGAGGGCCAAAGGCCCGTAAATTGGCCAATAAGCCCGCATTTTGCAAGGTTCAGCTCAGTCCGACACGGGAGTTCCACAGGCAGTTCTACAGAGGGGATGGATTTGGCTTTCTTAACAAACTTCTGCTGGTTTGGGTTTGCTTTCCTCTTGCCGCAGGAGGCTACCAATCATTTGAAGGCATCAATCTCAAGAGGGAGGGGAGGGCGAGGGCCCCCTCCGGCGTCCATTCTGGTAGAACTCAAATTTTTTCCAGATGAAGAGGCTCACCACGCAGAGCTTTCTCCACTCTCTTTTTGGTTGGCCTCAGCAGCAGGAGGCTACCGAGAGAGATTTGCAGGAGCGACGGTCGGCTAGGTCAGAGAAGGACTGTTGAGCGCGCTAAATGCCCTTGTAACCTTCATCATTTGATTTCCGCATTTAATTTAATTAGTGAAGGCCGTAGTGTATTAGTTTCGGTATTTGTTGTAGGATGCCGTAAATAATTTGTTCAGTGATTTAAAAAATAGAAGGAACTTAATCAATTGTTGTGATAGAAATTTGGGTCTCCAAATTTTCACAATTGATACTTATAGAAAGAAGCAAGAGGTCATCATCAACTGGGATCATCATAGTCAATAAAGAAAACATCTATCAGGTGAGGATATGAAACATCCTCAAGTTTCTTTGATGGAATTCTCATCAAAGGATTCACCGATCTAGAAAGGAAGCAAAGGTTTTCATCAGGAATTCCAACTCGTGGGATTCAAGGGATGATGGTATGATGACATAACAAGAAAGCAGGTCTGAAGGATAAAGTCCTTTCGAATGAAGCTGCTACAGGAAGTCTGGATGACCAAAAGGAAGATGAGGTATGTATGCTTACATAGATTATTATGAAAGTCATGTCATATGGTTGCAAATAATATGGATCACTATTTCCATCTTGGGAAATATGATCAAGAGAAGAAAGGATCTCCTCCTCCGAAAGATTGCAGCAAAGCATAAGTCACACTAGATGAAATCAACATAATATGTTCTCATATGAATCATGAGGAAGCTGACTACAATCAAGGAACTATGATTGGAAGCTCCTGGGAATGAAGTGTGAAAAGATAGGAAGAGATCGTGATAATATGCAACGAAGGTAGAAGGCATTCAACATCCGAAGTCCAAGAAGATTTGACTAGAATATCTCCTGGAAAGATGTGAAGACTCTGATAGAAGTTGGAAAAAGATAGAGACCCTTGACAATAGATATTTGTGGGAGATGTGTTAATCTGCATGCAGGATGTTGATACTTACAGGAAGATGTCATGGTGAAAGATCATCACAAAGGTAATTTTGATTTGAAGTGTTCATTGATTATTTTTGAACTAATATCTAGATGGGCTTATGTAGGACTACCAAAGGGAAATTTGTGGATGACTTCCAAGTGGACCATATAGAAGGATGTAATGTCCCTCCAAAAATTATGGCATGAAAGCAAAATGACAAGAAGCAAAGCCAGATGGAATATCTCATGGATCACTTTCTGATGAGTTGAGGACATGACTAACTCATGGTTAAAAGTGATGGATGATCTATGCCCTATGAAGAAGTCCCCTAAAGAAGAAGACTCCTTGACAAAGAAGAAATTCATGACATCAAAGGAAGGAGCTCTTCGAGCAGCTGGTTGTTTCAGGATCTCCACATAAGGAATTGCGGTAGGTTCCTAGTTAAGAGGGAGCCTAAAAAGAAGTTTCTTACTTGGAAGAAACTTGGAAATTCCTAAGCAGGGAAATTAGGTACACTCATTTGTGATAGGAATGGGTGAATTCCTTTATTGAAATATGTCCTCCCGATTTGAGGAGGAGAGATAGACATGTCATTCTGGTCTTCACGTGGGAAGACAGAATGGAGGATTATGTAATCATTTGGCATCCGATGCTCGAGGATGAGATAGGGCACCCAACAGTAAGAGTAGTCATGGAGGACCAATATTATTTGTGGGACTGGGGAGTCCAAGAAAAGAATAGTCCTCATGGAGCATATCCTGAGAGAACCCGAGTGGGGTATGTTCCGAGAGAGACAATGATGAGTGTGTCTATAAATCATAGGTCTCGCCAGCATCGTGCTCTGATCGTGTGGAGAGATAGACCTGTTAGTCAAGGCCTTGCTATATAAAAATGTTGGTTAATATGATGTTATACAAATGCGTTACAAATCCGAATTCTTCTTAAAAGAGATTCTTCAGATTGAGAAATTCCAAGTACTGTTAGGAATACCTCCCTATTTAAGAGGGAGTGTTGAAAAGTGTAACTAGGTTCGGTCTTCATAATGACATGTAATTATGATTTTATGTGAAGAGATGTAAATAAGAAAAATAAAATTCTTATATTGACTTGCGTCATGGGTTTCATGAGCAATGGATTTTGTTTTTGAGTCAAGACACCCATTGAGAGTCTTTAGGATTTATTTGTCATCTAGTCATCAAATATTAGAGTCATTGTCATGAAGTGAAGTCATGTTACACTTTGTAAAAGGTTTATCTTGTCTATGTAAAGTATCCCCCAAGAAATTGCCATCTATCCTCTTCAAGTCGGCCTACAAATGATGGAAGAACATGCTAGATAAAGTCGGCCTAAAGATCATGTGGAAAGGTGTATAAATAGATGTACTCGACCTCCATTCAAACCAAGCAACTCAACTTGCCTTAGACAAGACAAAAGTGCGAAAAGAAGTGCGAAGAGAGGGAAACAAAAGAAGTTTCTTATGGGCATACGGAAAGGATTCTTCTGGACATACAAAGAAGGATTCTTTTGGGATCTGCAAAGTAGGGTTTCTTCTGCTAGATAAAGTCGGCCTACAAACGATGGAAGAACATGCTAGAAAAAATCGGCCTAACTCCAGCAATCAATTCGGCCTAAAGATCATGCAGAAAGGTGTATAAATAGATGTAATCGGCCTCCATTCGAACCAAGCAACTCGACTTGCCTTAGACAAGACATAAGTGCAAAAAGAAGTGCGAAGAAAGGGTTAGAAAGAAGTGTGAAGAAGAGGCAGAAGAAAGGTGTGAAGAGAGGGAAACAAAAGAAGTTTCTTCTGGGCATACAAAAAGGATTCTTCTAGGCATACGAAGAAGGATTCTTCTAGGATCTGCGAAGTAGGGTTTCTTCTGGAAGAGCGAAGAAAGGTATCTTTTGGGGCAGTGCAAACAAGGATATCTTCTGGGTAGTACAAAGAAGGGTTTCTTGTGGGGCAGCAAGAAAGGATTCTTCTGGGAAGGTTGAAGGAAAAGACCTAGAGACCGAGATTCTCTAAGCGAAGCCGAGAAGGAGTAGTGTGAAGGATAGAGACTGAGTTTCTCTATGAGCCGAGGAGCGCAGTTCGAGAAAGACAAGAAAGGAAAGAGGAAGAGCATCAAGGTTAGTGACAAGGTTTTTGGGAGGCTACTAGAGTCAAGGGTCTGTGTCATGGTCTTGGTACTTATCAATTGAAGATCTAGAAGAAGAATTTTAATTGGGTTTTCCTCTCAAGAGGTGAGAGATTTTGGCCCTGGCTGACAAGCTTACATATTGTGTCACTTGTCTATTATTGTGCATATTGGTAATTATCTTGATGAGAAGAACACATTAATAAGCTAATAAAGAGAAGACTATAAGTTAAGAAGTAAAAGTACATCAGAAGCAATTATCAAGAAGAAAAATCTCTTAACTTTGAATGCCCTAGATTTCTCAACAGTATTGCCAACATTTCATTCTCATAAATAGGTTTGTGTAAATACTTTCCTTTGATTGGACGACTTTCAAAAGCAAAGGGTCTTCCATCTTGCATTAAAACAACACCAATTCCATTTCCTGAAGCATCACATTCCACAACAAAAAAAATTGTGAAGTCTGGCGTAGCTAAGATGGGTGCTTGGCACATTGCGATAATAACTTGTCAACCCAAGAAATCCTCGAAGATGCTTTATGGTTGTTGGGATTTTCCATTCCTTAATGGTTGTAATTTTGTTAGGGTCTACCTTAACACCCTCATGAGATACAATATGACCCAAATATTCCACCTCTTGTCCTCCAAAGAAACATTTGGAGGTTTTTGCATATAATTGTTTGTCCTCCAATAGTTTGAGCACCCTGTCAACATGTTGAACATGATCCTTCCAAGACTTGTTGTAGATTAGTATATCATCAAAAAATACTAACACAAATTTTCTAAGGGTGGGTTCAAAAATGGAATTCATCAAACCTTAAAATGTGGAAGGTGCATTAGTAAGGCCAAAAGGCATGACCAAAAATTAATAATGACCCTCACAAGTTTCGAATGTTGTTTTCGGAATGTCTTCAGTGTTCATTGTAATTTGATGATATCCTGAACGAAGATCCAGCTTGGTGAAGTAAATTGCTCCATGTAATTCATCCAACAATTCATTAATGACAGGAATGGGAAATTTATCTTTAATAGTGAGCTTATTGAGCTCCCTATAATCTGGACACATATGCCATGACCTTCTTATGCACCAATACTACTAGAGCAGAGAAAGAACTTTGACTAGGTTGAATTATACCAGCCTCTAGCATTTCTGCAACCATACGTTCAATTTCATTCTTTTGGGCATAATGATATCTGTAAGGTCTGATGTTTGGAGAAACACTTCTTGGAATCAATTGAATCACATGATCATGATCACGAATAGGTGGGAGGCCTTTGGGAGTCTCAAACACCTTGGAATGATTGTCCAAGACTTTTTGGAGATCTGGAGAAATAGATGATTTCAATGTTTGAACCCCTAGTGAGCATAATTGTGCAATTACGCCTCATTGTTATTTCTTCAAAAGCTTTGTCATGCCATTAAAGTTGATTATCTTTCCTGATTTCCCTGCGATACCCCTTAATTCAACTTCCTTTCCTTCCCAAAAAAATTTCAAGAAAAGTTCTTGAAAATTGAAAGCTATCGTCCCCAAAGATTGTAACCATTGGACTCCTAGTACAACATCAGCACCACCCATTGGAATGGAAAGCATTGGACTATTCAATACATATTCCCCCATGGTTAGCTTGATATTATGGCACTTTCCAGAGCAATTTATAGTTCCTCCATTTGCAACCATCACTTGATACTCAGGTGTTGGATATAGGAAGCAATTCAATTCCTTGGTTATCTTACAATGAATAAAATTATGGGTACTACCTGAATCAATCAGCGTTATTACCTTTTTCTTCTCGATATATCCTTCTATATTGAGAGTTTGAGTGGTAATTCCTGCCAATGCATTACAAGATATGGTCGAATTCATTTTTTCTTTCTTTGGGATTGGTTCTTGGTGTATATCCTCCTCTTTTGATGTTTCTTGTTCATTTTCTTCCTCCTCTTCACAATCTATGTAGAAAAATTTCTTCTCAGCACACTTATGACCTTTAGTATATTTGCTATCACAACTGTAACAAAGTCCTTTTGCTCTTCTTTCCACCAATTGTTGTGGTGTCAACCTTGTAGGTTGTGGAAGATTAGGAGCAACAACGCTTCCATCTTTATAGTGGTGAGTGGTAGAATTCCTTGTTGCCATAATTTTGCTTTCAACTTTTCATGCCACCCTGAATGCCTTCTCCAATAAATCAAGGTCCCAAAGGCAAACCTCATGTTGGATGTTATCTTTTAAAGTCCCTATGAAGACATCAATCCTATGCTCCTCTAGATTATCGATTACCCTAATATTCAATTTTTTGAAGTCTTCAATGTGCTCCGCCATTGAACCCTTTTGTTTGAGATTTATCAATTGGCTAAAGAAGGTGTTGTTCTTTGTATCTTCATAATGTGCTATCATTTCCTCCGTAAAAATTGACCAAGTGACAATTGGTCTACGAGAACAAAGTCATCTATGCCATACAAACTGATTGGGTTCCAAATATAAGATGCAATATGAACCTTTTGTGATGGTTGCACATCATGTAGATCAAAATATTGCTCCACCTATAGTATCCACATTACCGAATCCTTGCTATCAAACTTCCTCATATCTATCTTTGGAATGTGGTGGTTCTTAAACCCCACATTGGAGTCTCTAAAATCGTAATTGATATTCCTTATGTCTTCATCATGATTTTCATGGATTGCCTTGTCACCACTAGGGCACCTTTCTTCTAGTAACTTTGCCAAACCTTCCTTCAACCCCTCTATCTTGACATTCATCATTGTTTCCATGTCTGCTTTTAAACCATCATTCAAAACTCCCACATCCATTTTTATACCATCTATCTTAGCTTCCATGTCATTCTTCAAACCATCCATCTTAGCTTCTGTTACTTTTTGTGAGAGCAAAATTTGTTGCACTTGGTCTCGTAATTTTGATATATCATGTTGCATTTCTTCCTCTTCTTCATGTGTCATAGTAGAGATTTCGGGTTGCTTACTAGGTGTTTCCATTTTCTTTCTTCAGGTCATCAATTAATGATAATTATGCTTCACTATTCCCTTTGAATCACTTCAAAATAGTTTTTCAAACAAAAGTTATGCAAAATGTTTTAAAAAATACACTATTTTTTCTTGCTTTTAGGAGCTCGATCTTGAAACGATTGTAACTATGTAATTTAGGATCTCCAAGTTCTGAAATCTCTTCCTATGGTAGCTCTCTAAGTGCTCTTTCCAACCCCACAAGTCTGATCGAGATTGGATTCTTAAAGAAAGAGTTATGCCAAATCTCCCACGATGACCTGATTATGGATTGGTTTAGTAGAGCGAAGTTGCACGGGCTTCCACGTGTCATTGTTTCAACTTTCGGCCCTAAAATTGGTACATAAAAAACTATAGTTTGTGCAATTTCAATCACATTTTACAGAATTCAAATCCAATGCCTGAAATGAAAGTTATGACGATTTTCCCTAGGTCACCTGTTTGAGATAGAATTATGGAGCCCGAAAAATTCTTAACTTCCTTAGACCATATCTCCGAAAATATAGTGAGCCAAGATCTGAACTTTTTACACGAGCTTCTATGAGATTTCATCTCCACGTGATAAAAATTTCAGCATCTGAAGCCTTGTAGAAAAAAAGTTATAATGAAAATGCCAAGATGACCTGTTTGAAGAAGCGAAACCCTAGAATCCTAAGCTTTGATACCAAATGTTATGCAACTAGCTCACAAATATATAGATCAACGACTTAAATATTATCCTCTTCGAGGGGGAAACCTCCTTTACATTACATAAATGAACAATTTTTGGATGATACAAATGAAAAGACCTCCTTTGTATATACTATATATAGAGGTCTAAGGGGTCACAATATAATCAGAGCCTACATAACAATAATAATGTAAGGGCACAACAATAATAATAGTGGGCTTCTATGGGGCACAACAATAACAATATGGGGGCTACCTGGGCACAACAATAACAATAAGGGGGATACACTAGTATTATAGGGACCTAACATTGCCATTTCCTTAGCCTCAACCAAAGTAGATGGTTTCTTATCCCTCAACACATAGGTGAGGTGGCCACCCACAACTTTTATGAATTTGTCGAGAATTTTGTGTGAAAAATTCGGAATCTACACATCTGAAATCCTACTGCAATCACTGGCTTATCATCTCCTATTTGTTCTTTACATTCAACAAGTTATTTAATTATTTAAACAGCAACGAAAAACACTATTGCAACCTACACATACATACAGATCATGAACTGAAATAAACTGAGACAATCACACAAGGGACACTGTTATTTTTGGACAATCATCCCAGAAAAACCCAACTCGGGAAAATCGATGTAGCATATAGAGGGTTTGTATTATTAAGCAAATTTCTGAATACAACTAGGGTGCCAAATCCGGCTCACCCAATAGAGAATAAACCTGGCAAAAGTACCTCTATCCGGAGACAGAGATTTTGGCAATCCAGCAACTGGACGATCAAACCCCACAGATGACAATTGTTGTTCCCAGTGTTGGGTAGCGATGGTTGCTCCAAGCTTTGCGCTAGAACTGCATCACCTCCTCTAGGAGCTGCGTCACCCTCCCAGTGAGCCTCCCTTGCTCAAAAGTCGATATACTGAATTGTTGCTCTCTCTGCCCCACAGAAAAGCTCAGCGCTGCCTCTAAGAAACTGCGTCAGCCCCTCTGGCTTTTACGTCAGCCCCTCTGGCTTTTACGTCAGCCCCTCTAGCTTCTGTGTCACCCTCTCCAGAGCTGTGCTGTCTCTCTTGCTGCTGCTCTTCCTCTCTGCTATGTATCCCCGGCCTTGAACTGAATTCCCTCTGCCGAACTGCCCCTCTCACTGCAACTCAGATCACTTAGCTTGACTTTCTCAGCAAACCACGCCCCAAAAAAATCAAACTCTTTCATCTCTTGGTGTATCTCCCACTGACCCTCAAGCCTCCTCTTATACTTTTCTTGTTGATGAATCAACGACTGTGATCTAATCTCTAATCAACGGCTAAGATTAAAACAGGCTTGCTCCTCGTCACTTAGAACCTTCTCATCCATACTTTTCTTAATACATTAATATTTTTGGTTTCCTAAGTTTAGACTTAGGAACTCATTAAAAATATTAATTATTTTAATAACTCCTCATCCGAGTGGAATTTCTCCAAACGATTTCTGGGTTCTGGAGATCTCATGTGTTTTAGCCCCTCCACAAAATTTCGGAGCTAAAGCACATACGATGTTACATAAAATCAACACTCCCTCTTAGCGAGGAATGTGCTCTAATAACACTTCTCAACAGAAGTACTACACTGATCCACTGCATCGGTCCTCTGTGTTGTTGATGCTTGGCCTGCTGCCCTTCATCCCCTGCACTGCTGCTTCCTATACTACTGCCCATGACACTGCCACTGCCACTGCCACTGCTACATCTATACTGCAGTTCCCCCTCAAAATGTTGCATCACACTGCCCATGGCATTGCCACTGCTAACTTCTACACTGCAACTCAATTACTAAGAAGTAAGTAACTGAAACTTCACCCAAGCACTGACATGTTGGTCAGTCTAGATGCCTCGTGATGCTAAAGCTACCTCTGCTGCTAATCTGTGTTGACCCTCTGCTGCTACTGCGTTGCTGCAAACTGCTATGTGAATCTTGCACTGCTACAACATCCACTGCATTGCCTCAAACTTTGGCACTCTAGCAATGCCACTATTGCTCCATCACACCTTGCTCCAACCGACACTCTTCATTATGCTACTATCGTTAAGGGCTCCCGTAGCCGTATGTGATCCAACAGTTTGGGCACCTCAAGAATCATGCCCTCTGTGTAGTCCACCCAACTACAACTCGATGTCGCCCCACCTCTTCTCCAAAGGTGCATGAGCACTCATGGCACAATAGTCATCCTCGCCTTCCTTGTCCACTTTCGTTGGAGAAACCTTCGATTCAGAAGCTTCCCTCTTGCCCTTCTTCTAGGGGCACTAAGTGGCATAATGCCCCAGTTCCCCACAGTTGAAGCATTTGACCTTGGTGATGTCCTTCTTCTTTCTCTTCTGCTGCGCTTGTTGTCCCGATGATGCGAGAGCTGCATCCTCCTCATCCTCCTTCTTGACTTAGGATCCCTTGCCGCTACCTCCGATCTTGGTCATCCTCCTGAGCTCTTATTGTCGAAGAGATGCCCACATCTCCTCCTAACTGGGGAGATTCGCTCTGCCCAAGATACCTTGGACAAAAGTCTCCCAGTCCTCGGTGACTGCATTTAGGGCAGTCCTAACCATGAACTCGGGATCTGGAGTAGACCCCATGGAAGTCAACTGGTCGTTAATCCCTTTCAACCTGAGAAGGAAGGGATCGATCCCCTCTCCTTTCTGCATCTATTACTGTCTCAGCTGATTTTCTAATAGCATCTTTCGTTGTACGGAAGATCCCTGATACAAGGCGGTCAGCGCCTCCCACATCTCCCTTGTTGTGTTCTTCTCAGCAATGTGTGGTACTACATGATCTTTGACCCCGTCTAGGATCATGCACTTGGACTTAACCTGGGGTTCCTCATACTTCTTCAACGAATCAGCGTCAACCGGCTCAGCAACTACCTTCAAGGTATAGTCCTTGATGCAATGTTTGTCTAGGATTCCCAGGATCCTGGCCTTCCAGATGACAAAATTGGATGCTCCATCCAATCTGTCCTGATCCCTCAACCCATTCATTGCCATCTTTGATCAAAAATAAGATTGGTCCTCTTCTCCCTCTTCTGCTGTCAATCTAGCAAGACTTGGATCTGGATTTCTTTGGCGCAAGAAACCCTCTAAGGAACAAGCTCCTCTAGACTCCCTCTGAGTCCTGATTTCCTTCACAGAAATCCTCCCGCCAACTGTCGAATCACTTCCTCTCCAATCCTCCTTTGCTGCTGCAACCCGGATCTAGATTTCTTTGGCTAGAAATTTGTCAAGGCAGTGACTCCCTCTACCTCGACTCTGTCTCCACAGACACTGTTTTGCACCAACAGAAACAGCGTCCCACCAGCTCCTCAAATCGAATTTGCTCTACTCCTCCAGCCCCGACAACTGGCTGATTCAAACCTTTCAGGCTCTGTGCTGGCCCAAAGAGCTAACACAGTCACTGCATGGGCTCCTCTCTAGCTCTACGTCACCCTTTGCAAGCTCGAAATGCTGACGCAAGCATTGCGTGAGCCTCTGTGTCACTCCTGTAGCTGCTCCTCTGCCTCTGAAACAGCGCTGTCACTCGGGACAGTTGCTTCTCTGCAGCAAATTCTCTGGATTTCTCGATTGGTGTATTCAGTCTCCTATGATCTGCAATCCCTCTGATACAATGTGAAAAATTCTGAATCTACACATCCGAAATCCTACTGCAATCACTGGTTTATCATCTCCTACTTGTTCTTTACATTCAACAAGTTATTTAATTATTTAAACAGCGATGAAAAACACCACTGCAGCCTACACATACATACAAATCATGAACTGAAATAAACTGAGACAATCACACAAGGGACACCGTTATTTTTGGACAATCGTCCCTAGAAAAACCCAATTCGAGAAAACCAGTGCAACATATAGAGGGTTTGTATTATTAAGCAGATTTCTGAATACAACTAGGGTGCCAAATCCGGCTCACCCAACAAAGAATAAACCTAGCAAAAGTACCTCTATCCGGAGACAGATATTTTAGTAAATCAGGCAACGGGATGATCAAACCCCACAGATGACAACTATTGTTCCCAGTGCTGGGCAACAATGGCTGCTCCAAGCTCTGCGCTAGAACTGCGTCACCTCCTCTAGGAGCTGTGTCACCCTCCCATTGAGCCTCCCTTGCTTAGAGGTCGATATACTGAACTGTTGCTCTCTGTGCCCCACAAACAACCTCAGCGCTGCCTCTAAGGAACTGCGTCAGCCCCTCTGGCTTCTACGTCAGCCCCTCTGGCTTCTACATCAGCCCCTCTAGCTTCTGCGTCACCCTCTTTGGAGCTACAATGTCTCTCCTGTTGCTGCTCTGCGTCTCTGCTATGTATCCTCAGCTTTGGACTGAAGTCCCTCTGCCGAACTACCCCTCTCACTGCAACTCAGATCACTTAGCTCGACTTTCTCAGCAAACCACGCCCCAGAAAGATCGAACTTTTTCATCTCTTGGTGTATCTCCAACTAACCCTCAAGCCTCCTCTTATACTTTTCCTGTTGATGAATCGACAGTCGTGATCTAATCTCCAATCAATGGCTAAGATTAAAATAGGCTTGATCCTCGTCACTTAGAACCTTCTTACCCATATTTTTATTAATACACATCAATATTTTTATTTTCCTAAGTTTAGACTTAGGAACTCATTAAAAATATTAATTATCTTAATAACTCCTCATCCAGGTGGAATTTCTCCAAACGATTTCTGGGTTCTGGAGATCTCATGTGTTCTAACCCCTCCACAAAATTTCGAATCTAGAGCACATTCGATGCTACCCAAAATCAACAAGTTGGCTTCAGACGACTTCAAACGATCAGGTATATCCTTGACCACCCTATCAAACTTTTGAATGAACTCTTGCACATCTTCCCTTCCCTTGGATATTTGGTAAAACGTTTCATTGTTGAAGGTCCCTTGGCATTGCATGACCACCTTTTCATGAATAGTTTCTCAAACTCATCAGATCCTTTTATGCATCCAGGGGGAAGGCGAAGATACCAATCTCTTGCTTGTCAAGTGATAAGGAAAAAAGCATCATTATCCTATATTTGTCAAAAATCATTCTAGGGGACAGCTGTCAATAGAATTCTTCAATAAAACCATGGGCAGTCCAAGTAGCATCCCCTTTGAATTTGGGCAACCATCGGTTAAATTTTTCATATAATGGCTTGGGATCGTTACTCAATTTCAAGGGGGCAAAGACACTAATCAAGTGCCTTTCACTCTTGGTCATCTTGGGTTGATCCCTTTCGGAGTCAGTGCTTGAAGTAGATGACATTTCTGGAGATGTATCACTGACTTGTTGGGAATCACGATTGTCATTAGACCAAAGCCCGCAAGTGTTAGTCAACGATCGCATCGCCAGAGATAAGGATCCACGAGAGGCGGTTAGTCCATGTCGCGAAATACACGGGGATCGTTGTTTTATCCAATGTCCAACAATCTCCCCTCCAACACGAGCCAAGTGTGTATCGAACTTGTGACCTACGCTCTGATACCACTTGTTCGGAATCACGATTGTGGTTAGACCAAACCCCGCAGGTGTTAGTCAACAATCGCATCGCCGGAGATAAGGATTCACGAGAAGCGATTAGTCCATGTCGCGAAACACATAGGGAGCGTTGGTTTATCCAATGTCCAACATGACTTTCTCAAATTCGTGGAAAAGGGAGGTTCCAACAGGTGATGAAGTTCGCTTTCCCCTTTTTGCAGTAAGAGGAATGTTGTCGCCTTCAAGTAAACTAGGGGATTAGACAATGAGTGGAGTCGCCGGAGGAATATTTATAAATGTCGTTAATGAATCAATTCCTCAATGATTCACTAGGGAGGCAGACCTGCTTCCTCCCCAGCAACGGCGCCAAAATGTTACCACTCAAACTAGCAGGGGACCTAAAGGGAAAATGCTAGGCCAGCAGCAACAAATGGAGACTTAGCCCACTATCACCTCAGCTAAGGCTCCCTGCTTTTTACAGATTTTCACTGATGGGAGGAGACCCAATATGTATGGAGTCACTAATGAATGATAAGTCAATGGATATGAGTGATCCAAACCCTTTCCCATAAAAATTTAGAGAATGGAGCTTGCTTGCTTTCTAAGCAAGGTACTATGTATTTTGTTGGAAGGAAGAGAGGATTTTTGTGGGTTAGGTTTATGGGAATAGGCTTGTGAAGGAGTTCCCAAATCCCTAAAATCCTTGTTGGAATTGGTATCCCAGATGGTCCTTGAAGAATGGTCTTTTGAAGAAGCGGGACCACACGGGGCCAAGTGGACCCGCTCTAGGATATGAGGTAGGTATGAAGCAACCAATGATATTCTTACCCTAGACAAGGTGGAAGAAAGGATCAAGAAAAGAATTTCACTTCAAGATGTGGTCTTGACCATATGAGGCACTAGCCTTGGGAATGGAGGGGCAAGTTTTGATCCCGAAGCTAGGGCTTGACTTTTCTTCCAACTCCATCAGAATGGCTTCAAAATTGGAGGAGGGCTAGAGGAAAGGCCAGCGCAAGAGACCCTAGGAGATCGAATTTTTTTTATGGCTAGCTTGCCGGGAAATTGATGCCCTAGTCACCCCAATGTGGCTAGTCCTGGAAGGATGTGAGAAAATGTGGATTTTAGTGACCACCCTTGGTAGATCAGTGCCTTAATCTTTGGGAGAATGGAGTCTATGTTGAGTAAGAGTAGGATTTCTTGGTTTCCAGTCAAGGAGGCCTCAAGATCACTTCGTTTGCCTTCTAGGTCAAGAAGAAGCAACCTTGCAACTTTTATACTTCGATGTGCAAGAGAAATGGCTTGTCAAGGTCAAATTTTACCCCTAGGAGATTTCGCTCCTATTACATGGCCCATACATTGAAGGAAATGCTATAATAGAGACAAATTCTACAATATTAAGCAGTAAATGCATGCAGCAATTATGCCCTAGAACAGCGAAAATCTCAGTCCAACATATATGACAAAAGTAAACAAGAATAACATCAAAAGCACATACTTACATGTAATAGAGTATATCCAGCAATTCACAATTAACAATAAAGAAGCTCCAAGAGAAGATTGACCAATATCCATACATCAAAACTCATTCATAAATCTCCAATTCATCCTTAGAAAAAGTGTGAAAATCTCAAGAGAGAGATAAGAGATCCAAAACCAAAGTGATGATGAGAAATGAACTCATATTACTCTTATTTGTATACAACTTAGGAGTTTGAATTAGCCTCCTTAGCCTACATAAGCCCCAAAAATAAAATAATGTGCTAATAATACAATCTTTGGTGACAAGCCCACCAAACTAGCTCATAAATGAAAAAGTAAGTCTCTCAAGAGGTCAAATAATAATCTATGCATGTCGTAGGGCCCTCTAAGATGCCTAATGATGTCCATGGGTGCCACAATGAAGAATAGGACCCTCAAAAGCAGTGGACAAGGGGTTGGCCCCTTGTAATAACTTGTAGTGGTCCAAATGACATGTGGGGGCACACAAGTGTCCTCATGGGTCTCCAAACAAATCAAAGATGCCTGTAGGGTGCCTGCAAGGACTAAGATAATAGTATAGGTGATGCCACATCACCGTACAAGTCTTGGATCATCTGCCAAGTGTATGGTGTAGATCTGGGGCCGGTTCGGCATGATGGTCAGGTGCATCCTCCTCGTTCAATAAGTGAACCACGAGCAATCTCTGAATCGTTGTGGGGATCCATGAAGTGCAATCTGTCGCTGTGGAGGCCCATGGTGTTGAAAATAACAACAAGAAATGATAAAAATAGAATCCAGAAATTCCAGTTTAATTTGTCCTTGAATTAAACTGAGAATTAAAATCGAATTCTATTCTCATAACAACTTGTAATAGTTAACTAGAGTGAGTTGACTTAGTTAACTTGGGAATTTCGAGTTGGAAGTCTTTCTGTAGTCATGTATATGTTCTCCCTATATTATAGGGTCAGGATGAGTTAAGTATGAGTTGTAATTAATTAACTTAGTTATTGAATTAAGTCCAGTTAAATTAGTTCCAAACTGTTTGAGGAACTAATAGTGAGTTAACAGTCAGTTGGTGCACTAATGCATTAACTAGTGCTACTCCAGTTAATTGAAGATTCCCTCATCAGAAACTCATGCATGTCAATTCTGAGAAAGACCTAGTTGAGACTAGAGTGCAGGGACAGTGTACTATTTGTTGTATAATTTTCTGAGTTGTACAGATGGTGCATGCAATCAAGAACTGAACCTTGAAGGGATTGCGCAGTTTTGGATGCACTGGTTTCCCTTTAAGATGGGCTAATCAGCCATAGGAATTGTGCAAGGAAATAGGAGGCTTGGAGAGCATAGAAGAGGCCTGGATTTGGCTTGAGCTTGCTTGTGAGCTAGAGATTGATTTTACTAAGTGCTAGGATTGTTCCTATGAGAACAGGCATTGTATTATCATCTTGGATTTCTGATTAATGCAATACAGATAGCAGGGTTTTGAGTTGTGGATTTCCCCCGATACTTATTGTGTTATGTGCCATTGATTTATCTTCCTCTTGTCGATTATTGTTTTCATCAATCTTTATGGGCTTCCGCTATAAAGAGTAGAAGTAGATTTTTTTTCTCTTGTTTTAGTAGATTACATGAGCTTGTGAATCTACAGGATAATTCTACGTGGTATCAGAGCTGAGAATAATATACTACAGGCGATTTCTAAGTTTTGAGTTTTTGGGTTATAAGTGAAATTCGAATTTGCAATACATACTTTAGGATCAACAAATGGCATTCTACGGTTTGCGACTCGAGTATGCCTTGGATGGCAACTTGAATTATATACCCTGGAAGGACAGGATGGAGGTCGTGTTGGAGGATAATGGCTTGAAGGAATTCATTGATCAAGACATTCCTAAGCCACCAACATCAAATGCTCAGAATCTAGCCAAATGGAAGAAGTGTGTGGCAAGGGCGAGGCGGATAATCCTTGAGGGAGTTTGAGACCACATTGTCTCGAGTCTCCATGGGAAGGAAACTCCGCATGCTATGTGGAAAGCATTGAAGGACCTTTTCCAGAATAGCAGTGACCAAAGGAAGTTGGCATTGAAAGATAAACTTCGAAAAATCAAGATGGAGGCGAGCGACTCAATTCCAAATTACTTGACCAAGTTCACTCAATGTCATGATGAACTTGGAAGTGTTGGAATCACGATTGTCGAGGATGATATGGTGAGTCTTGCTCTTCTAGGACTCCCAAAGAGTTGGCATAGTTATCAGGACTCTGCCAATGGTCGGGAGAAGCTACCAAATTGGATACGACTGTGGTCAAATTTGAGGAAGGAGGAGATCAGGAGGAACACCAAAGATGGGACCTCTTCCAAGGAAGTGGAAGAGGATTTTGCCTTAGCAAGTAAGGCAAAGAAGGCCAAGGGAAAGAAGTCCCAAGGCGAGGAGGGCGGAAAGAAGATGGACTTGACGAAAGTCAAGTGTTTTCACTGTCACAAGCACGGGCACTATGCCAAGAACTGCCCACAGAAGAAAGCAAGCAAGAAGGAGTCGACAATAGCGGCAGCAGGTGAAGCTCTAGCTTCACAATTCGAACTTGATTTCACTCTCATTGCATGCATGGCCGACACTGCCATGGGAGGCGTGTGGTATCTTGATAGCGGTGCCTCATTCCATACGACGAGGAATAGAGATCTCTTTAATGATTTTGAGGAGAAAGACCTCAAGCAGAGAATAGAGTTTGGAGATGACAATAGGTATAGAACTACCGGGATTGGTATGGTTAACTTTCAGAGGGAGTCTAGCTCCCCTCTCAGGATCACAGATGTGATGTATGTTCCAGGACTAAAGAAGAATCTTGTTTCAGTCGCAGTATTAGAAGATTGTGGCTATAAAGTGGTTTTTAGTAAGAGAAAGGTTTTCCTTAGGCACATCACCATGGGACAGGTGAAACAAATCGGTGCACGGGTTAAGAACCTGTATGCTCTTGAGGTTCAAGATGCATGCAAAGCCTTGAGGAGCAAGGCAAAGGTTAGAGACTTGGTGGTTGAGAGGGAGAGTAAATTACCTCTCAACATGCAGCCCCAGAAGAAGCCTCTGAAGCAGCTTCAGGAAGTTGTGGAGCAACCACAACTAGAGAAGCTGAGAGGAGACCAAGTGGAGAGATCCACTCAAGCAGAGAAGAAGCAGTCTCAGAAGCAGTCTCAGACAATTGTGGAGCAGCCACAATTGGAGAAGCCGAGAGGAGACCGAGTGGAGGCATCCAGTCATGCAGAGACCTCCAATAGGGGGAAATTTCGAGCCAAGTGGGCTGAGGGATCACATGCAGCCACACCTCCAGGTGTGAGGTGGAGAAATGTGACGTGATAGTCCCAAGAGGGCTGAAATTGGGCAGGGTCCATTGAGTGGTTTTATCTCATGGATCATACCTTGCTACGAGAGCCCAAAGTAACATAGTAAAGGGAGGAATCAGTGGGATTGATGCAGTCAGAGATCAAAGTGACAGAGGCTAGAACAGTCAGATATTGAAGAAGGGTTGACAACAGTGCAGAAAGACAGAGTCAACAGAAGCATAGAGTTTTCAGTCGACAGAGGCAATAGCAGTCAGAGACTTTGATGACAAAGGCATCATTCTGATTTAGGTTGGATGATTTTTGTTTCTGGAGTCACTGGAGCAATTCTAATTCAAGTTGGATATTTTTTGTTTCTGGAGTTGCTGGAGCAACAACACTAGAGAGAAGTGTTGCATGCAAAACATTCCAAAGGTTCACGATCGAGATCGAGTTGAATTCCTTTCTTGTTGAGAGGGAGTGTTGAAAATAGCAACAAGAAATGATAAAAATAGAATCCAAAAATTACAATTTAATTTGTCTTTGAATTAAACTGAGAATTAACATCGAATTCTATTCTCATAGCAACTTGTAATAGTTAACTAGAGTGAGTTGACTTAGTTAACTTAGGAATTTCGAGTTGGGAATCTTTTTTTAGTCATGTATATGTTCTCCCTATATTATAGGGGTCCAGGATGAGTTAAGTATGAGTTGTAATTAGTTAACTCAGCTTACTGAGTTAAGTCCAGTTAAATTAGTTCCAAACTGTTTGAGGAACTAATAGTGAGTTAACAGTCAGTTGGTGCACTAATGCATTAACTAGTGCTACTCCAATTAACTGAAAATTCCCTCATCAGAAACTCGTGCATGTCGATTCTGAGAAAGACCCAGTTGAGACTTGAGTGTAGGGACAGTGTACTATTTGTTGTATAATTTTCTGAGTTGTACAAATGGTTCATGCAATCAAGAACTGAACCTTGAAGGGATTGTGTAGTTTTGGATGCACTAGTTTCTCTTTAAGACGGGTTAATCAGCCATAGGATTTATGCAAGGAAATAGGAGGCGTGGAGAGCAGAGAAGAGACCTAGATTTGGCTTGAGCTTGCTTGTGAGCTGGAGATTGATTTTACTGAGTGTTGGGATTGTTCTTGTGAGAACAAGCATTCTATTACCATCTTGGATTTCTGATTAATGCAATACAGATAGTAGGGGTTTTGAGTTGTGGCTTTCCCTAGATACTTAGTGTGTTATGTGCCATTGATTTATCTTCATCTTGTCGATTATTGTTTTCATCGATCTTTATGGGCTTCCGTTGTAAAAAGTAGAAATAGATTCATGTCTCTTGTTTTAGTAGATTAAATGAGCTTGTGAATCTACAAGATAATTCTACACATGGATCTCAACACTCATACTATATGTGCCAATGTAGCCCTTTGGAGGATTAGGACTTTGTATAGGGACATCAAACCCCAAATGGAAACCATCTGCAATCCTGCATAAGATCTAATGCGTCCCCTAGCCTTCCAGTACAACAAGTCATTAGAGAAATCGAGTAAATGAGCTTACCTAATCATGGACCACAAGTGGGGACTTCATAATGGCCTGCCCTTCCATAATGGGCTTCGGGATGTGCCAATGTCTCCTAAACTCCAAATGGGGTTAACCAAGTACCCTATTAGGTGGTTTCTACCTCTAAAGGGGATAATATAGTTAAGGTACATCCGTCAAAAGGTGGTGGCATGTCGCAGATAGGTGAATGAAGCAGGGGATGAGAAGGGGCAGCCCCGGGTCACATTTTGGGTACAAGGGTAGTTAATAAGAGGGAAGCCCACACTTGGGTTTATAATGTGTAGGAGGGAGCAATCGTGGTACATGAGATGTCCCGGCCTTGATTTTTCCACCCTTCTTTATATGTCTTTTGCCTTTTTATGATTTTCTTTGATTAATTGCTCGAGACTCAAGGGGTTAGAACATGATGTATAAGGTATAGCAGTGAATTCCCTCCTTTACGTGGGGTGGTTCATCGCCCACCAGGGGTTGGGACAACCATGTGTTCCTATATGATGAAGAAGACTCATAGAATCTGCAGGAACCAGGGTGATGGCCATGATGATGGGGTAGAGTTCATGTATTGGCTTTTGTCCATGTGCTAAATGTTTTTTTCCCGGCCATCTTTTACATTTTGTGGTACGTTTCCTATTGAATGTGGCCATATATGCTTTTAACTTTCTTTTCAGCTACATCAACCTCTGGGCTTCATCCCAAGCCATGACCCAAGGTGTGGGCAAGGGGAAGGGGCGAGCTAACCCTATGTGGACCCGATGGAGGAATGTGGACCCAAGTGGGAGAAATGATGGATGGGGTGATAGTGAATGGAAAGAAGGTAATATAGGCGGATAAGGGAGCAGGACCACACAACCAAAATCGGGGTTTCTCGTGAAATACCATCCCTGAAACCAAATGATCAGTAAAAGAGATCCCATGGGACTAGAATCCAAGGTTAATTCCTAAAAGGGATCTAGGGGACAAAAGCACAGACCCAGCCCATTCTTTCTGCCTAATCCCCCCATTAGTCTGTACCCAGAAGTGTCCATGATAAGCAAACTACAATACTCAATTTCCAAATGACAAGGCATACCTTTAGATTTGGGAGGCCCACTGTTACACAGTAATTTGTCACTATCTTCACTCCAATCTTCCTACTGTGTCATGTGTCCAAAGTCATTTATGCTCATGTTAGACAAATGCTCTCTGATGTTGCCAAATGACCCACTTTTTCAAAGGTTTTTGCCTCATCGCATCTGTTGGCTAAATAAACGCGCTGATGGGCACTCCAAAACAGTCCAGAAGCGTTGCCATCGCGGAAGTACACGTGATTCCCACGATGGTTGGATTTTATGTGCCAGCGCGACTGTCGCTTATAATCTTGAGCGATAATCTGACTAGCTACGTTATTCAATAGCGATGTCAGCGCGGAAGTCTAGTTATGTTCCCGCGATGATCCAGATTGGGCGAATTTGTTCCAACAGTCGGCCTTCCAGATGACTCCAGACCTGGTTGTTGGCCTAGTTTATGTCGCCCTCCTTTCTCTGGCGTGGCTGTTCCGTCATTTGTGCTACCTTCCTTAGAGATAAGCTCATCTTCCCACCTTTCATGGAGACTCCTTCTCCTATTTAAACTCTCACCATTGCTATGTGCTGCTAGTTTTGGGAGTTCTTAGTCTTTGGAGTGGTTGCTGATAGTACTGTTAGTGCTTGTGAGTTTGCTAGATAGCTGGTGTGAGTGTGACAAGTGTGGGATTGTTGATAGCTTGAGGAAGGATGTGAAGTGCCTTTGATCTTGTGTAAAACTTGTGAGTGAGAGAGACTTGTGTGTTGGGAGATCCATCTTCAAAGAGTGAATGCTTGAGGAACATGCTGGTTGGATCCCTCTGAGAAGGCTTGTGACGTCAAGACTTTGGTTGTAAGCTTACTCTTATTTCATAATTAATGCAATCAATGATGTTTTCCTATGTCTTGTATGTGATGTATTTGATAGCTCATGACTTCTTGACTTTGTGAGTAAATAGATCATTGTTGTTCAAGTTACGTGCTTTGTTGTATTTCCTTTGCATTGTTTCAGGTTGATCACTCGTTAGGAGAAGGAAGCGGAAGCTGGAGCAGCGCAACGGAACTCCATCGACCACCAGTTGAGGTAGGCCTCCAACTATCACTGTTTAAGGAAAGCTATTGTTGATCTGTCCTTGTTTGTCTCCCTTTGGTTTTCAAGTATTTATGGCTGGGACGATTCCTGTCCACATCAGTACTCGGGCAAAAGAGTATCTGCCACCTGTCGGGAAAGAGCCTGAGGTCCCCTCTAGCGCTCCTCCGTCCAGTTCTGGTCCGCTCCATATCGAGAGACCTAGCACTGAGACGCCCGTCCAACCCCCTCCGAAAGGTGTACTCCGGAAATCTTCTTACAACCCTAATGCTCGTGCTGCCCAGCACTACAGCATCGTTGAGGACTTAGCCCAGGCTCCGTCGGCTATGTCTACTTTAGAAGTACTCCAGAGCTGCCCCTCTCAGAGGAAGTCCTTGCTATCGGCCATCGGTGGCATAGACCCGGCTGACTTGGATCTGATTACTTTTGACCTTGAAAGCCATATACCGAGACTGCCTCACCAAATTGCCTTCCTCATACAGGTCATCATCAATTCCAAAACAATTCATCGTACAGTCATTGATGAAGGCGCTTCAACTTGCATCATGTCTGTTGCCTGTTGGAAGGCTATTGGTTCTCTGACTCTGAGCCAGTCTCCTACGACCTTGGAAGCCTTTGATGGGAGAGAGTCTCGCCCTTATGGTATACTCCAACGTTTGCCCATTACTTTGGAAGGGAAGACGGTCGAAGTGGAAGTTGAAGTTGTTGATGCTAATCTTACCTACAACCTCCTTCTGGGACGTAGCTGGACATACGCCATGCGAGCCGTGGCTTCATCTCTATTTCGTGTCATTCGTTTCCCTCATCAAGGGAAGATCGTCACCGTAGACCAACTGTCCTTCTTCGCCTCCTCTTCCGAAGGCAACGTGCCTTTTGTGGAGCATACCTCCATCCCATATGAGAGTGTGGGAGCTGGACTTTTTAAAGATCCTGCCCTGATGGGTGTGTTTTCACTCCCACCTCCTAACGTCGCTCCTATCAATATGATTTCCGTTCGCTTTGATCTGTGGGTTCTTCCCCCCGCTGATCAGATAGAATCTTGGGGCGATGAGATGCCGTTGAGTCCTGCCGAGCTCAACTACGTCGAAATTGTTTCTGCATCGGCTCCACCTTCTGAACCTGCTCCTTCGAGCAAGGCTCCCGACTCGTACGCTCATTCCCCTTGGCTTGGAGATGACGCTTCTTCGGATCCGTTAAAGGAAACATTTCCTTCTGATGAAGCCATTATCAAGACCATGTCTCTCGAGGAACCCCCTTGGTCTGATCATCACCATCGTTCCTCGTTTCTCCCTACCCATCGGGAAATGCTTACCTGTCTCAAGCGGTTTGCTCCTTGTCTCCCATCCCAACCCCTTCAAACACCCATTCAAGTTTATCAAGTGTCTTCTGAAGGAAATATGGGAAACATCACGCAGACCCAGCCCATCGACATCTCTGTGAAATTAGGGATTGTCGAACATATCCATGTTGGAGTAACTTGTACTCCGGAAGAAATTCAGCTCTATACTGATCTTTTTCGCGAATTTCATGATGTCTTTGCTTGGTCCTACGAAGAAACGCCCGGCATTGATCTAGCATAGTGGTGCATGAGATACCTACGTATCCGGGTGCTACGCCTGTTTGCCAGCGTCTACGCCCCGTGCACCCCCGAAACGCTGTGGCCATTAAAGCGGAAGTTGAAAAGCTTCTTAAGGCTGGTTTTATTTACCCCATCCCACTCACAGATTGGGTCTCCAATATCGTCCCTATGACTAAAAAACAGGGTACCATTCGAGTCTGTGTTGATTATCGTGATATTAACCGGGCCTGTCCCAAAGATAACTTCCCCACACCCTTCATTGATCAGCTCATTGATGAGTGTGCTGGGAGCGAAATGTATTCATTTATGGACGGTTTTTCTGGGTATAACCAGATCAATATTGCGCCCGTAGATCAGCACAAGACTGCCTTTATCTGTCCATGGGGCACTTTCGCCTACAAAAAGCTCCCTTTCGGTTTGAAGAACGTCGGTGCTACCTTCCAACGTGCAATGTCTTATGCTTTCCATGACATTCGACACATTGTACAACCATACCTGGATGATCTACCAGCTCATTCAGCAAAATGTCAGGACCATCCCGCTCATCTTCGCGAAATCTTTCTCCGCTGTCGACACTACCGCATCAGGCTTAATCCTCATAAGTGTGTCTTCTGCGTTGAGTCAGGCAGACTGCTCGGGTTTATCGTCTCCCGAGAGGGCATCCGTTTGGATCCCCTTAAAGTCGAGGCTATTCTGAATCTTCCTCCCCCTGCCTCTTTGCAGCAATTGCAGAGCTTGCAGGGCAAAGCGAATTTTTTAAGACGATTCATTCCCAACTATGCCGAAGTGGCTAAAGGTTTCACGCGGTTACTGAAGCGAGATACCCCTTTTCATTGGGATGCCGCTGCTCAAGAGTCCTTCGAGCGTCTCAAGGGTCTCCTTGTTTCTGCTCCATTGTTGCGTCCTCCGAATTATCATCACGACTACACTCTGTATTTGGCCGCTGCCGATACCACTATTGGCATGGTTCTCGTTCAAGATGACGATGATGACATTGAGCATGTCATATATTATCTCAGCTGCAATCTTCTAGATACGGAAACTCGATACGCTTACGTCAAGAAGTTGGCATTGGCCGCCGTTTGTGCCGTCCAACGTTTCCGCCATTATATCTTGTTGCGCACTACGACCGTGGTTTCTGATTGCAACCCGATGACGTACATCCTGTCACGTCAGTTGCTGGGGGGCAAGTACTCGAAGTGGATCGTTATCCTCCAAGAGTTCGACTTGGAATTCACCACTGCCAAGTCTAAGAAATCCCTTGTCTTTGCTGAGTTACTTTGCTCTTTGCCATCTCCTACCGCGCCCTCTCGATCAGAGGACCATATCCCAGACGAAACTCTGTTCCTAATTAGCACCCTCGATCCCTGGTACGGGGATATCATTGTATATCTGCAAACGTCCTCTTTTCGTCCCGATGTGTCTAAGGATGCTCGGCGACGGATTCGTCATCAGTCTCAACCCTATCGTATCATCGGGGACACCCTGTACTGTCTCGGCGCCGACTCTGTTCTCCGCCGATGCCTAACATTCAAGGAAGCTGAGCGAGTTTTGAATGACTGCCATTCTGGCGCCTGTGGTGGTCACATGTCCGGATATGCTACTGCTCAAAAGATCCTCCGCACCAGTTATTTCTGGCCCTCCATCTTTAAGGATTGCATTCTTGTCGTCCGCTCTTGTCACGAGTGCCAGATCTACCAACGGAAGATGCGTGCGCCTCCCGCTCCATTGCACCCTGTTGTTACCATCGGCCCTTTTGCAAAATGGGGCATTGATTATACGACCTGTAACCCTCACTCGGCCGGGGGGCATGGGTATATTATCGTTGCCATTGATTACTTCACAAAATGGGCCGAGGCGATGCCCACATTATCTGAAGACGGTCACACAGCGGCGCAATTTTTGTTTAATCATGTTATTTCACGATTCGGAGTCCCCCAGGCTATCGTCACTGATCACGAGAAGCATTTCCGTAATCACATGATGACCGAGCTAACAACCCAGCTAGGCTTACGGCATGATAGTTCGACTCCATACTATCCTCAGGCCAATGGCCAAGTAGAAGCCGTCAACAAGGTTCTAGTTATGATGCTTCAACGTACCGTTGGCATGCACAAGTCTAACTGGCACTTGATGTTGTTCTCCGCCTTGTGGGCCTACCGAACTTCTGTGAAGGATGCCACCGGTTTCACTCCATTTCAATTAGTTTACGGACTGGAGGCTACCCTTCCCATCGAGTGCGAGATCCCTTCTTTGAAATTGGCCGTCGAATTACTTCCCAACACTACTCCGGTAGAAGAACGCCTTCTTTACCTAGAACGGCTGGACGAGACCCATCACCTAGCCTCTCTAGCTATCGAAGCACAGAAGAAGAGAGTGAAAACTCACTTCGATCATACTGTCCATCCTCGTTCTTTTGTTGAGGGAGATTTAGTCCTGCTCTACGATCAAGCGAATGATAAGCTGGGGGCAGGCAAACTCGAGCCCATGTGGCTTGGGCCTTATATTGTAAAGAGAGTTTTGCAGAAAGGGGCCTACGAGCTAATTGATTATGAAGGGAATCCTCTCGATAAGCCCTGAAATGGGCTTTACTTGAAAAAGTACTATGCGTGAATTCCATGCACTTTGGTTTGTACATACGTGTGTTTTTAGCAGGTGTGTTGAGTGTGTGTGTTTTCATGTTTTTGGCTTGGTGTGAAGGCGTGATTGCCGCTTATTGTGTCTTTTGCTTCTTGTGCAGATGTCTGGTGCACCTTACGTTGGTTTCACCGATGGTGCCTGCCGCAGTACCCGCAACTTGTCCTCTGCGGCGTGGGTGATCTACGATCCTCATGGTGAGTTGATAGACCTTCAAGGTGTGTGTTTAGGTTGTACCACAAACAATGTCGCTGAATATAGTGCTGTGATTGAGTTACTGGCCGAGGCGATTAATCTCGGTATTTGTGCATTGGTTGTGAACCTGGACTCTCAGCTTGTCGTCCACCAGCTCAATGGGCGATATTCCGTCAGAGACCAACGGATTTTAAGGTTGTATTTACGTGTTAAATTGTTAGAGAGGAATTTTGATTTCATTACATATCAGCATATTCCATGACGACTAAACACGTTAACTGATGCATTGACTAATCATGTATTAGACAGACATTTGCGGAACATGTAATCAAAACAGCATATAAGAAGCATGTAAAACACAATAATAGACCATAGGAATATGTATATATATATCGTGTGGCGCACCGAGGCGCTCAAAAATAAGTGTACATGTCCAAATAGAGTCTGTGTTCTTCATACATCTGAGACACATGTCTCTCAAAAAATCACCAGCAGGAAATAAAAACCTAGGTGTCTACTGCGGTGGGTTGTGCTCCCTATAGTACACCGCCGCTCGTGTCACCCGCCTCAACAGGCGGTGCATCCTGGGTTCCACTCCTACTGTGTGGATCTGGGACGCTCTGGGGACCTCCTCGATCCCCATGTAATCTGGAATCCCTGCTAGCAGGCCCTCAAGGTTCTGGATCACTGTCTCCATCGTATCATCTTCTGGAGGAGCCAGGGCTAGTGCTGCAATGCCCTGCGCATCCCTCCGCGCCTCTGGAGCCAGCCCGATGGGTCTCACTGGTCCTACATCTGCATACCATAGCATTCGTCATTAGGACATGTACATGAAAAAATAAAAAATAAAACATCATAAAAATCAAAAATCAAAAAATGTGATCAAGTGTCTTACCACCGTCATCCCACTGCTCTCCAGCGGGCAGCTGCATGTCAGGATCTCCGCGGAAGTCCATGCCGGCATATGGCCAATCCTCCACGAAGATCGTCTGTCGCTCCAGCCACTCTCGGAAAAATGTCCCCCACGCCACTGGTCGTCCGCCACCTCCTCATGGCATGACGTGAGCCCATCGTGTGGCCCGTGTCTCACGTGGTCTGGGTAAATCCAAATCCATGTCCTGTAGCTGCAGTGCCGACACCTGCTCCAACATGAGCGGGACTAAGATGGATCCATAACCAAACTGCTTCGTCTCTCCTCGACGGCAGTTGGTGAGTTGCCTCTTTATGTTCGTCGTCACCGTCTCTGCCCAGTTAAACATGGTGGGATTGAGACACTCGAGAGCCAGCCGGAGTTGGGTCTTCGAAGCCTCATGTTGGGCTTGGGAGCCCGCTGCCCGTGTCACCATGAAAAGCATAGCACGAAGGACTACATCGTCCACTGTTGGGATTGCCACCTTCCCACTCCTTGTCTTGCATGCCCGTGGGCACACTTGAGCTATCAACATCTCTAAGGAATCACCCCCGGGTCGCTGCCCCTCCAGAATGGGCCTCTCACCTCGATGGGACAGCCCGGTCAAAAAATATATGTCTGTAGAGTCAAACTCGATATCCCGGCCTCGGATGATAAATTTCCCATCTGTGGGATTCCAGGCCCTAATCAGTAGCTCCAGCAAGTCAGGTTGTGACCGCAGGTGTGGAGTTAGGAAGAATTTGAGCAATCCGCATGCCCGTAATGCGTTTCAGCACCCCACATCGGCAAAAGCTTCTATATCGTTGTTATCATGTGTGCGTTCTTGCCAGACGAATGCCATTATAGCCTGCAGGATGAGAAAAGTTGGATTAGCACTTCATTTGGAAATTTCAACGCGGAATTTGCATAAAAACATATGTTTGCGTCGCCATCGCGTCTGTTTTTTAAATAGACGCGATGGCGCGAGGTCGCTAGTTCAAATTTTTCGCGATCATCGTGGAAGTACACCACTTTCCCGCGATGATCGGAGCGCACCATGTGTAAATTTTTTCGGCCATCGCGGACCCGATAGGGTAAACCCGCGATGACCGAGCAGCGGAACGCGGTTTGAAAATCCGCCTAAACTAGCACATGGAACGATCGAAACGCATGAAAAAAAGCATTAAATTGAAGCACAAGGCAACGTGTGTCTACCTGAAATCAGTTTCGGGACGAATGATGCATGAACAGGGCCGAATTTCGCTCGCCAACTTCAACGCTCCAAGTTGCTCCACGGTGAATTGAACAATACTATGGTAAAAATGAATGAGTTAATCCCTTTTTATAATAATTTTTGCAAATTTAAAAATTATATTTTATAAATGTGGGTTTTTCTCATTGTTTTGCCACATGGTTAATCAAAATTTGACTTTTTTAACTATGATTTTTATGAATATTGTTCATTTTATCTCGAATGGATTTACGTGTGACGTGCTTTTGTGCAGAGCTTCAGATAGTGGAATTATGACAGTTTCATATACACTTGATCCCGAAAAGTCGTCTTTAAGCTCTTTTCCGACTTGAAAAATGAAAAGATGGCCAAGTTTTCCTCTTGACTCGTTACAAGAAACGAGAGGCGGTCGCCTTTAAGCTCTTTTTCGACTGTTTAAACACAAAAAGATTGTTGGGCTTTTGTCGTTTCAGGCTCGTTATTGGTTGCGAAACGACGTGCTTCCGACCGCTTTTCTACTTTTTCGGGTCAAAGTCACTAGTTACGAAAAGTAATCCTCGATCGTAATGGTCGGGCGGTTCTTTCGAGTATCGTTTTATACTTTTTCGAGCTCGAGAGACACAACTCTACGAAAAAGGACCCCCCTGGAGTTTTCTTTTCCGTGTCTTTTTCAAACTCTCTAAACATGAAAAAGACTCCGAGTTTTACCTATGTCGGACTCGTTAAACCCTGACGACATTGGACTCGTCACCATGACGGGACTCAAGCTTCTCCTTCCTAGGGCTCGTTAAACTATTACTAGGTTGGACTCAACAACAGGTTTATCATTGATTGTCTATGGCAGCTAGTCACTCTTGAACATCGACACTTTTGCTTCTTGTCGGGTTTGGACATCCATACATCGTCATTTGGCCTTTTGGGTTATCATTTAGCCTCATTCCATCCGATTCATGTCGTCTCCGTCGGGCCTCTGATCGCTTGGTGCCTGAATGTTGCCACCCTCCGGAGTCGTGTCGCCGACATGTTCAAGAGTATAATCCTTCTGCAGTTTACACCCTTGCCTTCTCCTCTGATACTCTGTTTCGCCATCTGCCTCTTGTTCCTTATCTCGTGTCGTTGATGGGGGAAACATTATGGCCCTCCTGCGACGGATCGTCTCCTGTCGACATCAGCTCATTATCCAGGAGATTGATCTAGAGATCCCCTTTGGTACCTTAGAGCTTGCATGCCTCAATGGCAAGTTCTTCGCACCTGACGGTCGACTTTCATCATTGGTCATCGATTGGGTGATTCCACGAGTATTCGACTTCAGCTCCTTCTTCACACTTCGTGGATTGTGCTAGACAGTACCTTGAGAGCCATTGGCATTATTGGTGGTTTCTCTCGCGCTTGTTAACGGTTTCCATCATTGACCGGTAATCAAGCGATTTTCTATCATGCTCGACCTCAACACATCTATTCGCATGTTAGGATTTGTACTATGATCGGATGGGTTCAAGACCCCAAACTCAGATTACACATGTTCGGGCTGCGTGGATTGGTTTTATGATTACATGACTCATTGATGGATGGCTGCGAGCATACCTGAGTCTTCATGGATGGCTGCGACCATACCTGAGTCTTCATCATGGTCTCATTAGCTAGATGGCTGCGTCCATACCACAGACCTATTTCGTATGTTTTTGGATGGCTGCATCCATGCCTAGACTACATGTATTTCATTATCAAAGATATCAGTTGTACTTGCGTGCAGGTTCTTCCAAATGGTGTTCCAGCTCGATCAGTTTCGTAAAGCATTTCACCCCTCCCTCTCTCTCGGGCTTCATACTTTAGGGGGCATCTGTTACACAGTAATTTGTCACTGTCTTCACTCCAGTCTTCCTACTGTGTCATGTGTCCAAAGTCATTCATGCTCATGTTAGACAAATGCTCTCTGATGTTGCCAAATGACCCACTTTTCCAAAGGTTTCTGCCTCATCGCGTCTGTTGGCTAAATAAACGCGCTGATGGGCGCTCCAAAACAGTCCAGAAGCGCTGCCATCGCGGAAGTACACGTGATTCCCGCGATGGTCGGATTTTATGTGCCAACACGACTGTCGCTTGTAATCCTGAGCGATGATCTGACTAGCTACGTTATTCAATAGCGATGTCAGCGCGGAAGTCCAGTTATGTTCCCACGATGATCCAGATTGGGCGAATTTGTTCCAACAGTCGACCTTCCAGATGACTCCAAACCTGGTTGTTGGCCTAGTTTATGTCGCCCTTCTTTCTCTAGCGTGGCTGTTCCGTCATTTGTGCTACCTTCCTTGGAGATAAGCTCATCTTCCCACCTTTCATGGAGACTCCTTCTCCTATTTAAACTCTCACCATTGCTATGTGCTGCTAGTTTTGGGAGTTCTTAGTCTTTGGAGTGGTTGCTGATAGTACTGTTAGTGCTTGTGAGTTTGCTAGATAGCTGGTGTGAGTGTGAAAAGTGTGGGATTGTTGATAGCTTGAGGAAGGATGTGAAGTGCTTTTGATATTGTGTAAAACTTGTGAGTGAGAGAGACTTGTGTGTTGGGAGATCCATCTTCAAAGAGTAAATGCTTGAGGAACATGCTGGCTGGATCCCTCTGAGAAGGCTTGTGACGTCAAGACTTTGGTTGTAAGCTTACTCTTATTTCATAATTAATGCAATCAATGATGTTTTCCTATGTCTTGTATGTGATGTACTTGATAGCTCATGACTTCTTGACTTTGTGAGTAAATAGATCATTGTTGTTCCGGTTACGTGCTTTGTTGTATTTCCTTTGCATTGTTTCAGGTTGATCACTCGTTAGGAGAAGGAAGCAGAAGCTGGAGCAGCGCAACAGAACTCCATCGACCACCGATTGAGGTAGGCCTCCAACTATGACTGTTTAAGGAAAGCTATTGTTGATCTGTCCTTGTTTGTGACTAGACCCACTCTAGGGCGAGAGGGGTTGCCTCTGTCCGCAGAGGGAACACTTTCCTGCATCACAGCAGAGGGAACACTTTCCTGCATCACACCCACCTTCAAACATACGATCATGGTAGATGGGCACAGGGCCACATGGCTGGCCCAGGTGGCGGAGAAATGGCACAATGAGCTAGCTGATAGCTGCAGGGGTTGTTGGGTGCCGGCTGAGGAGCATCTTGGAGAAAAAAATAGCCTAAGGATATTACCCACAAAATGGTGGGTAACATGCCTGACGCCCATTGTTAAGTTATGGTATGTTCTATGCTTATAGCAGTTTACTTCTTTTTATTATTATTATCCACAGATTAGCAATCACATATGCATAAAGTAAAGTGCAGATAGAACATTAAACGATCGATAGAAAACAAGCCAAGACAAGAGACACAAGATTTGGCGGCTAGCCAGGGATAAACCCCAATATAAATATTGGGTAAACCCTTTGATCAAATCTTCCTTTATCTTCAATAATCCAACAGAGAGAAATAGTACATAAATCAAGTTTACATTTGCAGCAGAAAACCCTAGATCAGTCCCAAACTAGGGCAGACAATGTCTCACAAACCGACCGTTGAATCGGCTCGATTCCACCACCAAAATGTATGGCCTTCAGAGGAGATCCAGATGGACCTACGGCGCAGTTCTGATGAGGAGATCTTCTGGTCCACGCAAGTCAAACTTCACTTCTGCAGTTGTTGCTTCAGTTTCAGCAGCTTCCTTCAAACTAGGGCAGTCGATATCTTGCAAACCGACCATCGGATCGGCATGATTCCACCACCAAAAGTTGCGTCCTTTAGAGGAGGTTCAGATGAACCTACAGCGCAGTTCTGATGAAGAGATCTTCTGGTCCACGCAGGTCAAACTTCACTTCTGCAGTTGTTGCCCTAAAATCTGCAACTGCTCCTCCACATGTGTGAGAAAGGTCTCTTTTCTGCGCAGTAGAGAAGAGCCTCTTTTCTGCGCAGGAGAGAGAGAGAGATGTGAGGAGATGAGATGGTCCAAATGAGGAAAGGTCCTCCTGTATTTATACACAACTAATGATGTTTGAATAGATGTGACTGTTGGGCTTCTGAGCCTACATGACTTGTAAGTCGGCTAGGTCGGCTTGATAATAATTACATAATCAAAATAAATTCATATCTCCATAAATACTTATCGGAATCGGATGATCTTTAGATCAATCCTACACCTCTCGACGAGAGGAATCTAATAAACATATTATCAGCCATGAATAAGATGACCCACATAGAGTTTGGCCCTAGTTGCCAATTTTAACACTCCCTCTCAACTAGGGAGAACTCCATCTGCAATTTGTCTGTCAGTCGCTATTATTCATCCATCAAATGCACTGCCCTGTACAGCTTGACCCCTGCTCTATTCTGCCTGCTTTTGCTCTATTCTGTTCTGCCCTATTCTGATCTGCTCTGCTCTGCTTTGTTCTGCTCTGCATTGTCCGAATTATGAAGAGGAAGAAATGATCGAGGATGTATCATACTCACTGCAAGTCAGTTTCAGAGTATGTACCACTGGTCCAAGACCAATCTCAACCAACCCGAAGTTAGTGTCAGAGCGGGCACAACTCTTACCATTGGTCCCAGACCAATATCATCCTCCACCGACTCAAAGTCAGTCTCAGAGTGCGTACCACTGGTCCCAGACTAGTCTCAACCGACCCAAAGTCAGTGTCATCGTATGTACCACTCCTACCATTGGTCCCAAACCAATATTGCAGGCTCAGAGAGTGTACCACTGGTCCCAGACCAGTCTCAACCAACCCGAAGTCAGCGACATTGTATGTACCACTCTCAGTAGTCCCGGACCAATCCTGCACTGACACGAAGTCAGTCTCAGAGTATGTACCACTGGTCCCAGACCAGTCTCAGCCGACCTGAAGTCAGCGTCATAGTATGTACAACTCCTACCACTGGTCCCAGACCAGTATCATTGATCCCAGATCAATGAAGGTCATCCTAGCGTAGGGAGTACAGTAAATACAACAATGCGTCCATCGGTACTATTATGGTCCTTAACTTCATTTCCCTGCTCATTGATCAGATGAGAAGTACTTCCCATGAGTCCCAGACTGCATGGGTAGGATGCCTCGAGAGGAGAACTAATTAATCCTGTCCACAGGAGAGCGAATCATCCTGTCGCACAAGAGAGCGAATCATCTTGTCCCACAAGAGAGCGAATCATCTTGTTGCCATGGAGAACACATCATCCAGGCCTCACAGGAGAACTGATCATCTTGCTACACAATCGTCATGGAGAACACATCATCCAAGCCTCACAGGAGAACTGATCATCCTGCTACACAATCGTCATGGAGAACACATCATCCAAACCTCACAGGAGAACCAATCATCCTGCTACATAGTCGTCATGGAGAACACATCATCCAGACCTCCCAGGAGAACCAATCATCCTGCTACACAAGCGCCATGGAGAGCACATCATCCAGGCCTCACAGGAGAACCAATCATCCTGCTACATAGTCATCGCAGGGTGTACATGTATACGACCAGGGGATGGTGAATCACCCTGTGATCGTATGTCGCTCCAAGAAGTACCCCGCACCCCCCCGGGAGCTCCCAGAGCTCAATGCATCATACAGGTCCCTCATCAGAGGGTCTTTGAACGACACCAAGTCGTTCTTGGAAAGTCAAAAATTTGACCTTTCCTAGGGGCTTTGTCAGAATGTTGGCGACCTGTTCATCTGTACTGATATGTTGGAGCCTTATAGCTCCCCGCTGTACCATATCTCGAATATAGTGGTACCTGATATCGATATGCTTGGAGCGATCATGAAATACGGGATTCTCCGTCAAACGAATCCCACTCTGGTTGTCACAAAGGATCACGGTGGTATCCAAAGTAAATCCAAACAACTCACTGAAGAGCTTTTGCAACCATGCTGCCTCACAGGAGGCCATGCTAGCAGCAATGTATTCTGCCTCGGATGTTCTCAAAGCCACCGACTTCTGTTTCCTGCTCATCCAGGATATCGAAGCAGATCCCAAGGTGAAACAGCACCTGGAAGTGCTCTTACGGTCCACCACATTGCCTGCCCAATCAGCATCAGTGTATTCAAGTAGTCTCACATCTCCGGCAGTGTATCTCAATCCATGAGAGATTGTGCCCTGAAGACATCTCAGAATATTCTTGGCATCAATCCAGTGAGGCTTAACCAAATATGAACTCACAATGCTAACTGCAAAACATATGTTCGGACGAAGGTTCACCAAGACATCAACGCGATTGAGTTTGTAAAACTCAGAGACATTTCCCAAATCTGGTCCGACATCACTACCATATAACTTCTGAAAGTTAAGATCCTCGAGGTAGTCATAGGCTTGCAGTCCATCATACCGAATCTTTCCAATATTGTCACCACATATTTTCCTTGAGATAGGAAAATTTCCCTTGGCTTCTGCCACATTTCAAGTCCTTGGTCCTTTATTTTGACTTCAAAAGCCAACTCCCTCTTACATTTGTGAATGACAGGGTCTGCACCTGTTAGGAAGAGGTCGTCAACATACAGCACCAATATGAGAGATTTGTCATCTTCAACCTTCAAGTAAAGGTTAGGATCGGCTTCACTCCTAGTGAATCCCAGCTTCATCAAGTAGCTATCGATCCTCTCATACCATGCTCGGGGTGCTTGCTTTAGCCCATAGAGGGCCTTCTTTAATCTGCATACATGAGATTTTTTATCATAAATCTCAAATCCTACAGGTTGCTCCACGTAGACCTCTTCTTTTAACGAACCATGTAAGAATGCGGTCTTGACATCCATCTGATGTAGGTTCATAGCATCCTTCCATACTTTATGCTTGACAACCTCTGTGAATGATGAAGGCTCATTTTGTATGATCGTACTCATGATGGTCAGGTATCCCTGACACCTGTTCGGCTTCTTACTTTCACGGAAGGTTCCTCGGGGTGCAGCATGTCCTTCAGCATCATCAAGTAGCCCCCTAAGCCATGAAGGCCTCTTCCTGGAAGAGGAAGGCTTAGGTGGAATAGGATCCATGGGTTCTTCCACATCGGGGATTATCTTATCTGTGGCGGTGTACGCAGCTTCGGCGCATAGAAACTTTGGAAGTCTTTGATCATGAAGCATAGCATGAAAAGCTTCCACAATCATACGGTTCTTCCTTTCCGCCACACCATTTTGTTCAAGAGTATATGGTGTAGTAGTCTCCCTCTTGATGCCAGCCTCTTTACAAAGGTCATGAAACTTGTTAGATTCATATTCAGTCCCATTATCAGTCCTTACGGTCTTGATCTTCTTTTTGGTTTGATTCTCGATCAAGGCTTGAGATGTGTCACACGACATGACACCTAGCGAACTTCCTCTGACCTGATATAATGAATCAACTCGAAACCCAAGAGTGAAGGCATCTTTAAAATTATTTTTCCATATACGTACCTTGATATCGTTGAAGGTTACCTTGTAGCCTTTGTCTTCCATTGCCGAAATGGACACCAAGTTCTTTTTGAGATCAGGTACATATAATACATCCTATAGGTGGATTGTATTACCTTGATTCAATTTAAGAGAGACATTGCCTACACTTTTCACGGGATATTTCATATTATCTCAAAGTACAATTTCCAGGTTAGTTTCTTTCTCTATTAGATTATGGAGAACTTCTTTGTAACCAGTGAAGTGCCTTGAGGCACCACTATCAATGAGCCAAATTCCCATTGAGTCTGAAGGAGCAGAGGTAGATAGAGCAGCTGGTAGATAATAGTTATCCTGCTTATTTTCAACAATGTTGGATTCATGCCTGGAATTTCTAGCCTTCTTGAATGGTTGTCCTCTTCCTTGATTTCCAGCACTCCTTTTTCCTTTGCTATTCAATTCGCCATTCCTTTGATTTCCATGAGAGGGATTTTGATCATCATCCCAGTGTGAGTCCTTTCTATCAGGGCACTCCCTTGCATAGTGACCTGCTTTATCGCAAATATAACATCGTCCTTTTCTTCCACCCTTAGGTCCAGCCTTTCTTTTTTATTTAGACCCGGAATTCTTTCTTTTCTCAGCATGAGAAGAAAAAGCAGCAGGAGGACCTTTAGGCATGGGCATTTCTTACTCTTCTACCCTTGTTTCTTCTTGGATGCATCTAGCCATTAATTCCTCAAAACCAAAAATTACATTATTGTTCAGAAGAGTAGTCCTGAACACATACCATTCAGATGGTAATCCTCCAAGAGTCATGAGTGCCATTTCCCTATCAGTAATAGTCTCCCCAATAGATAGGAGATCGTTCCTGATCTCGGTGATTCTTAAGAAATATGCTTGCATGCTCTCATCTTTACCCTTGTGAATTTCCTTCAGCTTATTTCTAAGAAACAAAACTTGATTTGCATCATTAACTTTAAATAAACTCACCAGTCTATCGTAGATTTCCTTGGAGGTGTTCAGTTCTGAGATGTAGGCCACCAAGCGCTTGTCAATAGAGTCCCGGATGATCTTCTTTGCTTTAACTTCTCCGGTCTTCCATTTGATCTTGGCAGTAGCAGATGCATTTGATGGAGGCTCAACAATATTGCCTCTCACATGGTCCAACACTCCTTGATCTTCTTGGGTTAGATCGATAGACATCTTCCATCCGTGATAGTCAGCTTTCTCACGGAGCTTGTCCTCAGCAGGAAAGAGTGTTGAGGACCCCATAGTTCTTTTAGGATAGCCTTGCCAATCTTCTCTTCAGTGATTGCTCTTGCTCTTGCTCGGGCTTTGTCTTCACCTCAGCTCCGATACCATGTTAAGTTATGGTATGTTCTATGCTTATAGCAGTTTACTTCTTTTTATTATTATTATCCACAAATTAGCAATCACATATGCATAAAGTAAAGTGCAGATAGAACATTAAACGATCGACAGAAAACAAGCCAAGACAAGAGACACAATATTTGGCAGCTAGCCAGGGATAAACCCCAATATAAATATTGAGTAAACCCTTTGATCAAATCTTTCTTTATCTTCAATAATCCAGCAGAGAGAAATAGTACATAAATCAAATTTACATTTGCAGCAGCAAACCCTAGATCAGTCCCAAACTAGGGCAGAAGATATCTCACAAACCGACCGTCGGATCAGCTTGATTCCACCACCAAAAGTTGTGGCTTCCAACGGAGGTTCAGATGAACCTACAGCGCAATTCAGATGAGGAGATCTTCTAGTCCACGCAAGTCAAACTTTACTTTTGCAGTTGCAGTTTCAGTTTCGACAGCTTTCGGCTTCAAACTAAGTCAGTCGATATCTTGCAAACCGACCGTTGAATCGGCATGATTCCACCACCAAAAGTTGCGGCCTTCAGAGGAGGTTCAGATGAACCTACAGCGCAATTCTGATGAAGAGATCTTCTGGTCCACGCAGGTCAAACTTCACTTCTGCAGTTGCTGCCCTAAAATCTGCAACTACTCCTCCACATGTGTGAGAAAGGTATCTTTTCTACGCAGTAGAGAAGAGCCTCTTTTCTGCGCAGGAGAGAGAGAGAGATGTGAGGAGATGAGATGGTCCAAATGAGGAAAGGTCCTCCTGTATTTATACACAACTAATGATGTTTGAATAGATGTGACTGTTGAGCTTCTGAGCCTACATGAGTTGTAGGTTGGCTAGGTCGGCTTGATAATAATTACATAATCAAAATAAATTCATATCTCCATAAATGCTTATCGGAATCGGATGATCTTTAGATCAATCCTACACCTCTCGACGAGAGGAATCTAATAAACATATTATCAGCCATGAATAAGATGACCCACATAGAGTTTGGCCCTAGTTGCCAATTTTAACACCCATCGACTATGCCTCCCGACACCCATCGACTGTGCCTCGCCCCACGCCCATCGAATGTGCCTCGCCCGCACCTCCGCCATCATGAACTGTTGCGCCATCGCCATCGCACCTCTGTTGTCGTGAACCTTTGTCACTGCCCATTGTTGACAACTCGACCTTTGCTCAATGTTGTCGCAGCCACTACTACTCTTAGGCTTCAGCCCATCCACAAACCACAGTAAGTAACGTTGTCACCTATGTAATTTATTTTTTTCACTGTGTACAGTGTAAGTAAGGTTGTGTAATTTTTTTTAATTCTTATTTTTAAATTTGTTTATTTTCACTGTGTATCAGTATGCATATGCCATAAACCTATGTTGCCAGGAAACGTGGGTGCGGGGACGGGGACGGGGACGGGGGCAGGGACGGGGACGACATTTTTGGAAACAGGGTGCGTGGGTTCGTCGGGTAATATAATAATATTAAATTTTAATAATTATATTTTATAAATTATAAATTTATAATTTATAATTAATAATATATATGAAATTTGAATTTGTATATTTTTTCAACTTTAAATTTTAAACAAGAAAACTTTAATGATAATCATTTAAACATGCATATTATTAATTAATATTTCATATATATATAATTAATAATATATATGAAATATATTAAAGTTGAAAAAATATAATTAATAATATATATGAAATTTGAATTTGTATATTTTTTCCAAACCCATTCTGATAATGCATAAATGGACCTGCTTACCATTTTCATCTGATGGCAGTCTGGCACATGCCTTCAGAATAATAGTGAAGATCACCTGGTTTGGATTTATGCCAAACCAAAGCATTCTGCCACAAATTGGAAAGCATCCATGCAACAGTTGTGGTTAGCATATCCTGCTGTCATTGAGTTCCACGAAACCGCATACCACGCAAGCATCCTATCAAATACAGTTTTGCAGGTCAAACTTGTTCCCTAACTCTATATTGCCATATTAACATTGCAGGCATCATTGTTTGTCTGATCACACTGCTATAATGTCCATCCTTTTCCATGCTTCCAATTTCTCTTCCTATGCTTATCTTTCATTTTATTTTCCAAATCCAACAGAATTTCAGACCTTTCTCAATTGTTATGTTACCTGTTTGACCCTCAAACACAAGTCCCCAGTATTAGCTACCATAAAAAAGAGTGAAGATATTAACTATTGTTTTATACAGACAAGCATAACATCTGTTGCTTGATGCAATTAACTTATTCAATTTAGAGCTGCACCATATTTTCATCCAAAAATGAAACACATGAAATCATTACAAAGTCAATTATACAGCTTGCTAGCAAGCGTCTTTTGTCAAGCCAACATATGGAATAATACATTACAGCTATAAACTATAATTCTTGTGTGCATCTCTCTATGTGTATGCATCGATTTGTGTGCATACGTCTACATCTTATATGTATTTATGTGAGATTTGAATTTCAACACTTCTCATCATGAGCAAAAATAGAACAAGAGTGTCTCTGAAAATGCCTTTACTGCTATTTATAAGTCATTACCTGAAGCTCCAAGGAAACAAAAAGGTCTCTAACTGAAGCCCGATCCCTATTCTGCCCAGACAAGCTCTCTGCAATCATATATCCAAGGAGGTCGACAGTCCACTCACATCTTTTGTTCACTTGAATATCTTGATGTAACTTCAACCTAAAAATTTTGAAAATACCCATGCTACTTCAAACTTGTTGTATGGGCTCTTGTCCTTGAGAAATGCCCTAGGGATATATAGCCTTTGGCATGATACATGAAAACAGTAAACAGTCCTCAAACCTCCACTCCCTTTGTAGAGACACCAACAGAATAATATAGCACTTCCAGCTAACTTATTTTACTTAAGCCTCAATATAAATCCCAAAAAAACAGAGTTGAGGAAATAATGAAGTGGATTAAATCACTCAGGACGGTTTTCTGCATGGTGACCTCATTTATGAACTTGGCAGAATAGTGGCAATTACGACATATGCACTTCTTGCGCTTTTGATGAGACTTCAGTGGTCTTTACAACTTGCTGAAAAGCACAAACAAAATATAAGCTTCTTCCTCTTGTAAAACAATGCAGATTCCCACCACTCCTATTGCACATCATGTGATGATCACTACCACCTGCTCCTGTTTCTTATCATGCAGCATAAAGTGCACATCAGGTACATCCCTTGCTTCCTTCATCAACCCTGTCAGTCACTGCAATTCTGCATAGATCTCCTCTGTCTGTGGGTGTGATCTATCTCCTACAACAAATGTATGCACTTTGTTCTTAACCTCAATCCAACTATATATTATTAATTATATTTTTAATATAGTTTTTTTATGAAGAACCCAAAGAACCCAACCCGAAGAACCCAAAGAATCAGAAGAACCCGAGAACCCAAGCACCCGAAGAACCCAAGAACCCGTTAAAGGAAAAGAACCCAAATTTTTTTTTTGAAGAACTCGGTTCTTCATGGAAGAACCCGGTTCTTCTGGGTTCGTCTGGGAAGAACCCGTACCCGAATCCGGTACTTGGGTGCGGGAACCCGGGACGGGTTCGAGAACCCTACCCCCGGGTGCGGGTACCCATGCAACACAGCCATAAACGTTTTATTAAAAATAAATTTAAATTTAATATTTATAAGTTTTTAATTTTATTGTTTTAAAAAATTTTAAATCGATTCATTGAATTCAAATTTCAAAAGTGAATAGTTAAAACGGTAGACCCTTGTTGCAAGTTGCAGCCTACAAGTTACAACTATGAGTCAGAGTTATTCTGGGAACAGTGGGAAAAGTGACGGCAACTACAATGGTAATGAGTCACATGATGCACAAGAAGAAATTGAAAGCAATCACAAGAGGGCAGGCAATCAGAATAGGTCTTTGCACAGTGTAGATTATGAAGGCCCACCAAGAGATCTGGAAAAATTTGCAAAGGGGACATGTAATCCTCTAAAACCGCTTCTAATCTATGTAACCAAACTTCCAAAAAAAAAAATCCAAAAGTTGGTGGTGGCTCACGTGATTGGGTCTGCAATATTTATGGGCATCACTTTGTTGGCAGCTATAGCAGGGTGAAGCAACATATTTTGGCTATTAAAAGTAAAGGAGTCAATATGTGTCCTTCAAAGAACCTGAATCCAGCTCAAAGAGAGCAACTTTGGAGGCTAGAAAGGACAACCAGTGGAAAAGCATTGTTTTCTAGCAAAAATGTTGATCCATGCACAAATATGCCTCCATCCAGTGCTTCATCAAAAAAGGCAAAGGGTTCTACAGGTGCATCCCGTTCTTGTGCAATGGGTGCTACAATGTCTAGTATGTACAATGTTCTAGATCGAGATGACATAGATGATGCAATTGGCAAATTTCTTTTTGCATGGAATTTCCTTCCATGTTGTTCGACTTCGTTCTCCTTATTACAAGGAAATGGTCCAAGCAATTGCAAGAATAGGGCCCACATATGTACCACCGCCGGGTGACATAAGCTAAGAACAACAATTTTAGATAGACAAGTGTTCAAAATTAATGTGCAAAAAGAGAGAATGAGACAAACATGGTTGAGGTTTGGTTATTCTATTATTATGGATGGATGGACTGACATTCGAAAACGGCCACTAATCAACATCATAGTGACATTTGCAGAAGGTCCATTCTTTCTTAAAGTTGTTGATTGTTTTGGAAAGCGCAAGGATGCATCTTTCCAATTTGAGCTTCTTCAAGAAGCAATAGAGGATGTTGGGGTTGATAGTGTGGTGCAGGTTGTGACAAATGCAACAGCAGTTTGTAGATCAGCTAGGTTATTGATTCAAAGCAGGTATCAACATATTTTTTGTACTCCTTGTTATGTGCATGCACTCAATAATGCAGTGAAGGACATTGGCAAAATTTAGTGGATATCAGACTTGGTGACATGTGCTAGAGATGTGTAGATGTTTATCTGCAACCACCACACCTCCTTGGCCATGTATAGGGCTCACACGAGGAAGGAATTCCTCAAGCCCACCAATACTAGATATGCTAGCTATTTTGTCTTATTGGAGAGGATGCTAAAGGTACAACCACCTCTACAATCCTTGGTTGTGAGTTCGGAGTGGGGAAGGTGGTCAAAATCAAAGACAGACTCAGGGAAGAAGGTCAGGCCTCAAGTGTTGGACAATGATTGGTGGGCAAATTGTTCTTATTTGGTGTCATTCTTGGGCCCTATTGTGGACATCATTCGTTACACTGATTTAGATGCTCCTAGTCTTGGAGAAATATATGAGACCTTTGATAGCATGTTGGGTCATGTGAAGGCAACCATTCAGCAAAGGGAGCCCTCATTAGAGTTCTATACATCCCAGATTCGACCCATCATTCAGCGTAGGTGGGATTGCATGAACACACCTTTGCACATGGCAACATATGCATTAAACCCAAAATGGTATGTTGAAAGGCCTAGGAGAGTGCCTCCTATTGATGATCCTGAGGTAAAGAATGGCTTCCTAGATGTAATTGCAAAGATATACAATGAAGAGGAGGGGGAAAAATTTCGAAGACAGTTTGTTCAATTTGCATCTCTTAGTGGCCCCTTCAACACACGTGGTGCTCGAGCAGATTGCATTGATCTAGCCCAAGATGACCTGATGAGTTGGTGGAGGATGCATGGGGATGGTGCTCCAGAGCTCAAACATCTAGCTATGTGTTTGTTGTCTCAGATTGCTAGTTCCTCTGCAGCAGAGAGGAATCGGTCCACATATAGCTTCATCCACTCTATCAAGAGGAACAAGCTTACCTCTAAAAGCGCTGAGAAGTTAGTTGTTGTGCACAGTGCATAGGTAGATATGGGGGAGACACCTGAGCATTTGAAGGGATCAGCAACACGATGGGATGTTGATCTAGATGATGATGCATAGGTAGATATGGGGGAGAGACTTGGTGAGACACAGATGGGGTTGGTTGGTGTGCCACTTAGCATGTTTGAGAATGCAGGTGATTCTGATTCAAATGGTGACATGGTTGATCCTAATTTATTCATGCAGTAGCTGGATGCAGAGACTAGCGGGGCATTACCTTCAGCGATTATGCTCATTTATCATTTGATATGTTCTTATGTTATTAACTTATTTACTTTTCTGTTTCAGATTTCAGTTGTAGACTTCAGTTTATTTTGAATCTTGATATATGATATATTAGACTTGATTCTCGACTCTATAAAACTTTGACTCTTGATGTATCAGACTCTGAACTATATATATTTTGAAAAATATATATAGTCAAACTTAATGTCGAACCTCATCAAAAAATTCGAATTCGAATCAAACTTAATCATTTTTGAACTCGAATTCAAACCCGAACCATGTAACATAAATTTGGAGGTTACCACAAATTTTCCAATTGGTCTTTGCACAATATCCCATACATCATTTTTCATAATGGACTCATATTCTTCGGCCATTGCATCCTTCCAGACTTGTTCCTTCACAGCTTCTTCAAAGGTACTAGGTTCGGCTTCAATCATATTGCTCATGGCTGCAACATAGGCATGGTATGGCTTCTTGCTTTCCCTTAAAGTTCCCTGAGCAGTAGTTAGTTTCTCAGCATCTTGTAATGTGTCCTTGAGCCATAGTGGTCCTTTCCTTATAGGGAAATCGCATGGAGGAGGATCCAAAGGGTCCATAGGATCCATGGGATCATCAACGATCTCCTTCTCAGATTCAGGCACAGAAGGACATTCTAGGATATCCATCTCATCACTATTGTCCTCAGAAGGAGTAGGTGGAGGGAGGTCCCTTTCTTTTCTAAGGGCAACATCTTCATCGAATGTCACATCCCTACTAACTTCAACCTTCCTTTGACCAAAAATATATATTCTAAATCCTTTAGAATCTTCACTATATCCAACAAACGTACCTTTCCAACCTGTAGCTTATAGCTTGTTTCTTTTGTCCTTCGGCACATGGAAGTACAGGGGCAGCCAAAAATTCAGAGATGACCAATATTGGGATTGACACTTGTGAATACTTCCTCTGAAGTCTTGTTGTCCAAAGCTTGATGAGGCAACTTGTTTTGAACATATATCGCTATGTTTATTGCTTCAGTCCAGAGGAACTTTAGCAACTTTTGATCATGGAGCATAGCTCTAGCAGCGTCCACAATGGACCTATTCTTTCTCTCAACCACTCCATTTTGTTCGGGAGTGTAAGGCACAATGGTCTCCTTCTTGATTCCTTCCTTCTTGCAAAAGTCTATGAATTCATTTGAGATGTATTCCTTGCCGTTGTCAGACCTAAAGATCTTTATTTTCTTCCCTGTATGATTTTCCACCAAAGCCTTGAATTCCTTGAATATTTTGAATGCCTCATCCTTGTGCTTCAAATAGTAGATCCATGTCTTTCTTGAGAAATCATCAATGAAGGTGATGTAATAAAGATGACCCCCAAGTGAATGCACGAGCATTGGACCACATATATCAGAATGAATGAGATGAAGGATTTCTTCCGTCTTGTTTTCACTAGAGGGGAATGGTCCCCTTGTCTTCTTTCCACTTGCGCACACCAGGCATACTCCATCATGTTGAGCTTGAACATCGAGGATCCTAGAGACCAGCTTCTTCAACTTAGGAAGTGTATCATAGTGACGATGGGTCAACCTTCGGTGCCATAGCTCACTTTGAAGATTTGTACTTGTTGACCACTACGTGTCAACTACCCATAGCAGTACACCCCCTTTTCTTCGCAAAAAGGGATAGCGCTTGATCGACATGTCCGTGCCATTCGACAGTCATAGTCGACTTGATCATATTATGTTGTAAACCCAATCTGCATGTGTGAATTGTAAATAATCTTAGCAGATATGAGTCATGTATGTAAATTGCCTAAGTGGACCTAATTTCCTAGTGATAATCTACGTTCCGGAAGGTTTTTTGTCTCACCGATCTATGATCGGCAGAGTTTTCCTTCAGCCTAACCCCAAAGCCGGAATGGATTTTGTCATTAGAATCTTAGGAGAATCCTAGTATGTTGATCTGCTGGATTATAGTTGTGTCGCAGAACTTGGTGATTTATGAGGGTCTATGTCAAATGGGTTTTCTCCCTTGGGATGTAAAGTTGTAAAAGTCATGATGTAAAGTGTCTTGAGGGTTAGGAAATGTTTTAATCCCCTCATAAGTCCTAAGTCCTAGGTCCTAGGTGATTTTTCCAAAGGCTAAGTTCGAGGATCCATTTAAAAATAAATTAAAAAATTAAAAAAAATAACTGAAAAATAAAAATTTTAAAAAAAATAATAAAATAAATAAATAAAATAAAAACTTAAAAATAATAAAATAATATTTTTGAGTAAATAAATGCAGAATTTCAATTTTTTAATGCATTAAAAATTTGACGGATGAGATTAAGAGATCTCTTAATCCTCATCAACGGTCGAGATCATTTTGACGTGGATCACTCGAACTAGCTGTTGGGATTTTTTCCTTTAAATAGGGTGCTAGGGGTCATTTGAGATCGGATTTGATCTGAGAAGTCTGGTGCTAAAGAAAGCTCTTTTGTAGTCATTTTTTTTTGTGTAATAAAGAAGACTGGGGTTAAAAATCTTGCTGGTGTTACTCTTCTGAAAATGCTGTAAGATTGTTTTATTTTTCTGCATAATTTTATTTTCAGCCATTGATGATAGCTTAATGAAGATTGATCTAGGCACAGGTATCTTGTCTGATCTTTGGGGTTTGAATGATAGTTTAGATTCTGAAATATAGTGGCAGGTATCTCCATTTGATCGAGGTTTCACTATTGTTTTCTCCCTCTATGTTAATGGTTGATTTTAAGCTGTGCAAGAAATCCGTTTTTCATATTACCGGGCGTTAGGGGAAGTTCTTCGCTGAACCAGCCAACTCCCGGATTGTGTTTTCTGAAAGAGCCCAGCCAGTTCTTGATCCTGGGCTAATCATTCGAGAAAAAAAATTATGAATGCATGCAGGGTTTTCTGAAGCGTCTTACATTAAACTTATACTCTGAAAATATTACTGTGGATTATTGATAAATCTGGCTGTTTAAGAGTCAAAAGTTGTAAATGCTGTTTAGATGATCTAGGGTTTTAATTTTGTTTTATGCACATATTTTTGGGTGATTTTCCATTCCAGGTTGCAGGATTTCTGAAGATTTCCGAGGTTTATCTACACTATTTTGCTGTCCAAGGGTTTCAAATATCAGTTGTTTTCAGATCTGGAGGGTTTCGATTGTATTGCAGGAAGAAATTTCTCGAAAAACTTTTGTGACCTAGGCAAAGCCCTTGCCGCTTGGCCAACTGCCTGTTCGCTGCTGCAAATAAAACACTGCATTCCCTAACACCATACGCCAGATCAAAGCAGCATTTCATCCACGCATTTTTCATTCTCCATATCCCCCACGCGCAGTGCCATTCGCTCTGTCCACGCGACCTTATTCTTCGTTGTATTTTCCCATCTCTGCAAACCCAAGCTTCCACGCTGAGCAGATCCCGCCTGTCTACCTGCACATCAAAACTGCAACAATACACCATACGCGTGGTCCAATCTGCAAAGCTCTCTGCCATACTTCATTCATTCCATCCCGTCGAGCTTGTTCCCTCTGCCGTCGACCTGTGCACCTGCAAAAGACAAATGATCATACGCTGCCTGCTGCTCGATTTCCCATCTGCAAAACGAATCTACTGCCATCAAGTTCTCCACGATCTATCTACAAACACACAGTAAGAAAATCGCATTTTATTTTTACGGGCCAGCTAACGCGTGAACTGTTATGCGTAAGTTTCTTTTTGCCTGAAGAAATCGTTTTTGGCTCCAGCGTAAATACGATTTTTGACTTTGGTGTTATTACAGTTAGGCATAAGTCTTTGCGTTGAGCGGTAAGGTTTTCTTGGATTAGTTTTCGATTTTCATGAATAGGTGCTAACGCAGGTTTCTTTTGTCTGATTTAGGTTTATAAAATTTAAAATCAAAAATTCGATTTTCATTTTATTTTAGGTTTAGTCAGGCTTTAGGTTTATCTTTTGTTTAAATTTTGTTCCTAAATCTAAAGCTTTAAACATTAGATTTAAATTTAATTTTTTTATTTTTATTTTTTTTAGTTTTAGATTATATTTAAAATAGATTTTATTTTTTCCTTTTTTTTAGGTTTTGTTTCATTTTGATTTTAAAACTAAAATTTATAAAAATTGTAAAGCTTTAAAAAAATCATTTTAAATTTTAATTTTATAGTTTAGTTTAAGTTTTCTTTTTTATTAATCATAAAAAATAAAAAAGAATTTAGTTTTCTTATAGTTTAGATTTTGATTTGATATCATTTAGATTTTTTTTTATTTAAAAGTTTCATTTAGTTTTAAAATTTTGCTTTATCTGAAAAACATAAAAATATTTTGGAAATATTTTGCCAGATTCAGTCTTGGCTCGGGGACTTATCACGTTTTATTTTTTCCTGCTGAGATTAAAATTTTGATGTGGAATTAATGTTTATCATTTTTATGTGATTTAGTATGCTTGAATGATCATGAATGTGATATCTGGTTAGCGTTTAAAATTTTGTGGTTGTGTATCGAACTTTATCTTTCGAAGTTTTGAATTGCTGGAGTATCATTTAAGCATTTTCTCGCATTTAATAAAAATTAGTCTTTGTTTGAGTTATTTGATGATAAATGATTGCTCTACATGGTTTATATTTCTGCAGCATCTGATAATTAATCGTTTAAACATTAATTCCACAAGGCACTGGTCTATTAATTCAATAAAATCTATCTAGTGCTGGTTTCCTTTCGTGTCTCCCAAACCCAACTGGTCCCCTGTTGGTCATTCATTATCCCATAGGGTCTACCCCCCTTAGGCGCAGGAGACAAGCTTAAATGGAGAGATCGAGGATCAGGGTGACAGCCCCCGGTCTGAGCGTTGTCGTGACAATCTGTGCGACAACATTTTTTGGCACCGTTGTCGGGGATAGAGTTTTTCTGTCCCTGGCGTTTCATATGACATTCATCATTCATCTTCTCATTTCTCATCATTCTTTCATCTTTCTCATCTCGCGTTTGAGCTGGCAGATTCAACATTTTTGGGCATCATTTGGATCTCTTTCTTTCGTCATATCAACAACTTCTCTTTAGTTCGTTTCTTGTTTGGGTGGCGACTCCATTTCTTTTCATTTATTTTCCCAGACAAGAAGCCTCTCTCATATCAGCTTGTTGGTTACTTTTTGGATCCTAGAATTTGACTCATTGTTCAAGTGGCGACTCCACTTCTTTCATTTATTAATTTTCTTGAGCAGAGATCTCTTTCTATCATCCATTTGATCCCTTATTATTCATCATGGATTATTCGTTTAAACCATGTCATTTTACTGGTGTTCGCCATGATATTCCGGAGGTGGCCATTTCTAAATTACCTGTGTTCTCGGGTGGTGATTCAGTCGCTGTTAAAAAGCATCTAGGCTGGTTTACTCGTATAATGATCATGTATTGTAGATCTCCTCAATATAATCAAGAAGATGTCAAAATGCGTCTATTTGTCCTTTTTTTAGAAGATGATGCTTTGAATTGGTTTAATAGTTGTCTTGAAGATTCCTTCACTTCTTTGCAAGACATTATCGATGCTTTTAAAGATAGATATGGTGATCCAGATAGCTCGCCTTGTGCCCCTAAAATTGTGCAACAGAATGAAAGTAATCTTATAAAAGGTCCAGCTGTCGATGAAAGATTTCAAGACAATGCTTCATATCAGAATTTGCCATCCACTTGTACCATTGCAGATCATAGTGGAAAAGTAGGAACAAATTGTAAAAACAGTGTTGACAATGAAAAGGAAGATCATAAGCAAATTATACAAGAACTAATGCTGCTGGTAAAAAATATGGAGATCAATCAAACTAATTACGCCAATGATGTGAGAATTTTATGCACCCACCTGGAAAAGCGTAATAGGGAGATAGAGATCATGCAAAATCAGCATACTAAGGAAATTGAGGCCATGAAGACTAATCATGACACAGAAATTAGTTTTATGCAAAGCAAGTTATCAGGCTTAGAGGAAAATATGACGACCATGCAAGCAAATCATAAGGAAGAGATAAACTCTATGCAGCATTGCTTAATGACCATAAAAGAAAAAGACGATAAAGTAATAAAAGATATGGAAGCTAATCAGACATGTCTTCAGAAAAAGTTATTGACCATGGAAGAAGATCATGCCAGGGAAATCAGTGCTATGAAAGATGAACACTCTAGCCAGATAAATGCCATTACAATACAGGTACATAAGTTTCAACAGTGGATTAAGGATGAAAGAAACCAGGAAACATCAATACATCAGCAGCCTTCTCATTTGCTGCAACAAGCTCCATCTTATTATGAGGAGGTCATTGGTTCGATTGAAAGGTGGTTAATTGAAGGTGATCCAGATAAAATTAAAAACGATAAAGATCAGATGCAGGATGAAGAAAGACATGTCACGCATATCTTACATACTTCATCTGATAGCTTTGAAGCAAAAAGTTCCACGTCATCAATAATACAGCCTACCAGGAAGAAAAAGCGCAAGAGGAAGAAAATGAGAAAAAGATTTGATGCATCAGACGGCCGCGAGCAGCTTGATTTTCGGATAGGAAAAAGTCCTACCATATGTAGAATTGGACATGGCACATCCGACAAGCAGCCGACAGATTTGCCTAAAAGCAGGCAAATGCTCAGTATACACTATATTGAACACATCTGATGCCATGGGGCATCCCCTGTATTTCTAACCTTACTCCTTGTTTTTTCAGCATTTTCATTTCTGTTTTAGGATTAGATTTACTTTTCATGTTACTAGATAGTTAATAAATGAAGAGCTTATATTTTTCTTGTGCTTAACATTATATGATGATTTTTGGATGGACGCTACTTATGTTTTATTGTGTGTTGCGTGGATGCAGATTCTGGATTCTCACATTCCTACAGTGCAGCAACGTGTCCCCAAGTAGAGCCAGATGTTGACCACTACGTGTCAACTACCCATAGCAGTACACCCCCTTTTCTTCGCAAAAAGGGATAGCGCTTGATCGACATGTCCGTGCCATTCGACAGTCATCGTCGACTTAATCATATTATGTTATAAACCCAGTCTGCATGTGTGAATTGTAAATAATCTTAGCAGATATGAGTCATGTATGTAAATTGCCTAGGTGGACCTAATTTCCTAGTGATAATCTACGTTCCGAAAGGTTTTTTGTCTCACCGATCTATGATCGGCAGAGTTTTCCTTCAGCCTAACCCCAAAGCTGGAATGGATTTAGTCATTAGAATCTTAGGAGAATCCTAGTATGTTGATCTGCTAGATTATAGTTGTGTCGCAGAACTGAGTGGTTTATGAGGGTCTATGTCAAATGGGTTTTCCCCCTTGGGATGTAAAGTTGTAAAAGTCATGATGTAAAGTGTCTTGAGGGTTAGGAAATGTTTTAATCCCCTCATAAGCCCTAAGTCCTAGGTCCTAGGTGATTTTTCCAAAGGCTAAGTTCGAGGATCCATTTAAAAATAAATTAAAAATTAAAAAAAATAACTGAAAAATAAAAATTTAAAAAAAAATAATAAAATTTATAAAATAAATAAATAATAATAAAATAATAATAAATAAATAAAATAAAAACTTAAAAATAATAAAATAATATTTTTGAGTAAATAAATGCAGAATTTCAATTTTTTAATGCATTAAAAATTCGACGGATGAGATTAAGAGATCTCTTAATCCTCATCGACGGTCAAGATCATTTTGACGTGGATCACTCGAACTAGCTGTTGGGATTTTTCCCTTTAAATAGGGTGCTAGGGGTCATTTGAGATCGGATTTGATCTGAGAAGTCTGGTGCTAAAGAAAGCTCTCTTGTAGTCATTTTTTTTTTTGTGCAATAAAGAAGACTTTGGGGTTAAAAATCTTTCTGGTGTTACTCTTCTGAAAATGCTGTAAGATTGTTTTATTTTTCTGCATAATTTTATTTTCAGCCATTGATGATAGCTTAATGAAGATTGATCTAGGCACAGGTATCTTGTCTGATCTTTGGGGTTTGAATGATAGTTTAGATTCTGAAATATAGTGGCAGGTATCTCCATTTGATCGGGGTTTCACTATTGTTTTCTCCCTCTATGTTAATGGTTGATTTTAAGCTGTGCAGGAAATCATTTTTTCAGATTACCGGGCGTTAGGGGAAGTTCTCGGCTGAACCAGCCAACTCCCGGATTGTGTTTTCTGAAAGAGCCCAGCCAGTTCTTGATCCCGGGCTAATCATTCGAAAAAAAAAAATTATGAATGCATGCAGGGTTTTCTGAAGCGTCTTATATTAAACTTATACTCTGAAAATATTAATGTGGATTATTGATAAATCTGGCTGTTTAAGAGTCAAAAGTTGTAAATGTTGTTTAGATGATCTAGGGTTTTAATTTTGTTTTATGCACATATTTTTGGGTGATTTTCCATTCCAGGTTGCAGGATTTCTGAAGATTTCCGAGGTTTATCCACACTATTTTGTTGTCCAAGGGTTTCAAATATCAGTTGTTTTTAGATCTGGAGGGTTTCGATTGTATTGCAGGAAGAAATTTCTCGAAAAAATTTTGTGACCTGGGCAAAGCCCTTGCCGCTTGGCCAACTGCCTGTTCACTGCTGCAAATAAAACACTGCATTCCCTAACACCATACGCCAGATCAAAGCAGCATTTCAATCCACGCATTTTTCTTTCTCCATATCCCCCACGCGCAGTGCCATTCGCTCTGTCCACGCGACCTTATTCTTCGTTGTATTTTCCCATCTCTGCAAACCCAAGCTTCCACACTGAGTAGATCTCGCCTGTCTACCTGCACATCAAAACTGCAACAATACACCATACGCGTGGTCCAATCTGCAAAGCTCTCTGCCATACTTCATTCATTCCATACCGTCGAGCTTGTTCCCTCTGCCGTCGACCTGTGCACCTGCAAAAGACAAATGATCATACGATGCCTGCTGCTCGATTTCCCATCTGCAAAACGAATCTATTGCCATCAAGTTCTCCACGATCTATCCACAAACACACAGTAAGAAAATCGCATTTTATTTTTACGGGCTAGCTAACGTGTGAACTATTATGCGTAAGTTTCTTTTTCCTGAAGAAATCGTTTTTGGCTCCAGCGTAAATACGATTTTTGACTTTGGTGTTATTACAGTTAGGCATAAGTCTTTGCGTTGAGCGGTAAGGTTTTCTTGGATTAGTTTTCGATTTTCATGAATAGGTGCTAACGCAGGTTTCTTTTGTCTGATTTAGGTTTATAAAATTTAAAATCAAAAATTCGATTTTCATTTTATTTTAGGTTTAGTCAGGCTTTAGGTTTATCTTTTGTTTAAATTTTGTTCCTAAATCTAAAGCTTTAAACTTTAGATTTAAATTTAATTTTATTTTTTTTTATAGTTTTAGTTTTAGATTAGATTTAAAATAGATTTTATTTTTTCCCCTTTTTTTTAGGTTTTGTTTCATTTTGATTTTAAAACTAAAATTTATAAAAATTGTAAAGCTTTAAAAAAATCATTTTAAATTTTAATTTTATAGTTTAGTTTAAGTTTTATTTTTTATCAATCATAAAAAATAAAAAAGAATTTAGTTTTCTTAAGTTTAGATTTTGATTTGATATCATTTAGATTTTTTTTTATTTAAAAGTTTCATTTAGTTTTAAAATTTTGCTTTACCTGAAAAACATAAAAATATTTTGGAAATATTTTGCCAGATTCAGTCTTGGCTCGGGGACTTATCACGTTTTATTTTTTCCTGCTGAGATTAAAATTTTGATGTGGAATTAATGTTTATCATTTTATGTGATTTAGTATGCTTGAATGATCATGAGTGTGATATCTAGTTAGCGTTTAAAATTTCGTGGTTGTGTATCGAACTTTATCTTTCGAAGTTTTGAATTGCTGGAGTATCATTTAAGCATTTTCTCACATTTAATAAAATTAGTCTTTGTTTGAATTATTTGATGATAAATGATTGCTCTACATGGTTTATATTTCTGCAGCATCTGATAATTAATCGTTTAAACATTAACTCCACAAGGCACTGGTCTATTAATTCAATAAAATCTATCTAGTGCTGGTTTCCTTTCGTGTCTCCCAAACCCAACTGGTCCCCAGTTGGTCATTCATTATCCCATAGGGTCTACCCCCCTTAGCCGCGGGAGACAGGCTTAAACGGAGAGATCGGGGATCAGGGTGACAGCCCCCGGTTTGAGCGTTGTCGTGACAATCTGTGCGACAAAAATACTATTGACCATAGCTGAAGAGGTCTTCCAGAAACTCTATAGACTCCTTCAAACCTAGTTCCCAATGTGAAGGCATTTCTCATGTAGGATTCAGCAGGCCAAGTAAGTACTTTTCCTTTAATAAATGCAACCCTCATTCCTTTATCCTCCAAGGCAGATATCGAAACCAAATTCTTCTTCAATCCCAGCACATATAATACATCATGAAGCAAAACAGATTCCCCAAAGTTCAAGTGAAATTTGACAGAACCAAAGCCCTTTACGGGATGAGTGGTATTGTCACCAAGAATAATGTTCAAATTTGTCTCCCTCTCTACCAGATTAGAGAGAACCTCCTTGTATCCAGAAAAGTGATGAGAAGCCCCACTATCAACCAACCAACTATCCCAAGAGTCTGGAGGAGATGAACTAGCTAATGCAGAAATAAGAATATATTCAAATTGTTTAGTAATATTGCTTTCATACCTGGAGTTTCTTGGCCTTTTTGGAGGATGATAGCTATCATCACGATCATTGGGGGAGTGTGAAAATTTGAATGCCCAAATTTCTACTGCAGCAACTGATATTACTTCTTCTACTTGTTAATCCATGCCAGTTATTTACGGTGTTCTACTGTAAATATCGAAGTAAATACACTACAGCCTTCACTACTTATTTAAATGCAGAAATAAGAACCTAAGCAAGAAAGAAATACAACACATCTACACAGTGATTTTTGGACAAATGTCCCCAGAAAAACCTAGTGTTGGAAAATCGATGGAGCAGCTGAGGGTTTTATTATTAAGCAGTAGCTTCTAAATACAATCTCTAGATGCCTTGTTGGCTATCTAGTACAGAGAATATCACTGACAGAAGAATAGTGAGAAGTACCTCACACTATCACAGAAGATCCTGACTGATCCAGCCACAGAATGGTTTGCCCCTTGCTGCCTCTACGCAGAGGTTGCATCAGCCCAGCGTCACTCCTTCTGCTGATCGATTTGCTGCCCAGGAACTTCGATTTTCACCTCCCGGCCTCACACCCCGCCTTTTGGCTTCTGAAATCGATTCCTCCAGCAAAATTACAGACCACGCTGGCTCTGCGTGGCCTCTGTGCTGCCTCTCCTAGATCTCTCTCTGCCTCCCCTGTTGCGTATTCCCAAATTAAGAGAAATCCCCAACCAGAACTATCCCTGCCCCTTGCTGCAAAAGATCACTTCGAATTTCTCTCTAGCAGTTGCTCTACTTCAGAAATTCGATCTTCTGATCTCTACTCAATGTTTTCTCCAAGTGCCCATCAAGCCTCTTGTTATAATCCTCTCGCTAATCAATCAATGGCCCAAATTAGATCCTAATCAATGGCTAGGATCATATTGACTTGATCTTTGCCTTCTTCTAGAAGTTTCACCCATAGTTTAGATTAATACCCATTAATTATTTTAATTTCCTAAGTTTAGACTTAGGGACCCATTAAAAATAATTAATTATTTTAATAAAATTGTCTCCGGGTGGAATTTCCTAAAACGATTTCTAAGTATTGGAGAATGTGTGTGTCTAAGCCTCCCTGCAAATTTTGAGACTTAGAGCACATCCGATGCTACCAGAAATCAACAGGGAGCCTCCTCTTCTTTCATTCATCCTTCTATCATCTCTTCTTTCATATGACCTATTGTTGTTGAAGCCACGGTTATTGTTATAGGACCTTGAAGAGTTCCTTCTTGGAGCATCTCTCTTTTCGGGACAATCTCAAGCATAGTGACCCTTTCGATGACAATTGTAGCACTCAACATCTCTATTTCGTCTTCTTGATTCCTTGGAATCTTGATTGGATTGAGGAGGATTTCTTGATTTGGATGGCTTTCCCTTCCCTTTCTTTGCATTCTTCTTCTTTCCTTGAGCAACGTAGGCAGAGGGCTCTCCTTCGTTTGATCCTTGAATTCTTCCTCTAGATATCATCCTTGATTCTTCTTGTGTGAGTTTTCCAACAAGCTCATCGAATGTCAGGATGTTGTTGTTGTTGCTTATAGTAGTAATGAAAGTTTCCCAAATGGAAGGGAGGCCTCTAAGAGTTACAATCACCAATTCTCTGTCAGGTGTGATTTCCCCAACTCTTAGCAATTGATCTCTAATACGAGATATCCTCATAATGTATGATTGCATGGATTCTCCTTTGTTCATCTTTGTGTCTTTGAGTTGATCTTTCAAAGAGATGATTTCATTCAACTTGTTGACTTCATATATGCCAGCGATATTGTCATACATGTCCTTGGACCTTCTCAAATTTCCAACATAAGCAAGTAGATTATCTTGTAAACCATCAATTATAATTTGCTTTGCCTTTAACTCACCTTTCTTATGCTTGTTCTTGATAGCAATGGAAGCATTTTCTAGAGGCTCAGGTACTCTTCCTTGAATGAATTCTAACACATCATTGTTGTCAGCTATGATCTCCAACCTAACTTTCCATGCAGCGAAGTTACATGAATCACCCGACTTTTCATGCTCCTTGAAGAAAGAGGAAGACATTTTTACCAAGAGATTTTCCCTTTTTCAATTAGCTTCTTGAGAGATGGATGCTCTTGCTCTATGTCTTCTAGACTTGTCTTCACCTCTGCTCCGATAACATGTTAATTTTTCATCACTTGTTCTATGTTGCAACTATTACTTCAGCAATATTTAATAGCATTCAATTTCTCAATTTCACTTCTTCAATTTTCCAATGACAGTAGAGCAATAGTAGATAGAACAAATAAACAAATGCACATAGAAAGACAACCAAGAGACAAGAGACACAAATTTGGTCAAAGACCAAGGCAAAACCCATTGTGGGGAAAACCCTTGCAAATCTTCTTCTTATTAGATTGTCTTCAAATGTTCAGCAGAAAGAGTACATCATCCAAGTGTCAAAGTCAAACTTTGACTTAGCCAACATCCAATGTCAATATTCAATATCAAACAATTATTCAAACCAGAGACAAAGTAGAGAGATGTGGTCAACAATGGTCAAATTTGAACTTCCTGTAATCTGCCCAAGTCAACAGCAGTGCAGTCAGCCCTAACCAGTCAGTAGTCAACAGTCAACACAACGTTTTAGGAGCTCGGTCAACTTTAGTCAAACTCGGCCTCAAATGTTGATCACAATCAACCCAAAACAGTCTTCAAAAGTGCAATCAAACTCGGTCAAAGGAGAGAGATAGTTTGTTGTCCCTGTCTGCAATTTTCTGCGGTCAAACCAAAAAGTCAACTCCAGTCAAACTGCCTAGATTGCCTCAGTTTTAGTGCCAATCAACTCAACCTCAAGAAATCGAACTTTTGCAAGTCAAAGGAGATCAAGATGTGAGGTCAAACTCGGTCAAACTGCAGTCACACTGTCCAGCTGAAAAGTCAACGCAGAAAAGTCAAGATTGCCTCCAAGATCCTCGCATATGTGAAGAGAAGAGAGTTGCCCTTAACCTGTACGTGTAGAATTTTCTCTGCAAATCAGCTAGCTCACTGATATCATGTAGAAATTTCCCCTGCAGATCAAACTGATATATGCAATGTACTAAAGCATAATACTAGATCTACATCTACCATAAACTTTGCGGAATCTTAATCAAACATGAGCAACATCAAGCATGAACAGATATAACTGAGAATGAGAAGTAATCAACCATAACACAGAAGATATAACCTGGGGAAAGCACCAGCCTAAAACCCCATCTCTGTATTATCAATCAAGTGGAAATCCTCAACAACATACAAAAAGAATCAGCTCAAAAGCTATCCTGCTCTCTCTGTACTCTGATGATCTTCAATCAGAAGATGAAAATCATGGACTACCTAGGCCTCATTATATAGGCTGTAAGTTGGCCTGATCATACCTGCTGTCACCTCAGGTCCAACTACGTAGTCATAGAAGAAAATAGATTCCTTCCTCATGCAAGGAATACTTACTAGAAATATCCTAGCATCTGATAGTACACTGTCCCTCATCTGATCTCAACTGGGTCTCTGTCTAAACTGCCATGCATCAGTTATCCATGAGAAAATACTCAGTTATCTGAAAATAACAGTTGTCACATGCATGCAAGCATTAACAAACTGTATCTCATTAATTTAACAACTTGTTAAATTAATCTAACTGAACTTGACTAAGTTAAACTAAGTCAACTGATCCTCTCAATATAGAACTGATCCTTATCTCCTTTAATCAAGGGATAAATTCCTAAATCAAAGGAGAAAATAATTGCATGATCTCACAAAGACCTCTGGTCTGATTCTCCTCAACTAATTAACTCATAGAGAATTAATTAATTAATTTCCAAACCACTGGTAAGACCAAATTCGAATTTTACTTCATATAGTTAGACCAGGGACTGCTAACAATAGGAAGGGACCCAAAAATGCTATTTTAGAAAGTGTTATTTTTAGCAGTTTCACCTCTCACCCAATGTGGCCAATGACCTCACTGGCCAAACTGCTATTTTTAGCAAGTTCTATTTTTAACATTTCTTGTTGCACATTTTTCAACACTCCCTCTCAACAAGAAAGGCTTCCTCTCGAATCCGATCCTGTACCTTCGGAATGTTCTGCATGCAACACTTGGACCAAAAACTCCCAACTGACTTCTCTGTTGGGCCAGAAACATACTTTGATGCTGAAGCTCTACCTGCTGCTGATAAGTGCTCCCTCTCTGACCTCTGCGCTACTGCAACATCTCCATGCATCTCGCACCGTTGCACACCTCTTTGTGCTACCCTGCACTATGCAACACACTTGTGCCTCTTGCATTGCTGCAGCTTGCTAACTCTGCGCTGTCATGGGATTCCCTGCATTGTAGCTCTCTCTGCCGCTCCATCCGCATCTGTCTCTACGCAATCAGTCAGTTCTTCTACTCCTCATTGGGGCTCCTATAGCAAAGTCGAATCAAAGAGGTTGGGTACCTCAAGGATCCTGCGCCTCCTCCTTGGGACGATCACTCCACATCGCCCCACCTCCTACCTGGAGGTATGGCTGCATGTGATCCCTCTGTCCACCTGGCTCGAAGTTTCCCCCTGCTGGAGGTCTCTGCATGAGTAGAAGTCTCTACTCGATCTCCACTCAACTTCCCCTGTTGTGGCTGCTCCACAACCTCCTGAAGCTGCTGCACCAATTGTGGCTCCTCCACAATCGTCTGAGACTTCTTTTGGCGCTGCATGTTGAGAGGTAATCCTCTCAACCACCAAGTCTCCATCAGTTGCCTTGCTGCTTAAGGCTTTGCATGCATCTTGAACCTTAAAAGCATACAGGTTCTTGACCCATGAACCAATCTGCTTCATCTGTCTAGTGATGATGTATCTAAGGAAAACCTTTCCCTTACTGAAAACCACATCATAGCCTCTGTCTTCCAGCATTGCGATCAACACCAAGTTTCTCTTCAGTCCTGGTACATACTTGACATCGGTCAAGGTAAGGTGAGCTCCATGCTCCCTCTAAAAAATAATTGTGCCTACACCTGAGACACTGTACTTTTCATCATTACCCATCGCTATGAGTATCTGGAGATCTTTCTCCTCCAAAGTACTGAACAAATTCTTGTCGTCGGTCACGTGAAAAGAAGCTCCACTATCAAGAAACCAACCACTTCCCACCATGGATGAAACCATGCATGCGAAGAGTGTGAAATCCAACTCGAACTGTGAAGCAAGTGCCTCACCTTCAGATCCTTCCCCGGATCCCTTCTTGGATTTCCTCTGTGGACAATTTGTAGCAAAATGGCCCACCTCATGACAACGAAAGCATCTCACCTTCGACTTTTCAAACTTCTTTCCACCATGGGAAGAACTAGATATGGGAAGAGAAACCTTCTCCTTCCCCTTCTTCACCTTACTCACTAAGGCACAGTTTTCTTCATCCTCCATAGATGAAGAACCGTCTCTAGTGCTCCGTCTGATCTCCTCCTGCATCAAATCCGACCATAGTCATTCCCAATCTGGCAGTTTCTCTCTTCCATTAACCGAGTCCTAGTAGCTATGCTAGCTCTTAGGAAGACCGAGGAGTGCAAGACTCACCATGTCATTATCAGTTGTCACGATCCCTACACTTCCAAGCTCATCCCTGCATGAGGTGAGCTTGTTCAAATACATAGAGATCGTGTCATCCTTTTCACACTTGATCTTTCAAAGTTTGTCCTTCAGTGCCAGCTTCCTCTGATCACTGCTATTCTGATAAAGATCTTTCAATGTTTTCCACATCGAAAACGGAGTCTCCTTCCCATGGAGGTTTGAGACAATGTGATCTCGAACTCCCTCCAAGATGATTCTCCTTGCCCTAGCCACTTTCTTTTTCCATTCCGCCAGTTGAGTAGCATCAGTTGGCTTCTGGACTTCTTGATCAATGAAGTCCTTTAGACCATTATCTTCTAACACTGCCTCCATGCGATCCTTCTAGGCTATATAGTTAGAGCTGCCATCCAATGCATACTCAAGCCTCAAACCATAGAACGCCATCGGTGAACCGTGAAATAGATGTGATAAGAACTCAATTCAATATTCAGAAACAACAAACTTCAACTTCTCCCTTCTTGTATACAGTTCTTCCTTGATCACCTGTGCTCTGATACCATGTAGAATTTTCTTTACAAATCAGCTAGCTCACTGATATCATGTAGAAATTTCACCTGCAGATCAAACTAATATATGCAATGTACTAAAGCATAATACTAGATCTACATCTACCATAAACTTTGCGGAAGCTTAATCAAACATGAGCAACATCAAGCATGAACAGATATAACTGAGAATGAGAAGTAATCAACCATAACACAGAAGATATAACCTGGGGAAAGCACCAGCCTAAAACCCCATCTTTGTATTATCAATCAAGTGGAAATCCTCAACAACATACAAAAAGAATCAGCTCAAAAGCTATCCTACTATCTCTGTACTCTGATGATCTTCAATCAGAAGATGAAAATCATGGACTACCTAGGACTCATTATATAGGTCGTAAGTTGGCCTGATCATACCTGTTGTCACCTCAGGTCCAACTACGTAGTCATAGAAGAAAATAGATTCCTTCCTCATGCAAGGAATACTTACTAGAAATATCCTAGCATTTGATAGTACACTGTCCCTCATCTGATCTCAACTGGGTCTCTGTCTGAACTACCATGCATCAGTTATCCATGAGAAAATATTCAGTGATCTGAAAATAACAGTTGTCACATGCATGTAAGCATTAACAAACTGTATCTCATTAATTTAACAACTTGTTAAATTAATCTAACTGAACTTGACTAAGTTAAACTAAGTCAACTGATCCTCTCAATATAGAACTAATCCTTATCTCCTTTAATCAAGGGATAAATTCCTAAATCAAAGGAGAAAATAATTGCATGATCTCACAAAGACCTTTGGTCTGATTCTCCTCAACTAGTTAACTCATAGAGAATTAATTAATTAATTTCCAATCCACTGGTAAGACCAAATTCGAATTTTACTTCATATAGTTAGACCAGGGACTACTAACAATAGGAAGGGACCCAAAAATGCTATTTTTAGAAAGTGCTATTTTTAGCAATTTCACCTCTCACCCAATGTGGCCAATGACCTCACTGGCCAAACTGCTATTTTTAGCAAGTTCTATTTTTAACATTTCTTGTTGCACATTTTTCAACAGTACGAACCAAACAAATGGAGAGAGAGAAGAAAGTGTGTTGTGTGATGTCCAAATGAGGCATGAAGGCACTTATATTTGTTGAAGGAAATGTAACTAGGTTCGGTCTTCATAAATGTACTTTTGATATTTGTATTTATTCAAGAAAAGAAATATATCTTGATTTTAGACTTTTGTGATCCATACTGATTTTGATAAATTCTTTGGAATTAATCACATCATGAGTTTCTTGCTCATTGAAATAGGTTTAGCACATGTTAAAGTGATACAGGTGAGTCAAATAACCAAAAGATTACGTTGAATACCTTAAGGGCATGTTACTATAGGTAATACTTATGTATCAAAGTGAAAGAAGTCACCTCCAAGCAAAGTCAAGTCTCCTCCAAGCATGTAACACCACCAAAGAAGCCATCTAAAGCAAAGATAGCAAGTCAGCCTACAAACAGCAAGTTGGCCTTCAAGTTGGCCTAAAGGAGGGACAGTCCTCTATATATAGAGGTTGTCCACTCCTCCAAAGACAACGCATTCACATCTCTGAAATCTGTGAAGTAAAGAGGCAATTAAAGGGTAACGAAGGACGAAGAAGAGGTCTCCAAGTGCAGCAAAGAAGAAGGATACATAACCGAGCCTAAGAGGACTGTTCTAGGGCTAGTTATAGCCACACGTGCAAGGAAAGGAAGGTTGTCTTTGCGGTTATGACAGCAGCAACACACAGTCAACTATCTCTCATTGTTTGGGGTTAAATCTAGGCCTACAAGGCCTCCTACTCAAGCATAGAAGAAGGGTACTCAAGCGAAGGAGAGAAGGGTATACAACATCAAGTAAACCTCCCACATGTGCAAGAATCTAGGGTTGTTGTATAGTCACTTCAGTTTACACCTACATATCAAGAAGGATCTCATTTAAAGGAAGGTGTCTACATAAGTGAAGGATATCTCTAAGTATAGAAGAGAAGCATCTCATCTAGAGCAAATGCAACAAGGTTTACCAACAGTTGAAAGAAGAAAGAAGTGTCGAGAAGGAGGAGGACGAAGTGCCGAGGAATGAAATGCCGAAAGAAGGAAGTGTCGGGGAACAAAGTGCAGAAAGGAGAAAGGACTTGACTTGTGCTTGGAGGACATTCTAGTCAAGGGTCTAGGGTTTGGCATTGATCAATAAGAAGCTTCAATAAGAGAAACTTACTAAAGGGTTTTCCTCTCAAGAGAAGAGAGGTTTTGGCCCTAGTAGAGAGCCAACATCTTGTGTTCTTGTTCTTATGTTTTTGGTAGCAGTTTGATGAAGTACACACACATGCATTAATAAGAAGAAGAAGAAGATTAAGCTAACAAGAAAAAGTAAAAAGACTCCACAAATTGTTATCAAGTCAAGAAGAATCACACAACATAGAATTTCCCTTCATTCTTCAACATGGTATCAGAGCTAAGGTGACACATCAAGGAAAGGGCATCTCAAGAACACTCATCAAGGAAGGACATCTACAAAAGTTGAAGCATCTAGCCAAGAAGTCTCAATCACTTCAAGGACAAGAAGGTCTACCATCTATCTTTCATCAAGGAAGACTACAAAGCAAGAAGAAGAGCCTTACATAAAGGCACCTACAAGAAGAGCAAATCAAAGAAGGACCTACATCAAGCTACAAGTCATCAAGAAAATCTCATCATCAAGCAAGTCCACTTGGAGAAAGCAACTTGAAGAACATCAATATCTAAGGAAGGCAAGCCATCAAGTCTTCAAGGAGAAAGCAAGTCTACTACATCTCAAAATCTATCAAGTAAGTATATGTCCCCTTCTGAATATACATCAATGTCTTTTTGCAAGGAAAGCAACAAATTGGTAGGTACCAATAACTTTCTTGCATGGAAGAAGAGGATTGATTTACTTCTCAAGGAGAATGAACTTCTAGAACACATCAAAGGGAATATCACTATCCCTGCTAAGGAACAAACTCAAGCCTTAGCCAAGTACAATAAGGATGAGACAAGAGCTCAAAGGATTCTAATAGAATCCATCAAACTCTCTCATTCCTTATGTCTCCAAACATGAAACATCAAAAGAAATCTATGATAAACTAGTAGAGCTAATCTCGGAAAGCATAGTTGGAGAAGTGATATCTCTTCTAAATGAATTGTACAAGATAAAGATATCAAAGGAAGGAATAGCTCCCTACTTCATGAAGATCTCTGAAATGAGGGATCAACTTCAAGAGCTAGGGTAATTCATGTCTGACAGGGAAATGACAATTGTAGTACTCAATGCTCTACCTAAGGATTGGAGCAACTTCACATCAAGCATATATGCCAAGAAGGAAGCCACCCCACTAAGTGAAATGTGGTATCTATGCAAGATAGAGGAAACAAGACTCAAAGAAAAAGAGGATGTAGGATCAAAGGAACAAGCTTTTGCTACCATGGCCAAGAGAAAGGGAAAATTTGGCAAATTTGGTCCATGAAGAACAAACAACAAAGATATGTCCAAAATCCAATGCTATGGATGCCAAGAATATGGACACTACAAAAGGAATTGTCCTAAACTAAAGAAGGACAACAACAACAAAAGAAAAAGGGAAGAAGCTCACATGACTCAAGAGGTGAAAGAAGAAGAAAAGAAGCAAAAGAAGGAAGATCCTCCGGATCTCTACTATGACTAAGTCAAACTCTTTACTCAAAATCTTCTTTCAAAATTTTGAGTAGTATAGGAACATGTAGGAATAGAATAAAATTGCATGGCTAGAAACATCTTCTAGAATCTAGAAGCATGATTTACATAGAGTTCAAAATACTCATGTAGAAGAAGCATTTACAATAGAACAAAATGCATGGTTAAAATATCTTCTAGAATATAGTGTTAGAGAATCTAGGGCAAAGTAGTGTTGTGATGATTCTCTGAGACTTGATAACAATTTGTGAAGTCTTTTACTTTTTCTCAGTTAGCTTATACTTCTTCTTCTTATTATTGGTGCATATGTGTGTGCTTCATCAAACTGCTACCAAAACAAAATAACAAGAACACAAATTTGGCTCTTTGCCAGGGACAAACCCTCTCCACTCTTGAGAGGGAAACCATTTGTAAGTTTTCTCTTATTGAAGCTTCTATTTGAACAATTGTCAAACCCTAGACCCTTGACTAGAATGTCCTCCAAGCATGAGTCAAATCCTTCCTCTTTCTGCACTGTCACTTCCGGCACATCTTCCGGCTCTTCTTCCAAGACTTTGTCTTCCAATACTTTTTTCTTCTAGGTTAGTAAACCCTAGAATATTAGGGCTTCTCTTCTTCGCTATAAAGAGATCCTTCTTAGCTATCCTTAGGAAACATTGTAGACGCAACTACTCATCTGAATTAGGTCTCTTATGCTATTGCCCTAAATTGTTGTACTGTTGTCCTTGGTTAGGGCAAATGCATGCTGCAACAACCCTTCATAAACCCACAAACACACCCTTCAAATAACTGTGGCTTAGTCAAGGTAAGGTGTTGCTTCTATGTGTTGTTGTTTTGGGCATATAACAGCCTCTCAAGCCTCCACGCAACCCTCTTTTGGTGTGGCTAGGCCTGCGGCACCCTAACAGCCCTCCAAAATAGTCATACCTCACCTCTTTTCTGCCCTCAAACAGTCCGCAAACAGCCCCTGAATCTTCGGCCCTCTAGCAATGGAACTCGGCCCTCCTTCCAGCTCTTAGATTCCTAAACTAGGCCTGAATTAGCCCTCTCCTCCTTCGTTGTTTGGTCTCCTTGCTACGCTGCCCTTTCAGAACCTTTATCTCCTCTTTTCTTCGTCCTCATAACCCTTTCATGTATGTGGATTTCAGCACTAAGATGGTGTGTCCAAATGAGGAGTGGACAGCCTCTATTTATACAGGCCTATCCCTCCTCCTTCGAGCCGACATGACTGTCCCTAAAGCCGCCTTGACAATTCAGCTTTTAAATTCATTTTTCTTCATTATTTGCTACTTGTAGCCTTCGTTGCTGCTAGGAGAGGATTTGACTTGCCTTGGAGGTGTTCCCATGACCTTGTATGACATCATACATGATGTAACATGCCCTCAAAGGGTCTCATCATAATTACATTTTGACTTTGACTCCCTAGAAGCACTTCAAAATATGATTGACCTATTTTCAATGAGCAAGAAACTCATTGACAAATAATATCAAAATAAATTCTCTTTTCTTGAATAAGTACAAATATCAAAATTACATATATGAAGACCGAACCTAGTTACATCTTCTCCAACACTCCCTCTTAACTAGGGAGGTATTCATACAACATTACAAGGTGTTTGGCAATTTTCAATCTTGAAGAATTCACATAAGAAAAACCAGATTAGCAATCCATCTGTTATAGCATCATGTTCATCAACATTGTCATAGTGCAAGGCCTTGACTAACAGCTCCATCTCTTTACGAGACCATGAGCTACAATGATGGCGAGACCAATGATTTATAAACACCATCATTGTCTCTCAAGGTACATACCCACCCGGGTGTTCTCAAGTATGACCTTCTAGGACTATTCTTATCTTGGGTTCCCAGCCCTCAAAGAATATCGGTCCTCTTGCCTACTCTTGCCTTGGATGCCCTACACATCCTCAAAGAGTATCGGATGCCAGATGATTACCTAATCCTCCCATTCTTTCTTCCCAAATGAAGACAAGAATGTCGTGTCTATCTTGTGTTTACATTTCCATTCATGGCCTTCATCTAGACTTATGCTTGTTAGTTCTGCATGACCCGTGACATGGAAAACACAATAGTCACTCCTTTGTAATCAGGGGGAATTCAAAACTTCCTCTTGATCAGGGACTTGTCAGAGCTCCCTCTTAACTGGGGACTCTTTCCTTCATCAACAGCTTCTTTTTCGTGGGTCCTTTAGTTGCATGATCTCCTTCCTTTCTTGATGTCATGAAGTCTTCGATCGAACTTCTTCTCAGTAGGGCACCATCCATCCATCACTTTCCTTCTTGGTTTGTCATGTCATTGCTTCGTGGAAAGTGACTATCAGGTTCTTCTAGTCATCTTGGCTACTCCTTTGTCATCTTGTCCATGTTTCGGAATGCTCTCCTCATGGATGCTCCATCATACTTGCTAGGTTATATGCTTTGACCTGGTAGCCCATCATGACTTCATCCTGATATTGCTTCAACATTGTTTTTCCTTTTGTTGGATGGCTTCTTCATCACGACATCTTCATAGAGTAGAATCAGTTATCTGCACCTTTTATATCTCCAAGGTCTTCATAGGTGTCAAGGGTCCTTTCTTCCTTCATCAGAGTTATCCTGCCTTCTTTCAGGAGATATCTTTCAAGGCATTTTGTCAGATAGTGATTCTCGGTGATCATGGTGTTCTTCACATGCTTGATCTCTTTCTTCATTTGCTTCTTCTCAGATAGATCGGTCAACCACCTAATGCTTCTTGTGGAAGCATTCCTTCATCCCTTGCTTTCTGGACTTGTCAGCATTTCTTCTTGCTTCTTAGTCAGCAATCTTATGCTCCTTATGTGAGCATGTTCTTTTGTTGACCTTCATTCCATCGTGGTACATGCCTTCGAGCATGTTCTTGGTGAAAGAGATCCTTTCATGCTTGATCATGTTATAGAACTATACCCATGACTCAATAATATACAAATGATGACATGACTTAAACTTTGATGCATACATACCTCATCTTGATCCTCCTTGATCATTCTTTGGTGTAGCCCTTCTTGCTTCATCTTAGCCTACCTACATATCATCCCTTTTCTTGAATCCCATGAGTGGGATTCCCAATGAGACATTTGCCTTAGTTCACGAACCTTCTCTTGAAGATTCCATCATAGGATCTTAATGATCCTCGCCTTGCAAATGTTTCCTACCTTTGATGATTTAGGTCTTCTAAGATTCTTGTCATGATCAAGTTTTCTTCCATCATATATGAGGTCCTATTCTAGGTATGCTCCTTCTACATGAATATCTTTGAGATATATTTTCCATGCTCCTATATTCTAAAAGATATTTCTACTTATGCATTTTTGTTCTTCTCATAAATGCTACATCAACATGAGTGTCTAGAACTCCATGTGCATCATGCTACTAGATTCTAGAGAGTAATTCCATCCATGCAATTTAATTTATTCCTACATGCCTCAAAACTTTGAAAGAAGTCTAGAAGGAAATAGTTTGACCTAGTCATAGTAGAGACCCAGAGGATCTTCCTTCTTTTGCTTCTTTCCTTCCTCTTCCACCTCTTGAGTTATATGAGCTTCTTCTCTCTTTCTCTTGTTGTTGTTGTCCTTCTTAAGCTTGAGACAATTTCTTTTGTAGTGTCCATATTCTTGGCATCCAAAACATTGGATCTTGGACATGTCTTTGTTGGTTGTTCTTTGTGGACCAAACTTGCCAAATTTACCCTTTCTTTTGCCATGGTAGCAAATGCTTGCTCCTTTGATCCCACATCTTCTTTTGCCTTAAGTCTAGTCTCTTTTGTTCTGCATAGAGACCAAATATCACTGAGAGTGGTTGCTTCCTTCTTGGCATAAATGCTTGATGTGAAGTTTCCCCACTCCTCAGGTAGAGCATTGAGTACAACAATTTTCATCTCTCTGTCAGACATGACTTCCCCAAGCTCTTGAAGTTGATCTCTCATCTCAAAGATTTTCATGAAGTAGGGAGCTTATTCCTTCCTTTATTATCTTCATCTTGTATAATTCATTCCTCAGAGATAATACTTCTTTGGTGGTGGATACCGCGAATAGCTCTACTAGCTTATCATAAATTTCTTTTGATGTCTCAAACTTGGAGACATAGGGAACGAGAGAGTCCTTGATTAATTCTATAAAAATCCTTTGAGCTCTTGTCTCATCCTTATTGTACTTGGCTAAGGCTTGAGTCTGTTCCTTAGCAGGGACAATGATGTTCCCCTTGACATATTCTAGGAGCTCATTCTCCTTGAGAAGTAGATCAGTCCTCTTCTTCCATGCAAGAAAGTTATTGGTGCCTACCAATTTATTGCTTTCCTTGCAAAAAGACATTGATGTATATTCAGAAGGGGACATGTACTTGATAGATTTTGAGATTTGATGGATTTTCTTCCTCCTTGAAAGCTTGATGGCTTGTCTTCCCTAGATCTTGATGTCCTTCAAGTTGTCTTCTCCAAGTGGACTTGCTTGGTGATGAGGTGTGCTTGAGGACTTGTAGCTTGATGTAGATCTGCTTCTTCTTTTATATAAGGCTCTCCTTCTAGCTTTGTAGCCCTCCTTGATGAATGATGGATTGTAGACCCTTCTTGTCCTTGAAGTGGTTGAGACTTCTAGGCTTGATGCTTGAGTGTTCTTGAGTTGCCCTTTCCTTGATGTGTCACCTTTGCTCTGAAACCATGTTAGAGAATCTAGGGCAAAGTAGTGTTGTGATGATTCTCTAAGACTTGATAACAATTTGTGAAGTCTTTTTATTTTTTCTTAGTTAGCTTATAATTCTTCTTCTTATTATTAGTGCATATGTGTGTGCTTCATCAAACTGCTAACAAAACAAAATAACAAGAACACAAATTTGGCTCTCTACCAGGGACAATCCCTCTCCACTCTTGAGAGGGAAACCCTTTGTAAGTTTTCTCTTATTGAAGCTTCTTATTTGAACAATTGTCAAACCCTAGACCCTTGACTAGAATGTCCTACAAGCATGAGTCAAATCCTTCCTCTTTCTGCATTGTCACTTCCGGCACATCTTCCGGCTCTTCTTCCGACAATTTGTCTTCCAGTATTTTTGTCTTCTAGGTTAGTAAACCCTAGAATATTAGGGCTTCTCTTCTTCGCTATAAATAGATCCTTCTTAGCTGTCCTTAGGAGACCTTGTAGACCCAACTGCTCATCCGAATTAGGTCCCTTATGCTACTACCCTAAACTGTTGTACTGTTGTCCCTGGCTAGGGAAAGTGCATGCTGCAACAGCCCTTCATAAACCCACAAACACACCCTTCAAATAACTGCGGCTTAGTCAAGGTAAGGTGTTGCTTCTATGTGCTGATGTTTTGGGCATATAACAGTCGCTCAAGCCTCCATGCAACCCTGTTTTGGTGTGGCTAGGCCTGCGGCACCCTAACAGCCCTCCAAAATAGTCATACCTCACCTCTTTTCTGCCCTCAAACAGTCCGCAAACAACTCCTGAAGCTTCGGCCCTCTAGCAAGGGAACTCGGCCCTCCTTCCAGCTCTCAACTTCCTGAACTAGGCCTGAATTAGCCCTCTTCTTCTTCATTGTTTGGTCTCCTTGCTACGCTGCCTCTTTAGACCCTTTATCTCCTCTTTTCTTCGTCCTCATAACCCTTTCATGTATGCAGATTTCAAAGCTGAGATGGTGTGTCCAAATGACGAGTGGACAACCTCTAGTTATAGAGGCCTATCCCTCCTCCTTCAAGCCGACATGACTGTCCCTAAAGCCGACTTGACAATTCAACTTTTAAATTCATTTTTCTTCATTATTTGTTGTTTGTAGTCTTCGTTGCTGCTAGGAGAGGATTTGACTTGCCTTGGAGGTGTTCCCATGACCTTGTATGACATCATACATGATGTAACATGCCCTCAAAGGGTCTCATCATTATTACATTTTGACTTTGACTCCCTATAAGCACTTCAAAATGTGCTTGACCTATTTTCAATGAGCAAGACACTCATTGACAAACAATATCAAAATAAATTTCTCTTTTCTTGAATAAGTACAAATATCAAAATTACATATATGAAGACCGAACCTAGTTACATCTTCTCCAACATATAGGAGCATGATAGATATAGCTCAATATATTCATGTAGAAGGAGCATACCTAGTATAGGACCTCATCCACAATAAAATAAAATTGATCATGATTAAGAATCTTAGAAGACCTCCATCATCAAAAGGAAAGAAACATTTGCAGGGTAAGGGTCTTTAAGATCCTATGATGGAATCTTCAAAAGAAGATTCATAAATAAAAGCAGATGTCTCATTGGGAATCCCATTGATGGATTCAAGAAAAGGATGATATGCAAGCAAGATAAGATGAAGCAAGAAAGGCCACACCAGGGACAACCAAATGAAGCTAAGATGATCAAATGAGAATCAAGATGAGGTATGTATACATCAAAGTTTAGTCATATTATCATTTGTATATTATTGAGTCATGGGAGTAGTTCTATAACATGATCAAGCAGGAAAGAATCTCTTTCACCAATGACATGCTCGAAGGCATGTACTACAATGCAATGAAGGTCAACAAAAGGAAATACTCACATAAGGAGTATAAGATTGCTAACCAAGAAGCTAGTGAAGAAGAAATGTTGACTAGCACTAGAAGCAAGCAATGAGGAAGTGCTCTCACAAGGAGCAGGAGGTGGTTGACCTATCTATCCAAGAAGAAGCAAATGAAGAAAGAGATCAAGCATGTGAAGAACACCATGATCACAAAGAATCACTATCTGACAAAGATCCATTGAAGACATCTCCTGAAAGAAGGCAGGACAACTCTGACTAAGGAAGAAAAAGATCAAAGGACCCTTGACACCTGTGAAGGCCTTGGAGATATGAAAGGTGCAGATAACTGATTCTACTCTACGAAGATGTCATGATGAAGAAGCCATCCAACAAATGTACCATTTAATGTTGAAGCAATATCAGGATGAAGTCATGAAGGGCTACTAGATCAAAGCATGGGAACAAGCAAGTACAAAGAAGCATCCATGTGAAGAGTAGTCCAAAGCATAGACAAGATGACAAGGAATAACCAGATGACAAGAGAACCTGATATGTGACAAGAAGGCCACTTTCCATGAAAGAAGCAATGACATGAAAAAGAAGGAAGGAAAGTGATCGATGGATGGTACCCTTGTTAATTTTAGGTATGTTCTACGCTGAGAGCAGATTTACTTCAATTTTCCATAGCTCAATATCAATTCCAGATTAGCAATCACATTTAGCATGACAGTAAAATGCAGATAGAACATAAACATAAATCGCAGAAGACAAGCCAAGACAAGAGGACACAAGATGTGGGCTAGGGACAAACCCCACTGTGGGGAAACCCCTGATCAATTCTTCTTATGTTCTTCAATAGTTCGGCAGAGAGAGATAGTACATATACATCAGAAGTCAACATTTTGACTTGTCAAAATAAGAGCAGAGATCTTCTCTAGGAAGATGACACATGAGGTAGCAAATCTGAACACAGGTGATTCCATCACCATGTTGTACCCATTACTGTGTTGCACCCATCACTGTGCTACACTTCATTACACTATGTTGCACCATTCATGTTGCACTTTCATGTTGCATTTCATCATCACTATGCTGCACCATGCATGTTGCACTTCATCATCACTATGCTACACCATTCATGTTGCACTATGCTGCACCATTCATGTTGGACTTCATCATCACTATGCTGCACCATGCATGTTGCACTTCATCATCACTATGTTGCACCATTCATGCTGCACTATGCTACACCATTCATGTTGCACTTCATCAATACTGTCATGGAGCAGCCTTAGCTACTTGTTATGGCTTGCAGCCTAGCAAAGCAGCTAGCTGTAACTTGTAAATATGATATAGCAGAGGTACCTTACTGTACCTAATCCGAGATATCAAATGTCCAAGAAGGACATCCTAAACTGTCCTCTATATTAGGGATCTCTGCTCCATCCATGACTACATTAGTCACCGAGATCCTAAACCCAAGACTGTATCGATGCCAAGACTGTACTACTTCTTGTTATAGGCCTTAAGACCTTCTACTCCATCCATTTGCTTGTGAGACAAGTCAGCACCTACAGGTATGTTGCCTATACATATGCTGAGATAGGATACTGCCCATTGTCATGTGAGGTTAACTTATTATTGATGTCGAGGTTGTCAACAAGAAGTCAGATCCATTCAAGAATGTATCCAGACCTGTTCCACACATCCGAGTTTGTGATTGCTCCTAGGGCATCTCCTTACTTGTGTTAAGGCCTCTCCTATGACTGCGATAAGCCTTCTTATCAATGTGATGATCATCCTCTATAAGGACAACATTTATAGAGCTCCTTCCTTGACAGCGAAAAGCCCTCATTATTATCTGCAGCTAGGGTATATCCTCTCATTACGATTGCGACTAACTGTGTCAAAAGAAGACTACATCTAGGGCCCCTTTTGGAGCATCCATTGGCAGCATATATAGGCTTCTCCTTGCTGCATAGAAAGGTCTCCTTTAGGACAGCATAGGAACCCTTCTTAGACTCCTCCACAACCGTCTTAAGGTTACTTCATTGATTGCGTTAGGACTTTTACATTAGGGCAATGTAGAGCCTAGGGCACTCCCTCTAGGGCAGCATATACTCTTGGTGACTTCTCCTTCCACCAAAACCCAAACGAGTGGAGAGGAAGAAATCACAAGAGATGAGTGACTAAATGACTTGAAGGCCACCTCTATTTATCGTAAAACGTTGAGGATAGATGGGGGTAATTTGGTTGCTGGCCGACCTTGGCGAATTGTCACATAACATAATAAATTCATATCTCCATGAATACTTGTCGGAATTGGATGATCTTTAGATCAATCCTACACCTTTCGACGAGAGGAATCCAAGAAAAATATCAGTTGCAATGAATAAGTAGACCCACATGGAGTTTGGCCCTCGTTGCCAAGTTTAACACTCCCTCTCAACTAGGGAGAACTCCATCTGCTAATCCATCTGCCAGTCAGTACTATCTCTGCCATCAGTGCCCTACACTACTCTACTCTGCTCTGTTGAACTATGAAGAGGAAGTGATCGACAATGTATCATACCATCCTCTATTGACCCGAAGTCAGTCCCATATAACAGAGAGTGTCTCATACCACTCTTACTGACCTAAAGTCAGTTCCAATAAAGAGAGTGTGTCATACCACTCTTACTGATCCGAAATCAGTTCCAAATAAAGAGAGTGTATCATACCACTCTTACTGATCCGAAATCAGTTCCAAAAGAGAGTGAGTTATATCACTCTTACTGACCTGAAGTCAGTTCCAATTGATCCCAGATCAATATCATCCTAGCATAGGGAGTACAGTAGTTACACGATGTGTCCATCGGTACTACTATGGTCCCTATCCTCATTTCCCTACTCATTGGCCAGATGAGAGGTACTTCCCATGAGTCCCAGACTGCATGGGTAGGATGTCTCAACAGGAGAAGGATGAACCACTCATCCTGCCTACATGTCACCATGGGGTATCCCAGGGGAAGGCTGAACCACTCACCTTGTACACAACAAATCACTAGGGGAAGGCTGAACCACTCACCCTATGACTGTGTCTCAACAGGAGAAGGATGAACCACTCATCCTTCCTACATAGCAGACAACTAGGGGAAGCCTGAACCATTCACCCTATGGTTGCTGATCGCTCCACGAAGTACCCCCAAGCCCCTCGGAGCTCCCAGAGCTCAATGTCCATATCATACAGGACCTTCAAGAGAGAGTCTCTCCACAACTCCTAATCGTTCTCGGAAAGTCACGAATTTGACCTTTCCCAGGGGCTTCATTAGAATAACGGCGACCTGCACATTAGTCCCAGAGTGATGGAGCCTTCTTGCTCCCCGTTGTACCATATCCCAGATAATGTGGTACCTGATGTCTATATGCTTGGAGCGATCATAGAACACAGGATTCCTCAACAATCGAATCCCCCTTTGGTTGTCATAGAAGATCACGATGGTATCCAGCACGTGTCCAAACAGCTCACTGAAGAGCTTCCACAACCAGACAGCTTCACACGAGGCCATACTCGCAGCTATGTATTCGGCCTCAGCGGTGCTCAAAGCAATCGACTTCTGCTTCCTGCTCATCTAGGATATCGAAGCAGAATCCAAAGAGAACCAGCACCCATAAGTGCTCTTGCGATCCTCCACATTGTCTGCCTAATCAGCATCAGAATAATCATGCAGCTTCACATTTCCGGCAATGTATCTCAATCCATGAGAGATTGTGCCCTGAAGATATCTCAAATGATTCTTGGCACCAATCCAGTGAGGCTCAACCATATATGAGCTCAACATGCTAACTGCAAAACATATATCTGGACGGGAGTTCACCAAGAACATCAATGCTAGTATGAGTTTATGAAACTCAAAGGCATTTCCCAAATCAGGTCCGGCATCACTACCGCATAACTTCTTAAAGTTAGGCTTCATCGAGGTAGTCACGGGCTTGCAGTTCACCATTCCAAATCTAGAATCCAACTCCCTCTTACTTTTGTAAATGAGAGGGTCTATACCTACCAGAAAGAGATCGTCCACATAAGGTACCAGTATGAGAGGTCTATCATCCACAACCTTAAAGCAATGGTTTGGATCGACTTCACTCCTAGTGAATCTCAGCTTCATCAGATAGTTGTCAATCCTCTCATACCAAGCTCGGGGTGCTTGCTTTAAATCATAGAGAGCTTTCCTTCACCTACATACATGAGATTCCCGATCATGAATCTCAAACCCCTCGGGTTGTTCCACATCTGAGGTCTTGCTACATGAGGGGAATGGTCCCCTTGTAAGTTTTCCTTCAGTACATCTCAGACATGTACCTCCATGCTCTTCTTGAATTCAGGCATCCCTGTCACCATCTGACTCACATCGGGTAGGGCCCCATAATGAGCAAACCTCCGGTGCTATAGAAGAGATGTGTCAATCGACATGGTCCCCAATGGACTTCTTGCAACTTGATACAAATTGCCAACCCTGAACTCAAAAGCATCTTTTAAAAATTCCTTATCCACACACGTACCTTTCCATTGATGAATGCCACCTTGAAACCTTTGACTTCCATTGCCGAAATGGACACCAAGTTCTTCTTGAGATCAGGTACATAAAGAACTTCTTGTAAATGAATCGTGTTACCCTCATTCAATTGAGGGGTAACATTCCCTACACCCTTTCCGGGATAGGTGGCATTGACTCCAAGTATAATCTCCACGATTGTTTCCTTCTCTATCAAATTAGAGAGAGCTTCCTTCTATCCAATGAAGTGCCTTGAAGCACTACTATCAATAAGCCAGATTCCCAAAGAGTCTGGAGGAGAAGTAGTGGAGAGGGCCAATATAAGATAATACTCCTTTAGCTTATCAGAAACAACATTTGATTCTTCATACCTGGAGTTCCTTGCTTTCTTTGAAGAGTCGGCCATTTCCTTGATGACCTGCATTCCTTTTTCCTTTGCCATTGTACCTGTCATTCCTTCAATCATTGAAGATGCCCTGGAATGATTGTTATCATCATCAAGTGATGTGTCCCTTCTATTCAAACACTCCTTCGCATAATGGCCAAACTCATTGCAAGCAAGGCATCTGCCTTTCCTTCCACCCTTAGATCTAGACTTCCCATTGAAGTGACCTTTAGGTAGGCCACTAGATGCTTCCGCTGCGCCACTCTGATAATCTTCTTTGATTCGACTTCACCCTTGGTGAATTTGAAGTGGGATGAGGAACCCATTGAGTCTTTTGACCTTGTCCAACTGTCTTCGGTGATTGCTCTTTCACTCTTGCTTGGGCTTTGTCTTCACCTCAGCTTTGATACCATGTTAATTTTAGGTATGTTCTATTCTGAGAGCAAATTTACTTCAATTTTTCATATTAGCTCAATATCAATTCCAGATTAGCAATCACATTTAGCATGATAGTAAAATGCAGATAGAACATAAACATAAATCGCAGAAGACAAGCCAAGACAAGAGGACACAAGATGTGGCGCCAACCAAGGACAAACCCCAATGTGGGGAAACCCTTGATCAAGTCTTCTTATGTTCTTCAATAATTGAGCAGAGAGAGAGATAGTACATATACATCAGAAGTCAGCATTTTGACTTGTCAAAATAAGAGCAAAAATCTTCTCTAGGAAGATGACACATGAGGTAGCGGATCTGAACACAGGTGATTCCATCAGCATGTTGTACCCATCACTGTGTTGCACTTCATTACACTATGTTGCACCATTCATGTTGCACTATGTTGCACCATTCATGTTGCACTTCATCATCACTATGTTGCACCATGCATGTTGCACTTCATCATCACTATGCTGCACCATTCATGTTGCACTTCATCATCACTATGCTACACAATGCATGTTGCACTTTCATGCTGCACTTCATCATCACTATGTTGCACCATTCATGTTGCACTTCATCAATATTGTCATGGAACAGCCTTAGCTGCTTGCTATGGCTTGCAGCCTAGCAAAGCAGTTAGCTGTAACTTGTAAATATGATATAGCAAAGTTACCTTACTGTACCTCATCCGAGATATCAAACCTCCAAGAAGGACATCCTAAATTGTCCTCTATAATACGGATCTTTGCTCCATCCATGACTGCATTAGTCACTGAGATCCTACACCCAAGGTTGTAGCTATGCTGAGACTGTACTACTTGTTACAGGTCTTAAGGCCTTCTGCTCCATCCATTTGATTGTGAGACAAGTCAGCACCTACAAGTATGTTGACTATACATATGTTGAGATAGGATAAGGCTCCTTGTCATGTGAGGTTAACTTATCATTGATGCCGAGGTAGTCAACAAGAAGTCAGATCCATTCAAGAATGTATCCAAACCTGTTCCACACATCCGAGTTTGTGACTGCTCCTAGGGCATCTCCTTACTTGTGTTAAGGCCTCTCCTATGACTATGATAAGCCTTCTTATCAATGTGATGATCATCCTCTATTAGGACAACATTTATAGAGCTCCTTCCTTGGCAGCGAAGATCCCTCATTATTATCTATGGCTAGGGTATATCCTCTCATTAGGATTGCGACTAACTACGTGAGAAGAAGACTACAACTAGGGCCCCTTTTGGAGCATCCATTGGCAGCGTATATAGGCTTCTCCTTGCTGTGTAGAAAGGTCTCCTTTAGGACAGCGTAGGAACCTTTCTTAGACTCCTCCATGACCGTGTTAAGGTTACTTCATTGACTGCGTTAGGACTTTTACATTAGGGCAGCGTAGAGCCTAGGGCACTCCCTCTAGGGCAGCTTATACTCTTAGTGACTTCTCCTTCCACCAAAACCCAAACGAGTGGAGAGGAAGAAATCACAAGAGATGAGTGACTAAATGACTTGAAGGCCACCTCTATTTATAGTAAAACGTTGAGGATAGATGGGGGTAATTTGGTTGTTGGCCGACCTTGACGAATTGTCACATAACATAAATAAATTCATATCTCCATGAATACTTGTCGGAATTGGATGATCTTTAGATCAATCCTACACCTCTCGACGAGAGGAATCCAAGAAAAATATCAGCTACCATGAATAAGTAGACCCACATGGAGTTTGGCCCTAGTTGCCAATTTTAACAGCCCTACCAAGAAGAAGTTCGAACAAAGACTTCATGACATAAAAGGAAGGAGATCAAGCAGCTGGAGGACCCACGAAGAAGAAGTTGTTGATGAATGGACAAGTCCCTAGCTAAGAGGGAGTTATAACAAGTTCCCAATTACAAAGGAACTTGGACAAGTACCTTGTCAGAGGATACTTGGGCATGTCTTCCTCAATTGAGAGGAAGTGATAGACACAACATTCTTGTCTTCACTTGGGAAGAAAGAATGGGAGGATTGGGTAATCATCTGGCATCTGATACTCTTTGAGGATGTGTAGGGCATCCAAGACAAGAGTAGGCAAGAGGACTGATATTCTTTGAGGGTTGGGAACCCAAGATAAGAATAGTCCTAGAAGGTCATACTCAATGAACACCTGGGTGGGTATGTACCTTGAGAAACAATGACTAAGGTGTCTATAAGTCATTGGTCTCACCAACATTTTGCTCTGATCTATTGAGAGATAGAGCTGTCAGTCAAGGCCTTGTTGTGGAAACAATGTTGGTTACTATGATGCTATAACAGATGGATTGCCAATCCAGTTTCTCTTATGTGAATTCTTCAAGATTGAAACATAGCCAAACACCTTGTAATGTTGTATGAATACCTCCCTAGTGTTGAAGGAAATGTAACTAGGTTTGTATTTATTCAACAAAAGAAATATTATTTTTATAATATATGTCAATGAGTTTCTTGCTCATTGAAATAGGTCTAGCACATGTTAAAGTACTATAGGTGATTCAAATAGTCAAAAGATTATGTTGAAGACCTTAAGGGCATGTTACTATAGGTATACTTATGTATTAGAGTCAAAGAAGTCACCTCCAAGCAAAGTCAAGTCTCCTCCAAGCATGTAACACCACCAAAGAAGCCATCCGAAGCAAAGATAGCAAGTCGGCCTATAAACAGCAAGTCGGCCTAAAGGAGGGACAATCCTCTATATATAGAGGTTGTCCACTCCTCCAAAGAAAACGCATTCACATCTCTGAAATATGCGAAGTAAAGAGGCAAGTAAAGGGTAACGAAGGACGAAGAAGAGGTCTCCAAGTGCAGCGAAGAAGAAGGATACATAACCGAGCCTAAGAGGACTGTTCTAGGGCTAGTTACAGCCACACGTGCGAGGAAAGGAAGGTTGTCTCTGCAGTTATGACAGCAACAACACACAGTCAACTATCTCTCATTGTTTGGGGTTAAATCTAGGCCTACAAGGCCTCCTACTCAAGCGTAGAAGAAGGGTACTCAAGCGAAGGAGAGAAGGGTATACAACATCAAGTAAACCTCCCACACGTGCGAGAATCTAGGGCTGTTGTACAGTCACTTCAGTTTACAACTACATCTCAAGAAGGATCTCATTTGAAGGAAGGTGTCTACATAAGTGAAGGATATCTATAAGTATAGAAGAGAAGCATCTCATCTAGAGCAAGTGCAACAAGGTTTACCAACAGTTGAAAGAAGAAAGAAGTGCCAGGAAGGAGGACGACGAAGAGCTGAGGAACAAAGTGCCGGAAGAAGGAAGTGCCGGGGAACAAAGTGCAGAAAGGAGAAAGGACTTGACTTGTGCTTGGAGGAGATTCTAGTCAAGGGTCTAGCATTTGGCATTGATCAATAAGAAGCTTCAATAAGAGAAACTTACTAAAGGATTTTCCTCTCAAGAGAAGAGAGGTTTTGGCCCTGGCAGAGAGCCAACATCTTGTGTTCTTGTTCTTATGTTCTTGGCAGCAGTTTGATGAAGTACACACACATGCATTAATAAGAAGAAGAAGAAGATTAAGCTAACAAGAAAAAGTAAAAATACTCCACAAATTGTTATCAAGTCAAGAAGAATTACACTACATAGAATTGCCCTTCATTCTTCAACAATATTTATATGCAACTTGACGAGTGCCATCTTATCCTTGAGATGTGTCTTTTGGCCCAAGGCCGACCTTAATAATTTTACATGAGTGAGAATAAATTAAAAATTCCAACATTTGCTTGTCCAAAATGGGTGATCTTTAGGTCGATTTTGGTCCTCTCGAAGAGAGGAATTTACTGCAACAATTATCTTCATCAAATGAGTTGTCCAAAGTGGAATTAACCCTAGTTGCATAATTTAACACTAAGCATAGAGTATTTGAACCCTCGTATAGAATACATAGGCCATCTTAGGCCTTGCTGGTTCTCCATCCAACAATAGACATTTAACTCGTCACCTTGAGCCATAGAATTAGAGCATCTTTATAGGTGATATAGGAAAGCCTCCCTTGTGGTTTAAATCCACTAAAGAGCGGGATAAACGTTGCTGAGGTGACAGTGGCAACCCTGTTTCTGGTTGCCATAAGGTCGAGCTTTGCAAAGTGAGACTTTGCACTAGGTCTGCTAGATTTTGCAGCAACATTTCCAAGAAACCTAACAATAATTATTGATAATGTTTTCTATATAGCTCTGTGTAATGAATTTGCAACACTGTACTCTTGTAGTTATGGAAGAGAGTGCCTGGAAATAAGTAAGAAGTTAGTGTTGTATTTCATGTTCTTAGTCTTCACAGGGACTATCAGTGTTTTGGATATTATCAACGTATTGAACCCTTCTGAATCTTGCCTGACCGGTAAAGCCGCGGCCTTTTTATCTTAACGCAACATAACCACCACTGTTAAAAAACTTAAAAATGGTCTAATCTGGTCATTCTGATGAACTGATTTTTTTGAAATGTTGGGTTTATATGATTTAACAAAAGTCAGTGATTGCTGTTTTACTATCGCATTAAGTCTCTATGATCACTTAGTATGTTAAGATTAATCTACTTAAACTGGTTTGGCTTATTTGAGAACATTGGATTTATATCTCATGAAATAATCAACCATAATTTTATATCATATAAGAAACAGATTTATTTTCAACATTCTGCGAAAAACAATCTTATGTCCATACAATGGTCTACTCTATCATTTTGCAAACATAGGATAGAGCCATTTGAACATTTGGCTCTATTTGTCATGCAATAAATTTACATTCTACGATACTTCACTAAAATTAGAATTAACCCGTCTATTGAAGGGAGTGATGGTTCAGAATAAGATCCATACCAATAGTGATGAGTTGAATTGCAGAAGCCATCAATCCTGCTGAGATCACGTTTCCTTTGTTTGTTTCTATGCAATGTCCCTTTCTTACAGCTACAGATCCCGAATTACTGTAAGTTTACTGTGTGTCTGAGGGCTTTGAAGCAAGTTATGATATTTCTGTACTTAAAACGCCTTATCCTCTGAACTCTTTTTTGGGTATTTATCGGTTTTGCAGAAGCTTGGATCAGTTAAACCTGTAATCATACATCCTACATAAGAGAAATCCTATTAAACAAACAGAGAGGAATGCAGTACAATTCAGCGCTGGCCATCTGATAGCCTGTTGGCCGTAGCTTGGATCCATTTGAACAAGACGTTTATTGAATAACTTGACTTGACTTGACTTCCGTAATGAATTCCTCACCGACATTTTACGCGCCACGATCGTGGCTTGGGTTGTCAACTAAAACTGAAATAAGTTATTTCCGTGAGGATAGGCACCAGAATAATCATAAATTAATATATTTGACGTAGTTTATTTTGGGTTCGGTTATACTGAAATTATATATATTTTATATAATAATTAATAATTATTATTTTATTATTCATTAATAATTTAGGTAGATTTATTTTAAATATGGATTTATAATATAAAGAGGTATATATTTAAGTTAGAGATGGATTTAAGCTCGTATTATTATATTTCACTTTGAAATTTTTAAATATACTTCATTATAATGAAATAAAATGATATTTTAAGGTCCATAAGACTAAAAATAGTCTATGAGACCATTAGTTCCTTGTTTTTTGCTCTTTGCAATTTAGTCTTTTTCCAATTTAAATTCATGATGAGCTGACTCGACCTTCCAACAATCCTCTCGCTAAAAAGAAAATGCCAAGAAACTGATGCTAACATATTCTCATAACTTTCTCTCATGTCTTTGAATGCATCACATTCCAAAATGAAATGTTTTCCCGATTCCACAACACCAGACGTGCAAAATGTACACACCCGTTCTTCCCAAGCTTCTTTAGGCCTTTTCCACCATCCTGTTTCACACCAAAGTTGATGTGAGTTGGTCCTTAGTTGAGCAATAAGAACCTTTTCCCTCCACGAAATGCTAGCTCCAATGAACTCTTTTTGTTCTAAATCACACGTAGGGTTGAATTCCTCAATGTAAGATTTCTTCTTTCTATCCAACTCTTTTCCCCATACCTTTTTACGAAACTTCTCCATAACAAAATCCTTTAGCTCCTTGCTATTTGTGGGATAGGCATTGAGGTAGATATTCCATTTTTGCATCCATGTGTAGTTTTGTTTCATCCATGTTTTCTTTCTTTCACCGATGCCTTCATTGAAGATAACATTAGGCCATCTACCTACTCTCATTTGTTGAATTCTTTTTAGGTATGTTATGAGCCGCACCATAGCAATTCCTTCAATGGAAGTTGCTCATGTTTCACTCAACATTCTCTCATAGAGTACCGAACTTTTTATTTTGAATTTGCTCATGATCAAGCGTTTTTGGATTTTCTCAATTTGTTTCCGTTTTGAAACGGGAGTGCTGCTAGCCCACAATTCACACCCATATAGCATCACTGGACAAACTAGGAGTCCAAAAAGCACTTTAATTGTTTTCCAATCCCATAACTATGCCTCTCTACATCTGTTTTGAAGAGCATATAATGCTTTACACCTCCTAAAATTCTCTTCTTTCTGCAGTCCTCCCAATTGAGTTTGTTGTTGAAATCAATCCTAAGGTACTTGTACTCATTTACTTCTTCAAGAATGTTGTATTCAAAGAAGAAAGTATGTTGGCGCTGCTTCCTTTTATTAGAAAAAATCATTATTTTGGTCTTGCTAGTATTGACTTGCATCCCCACTGCTCTACAAAAATTCTCAAGGGCATATAAGTGCATTTGCAATCCATGGGCTGATTTAGAAATCAATACAATATCATCAGCATATAAAAGAAGTCTTATCACAAACTCCCCCAACCGAACACCATCTCCACCTTCCAGATTTAGCCACTCTTCCAATTTATCAATATATAGACCAAAAAGAGTGGGGGATAGAGGGCAACCTTGCTTGACTCCAATGTCACTTCTAAAGTTTTATGAAACCTGCCGAGGTTCTAATTTTGACTTTCACTTCTTCATAAAGTCTATGGACAGCGGCTCTATAATGCACAGGAATTTCAAGTTCTTCCATTCTACGCCACAAATTATCCCTAGGGACTACGTCAAATGCTTTTTCGAAGTCAACAAAGCAGCAAAATACTTCTTCTTTGTCCTCCCAAACCTTTTCAACAATGTGTCTCAACGTGATGCCATGATCCACTGTAGAATGTTTCAGCTTAAAACCCGCTTGTCCTCTTGCCCTCTTTTCTTTTACTTATGCCCACTAGCTAATTCTATCTTCTACCATGCTGCCGAAAAGCTTCGCAAACAAAGGATTGATCATAATTGTTCTATAGTTGGATGGATTATTAACGTCTCCACTTTTAAAAAGGGGTATTGCTAAGCTAGTTGTCCAGTGTCTTGGGAAGCCTTGCTGAATGATGTTGTTGAATATTTTCATGATGTGTGGTGCAAGAGCATTCATTCCCCATTTTAGATACTCTGCTTGAAGTTCAACCAAGTCCTTTGCCTTTCCTGTTTTCAGCTTCTTAATTCCATTCTCCACCTCCTGTAATGTGAAGAGCTTTGAATTTGTGTTGATCCTGGGGGGGACTCCGCCTCATATTCTTTCTCATAGAGTTGCCTTGCATATTCAAACCATTGATTGGTTGTAATATTATTTTCAATTTGCTTCTTCCTTGGTTGCAGTTCCTATCATAAAAGCTTTGGATTATTCTTGCTTAAATATATTAACTCTTCTCTCCTTGTTTGCATGAACTCATATTTTTTCATTTTTAGTATCTGCTTATATAACTTTACATTCATCTTCTCTTTTACCTTTTTGAAGGTTCTCCTTGCCATTTTGCATTCCTCATCAAACCAAGCATTTACTTGAAAGCAATTTGATTATGACTTCCTATTTTTTACTCTTATGCACTTCTCAAGTGCACTTTGGATTATATTTGTTAACTCATGGCTGCTGAAGCATTTGAAACCAATTTTCTCCTTCTAAATTAATCTCTCTAACATTGTCTTGAAGATAGTACCATTTTCTTGTGTTAGAAGAATTTTGCCCCTTGATAGTGATTGTCAAGAGCATTGGATTTTCCTCCTATGCTGCCTTTCTTCTAACCATGATAGCCTTATAAAAATTGGGTTATGGCCTAATTTTAAGTCCCAAATATGCTCTCCAATACTAACTTCATCTATCTTTTCTATTAAGCTTTATGAACACATCACATAGTCAACGACACTTGCCCCATTGTATGTGTTGCAAGTGAAGTTTCGAGACCTTTTCCATCTATCTAGACCATTGCAAATAATTAAGTTGAAAGCCCCACATAGTGTAAACAACTCATCTCCAAAATGATTGCTAACTTTGTCATATTTTGAACACCTCACCCATTGGGGATTCTCCTATTCAGTGAGCCAAATAGGATTGTTATCCTCTTTGCAACAAAGGATGCTAGCTTGATTATTTTTTATTCTAGCATCGAAATCTCCCACTAAAAGAACTTCTCCCTGCTGAGAATACGAGGCAATATCTTGTTTTAAAGCTGCATATGGATCCTTGCTGTCAAGCCCCTTATTTTTGTAAGTTTTTTAGACTTGAGGGGCAAAATAGCATGCTACAATTCTTATGTGATTCTCATTCTCTGACATTTTCAACCATAAATATTGTTTATTTGCATCTTCTTTAATTAACTGAATATGACAACCTTCTTTTTCTTTCACTAAAACTAGTATTCCCCCATACCCTTTGCCATTTTCTGCTACCTTGTTCCAAACTGTGAACTTCAAATAACTGTCAAACCCAGGAGTTTTGCAACCATCATGCTCATAAGTTTCCATGAGCCAAATTATGTCTCTACCTTCTGCAATAGACTCTAACCTAGGTCCCCTCCTCCAAGGGTAACCTCTACAATTCCAACAAACTAAACTTAGGTAGACCTAGGTAGGATTTGACTGCTACGCAATTTGGCACATAAGACTCAAATTTGATTCTTCACCCCTTTTTGTCTATGTTGCTCTTGTTGCTTTTGTCTCTATTATTGAATTCTTTGTTTTTTCTTTACTGTTAGCTTGCTGCCCTGATTTGCATAGAGGCCCAAACACTGCAATAACGGCTTTCCCATTGTACAACCATGCCCTTTGCCCTTCATTTCTTGTTGTTCTAATTTTCTCCACTTCATCCCTTCTCTCCTCTTGTTGTTTTTTGGTTAAATCTTCGTCGAGGAAGAAGTATGAGCCTTTCAAGAGTTTCTTTTTGCCCAAAAGCTGTTGTTTTTCTTGTATGCTTGCCATGGTGACTTTTATGGGTCGAGGCCTCTCTTCACATATACTCCCAACCCTTCTTGCTTGGCAAATTTGCCCTTTCCAATGTAGTTTCTCTTTCAGAAAGTCTCTTGTCAAATTGAGAGTACTTCCATTCTTCCCATAATATCTTATTCCCCTGATAATAAAGTTTGTTTTTCTGTCATGTCTTTCTTTTTGTTCTATTTCCTGTGTTCTGCGATCACTTGCATCTTCTTCTTCCTCTGTCCTTATGTAACCATTAGCGTCTTCAGCGCTAGCTTTGATTTCTTTTGGACTATCTTTCCCACTGTTCATTTTTGCCTTCTCTTTGGAAATGTTTGTTTGTTGAGATACCTTTGTATCTACCTAAGTTTGTTTAGAAATTATCACATCTTTGTTTGTTGTTATCAATTCTTTCATGTTTTGCCATTCTTGTTTTCTTGTCTCTAGAGCCTCTTGTAACATTATTACCTGTTCTTTTAAAATTCTATTACCTTCCATTAGACATTGGTTTGCAAATGTGATCTCTAAAATTTTGTGGTCTCTTTCCTGTTCTCTGGCTTCCAAAATCTCCAGCCTTGTTCTGACCTTCATCAGTTCTTGGACATATAGATCTGATGACCAAGTAAGAGGTGTAGATGTGGGACTGTAAATGATTGATTCTTCTTTATTTTTGTTTCTCTTATTTATTTTCTTTTTCTTTTTTTTGATCTTGATCGGTTTTTTTTCTCATTTGGCCCCATTTAAGATGAGAAATCCTACGCCTTATTGCTTTGCGTTTACCCAAATCCACTTTCCTGTTTTGTCTATTGAGGCAATTTTGACTTGACCCAAATGATTTGTTTCCACAAAATCTGAAATTTCCTTGCTCTTTACGCCTTGGCTCTTCTGAGCGTTTTCCATGTTCTGAACATTTACTTATTTAGAAGTTAACTGCCTCACTGCTCTGTGCTCACGAAACCCTGTTCTCATTGCCTATCCACTGTGCTCACAAAGCTCTGTCCTCTGCTTGCCCGCCTGTTCACGCTGCATGTTACCTGTTCACGCCTGCCTCTATTGATGCACGTTCCTGCCCCATTTCACAGCCTACTTCGTTCTCGCCTGCGGAGAATAAAAGTTAACTCGAAAAAAATGATTTTGTTATACTAAACTTAGCGTCAAATTCAAGCCATGCCTACCTACATCACATAGATCTGCATCAACCAACCCTGCACGGAAATTAGTTCGACATCCCGACACAAGATCTTGGTGTTGTTGCCTAGTGAATCGATGGATTGTGATGGACCAGCATCAGAGCCTTACAACCAAAACAAATTCACGTATTCACGTATAATAAATATGATGAGCAAAAAACAAAATTATAGTTTTTCTAAGAGTCCAAAATAATAAATTATTATTTTTTATTTTATTTTATTTTATCTCGTCATAATATATCTCTCAATTCAATTATTATAAATTGTATTTTATCATTTAAATTAGATATAAATCTTTAAGTTGAAATTTTTGTGATCCATATTGTTTTGAGATCGTTCTTTTAGATTAAACACATCATCATTTTTGTTGTTCACATTTTGAACTAATTAATGTGGTTTTAATTTCTCCGACTTGAAATTTTTGTGATCCATATTGTTTTGAGATCGTTCTTTTAGATTAAACACATCATAATTTTTGTTGTTCAAGTTCCGAACCAATTAATGTGGTTCATCATTGGACTAAGATGAAGAATCTGATCTACCAAGGAGTTTAAAGAATAGAAATGCATAATGTTCAAAATCTAAACATTATAACATTTATTCTCTTATTAACTTATATTGCACAATATATTTACTAATGAAAAGCCATAAACCTTTATCTATGTTATGTTAAGTTTGATTTTAAGGAAAAGTCATAAACATTTATATCTAATACCTTAAATTTAATTTTTCATTTATCTCTAATAGACAAGTTTAATTTCCCCTTTTAAATAGCTTACAGTCTACATAAATACCATGTGTTATTTTTATGTTTATTATTATTTTATTTTTATAGATTTTTTTATAATTTTTATTTTTATTTTATTTTATTTTATTTTGATAGAGTTAAAATGTTTACTTTACATTACATTCATTTTTTTATATTTAATTTCATTTTAAAATTTTTATTTTGTTTTTATTTTTATGTAGTTTGACTTAATCAAAAGGTTAAACATCACATTACAACTTGAGTGGACCCAATGGTTAAAAGCGTGTGTTTTCTCTTAAGAGGTCACAAGTTCAAAACCATAAGGGGGATAGAGTATGTATGTCTTTGTAGACTTAGCACTCAAATCATTACGCGGAGGTGGGTCCCTTGTCCCACAAACAAGGTGGTCTCATACACCAATGGGTCCCTTGTCCCACACACAAGAGGGTCTCATACACAAACAAGGTGGTCTCATACACCAATGGGTCCCTTGTCCCACACACAAGAGGGTCTCATACACCAATTTGGTGTCTTGTGTGGAGGTGGGTCCCTTGTCCCACAAACAAAAAAGTCTCTTAAAATTAGATAACAATAACATCTCTATTATACTATACTAAAAATATCTCTAAACACAATTACCTTTTTATATCAATATAAAAGAATAATAATATAAAATTTTAAAAAATCAATAAACTAAAAATTATAAATATTTAATAATATTTTTATAAATAATTATATATAATAGCTATATATAATTATTATTAATAATAATAAAATTATTTTAAATAAAAATAAATAAATATTTATTTATTTATTTAAATTGAATACAATTTTTTTTGCATGATATTTGAAAACATGTCTAAAGAAAAGTAATAGAGATGGTTTTCAATTAATAGTGTTTATAAATTTTATTTTGTATTCAAAAGCTTTTGGGTGGGGTTTGAAAGTTATTTTAATTTAGTAATAATTTATATATATAATTAGCTTAAATTTATTTTAATTTTGGATTTACTAAGTGTTGAAAGGGATCAAATCTCTTTTTATCATAAAAGAGTTTTGTATTTCAAAAGGCTTGATCCCTTTTTGAGTTTGATAGATCTCGAGTTAAGATGGATCTAGGTTGGTTTAATTTTACCCTTTAAATATGCTATATTCTAAATGAATACCATGAGTTCTTATACCATGGATCAATATCGTGGGTGAATACCATGAAGTAATTTTTATTTTAATGTTTTTTTTGTTTGCCGTAATGACCCAATGACTAAGCAAGAGCCAAGACGTCCAGTATTGACCACATACAAAGTGAAAACTTCTTGGGGCGCCTACTTCTTCAGCCTAATCAATATATGCTAAGCATGTCATTTCCGGGTATCTAACACAGGTGGTGAAGGAGTTAACAGCCCACCTCAACCACTCAATCTACCCTTTTTATTTTACCTAGTAAAAATGTTTTCATGTAAGGTTATTTTTATTTTTAGGGTTAAACAAGACATTACATTACAACATCTCTACCATAATAGAGAGTGACTCAACATAATAATATCTATACTTTTATTCTTCTATTTAAAATTAATTATCTAAATTACTTTTAATTTGATTTTCAACTAATAATATTTATTATTTTATCTAAAAGTATGTTTGAAAGTTACCCAATCTCCAATTTGAAAAAATATTATATAATTCATTCACTAACTAAAACATGATTATACTAGCCTAGATCCATCTTAACTCCATATCTACCAAGTGTTGGATCAAATTTCTTTACACTTTAAAAAAGGTTTGTATCTCAAGAGATTTGATCCCTCGTAGACCCATAGCTAAGATAGATCTAGGCTGGTTTAATTATTAATTATAATGATAATTATGACTTTTTTATTTTTATTTTTATGTCAATTGATTCAATCAATATGTTTTATTGATAATTATAATTATTAATTATTTTATTTTATTTGTATTTTATTTTAATTTAGTCAAAATGTTTAGAGGACATTACATTAGATTAATTCAAAATGTTATTAAACAAAGTATCTAAACAAAAATTAAAAACCAACCTAGATCTAGCCTAGATTCACTGAGTGCGGAGAGGAATCAAATCTCTTTTCACTCTAAAAGAGGTTTGCATCTCAAAAGATTTGATCCCTCTATGACGATCCCAAGTTAAGATGGATTTTGGTTGGTTTGATTTCACCCTTAAATATGTTATATTCCACATGCATACCATGGGTCAGATGGATCTTGGTTGGTTTAATTTCACCATTAAATAGGTTGTATTCCACATGAATACCATGGGTTCTCAAACCATGAGTGAATACCATGAAGTTATTTTTATTTTAATGTTATTTTTTTATTATTTTTATTTTATTTTGATAGAGTAAAAATGTTTTCAAGTAGGGTTTTTATTTTTAGGGTTAAACAGGACATTACATTACAACATCTCTACCGTATTGGGTTGGAGAGCCTCTCTCAACGCAATTATAAATATAAATTTTAAAAACATCAATTTTAATTATTATTTTTTTGTATCACTTTAAATTTAATATTTCAATGAAAATAATGTATACTTTATTGAATATATAAATTTCAAATTAGCATAAAAATTATAACTTCAATGGGTGTGTTAATTGTTAGAGGTAACGCATAGGCTAGGGCTCTGAGCCTCTCCCCTTCCCAGCATATAAGTAGCTACAGAGAGCATTTAACTCGCCCTTAGTAGAGATGTTGAAAATGAAACAAGAAAACCCTAATTTAATTTTGTCCTTGAATTAAATTAGAAATTAAATTGTAATTCCACATCTCATGGCAACTTGTAATGGTTAATTAAGTTAGTTTGACTTGGTTGGCTTATTTAATTTGAGTTGGGAGTCTAACTAGAGTCATGTAGAGTGTCTCCTACTTTTTAAGAGCCCTCGTTGAGTTTATTTTGAGTTGTAATTATCTAATTAATTCTAACCGAGTTAAATTCAATTAAACTAGTTTCAACTGATGGAGGAATTAGTGGGAGATCTAGTAGTGGGGTATAACCTGCAGTAGAGGGGAGTAATCAACATTTATCAACCAGTAAACTGAAGATTCACTCATAATTAACTCATGCACATCAAATCAGAGAAAGACCCGTTGAGATTGGAGTTCAGGGAGAGTGTACTATCAATTGTATAGTCATTTGAACTGTACATGTGGTGCATGCAATTAGAGGAAGGCCAATGAGGATTGCGCAATTCATATTTGTGGAATCTCCCAATTAAATATAGACTAATTACCAAGGAAATTGCGCAAGGAAATAAGAGCTTGGCAAGCAGTAGGATTAGTTAAGTATGGGAAGCAGTGAAGTAGATAGAGATAGTGCAGAGGTTGCTCGGGCTTTAGCAAAGCATTGTAATCTTCTCATATTTTTCTAATTAATGCAATATACAGATAATAGGGGTTTTTACTTGTGGTTTTCCCCAAAAAATTATTGTGTTATGTGTGATTGAATTCTTTCTCTTTTATGCTTCGTGATTTCAGCAATCGTTTATTGTTTTCGCTAATGAGTAGAGTAGATTCAAGTCAATATTTTTAGCATATTACAATCTACAATTTGAACCTAAAAGGAATTTTTACATGGTATGGGAGCTTAAATCACTATAGAAGAGGAGAATATGAGTTTGTCTTTTGCTAGAGAAATCGAATTTGCAATATCATACTTAAGATCCAACACGATGTTGTTCTATGGACTGAGACTCGAATATGTCTTTGAGGGTAGTTCGAACTGTATTCCTTAGAAGGACAAGATGGAGGCAGTGTTGGAAGACAACGAGCTTAAGGAATTCATAGACAAAGATATTCATAAGCCAACTGATGCTCAAGATCTTGCAGAGTGGAGAAAGTGTGTGGAAAAGGCGAAAAGGATTATCTTAAAAGGAGTTCGAGATCATATTGTCTCGAATCTCCATGGTAAGGAAACTCCATTTACAATGTGGAAGGCATTGAGAAACATGATTCAAAACAGTAGTGACCATAGGAAGCTAGCACTAGAGGAAAAGCTCAGAGAGATCAATATGGAGAAGGGCAACTCAATACCGAAGTACTTGACCAAGTTCACCCAATGTTGGGATGAGCTTGGAAGTGTTGGTGTTATAGTTGTTGAAGACGATTTGGTGAGCCTAGCACATATAGGCCTTTCTGAGAGCTGGCACAGCTACCAAGACTCAGTTAATGGGATGAAGAAGCTACCAAAGTGGGAGCGATTTTGGTCTGACTTGGTACAAGAAGAGATTCGGTGAAACACTAGAGATGGATCCTCATCCAAGCATGATGAGGAGGAGAATTGTGCCTTAGTTGGAAAGGCGAAGAAAAGGAAGGGGAAGTCATCCCATTCCAAATCAGATTCCAGTCAGGGTGACAAGAAGAAGGACATGTCAAAGATTAAATGTTTTCACTGTCACGAGCTGGGACATTATGCCACAAAGTGTTCGCAAAAGAAAGCAGTAATAAGCTCTTAGGAGGAGTGGCAGGTGAAGCTCTTGCTTCACAATTCAAACTAGATTTCACCCTCATCGCTTGCATGGTGACATCGGTGATGGGTAGTGTGTCATACCTGGATAGTGGAGCCTCATTCCATATGGCCGACAACAAATAGTTCTTTAGTGACTTGGAGGAGAAAGACCTCCATATGCATATCGAGATGGGAAATGATGGGAAGTATAACGCGACCAACATCGGTAATGTTACCTTTCAGAGGGAGTCTGGTTGTCCTCTCACATTAAAATATGTCATGTATGTTTCAAGTTTGAAGAAGAATTTGGTTTCAGTTGCCATGTTGGAGGACTGTGGCTACGATGTGATATTTAGCAAGGGAAAGGCTTCCCTTCGTCACATAGCCTCAGGATAGGTGAAGTGGATCAGGGTTCAAGTGAAAGTGAAGTACCTCTACAAATTAGATGTAGAAGATTGCATTGCTTTGAGCACAAAAGCAGAGAAGGTGCAAAGTTGATACATCAGTGAGTTGTGGCATAGAAGATTGGGTCACTTGCACCACAAAGCTTTGAAGATCATGAAACAAATTTTTACAGGACTTCCCAAGGGTACACTAGAATAGAGAGACACGTGAAAAGGGTGTACATTGGGGAAGTAAACCAAAGCTTCCTTTCATGATAAAGACAGTCAAGCATAAGAGATCCTTGATCAATTTCATTAAGATGTGTGTGGATCGTTCTCGACAACATCCATAGCCAAGAAAGGGTATTATGTAATATTTGTTGATTATTTTTCTCATAACTGTTGGATTTTCTTCATGCAGAAGAAAGATCAGACGTTCGCTAAATTTTGTGAATTTAAAGCAATTTTCAAGAAAGATATTGGCAGGAAAGTTAAATCTCTTAGAAGCGACAACGGTCGAGAATATGTGTCGAACGAATTCAAGAGCTTTTGTGCATTAGAAGGCATTCAATGGGAGTTAATGACACCTCATAACACATAATAGAATGGGGTGGCTAAAAGGAAGAACAAAAGTATTGTGGGAGTGGCATGGGTGATGTTACATGATCAGGGCCTATCGTTGCACTTGTGGGCTAAAGCATGCAACACAACTGTTTATTTGCAGAATAGAAGCCCTCATCGAATTCTCGGGATGAGTACACCAGAGGAAGATTTTCAGGTAAGAGACTAGATGCGGCACACTTCAGGATATTTGGTTCATCAATCTACTGTCATGATACCAAGGATGCACAGAAAAATCTAGAACCAATAGGTGAGTTGGGCATATTTGTGGGGTTTATTGATACACCTCACAACTATCGGGTGTACCTACCATCCAATAGGATGACAGTGGTTTATAGAAATGTGATTTTCAATGAAGAGAAGGCCATGAGATGTTCCCTTGAGAGTGAGCTTCAGTTACATGTAGATGAGGAGATTTTAGCTCCAAAGGAGGAACCTCAAAATGATGTGGAGCAGCCACATGCATAGGAGCAGAGAGTGGAAGCACCCACCCACCTCTAAAGCCTTTCTTAAGGGTGTAATATCTAAGCTCATGGATATGTTTCCCATTCTTGTTCCAACTATCTCCTCCCAGTTGTTTCCTCTTATTGCCACGATTCTTGTTTGTAACTCCTCCTTTCGTAATTCTCTAATGGATAGTTTCTCCCTAGCTTTCCTCTTGCCATCATTGACACTTGTTGATACATAATCCCAAGGGATTGGGAAATTACTGTAAATAGTGTAAATGGTAAAATAAAGAGACATTGGGAGATGAATCCTAATAGTCTCCCTCTCCTTTATATATTTACTTATTCTCTTAATGAAAATTATCAATTCGTGGAGTTACTATGTTATGCAACCAGCTCACAAAATATACGAATGAGATAGATCAATGACTTCAACAGTAGCCTCTTCGAGGGGGAAGCCTCCTTTACATTACAAAAATTAGTGATTCTCGGATGATACAAATGACAAGACCTCCTTTCTATATATAACAATCTAAGGGGTCACAATATAATCAGAGCCGACATAACAATAATAATGTAAGGGCACAACAATAACAATAGTGGGCTTCTATGGAGCACAATAATAACAATATGGGGACAACATGGGCACAACAATAACAATAAGGGGCTACAATGACAATAATAATAAGGGAATACACTAGTATTATAGGGACCTAGCATGCCCCTCTCCTTCAAAAAAGTGTTGTCCTCAACACTTGAGTAGTTCTAGATGCTTCTGTATAAAATTCGCATCCTCCCATGTGGAATCTTCAGTGGGTAAGTTCTTCCACTTGATGAGATACTCTAAAGTTGATCGATTTCGTAGTTGTCAAATTCTTGTTTCAGTGAATTCTTTAGGTTCCATATGATTTTTCCTTCCTCGTCAAGTTATAGCAATATTTTTTGAAGTGGTAGCTTGTCACCTATAACCCTCTTTAACCATGAAATGTGGAAAATTGGGTGCACTAGGGAAGATTTTGGCTTGAGGGGGCCTGACCCAGGTTCAACGTTAATTAGCCAAACAAATGCCTACACTACTGGCCCTTTTGGCATCAGCATGCGGAGCGTGGACCGAAGTCTCACTTGAAGCAGTATGGGGGGATGCTGGAACCAAGTTTCTACACCCTGAGATGGTTATGATGTCGTTTGATTCCCTCTATCCCTGCCTTCACATAAGTCGCTTCACTCTAGGGCTTACTAGACGAGCCCTCTACTCTGTCCTTCAATACCTCCGCGAAAGCGTACGATCGACCTTCATGCAACCTTAACCTGCTGCTCAGGTACTTTCGCACTGCTATGGTAGCATGCCGTGCAGATTCCCCAATTAATATAAGTGTCTTACTTATCTTATTAGATAATTAAAGTTAACACCGCGTAAACAGATATCCTTGATCGCATTCAATTATCCATTGTATTTGTATTCATTTGTGCATCATGCAAACATAATTAAAGGAAATTCATACATAACATATCAAGATGCATCAACAGAACAAAGACACAGAAATTGCAAAATATCTTTCTTTATTAATATCTTCCAAGTGTTTACAAACTTTGCCCGCCCTGCGCACACAGCTGTAAGGGTCCGCGCACTCAACTGCAGACTTCTACCCTAGGCCTTTGCGCACTCAACTGCAGAGCCTCTACCTACGCTACAACCCAAGACTTAGACTTCTTACTTCGGAGCTATGACTCTCTTACATTGTATGTCTCTCAAACTACTTAGAGCTTAGCTCTTTTTATACAATCCCATGGTCCGCGAACCATGGGTAGATCTCTTATAGCCGACTTTACTTTACAAAACTAAGGGAAGACTACCCTTTATGACACATGACACCTTCGCACTCCATGACCACAAAATGCGGAGACTTTACAATTTTATTACAAAATTTGACTCAAACATGGGCTTTTAGCCCCAAAACTTCCCTTGGGGGATCCCACTCCCAACAGGCCCCCAACAAAAACATCGTGACTCGTCCTTGAGTCACTCGGTAGGTGCAGATGTCTACCATCACAGTGGGCTCGCAGATGTTGGAGATAGAATACCCACGTGACTTCTTCACCAGCTTGAATTTTTCCTTCATTGACTCTACGAGATCCTGTTCGCCACCCTTGCCGCCAAAGATCTTCGAGCCTATTTTCCACCCTTGGCGTGTTATTCGATGAATCAACCTTTCTGTGATGGGTATCGGCTCCTCCAGCCACAAACACCCATCATGCACCAAGCACAGTAGCTGCTTGATGACCATAACTGTCACCGAGGTGAGGTTATAGTGCGGCACCCAGAGCAGGTTGAGAAACCCTGCCTTTTCTACCCCTTGAGTCACCTTTGCGGCTCCAATGCAGTCATTCCCTTATTCGTGTCAATGATGCGGCACATCAGCTGCTTGGTCGCCAGGTGTGGCAACTTCTCGAGGTCCCCCAAGTCCCAGTCTTCAAGCTTTAGTATGGGCACTCGTGCTAAGTGCGGACCGTCGAAAATAATTCTGTCCTACAGTAGAGGGGTTTGCAGGGGAGTCTTACTCTCATAAATGTCCTTTGGGACCTTGGACTTAAGCTTGCGTGGAGGGACATACTCCGGCAACCACGTAATACGGTCCGCACCTTGGGCTTCAACCTCCTCCACTTCCGTTCCCACATCCTCATCATCCATCGGGATGTCTTTGATATCTTCCTCCTCTGGTTCTAGGTTTATAGCCTTGCTTTTCCCCTGTGCAGTGGGATTTGGTGGGTTCCTCCTTAGTGATGTGTGCACCAGTATGGTAGGCTGCTTGCCCTTCTTGTCCTTCATAGTCTCCTTAGTTGGGGTTAGCTTTAGTATCAGTGTTCTCAGTGATTTAGGGACCTCTGCCAATACTTAGGCTACTTCCGGAGCAACTATTTCTGCCTCTCTTTCCATTTCCTATGTCGGCTCCTCTACTACTTGTTCGGTATTGATAACTTCTTCGGGTGCCGACATAACGCTCTCTAACAATGCTCGTGTTGCCTTTGGAAAGTTTTTAAACTTGGGAGTCTCTTTGAAAGTCTCGAAGAATTCTCGGTTCATGGATGCCTGAGAGCTCAACAACTCAATTCTCAAAATGCCAAGTGTTTTTCGTTGGACAACCACTTGTAATTTATAGGGCATTTTGAATTCAAATCCGACCATTCCCCCCAAATTTGGTTCATTAATGCCGGATTGGCAGCATATTTTCAAGGATCTAAGCCATAAATTTCGTCTTAATTGCCGGCCGCCCGCTCCATTTGGCCTTACTTCTGCCGTCAAATCATGAACAGTGACTTTATGGTCACTTTTTGACCGACCTGCATGATTTCTCCCTGAGTAGTGCAACTTCCTCCACGCTGTCGTGGACCCAGTGACACTTCCTTGCTTCGCACCATCCTCCAATCACGCAACTCCCCAACTTGGGCAGTGTAGTTTATAGTATCGTGCCTCCTTTCAATTGCCTGGAGCACGAAGACTGTGCTACCTTCATTTAGTCACATGGATGGACCGTCGGTGTATGGCTTCAAGCGACTGCCATTCACCTTTCCTAGGAAGGGTTATCCATTCAATTTGACCAACTGTACCGCTCCTCCATCAATAATTTCCTTAATGACCTAGGGCCCTAACCAATGCATCCTGAATTTTCCTGGAAATTTATCAAACTTACTATCATATAACAAAACTAGGTCATTTACCTTAAATAAGCGTAGCTTAATGTGTCGATCATGCCATGCCTTTTCACGCTGCTTTTGGACCTGCTGGTGAAATCCAGCCAAGAATCTCTCTTCCTCAAGCTCATCCAGCTGTGTGAGCCTTTCCTCCAAGGCTCCGCGATCCATCATACCTGTAAGCGCTGCTATGCGCAGACTAGGCACAATATATTCCATAGGCATTACCGCTTCAACACCATGGACAAGCCAGAAGGGGGTTTGTCCAGTCAACTTTTTGCATGTCGTTCGATAAGCCCACAATATTGCAGGTATGCGTAGGTCCCAATCACTTCGCTAAGCATTACAAACCTTGGTCAATGCGTTTTCGAGGACTTTGTTGAACGCTTCCACCGACGCATTAACCTGTGGGTGATAAGGTGTGCTTTTCTGGTGGTATACCTGAAATTATTCTGTTAGCGCGTTAATCGTCTCATTCAGGAAGTGCGTACCGTGATCACTCATCAAGATCTTTGGACATCCAAATCACGTCAATACATGCTCAAAGAGGAACTTTGCAGTGGTCGCGCCTATGAAATCCTTCACACGTTGTGTCTTTGCCCAACGAGTCAAATACTCTATCGCGATGATAATGTACCTTGCTCCTATCTTTCCTTGAGGCTAAATGGGTCCCACAAAATCGATCGCCCATTTCTCAAAGGATTGCAACGTCTTCTGTGGATTCAAAGGCATCTCATCCCTTCGCGATGGCCTACCAGTCCTTTGACACGCATCACATGCCTTGCAATACGCTTTTGAGTCCTAATGGAGGGTTGGCCACCACAACCCTGTGCGTAGAATCTTCTGCACAGTTTCTCTCCCTGCATAATGTCCTCCTGTGGTGCCCCCATGAGCGTTCGCGAGGATGCTACTTCTTTCGAACTTAGGTACATGCCGTCGCAATATCTCATCAGTCCCCATCTTGTAGAGATGCCCAACAATGACAGAGAAATCTGTCGCGCGCACCACTAATTCCTTCTTCCGTTGGACAGTGTATCCTTCTGGTCAAGTACTTGTCATTAGGAAATGTATTATATCCTCAAAATGACCATCCGTGATGTAAGTAATCCCTCCTCCACATTAGTGGGCTCCTCCCCTGTTTCGATGCGCGACAAATGGTCTGGTCCCACATTTAGTCGTTTAGGCTTCATAATAACTTCAAAATCATATTCCTGGAACAATAAGAGCCACCTGCAGATTCCCCCACCCCCCCCCCCCAAATAGGCTCATTGACCAGGTATTTCAGCGCGTAGTGATCTGTATACATTTTAAAATGGCCTCCTAGCAAGTAGTGCCTAAACTTCTGGAGCACATACACCATAGCTAACCCTTCACTCTCAGTGGTGGAATAGTTCTTCTCCGATTTGGATAATCTTCAGTTTGTGAATGCAATAGGATGGTCCAAGCCTTCTTTGCCATCATGTGTCAATATTGTTCCTAGCGCTCCACATGACGCGTCGACATGTACATGAAACGCTTTCTTCCAATCCGGGAAGACTAGAATTGGCGCGGTGACCATATTTTCTTTCAATATATCCAAGCTCTTCTTACAGTCATCATTCCAGCACAATGTGAAATCCTTCTTCAACAATTTCTCCATGGGCACGGTGATTTGGGCATAGCCGTTGATAAATTTTTTGTAATATCCCATATGTCCCAGGGTAGCGCATAACTGTTTCACACTCCTTAGCGTTTCCAAGTTCAATATCACTGCGATTTTCGCGAGGTCTACCATCAGTTCCTGTCTGCAAACCACATGCCCCAACAGGTTCCCAAAAGGAACACAAAACAGACACTTCTTGAGATTGAGCATGATCTGGTATCTTGGACAAGTATCCGGCATCAGGCGTAAGCTTGCTACATGGCGTTTAACCAGCCCAAACACGGTCCAGTCATCAAAATATACTTCCAAGAACTTATGAATAAATTCCTTGAACATAGCCACAACTACGCTCGAGAAGATCACAAGTGCATTCTTCAATCCAAACAGCATTACAGTGTATTGAAAACAACCCCACTCAGTCGCGAAGGTTGTCTTGCTCCTGTCCTTCGGCGTGATTTTGATCTGGTGGTACCCAGAGAACCCATCAGTGAAGGAATATGCTTCCTGGCCACCTACATTGTCCAACACTTCATCAATCAACGGGGTCGGGAAAGGATCATGTACACAAGCATCATTCAGCTTTCTTAGATCCACGCATATCCTTATTCCATCCTTCTGCTTCTTTTCCTGTACCACCATTGGACTTACCTAGTCAGATTCTTCCATAGGCTCAATGATGCATGTCGCAAGCATCTTGTCTAGCTCTAAGCGGACCTTCTCCTTATATTTCGAATTGAGGCGGTAAGGCCTTTGCTTAATCGGCTTCGCATCAGGCTTCAATGTAATATTCATCATTCCTAGGTCCCCGATTATCACTTTCAGGTCCGTAAACTTGGTAGGGAATAAATCCTGGTATTTGCGGAGCAATTCAGCGACCTTATCCACCGTTGCGTCGTCCCAATAGTCTCCAATCTTCGCGAATTTTGGTTTTGACTCCATACCAATGTTTACTTGTTTCATTTTCAATGGCACAGTTATATCAGGGTTCTCAATCTGCGGTCCTTTAACCTCGCAGTGACCTTTTGTTCCCGGAATGTTAATCTTCCACGGATCCTTGTCCTCTTCTTTAATAGTTACATTATAACATTCTAGCGCGTAACTCAGTTGAATACCCCATTCAGGCTAGATCAGGTCTAAAGGATCCTGTGGTATCCTAAAGATTGCTACTTTTACCTCTTGTAGCGCTTCATCAATATTGTCAAACCCGTCCTCAAAAATGAATGTCATCATGAATCCTTCGTGCAGGATATCCCATTCACCTTTCCCATGGTGGAGCTCAGTTTCTACATACCAGTTCATCGGGACAATCTAGGGTGTGACAGAACAAGTGCACCCATTTAGGTTGGGGCTTTTCTCCATAACCCTAGGTCCATTTGGCCAAATGCGTGCGTGGATCATCCTGCCCATCATACTTGTCTGTCATTCGCATCTTAGGCTTCCTGAATCGTGTTCTCATCATCCTCCTACATTCGCGCCAATCATCAAAGCTTCCCTTATGCGTACCCCACCATCTTGCGGGCGTAGCGCGCAGTGCCCAGTCCAACACCTGGAAGCGCTGCTTTTCCAGTACCTCCCTTTCAAATGCATCCAAAAATCTATCTACCTCATTCAGACCATCATAAGTAGGTAGATTTATTACCTCTAAGGACACACAGTCTAGCGATCGAGTCATCATGTTGCAGTTCAACGTAGTCACTTCATGTAACCAGTTCTGCCAACGCTCTAACTTTTCATCAGAGTCCGAAGTGTGGGAACTCTCGCGATCCCATGTAATTCATTCATCTGCGGTAAGATTCACCCAATCTTGGTCTCATGCTGTTATCTTATAGATACAGTCCAAATCGTCATCACTCTCATAATCGCGGACTGCTTCTGTATAGCGCAATCCCTCAGCAGGATCTAGAGGTACTATTATGCATAGCGATTTCTTTTCAAAGATCATCTTCCGCTTCTTTAGATTGATTAACCCATTCATATTAGTGGCCCAATCGATTCCTAGGAGCGCAGGATAGGGATTGTTGTCATCTACTATCTCTATTACTTCAAAATCAGCCAGCGCGCTCTCTCCATCAATATCCACAGTCACTCCCTGCAGCCACCCCATGAGGATGATCTTTTGCTGATTGGCCATCCTTAGTTGAATCGGAGACCATTGCAGCGCAGGGTCTCCCCATTCGTTCCCAAGTCTGCTTCGGTAGGATGTTCGCATCTGACCCCAGGTCCAAAATAACATGATCCATTTCATACTCTCCTATCTGCACAGTCGGTCTCATCTCCCGTCCTGTTCTTATTTTATTCTTGCCAATCTTTCATACTATGCACGGATCACCCGGCGCGGTTCCAACGCATCTATTGATGAGCTCTAGTAACCCTTTCACAACCTTACTATCGCGTAGTAACTTCATACAGGTCTCCAAGAAAGTTGTGAGCATAGAGAGGTCCATCTCCTGCTTAGGCTTATCCTTGCTTCTTGAGGTGGAGGCCTCATCGAAGCTCTTCTTAGCTTCCATGAAGGTTTCACATGCATGCTCCAAATCAAACTTAGCCTCCTTCGCCGGAGCTTTGCGAACCCATGTACTGTCTAATGGTTGTTTCCCCTTGTCATCTGCTGTCGCGATTCCACTTCTGAGCACTATATTTACATTTGGATCCTCTTTGTGCAGCTCATATCTCATCATCTGCAGGTTCTGAGTCGGCGGAGGTGGCAGCGCGACTTTGTCACGTATCCTAGCTATCAGCGTAGGACAACATTTCGTTTCATGATCAAACAACATGTAATACTTGCACGACGGATGTGTTGGGTTAGTGAAATCGCGGGCATAGTGTCTTGGTCCTCCGCAATTGTAGCAAATCAACTTTCCTTGACCTCTGCCAGGTCCTCCTCTGCCTTAGCCTCGTCCGCGCCCCTAAAATCATGTCCGCGCCATCCCTGCACTCTGGTCAGGGGCCGCATTTTGGCCTGAACCCTATAGGTGAGAGTTCTATCCATAATCAATTCATAGCTCTTGCAAGTACGCTCATCATGCCCTACCGACCTACAAAAGTTACATAGCAACTGTTGTGGTGTCTATACAAACTTTTGTAGCAAATGACAGTTATTTGTGGCATGTTTTCCTGCTACCTGATAGATAGTGCACCATAATGAAGGCCCTACGCTAAGTCCTGCTTGAGCTTCTGACCTTAAAGGCATCGGTCCTCCTCTTGCCATATAGTTCGCAAAGACCGGGAAATGTTCCTTATCATGCCCCTGACTCTTGCATTTCAAGCACCATACCTCCTCGCGCACCTCTGGTCGAACCGCCTTGTCCTGCTTCATACTTTGCATCTCAAGGCACAAATTCTTCAACTGTGTGCGGATCTGTTGAACCCCCATATTTGGATCTTGCATCAGTGTTTCATGCAGCCTCATTGCGATCTCCAAGGCCTCTGCCTGAGTTGTTATCTTTTGTTGCGACAACGCAACCCTTAAGTGTCGCAAGAGCGAAGCAACAAACCACTCGTGATGTTGTCTGTCCGTTAGGTTCATGTTGGCTTCGTGGATTGTACATTTCAACCTTTGATCTAGTTCCCAAGGCGTCTCACCTGGTTGCATTGTAATTTCTTTGAATCCCGCAATTGACTGCGCCTCAGATTTAGGCCTATTGAATTCTCTATTCAGTATTGTCTAGATGTCTACTACTCCAGCATTCGGGTTATCATTAGAGTACTTAATATACTAGGTTAGCGCGTTATCTTGCAGAGCACTAACCAATGTCGCCTTCTTTATATGATCATCTCTAACACCTTGAACTTCCTATACAACGCTCACAATGAACTAGGATTGGTCTGGGTCCTCATTTCCCAAGCCTTTGAACAAAGGAAGCTTCATTGTATTTGCCATACTGAACTGCGGTGGAGGCGGAGGTGGTAAGGGTGAAGTTGGAGGCGATGGTGGTGAAGTCGGAGGTGGTATTCGCGGGAATCCTTGTCTTATTTATTGAATAGCACTTCGCGGAGAAACCTTCGCTATCTCTTCCTCGTCACCTCGTGGAGGTGAAATCAATGGAATATACTTCGGACCATTTTTTCATTCGTTCCTGTAAGTTTTTTCGCTTCACGTAGTTCCGAACATCAAGGTAGCTGCATAAGCTGTTTTTCGCACAATAACATTTTAATCCAAGTATTCAAAGATTTCACGTACTTACCTCGCGGTCCTTTGAAAAAACGCTGCTTCGCCTCGTTGTAGCTAACTGAGGTGTTGACCACGAATTCAGTCACAAACCCTCCTATGACACGATCGAGCCAATGATTGACAACATGGGCAATCTTGTCCTCAGATGCTTCCAATTTCTGTACTAGCTCTGGGGTCCAAACAATAGGACCATCAAGCTTCCACCTTCCTTGGCTATCTACTAGCTTCGTGATCCACTCGTATAGCTCAATTGGGAAGGAGTAGAAAAATATCTCGTGGATCTCTGTATACAGGTATCTGTCCAACCATTATTCCTTTGTCAATCGTGGGTTTTTGTTCTCTTGCGCCGCGAATTCGTGGATCTTACTATCCAACCAGTCTCTGATCTCCTTCTTTGTTGGATTCCAGTGATATGGCATCACACATCTCTTATGCATATTCCGGTCCTGGCAATGGAACCATTTGTTGGCTTAAGGGGTCTTGACCCAGGTTCGGCGTTAATTAGCCAAACAAATGCCTGCACTACTGACCATTTCGGCATCAGCCCACGGAGCGCGGACCGAAGTATCACCCAAAGTAGTATGGGGGGATGCTGGAACCAAGTTTCTGCACGCTAAGATGGTTGTGTTGTCGTTTGATTCCCTCTATCCCTGCCTTCGTGCAGGTCGCTTCGCTCTAGGGCTTACTAGATGAGCCCTCTATTCCGTCCTTCAATACCTCCGCGAAAGCGTACGATTGACCTTTACGCAGCCCTAGCCTACTACTCATGTACTTTCACGTTGTGTATGGTAGCGTGCCGTACAGATTCCCTAATTAATCTAAGTGTCTTACTTATCTTATTAGGTAATTAAAATTAACACCGCGTAAACAGATATCCTTGATTGTCCCTTCAAGATGTGGAATCTGATTATCAAATTCTTGAAATGATTTCATTTTTGCGAATCTATCCAAGCGATCAAGTTGCCTCTCAACAACATTGTTAGATTTGGATGATTCAAGAAAAATTATATCTCTGGATACAACAAACTTTTTATTTACTTCATCATAGAGGCGGTATGCTTTGGAGGTGTTTGAATACCCCAGGAAGATACACTTACGACTTCTAGCACCAAGTTTGTTTCTATGTACCTTTGGTATCAAAGCATAACAGGTGGAACCAAAGATCTTGAGATGTTTTACTGAAGGAACATGTCCATACCATAATTCATAAGGAGTCTTGTTTCTTATAGCATTAGATGGACATCTATTCTTTATATATGCAGCACATAGAACAACATCAGCCCAAAACATTATCTTTACATTTTTGAAGAAAAGCATGGATCGTACCATATTCAAGATTGTTCTATTCATTCTTTCAGCTACACCATTCTGTTGGGGATTATAAGGCACAGTTGTTTGATGTTTGATCCCATGTTGGCGAAGATAGTTTTCAAATTCATTTGATGTATATTCTTTTCCATTATCAGTGCGAATAGTCCCAATATGAGATTGTGCATCATTTTCAATCCATTTATGAAAATTCTTGAATGTTTGAAAGGCATCAGATTTGTTCTTCAATAAATAAACCCAACACATTCTGGTGTAATCATCAATAAATGTCATGATATATTTATTTCCATTTGCAGAAGGAACAGGCATTGGACCACATAAATCTGAATGAATGAGTTCAAGCTTCCTATGTGCTCTTGAATGTGAATCATGAAAAGACTGTTTTCTATGCTTTCCTAGAATGCAAGCATCACATTGCTTATGTTTCCTAGGAATTGTAGGCAAACCAGCAACACCATTTTTCTTCAATAAGCGCAGACTGTCATAGTTTAAATGTCCAAATCTAGCATGCCATAATAAACTTGATGGAAGTGTACCTTCTTCATGATGAGAAATATATGAGAAATGTTGTGCATGAGCAGAGGTTCCTTGCAGTTTGAGAAGCCTTTCTTCTTCTATTCCCCTCATGACAAGTGAGTGGTCAGAAGCTTTTCTTACCTCAAGCTTGCCATCAAACATATGAATGGAGTGACCTTGCTGGCGGATGTGGACCAAGGACAACAAGTTTCTCTTGAGCTGTGGGAGATATAGAACGTGATCCAGAAGAAAGTCTGGAAGACCAGGCAGTTTAAGCCTGATTGTGCCAAGCCCTGATGGCTTGATTTTTGACTGATCTGCAAAGTATACTGCTCCATCAACATTATCAGTGAAATCTTCAAAAAAATCTTTTCTATGAGTCATGTGACAGGTTGCTCCTGAATCAAGTAACCAATCATTTTTTGAAGAAGCAAGTGAAGCATTAAACAAATCTTCATTTACTCCAATGTTACATTGTGCCTCAATATAGTGAGCGGATTTAGGTGCTTTACCTTTGTCTGTATCATCAGTTTTACCTTTCTGTTGGTTTCTTTTCTGCTCAATTTTGTCCCATGGTAGCTTGCATGTAGAGGCATCATGTGATCCATTTCTTTTGCAGCGAATGCAGTGTAAGTCTGCCTTTTCTCCTTGAGAATGTCTGCCCCCCCTGCCTCTGAAATATCTTCCTCTTCCTCTTCGTCCACCTCTCCCTCTTGTAGAATCTTGAGCAAGATGCTTTTCTTTATGAGCAAGGCACACAATCTCTTTAGACTATTCAGGGGTTGTCTTCTTTCCAAAGGCTTTCTCTCTTTCAACAAACTTTTTCACAAGAGAGTCAAAGGTTATATCTTTAAGATTTCCATTTGCTTGTAAAGACTCAAGATAATTGGAGTAAGTAGGATAGAGTGCCTTGAGAAAAGAAATAAGAGGGATATCCAGCTCAACCTTAGTGGATTTGATATCATGCATTATAGACTTTACTTCAGATGCAAGAGCAAGAGGATCATTATTTTTCAGTTCAAGAGTGAAGAGTTTAATCATGAGCTGAACAACTTCAAGTGCAGAATGTGAGTCATAGAGTTCTTTCAGCTTTTGTAAAGCTTCAAAGGCAGTTGAATATGATGAAATATGACGACTCACCTCTTCATTTACAGATGCTGTGATTAATGCATAGGCTTTGCTATTCTTGTTTTCCCAAATGAGGATCTCTTTGTCTGAGGTAGGCTGTACAGGGTCATTGTCTCCTTCTCCGACACACTCTCCTTTCCACAACTCATTGAAGATGAGGGTGTGTTTTATCATTCGGGACCATTCAGGATAGTTCTCCTTGCCAGTGAGAACTATTCCTACCATAGAGATGATTGAATGCATTCTGTAAAAAAAATACTTCTGCTGATAGAAAAATACTTCTGCTGATATACAGTGAAATTGTACTCGAAAGGGCAAAAAGATTTCAAATACTTTATGCACTATGTTTTCTTCAAATCCCTACAATGTTTATAAAAACATCCTCATATAATATATCCAACATATAACTGGACCATACTATAAACTCAGTTCATATTCCATATATACGAATCAATAAAATGTTATGGGACAACGTTATTACCATATACCAACTCTGATATAACAAGCCCCTTCAACGCATTCAACGCAGTTCTCTTTTCAATTTAATTTATAAATACACAGTGATTAATGAGAATAGAGGAACCTGGAGCCTCGTTCAGAGAGCAGCCCCAAAATATCAGTCACATGTAGAGATAAAACCAGCCATATAGATTCAGATATACAAGCTTCAATAGATGCAACTCAACCCACTTAATTACTAGGAAACTAGTCCACATAGAACTGAAGGCACTGGGCATTACTTAGTATAAACTCGTGTCCATCCAATAAAACCGCAGTTCAATTCCATATACAAAAGCGGTGTATTAACATTCAATAAAACCGCAGTTCAAACACACAGGCATATACCAAACGGTGTATTACCATTCAATAAAACTGTAGTTCAAATGCACAGGCATATACCAAAATCGCAAAGCCAGTTCAATACAATATACAAGAGCGGTGTATTACCATTCAACTTCAAACCATGCGCATACCAGAAGTTGGATCTTCATCGATGGTGGCGTATCTCTGCAGTGGGACCGTCAGGCCTCAGCACTAAAACAGGAAATGACAGTATGGACAGATGTGCAGTGCTGGCAGAGGTAGGTTATTTCAGGTCTGAGGGGAATAAGGCAGAGGCAAAGGCCAGGACAGAGGAGTTACAGGAGCATAATAGCTAAAAAAAGGAGCTGGCTCTGATACCATGTCAGGCCAGGCAGTAACTCCACAAAACAAACAATTGATTCATCTATTATTCCATAGGTAGGTCATTGTTATATACAATAGGAGTGATTGTTTAGTTCATCTCCCGATGATTGTTCACATTCCTAATTTATTTATTTACACAAAATCCCCCCAATCATGAAGATTAGGTGTCAACAGATACTTTGACACTGCTTTAGAAAAGGCTTTGATAGGAAAACAAATAAGCTTCCTCTCCACTTTAAAAGAGGCTTCCAAATTGTTTGAAACATGAACTAGTGACATAATACAAGAGAAACTTAACACCGACTTTCCCTATACTAACTTGCATCCTTGTAACTTATAACTTCCAAACTTGGACTGAATTTATTCATTATGACATTAGGAAGAGGAGCTTTAGGCATCAACTGTAATTCATGTTGTATTCCCTGCTTATGAATAAGATGTTGGGTTTCTTTAAATAGAACTAGAAAAGTTTCTACCTCTTGGATCAAAATATCTTTAAGGAGAGACTCATAACTTGAACAAACATCATGTCGATTCTTATGTTGTTCCTTTACACACATAATTACAAATATCTTATTTGAACTTATTAATTGCTTCATCTGATTAGCAAAAAATAAATTCAAGTGAATTTTACTGTTGGGCATGGAATCCCCCCATAGCATGTTTTGGGGCTCAAAGCCCAAGTTTTGGTCAAATTTATTGTAAGACTCCATGAATTGCGGGCGCGGAGCGCGAAGTATAGGTTGAGTCATAGGGTTGTCCACCCTAAGTATTATAATGTAATGAAATGTCATGTCAGCCTACCCATGGTCCGCGGACCATGGGATTGTATAAATAGAGCGAGGCTCTAAGTTGTAAAGATAGCAAAGGAATTGGATAGATGAATACAAATGATTTGAGCATAGAGTAAGAGGGTCATAGTAGTAGGAAGAGGCTATGCAGCTGAGTGCGCAGAGGCCTAGTAGAATCGCAATTGAGTGAGCAGACCCTTGTAGTTGAGTGCGTAGGGCGGTGTTGACGTGAAGCGGATTCGCGAAACAAAGATCATCTGGGTGCTCATGGAGGCGAGTGTCTGGATGTGGATTAATAGGAGGCTGTAACTGTCCCCCATAGTTTACAACAGTCTGTGAAGCTTTGCAGACTTCAAGGCGGACATGCACAACATCTACATCAAGGCGCGAAAGGATCCAATGTAGCAGTGGACCAAGCTCCCCTTCATTGCCATTGATGATGCAATTTTTTTAGTGTTAGAATCATGGCCTCCCGAGTGGCGCGCCCCAGATTTGGTAGAGCTGGATAGGATAGCAACAAAAAAAAAGAAAGGATGAGGTCAAAAAGAGGCACAATGAAAAAGCGACAATAGAGGTAAGGGTAGTCCGCGAGGTAGCCAAGGTAGCCACAGAGTAGGCAAAGGCTGCCGAAGTAGTAGCAGCAGCGCAGACAACAAGGGCCACAACAACACAAAAAGAAGAGGGCCAGGAACTGTCTATAGGACAGGAGGCCAAGGACACAGACCTTGTAAAAGAAGGTGTGGACCTAGGCACAACTTCTACCCAACTGAAAAGACCGTGCGTCACATAGAGATCAGGTCCACGAAAAAAGGTCAAGGCCTCCAAATTGACCTTCGACCCGATCACGTTAATAGAAGGTGACCTCTATGACATTGGCAACATGGTTCGCAAGGTCACCAAGGAAGCACTCCAAGAAGCCATGTCGGAGCAGCAGAATGTGTTGGGGGTCCTAAGGGTGCAACTGCAGGAACTACAGGTGCGACCCCCACAAGAAGGAATCATAGCCACCTATGGCATAGCAGGCACATCAGTAGCGGAGCAGTTGCTACGCCCAAAATTGGCCAACATCATAGTGCTACTGGAAGGGGTGCTAGTAGTAGAGAATGAAAACGATAGAGCCGTGGTTGGGAGGATCCAAGCACTTGGCCTTAATTTGGCTGCTCTTCCACGCGACACACTGTACCAACTGTAGAATGGCATAACAACAGAGCTCCGCGCCAGGGAGGGCCACACGATTTAGGTGATGAGTGAGCAAAAGATCAACATCGAACAGCTCAACCTGCAGCGTGATGAACTGGTGTCACAAAACTAGTAGATAGTGCAGACAATTGATGAAGCGTGCCGGCGAGTCCCAGAGTTGTCCATCGCCGTAGACTTACCAACTGAAATGAGGATCCATTGTTTGGAAAGTGGAGTCCAAAAAGCACGAGGAAAAAACTCGAGTGCAGCTGGAGTTGAATCTCCAGATTGCTGAGCTGTGGCTAAAGGTGCAGCCTTCCACTCCTTCGGAAGTTAGATAGCAATGTGTTAGTGCTATTCAAACAGGACTAGAAGAAATTGGACGGGCAATGTAGGAATGTATTGGTATGTTGGACCAAGCCTTTGGAGTCCTCACATCCTTGTAGGAGGACCCCAACATACAATGCCTGGAAACAAAGGCGAGCGAGCTTTAGGAGCAGTATGATAATGTAAGGGGAACGACGCAAACAATCGTCCTCACTCATCGGCTCACGAAGATGCAGCAAGCAAGGGCATTGAAAGAGCAGGTGGATGTCGCCAAACAGAAAGAGGAACTTCTCAAAGCGCACATCCATCCATGGATTGATGAGGCCTTCACCATTACGGTAGATATCGAGGGCAAGCTCACATAGATGCAGGGGATTTACACATGAAGGCTGGGAATCTGATCCCCACAAAGAAGCATCGAAAGAGTGCATGCAGCAGGTACGACAAACTGCTGATCAGTGCATCGCGGACCTCCGAGCAGTATAGGACCAGTTGGAGGGACTCTGCGCCAAGATCGCCGCGCTATCTGAGTGACTCGAGGACGAGTCACGAAGATTGTGTTGGGGGCCTGTTGGGCATGGAATCCCCCCACAACATGTTTTGGGGCTCAAAGCCCAAGTTTTGGTCAAATGTATTGTAAGAGTTCGCGAATTGTGGGCGCGGAGCGCAAAGTATAGGTTGAGTCATAGGGCTATCCGCCATAAATATTGTAATGTAATGAAATGTCATGTCAGCCTACCAGACCATGGGATTGTATAAATAGAGCGAGGCTCTAAGTTGTAAAGATAGCAAAGGAATTAGATAGATGAATACGAATGGTTCAAGCATAGAGTAAGAGTCTAAGTGTTGGGTCATAGTAGTAGGAAGAGGCTCTGCAGTTGAGTGCACAGAGGCCTAGTAGAGTCTGCAGCTGAGTGCACGGACCCCTACCGCTGAGTCCGCAGGGCAGTGTTGAGTCTGTAATCTTGAACGAAAAATAATAAAGAGAAGTTGATTCCTATTTCTGTGCATTTGCTTGTGTATTGCCTTCCTTATATTTATACTATTTTGGTTATCGCGCGCACTTATATGATTGCTGGATATACTGTTAATTCTCACTAGTCTTACACACATAAGTTAAGTAATCGGGTAATAATAGATTAAATAGTAAGGGAATTGGGTATAATACAGATCACGCCCCCGGTAGGGCTACACAAACGCAGCATCATAGGTCACGAGGGACTAATAGGTATGCGTAGCGATGTGCGCACAAGTTCACACCGCGGACTGCTAGAAGCTCATCAGACATCCCCAAGGTGTGGAAACCTAGTTCTAGCACCCTCCCATACTACTTCGGGTGAGACCTCAGTCCGCGCTTCGTGGACTGTTGTTGAAAGGGCTAGTAGTACCGGGATTTGCTTGGCTAAATCACCTCTGAACTTGGGTCAGGTCCATACAAGCTCACATTTACTTTGATGTGCCCTGACAATAAATTCAACCCCATATTTCTTAAGGTGATATTTATTCTCTCTCCTGTAAAATACTGCATCATGATTATAAAGATAAGGACTTCCTAAGACAACTCCACATATGTCTACTAGAACCACATCTAATTCCAATTCATCAATGTAATTAACTGTAATGTAAAATCTTAATCGACACTGTTTTGTGAATTTTATCTGAGTTGATTTATTTAGCCATCCTAATGGATAAGGTCTTGGATGATTCCATGTCTCCAAACCCAAGTTCTTAACTAAATATTCAGATATTAAATTGGCCTGCGATCCACTGTCAAACATTGTATCTATCTTTGCGTGCTTAGAAGTTATCCTTATGTTAAATAATTCAACTCTTTTATCCTTATTTGAAGGATTTATGTTTGATGAAGATGCAATAGTATTTGAACTTGAACCAGTGTCAGAAGTTTTACCTGTCGAAACTATGGATATTATCCTCCTTTCATCACCTGAATCGGAGCCTAGATCTTGCTGGACTGTTGCAATTACTTTCTTTTCATCCTTCTCTTTAAGGAACTTTTTGGGCTTAAGTTCTGGATGAAGTTTCCAACACCTAGATTCATCATGACCGATTCTCTGGCAATGAGAACAAGTATGTCTTTCCTTCTGAGCTATCACTGATTTCTTTCTCTTCGAATTGTTCTTCCCCTTACTTTCATTGGAATCCTTGATTTCCAACTCTTTGGATGATTGCGGTAAAAACTTGAATGGTCTGCCACCTAATTCAATGTGTATGGCTTGAACACACACTTCACCAAAATCATCAGGATTAAACATCAATAATGTATGTTGCAAATATGAATGTAAACTATCGATGTATTTTAATAAAGTTTCATGTGTATCCAATGAAATACCAAGCACCAATGCTTTCTTTTTGAAGTCCTGAGTAAACTCCTGAACACTCTGCCCTTTATCTTGCCTCAAATGCTGCCAATCAATAATAGCTTGCTGCATGTATCCTAAAGGATAGAATTGTTTCCTGCGAGATTTTAAGAACTTAGACCATGAAGAGATGACTTTACCTTTCCGCTTTACATGTATTTGAGTTTTACTTTCCCACCAGATTAATGTTGTTCCCTCCTGTTAGCACTCGAATTTTCCTCAGGCTGAGGAGGGCAAAACTCAAGGCAACATCATACCACGCTCAGCCTCGTAGCTAGCCCTACGAGGACAGGAGAGGGCTCTCTCCGGGTCTATCTCAGCAAAAGGTCTTCAAAGGGGCTGAGATGACTCAAATTTAATACTGATTTTAGGCTAGTAAAGAGATAGGAAATGAGGTTTTAATAAATGTTTGGGTTTTCTGGACTGCATGGGCAAAGACAGCAAGAGCAGAGGTTTAATCAAAGGCACAGGTTAATCCATAAGGCGAGGTAGGAGTGAAGTTTAACAATAAAATTGAGATAAACGGAATGGTAAGACTACTGAGAAGTCGACAAGGGCATGTGTGATGGATCCTTATCAAACAGAAGAAAACATTAAATATGAACACTTCCTCAAGACAGAGCAAATAAATTGAATTCTGCCTTTCTCACTTAAAAGTATTCATTTAGAAACGATCATGAATGAACTATGAAACATTACAAAAGACATTGAAACAGAAAGAAAGATACATTTGCTAAACTTTCACACCACAAGGATCTTACAAATCAGAGCTGTATTCTTCGATTAATCTTTGTCAAACACTGTACAATGAAATTCTATTCTTCTCCACGCACCTCTCAGAATTCTCCTCCCCCCTTTACAAATGTTTTTTAATACATTAAATAAGACTATCCTAGGAGAAAACAGATCGACCCAAAACAGGGGCGCTATTTCACCTGAAGTTACATAAATAGAGATAGAATCATCTCTTTATTCTAAAAACAGAAAAGTGTTCCCCTTAAAATCCTCTGATGGCCAATAAACTGGAGCGCAGATCCCTTTGAATCATTAACTGAAGTCTTAAATAGGAATCGAATCCTATTTCTTCTGCTGTGATGGATATCTTCGTTTTGTTTTAGGCGTATTTTGACTTGGCATTTTTCATTTGCTATTTTAAATAAAAACCAATTTTTAATAAAACTAGATCTTTTACTTTTTATCTCCTTCTTTTTCACAATGCTCACATGTAACTTCTTCAAAAGCAGCTGAATCCTCTGACACGGCGTTCTCAAGATCAGATTGAAACAATTTCAAATCGGATCTACTAATTTGCTGAACGTGTCCCATGATCCATTTGCACAGCGGTTTCGAATCTCTTCTCGTGTTAGTGACCCATTTTTGTAAACCAGCATCACCATATAGAAATTTGGATCAACAGGATTGGGTAAAACATGTCCTTCTAGGCCAGGGTGTGGTTCAGTTGTAATTCCAAAAACCACATCACTTGTACCCAAACTGATTGCAAGGTCTCCAGGATGATTCAAAGCCAAACCTGCCAAGCTATTTGGATTGTCTCCAGACCACTGGATAACCAAACATTTTGTTTTTTGTCAAACATGAACCTGTCTACAAAATATGAGCTCAAACTACCAGCAAGAGCATATGATGGAGCCAATGATCCAAGTTTCTCTTCCAAGTTTGGAGCAGTGGCCTCTATGGCTTCCTTCGACCAAGTTCTTTCCCTTAGATCCATCAAATTCATCCCTGCTTCATCGGTTTCATCAATATTTGCATAGCCACCAATAAAAAGGGATGCCATGAAAGAACTTACAAGAGAAATTCTTTCAGTGTTATCATAGACATCCTTTTGTGTCTGATATAATTTCCGTATCTGAGGTCCTGTGTTTTCATGTGCACAAGAACTAGTAAGCAAAGCCAATTCAAGTGCTCCGCCGACAACCTTCTCAATTTCTCTGCACTGTGATGTTGTACTACTGTCCATCCAAATAGGTGATTCATTCGTGGAGAAAGCATCCTGAAGCTGGACAGCCAAAGGATCTTTTGGATTCACTCCTTTTAGAATGGATTCCAAGGCACCCTTTCTCCAATAAACACTCCCGTGCTACTGCCCACTTCCAAAAATAGCCCTGATTTTATCAAACTTTAAATTTGCCTTCTTCAATTTGTTCAGTATGAGGTCAAGAGCTTCTACCCACATCAAAGGTGATGACACAACACGCCTATTGCCTGATGGATCTCTGTATACTCCATCCTTTGTCTTGAAATGTGGCAACTCTGAATCGAAATGAACTGTTTCAGAGAGGACAATACGTAGATTATAGTCCAAAAAGTCGCTTTGAGAGACCAACAATGGAGAAATCCTGAATCTTGTTGGGATGGATGACTCCCAAGCCTTGAACAACTGAAAAAAAATGCATAAAAATATTCCATGTCATGTGTCTTTGCTGAAGGCACATTTCCATGCTGCCACATAGATACCCATTGTTCCAGATCACAACCCTGAAGACGTTAATAATTTGACAATTCTCAAAATTCAAACATCTCCAGAAGTCTTCATGAACACTAGCGAACACTAGCAGCATACCAATGTCTGGATGAATAAGAGAAATTTTGTGGGCTCTACCCAGTGCGTAGCGCACCCCTGTGTGCGTAGCGCACACCTCAAGTGGGTAGCGCGCACCTTCAAAGCCTGTCCACGGCTCTGCAAAACACATCTTCTAATGCAATTATAACTTCATTTTTATATTGAGCATCAATAAAGATGAGATGACATGATCTTACAAATACAAGCAGCAAGCTTGCAAATCAAAATTTCCTTAACCTGCACATCTTGATCAAAAATCACCTTTCAGGAGATTTTTGAATTTTACAAACTTGCAACATACAGGATATATGTCAGAAGAGATCAACTATATGCACAAGGTAGAAGCATAAAGGCTTACATCAGAGAATTTCAACATATTGGTGTTTCACGATACTGTGCGGCCATAACAAACAGAAGCAATATATAGATTCGTAGCCCACTTTACTCTGTACATATAGTAGTCAAGCCAAATACAAAAATGAGATGCATCATCCATACATCCGCAGACAGGAATGCATCAGGCAGGCATCTAAATTTCATAGCAAATATAGACAAAGGACTTGGCTATACTTTCAATTGCAAAGATAAAATGCAGGTGTACTCCATCAGAAAGCTGTCAGCTAATTCAAGTATCGTCTACAAGTTCATGAGTTACAGAAACAAGGGATTTTCTTCCCATCGTCCTCATGGTTGAAATGATAATCATATGTAATCTCCTCGCCAGCATTTACATCTCTTACCACAAAGAAAACTACCTTTTTCTGAGTTTTCACAGAGATCACCTTTCGCTACACAAATAGGTGTGCATGAATGATTTACAAAGCGAGCAATGCCACCTTTTCGAGTAGCATCAATAATGCTCTCCTTGTCTATTCTAAAGTAGTAGCATGCACCCTCATATTGCATTTTACCTCGTGAGTGATAATTAGTTTCCCGTTTGTCTGCCACACGGAGTCCCACTATCTCACCAACATACTCTACCACCATTTCACCCTCAATCTCACTTTGCAACAAGCCCTTTTGATGTGCACACCAGGGATGAAAAGAGACACAACATTTCACAACTCTACACTGGATACACAAACCACCAGGCCGGTTGCATATAGAGCAAACCAGTTTCCTTCTAGGAAGAACAGCTCCAGAGACATCAAATATACCCATGGTACTAACATTTAAGCACCTCGTTCCAGGCATCCACAACCCACAAACCATGTGTACCCATTGAGGTATAGTTGGGTCATGCACGGCAGCAGTGATAGTATTCTTTAACTTGAATTCACTATTCAAATATTTTCTAACCTTCCCTACTTGACCAGAGTCTTTTTCTGTATCATCTTCAAGACAGCTTCTAAAGCACATTTTGTTGCACTCCTCTTTTCCAAGACAACAGACTGGCAAGACGGAGTCTAACATTGGCTCCAATGGGGATGGCAGCTGCCGCTTCTTGGAGGTGCCAAGAACCGCAGAGCTTTGGGAGAGCAGACAGTGCCTCCATTCATTGGGCTATGGAGTCCATTATTTCAACAAATCGACACAACTCTTGACTCAATTTTAAGCTGAACTCAAACTGATTTGATCTCAAGACTGAAATAACTGAAAAACTGGCTTAACTAATTTCAAACTAAAGCTGCAATGAAACTGGAACAAGATGCTGCCCTTTTGGCTGCTTATTTATTTACAAAATCTACCCTACTTTGCTATAAAAACAATAGATCAGGTAATACTGAAATGCCAGATCAACCATTCAAGTAAACCTGAGAATGATGCCGCTTGAGAATGCTTCCACCAGGACACAGATGTAATTGCTGGCAGCCCTTCATGCACGTAATGAATCTGGCTATGTATTAGACAGCTTGATTTGTCAGTCAAACTGAAAAACATTTCCATGTACATCGCAATTGGATCGCGAAAGCCAGACTCCGTTTGCTGCCCCAACTCTGCAATACATACCTCCAGCTGCACACTGTCAATGCAAACATCTGTAGGCAATTCTATTATTTCTTGTTTCGAAGGAGGAAGGATTTCCAAGAACTTTTTAGGGTCTTGGAAATCATATGACTGGATCTGCTCATCTAAACACTGAATCTCCTTCTCAACTCTTTCAACAACCAATTCACAAACACCAGTTTTAGCTTCAAAAGAGAACTTTGGAGATTTCAAACATTGAAGCAAGGCACTGAAAAAATCTTCATTAATTTCAAAATCCGCTAACCAATTTCTAACATATTTTACAGCTTCACACAGTGCAGGGTTTGCCACATACCCTACCATTGCATAAATGGATCAGCGAGCACTCGACTGTCTGGATCGAGTTGGAGTCACCAGGTGAATGTTTCAGCCTGCATATGTGTCTGACTGCTGTCCACCATCAGCATCAGATCTGCACTTTGTCATCCTTTACCGGGGAAGTCTTCCCCAGTATGGTTGCCACTATGTTAGCGCTCAAATCTGCCTCAGGTTGAGGAAGGCAAAACTCGAGGCAACATCATACCACGCTTAGCCTCGTAGCTAGCCCTACGAGGACAGGAGAGGGCTCTCTCCGGGTCTATCTCGGCAAAAGGTTTTCAAAGGGGATGAGATGACCAAAAAGGAATACTGATCTTAGGCTAGATATTAAGTGCAGAGGTTTTAAGGTGATTTTTTTTGGGGTTTTTTGTTGAATCAAAGGGAAAAGCAATTTTGGGTGCGGGAATGAGACACAGTTTCTGCAGAGGTTTGATTGGAGCAAGGTAGGAAATTGTTTTGATGCTTTTAAAGAAATGAGGTGAATAGATCAGACAGGTGAGGAGCTAAGGAGAGCAAGGAAGTCTCAAGGATTCTCCTTAAACTGAAGAAAACATGGAAAATTAAACAAATTTAAAGGCAGAGCATAACAAATTTATGAATTCTACCTTAACACTTCATTTGTTCAATTGCAGAAGATGAGAGAGGGAAAATGATACACATAACAAACTTACAAGTACTGAAAGAAGCACACCATCAAGACATAAAGCCACAAGAGTTCCAAATAGTGCTGCAAAACCCTGGTCTTCCCTTTGCCAAAATGCTGAAGTAAAATGTACAATAAAGTCTCCAAGCCTCTTCCCAAAGAGTCCAACCCTGAAAATGACTAAGAAAATACATAATATAGGCAAGCTAAAAAATTCCCTTGCCTCTAGGGGTCGAGCTCATCATCCTAGGAGCTATTTCAACTAATTCTAAACAAAGCACTACAATCTAGGCAGTCAAAACAACTTGCCTCTATAAGCTAGGAAACCAATTCATTCATTAATTTTTTTGCTATTTTATGAATGAATCATCTAGAATAGGTAAATAAGTGTCAAGTCAACATAAAGTTCCATTAATTACATCAAGAAGGGTGAAAAATCCCATCACAAGTCAAAACTGGTCAAAACTGGCCGAATTCCTGAGCTGGAAGGTGAAAAATTGGCCAAAATCCTCAACGCGCAGCGCCCTGATCTCTACGCACAGCGCACTTTTCAGGCTGATTTTGAGGCACTTCCTGGCATCCAAATTGAGCTCAGGTTGGCTTGTTGGAAAGCCCTGGATGTCTTCTTTCCAACCCAAGTGGAATTTTCCCATTTGGAGCTCATTTGCCCCCTCAAAACTGCATTCTCCCAGAGGTACTTCCTGCTGTGGCAAAAGGTGGCAGCAAGGTGGTTTTCATGGTGTTTTTGAGCCTTTTGACCATCCAGATCTCGATGAAATGCTTCGGCAATAGCTTATCAGGTACATTTCATTATGACAAATCCAAAAATGCAAACCATTTGTGATTTGGACCTCCCAATCTTAGGGGTAGCGCGCTGCGCTCTGCGCGTTGAACCAAAAAACCTGTTTTTAGGAGAAAATTTTCAAAAATGACAAAAATTTCTCTGAATTTGCCCAAATTTGGAGTAATGACCCTCTATCATGTATTGTTCCCCGCCAATGAAGCCTCGGCCAAAATTTGGAGTGGATCGGGTTTTTTCCGCCGTTTAAGTGCCTTGCTCAATCGCCTCTTAAGGATCTTCATTTTCGCTTTGCAAACATGCATGCGGGCCCAGTAATGATTCTTCATGTGACGAAGCAAGTCCTTGTCTCTATTGGCCTTCACCAACAACCCCTCCAAGTGTCGGTTGACCTTCTCAAGCACAAATTGCCGCGCAACAGGTGTCAAATCACCCGGTCTTTTACGGGCCAACCTACGGTCTTCACGGATTCGTTGCAGCTCTATAAGTGTGTGCTCGTCCTCTAACTGTTTATTGCGCTGCTCCAAGTATTTGATCTGACATTCTGCCTTCAGCAACTTCTCATTCAATCTATCAATTTCGGTCTTTTCCACATCACTCAATGCAACATCAATATCATGACCACCTGAATGGCCCTCCTCGTAAATTGGCTCCTTTCCTCTGTCCTGAACCTGTACCTGTACCGAAGAAGAAGGTGAGACCCCTTCCATACCATGTGGAGATAATACTCGCCGTGCTGACGAAGTCAACGAGACCCCTTCCACCCTAGGTGCAGATAGTACTCATCGTGTAGATGCAAATAAGGCCCTGTGTCCTCACTGATATGTCACACATGCTGGAGCGCTGACATGCTCTATCTCAGGAATGTCTGGCTGATGTGAAGGCCCTCCCTCATCATGAACAATCTCAGGAGGTGGCTGTGGTGCTGTGAAAAGGTCTCGAGAAATAAAATCCTCCCAAGTGATGCCCTGCTGTGCCAACTGATGAACCACTACGATCTTGATCAACGCGTAATGATAAATACTATTATGCTGCTGTGCTGGGGTCTTCCTTTGTACAAGAGGCACCATCTTCTCTATGTTGCGAAACATGAAGTATGGAATGTTCATTATACGTACCCTTGTAAAATGCATCAACAAACGGACATGGTACGCATAAAGACGGGAGAATCTGCCCTCACAACTGAAATACCGAATGATGAGTTTCATCAAAGGTGCAAACTGATCATTCAGGTATTGAAAAGGAAAAATGCTGCTCAAGTGCCTCATATACCCAGGTTTGATGTATGGCTGATAGTAAGATTTCTCTAACTGCTGACGTTTATTCCATTGCTCTCCAACATTTGGTATCCCAGTGGCCTCTGCAATAGTTTCTGGTGACAAAATGAAATCAACTCCGGCGAGGTTTACATGGCCATCATGTAAATGTAGAATGAACAAACGAGCTAATTCACGATGATGCTGAATTTGTGAAATTAGCTCACAATAGTGATAGCATGACTGACGACGAAAACAATCCATTGCAAGCGGGCAAGCCTGCAATTGATCCAAAGAAGTAGGCTCTTCCCTACGAGGCTTACCACCTTTGCCACCTCTGCGAGACCTTCGTGGCACATTACCCTCTGCTGTAGAATCACTGTCATACCCCTGCTCATAAGATGAATCTGTGTCTGACATAGCTCTGAAAACACAATGTCTGCAAAATGTATGCTGTCTGCAATAGTAGGTTGTAGGTGTGGTGAAATTACTTTTTCAATACATGCTCAAAAACCAACCGAAATATCATGAGACTTATGCCATAATGAACATTCTGTTTTAGTGTATTGGGCATAAAACAGTCATAAGGACAGTTTGACAAATGGACCAAAATATGAAGTGTTGTTTGGCTCAAAGCTTTCACATGGGCATGGAACTATGTTTCACCAAGGAAGGGCAGAAAAATCTTCACCATTACTCATATGTCCTTTCATACCCTTAAAATTTTTTTTGCTAAGGGCTTAGGGTTTCATTTGATTTCTTACACCCAACACATCATCTCCTCTCTTCAAACACACTATCAACACTATCAAATTGATTAAATCAGTTATAGAACACCTACTTGCAGCTTTGTAGGCGTTTAGACACGATCTGGGCGCATAGACAAGTTTTTTCTTTCGCTGTGACCCAACGCGCAGCGCGCCACCCCAATGCGTAGCGCACGCTCCAACGCGCAGCGCCTGTGTAATTTTGCACTGGCTCAAATCACCCAACGCGCAGCGTGCCACCCCAACGCGCAGCGCACACCTGTAAACGGCCCGATTTGCTCACAAACTCACAAAATCGCCTGAGAACAATGCTCTTTGCTCTTGGAATGTGGAATGGGTTGCAAATGAGGAGAAATATCTTCATATAGACTCCTTGTTGATTTTTGCTTAATCCAAAACCCCTTTTCTTATGTTTGGTTGTTGACACTTTTTCAAAATTAATAGGCTCTGACCTTTTTGGTTTCCCCTTTAAAATTGGTTGAAATAATGATTTTCTCTGATAATTTTTTGCAGGGATAGCTCTGATATGCTCTGGCAAAGGAGACCAAGGCTGCACTTGAACGATTGAAGAACTGAAAATTTTGACAATTTTTACAAAAATGAGATGGCGACTTATCTTCAAAACAGAGTTTTGAAGAGAAGTCCTAATTCAGCTGTACAATGATGAAAATTATTGAAGTGATGATCTATCAAAGACATCCCTCTGGCCTGCTGGTCTTCTAAGACTTTTGAAGACAAAATTGACTCAACCCTAGACCTAAGACCTCAAAATTTAAAACATGATTGTAAATGACCTTTGAAGACTTATTTTAATAAACAGGCCTGAACCAGAAGTGCCAAGCACGAGGGGAATGAATGACACAAACCGCTCCATCAGAGTTATGGCATGCCTAACGAAATGCAACTGACCAGAACTGATGGGACACCTAATCATGAAATGCAAAAGAGCTTTGATCTCTGACGGAGGGATAACTAGACCGACTCTAACACCCCCATTCTAAGTGTAGCTAATTGAATTTTCATTTTATCGTCAGAAATGTTCTCAATACGACAATACACTTCTAACTGCTTAATCCAATTATCTAACTTTTTCAGGATTCATTTCGCCATCATAAATAGGTAACTCAAATTTTACATCAAGTTTCAAAAGAGATGTTTTCTTAGGTTCTTTTATGTTTTAGATTCTGCACTGGAAGAAGAAGAAGAAGAAGATGATGATGGAGATGATGGCAGTGAAGGAGGTTTATCAACCTTTCCTTTACCTTTGTCCTTCTTCGATGTCTTTGAAGAAGAAGCTGCATCTTTCACCTTCTTATCTTCGTAGAGTTCTCCCAACATTTGCTGCATGGTTAAGAATTCTCACTGAAACTATTCCTCGCTCATCTTAGTTTCAGGATTTTTCAGATCCTGCCATGGTCGATTTATGAATGACTCTTCGCTTTCCAATATTTGGATCAATCTCCTAGAGGATTCCTTCTCCATGTTGTGACTTTGACCTGGTTAACATTTAGTGGAAAAATTCTACCCATGCAACTTGTTATGATACCAAATTATATGATCTGAAATGACATATGTTAAACTGAAGTAGAATTTATTAATTCCAACAGTGAACTGAATGTTAACTTAAAGTGCTTAAACCATGAGAACTGCTTGAGAAGAAAGAATTTACGACATATGAGAAACATAAGCAAGATGTAAAACAAAAGTTAAAAGCAACAAAAACACAACGATACCAGACAACAAGATTGATTACGGAGTTCGTCCCTGATGGACTACGTCTCTGGGTTCACTTTCAAGATGGGCGACCGCTTTATTAGGATTGAATCCAAGGAGGTCGATTATACAGAAAATTGACCAGATTGATTGTGCACATAGGCACTTCTGGTCACTGTCACAAGAAATCTCTTTGAATTAGCTTTCCAATGCCTGTCTCGGCGCCCAATTTCGACTCCCGATGCTCCTATTACATTGAAAACAAAACAACCTATATTCTCTAGAATCTGCACGCAAAACTCAAAACCACTCTCCCCCATCTTCAATGAGGAAAAATGCCTTTATAACCCCGCAAATGCATTAAAACTCCTTCATGCCAAGTTTAGGAATGAATTACCTAACTTTAGGGGTTAAATTAGGGTTTTGGTTATGATTTTTAATGTCACATAGTGACATTCACCTTTTAGGAATTAATTGATATCCAAAAATACAATTAAAAACCCAAAAATAACTTTGTAATAAAAAATCACCATTGGCGGTCAGGTTGACAATGTGGAGTTGGTTGACCGCCCATGTGAACAACATGCGGTCAAGCCACAAAGGGACACGGATACAGTTTTATCCCACAGTTTCGGAACCGCTTTCCAACGCTGCATGTGATAGCTGCCTCCCGGCGGTCTCGGCTGACGGTGTGGCTTCCAGACTCCAACCCCATGCCATGGCGGTTAACCACATATGTTCACATGTTGTAGTTATGGTGGATCCTCTGCGCGGTTAGGTTAACTGTTTTAACTTCGTGGTTCCGAAGCCCCGACGACTTACCTGCATCTGATCACATTGTCCGCCATGTTTTGACTCTACTGCAGTCTAGTTAGGTGGTTAGGACGTGTTTGTAATGTTTTACAATGTTTTTTATGTTATGCAATGTGTTTACAAGGTTCGAGGGTTAGGAACGTTAGGATTATGGCTTTTTTATGCATTTTTAATACATGGGTTTAGGTTTAGTTTAGGGGTTTTAGGTGTTAGGTCTTGAATTATATGTTTTTTACCATAGCTTTTTAGGGCTAGGTTTTAACATAGGTTTAGAATGTAGGCTTTAGATGTTTTTTAGATTTAGGTTTTTTTAGATGTTTTTTGTCACAAAGCGACATTGGTGACATCACATGACGACAAACCCTCGTCAACAACCAACTCCTGTGAGACAGACAACAAACCCATGTCGACGACCAAATCTTGGCAGAACTGACGACAACCACTTGTCGACAACTAGGTACAAAACCATATCAACTATTGACATCACTGGGGAACTGAAACCAACACTGGACAACTTGAACCATAAACATCACTGTCGAAGTTGAAGGCATCGGACACTGAATGATGACGATGAAACTAAACCTGTGCAATTGGTCTGACAATATCCTCCTGGATCAGTTATAATTATTTTCGTTTATTCTTTACTGTTTGTTATTGTTAAGTTAATATCATTTCAATTTCCAAGAGGATTGACGATTCTGATTCACATTTTCTATTTATTGAAGATTCAGATTTAGCTATACGTTAGATATGTATGATGCTCTTGATTGAATTGGTTATGTAAGTTCTAGCACTAGATCGTTGTTAATTCCAAGTAATGTTATCATAGATTTCAAAGACATAATTGATTGCCTTCCGTAGGATGCTTACATGGTTATTTGTTGTTCATTTATCATTTGCTGTTCAATTAATATTTGTTGTTCAATTGTTATATTTCTCTTTCATGCTTAAGCGAGTTAGTTTCAATTCCAGTTAAGATTGCCAAGTGTGGTTATTTCCATTTGTATTCAGTTTCATTTTCTTTTAGAATAGATTAAGTAGAATTGCAAAGTGTGTTATGAATTTCTCTTAGAGCTATTTCTTTCAGAGTGGTTTGGATTGGATTTAGAAGAGATAGTCATTAACTATTGCAATGATTCCAATTTCTTTCATTGTTAGTTAACCTCTGAATTCACTCCATATATAGTGCTGACACTCTTGAAATAAAAATACTTTCCTTGGGTTGATTATTAATTTAGGAATTAAGATTGCTTGTAAAAAGACATCTTAGTGCACCAATAGAGCCGATGTTGTAACATAATTTGGTTTTGATAAGTTAGCTATTTTCTTCCAGTTTCAAATAAGGATTGTGGGCAAATTGTTCTTGAATTCCATAATGATCGAAATTATATTTAGGTCATACAATTTAATCATGACTGAACTCATTTAAATTTCTGTTAAATAGATTAGAGAATGAAGGTTTACCAAACAATTTAAACTTGGTAAGTCAGTAGCTAGGTAGAAATAACATTGAGTCAATAGTTTAATTCGAGTCAATGGTGAAATAAGTGATAGGATAAGGTAGATGTACATAAAATAAAAATGATTTGGGTCTGCTAGCCTAAGTGCACCCTACAAAGCAAGATGAGAAAACATTAGCTTAGAAAATGAATGGAATGCAAAAGGGTAGGTAGGAGCACTATGGTGGTTAGAGAAAAAACATGAAGATTTTATCCTAAAGTCAAATGTAAAGTATTATTTTCATGTGAAAAAGACAAAGGATTAAAGTTGTACTCTAAAGATTAATATATCAAATAATTTTGGTGTATTAATCCCTATTCCTAAGTTCTAATACCCAAACTCACCCCCTGCTCATATTTTTGTCCACTTCCCTATTCCTAAGTTTTATTACCCTGTCATATACTCCAAATATTCCCTTATATGCATTAAATTATTTTCTCCCGACCACATTGAGCAAATCGTCACCTCACATTAACACTCTACCACCTCTCACCTCATCTGCGCCCATCTCCCAAGATTGGATGACCCACATAGCCTTTCGGCCCCCCTCACCTTCTGAACTTTATCGTCAGGGGGGGGGGGGGTTCTGAAATGGGCGGTATTCGAAACTGCGCCCGCCCTTATGTGTCAACACTACACCATTTTGGACCCCCCTCGAGTGAAACCGTTAACCACCTCCCCCCCCTCCGAAAAGCAGTTTCTCTGCCTCCTGATACCACTCTTATACTCGTTGCGCTCCCACCACTCACCTTCCGCCACGTCATTTGCTCGTTGATTCCGCCAATCACATCCGCTCCCTCAAAAACTAAGTTGTTGAATATTTAAATGGTTTATCCATTAATCCAGTGGACTACCCTCAACGGAAAAACCAGATTGTTATATAATTATCCCTTTCACTCATTAACCGGTTACTGAATTCATACACTGCCACTGTTAATGCTGTATTACATGTTTACTGGACCAAACTCCAAAATTTTCACCCGCCAGCGACACTATCCGCTCACTCATTTTCAGCTTGTTACCTCTGTTCTTGTCCTCAAATCTTAAGTTCACTCTGTTTATTGAAGTCTGTAATCCAGTTTTCACTACTATCCTTAGCCTTATCCGAAGATTCCTCCAAAGGACAAGGGATTAGGATAACCTGTCAATCCTCTTATCTATCCTCCCATTAATTTTCACCACATCCCTTTGGCTGAAAGAGACCATAAAATCCATGAAACTCTCTGCGAATTTGACCTTTTTGTGATGTATTTTTGGCTCTAGGACAAATACATAGACAAATCTGATGAAATTCAGCTATGGGAATCCAATTTACCCCATTAAATTTTTCCCCGTAACCACAACACCCCAGAATTTGTTAGGAAGTGTCATACATGTTATTTGCTAAGCCAAAGAGCCATCATTGCCCCCATTGGAGAAATTCTATTTACTATCACTCCTCAAGCCATATACTAGATGATGCAAGCCCCTACAGTAGAGAATGCCACCCCCTTTTTCTATGAAGCACTTTTTGAATTGTACCAGAAATTGGACTTTGAAAAGAGGGCCAAAACCCTTGAACTTTTCTTGAGAGAAGATGCCCCATTTCCAAAGAAAAATCCTCCCTATCCCTCCTCTATTTTCCCTAAGAGAGCCAAGGAAATTATCACAGTCATCTCTTACCTCCTTGGCTACTACTTAGATTAGTGGGTAGATGCGGCCATCATAGGATTTTTGTCCATTTTCTCTGCTGATTCTAAGACCTCCATCATGTTTAACTTTAGCCAATTTCTTGCATATTCAATTCATGAGCAATTAATCAAATTCCAGATTGAGGAGGTTTTCAAGTATGTTTCTGTGTTGGTCTATACGTTCTTATATTTTCTGGAAGACAACATCAAGATTTCTTTACAAAAGTTGGATGTAGAAGGGAACCAATAGTCAGTCATCTTTTGGACTACTCTGGTGATGAAGGAGCAAAAGGAATACACATACACATAGTTCGTAGAGATGTTTGTGCATCCAACAATCAGTCTCTTAAGAAAAAAAACAAAACCGAGGATCAATGAGGAAATTAGAAAGGTGTTACACCTATCAGACCAAGTTCAGACATGGGATTGGTACCTCTATCAAAGTTATATAGAATTGAGAATATTTGGGTGTGAGATTTCCCCTTACAAGCTGCCTAAATTCCTCCCAATGAGGATTTTTGCTCTAGAGTACATAAGACAGATGATTAATATGGATGAGATCCACTTTGTAGCTACCAAGAAGAAATCCCAATTCAAAATTAAAACATAGATAGGGCATTTCATTTGCAATAGCAGGGCAGTAGGGGAAGAACCAGATAAGCCACTAAAACAAATGTGGTTCAACCATAGTTTCACCTAGTCATATGATCCATTGGGGGTCATTTCTAAATTAAGAGTCGAAACAAATCCATTGCCTATTTTCACACAGCCAGACTAGAGATAGAGAAGTATAAAAAAAAGGCTAGAATGGGCTGAGAACGCCCTACAAGAGGCAAAAGAGAAACTGGTATCATCCTCCACAGTAAAGACTCCAACCATGTAGGAGAAAACAACTAAGAGAAGTAGAGAAGAAGAGTCCCCTTCAGGGACTGAAATTTTGAGTGAAGGATTCAAAATTATGTATACAAAGAAGGCTAATCTTAGTTCCAAACTAAGCCTCAACAAGGATTTAGAGAAGGAGAACATCATCACCACTAATGAGCTGCTTGTTTCCTCATTAGTGGGTAATCAGACCACACTGTCTCCCACTACCTCCACAGCTTCACAAGATCAACACCAAATGAAGACCAATAGATCTACTGTAGGGGAGATAGAGAAAAGTATAATGGACATTCTTAAGGAGATAAAAGTAAGGAATGAGGCCTTGAATATTAACACCTACAATTAGTTCTGGAAGCAGTCTTCTAGTTCTCAAAGTAGGCTTCTTTCAGCCTTTGATTCAGAGAAAGTTAAAATGAAAATGGAATTTCTCTAGGAACATGTTCCCCAGCCCAAGGCAACATCAGACTACAAGAAGAAAACATTTGAGTTTCATGTAAAAGACATACATCCCATTGACCAAATGGAGATGCACAAGCAGACTGGGGAAATGATCTTTTCCACTATCACTAACACTGCTATGGTTTTGTCTAAAATGCAGGTTACATTAGCTAATGTTCAATCACAACTGAAGATGGAGAAGGTCTCTGCAGTTGCCAAAGACACCAGGATCAAAACTCTAGAGGACTTGGTGATCAAAGTGGGTTATGACCCTGCAAACATCAATGCTGCAGAAGAGTTTGTAAAGAAAAAGAATTTAGACATAGCAGCATTAAGGAAGCAGTTGAAATTGCCAGCTACAGAAGATCCTCTGGCCAAGGATATTGAAGAAACAAAGACACAAAAGGTAGACATGATGAAGCTCATCATGGAGCAGAGTGCACAGTTGAAGAAAATGGAGACAGAGATGGAAAAGATGATTAAAGAAAAGGAGAAAGCTGCCAAAATGACTATTGTCCCTTTGGAAACACTCCCTATCATAGCCATTCCTACAGTCACATCTTCTACAACAAGCACAGGGGATGCTGTAGATAAGTTGGAAAATGTAGTACAGAACATGTCTCTCTAGACTAAAGAGATCAAAATATTGTAGGCTCAAGTCAACCTTCTTCAAGATCATCAAACAAAGACTGAGACTTTTCATGCAACAGAGTGACAGAGAGCTCAAAATCAGATAGAGGTATGGAAGAAGTCAGCAGTTGAGTCCTCTATTAGCTACACACTGGTCCATGTTAAAGAATTCATATGGAACAATATCATTGAAGAAATAGATGAAATCTGGCCATGTATCCAGATTATATTCAAGCAGAAGGAATTGATGGAGAAAGCCAAGCAAACCATTTCGACTATCAATGTTGAATTGGGAGAAATTCCTGCTACAACTGATAGCATCATAAAGTTCCTCAATTCCAAAAACAGATATGATGTGGATGATGTAGGGGTAGATGACATAACATAAACCATCCTGGAAGTAAAGAAATTTCTAACAAAGAAGAACTTAGTTGTACAACTGACAGAGAAATGTCACACTCTGGAGGTAGCAGTTAACATGCTTTTCACTAGAATAGATGCATTGAACAAGAAAGGTCTGCCTTCTTATTAGTGATCAATGGAAAATTGATGACCAGGGAAGATTACAAGAAGAAGGTTCAAGACATTGCAAAGGATATAGCTAAGTCTTCCCACATTAAAGATATTATGGTAGGGAGAGCGCTTTATGAAGCTATCAACAACATAAGTTTTATCCAACATGAGATAAAACATATTTTTGCAGTAAAACCCACTTTTTCTCAGTATACTGAGGTAGATGAGATCTACCGCAAGGTAACAAAGATTGCTATTCTAGATGAAGAGCAGTGGGATAAGTTGTGTGAATTCTAGGATTAAAAAGACAGGTCAGCTTCACCAGCGCAACACATGAATAGTGGCCACTCAGCAACTGTTCTCCTCCAAAGCAGGGCCAAATGTCGAGTTCATTTATCCATATTCATTCCTTTTGATCACATTATTTATTTTTTGTTAGTTCAAAGTCAATAATAGAATGTCATGTCACTGAGGCATTAATTGTAATATTTTTGTAAATTTTGTTTAAATACTTCATTCTGTTGAAGTATTGAGGGTTGAACCCTTGAACAAGTTATCAAGCAGATTTGTACTAAGTTGGAGCATTTTTGAGATAATAAAATATTATGGATTTGCCTCATATGGTCTGTCTCTCAGTGAGTTGTATTCCATCTTGTCTATTCATTATGTTTTCTTCATATAAATTAATTCTTTTGCAGTCATCCGATTTAAAATTTAATTGAATATCAGTTTCATTTTGAATCCTCTGTGAAGTTGTAATTTAAATAAGAGATTAATTTACAGAACTATTTGTTATTGTAAATTCCTCTTTTACCATAAATTACAATAGATCTCTGTAATAGTTTAATTATCTTTTGTTGATTAAGAAAGCACTCTTTTCTTAATTTCTTCTTGTAAATGGTTAAATATTCAGTTTGAATATAAAATCAATTATACCTCTCCATACTCTACTTCTCCATCACATTAAAATCAAACTAACCATGTGTTGTTAAAGAACAAGCTTTCATTTTATCAAAAACCTGTCTAAGTTTAAAGCACCTATTTATAAATAGTTCACTGGTCATCCAATCACTCAAAACAACAAAACATTATAGATTCTGTTATCGCTCAGAACTTTTCCCTAGAAGTTATCAGAAGAAGGAAAGATCGAGGTAACCACAAACCAATCTTTTAAGCATAGGCTCTAGCCAACGTATGGCTCAGAGAGGGCTCTCTCTATATGATTTAGCTTTGTTTGCTGGGATTTTAGGCTAGTTCTGAATGTTCAGGGGGTTTTTGATTTGCGTTGAAGATTGGATGGTGGGATCCTTAAAAAATATGGATAGAATGATGTCTTTAGACCAATGGGCTATGGAGTCAATAGAAGAGCAGCAGAACTGGATCAATTCATTAAAGAGAATGTCCACAGGGAAGCTAGCAAATTAAAGTGAAAGTTTTGGATCAGAGAGGTGGAATGGTTTGAATCAGGGCGAGAGAGCAATTAAGAATTCTCAGACTGCGATTTAAACGAGGAACAAAGGCTAATCAGAAATAAAGGGCAATTCAGAATCATTTGCTATAGATTATAAAAAACAACCTAAACTAAGGAGAAATTAAGAATTCCTTAACTTAGATACGAGAAGAAAACATTCAGTATGCATAACAGTTAAAACAAAGTGCAATTAAGCAAATTCTGAGATATCATTCCAGGTTATAACATTCAGATTTTTAGAGATATAATAAGGCTTGTGGAAAACTTTAAGGAAAATAACATTCAACGTGAGAAAATACTTATTTGCACTTCGCTTTACACATGAATCCTGCAAAATATCTGGTCTTTATTCATTAATCCATCTTGCTGGTCTAGTCAATGATACAATAGATTTACAGACTTAAGATCAAGAAGTCTATAGAAATGTCTTAGAATCCACCCTACATACTTCGAATTGTGAAGTATTTATACAAAAAAGTATTACAAAATATCTCAAACTAACTTGAGATTTAATCTAGGAAAACAAAATATCTTCTTGTAGGAAGATAGAGACAACTATTGAACTACTTTGATGATGTCCCCTTTATTGTGGTATTGCTGGCCTTTATGGTTGGTTTTAGCCCTTTTAGCTACCTTGCTGTTTGATATTTCTTAACCTTTGAACTTCCTCTGATACTCTTTGACACTGATACACTTTGGCATGCTGACTTGTCTTCACCTGTTTACTTGGTTGTTCCACTTTCACTGTATGGTAACCTTTTTACTGTAAATTTCTTACAGTAAATCAATCATTTTTTCCCACCATTCATCGTCAAGTAACTTGACGTTCATTATCCTTCGGTATATCTCATCAGCTTTAGTATACTTGGAAAAATTGGGCTTGGTGATGAATAAGTGTTTAACCTCATGTTGCAGGAAAAACAGGTTCTCAAATGTGTTATATAAAACTTTGCCTGTTGGCAGGGCTTTAATTGCTGAAGTGCTAGCTTGTTCTTTAGCCAACTGCCTGAGTCTATTTTCATAGTCCTATTGTGTCATAAGCTTGTCATTGATGACCAATGGACTGGGAAATCCTTTCTCCCTCAAAATTTGGAATTTGGCCATGAATTTATCAATGGCCACCTGCATGTTTTGGCACTTTTCCTCCAAGTTTAGCATTAGGTTCCTTTTGGAAAGAACCTTTCTTATTTCCAAAATAGTTTCAGTTCTGTCTTCTATGTCCAGCTCATGGAGTTCATACCTATTCTTACTGTTGAGGAAGTGGATGAGTCTATTGGCATCCTCAGGCATGTCTCCCAACTCCTCCTTCACTTTCTGGATAGCTTCTGTAGCTATCTTTATTAATTTTTATTTGTTCAAAAATAACTTGAATTGATGGCCAAATATCATTGAAAGAGTCAATGATATTGGCCCATAATAGTTCCTTGGCCTGTCCAAGGGGTTTCTCTAATGTTAGGTCCTTTTCCAAGGCTTTGACCCTTTCACTCATCCTGTTGGCCTTCTGATCTTCTTCTTTTTGCATAATCTGGGCAAGTTTGTAATCAGTTTCTAAACTTGCCACCTTTTCTCTTAGTCTGTTCATTTCAGTGGCTTGGATGGAAATTTCATTCATGGCCTTGACTAATTTATTTGCATCCTCTCCTGGTGTACCTATTGTTGTAGATTTTGCTATAACTGGCAATGCTATGGCATGTGGAGCTATTGGTGCAAGTGAAGCTGCCAATGTGGAAGGGACTGCTGTAGACACTATAGCAATGATGTTTGCAGAAGTTGATGCAATGTCAGTTTGTTTCATTTGGATTAAATTATCCAATTATTTCTCTATTTCCCTTAGTTGATCATTGAGTTGGAGGACCAAGTCCATTAACTCCTCATGCTTTTGTTGGGTCTCCAAAACTTCCAGCATTTGAGGATGTTGCAGCTGGGGAATTTTCAATTGCTTCCTAAGTGCAACAATATCATCATTTTTCTTCTTTATGAGCTGCTTTGTAGCTTTAATATCCTTGGGATCATGTCCCAATTCAATAATTAAGTCTTCCAAAGACTTAATCCTGGTATCCTTGGCCTGTGAGGAGGCCTTTTCCAACTGAAACTGTGCTGAGATATTATTCAATGAACTTTGTAAATTATGGGCAGCTATGGATTTACCTGTAAGGGTGGAGTATATCATTTCTCCAGCTTGTTTATGCAGTTCTATTTGGTCTATGGGATGAATATCCCTTGCCAATACTTCAAAGTTAGCTCTCTTGAAATCCGATGATGTTTTGGGCTGCTGTCCTGTAGCATTAATAAAGGACATCTACAACTTTCCCTCCTTGATATCAAAGGCGGACATCAGTCTTGTTTGATTTGTGGGAGTGAGCTTTAGGTATTGAGCATATGTTTGCGCTTTAAGCTTCTCATTCCTCATTTTGATGTCTTTATACCTGTCCTTTAAGTCCTCGTCCTTATCAGCAGGCATGTCGAATGAGGACACTTCTAAACTTATCTTCCTTTCCAATAACTAAATTTGTGATGTGGAAGGCTCTTGCATGTCTGTAGAAGGAGTGGTGGCCCTGCTTCTGTATGTTTCTGTGGTGGTCACTTGTATTGATTCTTCTGTATTTTCCTATTCAGTGACAGGATTAAGTCTTTGCCTCTTGCTGTGACCAATTTCACATTTTGCCTCAGATGTATCCATAGGTGAAGTGGAGGCTTCTTCTCTGATTCTTTTAGGATTTGTCTCCTCATTTTGAGGAGTTTGCATGACTGGAGGGGTGCTTATGGATATTTCTTGCTCTTTTGGTACCTGCAGGAAAGAGCTCTCATCAAGTTGCTTTTCCAAATCAACTAGAGCATTTTCTACATCTACCCTTATGCTGTCTCTGTCTACTAAGGTATTTTCCACCCAATCTGTCTGATTGGCATATGCCTCTATCTCTGGTATGGGGTGGTGGATAAAAGGTCCTAGCTTGACCTTTTGCCTTTTCTTGGTAATGAATTCTAAAGGGTCATATCTCCATACAAAACTCCTTTGGAATTTCATGCCTTGCAGGATCAGGTCTGCCTCTTTCCTTGCCTCTCTAGAATTGCATATGAAGGGACCTAACTGGTCTTTGATTTTGAAATAGGCCTTCTTCTTGGCAGTGACAAAGTTGACTTCATCTACATTGATGATCTGTCTATAATATTCTAAGGCAAAAAACCTCATAGGGAGGTATCTTGGCAACTTATATAGTGCAAGCAGGCAACCATATATTCTTATTTCCGTGTGGTTTTGGTGAAGGTACCAATCTCCCACTTTGGTTTTCTTGGAAAGTTGGAGGACTCTTTTTATCTTTGGACTTATCCTAGGTGGAGGATTTCCAGTGAGCATAGTCTTGATTGGATACACAAAATAATATATGAAGTTTGAGTATGTATATGGTGATCCAAACTTATGGAAGAATGGGGTCCAAAAAATGACAGATCTGGGCTGGCCCTTGGTGTCAAGCTTCTGGAGAGTGAAAGGAAACTTATCCAACTGATAATACAAAAATAGATGGTACAATATAGAGGAGTATTTGAATACTCTCTCATTGACCATTCTTGTGAACTGCTCATGCATTCTATTAGCTATGAATTTGGTAAAGTCATATGTGGTTCTAGGAGGCTACCCTAGGATATAAATGGACATGAAGGAAAGAATAAGTTCATCAATGTATTCACTTGTAGTGTAACCGAAAACACATGATATCATGGTCACAATGTACTGGCCCCATTTAGAGAAAATAGCTGACATATATGGAGGGGGGTCCTTAGGGATGTATTTTTCCTCTATAATGAAGGTTTGGAACAACTGGGCCAATCTTGATGGGCTTAGCTTGGGATATTGGTCCAACAGGTCTCCAATTGAGAGTGGGGTTAGGTTTGGCCCTAGTTAGAACTGCAACATTTCATTAATGGACTCAGCTGTGATAGTGAATAGAACCTTCTGGTCATGAGACATTATGGCTCTATGGTTGGGGACGTAGCATACATAGCACATATGAACAACTTCTAGAAAGATATGAACTTGGGGGAACTGGTATTTGGGTAAATTTGACTCTCAGAATCCAATATCATCTGTATGGTTCAGGTGTCTGTCTTTGCTTAAGCAATGAATTTTGAGCAGAAGCTCTGTTGAACTTGTATCTTTGAATTGGAATTCCCTGTTGGCCAAGGGAAGGTGGTCTAGGTCTAAGTGAGGAGTGGTAATGGGTCTAATGTCCAAGGCGACAAGGGCAACCATAATTTAGTTCTTGTGGATTTGAATTATGTTTTGGGGGGTTTTATCAAAGTTTTTGAGACTTTTCAGAGGGTTTAGGCAAGCAACTCTTAAATTGGCAGTATTTTTAATCAAAATTTTAAATTAAAACCCTGCACAGGCTAAAAGGTTTCAAAATTTGAAGGGGTAAGAGGTAATTCGTGGTGAAATACCTGGAATTGGGTGAATTGGATTTAAAAATGATGGTTCACGATAGCTGCTGTGGTTGGCGTAGTCCTGGTATGGATTGAAAGGTCAGCTGGGTTGTCTACGATGTCTTCTGGAGCGGACTTGGAAGTTTGTTTGGTAAATTCGACATTTTCATGGATTTGCAATGATTCATAGAGTTTACAAAAAGGGTGAAAGAGGGCTTCGTGGCCTTTTATGGAGAAAATGATTAGTTTTGTCTGGTTCACTTTTGGATGAACAGTTGATGGTTTTTCGGTTAAGTGGGTAAGTGGTTTTGGAGGGCCATCGCACCACTTTTGTGGCTCGGGCGGTTTTTAGGAGGGGTCGCCCGATGTACCTTAGAGCGTGACATGTAGCATTCAGGGGGTCAGGGAAAACCACTTTATTGGGTGGTTAATGCTCAGCCATCAGGCATGGCCGATATGGATGTGCGTTGTTTGATTTGGGCACAGATGATCAGATGGTAGTCGGGTGGCAGACTAGTGTGAAGGGAATGGACAAAGGTTTGGGGGGGCTCAGGGGCTTTAATTATAATGGATTGCGATTATTGTGGGATTAATCATGGGGTTAGGGGATCAAACGGGTTTAATGGAGGTTTTAACTTAACTCCACGAAGAATTGATGGGTTAAGCGGGTTTCATCGGGGGGAATAGAATAAAACTATAGTTTATAGTTGAACTAAGGGTGGGGATAATACATAGGGATTTATTTATATAGGAAAAACAAGGGATTTATGGGAGCTATAGAATTAAATTAGAAATTAATATGGAATGAAAGTAGTGGAGATGAAAATAGTATTAAGTGTAATGTAATATATGTACATTTCCTTTACATACACTTAACTTGGGATAAAAATTTTTGCGGGTTTTTTGGATGAAATGGGATTTAACATGGTATTTCTCACTTTTCATAGGTTAATGGAGTTTAACCTTAAGAAAAAGAGTTTTATTAGGGAAATGAAGGGGGATGATTTTTATGAAGGGGATTCTAATACTTGCATCCATAAGTCATTAAGCCGAGGGTCCGGTCCCTCCAAAAGTCAGAGAAATGCTCTGAGACTTTTTGATTTAAAGGATTTTAAGTACTAGAACATTTGGATGGGGGAAAATTAATAAGTAAAAGGGGTGAAGTGAGTGGGGGGATGTTAATTAAAACACATTTGAAAACCATTGTACCTGCTTTGTTTACTGTTTATGCACATTGAAAGATGTATCTAAACATGATATAAGTACTTTTTATGCAATGAACTTGATATTTCTGTAACCTTTCTTCTACTTACCCATTCACTTAACCTACCAATTTTATTCACTTTATTTGGGTGTAAACTATCTAATTCTAACCTTATATCATCCAAGGGCTTAGATTGAACTGATGAGCTCCTTTTATTTTCGCTACCTATCTAATAATCTGCCAAGGTTAAACTGTTTGGTCAGATTTTATTCTCTAACTATAAACATAAAATTCAAAGCATGAAATAGCCAAGTTTAAACAATTTGACTATCATGGATTGTGGCATGAGTAACAAGCTGCACACAATCATTATTATGCATAAAAGTAAATAGTAGTGGCATTTTGACTTGCTCACTTTCATGGTCTCTTTTTGTTTTTTTTGGGTTCATATATTTTCATTTTTTGGACCTTTTCTTATTCTTTTGTCCTTTGATTTTTCTTTTAGGACATACCCTCTTTACATTTTTTAAAATTTTTAATATGGAAAACATTTGCAGAAAGAAAAGGTATGTACAATATTACAAGGCTTAACATTATTCATTCAAAATTATGACTCCTATTGGTATAGGAACCTAACAAATTCTTTCGCATAACTAATTGACCTTAGGTTATCTCAAAGGACAATAGGAAGCACTCAAATAATCAAGCGAGGAGGTTCATTCTTCTTACTTTATTGGGTCTAGGAAGCTTTGACAACCACGACCACCAGTTATGTCTCAAGGTTTTTATTTGAACCCATGGAATAATGTATATAATGCTTAGTAATTTCCATGGTAGTATCCCACTCCTCCTCAAGCTCAATTTCCTTCACCATGGAACCAATGGTATCCTTCTCCACCTTTTCAGTGTCCTCCATCTCAGTCATATTCTTGGCCGCATAATTGGAGGGGAAACTCTTTAAGCCCAGTCCCTCCTTCGTTACTAGTGCAACAACAATTGCAACTTCCACCTCTCTCATCATCTGCTACCACCTCTCCCATATGTTCCCAATTACCTGTATAGTTTAACCCTAACCCAAATAATAGGTCAACTCAGAATATTCAAGCCCCCACTTCTTTCTAGACTTACTACATCATCCCTATTGAATGCAATGCGATCCACCTTCGACCAAGAAAAGTAATAAACTCAAAAACCTCCCCTATTTGATCACTGAAGAGGAATGTGAATCACCTAGGGATGATCTTGTGGATTTTGATGGAAATGCTACACCTGTAACAATTGATTCAAATAATGTTGATGCATTTGTAACAACCAATCCAACTACTATAGTGACTAAAGATCCTCCATATTCACAAATATTAGCTAAAACTAGGATGATTCCACAACCTGAATCTGATTTCCTTAGGGAGTTAAAGAATTTGCACATAAGGATTCCCTTGCTGCAAGACATTAAAGCTGTCCCCATCTATGTGAAAACACTAAGAGACCTATGTGTTAAAAAACCTAGAAGGAAGCCCAAAGATTCTATTACCATCCATGTGATGGGAAAATTATTGGATTTAATGATTGGTCAACCTCTTTTGACTAAATACAATGACCCAACAAATCCTACAGTCACTTCTTATATTGATGAGAAGCTAATTATGAACATATTAATTGATTTAGGGGTAGAAATCAATGTAATGACTAAGGAAATCTTTACCACTTTATAACTCCATGGGCTGAGGAAAACACCTACAATGCTAGAACTAGCAGATAGGTGGCGTGTTAAACCTGAAGGAGTGGTAGAGGACATAGTCATCGCAGAGGATTCCTGGCGGTATCTAGCAGACTTTCTTATTTTTCAAACCAAATAAAATATAGGGGGACATCCCCTAATATAAGGAAGGCCTTGGTTAACCACTACGGATGAATTCATAGGTTGTAGGTCAGGCTTCATGATGATTTCATATGGACAAGCCTCAAAGAACCTCAACCTCTACCCTCCTGCAAAACTAAGTAAGGATTTGGAAAATCCTTTATGGCATGAATTTGAACCCGAATCAGGTCATTCCCACCCAATCCTCACTCTTGGAAAAGCCCAATATTTTAATAATTAAACAACGGGTGAAACTATCAATGGATTTATCAGTAATTCCCTTGTTGTTACTTCTATTGATGATTTAGGGGTAGAAGATACCATGGAATACTTGAGTCTATAACATATGAAAACCACCCCTAATCTTAAGAGAAACATAGTTGAAATAGAGCCAGGAAAAAATCTAAATATTAATCCCAATCTAACTCCTAAACAGAACATGATGTTGTTACAGCCGTTACAGAGACATAAAAAGGCATTTTCATTGGATTACATAGACATGAAAGCCATTCACCCCAAATTGTGTACCCACACGTCTACTTGAAAGGGGATTTCAATCCAGTTAGGTAGCCATAACTATGCATGGAACTAACACTTAAAGTAGTAAAAGAAGAATTAAAAAATATTTTAAATGCCAACTTCATTTATCCCATCTCTGACAGCCAACGAGTATCTCCAGATTTTATTGTTCCTAAAAAAATGGAAAATGGAGGATTTGTGTAGATTACAGAGAGAACTTAACAAAGCCACTTAAAAGGACAATTTTCCTTTTCCATTTAAAGATTAGGCCCTTGACACCTTATAAGGAAAAATGTAATTTCATTTCTAGATGGATTTAGTGGTTATAATCATATACATATTTCCCTAGAGCATCAGGATAAAACCACCATTACTTCCCCTTGGGCGAATTTTGCATACAAAGTTCTCCCTTTTGGATTATGTAATGTGTCATTAACATTCCAGAGGGAAATATTGGGGATATTTGTGGATTTTATAAATGACTATTTAGAAGTATTCATGGATGAATTTACACCTTATGGTGATGATTTTGAACCAGCATTAGCCAATCTCTAAAAAGTGCTAGAGCGATGTGAGAAAACTAATCTTTTTTTAAGCACTGAAAAATGTCACATTATGATGAATGAAGGAATTATACTTGAGAATTATATTTCTACTGAAGGAATAAACGTAGACCTTTCTAAGATAGAAGTAATTCTGAAAATTCCAGCTCCCAAAGCACAGAAGGAGGTATGTAGTTTTTTGGGACATGTAGGGTATTACATGAGGTTTATAGAATTTTTTTCAAAAATTGCATCCCCATTATTTTCTCTTCTTACTAAAGATGTGGAATTTGTTTGGACAGGGAAATGTGAACGTGCCTTTACAGAGTTAACGCAGTGTGTATCATCAACCCTTGTTTTGTGAGGACCAAACTGGGATATGTCATTTCACATAACAACATATGCATCTGATACTGTTGTAGGAGTTGTGTTAGGTCAACTAGAAGACAAGAAACCATATACCATCTAATACATCAACAACAATATGACTCCATCAGATTTAGATTATACAGTTATAGAAAAAGAGTTTCTTGCAGTAGTGCATGCCATTAATAAATTTAGGCACTACATTACATGTTATCAAATATTTGTGCACACTAACCACTTTGGCATTCATTTTATAATGAATAAACATGTTACTAGTGGTAAGGTTACATGTTGGTTGTTGTTGTTACAAGAATTTGATATAACAATATTAGATAAATCTGGAAAAGATAATGTAGTGGCTGATTTTATTTCTAGGCTAACTGTTAATAGTGATTGCATGCCCATTGAGGATTCTTTTTCATATGAATATCATTTTGCTATTTCAACTCACTCACTGTGGTATGAATACATAGCTAACTACCTTGCTGCAGTGAGATTTTGACAACATCTATCCTCAAAATAAAATAAGAATATTTTTCAGCAGAGTGCAAGATACTCTTGGGTGGAAGGACACCTCTATTACACAGGGCCAAATCATCAGATCAGGCGTTGTGTGGGAGAGGATGATATTTTTGACATCCTCATAGCCTTTCATGAGGAACCTTGTGGAGGACACTTTGCTGACAAGAGAATAGGGTGTAATGTGATTTCAACAGGATATTATTGGCCTACCATATTCTAGGATGCAAAGAAATTTGTGAATGGATGTGACAGTTGTTAGAGAATGGGTCAACTACTTCGGTCAGATGAAATTCTATTACAACCTCAAATAGTCTTGGAACCATTTGAGAAGTGGGCCTTAGAATTTGTAGGATCAATTAATCCTTCATCTCAACAAAAGTCCTACATTCTAGTCTATATAGATTATGTCATAAAATAGGTTGAAGCAAAGGACTAACCAGGGAAATGAACAGGCTGTTTCAGATTTCTCATTTGAAGACATTTTTGTTCATTTTGGAGTTTCTCAAGAAATAGTGACAGATGGAGGACCTTAGTTCACACCTCATTTGATCCAGAGGTTAGTTGAGAAATTCAATATCTATATAGAAGTACCTCATCATATCATCTTCAGGTAAATGGTCAAATGGAGAGTACTAATAAGGTTATTGAAGGGATTCTCACTAAGATTGTAGCTAGCCACCTGAGGAACTGTGCTAATAAACTTATAGAAGCACTATGGTCATACAAAACTAAATGGAGAAGTACTACTAGATTTTCACCATACCAATTGGTGTATGGTAAAAACCCATTATTTCCCATTGAGTTCAAAATAAAGCCACTTAGAACAACATTACAAGTGAACCTAGATTTGGCTACAACTCAAAAACATTGATTGAACAAGTTAAATGAACTAGATGAGAAGAAATTGGTTGCCATTGAGAAAATATACATCATCCAACAGCAGAGGGATAAGTGGCATGACAATTTTATCAAAAAGAAGGTGTTCTAGAAAGGCGATTGAGCTCTACTATATGATTCACGATTCAAAGACTTCACAGGGAAGCTCTACACTAGATGGATAGGTCCTTATGAGGTAGATACCGTCTTTGACAATGGGGCCGTGAGATTAATTACCATCAATAGTGCCAAGGTGCCATTGCTTTCCAATGGGCATTGTCTTCAACTATGTCATAAATCAACCTCAAAGGAGTCATTTATCAACATTGTCTCAAGATCTAATCTTTGAGTTATGAGGGTAGGGGAAAATTATCCCGTGCTATCAAATTCTTAAATTCCAATAAGTGTGGCAGCTAAAAACCAACTTTTGTTGGTAATTGATTCACCAAATAATAATAATAATAAAATTGGAAAAAAAATACATGTCAAAACCTCTTGTGGGACATGAGTGTGTTGGGATGGGGACCCTAGGGGTAGAATGGAATTATCTAGTCAATTTTTGTAAAAGATTAAAGTCTCCGCGATTTGTGGATGTGGAGCGTGCAGTTAGATAGAGTCAAAGGGGCCTTATCCCCTTGTTTTTGGTCAGCTTTTGGATTCTCCCATGGTCCGTAGACCATGGTATTGTATAAAGAAATAGTATAAATAGATGAGTCTTATCGAGTCTAAGAGGTAAGGAAGTAAGAGAATATAGAGAATTGGGTTCATTGAAGAGTCTTGGGCAAGAGCTTAGGTAGGAAGGCTCTGCTTCCTACACTTAGGTAGAGAATAGAAGGCTCTGCAGTTGAGTACGCGAAGGCCTAGGTAGAGTCTGTAGCTAAGTGCATGGACTCCTCCACCTGTGTGCGCGGGGTAGTTTGAGTCTGTAATCAGTGAAGTGAAGATAAATAAAGACTTTTTTAGGAAGAATTACTGAGTATCTTTGTTTATATCTATTAATGTTATATGTTGCTGATAAATGACATGTTTTATGAAATACTAATTGAATGCTACATGATTATATTGAATCTATGTTAATAATGTACGCAAGGAATTCTTAAGCACTTCCGCAAATATTCTGGTGGTTCCTTTTATGATTTCTAATGAATTAAGTAGATCTGTGTGAACTCCACCACATAGACGTTCGCCAACACCTCCACCTCAACCACCACCATCAATGTGGCAAATGCAATGAAGATGCCAATTTTCAAACGAATAGGAAGTGAATACCCGGAGCAAAATTCTAGTTTGTTGTGAATGCTATATGGAAAATGCCACAAATCACAGATGACAATATAACCAAGGCACAGTTGGTTACCACTTTGCAGGATCACACACTAACCTACTATATTAAGTATTGTGTTGATAATCCTCTTCTAACGCTAGCAGAGACTAAGACGACTCTGAACAAAGAGTTTAGTAAGCCTAAATCTGACTCTTAGTTGGTGATTGAGTTTAAAGAGATCATAATGAAGGTCGATGAGATGCCTTGGGACTTTGATTAGAGGTTGAAGTGCTGGATCAGACAGGATAACATGCAGATTACAGATAGACAACATCGCGACTAGTTTATTGTGTTGCTTTTACCCCATTTGAGAATCACTCTGTCACAACAAAAGATAGAAACATAGGTAGAAGCCCTGGAAATCGTGATGAGGCTGCATGCATCACCTATTCAGGATACGAACCTAGGGGTACAACAGATCCATTCACAGTTAGCAAGCCTGCCCCTAGAAATATGGGGTTTGAAAAAAGACAAGGAGATTAAGCCAGAAATGCATGCAGAAGTCTAGTGTTTGAAGTGCAAGGGCCATGGGAATGATAAAGATCATTTTCCCATATACACAAATTATATTACAGGAGGGGGGCCAATTCCCCTAAAGCCAAAAGCCCCAGCAGGGCCGAGCATGGGGGCTACACTATGGTGTTCCATTTGTCAAGTTACTGGGCAACATGTGATGAATAATTTCCATTTACTTCAAAATTTTGTTCAGATACTCGAGCAGCTGTTCTATAATTTCAGTAAATCGGCAAGACATGATGAGCACCACTACCGAAGCTATGAACTAATGATGGAAAGAGCACCTACTTACCATATGAAAGAAGAAACTTGGCCTACGGATCAAGGTGCAAGAGGGGCACGCAGAGGTTTTTAGGGTCGAGGAGGAGGACCTCAAGGTCGCGGATAGATTATCTACTACAACTGTGGATAACCAAGGCACTTCACGTGGGATTGCCCGAATCCAACACACCCATCATGTAAATATTGTAGGTATTTCAACCATACCATAGAAGAATTATCGGCGTTAATAACTAAGATGCAAGAGAAGAAAATGCAGCCTCAACAGCCTACGAAAAATTTACAAATGATGAGTGTTGAGCCCCACAAGGAAGGTCAAAGTGTTAATATTATGCTGAGAAGTGGAATGAATAATGGCATTGATAAAGGTAAACAACTTGAAGAAGATGGATGGGTCCACAAAGCTCTAGAGAAAGAAGCTGACTTTGACCTGGATCGCGCCAAGGAAACATTTATGGAAGCCAAGAAAAGCTTCATTGAGGTTTCCACCTCAGGAAGCCAGGACAAGATGCAAGAAATCAATGCGCCTACAGAGGTTGATCCTTCTGTACTCAGTACATTTTTGGAGACTTGCATGAAGCTGTTGCACGATAGCAAGGTTGTGGAAGGCCTACAGGAACTAATAAATAAATGTGCCAGCAAAGAGAAAGCTCTTGATGGACACCATGTGGTTAGAAAGATTGGCAAGAATAAGGCATGAACAGGGCGAGAGATGCAGCTAACAATGTAGATAGGTGATTATGAAATGGACCAGGTCATCCTGGATCTGGGGTCTGATGCAAATGTTTTACCGAAACAGAAATGGGAAATGATGGAGAGACCTGCACTGTAGTGTTCTCTGATTCATCTTAGGATGGCGAACCAGTAGAAAATCATCCCCATGGGATGGTTATATGGACTAACAGTTGATATTGAAGGTGCAAGTGCGGTGGCAGACTTTGAAGTTATAGAAATCGTTAACGAAAATAATCCATACCCCATGCTCCTAGGAATTGACTGGGCTATTGATATGAATGGGGTCATCAATTTGAAAAAAAGAATGATGTCGTTTGAAACAAAGTCGCTTAGGGTTATAGTGTCACTGGACCCTATAGAAGGGGCACGCTATACTGAAGAAGTGAGAGATTATGAAGAAAGTGATTATGAATAGGATCAAATTTACAAGATAACAATGCGGGATCAGGAATGGATCAGTTCGACGGTAGATGGGCAGATTCCATGGGACCGGGAGAGTTCCTACATCTTTGATTCAAACGAGCAACTAGAGCATTGGCAGAATCGCTTACATGAAGTTTCTACATTGCATTACAATATGATGACAAAGTCGCTACGTTGTGTTTCGTCAGAGGTAATAAAGTTACCTTATTATGATTGGTTAACCTATGTGGATATTTTTTTAGATGACTTTGAGCGCGAAGTCCCTGAGGAACATTGTTTTCAAGTATTGGAGTTGGCGCTGCGCACTACGCCTGCACGATGGTGGGGTACGCATAAGGATAGTTTTGCTAAATGGCGATATTACAGAAGAATGATGAAGCTACGGTTTGGGCGTGCTAAACAAGAATGACTGAGAAGTATAATGGGAGGGATGATCCATGCGATCACCTGGCAAAGTGGACTAAGGCATGGGGGACAGAACCGTAGCTAGAATGGGTACACATATTTTTTCATACCTTGGCTACAATTCCCATGAACTGGTATCTGGAAACGGAGCACCGTCATGGCGCTGCAGAGTGGGATGTATTGAAGGAAGGTTTCTTATTGACTTTAAGCTTTGAAGACAACTTTGCAAGCATTGATGAAGCATTGCAAGAGATTAAAGAGGTTATTCTCAAAACACCAAAGGAACCTATGGAATGGACCCAATTGGACTGGAGCACCCAACTGTGCCACACACTAGAATGTTATAATGTGACCACTAAAGAAGAGAAAGAATACCCAAGGAACATCAATTTTCTAGAGGCAGAAGGGCATCGCAAAGTCGAAGGTCCACAGATAGAAAACCTAGACATATCTGCACCTTTGAAGACGAAGCAAGTAGACATTGGTACTAAAGAAGAACCAAAGTTTGCGAAAATTGGATATTATTGGGATGACGCTACCATAGATAAATTTGTTGAATTATTTCGTGAATACCAAGATCTTTTCCCCACTACATTTTTGGGTTTAAAGGGAAAAATCGACGATTTGGGCATTATGAAGATCACATTGAAGCTGGATGTGAAGCCTGTTAAACATAGGTCTTATCACCTTAATCCTAAGTATAAGGAAAAGGTTCGCCAAGAGCTCGATAAAATGCTAGAGGTGGGCATCATAGAACCTGTTGAAGAATCTGATTGGGTGAGCCCGATGGTGGTCCAAGAAAAGAAACAAAAGGGAGAAAGAAGGATTTGCCTAGATCTGTGGAAGCTTAATGATGCACGTTTTCACGACCCATTTCCGACGCAATTTATAGACGAAGTTTTAGACAATGTGTGAGGACAAGAGGCCTATTAGTTTATTGAAGGGTTTTCAGGGTATCATCAAATCAAGATTGCGCCAGAGGATAGGAGAAAAATGACCTTCGCGACGGAGTGGGGTTGTTTTCAGTACACTATTATGCCCTTTGGATTAAAGAATGTGCCTACGATATTTTCCCACATTGTCATAGCGACGTTCAAGGAGTTCATTCATAAGTTTCTGGAAGTATACTTTGATGAATGGACAGTGTTTGGATTAGTGAAGCACCATGTAGCGATCCTGCGCCTAATTTTGGATACATGTCGCAGATACTAGATAGCGCTCAATTTGAAAAAATGCATATTTTATGTTCCTTTCGTGATTTTGTTAGGTCACGTTATGTGTAAGCAAGGATTGGTGGGGGACCCTGCAAAGATTGTAGTAATTTTGAACTTGGAGGCCCCTAAGAACGTTCAGCAGCTGCGCGCGATGTTGGGACATACGGGTTACTATAGAAACTTTATCAAAGCTTATGCTCAAATTACTGCGCCTATGGAGAAATGGCTAAAGAAGGATGCAACATTCTGTTGGGATGAAGAACGTCAACACATCTTGGATGTGTTGAAGGAAAATATGGTAACCACGCCAATCTTGGTATTCCCTGATTGGAAAAAGGAGTTTCATGTACACGTGGATGCTTCTTGCATTGCATTGGGTGCAGTGCTAAATCAGGCTGGTGAAGGAAAAATGGACCATCCTATTACCTTTGAAAGTAGGAAGTTATCAAAGGCCGATAAAAATTATTCAACGAATGAGCACGAAGGGTTGGCCCTGGTGTACGCGTTGCAAAAATTCAGGCATTATTTGTTAGGAGGGAATTTCAAGATGTATATAGATCATTCTTCCTTAAAATACTTATGGTGAGTGCTAGTATTACAGCAAGAATGCTGCAACTCCTGGGCTACCTACTTTACTTTTATCAACCCGGTAGTTCGTAACAAACTTGGAAGCGTCGGTGCTATATGCACAAGTACTAGTTCTCACTGCAGGTTGTCACCTAGTCAGCCAGAGTGAGATCACTAGGAGCTCAAGCCAACTTCTATAGATTTCGGAAGAAGCTCTATGTGTGATGAAAGGAAAGAAATATTACTCTACAAATGCTATTCTAACTGCAGAAAGGAGAAAGATTGGAATGTAAAGAAAAACCTAGTAAACCCTAATTAACAAGCTAATTCTACTTTTTCCAAAAACACTATGAAAACCATGAAAGGAATGCCATTAACTACTCAAGGAAGTAAACAACATCTAACCATGCTATTTCTGGAAGTAAATAAGTAAAAAACATATTTTTAGATTTTTATGTGTTTTTATGTGAATTTAACATGCATCTAATTTATTGTGTGTGAGTGTGGCAGTGAACAGGTGGCGTTAGAAGGCAGTTTTGGAGCTTGGGAGGATGTAGGATGGTGTGGATGGGTCCCGTTATCACCCAAAAATTTTCAAAACATCATTGTGTCAACTCTGCTTTTGGTCATGATTTCAAGGAGGTCTAAAAGTCATTTTAGTCTTGATAAAAGGGTAAGTGATAGGGTTTGAAGTCTTAAAATGTCATCTTTCATTTCCAAATAAAGTCCTTTAGGTTCACTTCATGGTCAAATAGGTCACATTTTCCATTTAGAAGTCATTCCATTAATTTTAGGGTTAAATTTTTGCAATCATATAGGAATCCGCAATTTCGTAGCACAACTAGTTCAAAAAAGGTGATTTGTGCTACGAAAACAAGCTAATTTCGTAGCGCACTATGAGGCAAAAACCCTGTTTTTCTATTTTTAGTAGTCAACTTCCAAGGGGGTTCTTGAGAAATTGAAAACTCATTTTTGAAAAATGAAAGAGGTTTTTCTTATAAACATTCTTATCTACAAAAACCTCCTCCATTTTTGTAACAGCTATCAGTGATCAAGATATGGGAGCTCAGGAGTGCAGCCTTCTTTTTCAGGAAAAGTAGAGTTATTTTTATTGGTTGATGAAGTGGCTGTTGCTTTCCACTCCCTCATTTTGTCACCTTTCTCTCCACATTCGAATATCATTCCTTAAAAAAGTTACCCAAGCTCCTCTCTGTCACTTACTTTTCAACCTTTCCATGTATCAATCAGCTGTCACCTTTGAAAAATTAACTTTGTGACAAACAACTTGCTGTCCAAAAAGTTCTTTATAGCTGTCATATTTTTAAGAGGGTAGTTTGGGTTATAAAGGGAAATTGCCATGAAGATGAAAGCATAAAAAGAAGTCTATGTGTTTGGATAGGAGCCTATAGAGATTTAACTGATCATGGATGAACTCAGCTTCACACAAGCTTTCATCCAGACAGGTTACATGTATTTCTACCGGGAGCTGCAAGGGGATTTGTGTGTTTCTTGGACTATTTTAAGCTATTGGTTTCAAAAGGAAATTTCAAGTAAATGAAGATGAGTTTCAAAAATATGAAGGAGGTTTTTTTCTAAGAACATAACAAGGAACAAAAACCTCTTTCAAATTTCTCCCAGGTGCTACCAATTTGGAGATTCAAAGTTTCCTTTGTGACCTATTTTTAGAATTCATAATTTTCCTGTTTTATATATGATTTTATAATGAAGACTCCAGACAACTGAAGCTGGTTTTCAAAAAACTGAGAGATTTTTTCTTATAAACATTCTTATCTACAAAAACCTCCTCCTTTTTTGTAACATCTATCTGGGATCAAAAGATATAAGCTTTGTCTCAACACCCATTTTTCAGATAAAAACAGTGCAGAAAAAACCAGCTATGAAGAAATGGAAGAAAGGTTAAGAGGAACTAATAATGAAATTGCTAGACTAAGGATGAGAGCAAGAAGGCATGCTGCTAAGAAGACAGATTTCAAGAGGATAAAGTCTCTCTGGGAAGTTGAAAAAGCTTCCAAACCAGAAATAGTCAACAGTGAAGCTCAGTACTTTGCTTGGATTGTTCCTACAATTAAAGAAGCCAGATTTGTAAGGATGTGTTGAAGCCCCGAAAATTGGGTCTACAACAAGGGGGATACCCGCCCGGTCCGGACCTTGGTTGGCAGCTCCTTTTCCGTTTGGTATAGCGGGTCCGACTGGGGATATGGGACCAGTTTCCGAATTTCAGTGTGTGTGTGAGAAAGATGAATATTTCTATTTCTAACAGTTTCTAAATGGAATACTTCTACTCTAATTCTAATCTAATAATAAGGAAAATATATTTTAATAAACAGAAATATGTAAATCTACGCTAACCCGGGGTGTGATCTTTCTTCTATGCGATCTAAAATGATTTCAAACAACAACTGGTAATAAAGATCATTAAGCTATTATGAGAAAAGAATTCAATAAAGATGAACCACTTCGTATAAAAAGTTAGACGAAACAGTTGTGAAAAACATATCGCATAATGAGCTATTCATACACTAAGCATAAATAAATAGCTATCACCGTACAAAAGTGCCAAATGATAACTCAAGCATTCATACATTAATATATAAATAACTGAACTGGAAATCACTCTAACACAAGGCAGAAATAGTTAAGAGATAGAAATACCATTTATAACTAGTCCGACTCATGAGCTTCAAGCGATAACGATTTATTTCTCCTTGATCAAATATCCACTAAGAGTACAAAAGTGCAACATCAGTAGCAGATATCAAATGCAAACATCAATAAATCCTGTTCCATTCATTCTCCAAAACCTCCTTAGAGGGTACAGAAGTGCATGTTCTGGGGATAAGTTTTTGATAAATTTCAGGACCCTTCTCTAAATGCATGAGAAGGGTTGAAATACTACTAACTAATTCTAAAAATAAATTATTACAAAAATATAGGATGTGGTTTAAATGACCGTCCTCTTTTCAGGAAAATAAAACAAAATTAAAGCTAAAATTAAATCTAACACTAAACTACTTTTGTATTTTGTCCTTGAAATCGCACGCATGCAGCATCTATTTGAGAAGAGTTGGCTGGCTAACTTTTGCTTTTAGCTGAGCTGAGAAAATAGAATCGACAAGAGCTGGCGCCATTTTTTCGGCCAAATTAATGATACACTTAACAGTCATCCACTGGCTATGTGGCTTTACCAAGTATGCCCAGTAATAATCCCAGTTCAACTTGGTTAACCCTTGGATTGCTTTTGCCTTTTCTTGAGCTCTCTGTTTCCAATATGCCTCTAGTTGCTTTCTTGCGATTTTCGGGACTTACAGGTGACTGGGCAACTAGTAGCTTCCCTTTTCTAGAACTTTTTCTCAGCCTAGCGCTAATCGCGCATCAGAAACTGCCTCCGTTCTTTGATCCAGGTTTCCTTGATGCGTTTTTTGCCTTTTGCGCTTTTTCTTTTTAGCAGATATAAAGTTCAGAATTTGTAAAAATAATACTTCCGAAAGCTCTTGACCCTGAATTTTAAACTGCCTGTTTCTGATCTCAACGTTGTCCAGTATCCACTTCACCATGTCTGTATATGGGAGAATTTTAGGCCTTGCTGCTATCCGGTGCAAGAATGAGCAAGCTAGCTCTGTGAGGGATGCTTCAGAAGAACCATTTGAGCCTGCGGTAGCTACTACTTCCATTACTCTGGGATTCTCCTCTTCGAGCAGATTATACATGCCTTCCCATGTAGCAATTCCCGCGTCTCTGTTACAGGCCGTGTCTGTATATAGGGGCGCCATTTCCTTTTCTTCTGAGCTTGGGGCTTTGCTTTTCTTTCCCATTTTATCCTGCGTATTGCTTTGTATTGGCCTCTGTTCTCCGTTCCTGCAATTCACAAATGAAGCGAACATGAATGACAAGGAAGGGTGATGGGAAAGTTTTAAATGCCGCAGACATACCAAGTATACCACCTTACGTGAAATGATTCTTTGAAAAGCACGCACCCATATTCCATTAATAACTGACAACTAACTCATTTATTAGCATTAAAGCGCATAACCAGGTGTCAGCTTATGGAAAATACTTTTCTTGAATAGCGTGCCCGAAAGATCTGCGATGGAGCGATTTTGCGATTTGCTTCGCAACATCGCAGATCGCAACATCGCAAAATCGCAGAATCGCAAAATCGCAAAGTTGGCGACTCATGACATCGCATTATCGTATTATCGTTGCATCGCTATATCGCGAAATCGCAATATCGCAATATCGCAATATCGCAAATCATAGGAATGTTATGCATGACAATATTTGTTAACCTATTTTCTGTGAAATGCGATCTGGCGATCGGCGTCATCGCATATCGGCAAATTGAAGTGTTTCAATGTGAGTTGTGCTGAATGCGATGCGATATCTATTTATTATCGCATATCGCGATCTCGCAAATGTTGGAATTGTGCTTGTAAGGTGGCATACCGCTATCTTATGCGATGCGATATTTCCTAAGGAAAGATTTTCATTTTACCTTATCATAAAACTTAGCTTTTTTAGATTTTCCAAGGGAGGTTTCCTAAGCTTATGATGGTAATTTTATTTGAAAAGGAAATTTAACCACTACTTTGATTTCTAAATTTTTAACTAAGGGTCCCCACTTATTTAGTATTAGGGATAACACTAAATAAGAAGGGGGGTTGTTGCTGGCCACAACAGGATGATGAATGTTCAGTTGAGAGCTACTAACAGGAGATTGAAGAGATAGGTTGAAGACCTAGAAATATAGTTAACAAAATCTGAAGAGAGGCTACAACAACCATGAAACAGGGTGATGAAAAAGGGCAATAAAAGATATATCTTAAATCAATTTTGACAATTAAAAAGAAGGTCATTTGTGAACAAGAACATATTATAAGGTTAAGTTGTTTTGGTTTTTGGTGATCATATCAATCCTTATGAAATTTAAAAAATCCCCAAACTGCATATTTTTGAAAAATGTGTTGAAAAAAGAGCATGCACAACAGTTTCGTAGCGCGCTACGAAACTGCTGAAAGTGACCTTTTAGCACTTTATAGATGGATTTCGAAGGTAAGGTCTGATAAATTCCAAGTTTTGATGTTGCTGGTAGACATATGAGGATCATAGATGAAGTTTCATATGGTAGTGATGTAGAAAGAAAGGTTCCAAGAAGTATTCCATAAGTGATATAAAAGTTGTGCTACAAAAACAGACTATTTTCGTAGCACAATCATCTTTCATCCTCTTTTCCATATGTTCGAGGTTCCCTTTTTGCACAGGTGGAAAATGAAGTTTTAATGGATTACTAATACATGCCACATATACACCAACAAAACTGCTCGAAGATAAGCATAAAGGATCAAGGGCTTTAAAGGCAGGAACTCTTTCTCCTTGTTTTCAGGACAGTTAGGTCATGACTCAGTAGGGCTTGCAACAATACTGGAGACATCATAAAGCTCGAAGACATGGATTAGCAGCTGATTAAAGAATGTATTTAAGTCATAGATAAGGTTGTTGAAAGCATGTTTTAGGAGTTTCATTCCTATTTGTATTAGGACTCTTAAAGACAACTAGCTGTCAAGTTGTAATTAAGTAGTTTGTTTTATGAATAGATAGGTGTCAATGATAGGAATTCAAATTCTCCTAAAGATGGATCATAGAATCCAAGGTTGTAAAAACTCTATATAAAGCATGAGAATTGAATTCCTCAGGGTTGGTAATTTCATTAGCAAAAAAAAGTTGTGTTATTGTAAGAAATTGTGGTTTTTCAAACTTAATACAGCGATCAGATTGACTACTCAAGATTCACAAGGGGTTTATGTGTTTGATGTTCTTATGGCCTTTTTCAATTACTTATTTGCAGTGGTATGAGCTTGTGATACTTATAATTCATTGGAAAATGCTCTAACTTCCTTCACATGCTTGTAAACTGTGTTGATTCACTATGTTACTGTTTTACTTATAAATTTAAACTCCAAGTGCCTTGACTTCCATGTTTTTCTGATCATGTTGTTTTGTTGAAGACTATCTCGACTCCATAGCCCAATAGATGTTTGCTAATCTTTGATTAAACCAGTCAATCAGTTATACATTTGTCCATTTTTGTTCCTAGAGTTAGCCATTTAATCATTAATCAAAAATCTTAAACCTATTGAGAGAGCCCTCTCAGGTTGAGGAGGCTAAGCCTCAACCAAAAGATTGGTTTAAAAGAGTTACTCAGAGTCTACTTGATCAACAACCTATCAGGGTCAGATTTTGTGATAACATTTTGGTGTGTTTACCGGGAGCCTGAAGATTACTCATTCCCGAAATCAAGAAAAGATTACTCATTCCCGAAATCAAGAAGCTGAACTTCTGAAGGTAGCAGGAGCTCAGGAAGCTGTTCGAGGCTGCATCTACCTTAGTGACTCCACACATCAAATAACAAATTGGAAGGTGACTCCACTACTAGAAGATCAGTAGCTTGATGAAGTTTCAAGATGAGTGCCATTGCAAGAATGAATGCCAGGTATGCCCCTATGAATCGGTCTCATATCCTTGGTTTTCCAAATCCTATGCCAAAGGTTGAATGGTTAGATGATCTTCCAATATTCAAAGATGAAAAGAAAGACAATGCTGCTCTTCATTTGGTTAGGTTCCATATGCATGTACACAGTCTTAAGGTTTAGTTCCCTAAATATTGTCTCATGAAGATGTTTATGACCACTTTAGAAGGAAAAGCATGGTCTTGGTATAAAGGCTTGGAAAATGGTTCATTATATTCGCTTGCTAATTTCCATGATGTATTCTATGAGATGTATAAAGAGTGTCATCCCTCCTTATTGCTGGTCAAAGATTGTTGTAAACATTCTGTGAGTTTTATTCAATATTTGGAGGATTGTTATGATGATGATGAATTCATGGATGAAGAAATTTTAGAGGCTCTTCATAACAATATGTTTCAACACCAAGAAGAAAGGATAACTTCCCATGAAATGCAACATGAAAATCAACAGGGGTTTACTTATGAAAATCATGTTACATCCTCTGAGATTAATGTAAAGATACAACAAACTTGCTTTTCTTTTGATCATAAAGAGTATGAAAATCATTGCAAACACCAAGAAGAAATACTGGAAGATAGCTTTTATAACCCTCAGGCAAAGGAAAAGGTTGATTTTTTATGTCATACTTTACAACAGCTTACATCAAAGAATGATCATAATAATCAGGAAAATTACATTGATTGTGGGAATCATTCAGAAAAGCAGTTGGATAGCATATCAAAGGAATCTTGTGTGGCTGAGAATCAGTTGTCTGAATATATAGAATGTTATGATGATCATCAAACTAATCATGTCTTTTTTGACCCTATAGCTGATTACATGCAAAAGATTTACTGTTTAGATTTCCAGTTATATTTTCATCTTGAAGATTAGTTACATCTCATGCTGCCTCGATTATTTCAGTATCATGTTTATTTTTGCTTCAAGCATAGTCAAGAGATTCAAGTGTCAGATCAGATCAATGACTGACTTCATTGGAAGTTTCATGTTCCTTGAGCTACAAATGGAGGTTGCAGTTGATAGGGTAGGTAGGAATGTGCAAATAAGCTCAGGGTAGGTTGACTGAGCATTTTTTAGTAGGTGCAGTTTGAGTCCCTCTTGTAGAAATCATTAAAGCTTGGGGAGCAGATTGGGCAGAATTTCAGAATTTTATTCTAAAGGATGGATAGCAGCATTGGAGCTATCGGTTCTTAGTGTACCACTGGGGCACACTATCCCTAGTGGAGCCACTGTTATCACCCAAAAATTTTCAAAACATCATTGTGTCAACTCTGCTTTTGGTCATGATTTCAAGGAGGTCTAAAAGTCATTTTAGTCTTGATAAAAGGGTAAGTGATAGGGTTTGAAGTCTTAAAATGTCATCTTTCATTTCCAAATAAAGTCCTTTAGGTTCACTTCATGGTCAAATAGGTCACATTTTCCATTTAGAAGTCATTCCATTAAGTTTAGGGTTAAATTTTTGCAATCATACAGGAATCCACAGTTTCATAGTGCAACTAGTTCAAGAAAGGTGATTTGCGCTACGAAAACAAGCTAATTTTGTAGCTCACTATGAGGCAAAAACCATGTTTTTCTGTTTTTAGTAGTCAACTTCCAAGGGGTTTCCTGAGCAATTGAAAACTCATTTTTGAAAAATGAAAGAGGTTTTTTTTATAAACATTCTTATCTACAAAAACCTCCTCCATTTTTGAAACAACTATCAAGGATCAAGAGATAGGAGCTCAGGAGTGTAGCCTACTTTTTCAAGAAAAGCAGAGTTATTTTTATTGGTTGATGAAGTGGCTGTTGCTTTCCACTCGCTCATTTTGTCACCTTTCTCTTCACATTCGAATATCATTCCTAAAACAAGTTACCCAAGCTCCTCTTTGTAATTTACTTTTCAACCTTTGCTTGTATCAGTCAGTTGTCACCTTTGAAAAGTTAACTTTGTGACAAACAACTTCTTGTCCAAAAAGTTCTTTACAACTGTCATATTTTTAAGAGGGCAGTTTGGGTTATAAAGGAAAATTCCCATGAAGATGAAAGCATAAAAAGAAGGCTACGTGTTTGGATAGAAGCCTATAAAGCATTAACTAATCATGGATGAACTCAGCTTCACACAAGCTTTCATCTAGACAGGTTACATGTATTTCTACTAGGAGCTGCAAGGGGATTTGTGTGTTTCTTGGACTGTTTTGAGATGTTGGTTTCAAAAGGAATTTTCAGGCAAATGAAGATGAGTTTCAAAAATATGAAGGAGGTTTTTTCTAAGAACATAACAAGGAACAAAAACCTCTTTCAAATTTCTCCTAAGTACTACGAATTTGGAGATTCGAAGTTTCCTAGGAAACCTATTTTCAGAATTAAGAATTTTCCTGTTTTATACATGATTTTATAATGCAGATTCCAGACAACTGAAGCTGGTTTTCAAAAAACTGAGAGAGGTTGCTCTTATAAAAATTCTTATCTACAAAAAACTCCTCCATGTTTGTAATAGCTATCAGGGATAAAAAGATATAAGCTCTGTCTCAACACTCATTGTTCAGATAAAAACAATGCAGAAAAAACCAGCTATGACGAAATGGAGGAAAGGTTAAGAGAAGCTAATAATGAAATTGCTAGACTAAGGATGAGAGCAAGAAGGCATGCTGTTGAGAAGACAGATTTCAAGAGGATAAAGGCTCTCTGGGAACTTGAAAAAGCTTCCAAACTAGAAATAGTCAGCAGTGAAGCTTATTACTTTGTTTGGACTATTCCTGCAATTAAAGAAGCCAGATTTGTAAGGATGATGAATGTTCAGTTGAGAGCTACTAATAGGAGATTGAAGAGATAGGTTGACGACCTAGAAATACATTTAACAAAATCTGAAGAGAGGCTACAACAACCATGAAACAGGGTGATGAAAAAGGGCAGTAAAGGATATATCTTAAATCAGTTTTGATAATTAAAAAGAAGGTCATTTGTGAACAAGAACATCTTATAAGGTTAAGTTGTTTTTGTTTTTGGTGATCATATCAATCCTTATGAAATTTTAAAAATCCCCAAACTGCATATTTTTGAAAACTATGTTGAAAAAAGAGCATGCACAACAGTTTCGTAGCGCACTACGAAACTGCTGAAGGTGACCTTTTAGCACTTTATAGATGCATTTTGAAGGTAAGTTCTGATAAATTCCAAGTTTTGATGTTGCTGGTAGACATATGAGGATCATAGATGAAGTTTCAAATGGTAGTGATGCAGAAAGAAAGGTTCCAAGAAGTATTCCATAAGTGATATAAAAGCTGTGCTACGAAAATGGACTATTTTCATAGCACAATCATCTTTCATCCTCTTTTCCATATGTTCGAGGTTCCCTTTTTGCACAGGTGGAAATGAAGTTTTAATGGATTACTAACACATTCCACATATACACCAGCAAAACTGTTCGAAGATAAGCATAAAGGATCAAGGGCTTTAAAGGCAGGAACTCTAGTTAGGTCATGACTCAGGAGGGCTTGCAACAATACTGGAGACATCATAAAGCTCGAAGACATGGATTAGTAGCTGATTAAAGAATGTATTTAAGTCATAGATAAGGTTATTGAAAATATGTTTTAGGAGTTTCATTCCTATTTGTATTATGACTCTTAAAGACAACTAGCTGTCAAGTTGTAATTAAGTAGTTTGTTTTATGAATAGATAGGTGTCAATGATAGGAATTCGAATTCTCCTAAAGATGGATCATAGAATCCAAGGTTGTAAAAACTCTATATAAAGCATGAGAATCGAATTCCTCAGGGTTGGTAATTTCATTAGCAAAAGAAAGTTGTGTTATTGTAAGAAACTGTGGTTTTTCAAACTTAATACAGAGATCGGTTTGCCTACTCAAGATTCACAAGGGGTTTATGTGTTTGATGTTCTTGTGGCCTTTTTCAATTACTTATTTGTAGTGGTATGAGATTGTGATACTTAGAATTCATTGGAAAATGCTCTAACTTGTTTCACATGCTTTTAAACTGTGTTGATTCACTGTGTTACTATTTTACTTATAAATTTAAACTCCAAGTGCCTTGACTTCCATGTTTTGCTGATCATGTTGTTTTGTTGAAGACTATCTTGACTCCATAGCCCAATAGATGTTTTCTAATCTTTGATTCAACCAATCAATCAGTTATACATTTGTCCATTTTTGTTCCTAGAGTTAGCCATCTAATCATTAATCAAAAATCTTAAACCTATTGAGAGAGCCTTCTCAGGTTGAGGAGGCTAAGCCTCAACCAAAAGATTGGTTTGAAAGAGTTACTCAGAGTCTACTTGATCAACAGCCTATCAGGGTCAGATTTTGTGATAATAGGTCCTAGGAGGTCTTAGGTGGCCTTCTGGAGGCTTTTCCCACACTCAACCTTCAAAAGAAATCCTACAGGGAAAACTACAGGAGGACACAGGAAAACTACAGGAGGAAAACAGGGAAACTATAGGAGGCCTACAAGAGGAGGCCGAGAGAAATTTTTTCTGTTTTGAGGGTGTGAGAGTGGGTGGAAAAGGTGGATGAAGGTTGGAATGAGGTGCTAGGGTGCCTACGGTCTACCATGAATCACTAGGAGAGAGAAAGATGATTGGGTTTGATCAAGGAGAGAGGAAGAAGTTCTATGAAAAATGAAGGAAACTAGGGCAGAATTGAGGTGAGGTTTGGGAGACCTATAGGGCATGGATCAGATGTAGGGTGTGATTGCTGGTAAGCTGGCCTACTATTGGAAGAGATCTACTACATAGAAACTGACAGTCAACCAAGAAAATCAAGTAACCAATGAAATAAGTGCATCCTAGGAAAACCAGAGTTTTGCATTAAAATGGCCTAAACTATGATGTATAGAAGGAAATTCCATAAGAAAGGAAAGCATGAAAAAGGAATATAGAAAATCAGGACGTGAACATGATAATGAAGATCTAAAGCAAAGAAAAACTGGACTATCAACCTACTAGAGAGCTGCAAACACTATAAGTCCTAGGAATGAGGAAAATCTGTGTTTTTGGGGCAGCAAGCTAGTCTTTGCCTCAAATCATGGTCCCAGAGGGAGGAAGAGAGGCTAAGGAATTGTTGCTAGCCTATTGAATCTTATCTGATCACTGCTTAACCTGCTATAGAAAGCACAAATGGAAGTAAGCTACTAAATCATCAAAAGCAACCTATTCTTAACCATAAGAGAAATACATCTAACAGCAGACTAATCTACAAACTGAAGTAAAGCATACAAATACAAGTAAATAGAAGATTGGCTTCTTGGATTGGGCCCTAACCCAATAGCTTCAGCCCTTTGAGGTAACTCAGTGCTAGCTCAAAAAGGATTCCATCTTCATTATAAAAAAATAGCAAGATTACATAAAACTGTGATAAAATAGTAAGCTCGAAATTTGAGCAGAGTTTACACAAGCAAAAAGTTGAACCTAGTGAGGTCCTAGGTCTCTATACTTATACATCTGAAGCTACCAATAGCTTCCTTAAAATTAGGGAGGCTTGGCTCCCAAAACTCGAGATAACTATCAATCATCTTCCACTTGCTTGGCTACCTTCTAGTGCATGATTCGGCTGCTTGTACTTCAAGCTGAATGAAGGGGAATTCGATGTAAGGAGCCATAAATGAGGGGGATTCCCTCCTATAAGTCCTCTCCTCTATCTACTTCGATTTATTGCTACAGTTTGACCACTAGATCCTTGACTTTGACCTCGAAATCCATCAATAATTTGCATTAAATACATGTTAGACCACATGGGATAATAACTAACTCAACTCACCCTATAAGCAAAATATAATCAGAAAATCATACAATAAGCTAAGAGAATGGTTGATTTGACTAGGTTAGGAGGTAAAATGAGCCCATATAATTACCCATTTATGAGGCTCATCATCACCCCCCTGCTGAAGGTGTTGCTCATCCTCTGAGAAACCTAGTCAATCTCTTGGCCTTTCATGGCCCTGGTGGCCTCCCTAGCATTCCAGGCTTCTGATGTGGCCTGCTCATGTTCTCCATAAAATCTTGCCTTTCTATCTATGTCCTTCCACTGCTCCTTCTCTTCTTCTTCTCTTCTATCTTCTAGCATGTTTAATATGAGTGGAGGACTCAGTTTGAGGCCAATCCAGTTGACCTTCAGCCTTTGCATGGAGCGCTTGTACATTGGCACTCTTTTCAATGCCTCCCTCAACCTCATGGGGGAATGGTATTCTCCGATCTGCATGTTGTGGGATAGGGTGTTCCATCTTCTCATGCATGCATGCACACAGTCATCCCCAAGTAGCCTAAGCATATCTTCAAAGTGTGAAATGGCTTGTTCTTGATTGGCTAGGTATTTAGGGGCAATCTGAGGGTTATTGGCAAGTAGGTTGTGTGTGCTGATGAGTGCCATAGGATTTGATGGCTCAGCTCTTATCATCAATGGTTCATTCTGCTATTTTATTAACAATCTTTTCATTTCTGTTGCCCTCAATTCTTCATGGTTCATCCATGACGCCATGGCCATTAATTGCAGATCCCCTAGCTTGGCATTGGGGTCCCACACATTCAGGTCTGTGAGGGCCATGTTGTGTAGATAGAACTCTGCCATCTTTGCTTTGTCCTCGGAGGTGCTTTGGTCACAAAAATCCATGAACTGCCTGTAGTCTTGGAAAGGCATTATGCCTCTCTGTGCCAAAGTTTTTATTTGGAATTGAAGCCATTGATCCTTCAGATAGAGGTCATAAGTTTTGGCCGGTGTTCTACATTGTAATGCTTCTATGGATAAGCTAGCCATGTATGCCAAATGAGTCTCTTTCTCCTGCAGCTACCTCCTTAGTAATTCATTCTCATTCTCAAGGTGGCTTCTTGTAATGGCTTCTCTGTCTCTGAGAGCACTCAATTCCCTGCCCATTTCCCTGAGTTTGTCTTCCATGTGGCCAATATCCTAAACTCCTTTGGACTTGGCTATCTACATCCACCTATGCGTTCTCACTCTCTCTTTTTCCAATTCGAAAAACAATGGAATTGCAAATTTCTGTGGGATTATCTTGCCTCCCTCAAGTAGTCTGTAATAGGAGTCAAGATTAGGCTGGGGGTCAGGTTCTTGTAGCTCTTGTGCTTCCTCTTTCACCTCTGGCTGTCCTCCTATCTTTTCCTCAAGTTTTTGTGTCTCCTGTAGTTTGGATAGTGTCTCCTGTAGGACTGTTTTAGCCTCTTGTAGGTCTGGTTTGGGGTCCTGTAGAATTGCCTTTCCCTTCCATGTAGAAGATCTTGTAGTCCTCCTTTCATAGGTTATGGGTGTCTTGGAAGGAGATTCTTTCACCTTGGCAGATGGTGAATCTTCAATGTTAATGGGAGTCTTTGATGAGGGCTGAGGTTTGCCTGTTTTAATTTTGGTACTCTTCCTTGCCCTGAAATACATGGAGGTTTTTCTTTTCCTCTTCTGCTTCTGCTTGACTGGTGTATTGAGGGTAGTGAGGGCAACTGCTGCTTCTCTTTCCAAAGTTTCAGGGGACTCTTCTCTTTTCTTTGCCCTCTCTGCCTCCTTTTCTCCCTCTTCTGTCTCTTTTTCCTCCTGCTCTGTCTCTTTTTCTACCTCTTGTTATGTCTCTTCAAATCTCCCCTCCTCTATTTCTTTTCTTTCCTCCTTCCTCTCTTGCTCTGCTATGTCACCACTGGCTTCATCTTCTCCTCCTTGCTGTTCTGCCTCCTCACTAACAGCAGGACTTACATCATAGGGTAATGCCTTGATGTCATCCTCAGTTGTCATATTTATGAAAACATCCCAGGCTATAGGGATTGTAAGGGTATGGAGGGCTTCTTCTACTAGGATCTTGATTAGGCCATGGTGAGCTGAATGTTGTGAATTTGCTTCTTGTACCTTGGTGCTGGAGTCAATGAGGGACTGAAGGAGAAAGTAAGGGATATTGAGCTTTTGATGTGCTGGGGTATCCATGCCATATCTCAATGCTTGGAGGATTCTGAAATGATATCCATAAACAATGCTATGCCTCCCCTCACAAGAAATGTATTTGATCACTTGGTAGCTAACCTCATCCTAGGGATATGGTACACTAGCCCTCCTAATTCCATTTTTGTCTTCAATAGGGGTTTCATTATCTTGGAAAAATTTCCTCTTGGTAGCCTGGCCAATTATTTTCTCATCTTTACTCCAAGGTAGCCCAAGAGGAAGGGTAGTGACCCCACTGATGAATTCAGGGGTTATTTCAATGGAGAGGCCTCAAATGGTTACAGTAGCATGAGTTCTTGTGTGAGGGACCAGAGAGAGCAAATTCATGGGAAATTTCATCATAAAACCCTCTAAACTTCTTAAATAAATTCATCAAGTTTGCCCTTGTAAATATTTCCACCACTTGAGGATGTGCATGGAGTCTAGTGGAGTTAGTGGGTTCTTTTCTCATAAACCCCCCTGTCATACTTCTTGTACTTCTTTTGAAAAATTAGATATGGAGGCGGAGACAAAGACTTTTGGGTGAAATAGAAAATCAGAGGGGATTGTGTTTTTTTTTTTTTAAACATATATATATATATATTTTATGTATTTCTACTCTCTTAAAGACTCAATTTATCTTAAATTTGGGACCAACTCTTTCACATTTTGATATTCAATAGAGGGAATTCATGAACCCTACCTCTTCAGACTGAAATTCTTGCCAAAAATCATGTTTCCTCCCTTCAAAATGACTCATTGCCCCACCTATAGAAGCCCGCTGTCCCTCCTGTAGATTTCCTGTAGGTGCTCATGTAGAAAACCTGTAGGGCTCCTATAGAAGATGCCGAGAGCAAAAATATGTAGGAAATCGATGGAGGATGGTGGATACAAGGCTGTGGGGGCATAAGAATACTGCCTTGTGGCTGAGTTACGAGGAGAAATTGAAGAAAAGGTGGTGAGAATGCATGAGGAGGAGTGCTCATGATCCGGATTTAGATAGGAATGCAACAAATTATAGAGATAACCATAAACATAGAGATGCAGCGGAAATAATACTTCATTTCATTAATGGAAAATACTGAAATATGCTTACAACCAGAAATGGAAATAAACCAGCTAGGGCGATGGTAGCTTATCTTTGAGAAGAGATGTGGCGGCTACATGCCTCTGAACTGTGTTAAAATGAGGCTCAAAGGCCTATTTATTGTTGAGAAACAATGGAAAACCCTTAACATCCAAAAACCTAACCCTAGAAGATGAAACACCAAATTGTGGGCCTCATTTGGGTAAATTGGTACATCAATTTCCTGGGGTTGTAATTTTGGCATACGATCTCTGTTTGACACGTACAATAGCTTGTTAGAAAGATCTATCCGAGGACTATAACTTTGGGAAGAGAAACATTGGTCAATGATCCATGTTGCTCCCAGTTTTCCCAAAAAACGTTGTTTAGGGCCTCAAAACAGCTTCGGAAGTTCAAGACCTGAAAAACTGCTAAAAATAGTAAATTGTGCTACAAATACGGAAACTAAAAAACTGAAAGAGATAGTTGTGGGGGTCCAAATGGGATAGGTGGTTGGCCACCAACATCCACCTAGATCATTCCTCCCCCCTTAGGAAGCAATGGTCCCCATTGCATTGAGTTCCTCCCTGAGATGAGGAAGCTTCTGCTGAGCTGGGTCTCTAGTGAGTTGTTCTGCAATCTCTGATGTGGCCAGTAATGGTGGGAAGCATGGTCGATGATGGTCCACATTGAATACTCGGTGCAAGCAAAGGAATGGAGGAATGTTGTGCTCCAACGTGTTTTTTCCCATAGCCTTGGTAATGCTCTAAGGACCATGACGACGTGGTCAGAGCTTCTGATGGGCTCTTGTAAGGCGTTCTACTGTAGATGCAACCCGACTTTGTTGCCCACCTGAAGCTTGTGTGGTACCCTTGTGGATGAGGAGAGGTTGTTCCTGTGTTCTGTCATGATTGTATCCCTTTGCTACTACTGCTGCATGGAGGAACCCTTCGCGGGGGTCATGGATGTGGTGATGATCTTGCCCTTACTTTGGGAGCGAACCAGACAGATGAATTTCCTAGTCTGGGAGATGAGCTTGCTGCCTTTCTTAGCAGTGATCAAAGAGGTGGTGGTAGGTGGGGCTACCTCTAGTATCCTGTATAATGAATCACCCAAAGAAATAATGACAGCGTGAGACCTTGACTCATACACAGCATGTTGCCTCCACAAGTATGGCTGGCCTAATAGTACATCACAAACATCCAGAGGTGTAACAACACATAATACCTCGTCTGTGAAGGGCTTGATGCTGTAGGGAAGGTGACATTGTTGGCGAACTTTGAGATCTCGTCCTTCATGAAGCCACCTAATACTGTATGGCTGTGGGTGTGGTGTAGTCGGCAGGCCCAACTGCTTCACGACCTCTGCTGAAATGAGGTTCTTTTGGCTGCCACTATCGACAATGAATTGCAATGGAAAACCCTTCACCCACATCTGTGAGTGGAAAAGACGCTCCCCCTCCTCTGGATCTTCGGGCTCATTCTTCTGGATCTCGGCCATGGCAATAGTGGTGCTGGGATCTGCATCAATGATCTGCTTCCCTTTGCCATTCCCCTTGTCGGGTTCTGACTTAGGGTCAGAACATGCATCTGATTGGGAAGCCTTCAACTCGACCACCAGTGACTGTTTGGTCTGACACTCACTTGTGTTGTGAGTGGGGCTCTTGTGGAACTCACACCACTTTTCTGTGGCCTTCTTCGACATTGTGGTGTTGTTCTTTTCTTGTGGCTTCGACGGGTTGTCTTGGGTCACCTCGCCTTGGCTTTGTCCTATGGTCTTCAGATTCATAGATCCAAAGTCTCGCTTCTTCTGTTTGAACTTTTGCTCGATTTTGACAGCTTATCGGTACGCCGTGCCGAGCGAGGAGATGTTTAGGAACTCCATCTCTTCCTGGATGTATCTTTGTAGGCAACTGCGGTATTTGAGTACTAGATGCAGATCAGAATCTTTGATACCCAACTGTGTGTGAAGGGTATGAAAAATGTTGGTGAACTCTGGCACATCTTGGTCCCTTCCCTGCCGCATCGTGGTCCACTTTATGTATTTGTCCTCATAGCTTTTGACAGGGTAGTACTACTCCTTGATGGCATCTTGGAAGGAATTCCAAGTGGGTGCGGCTGAAAATAGTGAGCCTGTACTTTCATCCTTTTGCTCGCAGTAGGTTTCCCACCAGTCCTTGACGTGGGGGGTTGCTTTGAGAAGAGCGAAAATAATATTTTCCCGACTTGAAAATTCATGAACAGAAAAATACCCATGTAGAAAATTTAACCATTTATCTATGGCATCTGTGTCTATTTTACCCTCGAAGATGGGGATTTCAAAATTAACTTGTACCTTAAAGGGCATGGCATTTCCAGAGTAGCTGTTGGAAGCCAATGCGTCGCCTTTGGGTAGCCGCTGAAGGATCTGCGCAAAGTTGACCATCATCGCGTTCCTTTGTCACTCGAGGGCTTCTTTGAGCAAGATTTTGATAGGATCTCCTGCCCCCTCGTCTTTATTTTCATTCGCCATGGGAGGTCACTAGGATTTGCGAGGCTGGTCTTGCAAAGGTTCGACCAGTTCAAGCCCTAACTCCTTATATCTCGAACTCAATGGGGACATGCAAAGAAAAATAGAGAAAAAGCAGACTGCTATGATAGCACTGATCCGGATTTAGATAGGAACACAACAAATTACAGAGATAACCATAAACACAGAGATGCAGCCGAAATAATACTTCATTTCATTAATGGAAAATACTGAAATATGCTTACAACCAGAAATGGAAATAAACCAGCTAGGGCGATGGTAGCTTATCTCTGAGAAGAGATGTGGTGGCTACATGCCTCTGAACTGTGTTACAATGAGGCTCGAAGGCCTATTTATTGTTGAGAAACAATGGAAAACCCTTAACATCCGAAAACCTAACCCTAGAAGATGAAACGCCAAATTGTGGGCCCTGTTTGGGTAAATTGGTACATCAATTTCCCGGGGTCGTAACTTTGGTATACGATCTCCGTTTGATGTGTACAATAGTTCGTTAGAAAGACCTATCCGAGGACTATAACTTTGGGAAGAGAACCATTGGGCTACAACCCATGTTGCTCCTATTTTTCCCAAAAAACGTTGTTTAGGGTCTCAAAACGGCTCCAGAAGTTCATGACCCGAAAAACTACTAAAAATAGTAAATTGTGCTACAAATACGGAAACTAAAAAACTGAAAGAGACAGTTGTGGGGGTCCAAATGGGACAGGTGGTTGGCCACCAACATCCACCTCGATCAACTCATTACCTTTTATGGCTGTTTTCAGTTATGAGTGCTGAGCTGGCAAGGTGTACGTTGCCCAGATTAGGATCATTGGTCCCCACTTGCTTGGTCATCATGACCCCCCTCGTAATCATCCCCTCATTACTGCATCAGAGTTAACTCTTCCTCCCACTACTTGTCCTTCGCATCTTTTTCTTGAGTTGACTATGCGCACGTGTGGGTGATATCTCAGTTAAGTGGAGTCAACTAAATGAAGGTGGCCAAGTTAACTGGACACCTTTCCCTCTTTTGATTTCAACCATCTCATTGCTTTCATATGATTCCTAATTACACAAATGCAGATAAAGGAGTGACTTAGCTACTTACCTGTAATCCAAGTGTATTTGCTGCCATCGACTGTGAAGTGTTGTGGCTTGCTCTGCTGCATGCCTTCATTTTCCTTCATGCATGCTGTCTCTGCTTGCTGATGTGTTGTTGTGTGTTTTTGCAGGTTCTTCTTTTACTGGAGCTGAGTTACTTGTGCCTTTTCAACCTTCAGATGTGTTGTCCCTTGCTGTTGGTGCTAGACTTCTATGGGATCAGCTACTATAGGAATTCCTACAGGAGCTCCTGTAGCTGCTTCTCCCCTTGAAACTTCAGCTATTTCCTTGTGCTTGGAGCTCAAGAATGATGCTAGAGGTGGAGATGAATGATGGAGGGATAGTAGGTAAGCTTCAGGTAAAGTTAATGGTGCCTTTTCCTCCTTTTATTTTTGTTTTTTTTTTTTCAAAACTGAAAAACTGTTTTTTCTGTGTTTTTTCTTAGAAAGGAAAAAAATAATAATAATGATGCTTGGAGTGTGATGCAGGCTTGGAAATGATGGCGAGGAGGTTTGAATATGGTAAGAGGGATTATATGTTCCTCATGAAGCTTTTCTTGTCCCTCAAACTGCCTCTTGTAGACACTTTTGGCTCTCTGTAATTCCTACAGGAGCCTCCTGTAGAAAAAATAGAGCCTCCTGTAGAAAACATAGTTTTGGAAGAAGAGGTACAATGGGGTGAAAGAGATGCCAAAAATGATGGAGGAAGGTGTGGAGAAGATGAGATGGATGCTGGTATGAATTTCAGGGTCCCCTTGGCACCTCCTTCTGCTCCCTGTAGTCGTCCTGCAAACTTGCAATGCAATAAAAATTCATTTTTTCTTTCTCTTTTTTTTTTTTTGAAAACAACTAGGGTGCCTCAGAGAGGTTTTCACCTTAATTACCTGCTCTGGGTGCCTCCAAGGGAGGTTTTCACCTAGGGATCTTATTCTTTTCCCTTTTTTTCTTGACATCACTAGGCCGCCTCAGAAGAGGTTTTCAACCCAATGATGGGACTCAAGCACCTCATGGAGGTTTTCACTTGAGTCCTTATTTTTTCTCTTTTTCTTCACTGAGTGGGTGAAATGGAAGCTAAGACATGCTCCACTACCATCACTGTTTTATTCAAATCTTCAATAAACCCTCGCTTGGAGAGGGGTTTCTTGTAGAATTTCAATTGATGTCCATTGACAAGCATGGGGATGGCTTCATCATCAATGGTTCTAATCAGAAATGAACCATTGTCATTGCATTTCTCCACAGTGTAGGGTCCCAACCATATTGTCTTTAGCTTGCACTTGAAATCCTTGTATCTTGAATCATAGAGTAGTGCCCAATCTCCCTCTTGGAATTGATTCTCCCTGATATTTCTGTCATGCCATATCTTTCTCTGAAGTTGAACTACCTCTGTATGGAGAAGGAGTTGAAGTAATCTCTCCTTCTATGCATGGTTGAGGTCTAGGTCCAGCTGAGCTGCCATCCTTAGGGTATTGAATTCAAACTCTATTGACAACAAAGCCTTCTTCCCATAGACCAGTTCATAGGGTGTGAACCCGGTGGTGGTCTTCCATGTTGTGTTGTAGGCCCAAGTGGCCTCAACTAATCTGTCTGCCCAGTCTTTTCTACTGCTGCTCACTACCTTGGTTAGGATCCCTTCCAATGCTCTGTTAGTGACCTCCACTTTCCCATTGGCTTATGGATGGTAAGGGGTGGAAGTCTTGTGCTTGATCTTATGATGTGTGAGTAGGTCTTCAATCAGGTTGGAAGTGAACTGATTGCCTTGGTCTGTGACCAACTCTCTCGGATACCCGAACTTGTAGAATATGTTTTCCCTCAAAAACTTAGCTACTTTTTCCTCTGTCGCTGCTTTGATTGCTTTTGTCTCCACCCACTTTGTCAGGTAGTTGGTGCACACAATGATGTACTGCTTCTGCTTTGAAGGAGGGTTGATAGGCCCCACAAATTCCATGCCTCACTTCTCAAATGGCTCAAAGGTCACTTGAGGTTGCATGGGAATTTCATCCTTTGGAGTGGGTTTCCCCATCCTCTGACACCGATCACACTGGCTTGTGTATCTCCTCACATCCTGATGAAGAGTGGGCCAGTAGTAGCCTGCTTGCAATATCTTGAAGGCGGTTCTTTTTGCTACAAAATGACCTCCACAAGGCCCATCATGACAGGTCAGGAGGATGTCAAAGACTTCCTCCTCCCTGACACATCTTCTCAAGATCTGATCTGGGCCGAGTTTGAAGAGATTGCCTCCAATCCAAGTGAAAGGGGCGCTTTTCCTTACTATCTTGCTCTTTTCTTTTGAGGATAGGTGTGGTGGGAACTGTGTTGAAACCAAGTAGTTTGCTATATCAGAAAACCATGGAGAGAGTATTGATATAGCAAATAGGTGTTCATCTGGCATTTGGTCATCCATGTTAAGGGACAAAGTCCCCTAGGGTCTTGGGTCAATACCCTAGCAGAGTGGGGGTTATATACAATATAAAACAAGCATTCCACACATCCATGTTACTAAAATAAGCAAACTACGCGAAGAGAGGTGCACCTGGGGGTCCTTCGTTTGGGTAGATCCAGCCAAGGTTCAAACCCTCTTGGAGTTCTTTTCGATTCTTTAACCTGAAAAACAATCAATTCAAAGAAGCATAGCAATGTATGGACCAAGTATCATATAGAAATCAACTTCATAACATATTGAAAGATGGTTAGTTATACAATTAAAAAAATTATTCATAAACAAACCATAACAATGACATCATATGCATGAAAGAGATTGATTTCGGGAACAAGACAAATGTTTCTTTATTGCTGATAACTAAACAAAAACAAGGAATGATTTCACCTGAATCGTCCACTTATTGGCTCTAAGCGGAATCGTCCTCTAGGTCCATCCAATCCCAAAATCTTCAAGGAGCTCCTTCCATGACTCACAAGGGTGTCTCTACTAGAGAAACAACAACAAAGCTCAAGGAAACAAGGGTTTCCTGTAGTGGGGGAAGTGCTAGAAGCACAGGGATCTTCAGACAATGTCAGGGAAAATCTCAGCAGTGTAATTTCTCTCTATTCTCTCCCCCTTTAGGCCTTCCCATTGAAGCCTTTTTATACTTCTCCCAAAGTAGTTTTTTAGTTGGGAATTCATTGGGAACAGTTGGGCCATGGGCACTAACAGGTAATCAACAGGTAAAACCCATGATCTCCACCCGAGATTAAGGAGATTTAATTTTTTTAAGTGTTTCAAGACATATACGTAGGTTTGGTATACACAGACCCGCGTACACACACGTTTAGCTCAGGGCAATGTCACGTATAGGGAGTAAAACACTATTTTTAAGTATTTGGACCAAGTCTGGAAGGAGGGGTTTCCCTAGGCCATAAATGCAGCATCACAAACATCAAGAGTGAGATTTGGAGCTATAACATATGCCCCTAATATATGAGGTCAGAAGGGGTGCATGATGGACGAAATATATTAAGTGCATGGAAAGGAAACCCGTCAAAAACTTTGAGAAGGACTTCACCAGATTTCAGCCTGCCAAGCCAACAAAAGGAGATCAGAAAGAAACACTGTCTGAGGTGGGCATACCCATGCTCAGAAAAAGTAATGTATGTCCACATATCAAGTATGATCGGATCCACTAAGTATACAAGTATAAGAGACTGAAAATACATAATGGATCATCTGATCACGATCGAACAAGTACATGTTTGAATATCACATATAAGAAGACCAATGAAGCTGAACGATGGAGCTGATCACTGATGTCAAAACTGATCCCAAAAGTACCAGATGAAACATGATGGTACTACGCTGTAAACTCGGGTGCCAACATATAAGATGTCGCCATGAATGATTACAACATGTAAGGTGGAATGGTATCAACTAGCAGCAATAGGAGCAACTGTCAAGTGAACCAATGAATGCTGATGCAACTTTAGGTCTTCACAGACCGTTGTGGTGCATTTCTACACAATGGAAATGAATGGGCTAAAGTCAACGATGTGAGAAATTGTTTTATTACCGGTCATTGATGTATATCGTTAACAAACATGAGACTACTCAGCGATAATGATAATGAGAGTCAAGGTACCCCACTACAATCTAACAAGTGTGAATGAGTGATCTGAAGTCGAACACCTTGAAGAATCTATCGATCAGGAGACAATGATGGCTTCCCACTGTCGATAGCGAAGGATCTGCCACTAATGACTGCAAACCCCAAGGTACTGCCAAATGGACTCTAGACCTTTGCCCCAGAGCAATGAGTCGTAGTCGATGGGGAAAGATCTGCTAGAAGGAAGGCATTAAGGCATCCTCCATCAATCTAGCACGAGTGTAACCCATAGGCCAATAATGTGGAAGGAATCAGACGAAAAAAGATGTAGTAACCTGACCGAATCACGTTTCCAACATACACAAGATGTGTCTAGCGCACGATAGAAACCCTCTGAATCAACCAATAATGAAAGCTGACACAGAGGCGAGGTATCCACCAATAGGGTCAAATGGAAACTAAGGTACTACACGAATCCCAATGTGTGATAATTTAGGCTGATGCCAAACAAAAGGGAAACCACTCAGTCAAAGACCCATGACACTGATCGATGCTGAGCATAAGGTAACCTATCAATAATGAAAATAGGGCCAGGGTGCGGCTGTAGACCTACCCTTAGAGCAAGATGTCGTCGTTGATAAGGACAAGACTCGCCAGCAAGAAGTCAATGGGGACCTTCTCAAATTGGCACGAGTAAAGGACCAATATAACTGATGTGATGCGAAACAATGTACTAACAACCAGGGATGGCCGACTGAAAAATGAGTCAAGAGACATCGCAGAGAGGTCGACTCAGGCTAACTTCCCTTGAAAAAAAGCACGACCCAAATGATGACTTTGTGGTAGCATATGATAACTCTGTATAAGCTTGTTACGCGAGAGGAATGAATGAACTCTCCATATGATTGGAAGAGATAACCAACCGGAGGAGAATTGACTCAAAAACAAGGTTAAGGCATACCTAAGTTAAGCTAGAACCCACCCACATAGAGAAGATTCTTTTTTTGAGTGCTTTGTTCAAGGGCAACACGACTCTAGCTGCCAACAATAAGTGGAAATATTGTCTCGTTCCTGCTCTTTTTGGTATATATAATTTTTTTTGTCTTTTTCATTAAGCTTGAAAAAGAATAAAAGAATGCTATAATATAGTGGAAAGAATGAGTGTCGGTGAAATAGATGATCTAGTTCATGGGATTGGAAAAATCCTATGCTCAATGCAGGGAGGCGAAAATTGGTCAAAGACACTCAAAGACATGTTCCTTCCATGGGTCAAAGGGTGTCAAGTTGAGAAGTTAAGGGTTTGCAAGTTTGATTTAGCAGATGACTTGGTCAAAAGTTGGCTTAAACACGAGTCCAAGTGAAGCCGGCTAAAGGCCAAAGGGTGCAAATAATCAATATGCAATGCAATAGTACAACTCAACACAAAGGAGCCTCTAGGGTATAAGGCCAGAACGAAGCGAAGAAGCAAAGAGGAATGAGTCTTCAGCACATAAGTCATGGCGGGACTAAAGAGGACTCCCGAGCCTAAGGGCAATAAATCAACATGAGTGCCAAGTGACAATAAGGTACTATCTAGGGCACCCATGATAAGGTAGGCTCTACCACACAAGTCATGACACTTCTAAGTAATGAGAATGTTCTGCACCATAAATTGGTGGGGTCGATCCTAAGGCCAAAATGGGAAAAGAAACTGATAAGTGCACAATGCAGGTGGAAAAACGTAACCTATATGCCAGTTTCGAGAACCAATACTTTTCAGAACGGATCAACCAAAAAATTTCCAAAGAAGAAATCTTCCAAGTTCTGTAAACATAAATAGGAACACTAGACAAGAAGTTAATACATCCCACATATAAATTTCATATAAAATCTTGTGTTATAGAATACAAAACTTGAAAATGAGTACCTTATATATACAATATGGTACAGGGAACCACGCAACCTTGGGGCTTACGCATAGTAGTTCTTCTAGACAAACCCCTTGCAGGGCTCCGGCCAAGGACTCCTTTGGTAGTCAAAACTCATGGCTTCAAAGAGTTCCTCCTGTGAAGGCAAATCCAGTTCCGAGAAATCATGAGAAATACAAGGATCAAAAGAGGGAATTAAGGGATCCCATGTCCCTATAGGAAGAATCTCTCAGTCAACTACTGGGACCAAGTCCCAAGAAGGAGAATAATAGGTCAAAGGATCCTTCTTAGAAGCGATTGAATATCGAGGATTCAATGCTACATAATTCACTCGTGGCAGGGTAGAGTCTACTTGAACACTTGGAACAAACCAAGGGGTATTCTACAGTAAAGTCGAATTAGGGTGGTGATTATCAGATGCAAGCTGATCAATAGTGACAATATTCCCTTTATGAGGAAAGCACATCACTCGAAAGAGTGAAGACACCACAACATTCATAGCATAGACATAATCATGCCCAAGTAGCATATTAAAGTCTAAAGGGCTATCAACAACCATCATATCGATTAAGACAGTCTTCCCACCTCAAGTAATAGGCAATTGAGGAAGAACACCCATAGATTCACTAGGTCTTCTATCATAGGCTAACAACTGACTCTGAGCTGTCAACAACTTTGGGGAACCCAAAGCTTTCCAAGTCAAGGAGGATATAATACTTGCAGAGGATCCTTCATCCACCATACATTGATAGACGTTTGTGGAATTAACTCTGACCTTTATTTGGAAAGTGCAGTAGAAGGAAGACGAGGCTCGACAAGACTATCCCAATCAAAGGAGACACTCCTAGAACTTGGAGGGGGGACATTCGAAGCAACCAGAATGCCCCCTATACCAGAAGACTCTATACTAGAAATCAAATAGACTCTTTTGTTAGGCACTTCACCCCCAAAAAGAGGAGTGTAATTAGCCATAGATTGCACTGGGTCAACCACATTATCAACCAATGGTTGATGGTACTGATGAGAAACCATATCAGATCGAGGAGTAGAAGAACTTTCAGACTCAGACCATATCCTTTGTACCTCTGGAATACCAGGGCACAAATGAGTAAGATGGTCTCCCTTGCATATATTACAAGGGAACATAGGTTTAAAACTTCTATGTCCAGGTTTCCTATCAACATCCATTCTACCAACATGACTGGCAGTGGTTTGCGAAGAGTCCCGAACATGACTTGCAGAGGTCAGTGACTCTTTGCTAATATGACTTGTAGTGACTAGACTTATGCCCCCAGCATGACTTGTAGCGGCTGAAGGCTCATCTTCAACATGACTGGCAGAGGTTGATGATGGATTGCTAGTATGACTCGCAGTGACTAGACTTGTGCCCCCAGCATGACTTGCAGCAGTTGAAGGCTCATCTTCAACATGACTTTCAGAGGTTGATGATGAATGGATAGAATTATTATTCTTATTCATCTTTCTCTTTCTCCTCTTTTTAGATTTCTTATTACAAGAAGGAGGAGAAAGAGGAATACTGGATTTCTCTTTGAAAGAAGATGAACAATTAACTTCCATGTGATGCCCCTAAAATAAAGCATTCATCTGAGAAGCTTCAAGAACATCTGGAATATTCAGAGTGGACCACAGCCAAACTGGTAGTCCAACGTTTAATCTAGGAATATTCAAAGTGGCCATTAAGGGAGTACTAATGTTTCCAAAGAAAGGAAAAGCACAAGGATCCCCTTTTGGGAGGGTACCTTGGTTGGTTTCCACGGGAATATTGGCCATATCAAACTTATCTGTAGACCCTTCCCTTTTGGGAATGTACAACTGACTTTTCAAGGAAGATAGATACACAATCAAAACCTTTTCCCTTGAGGAGGCAACTCCACTACTTCCGAAAGAACGACCAAAATCCTTTCAAGATCAGCGGAGTGGTAAGTCAGTCACTCAGAATACAAAGTCCAAAAAATGACTAGATAAAAATACCTAAAGCTAACTATATACAAGGAGCAAAGAGCACTCAACTATAAATTCCCTAAAAGAAGTCAGCCAGTCAAACAACTTTAAAGTATTTCTGCTCCAAGTGATGAGGACAGGACACCAAAATACAAGAAAGTGAAGTAGGGGCCTTCCGAAGATAGTATGGGATAATGACTTCCCAGGCCTACCAGAGAAGGTAAGAGAGGAAGTTACGCTGATCTCCTAACAACAGCCTGTGTCGGTGCAAGCCCCCAAGCTTCACAAAGGTGCCCTCTTGAAGTACTGCTGAGAGTGATACAACGTCGACCTCAGGTGCCACGGGATTCCCCTTTGCAGCCACCTGTGTAGATCCCTAGGATAAGAAACTAAGGTTACCAACTCGTGTCAGAAGCCAGGCGGAACAGTCTTGAGGTAAGATCGGACAAGTAGGGGAGGGGGTATCTCTCTTCCTTATCCTCAAAAACCCTCGTGCTTAACTCCCAGATCCAGAGTTTTCTTAGTATTCCTAACGCTATTGGATTTGCACTCGTTAATCAGACTTCTATGTTTGACAGTTTAAAGTGGCCTTGGAGAGTTTTCTCTCCACTCACTTAATCCAAGGCCCTAAATATCCTAAAACTTGTTGGTGTGTCTAAATTGACAATATATAAAAGTTCTAGTATATTTTAGTTAGCACTTGTTTTTAAATGGGCTGTTCTTTAAGTCATAGGGATAAACGGAAGTTTGATGATGTGTGTATGACTCAATCGGAATCAATGAAAAAGTAACTACATGAATGCAATCATTTTTCCTTCGATGAAAAGAGAATTTTATGTGGGTTCTACGAAACTCCTAAAAAACAAAATGCTTTTTTTCTTTTCTTTTCTTGCAACACATTTCACACTCACAAAAATATTACTAATGATTGAACCATGCAAACTATCCTAATGCAAGGTGTAATGAAGATGCAAGAAACTTAAGATTACTCTAAAGCAAAGAATGAAAGCAAATTGTTTATCGCTTCTAATTAGCCACTTTAGATGTTTAGATAGAATATAAGTTACAAATGCTAATTTTCATCCAGACACTAAAAGCAAATCTTAAGACAAACAACAAGCACTCTCATTCACAAAAAGAAAACAAATCAAAGCAAGGCCAAAGAAAGAAAAATCGAGTTTTTCAAAGAGTTTTCTTTTTCTCAAAAGCGACAAAAACAAAAACTTTCCAAAAGTGCTCTAAATACTATTGAAAACTTTGAGACTGAAAAATAGGCAACAAGACACTTTGAAAGTTATCGACTCAAAATGGGCGAAAACTCAATAAATAGGTGTCCCAAGATGCTTTGAACGACCAAAAAGAAGCAAAAAGAGCTTGGCAACAAAGACCAAAAGATCAAGAAAGACAACTTTCAAAAAGTGTCAATCAACAACTTTCTAAAAGTAAGAAAAGCAAATAGCCACAAGATGTAGTTTTGACACACAAGCAAGAAGATCACAAAAATAAGGTTTGCCACAAATATTGAGGCCAATCTTTCTGTCCTGAAAGACCAGAACAACCAAGATTCCCAGAAAGAAATCTCGTGTGCTCAAACACAAATGATGACGCTTGCAACAAAACAAAACAAGACCAACACTTTCCACAATCGGAGAGAATTTGAAACCATGAACTTGATGTAAAAATAAAGACTGACAACAAAAGGTAACTGCTCAGGAAAGACTCAGACCAACAGACAGATCTTCAGAAACAAAAAGATTTGAAATTTTTTGAAAATTTAGGGTATACGCGACTGTGTCAATACAAAGTTGTGTGTATACACTATTTAGTCCACAGAAACCTGTGTATACGCGGGTTCTTATGGTGAAACTTGCGTACATATGCTATTGTAACCTAACCAAGCTGCGTATATGATGGATCACAAGAAAAAACAAAAAAGAGGTCTGAAGAAACTACTCAAACTTACAGTTTGAGTTCCTACAGGAATAGACTACTCAGTCACATCAAGAAAATAAACAGCTGAGCCTTGATTGGCTTGAATTAACATAAAGTAGGAACAACAATACTGTTGTCCCCAGTGGAGTCGCCAATTTTGTTAAGGGACAAAGTCCCCTAGGGTCTTGGGTCAATACCCTAGTAGAGCGGGGGTTATCTACAATATAAAACAAGCATTCCACACAGCCATGATACTAAAATAAGCAAACTATACGAAGAGAGGTGCACCTGGAGGTCCTTCATTTGGGTAGATCCAGCCAGGGTTCAAACCCTCTTGGAGTTCTTTTCGACTCTTTAACCTGCAAAACAATCAATGCAAAGAAGCATAGCAATGTATAGACCAAGTATCATATAGAAATCAACTCCATAACATATTGAAAGATGGTTAGTTATACAATTAAAACAATTATTCATAAACAAACCATAACAATGACATCATATGCATGAAAGAGATTGATTTCGGGAACAAGACAAATGTTTCTTTATTTTTGATAACTAAACAAAAACAAGGAATTATTTCACCTAAATCGTCCACTTATTGGCTCCAAGCGGAACCATCCTCTAGGTCCGTCCAATCCCAAAATCTTCAAGGAGCTCCTTCCATGACTCACAAGGGTGTCTCTACTAGAGAAACAACAACAAAGCTCAAGGAAACAAAGGTTTCATGTAGTGGGGGAAGTGCTGGAAGCACAACGATCTTCAGACAAGGTCAGGGAAAATCTTAGCAGAGTAATTTCTCTCTATTCTCTCCCCCTTTAGGCCTTCCCATTGAAGCCTTTTTATACTTCTCCCAAAGTAGTTTTTTAGTTGGGAATTCATTGGGAACAGTTGGGCCACGGGCACTAACAGGTAATCAACAGGTAAAATGCATGATCTCTGCTTGAGATTAAGGAGATTTAATTTTTTTAAGTGTTTTAAGACATATACGCGGGTTGGGTATACACAGACCCGCGCACACACGTGTTTAGCTCAGGGCAATGTCGCGTATAGGGAGTAAAACACTGTTTTTTAAGTATTTGGACCAAGTATGGAAGGAGGGGTTGCCCTAGGCCTTAGATGCAGCATCACAAACATCAAGAGTGAGATTTGGAGCTATAACAATCCACCATTCCTTCTTCACCTGCAAGCAAATTTGCTCTAGACAAAAAGTCAGTAACAACATTCTCTTTACCAGGCTTATCAATAATGGTAAGATCAAACCGCTGCAGTAAAAGCAACCATCTAATAATGCGAGCATTTACATCTGGTTTGTTCATTAAATATCTAATTGCAGCATGATAATTGTGCACAAAGGTTTGATAGCCTGTGATATAATGTCTGAATTTGTTTAAGGAATGCATGATAGCTAGGAGTTCCTTCTCGGTCACTGTATAGTTTAACTCTACCGCTCTTTGGAAAGTGGTTGGAGTGTTGCAAAAACCAAAAGGAAGGACCCGATATGCAAAGGTACCCCAAGGACAAGTGAAAGTGGTCTTATCTTGGTCTTCCGGGCTGATTTGAATCTGATTGTACCTGCTAAACCCATCTAGGAAGGAGAAAAACTTTTTCCCTGCCAGACCGTCTAACACTTGATCTATGAAAGGTAAAGGAAAATGGTCCTTTTTAGTGGCTTTGTTTAATTCCCAATAGTCGACACAAATTCTCCACTTACCATTTTTCTTTGGCACTAGCACCAAAGGAGAGACCCATTCACTGTCAGAGATGGGATAGATGAATCCTGCATCAAGCAATTTCTACAGTTCTTCCTTAACAATATCTTTAAGTGTTGGGTTCATCCTCCTTTGAGGCTGCCTGACTGGCTTGCAATCTTCCTTGATGTATATATGATGAGTACATACTGAAGGGTGCACTCCCTTCATCTCCTTATAACTCCAGGCGAAGGCATCTAGATGTTTTCTCAGTATGCTGCATAGCTCCTTCTCCTGGGAAGTAGATAGGGATGGATTGATTTTCAATGTTCTTTCTGGGTTGAACTCTATATTTTTAACACGGAGAGAAGTGGGGTCATCCACATAGAGATAAATTGAGGGGTTGTTTTGGGTTTCTCTTACTATATCTTCTAATGGTGATACATTGGGAGATGGATTCTGAATCAAATTTTTAATCATATCATTCTCATCTTGCGGTTTCCCCCCATGGCGATTTCTAATGTAGAAAGTGGTGCCGAATAAACTTCATCCTCATCATCCTCCTCTAACCAGAGAGGTAGATAATGTTCTAGCAAGGGTTGGACAGGAGGATATAGGATTAACTGCTTGGACATGTGCCCATTCTTTATGGTCATGTTCCTAGCTCGGCAACTGATGTAGGCATCGACTATAGCCAACCAGGGTCTTCCCAGAATGAGAGGATACCCAATGAGATTTGTCTTTGGCTGGAGAACTAAGAAATCAATAGGGTACTCCCAAGAATCAATGGAGACCATCAAATCTTCCATAATCCCTGCAGGGGTCATTGTGGAGCGGTCTGCTAGCTACAACACTATCGTGGTCTTCCTCAAGGAGCCTTGGAGGTTAAGTTTGAGCATTGTGTCCTTTTTCATCACATTAATGGAAGCTCCCAGATCAATCAAGGTATGTGGGACCATTGTGCCACTAATGTGGACATCAACTACTGGGCTTCCAGGGTCCAGATATTTTGGATAGATTATCTGCCCCAACATCAGGTCGGACAGTTGTCCTATGACATTGATGGTTGGGGAATCTCTCTTGCACCTTCCTGGATGCCTAAAGCACTTCTCTTTGATCAACCTATTGTAGATACACACATCTTTTATGGCTTAGAGAAGTGGTATCTTCACACATAAATGTTTCAATTCTTCCAGGAGTTCAGTTCCTTCTGGGGTAGGCTAGATTGTCATGGGTAGTCTCTCAATAAAGGGTGGATTTGCTTTAGGTTCGCTTTCCTCTTTATCTTCCTCAACCTCCCTAGGTGGAGGCTAGCTATCTGGGAGAACTTTCACAGATCGCAAGTTAATTTATTGAATCTCCACAACATAAGTTGGGCATGATGGTTCCCCACTATACACTTGCTGAGCCTGCCTATTGTTCGGGTTTGGATTTGGCTAGGCAGGCATTTGGGGTTGCCTTGGTGGAACATGTTAGTGTCGGTATCTTCATCCCTCCATCAGAGATCAAATCCTCTTGTTGCATTGCATATTAGGTGTCCCATTCAGTCAGCTGCATTCCATTAGGCGCATGGATCATTTGACGGTAGTGGCTTTCCTATAGTTTCCCTCATGTTATCTACCTGCTGGCTCATGTTTGTTCATTTCAAAGCATATACAGTCATCTTTTGTCTTAAAGATTGCAAAGGTTTTGCTTTAGGGTTTCATTGTCATTTAGGTCTAGGGTTTCATTAGGGTTTCATCAAAAAATGTTTCAAAGTGTCCAATAATTACCAGTAGGCCATGAGGAGGTTCCAGCATCAATAAATTTCATCATCAAGTGCTCAGAAATGTGTCTTTCCTCAAAACTCTGTTTTGAGGAAAAACATAGTATTTTTGCTTTTATGGTATAAATTTATGTAATTTTATTTTCTCCATATGTAAATCACTCCATCTGTAACCCTGGTTTCTTTCCCTAGCCCCAGTAGTTCCAACACCTGCAAAACAAGCAAAGCTCAGGTCATTTAGTTCATCACAAAGCTCAAATGAAGTGAAAAAATCCAAAAACAGAGTTTAAAAAATAAAGTCATTTTCAAAACATAATGAAAGTGGGTTTTGCAAAATCAAAATTTAAAGCTCCATGTATAAGTCATGTCTCCAAATGTTTAAAGCTCATTTGCACTCCAAGATCAAAGAGAAAGCAAAGCAAAATCGTTTTGAGGTTGAGCAAGACAAAATTGGTGAAAATCGCTTCAAGTCATTGGGCGCGGTGCACTGGGCAGGTGTCGCGGTGCACATAACTGGTGCGGCGCACTGGGCTTCAACCTCCAGTTCAATTTTGCACGGGCGCGGCGCATACATTGGGCGCGGTGCATTGGGATGGATGCGCGGCGCACACAGCCAGTAAGCCCGAAACTTCAAACATTTCTCCAAAATTTCCCAAAATGCGTGGATTGTCATTGGTACAAGTAGGTTGAACCTCTATCTCTCTTTTTCATCCAAGATTAATGCTTGCTTCATGGTGGTTGATGTATGGTGATTGTTTAAAGAAATCAAACCCTATCTCTTCAAAATTTGCAAAGCAAATTGCTGCCTAGGGTTTCAAGCTATTGTTTTGCTGCCAAGTCCATCCTTTATTCCCTCACCACTCCCTTAATCCATTTCTCCCTTGATTTCCTTATTCCCCATATTCACTAATCCCCTATCCCCATTCCCATTTCCTAAAGTCCCAAAGTAAAACTCCCAAACCCTAGTCCTATACTAAAAACTCCCAAACTACTCCCTAATTCCTTGTTCCCTTAACTACACCCTACCCCAACAGTCCCTAAATCCCTCACTGTTTCCCCCCCCACAGTCCCTCATTTCACTGTTTCCTTTGGTAGCAAAAGTTAAAAACATCACAATCACCTACTTCTCATCAAGGCAGCTCCAAGAAAATTTATCCACCAGCAGACATGGCCGGTGTTCATCACCTATCAGAAGGGCACTAGACGGTTGTTTGCAGTAGCAAAGCGAGTGTTATCTCCACCCAGGGTGGAAGGGGCCTCACTTTCATCATCAGCACAGCAGGTTTAGGGCTGAGGCAAGAGGCCACTACAGGAGGAAGGACCATCAGGTGAGCGGGATACTAATTTCATTCTCATTGAGGGTGATGATACTGATATGGGCCTGCAAAGCACAAATCTTAAAGAAATCATTCAGGAGCAGCAGGCAGACATTGATGCCTTGTCTATAAAATTAGATAGAGCCCAATGGACAATACAATACCTAGAGCAAATGAATAAGCAACTTGAGGACCAGCAGGTGATTATGGAGATGCAAAACATTCGGGAGAATCGCCAAGCTGCCCAAAGGAGGAGGGTGGAGTTCACTTCACTTGAGTAGGAGGTTAACGCCGATAGGGAGTCATGGCTTGAAAGAGCCAATATCCACTTGGAGAGGAATCTAGAAAAGGCCATCAATGAGAATAATATGCTTAGAAACCTGTCATATCATTACTTGTCAAGGAACTTGGTGTGCTAAGCGAGAATCAGGAGTTTAAAGGCAAAGTTGAAGAGAGCATCAAGGAGGCAAAAAGAGGATGAAGGACTTCAGATATTGGTTGAGGCTTCCTTGGCCAAACACCATGTTTGATGGAGGAGACTCAGCCCAAATTTCAAAAAATTTGGAGCACTTTTTGCATTTTTGAAATTTTTGGCACAAAAAATAGGTTTTTCTGCCCTATGCGCCGCACCACGTGGCGCTCGCTTTTTCTAGGAGCCTCCAAAGCACAAAAACTCAGCATTTTTGGATTTGGCATGAAAAAATATGTTTTCCTACCAATGGACAAGAAATTTGGACAGGTTTTGAGCCCTCAAAAAGGTCAAAAACACTCAAAAAATGACCTCACTGCCCCTATTTTGACACATAGGAAGCAGTGTTGGGAGAATGGACTTTTGGAGGGAAAAATGGAGGCCAAATTGAAAAATTCCACTTGGGTTGGAAAGTAGATAGGTAGAAATTTCCAACAAGCACACCTGGAGCTCATTTGGACACCGGGAAGGCCTCCAAAAGTGGGTCCAAACAGGTGCTACGCATAGAGAATCAGGCGCGGCGCATAGAGGAAAAATTGCCAGTTTGACCAAGTTTTGCTCTGTTTTTCGCCCAGCTTTGGCTAGTTTGAATTTTTCACTTTCCTAATGACAAATTTGTGATGTAATTTGATGTACATTGATGGATCATGATGTAAATATGTTAAATTTTCACTTGTAGAGGTATATTCATCAGTTTAAAGGTTGTTTGAAACTGAATGAATCAGTTCCCTTGTTTCTAGAGGCATGCTGTTATGTTGCCTAATTTCTAGTTCTCAGTTTAGAATTAGTTGAAACAACTCCTAAACATGTGTGCTTGACCCCTGGAGGCAAGGATGAGGTATGTTTGTCTATATTATGTTGTTTTTTAGTCATTAGCGTGGTTGGACTTTTGAGAAAGCCTTGAGCTTCATTATACATTCATTTCAGCATTTTGGCTAAGGAATTGAGACCAGGGTTTGCAGCACTCTTTGGGATTCATGTGGCAATTTGTCTTGGTACAGTGCTTTTCTTTGTAATTGTGAATTTTCTTATATGTCATGTATGCCATTCTCTATCTTGTTTCTTCTGAACTAAACAAACAAGAGTGTAAGTAGAATCCATTGAAATTGCAGTGCTCTACTTGAAGTTTGCTTTAGTTTCTTGATGTTTTCAGCTGTTTGGGGAGGATACATGATTTCTCTTGCCCTCTTCAACACCTCACCGGTCTATTCCTTCCATCTCATTCAATTTTAAGTGCCAAAAACAATTGCCTACCTTGCCCAATTGAGATCTCTGCAGGACTGAGCCTCAATGCCCGCACCCAAAATCTATCTTTCCATCTAAGCCAACAAAATCATCATTTTATTCAATCAAACTCTCTTGCATATATACCTAGCCTAATATCAGAAGATATTTCAGTCATCTCAAGCCCTCATCAATCATAATTTGCTGAGATTGACTCGGAGAGAGCCCTCTCCTGACCTGGTAGGGATAGCTACCAGGTTGAGCGTGGTTTGATGTTGGCCCTGGATCCTACCTTTTCACCTGAGGTAAATATAGGCACTAACATAGTGGCAACCATACTGGGGAATAAATTGTTCGTTTGTTAGTATTCTTCGTTTTATAAACTACAGACGAAGCCTGAAGATTAACCAGGTAGCCTTCGAAACTCTTTTGCTTTGCATTAGCACAAGTAGATAAACTCTACTTCAGTCAATCTCCAGTCTAGTCTTATAAACAGAGTATTTAACTTGCAGATCACCCCAGTACATCTGATAATTCTAAGCTTTTGGATGATAAGTTTAGGATTTGATAGGCTGAACAAGTTGTTAATGTCCATTTGATTTTTTGGAAATAATAGCACACTGGCTTCCAGAAGACATACCAGAGCAAATCCGGATCCTGATCCCCCTCCTGTCTACGAAAATCCCAATCTTATTCCAAGAATCCTTCGCCAAGGAAGTTCTGTCATTCCAATGTTCAAAGCTCAATCATGTCCTGTTGGCTTTGAGTATCTCGAGGATCTTGAGTTTGATGAGCAATTTGAGTTGTCTTTGTTTGAAACCAAATCAGAAAGCGCTGTTACTTCAACTGCCTTAAATCCTGAGTTTCTTAGAAAACTTGAAACGGAAAGGGCCAATAAATCGATTGACGATTATATCTTGAATCAGCTCCAGACTTCAATTGTGGCTTCTAATATTGTTGATTTCTTAGAGACTGCTTCTGCAACCCTTGGGTCATCTGCAATTGCATCTAGTTCAAGAATTCCCACCGAACCTCCTTTCATTCCTACCATTCCTGTGCAGCCTACTATTTCTGATCAAAAATCTACAGTAGTGTCGCCTCCATCTACTCCTTCTACTCCTCAAACATCCAAGATTGCTTCGCCTCCACACACACCTCCTCATACCCCCCATACATCAGCTGCACCCACTCCCCCAACATCCCCAAGACCGATTGCAAATCCACCAAGAGCAATGGATGCTCGTTTTGCACCTCTTGTACCGCCTCAAAATTTGGATGATATGCCCGCCAACTATCAAATAAAAATTCCTTTATTTGATGGCACTCCTCATAGTGTTACAGCTCAGCAACATGTGGACAGAATGATGGATTTCTTTGATCTCCATGAGATTGATGTAGAAAATGTAACCATGAGACTTTTTGTACAAACATTTGGTGGTGAAGTAAGGAAATGGTTTAGGGCCTTGCCGACTGCAAGCATCACTACATTGGCCAATCTACAGAGACAATTCTTAGACCGCTGGGAAGTGAAGAAAAATCCTCTTCAGATCCTTTCCGAATATGAGCACATCAAGCGGAACGCTAGTGAGTCTGTTCAAGATTACTGTGTTAGATTCAATTTAGTTTACAATGCAATTCCTAATCATATAAAGCCACCCATGGGGCTAGCCTTGATTAAGTTTCTGGATGGTTTTGATACTGATATGGCTTATCAATTAAGAGAGAGAGATACGGCTACTTTGGAAGACATGCAGAAGATTTCCGTCAGCGTTGAAGCAAATTTGCTTGCCAAAAGAGCTAGAGCAAGAGCTGAAAAGAAAGTCACAATAAAAGAAGAGTCTTCCTCATCAGATCAAGTGCTTCGAAAGGTGGAATAGATGCTTGATAGGATGAAACTTGACAAGTCTGAACCACAAGTCAGAAATCCTAACTTCCGTGGCCAACAATAGCCACAATATAGGATCAAACAAAGAGAGCAGCGAGCCCAATATCAAACAGCGCAGCAGCAAGTGCAGACACCTCTACAGCAGAATTTTGTACATGGTCTGGAATCAGATGAAGAGGAAAATGTGATTGGAGAAGAAAATCATTTCTTTACGCTCGATGATATGCCAATTTTCATCACTGAAGATGAGGAGTACTTCGAGAATTCAGCTGAATGAAGGGATGAAAATTTCATTTTGGCAAATGAGACAGTTCTTGAGGAAGAGTCCGATGAATACCAAAGAGGATACATGAATGCTTTGTCAGCTCATCAGTGGCAATATTCACTCTGAAATAGAGATGTGCTTGTGAATCCAATTCAGAAAAGGAAGGAGGCAGCAACGTCAAAGAATGATCCTCCCAATGTGCAGAAAAAGGGAAAAGAGACAGCTGATCCTAACACTAGCAAAATGACATCAGCAAGTGAAAGACCAAATCAGCCAAATGTGTCAAAGGAGAAAATGGAAAAGAAGGATGTTCCAGCGAAAGAGGTAGAAAAAGTTTCAGTTTTTAACTTAGAAAATGAAATTGCTAAGTTGAAGATATCCATTCCTTTGACTGAGTTGATGAAGAACAACAATTATAAAGGTCAAGTGTCTAAAATTTTGAGTTTAGATCCATCATCCGACATGGTAAATGTGGAGGATGACAGTCCCGAGCTGATCTTTGGGCCAGCATTGGAAGGTCAGTCCCAAGATAGTGATGTCGCTCCTTTCTATATCAGTCTCAGGGTGCATGACTTTGTATTACATAATGCTATGTTTGATTCCGGAGCCTCTCATAATCTCATGTCGAAAGCCATCATGGAGAAATTGGGATTGGATATCACCAGAAAATATCATGACCTTTACTCTTTCGATTCCGGTAGAGTAAGGTGCATTGGTCTTATCAAGGATTTGGTGGTCAGTTTGGATCAGATTCCAGCTAAAAATGTTTTGATGGACGTGGTGGTGGCAGATATACCTCCTAGATTTGGCATGCTTCTTTCTAGATCTTGGGGAGCAAAGATTAAAGGGACAATGCAACTTGATTTCTCCTATGCTACCATTCCCATGTTCGGTCAGATGAGGAAACTATACCGGGAACAGAAAGTGAAGTACATGATCACTAGCAAGGACAAACGGTAAATCATCCAATCAACTATGTACATACTGATCTAGAATCATTTGTTTTGTATTCAGATAGTTTTAATGATGTAAATAGCCAAATAGTTGAAGTAGAAGACATTCCCGAGATCACTGAAAATTTCAGAGAAGTCTTAAAACAAGAACGACAAAGACTTGATGGTACCGCTAAGCAATCAACAGTTCAGCAGTAGCAACATATTGATGGACAGCAAGGAAAAGGAAAAGAATTTCAGCATTTGGAAGAGGATGAAACAGGCCTATGGAGCATGGAATTTGATGGCGCGGTAGGAAGGGAAGGTGCTAGAATTGGTATTTGGATATGCAGCCCAGTTTTCGCCCCAAACAAAGTGCCAAGCAATGTAAGGGTCTGCTCTTATAAACTAGCTTTTGACTGTTCAAACAATGAGGCTGAATATGAAGCTTTAATTGCTGGTCTAAAAGTTCTTAGAAAATTGAATGCTAAAAGGATTTCAGTGTATGGCGACTTCGAGTTAGTTATCAAGCAGGTGAAAGGGGAATACCAAGCTAAGCATCCTCAAATGCGAGCCTACCGCAATGCAATGTTGGATATATTGAAAGTATTTTTTGATTATACTATAACCTGTGTGCCTCGTGCTCAGAATGTCATTGCAGATTCACTTGCAACAACAGCAAGTAATTTGAAAATTCCGATGAATTCAAACAACAAGTTTGAGATTCACGTGAAGCATCGCCCAGCTGTCCCCGACAATCAAAGGTATTGGCAAGTGTTCCAAGATGATGATGAGATCGATGAATTTCTGCAAAATAAAGGTAAATTCAAGGACACTTCTATTGATGTGGAGTATGATGATGGTGATGAGGATATGGAAGTCAATCAGATGGAAGTTTTGCAGCTCAAAGACAACATCATACCTAAAGGTCTAATACCTTTAGAGGAGCTCTTCGATTAGGACAATGTGGCTAGAAAACCGAGCTTGCTGCCAACTGAAAAAGGAGTTGAGGATGTGAACATTGGATTAGCTGAAAATCCCAAGATGGTGAAATTATCAAAGGCATTGTCCCCACAGGTAAAAGCGAAGTATATCAGTTTGTTATCCTCTTTTACTGATGTATTTTCTTGGGATTATTCAGATTTGAAGGCATATGATACGAGCATAATTCAGCATGTCATCCCGATCAAGCCAAATCAAAAGCCTTTTCGTCAGAAGCTAAGAAGAATAAATCCAAAGCTGCTGCCCTCAATCGAGAAGGAAGTGAATAGGTTGTATAAAGCTGGTATCATAGTCCCTATAAGATTTTCAGATTGGATTTCAAACTTGGTTCCCGTCCGTAAGAAAACAAGTGAGATCCGGTTATGCATTGATTTTAGAAATCTGAACAAAGTTTCCTTGAAAGACAATTATCCATTGCCCAAGATGGATCACATACTTCAGAGAGTAGTTGGAGCATCACAGATGTGACTACTCGATGGTTATTTGGGTTATAAACAAATTCTAGTCCATGAGGATGATCGTGACAAAATAGCGTTCACCACTCCATGGGGAACTTTTCATTATGCAAAGATGCCGTTTGGATTGAAAAATGCTGGTGCAACCTTTCAGCGGGCGATGGATATAGCATTTGCCAATGAAAAAGATGTCTTTCTAGTTGTTTATCTTGATGACTTAACAATTTTCTCTAATACAGATGAAGAGCACCTCTATCATTTGAAGATTGTTTTTCAGCGGTGTAGGAAATATGGCATCTCTCTCAATCCAAAGAAAAGCTTGTTTGCCATGGATGAAGGCAAGCTTCTCGGGCATATTATCTCAAAAGAGGGCATCTGCATCAATCCAGCTCGGGTGGAGGCCATTCAAAAGATTTATTTCCCATGAAGTAAGAAAGAAATCCAATCCTTCAATGGTAAGATAAATTTCTTACGTCGCTTTGTGCCCAATCTTGCAGAACACTTAAGAGAAATCACAAACATGCTTAAAAAGGATAGTGCAGTAAGGTGGACCGAGGAAGCAGTTAAGTCTTTTAATTTGGTGAAATTAGCTCTTTCTTCAGCTCCGGTTTTGATAAGCCCGGACTATACTCAAGATTTTATTTTGTTTTCATTTGCCTCAGATCATACTATGGCATCGGTCTTGATGCAGAAGAGAGACCAGCTTGAGAAACCAATTGCATTCTTCAGCAGAACCATAAGGGATGCGGCATTGAAGTATAATATTATTGAAAAACAGGCCCTTTCATTGGTAAAGGCATTGAAATATTTTCAGGTTTATATTTTGCATTCTCACATCCTTGCTTATGTCCCTAATGCTGCTGTTAAGGATGTCTTAGTGCAAACAGATCCGGAGGGAAGGAGAGGCAAATGGATTGTTGCCTTGCTGGAATATGATGTGGAAATCAAACCGATGAAGCTCATTAAAGGACAGGGGCTGGCTAAAATAATGGCTGAGTCAAATCTCCATGCCTTGGACATTAATCTAATTGCTGCTATGTCCGAGGAAGATGAAGAGAATCTACCCACTCAGGTATCAGAAATTTTCCTCCTTTGTCCTTGGTATTCGGACATTGTTTATGTACTCCAAAATTTGTCGTCACCTCCCAGAATGGCTAAGAACAAAAGTAGGACACTGAAATTGAAGGCTACAAAATTTTGTATCATGAATGGTGCACTTTATTGGAAAGATCCTAGTGGTGTCCTGCTGAATTGTTTAGTAGAAGAAGAGGCAAAACAAGTTATGGAAGATTTTCACAAGGGAGATTGCGGAGGCCATCTTTTCTAGAAAACAACAGCCAATAAAATCTTGAGAGCGGGGTATTATTGGCCAAGTCTATTTGCTGATGTGTACAAAACAGTGGCCAGCTGTCACGAATGTCAAATTTTTCAAGGTAAGAGGAAGTTGCAGCCTTTACCACTCAAACCCATTGAAGTAAGTGCTCCATTTCAGCAGTGGGGTTTGGATTTTATTGGTGAGATTCATCCTTCTTCTTCAGCACAACATAAGTGGATCCTCATAGTGACAGATTATTTCACCAAATGGATTGAGGCAATTCCTACAAGGCAGGCCACCAATTCGGTAATTATCTCATTTCTTGAAAACAACATTTTGTCTCGTTTTGGATGTCCAAATAAGCTGATCACTGATAATGCAGTAGCCTTTAAATCGAAAAGAATGATTGACTTTTGTCATAAGTATCAAATCACTTTGGGGCATTCGACTGCCTATTACCCACAAGGCAATGGTTTGGCGGAATCCTCAAACAAATCTCTTGTCAACATTATCAAAAAGCTGCTGGAAACTAACAAGAAGAGTTGGCATAAAAAGTTGGTCAATGCACTTTGGGCAGACAGGGTAAGTCAAAAGAAATCTATCGGCATGTCTCCTTTTGAGCTTGTGTACAGTGTGGACACAGTCTTCCCAACCTCTTTGGCAGTCCCGGTGGTAAAACTGTTGCAAGAAGCTGGCAGTGAAGATGATAGTTTGCAGCGGAGGATCAATCAAATGATACATTTGCAGCAAACTAGAGAGGAGGTATTTCAGAACACTTCCAAGCTGCAGGAAAGAATTAAGAGGATATATGACCGAAAAGCAAAGGCGGACAGGTTTGAAATTGGAGACATAGTGCTGAAATGGGATGCAAGGAATGAAGAGAAAGGTAAACATGGCAAATTTGAAAATCTTTGGAAAGGACCATACAATATTGCTGCACATCGGGGCTAGAATGCTTTCCTTTTGCAAGAGTTGAATGGCAAAGACTATCCTGGCGGGCCGGTCAATGGTCGGCTCCTCAAATGGTATTATGTGTGAACTGTTTTCTGCTGTCCTATTCATCATTGTATATACCGGTTTGTTTAAATTCCTTTGCAAGTGTGTACTGTTTTCATTCTTCAGTTTGGGGCCTGAGGTGAAGGCTATAAAGCTGAGATCTGATTTCAGTTTTGTTTTGTCGAAGTTATTGACTCCATAGCCCAATGGATGAAGGCACTGCCTGCTTTCCCAGAGATCTGTAGTTCTTGGCACCTCCAAGGAGCTACCATCCCCATTGGAGCCAATGTTAGTGTCGGTATCTTCATCCCTCCATCAGAGATCAAATCCTCTTGTTGCATTGCATATTAGGTGTCCCATTCAGTCAGCTGCATTCCATTAGGCGCATGGATCATCTGACGGTAGTGGCTTTCCTACAGTTTCCCTCATGTTATCTACCTGCTGGCTCATGTTTGTTCATTTCAAAGCATATACAGTCATCTTTTGTCTTAAAGATTGCAAAGGTTTTGCTTTAGGGTTTTATTGTCATTAGGTCTAGGGTTTCATTAGGTTTCGTCAAAAAATGTTTCAAAGTGTCCAATAATTACCAGCAGGCCATGAGGAGGTTCCAGCATCAATAAATTTCATCATCAAGTGCTCAGAAATGTGTCTTTCCTCAAAACTTTGTTTTGAGGAAAAACAAAGTATTTTTGCTTTTATGGTATAAATTCATGTAATTTTATTTTCTCCCTATGTAAATCACTCCATTTGTAACCCTGGTTTCTTTCCCTAGCCCTAGTAGTTCCAACACCTGCAAAACAAGCAAAGCTCAGGTCATTTAGTTCATCACAAAGCTCAAATGAAGTGAAAAAATCCAAAAACAGAGTTTAAAAAATAAAGTCATTTTCAAAACATAATAAAAGTGGGTTTTGCAAAATCAAAATTTAAAGCTCCATGTATAATTCATGTCTCCAAATGTTTAAAGTCCATTTGCACTCCAAGATCAAAGAGAAAGCAAAGCAAAATCGTTTTGAGGTTGAGCAAGACAAAATTGGTGAAAATCGCTCCAAGTCACTGGGCGTGGCGCACTGGGCAGGTGGCGCGGCGCACATAACTGGCGCGGCACACTGGGCTTCAACCTCCAGTTCAGTTTTGCATGGGCGCGACGCATACACTGGGCATGGCACATTGGGTTGGATGCGCGATGCAGACAACCAGTAAGCCCGAAACTTCAAACATTTGCTCCAAAATTGCCCAAAATGCGTGGATTGTCATTGGTACAAGTAGGTTGAACCTCTATCTCTCTTTTTCATCCAAGATTAATGCTTGCTTCATGGTGGTTGATGTATGGTGATTGTTTAAAGAAATCAAACCCTATCTCTTCAAAATTTGCAAAGCAAATTGCTGCCTAGGGTTTCAAACTATTGTTTTGCTGCCAAGTCCATCCTTTATTCCCTCACCACTCCCTTAATCCATTTCTCCCTTGATTTCCTTATTCCCCATATTCACTAATCCCCTATTCCCATTCCCATTTCCTAAAGTCCCAAAGTAAAACTCCCAAACCCTAGTCCTATACTAAAAACTCCCAAACTACTCCCTAATTCCCTGTTCCCTTAACTAAACCCTACCCCAACAGTCCCTAAATCCCTCACTGTTTCCCCCCCCACAGTCCCTCATTTCACTGTTTCCTTTGGTAGCAAAAGTTAAAAACATCACAATCACCTACTTCTCATCAAGGCAGCTCCAAGACAATTTATCCACCAGCAGACATGGCATCTGATCCTTCATATGATTATGAAGAGGAGACCCACACTGACTCACCTACAGAGGGACATGCACCTAGGAGGCCTCATAGAGGTGGCAAACATATTAGAGAAGAACTAACCACTCTTGCTGAATTACAGGCCTGCCCTCTTGCCATCTCTTGTTTCCAACATTAGTCCTGCTATGAATTTTGTGAGAAGGTTGCTAGCATTCAGTTTCATCATGAGTTGGCTCGTTTGTTTGTGCTGCATTTACATGATGGTCAAGCCACTCTAGCTGGTGTCACTTTCACATTAACACCAGAATCCATTTCACTAGCAACCGGTATTCCCAACATTGGAGAGCAATGGAACAATAGGCAGAAAATTGACCGGCAACATCATGAACCATACATCAAACCTGGCTATATGAGGCAACTCAGTAGAGTATTTCCTTTCCGGTACCTCAAAGATGCTTATGCTCCTTTGATGAAATTGATCATGAGGTATTTCAGCTGTGAGGGCTAGTTTTCACATTTATATGCTTATCATATCAGGCTGCTGATGCATTTTACCAGGGTAAGGATGATGAACATCCCTTACTTCATGTGCCGAAACATAGAGAAGATGACCACCCTAGTGCAGCACAAGACTCCTCAGCAGCAGTTTAACAGTATTTACCACTTTGCTCTCATTAAAATTGTGGTCATTCATCAGCTTGGCTTACAGGGCATCACTTGGGAGGACTTCATCTCTCGTGAGTTTTTCAGAGCTCCACATGGACCTTTAGAGGCTTTGCATGAGACAGGTGGACCTTCTTATCAGCATGAGGGCCATGAGACACAGACCGCTAGTGTGCCAGTGTTCATCACCTATCATAAGGGCACTAGATGGTTGTTTGCAGCAGCAAAGCGAGTGTTATCTCCACCCGGGGTGGAAGGGGCCTTGCTTCTATCATTAGCATAGCAGGTTGAAGACCGAGGCAAGAGGCCACTACAGGAGGAAGGACCATCAGGTGAGCAGGCTGATTTCATTCTCATTGAGGGTGATGATACTAATATGGGCCCGCAAAGCACAAATCTTAGAGAAATCATTCAAGAGTAGCAGGAAGAAATTGATGCCTTATCTATCAACTTGGATAAAGCCCAATGGACAATATAGTACCTGGAGCAAAGGAATAAGTAGCTTGAGGACCAGCAGGTGATTATGGAGATGCAAAACATTTGGGAGAATCGCCAAGCTACCCAAAGGAGGAGGGTGGAGTTCAATTCACTTGAGCAGGAGGTTAATGCCGATAGGGAGTCATGGCTTGAAAGAGACAATATCCACTTGGAGAGGAAGCTAGAAAAGGCCATCAATGAGAATAATATGCTTAGAAACCTGTCATATCATTACTTGTCAAGGAACTTGGTGTGCCAAGCGAGAATCAGGAGTTTAAAGGCAAAGTTGAAGAGAGCATCAAGGAGGCAAAAAGAGGAAGAAGGACTTCAGATATTGGATGAGTCTTCCTTGGCCCAACACCATGTTTGATGGAGGAGATTCAGCCCAAATTTCAAAAAATTTGGAGCACTTTTTGCATTTTTGAAAAATTTGGCACAAAAAACAGGTTTTTCTGCCCTATGCGCCGCGCCACGTGGCACTCGCTTTTGCTAGGAGCCTCCAAAGCACAAAAACTCAGAATTTTTGGATTTGGCATGAAAAAATATTTTTTCCTACCAATGGCCAAGAAATTTGGATAGGTTTTGAGCCCTCAAAAAGGTCAAAAACACTCAAAAAATGACCTCACTGCCCCTATTTTGACACACAGGAAGTAGTGTTGGGAGAATGGACTTTTAGAGGGTAAAATGGAGGCCAAATTGAAAAATTCCACTTGGGTTGGAAAGTAGATAGGCAGAACTTTCCAACAAGCACACCTAGAGCTCATTTGGACATCGGGAAGGCCTCCAAAAGTGGGTCCAAACAGGAGTTATGCATAGAGAATCAGGCGCGGCACATAGAGGAAAAATTTCCAGTTTGACCAAGTTTTGCTCTGTTTTTCGCCCAACTTTGGCTAGTTTGACTTTTTCACTTTCCTAATGACAAATTTGTGATGTAATTTGATGTACATTGATGAATCATGATGTAAATATGTTAAATTTTCACTTGTAGAGGTAGATTCATCAGTTTAAAGGTTGTTTGAAACTGAATGAATCAGTTCCCTTGTTTCTAGAGGCATGTTGTTATGTTGCCTAATTTCTAGTTCTCAGTTTAGAATTAGTTGAAACAGCTCCTAAACATGTGTGCTCAACCCCTAGAGGCAAGGATGAGCTATTTTTGTCTATATTATGTTGTTTTTTAGTCATTAGCATGGTTGGACTTTTGAGAAAGCCTTGAGCTTCATTGTACATTCATTTCAGCATTTTGGCTAAGGAATTGAGACCAGGGTTTGCAGCACTCTTTGGGATTCATGTGGCAATTTGTCTTGGTACAGTGCTTTTCTTTGTAATTGTGAATTTGCTTATATGTCATGTATGCCATTCTCTATCTTGTTTCTTCTGAACTAAACAAACAAGAGTGTAAGTAGAATCCATTGAAATTGCAGTGCTCTACTTGAAGTTTGCTTTAGTTTCTTGATGTTTTCAGCTGTTTGGGGAGGATCCATGATTGCTCTTGCCCTTTTCAACACCTCATCGGTCTATTCCTTCCATCTCATTCAATTTTAAGTGCCAAAAAAAATTTCCTACCTTTCCCCATTGAGATCTCTGCAGGACTGAGCCTCAATCCCTGCACCCAAAATCTATCTTTCCATCTGAGCCAACAAAATCATCATTTTATTCAATCAAACTCTCTTGCATATATACCTAGCCTAAGATTAGAAGATATTTCAGTCATCTCACCCAAAATCTATCTTTCCATCTGAGCCAACAAAATCATCATTTTATTCAATCAAACTCTCTTGCATATATACCTAGCCTAAGATCAGAAGATATTTCAGTCATCTCAAGCCCTCATCGATCATAATTTGCTGAGATTGACTCGGAGAGAGCCCTCTCCTGACCTGGTAGGGCTAGCTATTAGGCTGAGCGTGGTTTGATGTTGGCCCTGGATCCTACCTTTTCAGCCTGAGGTAAATCTAGGCACTAACAGAGTAGAAGGTAACGGTTGTGGTTGGGCAGGTGGTGGGGGAAGAAGAGCGGGAAGAGAGTTGTATTGGGGCCTCTATTGCCTTATAGGGGCTTGACCCAGGTTCGGAAGAATTGGTTAGCCAGACAAATCCCACAGCTACCGGCCCTTTCGGTAACAGCCCGGGGAGCGCGGATTGAGGTCTCACCCGAGGTAGCAGGGTAGGGTGCTGGAACCAGGTTTCCACACCCTTGGGATGCCTTGATGTGGTCTGGAGGAATCACGCATCAATCCAGGCCCTCGCGCTATCCAGATTTGCATAGATCTAGTTAGGGTTTAGCTAAGTTACCGTTCTTTCGCTGTCTTTAAGCAAACAATTAATTCAGATTTTCATATACGCATTTCAGAAGAAACTTCCATTCAAAATCATTCATATTATAAACATAAGCGCAAATAATCTGTATTTATTCTTTAGTAGTCAAAACACAAGATCAACACAATATTTCAGAATCAACTTAGCTTTATTCAATAGTTCCTTCTCTTTACATCCAGATCTGCCTTGCGTAGTGAGTTTCAGTGGTCCGCGCACACAGCTGCAGACTCTAATAGGCCTCTACGCACACAGCTGCAGAGTTTCTACCCCGTACGATCGACTCGGACTTACAGAAGCATTTCAACTCTTCTCAGAAACCTAGAACATTACCCATTCAGGAATACATTTCCAAAAACAATCTTCTACCCATAGAGCCTCGCTCTATTTATACCTTCCTATGGTCCGCGGACTGACTTACTTCCTATTATTCTATATTATTTCTTGGGTGGAAAACCCTTTGACTCGACCTTTTACATTTCGTGCTCTACATATTTTGGAGTCTTATAATAGTTTTATCCTAATTTCTAGGCTCGCAGCCCCAAAACCGTTACGCGGGACCTTTGCTACCCAACAGTCCCCCAACACAACCATTGTGACTCGTCCCGAGTCACTCGTTGGCACGGCGAGGTGTGCTGCCTTGGCTTCGCGGTTCACCTTCCTTTGAGTGACGCTCGTCGTTCTTCTACTGCTGCACTGTCTTCTACACTGCTTTGTTCGACTCCTGCTTCGCTGTTTCTGCCATTTCCCTCAACTGATAATGCTCATTCTACTCTGCTCGGTTAACATAGAACACCCCCTCCAAGGTTACTAGTGTGAGCGGGGGAGCCACATACAAGATGTCCTCGTACCACCACAACTGTTTCTGATCTTCATCTCTGCGTCTTGCACTATTTGCTGTAGCTTGTGTTGCAATTTTGCAAGACCTCTGCTGCTGTCTACGAAATGCCAATCCTCAAGGCGCCTTAGGGACGACGTAATAACTGTATCACTACCAGTGGGCTTCATCTTTCCATCCTTTTTTGTTGTGGTATAGTTCGCCACCCCATCCCTAGGCGGACGGACGACATCGAGACAAGTTCTGCTTCGTTTCTACTCTTATCTGGTGCATCCCCTACTGTTGATGTTGCACCAACACCATGTGCCGTAGAGAGTCCTGCTGTGCCATCAGCCATATCGCTACCCTCAGGCTGACTTCTTGTGCCGAGAGAATGAACCATTCCATATTGATAAGTAGCCTATGCTTCCCAAAAGTGTAAGTTGCCCGGTAGGTGTCGCTTGCTGATTTATAAGCACTTTGAATTTCAAATTCTGTGGTTCCCGCCTGTTTGAGACTCTTCGTGTGAAATTTGTGGCAGTTCGTGCATATCCAGCTCGTACTCTCCCTCTTAACTTCCCACCGTTCGCTCCCATTTGCCATAATGCAGACATCTTGTCATGAATAATGATAGGAACGATCACTTTGCCTCTTAGCAACGCATCAGCGCACTACTTACCGCGCAACAACGAGCTTGGTGGTGGGCCAAATCGATGCATCTCCCAACGTTCGTGCCGCATTCCCCCAGACTACTTTACCATCCTGTGCTCTCTTTCAACTAGATGGAGAGGTGATACTGTCCCTCGAGCAGTTAGTTGAGCAGCCAGCCCGCCCATGTAGAGCTTTAGGCGACAACCATTCACGCGGCCCGGGAATAGGTCCCCGTTGAGTTTGGCAAGCTGAACTACACCCCCATCGGTAACTTCTTTGACGACATAGGGCCCCAACCGATGCATGTGGAGTTTACCAAGAAATTTCTCAAACTTACTGTCATATAGTAATACTAGATCATTCTCCTTGAAGGTGCGCACCTTGATATGGTGGTCATGCCATGCTTTCTCACATTGTTTCTGTACTTGTTGATGGAATCCAAACAAGAATCATTCTTCCTCCAGTTCTTCTAGCTGAACAAGCCGTTCCTCAACAGCCCCACAATCTGCCATCCCGATTATCGTTGCTATTCGCAAACTAGGCACAATATATTCCATGGGTATAATAGCCTCCTTTCCATAGACCAATCAGAACAGTGTCTGGCCCATTAACTTCTTACACCTGGTGCAGTATGCCCACAGTACTGCAGGGATGCAAAAGTCCCAGTCAATCCGCTGTGTATTGCAGACCTTAGTCAACGCAGTCTCCAAAATTTTATTGAATGCTTCAACAGTCCCATTTGCTTGTGGGTGGTATGGCGTACTCTACTGATGATATATCTGGAATTCTTCGGTCAGTGCACTGATCGTCTCATTCAAAAAATGCATACCTCGATCATTCATGAGAATTTTGGGACAGCTGAACTTGGTCAGTACGTTTTCAAATAAAAACTTCAAAGCTGTCGTCACTGTGCAGTCCTTCATAGGCTGCGCTTCTGCCCATCGAGTCAAATACTCGGTCGCGGTGATGATATAATGCGCGCCTATCTTCCCTTGTGGCTCAATAGGTCCGACAAAGTCGATGGCCCACTTTTCGAATGGCTGGAGCATCATCTGTGGTTTGAGTGGCATTTCATCTCTTTGTGATGGTTTCCCAGTCCACTGACGTACGTCACAGGCCTGACAGTAGGCTTTCGAGTCCTGGTGGAGAGTTGGCTACCATAGGCTTGCACAAAGAATTTTTTGAGCAGTCGCACTGCCTGCAAAATGTCCGCCGCCCACCCCTCCATGTGCTTCGGCTAGGACCTGCTCGAGCTCAAATCCAGGCACATATCGCCATAAGATTTCGTCGCTACCCATTTTGTAGAGATGCCCGGAAATCACAGTAAAGTGTGCTGCCCATGTCACCAATTCTTTCTTCTATTGAATATAGTACCCCTACAACACGGTTCCTATGGTTAAAAAATGGATTATATCTTGAAAATGGCCATCCGCCATGCGCACTGCATAGAGTTGTGCATCCAAGAGTCCTTCCTCTAAGTTTGTGGGGTCTTCACCAGTCTCGATTCTAGACAAGTGATTCAGACTGATGTTCAAGCGTCCCAGATTGACGACAACCTCGAAGTCGTATTCCTGGAATAATAGTAGCCATCTACAAATACACCCCCCCAACACAAGCTTATTCACTAGGTATTTTAGCGCAGAGTGATCAGTATACATCTTAGAGTGGCCACCGAGCAGATAGTGGCGAAACTTTTGAAGCACATACACCATGGCCAATCCTTCTCGCTCAGTAGTAGAATAATTCTTCTCGGCTTTTGACAATCAGCGACTTGCAAACACAATCGGATGTTTGATTCCCTCTGTGCCTTCTTGAGTGAGGATTGCACCCAGCGTGATACATGACACATCAACATGCACGTGAAACTCTATGTCCCATTTCAGAAAGACTTGTATAGGCGCGGATGCCATCTTCTATTTAAGTGTCTCCAGACTCGTATCACATTCTTCATTCTAACAATACGTAGCATCTTTCTTCAGCAATTGTTCCATCGAAGCTGTAATATGAGCGTAGCCTTTAATGAACTGACGATAATAATCCATGTGTCCCAGTGTAGCGCGTAGCTATTTAACACTTCATGGCACCTGCAGATTGAGTATGACAACGATCTTTGCCGAATCCACCATCAACCCATGCTTACACACCACATGGCAGAGCAGATTCCCAAATGGGACGAGGAAGGTACATTTCTTAAGATTGAGTGCAATTTGGTGTCGACGACAAGTATCCAACATTAATCGTAAGCTTGCTACGTGTTTTCTAACCAGTCCGAAGACAGTCCAATCATCAAGTTACACTTCAAAAAACTTATGTATAAACTCCTTGAATACCGCAACTACAATTCGTGAAAATATTGTCGGCGCGTTCTTCAATCTGAAAGGCATTACTGTATACTTAAAACAACCCCATTTCATAGCGAACGTTGTTTTACTCCTATCTTTTGGCACTATCTTGATCTGGTGGTACCCTGAGAACCTGTCCGTGAAGGTGTAGGCTTCCTACCCGCCTACATTTTCCAATACCTCATCTGTAAGTGGTGTGGGAAATGGATCGTTCACGCAGGCGTCATTGAGCTTCCTAAGATCCACACAGATGCGGATCTCACCCTTATGTTTCTTGTCCTGTACAACCATAGGACTTACCCAATCAGATTCTTCGACTGGCTCAATGGTTCCTGCTGCCAGCATCTTGTCTAGTTCGGCATGGACCTTCGCTTTGTACTTGGAATTCAGCTGGTAAGGTCGCTGCTTAACCAACTTCGTGCCCGGTTTCAATGTTATGTTCATCATGTGTAGGTCTCCTAGAATCCCTTTTAACTCTGTGATTTTTGTGGGGAACAAATCCTGATATTCCCATAGTAACTCGATGACCTTGTCTACTGTGGCATCGTCCCAATAGTCTCCTAATATGGCATACTTCGGCTCTTCTTCTGTTCCGATGTTTACTTGTTTGGTTTTCAGCGGTGCCGTGATGTCTAGATCATGGATCTCGGGTCCGCACACCTCACGGCTCCCCTATGATTTCAGAATATCAATGTCTCGTGGATCATCCTCATCATCTTCCATCTGAACATTATAGCATTCGAGGGTCAGACTTAGCTGTCACAACTAGTCGAGCTGCACGGTATCTTGTGGTGGCATTGGAGCTTTAAAAATAGTGGCTTTCACCAGCTGTAACGCATCGTCCAATGTATCCATCATTTTATCTTCAAGGAGGAATGTTGCCAAAAATCGTTCGCGCAAGATGTCCCATTCACCTGTGTCATGTCGAAGCTCTGATTTCGTGTACAAATTTCTGGGAATGACATCCAGAGTGTGGTCAAATAAGTGCACCCATTCTGGTTGGGGTTCTTCTCCGTAGGCTTTGACCCATCGGGTAAGATGCATACGCGGGTCATCACGCCCATCATATTTCTTTGTAATCCATACCTCTGGCTTCCCAAATATGAGCTGCATCATATGCCTGCAAGTGCACCAATCTTCAAAAGTTCCTTCATGTGTGCCCCACCATCATGCAGGGGTAGCGTGCAATGCCCATTGCAAGGCATCCAACAGTTGGTGCTTAGGGACCATCACCTCAAATTTGGTTAGAAATTCGTCTACCACTGCTAACCCATCATACAATGGAAGTTCGCGACCCTGGACCTTCACCCAGTACAGGGATTTCATCATCATGTTGCAGTGTAACGTGGATACTTTGGTATGTCCTTGCTTCTCTTTCCCATTGGCGAAGGATCCTAGCGACAGGTTTCCCCCTACCTGATCGGTACTTTCCTTATTGCGCACTGGTTCACTATGACGCAGACCTTTGGTAGGGTCCAACGGGACAACTACGTGAAGGGATCTTGTTTCAAATGTCATGGTCTGCTTCTTCAAGTCAATGACCCTATTCATATTGGTGGCCTAGTCGATTCCTAGTAGCGTAGGATAAGGCGTATATTCATGCATGGTTTCAATTACTTCAAAGTTAGTTCTAGCGCTTGCCCCATCTATATCTACCACAACTCCCTGCAATCTTCCTAGGGGCAAGATCGTTTGCTGGTTCGCCATCCGTAGCTGAATTGGAGACCAGTGCAAGGTAGGCCTACCCATGCATTCCCAAGTTTGCCTAGGTAGTGTTAGCACTCCAGGAAACTCTCCTAGGTTGCAGCTTGGAGATACCTGGTAACATATAATCTTCAGTATTGTTCTCGGAACTACTGGAATGGATGATGGTTTGGATCAAGTCAGATGACCATTTCAGCTCTATTCTCACTCAAAACATGCATGAACACCCCTAACAACACAAGGATTTATACCACTAATGCTCAATAGTTTGTAGATTTAATGGATAGATGGAGAATAATGACTATACCAGCAGATTGCATACATGAACATATATGAATGGCTAGCTACAGGCAACAAAGAAGCTTACAAATCTAACATATCAAAGTAGAGATAAGATCACAGTTATCTGGCCTTAAACACAAAGAAAACCTGAACAAATTGTTCAAGTGCAAGCAAAGAACAGAAGAGAGATGGACATTAAACATATAACAGCAAAAGAAGCTTGTATTACTAAATAATGTAGATGAGAAGCTTGAAGGAATAGAGGAGGAATAATCTCCAAAAGTTGAACCCTTGTTACATCTAGTTTTCTGCCTTTTATAGGCCATTTACAATGCTCCTGAGCTCTCTAGAAGGCTCAGAGTCTTAACCTTTTCTGATTTGTCCCTTAACCATTTGATTCCCTCAATAGGCAGGCATGGCTTGGTGGTTTTCCTCTTCTGACAGAGGAATAACCATATTCAGATATTTTGGGCAGCTTGCTATGATGCCTGGGAGCTCTCTTGTGCTAGAGATGCCCCATCATGTTTGTTATGAAGGTTGCTATGTTGGCAAGACCGTCGATGCTCCATGATCTTGTTTGATTCGGGTTGCACCGTGCTGTGGCCCCTCTCTTTCCCTTTCGGGATCTATCCGCCGGCTGCTGTATCTCGGCCGAATCCCTCTTCTGGCATGTAAACATTTCTGCACAATGCTTCTAAGGATGGTTGGCCACTTGATCTTGCAAATGGAGTGGCTATCGAGCCTATGAAATCCCTGCAACATTCCCTTTCAAATGATAACCATGAATGTTTTCTATTTCATACATAAAACGTTGCAACTGTGTACATTCCACCCTTCTCTGTTCTTTTCGAACCTCAAAATTCCTTAAACATGGCCTATTCTCTCATTGGTTTCGCCCCTTGGGTCGTTTTCGTCTATCGCAGCCGGCCTGGTCCCTTTGTTCCCCTTGTATTTTGAAATACTTCAAAACATGGGAAATACATGAAAAATGCCCTCCCTCCAGACTTCAAATCTTATGAATTTCATTCCCGAACCCTTTCAGGTCTGGGACTCATCGCAATCGATGTTACCACCTGTATAGAGGCCCTACTCCTTCGCAATATTCTGATGCGATCTGGTCGCAATCGCATATCGCTCCAGCCAACAGTCTTTATATAACATGGCATATGTTCCTGCCAATTGCGAACTTGTGATGCGATGTGGGCCCCCCGACCCTTGGTAATGTCCTGCTGAGATGTAGCGATGCGATCTGATGGCAATTGCTGATCGATCAATGCCAGGGCTTTATAGATTATGCTGTCCATCATCGCGACTGCCGATGTGACTCACTGATTAACTGTCCCTTTAGCTTGGCCGATTGTGATTGAGCCAGTTAGATCTGGGTTGTTGATTAGCCGGATCTAACAATAGCTGTGCGTTGCTCTGTTCGCGCCTACAATACTCTGTTTTTTCACTGTTTTGGAGTATTTTGGCCTTCCGATAGCGTATTTCTACCCTTCTAAGGGCTTTTGGCATATGATTTTTTCAATCTTAGGAGGATCTTAATCAACTCTTGAAGACTTTAGGAGTGTTTTGGATCCATCTTTTGGGCCAAATTCCCACAAGGCTAACACTGGCTTCTTCTGGGGATGAAATTCTCCCTGTGAGGTTTCAAGAATCACAGAGCAATGCCTTTCCTGTAAAAGAAAATTAAATCTTCCCCCTAGTGTTCCACTGGGCATGGAGTCTTTTTAGCATAAACATAAAAACTGAAAGGAAAACATATGTACAATAATAAGGTTTTAAGGCCTTAAATGAAATAGAGTTTCAGGAACCGCCCGTTTACCGAGCTACCAAAAATGTCTGCTCCTTCCAGATTGCGCAAGATGAATGTATTGTTGTGCTGAACTTGAGTGATGACGAAAGGACCTGTCCATAAGGAGTCAAACTTGCCATGGTTACCTTTCTTTTCCTTCAATGCATCCCATTTGATCACCCAATCACCAACTTGGAAATTGTCCACTTTTGCCTTCCTGTCAAAGGTTTCTTTGATTTTCTTCTGATGGACTTGTGACTTCTCAACCAGCTGCTCTCTGATTTGCTATAGTTCAACTATGTTATTCATTCTTCTTACCATGTCATTTTCTTCATCTTGTTCTTCTTGCAAGAACTTAGCCACAGGGAGGATCAACTGGATAGGGAAAACAACATCAACGCCATAATGGAGAGTTCCCTATGGACTTTTTGATGGAAACTCTGTCAGCCCATAATGAAAACTTCAACTTGGAATCCCAACTCTTTTTGTTGTCTTCTAACAGGTTTTTGATTATCCTTACCAAACTCTTGTTAGATGATTCTACCAGGCCATTGCCTTGATGATAATATGAGTTAGAATGCACCACTTGAATGCCCATGGATTCAACCATGTCTATCAATTCTTTTGCCTTAAAAGCTGCTACATTATCAGTGACTAGTTTGGTTGGGCAACCAAATCTAGTGAAAATATTCTCATTCAAGAACTTTATGACAACTTGATGATTGGCACTCTTAGTGGGTATAGCCTCAATCCACTTGGTGAAATAATCAGTGGCTACTAAGATCCATTTGTGTTGGCCACTGGAATGTGGTTTAATTTCACCTATAAAGTCCAAGCCCCACTATTGGAAGGACCATTGACATATATTGGCTTCAAAGGCAAAGATTTTAGCTGCTGTCTTCCTGCAAACCTCTGGCACTTGTCACAAGCTTTTACAAAAGAAAACACATCCGAGAATAGCATAGGCCAATAATACACAGCCCTCAATATTTTGTGAGCTATGGTTTTCCAATAATGATGCCCACCACAGATGCTAGAATGGAACTGGTGTATGACCTCTATAGATTGTTCTTTATCTAGACACCTCAAGAGGATTCCTTATGGGTCTTTCCAGTAAAGCAGATTTTTGTCAATGTAGAATTTGGATGATTTGAGTCTAGTGGTACGAGCTTGACTTTAACTAAGCTCTGGAGGAACTTCCAACTTTTTCAAGAAATGAGCTATGCTGGAATACCATTCGCATGTGGCTAGATTTTCAGCCAAGGATTGATTCTACTTTTTCTCTTTTGATGCTCCCTTGGTTTGCTCATCATCTGAATTTAGACCCATGAAATTTATGTATAACAAGCTGCAATTTTCTTTGGCCATGAGCTTAGCCAAGTCTTGGCCTTTTACAAGCTTAGTGGGCTTCACCTCTATGTCAAATTCTATGAATTTTGCAATCCATTTTGCCCTCTTTCAATCAATATCTGGCTGAGTTAAGACCTCTTTCACTGAGGCTGAGGGCACATATGCAATTATTTTGGAATGAAAAATATAAATCCTAAATGCTTTCAAAGATTTTATGAGAGCATAAGCTTGCTTCTCAATAAGGTCATACCTTAGTTCAGCATCCCTTAGAGTTTTGCTAAAAAAGGCCACAGGGTGCTCTATGCCTTCATCATTTTTCTGCAACAAAACTGTTGCGAGTGTATCATAAGAGGCAAAAGAGAAGATACAAAACTCCTTAGTGTAATCTGGGCTGATTAGAGTGGGAGCTTCCATGATAGCTTACTTGATGGCTTCAAAAGAGCTTCTTGAAGTGGTTGTCCATTTTATCTCCGATCCTTTCTTCAGCATGGAAGTGATGTGCTTTACTAACTCTGCAAAATTTGGAATGAACTTGCTTACAAAGTTGATCTTACCCAGGAAGGATTGGATGCCCTTTTTCGACCTTGGGATGGCCAATGTCTGAATGGCTTGAACCCTTGCTGGATCAATCTTCACACCTTCAGCGGAAACAATATGTCCCAGAAGTTTTCCTTCTTCTAGAGAAAACTGTGACTTCTTTGGGTTTACTGAGATTTCGAACTATCTGCACTTTAGGAAGACCTTCTCCAAATGCTATAAATGGTCTTTGTGGCTGCTGGAGAAGACTGTTATGTCATTAAGATAAATAAGGACAAATTTGTCCTTCTCTCCGATGAAGGCTATGTCCATGGCCCTCTGAAAGGTAGCACCAGCATTCATCAGTCCAAAAGGCATCTTGAAGTACATGAAAGTGCCCCAAGGAGTAGTGAAGGTAGTCTTTTCCTAATCTTTAGGATGTACAAAAATCTGATTGTATCGTGAAAATCCATCTAAGAAAGACATGACTCTAGCCCCTGAAATCTTTTGCAGCAGGTGTTCCATCTTGGGCAGGGGATAGTTATCTTTTTTAGAGCAATTGTTCAAATTTCTGAAATCGACGCAAAGCTTGATTTCTCCATTTTTCTTCCTTACCACCACAAGGTTGGATATCCATTTTGAATACCTTAGGGGAATTATGATTTTGGCATCCAACAACTTCTTGATTTCTTTCTCAATCAAAGGCAATAAGAGAGGGCTAACAGGTCTTAATTTTTGCTCAAAAGGGGTCGTGTTCTTTTCCAGTGGGATCCTATGATGAATAATGTTTGGGTCATAGGTTTTAAGATCGTTGTATTCCCAGGCAAAAATATTAGTGAATTTCTTCATGAGGGTGCAATACTCGGAATTTTGGGCAGAAGGCAAATGAGTAGACAGATTGATGAATTTCGGATGGGCTAGGCTCCCTATATTATGTTGTAAAACAACAGACTCCTTCTCTGTTTTGGCTGGCTTGTAGGGCACGTTGTTATGATCAAAGAGCTTCTCTAGAGGCACCAATCCCTTTTGTATGTGATTATTGGGTAGTTGGACGATGCTTTCTCGACCAATTTCACTTTTTAGCTTGGACTGGCTGAATTCTTCCACATTTTCATTTTCTTGGTCAATGTGCGTTTCAACAAATTCCTCAACAACTTGTAAAAACCTGTTGATTTCCTCATCGTCTTCAAAAACTCTCCAATATTTGACATTGTCTGGCAGGGACGGTCTGTATTTTACCTGAACTTCATATGTCAATTTAGGAGGCAAAGGAGGAACAAACGTGTTAGCAGAGACAACAAGGGAGTCAGCAAGCTGGTTCTTCACTCTTGGAATATAAGAAATGTTGAAATCTTTGAAAGAATATTTGAGCCTCCATACCTCATCCCTGTATTCTTTCAGCCTTGGATGATTTGCTTGGAACGTTTTATTTACCTGTTGAATGATGAGGTCTGCATCTCCAAACACTTGCAGGCCTTTGATACCCATTTCTTTAGTAGTGCTTAAGCCCAGAATCAAAGCTTCATACTCTGCTATGTTGTTTTTGACCTAAAAGGTTAATTTGAAAGACAAATGAATGTATTCCTATGTTAGGGACACAAGGACTACACCTGCCCCTGCAGCTTATTTAGAGCAAGCCTCATCAAAGAACATATCCCAAATCTGTGGGTTTCAATCCTCTGCAATCTGGAAAACTAGTTTCTTGAGCTGCGTGGAGGCCAACTGAGATTCTTCGATGCGAAGAATACATGCTCCAAAATCAGTATCCACAGCATAGATGGGATGATTCTTAGGGTTCTTCTCATCATTGATGATATAAGCCAATTGCGCCTCTCTGTATAATCTCTTGCTTTCACCTCCAAAAACTGGGACAGTATCATAGGAAAGATCATTTTGTAATGATCCACCTAGTCTCTTGATCCATCCTCTGGAAAGTAACATGCCAAACTTGGGTGGTACATCTGCTACCACAATATCTATCATCATGCTTTTCATGGGCAGCTGAGACAAAGTGATGGCTAGGTCCTTGATTAATCCTAGACATTTCACTTTTCTAGAGTCAAAAGAGAACAGGTCATGATAAGGCTTGGTAATGTCTAGACCTAGATCATCCATAATAGCCGTGGGCATTAGGTTATGGCTGGCTCCAGTGTCCAAAAGGTAGTTGTGAAGGATTTTATCATGAATAGTCAGAGAGACATAGAATGATGGGGAGCCATCTTCACAATTTTCAATCATTGGGCTGAGGATAATAGCTGGCTTGTCATCTTGCAAATTTACACAATCATTGGAGGCTTGGATGGATTTAGGCTCGAGAGCCTCGAGGATGGATCTTTTTAAGGACTCATTTTTCACTTATTCAATCAAAGGAATAGGTATTCTTAGCTTCTGAATTTCTGATTGAAAACTGAAATGGGAAAGAGACTTGTCAAGGCCTCTTACCTCATGAGCTGGAGCTTTGAGGGTGATGGGATCAACTGGTGGTTGTTTCTGCCTATTAGCTTGCTGTAATGCAGGGGCAATAGTTATTTGAACAGGAGTCTTCTTGGCATTATTCATCTTTGACTGCAGATTATATCTGCACTGATCTTCAGTTTGTAGGATAGCTTCATCATCCCATTCCTGGCTGATTTGGTCATTGCATAATGACTTTTCATATGCAGTTGAGGTAAAAAAGGAAGCATTTCCTTTGTCTTCTAAACAATGAATCTCATCATCTTCTTCGAACTGCTCTTCTTCCATGACTGCATTCTAAAAAGGAGCCTTCACCCTTTGGCCTTCATTTGCATTTTTTTTCTTTGCAAAATCTGTAACTGCTCATTCGTTCTTCTATATGGATTTGGATTTGGGTTTCTTGGGGCAAAGGTATTAGGCATTCTTCCTTTCCTGGTTTCTGCTTAACCTTCAATTTAGAGATTTCAGAAGCTAATGACTCGATCATTTCGATCATTTTCTCTATCTTAGGATCGGAAGATGATGAAGACTCGCCCCTCTGTCTTCTTCTATCAACAGTTTCCTTGAGCTTCTCTGCCGCCGTGATGTTTGATTCTACTTCCAAGGCTGCATCTTGCATGTTAGCCAAAGTAGCACATCGCCTCTCTCTCAATAGTAGGCAGAAGTCAGAATCAAATGCATTAGCATAGGTGAGTTTAGCAGAGGTAGTAGTGGGCTTTAATAGAGCTGGTATCTTGCTGTACATGCAGTTAAATCTCTTATTAAAATCGGACAACAGTTCAACATTTTCTCTCTTCAAGTTCCCAAACACAGTGTGGTAGTATAGGAGATCCTTCTTATCCCCCCAATGTTTTAGGAATGCATCATCTAAGGCTTCAATATCTGCTATAGATCTTGGGGCTAGTTCTCTACACCATTTTCTAGCCTCTCCATCTAGGCTTTGGACAAAGACTGTCATCCACACATCATCTTCACTAATGTCCAGATTATCGACATAGCTGTAGAATGACTCAAGATGTTCTTCAACAGTAACACCTTCAGTCCCAGTGAACTTAGGCCTATATTTCTGATATTCTCTAGTAGCCATGGCATTCAAAGGAGTGGGGAGTATTAGAGGTCCATACCTAGCAGCTATGATTCTTTCCATTTTGGTAGGTGCTTTCGGACCTGCCATAGCTGTGCTAGCTAAAAGAGTACTGGTAGTCTGAATGATAGAGGGCTGAGGAGTGACTGACAGGACTAAAGGAGTATGATGGATAGGAGGTGAGGTTTCCTTTGGGCTTAAAGAAAAAGGAGAACCTAAAGAATAAGGAGCTTTATGAATTCTTGAGAGTTTTTCTTCACTGCTAGTATTAGAATCTGTACTCTCAACATGTATTTGTTCTATTGCAGGATTTTCTTGAAGAGATATAGAACATTGTTTAGGTTTACCTGAACTTGACACTCCTTTCTGCAATGTCTTTCTTTCTTTGAAGGTCTTTCCAGGGTCAGGTATTGGATCAGCTTGTGATTTTTGAGGATTTCTCCGAGTGTGCCTCACGAACTGAGCCAGAACTATGAAGTGGAGTCGCCAAGAGGTCCGACCTCCAGTAGAGTCGCCAGATAGATGATTACAACCAAAAATGTGCCCATACTTTGTCTATCATCAAAGCTGGGTCTGTGTCATTTCCTAGGGAACCTGAGCTTCAATTTCCTCTCCCCAGCAACAATGCCAATTTATGTTAGCACTCCAGGAAACTCTCCTAGGTTGCAGCTTGGAGATGCCTGGTAACATATAATCTTCAACATTGTTCTCAGAACTACTGGAATGGATATGGTTTGGATCAAGTCAGATGACCATTTCAGCTCCATTCTCACTCAAGACATGCATGAACACCCCTAACAACACAAGGCTTTAGACCACTAATGCTCAATAGTTTGTAGATTTAATGGATAGATGGAGAATACTGACTATACCAACAGATTGCATACATGAACATATATGAATGGCTAGCTACATGCAACAAAGAAGCTTGCAAATCTAACATATCAAAGCAGATATAAGATGACAATTATCTGGCCTTAAACACAAAGAAAACCTGAACATATTGTTCAAGTGCAAGCATAGAACAGAAGAGAGGTGGACATTGAACATATAACAACAAAGAAGCTTGTATTACTAAATAATGAAGATGAGAAGCTTGAAGGAACAGAGGAGGAATAATCTCCAAAAGTTGAACCCTTGTCACATCTAGTTTTCTGCCTTTTATAGGCCCTTTACAATGCTCCTGAGCTCTCTAGAAGGCTAGGCATCTTAACCTTGTCTGATCTGTCCCTTAACCATTTGATTCCCTCAATAGGCAGGCATGGCTCGGTGGTTTTCCTCTTCTGACAGAGGAATAACCATATTCAGATATTTTGGGCAGCCTGCCGTGATGCCTGGGAGCTCTCTCATGCCAGAGATGCCCCATCATGTTTTTTATGAAGGCTGCTACGCTGGCAGGACTGTCGATGCTCCATGATCTAGTTTGATTCAGGTTGCAGCGTGTTGTGGCCCCTCTCTTTCCCTTTCCGAGATCTGTCTGCCAGCCGCTGTATCCCAACCGAATCCCACTTCTGGCATGTAAACATTTCTACACAACACTTCTAAGGATGCTTGGCCACTTGATCTTGCAAATGGAGTGGCTGTCCGGCCTATGAAATCCCTGCAACATTCCCTTTCAAATGGTAACCAAGAATGTTTTCTATTTCATACATAAAATGCTACAACTGTGTACATCCCGCCCTTCTCTATTCTTTTCGGACCTCAAAATTCCTTAAACATGGCCTATTCTCTCATTGGTTCCACCCCATGGGTCGCTATCATCTATTGCAGCTGGCCTGGTCCCTTTGTTCCCCTTGTATTTTGAAATACTTAAAAACATGGGAAATACATGAAAATTGGCCTCCCTCCAGACTTCAAATCTTATGAATTTCATTCCTGAACCCTTTCGGGTCTGCGACTCATCGCAATCAGTGTTACCACCTGTATAGAGGCCCTGCTCCTTCGCAATATTTCGATGCGATCTTGTGATGGGATCTGGTCATAATCACATATCGCTCTAGCCAACGGTCTTCATATAACACGGCGTATGTTCCTGCCGATTGCGAACCTGTGATGCGATTTGGGCCCCCCAACCCTTGGTAATGTCTCACTGTGATGTAGCGATGCGATCCAATGGCAATCACTGATCGATCAACGACAGGGCTTTATAGATTATGCTCTCCACCGCCGTGACTACCAATGTGACTCGATGATTAACTGTCCCTTCAGCTTGGCCGATTATGATTGAGTCAGTTAGATCTGGGCCGTTGATGACCCAGATCTAACAGCAGCTGTGCGTTACTCTGTTTGCACCTGCAATACTCTGTTTTTTCACTGTTTTGGAGTATTTTAGCCTCCCGATAGCGTATTTCCGCCCTTCTAAGGGCTTTTGGCATATGATTGTTTCGATCTTGGGAGGATCTTAATCAACTCTTGAAGACTTCAGGAGTGTTTTGGATCCATCTTTTGGGCCAAATGCCCACAAGGCTAATAGGTAGTACACTCACATTCGAGCCTAGTTCCAAGACGATCCGATCCATCTCATAGTCACTGATTCACATCGTCAACCGCATTTCTCATCCCGTCCGCGGCGCGTGGTTGTCTAGTTTGCGGACCATCCTAGGTTTTGTTAGCCTTGTGTACTTACTTATCATCTCTTGAACGCTCTGAACCACCCTATTGTCACGTAGCAGTTTTATACATGCCTCTACAAAAGTAGTGACCATTGAGGGGTTCCTGTCCTGCCCTGGGTGATCCCTACTACCTAGGGTGGAGGTCTCCCTAAAGCCCTCCTGTATCTTCCGGCCAATCTCTATATCTACAGTCCTCTGTTCTTCCTCGGGGGGAGCACTACCTTTTAGAACCATGTTTATCCCGTGGTCTTTGTTGCGAGGTTCGGACCTCATCATCTGCATGTTCTAGGTTGTCGGAGGTTGCACTATCTTCCTTTCACGAACTTGCTTTATCAGTGTAGGGAAATCTATTAGCTCATGATCGAACTGGCCACAATAAGCGCATGATATTCTGGTTGGGTTAGTACAATCTCAGGCATAATGTCCTGGTCCTCCACAGTTGTAACATATGAGCTAGCCGCGGCCCCTCCCTGCCCCATTCCACCTCATCCGCACCCACATCTCGGAAAGCCACTGCGTGCAATTGCTGCAGCTAGATCGTGGCCTTGCACCTCAATCTGCATCCTGTAGGCATATGATTGATCCATTAAGAATTGATAACTATGACAATCTTTTTCCTCGTGTCCTACGGAGCTACAAAATTTGCAAAAGAGCTGCTGGTGGGTCTGGTTGGCTTTCGACAATAGGTGGCAGTTATCTGTGTTGTGCTTTCCCCTGACCTAATAGATCACACACCAGAGCAAGATTGTTGCGCTCAGCCCCACCAGTGCTTTTGGCTGCAATGGTGCTGATCCCCCTGGCGCCCCATGGCTCATTTCGACTGGGCGATGGTCCTTATCATGTCCCTAACCCTAACACTTTATGCACCATACCTCTGGATGCAGTACCTGTTCTTGTTTTAACTTCGTCATTTCCAGACACAAGTTTTGTATATGTTCTTGGTTTTGCTGAAGTCCCAACCCCAGGTTCTGTAGCAGGGTCTCGTGCAACCTCATCGCAGTCTCTAATGCTTCAGCTGGGGTTGATATTTTCTATTGCGACAACGCTGTCCTCAAGTGTGGTGGTAACGATGCCATAAAAAAAGTGCAATGCTACACATCTGTTAGTGTCATGTTTGCTTCACGGATAGTACTTTTCAACATTTGATCCAAATCCCACAGGGTCTTTCCAGGCATCATTGCGATCTCTTTGAACCCTATGATCGACTACGTTGCTGACCTTGGTCGACTAAACTCCTTCTTCAGTTCGGTTCGGATTTCCGCTATCCCTACAGTGGGATGATTGCCTGAGTACTTTATATACCACGTTAGTGCTCGATCCTGCAATGCGCTAACTAATGTAGCCTTTCTAATATCATCATCTGTTATCCCTTGTACATTCCATACCGAGGCTAGCACGAACCAGAATTGGTTTGGATCTTCACTTCCTGTTCCCTTGAATACTAGTAGCTAGATCGCGCTCGTCATCATTACCTTTGCCGATATGCTTCTGAAATACTTCTGCTCTTGATCCCTTCGATCCTTTAATTCCTGTGTTATGCAGCCCACATCAAAACACCCCTTTGGTAGATCCCGGTCCCGGCAATGGAACCATTTATTGGCTTATAGAGGCTTGACCCAGGTTCGGAAGAATTGGTTAGCCAGACAAATCCCGCAGCTACCAGCCCTTTCGGAAACAGCCCACGGAGCACGGACTGAGGTCTCACTCGAGGTAGCAGGGGAGGGTGCTGGAACTAGGTTTCCACACCCTTGGGATGCCTTGATGTGGTCTGGAGGAATCATTCATCAATCCAAGCCCTCGTGCTATCCGGATTCACATAGATCTAGTTAGGGTTTAGCTAAGTTACAGTTCTTTCACGGCCTTTAAGCAAACAGTTAATTCAGATTTTCATCTACGCATTTCAAAAGAAACTTCCATTCACAATCATTCATATTATAAACATAAGCGCAAATAATTTGTATTTATTCTTCAGTAGTCAAAACACAAGATCAACATAGTATTTCAGAATCAACTTAGCTTTATTCAACTGTTCCTTCTCTTTACATCTAGATCCGCCCTGCACACTCAACTGCAGGGGTCTACGCACACAGCTGTGGACTCTACTAGGCCTCTGCACACACAGCCGCAGAGCCTCTACCCTGTACCCTCAATTTGAACTTACAGACACATTTCAACTCTTCTCAGAAACCCAAAACATTACCCATTCAGGAATACATTTCCAAAAACTATCTTCTACCCATAGAGCCTCTCTCTATTTGTACCTTCCTATGGTCCGCGGACCGACTTACTCCCTATTATTCTATATTATTTCTTGGGTGGACAACCCTTTGACTCGAACTTTTACATTTCGTGCTCCGCATATTTTGGAGTCTTACAATAGTTTTATCCTAATTTCTAGGCTGGCAGCCCCAAAACCGTTACGTGGGACCTCCGCTACCCAATAGCCTCCACCCCTGATGAGATGCATTCCTCTGAGGTTGCGGCTAAGCATAGGATTGAAATGAATGGGTGGCTGGGTGGGCATGATATTGAGATGTGAAGGACCAAGGAGGAGGCATGGACCAGGAAGGATGAGCAGGGGGGGCCCATGAAGGTATGGAGGTGACTTGGTTGGGGTTGTAGTATGCCTAAGATGTCCCTTGCACCCCCAGCTGGTATGGTCTAGGTCCATGCGGCCTCCTTTGGTTTATGTAATAGATCTGTTCAGTGACTCCTTCAGCCCCTTGGTATACAACTTTAAGTTTGGGCAAGGAAGGGCACTTATCTGTAGAATGATCTTCTTCATAGATTGAACAAACCCCTATAGAGTTCAATGGGCATTCATTCCTAGGATGCCTCTTGGTGCATCTAGGGCAAAAAATGGCCAAAGCCCTCTCTACTTCCTCTTGTCTTCTTTTGATATGTAAGGTATCCATTTGCATGGTAAGAGTCTGTAGCATCTTACTCTTGAAATCTTCTAGCATGTTTCCAATTTCATCTTTAATGGATGAATTGGAAGAAGAGGTACTAGCTATGGGTTGACTCCCCCTACCTTTCTTTTTAGCTGCTCTAGAATGGTTTCTAAAAATAGTCTTTATGTCCTCATAGGATAGTTGGTAGATATCTCCCCCGGCCAGTAGATGGAGGGTGTCTAAAAGGTCTACCTGAATTCCCCTGAGTAGGACCAACTTCAGAGACTCAGGGTCAAGTGTACACCTAGCCCTTTTGTAACTGAGCTGTAACCTCCCTTCATAGTCTTCTAGGGACTCATCACTTCTTATGGTCATTCAGAAGATTTCTTCTTTAGTATCTTTTGACCTAAAATAGTCTTGATACTTGTTTTTAAAGGCCTGCTGCATCTGAGCCCAATTTTTTATGCTATTGCTTGGTAATCCCATGAACTAGCGCAGTGCTGTATCCTTGAGAGTAGAAGGGAACAGTTTCAACTTTTTCTCATCTTCTGCATAGTCATAAGTTCGACAGATGACATCAAACTCAAACAAGAAGGTTTCAGGACCTTCTGTAGTCAGACCATGGAAGTGAGGTAGGGCTGAAGGACTTATATTCTTCATTTTGGTGTCCCCATTGGTCTCCTAAATGGGGAAGGTACCCTCTATTCTCTCTCCATTTCCCCTAGCATTTCTGTTTTCAGCCATTGGCTCCAGAGGAATATTTTCTTCTTCTTCTTCCCCTATAGGTTCTTCAAATATGTTTGGATGTTCACCTAAGGGTTCTTCTTGATTGCAACCACCGAAGAAGACAGAAGGTTGGCTGTGTGAAGCAGTGGGGGTGTTGGGCAAAAATTTTCCTAAGTCATCTCTACTCCTACTAGGCATGAAAGGTAATATTTTTGGTTGCTTTTTTTGTTTCTTTTTCCCCACACTGAAAGTACCTACCGAAACTAAAATTGTGATTGAGAAAATCAAATTGCAACTAGCTGAAATGAACTTGCTGAATGGAAATTTGCAGAATTGAAAAGGAAAGCAAGGAAATGCAGAACTGAAAGAAAATAAATGACTAGTCTACTTTTGCTGAAATAAACTGTTAGCAGAATGTTGCAATAGGAAATAGAAGAACGTAGTAATCATAGAATACTCTAATGCTTCCTTGGCAATGACGCCAAAAAGTGGTGAGCGCCAGTATTTCAGCAAGAATTCTGCAACTCCTAGGCTACCTACTTTACTTTTATCACCCCGATAGTTCGTAACAAACTTGGAAGCGCCGGTGATTTATGCACAAGTACTAGTTCTCACTGTAGGTTGTCACTTGGTCAGCCAGCGCGAGATCACTAGGAGCTTAAGCCAACTTCTATAGATTTCAGGATAAGATCTATGTGTGATGAAAGGAAAGAAATATTACTCTACAGATGCTATTCTAATTGCAGAAAGGAGAAAGACTGGAATGTAAAGCAAAACCTAGTAAACCCTAATTAACAAGCTAATTCCACTTTTGCCAAAAACACTATGAAAACCATGAAAGAAATGCCATTGCCTACTCAAGGAAGTGAACAACATCTAACCATGCTATTTCTGGAAGTAAATAAACAAAAAACATATTTTTGGATTTTTATGTGAATTTAACATGCATCTAAATTATTGTGTGCGAGTGTGGCAGCGAACAGGTGGCGTTAGAAGGCGGTTTTGGAGCCTGGGAGGATGTAGGATGGTATGGATGGGTCCTAGGAGGTCTTAGGTGGCCTTCTGGAGGTTTTTCCCACACTCGGACTTCAAAATAAAGCTTACAGGAAAAACTACAGGAGGACACAGGAAAATTATAGGAGGAAAACAGGGAAACTACAGGAGGCCTACAAGAGGAGGCAGAGAGAAATTTTCGCTGTTTTGAGGGTGTGAGAGTGGGTGGAAAAGGTGGATTAAGGTTGGACTGAGGTGTTAGGGTGCCTAAGGTCTACCATGAATCACCAGGAGAGATCAATATGATTAGGTTTGCTCAAGGAGAGAGGAAGAAGTTCTATGAAAAATGAAGGAAACTAGGGCAGAATTGAGGTGAGGTTTGGGAGACCTATAGGGCATGGATCAGATGGAGGGTGTGATTGCTGGTAAGCTGGCCTACTGCTGGAAGAGATCTGCTGCATAGAAACTGACAGTCAACCAAGAAAATCAAGCAACCAATGAAATGAGTGCATCCTAGGAAAAACAGAGTTTTGCATTAAAATGGCCTAAACTATGATGTATAGAAGGAAATGTTGTAAGAAAGGAAAGCATGCAAAAGGAATATTGCAAATCAGGAAGTGAACATGATAAAGAAGATCTAAAGCAAAGCAAAACTAGACTATCAACCTACTAGAGAGCTGCAAACACTAGAAGTCCTAGGAATGAGGAAAATCTGTGTTTTTGGGGCAGCAAGAGAGTCTTTGCCTCAAATCATGGTCCCAGAGGGAGGAAGAGAGGCCAAGGCACTGTTTCTAGCCTTTTGAATCTTCTCTGATCACTGCTTAACTTGCTACAGAAAGCACAAATGGAAGCAAGCTACTAAATCATCAAAAGCAACCTATTCTTAACCATAAGAGAAATACATCTAACAACAAACTAATCTACAAACTGAAGTAAAGCATACAAATACAAGTAAAGAGAAGCTTGGATACTTGGATTGGTCCCTAACCCAAGAGCTTCAGCCCTCTGAGGTAACTCAGTGCTAGCTCAAAAAGGATTCCATCTTCATTATCAAAAAATAGCAAGATTACATAAAACTGTCATAAAATAGTAAGCTCGAAATTTGAGTAGAGTTTACAGAAGAAAAAAGTCGACCATAGTGATACCCTAGGCCTCTCTACTTATACATCTAAAGCTACCAACATCTTCCTTAAAATCAAGGAGGCTTGGCTCCCAAAACTCGAGATAACTATCAATCATCTTCCACTTGCTCGGCTGCCTTCTAGTGCATGATTCAACTACTTGTACTCTGAACTGAATGAAGGGGAATTCGAAGTGAGGAGCAATAAATGAGGGGGATTCCATCCTATAAGTCCTCTCCTCTATATACTTTGAGTTATTTCTACAGTTTGACCACTTGATCCTTGACTTTGACCTCGAAATCCATCAATAATCTACATTAAATACATGTTAGACCACATGGCATAATAACTAACTCAACTCACCCTATAAGCATAAATATAATAAAAAAATCATACAATAAGCTAAGATAATGGTTGATTTGACTAGGTTAGGAGGTAAAATGAGCCCATATAATTACCCATTTATGAAGCTCATCAACCTAGTCAACAAGCCTGTGTTGGGGGAGAAATTTGTAGATGGTTGTTACTATTTCAGGAGTATGACTTTGAAGTCATTGTATTGCTGGGGAAGTTGAATGCGGGACCTGACCATCTGTCGCGAATTGAAATAGGTGAAGAACCTAGTAGTTTGGAAGAAGTGTTTCCAGATGTGTTTCTCTTTATGGCGCACATAGCGGATGACCATTTTTGCAGACATTATTCACTTCTTAACTATGTGGATGGAATCAGAAGGATGCACAAGTCAACAAAAGAAGGAATTAGTAGTGCGCGCACAATCTTCTTTTCAGTCATTACATGATATTTGTATAAAATGGGTGAAGATGAAATATTGCGAAGATATGTGTTGGACTTTGAGCATGATAGCATTCTCGTCGAAGCTCACGGGGGAGCTACAGGAGGCCATTATGCAGGCAAAGCAACTGCGTAGAAGATTTTGTGCACAGGTCTCTAGTGGCCAACATTGCATATGGATTCCAAGGCATACTGTAAGGCATGAGATGCATCTCAAAGAACTAGTAGACCATCGCAAATCCTCAAGTGTCTTTGCAGGCATTTGAGAAGTGGGCGATTGATTTTATTAGGCCAATTCAGCCCCCAGGAAAGAAAACGGGAGTGCGCTACATTATCATTGCGATGGAATATCTAACCAGATGGGTGGAAGTACAGCCTGTCAAGGATTGTACAAGGACTACGAACCAATAATTCTTGTTTGAATATGTCTTAACGAGATTTGGATGCCCGCATGTGTTGATGAGTGACCAAGGTACGCACTCAGTGCATTAACTGAGAAGTTCCAGGTCTACCATCAGAAGAGTACATCATATCACCTGTAGTAAAATGGAATTGTCGAAGCTTTTAACAAGATTTTTGAGAACACGCTAATGAATATCTATAATGCGCAACGGAATGACTGGGATGTACATGTACCTATAGTGTTATGAGCTTATAGGACTACTTGTAATAAGTTGACAGGACAAACGTTGTTCAGATTAGTATATGGGGTCGAAGTCGTGATGTCGATGAAATACATTGTGCCTAGTCTGCACATCGCAGCTTTGACGGATATGGTAGATCACAAGGCCTTAGAAGAATGGCTCGTGCAGCTAATAGAGCTTGAAGAAGACCAATTTTTAGCAGAATTCCATCAACAAGTGCTGAAGGAATGTGAAAAAGCATGGCATGATCGCCATATCAAGCTTCTCACATTCAAGGTAAATGATATTGTCCTATTATATGATAGTACGTTTAATAAATTTCTAGGTAAATTCCAGATGCATTGGTTAGGGCCATATATTGTCAAGGATATTACAGATGGTGGTGCAGTTCAGCTCATGAAGCTGAACAAGGAACCCTTCCTAGGAGGAGTGAATGGGAGCAAGTTGAAATTGTATACAGGAGATCCTGTGCAATGACTATATGGCAGTAGGATAGTCCTAGTGCTCCAGGCAGTTGCAAGGGAATGCGGGACTATAAACTACACTACCCGGCTTGTAGGACAAGGAAATGAGTAGGTTGCGTGGAGAGTGACGAAGATACAACAAATGACGCTGCGCTCAGGAAGCTGTGCCAGGGGGGAAGGTACCGCGAAGCCCAGGAGGAAAATGAACATTGGAGTTACTATTCATGACTTGACGCTTAGAATGTGGTTAAGAGGAGTGGGGTGGTGGCAATCAAGGCAAAAATCTTTGAATATTTGCCACCAAAACATCATTTATTATCAAAATTTGGGGGGTAAGGTCAGATTTGAATTCAAATCCCCCTCTAAATTACGTGTGCTAATCCAGCGGAGAACACTTTAAGCTCTAAGACTTGTTGATGAAGTTTGATGTCTGTTGCATATGAGCCGAGCATTCTAGGAAGAATTTATGTCACTAGCAAACTGTTCTCTTGCAGCTTGAGAGTTATTTATGGAAAGAATGACTACCACTAGCCCTGTTGAAGCCATGAGCTCAGAGGCCACTGTGTCCAACTTGCGAGGACCGGAAGTATCTAGTATGGAGGCTACCCTTGTTGTGGCCATGAAACCTAGGTCGCCCAGGCTGAAACAGGCTGTGGTGAAAAAAAACATCCAAAAAGAAACCAGCCGCAAAGGAAAAACAAAAGAAGCCAGTGCCAGTGCGAGCATCACCGAGGAAGCATACCAAGACACAAGCGAAGCAAAAAAAGGATAAGTAGCTAGAAAACATAATGGACCTAAAGGAAGAAGAACTCTGGGGAATTGAGGATATTGATGTCGAAGGGGTGGAGCCTATGATGAGGCTACTTGAGTATGTCCCTCCATGGAAGGAAAAAGATAAAATCACAAAGGATCTTGATATGGGGAAATTTTCAGTGTCCACACGTTTGCTGCCTGAGCAAATTGTGTTTGAGGGTCCAAGGATGGTGCACATTCCAAGATATTGGGACCTCGCGGACCACACAAAAATTACACACTTGGAAACTCAAAAATACATGCAGAAAACCTACTTTAATGAGACAGGGATTACAATTTTGGAGCTCATGAAGTGGGTGTGCAGTGTTGAGCAGTCAGGGTTGATCAATCTGTTTTTGGTACCACATTATCATCATTCCCCCATTAATACAATTTGTGTGTGCCAACTCCTTGCGTTGGTGCATGATGGGTGCCAATGGCTCAGCGATCCTATCCCCATCACCGACATGTTGATCCTCAGGATCACTAACTTACCGTACAAAAGGGCGAACCTTGCCAAAGAATTTGGAGGAAAAACTAGAGAGAAAGAGTTGGCAGACAAAATAAAGAAGGAGTTTGGTTTGAAAAGTTGTGAGGGTACTCTATCACGTCCATATTAGACCTGACAGTATAGTTGACTGCCCATATTTTAGCAGGAAAAGTAATGAGAAAATGTTGCGTGGATGAAGTTTTGACACTGGTAATATCGCTTGCATCACAGTGTACGAAGGGTGTTCAATACAACCAGGCCAAGTATCTATGTCAGGAGTTCCTCGCAAACTGTTGTGAGGCCCAAGAGGAGAGAAATCCATTTCACCATACCTGGCTATTGTTGTCAATTATTTTGGTTGCTTGGAGGTTACTGGAGGATAGCTAGTTTCCTCCGCACAAAGAAGAATTTCCCAAGGCAACGCAGTTTGCCTCGTTATGGGCCTCAAAAGATCCGGAGCATGTTAAGGAGACAAACATATTTTGGGTGTTGATATAGATGGACATGCACATGGAGGTTAACCATAACCCAAGGTTGTCTCCCACCTTGTATGCGTAGCTATCATCTTATTCAGAATTCAAAGCTGATTTCCATAGGGTCTCAATCGAAGCACATAAAGAACCTGAGCAGAAATGGCACGCATTGCCTTATATGGTGACAGATATGGATATCCAGGAGGTTGTGGGACTTTGGCTGTGGGAATGGTGCATGCCTACGGATTTAGATGTAGGGACAAGAAAAGGCGCAGAAATCTCTACTATGCAAAAGTGTTGGGTTGTGTTATATTCTTTCCACGACTAGCCCACGTAGTTAACCAGGAGGGGAGCCCCCCCTTCGTTGCGCTAATTATGTAGCGGGGGGTTCACAGGGGGTTTAAGGGGTGCAAGTAACCCCCCTCTATGGGGTTCAGGGTGTTGAATGATAAAAGGTGCCTTTTAAAACTCCTATTTATCCCACATTAATTATCAACCCGGACAAGTCCTCTTATTTCAAGAGTATACACAGTATGTGGCTACTATTAATTCAGAGAGTAATGTTTCATAAATTGCAGTATAGATCCTTTAATACAAGAGTAAACAGATGCATCTAACGAATTCCAATTGAAATTATTAAAGACGATTCAATCCTCTAGCGAAATCAAATCTTATAGCAATTCAACAACATCAGTTGAGAGTACAATAACAATAACTCATCTCTGCCGAACTGATCTTTGATCTAAATCAAACTCAATTCTTCATCAAATAATCCTAATAGAAATGATGTCAATCTGAGAGTCTAATAGTAATAATCAAACTCTTTATAGTTGATTAAATCAATCCGAATACTTACCTAAGTAACTTAGCCTGTAAAGAATAGAAACTGAATCAAACGACAGTGCTGTAAATTATATGAAGCGGAGATATACCGTCAATACTGTTGAAAAGTGTGCAACAAGAAATGCTAAATTTAGAATGTGCTAAAAATAGAACTACTAAAATTAGCACTTCTAAAAATAACAGTTTGGCCAATAAGCATTTTGGCCCCCTTGGGTGAGAGGTGAAACTGCTAAAAATATAAACATCTAAAAATAGCATTTCTGGGTCCCTTCCTATTTTTAGCAGTCCCTGGTCTAACTATAGGAAGTAAAATCGAATTTGGTCTTAACAACAGTTTAAAATATTAATTAATTAATCTCCATGAGTTAATTAGTTATGGAAAATTAAACTTGAAGTCTTTGTGAGAACATGCAATTAGTTGTCCCACTGATTGAGGAATTAAGTATGAGTTCTATAATGAGAGAATCAGTTGACTTAGTTTAACTTAGTCAAGTCCAGTTAGATTATTTTAACAAGTTGTTAAAATAATGAGATATAGTTTGTTAATGCTTGCATGCATGTGACAACTATTATTTTCAGATAATTGAGTATTTTCTCATGGATAACTGATGCATGGCAGTTCAGACAGAGACCCAGTTGAGATCAGATGAGGGAAAATGTACTATCAGATGCTTGGATCTTCCTAGTGAATATTCCTTGCATGCAGGAGGAACTAGTGTCGTCAAGGATTGCATAGTAGGACCTGAGGTTGATAGCAGGTATGATTCGGGCCAATTCACATATGTTTTGTAATTGGACCCCAATCAAAATTGTACAAGGAAATTGGGGATTGGAGAACGTGTGGCTTATATATTGAGGCATAGTGAGTCTATGATCTTCATCTTTTGATTGCAGAGAGTACAGGATAGCTCTTGAGCTGATTCTTTTTGTAAACAGAAGAGGATTTCCACTTGATTGATAATACAGATAGGGGTTTTATGTTGGTGCTTTCCCCAGTGATATATCTTGTGTTATGGTTGATTATTTCTCTTGATCAGTTATATGTGTTTATGCTTGATGTTGCTCATGAAATCAATTTTGCTTCCGCTTAATGTTTTGTAGAACTAGATCAAGTATTATGCTTTAGGAAATTGCATATATCAGTTTGATCTACAGGTGATCAAGCAAGGAACAATATACAAGCGAGAGAAAGAAATTCAAATTTAATTATTCAGGATATAGATCTCTAGTTCTCATCATATTTCAGATTTCATCCAGATGGCCTTCACTGGTTTGAGGCTTGAGTATGCCCTTGATGGCAGCTCAAACTACATAGCTTGGAAGGATCGCATTAAGGAAGTATTGGAAGATAATGGAATTAAGGACTACATTGATCAAAAAGTCCCTAAGCCTACTGATGCTACTCAACTAGTAGACTTGAAGAAGAATGTGGATAGAGCTAGGAGAATCATCCTAGAGGGAGTTCGAGATCACATAGTCTCGAGCCTCCATGGGAAGGAGACTCCATTTGCAATGTGGAAAACATTGAAAGATTTATATAGGAATAACAGTGATCAGAGGGAGCTGGCACTGATGGACAAGCTTCGAAAGATCAAGTGCGAGAAAGGCGACACGATCACTACATTCTTGAACAAGCTCACCAACTGCAGAGATGAGCTTGCAAGCATAGGGATCACTACAACTAATGATGATATGGTGAGTCTAGCACTCCTTGGCCTTCCTAAGAGCTATCATAGCCACTAGGAAACGATTAATGGAAGGGAAAAACTGGCAGATTGGGAACGACTATGGTTGGATTTGATGCAGGAGGAGATTAGACAGAACGCCAGGGGTGGAGCTTCTTCATCAAAACATGATGATGAATAGAACTTGGCTTTAGCATCTAAAGCTAAGAAAGGGAAACGGAAGGCATCCCAATCCAAGTCTTCTCAAGTAGGGAAGAAGTTTGACAAGTCGAAGGTGAGATGCTTTCATTATCATGAGTTGGGCCATTATGCTACTAATTGCCCAAAGAAGAAGTCCAAGAAAGGTTCCTCCAAGGAATTTGATGGTGATGCTCTAGCTTCACAGTTTGAGATGGATTTATCACTTATTGCATGCATGGTTTCATCCAGCATGGGATGTGTTTGGTACTTGGATAGTGGAGCTTCTTTCCACATGTCAGGTGACAAGAATATTTTCAGCACTTTGGAGGAGAATGATCTCCAGATACGGATCGAGATGGGTGATGACGGAAAGTACTGTGTCTCAAGTGAAGGTATTGTTGTGTTTCAGAGGGAGCATGGTTCTCCCCTCACTATTTCTAATGTTATGTATGTACCAGGGATGAAAAAGAATCTTGTATCTGTTGCTATGCTTGAGGATAAAGGCTATGACGTAGTCTTTAGTTTGGGAAAGGTTTTCCTAAGGCATATCAACACTGGACAGACTAAACAGATAGGGATTCAAGTTAAGAATCTCTATAAGTTACAGGTAGAAGACTATGCTGCATTGAGTTCCAAAGTAGAGGTGGTGCATGGCCAAGATATTGGCGAGTTATGGCATAGGAGACTGGGCCACTTGCATTATGGGGCCTTGAAGATCAGGCAACAAATTTCTACCCGATTACCCAAGTGCAAGCTAGAGCAAACGAGCACATGAAAAGGTTTCTCTTTGGGTAAGTATGCAAAATCGTCTTTTCATGATCAGGATAGTAGAGCAGGAGCAGTTCTGGAGCGAGTTCATTCAGATGTATGTAGGCCCTTCCCTACAGCCTCTGCTATGAAGCAAAGGTACTATGTTATTTTTGTTGATGATTTTTCTCGTAGATGTTGGATCTATTTTATGCAAAAGAAGGATCAAAACTTCTTGAAGTTTTGTGAGTTCAAAGCTTTGGCAGATAAAGAATCAGGGATGAAACTAAAGGCCTTGCGGAGTGATAACGATGGAGAGTATGTTTCCCAACAGTTTAAGGACTTCTGTGCTTCAAAAGGAATTAAACAAGAACTCACGGCACCTCATAACCCACAACAGAATGGGGTAGCTGAAAGGAAGAACAGATCTATTGTGGGAGCAGCTTGATTGATGTTGCATGACCAAGGCCTACCACTTCATCTGTGGGCTGAGGCATGCAATACAGTAGTATATCTTCAAAACAGAAGTCCTCATCATATTTTGGGGATGAAGACACCTATGGAGGCTTTTTCGGGGAAGCGACCAGATGTGAGTCACTTCCGCATCTTTGGATCACCAGTCTTCTATCATGTGACCAAAGATGCTCGGAAGAAGCTAGACCCAAAAATTAAGTTGGGAATACTTGTGGAGTACATGGATACACCTCACAACTATCGTGTGTTTCTACCTGCTAGTCAGAGGACCGTAGTGTGCAGGGATCTAAAGTTCAATAAGTAGCGATCCATGTGAGTGTCACTTGAGAGGGAGCTCAAGTTGCATGGTGATGATGAGGAACTATTAGTTCCTAAGAAGGAGAAGCCTCTTGAATATGCAGATCAACTGCATGCAGAGATTCCAGTAGTGGAGATCACCGCTGTTGGAGAGTCTTCCAGAGATGGGCGAAAATGCTCACAGGAAGCTGACAGATTGATGTAGGATGTAAGAGAGAATGTGGGGCAACCATCCTCTCAGCACAGACAGAGGAGATCTCCTAATAGGTACACTGGCTACATGGCCCTAGTTGGGGAATGTGTAGTGACCGAGCCTTCTTCTTTTAAGGAGGCAGTACAACAGCTAGTTTGGGTTGATGCGATGGTAGAGGAGTATGATTCTATCATGCGGAATAGTGTGTGGGATGTTTTACCTAGACCAGGGGACTAGTCAGTGGTTACTTCCCAATGTCTTTACAAGGTAAAGCAGGCATCTGATGGTAGTATTAAGAAACACAAGGCAAGGTTTGTTGCCTGTGGTTTCTCGCAGGTTGAGGGGATTGACTATGATGAGACCTTTGCTCCTGTTGCAAGGTACTCATCGATCAAATCTATTCTAGCACTATTAGCTCAGATGGGTTGGAAGATCCATCAGATGGATGTGAAGAAAGCTTTCCTCAATGGGGAGATTGAGGAAGAGGTATACATTGAGCAGCCAGAGGGATTTGAGACCTTTGATTGAGAGTCGCATGTGTGTCAGCTCAAGTGAGCATTGTATGGGTTGAAGCAAGCACCCCATGCTTGGTATACTAGGATCGACAACTATTTCATTGGGTTGGGCTTCACCGAGAGTGAAGTGGATGCGAACCTCTACCACATCATGGTAGAAGGTAAGCTATTGATGATTGTACTTTATATCGATGATCTGATTTTGACAGGTGATGATCAATTGATCAAGTCTTGCAAGGAGGACCTTGCAAGAGAGTTTGAGATGAAGGACATGTGCCTCATGCATTACTTTCTAGGCATGGAGGTGTGGCGGAGAGATGGGGAAGTATTTGTGTCTCAAGGAAAGTATGCCATTGAGATACTCAGGCACTTCCACATGGAGATGTGCAAGCCCATGGAGACTCCTCTAGCAGGTAACTGGAGGAAGGAGGATGCTACTTTAGGTGAGGTAGTAGTTGCTACTGTTTATAGGTAACTTGTGGGTTCTCTGATGTATCTGGTGAACACACGATCGGATTTGTGCTTTGCGGTGAACCAGCTGAGTCAAGCTATGGTTCAGCCAACCAAGTTATTTTGGAAGGCGGCAAAGCATGTGCTGAGATATCTCAGAGGCACTACACAGTATGGATTATGGTATAGGTGGACATAGGGAGTGAAGATCCAAGGCTTCACGGATGCAGATTGGGTAGGTAGTCCATCAGACAGGAAGAGCACTTCTGGAGGAATCTTCAACCTTGCGTTAGCTGCGGTTTCTTGGTATAGCAGGAAACAGGGGTCAGTTGCACTTAGCACAACGGAAGCTGAATACATGGTTGCTAGTCAGGCTGCATGTGAGGCTATCTGGATGCTAAAGATTCTAGTGGGATTGTTTGGTTAGATGATGGATCCTACCGTGATATATTGTGATAATTAGAGTTGCATTAAACTCTCTGAGAACCTAGTGTTTCATGACAGGTCCAAGCATAGAGATATCTGCTATCATCATCTACGGGATTGTGTGGTCAAGAGGATCATGATGTTGTTGTACATTTCGACCGAGGAACAAGATGCAGATATTTTGACAAAGGCATTGTCAAAGGGCAAGTTTGAGTTCCACAAAGACATGATCGGGGTTGCTGATAATCCATTTCTTGTTGAGAGGGAGTGTTGAAAAGTGTGCAACAAGAAATGCTAAATTTAGAATGTGATAAAAATAGAACTGCTAAAAACAACACTTCTAAAAATAGTAGTTTTGCCAATGAGCATTTTGGCCACCTTGGGTGATAGGTGAAACTGCTAAAAATAGAAACTTCTAAAAATAGAATTTCTGGGTCCCTTCCTATTTTTAGCAGTCCCTTGTCTAACTATAGGAAGTAAAATCGAATTTGGTCTTAATAGCAGTTTAAAATATTAATTAATTAATCTCCATGAGTTAATTAGTTATGGAAAATTAAACTTGAAGTCTTTGTGAGAACATGCAATTAGTTGTCCCACTAATTGAGGAATTTATCCTTGATTCTCTCCAATGATTGAGGAATTAAGTATGAGTTCTATAATGAGAGAATCAATTGACTTAGTTTAACTTAGTCAAGTCCAGTTAGATTATTTTAACAAGTTGTTAAAATAATGAGATATAGTTTGTTAATGCTTGCATGCATGTGAAAACTATTATTTTCAGATAACTGAGTATTTTCTCATGGATAACTGATGCATGGCAGTTCAGATAGAGGCCCAGTTGAGATCAAATGAGGGACAATGTACTATCAGATGCTTGGATCTTCCTAGTGAATATTCCTTGCATGCAGGAGGAACTAGTGTCCTCAAGGATTGCATAGTAGGACCTAAGGTTGACAACAGGTATGATTCGGGCCAATTCACATATGTTTTGTAATTGGAACCCAATCAAAATTGCGCAAGGAAATAGGGGATTGGAGGACTTGTGGCCTATATATTGAGGCATAGTGAGTCTATGATCTTCATCTTTTGATTGCAAAGAGTACAAGATAGCTCTTGAGCTGATTCTTTTTGTAAACAGAAGAGGATTTCCACTTGATTGATAATACAGATAGGGGTTTTATGCTGGTGCTTTCCCCAGTAATATATCTTGTGTTATGGTTGATTATTTCTCTTGATTAGTTATATGTGTTTATGCTTGATGTTGCTCATGAAATCGATTTTGCTTCCGCTTAATGTTTTGTAGAACTAGATAAAGTATTATGCTTTAGGACATTGCATATATTAGTTTGATCTACAGGTGAAATTTCTACAAATACAAGAAATAAATAGCGAAGGAAATAAAATCACAGAAAGCAGGAAAATTATCAAACTAGTCGCACTTGCAAGAATTGGAAATGTATGACACAAAGAAAGCAGTTAAATCCACCAGATGTCGGGCCCTTAGCTGCCAGCGATCACTGCTATGTTACTTCAGATAATGTGAGGGAACAACAACTTCAATTATGTATTAATCATCGAACTTAAAGAGCATTACAATATATTCGTGTTCTTCTCAATAACGAGAGTTTGTAATTAAAATTACGATTTCAATAATAATAGAGATCCTTCCCTCTCTTCTTACAATCATCTCCTTTTATAATCAAAAAGGGTAAAAGATAAATGGTAATTGCGATCCCTCAGGATCGAGATTTGCAACCGATTTCTAACTTCTGACATCTTTCCTATTATGCACTAATCCCTCTGATTTGCTTTCAGTCATATCCGCAACAGACTCGTTCCTTCCTTTGCTTGTCTAATTTTTGCTGTTCCTTCATTAGGGAACAACAATTGTCCCTTTTGTCGTTTTCCTGCATAAGAAGGGTAAAAGTTAGCTAAATCGTAACTGCAATTAATTCCTTCATTTCTTACCATAATTCCTAAATATATCAACGCATTATGATATAGAAAAGATAAGAATAAAGGAAAATGATGATGAGATTAATGGTAACTACATACCCATTCTGTGACTCAACATACTCCCCTGCTTACCTTGTTTCATGTCCTCATGAAAAGCAAGTAATTTGTATGCAGAGTAATTAAAGAGTAGGTTGGAGAAGGAACGTCGTAAAGTGGTCTACAACCATGATTCTGGGCTAAGAGTTCAGAGATGGGCCCTGTTTGTCCTTTAGACAATTCGTATATAGCCTGATAACCTTCAGTAGGATACCAATTGATGGGGCTATGGAACCGACATCCTAGCCAATAAGGCCTTTCTCTCAAAATGAGATTGCTATACGTGACAAAATGGTCTGCAGCTAATTTAAAATTTATGTAATTAAATGGCTGTCTATCCTGTACACTACTAGTGGAGACTGTCTGGTAGCCATGCTGTAGGAGGGTACCACCTCCATCTGAGTAGCTAAATTGTAAGAGGGTACAGCCTCTGTCTGGGTAGCTACTTCTGCAAGAATTTCATGTTGTTCCTTAGTAGGTTGAGTAAGTATGGGCTTAGTTTGAGTCCCTGTAACCTTAACTTTGTGCAATTCAGTCTGGACTACCACATTTACTGTCTCTGGGGTTTTTTTTGGGACCTTTCCCGCTGTGATTTCCTTTATTTTTCTTTTGAGCCTTTTTACAATTTTCCAAAGCTTCTGCTGTTCTTTCTTAAGCTTCTTCATTTTGGCTCTATTCTTTTCCGGAGGAGCAACTGTTATGTCTATATTTTCTGCTTCTAAAGAGCTTGACTACTCATCTTGACTCTGTTCTAACAAGACCATGTCTCCAAATTGGTAATCGTCTTCCTGATTTATTTCTACTCCTTCTGTTTGGCCTGTATTCTCTGTGTTTAGGCCTGCCTGGCTGGGTTCTCCTGGAGGCGTGTCACCAGGTTGGTTCACCTCTTCTTGAATGGCTTCTACCCCTATTTCTGCTTCACAGCTTACATTTTCTGATATAATTCTATCATGGCCAGAGTTCTCTAAAGATTGGGTTGCTCCCAAATTAAGATTGAGCGGGCTTTCAGGCTGTATGTATTCATTCATATTGGCCAGGATCTGGGCCAATTCAAAGTCATGCAACAATTCACCTTGGGGACTTGTGCTTGGTGTTGAGGGAAGTCCCAATTCATTTCTTGGTTCATCTCCAGAACGCCCTGTTTCTTCCTCATGGTCTGATTCAGGGTTATCCTGGCCTTCTATCTGCAAGTGTTGTTCACTTCCTGGGCTAGAAAATTCTATGGGTTGGCTGACACTACCTTGAGGATTCTTGACTGCTCCTATTCTTGATCTTAGCCTTGAGGATCGTCTGCACTTTTGGGGTATGTTCCTTGCAAGGGTAGTCGTCTTCCTTTTTGGAATAGGGTTAGGCGCAGGCAGAGCTAAACCTCCTTCAATAGCAAATATTAGTTCCTCCCAGGTTGATTGTTGCTGGGCCAGGTTATAGCTAACTATCATCCTGATCAAACAGTGGTGGCTTACTACAGTTTCTATGTGTTGGGACCGTCTTATCCTTTCAGTGGTGTCATGTAGTAGAAAATTCAATAATGCAGGTAAATTTACAGAGCATTTTTGTTTCAGAACTGCTAAGAGTTTGAGTTGACGCGGCCTTACCACGTCTTTGTGCTCATCGCATGTGATGTAATTCTGGATGATTCTTGCTAGTTCTCCCCATGGTTCTCCAAGGGATGATGGTCGAACGCCTTTGCCTTTGATGATCAGCTCCTGTCCTTCGTCCTTAAAGGCTTCGATAGCATCATGCAACTTCAATCTTTTGTTAGCCCATACGGGTCCTTCTGCTGGTAACCCGGATACTTCTGCTATCACAGCGTTTGATACTGTGATTTGCCTGCCCCTTACCATGGATTGTCCATTCTGTAGATTTCGTAGGAATTCAATGGCAATTTCCTCGTTGGGTGGCTGAAATCGCGTAAATTATGCTATCCACCTAGCTCGAGCTAAAATTTCTCTGGCTGCATCAGAAACAACTAGTATTAGTGGTTCTCTGCGCACTGCTTTTCCTCCCATACTGCCTGAATTCTTCAAACAGTTCGTGTATTATAGATAGCACAACAATAAACAAAGCCGAGTGATGGAACAACAAATGGTCGTGATAGCTTTAAAAGGTAATACTTTATAAACATCAATACCGTTATTAAGGTTGTTGTAGTACCACATGCTCTGTGATCATTGAATGTCATATTGCCCTGCAAAATCAAATAAAGAGCTAACAATGCATGCATAAGCACATTGGAGCTTCTTGCATCCCTTTGAAATAATAGGTCGCCTACAACCGAATGAGTGAAGGGATAACGCGCTAGCAGCGAAGTACAGGGGTGATGAAAGTGGCAAGGTACACATATTAATGAAAGGATCATCAAGAATATTGGAGTGATGAAATCAATGCATATAACAATAATTATCAATAAATGATAAGATGCCGTGAGGTGATACGAAAAGGAAAAAGGACAGCTGACGCAGGGAATAATACTTTACCTCCATTATTCCACCTAAAACTATTATGATTGATTATTAAAAGATATCACATGCATGAAGGTTCAAAGTAGGTTCGGAATATAATCTCTCTATAGTAAAGATAAAACATAATAAGAGGGCATTATAGTAACTATTGATGTAGAAAATACAACTTCAATACCATCAGCAGAGCTTCCGTTGCTTGCAGGCGTCTATAGCCTCAATAGAGTTGCTTTCTAACCCTTTGGAACCATGGTCCTATATGTATAATTGGGGAAGTGCATTATTATATCCAGAGTAGAGACCAATGTGCTGGCATGGTAACCATATTAACACATTTCCATTCACTTGGAAGTAGTGAAAGGTGGGTAGGCCGGCTCGTAATGAGACCTCCTATTCCAGGGACTTTATTTCTTGGTACATCCATTGGATCACATCCCTGGTGTGGTGGCCATAGTAGGAATGCCACTTCGCTGCTTCCTTATGATCATGGTAGGCTGGCTTGTGATGAGACCCCCTATCCTCCATATATGGAAAAAAATCATACAATTTCTAGTAAATATATGTATATATATATATATATATATATATTTTTAAATAGCACTTCCTATTTATATATAGAGGGTGGCTTAGCACTCCTTAAGAGTAGGGATGGCGAAAGAAGTTTGAACATATCAATAGAGAGAAAAAAAAGTATGCCCTTAACTTTATTAATGATAATGAACAAAGAGAGTTATAGGGGTTAGGGGAGAACCAGCATGGTACATATAATCAATCAGTTTTAATTTAAAGTGGAAATGGGGACAGTGAAGTGATATAGATGGTTGTGTCCTTTCTCTTTCGATCAATACAAAGCAATCTTATTAAAGATGATAATACTCAAGATATTTTCCTGTTCCAGTAAACTCCATATTTGTTATCCTTACATATGTATTTGTACACTTGTGCCATAGAGAGAATCATAAAGAGTGAGCAGGGATGGTCATGCAAAAGAAAGAAAGGGTGTTCTCAAAAAGCAATACTCACAAAGTGTTATTTCTTAAAGGAAACAACAAAAGAAAACTTCACACAAAAAGTGTTGTTCCTTATAGGGAACAACAACTGTTCCCTGTAAGGAACAAAAAAAAAAAATCACAAACAAATGTGTTGTTTCTTATAGGGAGCAACAACTATTCCTTGTAAGGAATAGTAAGAAAAACCGACGCAAAACAATGCTATTCCTTGTTGGAACAACAAAAAGATACATACGCAAAAGTGTTGTTCCTTATAGGGAACAACAACTGTTCCTTGTAAGGAACAACAAAGGTAATGCACACGAAAATTGTTGTTCCCTGTAGGGAACAACAAGGAAAAATATGCACAGAAATTGCTGTTCCCTGTAGGAAGCAACAAGGAAAATACACACAGTTTTTTTTTTTGGTTGTTCTCTGTAGCGAACAACAACTGTCCCTTAGAGGGAACAGTGGTTGTTCCTTAGAGGGAACAACAACTGTTCCTCGTAGGGAACAACAAGAAAAATGCACGCTGAAACTGCTGTTCCTTAGAGGGAACAACAACTATTCCTTAGAGGGAACAACAACTGTTCCTTAGAGGGAACAACAACTGTTCCTTAGAGGGAACAACAACTGTTCCTTGTAGGGAACAACAACTGTTCCTTGTAGGGAACAACAAGAAAAAATGCACGTGGAAATTTCTGTTCCTTAGAGGGAACAATAGGAAAAATGCATGTCGAAACTGCTGTTCCTTAGAGGGAACATCAACTATTCCTTAAAGGGAACAACAACTGTTCCTGAGAGGGAACAACAAGAAAAAATGCACACAGAACTTGCTGTTCCTTAGAGGGAACAACAACTGTTCCTTAGCGGGAACAACAAGAAAAACTCACAAAAAAATTGTTGTTCCCTGTAGGGAACATCAATTGTTCCCTATAGGGAAAAACAAAGAGAAATATACACAACAATTGTTGTTCCCGAGAGGGGATAGCAGCTGTTCCCTAGAGGGAACAACAAAGAAAAAAATAAAAAAAACTAATGTACAATCTATTATCCAATCAAATCCAATCAAATATAAAGAAAACAGAAAGGTAAATTTATGTACAGGTTTCAAAAAAGAATAAATTCTTCACTGGACTAGTGTTGTGGGAGGGTTTCCCTCCTCAGCAAGAATTTGTATTGTGGGATCTTCATGTATGTGCTGGCAAAAGGACTCCCTTGTAAGCGGTTTATGGTAGAGGTGCACTCTATGTCCATTTGCTTTAAAAGAGTAACCAGACCCATTGATGGTGGTTAATGTAAGGGTGCCATTATCGTGCACCTCCTTTATCTCGTAGGGTCCTAACCATCTGGTCTGGAGTTTGCCTGGGAAATCCTGGAACCTAGAGTCGTACAGAAGTGCCTAATCACCTTCATGGAATATCTTCTTCTTGATGAGGGCATCATGCAATTTCACTCTTTGTTGTTGGATCGATGGATTTCATCCAATTCATTGATTTGATGTAGCCTGTTAATCTATGCTTCATTCAGATCCAAGCCTACTTCTTGAGCTATCCTCAATGTCTGAATTTCAAATTCTATTGGGAATATAGGTTATTTTACAAACACTAACTGATATGGGGAGTATCCTGTGGTGTTTCTCCATGTCGTGCAATATGCCCATAGGGCGTCTGGCAATTGGGTAGCCCAGTCACATCTATGTGATGCAATTGTCTTTGTTAATATAGCCTCGATTACTTTATTGGTACTTTCTATGTGGCCGTTTGCTTGTGGGTGGTATGGAGATGTGATTCTATGCATGATATGATGATTTTTTAATGTTGCAGCTATTTTATGGCCTACAAATTGTGGCCCTCCATCCGTGATTATTTCTCTAGGCAAGCCATATCACAAGAAAATCTGGAAAAGAAAGTGGATTACTGAGTCCTCCGTTGCCCATGGTAATGCTTCTTCCTCCACCCATTTCGTCACATATTCTGTTGCAACCAATATATATGTCTTTGATTAGATGATGGGTTTATTGGGCCAACAAAATCTAATGCCCATCATTCAAAAGGTTCAATGACTAATTGTGGATGCAGGGGCATCTTGTCAGACTGTCCAGGGCGGCCCATTGTTTGGCAGCTATTGCATGCCTGGACAAACTTGTTGGCGTCCTTAAAAATGGTGGGCCAATAATAACCCATCTGTAAGACTTTGTGACCAGTCCTACGGTCTGCAAAATGCCCACCGCAAGGTCCATCGTGGCAAGATTTTAGGATGTCAAAGATTTCGTCTTCCCTGACAAACCTTCGGATATGCATATTGGTTCTCATGTGAAAGAGGTAGCCTTTGATCCATGAGAACCGAGTGTTGCGTTGTACTATTTGTTTTCTTTCACTGGGCGTCAGATGCTTGGGTAATTTTCCCATTGCAAGGTAGTTCACAACATCTGCGTACCACGGTGTTTTCATGGTTATAGCAAATAAGTGCTCATCAGGGAACTGGTCTTCTACTACTGCCGAGTCGTCTGTCTTCGGTATACGTGAGAGGAAGTCTGCCACTAGATTTTCTTTTCTTGGTCGATCCTTGATTGTTATGTCAAATTCATGCAAAATGATCAATCATCGTGTCACTCTCCCATTTGTAACAGGTTTATTAGCTAGATATTTAATATCAGAGTGATCAATATACAAAACCACAGGGTATCCTGTTATATAATGTCTGAATTTGTTAATAGCATAGATTACAGCCAGAAATTCTTTTTCGGTCATAGTGTAATTCAATTCAGTAGGAGATAGTTTTTTGCTGATGTAGTATATCACATATGGTTTCTTATCTTCCTCCTGGTGGAGAATTGCTCCAATGGCCGTATTTGATGCATCGGATGAGATCTGAAATGGTAAATCCCAGTTTGGGCCCCATAATACTGGGGCTGTTGACACTAGCCATTCTAAATATTCAAAAGCAATCACACATTTGTCAGTGCATATGAAATCAATATTTCTTGTTAATGCATATAATGGTGCAACAGTTTGGGAGAAATTATTTATAAATCTTCTATAATATCCAGAAAAACCCAAAAAACTACATACCTCAATTTGTGTGGAGGGGGTAGGTATTGAGAGAATTATCTGAATTTTTCCATGTACACCTTGAGTCCTTCATTTATCAAGTCTGAAAAAATGCTGAGTATGGCCCTCTGGAATGTGGCAGGTGCATTGCACTGTCCAAAAGGTAAGACCTTGTAAGAAAATGTCCCCCAGGGGCAGGTGAAGGTAGTCTTATCTTGGTCTTCAGGGGCGATTTGGATTTGGTTGTAGCCGTCTAGGAAAGAGAAGAATTTTTTTTCCTGCCAATGTGTCCAAGATCTGGTCGATGAACAGGAGTGGAAAATGGTCTTTTTGGGTTGCTTTATTAGGCTCTCTGTAATCGACACATATACGCCACTTTCCATTATTTTTAGGCACCACAACTAATGGAGAAACCCATTTGCTATCAGATATAGGATAGATGAAATTTACATCTAACAGTTTTTGTAGTTCATCTTTAACAACATCTTTAAGGTGAGGATTTAACCTTCGTTGGGGTTTTCGAATGGGCCTCACATCTTTCTTTGTATAGATGTGGTGCATGCATAATTGGGGGTCAATCACTTTCATATATGGGTAATCCCAAGCGAAAGCATTTTTATATTTTCTAAGAAGTTGAACAAGCTTTTGCTCTTGGTCATCAGTAAGGTTTTTGTTAATGCCTGACTCAATTTCAATGGTTTTGCTGTTATAAATAGTTGTTGTTGGGATTGTCTGGTCATTAATGTTTTTTAAGGGATCTTCTTCAATTTCTTTATCCAGGGTTGCTTCGATCATGTGACATTTTAGGTTGGATACGACATCTGGTTGGCTAATGTAAGTGTTAATGATGTCATCTTCTGTTTGATCCTTAAATTCGAGAGCATCTTCTATGGTTAGAGGTGATCGAATGTTTTCAGTTAAATATGATACAGGTTGTTTTCTAGTTTTTATTATTGTTAGGCTTGGATGAGCTAGAGGATATAAAGCTAGATTCTTCACATTACTTCCTCTTGCTATAGTCATGCTGCCTGTTCGACAGCTTATGTAAGCATCTGCGGTTGCTAGCCAAGGTCTTCCTAGAATTAGGGGATGTCCATCTAGCCGATTTCTAGGATTGATAATCAGGAAATCTGCTGGGTATTCCCAAGAATCTACAGACACCATTACATCCTATAGTGTCCCTTCTGGTTTGACAACCGATCGGTTAGCAAGTTCCAGTAGGGTTGTAGTTGGATCCAAGGAAGTAATGCCAAGTTTTTGACAAGTTGTTGTGAGTATATTGATGGCTACTCCTAAATCAACTAATGCATTGGGGAAGGAACATCCATTTATTTGTACTGTGACTATAGGGTTTCCTGGGTCCTCATATTTCACCAGTGTTTCTCTTCCTGATAATAAATCGGACAAAGTACCGACTATGTGGACAGTTGGGGTTGTTTTTATTTTCCTCTTAGGCTTTTTAGTACATAATTCCTTAATATTTTTTGCATAAATGGGAATGTCCTGAATAGCCTGGAGGAGGGGTATTTTCACACAAAGGTTTTTTAATTCTCCCAGAAGATTGAAATCAAGATATTCTATTGGGCGGGGTATAATCAATCTCTCTGGGAATGGTGGAGAAGAGGTAATAGTTTGATCATGTCTTTTCTGTTTAACCATATTCTCCATTTGAGATGTTTGTTCTAGAGGTAAAAGATCTTCTATTTGCATGTTTTTATCCCCCTATGATTCAATTATCTGCCCAGACCTTAATTTGAGTTCATTACACTCCCTCAACTCAGTTTCTAGCTCCGGTCCTTCAATAATTTGTATAGATTGGACGGGTCTATTGTTGGGATTTGGGTTGGGTTGGGCTGGGAGTTGTGGTCGTAGATTGGGTTGAGGATTTTGCTGTAGTGTGTAAGGTGTTGGTAGTGTAGGCTGGGACAGGGGGATTGTTCCTACTGGTTGGTTTGTAGGTCTTTGCCAGCTTGAATGCTAGTTTTGGTTCTATGAAGTGGAGGGTGGCCATTGGGATGGATATGTATTGTTCTGCCAAAAGGGTGGGAAGCAAGGGAAATTTTGCCAACTATTATTTTGATTTGATTGATTGGACCAAGGTGGCATAGAGAATGGTTGCTATGACCAATTAGGAAAAGGTGGCTGGTTTTGCCACATAGCTCCTGTGTATTGTTGAGCATTATGTTGCGAGGGCTGAAAGGAAGAAGATGGGTCAGGAGGCGTACCTGTTTGTTGTGCTTTCCATTGGTGACACTGATTTAATAGGTAGACTGGTTCTGTTTCTTCATCTGCCTCCTTGAAGATTGCTTTTAACCATGGGAGGGATGGGAAGCTTTCTGTGGCATGATCTTTAGTACATATGGCACAGGTCTGTACCATATCCAGCGAGCACTCTTTATGACTATGCTTCTTCCTACATCTCGATTAGAATATCACCAGGTTCTGTTCTGCTTTAGTCTGATTTTGATTGGCTTTCATGATGTCTAATTGCGTTGTCAAAATTCCCAAGATATCTATTTTGAAATCTTCCAACAGGTTGCCGATTTCTGCACGAGTGATGCTTCTGCTAGAGATTTTGCTGTCCCTTGTGGTCACATCGCGTTCTGCGGGTTTCAATATCGTACTACCTCTTGATCACCTAATACACAATTTAATAATATCAACATAGTCTTCTTGATATATATCACCTTTACCCATAACATTTAATGTCTCTATCCATTGTTCTTTCATCCCTTTAATCAGTGTAGCTTTTAGCACATTATCAGGGAATGACATATTTGCATAGGGGGACCTTTGGAGGTTATATTGGAAGCATTCCACATACTCTTCCAATGTTTCATTGGGTCTTGCTACCATTTGGAATATTTCATCTTTCAGTTCCCTAGACCTGCAATAGTCCTGATATTTTTTAAGGAAAGCAGTTTTCATTTGATCCTAATCATTTATGGTTTCCCCACCTAGCCCCATAAACCAACACAGCGCTGCTCCTTTTAACATTGAGGGAAACAACTTTAGTTTCTAGGGGTTGGTGGTGTAACCATAACCCCGACATAATACATCAAATTCAAACAAAAATGCATCTGGATCCTCTGATGTGAGTCCATGAAAGGTAGGAATATTTTGTAGAGGGATAGCTTTCATGGGTGCATTGACAGCAATGTCAACGATGGGATACTGTAATGTAAAGGTCTGGGGTGCTTGCGGATTGTTGGCCATTTGATCAAATATATGCCACTACCCTTTCGGGATCTTTGGAGCTGGAGAGTTATCCCTAAGATGTCTATAAGGTGTGGATATGATCTTAACAACGCTCCCTGTTAGGATATTCCGACACATAGGAAATAGTTAAGTACAACTTGGTCTAGTATAGAGTTAGGTATAGAGTTAGGTAAAGTGTGTTTCTTTACCGTTGTACATTTTGTAACTTACAATCCGACGGTCACGATATGTAGTGATCCGACGGTTCATTCTCTCCTCGGTATTACCGACAGTTGATCCATGGCTTGACACCCGATTGGTCCATGAATTCTATTTAAAGCGCATGGAGGGTCATTTGTAGGGTAATCCGTGCATGAGAGAAGCTTATGTAAATTTTCATTCTTTGATTAATAAATTGCCTGAAGTGGCCGCGTTGGCTCAGGTCGTGGACTGTTTCCCTCTTTGAGGGTTTTAACCACGTCAAAAATATTGGTGTATTGATCTGTGATCTAGTTGTGAGCGGTGTCCTTTTGGTGTTCTTTCTGAGGAACTTACCCTGTAAATTCCTACATGGTATCAGAGCTAGTTGAGGGCTGCGTCTGTTGGTGATCCAAATCTGAAGCCGGTAGAACTGCATCCGACTGCCGTTTCCTAGATATGCTGTTTCTGACTGCTTTCGGGCCGAGAGGACTGCCCTGTTGTGTTCGGAGCATCTGTTCTAGTGAGGAACCCCTTTCGTTTCATGCGAAAAGGTTTCCGGTAGCCCTAGCTGCGTCATTTTTAAGATCTGGAGGTATACAGTGTTTATTTGCAGTTTACTGTTATTTTCTCTCTGCTTATTTCGGTTTCGGTTTATTTAGCTTTTTTTTAATCGGATCTATATCTTTCATTTCTGCGTATGCTCTTTGCCCTGTGACTCTGTGCGATCTGGGCAAATCAGAAACAGAAAGGAAAGATTTTTCTCATGCGTATGCTCTTTTCCCTGCACCTTAGTGTGATCTCGGAAAATCAGAAACATTGAGAAAAATATTTAGTTTTTCGGCTAAAGCTAACTTTGAGCCGCAAGGTTCATTTTTGAAAATATTTAGTTTTTTGGGTAAAGCTAACTTCGAGCCGTAAGGTTCGTTTTTCTTTGCATGTCCGTGTTGGGTTTTGTGTTTTTGTTTTGTAGGGAAAAAGAGCCTTCTCAAAGCAAGCACGCAACCCAAAGCACCCCCCCCCTTTCTCTCTCTCTCTCTCTCTCTCAAATTTTTTGTATAGATCAATTGGTTCAAAGCTATTTTAAGAGAGTAGAGGTCTTGGGTTCAAGTCTCCATTTTGTGGGGGCGGACTTTTTCATTTCCGCACATTCCCGCACTTCGTCGGCAACTTCAACAACTTTTTTTCAAAAAGCCATAACTTCTTCATCTGGAAGCCTTTTTCAGAGCCGTTTTTTTTAAACCAACCTAATTTTTCGAGATCTATCCATTGGAACACTTACTTTCAGCATCTTCAACTTCAGTTTCTGTTGAAATGGAAAGTCAATACCAAGTTACCCTTGACAGCACCAACTACTTCCAATGGTTGTCCTACATGGAGGATTTACTTAGAAGTAAAGGTCTCTACCGAATAGCCACAGGCCAAGAAAAGAAACCGAAAGATGAAGACAAGGCTGCTAAATGGGAAAATAGACAAGATCAAGCACGTGGTTTGATAGGGATGTCTATTTCTCCTGATCTTAGATTCCATATTGCAGAACTTGATACTCCTCATGAAGCAATGGAACAAATCAATAAAGTTTTTGGGATTAAAAATGAAATTAGAGCCCATCAACTTGAAAATGAGTTGCTTACATTGGACCCTAATAATTTTTCTTGCATTGAAGATTTCTTGTCTAAGTTCAAGACCCTTAGATATCTTTTGGAAGGTGTTAAGGTTAAGAAAGAAGATAGTAACCTTATTTATTCCATCCTTACTAAGTTGGGACCAGCCTACTCTGTATTTGTTTCCACCTTCCATTCTACAAGAGAAGCCTTCATTTCTCAAGGAAAAGATTACAAGCCCCCTTCCTTTGACTCTTTTTGTGATTCTTTAATAAGAGAACAAGAAAAACTCTTACACCTTGGTCTTCTTAATCTTGGAAACTCTTCCAAGAAAGCGTTAGCCGCCCAGCAGCAACCAAATTCAAAGAATCCTAAGAAGTCATATCCTAAAAAGAATGGTCCTAAGCAATTTCAGCCCCAAAATGAAAAATCATTTCAGCAAAATGATAAAACCAATAAAAACAAATGGAAGAAGACTGATAGACATTGCAATTTTTGTAATCGAGATGGCCACTTAGAATCAAAATGCTTTAAAAAGATGGAAGCCTTGGAAGCAGCAATGAAGAAGCATAACATTCATTTGGGGCAATCTTCAACTTCAACTTCATCTTCAGGAATGGCACTTTCTGCATGTCATTGTCAATCATCTCGGTCTGGTTATGCATTAAATGTATCTTCTTCTTCTCATTCTCATGAGTGGCTCATTGATTCTGGAGCTTCTTATCACATGGCCAAAAACAAAGCCATGTTTTCTTCTTTAAATGATTGTAACACCAAAAATATATATGTTGGTGATGATAGATCTCTTAATGTTGTAGGGACTGGAACTGTTCATCTAGACAATGGTCAGTTTAATGATGTATTATGTGTTCCAACCTTATCCTGCAACCTTCTATCTGTATATCAGATAACTCATTCAGGTGAAGGTAAAATCGTTGAATTTTCACCTCATGATGTTGTAATCAAGGACTTAAGAGATCCTAAGCAGATTTTGGCTACTGGCATTGCTGATGATTCTACAAGGTTGTATAAGTTTCACAACTTTGGGTCATCAAATCTTCCCTCAGTATTTGTTGCTCATAACGATGAAGTGAGCAAACTTTGGCATGAGCGATTTGGTCACTTAAACTATCGCTCCCTTCAGCATCTATGTAAAGAAAATATGGTGACAGGTCTTCCTATGGTATCTTGCAGAGATGGTGTTTGTTCCGGATGTGTACTCGGAAAACATCATCGGGACAGTTTTGAAAAACGTGCCTCTTGGCACGCCTCAGCCCCTTTACATCTTGTGCATAGTGATTTATGTGGTCCACTTCCAGTTGTGTCATTCTCTGGTTGCAAGTATTTCTTAACTTTCATTGATGATTTCTCCAGACGCACTTGGGTATACTTCTTAAAACTCAAGAGTGAAGTATTTAACACTTTTTTGGCCTTCAAGGCCTTTGTTGAAAAACAATTTGGACATCAAATTCTTAAGTTAAGATCTGATAATGGCGGAGAATATGTTAAAAACACATTCATCAACTATTGCACTGAGAATGGAATTCAAATGCAACATACTGTTCCATATACTCCACAACAAAATGGTGTAGCTGAAAGGAAGAATCGCACCTTAAAGGAAATGGCTAATTGTATGCTACAATCTAAAGGACTTGGTCTTAGTTTTTGGGCAGAAGCAATTAACTGTGCAAATTACATAATCAATCGCACTCCTACTAAGGCTTTAAAGAATATCACTCCAGAAGAAGCATGGAGCTCAATCAAACCAGATGTAAGTCACTTTCGTGTTTTTGGAAGTGAAGCGTGGGCCCATATTCCAGATGAAAAGCATAAAGCTTTAGAACCTAAGAGTGAAAAATGTACTTTTGTTGGATATTCTGAAGATGTAAAAGGCTATAGAGTTTTCCATTTAAGTCCAAAAATGTTATCATTAGAAGAGATGTAAAATTTGATGAAAATATATCGGCCTGCGAGCCTAGTTCGGCGGATGTGCCACCTCTCCCTATCTCTTCATTTCTTCTTCAGATGATGAAAGTGAGGATGACAATCCTCCCCCACCATCTCAGGATCCTCCTTCAGCTCCTGAGCTTCCAAAATGGGTTCGTGCTACTCGAGATGCAGCAGGTGATCTTGCCGGTGATCCTACAGATTAGCGACGCACACGTTCTCAGTTCGAGAGAGCCTCTTCTTTACTGGCCCAAGCTCCAGTAAATTATGATCCTGACACCTTTGCAGAAGCTTCAGGCCATCCAGATTGGGAAGCAGCTATGAATGAAGAATATCATTCATTATTGGCAAATGATACATGGGATCTTGTTCCTTTACCAAAGGGACGAAAACTTGTAAGATGCAAATGGGTTTACAGAACCAAGTATGGACCAGATGGGAAAGTTGATAAACATAAAGCTCGTCTTGTTGCTAAGGGCTTTTCACAGGTTGAAGGCATTGACTACACTGAAACCTTCTCCCCTGTTGCCAAAATGAACTCTATTCGCCTTGTTCTTCCCCTTGCTGCCTCTTTCAAATGGGAAGTCCATCAGATGGATGTTAAATCTGCCTTCTTGCATGGGGACTTGCATGAATAAAGCTATATGGAACAACCCATTGGCTTCATACAAACAGACTCCAACCTTGTTTGTCGACTTAAGAAATCCCTTTATGGTCTCAAGCAAGCTCCTCGGGCTTGGTATGCCAAAATGGATAGCTTTCTTTTAGAATCTGGCTTTTCTAGGTGTCATTCTGACAATACTGTCTACACCAAGAAAGTGGGCAACTCTCTTATCATCCTTGTTCTTTATGTTGATGATCTTATCCTTACTGGTAGTGATCCCAACCTTATAAACCATGTGAAGTCTAGCCTCAAAAGGAAATTTGAAATGACAGACTTAGGACACTTACACTATTTTCTCGGTCTTCAAGTCTTGCAATCCAAGGAGGGTATTTCTCTTTCCCAGTCCAAGTATGTCTGTGATATTCTACGCCATTTTCACATGGAAGACTGTAAGTCAGCCCCTTCTCCCTTTCAGTCTAGAGTCAAACTTTCAGTCACTTGTACTTCTCCTGAAGTTGATGCTACCTTATACCGTCAACTTGTAGGAAAACTTTTGTATCTAACCCATACTCGTCCTGATCTTTCCTTTGCTGTTGGCCTTGTTGCTCGGTTCATGCAAAACCCCTGTGAAATTCATTGGAAAGCAGCTAAAAGAATACTTCGTTATGTTCGAGGTACAGTTCAGTTTGGGATTCATTACAGTGCTAAAGCAGCTCTTCTATTGGTTGGTTTCACTGATTCCGATTGGGCTAGTGACCCTGATGATCGGAAGTCTACTGCCGGTTATGTGTTCACTCTTGGTTCAGGACCTATTACATGGGCTTGCAAGAAACAGGGTGCCATTTCTCTTTCATCAGCAGAAGCAGAGTATCGTGGTGCCGTAGAAGCTAGTAAGGAAGCCTTGTGGCTTCGTCAGATCCTGTCAGAATTTGGCTTTCAGCAGCAGCATTCGACTACACTTTGGTGTGATAATCAAAGTGCCATTCAGCTATGCAAAGATCCAGTTCAACATCAGCGCAGCAAACACATTGAACTGCACATGCACTTCATCAGAAAGCTCATTCACGACCATGTTCTTGAAGTGCAATATTGTTCAACAGATGATCAAGTTGCAGGCATCTTCACAAAGGCTCTCACAGAGGCGAAGTTCACTAAACTTCGATTTATGGTTGGAGTTCAGGAAGTTGTCACTAAGGGGGGATAGGCTCTAGTGCCTCCTTCCTTCTCCTATTGTGTCATATTTGTAAATCCTTCAATCCTATCCCAAGTTGTTCTTAAGGGGGGATGTTAGGATATTCCGACACATAGGAAATAGTTAAGTACAACTTGGTCTAGTATAGAGTTAGGTATAGAGTTAGGTAAAGTGTGTTTATTTACCATTCTACATTTTGTAACTTACAATCCGACGGTTCATTCTCTCCTCGGTATTACCGACACTTGATCCGTGGCTTGACACCCGATTGGTCCATGAATTCTATTTAAAGCGCATGGAGGGTAATTTGTAGGGTAATCCGTGCATGAGAGAAGCTTATGTAAATTTTCATTCTTTGATTAATAAATTGCCTGAAGTGGCCGCGTTGGCTCAGGCCGTGGACTGTTTCCCTCTTTGAGGGTTTTAACCACGTCAAAAATACTGGTGTATTGATCTGTGATCTGGTTGTGAGCGGTGTCCTTTTGGTGTTCTTTCTGAGGAACTTACTCTGTTCCCTTGGTCTGGGATACTGGGTGTCCTTTGCTCAATTACTACTTGAGGGGACCTTGTTTCCTCTGTTTCCCCTGTTTCTCCTCCTCCTTCACGAATATTACAAGAATTTTTTTCTTGTGAGGGAATTGGACGTGAATTTTCAATTTCTTGAAAACTCTACTCAGTTCCTTCCATTTTACTATGGACCTCAGCGTAGGCTATAGATGGTGAGCCTGTTCCTTCCGTTTTGCAGGTTTGGGTAGTGGAATTGGATTGTTTTTGGGTCTTTTCTTCTTAGTCATTCATGCAAAAAATTCAAATGTTTATCTCTACCCTAAGTTATTAACAACTCTGTTGGAAAGCGGGTGGGGGAGCAGGCATTTTACTTACTCCATACACAGGTTCTTACCTTTCGTTTTTAATACCCATTTCTCTCTCAACAGACAAGCATCAAATACCTACTTTAGTTTTCTGTAATTGTGCTGAAAATAGGGCAGAGGAGCAAGCACTTTACTTGCTCATTACGTAGGTTCTTACCTTTCATTTTCAATACCCAATTCTTCCTCAACAACAATTATCAGATGTACATCACCCTTTGTAAATGGCTACACTCTCCCCGGCAACAGCGCCAAAATGTTGACTGATAAAATGTGCCTTTTAAAACTCCTATTTATCCCACATTAATTATCAACCTAGGCAAGTCCTCTTATATCAAGAGTGTACACAATATGTGGCTACTATTAATTCAGATAGTAATGTTTCCTAAATTGCAGTATAGATACTTTAATACAAGAGTAAACAGATGCATCTAACGAATTCCAATTACAATTTTAAAGATGATTCAATCCTCTACTGAAATCAAATCTTATAGTAATTCAACAACATCAGTTGAGAGTACAGTAGCAATAACTCATCTTTGCTGAATTGATAAATCAAACTCAATTCTTCATCAAATAATCCTAATAGCAATGATATCAATTTGAGATTCTAATAGCGATAATCAAACTCTTTACAGTCGATTAAATCAATCCAAATACTTACCTAAGTAACTTAATATGTAAAGAATAGAAACTGAATCAAACGACAGTGCTGTAAATTATATGAAGTAGAGCTATACCGTCAATGCAAGAAATAAATAGCGAAGGAAATAAAATCACAGAAAGCAGAAAAATTATCAAACCAGTCACACTTGTAAGAATTGGAAATGTATGACACAAAGAAAGTAGTTAAATCCACCAGAGGAGTGTTCGATGAAGAATGGAAGAAGTTGGATCGGAAGGAAAAGAGCACAATATGATTGTGTGTCTCAGATTCAGTATTGCTGAATGTATCAGGGGAAGCTATGGCGAAGGCTTTGTGGGACAAGATAGGGACTTTGTACCAATCTAAGTCTCTGGTGAATAAACTGTTCCTGTGGAAAAAGTTGTATAACATGAGGATGAAAGATGGAGACTCAGTGACAGAGCATCTGAATGCATTTAATACTGTGGTAAGTCAGTTAGAATATGTTGATATTAAAATTTCAGATGAAGATAAGTGCATTAGTTTGTTGTGTTCTCTACCAGATTCGTGGGATAGTTTGGTTATTGCAATAGGTAGCAGTGCAACTGCCTTGTAGTTTGATGAAATAGTCTCAGCGTTGCTGATGGAGGAGATGAGATGGAAAAATATGGAGAGCCAGAATGGTGATGCCTTGTCTGTACAAGGATGGTCCTAGAACAGAAACAAAAATAAGTCATCGAGTGGGAGATCTAAATCTAGAGGGAGATCTAAATCTCCAGGAAAACCTATAAAGGTGGTGTGCTGGAAATGCGGAAAGGAAGGCCACTACAAAAGGGACTTTAAATCTAAAGCTCCTGACAAAGGAAAGGGATTTGATGAGGCTCCTTCTGCAGAGGCGAAAACCACATCAAATGAAGGTGGGGATGTGTACTTGGCTTCTTCAAGTACACATGTAGATCATGAGGCATGGTTGATTGACTCAGGTGCATCCTTTCACTTCACTCCCCATAGAGAGTGGTTCTGCGAGTATGAGAAATACGATGGTGGTGATGTCTTCTTGGGGGATGACAGGAAGGCTAGAATCGTTGGTCGTGGAAAAGTAAAATTGAAGTTGCAAGGTGGAAGGGTTAGAACACTTCCGGGTGTTCTGCATATTCCTGCATTGGCTAGAAATCTGATTTCTGTAAGCAAGTTGGATGATGCAGGTGTAAAAACAGTGTTCGAGAAGGCTACCTGCAAGATGGTTTGGGGAGAACTAGTATTGATGCGGGGAGTTTGGATTGGAACTCTGTACAAGCTGCAAGGTAGCACTGTTGTTGATGGGTGCAACAGTTCCGTGGTTCTTGAAAGTGGAGCAGAAAATCTAGTGGTCTCTGGAGAGAAGACCATGCTGTGGCTTCAAAGGCTTTGACATATTGGAGAGAAAGGCTTTCGAATACTTCATGGTAAAGGTATGGTAGAAGGTATGAGTAATAGCTCTCTAGATTTTGATTTCTGTGAAAATTGTGTATATGGGAAGCAAAATCGGGTGAGTTTCCCCTCTGGTGTTAAGAGGGCGAAACATATATTAGAGCTTGTGCATAGTGATGTGTTTGGACCTGTGAAGGTTCCATCACTGGGTAAGTCTGTGTACTATGTATCATTTATAGATGACTTCTCAAGGAATATATGGATATATTTCCTTAAGAAGAAATCTGAAGTCTTTGACATGTCTAAAGAATTTAAGGCTCTGGTGGAAAACCAGACAGAAAAGAAGATAAAGGTGCTGAGAACAGATAACGGTGGAGAGTTTTGCAGTAAGGAATTTGAAGAATACTATAAGAAGTGTGGTATAGCACAACAGAAGACTACTCCATATACACCTCAACAAAATGGAGTTGCAGAAAGAATGAACAAGACATTGATGGAAAGGGCAAGAAGCATGCTTAGTGGTGCCGGGTTAGGACAAGAATTCTGGGCAGAGGTGGTGGATACTGTATGTTACCTGGTCAACAAGTCACCTTCATTAGCGTTGGAGGATAAGACTCCACAAGAGGTATGGACTGGTAAGAAACCCTCTCTTTCACATCTAAGGGTATTTGGATGTGATGCATATGTACATGTTCCAAAGGAGAAAAGAACCAAGTTGGATAGTAAATTTGAAAAGTGCATCTTTATTGGGTATAAGGATGGTTTAAAGGGTTATAAGCTTTGGAACCCAGTAACAAGGAAGGTTGTGTATAGCCGAGATGTGGCATTCAGAGAGGTGAAAGATGTTATTAAACATGAAGTTCAAACAAAGGAACCTGAGAAGATAAAGTTTGAGCTAAAGGAGGAAGAATCAGAATCTACAATAGAGGAGGAATCAGAAGATGAAGAGCCACAAACTTCAGCTGTGAGAAGATCAGTTTGAGAAAGAAGGCAGCTAGAAAGGTATAGTCCATCTGCTTTCTGTTCAAATTTTGCTTTGTCTGTTACTGATGATGATCCCAGAGCTGTGAAGGAAGCAGTGGATTCAGAGGATGGAAAACTCTGGAAAGAGGCCACGGTTGATGAAATGGCATCTTTGCACAAAAATGAGGCTTGGGATCTGGTGGAGTTGTCGGCTGGAAGGAAACCCATTGGCAGCAAATGGGTGTTCAAAAAGAAGACAAATGCAGAAGGAAAAGTGGAGAAATACAAAGCTCGGTTGGTAGTAAAAGGTTATTCCCAGGTGTTGGGAATTGATTTTGGTGACATTTTTTCTCCTGTTGCCAAGGTAACTTCTATTAGATTACTTTTATCTGTTGCTGCTGCTTTTGATTTTGAGGTAGAACAGATGGATGTGAAGACAACATTTCTTCACGTGGATCTCAAAGAGGAAATCTACATGAAGCAACCTGAAGGCTTTGTGGTGAAGGGTAAGAAAGAACTGGTATGCAAGTTAAAGAAGTCTCTGTATGGGTTAAAACAGTCACCAAGGATGTGGTATCATAAATTTGATACATTTATACAAGGACTTGGCTTCACCAGAAGCAAAGCAGATCATTGTGTGTATTTTAAATTAATTGGTGACCGTGTTATTTATCTGGTCTTGTATGTGGATGATATGTTGCTGGTTGGAAATGACAAAGAAATTATCCAAGATTTGAAGACCCAATTGTCCTCCAAATTCGACATGAAAGATCTTGGTGCTGCAAACTATATTTTGGGCATGGAAATTAAAAGAGATCAGGCAAAGAGGAAGCTCTGGTAAAGCTAGAGGAAGTATGTCAAGACAATACTGTAGAGGTTTAATATGCAGGATAGTAAACCTGTGAAGGTTACTATTCCTGTAGGTGTGAGGTTATCTGCTGAACAGTGTCCCAAGACACAAGAAGAGGAAGAGGACATGTCCCGTGTTCCATATGCAAGTGCAGTCGGTAGCCTGATGTATGCAATGGTTTGTACTAGACCAGACATTGAACATGCAGTGGGAGTATTGAGCAGGTTTATGTCAAAACCAGGAAAGGAGCATTAGACAACAGTGAAGCGGGTTTTCAGGTATTTGTGTGGCACTAGTGATTATGGTTTGTGCTACCAAGGAAGACTAGGATTGGATAGAGTGTTGGACATTTGTGGCTTTGTTGATGCAGACTGGGCTGGAGATCTAGATCATAGAAGATATACAAGTGGGTATGTGTTTAACCTATTTGGAGGTGCAGTCAGTTGGATGAGTAAGAAACAATCTGTAGTGGCACTATCAACTACAGAGGCAGAATACATGGCAGCCACTCATGCAAGCAAGGAAGCAGTTTGGTTGCAGAGATTGTGTTCAAGTATGGGGTTAGTACAGGAAGCTATAAGGATAGACTGTGACAACCAAAGTGCAATTTTCTTGGCAAAGTACCTTGCATATCATTCAAAGACAAAGCACATTGATGTTCAGTATCACTTTGTGAGGGATATGATAGAAGACAAAAAGGTGTTGCTGGTAAAGGTGGACACTTTGAAGAATACTGTAGATGCATTGACAAAATCTGTGAGCTCTGAGAAGTTCTCTTGGTGTAGAGAAACAATTGGCATTGCAGGGCTAGATAAATGACTAAGCTCTCTTGTGGCCCCCTGTGGAAAGAAAACAACAAGTGGGAGAGTGTTGGGTTGTGTTATATTATTTCCACGACTAGCCCACGTAGTTAATCCAGGGTTAGAGGGGGGGAGGTCACAGGGGGTTTGAGGTGTACCCGTGACCGCACTTTATGGGGTCTGGGGTAGCGCCCCGGAAAATTTTGGTTTTGGACCCTATGTTAGGTTGGGCGGACCCACCTATGGTTTTGTGCATAATTTTCGCACATGTTTTTGGACGCGATGGTTTTCAGTCCATGGTATTGGATGTGATGGTTTTCAAACCATGGTATTGGATGCTTCGACATGTATAAATATGTATTATAACATTGAAAGGAACATAATGAAAAATCAAGCTGGTAGTCCCGGTTTTGGGATCCAGGGGAAAATCTCTGTGTATATGTGTTTTATGTGTTATGCTCTTGCATTGTTTATTTTTTGTGATTTAAAATTCATATGTAGGTAATTTATGTACAGGGTTAAAGCCTACAGACAACATGTTACCTGGTCAACAGATCACCTTCATCAGCATTGGAGGATAAGACTCCACAAGAGGTATGGACTGGTAAGAAACCCTCTCTTTCACATCTGAGGGTATTTGGTTGTGATGTAGATGTACATGTTCCAAAGGAGAAATGAACCAAGTTGGATAGTAAATCTAAAAAGTGCATCTTTATTGGGTATAAGGATGGTTTAAAGGATCATAAGCTTTGGAACTCAGTAATAAGGAAGGTTGTGTATAGCCGAGATGTGGTGTTCAGAGAGGTGAAAGATGTTATTAAATAAGAAATCCAACCAAAGGAACCTGAGAAGATAGAGTTTGAGCTTAAGGAGGAAGAATCAGACTCTGCAACTGAGGAGGAATCAAAAGATGAAGAGCCACAAACTCCGGGTGTGCGAAGATCAGTTCGAGAAAGAAGGCAGCTAGAAAGGTATTTTCCATCTGCTTTTTGTTCAAATTTTGCTTTATCTGTTATTGATGATGATCCCACAACTGTGAAGGAAGAAGTAGATTCAGAGGATGGCAAACTCTGGAAAGAGTCCATGGTTGATGAAATGGCATCTTTGTACAAAAATGAGGCTTGGGATTTGGTGGAGTTGCCGGTTGGAAGGAAACCCATTGGCAACATATGGGTGTTCATGAAGAAGACAAATGCAGAAGGAAAGGTGGAGAAATAAAAAGCTCGGTTGGTAGCAAAAGGTTATTCCCAGGTGTCGGGAATTGATTTTGGTGATATTTTTTCTCCTGTTGCCAAGGTAACTTCTATTAGAATACTTTTATTTGTTGCTGGTGCTTTTGATTTTGAGGTAGAACAGATGGATGTGAAGACAACATTTCTTCACGGGGATCTTGAAGAGGAAATCTACATGAAGCAACCTGAAAGCTTTGTGGTGAAGGGTACAAAAGAACTGGTATGCAAGTTAAATAAGTCTCTATATGGGTTAAAAGAGTCACTAGGGATGTGGTATCATAAATTCGATACATTTATACGGGGACTTGGATTCACCAGAAGCAAAGCAGATCACTGTGTGTATTTTAAATTAATTGGTGACCATGTTATTTATTTGGTCTTGTATGTGGATGATATTTTTCTAGTTGGAAATGACAAAGAAATTATCCAGGATTTGAAGACCCAATTTTCCTCCAAATTCGACATGAAAGATCTTGGTGCTGCAAACTATATTTTGGGCATGGAAATTAAAAGAGATCGGGCAAAGAGGAAGCTTTGGTTAAACCAGAGGAAGTATGTCAAGACAATACTGTAGAGGTTTAATATGCAGGATAGTAAACCGGTGAAGGTTCATATTCCTGTAGGTGTGAAGTTATCTGCTGAACAATGTCCCAAGACACAAGAAGAGGAAGAGGACATGTCCCGTGTTCCATATGCAAGTGCAATCAATAGCTTGATGTATGCAATGGTCTGTACTAGTCCAGACATTGCACATGCAGTGGGAGTATTGAGTAGGTTTATGTCAAAACCAGGGAAGGAGCACTAGACAACAATGAAGCGAGTTTTCAGGTATTTACGTGGTACTAGTGATTATGGTTTGTGCTACCAAGGAAGACCAGGATTAGACAAAGTGTTGGATATTTGTGGCTTTGTTGATGCAGATTAGGCTAGAGATCTGGATCAGAGAAGATATACAAGTGGGTATGTGTTTTAGCTATTTGGAGGTGTAGTCAGTTGGATGAGTAAGAAACAATCTGTAGTGGCACTATCAACTACAGAGGAAGAATACATGGCAGCCACTCATGCAAGCAAGGAAGTAGTTTGGTTGCACAGATTGTGTTGAAGTATGGGGTTAGTATAGGGAGCTATAAGGATAGACTGTGACAGCCAAAGTGAAATTTTCTTGGCAAAGAACCCTGCATATCATTCAAAGACAAAGCACATTGATGTTCAGTATCACTTTGTGAGGGATATGATAGAAGAAAAAAAAAGGTGGACACTTTGAAGAATACTGCAGATGCATTGAAAAAATCTGCGAGCTTTGAGAAGTTCTCTAGGTGTAGAGAAACAATGGGCATTATAGGGTTGGATAAATGACTAAGCTCTCTTGTTCCCCCCCATGGAAAGAAAACAACAAGTGGGAGAATGTTGGGTTGTGTTATATTCTTTCCACGACTAGCCCACGTAGTTAACCAGGGGGTTAGAGGGGGGGTGGAGCGCCCCCTAGCACCGATTGTGTAGCGGGGGGGTCACAGGGGGTTTGACGGGTGCAGGTAACCCCCCTCTATGGGATTTGGGGCAGCACCTTTGAAAATTTTGTTTTTTAGACCCTATATTAGGTTGGGCGGACCTACCTATGGTTTTGTGCATGATTTTTGCACATGGTTTTGGACGCAATGGTTTTCAGTCCATGGTTTTGGACGTGATGGTTTTCTCTCCATGGTATTGGATGCTTCGGCATGCATGTTGGCTTGTTGGGGCCTGACCCAAGTTTAGAGGTGATTTAGCCAAACAAATCCCAGTATTGCTGGCCCTTTTGACAACATTCCGCGGAGTGCGGACTGAGGTCTCACTCGAAGTAGTATGGGAGGGTGCTGGAACCAAGTTTCTACACGCTAGGGATGTCTTGATGATTTTTGGGAGGTTCAAGGTTCGACTCTTCGCACACGCTGCTTCGCATAGTTATCTATCCCTTGCAACTGTGAAGCTGCCTTCGCGCAACTTTGATTATAATGCAAAGAAAGTATTGCCTTGATTCCTTATGCTTACTGCATTATTATTATAGTACTTAACTTATCTGTGTGAGCCCGATATTCTTATTTATCATTCAACATTCATATAAGTGTGTGTAATTATCAAACAATATAAATGCATAACAGTAAGAGAAAACCCAGATACACAATATTTAGAATCAACCTTATCTTTATTACTCTTCAATCTTGATTACAGACTCGACACCGCCCTGCGCACTCAGCTACAGGGGTCCGTGCACTCAGCTGCGGACTCTACTAGGCCTCTGCGTACTTATCTGCAGAGTTGCTTCCTACTACTATGACCCAATACACTTAGACTCTTATTCTATGCTTGAACGATTCCTATTCTTCTCTCTCCAATTCCCTCCCCTTCACACTTAGAGCCTCGCTCTATTTATACACTCCCATGGTTGGCGGACCATGGGTAGGCCAACATGACTTTACATTACATTACAATATTTTAGGGCATAAAACCCTATGACTCATCCTATACTTCGCGCTCCGCACTTTCAATTTGCGGAGTCTTACAAAACCTTTGACCAAAACTTGGGCTTTGAGCCCCAAAACCTGCTCTAGGGAGATTCAATGCCCAAAAGGCCCCCAACACAATCGTTATTTGTCCCGAGTCACTCTGTTGGTGCGGCGATCTTGGCTCGGAGCCCCTCCAATTGTTCCCGTTCTGCCCAGAGGTCCACGACGCACTATTCTGCTGTTTGTTGAACCTACTTCATGTGCTCTTCTATTGCTTCTTTGTGAGGCTCTACAATCTTTCTTAGTGCATATAGTCCCTGCATCTGCACGAGCTTGCCCTTAATCATGGCCATAATGGTGAAGGCCTGATCAATCCAAGGTTGGACGCATGCTTTGAGAAGGGCCTCTTTCTGTATTGCAACATCCACCTGCTCCTTCAGTGCCCTTGCCTTGCATCTTAGCCAGCTGTTGGGTGAGGACGACTGTCTGCGTCGTTCCCGTGACATTGTCATACTGCTACTGCAGTTTGTGTGCCTCGGTTTCTAGGCGCTATATGTTGGGGTCCTCTTGTAAGGATGTGAGGACGTTGAACGCTTGGCCCAACATACCAGTGCAGTCCTGCATCGCTTGATGAGCCCCAGAAATGGGTAATTATATGGGCTCATTTTACCTCCTAATTTGACTTAATCCACCATTATCATTAGTTTATTGCATGTTCTTGATTATATTTATTCTAATAGAGTGAATTGGGTTAGTCATTATGCCAAAATGTCTAATGTGTGCTTTATGCAGTTTTTTGGTCAATTTTGAGACAAAATCAAAGGTTTTAATGAGCACTTGGCAGCCAAATTCGAGGAAGAAAAAGGGAGAGGATTTGTAGGAAGGTGTCCCCTTCATTTATGAGCCCTTACCTCAAATTCTCCACTAGCAGCTCGGAGTTTAAGGGCCACCACATTGATTATCACAAGGGCAGCCGAGCAGGGCTAGTAAAGTTGCTGTTAACTGCAAGTTTTGGCAGTCGAGTTCCTAAAGTTTAGGAGGACTGTTGGGGTCCTCAATTTGTATAAATAAGAAGGATTATGGCCTCAGTTTGGTTAGGCAGGAGTTGGTCAGATGTTAGTTAGATTTTAGTTATTAGGTTAGCTCTGCATTTCAGCACATTTTCGAGCTTTTTCTTATAGACAGTTTTTGGGATGTAACTATTATTTCTTGATCAATAAAGATGAATCCAGCTTTGCACCAGCTTTGATATTTCTTAGGAGGCTGTAGATCTTGGGGTTGGGCCCAACCCAAGGGCCAGTACCTCCTTTGTTTACTTTTATGTGTTTTTGCTGCATTCTTAGAATAATTTCTGTTATTTAGGTTAAGATCTTGCTTTTCTACTTAGGTTGTTTTTGATGATTAAAATAGCTTTTCATACTTCAGGTTGATTTGACAGTTTGGTAAAGGAAAAGATACAAAAAAAGGCCATCAATCAATCCTTGATCCCATCTCTCCCTCCTTAGGACCATGAGCTGAGACCAAGGCATACTTGCTACCACAAAAACACTGATTTTGCCTTTCAATGCAATTGCTAGTGTTAGATTTTTAGGTAGGAAAGTTGATACCAGTTGTACTTGCATGTTTAGAATCTATTCTTACTTAGTTTCCATAGTTATCTTGCATGATTTTCTGCTAATAAACTTCTGTTCATCATATTTCTGGTTTGTAGGTCAAAGTAGGTCAAAATAGTCGATCAGTTTTGGAAAATAGTATGTAGAACACCTGCGATACCTCCCTGCCTACCTTTCCTCCATCATACAACCTACTCCTACCCCTAATCCAAGATTCCTTCCCTTCATTTGCACATTTACCCACTTTGCCCTAATTTCTACATTCTTGTGCATCATTGCTCCCTCCATCCTTGAACAAATCCAATCACCTTAATCACTCCTTAACCTCATTCACCAGGTCCTAGACCCCTTAACATCCTTATCCAACCTCCATTTCCACTTTCCCACCGTTTTTCCACCATCAACCCTCCAAAATCCTCTTTCGGATCTTCCTGTAGAACATCCTGTAGAACCTCTGCAGACTTCCTATAGAAGTTCACTTGAGCAGTTTTTCAAGATCTGATCACTGTGAAACACTCTGGCAGGGTGTTAGGGCCCCTTAGGCTCTCTTCTCACCTTTCCAACCTCCTGCAAGCGCCCACTCCATTTCCTTTCACCAATCAACCTCTGCACAATCAAAAACAATTAAAGCACATGCATAATAATTCTGCCAACTTACTCAAAAATACAAAAAGATGCTTTTTCTAGATTTTAATTTAGAAGTAGCTTAGTCACATGCATTTTACCTTTCCAAGAGTCAATGGAATCCATCTCAGCAACTTTCATCTCTTCTCTTGCACCAGTAGGGTTAGTTGGTAAAACTAGGGTTTGCTAGGGTTTGCATTTCCTTTCAGCTTTCAGCTTCTTTTTGCAAGTAGATTAGCCTCTTTTGAGTTAGCTTTCATCCATCATAGTTAAAAGCTTCTTCTAAGAACTCATAGAAGTTGGATTAAGCTCCTAGCGAACTTGTGCCAGCTGATCAAGTGACAGCCTGCAGTAAGAGCTAGTACTTGTGCATATAGCACCGTCGCTTCCAAGTTTGTTACGAACTACCGGGTTGATAAAAGTAAAGAAGGGAGCCCTAGGAGTTGCATCATTATTGCTGCAATACTGGAGCCCAACATCGCTCTTCCAATTTCTTCCAACCGTGTCTGAATCAAACTAACGTGTTGTTCTTTCACTTCCAGAGGAGTGGAAGGATGCACCTCCATCCGCAGCTCAGCAATCTGGAGGTTCAGCTCCAGTTGCACTCGTGTTGTTTCCTCCCGTGCACTTTGGACTCCACTTTCTAGATAGTGGATTCACATCTCGGTTGGTAGGTCTACGACGATGGATAATTCTGGAATGTGCCAGCATGCTTCATCCACTATTTCCGTGATCTGCCGATTCTGTGACATTAGCTCATCACGCTGCAGGCTGAGCTGTTCAATGTTGATCTTCTTCTCACTCAATACCTAGATCATGTGACCTTCCTGGGTGCGTAGTTATGTTGTTATGCCATCTTGTAACTAGTAAAATGTGTCCTGTGAAAGGGTAGCCGAGTTTAGGCCAAGTCCCTTGATCCTACCCACCGCGGCTCTATCGTCCTCGCTTTTCACTGTTAGGTGCTCCTTCCGGCAGCACTACGGTGTTGGCCATTTTTGCGTGCAGCAGCCACTCCGCTGCTGATGTACCTGCGGCACCGTAGGTGGCTACTATTCCTTCTTATGGAGGCTGCACCTGAAGTTCCCCTAGCTGCACCCTTAGGGCCCCCAACACATTCTGTTGCTCCATCATCGCTTCCTGGAGCAATTCCCTAGTGACCTCCCGAGCTGTGTAGCCGATGTCATAGAGGTCACCCTCTATTAATGTAATTGGTTCCATGTTTAGTTTGGAAGCTTGGGTCTTCCTTCGTGGGCTTGATCTTTCCGTACCGCGCGACTATGTCAGTTGTATAGAGGTTGTGCTCGGGTTTGCGCCTGCGGCTATGTCCTTTGCTCCTTGTCCTGTGGTCAAGTTCGGGCCCCCTTCCTCCTACGTCGTGGTGGCCCTTGATGCCTGTGCTGCTGCTACCTTCTCAGCGGCCTTGTCCTACTCTGTGGCTACCTTTGAGGCAGCCCTTACCTCCGCGGCCAATTGCTCGTTGCACTTTTGCTGGGCCAGTTGGGTGATGCACAACTTGGTGGCATCCTTCTGCTTTTGTGCCTTTGTTCTGTCCTGCTCCACCAGATTTGGGGTGCACCACTCAAGAGGCCATGATTCGAGCACGGAGAAGATGGCGTCATCAATTGCGATGAAAGAAAGCTTGGTCCAGGTTTTTACTGGATCCTTTCGTGCCTTGATATACACATTGTACATATTTGCCTTGAACTCTGCAAAGCTCCGCAGACTATTGTACATTGTGGGGGATAGGCACGGCCTCCTGTTAATCCACATTCGGACGCTTGCCTCCATGAGCACCTAGAAGATTTTAGTCTCGTGGATCTGCGTGGTGTCCTTCGTAGCCCAGAGTGACACATATTTTTGAAGCCTCTGGCAAGTCCTGTTCAATATGAGGGAACTGACTGTCCTTAGGCAGTTCCCCTGTCACCAATAAAATAGACAAGAGCAACCACGCATAGTGGAAGGTCTTGCCCTGCTCTTGAGCTTCCTTTCAGTTCATTAGGAATTCTTTGCAGAGGAACTCAGCCCTGTTGAATTAAACCCCCTCCATGCATTGTTCTGCCTGTGCAACTACCGGAGCTGGTACCTCCTCCTTGCGGTGTTTTCTCATCACCTTCCCGGCCAGGAGTTGGGTGGCTACGCTCACCCCTTTATCTTTGATGCTACTGATTGCGTAGCCCCTCTTCTTCTTTTCCAACTTGTACTTCTTTTTCATGGCCTTTGCGAGTGCCAAATCTTTGCTTTCTTTGGCTATCTCTGCAGGGTCCTTTCCATTATAGGGAAGCCGGGAAATCCTGTGGATAAGATCCACCGTGATGGGAATAGGCTCCTCCAGCCATAGGTACCCATTGCGCACCAAGAAAAGCAGTTGCCTGATGATGAAGATTGTGATAGGTGCATGGTGAAAGTGCGGAATCCATAATAGGTGGAGTAGTTCGGCCTTCTTTACACTGCGCAGCCATTTCTGCAGCTCTAGCATTGTAACTGAACCCTTCTTGCTCTATTTCATGAGGTACTCAGTCTCTAAATGTGGGAACTTCTCATTGTCCACGAGGTCCTGGTCTTATAATTTCATTGTGGGCACATGGCCTAGGGTCGAGCCCTCAAACAAAATTCCATTTGAGAGGAGTAGGGTTTGGAGTGCACTCTTAGCGGCATCCAAATCCTTGGGTACCTTAGCTTTCCCTTTCCATGGAGGAACATACTCGGGAAATTTTGTAGTAGCTCGCATCGTCTGGATGTCTTCTGCCATTTCTTCATCTGACTCTATCTCATCTACGAAAGGCTGTAGGTCCTCCTCCTCATCGCCTATCTCAATGGTGACAGCCTTGCCCTTTTCTTCCATGGAAAGTTTACCAAACTGTGGATTTCGCGGGGACATGCAGACTGGTCTCGCTGCCTATTTATCCTTCTTGGGCCTCAGTGTCTGAGGTGATTTTTGAATTTCTGGCGTATCCCCACCTTGCACCGTAGGGTTTTGCGCAGCTTCCTCATGGTACTTTCTGCAAAACCCACACCTCTCTTGGTAGTTGTCATCTTGCTCGAATTGTTTGTAGTTGGTTGTGAATTTGGGGGCTCGAATATCGCTTGGCGCTCAACACTATGTGCTCTTCGTAGTAGCTCAAATCTTAAATGAAAAAGCATTGTCTCATGGCTAGCCCTTGGAGTTTTATAGCATCTTTTGAATTTGAATTTGACTGTTCCCCCCATTTCTGAGTCACTAATGCATTCTTGGCAGCAAATCTTCCCAAATCTAGCTCTTAATTCGTGTCTTAATTGCCCACCGCCTGCTTCCTTTTGCCTTAAATTGGACATTTCGCCATGAATAGTGACATCAATGGTCACTTCCCAGCCTACTCGCGTGACAGCGCAACCCCCTATGCGCAGGCGCAACCCTTGTGACATGCTGATCCTGTGCGCAAACCCCTTATCTCGCAACTCCCACACAGACTCTTTTATAGTCCCACGCTCTCTTTCAACTACCTGGAGCGCTAAGACTGTGCTCCCTACGGTTAGTCAGGTGGTTGCACCACCTATGCGAGACTTCAATTCTCCTTCCAGTCTAGTCCGTGGGAACTTCTCAATTACCTTCCTGATATTTAGTGCCACGCGTCCTACCTTATACGGTGTGCTCCCATAGTTACTACAACTGGTAAGGTGCGGTCACAGCCATGGTAGCAGAGTCATAAATTCTCAGTGACAATCTTCTAATGTAGTGGTATGGTTGTTCGTATCTTGCCTTGTCACCCTTAGTTTATCAACGAGACATGCTTGCACAATCTCGTTTTCTAGTTTTTTGATCTAAGTGTCCATCAACATGCTTTTCTTCCTCAATCGTACCCAATCTTCTTTGAGTTCACGAAGTCTAAGGTTCCCTCGCCAAATGGCTTCTTGAATCCTTATATGTTCACCCTCACGTAGCTGTGTGATTCCTTCGTCCTGGTCTTCGCGTACTATCCCAACTATGGGAGCTATTACGTGTGGATTCCTTTCTTCCGAAATTACGGTTTTGACTCTGTTGCGCATCTTTAGAATCATCTCCACGCTCAGGTTTTTGCACATCGTCCTATAGGCCCATCGAATCACTGGCACGTGTAGGTCCCAATCAGTTCATCTCACCGGGTGAACCTTGTTTAGGACTCCGCACACCCTATTGAATGCTTCTCCATGTAAAATTTGTGGTGTGCGTCGCCTTTCCTGTTGCTGCGATTTTCTCTGACTTTCTATTCTGGGGTTGGGGTGTGCTTGTGCAGGCTGTACAACATATGTCTGTACCCATCGAGAAAGGTGGGCGCGCAAGTTGTTCCACCCCTGCTGATCGAATTTCATTCGAAGTTGGGGTTTTCCAAAATGTAGGCACATCATCCTTTTGCATCCGCGCCAGTCCTCAAAATTTCCTTGATGCGTACCCCACCATCGTGCAGGTGTTGCACGCAGTGCCCACTTCAGCGCATTGAACCGCTACTGTTCTGGTACTACACTTTCAAATTTGCTTAGAAATTCATCCACCGCTGAAAATCCATCATATGTACGCAACTCCCTTGCCTCTGTTGTCACGCAACGTAGTGATCTGACCATCATGTTGCAATTAAGCATTGTTACTTCGTGCAGCCAATTCTGCCATCGCTCTACTTCTTCGTCTGAATCCGAAGTGCAAGAGCTTTCGCACTCGCACAAGATTCTCCCATCTGCAGTCAGATTCACCCAATCCTGGTCTCGCGTATTTATCTTGTAAATACAATCAAGATCATCATCATTATCATCATTGTGCACTGGTTCAGTGTAGCACGCTCCTTCGGCTGGATCCAGTGGTACTACTACGCGTAGGGAATTTTTTTTGAAGATCATTTTGCACTTCTTTAGATTTATGACTCTGTTCATATCGGTGGCCCAGTCTATCCCTAGTAGCGTGGGATAGGGGTTACTGTCATCGACAATCTCTATTACTTCAAAATCCACCTGTGCACTCGCACCCTCAATATCTACTGTTACCCCTTGCAATCTCCCCATGGGAAAAATATTCTGTTGGTTCGCCATTCGTAATTGAATAGGGGACCATTGTAACGCGGGTCTGCCCATGCGTTCCCATGTTTGCTTTGGTAATACATTCACGTCCAAACCCAGATCTAGGATTACCTGATCCATTTCATACTCACCAATCTGCGCAGCCAACCTCATTTCCCTTCCAATGTGCAATGCAAGCTTCCCTAGTTTCCGGATCACGCGCGGTTCTCCTGACCCCGCGCACCTAGTGATCAGTTCCTGTAGTCCCTTAACCACTTTTCTATCATGCAACAGTTTCATGCATGTCCCAGGAAGGTAGTGAGCATTGAAGGATCCATTCCTAGTTCTAGTTGATCATTACTTCCTGAAGTGGAGGCCTCCATGAAGCTCTTCTTAGCTTCCATGAATGTCTCCTTTGTGCATTCTACGTCAAACTCAGGTTCCTTTGTAGGAGCCTTGCAAACCCACATACTTTCTTCTGGCTGCTCCCCCTTATCATCTCTCATGGTCATACCACTTCTGTGCATCATGTTTACATTCAGGTCTTCTTCACGCGGCTCAGACCTCATCATTTGTATATTCTGAGTTAGAGGAGGCTGGAATACCCCTTTTCCGTGCATCCTTGTGATCAACGTAGGAAAGTCTTCTGACTCATGATCAAACTGAGCATAATACAAACTTGATATCCTTGTCGGGTTGGTACAATTGCAGGTATAGTGCCCTGGTCCTCTGCAATTGTAACAAATTAGCTATCCGCGACCCCTTCCTGGTCCCATTCCACCTCGTCCTCGACCGCGCCCCTGAAATCTAGCACGCGCCATCCTCGCATTTGGGTCGAGTGCTTGCGTTTTGGTCTGCACCCTATAGGAAGGGGTCCAATCCATCATTAGTTCATAACTACGGCAAGTGAGTTCATCATGGCCTACCAACCTACAAAAATTACAAGATAATTGCTGGGATGTCTGCATATACCTTTGCAACAAATGGCAATTATCCGTAGTGTGTTTCCCTCCTATTTGACAGATCGCGCACCATAAAATAGGTGCCACGCTCGGCCTTGCCTGTGCCTTCGGTCTCAACGGCATTTGCCCTCCTCCTGCCAAGTAGTTTGCGAACACTGGAGAATGATTTTTGTCATGGCCTTGGCCTTTGCATTTTATGCACCATACTTCCTCATGCACCTTTGGCCGAGGTGCCCTATCTTGTTTCAAACTCTGCATTTCCAGACACAGATTCTATAGCTGCGTGTGTATTTGTTCGACTCCCAATCCAGGGTCTTGTATAGGGGTCTCATGTAATTTGATTGCCATTTCTAATGCTTCAGCCTGGGTGGAAAGTTTCTATTGTGACAGCGCCGTCCTGAAGTGTGGTGTCAAAGATGCTACAAACCATGTGTGATGATGTCCATTCGTCAACGTCATATTGGCTTCATGAATCGTGCTCTTCAGCCATTGATCCAGATCCCAGAGGGTCTCACCAGGGAGCATCACGATCTCTTTAAACTCGATGATTGATTGGGTTTCTGACTTTGGCCTACTAAATTCCCTATTCAGCGCAACCTGGATTTCTGCAATTCTTGCGTTTGCGTGGTCATTAGAATGCTTGATATACCATGTTAATGCACAATCCTGCAACATGCTTACTAGTGTGGCTTTCTTAATATTGTCATCTGTGACACCTTGTGCTTCCCATACCACTCTTACCACGAACCAAAATTGGTCCGGATCCTCATTCCCTACTCCTCTGAATACTAGAAATTTGATCGCGCTCACCATACTGAACTATGTAGGTGGCAGAGGTGGAGTGGGTGGAGATGGAGGTGAGGGGGGTGAAGCAGTTGGCGGTGTGGGTGGAGGTGGTAAACGCAGAATTCACAATTCGCTACCTTACCAAACTAACTACGCTTCTCAGAGAAACCTTCACGAGCTCATCCTCGCTCTCCCGCGAGGGTGAAATTAAAGGATTGTTTTCTAATTCTTCACTACTTCTGCTTTTGTAGATCTTCCTGCTCCGCGTAGTCCCAAACATTAATTTATTTGCACAGCTATCTGTCCCTTGCAACCGTGAAGCTGCCTTTGTGCATGTTACGTAGGAATTTGTCACTGCTTTCAACCCAGTCCTTCTACTGTGTCATGTGTCCAAGTGAAACATGCTCATACTGAACGAATGCTCTCTTATGTTGCAAATTGACCCACTTTTCTTAAGTTTCCTGTCTCATTATGAGAATGTACTTAATATATGTGACGGATGGTGGATGTAAACAGTCCAGTCACGCTTCCATCGTGGGAGTACATCTATTTCCTGTGACAGTCGGATTTCACACTCTGGCGCAAGGCTATCTGCTATCTTTAGTGACGGTTTGACTAGCTACATTACCTACTAGCGATGTCAGCGCTAAAGCTTGGTTATAAACTCGCGATGATCCAGATTGGGCGAATTCGTTCCAATAGTCGGCCTTCTGGATGTCTCCAGACCTGGTTGTTGGCATAGTTTGTGTCAACCTTCCTCCTCTGGTATGGAAGTTCCATCATTTGTGCTACCTTCCTTAGGGATGAGCTCTCTCTTCCACATTTTATGGAGACTCCTTCTCCTATTTAAACACTCACCTTTGATATGATCAGCTAGTTGGTAATTCCTTGGTTTGAAGTAGTGCTGTTAGTGCTTTTGAGTTTGATAGATAGCTGGTGTGGGTGTGACAAGTGTGGGATTGTTGATAGCTTGTGGAAGGTTGTGAAGTGCCCTTAACTTTGCGTTAAAACTTATGAGTGAGAGAAAGACATTGTATGTTTGGAGATCCATCTTCAAAGAGTGAATGCTTGAGAAACACACAGGTTGGACCCTTTGGGAAGGCTTGCGACGTCAAGACTCGCTTGTAAGCTTGCTCTTATTTCATTATTAATACAATCAATGATGTTTTCCTATGTCTTGTAAGTAATTTACTTGATAGCTCATGACTTCTTGACTTTGTGAGTAAATAGATCATTGTTGTTTTTCGGTTACATGCTTTGTTGTATTTCCTTTGCATTGTTTCAGGTTGATCACTCATTGAGGAGAAGGAAGCGGAAGCTGGAGCAGTGCAATGGAACTTCATCGACCACCGGTTGAGGTAGGCCTCCAACTATGATTGTTTAAGGAAATCTATTGTTGATCTGTCCTTGCTGTGACTAGACCCACTCTAGGGCTAGAGGGGTTGCCTCTGTTTGCAGAGGGAACACTTTCCTGCATCACAAGTTGGCGACTCCACTGGGGAGTTTGTCCTATGTTCTTCTCTTGTTTGCTCTTGTTTTGATTTTGATTTGGTCTCTCTTGAATTTTGGGGATTAACTATCAGTCTTTTGGGTCACCTAGATCGATCTGGGGAATCCCTCTATTGTTTGTAGGATTGATTGGTTTTTGTTTGGGAGTTTTTTGTTTGTTTGTCATTGTTTTTAACATCGTTGCGGAAAATAGTTTAACAGTCACGCCGACGTCACGCTCACTCTTTTGTAAAGTCCTATGTGTCGCTGAGTACCATCGCACAGTCGCGACGACTACACAAATCGGCATGTCGCGGAAAAGACATGTACTTCTGCGATGACGTCACTCTGTTGCTACAGCTAGTTGCTGCTTGGCGCTAGTTGTTTGTGCAGTTCCCGCAATGATTCCTGTAGAACTGTTTTTTCAATTCTGCCTCTTGAATTCACCAGTCCTGTTGATCCCTTGTTTTTTTTTCTTACTCAATAGCTTGTTTTTGACTGTTTATGGTTAAGGCACTCTTTCTTTGGTTTTATTGAATTAATCTTTCATTTTTTCCTGTGTGACCTAGTTCATTCTTTCAAGTTCTTGAATCAATTGCCTTAGTTGCTGGTTTGCCCAAGGTTGCAACCTTTCATGTTGGTTTGATTGAACCTTCCCCATTGCTTGTTTCTAGTTGATTTTTAGTGACAATTATTGAACCAATCTTTGGTATTGATTTGATTTCTTTTCACTACCGAACATAGATCACGATTGTTTGGATCGACTAGTTTTTTCACGCTTGCTTGTTTGTTTCTTTTAGATTTTAAACATCAAAATCAAAAGACTGCATTCGTTTAGTATACGAAAGTGAAAGTGAATTTGCATTTCAAGTTTGCATATTGGGAAGCAAATGATAAAATCTCTCATTAGTAGTATCCGTGCACTGTAGGGATTGATGTCTATATGCATTGAGTAACTGCATTTGTTTATCTTGGTTTTTTTGGTTTGGGAATGATCTCTCTACCCTCCTGTAGGTAGGTGTTCATTGAAGTAAAAGGATATTTCACTCATTCTAGCTGCATCCTAGGTTTTGTTGTATACATATGGTAAGGCCTAAAAACTGAAACATAATTCAAGATCAACTTTAAAATGAACTGAATAAACTTAACAACGCATTGGAACATAACGCACACTATTTAGAGGTCTAGGCTAGAGACGTGCTCTGGCGTCGTTAAACCTAGTCACTATTGCTTTCACTCAAAGTTGGGTGATTCCTCCTTCTGTGACTCAATAGTAGTCTAGTACGGAATTGTGCTCCCATGTACCGTCGAGTATATGTTGGGAGACCCCACTAGGTTATCATCCTATATCCTTAGGAAGCCATGTCTGCTGCCTTGCAAACCGTAACACACCGAACACAACATTCAGGAAGATTGACTGCCGTACGGAAAGTCCTTGGTTTTCATATGACTGCCAAGGTGTATATGCAGTTTTACGGGTTGTTTGGTAAACCTTTTGCCTAGTTCTCCAGAGTAGTCACTTTCGTTCCTTTTTGGACTCCCTAAAAGAAAAGGTCCATCTGAGCACTTGTCACTTCAGGCTCATTAAATATTCGAAGGCGACCAGAGTCATCTTTTCGACCTTTTCTCGACTCTTTAAAGATGAAAAGGTCAAGTTCTGTCCCTGTGTCTTAACATTTATTTGGCCACGTTCACATTTACCCTGTTAGATCTTGTTTGCATTTTAGTTTGTGTAGGGCTGTTTCTCGTTAGTTTTCCTAGGATTTTGAATTGAATCATCCTGGTGGAATCACCGATCCCATCTCCCGTTCCAAGTGACCAAGGGTATCCATCCTCTGTAGCTTCCGAGGTACCGGTTGTTAGTGATACTCTTCCCATTATCCCAAGTATCCAACCACTTAACTCTCGTGCTCCAGAGGACGAATCCTACGACATCTGTTGGAACCCCATTTGGGAGCCTTCTGAAGAAGACTTTCTCGTTACTCCTCCTAGTGTTTTGGTCCCGATGTCTTCCTCCGACATGGATGAGATGACCCCCATCTCCGGTGAAGAATCCTTTGCGGCAGTAGGTGAAATACCTATGCCTATGGAAACTTCGCCTTTCCGTGTTACTTCCCTTGGTGTCACATTGCCTTTATGATATAATGCTTTGGTGGACATCATCGATTCTAGATCTCCCCTTTCGAGTTCCATATGGTCTCGTACTGTTCCTCCGACTTCAGAGTCTTTTACACCCCCGATTCACAATGTGTCCATCACATCTATTCTGACCATTCCAACCATTTGTGTGGCTTCTTCAACCCTTATTGTTATGAAACCAGCTCATATGGGAACCTGGCTCTGATACCAAATGTTATGAAACCAGCTCACAAAAAGATAGAAAAGAGAGATCCACGACTTAGAATTCAGCCTCTTCGAGGGGGCAACCTCCTTTACATTACATAAATGAACAATTCTTGGATGATACAAATGAAAATACCTCCTTTCTATATATAGGAGTCTAAGTGGTCCCAATACAATCAAAGCCTACATAACAATAATATTGTAGGGCACAACAATAACAATAATGGGCTTCTATGTGGCACAATAGTAACAATATGGGCACTACATGGGTACATCAATATAATAAGTGGGTTATACTAATAACAATAAGGGGTTACACTAGTAGTATAGGGGCCTAACATGCCCCTCTCCTTCAAAAAGCGTTGTCCTCAACGCTTGAGTAGTTCTTGATGCTTCTATATAAAATTCTTGTCCTCCCATGTGGAATATTCAGCAGGTAAGTTCTTCCACTTGATGAGATACTCTGAAATTGATCGATTTCGTAGCTGTCGGGTTCTTGTTTCTGTGACTGTTCCAGGTTCCAATATGATTTTTCCTTCCTCTTCAATTTCTGGCAATATTGCTTGAATTGGGATCTTTTGCAACTTTTGAATAAGTGGCCATACTTCTTCGTTCTTCTTCCATTCATCCGTTGCTTCGTTTATCCAATTTGGTTGGATAATATAAATAGCACAAAACAATGCTTCCACATCCTCATCCTTGAAGCGTCTTCCCATTCGGTAAGGTCGCCATGTTTTAAGTGCATGTAGTATTGCCAACATTTCCTTCTCATAAATAGCTTGCTTGAGATGTAGCAGTAAAAATACCCAATCACTTACATCAAAACATTTTTCACTACGATGTTGATCTACCTGTTGTTTCATTTGATTTTGCACCGAAGTGGCGTTATCCTTTAAAAGTTGGAGAACTTGTTGTTGATGCTCGATATGATCTTTCTCTGCTTGAACCTTTTTCTTCTTGATATGTCCTTCTATCTTTTGAGGAGTGGTAATTTCTTCCAGTCCTTTACAAGATATGGTCGGATTCATTTCTTGATGCTCGATGTGATCTTTCACTTCTTGAACATTTTTCTTCTTGATGTGTCCTTCTATCTTGATAGTTTGAGGAGTGGTAATTTCATCCATTGAATTACAAGATATGGTTGGATTCATTTCTTCTTTCTCGATCTGATCTTTCACTTCTTGCACCTTTTTCTTCTTGATATGTCCTTCTATCTTGAGAGTTTGAGGAGTGGTAATTCTTGCCAATGCTTTACAAGATATGGTCTGATTCATTTCTTCTTTCTCTGGGGTGGTGTCCTGACGTATATCCTCTTCTTTTGATGTTTCTTGATCCTTTTCTTCCTCCTCTTCATATTCTATGTAAAAGAATTTCTTCTCAGCACACCTATGACCTTTAGTGCATTTGCTATCACAATTGTAACAAAGCCCTTTTTCTCTTTTTTCTTCCAATTGTTGTGGTGTAACCCTTGTAGGTTGTGGAAGGCTGGGAGAAACAACACTTCCATCTTTATAGTTGTGAGGGGTATGCTTCCTGGTTTCCATAATTTTGCTTTCCATTATGTCACAAATCCCTTTTACTCTTTCCAATTGTTGTGGTGTTGCTCTAAAGAAGGTGTTGCTCTTTGTATCCTCATAATGTGCTATCATTTCCTCCGTGAAAATTGACCACGTAACAAGTTTTTTACGAGAACAAAGCCCTTTGTACCATAAAAATTGATCTGGTTCTAAATATGAAGATGCAATACATACCTTTTGTAACAGTTGTACACCATGTATATCAAAATATTGCTCCATCTGAAGTATCCAATTTACCGGATCCTTGCCATCAAACTTCCTCATCTTGCTTTTTCTTGATTTTAGGAGCTCTACCTTCAAATGAATCTAACTCTGTACTTTCGAATCTTTAAGTTCTAAAATCGTGACCTGTAGTAGCCCTCTGTGTCCTTTTTCCAATGCCACAAGTCTGATCCAAATTGGATTCTCCAAGGAAGAGTTATGCCCAATCTCCCGCAGTGACCTGATTATAGACTAGTTCAGTAGAGCGAACTTGTATGAAGTGCCGCGTGTCACTATTTCAACCTTTGACTCTGAAAAATATATAAACAGAAACTACAGTCCGTCCTCTTTCTGCACCTTCTTACGAAATTTCAATCCGATGCTCAGAAAGAAAGTTATGACGATTTTCCCCAGGTCACCTATTTTTAGTGTAATTCAGGAGTCTGCAAAAAGACCAACTTCCGCAGATGATATCTCCGAAAATATCGCGCGAAAAGATCTGAAATTCGGACCCAAGGTTCAGCGCCAATGCTTCTCAAATGGGTTTTTTTTGCGACTTCTGAAATGTCACAGGAAAAAAGTTATAGCGAAAATGCCACGATGACCTATTTGGAGCAGCGAAACCCTAGAATCCAAAGCTCTGATACCAAATGTTATGGAACCAGCTCACAAAAAGATAGAAAAGAGAGATCCACGCCTTAGAATTTAGCCTCTTCGAGGGGGAAACCTCCTTTACATTACATAAATGAACAATTCTTGGATGATACAAATGAAAAGACCTCCTTTCTATATATAGGATTCTAAGGGGTTATAACATAATGAGAGCCGACATAACAATAATAATGTAAGGGCACAATAATAACAATAGTGGGCTTCTATGGGGCACAATAGTAACAATATGGGCACTACATTGGTACATCAATATAATAAGTGGGTTATACTAATAACAATAAGGGGGACCACTTAGACTCCTATATATAGAAAGGAGGTATTTTCATTTGTATGATCCAAGAATTGTTCATTTATGTAATGTAAAGGAGGTTGCCCCCTCGAAGAGGCTGAATTCTAAGGCGGGATCTCTCTGATACCAAATGTTATGAAACCAGCTCACAAAAAGATAGAAAAGAGAGATCCCGCCTTAGAATTCAGCCTCTTCGAGGGGGCAACCTCCTTTACATTACATAAATGAACAATTCTTGGATCATACAAATGAAAATACCTCCTTTCTATATATAGGAGTCTAAGTGGTCCCAATACAATCAAAGCCTACATAACAATAATATTGTAGGGCACAACAGTAACAATGGTGGGCTTCTATGTGGCATAATAGTAACAATATGGGCACTACATGGGTACATCAATATAATAAGTGGGTTATACTAATAACAATAAGGGGTTACACTAGTAGTATAGGGGCCTAACATGCCCCTCTCCTTCAAAAAGCGTTGTCCTCAACGCTTGAGTAGTTCTTGATGCTTCTATATAAAATTCTTGTCCTCCCATGTGGAATATTCAGCGGGTAAGTTCTTCCACTTGATGAGATACTCTGAAATTGATCGATTTCGTAGCTGTCGGGTTCTTGTTTCTGTGACTGCTCCAGGTTCCAATATGATTTTTCCTTCCTCTTCAATTTCTGGCAATATTGCTTGAATTGGGATCTTTTGCAACTTTTGAATAAGTGGCCATACTTCTTCGTTCTTCTTCCATTCATCCGTTGCTTCGTTTATCCAATTTGGTTGGATGATATAAATAGCACAAAACAATGCTTCCACATCCTCATCCTTGAAGCGTCTTCCCATTCGGTAAGGTCGCCATTTTTTAAGTGCATGTAGTATTGCCAACATTTCCTTCTCATAAATAGCTTTCTTGAGATGTAGCAGTAAAAATACCCAATCACTCACATCAAAACATTTTTCACTATGATGTTGATCTACCTGTCGTTTCATTTGATTTTGCACCGAAGTGGCGTTATCCTTTAAAAGTTGGATAACTTGCTGTTGATGCTCGATATGATCTTTCTCTACTTGAACCTTTTTCTTCTTGATATGTCCTTCTATCTTTTGAGGAGTGGTAATTTCTTCCAGTCCTTTACAAGATATGGTCGGATTCATTTCTTGATGCTCGATGTGATCTTTCACTTCTTGAACATTTTTCTTCTTGATGTGTCCTTCTATCTTGATAGTTTGAGGAGTGGTAATTTCATCCATTGAATTACAAGATATGGTTGGATTCATTTCTTCTTTCTCAATGTGATCTTTCACTTCTTGCACCTTTTTCTTCTTGATATGTCCTTCTATCTTGAGAGTTTGAGGAGTGGTAATTCTTGCCAATGCTTTACAAGATATGGTCTGATTCATTTCTTCTTTCTCTGGGGTGGTGTCCTGACGTATATCCTCTTCTTTTGATGTTTCTTGATCCTTTTCTTCCTCATCTTCATATTCTATGTAAAATAATTTCTTCTCAGCACACCTATGACTTTTAGTGCATTTTCTATCACAATTGTAACAAAGCCCTTTTTCTCTTTTTTCTTCCAATTGTTGTGGTGTAACCCTTGTAGGTTGTGGAAGGCTGGGAGAAACAACACTTCCATATTTATAGTTGTGAGGGGTATTCTTCCTGGTTTCCATAATTTTGCTTTCCATTATGTCACAAATCCCTTTTACTCTTTCCAATTGTTGTGGTGTTGCTCTAAAGAAGGTGTTGCTCTTTATATCCTCATAATGTGCTATCATTTCCTCCGTGAAAATTGACCACGTAACAAGTTTTTTACGAGAACAAAGCCCTTTGTACCATAAAAATTGATCTGGTTCTAAATATGAAGATGCAATACATACCTTTTGTAACAGTTGTACACCATGTATATCAAAATATTGCTCCATCTGAAGTATCCAATTTACCGGATCCTTGCCATCAAACTTCCTCATCTTGCTTTTTCTTGATTTTAGGAGCTCTACCTTGAAACGACTGTAACTCTGTACTTTCGGATCTTTAAGTTCTGAACTTGTGACCTGTAGTAGCCCTCTGTGTCCTATTTCCAATGCCACAAGTCTGATCCAAATTGGATTTTCCAAGAAAATGTTATGCACAATCTCCCGCAGTGACCTGATTATAGACTAGTTCAGTAGAGCGAACTTGTATGAAGTGCCACGTGTCACTGTTTCAACCTTTGACTCTGAAAAATATATAAACAGAAACTACAGTCCGTCCTCTTTCTGTACCTTCTTACTAAATTTCAATCCGATGCTCAGAAAGAAAGTTATGACGATTTTCCCCAGGTCACCTGTTTTGAGTGTAATTCAGGAGTCTGCAAAAATACCAACTTCCGCAGATCATATCTCCGAAAATATCGCGCGAAAAGATTTGAAATTCGGACCCAAGGTTCAGCGCCAATTCTTCTCAAATGGGTTTTTTTTGCGACTTCTGAAACATCACAGAAAAAAAGTTATAGCGAAAATGCCACGATGACCTGTTTGGAGCAGCGAAACCCTAGAATCCAAAGTCTCTGATACCAAATGTTATGAAACCAGCTCACAAAAAGATAGAAAAGAGAGATCCCGCCTTAGAATTCAGCCTCTTCGAGGGGGCAACCTCCTTTACATTACATAAATGAACAATTCTTGGATCATACAAATGAAAATACCTCCTTTCTATATATAGGAGTCTAAGTGGTCCCAATACAATCAAAGCCTACATAACAATAATATTGTAGGGCACAACAGTAACAATGGTGGGCTTCTATGTGGCATAATAGTAACAATATGGGCACTACATGGGTACATCAATATAATAAGTGGGTTATACTAATAACAATAAGGGGTTACACTAGTAGTATAGGGGCCTAACACTTATTGTTAGTGCTGCCACTACTTCTTCAGTGGTGACTACTATTGCCGGGCCTTCTGCTGGTCCTACCAATAGTGGCCCAACGACAGGAGTTGTTAATCCTACACTAAGTGCCCCACCTTCTTCTGGTTCCATTCCAGCAGGGGGGGCATATGATCAATATATACAAGCTCTTCGAAATCCAGATCCTCAAAATCTGTTTCATTATTATGATTCGCGCGGAGCTCATATCTATTACCCCGAACCTATGCCATCTCAACTCGCGGTTGAGGTCATGGTTCCGTTGTCTGTTGCTTGGGGCACCACTGCTTATCATGGTGGCCAAGTACCACCTGCAAATCTCCAAGGACCACCCTATAAAGGTCAGCCATATTATGCGCAGCCCTCTCATGGACAACAGTATTACGAACAACCTTATCCAGGGCAACCTGGAGGCCCACAAGGACAACCCTTCCACGGACAACCTTCGGCCTCTGGTGGTTCATATTTTACCTATTTCGGGCAACCTTTTAGTAATCCAGGGCAACCTTACATACAACAAGGCCAACCTGGTATATAGCAGGGCTACCCTTCTAGGCATGTCGGTCAGCCTCACATCCAGCAAGGCCAACCCACTATCCGGTCTAGTCAACCATCTGGACAAATTGGTCAGCCTCAAATCCAACTAGGCCAACCAACTGTCCAGTTTGCTCAGCCATCCGGCCAGTCAGGACAACCCTCAGTTGTGCAAGGTCGACCCAACACCCAGCAAGCTCAACCTTCTGGGAAAATGGGTCAACCTCAATCTCAACCAGGTCAACCTTCTAGCCAAATGTCTCAGCCTCAGTTCTCTCAAGGACATCCGTCTGGGCCTGCTCAACCGGGCACTCAAATGATCGTTGCTTCTCAAGCTCCACCCAGTTTTCAGCCCCAGCCTGGGCTTGAGACCCAATCCGGCCTTCAAACTCAGGTTGGGCTCCAAACCCAACCTGTTTATCAAGCGCAGCTTGGCTTCCAAGCTCAGTTTGGAGCCCAACCGCCTTATAATTTTCATCAATCTCAAGGGAAAATTCAATTTGCCCCATACCAAAATTATCAAAACCACAGGTTAACCCTTATCAGAATTTTCAGCAACCATATGTTGCTCCTGCGGGTCAAGTTGGTAATCAGTGGAATGCAGGGGATCAAATCCAGGGTCAACCATCCAGTTACAGCTACAACCCCTATGGACCAAATCCTTATGGACAAAATCAATGGGGGCAGCAAGGAACTGGTGTGAACTCTGGTGCTGTTTCTTATCCACGGCCTCAGATGTCCTTCAACCCTCAATTACCATTTTTGGTGACGTTGAAATTACCAGATGTGTCCAAACTGACAAATGATCCCATTCTTCATAATCCGTATTGGCCACCGGTTCCAACTAAAATTCCAGGAAATTGTCCCAAGTTTGATGGTAAAGCTGGAGAAGATCCCCAAGCTCATGTCATGACTTATCATCTATGGTGCTCATCAAACTCATGGCTTGATGATTCAATCCGGCTCCGCCTTTTTCAATGGACTCTCACTGGCTCTGCTGCTAAATGGGATATTGAGTTAGCTCGCAGATCTTTTCAGGACTTTAAGTCGTTGGCTATGGCATTTTTAACTCATTTTTAGTTGCCGATTCGATATGAAACAGGAACACATCTCCTGACATCCTTAAAACAAACCACGGCTACGCATATCTCCGATCATATCCATGAATGGAAACAATGTTGCCATTTGATTAAGTTTTGGATTCCCGATTAGCTTCTGACTGACTGGTTTACAACCTGATTTGTTGGTCCGATAGCCTGGGATATTGCTATGGGGGCATGTGTAACTGAAGAGAAAGCTATTGCGTGTGCTCAGTACCTTGACTTGGTTTACTCCCAGTCTGGTACACTATACGATTATTTGCCTGATGCTCCGAGACCCAAAACCTCCAAAGCCCTACCAACACCGTCTGTTGACAGCGTCATCGGTTCTGTCAATGTGCCCTCTAAGAAATCTTCCGCGAACCCTGGGAAGCAAAAGTCGAATGCTTCAAATGAAAATACTTCTCAGTCCGTATCAAATTCTGGTAACACTTCCGAGGTTAATGCCATTTAGTCCACTATGGCAGACAAAGCTTCGAAAAGAAAGAAGAAGGGAAAAATAAAGAATAAGGCCGATCAACCGAAGCAAGATTCCCCTAAACCTCCACTCGAGGAAGGTACCGAACGCAAGCCTAAGTATCCTTGCCTTATTTTTGATGAGGATCACTATACCAAAGACTGCCTGAGGTGGTCTGAAGTTAGTCGTTTGTTGAAAGGTGTCCTTGGGACTCCTGCCGTGCTCAAAGAGCCTTTTCCCTCGCAACAAACTCAAATGGTGGCTGATCCATCTCAATCCTCTTCTCCCTTTGGTTCTCAGGTATTTATGGCTGGGACGATTCCTGTCCACATTAGTACTCGGGAAAAAGAGTATCTGTCGCCTACTGGGAAGGAGCCTAAGGTCCCCTCTAGTGCTCCTCTATCCAGTTCTGGTCCCCTCCATATCGAGCGACCTAGCACTGAAACGGTCACCCGACCTCCTCCTAAAGGGGTGCTCTGGAAGTCTTCTTACAACCCTAATGCTCGTGCTGCCCAACACTATAGCATCATTGAGGACTTAGCCCAGGCTCTATCAACTATGTCTGCATTAGAAGTTCTCCAGAGCTACCCCTCTCAGAGGAAGTCCTTGCTATTGGCCATCGGTGGCATTGACCCGGCCGACTCGGATTTGATCACTTTTGACTTGGATAGTCATATACCAAGACTACCTCACCAAATTGCCTTCCTTATTCAAGCCATCATTGATTCTAAAACTATTCACTGCACGGTCATTGATGAAGGTACTTGTACTTGCATTATGTCTGTTGCTTGTTGGAAGGCTATCAGTTCTCCGACTCTGAGTCAGTCTCCCACGACCTTGGAAGCCTTTGATGGGAGAGAGTCTCACCCTTACGGTATACTCCAACGCTTGCCTATTACATTGGAAGGGAAGATGATCGAAGTGGAGGTCGAAGTTGTCGATGCCAATTTAACTTATAACCTCCTATTAGGACAAAGCTGGACATATGCCATGCAAGCCGTGGCTTCATCTCTATTTCGTGTTATTCATTTTCCTCATCAAGGGAAAATCGTCATGGTAGACCAGTTGTCTTTCTTCACCTCCTCTTCCTCCAATGGCAACGTGCCTTTCATAGAGCATACCTCCATTCCATGTGAGAGTGTGGGTGCTAGACTCTTTAAAGATCTTGCTCTTATGGGTGTTTTTTCACTCCCACCTCCCAACATCGCTCCTATTAATATGATTTCTGTTCACTCTAATCCTTGGATTCTTCTCCCATTGATCAGATAGAGTCTTGGGGCGATGAGATGCCGTTGAGTCCTGCCGAGCTCAACTACATTGAAATTGTTTCTGCATCGGCTCCATCCTCTGAATCTGCTCCTTCGAGTAGAGATCTCGACTCGTATGTTCAGTCCCCTTGGCTTGGAGATGGCATTTCTTCAGACCCTTTACAGGAAATTTTTCCTTTTGATGAAGCGATTATTGAGACCATGTCTTTCGAGGAACCCCTTGGTCTGATCATCACCATCATTCCTCGTTTCTCCCTACCCATCAGGAAATGCTTACTTGTCTCGAGCGGTTTGCTTCTTGTCTCCCCTCCCAACCCCTTCAGACACCTATCCAGATCCATCAAGTGTCTTCTGAAGGGAATATGGGGAACATTACACAAACTCAGCCAATCGACATCTCTATTAAACCAGGGATTGTCGAGCACATCCATGTCGGAGTAATTTGTACTCCGGAGGAGATTCAACTTTATACTGATCTTTTTCACGAATTTCGTGATGTGTTTGCTTGGTCTTACAAAGAGATTCCCGGAATCGATCCTAGCATCGTGGTGCATGAGATACCTACATATCCAGGTGCCAAACCTATTCGGCAGCTTCTACACCCCATGCACCCTCGAAAGGCTACAACTATTAAAGCGGAAGTTGAAAAGCTTCTTAAGGCTGGTTTCATTTACCCCATCCCGCACACAGATTGGGTCTCTAATATTGTCCCTGTGACTAAAAAATAGGGCACTATTAGGGTATGTGTTGATTATTGTGATATTAATCGTGCCTATCCCAAAGATAACTACCCTACACCCTTCATTGACCAGCTCATTGATGAGTGTGCCGGGAGTGAGATATACTCATTCATGGACGGTTTTTCTGGTTATAACCAGATTAACATTGCACCTGCAGACGAACACAAGACTGCCTTTATTTTTCTGTGGGGCACTTTCGCTTATAAAAAGCTCCCCTTCGGTTTAAAGAATGCTGGTGCCACCTTCCAACGTGCAATGTCTTACGCATTTCATGATATTCGACACATTGTGCAACCTTACCTGGATGATCTTCCGGCTCATTCAGCGAAATGCCAAGACCATCCGACCCACCTTCGCGAAATTTTTCTTCGTTGTAGACACTATCGTATCCAGCTTAATCCACATAAGTGTGTCTTTTGTGTTGAGTCAAGCAGACTTCTCGGGTTCATTGTCTCCTGAGAGGGTATCCGTTTGGATCCCCTTAAATTCGAAGCCATCCTGAATCTTCCTCCCCCTGCTTCTTTGTAGCAATTGTAGAGTTTGCAGGGTAAAGCAAATTTTCTACGACGATTCATCCTGAATTATGCTGAAGTGGCCAAAGGCTATACGCGGTTATTAAAGCAGGATACCCCTTTTCTTTGGGATAATGCTGCACAAGAGTCATTCGAGCACCTTAAGGCCTTCCTTGTTTCTGCTCCATTGTTACGTCCACCTGATTATCACCGGGACTACACTCTTTATTTAGCCGCTGCTGATACCACCATCGACATGGTTCTAGTTCAAGACGATGATGATGGTACTGAGCATGTCGTTTATTATCTCCACTGCAATCTGCTTGATACAGAAACTCGCTATGCCTATGTCGAGAAGTTGGAATTGGCTATTGTTTGTGCCATCCAACGTTTCTGCCATTATATATTATTGCGCACCACGACGGTGATTTCTGATTGCAACCCAATGACGTACATTTTGTCACGTCAGTTACTGGGGGGCAAATACTCAAAGTGGATTGTCATCCTTCAAGAGTTTGACTTGGAGTTCACCACTGCCAAGTCCAAGAAGTCCCTCGTCTTCACTGAGTTGCTTTGCTCTCTGCCATCTGTTACCGCGCCCTCTCGGTTAGAGGACCATATCCCGGATGAAACTCTGTTCTTGATTAGTACCCTCAATCCTTAGTACAGGGATATTATTGTCTATCTTCAGACGTCCTATTTTCGTCCTGATTTGTCCAAGGATGCTCGGCGACAAATTCACCATCATTCTCAACCTTATCGCATTATTGGGGACACCCTGTACCGTCTCAACGCCGACTCTATTTTTCGCCGATGCTTAACATTCGAGGAAGCCGAACGAGTTCTAAATGACTACCATTCTGGCGCCTGTGGTGGTCACATGTCAGAAGATTTTCCGTGTTGGTTATTTTTGGCCCTCTATCTTCAAGGATTGTATTCTTGCCGTCCGCTCTTGTCATGAGTGCCAAATCTACCAACAGAAGATGATCGCGCCTCCAGCTCCATTGCACCCTGTCATTACCGTCGGCCCTTTTGCCAAATGGGGCATTGATTATATGACCTATAACCCTCGCTCGGCTGGGGGGCATGGGTATGTCATCATTGCCATTGATTATTTCACAAAATGGGCCGAGGCGATGCCTACACTATCCGAGGACGGTCACACAGCGGCATAATTTTTATTCAATCATGTTATTTCACGATTCGGAGTCCCTTAGTCTATCGTCACTGATCATGGAAAAGACTTCCGTAATCATATGATGACTGAGTTAACGACCCAGCTAGGCTTGCGGCATGATAGCTCGACACCGTACTATCCTCAAGCCAATGGCCAAGTGGAAGCTGTCAACAAAGTTCTAGTTACAATGCTTCAACGCACCATTGGCATGCACAAGTCCAACTGGCATTTGATGTTGTTCTCTGCCTTATGGGCCTACCGAACTTCAGTGAAGGATGCCACCGGGTTCACCCCGTTCCAATTGGTTTATGGTCTGGAGGCTACCCTTCCGATTGAGTGTGAGATCCCTTCTCTAAAATTAGTCGTCGAATTACTCCCCAACACTACTTCAGTAGAAGAATGTCTTCTCTATCTAGAGTGACTAGATGAGACCCATTGACTAGCCTCTCTAGCCATTGAAGCATAGAAGAAGAGAGTGAAAACTCACTTCGATCATACTATCCATCCTCGTTCTTTCGTTGAAGGAGATTTAGTCCTGCTCTATGATCAAGTGAATGATAAGCTGGGGGCAGGAAAATTTGAGCCCATGTGGCATGGGCCCTATATTGTGAAACGTGTTTTGCAAAAAGGGGCTTATGAGCTGATCGATTATGAAGGGAATCCTTTAGATAAGCCCCAGAATGGGTTTATCTGAAAAAATATTATGCATGAACCCCATGCATTCTAATTTGCACATACGTGTGTTTTTAGCAGGTGTGTTGTGTGTGTGTTTTCATGTCTGGCTTGGTGTGCAGGCATAATTGCCACTTATTGTGTCTTTTTTCTCCTTGTGCAGATGTCTGGTACACCTTATGTTGGTTTCGCTGATGGTGCCTACCGCAGTACCTGCAACCTTTCTTTTGCGGCATGGGTGATCTACGATCCTCACGGTGAGTTAGTAGACCTTCAAGGTGTTTGTTAAAAATTCTTTGACTACATTTAATGTTGAAAAATAGTTATAAAGAGTTAAAATCTCAATTCCACTTTCAGAACTTTCCAAAAACCCTGGGTATAAAAATCAAGTCTCCAAATGGATACAAAACACCCTAGTTGATGTTGAAAGTGATATCATTAGTCTGCAAGATGAAAAACCAGTAGTTTCCTTTGGTCCTAGCTCAGATATGATAGAATGAAATAGTGCCTCCTTTCTATGTAACTCTTAAGACAAATGATTCCATGTTATATAATTGTATGCTTGATTGTGGAGCATCACATAACCTCATGTCAAAAACTATCATGGACCATTTGAAACTTGACATAACTAGATCTTATCATGACTTGTACACCTTTGATTCTAAATGTGTAGTGCTTGATATAGTTGTCACAGATATTCCTCCCAAATTTGGAATGCTCCTTTCTAGGTCTTGCTGTGCCAAATTAGGGGGAACTCTTCAGATGGATATGTCTTATGCCAATATTCCAGTTTATGGGGGAGAACAACTAAGGTTATATAGAGAGGTAAGATTTGTGCACACTATTTGCACTTGATCATGATTTTGGTCACTTTCAACTCTCTTCAAACCAAATACATGAAACTCAAGTTAAAATAGAAGATGTAATTGAAAGTCTTATACCAAATCAAACTGATGTATGGAAATTATTTTTTGATGGTTCTTGTACAAAATATGGAGTAGGAGCTAGGGTAGTTTTAATTTCACCAGAAAAAAGAAAATATCACCCAATCATGCAAACTCGACTTCGAAGTTACAAAAAATGTGGCTGAATATGAAGCTTTCATTTTTGGACTGCAATCAGCCAAGAGCTTAAAGGTTCAAAACTTAAGTGTTTTTACTTAAGTGAGAAATATTTGCCAGACTAAGCATCCTAGAATTAGGTCTTATCGAAATGAAGTCTGGGATTCAGTTGAAAACTTCTTTGATGATTTTAATTTGACTTATATTCCAAGAAATCAGAATATTCATGTAGATGCCTTAGCTATTTCTACTAGTTCATTTAAAATTCCTGATCAGACCAATGTACTCTATCAAATACAAGTCAAGTATAGACCATCCATCCCAGACAATCTAAAACATTGGCAGATATTTGAAGATGATGAACATTTGAAATCTTTTCTATAGGTTATAAATGAATTTTCAGTTCTACAAATTGATGAAGATAGAACATAAATAAATGAAAATACAAATGGAAATGATACTTCAAATTTCAATTCAAAAATTGCTGATCATGACATTATTCAATTGTCTAACAATTTTATTCCCAAAGGCCTCATTTCTTTAGAAAAATTGTTTAATAAAAATGATGTCCTTCGAAACCCTCAGTCCATTTCTTCACAAGATGACATAGAAGAAATTAATATTGGAACAAAAGATGATATTACAAACATCTAAATATGTGCATATCTAGATCCTAAGATAAAATCTCAATATCTTAAGTTACTTCAAAATTATAAGGATGTTTTTGCATGGACCTATGCTGATCTAAAAACCTATGATACTTCATTAATACAACATAAGATTCCTTTAAAGGCAGAAGTAGTTCCTTATCAACAAAAACTTAGGAGGATCAATCCAGCTCTTCTACCAACTATAGAAAATGAAATTAAGAAGATTCTAGATGCTCAGATCATTATCCCTCTTAGATATTCTAATTGGGTTGCAAATTTAATTCCTATTAGAAAGAAGAATGGAGAAATTAGACTCTATGTGGACTTTAGAAATTTGAACAAAGCATCATAAAAGGATAATTATCCTTTACCCAAAATGGATCGGTTACTTCAAATGGTTTCAGGAGCACAAAGACTTTCTATGCTTGATGGTTGTTCAAGCTATAATAAGGTAAATGTTGATTCAACAGACAGAGAGAAGACAACCTTTACTACACCCTGGGGTACATTCATGTATGCTAGAATGCCATTTGGCTTATCCAATGCTAGAGCAACATTTCAGAGAGCTATGGACGTAGCTTTTGTGGGTCAGGTAAATAATTTGTGGTCATTTATTTTGATGACATAACTGTGTTTTCTAAATATCATAAAAATGTAAAGCACTTGATGAAGGTTTTTGGCAAGTGTAGAAAATTCGAAATATCATTGAATCCTAAAAAGTCTTTGTTTGCTATCAAAGAAGGAAAACTGTTGGGCCATATTATTTCAGAAAAAAGAGTGGTGATTGATCCCAAGCATGTGTCTGCCATTAAAACATTAACCTTACCTAGAAACAAGAAGGAGATTCAAGCTTTTCCAGGAAAGATTAATTTTTTATGGAGATTCATCCCAAATTATGCTGAGATTGTAAAACATATAACTGACATGCTCCAAAAAGATCATGAAGTTAAATGGACTGTCTCTTCCAGGCATGCAATTGATCAAATCAAGAAATCTATCTCTTAAGCTCCCACCTTGGCCATCCCTGATTACGCTAAACCATTCAGTATCTTTTACTTTGCCTCAGAAACAACCCTTGATGTTGTTCTACTACAAAATAATGAAGAATACCATGACCAAACCATAACCTTTTTTAGTAAGGTTATGAGATATGTCGAGCTTAAGTATGACATAATTGAGAAGCAAGCCTATGCCGTTATTCAAGCCCTGAAATCATTCAGGATGTATGTCCTACATTCTCCTATTACTGCTTATGTTCCTAACAGTTGTTGTGAAAATCGTTTTAACTCAACCAAAAACAGATGGAAAAAGAGGTAGATGGATCACTCAAATACTAGAGTTTGATCTAACTATCAAAACTACAAATCTAGTAAAAGGCCATGTTGGGTCCCTATAATACTAGTGATTACCCCATTACTATTGTAGTTATACCCCTTATTAATATTGTTGTGCCCCTATTGCCCCCATATTGTTATTACTGTGCCCCATAGAATCCCTCTATTGTTATTTTTGTGGCTTTATATTATTATTGTTAGGTCGGCTGGATTATATTGTGACTCCTTAGACTCCTATATATAGAAAGGAGGTTTTGTCATTTGAATCATCAAAGAATTGTTCATTTATGTAATGTAAAGGAGGTTTCCCCCTCGAAGAGGCTGAATTCTAAGGCGTTAATCTATCTTTTCTATCTTCTCTTGAGCTGGTTTCATAACATTTGGTATCAGAGGTTTGGATTCTAGGGTTTCGCTGCTCCAAACAGGTCATCGTGGCATTTTCGCTATAACTTTTTTTTCTGTGACGTTTCAGAAGTCGCAAAAAAAAACCCATTTGAGAAGAAATCGCGCTGAACCTTGGATCCAAATTTCATATCTTTTCGCGCTATATTTGCGGAGATATGATCTAAGGAAGTTGGTCTTTTTGCAGACTCCTGAATTACATTCTAAACAGGTGACTTGGGGAAAATCGTCATAACTTTCTCTCTGAAGATCGGATTGAAATTTCGTAAAAAGATACAGAAAGAGGACGGATTGTAGTTTCTTGTATGAATTTTTCAGATCCATAGGTCGAAACAGTGACTTGTGGCACGTCGTACAAGTTTGCTCTACTGAACTATTCTAAAATCAAGTTATTGTGGGAGATTTCGCATAACTCTTCCTTGGAGAATCCAATTTGGGTCAGACTTGCGGCATTGGAAAGAGGACCCAGAAGGCTACTACAGGTCGCAATTTCAAAACTGGATGATCCGAAATTACAGAGATACATCAGATTCAATATCAGGCTTCTACAAAGTGAAAAAAAGGTGTGTAGTTTTTTTTTAAATTTTTGCGTAAGCTTGGTTTGAAGGAATTCAAAGGGCATAGTAAAGCATTATTATCGGTAACTGATGCCCCGAGGAAAGAAAATGCAAACACCTAGTAAGGAACCCGAAAGCTCTAGCATGACTCATGAAGAAGAGGAAGAAATGCTACATGATATATCAAAATTACAAGAACAAGTGCAACAAATGTCACGCTCACAAAAGCTAACAGAAGCTAAGATAAATGGCGTGGAATCTAAGATAAAGGGCATGGAAGCTAAGATGGATGATTTGAAGATAGATTTGAAGAGAGACATGGCAGATTTGAAGACAGATTTGAAGACAGACATGGACGAATTGAAGATAAATATGAATAAGTTGCTACAAGAAATGGGCACTAAGGGTGAAAGGGTACTAAAGGAAACTCATGATGAGAATAAAAGAAATGTTAATCATGATTCCATAGACGCTAATGTTGGATCGAAGACTCACCATATTCCAAAAATCGATATGAGGAAGTTTGATGGCAAGGATCCTGCCACATGGATATTACAGATGGAGCAATTCTTCGATCTCAATAATGTGCAAAACACACAAAAGGTACGTATGGCAACTTTATATTTGGAACCAAATCAGTTTTTATGGTATCAATGGCTTTTCTCTCGTAAACAATTTATCACTTGGGCAATTTTTACAGAAGAATTGATAGCACATTATGAGGATACAAAAAGCAACACTTTTTTTAGCCAATTGATAAGTCTCAAACAAAAGGGTTCAATAATGGAGCACATTGAGGAGTTCCAAAAATTGAACATAAGGGTAAAAGATATTCCAGAGGAGCATAGGATTGATGTGTTCATAGGGTCTTTAAAGGATAATATCCAACATGATGTTCGCCTTTGGGAACCTGATTCATTAGAGAAGGCATTCAGGTTAGCAAGAAAAATGGAAAGCAAAATTATGGCAACCAGGAAGCATACCACTCACAACTATAAAGACGGAAGTGTTGTTGCCCCTAGTCTTCCACAACCTATAAGGTTGACACCACAACAATTGGAAGAAAAAAGAGCAAAAGGGCTTTGTTACAGTTGTGATAGCAAATACACTAAAGGTCATAAGTGTGCTGAGAAGAAATTATTCTACATAGATTGTGAAGAGGAAGAAGAAAAGGAGCAAGAAAGGTCAAAAGAAGAGGATATACTCCAGGAACAAAGCCTAGATGAAGAACAAATAAATCCAACCATATCTTGTAATGCATTGGCGGGAATTACCACTCCTCAAACCATCAAGATAGAAGGACAAATCAAGAAGAAAAAGGTAATAGTGTTGATTGATTCAGGAAGCACCCACAATTTTATTCATTGTAAGGTAGCAAAAGAATTGAATTGCTTCCTATATCCAGCACCAGAGTGTCAAGTGATGATTGCAAATGGAGGAACAATAAATTGCTCTGGAAAGTGCCATAATATCAAGCTATCCATGGGAGAATATGTATTGACTAGCCCAATGCTTTCCATTCCAATGGGAGGTGCTGATGTTGTACTAGGAGTCCAATGGCTACAATCCCTGGGTACAATAGCTTTTAATTTTCAAGAAATTTTCATGAAATTTTCTACGGAAGGAAAGGAAGTTGAATTAAGGGGTATTGCAGGGAAACCAGGAAAAATAATCAGCTCTAATGGTATGACAAAGCTTCTAAAAAAGGAGCAAAGAGGTGTAATTGCACAATTATGTTCGCTAGATGTTTCCACATCAGAATCATCTATTTCTCCAGATCTCCAAAAAGTCCTGGACAATCATTCCAAGGTATTTGAGACTCCCAAAGGTCTCCCACCTATGCGTGATCATGATCATGCTATTCATCTGATTCCAGGAAGTGTTCCTCCAAACATCAGGCCGTACAGATATCCCTATGTCCAAAAGAGTGAAATTGAACGTATGGTTGCAGAAATGCTAGAGGCTGGTATAATTCAACCGAGTCAAAGTTCTTTCTCTGCTCCAGTAGTATTGGTGCACAAGAAGGATGGATCATGGCGCATGTGTCCAGATTATAGGGAGCTCAACAAGCTCACTATTAAAGATAAGTTCCCCATTCCTGTCATTGATGAATTACTGGATGAATTGCATGGATCAATTTACTTCACCAAGTTGGATCTTCGTTCAGGATATCATCAAATCAGAATGAAGATTGAAGACATTCCGAAAACAGCATTTAGAACTCATGAGGGTCATTATGAATTTTTGGTCATGCCTTTTGGCCTTACCAATGCACCTTCAACATTTCAAGGTTTGATGAATTCAATTTTCAAACCATTCCTTAGAAAATTTGTGTTAGTATTTTTTGATGATATACTAATCTACAACAAGTCTTGGAAGGATCATGTTGAACATGTTGACAGGGTGCTACAACTATTGGAGGAGAAACAATTATATGCAAAAAGATCCAAATGTTTCTTTGGAGTCCAGGAGGTGGAATATTTGGGTCATATTGTATCTCATGAAGGAGTTAAGGTAGACCCTAGCAAAATTAAAGCCATTAAGGAATGGAAAATCCCCACATCCATAAAGCATCTGCGAGGATTTCTCGGGTTGACAGGGTATTATCGCAAGTTTGTTAAGAATTATGGGAGAATAGCAGCACCTCTAACAACATTATTGAAGAAAGATGCATTTTCATGGACTCCGGAAGCAACAAAGGCCTTTGAACATCTTAAAGAGGCAATGTGCCAAGCACCGGTCTTAGCTACACCGGACTTCACAAAAACCTTTATTGTGGAATGTGATGCTTCAGGAAATGGAATTGGTGCTGTTCTAATGCAAGATGAAAGACCCATTGCTTTTGAAAGTCGTCCAATCAAGGGAAAGTTTTTAAGCAAAGCTATTTATGAGAAGGAAATGTTGGCAATACTCCATGCACTTAAGAAATGGCGACCCTACCTAATGGGAAGACACTTCAAGGTAAAAACGGATCATGATAGCCTTAAATACTTTTTAGAACAAAGATTATCCTCTGAAGAGCAACAAAAGTGGGTCACAAAGATGTTGGGTTATGACTTTGAAATCATCTACAAAAAAGGGAAGCAAAATGTGGTGGCAGATGCACTCTCAAGAAAGGATGAGGATGTGGAAGCATTGTTGTGCGCCATTTCTATTATCCAACCAGATTGGATAAATGAAGCAAGGGAGGAATGGAAGAATGACGAAGAAGTGTGGGCACTTATTCGAAAGTTACAACAAGATTCCAGTACGTCTGATACATTTAGCTGGCAAAATGATTCGTTATGGTACAAAGATCGCTTATACCTCTGTAAGAATTCCCAGCTAAAACAAAAGATTCTTATGGAATTGCACACTTCTCCCTTAGGAGGGCACTCAGGATTTTTAAAAACTTACCACAGGGTTAAGAAGGAATTTTTTTGGGATGGCCTTAAATCAGATATTCAAAAGTTTGTGGCGGAATGTTTGGTTTGCCAACAAAATAAAGTTGAAACAATTAAGACACCGGGTCTATTACAACCTTTATCCATTCCAAGCCAACGTTGGGAGGAGGTTTCAATGGATTTTATCACAGGTTTACCCAAGTCTGAGGGAAAGAGTGTCATCATGGTGGTAGTTGACAGACTTACCAAGTATGCACACTTTTGTGCATTATCACATCCATTTAAAGCCAGTACAGTTTCTACTGCATTTATGGAAACAATTCAAAAGCTACATGGAAACCCAAAGATTATTGTAAGTGACAGAGATCCCATTTTCACTGGAAATTTTTGGACAGAATTATTTTCTTGTCTTGGTACTCAGTTAGCTCATAGCTCATCTTATCATCCTCAATCTGATGGGCAAACTGAGATAGTAAACAAATGTTTGGAAGGATATCTTCGTTGCTTTGTATCTGATAAACAGACACAATGGGTCAAATGGTTGCCTCTGGCTGAATGGTGGTATAACACTTCCTTCCATACAGCAACAAAAATGACCCCATTTATGGCACTTTATGGGTATCAACCACCATCCATCACATCATATTTAAGAGAAAATTCTAAGGTTCAGGCAGTGGAACATCACATCGAACATCAACAACAAGTCCTCCAACTCTTAAAGGATAACCTCGTGTTGGCACAGAATAGAATGAAACAACAGGCAGATCAACATCGCAGTGAAAGAAGTTTTGATGTAGGTGATTGGGTATTCCTACGGCTACAACCATATAAGAAAATGTCCCTCAAGCAAGCTAAGAAGGATAATAAATTATCACCAAAGTATTATGGTCCATACAAGGTGTTGCAAAAGATTGGTACTATGGCATACAAATTGGAGCTTCCTGCAGCTTCTCGATTGCACCCAGTTTTCCATGTTTCATGTTTAAAGAAGGTTATAGGCAACAAGCTCCCAGTTCAAACAATATTGCCAGAACTTGACGAGGAAGGAAAAATTATATTGGAACCAGAAGCAGTCATAGAAACAAGAACTCGACAGCTACGAAATCGATCAATTTCAGAGTATCTTATCAAGTGGAAGAACTTATCCGCTGAAGATTCCACATGGGAGGATGAGAATTTTATGCAGAAGTATCCAGAACTACTCAAGCGTTGAGGACAACACTTTTTTGAAGGAAGGGGCATGTTGGGTCCCTATAATACTAGTGATTACCCCATTACTATTGTAGTTATAACCCTTATTAATATTGTTGTGCCCCTATTGCCCCCATATTGTTATTACTGTGCCCCATAGAATCCCTCTATTGTTATTTTTGTGGCTTTATATTATTATTGTTAGGTCGACTGGATTATATTGTGACTCCTTAGACTCCTATATATAGAAAGGAGGTTTTGTCATTTGAATAATCAAAGAATTGTTCATTTATGTAATGTAAAGGAGGTTGCCCCCTCGAAGAGGCTGAATTCTAAGGCGTTGATCTATCTTTTCTATCTTCTCTTGAGCTGGTTTCATAACAGGCCAAGGATTAGCTAAGATTCCAGCTGAATCCAACTGTAAAGTGCTCAGAATCAATTTTGTTTTAGAGATACAAGGGAAAAATCCACAAGAAAATTCCCTTCATCCTGAAGAGGAGAATACACAATAACCTTCCTTTCATCCTGAAGAGGAGAATCCACAAGAACCTTCCTGTGGAGTATTGAAGAAGGTATGTTTTCATTGACTATTTTGCCATCTTTTCTTTAGAACTCGTAACATCTTTGCATCATGAACTAGGTAGATAATGGGAAATCATGACAAAATCTATAAAGATTTATGTGCAACATAAAAACGCTAATAATTGCTATTTCTTATGCAGGAAAAGGAAAAAACTAAAGATTACCGCTCCAAGGAAAAAGACAGGGCCAAGCTAACCACTGTCCCTTTGGTGGGGAACCATATGCAAACAAGATGATCTAAATTAAAACATCTCAGCCAAGGAAAGGAAAAGGAGATATCGACTCGGCGCAAGAAAACGACCAGATAACTGAGGATTAATAGCTTGGCGAATCCCTCAGGATCCTTTGATCCTGAGGGATCGCTGCTTAACTATTTTTGCATCCTTGATATCTCCGCTTCAGCTGTTATAAGTAGGGGCAGCATTGCTAGCCCGGGGGAGACTGTTAATTTGTCATGTAACTTTGCTCTGTACTTGAACTTTGATCATCGACTCTCGTTGAGAAGAGACTTACTGTAACTCTGTTTCAATGCTTTAATATAAATCTGGTTGTTGTTCCATCTGTGATTCTGGAATAACTTCAAGCGGTGTATCCCTGGAGGCTAAGGGCCCGGCCCTGGTGGAACACTTGCTCCTGTATCATTACCTTTAGTTCATGTGTGGTTTGTATTATCAGCTTTAATCGGTAATCTGGTGTGTTTTGTTATCTTATATCGCAGCTCTGTTATATTTTATATATCGTTCTCTGCAACAGGAAAGTCGTATCGTGCATTCTGGTCTTATAACGTATTGCTGTTCCTTTAAAGTCATTAATGTAACATCGTTGTTCTTTACAGAATGCTATTGCTATTTAATTGCAGAGTAACCAAGCTGTAACCTTCTTAAATTGGTATTACTGTATTCGTCTATGGTTTATGCTTCATACGATTGCTGTTCAATTGACATTGTTGTTCCATTATGAATTGCGATCGTTACCCTTTCTAACCGGGATCAATACTTGCGGTATCAGACTCAGATTACTATTTTCTTAATATTTCTGTGTGCTGTGTGTATTATTTATTTCAGCACCATAGGCTCTAAGCGCTGTTCTATGTTTTGTTGGTAATTGGTTGCCGTTCCATTTCTATTTGCTGTCCGATTTACCCTTTGAGTAAGGATTGACATTTGATTTCTGTAGGGTGAGATTGTTGTACTTGTTTCTGTAGATTAATGTGATGCTGTTCATCAGACTTAGTTGCTGCTACATTTTCTAGTTGTTGTTCCATTTCTTAATTGTTGTTCCATTTCCTGTTATTTGCGTTATTGATTGCTTTGGTGTGTAGAATGATCTGAAACTGTAGTGGGCATTGGCATTTGCTGTCTAGTCCCCAGATTGATGATCTATTCCTTGATTACTTTTGGTTACATCAGTTTCCAAAGGGATGAGTTATTGTTACTGGACCCTTGATTGATACATTGCTTAGTTTTCCAAGTGCATGATTTAGGTTTCAAAGTATTTTGCTGTAAGTAGATTTTCTTTCAAGCATCCGTTTACTCTTGTATTTTCTTGAGCACTATACTACTAGCATTACTCTGACAAATGACAGCCTCAAACTGAGTACACTCTTTGAGATAACAAATCGTTCCTGGATTGACAAGTTAATGTGAGGTAATTAGAGGTGAAAAATACCCTTTTTACGGCTCGACACTTCCCTTCATCTTGAAGGGGAGAATCCACAAGAACCTTCCCATCATCCTAAAGAAAAGAATCCATAAGAACCTTTACCTTCAGATCAGATCAACCCTTTATACATTGATGAAAAATTTTTGTTGTCAATTTGGTACCAAGACATTGTAAATTTCTTGATCCATTTTGAATGTCCAACATCATTCTCCAAAAGCCAGTGTAAAAATCTCAAACTGAAAGCATTCAAGTACTATATCATAAATGCAAATTTTTACTGGAAAGACCCACTAAATATTTTGTTATTATGTTTAACAGAATCAGAAACTGAAGGAATCATTGACCAATTTCATACAGGATTTTGTGGAGGAAATTATGCTTGGAGAGAAATGACATATAAGATATTAAGGGGAGGATTTTATTGGCTAACATTGTTCTCACAAGTAGGAGCAAAGGTCAGAGGTTGTGTTCCTTGTCAAATGTTTGCTGGTAAGAAAAAATTAGCAGCTTTTCCACTGGTTCCATCAATAGTATTAGAACCTTTTAGCCAATGGGAATTAGATTTTATTAGAGAGATTCATCCCACTTCAAGTAATCAGCATCGATGGATCCTCATTGCAACAAACTACTTCACTAAATGGGTGGAAGCAATTCCAGTGAGAAATGCTACTGATTCAGTAGTAATCAAATTTATTGAAGAGAACATCTTATCTAGATTTGGTTGCCCAACTCAAATTGTCACTGATAATGCAACAGCATTTTCTAGTGTTAAAAAGATTGAGTTTTCAAGAAATATTGGATTTTGTTACATCATTCAACTCCATATTACCCACAAGGTAATGGCCTTGCAGAATCCTCAAATAAAAGTCCGGTAAGGGTAATCAAAATAACTCTAAAAGATCATAAAAGGAGTTGGGACTCTCATTTAATTTATGTAGTATGGGCCAACAGAATTACTCCAAAGAGATCTACTAGAAAATCTCCTTTCCAATTAGTTTATGGGAAATATGCAATCTTCCCTACCAATTTGGCCTTCCCTGTTTTAAAATTCCTGCATGATTCAACAGATGAACTTGATGATTTTTCAAGAAGAATAAATCAGATTATTGAACTAAATGAAACAGAGATGAAGTTCAATACAAATTGAAAAAGTATCAAAATAATATGAAGATCCTGTTTGACAGAAGAGCCAAGGAAAGGGACTTCAAGGCAGATGATTTAGTTCTAAGATGGGATTCCAAGAGAGAAGAAAAGGGAAAACATGGCAAGTTTGACAACCTGTGGTTTGGACCTTTACCAATTGCTGAAGTGAAGGGAAACAACAGTTTTGTGCTGCAAAATCTTGAGGGGCTATATTCCACTTATCCTATAAATGGAAGGTTTCTCAAACATTACATTCAGTGTTAGGGTCCCACCCTAACCCCCTTATTTATGTAGTAGGATAGAGTCATAGTTATAGTTAAGTAAAGAGTCAATAAAGCCCATATTAATAATTGTAAGTGGTTAACCCGCATTTAATGACGGGACCACAGTTAGTTGCAAATGGGCCATGGTATTAGATAGATGGTATTAATAAGAACCATGGTATTGCTCCATGGTATTGCATGTATGAGTCATATATAAAGGATAGAGACTCCCTGCGAGGAGCATCGTGTCTTATTTTGTAATTGAGCTCTGCTCTATTGGAGGTTGCCCCCTCGAAGAGGCAAGTGAACATTGCTTTCTGAATAATAAAATACTTGCTGTTGTTTCCAGTATTCTATGCTCTGGGTATATTTCTTCACATATTCTGTATTCTAGTATTGTCTTGCAGGTTAAGAGCATAACAAGTGGTATCAGAGAACTTTCCAGGGCCGGTGCGATCTCCATTTCTTAGCAATTTTTTTTTTTTTTGGCTAGAGACGTGTTCCGACGCCTTTAACCCATGGGATTTGTCGTTGAGCGCATAAACCTACAAATTTGGGGAGGCATGCACACAGGAAATACAAGAAGTGGTCATGCTTGTTGGACTCCCTTGTAACCCCTGTGGGTACCCCTTCGAGTAGTAGCACATTAGACAGAACCGTGCACGGACTGTCTTCCAAGTACCCTCTGGGTATATCGGAAGCCCCCTAGCTCCTTTGAAACCTTGCCATAGATAAACCGTCGGCTGTCTTGCTGCTACAGTACACCGAGAACAGCACTCAGAGAGATTACTCACCCGTATGATAGGGTAGTCGGGTTGTATGGCTAAGGGTACGGTTGATCCTCCTTAGTTAGAGCCCTGAAACATTGGGCCGAGTACTACTGTCAGACCCTTATGTATATTGTGATCTGTAGCACTTGACACTCCTTGAGACCATAGTTCCCTTTTCTATCTCTGGAACACGCATAATCTCTGCCAGATCAGATCTAGCGAGTGGGGTTTGCAGCAGCAGCAGACATCAGTCCCGCAGTTTCAAGTTAACAGAACAACCATTTAGATCTATTAGATCCATCAAATCCGCAACAACAATCTGTTCCGCCGCTTAGAGCTATCCGATCAGCCATTCAGATCTCTCAGATCCACCAGATTTGAGTAGTGGTGTGGGGTTCCTATACCGGGGCATGATTTTCGCAAGACTTTTGGCAGCATTGACATTTTGGGGATTCAGCTACTGGAGTATTCCTAAGCAAGGAGTAAAACTCCATTAGGAGTTTTCGAACAAAAAAAACTGAGACCCTCTGAGGCGCTTATTGGTGATCTAGCCCATAAGAATCAGGATGATGAGCTGAGCAAGTTGGTACCCTTCAAGTGTTAGTGCCAAAAAAAAAAAAAAAATCGGGCGATCCCAAATCTCAAGTACATCGGATCGGTGCATGGTAGAAACTAGAGCTCAAGCTATGGCCAATGAGAAGATCGACAAACTTGAACAATCCTTGAAAGAACTCCGAGAGCAGCTGATGACACTAACTAACACACTCTCTAAGGGCAAGGCGGAAGCCCGTGAGGAGGCGTATATTGGCAATGAACACAGTGAGGGTGAGTCTAGCCACTCTCTTCACCTCTGGGGCACCCACCAACAATCCCGTCCATGACCTCCCAAGCTGGATATGCATAGATTTGATGGTTCTCACCCGACAGCATGGGTAGCACAAATGGAGCAGCATTTCAATTTGAATTACATCTTAGATAATGAGACTCAGCTTATGGTGGGGAGCATGTACTTGGACAATGAAAGATGGCAATGGTGGCAATGGCATCAACGTTGCAATGGAAGTTTTTTGACTTGGGACACCTTCAAAAAAGCTCTTATAGAGCGCTTTGACCATGACTCTGCTTTTTTGGGTCGTCTCACTAAGCTCCGACAGACTGGCACAGTGGATGAATATATTACAGCCTTTGAAGCCTTAGCTTTCTGCACTAGGGGTCTCCAAGATGCATTCTACACAGAATGTTTTATCAGCGGTCTTAAAGAGGCCATACAAGCCCATGTATGACTGCACCACCCTCCCACATGGTCGGAGGCTTGCAGGGTAGCTCGTAACGTAGAACGTGCGTTAGCGGCCCAATCCACTCACCCAAATTTCACCGCTAAGGGTCACCCCCCACAGACTCACAGCACGACTCAAACACTTAAGGTTCAAAAGGTGTCACCTGCAGAAATGGCAGAAGGAAGAAAGCAGGGATTATGTTACTATTGTGATGAAAAATACTCCCCAAGTCATAAATGCAAGGAGCCCAAATTATTTCAAATTGATGCCACTGATTACAGCTCATTAGAGGAAGCCCCACCACTTGAGGAACCTGAGGAGGCAGAAGAGGACAACCAGAAGGACAATGTCCCTGACGAACCAATTATTTCCCTGCATGCTTTGGCAGGGATTTCGTCACCTCAAACTCTCAAGATCAGAGGTTTTATTAAGCATCACCCAGTAGTAGTCTTGATTGATAGTGGAAGTACACATAATTTTATCCATCAAAGAGTCACGGAAGCAGTGCATTGTTTTGTACAAGCAGTTTCTAACTTCCAAGTCCAAATTGCGGATGGGGGAACAATGAAATGTGAAGGCCGCTGTGAAAATGTCAAACTTCAAATGGGGGATTATTAGTTGAAGACCCACATGTTTGCCATACACATGGGAGGGTGTGACATTGTCCTTGGTGCTGAATGGCTTTGCATACTTGGGCCAATCACAATGGATTTCCAAGAGTTATATATGAGCTTTAAGCAGAACAACTCCACACATACCCTCCGCAGACTCCAGGCGGGGGCTCCCTCGATCATCAGCTCACATAGGATGGAAAAATTGTTAAAAAAGGGCCATCATGGAGTTATAGCTCAATTTAATGCCATCCAGGCCGTCGAACCCAAATCTCTGTCGATTCATCCTGAGATGCAACATATTTTAAATAACTATCTGCCAGTCTTTGACAAGCCTCATGAGCTTCCACCCTCGAGAGGAGAACATGATCATAGCATCACCTTGGTCCCAGGGGCCCAACCACCAAATGTGCACCCATATAGATATCCATTCACCCAAAAGAATGAAATAGAAAAAATAATCAAGGAACTTTTGGAAGCAGGCGTCATTCGTCCCAGCATTAGTCCTTATTCATCATTGGTGGTCATGGTGCTCAAGAAAGATGGGGAATGGCGTATGTATCCAGACTTCAGGGCCCTCAATAAGTTGACAGTCAAAGATAAATTTCCCATCCCGGTTGTTGATGATTTGCTGGATGAACTCAATGGGGCTCAATTCTTCACTAAGCTGGATCTTCACTTAGGTTACCACCAAATTCACATGAAGGAAGTCGACATTCCCAAGATTGCTTTCAGAACTCATGAAGGCCATTATGAGTTCCTGGTCATGCCATTCAGTCTTTGTAATGCCCCATCTACTTTTCAGAGCCTTATGAACCACCTTCTCAAACCATATCTCAGGAAATTTGTCCTTGTTTTCTTTGATGACATCCTCATCTACAGTTGCACTTGGGCTGCACATCTTCAGCATGTAGATCTGCTCTTGCAACTGCTTCGCAAGCATAAATTATTTGTTAAGATGTCCAAGTGTTCTTTTGGCATGGAAGAAGTTGAGTATTTGGGCCACATTGTGGGGCGTGAAGGTGTCAAGGTGGACCCCAAAAAGATCCAGGCAATGCAGGATTGGCCTCAACCTAAGACCTTGAAGAGCCTGAGAGGATTTTTGGGTCTCACAGGCTACTATCGCAAATTTGTCCGCAATTATGGTCGCATTGCGAAGCCCCTCACTCAACTCCTCAAGAAAAATTCATTCTTCTGGAATGATGAAGCACAACAGGCATTTACAGCTCTCAAAAATGCCATGTGTTCCACTCCAGTCTTAGCACTACCCGACTTCACCAAATCTTTTGTCATTGAATGTGATGCTTTGGGTACGGGTATTGGGGCGGTCTTAATGCAGGAAGGTCGACCCTTGGCATTCACAAGCCAACAACTAAGTGGGAAGAATCTGGGACAATCTACCTATGAGAAGGAAATAATGGCCATCTTACATGCAGTAGATACCTAGCGACGTTTCCAAATCCGCACAGACCATCACAGTCTTAAATATTTTTTGGAGCAACGCCTATCCTCCCCACAACAAAATAAATGGCTCGCCAAAATGCTGGGATATGATTATGAGATCATTTACAAGAAAGGGCGTGAAAATATTGTAGCAGATGCATTATCTTGCCAATTTGAGGAGGAAAGTACCTTGTTGGCAATTTCCCTTCCCATTCCAAAATGGATTGAAGAGGCTCGCATGGAATGGTTTTCACATCCCTGGATCTCCCAACTCATTACTCAATTGCAGGCGGATCCAAATTCCACCAAGGGCTACTCGTGGCAGGATGAGATTCTTCGCTACAAGGACAGAGTCATAATATCACCAACATCCACCCTCAAAAGCCGCATTTTGGAGGAATTGCACTCATCCCCCACTGTAGGACATTCAGCCTTTCAGAAGACGTATGCTCGAACTAGAAGATCATTTTTTTGGACAGGCATGAAAAAGGACATCCTTACTTTTGTAGCGGAATGCGATGTCTGTCAGTGCCACAAAGGGGAGACAGTCAAAGCACTAGGCACATTACAACCATTGCCCATCCCGGCATCAATATGGACGGAGGTTTCTATGGATTTCATTACATGTCTTCCAAAGTTAGGAAACAAGTCAGTCATCATGGTGGTTGTCGACCGACTTTCTAAGTATGCTCATTTTTGCGCCCTACCCCACCCTTTTACATCGACTTTGGTCGCTCAATCTTTCATGGATCAGATCTTCAAATTGCATGGCATGCCCACTTCTATTGTGTTTGATCGTGACCCGATCTTCACTAGTAATTTTTGGCAGGAACTCTTCAAGCTACAAGGTACCCAACTAAAACTCAGTACTTCCTATCATCCACAAACGGATGGTCAAACTGAAGCAGTCAATAAATGTCTGGAAACCTACCTTAGGTGTTTCACTTCAGAAAAGCAACATCTTTGGGTACAGTGGTTAGCTCTAGCTGAATGGTGGTATAACACCAACTATCATGCCACCACCAAAGTGACTCCCTATGAAGCAGTTTATGGTCAACTCCCTCCTTCCCCTACTTCTTATATCAAGGGGTGCTCAAAGGTACAAGCAGTGGATCAACTCCTACAAGGCCACACAACCATGCTCACCCATCTTATAGAGAATCTTCATCAAGCTCAAAACTGCATGAAGCAACAGGTAGATCAACATCGCTCAGAGCAAAAATTTCAAGAAGGGGATCAGGTATTTTTGAGGCTGCAACCATATAAGAAAACATCACTCAAAGACAAGGGTTGTCAGAAACTATCTCCAAAATTCTACGGACCGTATCAAGTACTTCAGCGCATTGGAGAAGTGGCCTACAAGCTAGCTTTGCCACCCACTACAAAAATCCATCCAGTTTTCCATGTCTCATTCCTCAAGAAAGTGATTGGGAACAATTGCAAAATTCAAACCAGTCTACCTGAATTGGATGAAGAAGGGTCAATCTGGCTCCAACCTGAGCAGGTCCTAGACACACGAGAATGGCACCTATGTGGCCGCATGATCAAGGAAGTCCTCGTCAAGTGGAAAGACACCTCTTCGGAAGATGCAACCTGGGAACCGACCACTATTCTTCAGCAGTTTCCATGGCTTCAGCCTTGAGGACAAGGCTATTCTTAAGGGGGAGGGCATGTTAGGGTCCCACCCTAACCCCCTTATTTATGTAGTAGGATCGAGTCATAGTTATAGTTAAGTAAAGAGTCAATAAAGCCCATATTAATAATTGTAAGTGGTTAACCCGCATTTAATGACGGGACCACAGTTAGTTGCAAATGGGCCATGGTATTAGATAGATGGTATTAATAAGAACCATGGTATTGCTCCATGGTATTGCATGTATGAGTCATATATAAAGGATAGAGACTCCCTGCGAGGAGCATCGTGTCTTATTTTGTAATCAAGCTCTGCTCTATTGGAGGTTGCCCCCTCGAAGAGGCAAGTGAACATTGCTTTTTGAATAATAAAATACATGCTATTGTTTCCACTATTCTATGCTCTAGGTATATTTCTTCACATATTCTGTATTCTAGTATAGTCTTGTAGGTTAAGAGCATAACATTCAGTACTGAGAAGTTGAAGTAGATTTCATTACTACCATTGTAAAAACTTCTGGTTCTTTTACTTTTCAAGCTGTCAGTGTGATTTTTTATAGCAAAAGACTCCATAACTCGAGGAGAAGGGACATGGATTTGCAGGTTCTCTACATTCTACAGGAGAAAGCAGTCCCCAGTTGGAGCCAATGTTGTAGCATTTTTTGGTTTTGGTAAGTTAGAATCAATTAGTCAAAAAATGAAAATATTTTTCAAAAAAATGTTAAGCTAAGATATGGACAAAAAGAATACTGAATAAAAAGGTCAGGAAATATTTTGATAAATGTGTCCATATCAAAGAAAATGTTAGAATAGATGCCCTAAAAAATGAAGGCAAAAATAAATTATTAGGTTAGAGAGAAAAGAAAAAAGAAAAAAACAGATCATGAAAGTGTGCAAGTCCAAGTTCCATTACTTTTTACTTTATTATGCAAAATAATGGTTGTGTGCAGCTTGTCATAAATGCCACAGCCCATGATAGTCGAATAGTTTAATGTTGACTAGTTCATGCTTTAAATTTCATGTTTATAGTTAGAGAATAAAGATCTAGCCAAACTATTTAATCTTGGTAGATCAGTAGTTAGGTAGAGAATAATAAGGAGCTCATCAGTTTAATCTAAGCCCTTGGATGTTATAAGGTTAGAATTAGATAGTTTGCTTTTCAAAAGAAAAAGGAAAGAAAGGGCTAGCTTAAATGCACCCAGTTAAGTGAAGAAAAAAGGTTAGGGTAAGTAAAGGGTAGGTAGAAGAAAGGTTGCAGAAGTACAAGGTTATCAAAGCATAAGCACATTTATCATGCTTGATCGTATGTTTCAGTGTGTAGGAGCAGTTATGAAAGTGAAAGGATGTTCACAAGTTGATTTGAATAACTCTGCCATACCATATTTTTCCTAAAAACCCATAAAACCCCATAAAAAACCCCTTTTACCTAAGTTTTGTCTTCCACTGCATTACTTAACAAAACTCCACAAATCACCATTTTCCCGACAAAACTTGTTTAACCAACCCCATGGTGTGGTTAACAAACCCCACATTTAACCCTCGGTATGGTTAATAAACCCTCCCCGATACCTCTTTAACTTATATCCCTAGTGTATTTATTCCCTAGTCCCACTTTATTAAACCCATCGCAATATGTTTAGTCGTTGTTTTATTCATTAAAATAATTACAAATCCTTTGTAATTATCCCCTGGGCCCCACTAATCTCTGCTAATTCACCTCCGTGCAACTCCACCGCACGACAGCCCTCCGATCATTCGCTTCTAGATCTAACAGCGCGCAATCATATCACACACTCCCGATCTCCGAACTTTAAAGGCCCGAGAGCACGCGAGATTCGTGGTTTTGCTCGAACCCCTTGCGGTTACGTGGCAACTCTACATTAACTCGCGTGCCCTCAGGGAAATGCCGCCCTTCCCTCAAAAGTGGTGCGATGAGAAATAATATCGCCCTCCCTACATATGATGAAACCACTCATTTTTCACATTATGAATTTCCATGCCAAAGTTAAAGTTTCTCGTTTAAACGCCAAAGACACTCGTTTTCGCTCTTTTCGCTCGTTTACACAGTGAAACCTGCCTAACCCTTCCTGCGCCACCGTGAACCTATGCAACCCAACTTAACCTCTGATTACCATCCAAACACTGCCAGGACTCCATCCACACACTTTCTTGTTTCCTGAAACCATTATCACCTCCCTGCCAACCTGTGTTTTTACTAATAAATTGTTGAATAATGCAGCTGATTTTTACTGGTCTTCCCAAAGGTACACTAGAGCAAGTTGATACATGCAAGGGGTGTACTTTGGGAAAATACATGAAAGGTTTCCTTTCACGACAGAGATAGTCGAACGGAGGCTATTCTAGATGAGTCCATTTATATGTGTGTGGATCATTCTCGACAACATCCATGGGAAAAAACAAGTATTATGGTATATTTGTTGATGACTTTTCTCATAAATGTTAGATATTTTCATGCAGAAGAAGGATCAAAATTTCACATTTTTTAGTGAATTTAAAGCATTGGTGAGAAAGAGTTAGGAAAGAAGGTTAAAGCTCTAATGAGTGATAATGGTGGTGATTATGTCTCAAATGAGTTTAAGAAATTTTGTGCAACAGAAGGGATTAAATGGGAGTTAATGACACCCTATAACCCACAGTCAAATGGGGTGATCAAGAGGAAGAACACAATCATTGTAGGGGTAGCATGGGTGATGCTGCATGATTAGGGCCTACCACCTTCTTATGGGTTGAGGAATGCAACAAAATTATTTATTTGCAGAATAAAATCCCTCATTAGATACTTGGGATGAAGACACCATAGGAGGCTTTCTCCGATAAGAGGCCAGATGTTGGTCACTTCAGGATTTTTCGGTCTTTGGTATATTTCCATGTGACCAAAGATGCATGGAAGAAGCTTGACCCGACAACAGAGTTGGGGATATCTTTGGGGTACACTGATACACCTCACAACTATCAAGTGTACTTCTTGATCAAGAGGATGACAATGGTTTGCAAAGATGTCAAGTTTGATGAGCAGAAGGCCATGCAGGTTTCCCTTGAGAGGGAGCTAAAACTACATGCGCTTGAGGAACTTTTAGTTCTAAAGATTGAGGAGCCTTGGATTGATGTGGAGAAACCACGTGAAGAGGATTCATAAGTGGATATATCCACTTAGGTAGAGTCTTCCATAGATGGGATAAAGCACAATAGAGTGGCTGACAGGTTATTACATGACGCACGGGAGAATGTGGGAGAACCCATATCTTAGCGCGGGTAGAGGAGGTCACCTGAGAGGTACATTGGATACATGGATCTTATGAGTAGATGTGTTATGACAGATCCATCTTCCTCTGAGGAAGAAGTGCAGCAATTGATTTGTGTTGATTCCATGGTGGAGGAGTATGACTCCATAGTTCATAACAGTGTTTGGGATGTGGTACCGAGACCAGAGGAAAAGTCAATGGTGAGCTCCCAATGGCTTTACAAGGTAAAGAAAGCTACAGATGGTAGTGTGGAGAAGCATAAGGGTAGATTTGTGGCTAGTGGATTTTCACAGGTAGAGGGGAGTGACTATGATGAGACCTTTTCTGCTATTGCAAGGTACCCATCGATCATATCTACATTGGCACTATCAACGTAGATGTGTTGGAAGATACATAAGATGGATTTAAATACAACCTTCCTTAATGGAGTGATTGAAGAAGAGGTGTACATAGAGTAGCCTAAAGGTTTTGAGACCTTTAACCCTAAGTTGCATGTGTGCTAGCTCAAGAGAGCATTGTATGGGTTGAAGAAAGAACCACATGCTTGGTACACCACGATTGATAGCTACTTCACCGGGTTGGGCTTCACCAAGAGTGAAACAGATGCGAACCTATACCACATAGTGGTGGAAGGTAAATTGTTGATCATTGTGTTATATATCAATGATTTGATTATGACAGATGATGATCAATTGATCAAGTCTTGCAAGGAGGATCTTGCAAGAGAGTTTGAGATGAAGGACATGGGGCTCATGCAGTACTTTCTAGGCATGGATGTATAGCAAGGTGATGGGGAATCATTTGTGTCTCAGGGAAAGTATGCCAACGAGATACTCAGGAGATTTCACATGGAGAGCTACAAGCCCATGGAGACTCCTCTAATAGGTAACTAGAGGAAAGAGGACGCTAATTCAGGGGAAGCAGTGGAATCTATTGTTTACAGGCATCTTGTGGGTTCAATCATGTATATAGTGAACACATGATCATATATGTGTTATGAAGTTAACTAGATTAGTCAAGCGATGGTTAGGCATAACATGTTGTATTGGAAGGTTGGAAAACATGTGTTGAGATACCTTAGGGGCACTACTTAGTATGGATTGTGGTACAAACAAACAGAGGGAGTGGAGCTTCAAGGCTTCACCAATTCAAATTGGGTAGGGAGTCCATTCGACAAGAAGAGAACATCAGGAGGGATCTTCAGTATTAGGTTAGCAACAGTTTCCTGGTACAACAGGAAAAGAAATTGGTTACACTTAGTTCGGCAGAGGCAATGTACATGGTTGCAATCCATGCAACATGTGAGTCCATATGGATGAGGAAGATCCTGGTTGGTTTGTTTGGTCAGCATATGGATCCAACCATGATTTACTACTATAATTAGATTTGTATCAAACTATTTGAAAATCCAATTTTTCATGATTAGTCCAATCATATTTATATCTGATATCATCATCTAATAGATTGTGTATTGAGGCAGATTGTGTTGCTGGAGTACATTGCCAAAGGGGAGAAAGGTGATGACATTTTGACAAAGGCATTGTCAATATGTAAATTTGAGTTTCACAGAGATAGGATCAAGGTAGCTGATAACCCCTTTCTTGTTGAAAGGGAACGTTGAGAAATGGAAACAAGAAATTCTAGTTTAATTTTTCCTTGAATTAAATTGAGAATTAAAATTGAATTCAATTCTCATAGAAACTTGTAAATAGTTAATTAAGTTTAAATAAATTAATTATATTAGGAATTTCGAGTTGGAATTCTTTTTGTAGTCATATATATGTTCTCCCTAAAATTTAGGGGTCTAGGATGAGTTTATTTGAGTTGTAATTAGATAACGTAGTTTGACTGAGTCATAGACAGCTAAACTAGTTCTAAATATTGGTGGACCTAGTAGAGGATTATTAGTGAGTTGGTGCACTGGTGCATCCTTAGGTGCTACTCTACCTAACTGAAGATTCCCTCATGAGAAACTCATGCATGTTGATTCAAAGAAACTCCCAGTTTAGAGTCTAGACTATAGTGCAGGGACAATGTACTATCTATTGTAGAATGATCCGAGTTGTACAAATCATGCATGCAATGAAAATAGGACCTAGATTTGGATTGCATAGTTATGGAGGAAGGATTTCCAATTAAATATGGATTAATCCTCACAGGAACAACACAAGGAAATAGGGGGCTTGGCAGGCAGCAAAATTGGCTAAGTGTTGGCTAGAGTGGGCTTGTGAGGTAGAGAGTTGATCATACTTGTGCATAATTTGTTCTAGTGGGAACAAGATTTGTATTATCACTTAGATTTATGATTAATTCAATAGATAGTCATGGTTTTGGGTAGTGGATTTCCCCATAGAAATTATTGTGTTATGTGCCATTGATTATCTTCCTATTGTTGATTTTTTTTTCATCGATCTATTGGATTCCACTATTTAAAGAGTAGAGTAGATTCTTGTCTTGTGTTTTAGTACATTACATGAGCTATGAATCTATAGGAAAATATACACAAGTATGCCTTCATTTGTCTAGAATTCAAACTTTCTTAACTTCTAGTCATCCCTCTTTATGTAACATTTGGCTCCAAATATTATGAAATGCTTGACACTAGCTAGTATTCCCTTCCACGATTCCTAGGGAGTTTTGTCATTTTTTCTTCTCAACACTACTCTATGAAAAATTTGAACAAATGTATGCATTACTTGTACCAAAAATATATTATTTAGCTTGGATTCATGCACAAAAATTTCTTGCCATATCTTCCAAAATTCTATTCTTTATTTAAACCACTCCATTTTGTTGAGGAGTTCTAGCTATACATAAGTGTATTCTTATTCCATGTTCTTCACAATGTCATTGAATTCATTTGAAGTAAATTATCCTCCATTATCTAATCTCAAGCATTTGAATTTCATATCATTTCATTTTCAAAAAGTTCCTTGAATATTCTGAAATTTTCAAAAGCTTCTGACTTATTTTTAAGGAAAGAAACTTATGTCATCTTTGTGTAGTCATGATAAAGCAACATGAAGTATTTCTTTCCATATAGTTCTTCTGTTCTTGTTGGCCCACATAAATCAATATGCAAAAGTTCTAATGGTTTTGTTGTGGAATTTTCCTTAGTTTTGAACTCAACTCTTGTTTATTTTCTATGTTGACAAGTGACTTGCATATTATATTTGAAGGTTTTGTAATTTTAGTAATATCCCTTACAAATTCCTCCTTGTTCATCTTGACAAGATTGTCAAAGTGTATATGTTTGTTATGGCTTCTACATCCCATTCCAATTTTTTTCCTTCATTTAAATTTTGGATCCCCTTAATGATCATGTGAACAATCATTCAAATTCATCAAATTCATGTGTGGTCATACTTTTCTAAGTGGTCAAGTCTCCTAAAAATCCTAAGCATTGAAAATACTTACTTTCACATGCCTAGCTGTGATGCCTTTATAGCACACCTCTTCCAAGCAAGCCTAGTGCACTTCTTGGAGATAGTGGAGTGCACTCCTTGTGACTAGGAAGAGTGCACTTCCTATTGAAAACATGTGTGAACTTATTGAGAGAAATCTAGTGCACTTCTTGTTGATAGAAAAAGCACAATTACTAGAGACAATTATAGCACATATCTCAGATGCGGTGCCAGAGCACTCCTTGTGGGGAACCAGTGCACACTTCTTAAGAGCAAGCTAGTGCACTTCTTGTTGATAAACAAAGCGTAGTTCCCAAAGATAGTTATAGTGCATCTCTCGGAGACAATGCCAGCACACTCCTTGTGGATAGTCAGCATGCACTTCTTAATTACAAAGAGAGCACACTTTCCCAAGTCAGCATGGTCGCACTTCTTAGTGGCAGTCAACACACTCGTGTCTCCTACTTTTTTGACATGCGTTGAGCACACTCACAAACCCTAACCCTAATTACATGTGTGATATCTCTATATAAAGATCCTAGATCAAAGCTTATATCAATTTCATCTTTTTCTTTGGAGCTATGCACGTTCTTTGACTCTGTGACTCTTAGTCGCAAGTGCACCATTTTTTGGGTTAGTTTCTGAATTATTGCTTTTTCCTGATTTTGCTTTTGCGTGTGAATATTTTTCTTTCACATGTCTTGCTTTTGCTTGATTTTTGTTAAAATTTTCAAATATGGCCAAACTCCATGTGGGTCATCTTATTCATGGCTGATAATATGTTTATTAGATTCCTCTCATCGAGAGGTGTAGGATTGATCTAAATATCATCTGATTCCCATAAGTATTTATGGAGATATGAATTTATTTTGATTATGGAATAATTATCAAGCCGACCAGCAACTCATGTAGGCTCAGAAGCCCAACAATCGCATCTATTCATCATCAACATTGGCATATAAATACAAGAGGTCTTTTCCTCATTTGGATATGCACATCTCATCACACCTCTCTCTCTCTCTCTCTCTCCTGCGTAGAAAAGAGGCTCTTCTCCTACTGTGTTGAAAGGGACTCTTCTCTCACATGTGTGGAAGGAAGGACGCAGAATTTAGGGCTGCAACTACAGATCAGAAGTTTGACCAGCATTGACCATCAGACTCTCTCTCAGAACTGCACTGTAGGTGGAATTGACTCTCCACAGAAGGCCACATTTTTTGGTGAAGGAATCAAGCCGATCTGATGATTGGTTTGCAAGATATTGTCTACCCTAGTTTAGGGCTGATCTAGGGTTTTTTGTTGCTTATGCAAATCAGATTTTTGTACTATTTCTCTCTAATGAATTATTGAAGATAAAAGAATATTTGATCAAAGGGTTTCCCCATATTGGGGTTTGTCCCTGGCTAGGCACCACATCTTGTGTCTCTTGTCTTGGCTTGTTTTTTGTCAATCGTTTAATGTTCTATCTGCACTTTACTTACTGTACATGTGATTGCTAATTTGTGGATAATAATAATAAAAAGAAATAAACTGCTCTAAGAATAGAACATACCATAATTTAAGATGGAATCAGAGTTGAGGTGAAGACAAAGTTCGAGCAAGAGCAAGAGCAATCACTGAAGAGAAGATTAGCAAGGCTATCCTAAAAGAACTATGGGGTCCTCAACGCTCTTCCCTGCCGAAGACAAGCTCCATGAGAAGTCTAACTATCACAGATGGAAGATGTCTCTCGATATAACCTTAGAAGATCAAGGAGTGTTGGACCATGTGAGAAGAAATATTGTTGAGCCTCCATCAAATGCACCCACTGCTGCCAAGAACAAATGGAAAACCGATGAAGTCAAATCAAAGAAGATCATCCGGGACTCTATCGACAAGCGCTTGGTGGCCTACATCTTCGACCTGAACACCTCCAAGGACATATATGATAGGTTGGTGAGTTTGTTTAAAGTTAATGATGCAAATCAAGTCTTGTTTCTTAGAAATAAGCTGAAGGAAATTAATAAGGGCAAAGATGAGAGTATGCAAGCATACTTCTTAAGAATCATCGAGATCAAGAATGATCTCCTATCTATCAGAGAGATAATTACTTATAGGGAAATGGCACTCTCCGCCCTTGGAGGATTACCATCTGAATGGTATGTGTTCAGGACTACTCTTCTCAACAATAACATAATTCATGGATTTGAGGAATTAATGGCAAGATGCATTCAAGAAGAAACAAGGATAGAAGAGAAAGAAATGCCCATGCCTAAAGGTCCTCCTGCTGCCTTTTCTTCTCATGCTAAGAAAAGAAATAATTCCAGGAATAAATCAAAAATAAAGGATAGACCTAAGGGTGGAAGAAAAGGACAATGTTACATTTGCGATAAAGTAGCTCACTATGCAAGGGAGTGCCCTGATAGAAGGGACTCACATCGGGATGATGATCAAAATCCCTCTCATGGAAATCAAGAAATGGAAAATCTAATAGTAGAGGCAAAGGAAGTGTTGGAAATCAAGGAAGAGGAAAATCATTCAAGAAGGCAAGAAATTCCAGGTATGAACCTAACACTGTTGATAATAAGCATGATGAATATTATCTACCAGCTGCTCTGTCTACCTCTGCTCCTTGAGATTCATTGGGAAATTGGCTTATTGATAGTGGTGCCTCAAGGCACTTCACTGGTTACAAAGAAGTTCTCCATAATCTGATAGAGAAGAAACCAACCTGGAAATTGTACTTGGAGATAATATGAAATATCCCGTGAAAGGTGTAGGCAATGTCTCTCTCAAATTGAATCAAGGTAATACAATCCACCTACAGGATGTATTATATGTACCTGATCTCAAAAAGAACCTAGTGTCCATTTCAACAATGGAAGACAAAGGCTACAAGGTGGCTTCAGCGATGGCAAGGTACATGCATGGAAAAACAATATTAAAAATTCCTTCACTCTTGGGTTTCGAGTTGATTCATTATATCAGGTCAGATGAATTCCACTAGGTGTCATGTCTTGTGACACATCTATTCAGTCCGAACTATGGCATCAGAGGTTTTCTCACCTTCATTATAAAGCTCTACCTGATGTAAGAAAAATGGTGACCAGGATGCCCAAGTTCAGATTAAAGCAAGAAAGTGTATGTCCTGGATGTGCTGAAGGAAAGCTAAAAAGGGGACCATTCCCCTCAAGCCAAAGCAAGACCTCCGATATATTGCAGTTAGTTCACTCAGACATATCTGGTATGATGCCTGTGAACTCCTTGGGAGGATATTCATATTACCTCACTTTTACAAATGACTATTCTCGCAAGACTTGGATATACTTCTTGAAAAGGAAGGATGAAGTGTTCTCCTGGTTTTGACACTTCAAAGCCTTGATCGAGAATCAAACCGAAAAGAAGATCAAGATCTTAAGGACTAATAATGGGACTGAATATGAATCTAATCAGTTTCATAACTTTTGTGAAGAGGTTGGCATTAAGAGGGAGACTACTACATACACTCCTAAACAGAATGGTGTGGCAGAAAGGAAGAACTGTACGATTGTGGAAGTTGTCTGTGCTATGCTCCATGAGCAAAGTCTTCTGAAGTTTCTATGGGCCAAAGTTGCAAACACCGCTATATATGTACAAAACCGATGCCCTCATCAAGCATTAGGTTCCAAGACTCCTGTAGAAATTTTCACCGGTAAGAACCCTGACGTATCTCATTTTAGAATTATTGGAAGCCCCGTATATTTTCATGTGCCGAAAGAGAAAAGGAATAAATTGGGTGCATCTGGAAAGAAAGTAATCTTCGTGGGCTATGGTGAAAATACTAAGGGCTATAGAATCTATGTAGCCAGTCAAAGGGAAGTCGTGATTAGTCATGATGTCTCCTCTGACAAAGATATGGCTCTCAGCAAGGTGAACAATCTTCCTACTTTAAGGAGCTCTCAAGAAGCTAACACCACTGAACCAAAAGAGAAAGATGATGTAACAATGCCCGATGTGGATGAACCCATGGATCCTATTGATCCACCTGAGCCTTCCTCTTCTAGGAAGAGGCCCTCTTGGCTTAGGGGGCTACTCGATGATGCTGAAGGACACACTGCACCCCAAGGAACCTTCCGTGAAAGTAAGAAACCAAACAGGTATCAGGGATACCTGACCATCATGAGCACGATCATATAAAATGAGGCTTCATCATTCTCAGATGTCATCAAGCATCAAGTATGGAAGGATGATATGGCTGAAGAATATGAGTCTATTATGAAGAATGATGTCTGGGAAGTAGTGGAAATTTGATTTCAGAGCATCTGGAGGAGGACGCGGACGAACAACTATGGTTTTCAGGCTTTTGCAGGTGTTGAACTCCATGGAAGGGCGCAAAGGACGGAGCTCCACTCCCTTCTACAAGTAGGCCGTGGCCAGCCACGATAAGAAACTAATAGAAAATGTCAGAGGTCCTTCAGAAGAAGGGAAAAGGAACATCGAAGAGGAGCAAGATTGTACCAAATCAAGGGAGAATAATAGCACAAAAGAAAATGAGGAAGAAGACAAGGAACAGGGAACAAAAGACAAAGCACAAAAGGGACCATGCAAACCCAAAGCTGAGGTCACACCCAGAGTGGTTTTAAATGATCCTACTCTGTAGGCACATAGGGACCACATGCAGACATATGCTATCATTTGTAAATTCATGGGATTATGACCCACTAAAAAAGCTTTACAGACATGGATAAAATACCATTGGAAACCAAAAGGAAGCATAGACCTACATCTTAGGTCAAAGGGATTCTTCACTGTGGTCTTTACAAATATTGAAGATAAAGATAGGGTGTTTGAAGGAGGGCCCTACTTCTATGCAACAGAAGGCCTCTACATGAGGCCATGGATGATGAATTTTGTCCCGGAGTGAGAGACTTTTACTTCGGTCCCGGTTTGGGTAAGACTCTACTCCCTACCTCTTGATTACTGGAAAACGGAATAGTTATTTGCCATAGAAAATAAATTAGGGCGTTTTGTTAAAGCTTCTGAGCCACCAGAGAGGGAAAATATACTTCCTTTGCAAGAATATGTGTGGAGATGGATCTCTCTAGAGCTCTACCAGATGAGGTAATCTTGGAAGTTTTTCATGAAGAATGGGTGCAAACAGTAGATTATGAACATATTCCATTCAGATGCCAAAGATGCCATGAGCATGGGCACCTATTTAGAGACTGCCCTCTCAGTAAAATAAAGAACAAGAGTAAAGCTAACATGATGAAAGATACTGAAATCTTTCACAAAGTGGTACATAGAGGAAAAGGGGGCAAAAGGGGGCAAAGCAACATCAAACAGAAGGGCAACAAGCTAGTTAGAACAGGTTCCAAGTACTCGAAGAAGAAGAAGAAGCGATAACAAAAGTAGATCAGGCAATGGAAGGAAGTCCAGTGGAGAAGGAGAAAGAAGAAGACCGTGAACAAACACAGGAGATTAATAAACAGAAAGAGACTATGATGAGCGATGCAGAACTGGAGATGGACCAGGAAATGACCCAGAGTGAGATGGAAATGGAGGACCACGAACTACATGAGATTCTTGATAGAGAACACCTAGATTTGGAAGGGTTCTTGAAATAGGGAACCATGGGAGGGGTAGACTCATTACCTCAAGAAGAGTTCAATAGAGTATAGCAGCTGTTCCTATGGAAAACTCAGGCTAAAGGGCTGGAAAGGCAAAGAAACAATGAAAGGCAGGGTAACGAAGGTGTGAAAACTATGAAAACCACACCAGGATTAGCACCTAGAAACCCAGGAAAGAAAAGAGGCAGGAAAAAGTAGAACGAGCTATTGATGGAATGTGGAAAGCTAATGATAGATTCAGGTAAGATGAAAGACCTAACCAGCTACTCCTTTACAAATATTTAATAATGAAGTTCACATCTTGGAATATCAAGGGTCTAGGTAGTAAAAGAAAACAAAGATTACTTAGTAATAGAATGAAACAAGAAGCTCTGGATATGATCTTCATCCAGGAAACTAAATGTTCCATTCAAAAAAAAAAGAAATACATAGCAAATGGCTCAATCGATTTGAGTTTCTAGAAGTCAAAGCAGAGAATACAGCAGAAGGCATACTCACTATCTAGAACCCCCAAAAGATTGGCATAATAGATGCTGAGGCATCTAGGAATTATTTATCAATGGTTATTTAGCCTGTCGGAGACAAGGAGACTTATCTGGTCACGAATGTTTATGGCCCCCAAAGAATGGATGATAAACTCAAGTTTCTAGATTCTCTTGTGGATCTCAGAGACAGACATGCAGGAATACCATGGATCATGGGTGGGGACTTCAACATGATCAAATCATTTTCGGAGAAAAAAGGGGGAACCATAACTCTAAGCAAAGACTCTTTAGCATTTCAAAATTTTATAGATAATATGAAGCTAGTTAACACTGATACGAGTAATGGTCTCTTTACTTGGAACAAAAAAAGAGGAGGAGAGTCTCAAGTAGCCTCAAAGTTAGACATATTCATAATCTCAGAGGACTTTATGCTCATCGACAAAGAAATGATAGCGATATTTCTCCCCTTTGGAGGCTCTAATCACTGGCTGGTTCAACTGGAGGTTCAAGGCATTGGTACCCCCAAGAATAGAACTTTTATATTTGAGAATATCTAGCTCACCCACCCAGTTTCATCAGCAACATTGCAAATTGGTGGTCAGAAGATTTGCACATTCAAGGTGTTAGAGTTGGTCTGGTCAGCCCTCCGTTAGAGATCAAAACTCTTTGTGCATTTCAATTTTAGGTGTCCTGCTCCATTCACTCAGCTGCATTTCGCTAGGGACATGCCATGATCTAACGGAGGAAGTCATGCCAGTCATTTTCCCTCATGTCTGACCCCTGCTGGCTCTGGTATTTGTCCATAATCACTGAAGTTCATGATATAGTCAAGGTCTGCTCCTATTACAGGATAAAGTCATTTTTATTGTTTGGGTCTATGAATACATCAATTTGGTCTTTGAAAACATGTCCAAAACAAGCCATAAAGGCCAAAGGGAAGCCTTATACAGCTGTGGTTCAGAGAGCTTCATCTTCAAGTGGAAAGACTTCGACTCTTCTTCAAAATTCTGTTTTGAAGAAAAGTCAAACAAGGTCATTTATGACAATTTTTTTCAAAAATTCACAAGTTGATTTTTCAGATGCAGTCATGCTTTCTATGGCCAAATGCCCAGTCACACAGTCCCCGCAAAGAAATGCCGAAAATCCCATCATGAGAGCCAAAATTTCAAAGGAAAAATGAAAATCAGGGTGTTTTAAAGTCAATGAAAAAAGTGCAAAACACAAACATTAGAAAGTGGGTTTTCAAGGAAGAAAAAATCAAACCCATCTCTCCCAAGCCTATATATACTTGTTGTGGCCCAAAGAAAATCCATTTTTTCTCTTGCAAGCTTGAGAGAGACATTGCTAAGGTAAGAGAGCGAAGTTTGAGGAATTTGAGTGAGGGAGAGCCGGTTTCAAGGAGCGCGGCACATACACCAGGGAGCGCGGTGCACACAGAGGGCGCGGCGCACACGCAGCCTGCCCGCCATTCAATTTTCTCAAGGGTACGATGCACACCCAGCGTGCGGCGCATTGGGCTTGGTGCGCGACGCACACATCCAGGGGCATAAAAACAGTGCAAATCATTCCAAATCTCGGTGAAGGCTAGCAAATCAAGAGATTTTCAGAGCATTTACCAATTCCATTGGATTCAGAGGGCAGCATAAAACTCAGGGTACAAGCAGCAGTAATGGCATTAGAAAATTCATCAGAGTATGAGGAGGGGACCCACAGTGACACATCTTCAGGAGAGAGGGCCCATAGGAGACATCACCGGAGCGGCAGACATCTTAGAGATGAGCCAAACACCCTCACTGAGCTGCAGGCATGCCCACTTGCCATGTCTTGTTTCCAGCACTTGGCATGTTATGAATTTTGTCAAAGGGTGGCAAATGTCAGAGTCCATCATGAGTTGGCCCGCCTTTTTGCACTTCATCTACAGGGAGGTCAATTTGTCCTAGCTGGGGTCATTTTCACATTGACACCGGAAACCATATCAGTGGCAACAGGAATACCGAACATTGGAGAACAGTGGCATAAGAAAAAGAAATTGGAGAGGCATAATTATGAGCCTTACATCAAGAACAGCTGCTTGAGCCAGCTCACCAGAGTTTTTCCATTCAGATTTTTGAGGGATGAGTATGCCCCACTCATGAGATTGATCATGAAGTATTTCAGTTGCGAGGGGAGGTTTTCTCACCTTTATGCCTATCACATTAGGTTGCTCATGCACTTCACTAGGGTGCGATGATGAGCCTCCCATTTTTCATTTGCAACAACATTGAGAAGATGAAAAACTTCATGCAACGCAAGACCCCTTGACAGCAGCTCAACAACGTTTATCACTTTGCTCTTATTCGGATTTTGCTGGACCATCAGTTGGGATTGTAGGGTATTGCTTGGGAGGACTTCATCTCCCGTGATTTCTTCAGCGCTCCACCGGTGGTATCAGAGGCAGAGCATGAGGTGGGAGGTCGTTCACATCAGTTTGAGCACCATGAGACTACCACCATGCCAGTATACATCACATACCAGAAGGGCAATAGACCATTGTTTGCAGCAGAAAAGCGAGTGTTATCTCCACCCGGGGTGGAAGGGGCCTTGCTTTCGACATCAGCACCATAGGAGCAGGGTAAGGGCAAGGAGCCAGTGCAAGAGGAAGGGCCATCAGGTGAGCAAGAGACCGAGTTTGTTCTCCTCCAGGATGATGAGACAGATGCAGAACCTACGAATGCTGAGCTAGGAGAGATCATTTAGGAGCAGCAATCAGTGATTGAGAACTTATTCCTGGACTTGGAGAGGGCCAAGTGGAACGTGCAGTATTTGGAACAGAGGAACAAGCAACTTGAGGATCAGCTAGCTGAGATAGAGTTGCAAATGATCAAGGAAAATTGGCGACACATCCTGGCAACACAAGGCAGACCTATGGAGCAAAGAGACGAGGACCGGGAGTATGTGCTAGAGAAAGTGAACGTTCACTTGGAGCAGCGGTTGGATAAAGCAAACAGGGAGAAATATATGCTGAGGCACATGACTCACCACTACCAGGCCCGAAACATGAGTTCCAAAGCAAGAATCAGGAGCCTAAAGGTAAAATTGAGCAAAGCGACAAAAGAGGCAAAGAAGGCAAAGGAGAAAGATCAGCTTTGAATCTTGGCTGAGGCTTCCTTGGCATAGCATAGCACTTCATAGAGAACTTCCAGCCCAAATTTCAAAAAATTTGGGCAAATTTTGGTCACTTGGAAAATTTTTGGACAAAAAACAGGAAATTCCTCCCTGTGCGCCGTGCCACTGGCGCGACGCTAAAATTCTAGGGCTCCAATCGAGGAATGGCTTGCATATTTGGATTCAGCATCAAAAATTACGACTACTGGTGTCTGGGCAAGAAATTTTGACAAGATCTGGGTCTCCTAAAGGTAAAAAAACACCCAAAAATGGCCTCTCTGCCACTTTTTTGACACACAGAAAGCAGTCTTGGGAGAATGAAGATTTGGAGGGGAAAATGAGCACCAAATTTGGAAATTCCAGTGGGGTTAGAAAGTAGACAGGACAGGATTTCCAACAAGCCCACTTGGGCACATTTTGGACACCTGAAAGTGCCCCAAAATAGGCTCCAAAGTGGCGCGACACACAGAGAATTTGGCGCGGTGCACAGAGGAAAAAACTGCCAATTTGCTCCCGTTTCGCGAAATTTCGGGTCGCGACTTCTCCAAGTGGGCCCGGTCATCTACAATTTGGTTTTTTGGCACCGAAGGCGGCATTTAAAGAGTTTTCTCCCCAGATGGGCATCTATCCAAGTGGCAAAGGAATGCAAAGGGTCACCCCAGCCAAATGTCATGCTTGAGAGCGCTGCACCTATAGCTGATGGTTGGCTCTCCATCTCCATTTCGTAATGATTTGAGTAACTTCCCAAACCCTGGGTGTTCTATCTCTTCTCCACACATTCTATATATTGTATGCAAGTTATTTGCAAAGGGTTGGCTGGCTTGTAACTTCTGGGAGACTGTGGGAAAGAAACTTTGTTTCTTCACTGTGTAATTTTGACAGAGAATTAATGAAAGGCAGCGGCTCTGTTTCATGAGATTCTTGTGGTTGTGAGTTTAGAAAATGTGTTCTTATGTTCCATATGTATCTTGTTATGTTTCATAATTCAATTCACGTTTCATTTCAGTGAAATTTTCTAAGTGAGATTAGGTAGAATTCAATTTATATTGCTCTGCCTGTGGGAAAATTTCATGTGCAGTGTTATTCTTCTCTTGAAAAGGATTCATGCGACTATGCCCTTTTCACTTTCTTCAGCAATCTTTCCATTCCGCGTTACCTTAACTGAAATTGCTGCTCTTTTCGCCTACCTTGCCTCATGGAATAATCTGTGCCTTCATATTCAATTCTTTGTTCTTTGCTGAGCGCCAGTCCCATATACATCCCAGAAGCTCGGTCATTCATAAAATTGTTTTCAAAATCCATTTTCACTTACTAGCCTAAGGTAAATATTGCATTGTAAGTCATCTCAGACCATTTCGCTTATCCATTCACTGAGCGTGACTCGGAGAGAGCCCTCTCCTACTCTGGTAGGGCTAGCTACTAGACTGAGCGTGGTTAGTGGTTACCCTAATTTTTGCCTTCGTTCAGCCTGAGGCAGATTTAGGTGCTAACACAAGGTACAATAATGTTCCTTCTACACAAAAGACTAAGGCACATCAAGCTCACGCTTAAAGATGGGAACAAGAATGAATTTGGCAATATTGTTGAAGCAAAAAAAGCTGTTGAAAATAAAATGCAGGAACTCAACCAAGCCCTTATCACGGATGGCTTTGATAAAGCCAGAAATGATCAAGTCACCAAACATCATCAAGACTGGGAGAATTTATGTAAACAAGAGGAAATCTTTTGGAGACAAAAATCTAGGGTGCAATGGCTAAAAGAAGGAGAGTGAAACACTATATTTTTCCATAGATCCACCATGGTGAATAGATCTCATAATAAGATCTCTTCGATCAAGGACGAGGGAGGTCATCTACTTAATTCCCATGAAGATATGGAAGCTGTGTTAGTTTAGCACTTTCGAGGTATAGCAAAGGAAAACATTTCAGACAGAGAGCATTTTATCAGGGACTTAACAAGACATATACCTAGGCTAGTATCTAGAGAGGGTAATTTCAACCTTAATAGGCAAGTGACTGAAGAGGAGGTTAGTCAGGTCCTAAAAGAAATGCAGAATGGTAAAGCGCTAGGCCCTGATGGTTTCAATGTGGATTTCTTCAAAGCTTGCTGGAATATTGTTAAACAGGATATTTTGAATGTAGTGGAAGATTCCAAGAAGAATATAACTATTTTGAAGGTGCTCAATACCTCCTCCATCTCCTTGATCCCCAAACAAGACAATGCTCAAACTCCAGACAGGTTTAGACCCACAGCTTTGTGAAATGTGGTATACAAGATAATATCCAAGGTTGTTGCCAATAGAATCAAACCTCTTCTCCCTACTCTAGATTCTGCAGAACAATCTGGTTATGTGGAAGGCAGACAAATTCTCAACAACATCATTCAAGCACATGAGGTGGTGCACTCATTGACAAGCAATAGGAAGGTAGGAATGATCATGCAATTGGACCTAGCCAAAGTTTATGATAAGTTGAATTGGACCTATATCAGGAAGGTTCTTATTGCTTTTGGGTTTGATCATAACTAGATAAGATGGGTCATGGCCCTGGTAACTTCTTCCAGCTTTTCAATTTTGGTTAATGGTTCTCCCTCCGAGACTTTTATTCCTTCAAGAGGCCTCAGGCAGGGAGATCCACTCTCTCCCTTTCTCTTCATCCTCATGATGGAAGGACTTGGTAGGTCTATCAAGCATGCAAAATAAGTTGGTAAGATCAAGGGCCTCCAACTTTCTGAGACTGGACAGGCCTTGACTCATCAACAATTTGTTGATGATACTATGCTGTAGGGAATCCCCACGGTCAAAGAAGCACAAGCATATAAACAAATCCTGAGTGACTTTGCCATGGCTACAGGTATGGAAGTAAATCTCTCAAAATCTAAGATTTTTTTCTTTAATACCAATATTGCTATTCAAAGGAACATATCCAGAATTCTGGGCTTTCAAAGGGATGTCCTCCCTTCAAAATATTTGGGAGTTCCTCTAACTGCTAAACCTTTGCACAAGAGAATTTGGGAGCCGATGATTAATAAGATGCAGGATAAAATTAAGAAATGGACTATTAGATCTTTAAACTTGGCTGGTAGGTTGGTGCTTACAAAGGTTGTTCTTCAATCAATCCCCGTCTTCATGCTATCAGCACTCCTAGCTCCAAAAGGAGTCTTGCAACAATTTAGAACCATTCAAAGAGACTTTCTTTGGGGTAAGGGGGAGGAAAGAAAAAAATGGGCCTTGGTAGCCTAGGAAAAAATTTGCAAACCTAAAAACTATGGGGGTCTTGGATTGGATGATCCAAAGGTTCTAAGCAAAGTTTTAGGGGCAAAATTATGGTGGTGTTGGGTAAGAGACACAAAGGCTCAATGGGCTAGTATTTGGAAAGAAAAATATGCCAGAACTTGGAAAAATAATGATCACATAAGGATGTCTGGAAGTATAAAGGGCTCACACATTTGGAATAAGGCCTGGGAGAACAGAGGCTTAGTACAAAAAAATAGCTTCTGGGAAATCAGAGAGGGAGATCTAGCTTTATTTTGGGAGGATAAATGGCAACAAGAACCTACATTGTTAAAAGAGGACTTTTTGGACCTCAAGAAAGAGACATACACCAAAGGGTTATCTAAGGTAAAATATTTTTGGGATCAAACCAACAGTGCAGGAAAATGGAGAACCTGGAGGAACATTGATTACAGGGATGACAGTCCCTTGAAAGCAAAAGTAGAGGCACTTATGAAAATGTTGGAACAAAGGAAGATTTTAGTGACAGAGGGGCATGACCAACTTAGATGGGGCAACAATAATGAAGGTACCTTTAATCTTAAGGAGGCAAAATGCTTACTCCTTGAGATAGATTCCCATGCTCCGGATAGGATTTGGCAGAACCTATGGAGGCATCAAGGTTGGATGAATATTAAAATCTTCATGTGGCTGGTTCATCATAAGAAAATTCTGACTTGGGATAACATTCAAAAGAGAGGTGTTCTAGGGCCTTCCAGATGCCAACTAGGTGAAGCCCAAGAGGAAACAATGGAGCACCTTCTCAATAATTTCATTTTCACCTCTAGGTTGTGGGATACTTTTGCTACCATTTTCCAACAGACTGACAGGGGCAAAGGGAGTATTATCAATACCATAAACAATTGGAGACGAAACTTTTCTGATTATGAATTTCTTGACTCAGCTTGGGCTCTTACACCAAGCTTCATAATATGGAATGTCTAGAAAGAAAGGAACAACAGAATCTTGAAAAACGAAAAGAGTCCCTCCCAACACCTTTTTGAGCAGATCTTAAAATAGCTTAAGGGGACAGTTGGTACTATAGTGCGAACTCACCCTAAAAATCCACCTTCAGAAGCTAACCTGCAGGTACTTCTTCAGTTAGGCATGCAGGGGCTTATTCCTCAGGGCTTGGATAGGAAGGTAATGAAAATGGATACTGAGCAGGATTACTGGCATCCTCCCTCTTAGGGTTTTTTGAAATTTAACATTGATGGGGCTTCAAAAGGAAACCCGGGTACTGCTGGCTTTGGAGGGGCATTAAGGGATGAAAACGGAAGTATCCTTTTCATCTTCCATTGCCATTTAGGAAGAGCCACTAACAATATGGTGGAATTAATGGCCCTGGAGCAATGTTTAGATTTCCTGGAGCAGGATAATCGCCAAAATGTGATTGTTGAAGCTGATTCTGAGTTAATCATTAACTCGATCAAGAGAATCAACTGTGGCACGAAACCGGAAAAAGTCTCAAAACACTGGAGGCTACTCCAGGTCTTTCAATGGATTCAGCTTCACCTCTTGTGCCTTCGTATAGTAAGTTTTAAGCATGTGCAAAGGACAGCTAATAAATTGTCGAATATTCTAGCAATCAAGGGGTGCTCTGTACCAAAAGTAGGGTCGCACTGAGTTAGCAAGAGATGCCTCAGAATAGACTAAAGGCGCATTGTCATGACCAGGTGGATGAGGACAAGATGGTGTTTCAAAACAGAGCCATGGAGGCGGGGTCTAGATGATTTGAATTCATTATGAAATGTTGTTTTTTTCGCAGTCTGGTCTTTGGTGGGATGCAGGCCACTGTCGGCCTCTACAATCCTAGTAAGTACAAACATAGATGTTTTAGGTGCAAGTTGCTCGGCAGACTCTGTTTCGTGGATGGTTGGCAGGAGGGATGGAGTATCATCTTACATTGGTTCATGCATTGGCGAAGAGGGGATGGTGCGAGGGGCCAGAATCCTGGCTTTCTCGGCTACCTCAACACCCCCGGTTTTCTTTCTATGGACACAATATCGCTCTCGGGGTGGTATATGGTTTATCGCAGGCCTTTCAAGTTAGAAGTGGTTTTTCTGAAATAGGAGTGATTCCACTCACCAAGCTACACGTGGCCAAGGGATGGGAAAGAATATTTCCCTCATCACGCGGTAATTGTTGGTGCTTTAGACCCATGCTATATGATCCTCAGTCATCGGATCAAGCAAGACGGATCTACATTTAGGAACAAACGAGCATGTAGGTGGGTCCAGGTGGTTAATCGTCGTGCTTCTAGGTTCTGCGATATCTTCCTTCGCTGCTAGATCGAGCGAGGAGATTTGACGGTTAAGATTAAGGATGCAAGTCTGGCCCGAATTGAGTGTGTGCATGTTTCCAACCCAAATTGAGTCTCATCCGTCGGATCTCTATGGGAAGATCGTACAGTCTCAACATTGTCTGTCTTTTGAGGGTTTTATGGCCTTGTTTGTAGGGTTCGGGGTTTTGCCTTTAGCACGGTGCCCTTGACTTTAAGTGAATAGTTTTTCCTTGGCGCACAGTTCTTCGAGGACTGTTGTATCCTATGTAATTTGGTTTCAAATTTAATGAAAAATAAGATATGACTATTGCTTCAGCAAAAAAACGATGTCTGGGGAGTAATTCCTAGACCCTAGGAAAAGACAATTGTCACTTCTAAATGGCTTTACAAGATAAAGCATGCAGTAGATGGAAGTACGGAAAAGTATAAGGCTCATTTTGTCACTCGTGGCTTCTCCAAGAAGGAAGGTATAGACTATGACAATATATTTGCGCTTGTTGCCAGATATACCACCAACCGCTTGATCGTATCCCTTACTGCTACAGAAGGATGGAATATACATCAAATGGATGTTAAGACGATGTTCCTGCATGGTTCGATTAAAGAAGAGGTCTACGTGGAGCAACCCAAAGGATTTGAGATTCATGATAAAAAATCTCATGTGTGCAGGTTAAAGAAGGCCCTCTATGGGCTGAAGCAAGCACCCCGAGCATGGTATGAGAGGATCGATAGCTACTTGATGAAGTTGGGATTCACTAGGAGTGAAGCTGATCCTAACCTTTACTTTAAGGTTGAAGATGACAAACTTCTCATACTAGTGTTGTATGTTGACGACCTCTTCCTAACATGTGCAGACCCTCTCATTCACAAATGTAAGAGGGAGTTGGCTTCTGAATTTGAAATGAAGGACCTAGGACTGATGCACTATTTCCTAGGACTTGAAGTTTGGAAAAAGCCAGGGGAAATTTTCTTATCTCAAGGAAAATATGTGGTGAAGATACTGGAAAGATTCAGTATGGTGGACTGCAAGCTCATAACTACCCCGATGGAGCTTGACTTCAAAATGTTAAGCGGTAGCGTTGCTGGACCTATTTTACAAAATTCCATTGAGTATCGACAACTCGTCAGAGCATTAATGTTCTTAGTGAACTCCCGTCTAGACATATGCTTTGCAGTCAACACGTTGAGTCAACATATGGTTGAACCTCACCACATACATTGGATAGGTACCAAGAATTTGTTAAGATATCTTGGTGGCACAATTACTTATGGGTTAAGATACACTGGCGGAGATGTGAGACTACTTGGATATACTGATGCTGACTGGGCAGGCAGTGTGGTGGACCATAAGAGCACTTCGAGGTGTTGTTTTTCCTTGGGATCTACCTCGATAACCTGGATGAGCAAGAAGCAAAAGTCGGTGGCTCTGAGCACCACCGAGGCAGAGTATATTGTTGCTAGCATGGCCTCCTGTGAGGTAGTCTGGTTGCGGAAGCTCTTCAGTGGGTTGTTTGGATTTACATTGGATACCACCGTGATCCTATGTGACAACCATAGTGGGATTCATTTGTCAGAGAATCATGTATTTCATGATCGTTTCAAGCATATCGATATCAGGTACCACTATATTCGAGATATGGTGCAGTGAGGAGCAATAAGGTTGCAACATATCAGTACAGTTGAACAGGTCACTGACATTCTGAAAAAGCCCCTAGGGAAGGTCAAATTTCTGACTTTCTGAGAACAACTTGGTGTCATTCAAAGACCCTCTGATGAGGGCCCTGTATGATGTATTGAGCTCTGGAAGCTCCAGGGGGGCATGGGGTACTTCTTGGAGCGACATATGACTACAAGGTGACTCACCATCCCCTGTTGGTGCACCTTGTACAGGGTAAAAGGATCAAACTTTCCCTGTGACACCCTGTGGTGACTGTGGAACAGGATGATTAGTTCTCTTGTGGGCATGGATGATGTGTTCTCCATGGTGATTATGGACAAGATTATTTGTTCTCTTGTGGTACAGGATGATTCACTCTCTTGTGGACAGGAAGATTCGCTCTCCTATGGACAGGATGATTTGTAGAAATTTTGAATAATAAATACATATTCAACAGATTTTATCCCGATTATACACTATTGTGGAAAACATGCATAATACATAACCTCCTCTACGTTGATCATCAATTTACAGAAGCAGAAACAATAACACGCGCACATAGAAGCATCAATCACACATATCAACACAGTATTTTCCCAGGGAAAGAATCTCGCTAAAAACCCCAACTATCTATATATTATATTGATTTAGAATATGTAACAAACATAGTACAATACTCCTCACAAGTATCCAGCACTATCTCCACCTGTTACACACAATACAACTCAAATCTGATCTCCAAATCTCCTCCGCTACTTACCTGCCTCCACTGCACAACCCTGCAAGAGAATGAATGAGAATGGCTGATCCAATCTCCTATTTACCTTGTGAAAATCACCCACACTGTAAATCACGTGAGCACAAGCTATATTTCACTTGGTATTGGCCCACACTACACAGAGATCATTGGCATAAATCAAACCCATGCATGTGCACAATCTCATGCACAACTGATAGCAATCTCAACCTCTAACACCTGTCTCCACTGAACTATACATGCACTGAGTTAACTGATGTATTCTTCAGTTGCATTATGAGTTAATAATTAGTGAATTAATTAATAACTAATTCACACAACTCATCACTTAGTCTATTGATTAGTTAGACTAAATACAACTAGTTAAACTAAGTCAAACTGAACACAACTCCATTAACTGCTCATCCAACTCCACAGAACTCAACCACATGAGTTCTAACTGATGTCCTGCATGCAATAGCTCAACTAACACATGAGAAAAATGTATTTCTTTCTATCAGCTGCATGTGCCACATCTGTAGCTCAAACTGAAGTGCTACAAGAGAATAAGATAAAGTTTATAGTCTAAATATTATTATGAGACAATAATATTTGACTTTTCTATTTTTGACTAGCAGTCTAAAAATAGACTCTGATCACTCCTGCTGTGATCACTCCTGCTATGATCACTCCTACTGTGATCACTCCTGCTGTGATCCAAAAATAGACTTTGCGCCATAATTTGCCTGCGGGCCCACTTAGTGAAGGCGACTCCTTTCCACTAAGCTCCATCATCTTGTTGCATTCTCAACAAGCATTTCTTGTTGCACACTTTTCAACACTCCCTCTCAACAAGAAAGGCTTCCTCTCAAACCCGATCCTGAAACTCTAGAATGTTCTGCATGCAACACATCTGCTCGGTTCACTTTGCTCCAACAACACTTGGAACAAAAACACTCCCAACTGACCACTCTATTGGGCTAGAAACATACTCTGATGCTGAAGCTCTACCTGCTGCTGACAAGTGCTCCCTCTCTGACATCTGTGCTACTGAAACATCTCCATGCATCTCGCACCATTGCACACTTCTCTGTGCCACCTAGCACTGTGCAAAACACTTGTGCCTCTCGCATTGCTGCAGCTTGCATGTTATGCGCTGTCCTGGGATTCCCTGCACTGTCGCTCTCTCTGCCGCTCCAGCCGCATCTACCTCTACCCAATCAGTCAGTTCCTGCTACTACACATCGGGGCTCCCATAGCAAGGTCTCATCCAAGAGGTTGGGTACCTCAAGGATCTTGCCCCTTCTCCTTGGGACGATCAATCCACATCACCCCACCTCCTACGTGGAGGTATGGCTGGATGATCCCTCAGCCCACCTGGCTCGAAGTTTCCCCCTACTGGAGGTCTCTGCATGAGTAGATGTCTCTACTCGATCTCCTCTCAGCTTCCCTTGTTGTGGCTGCTCCACAACCTCCTGAAGCTGCTGCACCAATCGTGGCTCCTCCACAATTGTCTGAGACTTCTTCTGGCTCTGCATGTTGAGAGGTAATATACACTCCCTCTAAACCACCAAGTCTCCATCAATTGCCTTGCTGCTCAAGGCTTTGCATGCATCTTGAACCTCAAGAGCATACAGGTTCTTGACCCGTGAACCAATCTGCTTCACCTGTCTAGTGATGATGTGTCTAAGGAAAACCTTTCCCTTACTGAAGACTACATCATAGCCTCTGTCTTCCAGCATCGTGATTGACACCAAGTTTCTCTTCAGTCCTGGTACATACTTGACATCGGTCAAGGTAAGGCGAGCTCCATGCTCCCTCTGAAAAATAACCGTGCCTACACCTGAGACACTATACTTCTCATCATTACCCATCCCTATGAGTATCTGGAGATTTTTCTCCTCCAAAGTACTGAACAAAATTTTGTCACCAGTCATGTGGAAAGAAGCTCCACTGTCAGGAAACCAACCACTTCCCACCATGGATGAAACCATGCATGCGAAGAGTGTGAAGTCCAACTCAAACTGTGAAGCAAGTGAGGTTGCCTCACCTTCAGATCCTTCCCCGGATTCCTTCTTGGACTTCTTCTTTGGGAAATTAGTAGCATAATGGCCCAACTCATGACAACGAAAGCATCTCACCTTTGATATGTCCTGCTTCTTGCCTTTCGCACCAAAATGAGAAGCTTTCTTGTTCTTCCCCTTCTTTGCTTTGGCAGCCAAAGCGCAATTTTCTTCATTAGATACCTTTGACGAAGATCCATTCTCACACTTGATGTTTCTGAGTTTATCCTTGAGCGCCAGGTCGCTCTTGCTTTGGAATAACAATCGCAATCTGTTGAAAGACATTTCAACAACACTGCTGCAAATTCAAATTCCACCAGCTTAAAAAAAAACTCAACCGCTTTTGATCTAAAATTCGTGAGAACAAAGTATTTCTCGTACATAGATTGACTGTATGGGCTTTTACCGGATATCTCACCTTCCAAAAGAAGGATGAATCTAGAGGCTACCTGGACCGATTACAGACTCTGCCTGAAGAAATAAAATGTAATCACTTCCTGAATAATAGATCTGATGATAAACACTGCTCTGATACCATGTAGAAATTTTGAATAATAAACACATATTCAACAGAGATTATCCCGATTATACACTATTGTGGAAAACATGCATAATACATAACCTCCTCTACGTTGATCATCAATTTACAGAAGCAGAAACAATAACATGCGCACATAGAAGCATCAATCACACATATCAACACAGTATTTTCCCGGGGAAAGCATCTCACTAAAAACCCCAACTATCTATATATTATATTGATTGAGAATATGTAACAAACATAGTACAATACTCCTCACAAGTATCCAGCACTATCTCCACCTGTTACACACAATACAGCTCAGATCTGATCTCCAAATCTCCTCCGCTGCTTACCTGCCTCCACTGCACAACCCTGCAAGAGAATGAATGAGAATGGCTGATCCAATCTCCTATTTACCTTGTGAAAATCACCCACACTATAAATCACATGAGCACAAGCTATATTTCACTTGGTATTGGCCCACACTATGCAGAGATCATTGGCATAACTCAATCCCATGCATGTGCACAATCTCATGCACAACTGATAGCAATCTCAACCTCTAACACCTGTCTCCACTGAACTGTACATGCACTGAGTTAACTGATGTATTCTTCAGTTGCATTATGAGTTAATAATTAGTGAATTAATTAATAACTAATTCACACAACTCATCACTTAGTCTATTGATTAGTTAGACTAAATACAACTAGTTCAACTAAGTCAAACTAAACACAACTCCATTAACTACTCATCCAACTCCACAAAACTCAACCACATGAGTTCTAACTGATGTCTTGCATGCAATAGCTCAACTAACACATAAGAAAAATGTATTTCCTTCTGTTAGCTGCATGTGCCACATCTGTAGCTCAAACTGAAGTGCTCCAAGAGAATAAGATAAATTTTATAGTCTAAATATTATTATGAGACAATAATATTTGACTTTTCTATTTTTGACTAGCAGTCTAAAAATAGACTCTGATCACTCCTACTGTGATCACTCTTGCTGTGATCACCCCTGCTATGATCACTCCTGCTGTGATCCAAAAATAGACTTTGCGCCATAATTTGCCTACGGGCCCACTTAGTGAAGGCGACTCCTTTCCACTAAGCTCCATCATCTTGTTGCATTCTCAACAAGCATTTCTTGTTGCACACTTTTCAACATGATTCACTCTCCTGTGGACAGGATGATTCTCTCTCCTGTGGACAAGATGATTCGCTCTCTTGTGGGACAAGATGATTCACTCTCTTGTGGGACAGGATGATTTGCTCTCCTGTGGACAGGATTGATTAGTTCTCCTGTCGAGGCATCCCACCCATGCAGTCTGGGACTCATGGGAAGTACCTCTCATTTGATCAATGAGCAGGGAAATGAGGATAGGGACCATAGTATTACCAATGGACGCATCGTTGTATCTTTCGTATTCCCTATGCTAGGATGACCTTCATTTATCTAGGATCAATGATACTGGTATGGGACCAGTGGTGGGAGTTGTACCCACTATGACACTGACTTCGGGGTGGTTGAGGACTAGTTTGGGACCAGTGGTACACACTCTGAGACTGACTTTGAGTCAGAGGATGATGGTATGATACATCCTCGATCATTTCTTCTTCTTCATAATTCAAACAAAAGCATAGCAGAGCAAAGAAGAACAGAGTAAAGTAGATCAGATCATAACAGGGAAGAACAGAACAAAGCAGAGTAGACAGAATAGAGCAGAGCAGAGTAGGGGTCATGCTGTACAAGGCAGTGCATTTGATGGATGATAATAGTGACCGACAAACGAATTACAGATGGAGTTCTCCCTAGTTGAGAGGGAGTGTTAAAATTGGAAACTAGGTCCAAACTCCATGTGGGTCATCTTATTCATGACTGATAATATGTTTATTAGATTCCTCTCATCGAGAGGTGTAGGATTGATCTAAAGATCATCCAATTCCGATAAGTATTTATGGAGATATGAATTTATTTTGATTATGGAATAATTATCAAGCTGACCAGCAACTCATGTAGGCTCATAAGCCCAACAGTTGCATCTATTCATCATCAACATTTGCATATAAATATAGGAGGTCTTTTCCTCATTTGGATACACACATCTCATCACATCTCTCTCTCTCTCCTGTGCAGAAAAGAGGCTCTTCTCCTACTGCGCAGAAAGGGACTCTTTTCTCACATGTGTGGAAGGAAGGACGTAGAATTTAGGGTTGCAATTGTAGATCGGAAGTTTGACCAGTGTTGACCATCAAACTCTCTCTCAGAACTGCGCTGTAGGTGGAACTGACTCTCCTCAGAAGGCCGCATTTTTTGGTGAAGGAATCAAGCCGATTCGACGGTCGGTTAGCAAGATATTGTCTACCCTAGTTTAGGGCTGATCTAGGGTTTTCTACTGCTGATGCAAATCAAATTTTTGTACTATTTCTCTCTACTGAATTATTGAAGATAAAAGAAGATTTAATCAAAGCGTTTCCCCTTATTGGGGTTTGTCCCTGGCTAGCCGCCACATCTTGTGTCTCTTGTCTTGGCTTGTTTTTTGTCGATCGTTTAATGTTCTATCTGCACTTTACTTACTGTACATGTGATTACTAATTTGTGGATGATAATAATAAAAAGAAGTAAACTGCTCTGATAAATCTGAAAGTAGAAGTGTATATATCCCACAATGAAACATGTGAAACGGTAATAAGAAATCCACAAAAATACATAAAAATCAAATATCCTATTAACACTATGATGCCTACTAAAGAGGGGGGCCCTTCCTCCCTGGCAGGGTGCAGGAGTAGAATGAAAACTAGTTAAGAATTCAATACAGAAATTGCAGTAACATCACCAAATATATGCTTATATTAAAATAGTTGAAGAATAAAAGATCAAAATTTCGGTATTATCTCTGTTTTTTCCCCCATCACATGAGACTAATCTCATTTATAAAGTCTTTACAAAGCCCCAAAATTAGGAAAACAAACCAATCATGAGAATCTATTATTCTCACGCTGATTGAGCTAACAGAAATAATAAAAAGATAGAAATTGTTACAAACTACTTTTAATAAATATTTGTTATGGTTACACCATTATGTTTTAGACACAATTGTAACTGCTCAAACCTTCTTAACTGTCTAAATGGAACTACTTCATGCTTCCCCTGACCACTGCCTTTGAAAATGGGGACTACAGTATTGACAATTCACAGTGTAACAACAACTTCGTGGTGTAACAACAGAAAATGGAAAACCCAAAGTGTAACAATAACTCACACCATGTAACAACAAGTGACAACAACAATTTTACACCCATGGCTATCAGTAGTTATGGCAACACCTGAAACAAAAACATTCAAAATAACTCTTCCAAAGATTACCTAGTTAGTCATCCCAAATAAAGCATTGTTTCTTTCAATACTTAGTAGAAAATAGCATAATAATACATAAAAGAAAAAAGTTGCTTCTTTATCAGAGGGAGTGACATTGTACTAGGGAAATTGTAGGTTCAATGAGGGAAAGCGTCCAAAAATGGGGAAAAGGATGCCTGAAATATCCTCAAATATTGCACCCAAATTAGAGGAAACTTGAATTTGAGTCCCATTCAAAAAGTTCCCATCATTTTGACAATTTGTACATATTTAGGGACTCGAGTAACAACTATCACGATTTTGGGGCACCCAAAGGGATATCCTACTTATAGTGTGTCACTGCAAGCTTCCCATCATTTCAGGCTTCCAACTAATTCTTTACTTTTCAATTGTTCATAAATATGAAGGCAAAACCCAGCAACTCTTATCCTATAGAGGGACATTTGTTCTATCCTGCCAAGTTTACTGAGAAACTTTTTAAATTCATGCCTCATAGCAACAACCAAACTAGATTATGGCCTTATATTTAGGGTTGTCTTTTCTTCATTCATAGCAGATGATTTCATGGCGAGGTGCCAATCAATTTGATTCCTCATGAAAGATATAAAATCCCATAGTTGCAAATATCCAATGTAGGGGGCAAGGTTTGCAACCATCTGCAAACTAGAATGCTCAACAAATATATCATGCAAGAAGAGTTCACATAAAAAACTCTACTCATCAAAATGGCATGAGTGAAATACATCTAGAAATTTTTTAGTGGAAATGCTCCTATAGGGTCTATTCTCATGGATTGCTCTCAACTGGAAAAGATAAAATTTATCCCACAAGAAGATCAGGTAGGACAAAGATGGTGACCTGCAACCTAAAAGGTTTAGGGATAACTCATACATTTTACCTTTCTCTGCAGTCAACTTCTTGACCTCTTGTTGTAGTTTTTGTCTTTATTTTTCCTTTTCCATCTATGCTTTCCTTGTCTCCCACTTTATTAGCTTTTCTGTCAGCAATTCTTCGACTCGCTGATCCTTAAGGGTACAAATAGCCTTATGATGTTCTTCCAAATAAATCACTCCCTTTTCTAGGGAATGTGCCATTTGCTTCCAATTTTGCAATTCTGATACCAATAGAAGTATTTCTGAATGCCACCGTGCTTCAGAGTCATGTGCTATTTCATGTGAAATAGCAGTAGAGGGTGTAACAACATATAGTGTTTTGAGCTTCTCTGCCTCAACTGTTGGTTCTTGTGTATTAGCAACATAGTTGATAGGTTCCTGTGGAACAAATCTCATTTTTTCTTGCTTAAAAACCTTTGTATCAATTGTTGGTCCTTGTGTATCAGAAGCATCATTGATAGGCTCTTGTACATCAGTGTCTATGTTAAAATCCATGGGGTGCTATGTTTCAACTGCTGGTTCTTGTGTGTCAGTAGCATCATCAACAGGTTCTTGTGTGTCAACCTCCCATGGTTCTGTTTGGGTTCCTTCTGAGATGGTGTCTGCAACACAAATCTTGTACCCTGATGTTGCCAAACCCTTAGCACATGTTATACATAAAGTCCCATGTGTGGTTTCTGATCCTAACTTATCAACAACCTCAGCCAATGTATTGAGACCTGGAACCTTTGTTTTCATTTTTCTACCTCCTAATTTCTGCTTTAATTCCTTATTTTTTGCTTCTAGCTTCTTAATTTTAAGCAGCAAAGTTCGGGTTTCATTCTTACCTAATGAAGAAGTGTCTTCCTACTTGGTCTGTTTCCTCTTCTTCTACTTCTTTGTCTCTTCTTGCTTCTCCTTTTGTTATTTTTTCTTGCATGGTTTCTTCTTGGATGGTGGCCAGGGTTCTAGTTGAGTACCAAACTTAACCATTTTTTTTAGTATTCTACCACCCACAAGTTTCTCAAGTGACCTCTTCTTAACTCTAATTCCCGAAGGCTGTCCCTTCTCCTTAGCTGTATCAGCTTCCCCTAAAGCATCTATAGGAGTTTCAACTTGTCTCTATGATGGGGCTTTTGTGCCTTCACTGAGAAAAATTTCCCAATTTCTTCCTTTCTACTCCAGAGCTTCCATTGCGATCAATTTTTTGAGGCCATGATTGGTAATGCATCTATCTAGATGTGAGGCTACATTTACCAAGGTACTTGATGAGCCCCAGAAATGGGTAACTATATGGGCTCATTCTGCCTATTATTTTCATTTAATCCACCATTCTCAATATTTTTGTGCATGTTTTTGAATATATTTATGTCAATAGAGTGAATGGGGATAGTCACTTTGCCATGTAGTCTAAAGAATGTTTATTGCAGATTTTTTGGACAATTTTGGACAAAGATAAGGAAATCATGAGCAAATGGCAGCCAAACTCGAGGAAACAGGGAAGAGGACTTGTAGGAGGGGTGTCCCCTTCATTAATGACCCCTTCCTCGAATTCTCCATCAGCAGTTTGGAGTACAAAGGCCCACATTGATCATTCCAAGGGGCAGCCGAGCAAGTCAAGTAGGGATGTTGTTATCTTCAGTTCTAGGCAGCTGAGTTCCTTAAGTTTAGGAGGACTGTTGGGAGTCCCCACTTGTATAAATAAGAAGACTTCAAGCCTCAGTAGGTTATCCATTTCTTAGTCTATTTTCACACTTTGGTGCAGCATTGTACTCAGCTCATTTTCAAGCTCTTTTTGAGACAGTTTTTATGTGATGTAACTGCTATTTTTGATAATGAAGATGAATGAAGTTTTGAGCCAGCGCTGATTTTCTTGTAGAGGGCTAAAGATCTTGGGTTAGGGCCCAACCCAAGTTTCCCAGCACCTCCTTTGTGTACTTATATGTTTTTGTTTCCATTCATGAGTTAATTTCTGCTGCATATACTCATTTTACTTCATTATATTAGGTTGCTTTTGATGGTTAGAATAGTTGTTTTTGCTTCAAGTTGCTTAAGTACATTGCTACTGTGGCAGAAAAAGATCGAAAAAGGCTAATAGCAGGTCTTGATCTCCTTTCTCCCTCCTTGGGACTATGATCTGAGGTCAAGGCACTACTGCTGCCACCAAAAACACATTTTTTGCTTCTTCATGCAATTGCTAGTGTGATACTTTGATTTGGAAAAGTTGATATTGGTTCATATTTAATTAATTAGATCAATTTATGCCCTTTTACCATAGTTATCTTGCATGCTTTTATGTTCATAAGGCATTGTTCAGCATTTTTCTGGTTTTAGGTCAGAAATTAGGTTAAGATAGACAAAACTCTGTTTTTCGGTTCTTGCTTTGGTCAGTTTTGAGAAGTAAATGTGCAGATCTCTTGTAAAACATTCTAGATCATCATCCCTCCATAAAACAGCTAGAACCAACTCACCTCTCATATATCCCCCAACTCATTCGCCTCATTTCGCCAATCTGCCCTAATTTCTGCATTGTTTTTCCATAAAGCTGTTTTCTTACCATTTGAACAAATCCAACCATCTCCTTCGTCCCCAATCTTCCTTTACAAGTTATACACCCCTCAACACCTTCATCCAGCCTTCATTTCCCCTTTCCCATCATTTTCCCACATTTAAACCTCCAAAAGCACTTTCGGCCTGCTCCTGTAGATCCTCCTGTAGAACCTCCTGTAGATCCCCTGCAGCCTCTTGTAGAAGTTCATGTGAGTGATTTTTCGAAGTCTGATCGCAATGGAAGTCTTCAGGAGGGTACTCAGGGCTTCTTAGGACCTCTCCACACCTTCCTTACCATCTACAAAATCCAACTCCATCTTCCTTTGCCACCAAACCTCTGTACAGTCACAACCATTCAAATCATAAGCATAATAATTCCACATAAAAATACTCAAAAGTACAAAAAGATGATTTCTTCTCATTTCTCTTTAGAAGTAGCTTGAATAAATGCAATTTACCTTTTCAGTAGTCAATGGCACCCATTTCAGTAGTTTCCATCTCTTTTCTTACACAAGTAGGGTGGGTAAACTAGGGTTTGCTAGGGTTTGCGTTTCATTTCAGTCTCCATTCTCTTTTTTCAAGTAAAATAGCCCCTATAGAGTTAGTTCCCTTTCATCATAGTTAAAGCTTCTTCTGAGAACTCATAGAAGTTGGCTTAAGCTCCTAGCAAACTTGCGCCAGCTGATCAAGTAACAGCCTGCAGTAAGAGCTAGTACTTGTGCATACATCACTATCGCTTCCAAGTTTGTTACGAACTACCGGGTTGATAAAAGTAAAGAAGAAAGACCCAAGAGTTGTAGCATTATTGCTGCAATACTAGAGCTCACCATTCTTTTTGGCGTCGTTGCCAGGGAAGCGTCAGAGTATTTTGTGATTACTTCTTTTCTTCTATTTTCTACGGCAACATTCTACTAAGTAGTTTATTTCAGAAAAAGTAGAGTAGTTGTTTCATTTCAATTCTACAATTTCAATTCTGCAAAAGTAGATTAGACATTTCCTACTTTCATTTCAATTTTGCAATTTCATTTCAGCAAGCGTAGATTAGACATTTCCTGCTTTCATTCCAATTCTACAATTTCATTTTAGCAAGCGTAGATTAGACATTTCCTGCTTTCATTTCAATTCTATAGTTTCCATTCCAGCAAAGTAGATTAGTCATCTCCTGCTTTCATTTCAGTTCTGCAATTTCCATTTCAACAAGATTCATTTTAGTTAGTTGCAAGTTGTTGTTCAATCCATTTCAGTTTTGCAGGTACAAGCAGAAAAAACACAAAAATCACCCAAAAAAGAGATTTCCTTTCATGCCTCGTAGGAATAGAGACAATTCAGGAAAATTCCTACCCAACACCCCCACCACATCACAAAGTCACCCTTCTCACTTCTTTCGTGGTAGTGATCCAGAAGAACCTATAGGTGAACCTCCAGAGATATACGAAGATCCTATAACAGAAAAAGAACAAGAAACCATTCCTCTTGAGACCATGGCTGAAAACAGAAACGTTAGAGGAAATAGGGAAAGAATAGAAGGTGCCTTTCCTATCTGAGAGACCAATGGGGACACAAAAATGAAAAACATAAGTCCTTCAGCCTTACCTCACTTCCATGGACTGACTACCGAAGATCCTGATACCTTCTTGTTTGAATTTGTTGTTCTCTATCAAACCTATGACTATGCAAAGGATGAGCAGAAGTTGAAACTGTTCCCTTCTACCCTCAAGGATGCAGCATTGTGTTGGTTCATGGGGTTACTTGGAAATAGTATCACAACTTGGGCTCAGATGCAACAAGCATTTAACAACAAATACCGAGACTACTGTAGGTCAAAGGATACCAAGGAAGAAATCTTCCGAATGACCATGGGAAGTGATGAATCTTTAGAAGACTATGAAGAAAGGTTTCAACTCAGTTATAAAAGGGCTAGGTGTGTACTTGACCCCGAATCTCTGAAGTTGGTTCTACTTAGAGGAATCCCTGAAGACCTTCTAGATACCCTCCATTTGCTGGCTGGGGGAGACATCTACCAACTACCTTATGATGACAAAAAGACTATGTTTAGAAACTATTCTAGGTCAGCTAGAAAGAGAGGTAGGGGAAGTCAACCTTTAGCCAGTACACCCTCATCCAGTTCATCCCTTAGAAACGAACTTGAGAATCGGCTGGAATATTTCAAGAGTGAGATGAGGCAGACTCTTGCCATGCAAATGGATACCCTACATATCAAAAGGAAGCAAGAGGAAGCTGAGAGGGCTTTGGCCATCTTTTTTCCCAGGTGCACTAGAAAGCACCTAGGAACGAATGCCCATTGCACTTTATAGAAGTGTGTTTAGTCTATGAAGAAGACCATCCTACAAATCAGTGCCCTTCCTTGCCCGGAATTAAAGCGGCATATCAAGGGGCCGAAGGAGCCACTGAACCACTCTATTTCATGAACCAAAGGAGGCCACATGGACCCAGACCTTACCAGCAGGGAATGTAAGGGACATCTTAGAATTATTACAACCCCAATCAAGCCACTTCCATGCCTTCTTAGGGTCCCCTTGCTCATCCTTCCTGTTCCACACCCCCTCCTTGGTGTAGGTTTTAACCCCGTACATAAATTACCTACATACGAATTCTAAAACATAGAAAAATAAACAATGCGAGAGCCTAACACATAAAACACATATACACAGAGATTTTCCCACTGGATCCCAAAACCGGGACTAACAGCTTGATTTTTCATTATGTTCCTTTCAATGTTACAATACATATTTATACATGCCAAAGCATCCAATACCATGGATTGAAAACCATCGCGTCCAATACCATGGACTGAAAAACCATCGCGTCCAAAAAACATGTGCAAAAATCATGCACAAAACCATAGTTGGGTCGACCCAACCTAACATAGGGTCCAAAATAATATAACACAACCCAACATTCTCCCACTTGTTGTTTTCTTTCCACAGGGGACCATAGGAGAGCTTAGTCATTTTTCCAGCCCTGAAATGCCCATTGTTTCTCTACACCAGGAGAACTTCTCAGAGCTCACAGATTTTGTCAATGCATCTGCAGTATTCTTCAAAGTGTCCACCTTTACCAGCAACACCTTTCTATCTTCTATCATATCCCTCACAAAGTGATACTGAACATCAACGTGCTTTGTCTTTGAATGATATGCAGGGTTCTTTGCCAAGAAACGTGCACTTTGGTTGTCACAGTCTATCCTTATAGCTTCCTGTACTAACCCCATACTTGAACACAATCTCTGCAACCAAATTGCTTCCTTGCTTGCATGAGTGGCTGCCATGTATCCTGCCTCTGTATTTGATAGTGCCACTACAGATTGTTTCTTACTCATCCAAGTGACTGCACCTCCAAATAGGTTAAACACATACCCACTTGTAGATCTTCTCTGATCCAGATCTCCAACGCAATCTGCATCAACAAAGCCATGAATATCCAACACTCTGTCTAATCCTGGTCTTCCTTGGTAGCACAGACCATAATCACTAGTGCCATGAAAATACCTGAAAACCCGCTTCACTGTTGTCTAATGCTCCTTTCCTGGTTTTGACATAAACTTGCTCAATACTCCCATTGCATGTGCAATGTTTGGTCTAGTACAAACCATTGCATACATCAGGCTACCGACTGCACTTGCATATGGAACACGGGACATGTCCTCTTCCTCTTCTTGTGTCTTGGGACATTGTTTAGCAGATAACCTCACACCTACAGGAATAGGAACCTTCACCAGTTTACTATCCTGCATATTAAACCTCTGCAGTATTGTCTCAACATACTTCCTCTGGTTTAACCAGAGCTTCCTCTTTGCCTGATCTCTTTTAATTTCCATGCCCAAAATATAGTTTGCAGCACCAAGATCTTTCATGTCGAATTTGGAGGACAATTGGGTCTTCAAATCCTGGATAATTTATTTGTCATTTCCAACCAGCAACATATCATCCACATACAAGACCAGATAAATAACACGGTCACCAATTAATTTAAAATACACATAGTGATCTGCTTTGCTTCTGGTGAAGTGATCTGCTTTGCTTCTGGTGAAGCCAAGTCCCCGTATAAATGTATCAAATTTCTGATACCACATCCTTGGTGATTGTTTTAACCCATACAGAGACTTCTTTAACTTGCATACCAGTTCTTTCTTACCCTTCACTACAAAGATTCCAGGTTGCTTCATGTAGATTTCCTCTTCTAGATCCCTATGAAGAAATGTTGTCTTCACATCCATCTGTTCTACCTCAAAATCAAAAGCAGCAGCAACAGATAAAAGCAATCTAATAGGAGTTACCTTGGCAACAGGAGAAAAAATATCACCAAAATCAATTCCCGGCACCTGGGAATAACCTTTTGCTACTAAACGAGCTTTGTATTTCTCCACTTTTCCTTCTGCATTTGTCTTCTTTTTGAACACCCATTTGCTGCCAATGGGTTTCCTTCCAGCCGACAACTCCACCAGATCCCAAGCCTCATTTTTGTGCAAAGATGCCATTTCATCAACCATGGCCTCTTTCCAGAGTTTTCCATCCTTTGAATCCACTGCTTCCTTCATAGTTCTAGGATCATCATCAATAATAGATAAAGAAAAATTTGAATAGAAAGTAGATGGACTATACCTTTCTGGCTGCCTTCTTTCTCGAATTGATCTTCTTACACCCGGAGTTTGTGGCTCTTTAGCTTCTGATTCCTCCTCTGCTATAGAGTCTGATTCTTCCTCCTTTAGCTCAAACTCTATCTTCTCAGGTTCCTTTGGTTGGACTTCATGTTTAATAACATCTTTCACTTCTCTGAACACCACATCTCGGTTGTACACAACCTTCCTTATTACTGGGTTCCAAAGCTTATAACCCTCAAACCATCCTTATACCTAATAAAGATGCACTTTTCAGATTTACTATCCAACTTCGTTCGTTTCTCCTTTGGAACATGTACATATGCATCACATCCAAATACCCTCATATGTGAAAGAGAGGGTTTCTTACCAGTCCATACCTCTTGTGGAGTCTTATCCTCCAATGCTGATGAAGGTGACCTGTTGACCAAGTAACATGCAGTATCCACCGCCTCTACCCAAAATTCCTGTCCTAACCCGGCACCACTGAGCATGCTTCTTGCCCTTTCCATCAATGTCTTATTCATTCTTTCTACAACTCCATTTTGCTGAGGTGTATATGGAGTAGTCTTCTACCGTTCTATACCACACTTCTTACAGAATTATTCAAATTCCTTACTACAAAACTCTCCACCATTATCTGTCCTCAGCACCTTTATCTTCTTCTCTGTCTGGTTTTCCACCAGAGCCTTGAATTCTTTAAACCTGTCAAAGACTTCAGATTTCTTCTTAAGGAAATATATCCATGTATTCCTTGAGAAGTCATCTATAAATGATACATAGTACACAGACTTACCCAATGATGGAACCTTCACAGGTCCAAACACATCACTGTGCACAAGCTCTAATATTTGTTTCACCCTCTTACTTCCAGAGGGGAAACTCACCCGATTCTGCTTCCCATATACACTATTTTCACAGAAATCAAAATCCAGAGAGCTATTAGTCATACCTTTACCATGAAGTATTCGAAGGCCCTTCTCTCCAATATTTCCAAGCCTTTCATGCCACAACATGGTCCTCTCTCCAGAGATGACTAGATTTTCTGCTCCACTTTCAGGAACCACAAAACTGTTGCACCCATCAACAACAATGCTACCTTGCAGCTTGTACAGAGTTTCAGTCCGAACTCCCCGCATCAATACTAGTGCTCCCTGAACCATCTTGCAGGTATCCTTCTCGAACACTGTTTTTACACCAGCATCATCTAGCTTGCTTACAGAAATCAGATTTCTGGCCAATGCAGGAATATGTAGAACACCCGGAAGTGTTCTAACCCTTCCACCTTGCAACTTCAACTTTACTTTTCTACAAACAATGATTATAGCCTTCCTGTCATCCCCCAAGAATACAACACCACCATCATATTTCTCATACTCGCAGAACCACTCTCTATGGGGAGTGAAGTGAAAGGATGCACCTGAGTCAATCAACCATGCCTCATGATCTACATTTGTACTTGAAGAAGCCAAGTACACATCCCCACCTTCATCTGAGGTGGTTTTCACCTCTGTAGAAGGAGCATCATCAAATCCCTTTCCTTTATCAGGAGCTTTAGATTTACAGTCCCTTTTGAAGTGCCCTTCCTTTCCACATTTCCAACACACCACCTTTACAGGTTTTCCTGAAGATTTAGATCTCCCTCTAGATTTAGATCTCCCACTCAATGACTTATTTTTGTTTCTGTTCTGGGACTGTCCTTGTACAGACAAGACATCACCATTATGGCTCTCCATATTTTTCCATCTCATCTCCTCCGTCAGCAAGGATGAGACTATTTCATCAAAATGCAAGGCAGTTGCATTGTTACCTATTGCAATAACCAGACTATCCCGTGAATTTGGTAGAGAACACAACAAACTGATGCACTTATCTTCATCTGAAATTTTAATATCAACAGATGCTAACTGACTTACCACAGTATTAAACGCATTTAGATGCTCTGTCACCGAGTCTCCATCTTTCATCCTCAGGTTATACAGTTTTTTCCGTAGGAACAATTTATTCACTAGAGACTTAGATTGGTACAAAGTCCCTAACTTGTCCCACAAAGCCTTTGCCGTAGCTTCCCCTGATACATTCAGCAATACTGAATCTGAGACACACAATCGTATTGTGCTCTTTGCCTTACGATCCAACTTCTTCCATTCTTCATCGGTAACTCCTGTTGGTTTAGTACCTGGATCTACTGCGATCCACTAATCTTTATCCACCAACATATCCTCCATCTTGAGTTTCCACAACTCAAAACTCTGACCATTAAATTTCTCGATCTTTATCTTTCCACCACTCGCCATCTTCTTTCACCACCAGAATTGATCTCGTAGATCTCCCACTAATCAGGGTCTACCACAAGCCCGAGTGAAACCCCTCAGCAACAAATGCATCCCCTTGAAGCCAAAAACAACTCTGATATCAAATGTAGGTTTTAACCCCATACAGAAATTACCTACATATGAATTCTAAAACACAGAAAAATAAACAATGCGAGAGCATAACACATAAAACACATATACACAGAGATTTTCCCACTGGATCCCAAAACCGGGACTACTAGCTTGATTTTTCATTATGTTCCTTTCAATGTTACAATACATATTTATACATGACGAAGCATCCAGAACCATGGACCGAAAACCATTGCATCCAATACCATGGACAAAAAACCATTGCGTCCAATACCATGGACAGAAAACCATCGCGTCCAATACCATGGACCGAAAAACCATCGTGTCCAAACATGTGCAAAAATCATGCACAAAACCATAGGTGGGTCCGCCTACGGGTACGGGTACCCCTCAAACCCCCTGTTAACTATGTGGAAAGAATATAACACAGCCCAACACTTGGTCATATTCTCCTCAATACTAGGCTTTGCCAGTTGCTCACTCGTTTCACTCTTATGCTTAGCCACAACCTCAGTGGAATGCACCTCATCAGGGGTGGAGGCCCCAGTACAACTCTCCTCCCACTCTATTGCCTCAACCACCTGCTCAACCACAACCATTACCTCCTGATCCACCAAGACAACCCAAAATACCTGCTCAACCGAACTCGAACCCCAACAATAGACAGGCCCAGCAGGTATATAGTGGAGAAACATCATGTCCAAACTATGTTGTGGAGATTCAGGAGATTATCCTATGGTCTGGGAAGGTTCTCCCAGATACCCAACCTCCTCCTAAGGAGGATGAGGAAGAAAAACAGGAAAGTGAACCAAAAGTCATTCCACCCTTTCCTGAGAGACTAACTGGAACCACACAACCGACCCCAGAAGAAACTGATCTTCTGGGAGAATTAAAATAGTTATGTGTAAAGATACCACTTCTCCAAGCCATAAAAGATGTGCCCATGTACAACAAGATGATCAAGGAGAAATGCTTCAGGCACCCAGGGAGGCGCAAGAGAGATGCTCCAACTATCAATGTCATAGGAAAACTGTCCGACCTAATGTTGGGGTAGGTAATCTGTCTGAAATATCTAGACCCTAGGAGTCCTGTAGTCGATGTCCACATCAATGGCACCGTAATCTCCCATACCTTGATTTATCTAGGGGCTACCATTAATGTGATGACCAAGGACACTATGCTCAAGCTCAACCTTTAGGGTTCCCTGAGAAAGACCACAACAATCCTGTAGTTAGCAAACCGCTCCACCGTGACCCCTGAGGGGATTGTGGAAGATGTAATGGTCTCTATTAATTCCTGGGATTATCCTGTTGATTTCTTGGTTCTCCAGCCAAAGGCAAAGCTCATCAGTTATCATCTCATCCTGGGAAGACCTTGGTTGGCTACTGAAGATTCCTACATCAGTTGTCAAGCTGGGAACATGACAATCAAGAATGGGCATATGTCCAAATAGCTAGTCCTATATCCTCCTACCCAACCTCTATTAGAACATGATTTACTGCTATGGTTGGAGGAGGAAGATAAGGATGAAGTCTATTCCACACCATTGTGTATAGTAGAGGCTACCATGGGGGGCCCACAAATTGAGGATGACTTTATTGAAATCTTGATTCAGAATCCACCCCCCGGTGTGTTGCCGTTAGAAGAGTTGGTGGAAGAAACCCAGGCCAATCCTGTAGTTGATATATGTGTGGCTAATCCGACTTCTCTATGAGTGAAGAATTTGGAATTTGGCCTAGAAAGAACCTTGAGGATCAACTCATCCCTATCCACCTCTCAGGAGAAAGAACTATGTAACTTATTGGAAAACCACTTGGATGCGTTTGCTTGGAGCTATAAGGAGATAAAGGGAGTCCACCCTTCAATCTGTACTCATCACATTTACATTAAAGAAGATTGTAAACCAGTTAGGAAGCCTCAAAGGAGGATGAATCTAGCCCTTAAGGACATTGTCAAAGAAGAACTGCAAAAGTTGCTGGATGCAGGATTCATCTACCCCATCTCTGACAGTGAATGGGTCTCTCCTTTGGTGCTAGTGCCAAAGAAAAATGGGAAGTGGAGAATTTGTGTGGACTATCGGGCACTGAACAAGGCCACCAAGAAGGACCATTTTCCTTTGCCTTTCATAGATCAAGTGTTAGATGGCCTGGCAAGGAAGAATTTCTTCTCCTTCCTAGATGGGTTTAGCGGGTACAACCATATCCAAATCAACGCGGAAGACCAATATAAGACCACTTTCACTTGTCCTTGGGGTACTTTTGCATACCGGGTCCTTCCTTTTGGGTTGTGCAATGCTCCCGCCACTTTCCAGAGAGCAGTACTGAGCATATTTGTTGAATTGGTTCATGATTTAGTGGAAATCTATATGGATGACTTTACCCCTTATGGTTCTAACTTCCAGGAAGCTCTGACTAACTTGGGAAAATTTTTAGCCAAATGCATCGAAATGAACCTGTCCCTTAGCCCCGAAAATGCAAATTCTTGATGACTGAAAGGACCATGCTAGGTCATACAATTTCTTAGCAAGAGTTACAGGTGGATCCCAACAAGATTGCTATCATCCAAAGGGTCCCACCTCCTCAAAAGGTAAGAGATGTTGGGAGTTTCCTAGGCTTAGCAGGGTATTATAGAATATTCATCAATGATTTTAGTAAGCTAGCCTCTACATTGTTTGGTCTTTTGGGAAAAGATGTTGAGTTCATATGGATTGAAAACTGTCAAGAGGCTATGGATACCTTGAAAGGTAAACTGGTAACTGCCCCAATTTTGAGAGGTCCAAACTGGGCCCTACCTTTCCACATTCACACAGATGCCTCAAATAAAGCAATAGGAGTAGCCTTAGGGCAAGTTGATGAGAAGCTACCTTATGCCATATATTTTGTCAGTAAGAACCTGTCCAAGGCAGAATTAAAATACACTGTAACCGAAAAGGAGCTCCTAGCTATCGTCCATTCCCTAAATAAGTTCAGACACTACATCACCGGCTATCAAACATTCGTACACACCGATCATGCTGCAATTAGGTATTTGATGAATAAACCAGATGTAAATGCTTGTATCATTAGATGGTTACTTTTATTGCAGCAATTTGATTTTACCATTGTTGATAAGCCGGGTAAGGAAAATGTTGTTGCTGATTTTCTGTCTAGATTAGATCTGCCTGCAGGTGAAGAAGGAATGGTGGATGATCAAATGCCAGATGAACACCTATTTTCTATTTCAGTACTCTCTCCATGGTTTGCTGATATAGCAAATTACTTGGTTTCAGCACAGTTTCTGCCACACCTGTCCTCAAAAGAGAAGAGCAAGATCGTGAGGAAAAGTACCCCATTCACCTGGATTGGGGGCAATCTTTTTAAACTTGGCCTAGATCAGAATTTGAGGCGATGTGTCAGGGAGGAGGAAGTTTTTGACATTCTCCTAACCTATCACAATGGGCCCTGTGGAGGCCATTTTGCAGCAAAAAGGATTGCCTTCAAAATTTTGCAAGCTGGTTACTATTGGCCCACTCTTCATCAAGATGTCAAAAAATATATCGGCCAATGTGACCGATGTCAAAGGATGGGGAAACCTACTCCAAGGGATGAGATGCCCTTGAAATCTCAAGTGACTTTCAAGCCATTTGAGAAGTGGGGCATGGACTTTGTGGGTCCCATCAACCCTCCTTCAAAACAGAAATCTTACATCATTGTGTGTACTGATTATCTGACAAAATGGGCAGAAACAAAGGCGATCAAGGCAGCAACAGAAGAAAAAGTAGCTGAGTTTTTGAGGGAAAATATCTTTTACAAGTTTGGCTATCCAAGAGAATTAGTTACAGATCAAGGGAGTCAGTTTACCTCCAATCTGATTGAAGACCTGCTCACACATCACAAGATTAAGCACAAAACTTCCACCCCTTATCATCCACAAGCAAATGGCCAGGTGGAAGTCACTAACAGAGCTTTGGAAGGGATTTTGACTAAGGCAGTGAGCAACAGCAGAAAAGATTAGGCAGATCGATTGGTTGAGGCCACCTGGGCCTATAACACCACATGGAAAACCACCATAGGGTTCACACGCTATGAGCTGGTCTATGGGAAGAAGGCTTTGTTGTCAATAGAATTTGAATATAACACATTGACGATGGTAGCTCGGATGGACCTAGATCTCAGCCATGCACAAAAGGAAAGGTTACTTCGGCTAAATGGATTGGACGAGCAGAGATTGCAGGCCCTTCTCCACTCAGAGGTAGTCCAACTTCAAAGGAAAATATGGCATGGCAGACACCTCAAAGAAAAAAATTTCCAAGAAGGGGATTGGGCGCTGCTGTATGATTCAAGATATAAAGATTTCAAGGGCAAACTGAGGACAAGATGGCTGGGACCATACACAGTAGAAAAATACAATGAAAATGGTTCAGTCCTAATCTGGACCATCGATGAAGAAGCCATCTCCATGCTCGTCAATGGGCATAGGTTGAAGATCTACAGGAAGCCCCTTTCCAAGTAGGAATTCATTGAGAATATGAGTAAAACCATGTTGTTAGTGGAGTAGGTCTCTGCCTCCACTCCACCCACACCTTGAGCTAAACAAAAAAACAAAAAAAAAAGAAACAAGAAAAAATAGAAAAAATAAAAGATCCCTGGGTGAAAACCTCTTGGAGGCACCCAGGGTAGGCAGTGAAGGTGAAAACCTCCTGGAGGTGCCCTAGCCGTCTCATAAAAAAAAAAAGAGAAAAAGAAAAGGATGAAAAGAAAAAACAGAAAAAGCCTAACTTCTTTTGAATGCATTGCAGGTTGCAGGAGGGTCGCACAAGAGAAAAAAGACATGGCCAAGCAGCATACACCCTTGATAACTCATTCCTCCATCGCCATTGTCTTTTCTTAGGCCTTGGTCTCGTTTGTTCTGAAAATTTTGCATCCTACAGGAAACTCTGTGCATTCTACAGGAGGCTCCTGTAGAAACTACAGAGAGATCAAAACCAAGTTCAAAGAAGAATTTGTGGGCTAAATTTTTTTCTAGAAGGCATGTGGACCTCCTTCCCACCATTCATCCACCTAATTCTCCATTCCATCCCTGCACACCCGCACTTCCACTCGCTTTTCCTTCCCTGCACAGAAAACAAAGAAATTCTGTTTCTTTCATTTTTAAACAAAAAAAATGATGATGAATAAAACAGTAGCATTCTTCACTTGTTTCTTACCTGATGTATTCCAACTGTTGCTCCTTTCCTTCAAAACCTTGTGCAGCTATCTCTTTAGTCCCTACTCAAGCATCATCCAGGAATTTTAGAGGGAGAAGCAGCTATAGGAAATCTTGCAGGATTCCTGTAACAGCTAATCCCTTTAAAAAAACAAGCTCCAGAGGTAGGGTCAGTGCAGCAAAGATGTATAAAACGTACGAGGAGCGGTGCCTAAACAAAAATCACTAGTAGAAGCCACCAGTTCAGAGGCCACGAGCACCAGTAGCAGCAACGATAAAAAAAAAAGTGCCAAGTCCGAGCATGCAGAGCACGGTAGCGACTAACAGGTAAGTGGCTAAACCTGTTCCTCTATTGCATGAATATTATTTAGGAACTACATGAACATTGAGATGGTTGTGATCAAATGAAATCGGTGGCCAGCTAACTAGCCACCCTCGTTTAGTTCAAACCACCCTCATTCAGTTCAAATCACCCTCGTTGAGTTCAAACAAGCTTCGTCCCATTCAAACAACAGTTCAGATACGCAGTCAGCACATGTGGCCCATCAACTTGGGAAGAAAAAAAACTCAGAACTGGTAGTGGTGGCGGCGTATAACGGGAATAATGGAAGTGATGGTAGTTAGGCGACATGAAATACCATAATGGCACTGGAGTAGGACCAACGGTCTGGATGGGGATAACGTACCCATCCTGCCACCTCACCTCGTCACCGCAGATCACGCCATCAGCTTAAGTACACTGTGGTCGAAGCCTCCACCACCTTTTGCTTTCATTTGAGTCGACGAGTTCTTGACTACAGCACTCACCTACCACCTTCAAAATAGTGAACTAGTCGTTCTCTACCAGTTTTCAAAACCCTCCTGCTTATCAGGCTCTACAGGAGCATTATTGCATTCTACAGGAGCAAGAACACCGTCTACAAGAGGCTTTCTACAGGAAGGCCAGAGAGCAGCTCTGTAGAGGAAAAATTCAGAATTTTTGCCAAATTTGAGCTTGAAAAGAGGTAGGCTCAGAAACCCACTCTGCATGTGATATATCTATACAAGGTGGTGGAATTAGAAGCAAAGTGTTGGGTTGAAAAAGGCAAGGAATGTGAGCAAAAAAGTCTGCTTGTGTTTTCTGAATTCTATACAGTCTCTCTGTTTTCTTCTCTGCACTAAAAGTCTGTCTTTTTCTTCCACGTATTCTCCTGTAAAGAAGAGGTGCAACCATAAAAAAATCAAGCCTGTGAAAAGTGTGAATTTGCATTTGAAAGCCTGTTTATTTTGTGAGAAAGAAGAAAAGCATTGTTTCATATACTCTCTGTTTTGTCAAAATAGTATTTTCCTCAAAAAAGAAAAAACCCGAGAAGTAAATTCAGGTTGGAAACAGGGTTTGAAGGGAGGAAAAATTGCAAAATTGATGTTGTGAACAAAAAGAACATGAAAATTCCCTCTCTGATTCCAGAAAGATAAACCTCAGCTATTCCTCTATTTCCGATTTTGAAAGTTGTTGCCTTCTTCCTCACCTAAGAATTTTCAGAAGTCACTAAACACCATGCTAAGAGGTTTTATGAGAAAGGAGCCTTTGAACTCCAACAAATTGCATGAGCACCCAGAAGTGGTGGCCTTCTTCACCAGGGAAAATTGGATGTCTTTCTTTGAGAGATTTCATGGATATGATGAGGAGGTGACCGAGGAATTTTTAATGTCCTTAAGACCCCATTCAAAAACACATGCTACAGTCAGTTTCAGGGGTTTGACCATAGAGCTTACACTAGAATTTATCAGCAAAATCACAGGTCTTCCACTTGGGCTCCCTTGGAGCAAAGAAGAAAAACCACTAGGACAGGTTGCTAAAAAGACATTTTTCAACCTGATGAACATCCTGTAGAGGATAAGAATGGGATTAGAAGGACAAGTTTACCTCATCCATGGGGTGAGGTAAACTACCAGATCATGAAATATATCTCTTGTGAAGGAAGATTCGGTATAGTTTATGGTTATCACTTCAGATTATTGCATGAATTAAGATATGGAATGTACTTACCTGTAGCTAGAAAACTCAGTCTGCCATATTTTCTCCTCTAGTCTTTGATAGAGTGTGGCACCAAATTGAATGCAGGGGTTCCAGACCAACTGGCCCACCATGGGCTCATTAAGTTGCTGGTAGAGGATGCCCTCCACACATACACCATCCCTATAGCCTGGGAAATTTTCAGGAATATGACTAGGGAAGACGACATAAAAACTCTCACAGATGAACTTAGTCCATCCGGTAGTGAAGAGGAGGAGCAGACAGAGGAACTTGAAAAGGAAATCCATGAGGAAGCACAAGATATTCAAGTAGAAGAAGAAAAAGAGGAAAAACAGAGAGAAGAAGAGAAAAATGACACAGCCACAGTTGAACCTAAGGCAGAGAAGGAAACAGCATCAAAAGCAGAAAAGAGGAAGAGGACAAAAGCTGAGAAGAAGAAGACCAAGACAGCTCAGAAGAAGACTGCCACTGGAAAGGTAGAAACTCAGCAAGAAAGGGAGAAAACACCACCTCAGACAGTAGAAATTAAAACAGAAACAGCAGACACAGGCGAAACTGCAGAGGGTGAAGAAGAAAAACAGCAGGAAGAAATATCCCCTGAAACACTGGCAAGGGAAGCAGCAGCTATTCTTGCTGCATTGAGCACTCCAGCTAAGCAAAAGGGAAAAAGAAAAAGACAGACATCGATGTATTTCAAAGCCCGGAGGAGCACCAGAATCAAGGTGGGCAAGCCCCAGCCACCATCGAAAGAACCCATTATCATTGAGGATGCACCCACTATGACAAAGGAGGAATCCCCCTCCAAAATGTCCATCACCTACGAGAGAGGGAGTCCCACGACCTCCACTTGGAAGGAGAGGATCAAATTGATGGATTCTAATGCAGTCCTACAAGAGGCACGAACCTCTCTACAGGAGACACTGGCCAAGCTCAAAGAAACTGAATAACTGGAAAAGAAGGTAGAGAAACAGTCCCAAGAGGAAGGTAAGGCAAAAGAAATACCAAAACTGGGACCTCAGCCTAACTTAGGCTCCTATTACAATCTTCTGGAGGGTGGGAAGATCATCCCACAAAAATTCGTTGTATCTCTTTTCTTTGAAATAGAAAAAGAAAGGGTCAGGACCCACACCTGGATGCAGATTGCTAAATCTAAAGGAGTCGAAGATATAGGGCACATGGAAAACAAGTTGAGACAGATGAGCAGGGAGTTGGGCATGGTAAGGCACATAGAGAGCATCAAAAGAGCTCAACTACAGCAAGAAAATGAACTGCTAAAAAAATAGTTACAGGAATGGGAACCTCAAGGGGAAAATAAGCTGCCAATCTTGGAAGGACAACAACAACAAGAGGGACCCCAGGCAGATAGTGAGGCAGTAGAGAAACAAGAAGAAGAAGAAGAACCATAGACAGATAGTGAAACACTGATGAAACAACAACAAGAAAGAGAATCTCAGGCAGTAACTGAAGTGTTGATTTTGAAAAAGTAGCTACAGGAAAAGGAAGCCCAGTTAGCCTACATGGCCAATTAGGAAATGGAGGAATTGTAGTGCAGACAACCAGCTAAATCCTATGCACTATATCTCAAAGACCAGTGGCTCCAATTCCAGATTAAGACATTGGCCCAAAGGGGCACAATCCCATTTCAAGATTATGGTCAGTTTATGGATTTAGGTGATCATAGTTCAATCGAGGATAAAGCAAGGCTAGTATAATTTTACCTACACAACATGGCACTTCCTAACATGAATTTATGGGATCCAAATGCTGCATTGGGAGACTTACAGCTAATGGCTATGGCTTCTTGGATGAGCCATGAGGAAAAGAGAGCAGTGGAAATTCAAAAGATAATGGCAAAAGAGCTAAGTGAGCCCTTGATGATAAGGGCAGAACCAAAAGAACCATTGGCTCTCATCTATGCCCATGAACACCTTGCAGCCAATCCCCAAGTTCTCCCTGATTATGTTGACAAGCAAGCACAAGCTATTGCTCATTTTGAAGATATGGAGAGATTGTTTGGCGATGATTGCCTTCATGCATGCATGAGAAGGTGGAATACATTGCCACATAGCTTAAGGATCAGGGAGTATCACTCCCCAAACAGAATGAGGGAGGCCATGAGGAGAGTACCCCTATACAAACACTCAATGCAAAACTTGAAAGCCAACTAGATTGGTCTTAAGTTCAGTCCTCCACTACTGTTAGGATTGTTGGAAGGAGTTAAGGAGGAGGAAGAACAAAAACAATGGGAGGAAGTGGACAGGAAAGCAGGTTTCCATGATAGAGAGGAAGACATCACATTAGAGGCTTGGGATGTCAGGGAATCTGTTAGAGCTATTAAAGATGAAGAGCTAGATTAGTTGCTCAGAGGATGAGCAACCCATTCAGCAGGGGGTAATGATGAGCCCCAGAAATGGGTAACTATATGGGTTCATTCTACTTATTATTTTCATTTAATCCACCATTCTCAATAGTTCTGTGCATGTTTTTGAATATATTTATGTCAATAGAGTGAATGGGGATAGTCACTTTGCCTTGTAGTCTAATGAATGTTTATTGCAGATTTTTTAGACAATTTTGGACAAAGACAAGGAAATCATGAGCAAATGGCAGCCAAAATCAAGGAAACAAGGAAGAGGACTTGTAGGAGGGGTGTCCCCTTCATTAATGACCCCTTGAATTCTCCATCAGCAGCTCGGAGTACAAAGGCCCACATTGATGATTCCAAGGGGCAACCGAGCAAGTCAAGTAGGGTTGATGTTATCTGCAGTTCTAGGCAACCGAGTTCCTTAAGTTTAGGAGGACTGTTGGGAGTCCCCACTTGTATAAATAAGAAGGCTCCAAGCCTTATTAGGTTAGCCATTTCTTAATCCATTTTCGCACTTTGGTGCAGCATTGTACTCAGCTCATTTTCGAGCTCTTTTTGAGATAGTTTTTATGTGATGTAATTGCTATTTTTGATAATGAAGATGAATGAAGTTTTGAGCTAGCGTTGATTTTCTTCCAGAGGGATGAAGCTCTTGGTTTAGGGCCTAGCCCAAGTTTCCCAACACCTCCTTTGTGTACTTATATGTTTTTGTTTCCATTCATGAGTTAATTTCTGCGGCATATAATCATTTTACTTCATTAGATTAGGTTGCTTTTAATGGTTAGAATAGTTGTTTTTGCTTCAAGTTGCTTAAGTACGTTGCTGCAATGACAGAAAAAGATCCAGAAAGGCTAACAACAGGTCTTGATCTCCTTTCTCCCTCCTCGGGACTATGATCTAAGGTCAAGGCACTACTGCTGCCACCAAAAACACAGTTTTTGCTTCTTCATGCAATTGCTAGTGTGATACTTTGATTTGGAAAAGTTGATATTGGTTCAGATTTAATTACTTAGATCATTTTATGCCCTTTTACCATAGTTATCTCGCATGCTTTTCTGTTCATAAGGCACTGTTCAACATTTTTCTGGTTTTAGGTCAGAAATTAGGTTAAGATAGACAAAACTCTGTTTTTCGGTTCTTGCTTTGGTCAGTTTTGAGAAGTAAGTGTGAAAATATCTTGTAAAACATTCCAGGTCATCATCCCTCCATAAAACAGCCAGCACTAGCTCACCTCTCATAGATCCCCCAGCTCATTCACCTCATTTCGCCAATCTGCCCTAATTTCTGCATTGTTTTTCCATAAAGTTGTTTTCTTACCATTTGAACAAATCCAACCATCTCCTTCGTCCCCGATCTTCGTTGACAAGTTATACAACCCTCAACACCTTCATCCTGCCTTCATTTCCCCTTTCCCATCATTTTTCCACCTTTAAACCTCCAAAAACCACTTTCGGCCTGCTCCTGTAGATCCTCCTGTAGAACCTCCTGCAGATCCCCTACAGCCTCCTGTAGAAGTTCCTATGAGTGATTTTTCGGAGTTTGATCGCAATGGAAGTCTTCAAGAGGGTACTCAGGGCTTCTTAGGACCTCTCCACACCTTCCTCACCATCTGCAAAAGCCAACTCCATCTTCCTTTGCCACCAAACCTCTACACAGTCACAACCAGTCAAATCATAAGCATAATAATTCCACATAAAAATACTCAAAAGTAAAAAAATATGATTTCTTGTCATTTCTCTTCAAAAGTAGCTTGAATAAATGCAATTTACCTTTTCAGTAGTCAATGGCACCCATTTCAATAGTTTCCATCTCTTTTCTTGCACAAGTAGGGTTAGTGGGTAAACTAGGGTTTGCGTTTCATTTCAGTCTCCATTCTCTTTCTGCAAGTAAAATAGCCCCTGTAGAGTTAGTTTCCTTTCATCACAGTTAAATCTTCTTCTGAGAACTCATAGAAGTTGTCTTAAGCTCCTAGCGAACTTGCACCAATTGATCAAGTGGCAGCCTGCAATAAGAGCTAGTACTTGTGCATACAACATCGTCGCTTCCAAGTTTGTTACGAACTACTGGGTTGATAAAAGTAAAGAAGGAAGCCCCAGGATTTGCAGCATTATTGCTACAATACTGGAGCTCACCAGTACCCATGTGTTTCAAATTTTCCAACAAAAAATAGGGAAGATTAACTAGTCTCCCATGCCGAAGATGGCTTAGCAATGAAAAATGATAGTTGAAGACTATCTTCTAGTGCCACTCACATGCAATGTACTTGATAATCAATATGGAAACATCATTCCATGACTGAGGAATGGAAAGATGGCCAATTCCTCTTCCCTTCTTGACCAATTGTTCTTCTCCCTCCAGGAATTCAACTTTAAGGGTTGGGTCATTAATTTTTTGGTTGAACCACATCTTCCCTTCGAGTCGAAGTATTGTTACTCTGGCAATCACTTACTCTGCAGTCTCTAGTCTTAGGCCTCTGACCTCTATTTGATTCTTGTTCATATTTTGAGCAAATTCCAAAGAAACACTCTCATTCAACCCCATGATTCGCTTGAAAAACTCGATCCACCCTGCTTCTCTAAAAATTTGATATGCTTCTAGGCCCTTTTCCATAGCCTCTGTGGAATTTGGTTCATGCCTTCCTATTGCTCCTCCCATCCTTCACTAATATAGATCCTTCACTAATTGCTGCAACAGTCACTATGAACTTTCACCTACTTATCATCACAATTCTTGAAAAATTTGTGCAATGAGGGTGTAGAGCTATGTTGGGGTGAATATCAGGGTGATAAGAAAGGATATCAAGTCAGAAAGTTGTGTGATACGGGTTATCATTTCATCATTAATTCAAAGGTGTGAAAATATGACTTGGATACAGTTCGAATTAATGAGATGATCAATCATGCAAGGTGGTAATGATTAATGGGTATTGTCACTTCAAATCGGGCTATGTCATGAATCACAAAATCATTCTTAACCCCCTCCCCGCAACTTAAATGAAAAGGGAATCCTTGGTCATCAAAACGAAATGACGTATTAACTGCCATAATTGCTAAATAATGAAAAAAGATTTTTTTTTTTTTTTTTAAATGACTTACCGGAGGGTGATTTGATTGATGTCGACAATAGAGTGCTAGTGATGGTGATTATTGAAGCGGAAAACTACAACTGGTTCCATGCTATAGTCATCTCCATCGGACCGACTGCTCTAGCTATAATAACAAAAGAATTTCTCCATGATGGTGGAATAAGTTTGCAGCAGTACTTTATTACAACAATGTATTCCTTTGAGGGCATTACAATTTGTGCCTACAAAACAATTCTTAAAATAATACAATGAAATGAATAAAAATGGGCTTGTAACAAGCATAATGTTATACATATGTCATAAATGTCATGCTATTACAGAACTTATTAAAAGGAAAGTGCACATCATCTACTACAAAATGGTTTTCAACTGTTACAACTATCCATCATGTTGGCTTAGCAGGTCCTGACCCAGGTTCGGAGTTAGTTGTGCCAACCAACAAAAACCTACACTACTATCCCTTTCAGTAGCAACTTGCATAGCACAGGCTGCAGTCTCACCCGAAGCAATATGGGGGGATGCAAGAACCATGTTTCTGCATCCAGAGACTACTGTGATGTCTTCCAACACCTTAGATCTGCCTCCACGCAAATGGATAGACTTCTAGGAATCGTTACTGTAACTCTATTAAAATGGCCTTCATACCTTCGCAAAGTTCCATGAACAACCCTTGCAGACCTTTAATAATTAATTTACCTACTTACACGCATCAGAAAGCAATCCTAAATGGGAGTTCACACAGATCTACTTAATTCGTTAGAAAACATAAAAGGAACCACCAGAATCTTCGCGGAAGTTCTTAAGCATTCATTGCATACATTATTAAGATATATTCAAGATAGTCACCTAGCATTCAATTAGTATTTCATAAAACATGTCATTTATCAGTAGCATATAACATTAATAGATATAAATAGAGATACTCAGTAATTCTTCGAAAAACAGTCTTTATTGATCTTCACTTCAATGATTACAGACTCAAACTACCCTGCACACACAGCTGCAGGGATTTGCGCACTCAGTTGTGGAATCTACCTAGGCCTTCGCGCACTCAGCTGCAGAGCCTTCCCTTCTCTACCTAAGCATAGGAAGTAGAGCCTTTCTTTCTCAGCTCTTTCCCAAGACTCTTCAATGAACCCAATTCTCTATCTTCTCTTACTTCCTTACCTCTTAGACCCACTAAGACTCATCTTTTTATACTATTTCTTTATACAATATCATGGTCTACGGACCATGGGAGAATCCAAAAGCCAACCAAAAACAAGGGGCTAAGGCCCCTTTCAATCTATCTAATTGCGTGCTCCTCATCCACAAATTAGCAGAGATTTTACATCTTTTACAAAATTTGTTAGAAAAATTGACTAATTAATTCCATTATACCCTTGGGGACCCCATCCTAACAGGCCCCCAACATAAATATCATAACTCGCCCTCGAGTCACTCAGTTAGTTGTTCTACTTTCTGGCGGAGTTCATTGAATTCTTTAGTCAATGCTTGTAGCTCCACTGTACTTTGTTTTGCTACTTGCTGCACCTCTTGTACCAGTTCCTCTGTGGTTGGCTCCTCTACTGCCAACTGTGTAGTCCTCTGCATTTGCTTCATAGCCTTCATCTTCTCAAGAATGGTATGTGAGACCTGGCTAGCTTCCTTTGTCTAAGGCTCAAGTCATGCACTAAGCACAAACTTCTTCTTCTAAAATTCCTGTATCTACAACAATTTTTCTTTACCCTTCTGTAGGCACCTGAAACGTTGGGTGGTGCCAATGTCTATGTTGTCATGCTGAGCTCATCGTAATTCTTTTGTGCTTCCCTAAGTTCTTTGTTCAATTGTTGCAGTGTAGGATCTTCCTGCAATTTATCCCAGAGGCCTAGCGCCTTAGTGACGAGCTTGTCACACCCTTAAACAATGACATCTAGCTCGGCAATGGATTCTTTAATTGTCGTGTTCCTTTATTCCTGAACCTTTGGCGGTGTGGTCAGCTGCAACTTCATCTGTAGCTCAGCTATCTAAATTCTAAAGTCGAAAGTCATTTTGTCAACCTTCTCCTTCGAAGTGCACACTGTAGAATCCAACTTCCTAACCTTGGCTGAGGCCTTTGCATCATCATGTATACATAACTCAGGTAAGGATATGCAAGCCTGCTCGATCTCTGTAACTAGGTTCTGACATTGTGTGCACAACTCTTCCTGCTCCTTCAGAGCTTGATTCTTTTCTATGAAAAGTTGCTGGTTGTTGACTTTGAACTCACTAATGGCAGTTAGTGTGTGTTGTTCTCTGATCTTAAGCTCTTCCACGACCCCCCATGCGGTGCTCATCTGACTCCATGTGGACTGACCCTCATTCCCTAAGGCCAATCAATATTTGATATTTCATTCCTTCCCTGTGTCAGGCTTGCTTGCGCGCCACTCACCTTCCTGACATCACCTAAATTATGTTCACCTGGATCTGCAGCTCATGCAGATCCTTCTGGACGCTCTCGAGCATCTGCATGTATTGCTACTCGAATTGTTGCAGCAACCTTGTCATTGTGTCCCAAATTTTGTCGCTGATCTCATCGAGATTTCCCTCTATTAGGATCATGGGATCAACATGCGTCTGCTTATCAAACTTCTATTTCTTTCGCAGCCCACTTTGTTTCTCCTGTGTGCGCTTATTCAGTATGAAAGGAGTGGTTTTCTTCGCACCGCCACACCCTCCTTTCTCTGATAGCTCTTTCTCATCAGTATGGTGGGAAGCAAACTTTTCATTGTCTTTTGCATCCTTCTGCTCGTGCTCTTCCTATGCCTTGGAAGCACACTCCTTCTCCAAATGGGCCTTTTCTGCAGCTACCATAACAGATTCCTTCCTCTTTTTCTCATCCAATGTGTGCGTGGCTTGCTGAGCTACGTCCTTCCGATTTTTGTAGGTTTTAACGCTGTATAAAAATTACTTGCATACGAATTCTAAAACACAGAAAATAAGCAATGCGAGAGCATAACGCATAAAACACATAGACACAGAGATTTTCCCCTAGATCCAAAAATAGGGACTACCAGCTTGATTTTTCATTATGTTCCTTTCAATGTTACAATACATATTTATACATTGTTGGGCATGGAATCCCCCCAGAGCAGGTTTTGGGGCTCAAAGCCCAAGTTTTGGTCAAAGGTTTTGTAAGACTCCATGAATTGCGGGCATGGAGCACGAAGTATAGGATGAGTCATAGGGTTGTCCACCCTAAAATATTGTAATGTAATGTAAAGTCATGTTGGCCTACCCATGGTCTGAGGACCATGGGGGCGTATAAATAGAGCGAGGCTCTAAGTGTGAAAGGGAGGGAATTGGAGAGAGAAGAATAGGAATGGTTCAAGCATAGAGGAAGAGTCTAAGTGTACTGGGTCGTAGTAGTAGGAAGCAGCTCTGCAACGAGTGCGCAGAGGCCTAGTAGAGTCCGCAACTGAGTGCGCGCACCCCTACAGTTGAGTGCGCAGGGCGGTGTCGATTTTGTAATCAGGATTGAATAGTAATAAAGATAAGGTTGGTTCTAAAAACTGTGTATCTGGGTTTTCTCTTATTGTTATGCATTTATGCTGTTTGATGATTACACGCACTTATATGAATGTTGAATGATAAATAAGAATACTGGGCTCACACAGATAAGTTAAGTACTATAATAATAATGCAGTAAGCATAAGGAATTAGGGAAATACTTTCTTCACACTGTAATCAAAGCTACGCTGTGATGCAGGAAAGTGTTCCCTCTGCAGACAGAGGCAACCCCTCTAGCCCTAGAGTGGGTCTAGTCACAGCAAGGACAGATCAACAATAGATTTCCTTAAACAGTCATAGTTGGAGGCCTACCTCAACCGGTGATTGATGAAGTTCTGTTGCGCTGCTCCAGCTTTCGCTTCCTTCTCCTCAATGAGTGATCAACCTGAAACAATGCAAAGGAAATACAACAAAGCACGTAACCGGAAAACAACAATGATCTATTTACTCACAAAGTCAAGAAGTCATGAGATATCAAGTAAATTACATACAAGACATAGGAAAACATCATTGATTGTATTAATAATGAAATAAGAGCAAGCTTACAACTGAGTCTTGACGTCGCAAGCCTTCCCAGAGGGTCCAACCAGTGTGTTTCTCAAGCATTCACTCTTTGAAGATGGATCTCCCAACATACAATGTCTTTCTCTCACTCATAAGTTTTAACACAAAGTTAAGGGCACTTCACAACCTTCCACAAGCTATCAACAATCCCACACTTGTCACACCCACACCAGCTATCTATCAAACTCAAAAGCACTAACAGCACTGCTCAATCCAAGGAATTACCAACTAGCTGATCATATCAAAGGTGAGTGTTTAAATAGGAGAAGGAGTCTCCATAAAATGTGGAAGAGAGAGCTCATCCCCAAGGAAGGTAGCACAAATGACGGAACTGCCATACCAGAAGAGGAAGGGCAACACAAACTATGCCAACAACTAGGTTTGGAGACATCCAGAAGGCTGACTATTGGAACAAATTCGTCCAATCTAGATCATCGCGAGTTTATAACTAAGATTTAGCGCTAACATCGCTAGTAGGTAATGTAGCCAATCAAACCGTCACTAAAGATAGTAGATAGCCTTGCGCCGGAGCATGAAATCCGACCGTCGCTGGAAACAGATGTACTCCCACGATGGAAGCGTGACTGGACTATTTACATCTGCCATCCATCGCATATATTAAGTACATTCTCGCAATGAGGCAAGAAACTTAAGAAAAGTGGGTCAATTTGCAACATAAGAGAGCATTCATTTAGTATGAGCATGTTTCACTTGGACACATGACACAGTAGAAGGACTGGGTTGAAAGCAGTGACAAATTACTGTGTAACAGATGCCCCTAAAGTATGAAGCCCGAGAGAGTGGGAGGGGTGAAATGCTTTACGAAACTGTCTGAGCTGGAACACCATCTGGAAGAACCTGTAGGCGCAAGTACAACTGATATCTCTGATAGTGAAGTACATGTAGTTTGGCATGGGCGCAGCCGTCCAAAAGATAAACGAGCTAGGTCTGTGGTATGGAAACAACCATCCAGCTAGTAAGACCATGATGATAAAGGTATGGTTGCAGCCATCCATGAAGACTCAGGTATGGTCGCAGCCATCCATCAACAAGTCATGTAATCATGAACCAATCCACGCAGCCCGAACATGTGTAATCTGAGTTCGGGGTCTTGAAACCCAACCGATCATAGTACAAATTCTAGCATGCGAATAGATGTGCTGAAGTCGAGCATGATAGAAAGTTGCTTGATTACCGGTCAATGAGGAAAACCGTTAACAAGCGCAAGAGAAACCACCAATAATGCCAATGGCTCTCAAGGTACTGTCTAGTACAATCCACGAAGTGTGAAGAATGAGTTGAAGTCGAACACTCATGGAATCACCCAATCGATGACCAATGATGAAAGTCGATCATCAGGTGCGAAGAACTTGCCATTGAGGCATGCAAGCTCCAAGGTACCAACGAGGATCTCTAGATTAGTCTCCTGGATAATGAGCTGACGTCGACAAGAGACGATCCATCGCAGGAGGGCCATAATGTTTCCCCCATCAACGACACGAGAGAAGGAACAAGCGGTAGATGACGAAACAGAGTATCAGAGGAGGAGGTAAAGATGTGAACTACAGAAGGATTATACTCTTGAACATGTCGGCGACACGACTCCGGAGGGTGGCAGCATTCAGGTACCAAGGGATCAATATCTTGATGGAGACAGCATGGATCAGATGGAATGAGGCTAAATGGCAACCCAAAACCCTGGAGGGCCAAATGACGATGTATGGATATCCCAACCCGATAAGAAGCAAAAGTGTCGATGTTCAAGAGTGACTACCTGTTGCAGGTAATCAATGACAATTTCCAAATTCCCCCCACCATTGCTGGTGAGCACCCCAATTATTTTTGAAAACAAGCTTGAAGGGGATAACATATGCTTGTAAGTTCAACCTTCGGTCGCATCCAACCTAGTAATAGTTTAATGAGCCCTAGGGAGGAGAAGCTCGAGTCTCGTCATGGTGACGAGTCTAATGTTGTCAGGGTTTAACGAGTCCGACATAGGTAAAACTCGGAGTCTTTTTCATGTTTAGGGAGTTTGAAAAAGACACGGAAAAGAAAGCTCCAAGGGGAGTCCTTTTTCGTAGATTTGTGTCTCTCGAGCCCGAAAAAGTATAAAACAATACTCGAAAGAACCGCTTGACCATTACAATCAAGGAGTATTTTTCGTGATTAGTGACCTCGACCTGAAAAAGTAGAAAAGCAATCGGAACCATGTTGTTTTCGTGACCAATAGCAAGCCCGAAACGACAAAAGCTCGGCAATCTTTTCACGTTTATACGGTCGGAAAAGAGCTTAAAGCAGACTGCCTCTCATTTCATTTAATGAGTCAAAAGGGATAACTTGGCTATCTTTTCATATTTTAAGTCACAAAAGAGCATTAAAGAAGACTTTTACGGATCAAGTGCACACGAAGTACGACATAACTTCACCACCTGTAGTTCTACACAAAACACGTCAAACGTAAAACCCATTCGACATAAATGATTAATATATGGGGAAACACAGTCAAAAACAAAAACTCCAATTAACCATGTAATAAAAATGAAAAAACCCACATTCTAAAGTATAATTTTTTAATTTTCAAACACTTGCTATAAAAAGGGTGGGGTAATTCATTTATTTTTACCATTTGCACTGTTCATTTTACCTTTGAGTGTTTGGAGCACCAACTTGAGAAAAGTTCTCAAGTTGATTATGGCCTCATCCGTCCATGGTTCATCTTGAAACCTTCTCCAAGTAAGTACATTTCTCTTTGCGATGCATTTTAGTAGTTTTTTTATGCAATTTAGCGTTAGGTAGGTGGATTTAGGCGGATTTTCAAATCCGAGTCCCCCTCTCAGTCGTTGCGGGAAAGCCGCTCGGGTCCACGATGACCAACCGTGATTTACACGTAGCACCTTCGTGATCATTGCGAGAATCTGATGTATTCTTGCGATGATTGTGGGAAAAATGAATTGTGGACTTAGCGCCGTCGCCGCTATTTTAGAAACAGTCACGACGACGACATTAAATTGAATTTTTGTGTCAATTATGAATTTAAATTCATAAAAGGAGTTCTAGTTCATTTTTCTTGTCATGCAAGGCATCATGGCATTTGTTTGGCAGGAACGAACTCACAATGTCAACAATGAGGAAGCCTTCACTGATGCTAGGTGACGGAATGCTTTACGTGCGTGCGGGTTACTAAAATTATTCCTCACTCCGTACCTTTGGGCCCAACCCGATTTGTTAGAGTTGCTAATTCGTCCCTGGAACCCAACACACGGAAAATTCATTATCCGGGGCAAAGACATTGAGTTCAATGCTACGGATATATATTTCCTGACTCGATTGTCCCATCGCAGTGAGAGGCTGATTCTAGAGGGCCAATGAACTAGGGACGGATCACTAGACATGCTGATAGCACGAGTGTGCCCACAGGCATGCAAATCAAAAAGCGGGAAGGTGGCAATTCCGACGGTGGAAGACTTGGTTCTTTGTGCAGTTCTATTTATGGTGACAAGGGCAGCGAGCTCCCAAGCCCAACACGAGGCAACAAAGACCCAACTCCGGTTGGCTCTTGAATGCCTCAACCCGACCATGTTCAACTGGGCAGAAACAGTGACGGCCAACATGAAGAGACAGCTCACCAACTATCGTCGCGGGGAGGCGAAACAATTTGGCTACAGGTCTATCTTGATCCCGCTCATGCTGGAGCGGGTGCTGGTGCTTCAGTTACAGGATATGGACTTGGACAGGCCCAGACCACGAGAGACCAGGATCACACGGTGGGCACATGTTATGCCATGAGGGGGTGGCGGACGACCAGTGTCATGGGGGACACTATTCCGTGAGTGGCTAGATCGCCAGACGATCTTCATTGAGGACTGTCCATATGCTGGTATGGACTTCCATGGAGACCCCGACATGGAGCTGCCCACTGGCGAGCAGTGGGACGATGGGGGTGAAACACTTGATCACACTACTTTTTTATTTTATCTTTTATGATGTTTTTTAGATTTTTTCATGCATATGTCCTAATGATGTACTCTATGGTATTTGCAGACATGGGACCAGTGAAGCCTGTGGGACCAGCTCCAGAGGCATGGAGGGATCCACAAGGCATCAGAGAGCTAGCCTTGGCTCCCCCAACTGGCAGCTCAGTGGAGATAGTGGCCCAAAATCTTGAGGTCCTAACAGAGGGGATCCCTGATTACATGGGGATCGAGGAGGTCCCCATAGAGTTTCAGATACATACAGTGGGGGTGATACCCAGGGTGCACCGACTGTTGAGGTGAGTCACATGAGTGGTGGTGTGTTATAGGGAGCATAACCCACCACAGTAGATGCCTAGGTTTTATTTCCTGCTGATTTTTTTTTTAGAGACATGTGTCTCGGATCTACAGAGGACACAGACTCTATTTGAACATATACACTTATTTTTTGAGCGCCTCGGTGCGCCACACGATATATATATATATATATATATATATATATATATATATATATATCTATCTATATTTTCCTATGGTTCATTATTGTGTTTTGAATGCTTTTATATGCTGTTTTGATTACATGTTACGCAAATGTCTATCTAATACATAGTTTGCTAATGCATCAGTTAACGTGTTTAATCTTCTTGGAATGTGTTGATATGTAATAAAATCAAAATTCCTTTCTAACAATTTAACACGTAAATACAACCTTAAAATCCGATGATATCTGACGGAATAACGCCCATTAAGCTAGTGGATAATAAGCTAGGAATCCAGATTCACAACCAATGAAGGAATGCCGAGGTTAATAGCCTCGGTCAGTAATTCAATAACAACACTATATTCAACGACATTATTTGTGGTTTAAGCAGTATCAGTTGATTGATTTAATGGTCGAATAACAGTTGTTTGAGTTTTAGCAGCTTTGGTACGAGGTTCAATTATTGGAGTCTCCTTAGGAGGTCTTCTAGGGTTGGGTCTAGGCCTAAGATCATATATCTTGTTCAACTCTACAATTAAAAATTCAGAGAAGGCATGGTATTTAGAAACCTGTGAGGATTCTTGATCTTCTTGAACTTGATTTTGTTGTGAGAGAGGAATAATAACTGTTTGATTAGAAGAAGTATCCATGTTATTGATATCTTCAGTAATACTCATAGTATTTTCATCAGGTTGTTGGTCATCTATCAGTAAAGGAGTGGGAACTTGTTGATCATTACTAGGTCTCTGAAGAATTTTTAATTGTGGATTCCTTTTATACTGACCTTGATTTTGATTTTGGGGTCTAGTAACTGTTTGTTGAACTGTCCTAGGTTGAGTCTCAATCTTGGAAATTCTATTAGATAGATTTCTAAGAAGAGAAGTTATTTCATTTATTTTGGAATCTATTATTTTAGTCTTAAGAGAACTAGAGGAATTAGAGGCCTCTTGAATAGATTTGAGTTTTCTTTGGGCCTTTTCCTCTTTAGCTTTCAAGGAAGTCGAAGCAGCCCTATTTTCTTCCACCTTTATAGAATTTGTTTGCATATCTTCAAGAGTTCTTGAACTTCTCTCTCTTATCATTACAACAAAATCATCATCAAAGGATTTTGAAAACCTAGACTTAGTTGCTGCTACTGGGGGTTTACAATCAGGGGCCATCTTATGATAAAGTTTATTGAACCCTTTACAGGTTCACCAAAATTTCTTTTAAGTTCTTCAAACTCAGTCAGAAAGTAAAGAGGACCTTTCTTTACACCCCATTGATTTTTAAATATGTTTGTAAGCTCTTCCCAATTTCTAATGGAATTTACAGGTAACTACCTAAACCAGATTCTTACATTTCCTTCAAGTGACTGTACAAACAATCTCATGTAAGAATTTTCTTGTTCGATATTCATGTTGTCTGCAAAGCCTAGAAAAGCTTGAAGATGGTCCTCAGCTAAGGGACCAGTTTCTCCATTATACCTGGGAAGGTATTTCAAGTACCTAGCTAGGAATGCATCGACGTTAGCAGGTAAGACTAAAGCTACATATTTAGCCTGTACAATAGGTCAGAATGCCATAGTAGAAGGTGGTGTATGAGGTTTTTGTGTGGATGAAGAAGAAGAAGAAGAAGATAAAGAAGAAGTAGAAGGAGGTGATTGAGGGGGTGTGTGACTATGCAGAGGTGAAGAAGGAGGAGGTCTCTTGAATAACTTTAAAGGAGTCTTAAGAACTAACTTTGGGACCTGTGAATGAATACCCTCTTTTGTTTCAAAGAGTGGAATTGAATATATAGAGAGGGTCTCTTCAGGTTGTTAAGAAGTAGAAACTTCAGGTTGTTCAAAAGTGGAAGGAAATGAATAAGTGGTAGGGGATATGAAATTTGTGGGTTTGTATTCAGGTAAATGAACACCCAAGTCAGACTCAGTTTTAGGTGATCTTGGTGGTAGAGGGGGTTCTTGATGCATTTCAAAATAATGAATGAGGAAAGCTGAATCTAAATCAACTCCCCTATCTAATAGTTCAGAAACCCTAGGAGGTATTTGTGTCCAATCAGGATTGAATGGAATATTACTAAAAGGATAAAATGATGGTAAATATTCAGACTACAAGGTTGAAGAGGAAGAAGAAGATGGTTGATGTCTCCTTTTAGAACTGGCTTTTCTCAAAAGTTTTTCAGGATCTGACAAAGGATTAACTAAGTTAGATTCTGAATGAGATTTGATGTGCTTAAAAGGTGCTAATTTGGGCTAGTGGAGTTGCCAGGTGAAGGATTTTAACATTTCTATACCTTTAATCACCTTAAAGGAATAGAATGAATATCATTTCCCCAGGAAAAATTAATGGAATTCGAATCCCCAACAACGATTCCAGATTGATGTTGTGCCTCTAAGATAATAATGGTCAGATATCATGCCAGCACATCTAAGATAATTGTTTTGGGGGTTTTGTTTTAATTTGGAGGATGAATGAATGAAACAGATGTAACACTGTAATGCCTAACCTTTTGAATGATATTAATATCAAAGCAGAGGGCTGCTATAAAATTTCACAAGTGATAAAGCTTGTATGGTGAGCAGAAACAAAAAATAATATGGTTATCACAATTTTCAAACAGAAAGTTAAATAATCATAAGTATGAAAACCTTTAAACTATGTTAAGAAGGTTTAAGAGAATATGCTTAAGCTTACAAAATATGCCGATGATTTATTGATTCAGAGGGAATTAATTAAACAAATAGTCCATTAATCCATTCTCTTTATAGATTATCACTTCAGAAGCTTATAGGAATAGATTGAAACTCAATTATTCCTACCTAGGTATCTCTGTAAGTCATAAGAATATGAAGAAAAACATAATGTGTAATACTGGAAAAGCTTACAGGAAACAAAAACTGTTTAAAACAAGATTCAGAATCCTTTGCTTTGTATTAAGGCTCCAGAAAATTCAAGTACATCAAATGCCTAGAAATGCTTCATCAAGGGTGCAACCCTTTAATAACTCGTGAAGAGAGTTATTTATACAACAGTAGAACTAAGAAAATATCCTAAACTATTTTTACAAAAATAGATTATTATAAAATCAAAATAAAGACTGCTAGTTGATCTGACACTATTTTGATGTTGTGTTGTTGGTGACTATTGCTAAGAAAAACTGAAAATTGTTGAAGTTGGCTGACTGTTCCTGTGATTTAGGTTATGCTGTCCTTTAGACTTTGATCTTTTTCCCTTTAAGCTGCTTGGTTGTTTGGTCTTCATGCTGAATGTCATATTCACTTATGACCTTTCATGTGATACACTTTGATCTTTAATATCCTTTATTATGGTTTTAAATTTTATAGTACATTTCAAGTTTTTATTGTGTATTTCAATAGTAAATAATTTAGTTTTTCACATGTCTCAACATTTGGTAGTTGGATATTGATCATCTTTCTGTATATTTCATCTATTTTTCTTTTAACTGTATGCTTTATCTGCCACCTCTGTTTTAACATTTACTGTCTGTGTGTAAATGCTTTATTCTTTGTTTTAACTATTACTGCGTAAATTATTTCCTTCTGCTCTATAATAATTGTCTTTTTCTTCTGAATAAAGGATTTTGAATGGTTTTCCTTATGAATCTTGGAGTAAATAGGTTTTTAAGATCACTATCAAACTATTTATCTAAACTTCTGGCCTTCTGCTAATCACTTGCAAATTACAACAATTTATTAATAAAAACACAGGTTGGTAGGGAGGTGATAATGGTTTCAGGAAACAAGAAAGTGTGTGAACGGAGTCCTGGTAGTGTTTGGATGGTAATCGGAGATCAAATTGGGTTGCAGAGGTTCAAGGTGGCGCAAGAAGGGTTACGTAGGTTTCACTGTGTAAATGGGCGAAAAGAGCGAAAATGAGTGTCTTTGGCGTTTAAATGGGAAAATTTAACTTTGGCGCGAAAATTCATAATGTGAACAATGAGTGGTTTCATCATATGTGAGGAGGGTGGTATTATTGCTCATCGCACGCTTTTGAGTGAAGGGTGGTATTTCCCTGAGGGCACGCGAGTTAATGTAGAATTGCCATGTAACCACAAGGGTCTTGAGCAAAACCACGAATCTCACGTTCTCTCAGGCATTTAAAGGTCGGAGATCGGGAGCGCGCAATATGGCTACACACCGTTAGATCTAGAAGTGGATGATTGGAGGGCTGTCGCGCGAGAGAGTTTCACAAAGGTGAATCAACGGACATTAGCAGAGCTCGGGGGATAATTACAAAGGATTTGTAATTATTTTAATGAATAAAGTGGCGATTAAACATATTGCGATGGGTTTAATAAAGTGGGACCAAGAAATAAATACACTAGGGATATAAGTTAAATATGTATCGGGGAGGGTTTATTAACCATATCCAGGGTTAAATGTGGGGTTTGTTAACCACACCACAGGGTTGGTTAAATGAGTTTTGTAGGGAAAATGGTGATTTGTGGAGTTTTGTTAAGTAATGCGGGGGGAGACAAAACTTAGGTAAAAGGGGGTTTTTATGGGTTTTTAGGCAAAATATGGTATGGCAGAGTTAATCAAATCAACTTGTGGACATCCTTTCACTTTCATAACTACTTCTGCACACTGAAACATATGATCAAGCATGATAAATGTGCTTATGCTTTGACAACCTTGTACTTCTGCAACCTTTCTTCTACCTATCCTTTACTTACCCTAACCTTTTTTCTTCACTTAATTGGGTGCATTTAAGCTGGCAGACACTTTGTTTCCTTTTTCTTTTGAAAAGAAAAATATCTAATTCTAACCTTATAACATCCAAGGTCTCAGATTACACTGATGAGCTCCTTATTATTCTCTACCTACATATTGATCTGCCAAGATTAAACAGTTTGGCTAGATCTTTATTCTCTAACTATAAACATGAAATTTAAAGCATGAACTAGTCAAGATTAAACTATTTTACAATCATGGGTTGTGGCATTTATGACAAGCTGCACACAACCGTTATTTTGCATAATAAAGTAAAAAGTAGTGGCACTTGGACTTGCACACTTTCATGATCTATTGTTTGCTTTTTTCTTTTCTCTCTAACCTAACATTTTATTTTTGCCTTCATTTTTTAGGGCATCTATTCTAACATTTTCTTCGATATGGACATATTTATCAAAATATTTACTAACATTTTTATTCAGTATTCTTTTTGTCCATATCCTAGCTTAACATTTTTTTGAAAACTATTTTCATTTTTTGACTAATTTATTCTAACTTACCAAAACCAAAAATTGCTACAATAGGTGGTATAGGGCTTAGGGAAGGTGAATGATGGAAGAAACAAGGCAAGGGGGTGGCTAGGACTTCCTCAGAGCTCAAACCAAAGTTTGTAAGATGGTTGGATTTTCTCAACAAACTTGGAAACTTATCCTTATGTAATGATGAATTGGTTGATGGAATTAGTGGCTTTAGGTCATCATGGATGGATGAGGTTAGGCTAGGGCTGCTGGCATGAGATCTTCCTGCACTATTGAAACTCCTGCAATACATACATCACTGGCATTTATCCATGAATCATGTCAAACAAGAAAGATTTCCAATCAACTTAAGAAAACAGAAATTCATTATTTAGTTGCCTAGTTCATGCATGGAAATACTTGCAGAATATTGTGAAACACCATGAGATCTAATACAAAGCTGAAGATATCAGAAATGACATTTGAAACCTAGCCTTGAAAACTGAAAAGATGCTAGCCTAAGTAGAATAAAACCCTAAATTCCATAAGAAATTAGAATTCTGTCTTTTTGGGGCTGAATGGGAGTTTTTCCTCAAACCATGGTCCCTAAAGGGAGGAGTGAGGCAAAATCCACCCGTTATTAGCCTTTTTAGTATTCATTTTTCCTATCTAAAATACTGCTAAAGATATGCACAAATGGAAGAAAACTAATCAAATTTACCACTACTTGCAATGAAACATTGCTAAAATCAATTCAACAATTAATCTATGAAATAACCTAAACATACAATTACAAGAAGATGATCCTTTGTTGCTAGGGTTAGGCCCTAACCCAAGAGCTTCAGCCCTCTAAGTCAAATTAATTCTGGATCAAGGAAATTATCATTCCCATTATCATATATAAAAAAATACATAACAATGTTTCTCCATAAACTTGCACTCGAAAATACTTAGTGCTATTACAAAGAAAATCCGAATCCTATAATGAGGCTCTAGGCCTACTTATTTATGCAACTAAAGTCTCCAACAAATTCCTTAAATCTAGGGTGGCTTGGCTCCCAAACTCAAGACGAAATAGCTCTTAACTGTCATTGGCTCGGCTGCGATGATCTCCATGACTTGTTTGCTTTCAACTCCAACCTAGTGTGATTTGATTGAGGAATATTTGAATGAGTGAGGATTTAATGAGGAGGATCTATCTATTATAACCTCTCCTCCTTGTCTCATTTGATATTCTACCCTTAATTAGCAAAAATTGCCATGATTTTCTCTCAAAAACCTGCAATCAATGCACATTAGACCACTAGACATACATCTTACTTTTACTCATATCATTAAGAAAAATATAATTAAAACATGTAAAGAATTATGAGAAGAGTTGATTTTAATAAGCTTGGAGGTGTATTAAGGTCCTGTTGAAGCCTCAAAAATCGTTGCCTCAACAAGGGGGAAAACCACCCGGTCTGGACCTTGGTTGGCATCTCCTTTTCTATTTGGAGTAGTGGCTCCGACTAGGGATAATGGGACCAGTTTCCCAATCTATTAATGATTGTGCTAATGGGGTGATGCATGATGTTTTGAAGTAATGTCTAAGCTAAAAGTAATCTAATCTAAACTAATTAATCAAAATGCATTTTATTCTAATTTAAGAACTATCTAATTATAAATATACCCGGGATTAACTTGATGTATGCGATCTACAATAATTTCTAAAAGCAATTGGTAATAAAGATCATTCAATTGCGATTAGAAGTGAATCCGTTTTAACAATAATCGTTTCATATAAAAAGTTAGCCGAAACAATTGTGAAATATATATCACATAAATAATTATTCATATGTTCAACATAAAATAAAGATCATCATCATACAGAAGTACAATAATGGTAATCTAGATTCAGACTTTCATACATAAACAATTCGAAAAGAAATGAATGCTTAGTACATAAGTAAAAAGGATTACGAGATAAAAGTACCATTTATAATACGTCCTACTCATCTGTTTCAACAATATTGATCTATCTTCAACCCATTCAACATCATCTAAGAGTACAAAAGTGCAATATCAGTAGAAGATGCTAAATCAGATAAAATAAATCTTGTTCCATATATTTCACCAGAACTTCCTCAAAGGGACAGAAGTGCAAGTTTTGAAGAGGGTTTTTGATAAAATTATGGACCCCTTTCTAAATGCATGAGAGGGGTTTAAATACTAAAACTATAAAACTAAAAATAGATTATTACAAAAATAGTTGAGGAGGTTTAAACACCCTACCTCAATTTGTGCAAAAATAAAATCAAAATGGAAATAAACAAGGTGACTAACTATCCTGCATTTGATCCTTCAGATTGAAAATATCCACCATGGGCTTCAGCGATGTTGGTTGGTCGACTTCAGCTTTCAACTTTCCAGCGAATATGGCATCATTCAGTGCTGGCGCCATTTTCTTGGTAGAAGTGGTTAGGCATCACAGGGTCATCCATTGGCTAAGAGGCTTGACCAAATGTTGCCAATATGCCTCCTAGTCTAACCTGGTCATTTGCCTTATCACTTCTGCATTTTCTTCCGTTTCCTGTTTCCATTGTTGTTCGAGTTGTTTCGCATCAGGAAGGAAACCTAGAATGGACTCTGCAACAAGATTGGCACTATGCAAATTCTCATTGATATTTTCTCCCCTCCTCTGTATTTTGCCAGGAAATGAAATCAGATACCTTTTTAAAGATCTCATCATATTCAAGTTGCATTTCTACGACTTGACTTGTCAGTTTATTGCTTGTTTCACAATAAGATTTCCACTGTGAAATCTTCTGGCAGAGTAATTATTTTTGTTGCATCAGTTGGGAGTTAAGACTGAGTTCTTCAGTAACAAACTGATCAATTTTTGGATCGTTCTTATGTATATCAGTTATTTCCTGCACTTGTGCTACCTTCTCGGCTAAGCTGTTTCAATGTTCTATTTGCATCTGTTCAAATACCTGTTGAAGCTTAGCCAACTGTATCTCTGCTTTTTGGTTGGATTTGACTTGTTGCTCAAGTGACGTTATTTTATTCTCTTTTTCTCTAAGAAACATTTGGATTTCTCTTGCTTTGTCTATGGTCATTGTAGCAAGGTTGGTGGATGGATCAATAGGCAAGTCCTTCCATAGAGCATCCATTGGTTCATTTTCAGGGGTTAGTAGCAGCTATAGAGTCCAATTTCCTTTTCTTTCTTTTCCTTTTTACCATGGTCTTATGCTTTGGGCTATAAAATACATCCAAAGGGGGAATTTCTTCAATTCTCAAAATTATTTCGAAAGTGGGGGTAACAGGGATGTGCTCTACCTCTTGCATAATTGCAGTTTCTTCCACTGTAATTTCCAGAGTTGTTTTCTGTTGCAGAGTTTTCAACTCTGGCACTTGTTCCTCTACATTAAGCCTTTTATTAAAATTGTCCCACTCTTTATCTAAGTTAATTACCATGGGTTTAATTGGTTGTGCGGAGGTAGCATGGATTTCAGCCTACTTGCTAGTTGAAGCTTCTTCAACTATCTTCTGTGTAGATTGGGCTGTATCCCTCACTAACTCCATGCTTCTACTTTTCCCATTTTGTGATGATTGTTGTGTTTCCCCGATATATTTCTCTTGAGATTCTGCTCCAGAATCAGACTTGAAATTTTCTTTGGAGTCACCTTCTATAGTCACATTGAGAGTAGGCAGATTTCTCTTGAGATTCTGCTCTAGAATCAGACTTGGAATATTCTTTGGAGTCACCTTCTATAGTCACACTAGGAGTAAGGTTGGCGGATGGATCAACAGGCGAGTCCTTCCATAGAACATCCATTGGTTCATTTTCAGGGGTAGTAGCAGTTATAGAGTCCAATTTCCTTTTCTTTCTTTTCCTTTTTACCATGACCTTATACTGTGGGCTATAAAATACATCTAGAGGGGGAATTTCTTCAATTCTCAAAATTATTTCAGAAGTGGGGGTAATAGGGATGTGCTCTACCTCTTGCGTAATTGCAGTTTCTTCCATTGCAATTTCTAGAGCTGTTTTATGTTGTGGAGTTTGCAACTCTGGCACCTGTTCCTCTACATTGAGACTTTTATTAAAATTGTCCCACTCTTTATCTAAGTTAATTACCATGGGTTTTATTGGCTGTGCGGAGGTAGCAGGGATTTCAGCCTGCTTGCTAGCTGAAGCTTCTTCAACTATCTTCTGTGTAAATTGGGTTGTATCCCTCACTGACTCCATGCTTCTGCTTTTCCCATTTTGTGATGATTGTTGTGTTTCCCCGATAGATTTCTCTTGAGATTCTGCTCCAGAATTAGACTTGGAATTTTCTTTGGAGTCACCTTCTATAGTCACACTGGGAGTAGGGTCCCTTATTGGTTCAATCAATAATTGGTCCAATGGGACCGTTGCTAGCCTTCTTTCTCTATAACTCTAAAAATTTTCTAGGCCTTCATGGTCAAAAAGTAGTTGTGCCATACACTTCACCTCTGTGAAGGTGTTCTTCTGCAAAAGGATGTCATCAAAAACATCCTCCTCATTACTGAATACTTTTATTTTCACCAGAGTGGTGAAATCCTTGACAGTGCCGAACGGGTCATATTGTCATCCAGGGAATTTAGGTAATTGCAGAGATAGCATGTTCTCTGCTTCTTTGAACACATGCCCTAGATCATGTAATGAAAATGCTCCACACTGCATAGGGAATGTAGGCCAAATGGCCTTTTTTGATTCTTTCAGTGTCTTGCTCATTCCTCCCTCACTAGCTATTTGATAGGCTATCTCTCTAGCCATTAATTTATCTGGAACATAGTATGGGAGGACATGGGGGGAGGTGATGCTACCAAAAACTCTGATATATGTAAATGTTTCCTCCACAAACCATCTGGCCACCCGGAGGATGTCAACTTCAGCTTCTTGGGAAAACTTGGGGGCATCTCAATTATAAAGATGCTTGTGAATAGGGAGCATAACTCCATGGAAAATCTTGAAAAAATGTGGTTCAAAAATGGATTCCCACATGTCCTCGTGGTATATGTGAATAGGGAGTGGATTTCGGACAGTCCATTTCCATCCCATGATAGATAATTTTAAACTAAAACAAATAGCATCCATGACATAGGCGCTCATAAAAAATGGAGGGTAAACCTCGAAGCAACACTTATTTTCCTTCTATACTCGATAATTGTTTTTGCTAAATTGTTTGATGAAATTTGTGCTCAATTCATTACAATTGCGTTAACAACTGCATCTGTTAACGACAACCACTCTGGGGAGAACTTAGTACTATCAGGTCTGCCAAACAGTCTGCATAACATAGCCACTGCAAAACTATAAGGGAGACAAACAGATGAAGTAGTGTACATACCATTTTTGTCTTTCTTGATTTTCTCTTCATTATTCGACTAGGCGCAGGTGTAGTCCACTGAGTCATCATTCTATTTAACAAACTTCTCTACAAATTGCCTATTGTAGATGACTTGGGGCTCTAGTAGGTGGTACATAAGCTATAGGTTGTCTGGGGTAAATGATCCCATAACCTCTTGGCTTCTTGTCTTGAATTCTCTGTCCGAGATGTCGACTTCATCGATGACCCATTTACCATGTCGGTATAAGGTATTATCTTCGGCTGAGTGGCTATGCGGTGCAAAAATGAGCATGCTGTTTCCATCATGGAAGCGTCCAAGGAATCACGTCCGTCAACTGTAACTTTTGTTTCCACAATCCTCGGATATTCTTCCTCCAGTATGTTATACATAGCCTCCCATGTAAAGGTTCTTCCCTCTTCGCTACATGTGGTATCCATCAACAGGGTAGTCATCTCTGTCTTCTCGTAGGCAACAACCTTGCATTTCTTCACCATTGTTCTCAACACTTTGCTCTGCTGGTTTTTCCTGAAAATGGAGAACAACAGCTATCAGATACACAAAGATGAACATAACAATGAAATAATGCAGGTAGCTTGTAAAGGTGGTAAAAAGAGTTTTATTTGAATGCACGTAAGAAGTTATCATATCAAGCTAAATGGCTTTTCACACATGAATGCAGTTATTTCCCAATAAATTCCCACTAATGATTCATTATCCCTTATATTTAATGCTCATAAATGTTTGTATCGTAAAACAGGATGAAAGCTTCTAGGGTGGCGAGCCATTGTACTGCGATAATAGTGATTGTGTGATTTGCGAAGCAATACCATAGATCGCAATATCGCAATATGCCCCTACTACCTTTGGTACCTCCTACTGAGTGTCCGCAAGATGTAATATGCAAGCCGTTCGTTAGTTGTTTGAAAATGTAGCTAATTGCTAGGTTTATCCTATGTAAAAGTCCTGACAGACTCGAAACATTTGCTTATAATATTTTAAGGTGTGGGTCCAAGTATTAAGCGCATTTTGCAATATCGACTGGTGGTAAGTGAAAAGTGTTTGTTTGGATTCCCGAAATGCGATGCAATAAAGGTCAAAACACCATCCCAGTTTTGCATCTCACAAATTTCGCAATATCATTTTAAAAAGCGGGTCCTTATTAAGTGGTGATATGTGATGCGAGACTTAAACCAAAAAGCTTAAGGACTTCTATTTTCGTCGGATTTTATGGTAATTTTCAACCATAGAGCCCTTTATTTAATCATTTTACTAGATTTTGGAGGTTTAGAAAGGTCCTTTGGTGGGTTTTAGACATGCTATATATGAAAAGGTAAGTATTTAGTAGTTCCCTAAAAAGGTTTTGATTGTTATCTTTGCTTTATTCCAAAAATAAAAAGAAATTCCTAAATTCTAAGTTTCATATTTTGGATAAAATTTTGAAAGGGTCCCCATTTATTAACGTAATATTAACTACTATCATTAATAAATGGGGGGTTGTTGAATACCACAACAATTGGCAATTCACTTGGAAGAACCAGTTATCTTTGAGAGTTTTTTTGAAATTTCTAAAACTTCCAAAATAAAGACAGTTTTGAAAATAAAGCAAATTACATGGAATATAAGGTAAGTAATACTTCTCTTTATCAAGAAAACAATCATCTATCTAACTATAGTTCTTTTGATTATTCTTTTCTTATAAAAAGTAACTTTGTCTACATCAGTCTTTACTTGGTTTTTTAAAGATAAAAGCAATAAGTTTTTCCCCAGATCAGTTTTTGGTTTACTCCATTGTCATAGGTAGAGCCTCTGCTGCCAACAGGTGTTCATAGCCTCGACAGGGTTACCTTTTAACCAACAATGATCCAGTATCCCACTTAAATCAGAATGCAATTTTAAAGATAAGCTCGTAAGTATACTTATTGCTTTCTTTATTTTCTGAAGTAATTCATTGTTGCTTCAGCCCTTCCTCTTTTATTTCTTAAAGGACAATGTCTTGGTTTGGTGACCAACATTGACAATGCCATTCACTTGATTTGTAACTTAACTGAACAAGTTAGCGCGTGATGAGACCCATTATCTTTTGATTAATATAATCCTAAGCCATTATCCTGTTTTGATATGCAGTATTGGTAATGTCAGTTAGTTATAATCTTATGATCATGGTAAGTCGGCTCTTGATGAGACCTCTTATCCTTTAAGTTTTAAGTATATTTTAGAATTACACTCTAAAATGAAAGCTGGTTAAGTGGGGAGGATCATTGGCTCCCTAAGGGCTTCTGGACGATAAGTGTAGAGTTTTTTTTGAAGATGCCTTTCTAGAGAGGAACTTTGCTTTGTTATAGATACTTTTCTAGACTGATGTAAAGGAACAGTTTCTCTCTTAAAGCTAAGTTTCATAAAAAATCAGATAATTAAGGAGGAAGACAGGAAATTTAAGAGCAATAAAACTTAACTATACATTTCATATGTGAAGATTACTTTCATAAAAATCTTTACTTATACAAGCAAAAAGTCAAAAAAAGAAGAGACTATCCTTTCTAAAACCAAAAGTAAATGCTTTTGAATTGGTATTATTATTTATATACGAAAATTGTAACTAAAGGCAATAATATATAGTGAATAGAAGAGATCATCTTCTATGGAAACTATTTCTTTAGAATTTGTCCATTAACAGGTAGAGATTCTCTCTTACATGATAAATCTTGTAGCAGTAAAGTTGATGGGACTAATTGTTCTATAATATGAAATGGGCCAAGCCACATTTGTTGGAACTTGGTATGCTTACCTTTCTCTTCATGGGCTTTATCCCATTTTAATACTATATCTCCAAGTTGAAAAGATTTTGAAGCTACAAAATTTGAATCAAAGGAGGCTTTGACTAACTACTGATGATGTGCATGTGTGGCCCTGGCTTTTTATCTTTCCTCTTCAAGCTTAAGAATTTGTAATTGTCTAACCTGCATAGATGAGGAAGGAGTTTCTCCAATGAATTGAACTAAGGCTAAGGAGGGAGCAGCTATGTTTGTTGGTAAGATTGCTTCTTTCCCATAGACCAAATTAAAAGGAGAAGTGACAATGGAGTCTTTCTCAGTTATTCAATCTACCCATAGAGCGAACACTAAAGACTTATGCCAGTTCTTTTGGCCTTGGTCAACAATTCATTTAATAATCCTGATGATATTTTTGTTTGTTGATTCGGCTAATCCATTTCCTTGCAGATAATAATTGGCCAAATACTTAAGCTTAAAACCTCTTTTAAGAGGAAATTCTGTCATAGCAATGCCTGAAAAATAAGATGCATTATCAAACATCAGAGCGGATGGTAAGCCAAATCTGGTGATGATAAATTGATCTATAAATTCAATAATATTTTCTGAATTGGCTACCTTGAGTGGAATTGCTTCTACCCATTCAGTGAAATAATTAATGGCTGCAAGGACGTATCTATGCTATTTAGAAGAATGAGGAATGATCTCACCTATTACGTCCAATCCCCATTGTTCAAATGGTTGGTCAATGTTGACAGGTTGTAATGGTAGCATAGGTTTTTCTGTCTTCTAACAGCTATTTGACAAATATTGCATCTCCTTACGTAACTGTGTGCATCTTTGAACAACGTTGGCAAGTAATAGCTGGCATGTAGGATTTTATGTGCTGTAGTATCACCTCCAAAGTGACCATCAGCTGGTCCATCATGCAGTTCCTGTAATACCTTCTCTACCTCAGATTTTTCAAGACATCTAAGTAAAACAGAATCATAATTTATTCTAAAAAGCACATTGTTGACCATTTGATATTGCCTAGCTTTTAACCTCAAGGCTCTTTTCTTTGTGTAATTTAATTGGGTTGGTGCATATCCATTTTTCAAGTAAAATATGATATCAGCATACCTTGATTATGTATCGTTGAAGCTTACCTCATAGAATCATACATCATCACCTGATTGCTACAACTTTGATAGATTCGATGCTCCCACCAACATCTTGCAAAAATCTTGACCTTTTACAATTTTCACTGGTTTAATTTCTAAGGCATATTCTTACATGGCAGTCACCCAATTTGCTCTCTTTTCTCCTACATCCCTTTGTATTAAAAGATTTCTTACTTCTGAGAATGGTACTATGACTTTAGTGTGGGTTTTGAGGAGAAAAGGTCTAAAGTGTTTTATAGATTTGAAAACAACGAAAGCCTGTTTTTCAACATCTAAGTAATTTAATTCATCTCCTTGCAAATTGGAGCTACAGAAAGAGATCAGAGCTTCAACTTGATCCTGGTTTACTTGTGTCAATATGGCCGCATATGATTTTTTGGAAGCGAAAGTATATAGAATGACATGATTGGAAAAATTTGGGGTTGCTAGAGACGGGGTGTTTATAATTGCTTGTTTTATCAAGCTAAAAGCTTCGTGTTCCGAATGTCCCCATTTAAACAGATAATTTTTCTTTATCATGGCTTGAAGAGGTAAAAAAATTCTTGAGAAGTCAGGGACAAACCTTTTAACAAAAATTATTTGACCCAGGAAATATTGCATTGATTTCTTGTTGTGTGGTAAAGGTATTTCATAAATTTCTCTAATTCTATCAGGGTCAATATGAATTCCTGATTTGGAGACAATGAATCCAAGGAGCTTTCCTTCACTTAACGCAAAAAAAGAGACTTTTTTGGGTTCAGATCAATTCCATAATTTTGGCAACATTCAAATATTTGTTTTAAATCTCTTAGATGATTACTGCGTTTTTTGGAGTATACTGTTATATCATCCAAGTAGATCACTACTGATTTGTTTACTAAACCTTTGAAGGCTATATCCATAGCTCTCTGGAAAGTAGCACCAACATTGATCAGTCCAAATGGAATCTTCTGATAAGCATAAGTGCCCCACTTTGTTCTGAATGTAGTTTTCAGCTGGTCATTTGGATGTACTAAGATTTGATTATAACTTGAGAATCCATCCAGGAAAGACATTAGCTCAGAGCCTGCTACTGATTGCAAAATCTGTTCCATAGGAGGTAATGGGAAATTGTCCTTTTGGAAAGCTTTATTGAGGTTGCGGAAATCTATACATATCCGAATATCACCGTTCTTTTTCCTGACTGGGACAAGATTGGAAACCCATCGGGAGTGTCTAACAGGAAAAATAATTTTGGCTTTCAGCAGTTTATTCAACTCAGATTTAATTTGACTTTCTAAATTAGGATGGATTTTCCTCAATTTCTGTTGAATAGGTTTTTTGTCAGATATCATGGGAATAGTATGTTGAATAATAGAGGTATCATATGTCTTGAGATCTTCATAGTTCCATGCAATGACATTCTTGTATCTCTTCAACAAACCTATAAATGTTTCTTTCTCGTTTGACGTAAGACCGAGACCTAAGTTAATATTTTGAGGTTTCAAAACAGTCCCAAGATTGATCAATTCAAAATCAAAGTTGAACTCTGAAGTTTTGAATTGCTAGATCATTTAAATATGTCTTTAAGGTCATATAAATCTTCCAACTTAACTACAAATTTTGGTATAGCATTAATGACTATTTCTTGTTTAAGTTGGTTATCATGCTGATCTTCATCAACTATCTGGTCATCGTAAGAGCCTTCTGAGGTCAGGAAGCTTATGATATTTGGATCATTATTAAAGACTCTCTAGTTGGTGATATTGTCAGGAATAGAAGGCCTAAAAATTAATTCAATGGAAAATCGATTTGGGCTGTAATCTTCTAGAGGGATAAGCTTGGAAGTGACATTAGCTAGAAGATCGGTGCTAACATTCTGGAGTCTTGGGATAGGGGAAATATTAAACGCAATAAAGTGGAGAGTCAGATCTTGGACTAATGAATGATAATGTTTCAAGTGTCCTGACAAACAGTGTATGACAATCTTTGAATCTCCGAATACTTGAAGGTATTTTATGTTAAGTCCAATTGCCTTGTATGGACCTTGAACTAGTGCCTCATATTTAGCAGTATTGTTGGTGTAATCAAATTCAAGTCTACATGCTAGCATAGTTTTCCCCCTTTGGGCTGACTAAGATGCAACCTACTCCTGCTCCATCATTGGATTTAGATCCATCGAAAAATAATTTCCAAAATAAAGATTTAACTACAGGTTTATCTACAAAATTTACACATTTAGAAGTAAAAAATTTCAATTTGAGAGGCAACAGAGTTTTCTAAGAAAGGTGAGGTATGAGCATTAAAATTTCCTAGAAAAGATTCTACAGAATAATTTCCGATGATATTGTTGTTGTATGTGACTGGTTCACTCTCTCCTTCAAATTCTGTCACTATGAACTTCTGATGTTTCTCGCGATCAACCCTTATTTTATTTGGTTTACCATTATAGGGAAGCCACAAGTGAGACCACTCAGTTGAAAAATAACCATGAAGTTTCTCTGACCAGTCTCTACTAAGGATTAAGCCATAGAACTCAGGAATGTTAGCTACAAGTATGTCAATGACTTGGCAAACTTGAGGGTTTGATGAAAGTCTGTTGGTTACTTGGTTAAGTTCCCCAACGACTTATCGATCTAACTAAACTATTCGTACAATATATTTCTAAGGATGAAAATTCAACTTAGCACAAATTATTCTAGGAAAGATGTTAGATGAAGCTTCAGAATCAACCAGATAGTTGTGTAAATTTTTGTTAAAGATTTCAAAAGTAAGGAGAAATGGTGGAGTGTGGGATTTTGACCTTTCCCCAATTAAAGCTATATCAATTGGATCAATCTTATTCAAAGAAGCACTAGGAGGTCTCCCCATTTCTTGGGCATCTTGTGAGATCACAACAATAGGGGGTGGTGCAATAGGTACTGCTTTAAGTTCTTTCAGAAGTAACTTCTACTGATCTTTCAATTTACTAAGATCATGAAATGTGCTGTTTTCCCTAGTCTTCTTCATATCATCAATAATACTATATTCCATTCAATCAGAAACTATCAAAGTTTTAGATGAAGGAGGAGGATCCAATTAAGTAGGTGTAGTCTGAGTGGATTTTGATACAGATTTCTTACCTATTGCTTTGTCCCTAGGGGGTGGAATTGAAGCCTTCTGTTTTGGTTTTGTTTGTGGTGATTCAACAGGATTTTTACTTCGGGTAGCGATAGGTAAGGCTTCTTGAGTTTCTTCATTGGGAAGTATAAAATCCCACATCCCTTGCAATTCTGTTACTTCCTCGTCATCTGTTTGTTCTTCATTTTTTGAAAATTCGTCATCTTCTCCATCTGATTCGGTATTTGATATGGAATTTGGGGGTTTAGGATCAGCAGGGGAGTTACTTTTGAATGGTCTAAAAGGTTTTTTAGAGGAAGTCTCTGCTACCTTTTTTTTAATATCAACCATTTCATTAGACATGGTCTTGAGGACTTTCTTCAACCCTTCAAGATCGAAAGAATCTTTTGGTGGTTTATTTTTAGAGTCGTCTCTGAAGGTTACCTTCTTAGATTTCCTTTCTTCTAATGCGTTTTTCTTTTCGATAGCTAGAATGCGTTTTTCTATAGCTATTGCCTCTTTCATATTTTCTGCCAAAGTTGGTTTAGCAGCTCTATCAACAAAGATAGTTGTATTTGACGGCAGAGCAGAGATGTACCACTCATTTTGGACCTCATTGCTAGGCTTAGATGCCACTGGTATCTTATTCAATAGTTTATTGAAGCGAGAGTTGAAGTTGCTTAGCTTTCAAATTGGAGAGATCATTGATTAAGGTAGTTGTAGATCTATCATCTCTGAACTTTGTTAAAATTTTCTCTTGAAAAGAATCCCAACTGTTAATAGAACCTAATGGTAATGAAAAGTGCCATGATCCTATTGTTCCCTACAAAGTATATGGGAACAATATTACAACTGCGTCTTCCTCCTCTACTTGATTCAAGTTAATGGACAACATAAAATTATTTATATGTTCCTCAACTAATAGGCCATTATCAGGATTGAATTTCGGCAGCCATTTTTTTGGATGTGCTGGCAATTGATATAAAGGTCCAGCCATCCTAACAACCCCTGGATTTGTCCATGGCCTGGGAGGATTTTGTGCCATTACTGGTATGTGGGTAGGAGAAGGTGTAGCAGTAGAGTTTGAAGGTGATTAGGTAGAGGAAGATGTAGCTCCTTTACCTGTGTGAATCACGATCTGGAGTGGTGGGATGGATGATTAATATTGTGAGGGTATAGATGGAATGAATGAAGATGATGATAAAACCTCGTTGTGAGATTCAGATGGTGTCTTCTTAGATTTCTTCGGGTTTGGCAGAGGAAATTCGAACAAAGGAGTTCTAAACTTTTCACTTTGTGCTCTAGTTAACTGTTGAGATGGAGTAAATTGAGAAGTAACACTATCCTGGGATAACTCAGATTCTTCTTGAGATAGCGAAATCCCCTATAATTTGTGAATCAAATATCGAACTTCAGGGGCTTCAGTAAGAGAAGAATGTTCTGGCTTGTTTGGGTTTTCAGCGATGGGTTGTATAATATTTTGTGCAACTTCTCGCTTAGGATCAAGAGATTTGGCAAAATTTCGAGAAGTTGGAGGTGAGGGTGAGGGAGTTTTACTCTTAGAATGGCATGTTAATTTAGATATACTTTCCATTCATAGTTCAGGCACTCCTTCTAGCGCCAAAAATGTTGAAGCCTCGAAAATCATTGCCTCAAAATGGGGGAAAACCACCCGGTCCAGACCTTGGTTGGTAGCTCCTTTTCTGTTTGGAGTAGTGGCTCCAACTGGGGATAATGGGACCAGTTTCCCAGTTTATTAATGCTTGTGCTAATGGGGCAATGTATGATGTTTTGAAGTAATGTCTAAGCTAAAAGTAATCTAATCTAAAATAATTAATCAAAATGCATTTTATTCTAATTTAAGAACTATCTAATTATAAATATACCCGGGATTAATTTGATGTATGCAATCTACAATAATTTATGAAAGAAATTGGTAATAAAGATCATTCCATTGCGATTAGAAGTGAATCAGTTTTAACAATAATCATTTGATATAAAAAGTTAGCCGAAACAATTGTGAAAGATATATCGCATAAAGAATTATTCATATGTTCAACATAAAATAAAGATCATCATCATATAGAAGTGCAATAATGGTAATCCAGATTCAAACTTTCATACATAAACAATTTGAAAAGAAATGATTTCTTAATACATAAGTAAAAAGAAATGATTTCTTAATACATAAGTAAAAAGGATTACGAGATAAAAGTACCATTTATAATACATCCTACTCATGTGTTTCAACAATATTCATCTATCTTCAACCCATTCAACATCATCTAAGAGTACAAAAGTGCAATATCAGTAGAAGATGCTAAATCAAATAAAAATAAATCTTGTTCCATATATTTCACCAGAACTTCCTCAAAGGGACAGAAGTGCATGTTTTGAAGAGGGTTTCAGATAAAATTCTGGACCCCTCTCTAAATGCATGAGAGGGGTTTAAATACTAAAACTATAAAACTAGAAACAAATTATTACAAAAATAGTTGAGGAGGTTTAAACGGCTTGCCTCAATTTGTGCAAAAATAAAATCAAAATGGAAATAAACAAGGTGACTAACTATCTTGCATTTGATCCTTCAGATCGCAAATATCTATCATGGGCTTCAGATGTGTTGGTTGGCCAACTTCAGCTTTCAACTGTCCAGCGAATATGGCATCGGTTAGTGTTGGTGCCATTTTCTCGGTAGAAGTGGTTAGGCATCGCAGGGTCATCCATTGGCTGTGAGGCTTGACCAAATGTTGCCAATATGCCTCCCTGTCTAACCTAGTCGTTTGCCTTATCAATTCTACCTTTTCTTCTGCTGCCTTTTTCCATTGATGTTCAAGTTGATTCGCATCAGGAAGGAAACCTGGAATGGACTTTGCAACAAGATTGGCACTATACAAATTCTCGTTGATATTTTCTATGACACAATTTGTTGCTGCCGCTGCATCTGTTGTTGCCTTTTCTGCTTCTATAAGCCAGGAATCCCAGCTCACAAATAGAATTTCCTTATACGATTCTTCTAGCTTGGGCAGGTCAGATTGTCTCCCCTCCTCTGTATTTTTCTAGGAAATGAAATCAGAGACCTTTTTAAAGATCTCATCATATTCAAGTCACATTTCTATGACTTGGCTTGTCAGTTTATCGCTTGTTTCGCAATAAGATTTCCACTGTGAAATCTTTTGGCATAGTAATTCTTTCTGGTGCATTAGCGGGGAGTTAAGACTGAGTGCTTTGGTAAAAAACTGATTAATTTTTGGATCGTTCTTGCATAGATCAGTTATTGCCTGCACCTATGCTTCCTTCTTGGCTAAGTTGTTTCGATGTTTTATTTGCATCTATTCAAATACCTGTTGAAGCTTAGCCAATTGTATCTCTGCTTTCTGGTTGGATTTGACTTGTTGTAGTTGTTCCTCAAGCGACATTATTTTATTCTCTTTTTCTCTAAGCAACATTTGGATTTTGGTTTCTTTGTCTATGGCTGCTATAGCATAGGCACTTGCAAACTATGAGAGTCTAGTACGGTTGGCAGATGGATCAACAGGTGAGTCCTTCCATAGAACATCCATTGGTTCATTTTTAGGGGTAGTAGCAACTATAGAGTCCAATTTCCTTTTCTTTCTATTCCTCTTTACCACGTCCTTATGTTGTGGGCTATAAAATACATCCAGAGGGGGAATTTCTTCAATTCTCAAAATTATTTCAGAAGTAGGGGTAATAGGGATGTGCTCTGCCTCTTGCGTAATTGCAGTTTCTTCCACTATCATTTCCAGAGTTGTTTTCTGTTGTGGAGTTTGCAACTCTGGCACCTGTTCCTCTGCATTGAGACTTTTATTAAAATTGTCCCACTCTTTCTCTAATTCAATTACCATGGGTTTTATTGTTGAAAAGTGTGCAACAAGAAATGCTAAAAATAGCATGTCTAAAAATAGCATTTCTGCGTCCCTTCCTATTTATAGCCGTCCCTAGTTTATCTATAGGAAGTAAATTTAATTTTGGTCTTAATAGCAGTTTGAAATATTAATTAATTAATTCAGTTGAGTTAATTAATTAAGGTAATTTGAATTTGAAGTCTTTGTGAGCATGCACATGAGTTTCCTCCACTGATTGAGGGAATAAGCATGAGTTCTATAATGAGAGAATCAGTGTACTTAGTTCTAACTAGTCAAGTCCAGTTAGATTCTTTTAACAAGTTGTTAAAATAATAAAGTATAGTTTATTAATGCTTGCATGCATGTGACAACTATTATTTTAGATAACTGGGGATTCACTCATGGATAAATGTTGCATGTCAGTTCTGACAGAGACCCAGTTGAGATCAGATGTGGGATAGTGTACTATCAGATGCTTAACTATTTCTAGTAAGCAGTTTTTGCATGGTTGAGGAACTAGTGTTCTCAAGGAATACGTAGTTGGACCATTGGTTGTTTTTGGTATGTAGGAATTAATAGCATATGCTTTTGCTATTATTTCCTAAGAATACTACGTAAGGACCATAGGGAAAGCCTATATAAATACGGCTTGGGTGGTTCATGAGACATATCTTTATATCTTCATAGTTCATTGAGAACTGAATAGCTTGAGAGCTAATTCTTCTTATATTGTGATGAGGATTTCCACTTGATTGATAATACATGGTTGGGGTTTTATGCTGGTGCTTTCCCCTGGATATATCTTGTGTTATGTGTGATTAATTCTCTTGATCAATTATGCATGTTTCTACTTGATGTTGCTCATGATTTCGATTATGCTTCCACTTAATGTTTTGTAGAAGTAGAACAAGTATTATGCTTTAGGACATTGCATATATCGGTTTGTTCTACAGGTGAAATTTCTACATGGTATCAGAGCACAGGTGATCAAGCAAGAACAGTATACTAGCAGGAGGAATTTGAAGTTTCTTATTCTTGACATAGATCTCAAGTTCTTATCACATCTATTTCATCGATGGCATTCAATGGTTTGAGGCTTGAGTATGCCCTTGATGGCAGCTCAAACTATATAGCTTGGAAGGATCGCATGGAGGTAGTTTTGGAAGATAATGGGCTTAAGGATTTCATTGATCAAGAAGTCCCTAAGTCTACTGACAAGACTGAGCTAGTGGAATGGGGTAAGTGTATGGCTAGAGCTAGGAGAATTCTCTTGGAGGGTGTTTGAGATCACATAGTCTCAAGCCTCTATGGGAAGGAGTCTCCGTTTGCAATGTGGAAAACAATGAAAGATTTATATCAGAATAGTAGTGATCAAAGGAAGTTGGCACTGAAGGACAAGCTTCGAAAGATCAAGTGTGAGAAGGGTGACTCTATTTCTATATTCTTGAACAAGCTCACCACCTGCAGAGATGAGCTTGCAAGCGTAGGAGTCACTATAGTTGATGAGGATATGGTGAGTCTAGCACTCCTTGGCCTTCCTAAGAGCTGGCATAGCTACCAGGACTCAGTGAATGGAAGGGACAAACTGCCAAATTGGGAATGACTATGGTCGGATTTGATGCAGGAGGAGATCAGATGGAGCACTAGGGATGGAACTTCTTCATCAAAACATGATGATGAAGAGAACTTGGCTTTAGCTTCTAAAGCTAAGAAAGGGAAAGGGAAGGCATCCCATTCCAAGTCTTCTCAAGGAGGGAAGAAGTTTGACAAGTCGAAGGTGAGATGCCTTCATTGTCATGATTTGGGTCATTATACTAATAATTGCCCAAATAGGAAGTCCAAGAAGAAAGGTTCCTCCAAGGAATTTGATGGTGATACACTAGCTTCACAGTTTGAGATGGATTTCTCGTTTATTGCATGCACGATTTCATCTAGCATGGGATGTGTTTGGTATTTGGACAGTGGAGCTTCTTTCCACATGTTAGGTGACAAGAATCTTTTCAGCACTTTGGAGGAGAAGGATCTCCAGATACGGATTGAGATGGGCGATGACAGAAAGTACTGTGTCTCAGGTAGAGGTACGGTTATGTTTCAGAGGGAGCATGGTTCTCCCCTCACTCTTTCTAATGTTATGTATGTACCAGGTGTTAGGTTCCTATACCAATAGGTGTCATTTTTCATGATTGACTGTAGAAATGCCAAATATGTCATCCTTTCCATGCTACAAAGGTTCCATATTTCCAAGAAAATAAAAAATTTTAAAAATGTAAAGAGGGTATGCCCTAAAAGAAAAATCAAAGGGCAAAAAGAAGAATGAATTGGCCAAGAGAAAAATAAAAGAAATGAACCCCAATCAAGAGGCCAGGAAAGTGTGCTAGCTCAAATGCCACTACTATTTCATTTTTGAAGAATTTCACAGTTAAGAGAAGGTCAAACAGCTTAATCTTGGCCTCTCTAGGTTTAAATTTCTTGTTTTAGAGATAGAGAATAAGAATCTGTCCAAACTGTTTAATCTTGGCAGATCATTAGATAGGTAGAGAAACAAGGGTGCTCAACTGCTTAATCTGAGCCCCTGGAAGAGATAACGATAGATTTAGATAGGAGGACAGCCAAAAGAAAAGAAGAAAATTAGGGTTTTCTAGTCCAAGTGCACCCAAGCAAAGAGAAGAAAAAATGCTAGGCAAAGTAGGCTGGGTAGGCAGTTTTGATGTTGCAGAATGAAGACTTGTGATAAATTTTGTCTCTCAAAGTGTTGAATTTACTCCCATCATAGGTACAAAGCAGATTCCCTTGGAGCGACTCAAGCGAGGCATGACTAACTCCCCTTCACACTTTCCCAAATCATTTACTAATTTCCCCCAAGGATATTGAGATCTGCTCAATACTCCTAGATTACTCCATTTCATGAGAAAGGTTAAGAAAAACCATGTTCTTGCTTTAGGCAAGAAGTCACATTTCTTAAAACCTTTACCTTTTTTCCCCTTTGCCTAAGTTATAAAACTTTGTACTTAGCGCTTTCTTCTCAAAAATTCATATTAACCTCTTTAACTCTATTATATAAGTCCCCCTTTATACCTTTCCCCGTATTATTTATAAAAATCCCCATATATATAAGTATCCCCGCCTTGGTTGAAATATAACCATTTGTATGTTTTATGGGAATTACTAAGTTTATTTGAAAATTAGTAAGAACCCTCCTCCGATGCATTTTGGCCTCCTCCCATCCGATATCACTCCATTCAACTCCCTCTGACGCGATATCGCAAGTCACAATCGCAAGTGTTGACCTCTTGCCTCTATTTTTGTTTCCCCGATGCATATCCTCGATGCGATATCGTAATCGCTGCAATCACAAATCGCCTCGCTATCGCATCTCCGCTCTATCGCATTATAGAAAATCTCATGTTTTACCGCAAATCTCCGTTTTATCGTAAATCCCTGCTTTTACCGCAAATTGCCGCTTTATATCAAAATGCCACTTTATCGCAATCCCTTATTGCTACCATTTAAGCCTCCGCCCCTTGCCATTCGTTATGCGATCGCCGATGCGATATCGCTATCGCTTGTCGCGCTCATTCAAGCCTTCCTCCCATACCATCCCCGATGCGATCGCCGATGCGATATCGCTATCGCATCATCGCAAAGTCACCTTTCGCATATATGTAAAGAACCCATTGCCCATCACCGATGCGATATTGCAACTTCTCCTCAGCCGTCTGATCCGCCTTTGATTGATCCAATGGCCCGCATTCATCCATTTCTATTTTATCCTAAAGTGATCGCTCCCGCCCTTTAAAATCATGAATCTCCCGCTTAAGTCACTTTTGCCTATTAAAAGGGTAAAAAGGCTGTTTTCTTATATTTTCACTCTTCGTCTGCGTGTGCTCCAAGTGCAAAAGAACGAGATCACTTCTTCAGCCATTTTGACCGCCTCAGACCAGAAAAGCTCCAGACAACGAGCTCGCAGCCTCAGCCAAAGTCGCTATTGTGCAATCCTCTTCCCCCTTTTGATATTGTTCGGCCAGCGCCGAAAGACTTCCTAGCCCGCAGAAAAAGAAATAAAGAGATCAACAGAAGTACTTGCTGCCCCAAGGACCATCAGAAGCATGATTCGCCAAAAGAAAAGCAACAAAAAGAACACGATTGCAGTTCTATTTTGCCATACATTGCTAAGCAAGGGTGGTTTCAGCGAAAAGAGTATCAGTGAAAAAGTGTATCAGTGGAGAATAAAAGCCAAAGCAGAGGAACATTAAAGAGGATCCCAACAAGTCAAAGAGTATCAGTGGAGAATTAAAAGCTATTAAAAGCTAAATCAGATCAGAATTAATGAAAATCAGAGCCGACTAAGAAGAGCGATTCAGAAATCAAGGAACAGTTATTACAGATGGACAGCACAAAGCTACAAAGGACACCTATGAGCCGAACTTTGAAGGACTTGCCTCCAGCGCTACATAAGCTAGATATTTTTACTTTGCTTGTAGATTAAGTTAGGTTAATCTTAGATATTTTCTCAGATCTTTCATGAGATATGGTTTGTACATATTTTATCTTATAAATACCTCCCCGAATGATGTATTAAGGGTTGGTTGGTTGATAGAAATCATTCTAGACTGCACTGTAAATTGAGAGAACTTTTCTGAACAAAGATTGCTGGAATGCTTTGTTGTTGAACTGGCTGGTTGTGGATTTGATGGCAGTAGAACTTATTATAGAATTCCCATGCTACTTCATGGATCAATAAGTGTTTCCAACTCCTGTGTTATTACTTCTGTGTTTTATATCATCTAAGTATCATATTCTAAATTGCAGGAAAAAAGAATAGCCCAGATTTTACTTCGCTGTACTCTGTGCTCAATTTCTGTGATTTTTCTATGTTTTCTTCAGAATTAGTCATGAATATGAATTCTTCATTGCTCATGTTTACACTAATTCTTTCATCTATGAATGTTGTTTAGGAATCCTTAATTGCTCCTAGATAATATTCTCTCATTTTCCCTCTGTTAGCATAATGAAAGATTCTTAATTGCCTTTCATTCCCTGACCTCATTTCATCCTAATTCCAGCTTGAAGATTGTTCCATGTTTAGCTATCCTGCTCTGTAGTTCCCTCTTTACCAAAGAAATCACACCCAGCAGTTCACATTCATTGACTCCATTGCCCAATGGTCTGAACTTCTCACACTCTGCATGCCACCTCTGTTTGAAAACATCATCCATCCCACCAAACTTAAAACAAAACATGTACATCATAACTAGCCTAAAATCTCACCAAAACAAAGCTAAACTATAAAGAGAGAGCCCTCTCTGGCTGCAGGTAGGCTAGGACCTGCATCTAAAAGATTGGTTAGTGGTTACCTCGGCCGTATCCCTTAGGAGCCAAGGGACAACCTGAGTGATAACACCAGGGCTGAAAAAGAATCTTGTGTCTATTGCTATGCTTGAGGATAAAGGCTATGATGTAGTCTTTAGTTTGGGAAAGGTTTTCCTAAGGCATATCGACACTGGATAGACCAAAAATATTGGGATTCGAATTAAGGATCTCTACAAGTTATAGGTAGAAGATTGTGTTGCTCTTAGTTCCAAGGCAGAAGTGGTGCATGGCCAAGATATTGGTGAGTTATGGCATAGAAGACTGGGCCACTTGCATCATGGGGCCTTGAAGATCATGCAACAAATTTCTACCGGATTACCCAAGTGAAAACTGGAGCAAACAAGCACATGCAAAGGTTGTAATCTAGGTAAGTATGTGAAGGCTTCCTTTCATGATCGGGATGGTAGAGCAGGAGCAGTTCTAGATCGAGTTCATTCAAATGTATGTGGGCCCTTCTCTACAACCTCCACCGCGAAGAAAAGGTACTTTGTTATTTTTATAGATGATTTTTCTCGTAGATGTTGGACCTACTTCATGCAAAAGAAGGATCAAACCTTCTTGAAGTTTTGTGAGTTCAAAGCTTTGGTAGAGAAAGAATTAGGGAGGAAGATAAAGGCCTTGTGGAGTGATAACGGTGGAGAGTATGTTTCCCAGTAGTTTAAAGACTTCTGTGCTTCAGAAGGAATTAAATGGGAACTCACAACACCTCATAACCCACAACAGAATGGGGTGGCTAAAAGGAAGAACAGATCTATTGTGGGAGCAGCTCGAGCGATGCTGCATGACTAAAGCCTACCACTTCATTTGTGGGCTGAGGCATACAATACAATAGTGTATCTTCAGAACAGAAGTCCTCATCGTATTTTGGGGATGAAGACACCTATAGAGGCTTTTTCAGGGAAGTGGCCAGATGTAAGTCACTTTCGTATCTTTGGATCACCAGTTTACTGTCATGTGACCAAAGATGCTTGGAAGAAGCTAGACCCAACAGCTGAGTTGGGAATACTTGTGGGGTATACGGATACACCTCACAACTATTGGGTGTTTCTTCCTGCCAGTCAGAGGATAGTAGTGCGCAGGGATCTAACCTTTGATGAGCAGCAAGCCATGCGAGAGTCACTTGAGAGGGAGCTCAAGTTGCATGGTGATGATGAGGAACTATTAGTTCCTAAGGAGGAGGAGCCTCCTGATGATGTGGAGCAACCGCATGCAGAGATTCCAGTGGTGGAGATCACCACTACTGGAGAGTCTTCCAGAGAGGGGTGGAAACGCTCTCGGGAAGTTGACAGATTGATGCAGGATGCGAGAGAGAATGTGGGGCAGCCATCCTCTCATCATAGACAGAGGAGATCTCCCGATAGATACATTTGCTACATGGCCCTGATTGGGGAGTGTGTAGCGACTGAGCCTTCTTCTTTTGAGGAGGCAGTGTAGCAGCTAGTTTGGATGGATGCAATGGTAGAGGAGTATGATTCTATCATGAGGAACAGTGTATGGGATGTTGTTCCTAGACTGGGGGACAAGTCAGTGGTTACTTCCCGATGGCTTTACAAGGTAAAGCAGGCATCTGATGGCAGTATTGAGAAACATAAGGTAAGATTTGTTGCCCATGGTTTCTCATAGGTTGAGGGGATTGACTATGATGAGAGCTTTGATCCTATTGCAAGGTACTCATCAATCAGATCGATTCTAAAACTATCAACACAGATGGGTTGGAAGATCCATCAGATGGATGTGAAGACAACTTTCCTCAATGGGGAGATTGAGGAAGAGGTATACATTGAGCAGCCCGAAGGATTTGAGACCTTCGATCGTGAGTCACATGTGTGTCGGCTCAAGCGAGCATTGTATGGGCTGAAGAAAGCACCCTATGCTTGGTACACTGGGATTGACAGCTATTTCACCGGGTTGGGCTTCACCAAGAGTGAAGCGGATGCGAACCTCTACCACATCATTGTAGATGGTAAGCTATTGTTTATTGTACTTTATGTCGATGATCTGATTTTGACAGGTGATGATGAGTTGATCAAGTCTTGCAAGAAGGATCTTGCAAGAGAGTTTGAGATGAAGGACATGGGCCTCATGCACTACTTTCTAGGCATGGAGGTGTGGCAGAGAGATGGGGAAGTATTTGTTTCTCAAGGCAAGTATGCCAATGATATACTGAGGTGCTTCCACATGGATATGTGCAAGTCCATGGAGACTCCTCTAGCAAGTAACTGGAGGTAGGAGGATGCTACTTCAGGTGAGGTAGTAGCTGCTACAGTTTATCGGCAGCTTGTGGGTTCACTCATGTATCTAGTGAACACATGACCAGATTTATGCTTTGTAGTGAACTAGCTGAGTCAAGCTATGGTTCAGCCAACCAAGTTATTTTGGAAGGTGGCAAAGCATGTGTTGAGATATCTTAGAGGCACTACACAGTATGGATTATGGTACAAGCAGACAGAGGGAGTGAAGCTCCAAGGCTTCATAGATGCAGATTGGGCAGGTAGTCCATCAGACAAGAAGAGCACTTCTGGAGGGATCTTCAACCTTGGGTCAGTTGCAGTTTCTTGGTATAGACGGAAATAGAGATTAGTTGCACTTAGCTCAACAGAGGCAGAGTACATGGCAGCAAGTCAGGCTGCATGTGAGGCCATTTGGATGCGGAAGATCCTAGTGGGACTGTTTGGTCAGATGATGGATCCGATGGTGATATATTGTGATAATCAGAGTTGCATTAAACTCTCTGAGAATCTAGTGTTTCATGACAGGTCCAAGCATATAGATATGCTCTATCATCATCTATGGGATTGTGTGGTCAAGAGGATCATGATGTTGCAGTATATTTCGACCAAGGAACAGGATGCAGATATTTTGACAAAGGCATTGTCAAAGGGAAAGTTTGAGTTCCGTAGAGACATGATCGGGGTTGCTGATAATCCCTTTCTTGTTGAGAGGGAGTGTTGAAAAGTGTGCAACAAGAAATGCTAAAAATAGCATGTCTAAAAATAGCATTTCTGGGTCCCTTCCTATTTATAGCAGTCCCTAGTCTATCTATAGGAAGTAAAATTAATTTTGGTCTTAACAGCAGTTTGAAATATTAATTAATTAATTCAGTTGAGTTAATTAATTAAGGAAATTCGAATTTGAAGTCTTTGTGAGCATGCACATGAGTTTCCTCCACTGATTGAGGGAATAAGCATGAGTTCTATAATGAGAGAATTAGTTGACTTAGTTCTAACTAGTCAAGTCCAGTTAGATTATTTTAACAAGTTGTTAAAATAATAAAATATAGTTTTTTAATGCTTGCATGCATGTGACAACTATTATTTTAGATAACTGAGTATTCACTCATGGATAACTATTGCATGTCAATTTTGTCAGAGACCCAGTTGAGATCAGATGTGGGACAATGTACTATCAGATGCTTAACTATTTCTAGTAAGTAGTTTTTGCATGGTTGAGGAACTAGTGTTCTCAAGGAATATGTAGTTGGACCATTGGTTGATTTTCGTATGTGATGCGGCCCAGGCCGCTCCCAGGCCGCTCCTACCAGGATCCTCCGACCATCGTGCATATAAAACATGCACTTCAACGCACGCCAGAGCGTACACTTATATTTGCGGAAGCTTATTTCAAATCACTGTAATCACTGTAATGCAAAGGTGCAGTTTATATCTATATATCACACTGTTTAACATTTTCTTTATTCCGCTATCATTCAATTCCTACTCCCATTCTTGATAACGCGAGAGTTTAAATCAAAACTCAACAAAAAGAAACGACTCTGCTACCATTTCGATCTCACATAAAAACCTTTCAAGCCAATTCCAAATCCCAGATTTCTTAGGACATTCCCATAGCAATATATTGGCTAGATTCAATCAGAGAGGGTGCGCCTTACCTTTAAACTTCGATGCTCGCTCCTCACGTGTCTGTCCACTTACTTACGCGTATCCGCAGTCTATCTTTACTTGGTATGGGTGCAGCTCTTCAACGCTAACTGCTACCTGATGTTTGCCTTATATGCTTATCAACAAGGCTCGTATATACAAGAAAGTCATAGTAAATAAGTCGCATAACCAGTTTTGTAAAACCTTCTTTATGACATTCAACCTTCGTCCGCCAGCAAACATACTACCTTCGTCCGCCACTATATGGAAACCAGACTGTATAACCTACGTCGTTCTTCCAGCAATTCTTAACAGAAACATAGAGAATGCCATGCGCATACCCACTCACCTCATCCGGACGATTCTTTGGTTCCGCCAGTTATATGTCGCCACAGGCATATAAATAATGAATTCCCCAAGGGTTATTCCACATTTTTATACGACACGCTTACATCCACCGTTCTCTGTCTTTAATGGATACGACGGGCCTTCAAAGGTCAACGCAGATGCGTTGATTGCAATCTCTACCAGCATTATATAACAGCGCTGCAAGGATTGATTATGATGGACATACGCCTCTGCAATCATAGAATCTAACCGCAAGTACACGAATATTCAAAAGGAATTTAAACATGAAATACGCAGAGAATATATTTCCCTTACACCACGCGCTGTATGTTATCACACCAATTACCATACCCTGGCTCGGCGATGATTCAACTATGGACTCAAATGTCGTTGTTAACATAGAGGATAACAATTATAACCTCCAGATTCGCATAGATATATTATCACCACGGAACTTATTCCGATTAATAGATATATTCACGCCAAGGCTATGATTCAACGCTGATGGCTGTAGATATATATGCCCTCCATACAGTGCGCCAGTGAATATACCACTCAGAGTGCAGGCACAACACACGTCCTCAGCAATTAACCGTGCATACACAGCATTAGAGTTTGTTGTCCGCCGCTACTTAATGAAACTACAAGCACCACCGCCAAAATAAGAATCAAAGCACCAGTTACGCCATCAACCATTAGTCTCTTTTCCGTTAAGGGCGCAGATCTTCACGGAATAATAACTGTGTACATTCACCTAATTTAACTGTTGAGACCCCTCAGCATCTATTCGTTCAAGCAATCGATCAACATATGAGCATATAAAATACAGTTGCGCATTAAAAATTAGGATCCATCAGCACACATTGATTTCAACATTGTATAAACACAAATTTCACAATCATGTCCATGCAAATCATAATTATATTCACATAAAACAAATATTCACAAGAGCTATACATTCATGGCCAGATATACAAATCCATGGCCCTTTTACAAACTGCTGAAGGCTTACAGCCTTGCTGATCAAGCCTGTTCTCAATCAACCTCTCTCACCATCTCTAATGTATTTTCCCTCAAAAAGCCCTCCTATTTATACAATTTAAAAAAAATCATTTAATTAAATGCTCAATCCCTTCACTTCCTCAACAAACCCCTAAATCTCTCAACATCCCTAAAATCTAGATCTGTCCCTAAAGTTTTGCAACTAAATCTAATTTAAATAGATTTTAGGTGTGGACTCAACTAAGTCCCATATATAGCATTTCTACTTCCTAGAATTTCTATCTAATTCTATTTTCTCTCATATTCCTTAAAAGAATATTTACAAAATCCTCACTTTCTCCTATTTTATTAAAAATAACAAATTAATTAACAAAATATTACAAATTGTCACACCCCCTATAATCACATATTTACAATGAAAAAAATGGTCTTGATGCTCCTGCATCAGACTCCCAACGTTAAACTAAACATGATCGTCTGATCATGTGTTCGGATCTGTGTATGCCTGGATACCATATCTTGTGTTGTAACTTTCCACTTGCTACTGCTTCTCTTTCAGGTTTTCCCACTTTATGCTGCATCGCTCCACTGACTAGGCTTTCACAATTTTCTGTTGTCTTTCTTTTGCTGCTTCTCCTTTGTTTTACTGTTGTTGCTGGTCTCTTCCGGGATTCTTTCGTCATCAATCTTCTGATACTTTCAATCTCTTGGTCCAATAAATCTCCCGGCTGTTGATTTCTTGCTGTCTGCTGAGCTAAGACGGCTTGCTAAGTTTGTACTGTCACTCGCTGACTTCTTGCTTCTATGCTTGTTTCTGTTCTGACTTGTTCAGTCTTCACAGCCACCCAATCATCCATGCCCTCTTGTTTTCTAGAACAGAAAACTTCTTCTTTCTTCATTTAACTTCTCAACTGAGTCAAATGTTCTGCAACAATACCTGCATTCACAAAACATTTATTAGAATAAAAATCAGAAGGCGTCAGTGCCTTGTCCTCCTTTGCCAGCACTTCAGTATGCTGTTCTGGATTCTCCATCTCCACCAGCACATCAGTATGCTGATTCTCTTTACTCAAAGAATCCTCTGAAGAATTCTCAAGACTGTCAACCAGTCTTTCTCCCACATCATCTGCTTCCATGATATCTTTTTGCACTCATTCACTGTACGGAATTCTTTCTTCTGCCATTTCTCTGTCATACTCCGAATTCTTCAACAAATATTCTAGCAATGCAATTTCTCTGTGACATTGCTGAAGCATAACATCACCATCACTTACAGTCCCTGCATTCATACACAACTTGTCAGTTTGAAAACTACAAGTCTCAACAGCTTTAATCGTCGGTTCATATACCAGCTCTTCCAGCTGATCATCTTCTTCATTCACATGAACTTCCTCTTCAACAAAACCTGTAATCACATCACAACTGTCAGCTATAAAAACACAAGAGTTCACATTATCTAGCTGATCTGGATCTGCCCAATAATTCAAGAAATCATCAATGATCTCCTCCTCTGTTTCATCCATGGAAACCTCCTCTTCCAACTCAGCTGCTCTGAGTTCTTCACGTCTCAATTGTACATCCATCATCTGCTCGAGCTTCTTGAGCTCTTCTATTAACCGCATGTTTATCTGTCGATCTCTTTTCTGTTGTAGCCTCTGCCACTTCACTTTATTTCCCTTCAGTGGAAAGATCCATCCTCTATTCTGGTTTTCCTGCTCTTGCAGCCATTCCTCTAGTACCTGCAATTGCACTTTCATTACTGCAATCTCTCTTTCTCTATCTTCTGCAGTCATCTCATCGCTGTGGCATTCCTCTGAACCTCTTCTTTGATCCTCCATGATCATCTTCTCCATGAGTTTCTCACTCACCATGAGTTGTACTAGCCTCTACGACAGCAATCTCTTCTGCTGTCACTTACCTCACCAAGCTCTCCTCACTCAGTCTTTTGGTAAGTACTGGTTCACTGCCTCTGGAACCTTTCGAGCACTCTCTCTGCTCTCTTCAGGCTATCTCTTCAACTCACCTTCTTCTTCAGGACACTGCAATTGTCCTCCTTATTCAGCCTTTAGCTGAATGCCAGGTTCAATGCCATCATCTTTTCTGCAACCATAAACTCTCATCACAAATTTCAAATCGGAAAAAAAATCATTTCACCTCTTAAGATTGTGCATGATCTTTTCCTCTCTGCAATCCTGTTCACTTGTGTAGTTTGCATATCAAATTTAAAACTCTAATCTTCCTTCATCATTCATCATACAGTCAAAAATAAATTTCAGTTTTCAATAAAACCTTCTCGTCCTCATTCAGAAAATAAACATTTCAACAGAGCATTCCGGCTCTGATACCAAAAATGATGCGGCCCAGGCCGCTCCCAGGCCGCTCCTACCAGGATCCTCCGACCATCGTGCATATAAAACATGCACTTCAACGCATGCCATAGCGTACACTTATATTTGCGGAAGCTTATTTCAAATCACTGTAATCACTGTAATGCAAAGGCGCAGTTTATATCTATATATCACACTGTTTAACATTTTCTTTATTCCGCTATCATTCAATTCCTACTCCCATTCTTGATAACGCGAGAGTTTAAAACAAAACTCAATAAAAAGAAACGACTCTGCTACCATTTCGATCTCACATAAAAATCTTTCAAGCCAATTCCAAATCTTGGATTTCTTAGGACATTCCCATAGCAATATATTGGCTGGATTCAATCAGAGAAGGCACGCCTTACCTTTAAACTTCGATGCTCGCTCCTCACGTGTCTGTCCACTTACTTACGCATATCTGCAGTCTATCTTTACTTGGTATGGGTGCAGCTCTTCAACAATAACTGCTACCTGATGTTTGCCTTATATGCTTATCAACAAGGCTCGTATATACAAGACAATCATAGTAAATAAGTCGCATAACCAGTTTTGTAAAACCTTCTTTATGACATTCAACCTTCGTCCGCCAACAAACATACTACCTTCGTCCGCCACTATATGGAAACCAGACTGTATAACCTATGTCGTTCTTCCAGCAATTCTTAACAGAAACATAGAGAATGCCATGCGCATACCCACTCACCTCATCCGGACGATTCTTTGGTTCCACCAGTTATATGTCGCCACAGGCATATAAATAATGAATTCCCCAAGGGTTATTCCACATTTTTATACGATACGCTTACATCCACCGTTCTCTGCCTTTAATGGATACGACGAGCCTTCAAAGGTCAACGCAGATGCGTTGATTACAATCTCTACCAGCATTATATAACAGCGCTGCAAGGATTGATTATGATGGACATACGCCTCTGCAATCATAGAATCTAACCGCAAGTACACGAATATTCAAAAGGAATTTAAACATGAAATACGCAGAGAATATATTTCCCTTACACCACGCGCTGTATGTTATCACACCAATTACCATACCCTGGCTCGGTGATGATTCAACTATGGACTCGAATGTCGTTGTTAACGTAGAGGATAACAATTATAACCTCCAGATTCACATAGATATATTATCACCACGGAACTTATTCCGATTAATAGATATATTCACGCCAAGGCTATGATTCAACGTTGATGGCTGTAGATATATACGCCCTCCATACAGTGTGCCAGTGAATATACCACTCAGAGCGCAGGCACAACACACGTCCTCAGCAATTAACCGTGCATACACAGCATTAGAATTTGCTGTCCGCCGCTACTTAATGAAACTACAAGCGCCACCGCAAAATAAGAATCAAAGCACCAGTTACGCCATCAACCATTAGTCTCTTTTTCGTTAAGGGCGCAGATCTTCACGGAGTAATAACTGTGTACATTCACCTAATTTAACTGTTGAGACCCGTCAGCATCTATTCGTTCAAGCAATCGATCAACATATGAGCATATAAACTACAGTTGCGCATTAAAAATTAGGATCCATCAGCACACATTGATTTCAACATTATATAAACAGAAATTTCACAATCATGTCCATGCAAATCATAATTATATTCACATAAAACAAATATTCACAAGAGCTGTACATTCATGGCCAGATATACAAATCCATGGCCCTTTTACAAACTGCTGAAGGCTTACAGCCTTGCTGATCAAGCCTGTTCTCAATCAACCTCTCTCACCATCTCTAATGTATTTTCCCTCAAAAAGCCCTCCTATTTATACAATTTAAAAAAAATCATTTAATTAAATGCTCAATCCCTTCACTTCCTCAACAAACCCCTAAATCTCTCAACATCCCTAAAATCTAGATCTGTCCCTAAAGTTTTGCAACTAAATCTAATTTAAATAGATTTTAGGTGTGGACTCAACTAAGTCCCGTACATAGCATTTCTACTTCCTAGAATTTCTATCTAATTCTATTTTCTCTCATATTCCTTAAAAGAATATTTACAAAATCCTCACTTTCTCCTATTTTATTAAAAATAACAAATTAATTAACAAAATATTACAAATTGTCACACCCCCTATAATCACATATTTACAATGAAAAAAATGGTCTTGATGCTCCTGCATCAGACTCCCAACGTTAAACTAAACATGATCGTCTGATCATGTGTTCGGATCTGTGTATGCCTGGATCCCATATCTTGTGTTGTAACTTTCCACTTGCTACTGCTTCTCTTTCAGGTTTTCCCACTTTATGCTGCATCACTCCACTGACTAGGCTTTCACAATTTTCTGTTGTCTTTCTTTTGCTGCTTCTTCTTTGTTTTACTGTTGTTGCTGGTCTCTTCCGGGATTCTTTCGTCATCAATCTTCTGATACTTTCAATCTCTTGGTCCAATAAATCTCCCGGCTGTTGATTTCTTGCTGTCTGCTGAGCTAAGACGGCTTGCTCAGTTTGTACTGTCACTCGCTGACTTCTTGCTTCTATGCTTGTTTCTGTTCTGACTTGTTCAGTCTTCACAGCCACCCAATCATCCATGCCCTCTTGTTTTCTAGAACAGAAAACTTCTTCTTTCTTCATTTGACTTCTCAACTGAGTCAAATGTTCTGCAACAATACCTGCATTCACAAAACATTTATTAGAATAAAAAACAGAAGGCATCAGTGCCTTGTCCTCCTTTGCCAGCACTTCAGTATGCTGTTCTGGATTCTCCATCTCCACCAGCACATCAGTATGCTGATTCTCTTTACTCAAAGAATCCTCTGAAGAATTCTCAAGACTGTCAACCAGTCTTTCTCCCACATCATCTGCTTCCATGATATCTTTTTGCACTCGTTCACTGTACGGAATTCTTTCTTCTGCCATTTCTCTGTCATACTCTGAATTCTTCAACAAATATTCTAGCAATGCAATTTCTCTGTGACATTGCTGAAGCATAACATCACCATCACTTACAGTCCCTGCATTCATACACAACTTGTCAGTTTGAAAACTACAAGTCTCAACAGCTTTAATCGTCGGTTCATATACCAGCTCTTCCAGCTGATCATCTTCTTCATTCACATGAACTTCCTCTTCAACAAAACCTGTAATCACATCACAAACGTCAGCTATAAAAACACAAGAGTTCACATTATCTAGCTGATCTGGATCTGCCCAATAATTCAAGAAATCATCAATGATCTCCTCCTCTGTTTCATCCATGGAAACCTCCTCTTCCAACTCAGCTGCTCTGAGTTCTTCATGTCTCAATTGTACATCCATCATCTGCTCGAGCTTCTTGAGCTCTTCTATTAACCGCATGTTTATCTGTCGATCTCTTTTCTGTTGTAGCCTCTGCCACTTCACTTTATTTCCCTTCAGTGGAAAGATCCATCCTCTATTCTGGTTTTCCTGCTCTTGCAGCCATTCCTCTAGTACCTGCAATTGCACTTTCATTACTGCAATCTCTCTTTCTCTGTCTTCTGCAGTCATCTCATCGCTGTGGCATTCCTCTGAACCTCTTCTTTGATCCTCCATGATCATCTTCTCCATGAGTTTCTCACTCACCATGAGTTGTACTAGCCTCTACGACAGTAATCTCTTCTGCTGTCACTTACCTCACCAAGCTCTCCTCACTCAGTCTTTTGGTAAGTACTGGTTCACTGCCTCTGGAACCTTTCGAGCACTCTCTCTGCTCTCTTCAAGCTATCTCTTCAACTCACCTTCTTCTTCAGGACACTGCAATTGTCCTCCTTATTCAGCCTTTAGCTGAATGCCAGGTTCAATGCCATCATCTTTTCTGCAACCATAAACTCTCATCACAAATTTCAAATCAGAAAAAAAATCATTTCACCTCTTAAGATCATGCATGATCTTTTCCTCTCTGCAATCCTGTTCACTTGTGTAGTTTGCATATCAAATTTAAAACTCTAATCTTCCTTCATCATTCATCATACAGTCAAAAATAAATTTCAGTTTTCAATAAAACCTTCTCGTCCTCATTTAGAAAATAAACATTTCAACAGAGCATTCCGGCTCTGATACGGAAAATGATGCGGCCCAGGCCTCTCCCAGGCCGCTCCTACCAGGATCCTCCAACCATCGTGCATATAAAACATGCACTTCAACGCACGCCAGAGCGTACACTTATATTTGCAGAAGCTTATTTCAAATCACTGTAATCACTGTAATGCAAAGGCACAGTTTATATCTATATATCACACTGTTTAACATTTTCTTTATTCCGCTATCATTCAATTCCTACTCCCATTCTTGATAACGCGAGAGTTTAAATCAAAACTCAATAAAAAGAAACGACTCTGCTACCATTTCGATCTCACATAAAAACCTTTCAAGCCAATTCCAAATCTTGGATTTCTTAGGACATTCCCATAGCAATATATTGGCTGGATTCAATCAGAGAGGGCGCGCCTTACCTTTAAACTTCGATGCTCACTCCTCACGTGTCTGTCCACTTACTTACGCGTATCCGCAGTCTATCTTTACTTGGTATGGGTGCAGCTCTTCAACGCTAACTGCTACCTGATGTTTGCCTTATATGCTTATCAACAAGGCTCGTATATACAAGACAGTGATAGTAAATAAGTCGCATAACCAGTTTTGTAAAACCTTCTTTATGACATTCAACCTTCGTCCGCCAGCAAACATACTACCTTCGTCCGCCACTATATGGAAACCAGACTGTATAACCTACGTCGTTCTTCCAGCAATTCTTAACAGAAACATAGAGAATGCCATGCGCATACCCACTCACCTCATCCGGACGATTCTTTGGTTCCGCCAGTTATATGTCGCCACAGGCATATAAATAATGAATTCCCCAAGGGTTATTCCACATTTTTATACGATACGCTTACATCCACCGTTCTCTACCTTTAATGGATACGACGGGCCTTCAAAGGTCAACGCAGATGCGTTGATTGCAATCTCTACCAGCATTATATAACAGCGCTGCAAGGATTGATTATGATGGACATACGCCTCTGCAATCATAGAATCTAACCGCAAGTACACGAATATTCAAAAGGAATTTAAACATGAAATACGCAGAGAATATATTTCCCTTACACCACGCGCTGTATGTTATCACACCAATTACCATACCCTGGCTCGGCGATGATTCAACTATGGACTCGAATGTCATTGTTAACGTAGAGGATAACAATTATAACCTCCAGATTCGCATAGATATATTATCACCACGGAACTTATTCCGATTAATAGATATATTCACGCCAAGGCTATGATTCAACGCTGATGGCTGTAGATATATACGCCCTCCATATAGTGAGCCAGTGAATATACCACTCAGAGCGCAGGCACAACACACGTCCTCAACAATTAACCGTGCATACACAGCATTAGAGTTTGCTGTCCGCTGCTACTTAATGAAACTACAAGCGCCACCGCCAAAATAAGAATCAAAGCACCAGTTACGCCATCAACCATTAGTCTCTTTTCCGTTAAGGGCGTAGATCTTCACGGAATAATAACTGTGTACATTCACCTAATTTAACTGTTGAGACCCGTCAGCATCTATTCGTTCAAGCAATCGATCAACATATGAGCATATAAACTATAGTTGCGCATTAAAAATTAGTATCCATCAGCACACATTGATTTCAACATTGTATAAACACAAATTTCACAATCATGTCCATGCAAATCATAATTATATTCACATAAAACAAATATTCACAAGAGCTGTACATTCATGGCCAGATATACAAATCCATGGCCCTTTTACAAACTGCTGAAGGCTTACAGCCTTGCTGATCAATCCTGTTCTCAATCAACCTCTCTCACCATCTCTAATGTATTTTCCCTCAAAAAGCCCTCCTATTTATACAATTTAAAAAAAATCATTTAATTAAATGCTCAATCCCTTCACTTCCTCAACAAACCCCTAAATCTCTCAACATCCCTAAAATCTAGATCTGTCCCTAAAGTTTTGCAACTAAATCTAATTTAAATAGATTTTAGGTGTGGACTCAACTAAGTCCCGTATATAGCATTTCTACTTCCTAGAATTTCTATCTAATTCTATTTTCTCTCATATTCCTTAAAAGAATATTTACAAAAATCCTCACTTTCTCCTATTTTATTAAAAATAACAAATTAATTAACAAAATATTACAAATTGTCACACCCCCTATAATCACATATTTACAATGAAAAAAATGGTCTTGATGCTCCTGCATTAGTATGTTGGAATTAATAGCATATGCTTTTGCTATTATTTCCTAAGCAAAATACATAAGGACCATAGGGAAAGCCTATATAAACAGGGCTTGGGTGGTTCATGAGACATATCTTCATATCTTCATAGTTCATTGAGAACTGAATAGCTTGAGAGCTAATTCTTCTTGTATTGTGAAGAGGATTTCCACTTGATTGATAATACATGGTTGGGGTTTTATGCTGGTGCTTTCCCCTGGATATATCTTGTGTTATGTGTGATTAATTCTCTTGATCAGTTATGCATGTTTCTACTTGATGTTGCTCATGATTTCGATTATGCTTCCGCTTAATGTTTTGTAGAAGTAGAACAAGTATTATGCTTTAGGACATTTCATATATCGGTTTGTTCTACAGGTGAAATTTCTACATTTATTGGTTGTGCGGAGGTAGCAGGGATTTCATCCTGCTTGCTAGGTGAAGCTTCTTCAACTATCTTCTATGTAGATTGGGTTGTATCCCTCACTGACTCCATGCTTTTGCTTTTCCCATTTTGCGATGATTGTTGCGTTTCTCTGATAGATTTCTCTTGAGATTTTGCTCCAGAATCAGACCTGGAATTTTATTTGGAGTCACCTTCTATAGTCACACTGGGAGTAGGCACCCTTATTGGTTCAATCAATAATTGGTCCAATGGGACTAGTGCTAGCCTTCTTTCTCTATAACTATAAAAATTTTCCAGGTCTTCACGGTCAAATAGTAGTTGTGCCATATGCTTCACCTCTATGAAGGTGTTCTTCTAGAAAAATATGTCATCAAAAACATCCTCCTCATTATTGAATACTTTTATTTTCACTAGAGTGGTGAAATCCTTGATAGTGTTGAATGGGTCATATTGTTGTCCAGGGAATTTAGGTAATTGCAGAGATAACATGTTCTTTGCTTCTTTGCACGCATGCCCTAGATCATGTAATGAAAATGCTCCGCACTACACAGGGAATGTAGGCCAAATGGCCTTTTTTTATTCTTTCAGTGTCTTGCTCATTCCTCCCTCACTAGTTGTTTGATAGGCTATCTCTCTAGCCATTAATTTATCTGGAACATAGTATGGGAGGACATGGGGGGAGTTGATGTTGCCAGAAACTCTAATATATGTAAATTTTTCCTCTGTGAACTATCTAGCCACAGGAGGATGTCAACTTCAGCTTCTTGGGAAAACCTGGGGGCATCTCGATTATAAGGCCGCTTGTGAAAAGGGAGCATAAATCCATGGAAAATCTTGAAAAAATGTGGTTCAAAACTGGATTCCCACATGTCCTTGTGGTATATGTGAATAGGGAGTGGATTTCGGACAGTCCATTTCCATCCCATGATAGGGAATTTTGAACTAAGACAAATAGCATCCATGACATAGGTGCCCATAAAAAATGGAGGGTAAACCCTCAAAGTAACACTTATTTTCTTTCTATACTCGATAATTGTTTTTGCTAAATTGTCTGACAAAATTTGTGCCCAATTCATTACAGTTGCGTTAATAGCTGCATCTATTAATGGAAACCACTCTGGGGAGAACTTAGTGCTATCAGGTTTGCCAAACAGTCTACATAACATAGCCACTGGAAAACTATAAGGGGGACAAAGAGACAAAGTAGTGTAGATACCATTTTTGTCTTTCTTGATTTTCTCTTCATTATTCGACTAGGTGCGGGTGTAGTCCGATGGGTCGTCGTTATCTTCAGCAAACTTCTCTATGAATTTCCTGTTGTAGATGACTTAGGGCTCTAGTAGGTGGTACATAAGCCATAGGTTATCCGGGGTAAAAGACCCCATAAAGTTTCTTATCTTGAATTCTCTGTCTGAGATGGTGGCTTCATCGATGACCCATTTTGCCATGTCAGTATAAGGGATTATCTTTGGCTGAGTGGCTATACGATGTAAAAACAAGCATGTTATTTCCAACATGGAAGCATCTGAGGAATCACGTCTGTCAACTGTAACTTTTGTTTCCATAATCCTTGATTGTTCTTTCTCCAGTATGTTATACATAGCCTCCCATGTAGAGGTTCTTCCCTCTCTGCTGCATGTGGTATCCATGAACAGGGGAGTCATCTCTGTCTTCTCAGAGGCGACAACCTTTCCTTTCTTCACCATTGTTTGCAATGCTTTGCTCTACTGTTTTTTTTTAAATGGAGAACAATAGCTATTGGATACACAAAGCTGAACGTAAAAATGAAATAATGCATGTAGCTTGTAAAGGTGGTAAAAAGAGTTTTATTTACACGCATGTAAGAAGATATCAGATCAAGCTAAATGGATTTTCACACATGAATGCAGTTATTCCACTAAATTCCCACTAATGACTCGTTATCCCATAGCGTTAATGCTCATAAATGTTTGTATCGTAAAACAGGATGAAAGCTTCTAGGTGGCGAGCCATTGTACTGTGATAATAGCGATTGTGAGATTCACGAAGCAATATCGCAGATCGCAATATCACAGATCACAATATCGCAGATCGCAATATTGCAATATGTCCCTATTACCTTTGGTACCTCCTGCTGAGTGTCTGCGAGATGCGAGATGTGAGCCGTTCATGAGTTGTTTCAAAAGGTAGCTAATTTCTAGGTTTATCCCATGTAAAAGACCTAATGGACTCGAAACATTTGCTTATAATATTTTAAGGTGTGGGTCTAGGTATTAATCACATTTCATAGTATCGGCTGGTGGTAAGTGCAAAGTGTTTGTTTAGATTCCCGAAATGTGATGAAATAAAGGTCAAAACGCCATCGCAGTTTTGCATCTTACAAATTTCGCAATATCATTTTAAAAAGCGGGTCCTTTATAAGTGGTGATACACGATGCGAGACTTAAACCAAAAAGCTTAAGGACTTCTATTTTCGTCGGATTTTATGATAATTTTCAACCATAGAGCCCTTTATGTAATCATTTTACTAGATTTTGGAAGTTTAGAAAGGTCCTTTGGTGGGTTTTAGACATGCTATATATGAAAAATTAAGTATTTAGTAGTTACATAAAAAGGTTTTGATTGTTATCTTTGCTTTATTCCAAAAATAAAAAGAAATTCCTAAATGCTAAGTTTTGTTTTTTGGATAATTTTTTTAAAGAGTCTCCATTTATTAACATAATATTAACTACTATCATTAATAAATGGGGGGTTGTTGAATACCACAACAGGTCCATATAGTTACCTAATGATGAGGCTCATCAGCAGCTGCACGCGACATTGGGGCACACTGTCTATTATAGAAAATTTATCAAGGCATATGCTCAGATAACCACGCCGATGGAAAAAGTATTGAAGAAAGATGCGATGTTTTCCTGGGATGAAGACTATCAGCGTAGTTTGGATGTCTTGAAGGAAAATATGGTAACTACGCCTATTTTTGTGTTTCCCGTCTAGACGAAAGAAGTTCATGTGCATGTAGATGCCTCTTGCATTGTGCTAGGTGCGGTATTAAAACGGGATGGGGAAGGAGAAATTGATCATCAGATAGCCTTTGTGAGCAGAAAGTTATCCAAGGCTGAGAATAATTATTTCACTACAAAGTGCGAAGGGCTAGTGATGGTCTACATGCTGCACAAGTTTCAACATTATTTGTTGGGTGGACACTTTAAAATGGATATAGATCACTCCATGCTGAAGTACCTGGTGAATAAGTCTGCATTGGGAGGGAAAATATGTCAATGGTTATTTTTATTTCAAGAATATGATTTTGAAGTGATTGTGAAGCCTGGAAGGTTGAATGCAGGACTTGACCATCTATCAAGGATTGAAACTGGTGAAGAACCAAATAGTTTGGAGGAAGGACTGCTAAATGCACAACTTTTTCTGGTACGCTTGTAGATGAAGATTTTGTTGATATCATTCAGTTTTTAACCACGGGTACAACTCCAGAAGGATATTCTACTAAAAAAAAGAAGGAATTAGCAGTCCACTCTACAAATTTTTTAGTGATTGTGGGTCATTTGTATAAGATGGGAACAAATGAAATACTATGGAGGCATGTTCCTGAGTTTGAATGCACTAGTATCCTTGTTGAAGCACATGGAGGAGTGGTAGGAGGTCACTGTGCAGGAAAAGTGACTGCGCAAAAGATTTTGCATGCTAGGTTATGTTGGCTGATATTACACAAGGATTCTAAGGCATACTACAAGGCATGCGATGCTTGCCAAAGGACGGGAAAGCCTTTGCGAAGAGATGAATTGCCTTTAAATACTTAGGTTTGATTGCAGGAATTTGACAAATGGGCCATTGATTTCATAGGTCCAATATAACCACCAGGAAAGAAGACAGGCGCATGGTATATCATTACTGCAACATAGTATTTAACCAGATGGGTGGAAGCACAACTAGTGAAGGATTTTACAGCTGCAACCACTACAAATTTTTTGTTTGAATATGTCTTGACACTATTTGGATGCCCTAATATATTTGATGAATGATAGGTGTATACATTTCTTGAATGAAACAATCAACATGATGCTTGAGGAATTCCAGGTGTATCATCAAAAGAGCACAACCTATCACCCAAAGGCGAATGGAACGGTGGAAGCATTTAACAAAATCTTGGAGAATGCATTGACGAAGGTTTGCAACGAGCAAAGAAATGACTGGGATATGCACATACCAGTAGTGCTATGGGCATATAGGACGACCTGCAAGAAGTTGACAGGAAAAACACTGTTTATATTGGTCTATTGGATTGAAGCAGTGATGCCTATGGAGTATATTGTGCCAAGTTTATGTATTGCAGCTGTAACAGAGATGGAGGGTTGTGAAACCTTGGAGGAATGGCTCACACAACTAATCAAGTTAGAAGAGGACCGTTTTCTTGCAGGCTTTCACCAGCAAGTGCAAAAGGAACACGAGAAAGCATGGCACGATAGGCATATCAAGCTGCGCACTTTTAAGATGGGTGATTTAGTGCTGCTATATGACAACAAGTTCAAAAAATTTCCAGGGAAATTTCAAATGAACTGGTTGGGGCCATATGTTATTAAGGAGATCACGGATGTTGGTGCAGTTCAGCTTGCGAAGATGAATGGGGAACCATTCCCTGGGAAAGTGAATGGAAGTAGGCTGAAGTTATATACAGGGGATCCTGCCCCTGCGCAATGACTACATGATAATAGGATAGTCTCAGTAATCCAGGATACTGAAAGGGATTGCAAGACTATAAACTACGTTGCCCAACGAAGAGAAAAACATAGTAGAGAGGCTACGCGACGGATGAGCTGTGCCATGGAGGATGGTACTGTGAAGACAGGTCCAAAAGTAGCCATTGGAGTTACTATTCATGATCTGATGGTAAAAATTATGTGAAGAGGACTGGGTAGGCACTATTTATGGCAAAAATATTAGAATATCTACAGTCAAAGACACATTTATGATCAGAAATTGGAAGGAATGGTCGGATTTGAATTCAAAACCTCCTATAAATTGGGCATGCTAGTTCACCGAAGAACAGTTTGCATTCTGAGAATTGTCTATGAGCCTTATTTTTTTAATTTTATGAAGCGTGAAGACTAGGAAGAACTCTTGTCATGATCATCATGTGTAAACTTATTCACAGAAGCCTATGAAATTCTGTTTGACCAAATGACTGCCACAAATCCCGTAGAGGGTGTTAGTTCCGAAGCTTCCATATACGACGCGGTGATCCCTGAAATAACGAGCATGGAAGCAATGTTCACTGTGCTTATGATGCCAAGGTCACCTAGGCTAGAGAAATCAGCTGAAAAAGAGAAGCAAAAGAAACCTGTACCGGGGAGACATTCACCAAGGAAGAACTTGAAGGTTCAACAGAAGGAGAAGAAGGATAAGCAGCCAGAGAAAATTGTGGACCTGGAGGAAGAAGAAATCCATGGATTAGAGGATTTAGATGTTGAGGAGGGAGAGCCTATCACACAGCTCCCAGAGTATATCCCTCCAAGAAAATGGAAGATAAAAGTAACCAAAAACCCGGACTCAGGAAAATTTATGGTCTCAACACCCTTGTTACCAGAACATGTCGAATTTGAAGGCACGGTCTTGGCGCATTTTGGTGCTGAAGATGGAGGATTGGGATTTAGCGGACCATGAGAGATTCCATTTGGATACTCACAAATACATGAATAAGATTTATTATGAAGAAAAAGAGGTTACACAGATGGAACCCATGAAATGGGCCAGAGGGGTTGAGCAGACTGGGTTGTTTCACATGCTTTTCATACCACATTTTCACAAGTCTATTATCAACACTATGTGTGTGCACCAACTTCTCGCATTGGCGCATGACGAGTGCTTATGGCTCAAATAACCCATCCCTATCATAGATATGCTCATCCATTAGATTATGAAGCTGCCCTATAAAGGGGCAGACCCTGCCAAGGAGTTTGGAGGGAAGAGTGGAGAAAAGGAGATGGCAGATAAGATGAAGGTTGAGTTTGGTTTAGTAAAGAAGTCATGCAGATATTCTATCCGCTCCATTTAGGACCTGGAAGTGTAGTTTTCAGCAAAAATATTAGTAGGGAAGATTATGAGGAAATGTTGCACATATGAAGTTCCAATGCCAATGGTGTCATTGGTTGTCCACTGCACGAAGGGAGTGCAATATAACTAGGCATAGTATTTGTGTAAGGAGTTCCTCATGAATTGTTGTGAAGTACAGGAGGACAATAAGGCCTTCTATTATGCGTGGCTTTTTTTGCTAATTGTCTTAGTAGCATGGCGATTGACAGAGGATAGTCAGTTTCCTCCACAGGTAGAAGCTTTACCAGAGGCCACGAAGTTCACTTCACTGTGGTTGACAAAATATTTGGAGAGGATCAAGGAGTAGAAGGTTTTCTAGATACTAGTTGAGATGGATCTCTGCACAGTAAGCGGTCAGCGGCCAAGGTTGTCTCCAACCTTGTTGAAGCAGTTGAGGGCCTTCGCAGAGTTCAAGGTCGATTTCCATATCGTATCAATCAGGGAGTGGAGGGACCCTAAACATATATGGCATAAGCTACCTTAATTAGTCTCAGACATCATTGTCTAGGAAGTTGTGGGGTGTTGGCCAGCAGAGTGGTGTGAACCCATGGACATTGGTGTAGGCACCAGTAAGGGTGTAGAAAGCTCTGTTGCGCAGACGACAATAGCGCAAAAGCAAAAAGAAGTAGCACAGAAAGTAGCGTGAGAATTGTCTGAGCAAAGAAAGAAAGAAGTTGGTTCTAAGGCAGTTGTTGAAAAAGAACACGCTACAAAAGAGTGTGCTGAGACACAGCACATTGAAATAGAGGAAGTCGAAGCATCGGCTTCCCAACATATCGATGAGTAGGAACTGTCAGAGTAGGGTGGAGATGGTGGAGAGGAGAAGAGAACTCCCTTCACATTAAGGAAGTGTGGTAAGGAGACAACTTTTGGGCTAAGGAAAAGCACAAATCTAATAAACAAGCGCACGTTAACTCGATGATCCTCACATAAGGGGATCTAACTGAGATTGGCGACAAGGTATGAGACACCACAATAGGGTTGTGGCAGTAATTTGAAAAATAGTATATGTAGACACTAAGGAGCATCGAAAAGGATCTTTGCGACCTATAGATCCAAACATGCCAAATTCAAGTGAGCATTGGGCAAGCGAGCGGGGTGCAAGTGATCATGTCACAAGGGTGCAAGAAAGTAGAAGAGCTAGAATGGACTTTGGACCTCAGATTCATACCCTTACTAGAAGGATCGAGCTGTGCAGAATCAGAGGAAAACCACGCTATGTTGAGTACGGTCAAAGACATTGGGGTGAACTTGGCCATGTTGCCACTTCAGACTCTCCATGCGCTGCATTAGGGGGTGTTAGACGAGCTTAGGATCAGAGAGAAACGCATGCTTGCAATGATAAGAGAATTCAAAGTAAACAATGAGAAGATGTCCATGGGGAAGGCTCAGGCCCTAAAATAAAAGGAGGAGTTGCAAGCATGAAGTCAGAGCCTGGAAACAACAATAATGCAAGCATGCAAGACAATTCCAGAATTAAACATTCATGAGGATACTGTAACTATAATAAAAATAAGGAAATTGGTTGTTACGGTCCACGCGTCCAAGGATGAGATCAGAAAAGTCATGTTTTACTTCCAGATGAATATCTTAGAGCTACAATTAAAGTTACAGCCAACCACTCCACCAGAGGTTTGGGAGAAGTGCGGAGCAGCTGTCAGGGAAAACATGGGCACTTTGGATACAACAGTCATAGACTACGAGATTATATTTTACCAGGCCATGGAGTTATGGAAAAATCTGTAGGAGGACCCAAACTTGTAGAAGCTTAACACTGATATCTGGGAGACACAACGCAAGTTTGATAAAGTTAGGGCGATTGCACATAATTTGGCGCCAGTCCAATGCCTCGCTCGATTACAGGAAGGAAAACAGCTGCAATCACAAATTGAAGAGCTATAGAGGAAAGAGGCTCTTCTCAAGGCCAGAATACAAACACAGATAGAGGAAGCCTGTCAGATTACTCTATCACTTCAGGAGAAATCAAAGACACTTCAACAGACACACAAAATGATGTGCCTAACACTCGAAGGCCCAGTGATAGAAAAACGGGTAGACGAAGTGCAACAGGTCACGGTACAAAGTTCTGATGATGTAGCAACATTGCAGGTTGAGCTCAGTGGCCTCTGCACCAAGATCAAGGTGCCAGCCGAGTGGCTCGAGGGCGAGTCACCATATTTGTGTTGGGGTCCTATTGGGATAGGGTCTCGAGGGTCAATTTTGGATTAGTTTAACCAATTTTTGAGAAGAATTTTGTAAATAATGTAAAGTATCAGTGAAATGTGGAAGTAGAGTGAGAAGTTAAGCAAGAGTCAAAGGGGCATTAGCCCCTTGTATGGGTAGGTGATAGGATGGTTTTGAGACTCACCCATGGTCCGCGAACCATGGTATTGTATTGAAAAATCTATATATAGTTGAGTCATAGTGAGTCTAAGTATCAATATAAGATAGAAGATTATTGTTTTGGGCATGTGCTAAGGAAGGAAATCTTTGTTTCCTATACTTAGGTGAACGGGGAAGACTCTTGTAGCTGAGTGCGTGGAGACCTTGGAAATTCCGTAGTCGAGTGTGCAGGCCCTGCAACTAGGTGCATAGGGTGGAAGAGTCTGTAAAGTTGAAAACGATGAATATAATAAAGATTGATTTTGGAACAATTATCTTGCCTCTATGTTTTATTCTTAACTCTATTCAAGTTATGCATTATCTCTTAATAACTTAATGATCTATTTTCTATGAAATGAAGCATAGTTACTGCACGAATCTACTGAATCTTTAATATCTACATATGAACTAAGTAATAATCTGTTTTTGCAAAGGTTTGGGAGTCATTTTCTTAGAGTTGCAGCAACAGACCATAGAAGGATACAGATTTGTGTGAAGGAAAATCGGAGCTACGAGATCTTAAGATCACTTAGCACATGGTCTCTAGATGCAGAAACCTGGTTCTAGCATACCTCAATACTACTTTGGGTGAGACTACAGCCTGGGCTATGCAGGTTATTACCAAAAGGGCTAGTGATTAAGGTTTTGTTGGTTGGAACGAACAAATATAAACATGGGTTAGGCCTCCTTAATCCAACAGTGGTGGTAGACCTCAAATCTACAGTGCTCAAGAGGTGCATACAGTTGGTGATGTTAGTCATAACATTCCTTGGATTTATGTAGTTGTGGACAATAGGCAAGCAGATCATCAGGCATCCACCATTGAGATGGATGGTAAGATTTGTGATCACATTGTTTCTATTTTGATTAATCCTGGATCTAACTATAACTATATTAATCCTAACTGTTGTAGCGGCTACAACCACCCTCCAAAATTTTGCCTTAGCTTCGTTTTGTAGCCTCCCTTCCAACTTTTCATAACAACTTGCCATACTTCGTCAAGTTCACAAGCTTCAATGTTTTTCTTGCACAAAGGCAACCTATTGATCACAACTTGATGCATTCCCCTCACAGGTTGTTCACCCGGACTTGGTCCAGCTGCAGGCTGAGCAACTCCCCCAAGAAATTGCACATTTCTAGAGGGTGTTAGTGTCAGTATTTGCATACTGCCATCAGTGATCAAAACTCCTCTTTTCATATTCATATTAGGGTCTCGCTCAGAAATTTTTGCCATTCCACCTAGGTCCTCATTCAAAAATTTACTCATGGTAGCCCTAGTCCAAAAACATCACTCTTCCCTAAATGTGATTACTTGCTGGCATATCTTCATATCTTGTTGACTGCACATAATCCATAAAGTTAATTTTATCATGCCATTTGTATCAGTCATGAGGTCATCATGTCATCTTGAAAGTCAATCCTTCAAGGTCTCATTATGTATTTTAGGGTTTTTCAAGGTTTTCATTAGGTCATTAGGGTTTTCATGGTTCAATAAAATTCCACTCCATTGCATAAAGCCAGTAAGTGTCAAATGATCAGTAACCTCTCTTCACCATGTGAAGATGATTTGTAAAGAGAAATGATTATTTCATCATGTAATTTTGAGTTCAAATGTAATATTAATAATTTTCATTTTGTAATTTTATGTCATTTAAATGTAATAAGTACAAGGTTCCCTAGATGTTAACTCAGTGTTCCAAAGGTGCCAGACCATCAAAAGATCAATCTGTCAAAGTAAATAGTCAAGTGAATGGGTAAATTTTTAGAAGGTTAAGTGAATGCCAAAGGGAGTTGTCTTTTCCCAAAGGTGCTTAAATCATCATTTTCCACAAGCACTAAACCCTAATTTCCTCTCCCACTGACTAAGACTGGCTATGGAATCAAAGACATCTGAGTAGAGGAGGCATAACGGAGGTCATTTTAGCTCATAAGCATCATGTATCCATCATTTTTCAAGAAGTCATTCCAAGGGACAAATCATTTTCCACACATAAGGCCAGTTTTGCTTCAAAGTATGTTTCTGAACAAACAAAGATGAATTTTAAAAAAGTGATAGAGGTTGTTGTCCATCATAGGACAAGGAAAAACACCCTCATTCATGTTTTACATAGGTGCTATGGTTTGGGAGAAATGTCAAAAATATAGTTGCTACAATAGAGTTGCTGCACTTCTGGAGTGAAGTTGGGAAAATAAAATTTTCTCCTAGCTACAGTCTCCACATGACTTTCTTGATACTTCAAATGACAACTAGACAGAGAGAAATTTCCAATGTGCTATCATGAGCTCCATTTGGAGTTGAGGAAGACCTCCAAAAGTTTGTTGCAAGAGCACACTTCATTTTTGCACCCTCATTTTGCACTTTTTGACCAGTCTTGGGAGAAATAATTTTTAAGGGGCTATACTTGATCATTTGCAATGCTTGATAGATCCATTGTGTAACCAAGAGAGAGATATTTCCAACAAGCTATCATGAGCTAAATTGGGACTCCGGGAAGGCAAACAAACGTTGGTTTGAAGATGGCATTGTGCGCCTGGAAAGTGGAGGGCGTGTTTTAGTGTTACGCTACATGTTTGTGTGTTATGCTACACGTTTGGAAAGTGGAGGGTACATTTCAATGTTACGTTTCACGTTTTCATTATGGAGGGTGCGCCTATGTTGTGCATTGCGTGTTTGACCAAATTTCTCATCATCCTCCAAGCAAAGTGCCATTACTCCAAAAACTTCAAGATTTGTTTTCTTCATCCTCCAACAAGTAAGTAACATTCAAGATACACCCTCCTAGCATTCCTCAAGTCATTTTGTGGTGTTTTAAATGTCATTGCAAAATTTAATGTCTTCCTTGAGAGAAACCCTAGTATCATAATCAAATCCTAACTACACCTCCAATTTCACTCCCTAGTACTTCTATTCCCTTCCCATATCACTATTAAACCCTTTCCCAACCCCCATATCATATCACTACTTCCCAAAGCCCTTTATTCCCAAAACCCTAAGACCTAGGTGTTCCATTTGCCTAGGCTCCCAAAACCCCTAACCTATAATAAAATTCCCTATCCTAAATCCCATCACATTCCCACTCCCTGTCACTTCCCTTAAACCATAAACCCCTTCCCTCATCTCTCTGAATTTCCTCATACCATTCCTAACTCCCTATACCTATATTCCACTATTATTTCATCAACCTAGGGTTATAAACATTGTTAGGTTCCTATACCAATAGGTGTCATAATTTTGAATTGACTTTTTCTCAAGCTTGTAATATGTACATAATTAGCTTTCAGCAAATAGTTTTCCATATTTAAAAAATAAAAGAGTGTATGTCCTAAAAGAATAATGAAAGGACAAAAAAGAAACAAAAGGTCAAAAAAATAAAAAAAAATTGAAAAATATATATATGAACCCCAAAATAAAACAGAACATGAAAGTGTGCAAGTGCAACTGCGACTACTATTTAATTTTTCATGCTAAATAATGATTGTGTGTAGTTTGTTAAAATGCCATAATCCATGATATTAAAATAGTGTAATCTTGACTATTTCATGTTAAAGATAAAGAATAAAGTCTAGCCAAATTGTTTAATCTTAGCAGATTAGTAGATAGGTAGAGAAATAAAAGTGGGCTCAACAGTTTAATATGAGCCATTGGAAGAAATAAGGTTAGATTTAGATAGTTTTATTCAAATAAAAAATAAGGTAATAAAGGGTTTGCTAGCTCAAGTGCACCCATGCAAAAGAAGAAAAAATGTTAGGTTAAGAAAGGGTAAGTAGAAGAAAACTTGCAGAATGGACCATGTGGTCAAAATACTAAGCACATTTTACATGCTCAAATCATAATGTGCAGGTACATTCATCAAAGTACAAAGCTAAGCAAAGATGAGTTTAACTAACTCCCCCTCCTTTCACAAGCTTCTCCCTCTCATGCTTATTAATTTCCCCATCATCCCTTAAAATACCCCTTTTCCCCTCCATTTTTACCCTTCATTATCCCATATTTTCCCTTAGAAATTCCCTTTGAAATCCCTTCCCCCTGGCTAAAATCATCATTATGTTCCATAAATCCCTTTTCCTAGGGCAAAAACCCTTTTTCCCCCTTTGTGAAAAGTTATTTTCCCCCTTTTTTAATAAAAAAACCCATAAATCAACTTATCCTAAGTTGAAAACCCTTCCACTTTGCAAAAACCCATCTGATGGATCATTTATGTTAATCTGTGGTTTAAAAAGTTAATTAAACAAGATTAAGTGTATTTAATTAGGTGAGCCCCTCCTTAACCATTCCCGCAATCCCCTCCATGCATCCTTTCAGCGTGACCATCATCTGATTAACACCCATCTCATCTAACGGTTATCGCTCCATTTCGCGCGCATTCCATTTCCAAGCTTTAATGGCCCGATAGTGCCCGAAATGGGAAGTTTTTCCTGGACCCAATTTAGCGATGTGTCACCATCGTATCATTTCACATCCCCTCCGAGTTTTACCACCCTGCCCCCAAAAGTGGTGCGAAGAAGGGCAAAACCACCCTCTCGAAACTAGTCACTGTTATTGACCAATTTTCCCGCTTTTCGCACTTTTCACCCAATAAAGCCCTGCGAAGAAGGGAAAAACCACTCTCTCGAAACCAGTCACTGTTATTGACCAATTTTCCCGTTTTTCCCACTTTTTACCCAATAAAGCCTTGCGAACGCCATTTTTACGTTTTTTTGACCATCTGCACATTGAAAGCCTGAGCTTTCTTGCACCCATGAAATCTACAACCGCTGATCGAATCCTAGTCACCATCTTGCCTCCAACAATTGTCCAGAGCCAACACCAGTCGTCTGCGACCTAAAACCTCGACTAAATTCACAACACCAACCTCTGGTTTTAGGTATTCTGCAAAATACACCATAGTTTCCCCTTTTTAATATAAAGGTTCAAGTAATTCAAAGATTGAATGAATTAAATAAGCTTTATACCCCTAAATTAATTGATTTTCACCCGAACCCTTGAAAAACCTATAAAACCCAGACCACTTGTTGAACCCTACCGAGTCAATTTCCGACTTTTACGTCTGTTTTCCACACAATGTCTACCCACATTTCCCTGAATGTTAAGCCTGTTTCAACCCCCCACCTTGACCAAGATCACCTACCTTTGGCTGATAGGGATTTTCGAATTAAAGATATATCCTCCTCCTCTGAAAGAATGAATCTCCACTTTTGGAGAAAAGATAGATTTTTAAAACAAGCTAATGAGATTCACCTTTGGGAGTCAAATCTCCCCCTCTACTCATTCCTAGAAGTCCACGGTCTCCTAAACATTATCCACTATTGTCATACCTGCTACATCTCCAGCCAGAGAGCTGTAGTAGCCCCCAATCAACATCTGCTCTTCACTATCACTCCAGAATCCATCAATCAGATGCTACAGGTCCAACCCAACCCAAATTTAGCTCCTTTGTCCATTAGAGGTCTTCTAGAACTATATAATTATATTTATGAGAACAAAGCTAAGCAAGTGTTCAAGAATTTCATAGTTGCAAAAGAACATACACCAAGTTTTACTCCTCCATACATAGCCCCCATATTTTCACAAACTACCAGGCATATTATCACCATGGTATCTTCCATCCTTGGATATAGGAAAAATGAACATGTAGATGAAGTCACTTTTGCATTCCTATCCCTTTTTACCCTTGGTAAACCTCCTACCATCAAGTTTGATTATGCTCAGTTCATTGCAGACAAAATGCATGAACAACTCATCAGATTGCCCACTGAAAGAGTGTTTAAATTCTCTGCAGTATTGTATTATTTGTTTTTGTACTACCAAACTGATAAATTCCCCATGAAGATCATAAAATGTGACAGTAGAGGAAAAGACAGGTCTGTGCTTTATTGGACACCTATTGTCTAGAAATATTCCACTGTCTCTGATTATAAGAACTTCATAGATTCCTTTGTCCACCCAGTGATGAATACGCTGACAGGGACTGTGCAACCTAGGATTAGTCCTCAGATAAAAAAGGTACTTTAGCTGGATAAAAAAAGTAAGATAGGAGACTGGTAATTGTACCAAAATCACAGAGAGATCAGAGTCTATGGATGCCACCTGGCTCCATATAAATTTCCAGAGTATCTTCCCTTGATAATTTTTGCCTTGGAGTATTTCAGGCAAATCATCAACTCAAATGATCTCCACTTCATGGCTGCAAAGAACAAGACCTAGTTTAGAGTCAAAACTGAACTTGGCCCCTTTATTTGCAATAATAGACAAGCTGGACCAGAGGCCGACAATATGTTACAAGAGTTGAAATTTACCAAGAGTTTTATGTGGCAGTATGACCCTCATGGATTAATAAGCAAAATGAGAACTAGGGTCAAACTAGCTCCTTATGCACATTATTCAGTACCTAAAATTGAAAGATATTCCAACCAAACTGAATGGTTGGAAAACACTTTGGTAGATAAAGATAACACAATTATTGATGTTGAAAATGCTCTGTATGATATTGAGCAATAGATTGATCTCATTGAGTTCTTGTAGGTCTTAGATCAAGGCCAAAGGATGGATGCTCCCTCTGCATTGCAAACACCTCTGAATAAGGAGAAAAACCCTAAAAATAGAGAAGAAACTTCTAGTTCCCAGATGGAAACAATGGATGAGCAAGCTGACCCCAGGAAAAGGAGAAAACTGAATCCGGTTTCCGAATAGGAGGAACATAGTGAAGTGGAAAGGTAAGATCTAGAAACAGAGTCAGAAACAATGCCAGAGATAGTGCCAGACACAACAGGCTAGAAAGGAAAAGAGGAAATCAATGAACCCTCAACTTCTAACACTCAGTTGTTATATAGACAGAAGTCAACAAAAGTTTCTTCCTTTGTCAGACCAGCTGACAAAGAAAGAACCATCAAAAATAGATACAAGGAGATCAAATTAAGAAATGAAAAACTGAAAGCTGAGACATATGCTCGGTATTTCAAGCATTCAACTCCTAACTAGAGCAGCCTAATGTCTGCATTTGATATTGAGGAAGGAAAGATGAAAATTTCATATCTACATCCAAGAGTGCCACAACCCAAATCTGCAGTAGATTATAAGAAGGCCACATTTGAAGTGTTGGCAAAGGACATCCATCCTGTGGACCAAATAGAGTTTCACAAACAAGCTGGAGAAATGATATACTCCACCTTGACTGGTAAGGCCATGGATGTATATAGGTTACAAGAGTCCTTAAATACTATAATTACACAGATGAAGCTAGAAAATGCCTCCTCTCAGGCCAAGGACAACATGATTAAATCCTTAGAAGACCTGGTCATAGATGGGCCATGATCCTATAGATACTAAAGTAGCTGATCAATTATAGCGGCTTTGAAGAAACAGTTAAAAATCCCTGCTTCATTACACCCACAGACCATAGAGGTGGTAGAAAGCCAAACTGTTTATGAGGAAATGCTTGACTTGGTGTTACAATTGAACAACTAGATGAAAGAAATGGATAAAGAAATGGACAAGTTCAGCAATCAGGCCAGCCTCTAGGAAGTTGCAGCCACTGTCATCCCAACAGTCACCACAACAGTACCATCTACATTGGTGTTATAGGAAAATTTGGGCACATCAACCCCAACTTCCAGATCAGTGATATTAGGGTCCATCAACCCCTAATTCAGTTGTTGTCATTCCCAAATGAAGTTAACCCACATCATGCTTGCTTCCCAAGAGTTTCATGACACCATTCATCCAAAAAATGTTGGAAATAATACTGAGAGGGGGGGGGGGGGGGGGGGGGTGGTGAATCAATATTATAAAATCTTTTCTTTTTGTACTTAAACTTGTATACGCTACTTCAGATAAAGGAACTTGCATGTACACGCAACTGTGATTAAGGAAACCAACATATATCTTGCAGACATATAATTCAATTAATTTATCATGTGTTACTCTTTAACTAGTGCATCTGAACAATAATTAGCAATAGTATAAAAAAAATGAACAACCACACATAAGAACATAAGATATAAGGTGGAAACCCAATGTGGGTGAAAACCACCTGCTACAATCGTCTCTATCTTCTTTTATATTAGAAACTTCTGTTTACAAATTTTGTATACCAATACGTAGGCTTCTACCTGCAGAAGGCTACAACCTTCTCTCGTTCTCCAGCTTCTCCTAGAAGGGAGCTACAAACTCCTAGCTCTTGTATTAGCTGATATGTGTACTAGTACGTAGGTGTCGGCCTACAGAAGGCTACAACCTTCTCTTTTCTTTCAGGGACCACATTTCATAAATTTTCAGACTGGATCCATCAATAACATCAATCAAACATCAAATATATCTGCATCAACCAAAATTGAATCAATCAAACCCTACTTAGAATGTTGTAACTAGTATATATTAACAGAAACCAGAACCCAAGCCAGAACCCAGAACACTGCAACAACAATCAGATGTAGCTAAAACATGTTTCATAAGATATACACTACTTCGTAAAGTCAAACCTACGTGCATACACTGCGATCTCAAGGCGAACCTGCATATACACTGCTTAGATATGTAGAACCAGCGTATATACGCACTTTTGCCATAGTCAACCTGTGTATAGATCTATAAATAATGATCTAAACAATTGTAGACAATAGTTATACCCAAATCATCAATATTTATAGATTACCACATGCGCCGGATATTCAGATAAACGATCACACAAAGATACTTCTCCTCAAGCCTTAAGATCTTGACTCATCAATAGAACTTGTCCTTCATTGAGCACTCAGGTTCATCCTTGATTTAGATCCAGTTGTGCACCAAAAACCCAATAACCTGTATTTTAGATCTGTCTCTTCATTAGATATGCAATACTTGAGTGCCCTTGCCTAATGATATTCTCCTCCTTTTATAGTCTTAGGCCTTACTCAATACCATGCTCCAAAACCACTTAGAATCAATACCTTGGACCAAATACCTGGGGTCAACATTTCCGATCAAATACCATGGACCAAAATACCATGGATCAATACCATTGTCAAAAACTTAGTTTTCCAACATGTACACGCTTTCCCTTATGCAAAAGTGCGTGTGTACGCATACGTGACTTGGTATATATCATACCCACGTGTATACGCAGCTTCGTCACAATGAACATGCGTATATCTCTCTTTCTTCTTTTGGAGAAGCCTGAATTGTGAGCTGCCATTTGTAGTTTTGCATCTGTATGAGTTGCCATCAAGGACAACACCTGTGCCATAGTACCAAAACTGAATCGTAATTCCAACAATCTCCCCCTTTAGACTTGATGGCAACCCTAAATCACTCTCCCTCTTTGTCATCAAGGGCAAAGAGTTATGCTCACCCTGAATGTATACTAAAATCTCTGATATGCTAAAGTGTGTTGTCCATGCTCCCCCTAAAGATAAGCTAGGTCTTTGCAAAAATATGATTCTATACATACATCATAAATGACCTTCCTATGACTAAGGACTCATACATACATCCATCTCCCATCCAAGTGGGGATATACCAAATGAACATAAACGACACAATTAAAACATTACATCATTCATCCCAAGCATAGTGGGGAAACAACATAGGTCGTTGCATGACCTTGTCACTAAAAGATATACATGATATAGAGACCAAAGACCTAAACAAGACCATGATAATCATCAGTAACTATCATACACCATATGATCTGCACCATAAGTCTTCTTTAGCAACATCAGCAACCTATAACCTGCAACACTATTCTCTTGGCCAATCAACAATAATATGCCACTTAAGAGATCATCCATGAATCATAACCATTAGCACCAAATTTTTTTAACCAAAATCCAGCCATGCATGAAGCATATGATTCCCCTAAACCTGTGCCATGATCATTGTCAGACCCATATTAGACTTATGTACCACTGTTGTTCTTCAAAACAACATAAACACGACTGTACCCACATAAACTAGCGTATGTATGCGACTTCACCATATTAAACTCGTGTATACCCACCTTTCTTTGAAGTAGAAAGGACTTAACAGCAGGATGATGCATCAACTACTCCTAGCTTCTGTCTAAGATATTCAAACGTCTCTCTGGGTAGTGGTTTAGTGAATATATCAGAAACCTGTTCTTTGGAGGGAACATACTCCAATTTGACCTTTTGTTCAAGCACTTGTTCTCATAGAAAATGATATTTGATGGGTATGTGCTTGGTCTTGGAATGCATGACATGATTCTTTGAAATATTGATTGCACTAGTATTATCACATAGAATAGAGATAGGCGGAGTACATGTGATCTATATGTCTTGCAATGTTTGCATCATCCAAAGGAGTTGCGTACAGCAAGATGTAGCTGCCACATATTCTACTTCAACTGTAGATAATGCAATAGAGCTTTGTTTCTTGCTAAACCAAGACACCAATCTGGAACCCATATAGAATGCACCACCACTAGTGCTTTTCCTATCATCAATGCTACCTACCCAATCTGCATCTGTATATGCATGGAGTGTAAGATCTGTATCCCTAGGATACCATAAGCCAAAATTCTGAGTTCCTTGAAAATATTTGAAGATTCGTTTGACTGCCTGAAGGTGTGATTCCTTTGGATTTACTTGGAATCTTCCAACTATTCCCATTGCATGCATGATGTCTGGTCTGGTACCTGTTAGATAGAGAAAACTGCCAATCATGGATCTATAGGTTGGTTGATGTATCACTGTTGATTCATCATTTGAGCTGAGACTACATCCTATCACCATGGGGATACATACAGGTTTGGAATCTTCCATGCTGTATTTTTTCAAGATCTGCTTGAGATACTTGGTTTGTGATAGAAAAATTCCATCTTTATTTTGTTGCACTTGTAGGCTGAGAAAATATGTGAGCTCACCAAGCAGGGACATTTCAAATTCTTGTTGCATTACCAAGGCAAATTTTTGACTCATGGCCTCTTCATTGCTACCAAAAATGATATCATCAACATACACAACAAGTATTAGCAATTTATCATTATCAACCTTTGTATATAGATTACTATCAGCTGATCCCTTTGAAAACCCTTGTTGATGAAGATATTTTTTAAGACGATAATACCAAGCCCTTGGAGCATGTTTTATACCATAGAGAGATTTTCTGAGTCTGGATACAAGTTTTGGATCATTTCCAAGAATGAATTCGTCAGGTTGCTCAATATAGACTTCTTCTTCTAAGTCTCCATTAAGAAAGGCAGATTTTACATCCATTTGATACACTTTGAATTTTTGAAAACTAGAAAGAGCAAGGAACATTCTTATGGCTTCAAGTCTAGCAATAGGTGAAAAATTTTCTTCAAAATCTATACCTTCTTGTTGAGCATATCCTTTACATACTAGTCTAGCCTTGTTTCTGATGACTTCTCCACTCTCATTCAACGTGTTTTTGAATATCCGTTTAGTTCCTATGATATTCTTATCATGAGGTCTAGGAACTAATTCCCAAGTATTATTCTTTTCAATTTGCTCAAGTTCTTCATTCATGGCCTTGACCCAACATTCATCTTTGCATGCTTCATTTACATTATGAGGTTTAGTGGAGGAGAGCAATGCTAAATAGCTTGAAGCTTCTGCAATAGTCCTTCTTGTCTGAACACCTGCCTCCTTCTATCTCAAAATTTGAGTCTCTGGATGGTTTTTTTGAACATACTTGGATGGAGTATTATCTTCTTCTGGTGCTTCATTGGTTTCTTCTTCAGAATCAGTGTGATTTGATGTGGAAGGATAATCCTCATCTTCTTCATAATCTTCGTTTTTAACTTGCTTTGGACTTTTTCATGTTTCATCAACCACAACATGAATGCTCTCAATAATTTTCCCAAGTCTTTTATTATAACATTTATACCCTTTACTTCAGAAGAGTAACCAAGGAGAATACCTTCATCTACTCTAGGTTCAAACTTGCCAAGATTTTCATCAGTCCTTTTGATGTAACATTTGCTTCCAAAAACTTAGAAATATTTCATAGTAGGAGTCTTACCATACCAAAGTTCATGTGGAGTTTGAGTGTTGTTTACCTGAACATTTGTTTTGTTGAGAATAGTGACGACAACGAAAGAAGCTTCTCCCCAGAAGGTTGCAGGAGTACTCGACTCATCTAGCATAGCATGAGCCATTTGTTGAACTATTCTGTTCATCCTTTCTACTACTCCATTTTGCTGAGGAGTCCTTGCAGTGGAAAATTCCCTTTTTATTCCATGCTCTTCACAAAAATCAAAGAATTCATCTAACGTAAATTCCCCTCCACGATTAGATTTGAGGCATTTTATTTTATGATCTGATTCATTTTCAACCAAGGATTTGAAGGCCTTAAACTTTTCAAATGCTTCATCTTTGTGCTTTAGAAGTCCTATCCAACACATTCTGGAAAAATCATCAATGAACAATATAAAATATTCTTCTCCACAAGGTGAATTTTTCCTTGATGGTCCACATAAATCAGTGTGAACAAGTTCAAGAGGCTTACTAGCTAATCCTTCCTTCTCTGGGAAATGTGCTCTGGTCTACTTACCAAATTGACATGATTTGCATATTGTATTTTCTGGAATGCTGATATTAGGTAGATCACGAACAGCCTGGAATTTGCATGCCTTCCTTATCTGAGGGAAGCTCAGATGTCCCAGTCTTCTGTGCCATAACGAATGTTCATAATTTTTTCTTAGATAGCACTATTGTTGTCCTCCCTTGAGTATATATAAATTATTTGGAGTTCTTATGCCTTTGATCACGGTTTCTCCTATATCAAGCTCACGAACAACACAACCATTTGATCGAAATACCACTTCATTTTCTTGATCACACATTTGATTGACACTCAAAAGATTATGCTTTAGGCCATCAACATACATAACATTCCCATCTTTAACCTTTTCTTTTAAGAAAACAGATCCTTTACCTTTTATAACAGTAGGAGTGTCATTACCAAAAGAGACCTTCTTACCTTTCTCTAAAGCATTATATGAGTGAAGCTTTTCTTTGTCACCTGTCATGTGTTTTGAACATCCACTGTCAATGTACCACTGATTCTCCTGTCATTTTGCATACAAATCTATACCACAACTTTCTATTTGTGGTTCTTTCTTTCTCCATATTTTGGGATTCAATAACGTTTGCTCCTTCTGATATGTTTGCCAAAATTTACTCCTACATTCAGAATCTTCATGACTGAAATTGTTACAGATATAGAATTCTATTTCATTTTCAAGAGGAGAAAAGTTATTGTAGCCCCTTTTCATGATCCTTGTCTCATTTATTTGATTTCGAGATTCTCTAGTCATTATGGTCTTGTAAGCGACACATTGAGCAGCCTTGTGTCCAAAGTTATGACATGAAAAGCATTGACCATTAAAGAAGTTCCTGCGATCATCGAATCTACTCACCTGGTGATTGTAGCTTCTATTGATATTCATTCTTGAAGAAAATTGAGTATGGTGTACCTGAGGTTGGTTGTAGCTTCTGTTCACCCTTGAATTGAATTGAACCTGTTTTACTTGATGATCTTCTTTTTGTTGACGATTGTCAATCTGTTTCTTTGCTGCATCAAGATAGCTTTTAGTGGAAGTTGATGGCTTCTGTGCTTGAGATACTTCATTAGTATATCCAAGACCTATATTTACCAGAGGAGAACATTAAACATTGATAATTTAATTTAATGTTTCTGATCCTTTAGCAAATCTAAGACTGAGAGATTTTGTTTTCTCAATATCCTTTCTTAGACCCACAATTTCACATTCTAGTTTTTCAATGTGTTTTTCTCTTTCAGCAAGCTGGAATGTCAAAGTATCAATAATCATATTATTTTCTTCTAAAAAGATCTTGAGCTTAGATATTTCTTCATAAAGGTCATCTTCATCTAAAGCATCCAAGAAATCATCATCTTCAAAAGCCATCAGAAGTCTATAGTCATAGTTATTTTCATCTTCATCACTAATTGATAAACCATCGCTATCTTCATGAGTATAGTAGCTTTTCTTACTTACACTTTGTTTCTATTCCATTTTGCAGATTCCTTACCTTTATCAACTTTATCTTTATGAGGACATTTGGTAGCATAGTGACTGACTCTTTCACAAGCAAAACATTTGAATGGTAGTTTACCTCTGAATCTTCCGGAACCCCGTTGAAGGTTCTTGACAAATTTTGCTTCTTCTCCTTCTGACATATGTCTTGATTCAATGAGTTCTTCTTTTCTTTTTGCTAAAGCTGTGAATGTGACTTCTCTCATATCTAAAGGACCTCCTTTTCTCATCTTGAAGGCAGTTAGGATTCCGTGCAGCTGTGCCATGGTGATAGTCTATAGATCCTACTTTTCTTCTATGTCAGACACTTTTGATTCAAATTTAGCAGACAATGATCTTAAATTTTTTTTGACTAAAACCACTTCCTTTATCTCTTCTCCCAAGTTCTTCATGCAATTTACAATTTCATATATACATAAGAAGTAACTAGCTATACTTTCATCATTGTGCATTTTGAGATTTTCATATTGAATTCTAAGAGTTTGCAGTTTTTCACGTTTTACCTGATCGTCTCCTTCATAGCTAAGAACGATCTTGCCCATATTTCTTTGGCGGATTTGAATTGCATGACTTTGACAAATTCTGATTGCGATAGACTCCCCAACAGTACATTAACAGCCTTGGCATTTGTTTCATATTTCTTTTTCCCTGCCGCATCTATAGGAGTTGTTGCTAGAAATGCATATCCTCCTTCCACGATATCCCAAATATCTGTTCCAAGAGATTGAAGATAGGTTGTGGTCCTTATCTTCCAATAAATGAAGTTGCTCCCATCAAATATTGGTGGTCTAATTGATCCCTCTCTTTCGTAGTGACTCATGATGATAGATCTTCCTTCAAGTGATCAAGATTCTTCTAAAGGACCTGCTCTGATACCAATTGTTGGAAATAATACTGGGGGGGGGGGGGGTGAATCAATATTATAAAATATTTTCTTTTTGTACTTAAACTTGTATACACTGCTTCAGATAAAGGAACTTGCGTGTATACGCAACTGTGATTAAGGAAACCAACGTATATCTTACAGACTTATAATTCAGTTAATTTGTCATGTGTTACTCTTTAACCAGTGCATCAGAACAGTAATTAGCAACAGTATAAACAGAATGAACAACTACACATAAGAACACAAGATATAAGGTGGAAACCCAATGTGGGTGAAAACCACTTGCTGCGATCGTCTCTATCTTCTTTTATATTAGAAACTTCTATTTACAAATTTTGTACTGGAGCAAACTTATACCAGTACGCAAGCTTCTACCTATAGAAGGCTACAACCTTCTCTCGTTCTCCAGCTTCTTCTAGAAGGGAGCTACAACCCCCTAGCTCTTGTACTAGCTGATATGTGTACTAGTACATAGGTGCCAGCCTACAAAAGGCTACAACCTTATCTTTTCTTTCAGGGACCACGTTTCATAAATTTTCAGATTGGATCCATCAATAACATCAATCAAACATCAAATATATCTGCATCAACCAATCTCCTTTGCACCAACCAAAACTGAATCAATCAAACCCTGCTTAGAATGTTGTAACCAATATACATTAATAGAAACTAGAACCAAAGCCAGAACCAAAAACACTACAACAAAAATCAGATGTAGCTAAAACATGTTTCATAAGATATACACTACTTCGTAAAGTCAAACCTGTGTGCATACACTGCGATATCAAGGCGAACCTGCATATACGCTGCTTAGATATGCAGAACCAGCGTATATACGCACCTTTGCCACAGTCAACCTGCATACAGATCTATAAATAATAATCTAAACAATTGCAAACATCAGTTATACCCAGATCATCAATATTTATAGATTACCACATGCACCGGATATTTAGATAAAAGATCACACAAAGATACTTCTCTTCAAGCCTTAAGATCTTGACCCATCAATAGAACTTGTCCTTCATTAAGCGCTCAGGTTCATCCTTGATTCAGATCCAGCTGTGCAGCAACAACCCAATAACCTGTATTTTAGATCTTGCTCTTCATTAGATATGTAATACTTGAGTGCCCTTGCCTAATGATCTTCCCCTCCTTTTATAGTCTTAGGCCTTATGCAATACCATGGTCAAAAACCACTTAGAATCAATACCTTGGACAAAATACCCGGGGTCAACATTTTGGATCAAATACCATGGACTGAAATACCATGGGCCAAAATACCATGAATCAATACCACTGTCCAAAATTTAGTTTTCCAACATGTACGCACTTTCCCTTCTGTGAAAGTGCGTGTGTATGCATACGCGACTTGGTATATAGCATACCCACGTATATACGCGGCTTCGTCATGATGAACATGTGTATATCTCTCTTTCTTCTTTTAGAGAAGCCTGAACTGTGAGTTTCCATCTGTAGATCTACATCTGTATGAGTTTCCATCAAGGACAACACTTGTGCCATAGTACCAAACTAAATTGTAATTCCAACAAAAAATTTCCCTAAAGAGACCATTGTCATTATGTAATCATAGCACCTTTGTAACTGGCAAGGTGCTATGCATAGCACCCTCTACACTGAGACAGTGCTATGCATTACATTGTCCCTCACTGTGGCATGCGATGATTCCTTTTGGAGCAGTTTTCCCATTTAGGAGCTGAAGCCTTAAGTCAATTTTTAGTTGTTTGAATTGTCTGTTGGATTTAGATGAGTTCTCGTCTCTAAAAGTAGTCTCTGTTTCCTTGTTTGACCCCAATTAGACTAGATTGTTAAATGTTTGTTTATGTATTTGTTTCATCATTTGCAATCCATAGTCGAAAATAGTTTCAGTTGATTGTTTTGATTAAAAATGAAGTGTCGTAAATTCTTCCGTCATTGAATAATCGATTGTTCTATTTTGTGCATCTGATTCATATTTTTGTTTAAGTGTCGAAAATCTTCATTTCCTTAAGTTGAAAGTGTCATTTAGTCTTCCTTTATCTTTAAGTGAAATTGTCATAAATCGACATTGGTGTGAAAACATCTTTTGAATCATTGTGCATTTGTTCTTTTTAGTGCATAATTCACATTAAGGAGAACTGAAAAGAAAGAGAAATACATGTAATTGCATTTTAGGAGATTGAATGTGTGTGCTTAAAAGGAATGGTTAGGGAAATGCATTAGTGAGTGCTCTTTATTGTTTGATCCAAAAAGTACTTGTTTTCTCTTTCCCCTATTAGTTAGGATTTTCATTGTTGAAAGAAAAATGAAAAGAGTGCTTCTCATTTAGATGCATTCTTAGGAATCTTGGAAAACATCACGTGGTGAAACCCAAAGGCAAACTTTTTAACCAAGATCAACTTAAAACGAACCTCAATTAACTTAATAATGCATTGGAATTTAACGCAAACATCTAGAGGTGTCTAGGCTAGAGATGTGTTCCGGCGTCTTAAAACCTAGTTGCTGTTGTTTCATTGAGGTTGGTTGATTCCTCCTCTCTAAACTGGTAAGTACTAGTACGGACTTGTGCTCCTTGTACCATCGTGTATATAGTGGGAGACCCCTATAGGCTTAAATCCTTTATCCCTAGGAAGCTGAGTCTGCCGCCTTACTGATCACAATGCACCGAACACAACATTCGGGAAGACTAATTGCCGTATGGTAAATCCTTGGTAATTTCTCTTTAATTTACCACCAAAGTGTATATTGCAATTTTGTGATTAGTTTGGTAAACCCTCTTGCTTACTATCTCTAGAGTAGTCATTTTTGTTCCTTTTCGACTCCTTAAAAGAAAAGGTCCATCTAAGCACTTGTCCTTTCAAGCTCATTAAACAACGAAAGAGACTAGAGTCATTTTTTGCTTTTTCTCGACTCTTAAAACATGAAAAAGCAAAGTTAAGTTCTAGTGTCGTAAAAGTTAATTGACCGCATATAACATCCTCCACGTTTGTTTTTTAGTTGATCTTAGGCTGAAACATATGGCAACGAATCTGGAGTCCACCAATCAAGGAATTCCTTTTGATGTGAATCCTATTCCTTTTCCTCCGTTTGGAAATATTGGTGCTCCATATATGGCTACATTGTCCCTTCCAGGATTTACCATTGGTTTGCTAGTATGGTTGTTTTCAACCTCCTTGGTTCAAAATGTCGTGATTTCTCCGCAATCGAGTACACCTCCAACTAGACAAAATCAACCTCCAGTTGATCCTAAAGTGACCCTTTGCCTTCTTCCTCAGTTGTTTCTTCCTCCCCTTCTTCCTCTTCACCTGGTGAAAGTATTAGTACTAGTAACCAGGTGGCTAAGAAGAAGAAGAAGCAAATTCAGCAGAGGGGCAACCAAGCAACCATTGTTTTGAATGCAAAATCTGATGAGAAACCGTCCATTAAATCTCACAAAGTTCGATATCGATGCAAACTTTGTGCGGGAGACCATCTTCTTCGAAATTATCCTGATTTTCCTCAGATCTTAGAAGAATGGTCTTCCCGTTCACATCATCTCGTGTCATCAACCTCTGGAGATCATGTTGGTGACATACCATCAACTAGTGATAGTAAAGATCATGGAAAGAAGGGAAAAGTCAAGTTTCCATGTAGGTTATGTGAAGAGAATCATCCCAGTCACCTTTGTCCCTATCTGGGTGAAGCCAAAAGAGTGTTGGATAATCGTCCTACTTCACCGCAACGACTTCCATCTGGTTACAGGAAACTCTCCCTAAATCCTTCACTAGTTGATGAGCTGACTGACCAAAATCAACCGTCGGTCAAAACCACTCTCTCTGAAAGTGAATCCAATGAGTCTATACCCGACCCAAATCGGCAAGTTGAGGTAACAGTTGACCCGATTTCACCTTCAGCTAATCGTACCTTTCCTAAAGAGAGTGAAAATGATACTACTCAGGTTCTTCTCGTTTCTTCAGATTCAAATGAGCTTGGGGGTAGTCTGCTTGTTCCATCAAGATAGGAGGAAAATCCTCCAATTTTCGTAACTCAAGGGGTTAATTCTCTTGTTTCTATGGTACCCCCTCCGAGTAGTCTAGTCACTTCCTTTGATTGGAAACAACTGGTAGGATTCCGCCTTCCTTCATATGTGCCCTTCCAGATCATAGTACAAGTTTGTAATATGATTGTACCTGGCACTATTATAGATGAAGGCGCATCTGTGAGTATCCTTTCCTCAACTGCTTGGCAAGCACTTGGTTTTCCGCCACTTGTGCCAGTTACCTAGAATCTGTTGGCTTTTAACAAAGGAACCAGTCAACCATTAGGGATCCTTCCTCAGTTACCTATTACTTTGGGAGGAATTTTTTTTTTATCTGAATGTGATGGTAGTCCCAGGCCCATTAGATTGCAATTTACTTCTTCAGTGCAACTATGTTTATGACATGGGAGTTATTGTTTCAACACTCTTTCGAGTGATTTGTTTCTCGCATGAAGGCAGAATTGTCACCATTGACCAGCTTTCATTTCCCAGTCCAATATGGCTCCTAGTCAACCATCTTCCCTAAATAGTCCATTTATACCAATGGTATCATCCCCGCCATGGGTTAATTATGTGGCAACCTGTTCCATAGCTACATCAGCTGACGATCAATTTAGTGATGTTGTACATCATGTACTGGGGGCATTGGAACCAAATCTCTCCTTCATGGCCTCTTATGAGTTGTGATCAAGGGTATGAGGATAGTTCTTTGTCTTGTGCCAACCTTGTTAAAAAATGAAACAAGGAGTATGAGTATAGTTCGTTGTCTTGTGTCAACCTCGTTAAAAAACAAAACAAGGGTCTCTGAGGATAGTTCTTTTATTGTGTCAACCTCATTAAAAAATGAAATAGGTTTCTGAGGATAGTTCATTGTCTTGTGTCAACCTCATTAAAAAATGAAACAAGGGTCTCTGAGGATCGTTCGTTGTCTTGTGTCAACCTCGTTAAAAAATGAAACAAGGATCCGAGGATAGTTCATTGTCTTCTGTCAACCTCATTAAAAAATGAAACAAAGGACCATGAGGATAGTTCTTTTACTGTGTCAACCTCATTAAAAAATGGAACAGCTCCCATGAGCATAGTTCCTTGTCTTGTGTCAAGCTCGTTAAAAAATGAAACAAGGAATCTGAGCAAAGTTCCTTGTCTTGTGTTAAGCTCGTTAAAAAATGAAACAAGGTCCCCTGGAGCAAAGTTCCAAGTCGAGTCTTTGAGTAGGTCTCATAAAATCCTAGTTGAGTCTTTCACTTGATCTCGCAAGAGTAGTCTAATTAGGTGAATGTAATGAAGCTTGGGGGGCATGCACTTGGTGGTAAAGTTAAGTTTCCCTGTAGGTTATGTGAAGGGAATCACCCCATTCACCTTTGTCTATCTGGATTAAGCCAAAAAAGGTGTTGGATAACCATCCTGCTTCACCACAATGATTTCCATCTAGTTATCGAAGACTCTCCTTTTCATCATGCTAGGGGCATGTAAACGAATTCAAGCATAGTTTTTCATTTTAATCTTGTGTAAAAATGAAACTGAATTCAAGCATAGTTTTTTGTTTCAAGCTTGTGTAAACATGAAACTGAATCCAAGCATAGTTCCTTATGGTTCAAGCTTGTCTAAAAATGAACCCATTTCCATTTTAACCCTTGTGAATGCTATTCTGTCAGCCTTTTTCATTAGATGAGCCTTGGTTGTTTTCATCCCATCACCACCATCCCTTTGGCCGTTCATACACTTTCACTTGGTTGTTTTACCTTTTTGAGGAACAATTGCAATGAGTGGTCTTATTAGCCAGTCTCTTCACATAAATCAACATGTTTTGAGAAGTTCCAACATCACTGGAACTAATTGCTACCCTAGAAACCACTCATTCCTCAAAATGGAGTCCTCTTTAAGCTCTTTTCAGACTCTCTAAATATGAAAAGATTGCCGAGTGTTTGTCGTTTCTAGCTCGTTAATGGATTAGAATCGATATCTACTCAGTATAGTTATACTCCTTTTTCAGGTTGAGATAGATTAAATACGGAAAAGGTACTCATTGGTCAAACATGATCAATAGGTTCTCTCTTGTATTGTTTTATACTTTTTGGGGCTTGAGAGACAAATTTACGAAAAAGAACTTTTGGAGTTTCCTTTTAGTCCCTTTTCATATTCTCTAAATATGAAAAAGACCAAGTTATCTTTGTCATTAAACTCGTTAAAAACATCAAATAGTGACAAACTTGTCCATCTAGACAAGATCGAGTTTCACCTTCGCTAGACTCGTTAAAACATCAAATAGTGATGGATTCGCCCGAAGGGTGGAATTATACAACAAGAATATGTTATCCTCCTCAATCTTGATTAAAAATAAAGAGGTATTGGTCAGAAATGACTGGGGAAAAATGCGAAAAAGCTAGGAACACTTTATGGTAGTAGGTCGCTCTTGAGCATGACTCTTTCACCTCATCACCGTGACTATGTGGGTTGGGTCATTCAGCTTGATGGTTATCACACCATTTGTCTATCATACCATCCGTGGCTTTGTTTTGGGTCAATGCTACCAATTCACTTCAGTGTCGCCGATGTTCAAGAGAAGTCATTCAGTTCAAACTTCATCCTTTACAGTACAATAAACCTTCATTTTCATGTTTTCCATTCCTAAACCTTGTGTCATCAGTCAACATTTCATCTCCAAAATCATTTACCTCATTTCGTGTCGTTGATGTGGGATACATTAAGGCCCTCCTGCGATGAGTCGCTTCTTGTCGACATGAGCACATCATCCAAGAAGTTGACTTAGAAACACCCCTTCAGTACCTTGAGGCTTGCATACATCAATGGCAAGTTTCTCGTTTCTGGCAATAAGTTGACATCAATGGCCTTCCACCGAAAGACTTTGCATGGTGTTCGACATCAAATCATTTATTCACACCATGCGGAATGTACTACAGTACCTTGAGGGTCATTATCATTATCGGTGATTCCTCTCACATATGTTAACGGCTTGAATCATTGGCTGGTAATCAGATGATGTCTCTCCATGTTCGACTTTAGATCATCTATTCACATGGTTAGACTTGTACTTGAGTGAAAGATTAGACGAGATTAAGGACCCCGGATCTAGTTTCATCCATCTGGGTTGCGATATATTTTTCAGGAGTACTATATCAAATGTATAAAGGCCTTACATTCATGGTCATCCGTTCATGGGTCTACATCTATAGACGACTATATTTGTACATGTAATGAAAGTTTATAATGCTGAGCATGGGTATGCCTCCCCTCAACTAATTATGAGAAAAAATCAAAGTATCATGATATTTGTATTGTAACTGATGCAAGTCACCTTCCGGTTCAAAACCTTCTCTCCAAGTGGTAAAGCACCTCACTCGACATGGTCATTTTTGACTTCATGCTTTAGGGGCATCTGTTATAGGAAAATTTGGGCACATCAATCCCAACTTCAGACCAGTGATATTAGGGTCCATCAACCCCTAATTCAATTGTTGTCATTCCCTAATGAAGTTAACCTACATCATGCTTGCTTCCTAAGAGTTTCATGACACCATTCATCCTAAAAATATCCCTAAAGAGACCATCGCAGGTAGCCTTCTACCTGGCTGGTAATGAAGGGTAGGCACTACACTGTCAGGGTGCTATGCATAGCACCTACACTTTGTATCACTTGCGATGGGTTAGATCCAATGAATTTTTCAAATGAATCCATTTGATTCCTTATCCAATGGATGCTTCTAGAAACTCCTAGATGGATTGGGCTCGCTTTTGGATGAGGAGGAAAATGAATGGACCTTTATCCCTTATCCCCTCCTCCATGGAACTAATTCCCAAAAATGGAAAAGCATTCATGAAGGCCATTAATGGCCTAACCTCCCCTTTTCAACTATAAAAGGACCAAGATCTCATTAGCTGGTCTAGGTTGAGACTTCTGAAGCTAAGGAAACGCTGCTTGGATGAGATTAGTAGAGAGAGTAACATTATCATATCAAATTATTGTTTCCATGAGGAGAGAAGGGTTTGAAGCTAGGAGGATGATGCTGAATTGAACATGCATCTACATGGGTTGTAATCTTCCTTTCTATGAATAAAGAGTTCTATTCTTTTTCCCATTCATGTGTTATGTGATGTATATTGTACTTTTGATTCTATAATATGTTTAGTTAATAGATCGATATGTATGCTTTGATGGTTTTCTGTCTCGGCTTGTGTGCAGGTACCTTTCAAGTGAGTTAAGTATGGAATGGAGTGGCGAAAGCGGTCAAAGAGAAGAGGGATCAAGCGAGAGATAAACGTTGGTACTTCTACTCCTCTTTCTTTTATCTGTTAGCTATAGGAAAAGCAATGGAATTACTTTAACTATTGTTCTAGACTTGCTACTAGGTCTAGGGGTTAGGCGCTATTTAAGAAGCACCAAAATTTCCAAAAACAATTGGTTGAAACATTAGCTCCTACAGCTCCATTGGCCACTACATTGCCTACGACAACACCATCTACTTCAGCAACAGGGTCGACTGTAGCAGATTCTACAGGTGAAGAAGCCAACAAGTTGGCTAAAGCAATGGAAGAGATGTCCCTCAAAGCTAATGAGATCAGGAAATTAGAAGAGAAAGTAAACAGTCTGGGGATAGACTATAAACTTGCTCAAATTATGAATAAAGAGGAATAACAAAAGGTAACAAGGTTAATAGAGAGGATAAAGAAACTAGAGAAAGAAATGACTCTAGGTGAGCCATTGGAACAGGCAAAAGAAAAAATTTGGACCAATATCATTGACTATGTCAATGATATTTGGCCATCCATTCAAATAATTTTTGAATAGATTGAATTGGTTAAAGCGGCCACAGAGGCCATTCAAAAAGTCAGAATAGAGTTGGAAGGGATGTAAGAAGAGGCAACCAGAATCATTAACTTTTTGAATTCTAAGAACAAATAGGAACTGGAAGAATTGGATATTAATGATAGGATAGGGACAATCGTAGAAGTAATAAGAGTCCTTACTAAAAGGAATTTGATGCACAACTTAGAAGACCAGTGTCAGATCATGCAGTTTTCCATAGATAGATTTAAGTTCAAGTTTGACACTTTGATATAGAAAGGTTTACCAAGTCCCTTGGTAATTAACGATAAATTGATGACACAGGAGGACTACGACAAGAAGCTTAGGGAAGTGGCCAAAAATCAAGTCAACAATGCAGTCATCCACAACACAGCAAAACAAGGGATTCCCTCTAGTAAATTCCTTTGCCAAGATTTGGAGAACTTGTTTTACCTCCAACATTGTTACAAGAATAAGTCCCCTAGGGCTTTGGGTCAGAACCCCAACAGAGCAAAAGTAATCTACAACAAGAAAGATGCATACAACTCAGGCAACATACTTACATAATCAAACTATGCGAGGATGAACGTATCCGGATGTCCTTTGTTTGGGTAGTTCTAGCAAGGGTTCAAACCCTCTATAACTCCTGATGATCTTTGAATATGCAAATCAACCGATTCGAATACACATAGCAGCATATAGATAAATCATTTTAATGAAATCGACTTTATATCATATAAGTAAATGGTTAGTTATACATCAAAATAATCATTCATACATGAATCATAACAATAACATCTGATGCATAAACAAAGTCGATCTCAAGAACAAGACAACGTTTCTTTTTATTGTAGAAAACTATGATAAACATGGAAAGAGTTCACCTAAGTCTTCTCCTTCCTGCTCCAAGAGGAACCGTCCTCTAGGTCCGTCCAGTCCTAGTCTTCAACAACCTCCTTCCATAACAAATATTATGATCTCTCAAGCAAGTGGGAGAATATCAACACTCAAGGAAACAAGGGTTTCCTGAACTTGGGGAAGTGCTTAAAGAACATGGATACTTCAGACTTGATCAGGGGATAATCTTGGTATAGTAATTCTATCTCTTCTCTCCTCCTTAAGGCCTTCCGATAGTAGTCTTTTTATACTTCTCCCAAATTAGTTTTGAGTTGGGAAACAGTTGGGCCACGGGCACTAGGAGGGAATTAGATCCTCAATCTAAATAAAAATTTAAGAAAATTCTAATTTACATTTTAAGCCTCTTAAAGTCATTTGTTAGAAGTTGTTAAAAATTCCACAAAAAACATTTAAAAATTTGAAATTCTGGCTTCTAGGAAGACTCATTATACTATGGATAATCCAGATCCAAACCCTGCCCCAATAGTTGATAATACAAGCCTAATTTCAAGAAAATCTAAAAAGGAAGAAGGTCAGGTCAGCAATATACCATTAGTTAAAGCTAATTCATGCCCCAATGATTGGTTAGTTTTAGAAGAACTTCCATTTGATTTATCATTGTTTTGAACAAAATCCGAAAGTGCAATTTATGAAACCGTTTTAGATCCTGATTTTATTGCATATATTGAAGTTCAACAAGCTAATAAATGAATTGATGAGTACATTCTAAAATCTCTTCAACATCTATCATTACTGCTGCTACCCCTGAGCTTTCTGAACAATCTTCCATTACTTTAGATTCACCATTATTCAGCTCAACTTCATCCATAATATCCTCTGAAATTCATTCTTCAAACCCATTTATACCTACACTCCCTCGCCAACCTATCATTACTCATTCATCTTTTACTAGCCCCAGTACCTATTCCAACATAACTAGTACATCTGCCAGTTTTCCTATTGCATCCACAAACACACCTATTGTACCATCTATCATCCCTATTATATTTGTAAGTTCCTCATCCACTGCTGCATCATCTACAAGTACTGCAACCCCACATCTCAGTCAATCCCAACGTACAACTATGGCAGCCAGATATGCTCCCTTGAACTTTAATGTAGCCCTGTCTCCTATGCCCGCAGATTAACAAATTAAAATTGTTCAATTTGATGGCACGGGACATTACACTGCACAACAACATGTCAATAAGATGATCGATTACTTTGAGTTGCACAAAATTGACATAGATGATGTTCAAATGAGGTTGTTTTCCCAGACTTTAGCTGGTGATGTTATGAAATGGTTTAGAGCATTGCCTGCTAGTAGTATTGATAGTTTAGATATGTTTTAACATAAATTTTTGAACAAATGGGAGAAGAAAAAGAATCCCCTGCAAATACTTTCAGAATATGACAGTATTAAAAGGGGACCTACTGAAACTATTCAAGATTACTGCACTAGATTTAATAATATATATAATGCTATTCTAGTTAACCTTAGATCCCCACCAGATTTAGATTTAATAAAATTCCTGTTGGAAATAATACTGAGAGGGGGGTGAATTAGTATTATCAGATCAATAATTTAATTTCCCAAACAGATTTATATATGCTACTTCAACTAAGTGAACTAGTGTGTACACACAACTGTACTTAAAGCAACCAACATATATGCAGAGAACTTTTGATTTACGTAGTTTATCATGTATTGAACTTTAACCAGTATATCAAAGATTTATTAGATAGTGTTGTAAAAGTAGAATAAAGCATCACACATAAGCAACACACATGAACACCAAGATATAAGGTGGAAACCCAATGTGGGTAAAAACCACCTTCTGCTGTCATCTCTATCTTCTTTTAATAATAAGAAAATTTGTTTAAAATCTCGTATTGGTGCAGACTTATACCAGTATGCAGGCACCCACCTACAGAAGGCTGCAACCTTCTCTCATTCTCTAGCTACTACTGGAAGGGAGCTATAACCCCCAGCTCTTGTAATAGCCAATATGTGTACTAGTACGTAGGTACCAGCCTATAGAAAACTCCACTATTCTACTAGGGACCACATTTCATGAATTTTCAGATTGGATACTCCTGGAACACAACACCACCATTTGAAGGCCATGTTTCATTCAATTTTCATATTGGAACCATCAACAACATCATAATTGCAATACAATTAGCAAAGACATCTGCATCAACCAATCACTGAAACTTAATCATCATAACCTGAATTTGATCATTCAGAACACTGTCACCAGAATACAGTCACCAGAACCCATAACTCTGCAACAGCAAACAGAATCAACTGAAACATATTTTATAAGGTATATGCTACTTCCATGTGTTGAACTAGCATGTATACACACTTTTATAAAAGCCAACTAGCATACACATATGTAAATATTAATTCATAATTTTGCAACTATTCCAGACTTCAGTTATACCCAGATCATAACATTTACAGAATAACACATGCGTCAGTATTCAAATCTAGACTATACATGATCAAACCATATAATGCTAATTCATTTCAAGCCTTAAGAACCCGATCCATCATTAGATCTTATCCCTTATCAACCACTAAGGTTCATCCTTGGTTAAAATCAAGCAAAGCACCATAAGCCAATAACCTGCATACTAGATCTCACACTTTATCAAATATTCGATACTTGCATGCCTTGGCATAATGATCTTCTCCTCCTTATATAGTTTTAGGTCTTTCTCAATACCATGGATCAAAACCACTTAGGACCAATACCTTGTACCAAATACCTAGGGTCAATACCTCGGACCAAATACTTTGGACCAATACCATGGATCAAAATACCTTGGACCAAATACCTCAGACCAAAAACTTAGTTTTCCAACATATACGCGTGTTTCCTTCTGTGAAAGTGCGGGTGTACGTATACGGTACTTGTGTTCAGGGAACCTACGTGTATATGCAGCTTGGTCAAGGTGAACTTGCGTATACCTCTCTTTCTTCATTCTTTGTAGTCTGATATGTAATTCATTGTTGTTGACATGTTGCACCGTGATCTTTCATCTGAGTGAGTTGCCATCAAGGACAACACCTGTATCATAATTCCAACAATCTCCCCCTTTGGACTTGATGGCAACAACAACACCAAGTCACTCTCCCCCTTTGACATCAAGGGAAAAGGGTGAACTAAGATAATTTGTCCCATTGACATACATTATGTTGGTCATGGCCCCCCTAAGTACATGTTGAAATGCATTGAAAACCATCCATGCTCTTAAAAAAAATATTTTCTAGAATAACATGACTTTATAACTCAACCATGTGAGGATGACCTTCCTATCAATGACTCATACATACATCTATCTCCCAACTGAGTGGGGATATACCAAATTTTGACTCATCCACCCAACCAAGTGGGGATAATTGTTTATACATGACAAAAACAAGAAATATTACATCATCCATCGTATGTAAAGTGGGGATACAAATTACATCATTTGTCCAAGCGGACTCATATCAACTTCCTAGACTTTTACATGACTTGAGTAACAAATGGTATAAATATCTGAAGCCATAGTTGGAATCAGCAACCATAATGCCAACAATGTTGAATGTACATGAAGGCTAACGCCCCCCCTGAACCTATGCTACCTGTGCATTGTTAACAGGTTGTTAGGGCCTAAATCTACCTCAAGCTGAGAAAGGTAGGATCTAGGATAACATCAAACCATGATTAACCTGGTAGCTAGCCCTACTAGGTCGGGAGAGGGCTCTCTCCTTGTCGATCTCAGCAAAATATAGTCAATAGGGCTTAAGATGACTGATGTAAATACTGATCTTAGGCTAGGTATGTGTGTGAAAGAGTTTGATTGAATAAAATGGTGATTTGTTGGCTCCAATGTAAAGGCAGATTTTGGATGCAGGGAATGAGGCTCAGTCTTGCAGAGATCTCAATGGGGCAAGGTAGGCAACTGATTTTGGCACTTCAAATTAAATGAAATGGAGGGATTAGATAGGTGAGGAGTTGAAGAGGGCAAGAGAAATCATGGATCCTCTCCAAACAGCTGAAAACATCAAGAAACTAAAAAAAACCTCCAGTAGAGCACTGCAATTTCAATGGATTCTACTTACACTCTTGTTTGATTTAGTTAGGAAGAAACAAGATAGATAATGTAATACATAACACATAAAAAATACAGAAGAAATAACTATACCAAAACAAAATGCCACAGGGATCCCAAAGAGTGTTGTAAACCCTGGTCTCAATTCCTTAGCCAAAATGCTGATATGAGTGTATAATGAAGCTCAAGGCTTTCTCAAAAGTCCAACCATGCTAATGACTGGAAAACCACATAATATAGACAAACCATAGCTCATCCTAGTCTCTATGGGTCGAGCTCACATGTTTAGGAGCTGTTCCAACTAATTTCAAACTGAGAACTAGAAATCAGGCATTGGAATAGCATGCCTCTAGAAACAAGGGAACTGATTCATTCAGTTTCAAACAACTTTTAAACAGATGAATCTACCTCCACAAGTGAAAATTTGACATATTTACATCATGATCCATTAATGTACATTAAATTACATCACAAATTTGACACTAAGAAGGTGAAAAAGTCAAACTGGAAAAAGCTGGGCGGAAAACAGAGTATTCCTGTTCAAACTGGGCCAAATTTCCTCTATGCACCGCGCCTGATTCTCTATGCGTAGCGCCTGTTTGGACCCACTTTTGGAGGCCTTCCTGGTGTCCCAATTCACTCCAAGTGTTCTTTTTGGAAAGGTATGCCTGTCTAATTTCCAACCCAAGTGGAATTTTTCAATTTGGCCTCCATTTGCCCCTCCAAAATTCAGTTCTCCCAACACTACTTCCTGTGTGTCAAAATAGGGGCAGTAAGGTCATTTTTTGAGTGTTTTTAACCTTTTTGAGGGCTCAAAACCTGTCAAAATTTCTTGGCCATTGGTAGGCAAGCATATTTTTCCATGCCAAATCCAAAAATGCTGATTTTTTGTCATTTGGAGGCTCCCATCAAAAGCGAGCGCCACGTGGCGTGGCGCATAGAGCAGAAATTCCTGTTTTTTGAGCAAAAAATTCCAAAAATGCAAAAAATGCCCCAAATTTTTTTGGAATTTGGTCTGAGTCTTCTCCATCAAGCATTGTGTTGGGCCAAGGAAGCCTCAACCAATATGTGAAGTTTATCATGATCCTTTCGCCTCCTCGATGCCCTTTTCAACGTTGCTTTCAAGTTTTTGATTCTTGTCTTGCAACTCATATTCCTCGCCATGTAATGGTAGGCCATGCACCTCAACATTGTTTTCTCCCTATTGGCCTTCTCCAACAACTTCTCCAAATAAATATTCACTTTCTCCAACACATATTCCTGGTCCTCGTCCTTTTGCTCAATGGGTGTCAACTTGTCTTGTGCTCTCTTGATTTCTTGTTGGTTTTCTTTAATGATTTGTAATTCCATCATAGCTTGCTTATCCTCAAGCTGCTTATTTCTTTGCTCCAAGTACTTTATTATCCACTTAGCCCTCTCCAAGTTAAGGGACAAGGCATTGATATCCGCCTGCTGCTCTTGGATGACTTCTTTGAGATTTGTGCTTTGCGGGCCCACATCAGCATCATCACCCTCAATGAGAATGAAATCGGTCTCTCGCCCACCTGATCGTCCTTCATCTTGTAATGGCCTCTTGCCTTTGTCCTGAACCTTTTGTGCTGATGACGGAAGCAAGACCCCTTCCACCCCAGGTGGAGATAATACTCGCTTTGCTGCTGTGAACAATCGTCTAGTGCCCTTTTGATAAGTGATAAACACCAGCATACTAGTGGTCTATGTCCCATGACCCTCATGCTGATAAGAAGGTCCACCTGTCTCATGCAAAGTCTCTGAAGGTCCCTGAGGAGCTGTGAAAAACTCATGAGAAATGAAGTCCTCCCAAGTGATGCCCTGTAAGCCAAGCTGATGGATGAACACAATTTTAATGAGAGAAAAATGATATATACTGTTGAACTGCTGCTGAGGAGTCTTGTGTTGTACTAGGGTGGTCATCTTCTTGATGTTTTGGCACATGAAATAGGGGAGGTTCATCATCCTCACCCTGGTAAAATGCATCAGTAGCCTGATATGATAAGCATATAAACGGGAAAACTAGCCCTCACAACTGAAATACTTCATTATCAATTTCATCAAAGGAGCATAAGAATCTTTGAGGTACTGAAAAGGAAAACTCTGCTAAGCTGTCTCAAATAACTAGGCTTGATGTATGGTTCATAATGCTGCCTGTCAATTTGTTGACTCTTGTTCCATTGCTCTCCAATGTTAGGAATATTGGTTGCTAGTGAAATAGATTCTGGTGTTAAAGTGAATGTGACACCAGCTAGAGTGGCTTGAGAGCCAACTCATGATGAAACTGAATTCTAGCAACTAGCTCACAAAATTCATAGCAGAACTGATGTTGGAAACAAGTGATGGCAAGAGGGCAGGCCTGTAACTCAGCAAGAGTGGTTGGTTCTTCTTGAATATGTTTTCCACCTCTATGAGGCCTCCTGGGTGCATGTACCTCTGTAGGTGAGTCACTATGTGTCTCCTCTTCATAATCATATGAGGGATCAGATTCCATCTCTGCTAGTGAGTGAGTTGTCTTGATGAGAAGTAGGTGATTTATGATGTTTTTTATTTTTTCCACCAAGGGGAAAAATATGTGAGGGACTGTGGAGGGAGGAAACAATGAGGGATTTTTTGGACTGTTGGGATAGGGTTTAGTTAGGGAAACAGGGGATTTAGGGAGTAATTTGGGAGTTTTGGGTATAGCACTAGGGTTTGGGAATTTGTATTTAGGAGTTTGGGAAATGGGAATTGGGATAGGAATAGATGATGTTTTAGGAATATGTGAGTTTAAGGAATAGGGGAATTAGGGAAAATGGAGTGAGGGATTGGAAAGGTGAGGGAATGGGAAGGTGGACGTGGTAGCCAAATACTCAATACAAACCCTAGGCAACAGATTTTTGGGAAATAGCAAGAGGGTAGGGTTTGATTTTCTTTTAGGCAACCACCATAAAACAACCACCATAAACTGTATGAAAATTTGTTTCACTAGTAGTGAAAAAGGCTCAACCTACTTGCACAAATGAAGATCCAAGCGTTTTGGGTGATATGGAGTGAGTTGTTGAAAAATTCGGGCTTGGCAGCTCTATGCGCCGCGCCTCAAACCCAACGTGCCGTGCCCTGTGTATGCACCGTGCCTGTTCACTTTAACACTAGAAATCGCGGCCCTATGCGCCATGCCTGCTATGTGCACCGCGCCTCTGAACTCAGGCAGTTTTCTCCAAATTTCTCTTGCTTGCTCTAAAACATGATTTTGCTTTGCTCAAACTTTGTTTTTGAGTGAAAATGAGCTTTTTTTTTGAGGGAGACAATTATATACAAGGCACTTTTAATTTTTGATTCATAAAAACTCACTTTTATGATGTTTGGAATATGACTTGACCTTTAACTCTGTTTTTGAGCTTTTTCACTTTATTTGAGCTTGTGATGAACTGAATGACTTATGTTTTGTTTGCTTTGTAGGGGATTGGAGCTACTGAGGCTAGGGAAAATGACCAGGGTTGCAGGTGAAGTGATTTACATATGAAGGAAATAAAATACATGAATTTGTATAATAAAATCTGAAATACTTTGTTTTTCCTCAAAATAGAGTTTTGAGGAAAACACATCTCTGAGAACTTGATTATGAACTTTATTGGTACTGGAACCTCCTCATGTGCCTGCTGGCTATTATTGGACATTTTGAAACTCTTTTTGACGAAATCCTAATGAAACCCTAGACCTAAATGACAATGAAACCCTAGAAAAGACGTTTGCAATTTTTAAGACAAAAAGGTGACTGTATATGCTTTTGATGAATAAACATGAGCTAGCAGGTAAATGACATGAGGGAAATTGTAGGAGAAGCCACTACCATTAGATGATCCATGTGCCTAATGGAATGTAGCTGACTGGGCAGGACACCTAATATGCAATGCAACAAGAGGATTTGATCTCTGACGGAGGGATGAAGATACCGACACTAACACAGGTCAATGATCAAGGCATCTTTGTCAGTCAGATAAAATTAATGAACAGAGCATATAGACATTAATCATCAATATCAGTCAGAGAACCCATATTAGATCCTGCCCCTTTGTTTTTCTTTTCTGAAACATATATACGCTTCTTGACCGACAAAAACCCACGTGTGTACATGACTATACTTCATAAAACCCACGTATAATAACCTTTTTCTAAAAAAATGGATTTAACAGTAGGATGATGCAGCAACTACTCCCAGCTTTTGTCTGAGATATTCAAATGCCTCTCTGGGCAGTGGTTTAGTGAATATATCAGCAACCTGTTCTTTGGAGGGAACATACTCCAATTTGCCCTTTTGTTCAAGCACTTGTTCACGTAGAAAATGGTATTTGATGGGTATGTGTTTGGTCTTGGAGTGCATGAATGGATTCTTTGAAATACTGATGGCACTTGTATTATCACATAGAATGGAGATGGGTGGAGTACATGTGATTTGAATGTCTTGCAAGGTTTGCATCATCTAAAGAAGTTGTGTGCAACAAGATGCAATAGCCACATATTCTGCTTTAGCTGTAGATAAAGCAATTGAACTTTGTTTCTTGTTGAACCAAGATACTAACCTGGAACCCATATAGAATACACCACCACTAGTGCTTTTTCTGTCATCGACACTTCCTGCCCAATCTACATATGTATATGCATGAAGAGTTAGATCTACACCTCTAGGATACCATAAACCAAAGTCCTGAGTTCCTTGAAGATATTTGAAAATTCTTTTGACTGCCTGAAGGTGTGGCTCCTTTGGATTTGCTTGGAATCTTCCAACTATTCCTACTGCATGCATGATGTCAGGTCAGGTACCTATTAGATAAAGTAGACTACCAATCATCGATCTTTAAGTTGGCTGATGTATTGCTGCTGATTCATCATTGGAGCTGAGACTGCATCCTATTACCATTGGGGTACATACCGGTTTAGAATCTTCCATTCCATACTTTTTCAAGATCTGTTTGAGATATTTGGTTTGTGAAAGAAAAATACCATCTTTATTTTGTTGAACTTGTAGACCAAGAAAATAGGTAAGTTCACCAAGCACGGACATTTCAAATTCTTGCTACATTACTGAGGCAAAATTCTGACTCATGGATTCTTCATTGCTACCAAAAATGATATCATCAACATAAACAATAATAATTAGCAATTTATCAGTTTCAATCTTTGTATATAGATTGCTATTTGTTGAACCTTTTGTAAAACCTTGTTGGTGTAGATATTTGTCAAGACGGTAATACCACGCCCTTGGAGTCTGTTTCAGACCATAGAGGGCCTTTTTGAGTCTGCATACAAGTTTTGCATCATTTCCAAGAATGAATCCTTCTGGCTGTTCAATATAAACTTCTTCTTCTAAATCTTCATTCAGGAAGGTTGATTTTACATCCATTTGATATTCTTTGAATTTATGAAAGCTAGAAAGAGCAAGAAACATCCTTATGGCTTCAAGTTTGGCAATAGGTGCAAAAGTTTCTTCAAAATCTATACCTTCTTGTTGAGCATGCCCTTTACAAACAAGTCTGGCCTCGTTTCTAATGACACATCCATTTTCATTCAGCTTGTTTTTTAATATCCATTTCGTTCCTATAATATTTTTATCATGAGATCTAGGAACTAATTCCCAAGTATCATTCTTTTCCATTTTCTCAAGTTATTCATCCATGGCCTTGACCCAACATTCATCTTTGCATGCTTCATTCACATTTTGAGGTTCGGTGGAGGATAGTAATGCTAGATAGCTTGAGGTCCCTGTAATAGTTCTTCGTGTCTATACACCTGCCTCTTTTTCCCCTAAAATTTGAGTTTTTGGATGATTTTTCTGAACATACCTGGACAAATTCTTTTCTTCTACCATTCTCTTCTTCTGGTGCTTCATTTGTTTCTTCTTTAGTATCATTTTGATTTGATGTGGGAAAATAGTCCCCATCTTCTTCATTGTCATAATTTTCTTTTTTTATCTGATTCAGATTTTTGAATGCTTCATCAACTACAACATCAATGCTTTCAACAATTTTTCCAAGTCTTTTATTATAACATTTATATCCTTTACTTCAGGAAGAATAACCAAGAAGAATACCTTCATCTGCTTTGGGTTTTAACTTACCAAGTTTTTCATCAGTCTTTTTGATATAACATTTGCTTCCAAAAACTTTAAAGTATTTTATAGTAGTAGTCTTACCATACCAAAGTTCATGTGGAGTTTGAGTGCTATTTACCTGAACATTTGCTTGGTTGAGAATAGTTATGGCGACGAATGCAGCTTCACCCCAGAAGGTTGTAGGAGTTCTAGATTCATCTAGCATAGCTTGAGCCATTTGTTGAATAGTTCTATTCATTCTTTCTACCACTCCATGTTGCTGAGGAATCCTTGCAGTGGAGAATTTCCTTTTTATTCCATGTTGTTCACAAAAGTCAAATAATTCATCCAAGGTAAATTCCCTTGCTCGATCAGATCTAAGGCATTTGATTTTTCGATCTGATTCATTTTCAACCAAAGCTTTGAAGGCTTGGAACTTTTCAAATGCTTCATCTTTATGCTTTAGCAAACCTATCCAACACATTCTGGAAAAATCATCAATGAACAAAATAAAGTATTCTTCTCCATGAGGTGACTTTTTCCTTGATGGTCCACAAAAATCAATATGAACAAGTTCAAGAGGCTTACTAGCTAACCCTTCTTTTTCAATGAAGTGAGCTCTAGTTTTCTTACCAAATTGACATGGTTTTCATATTGTATTTTTAGGGATGCTGATATCTAGAAGATCACAAACAACCTTGAATCTGCATGCTTTTCTTATTTGAGAAAAACTTAGATGTCCCAATCTTCTATGCCACAGCCAGTTTTCATAATTTTTGCTTAGATAACATTGTTGTTGTCCTCCCTTGAGTATGTATAAGTATTTTGGAGTTCTTGTACCTTTGATCATGGTCTCCCCTGTATCAAGTTCACGAACAACACATCTGTTTGATCGAAACACCACTTCATTTCCTTGATCACACATTTGACTGACACTCAATAGGTTATGCTTTAAACCGTCTACATACATAACATTTCCAGCTTTAATGTTTTCTTTCAAGAAAACATATCCTTTACCTTTTATGACAACAGGAGTGTCATTTCCAAATGAGACATTCTTTTCCTTTTCTAAGGCATTATATGAGTGAAGTTTTTCTTTGTCACCTGTTATGTGTTTTGAGCATCCACTGTTGATGTACCACTGATTTGATTGTCCTTCTGCACACAAGGCTATACCACATCTTTCTGTTTGAGATTCTTTCCTTCTCCATATCTTGGGATTTAATGGAGTTTTCTCCTTTTGAGATGATTGCCGAAATTTTCTCTTGCATTCAGATTCTTCATGACCAAAGTTGTTACAGATTGAGCATTCTATTTCATTTTCAAGAAGAGAAAAGTTATTATAGGAACTTTTCTTGACCTCTATTACATTCCTTTGATTTCGTGCTTCTCTGGTCATGATGGTTTTGTAAGAAACACATTGAGTAGCTTTGTGTCCAAAATTATGACATGAAAAACATTGCCCATTAAAGAAGTTCCTGTGACTATCGAATCTACTGACCTGATGATTGTAGTTTCTATTGATATTCATCTTTGGATCAAATTGAGTATGATTTACCTAAGATTGGTTGTGGATTCTATTCATCCTTGGAATAAATTGAGTCTGACTTACCTAGTGATATGCTTTATGCCTTTGCTGAAAATTGTCACACTGTTCACTGGTCTTTGCTACATCAAGATAGCTTTTAGTGGAGGTTGACGACTTCTATGATTGAGATGCTTCTTCAGTATATCCAAGACTTGTCTTTATTAGAGGAGAATGTTGTTCTTTGATAATTTCATCTAAGGTTTCTCACCCTTCAGCAAATCTAGGATTGAGAGATTTCGTTTTCTCAAGATCCTTTCTTATACCCACAATTTCACATCCTAGTTTTTAATTGTGTTTTTCCTTTTCAGCAAGCTGGTATGTCAAGGTATCTATAATCATATTCTTTTCTTCTAAACAATTTTTTAGTTTAGAAATTTCTTCATGAAGGTCGTCTTCTTCTAAAGCATCTAAAAAATTATCATCGTCATAAGCCATTAGAAGTCTATAGTCATTACTATTTTCATCTTCATCACTATTTGATAAACCATCGCTATCTTCATAAGTATAATAACTTCTTTTATTAACAACTTGTTTTCTATTCCATTTTGCATATTCCTTCCCTTTTTCATATTTATCTTTATGAAGACATTTGGCAGCATAATGACCGACTCTACCACAAGCAAAGAATTTGAATGGTAGCTTACTTCTAAATCTTATGGAACCCCGTTGAAGCTTCTTGACAAAGTTTACCTCATCTTCTTCTTCTGAAATATGTCTTGATTCATTGTGTTCTTCCTTTCCTTTTTCTGAAGTTTTAAATGTGGCTTCTCTCATATCTGATGGACCTCCTTTTCTCATCTCAAAGGCAGTTAAGATTCTGTAAAGTTGTGTCATAGTGATAGTCTATAGATCCTGTTTTTCTTCTATGGCAGACACTTTTGATTCAAATTTAGCAGACAAGGATCTCAAAACTTTCTCAACTAAGGTAACTTCCTTTATATCTTCACCCAGATTGTTCATACAATTAACAACCTCATCTATACGTAAGAAGTAACTAGTCTTTCATCACTGTGCATCTTAAGAGTTTCATACAGAATTCTGAGATTTTGAAGTTTAGCACGTTTTACCTGAGGGTCTCCTTTGTAGCTCAAAATGATTTTGTCCCATATTTCTTTGGCTGATTTGAGCTGCATAACTTTGACAAACTCTGATTGTGACAGACTTCCCAATAAGGTATTGATAGCTCTGGCATTGGTTACATATTGCTTCTTACCTGCCGTATCTGTAGAAATTGCTATTGGAAATGTATATCCTCCATCCACAATTTCCCAGACATCCATTCCAAGTGATTGTAGATAGGCTATGGTTCTTATTTTCCAATAAAAAAAGTTTCTCCCATCAAAGATTGGCGGTCTGATGGATCCCACACTTTCTTGATTACTCATGATGATGGATCTCTTTTCAAGCGATCAAGCTTCTTCTGAAGTACCTGCTTTGATACCAATTGTTGGAAATAATACTGAGAGGGGGGTGAATTAGTATTATTAGATCAATAATTTAATTTCCCAAACAAATTTATATACACTACTTGAGCTAAGTGAACTAGCATGTACATGCGACTATACTTAAAGCAACCAGCGTATATGCAGAGAACTTTTGATTTAAGCAGTTTATCATGTATTGAACTTTAACCAGTACATCAGAGATTTATTAGACAATGTTGTAAAAGTAGAATAAAGCATCACACATAAGCAACACACATGAACACCAAGATATAAGGTGGAAACCCAATGTGGGTAAAAACCACCTTTTGTTGTCGTCTCTGTCTTCTTTTAATAATAAGAAAATCTGTTTACAATCTTGTACTGGTGCAGACTTATACTAGTATGCAGGCACCCACTTGCAGAAGGCTGCAACCTTCTATTGTTCTCTAGCTACTACTGGAAGGGAGCTATAACCCCCTAGCTCTTGTACTAGTCAATATGTGTACTAGTACGTAGGTGCCAGCCTACAGAAAACTCCACTCTTCTACTAGGGATCACGTTTCATGAATTTTCAGACTGGATACTCCTAGAACACAACACCACAATCTGAAGGCCATGTTTCATTCAATTTTCATATTGGACCCATCAACAACATCATAATTGCAATACAATCATCAAGTACATCTGCATCAACCAATCACTGAAACTCAATCATCATAACCTAAATCTGATCATTCAAAACACTATCACTAGAATACAGTCACCAGAACCCAAAGCAAAACCCAGAACTCTACAACAGCAAACAGAAACAATTGAAACATAATTTATAAGGTATACGTTACTTCCATGTGTCGAACCAGCATGTATACGTGCTCTTATCAAATCCAACCAGTGTACACATCTGTATATATTAATTCATAATTTTGCAACTATTCCAGACTTCATTTATACCCAGATCATAACATTTACAGAATAACACATGCGTTAGTATTCAGATCTAGACTATACATGATCAAACCATATAATGATAATTCATTTCAAGCCTTAAGATCCTGATCCATCATTAGATCTTATCCCTCATCAACTGCTAAGGTTCATCCTTGGTTCAGATCAAGCAAAGCACCATAAGCCAATAACCTGCATACTAGATCTCACACTTTATCATATATTTGATACTTGCACGCCTTGTCCTAATGATCTTCTCCTCCTTATATAGTTTTAGGCCTTTCTCAATACCATGGATCAAAACCACTTAGGACCAATACCTTGGACCAAATACCTAGGGTCAATACCTCAGACCAAATACCTTGGACCAATACCATGGATCAAAATACCTTGGACCAAATACCTCAGACCAAAAACTTAGTTTTCCAACATATACGCATGTTTCCTTCTGTGAAAGTGCGTGTGTACATATACACTACCTCTGTTCAAGGAACCTTCATGTATGTGCGGCTTGGTCAAGGTGAACCTGTGTATACTTCTCTTTCTTCATTCTTTGTAGACTGATATGTAATTATTTTCTATTGACATGTTGCTGATCTGAAAATCACCCTATGAGTGACCTCAGTTAAGATTTATTAAACAAAATGTATTACAAACTCATGTGCTAGTGTGTGTTCTGTGTTATTGAAACAATGGAATCTGGATAGATCAGATTACCAATACACAGACATTTTGAATGGAAAGACAACAGAGAAATACAGTAAGAAATACAAAGACACAAACAATTTTAATAAGGAGTTCACCCTATTCTCCAGGCTACGTCTCCGGTCCAGCTTCAGTGGTGGCCTTGTTTTATTATGTCTTTGAGCAAAGAAATTACAATACAGGGACTCAATATGAGTTCTCCTGGAGCAGAGTTTGCTTGGCAAGGTGGTTCTTGGATTCCCCAAGCCACTTGGAGTACACAGACTCTTGTTCTTCCTACCAGCTCTGTGACCCTCGGTCTACAGTGGAAAGAGCCAACTGTGATGCTCAATCCGGACAGATTCCTTTATGGGACGGCTTGATTCTTCAAGCTCTCTGGTGCTCGATGCTGCCTATGGTCAGCTCAGCCCTCTATCTCCTCTGCTTGGCTTTACTGCTCTCTATGCTCAGTCCTCCTCTTAGGGTTCACTGTTCACTATCTCTCTTGGTTGCTTTGACTCTTCGATTTGAATCTCTCTTCCTGATCCCTGTTCACTATCTCTATTCATGGATTTAGCCACTCGACCTCCACGCCTGCTCGTTTCCTCTCCCACCTGTGTCGATTTGCTTGTTGCCTGCGTGCTTGGAATTCCCTGTTCGGCGTCAGCATGAACGCTCGAGAAGTAGCCACGTGTCCTCACTGGAATGCGCCAGCCCGCTCGTTGATTCATTGCTTTCTCCATAGTGGCAGTCAACGGATTCCAAATCCTCTTAAATCGTGGCTTAATCCCTTGTCGATTCCACTTTGTCTATCGAGCGCAATCTCAGCCGTCCGATTTGGGCTCCTCCAGATCCAACGTCATTCACACGTCGAGCGCGATTGACTTGCTCGACTGATAACGCGCGATCACGACAGTTTTTCTCTCACCTCCGCTACCACGTGCCGATCACTGAGGGTGCTCGCTCCATTTTCTCCAAAACTGCTTACCATTCAAGGGTGCCCCAATCAAACCAACGATTTCCAGGTTGTGGGTCCCACTGTCGTACGATGGCGCTTTGCCTTTTTTCGCCCACGGTCCTCTGGCTCCCAACGTGACCGAGTGCTTAAGCTCTACCATTTCAGCCCTGTTTGCCCTAAGCACTAATGCACATCGAAAACTAGCTCCTTTTCCCATTTCAGGGCTCCCAGGGGCTATTTTGACCTCCTGCGCAGTCTCCATGGGCCTCAATCAGCGCGCTTTGACCGAGGTCCTCGTCATTCCACGCCGGCTGCCATGGTCACTGGTTCAGGGTGTTTTTGATTGTTGTTTTAGATTCTTCATGGATTTGTTCGTCCCAATTCAGTCATGGTTCTGCGACAGTCGTTTATGGATCCGATTTGGATCACGACCTCCCAACTGAAAAGCTTTTGGACCACCAAAAGTTGGTTTTTCTTCAAGCATCGACTAAGTGAGGAAACTGCTGTCTCACTCATCCAATCTCAATCCACTTCACACTGTTTGGCTTCAAACATTTAAGCCCAATTCTGAGGTATTCCACCTATCCACTATGCGTCATCCTTACCTTCCTGTCCAGCACTATATCTTCCTGCAACTCGTTAAGATATTCAGGTAGTAGGTCATCAACAGAAGGCAATTGACTCTACTCTTCAGGGTCCTCAATCATTGAAGGTTCAAACAATCTCAAGCACTCTGTGTTCATGACTGAGTAGATGTGCATATAAGCTAGCAAATCAAGGTGAAAAGCATTTTCACCAATCTTCTCAAGTATCCTGAAGGGTCCATACCTGATAGGTTTTAGCTTTTTACCTTCACCTTGCATCCTGTCCTTGCTGATATACAGCCAGACTTGGTCTCCAACTTGAAAACTATGCTCCATCCGATGCTTATCATGCCTAGCCTTGTACTTGGCCTGGCTCTTTTCCAGCTGTTCCTGTACTGCCTGGTGGATCTCCTAGATCTGTTCAATGAACCTAGTTGCTTTGTCCACATCACTGTGTCCATCAACCATGGTATCTTTACCAAAGATAAAATCCAAGGGAGACCTTGGTATGAAACCAAAACAGGTCTCAAAAGGAGATCTCTGTGTAGAAGAGTGTTTGGCTCTATTGTAAGCATGTTGCACATAACACAAGTGTTCATCCCAAAGCTTAGTATGTTTGCTGCAATATCCTCTCAGTAACTGGATCACTATCCTGTTTGTTAGAGTCGGTCTTAAGCCCTCCATCAGCGATCAAAACTCTTTGCATTTGCATATGTAGGTGTCTCATCAGTGTCAATTTTTGCATCCCGTTAGGCATGCCATAACCCTGATGGAGGAGCTGGTGTGTTGTACCCCTCTTGGCATTGCTGGTTCAGGTCATTTCAGTCATTAAGCTCTTTCAAGCTTGTCTTATCTTGTCTTGAGGTCAATTTCCTAGGTCTAGGGTTTTGGTCAAATATGTTTACAGGGTCATGTGTCTGAAAAGTCAATGAGTATTCAGCAAGCCAGAGGGATGATTGTAAAAGTGTTTCTTCAAGATTTCTTATCTGGTACAGCTAATCTTCACCTTGGATTTAAAAACTCTGTTTTTAAAGCCAAGGTCATTTTCCAAGTTTTTGTAAATAAGTGATGAAATTTCAAAAGTCTTCAGTGAACAAAATGCAACCCTGGTCCCCTTGCCAAGATCCCTCAGATGATCTACCTGCAAAAAGAATCAAGTCAAAGCACTCAATGAGTCAAATTCAGGACAAAAGAAACCAAAAAGTCAGTGTTATAAAGTGTCAAAGAGAAAACATTAGAAAGTGGGTTTGTGAATGAAATTTTTTCAAATGAAACTTATAAAAACCCCAAATTCCCTCCTATCACTCTCATTGTGCATCCTAGATGCTTGCAAGAGAGGTTTGAGAGAGTGATTGAGAGAAAGGAGCAAATACAGAGCGAGTTCGGGCATTGGACTGGTGCGCAACCTGTCAGGCCAGGTGCGCGACCCGTCAGGTGCGCGCGACCCATCAGAGGGTCTTCCACAGTGTAAAAATACAACGGGCGCGACCCGTCAGAGGTGCGCGACCCGTTGGGCGTGGTGCGCGACCCGTCGAGCTGTCTCCCTGCAAATCGATTTTAAACTTGCTCAAACGCTCTCCAAGCCATAAATTCGTTTGAGGTAGGTGTTCTAAACTTGAAATGGTTGCTGGTTATGATTGGTGGATATCATGAAACATGTTTTAATGATCGAAATTGTGCAAGTGAAACCTCTTCATATGACTGCAATGTTAATGGGTAAAATGTGCTAGGGTTTGTGTTGTTTCAAGGTGTTTTCCCTTTGTAATTGTTTCCCTCCTTCCCCTTTCCACTCACACTTGTATGTATGCCTATTTTTCTCCCATGCTATTTTATAAATCAAATGCAAACCCTCCCTTCTCCCTAATAACTAAAAGTGTAAACCCTACCCCTCTCCCAAAGCATTCAAAACCCTAATCTCCCTCTACCATATACATGTGTAAACAATAGAAAATGTTGGTGAATATGTCAGCAGTTTTGTGCATATGTTTCCCTATCTTCCCCTATTAATGTTGCATGTTTTCATATCCCCATATGTTCACTTTCATACATGTTTTTCCCATATGCAGTGATTTTTGCAAATGATTTCCCAATATCCCCGATTTTAAATATGTACTCCTATATGCATAATGGTTTGCAACATTTTCCTTAAAAATTCCCTGTTATATTTACATATTCCCAATTCCTTGTAAAAAGGTCCCTCCCCTAACATTTCCCTCATGTCTTTTTCCCCTTGAAACAGCATAGAATTCAGCACTTTTTACAGGCAGAGACAGCAGTACAGTTTGTCCACTTTGCTCCTAAACTATGTCAGAAACCGAAACTTACGAGCAAAGTGATGACCATTCATCATCTGCAGAGGTTGAGGTACAGAGGAGGCCTCGTAAGGGTGGTAAGGGTGGACATCATAAGCGAGAGGAGCCCACTTCTTTAGCAGAGTTACAGGCCTGTCCTATGGCAGTCACTTGTTTTCAGTACATGTCTTGTTATGAGTTCTGTGAGAGGATTTCTCGGATTCAGCACCACAGAGAGTTGGCCCGCCTTTTTGTTTTACACCTCCATGATGGACATGTCAATCTTGCACGGGTGAACTTTACATTGACACCCGAGGTGATCTCACATGCTACAGGGATACCTAATGTTGGTGAGGTGTGGAATAAGCGCAAGATGCTAGATACTGTTCACTTTGAGCCTTATGTCCGGCCACCATTCATGAGACATTTGGCGGGTGTTTTTCCATTCAGGTTTCTCCGGAGCGAGTATGCTCCCATCATGAGGCTTATTATGCACTATTTTACCTGTGAGGGCAGATTTTCACAGGTGTATTCATATCACATTTGCCTTTTGATGCACTTCCCCCGAGTGAGGATGATGAACATCCCAGTTTTCTTCTTTCAGAACATTCAGAGGATGGTGCCCATGTTGCAGAGGAAGACCCCGGCACAACAGTACAGGAGCCTTCACCATTATGGTTTGATTCAGCTAGTAGTATTGCATCAGTTGACTCAGCAGGGCATCTCATGGGAGGAGTTCATCTCTCGTGAGTTTTTCACAGCGCCATCACAGCCACATCCTGAGGTTGTTCACGAGGAGAGAGGACCATCACACCGGCATCACATCCCTGTCACTAGACATGTCAGCTCCTTACCTCTGGTCACCTATCAGAAAGGCCCAAGGGCCTTATTTGCAGCAGCCAGGCGAGTACTATCTCCACATCAGGTGGAAGGGGTCTCGCCTTCATCTTCAGCTCAGCGAGTGTTATCTCCACATCAGGTGGAAGGGGCCTCGCTTCCTTCACCAGCACAGGCAGCACAGAGGGGCAAACAGCCCATGATTCATGAGGGTCCATCAGGAGTTCCAGACACTGAGGTGATTGATCTTGAGGCCAGTTCTCCTAGCCGAGAGGCAAAGGAGATCATTCAGCATCTCAGAGCTGAAAATGATGCTTTGCAGAGGAGATTTGAGGGTACCCAATGGACCATCACCTACCTAGAGCAGCGCAACAAACAGTTGGAGGAGGAGAAAGCACTTGATGAGCTATGGAGGATTCGTAGTGACCGAACCTTGAACCGTAGAAGACCCGGTGACCCATTGCCTGCTGACCGAGAGTCTATGCTCATCCAGGAGAACGCACACTTGGAGAGGCTGTTGGCTAAGGCCAACCAAGAGAAGATATTGCTGAGGAACATGAAAAACCATTACTGGGCAAGAATGCATGTGTGCAAGGCCAAAATGAAGATGTTTCAAAGGCGGTTGACCGAGGCTCTAAAACGGAGAAAGAGGCCAAATCCCCTCTGTATCTTGGCTGAGGCTTCACTCAAAGATCATGGCACTCAATAGCCTAGCCACAGCTCAAATCCCAAAAATTTTTGAGAATTTTGGGTAATTTTGGCATTTTTTGGTAATTTACAGGTTTTGGCTCTTTAACGGGTCTCACCCCCCGCGCGACCCTTCATCAGGGCAACTCCTTTTCACAAAAACTCAGCATTTCCTGATTTTTCATGCAAAGTTACATATGACCATGGATGGACTTGAGTTTTTATGGAGTTTTGGGCCTCCAGAAGGTCAAAATACATGCAAAATTTGACTTTCTGCCACTTTTTTGAACTGCAGAAAGCTGTCTTGGGAGAATTGGTTTTTGATAGGGCAAATGAACTCCAAATTCCAAAATTCCAGTTGGGTTGGAAAGTAGACTCACAGACCTTTCCAACAAGCCCACTTTTGCTCAATTTGGCCACCTACAAGTACCCCAAATAGAGCTCCAAAGGGGCGCGACCCGTCAGGCAGGGGGGCGCGACCCGTCAGGCAAATTTGTCCAGAAATGCACTGTACAGCCCAGAAAACGCAGATTTGACTCAGTTTGACTTTTTGAGGTTAATGATGGTCCTCTTTGATGTAATTGTGACACTTTTTAGACACTTTTACCCTTTTTTAACTCTTCTAGAAGATTCATTTATGAAAAGGGTAAAAATTAAATGTATGAATTGGTTTCCAAGTTTATAGAGGCAAGTTGTTTTGACTGCCTAGTTTGTAGTGCTTAGTTTAGAAGTGGTTGAAACAGCTCCTAGGATAGTGAGCTCGACCCATGGAGGTAGGGAAAGAGGTTAGATCATCTATATTATGTACTTTCTTGCTCATTTTCATGGTTGGACTCTTGAGGGAGAAGCTATCATTGTATTATTCACTGTATCTCTGCAATTTTTGGCTAAGGAAGACCAGGGTTTTGCAGTCATCTTTGGGATTCTTGTGGACTCATGTGTTGATGGTGTGTTTCTCAATGTTCTTGTAAGCTTTGTTATGTGATTCATTTCCTTTCTTTACTTCTGCACATTAAACAAATGAAGTGTTAAAGTAAGAATTCATGCTTGCCATGCTCTGCTTTTAAGTTTGTTTAATTTCAATGTTTTCTTCTGTCTAAAGAGAATTCAAAGTTATTGTTTGCTCTCTTTAGCTCTTCATCTTTCATTCCTGACCATCCACCTTAGTTAAAGGCATCAACACTGTCTCCTACCTCGCCCCAAGGAACCCCCTGCAGAAACTGTGTCCAATCCCCGCACCCAAAATTGCCCTCTCCTCAATTTGCCACCAAAAACCCAAAAACCCCAAAATCAATCTTTCTGATCAGTTTACTAGCCTAATATCAGTGTTACCCTATTGGTCATCTCATCTATTGAAGATTTTACGAGATAGACCGGAGAGAGCCTTCTCCTGCCCCGTAGGGCTAGCTACGAGGCTAAATGGTTTGATGTTGCCTTGAGGTTTACCTTTCTCAGCCTGAGGTGAAATTTCAAGCGCTAACATACTGGCGACCATACTGGGGAGAACAAATTGTTTGCTCATTGATGTGTTTAATTCATAAGCTTAGACAGAGTCTGAAGATACGCCAGGTAGCCTTCGAAAACGCTCTTGTTTTACATCAGCGTAAGTAGATAAACGCTGCTTCAGTCGACCTCCGTGAGCTAGTGAATGTAACATTGCAATCTACATCTTCACCCCAGTTCATTTGTAAACTCTAAACTTTTGGATGATTAAGTTAAGAGTTTTCATAGGCTGATTGGTTATTTGTTCCTTGATTTCCAAACTGGCTTCCAATTCTGGTCGTATATTCAAATCTCATTCATGCCCAGCTATTTTTGAGTATCTCGAAGATATTAATTTTGACAAGAGTTTTGAGTTGTCTTTGTTCAAAACCAAGTCTGAAAGTGCGCTCGATTCTCTAGTCCTTGACCCTGATTTTGCAGCTGCTATTGAATTTGAGAAAAATAACAAATTGGTCGAAAATTTCATCTTGAGACATCTCCAGACGCATATTCAAGCTACTACCCTTGCTGACTTTGTTGAGAATATCTCTGATCATATTGGATCCACTATCACGGCTCACGAAGAATCTTATCCTCCTTATGTTTCAGTTTCGCCTATAATCACCTATCCCGAATCCACAGTCGGTTCTCCTCCTACACCCCATACTCCTCCTACTTCTCCTACCCCTCCAACTCCCCCAACTCCACAAACTACACCTCCGCTTATTATAGTCCCTGCTATCACAGCTCCTCCTCTTCATACTCATCCTACTCCCCCTCCTAGAACAATGGCTGCTCGGTTTGCCCCACTTGCTTTGCCTGCAAACCTTCATGATATGCCAGCTGATTATCAAAGCAAAATTCCCATGTTTGATGGCACTCCGCAAAGTATTACTGCTCAGCAACATATCGACAAAATGACCACTTTCTTTGATCTATATGAGTTAGATGAAGAAGATGTTACAATGCGGTTGTTCGTGCAAACATTTGATGGAGAAGTTAGAAAGTGGTTCAGAGGTTTGACAGCCCGGAGCATTGCTACCTTGGAAATACTTCAGAATCAGTTTTTAGATCGATGGGAAATCAGAAAGGATCCGCTCCAGATTAATGCCGAATACAACAATCTCAAGCGTAATCCGGGTGAGTCCGTTCAAGATTACATAATCAGATTCAACACAGTTTATAATGCTATTCCTGACGATTTGAGGCCATCTAGAAAATCAGCACTTCTTAAGTTCCCGGATGGTTTTGATCCGGAGATGGCCTACTCATTGAGAGACAGAGATCCACCTACCTTGGAAGAGATGCAGAAAATTGCTGTCAGCGTTGAGGCAAATTTGAATGACAAAAGAGCAAGGATGAAGGCAGAAAAGCGAGTCACAATCAAGGAGGAAGCATCCACATCAAATCAGGTTGTTCTCCGTGAACTTGAGCAGCTTAGAAGGACATTTGAAAAGGTGACTATTGACAAGCCGGATCCTCAGATTCGTAATCCCAATTTCAGAGGTCAATAGCAGCAACAATATAGGATCAAGCAGCGTGAAACAAAGGCACAAGAGGCAGTAGTTCAGCAGCAAATGAAACCACCTTTTCAGCAGAATTTTGTTAGCCAAGAATCTGAAGATGAAGGTGATAATGTTGGAGAGGAAAATCACTTCTTCACTCCTGATGATATGCCCACATATATTACAGAAGAAGATGAGTTGGTGAGTAATTCCGTCTTTCCCCAAGATGAGCATTATATTTTGTCAAACGATGCGATACTTGAAGAAGAATCCGAAGAGTATCAAAGAGGGTACTTGAATGCTTTATCAGCGCAGCAAGGACAGCAAAGGCAATTGAGAAACCGAGCTATTCCTGTAATTCCCGTGCAGAAAAAGAAAGACATTCCAGCAAAGAATGATTCGGTTTCTTCAAAAGGTAAAGACATAGTCGGTCCTTCAACAACTCAATCATCACCAGCAGTTAGGATAGATCAGCCATCAAATGCACCAAAGGATAAAGCTAAAAAAAGAGATAATCCGGCTAAAGAAAGTGAGAAGGTTTCAGTTTTCAGTTTGGAGAATGAGATTGCAAAGTTAAAAATATCCATTCCTTTGACAGAAATCATGAAGAATAGCACATACCGAGGCCAGCTCTTCAAGATGTTGAATTTTGATCCAATGCTAGACATAGTGAATGTACAAGATGATCAGCCAGAGTTGATTTTTGGGCCAGCTTTAAATGGTGAGTCTCCTGAAAGTGATGTTCCTCCATTTTATATCAGTTTGCGATTGCATGAGTTTGTGTTGCACAATGCCATGTTTGACTCGGGAGCTTCTCATAATTTGATGCCGAAAACGATCATGGAGAAGCTGGGACTTGACATCACAAGGAGGTATCATGATTTGTATTCATTTGATTCCAGCCGGGTAAGATGTATTGGTTTGATCAAAGACTTGGTGGTGAGTCTAGATCAAATTCCAGCGAAGAATGTTTTGATGGATGTGGTGGTGGCGGATATTCCTCCGCGGTTTGGCATGTTGCTGTCGAGATCATGGGGCGCCAAACTCAAAGGTACACTTCAGCTTGATTTTTCATATGCCACAATTCCAGTTTTCGGTCAAATGAGGAAGTTATATCGGGAACAAAAAATGAAATACATGATTACTAGTAAGGAAAATCCAGTCAATCATCCTGTAAATTATGTACAAACAGATTTAGAATCTTTTGTTTTGTTTGCGGATAATTTCAATGAGGTAGATAGTCAGTTAGTTCAAGTAGAAGATATACCAGATATTTCAGAAAATTTCAGAGAAGTTTTGAGAAAGGAAAGTGAAGAAAGGTCTGCTGTCATAAGGCCAATTGCTGAAACGAATGGGCAGCAAACAGATCATGCATCAACATCAGATTTTCAGCACTTAGAAGATGATGAGGATGGTCTTTGGACCATGGATTTTGATGGCGCAGTGGGCAGCGATGGTGCTGGTATAGGTGTGTGGATTCGAAGCCCATTTTCAGTCCTAAATCAAGTTCCAAGCAAGGTACGGGTATGTTCATACAAACTAGCTTTTGATTGTTCTAATAATGAGGCGGAATATGAAGCTCTTATTGCTGGTCTGAAAATCCTTCGGAAGTTGAAGGCAAAGAAGATAGCGGTATATGGCGACTCCGAATTGGTTATCAAGCAAGTGAAAGGTGAATTTCAGGCCAAACATCCTCGTATGCGAGCATATCGGAATGCTGTCCTAGATATCTTAAAGCGGTTTTCAGAACATACTTTGACATGTGTGCCCCGGATTCAAAATGGTGTTGCGGATGCATTGGCTAAGGTAGTGAGTAATCTGAAAATACCTATGAATTCCAGCAATAAGTTTGAGATATATGTGAAGCATCATCCTACAGTTCCAGATAATCAAAGGTGTTGGCAAGTTTTCCAAGATGACGAAGAAATCAAAGATTTTTTGCAAATTGAGGGTAAATTCGAAGACATTTCAATAGACACGGAAGCTGAAGGAGTAAATCAGATGGATGTATTGCAGCTCAAGGACAATTACATTCCTAAAGGATTAATTCCTTTGGAAGAATTGTTCGATCAAGATGATGTGGCCCGCAAGCCAACTTTGAGGCCAACGGATGAAGGAGTTGAAGATGTGAATCTTGGGACAGCTGAAAATCCAAAGATGGTGAAGCTCTCAAAAGAATTGCCGCCTAAGGTAAAGAAAGAGTATATCAGGTTATTGTCTATGTATTCTAATGTTTTTGCATGGGACTATTCAGATTTGAAAACTTATGACACAAGTATCATTCAGCATACCATTCCCATAAAGCCAAATCAAAAGCCTTTCCGACAAAAGTTGAGAAGAATTAATCCTAAATTGCTGCCATTGATTGAGAAGGAAGTCAACAGGTTGTATAAGTCTGGAATCATAGTGCCAATCCGGTTTTCTGATTGGATTTCCAACTTAGTGCCCGTGAGAAAGAAGACCGGTGAAATTCGCTTATGCATAGACTTTAGAAATCTGAACAAGGTGTCATTAAAGGATAATTATCCGCTGCCCAAAATGGACCACATATTGCAGCGGGTAGTGGGGGCATCAAGGATGTCATTGCTTGATGGTTACTCCGGGTATAATCAGATTTTGGTGCACGAAGATGACCGTGACAAGACAGCATTTACTACTCCATGGGGTACATTTCATTATGCCAAGATGCCATTTGGATTGAAGAACGCGGGTGCCACATTTCAGCGGGCAATGGACATGGCTTTTGCAAACGAGAAAGATGTCTTTTTAGTTGTTTATCTTGATGATCTGACCGTGTTTTCTAAATCAGATGAAGAGCATTTGTTTCATTTGACTAAGGTGTTTCAAAAGTGCAGAAAATATGGCATCTCATTGAATCCGAAGAAGAGTCTTTTTGCTATGAGCGAAGGCAAGCTGCTGGGCCATATTATTTCTAAAGATGGAATTCGTATAGATCCCACACGAGTGGAAGCAATTCAGCAATTGGAGCAGCCCCGTAGCAAGAAAGAAATTCAGTCCTTCAATGGTAAATTGAATTTTCTGCGTCGTTTCATCCCCAATCTTGCCGAACATCTTAAAGAGATAACCAATATGCTCAAGAAGGACAGCGAGCTCAAATGGACCGAAGAAGCGGTGAAGTCTTTTAATTTGATAAAGGTAATTTTATCTTCAGCCCCAACTTTGATCAGCCCAGATTATACGCGGGATTTTATTTTGTTTCCATTTGCTTCCGAGCATACGTTGGCAGCCGTGTTGATGCAAAAAAGGGATGGAGTTGAGAGGCCCATAGCTTTTTTCAGCCGCATCATAAGAGACGGAGCGCTGAATTATAATATCATTGAGAAGCAAGCACTGGCGCTGATCAAGGCTTTGAAAGATTTCCGGGTATACATATTGAATTCTCATATTTTGGCATATGTTCCTAATGCAGCTGTGAAGGATGTTTTAGTACAAACGGAACCGGAAGGAAGAAGGGGTAAGTGGATCGCTGCACTATTAGAATATGATGTAGAAATTAAGCCTACCAAGTTGATTAAAGGGCAAGGTCTTGCTAAGTTGATGGCTGAAACAAACATTCACGTCCTTGATATCAATTTGATTGCTGCCTTGTCCGATGAAGATGAAGAAAATTCAGTTCTACAGTTATCCGATATCTTTGTGTCTTCTCCTTGGTATGCTGATATAGTTTATGTGCTTCAAAATTTGTCTTCACCCCCTGGAATGCCTAGAAACAAAGCTAGAACATTGAAATTAAAGGCTGCCAAATTTTGCATTATCAAATCTGCACTTTATTGGAAAGATCCCGGTGGCATCTTGCTGAACTGTTTGGTCGAAGAGGAAGCTAAGACAACAATAGATGATTTCCATAAAGGTGACTGTGGGGGTCACTTATTTTGGAAGACCACGGCAAATAAGATTTTGAGAACTAGTTTCTATTGGCCTTCTTTATTTTCTGATGTGTATAAAGCGGTAAGAGTTGTCATGAATGTCAAATTTTTCAAGGAAAGCAGAAGTTACAGCCATTGCCTCTCAAGCCGGTTGAAATCAGTGCACCATTTCAGCAATGGGGCTTGGATTTTATTGGTGAAATCCACCCAGCATCTTCCGGGCAGCATCGATGGATCTTGACCGCCACAGATTACTTCACGAAATGGATTGAAGCCATTCCCACCCGGCAAGCCACGGATTCGGTAATTATTTCTTTTCTTGAAAGTAATATCTTGTCACGTTTCGGCTGTCCACATAAGTTGATTACAGATAATGCAGCAGCATTCAAATTGAAGAAGTTGGTTGATTTTTGCTATAAATATAACATCATCTTGGGGCATTCGACCGCCTACCATCTGCAAGGTAATGGGCTGGCTGAATCTTCGAACAAATCTCTAGTGAACATCATAAAGAAATTGCTGGAAATAAATAAGAAGAGCTGGCACAAGAAGCTAATAAATGCATTATGGGCTGATCGGGTAAGTCAAAAGAAGTCAATTGGTATGTCACCTTTTGAACTGGTTTATGGAGTAGATGCAGTGTTTCCGACTTCACTTAGTGTTCCAGTAGCTAAATTGTTTCAAGAAGCTGGTGGTGAGGAGGATCCTATGCAACGACGGATCAGTCAAATGATTCATTTACAGCAGACACAAGAAGAGGTTCACCAGAATTCCCTTAAGTTGCAGGAGCGCATAAAGAAAATCTATGACAAAAAGGCCAAAGCAGATGATTTTCAGATTGATGATGTTGTGTTGAGATGGGATGCCCGCAATGAAGACAAAGGGAAGCATGGAAAATTTGACAACTTGTGGAAAGGTCCCTACAAAATTGCAGCATGCCGTGGTCCAAATGCTTTTCTTCTCAAAGAAATGAACGGTGATGAATGTCTTGGTGGGTCGATGAATGGCCGACTGCTCAAAAGGTATCATGCTTGAGCATTTTCTGCTCTAATCATTCTCATTGTAATTACCATTTTATTTTCATTCTGCAGCAAGTGTGAAACTGATCTCCCATCTTCAGTTTGGGGCCCGCGGTGAAGGCTATATTTCTGAAAATGGTGATTAGTTGGTGTGAGTTTTTAGAGTTATTTCAGTCAGTTTATTTTCTGCATAAAGTGAGTTAGTTAGTGTCAAATTTAGTCTAGGATTTCAGTCACTTGTCCAAGTCAAATAAAGTTGTTTCAAATTTGGTCACATGTGTATAAGTTGACTCCATTGCCCAATGAATAAAGCACTGGTCTGCTCTCCCAGAGGTCTAAGGTTCTTGGTACCTCCAAGGAGCTACCATCCCCATTGGAGCCAATGTTAGAGTCGGTCTTAAGCCCTCCATCAGCGATCAAAACTCATTGCATTTGCATATGTAGGTGTCTCATCAGTGTCAATTTTTGCATCCCATTAGGCATGCCATAACCCTGATGGAGGAGCTGGTGTGTTGTACCCCTCTTGGCATTGCTGGTTCAGGTCATTTCAGTCATTAAGCTCTTTCAAGCTTGTCTTATCTTGTCTTGAGGTCAATTTCCTAGGTCTAGGGTTTTGGTCAAATATGTTTACAGGGTCATGTGTCTGAAAAGTCAATGAGTATTCAGCAAGCCAGAGGGATGATTGTAAAAGTGTTTCTTCAAGATTTCTTATCTGGTACAGCTAATCTTCACCTTGGATTTAAAAACTATGTTTTTAAAGCCAAGGTCATTTTCGAAGTTTTTGTAAATAAGTGATGAAATTTCAAAAGTCTTCAGCGAACAAAATGCAACCCTGGTCCCCTTGCCAAGATCCCTCAGATGATCTACCTGCAAAAAGAATCAAGTCAAAGCACTCAATGAGTCAAATTCAGGACAAAAGAAACCAAAAAGTCAGTGTTATAAAGTGTCAAAGAGAAAACATTAGAAAGTGGGTTTGTGAATGAAATTTTTTCAAATGAAACTTATAAAAGCCCCAAATTCCCTCCTATCACTCTCATTGTGCATCCTAGACGCTTGCAAGAGAGGTTTGAGAGAGTGATTGAGAGAAAGGAGCAAATACAGAGCGAGTTCGGGCATTGGACTGGTGCGCGACCCGTCAGGTGCGCGGGACCCGTCAGAGGGTCTTCCACAGTGTAAAAATACAACGGGCGCGACCCGTCAGAGGTGCGCGACCCGTTGGGCGTGGTGCGCGACCCGTCGAGCTGTCTCCCTGCAAATCAATTTTAAGCTTGCTCAAACGCTCTCCAAGCCATAAATTCGTTTGAGGTAGGTGTTCTAAACTTGAAATGGTTGCTGGTTATGATTGGTGGATATCATGAAACATGTTTTAATGATCGAAATTGTGCAAGTGAAACCTCTTCATATGACTGCAATGTTAATGGGTAAAATGTGCTAGGGTTTGTGTTGTTTCAAGGTGTTTTCCCTTTGTAATTGTTTCCCTCCTTCCCCTTTCCACTCACACTTGTATGTATGCCTATTTTTCTCCCATGCTATTTTATAAATCAAATGCAAACCCTCCCTTCTCCCTAATAACTAAAAGTGTAAACCCTACCCCTCTCCCAAAGCATTCAAAACCCTAATCTCCCTCTACCATATACATGTGTAAACAATAGAAAATGTTTGTGAATATGTCAGCAGTTTTGTGCATATGTTTCCCTATCTTCCCCTATTAATGCTGCATGTTTTCATATCCCCATATGTTCACTTTCATACATGTTTTTCCCATATGCAGTGATTTTTGCAAATGATTTCCCAATATCCCTGATTTTAAATATGTACTCCTATATGCATAATGGTTTGCAACATTTTCCTTAAAAATTCCCTGTTATATTTATATATTCCCAATTCCTTGTAAAAAGGTCCCTTCCCTAACATTTCCCTCATGTCTTTTTCCCCTTGAAACAACATAGAATTCAACACTTTTTACAGGTAGAGACAACAGTACAGTTTGTCCACTTTGCTCCTAAACTATGTCAGAAACCGAAACTTACGAGCAAAGTGATGACCATTCATCATCTGCAGAGGTTGAGGTACAGAGGAGGCCTCGTAAGGGTGGTAAGGGTGGACATCATAAGCGAGAGGAGCCCACTTCTTTAGCAGAGTTACAGGTCTGTCCTATGGCAGTCACTTGTTTTCAGTACATGTCTTGTTATGAGTTCTGTGAGAGGATTTCTCAGATTCAGCACCACAGAGAGTTGGCCCGCCTTTTTGTTTTACACCTCCATGATGGACATGTCAATCTTGCATGGGTGAACTTTACATTGACACCCGAGGTGATCTCACATGCTACAGGGATACCTAATGTTGGTGAGGTGTGGAATAAGCGCAAGATGCTAGATACTGTTCACTTTGAGCCTTATGTCCGGCCACCATTCATGAGACATTTGGCGGGTGTTTTTCCATTCAGGTTTCTCCGGAGCGAGTATGCTCCCATCATGAGGCTTATTATGCACTATTTTACCTGTGAGGGCAGATTTTCACAGGTGTATTCATATCACATTCGCCTTTTGATGCACTTCACCCGAGTGAGGATGATGAACATCCCGGTTTTCTTCTTTCAGAACATTCAGAGGATGGTGCCCATGTTGCAGAGGAAGACCCCGGCACAGCAGTATAGGAGCCTTCACCATTATGGTTTGATTCAGCTAGTAGTATTGCATCAGTTGACTCAGCAGGGCATCTCATGGGAGGAGTTCATCTCTCGTGAGTTTTTCACAGCGCCATCACAGCCACATCCTGAGGTTGTTCACGAGGAGAGAGGACCATCACACCGGCATCACATCCCTGTCACTAGACATGTCAGCTCCTTACCTCTGGTCACCTATCAGAAAGGCCCAAGGGCCTTATTTGCAGCAGCCAGGCGAGTACTATCTCCACATCAGGTGGAAGGGGTCTCGCCTTCATCTTCAGCTCAGCGAGTGTTATCTCCACATCAGGTGGAAAGGGCCTTGCTTCCTTCACCAGCACAGGCAGCACAGAGGGGCAAACAGCCCATGATTCATGAGGGTCCATCAGGAGTTCCAGACACTGAGGTGATTGATCTTGAGGCCAGTTCTCCTAGCCGAGAGGCAAAGGAGATCATTCAGCATCTCAGAGATGAAAATGATGCTTTGCAGAGGAGATTTGAGGGTGCCCAATGGACCATCACCTACCTGGAGCATCGCAACAAACAGTTGGAGGAGGAGAAAGCACTTGATGAGATATGGAGGATTCGTAGTGACCGAACCTTGAACCGTAGAAGACCCGGTGACCCATTGCCTGCTGACCGAGAGTCTATGCTCATCCAAGAGAACGCACACTTGGAGAGGCTGTTGGCTAAGGCCAACCAAGAGAAGATATTGCTGAGGAACATGAAAAACCATTACTGGGCAAGAATGCATGTGTGCAAGGCCAAAATGAAGATGTTTCAAAGGCGGTTGACCGAGGCTCTAAAACGGAGAAAGAGGCCAAATCCCCTCCGTATCTTGGCTGAGGCTTCACTCAAAGATCATGGCACTCAATAGCCTAGCCACAGCTCAAATCCCAAAATTTTTTGAGAATTTTGGGTAATTTTGGTATTTTTTGGTAATTTACAGGTTTTGGCTCTTTAACGGGTATCACCCCCCGCGCGACCCTTCATCAGGGCAACTCCTTTTCACAAAAACTCAGAATTTCCTAATTTGTCATGGAAAGTTACATTTGCCCATGGATGGACTTGAGTTTTTATGGAGTTTTGGGCCTCCAAAAGGTCAAAATACATGCAAAATTTGACTTTCTGCCACTTTTTTGAACTGCAGAAAGCGGTCTTGGGAGAATTGGTCTTTGATAGGGCAAATGAACTCCAAATTCAAAAATTCCAGTTGGGTTGTAAAGTAGACTCACATACCTTTCCAACAAGCCCACTTTTGCTCAATTTGGCCACCTGCAAGTACCCCAAATAGAGCTCCAAAGGGGCACGACCTGTCAGGCAGGGGGCGCGACCCGTCAGGCAGATTTGTCCAGAAATGCACTGTACAGCCCAGAAAACGCAGATTTGACTCAGTTTGACTTTTTGAGGTTAATGATGGTCCTCTTTGATGTAATTGTGACACTTTTTAGACACTTTTACCCTTTTGTAACTCTTCTAGAAGATTCATTTATGAAAAGGGTAAAAATTAAATGTATGAATTGGTTTCCAAGTTTATAGAGGCAAGTTGTTTTGACTGCCTAGTTTGTAGTGCTTAGTTTAGAAGTGGTTGAAACAGCTCCTAGGATAGTGAGCTCGACCCATGGAGGCATGGAAAGAGGTTAGATCATCTATATTATGTACTTTCTTGCTCATTTTCCTGGTTGGACTCTTGAGGGAGAAGCTATCATTGTATTATTCACTGTATCTCTGCAATTTTTGGCTAAGGAAGACCAGGGTTTTGCAGTCATCTTTGGGATTCTTGTGGACTCATGTGTTGATGGTGTGTTTCTCAATGTTCTTGTAAGCTTTGTTATGTGATTCATTTCCTTTCTTTACTTCTGCACATTAAACAAATGAAGTGTTAAAGTAAGAATTCATGCTTGCCATGCTCTGCTTTTAAGTTTGTTTAATTTCAATGTTTTCTTCTGTCTAAAGAGAATTCAAAGTTATTGTTTGCTCTCTTTAGCTCTTCATATTTCATTCCTGACCATTCACCTTAGTTAAAGGCATCAACACCGTCTCCTACCTCGCCCCAAGGAACCCCCTGCAGAAAACTGTGTCCAATCCCCGCACCCAAAATTGCCCTCTCCTCAATTTGCCACCAAAAACCCAAAAACCCCAAAATCAATCTTTCTGATTAGTTTACTAGCCTAATATCAGTGTTACCCTATTGGTCATCTCATCTATTGAAGATTTTACGAGATAGACCGGAGAGAGCCTTCTCCTGCCCCGTAGGGCTAGCTACGAGGCTAAATGGTTTGATGTTGCCTTGAGGTTTACCTTTCTCAGCCTGAGGTGAAATTTCAAGCGCTAACACTGTTAACTACTTCTGTCTGGCCATCTGTTTGTGGATGAAAAGCTGTGCTTTTCTTTAATTTGGTGTCCATTAGTTCCCACAGACTGGACCAAAACTTCCCCACAAATCGAGTGTCTCGATCAGATATAATAGAAGTGGGTAATCCAAAGTGAACCCATACATGTTCAAAGAATAATTTTGCAGTTTGTTCAACTGTAATCTGTTTACTACAGGGTATCAAAATACACATTTTGCTGAACCTATTCACAACACCATATAGATAATCATGACCTTTCCTAGATTTAGGCAGTCCTCCTACAAAATCCATGGAAATGCTTTCCCAAGGGTGAGAAGGAACTAGCAATGGAGTGTACAAGCCTAGTTTTCTGTTACTGGGCTTGCTTTTAGCACACATAGCACACCCCTTTACATATCTAGAAACTATCTCATTCATTCTTGGCCAATAACAGAACCTTTGCAGCTGTGCAACTGTTTTACTTACCCCAAAGTGACCTGATATCAGAGAAGTGTGTGCTTCCCTAATTATCTTTGTTCTCTCAGTTTGGGGAATGCAGAGTTTCCCACAATGGTATAAGAGTCGGTCCTTTACATGATAGTCCAATTCTTCTACTCTTTTGCCTTGACTCAAAGCTGTATATACATCTTTAAAGTCCATATCCCGAGCATACTGTTCTATGTAGCTTTCATGTAGCACAGAATTATGCTTAAGTATAGTAGATGCATTTATAATGGGTCTAGATAACATGTCTGCAACCTTGTTATGTATGCCCTTTTTATATCTGATGACTAAATGAAACTGTTGTAGAAAACCCATCCATCTGTAATGTCTTGATTGTTGCAACTTAGTTTGGGAGTGTAGATATTGAAGTGGCTGATGATCAGTATGTATTACTGTTTCTTTGCCCATTAAGTAATGTTTCCACTTTTTCACACTCTCAACTAATGCATACAATTCTTTATCATAGGTAGGATAGTTGACTACTGCAGGATTAAAAGTCTCAGAATGATAACATATGGGTTTACCGTGCTGTGTCAACACTGCTCCCATGGCATAGTCACTAGCATCAGTTTGGACCTCAAATGGTCTTTGTAGATCTGGCAGTGCTAGTACAGGTGCTATATTAATTTTCTCTTTCAAGGTGTCGAAGGCTTTCTGTTGTTTGCCTCCCCACTGAAACACCTTGTTTAATCCTGTCAAAGCATGTAAGGGAGTTGCAATTGAGGAGAAATTTGAAATGAAATTCCTCCAATACTATGCTACTCCTAAGAAGCTTCTCACTTCTGTAGCAGACTTGGGTTTAGGCCAGTTTACAATGACTGCCACTTTAGAGGGATCTATTTTTAATTCACCTCCCCCTACTATATGACCCAACTAATTTAGAGAGGTTTTGCCAAATTCACATTTGGAGAGTTTAACATAAAGTTTTTCTCTTTTCAAAACATCTAATGTCTGCTTAACATGCTTTAAATGTTCTTCCCACGTTTTACTAAAAATCAAAATGTCATCGAGATACACAATAACAAAATCATCAAGAAAAGGTCTAAGTACATCATTCATTAATCTCATGAAAGTAACAGGGGCATTGGTCAAGCCAAAAGGCATAACCAGCCATTCATACAATCCCTGCTTTGTTTTGAAAGCAGTCTTCCATGCATCTTGCTCTGCAACTCTGACCTGATGGTATCCATTGTGCAAATCCAGCTTGGTGAAATAAACAACTTCCTTCAGTTGATCTAAAAGATCATCTATGCGAGGAAGGGGATAACAATTTTTGATCATTATTTTATTCAGTGCTCGATAATCAATGCACATTATCCACGAGCCATCTTTCTTTCTCACCAAAACAATTGGTGACCCACATGGTGATGTGCTAGGCCTGATGAACCCTTTCTCGAGCAACTCCTACACCTGCTTCTTGATTTCAGCATTCTCTAAAGCAGATAACCTGTACATCCCAATGTTAGGCAAAGGAACATCTTGCTGCAAAATAATATCATGTTCTATTCCCTTTTTGGGTGGCAGACCTTGAGGTTCTTGAAACAAGACATCATACTCTGAAACAATCTTTTCTATATCAGCTTGTTGATCAAAATTACAACCCTCAAATACATTGGTTTTATCAGTTTTCTTTTCCTTTACAACCATTAGTAAGAACTGTTTGCATGAATTTATCATTCTTTTCATCTGTCCTGAGTTTATGAGAGTATAATTATTCTTGAGCTTATGAGCTCTTACAAAGTATTCAATTCCATCTTTAACAAGTAGATACTTGTTCTCAACTCTATAGAAAATAGCCTTTCTATCATACAAGTAAGGACTTCCTAAAACAATTCCACATATATCCAAAGGAATTACAGCTAACTCAACCTCATCTACAAATGTTGACCCAAAAGAAAACTTGAGTTTGCACTGTCTAGTCACTTGTAGTTGTGCTTTATCATTCAACCATCCTAATGGGTATGGTTTCTTATGAGGTGTAGTTGCTAATCCCAATTTCTTTACAATTGCTTCAGAAATCAGATTTACTTGTGAGCCACTATCAAACAAAGTATCAATCTTTTGATATTTGGAAACAACTCGAATATGGAAAAGATCACGCCTTTTTCTCTCATGTTCTTCATCAATAACAGATTGAGCAGAATTACTAGTAGATGCTTCAGAATTCTTAACTTTCATACCTGTGGCTGCAATGACTGTTTCATCTCCCGAGTCTGACCCCAAATCTTTCTGAATAGCTGTAGCAGCTTTCTTCTTCTTGCCCTCAGACTTCTTAGGTCTCAGCTCTGGATGCAAAATCCAATAGTGCTCATCATCATGCCCCTCCTTTTTACAGTGAGTGCATGAGGCTTTGCCTTTTTGTGTAGTGTTAGCCTTCCTTTCTTTCCACTTTTGCTTTCTTTTCTCCTTGCTTTTGCTTACAGTGGGTTGGGATGGTCCCCCAACTTCTGGATTCCCATTCTTGCCTCTAGCTTCTAGATGAGTAGATTGTACAGATACCTCATCTATACTAGTGGGATTAAACATGAGGATGGTATGCCTCATGTAGCTGTGTAGACCCCCAATGTACTTCAAAATAGTTTCTGGTGAGTCTAATGAAATACCCAACATCAATGCTCTCTTACGGAACTCTTGAGTATACCCTTGTACACTTTGCCCTTTCAACTGCTGAAGAGTTTGCCAACTCATCATGGCTTGTTGCATGTAGGCCAATGGATAGAACTGCTTTCTGATGGCAGAAACAAAGTCACTCCAGACAGAGATAATCTTACCATGCTTCTTCATATCAGCTTGGGTTCTGCCTTCCCACCAAACCAAGGTAGTGCCTCCTAGGCGAAGGCTTGCCAGTTGAATCTTGCTGTTGTTTGAGTCTATATTTTGTACTCTGCAATACACATCAATTTGCCTTATCCAATTGTCCAACTTTTCAACATTTAACTCTCCATCATATATAGGCAAATCAAATTTAACATCTAACTTAATCAAAGATTCTTTCTTATTATGCACAGGGCTACTAGGAGGTGTAGGGAAGTTTTCCTCTTTCCCCTTTCCTTTGGAGTGGTCTTGGGAATGAGATTCATCTTCTTCTTTATCTTTCTTAGATCCTGATGAATCCTCACCCTTATGCTTTCTAAAGTCCCTATACATTTCTTCTACCATGGAATTTATAGCTAGGAAACTTTCTATGAATTGAGAGTTTGGCCCTACAGAACCTTCTTCTGACATTGTATTTCGAGAATAGACTGTCCCAATTTCAGGATTAGTTTCCACCAAATCTCCTTCTCCTAATTTGAGCTTTGATCTAGTGATCATTCAAAGCTAAACCAACACAAGCTTGTCTAACCTTACAGCCTAGAGCTCTGATACCACTTGATCTGAAAATCACCCTATGAGTGACCTCAGTTAAGATTTATTAAACAAAAGGTATTACAGACTCATGTGCTGGTGTGTGTTCTGTGTTATTGAAACAATGAATCAATCAGATTGCCAATACACAGACATTTTAAATGGAAAGACAATAGAGAAATATAGTAAGCAACACAAAGACACAAACAATTTTAATAAGGAGTTCACCCTATTCTCCAGGGCTACGTCTCTGGTCCAGCTTCAGTGGTGGCCTTGTTTTATTATGTCTTTGAGCAGAGAAATTACAATACAGGGACTCAATATGAGTTCTCCTGGAATAGAGTTTGCTTGGCAGGGTGGTTCTTGGATTCCCCAAACCACTTGGAGTACACAGACTCTTGTTCTTCCTACCAGTTCTGTGACCCTCAGTCTACAATGGAAAGAGCCAACTGTGATGCTCAATCAGGACAGATTCCTCTATGGGATGACTTGATTCTTCAAGCTCTCTGGTGCTCGATGCTGCGTGTGGTCAACTCAGCCCTTTGTCTCCTTTGCTTGGCTTTACTGCTCTCTGTGCTTGGTCCTCCTCTCAGGGTTCACTGTTCAATGTCTCTCTTGGTTGCTTCCACTCTTCGATTTGAATCTCTCTTCCCGATCCCTATTCACTGTCTCTATTCATGGCTTTAGCCACTCGACCTCCACGCCTGCTCGTTTCCTCTCCCGCCTGCGTCGATTCACCTATCGCCTGCGTGCTTGGAATTCCCTGTTCGGTGTCAGCATGAACACTCGAGAAGTAGCCACGTGTCCTCATTGGAATGTGCCAGCCCGCTCATTGATTCGTTGCTTTGTCCACCGTGGTGGTCAATGGATTCCAAATCCTCTTAAATCACAGCTTAATCCCCTGTCGATTCCGCTCTGTCTATCGGGCGCAATCTCAGCTGTCCGATCTGGGCTCCTCCAGATCCAACGTCATTCACACGTTGAGTGCGGTTGACTTGCTCGATCGATAACATGCGATCACAATGGTTTTTCTCTCACCTCCGCTGCCACGCACCGATCGCTGAGGGTGCTTGCTCCGTTTTCTCCAAAACCACTTATCGTTCAAGGGTGCCCCAATCAAACCGCTGGTTTCTAGGTTGTGGGTCCCACCATCGTACGATGGCGCTTTGCCTTTTTCTGCCCACAGTCCTCTGGCTCCCAACGTGAGTGAGTGCTTAAGCTCTACCATTTCAGCCCTGTTTGCCCAGCGATGCGTGTTAGCGCTAAGTGCTAACGCGCATCGAAAATTAGCTCCTTTTCCCATTCCGGGGCTCCCAGGGGCTATTTTGACCTCCTGCGCAGTCTCCATGGGCCTCTGTTAGTGTGCTTTGACCGAGGTCCTCGTCGTTCCATGCCGACTGCCATGGCCACTGATTCAGGGTGTTTTCGATTGCTGTTTTAGACTCTTCACAGATTTGTTCGTCCCAATTCAGTCATGGTTCTACAACAGTCATTTATGGATCCGATTCAGATCAGTTGCACCGTGATCTTTCATCTGAGTGAGTTGCCATCAAGGACAACACATGTATCATAATGCTAACAATTTCCTCATGGTTTTGACACTGACATGGAATTCCAACTCAGGGAAAGAAACCCCCCAACATTAGAAGAAATGCAAAGTGTAGCAATTAGTGTAGAAGCTAATCTATTAGCTAAAAGAGCTAGAATTAGGAATGAAAGAAGAGTAACTATAAAAGAGGAAACTTCATCATCAGACATTAAAATAGATAGTTTAGCCAAAAGTATGGAAAGATTAATGGATATGTTAGATAACATAGAAAGGAAACCCCAATGGGATAACCAGCAAGGTCCTCAAGTTAGAAACCCAAATTTTAGGGAAAACCAAAACACTAGAAAACCTAGGGAAATTGGGCCAGATCAGAACATCAGGCCACTTTTTCAAGAAAACTATGTTGAGAGTTCCCATCAAGAGGATCTAGATCAAGACACCTAAATAAACTTAATGGGAATAAACGATGAAGACCTTGTTTTTTTGACCCAAGACGAATAGGAATTGTATATGCTGTACCAATTACAGCTGCAGTTTGGTGAGTCATTTGACTACAAATAGGGATATGACTTTTCCATCTTTGAGGTTCATAAATAGTATAATCTTAGGAGCAAAAAGAATGCTAATGTCCTTGATCAAACTAAGAAACAACACAAAATCAAACTAAGAAAATAAAAGAAGCCCCTGCTTCAAAAATACTCCAAATTCTCCCTAGGGAAAACCCAAAACCTTCTAGCCCTAGAATTGTAGACATAACCCCTGATCAATGTTCTGCATCTATTTCAAATCAAGTTGTTCCACCCAAGAAACCAATATAAAAAGCTCAAAACACTAGAGTTGCAGTCTCACAAAAGGAGGTACCTAATGAAGGAAAAGAAGAAAAATCTACTCAAACCTCTGCCCCAAGAATTCAAAACCTGCAAACAGAAAAAATCTCCCTTCTATTCAATTTAAGAATAGAGATATCCAAACTAAAAATATTAGTTCCTTTAACAGAACTGATCAAAAATAAAAATTACAAATCGCAGATAACCCAAACTTTAGACATTGTTGTATATGTTGACCCCTCAACTTGTTTGATGACCAACCATAACTCATATTTGGTCTAGATGTTAATGGCAAACCACAAGAAGGAGGAGTTCCACCTTTTTACATTAGCCTTAATATCCATGACAAAATTCTGCATAATGCAATGTTAGATTCTGGGGCATCTCACAACTTAATGCCCAAAATAGTAATGGAGAAAATAAACCTAGAGATTACAAGACCTTACAAAGATTTATTCTCATTTGACTCCAGTCAGGTAAAATGTCTAGGATTGATTAAAGATCTGTGTGTCACTCTAGTCCAGTATCTTGCCAAAAGCATCCTTATGGACATCGTAGTTGCTGATATCCCACCAAAGTATGGCATGTTGTTATTCAGATCATGGGGAGCCAAACTTCATGGATCTTTACAACTAGATATATCATATGCAACAATCTCTGTTTTTGGTCAAAACAATGTAAATTTTGAAATGGGAACTATAAACTCAAAATGAGAACTCTGGCCAAAAAACTTCGAAAAAACATCAAAAACAGTGTTAAAAACGAAAAGTATTGAGGCTAGAATAACACCTTTTTTTTTCTTGGGTAAATTTTCAACATGTTTTAAAAATGGCGGTGAAAACCAAATTTTTACACAAAAATTGTCAAAAAAACACCCTCAAAACGAAAAGTGTTAATGTTGGGAAAACACCTTCTTCTTTCTTTTTTTTTTTTTTTTTTTTCTCCAAACATTTCGAAATAAAGGCGTAAAATATTTTATCATGACCCCGAAAAGCATTAAAATTTAAAAAAAATAATGAAAACATAAAAAAAAAAAAATAAAAAATAAAAAAAATAAAAAAAAACAAAACATAAATTAAAATATATACTTCAAAAAAATAAAAAAATAAAAAAATGGAAAAAAAAAATAAAAAAATCTTCTAAACCATTAAAAAAAAAAAAAAAAAAAAACTAAAAATTAAGTAGGTAAAAATAGAAAAATTAAAAAAAATTAAGAAAAAATTAAAATTAAAAACAAACTAGATTTAAAAAAAAATAAAAACTTAACCAAAAAAAAAAAAAAAAACTACTAAAATTAAGATTAAAATGTGGATTACTTAAAAAAACAAATATAAAAATATATATAAAAAGGACAAAAATAAAAAATAAAAAATGTTAAAAAAAAATTATCTCATAAACCATAAAAGAATTTGGAAAAAGAAAAAGAAAAGAAAAAATTAAAAAATATATATATATATATATATATATAAAATTAAGTAAGTAAAACTAGAGAAATTAAAAAAAAAAACTTTAGCAAAAACTAGGAGAACAAAAACAAATAAAAATTAAAAACAAACTAGTTAAATAATAATAATAATAATAATAATAAAAATTAACGAATATATATATATGTATTAAAAAAACTCTTTGCGATAGGTCACCGGTTCAAATCTCCCGTGGGTACTTAGGTAAGTCTTAATTAAAATATATATATATATATATATATTAAAAAAAAAACAAAAATAAACACAAATTATAAAAAAAAAAAAAAAAAAAAAAAAAAAAAAGAAAAACCAAAAAAATATGAAAATATTAAAAAAAAACAAAAAAAAATTAAAATTAATTTTTTTAAAACAATTTTTTTTATTAAAAAAAATTTTTTTTATGGATTTTTTTTAAAACAATTATTTTTCTTATTTAAAAAAAATTATTATTATTATTTTTTTTTTAAAACAATTTTTTTTTATTATTTCAAAAAAAAAAAAATCATTAAAAAAATTTTAAATTTTTTTTAAACGTATTAAAATTTTTAATTTAAAATTTAAAAATTAAAAAAAAATTATTTAAAAAAAAAAAAAAATTAATTTTTTTTAATGTTTTTTATGCCCCCGCCGCCCATGGTGGCGCGGCCATGGGCGGAGGGGCCCGTGCATGGGCCCTCCGCCCACGGCCGCGCCACCACGGGCGGCCAGGCGGCGGGCGGGCGGCCGTGGGCGAAGGGGCTTGCGCACAGGCCCTCCGCCCACGGCCGCGCCACCACGAGCAGCTGGGGGGTTTAAAGAAATTTTAAAATTTTTTAATGATTTTTTGATTTATTTATTTATATTTATATATATATTTTTTTAAATAAGAAAAAAAATTGTTTTAAAATTTTTTTAATAATAATAATAATTTTTTTTTTAATAAGAAAAAAATTGTTTTTAAAAAAATCCATAAAAAAAATTTAAAAATTTTTAATTTTTAATTATTATTATTATTATTATTATTATTTTTTCTCTTTTTTTTTTTTTTTTTAAATATTTTTTTAAAATTTTTGAATTTTAAATTAATTTTTTTTTTTTTTCTAGTTAAGACTAACCTAAGTACCCACGGGGGATTTGAACCGGTGACCTATCGCAAGGAGTGCCTTAACAGCGCACCCATTCACCGTCAATCCAAAGCCCCGTGGGCTTAAATTAAAATTTTTAATTCATTTAAAAAAAATTAATTTTTTTTTTTAATGATTTTTATTTTTTATTTTTATTTATTTTTTTAAATAAGAAAAAAAAATTGTTTTAAAAAAAAAAGTTAATAATAATAATTTTTTTTAATAAAAAAAAATTGTTTAAAAAAAATATTTTAAATTTTAAATTTTTTTTCGTTTTTTTAATATTTTGATATTTTTTTGGTTTTTTTAAAAATAATTTTCATATTTTTTTTGTTTTGTTTTGTTTTGTTTTTTTTATAATTTGAGTTTATTTTTGTTTTTTTAATTAATTTTACTAGTTTTTTAATTTTTTCGTTAATTTTTATTTTATTTATTTATTTTTTTAACTAGTTTGTTTTTAATTTTATTTTTTTAACTAGTTTGTTTTTAATTTTATTTTTTCCTAGTTTTTGCTAATGTTTTTTTTTTAATTTCTCTATTTTTACTTACTTAATTTTATATATGTAATTTTTTAATTTTGTTCTTTTTTTCCAAATTCTTATATGGTTTATGAGATAATTTTTTTTAACATTTTTTTATTTTTTATTTTTGTCTCTTATCTATATCTATATCTATATCTATATCTATATCTATATCTATATCTATATATATATATATTTCTGTGTAAGGCCAATTCTATTAAAAGGAACAAAAAATAATATTACAAAGAGGTCTCAGCCTCAACCGATATCAATGGAGTTCATCTTGAGAATCATAACTGCCCCATATTTGGGGAAACCAGTTTAACATAACAAAAAACCAAACATATGACCTGGACCCAACACCGACAAAACCAGAAGAAAGTTTTGACACAACACCATCAGATGAAGTTGAAAACATGACATAACTGCCTATCATGTGGACAAAAATCAAAACAACAAGAGACTGGACCCAACCCATCAGCGGCAGAAACCTGAGTTGGCGCGTGGGTGGCCACGTGGCATCACTTGGGTTCATTCTGGTCAGGAGTCTCCTCGAAAATGGGGCAAGCATACCAGTCCCAATCCTCATCCTCCTCCGCCACGTCGCCTTATGCCTTGCCACCTGGTGGCTCCCTCACCGGAAGGGTGCTGCTCGAACTGCCTGTAATTGCCATTGAGATTGAAGCTCTGACTGAGCTGCCACCTGGTTGCCAAGTGTCGCCAACATTTTCACCTTCCGCATGCTGTCCGCCACACCGAGTTCCCCTGCCTTCTTCCGTCGGGAGCTGCTCAGAACCACGACCAACTCCAAGGCTACGATCCTCCTGAGGTTGCTCTTCAGAGTTTCGCACAGGAGCACTGTTTTGATCATTTTCTTATGAGAAAACTATGGTAACATTAGCAGTTATGATGGGCCTGTTCAGGTTGCTCTGGAACCTGAATTGAGTCGAGTGAGGAACCGAATTGGGGTGCAAAGGAAAAGTGGTAGTTTGAAGCCTGAAATCTTTGTGCTCGGCCATTGAAGCCTGCACACGACCTCGACCACTGCGAGTATGAGGATAATGTTTGCGGGGCGAGCTGGGAGGGGGAGAATTTTCCTGGGGAGGAGGCAGTGAGGCAGGTGGTGGTGGTGGTTCAGAGCTTTGCGCTGCTTGTGGGCAAGCGCTACCACCTCGGGTACCTCCTCTACAGCTCCTCATACGGTGACGGACCATAGCAATGTGGTGGGAGTGGAGTTCAGAAGAATAGGAAGCCGGGAAGGATAGCAGAGATTGAACAAAGGTCGCCTGGGTAGGATTCAAAGGGCAGTGCCTAGAATGGGAGTAATGATGCCCATTTCCAAGGTCGATACAGCATAGAAGCCAATAGTGGCTCCCGGTAACAGTTCTGTTGCAGGGATTTCTGGCTTGGAGCGGGCAAATGCTGAGGAAGGGAGGCCAAACTGAGGGATTGAAGGGTTCCATGTTAATGCATACTGAGTCCGGTTCTCGGCCTGAGCGACCATTAAATGCTTCATGTAGGCAAGCCTGCATTCGCCTCAAGTGAGCTTGGGATGGTGCACTGGCCACCATCTAGCTGGTCCGAACGTCGTCAATCCGTCGGCTTGTCATTAAGGCTCTCGGTGTTCACCCACATCCGGGTTTTTTTATATATAATTTTATATATGTTGTTTAGAAACAATTATTTCATGTGGATTGAAAATTTAATTAACGATGTATAAATATGTAGAATATCGAAAATGAAAAATATCGACCTTCTTCTTTAAATATGCAAAACAATAAAAGCCTCACTACAAAAAAATAAAAATAAAAATAAAAACAAGAAAATATGAAGAAGAAGACCACTTCCAAAGTTATTAAATTTAAAAAATAATTATTTACATTTCATACATTATAAAATTAAAAGTAAAAAAAAAAGCCTTTTAAAAAAAGGGCATGGTGTAGAATTACCACTTTTTAAAATCAACATCAAAATCACTACCATTCTAAAACGCAATGTACATAAAAAAATTTATAGTGCCAAAAACTATGCTCTAAAAAAAACATGTGTGTTCTGCATCACCCCTTTTCAAAATCGGGTCACTTTTTTGCTATCTCTATAGAATGGGTAACAGTATCAGTTCCTGTTTCAAAGTTTACGTTGTTTCAACCCAAAAAATTATACAAAGAAACCTTAACGAAGTATATGGTAAGTAGCCAGGATCGGCCTCAAAACTTTCCTATCTACTCTGTACACTCTGATATGGATTCTTTTATCCTGTATAATGTTGATCAAACATAAGAGAAAATTACAGACAATGATAATCAAGAACCAAATGAAATTGCAGTTTCTACAAAAAACAAGACAAACCATACTATATAATTATTAAATGAACAAAACAGTCAGATTGTTGTAGTTGATGAAAAGTTTGTCGCACCAGATAGTGTAAATATAGATCATGAAATGTTGTGGCACTTAGATTTTGATGGATTAGTCAATAGATTAGGAGTAGGAGTATGATTTTGGATATATAATTTAGAAAACGATTACTCAGAATGTCATGCATATAGATTAAATTTCAAGTGTACTAATAATATGGCTGAATATGAAGCCTTAATTTTAGGTCTTAGGTTACTTAAAAATCTAGGAGCTAAAAGAGTTTTTGTCATGGGAGACTCTGAACTAATTGTAAAGCATATTAATGGTGTATATATGACGAAAGACCCTAGATTAGGTTGTTATAGGGAAACTATTGTAAAATTACTTAACACTTTTCTAGAAACAAAGTTTGCAGTAATTCCTAGAAAACATAATATGCAAGCCCATAGTTTAGCTATGTTTGCCAGTACTTGTAAATTACCTTTACAACCCAACCATCAGTACACTACTAAAGTTAGGCATAGACATGCAATTCCAGATAATTTAAAGAATAGGCAAATATTTTCAGATGATAAACAAATAAATAACTTTTTGATTTTAGAGGAATTTAGAAATAACAATACAAACACTGATACATCAATAGATATTGACATTAAGAATGAAATAGAAATAAATGAGATAGAAGGTGATGAAAAAATAGATTTAGCCCTACTAAATTCATGAAATCAGATGTAAATAACTTAGAGCAAATTGAGATTGATGAAATAATCAGGGAGGAAACTGAAGTAATTAATCTCAAAGATAATTTCTTACCTAAGGGATTAACCCCTTTGGAAGACTTATTTGATTCGAATGATGTTCCTAGGAAGCCTAAGATGGAACCTTTAAGGTCTAATATTGAAGAATGTAATATAGGCACAGATGAAAATCCTAAACTCGTTAAACTTTTAAAACCATTACCCCCAGCTGAGAAAGTGAAATACCTTGAACTATTGAAAGAATTTCAGGATGTCTTTGCTTGGAGTTACGAGGACCTTAAATTCTATGACACCAACATCATCTATCACACAATTCCTATTAAAGAAAATCAAAAGCCTTTCAAACAAAAACTTAGGAGGATTAATCCTATCTTATTACCTGCAATTGAAAATGAAATACAGAGGATGTATGATGTCAAAATAATAGCACCAATCAGATTTTCTGATTGGGTCTCAAACTTAGTGCCAACTAGGAAGAAAACTGGTGAGATCAGACTCTGTGTTGATCTTAGAAACCTCAACAAAGTGTCACTGAAAGACAACTACCCTCTTCCCAAAATGGACCACATTTTACAGAGAGTAGTTGGAGCAACCAGAATCTCATTGTTGGATGGGTTTTCTGGTTATAATCAAATCCTGGTACATCCTGATGACCAACCTAAAACTACCTTTACTACTCCTTGGGGCACATTTATGTATGTAAAAATGCCTTTTGGACTAATGAATGCAAGAGCCACTTTCCAGAGGGCTATGGATATAGATTTCGCAAGAGAAATCCATGAATTCCTTGTAATTTATCTAGATTATATTACTGTATTTTCAAAATCTGACAATGAACATCTAGATCATTTAAGCCAAGTTTTCATTAAATGTAGGAAATTTGGTATTTCCTTAAACCCCAAAAAATCACTGTTCGGGTTAGAAGAAGGAAATTTGTTAGGTCACATAATTTCAAAAGATGGTATGAGAATAGACCCTACTAGAATAGGAGCCATCCTGCAAATAAAGCACCCTAGGAACATTAAAGAGTTACAAGCTTTCTTAGGTGAAATTAATTTTCTTAGAATATTTATATCTAATTTAGCAGAATTAATTAGATCATTAAATAACATGATAAAAAAGGATTCCACCATAAAATGGACTGTTGAGGCTAAAAAATCTTTTGAAGACATCAAACTAGCCTTGACCAAAACACCTGTGTTAATTAGTCCTAAATTTGACAAAGATTTCATCTTGTTTTCCTTTGCTTCCGAGCATATAACTGCTATAGTTTTGTTGCAGAAAAATGACCAAGGCTATGAATAGCCCATTGCTTTCTTTAGCAAAGCCCTTAGAGATGCCACCCTGAAATATAATACAATGGAAAAACAAGCTTTGGCTTTAGTCAAAGCCATTAAGGACTTTAGGATATACATCTTATATTCTCATATAGTGGCCTACGTTCCTAATTCAGTCGTTAAGGACATCTTAACTTAGGATGGTCCTGATGGAAAAAGGGGAAAGTGGATTGCCACTATTTTAGAGTATGATATAGAAATCAAACCTACTAAGTTAATCAAGCAGGACAAGGTTTAGCCAAACGCATGGCTAAATCGAACTGTCAGGCCTTAGATATAAACTTTATTGCAGCTATAGATAATGAAGATGAGATGGCGACTCCATTGATCAACCAAGCTTTTCTTGATTCACCTTGGTATGCTGATATTATTTATGTTTTACTGAATTTACAAGCTCCTCCTGAATTATATAGAACCAAAAGTAGGTTTTTGAGGATGAAATCCTTGAAATTTTGTATATTAGATAATGCTCTATTTTGGAAACATCATGAAGGTATTCTTCTTAATTGTTTATTAAAAGATGAATCTAATAAAGTTATGGAAGAGTTTCATGCAGGTGACTGTGGAGGACACCTTTACTGGAAGACTACGGTAGATAAAATCCTTAGAGTTGGTTTATACTGGCCTACCTTGTTCATTGATGTCAAAAAGTATGTGACCTCCTATCACAAATGCCAAATTTTTGAGGGAAAGAAAAAGCTCTTACCTTTACCCCTCAAACCTATCTTTGCAGAAATACCTTTTCAACGATGGGGTTTAGACTTCATTGGTGAAATTTACCCACCCTCCTTTACCCAGCACAAATGGATCCTCACTGCCACAGACTACTTTACAAAATGGATAGAGGCCATACCTTCAAGGCAAGCCATAGATATTGTAATCATAACCTTCCTTGAAGCCAATATTCTATCAAGATTTGGATGCCCAACTAAGCTCATTACTGATAATGCAACAACCTTTAAATCCAAGAAAATTTTATATTTCTGTAATAAATACCATATCACCCTTGGCCATTCCACAGGCTATTACCCTCAAGGTAATGGACTAGTAGAATCCTTGAACAAAATCCTAGTAAACATTATCAAGAAATTACTAGAAGACAATAAGAAAACATGGAATAAAAAGTTAGTGAATGCCTTATGGGCAGACAGATTAACTACAAAGAAATCAATTGGTACTTCTCCCTATCAACTGGTATATGGGATGGAAGCTATATTTCCATCCTCCTTGGGAGTACCAGTAATGAACATGCTTCAAGAGTTGCAGGTTGAACCAAATATTATTCAAAGAAGAATCAATCAAACTATTCATTTGCAAAAAATATGAGAGGAGGTCTATGTCAGATCTCAAATTGTGTAGGAAAAAATTAAAAATATCTTTGACAAAAGAACTAAGGCTGAAGATTTCTACATTGGTGACAAAGTGCTCAGGTGGGATTCAAGGAGAGAAGATAAAGTTAAACATGGGAAATTTGATTTCCTATGGAAAGACCCTTATGTCATTTATGCTTACAGAGGTAATAACGCTTTCTTCCTAAGGGAACTTGATGGTATAGATGCAGAAGGAGGGCCAGTGAATGGTCGAATGCTAAAACATTATTTTCCACCAGGGTAACCAACATGTTGATAATTATCATTTTCCATTGTACATAAGTTATTAACCAAGTCTAGTTTGGATTGGATGATTATCTTATAAATTTTAGAGTAAAATCTAAAGTTATTAAGGTATAACATCATAGAGTGAAAAATAAAAGCATTTGCAAGTTAAGCCATAGTCAATCATTTCAAGGCCACTGATCTTCAAAGTTCTTGACATCTTCCAAAAGATTCCATCCCCAAGTGGAGCCACTGTTAGGTTCCTATACCAATAGGTGTCATAATTTTGAGTTAACTTTTTCTCAAGCTTGTAATATGTACATACTTGTCTTTCAGCCAATAGTTTTCAATATTTAAAAAACAAAAAGAGGGTCTGTCTTAAAAGAATAATCAAAGAACAAAAAAGAAACAAAAGGTCAAAAAATAAAGAAAAATTGAAAAATATATATATGAACCCCAAAATAAAACAGACCATGAAAGTGTGCAAGTCCAAATGCCACTACTATTTACATTTTCATACAAAATAATGATTTTGTGTAGTTTGTTAAAATGCCATAATCCATGATAGTCAAATAGTGTAATCTTGACTATTTCATGTTATAGATAGAGAATAAAGTCTAGCCAAACTATTTAATCTTGGCAGATTAGTAGATAGGTAGAGAAATAAAAATGAGCTCAACAGTTTAATCTAAACCATTGGAAGAAATAAGGTTAGAATTAGATGGTTTTATTCAAATAAAAAATAAGTTAACAAAGGGTTTGCTAGCTCAAGTGAACCCATGCAAAAGAATAAAAAATGTTAGGTTAAGAAAGGGTAAGTAGAAGAAAACTTGTAGAATGGAACATGTGGTCAAAATACTAAGCACATTTTAAATGCTCAAATCATAATGTGCAGGTGCATTCATCAAAGTACAATGCTAAGCAAAGATGAGTTTAACTAATTGTCCCTCCTTTCACAAGCTTCTCACTCTCATGCTTATTAATTTCCCCATCATCCCTTAAAATACCCCTTTTCCCCTCCATTTTTACCCTTACTTCATTATCCCATATTTTCCCCTAGAAATTCCCTTTAAAATCCCTTCCCCCTAGCTAAAATCATCATTATGTTCCATAAATCCCTTTTCCTAGGGTAAAAACCCTTTTCCCCCCTTTGTGAAAAGTTATTTTCCCCTTTCTTCAATAAAAAAACCCATAAATCAACTTATCTTAAGTTGAAAACCCTTCCGCTTTGCAAAAACTCGCCCGATGGATCATTTAAGTTAATCGCCAGTTTAAAAAGTTAATTAAACAGGCTTAAGTGTATTTAATTAGGTGGACCCCTCCTTAAACATTCCCCTAATCTCTCCGTGCATCTTTTTAGCTTGACCACTATCTGATTAACACCCATCTCATCTAACGGTTATCGCTCCACTTCGCGAGCATTCCACTTCCGAGCTTTAATGGTCCGATAGCACCCGAAATGGGTGGTTTTTCCCAGACCCAATTTAGTGATGTGTCACCATCGCATCATTTCGCATCCCCTCTGAGTTTTACCACCCTGCCCCCAAAAGTAGTGCGAAGAAGGGAAAAACCACCCTCTCAAAACCAGTCACTGTTATTGACCAATTTTCCCACTTTTCGCACTTTTCACCCAATAAAGCCCTGCAAACAAGGGAAAAACCACCCTCTTGAGACCAGTCATTATTTTGACAAATTTTCCTGATTTTCCCACTTTTCACCCAATAAAGCCCTACAAATGCCATTTTTATGTTTTTTTTGACCATTTGCACATTGAAAGCCCAAGCTTTCTTGTGCCCCTGAAATCTACAGTTGGTGATCGACTCCCAGTTGCCATCTTGCCTCCAGCACTCGTCTAGAGCCAACACCAGTCGTCTGCGACCTAAAACCTCAACCAAATTTGCAACACCAACCTTCGGTTTCAAGTAATCTACAAAATACACCATAGTTACCCCTTTTTAATATAAAGGTTCAAGTAATTCAAAGATTGAATGAATTAAATAAGCTTTCTACCCCTAAATTAATTGATTGGCACCCAGACCCTTAAAATACCTGTAAAACCCAGACCATTGGTCGAACCCTGCCAAGTTAATTTCCGATTTTTACCTCTTTTTTCACACAATGTCTACCCACATTTCCCTGAATGTTAAGCCTGTTTCAACCCCCCACCTTGACCAAGATCACCTACCTTTGGCTGATAGGGATTTTCAAATTAAAGATACATCTTTTGCCTCTGAAAGAATGAAGCTCCACTTCTGGAGCAAAGATAGATTTTTAAACCATGCTGATGACATTCACCTCTGGGAGTCAAATCTCCCCCTCTACTCATTCCTAGAAGTCCATAGTCTCCCAGACATTATCCACTATTGTCAGACCTGCTACATCCCTAGCCAGAGAGTTGTAGTAGCCCCCAATCAACATCTGCTCTTCACTATCACTCCATAATCCATCAATTAGATGTTACAGGTCCAGCCTAGCCCAAATTTAGCTCCTTTGTCCATTGGAGGACTTCTAGAACTGTATAATTCTATTGATGAGAACAAATCTAAGCAAGTGTTCAAGAATTTCATAGTTGCTAAAGAACATACACCAAGTTTTACTCCTCCATACATAGCCCTCATATTTTCACAAACTGCTAGGCATATTATCACCATGGTATCTTCCATCCTTAGATATAGGACAGATGAACATGTAGATGAAGTCACTTTTGCATTCTTGTCCCTTTTTACCCCTAGTAAACCTCCTGCCATCAAGTTTGATTATGCCAGCTCATTGTAGACAAAATGCATGAACAACTCGTCGGATTGCCCACTGAAAGAGTGTTTAAATTCTATGCAGTATTGTATCATTTGTTTTTTGTACTACCAAACTAATAAATTCCCCATGAAGATCATAAAATGTGATAGTAGAAGAAAAGAGAGGCATGTGCTCTATTGGACACCAATTGTCCATAAATATTCCATTGTCTCTGATTATAAGGACTTCATAGATTCCTTTGTCCACCCAGTGATAAATATGCCGACAGGGACTGTGCACCCTAGGATTTGTCCTCAAATCAAAAAGGTACTTCAACTGGCTAAAAACAGTAAGATAGGAGACTGGTACTTGTACCAGAATCACACAAAGATCAGAGTCTATGGCTACCACCTGGCTCCATATAAATTGCCAAATTATCTTCCCTTGAGAATTTTTGCCTTGGAGTATTTAAGGAAAATCATCAACTCAGATGATGTCCACTTCATGGCTGTAAAGAATAAGATCCAATTCAGAGTCAAAAGTGAACTGGGCCCCTTTATTTGCAAAATAAACAAGCTGGACCAGAGGTAGACAGTATGTTACAGGAGTTGAAATTTACCAAGAGTTTTATGTGGCAATATGACCCTCATGGAGTAATAAGAAAAATGAGAACTAGGGTCAAACTAACTCCTTATTTACATTATTTAGTACCTGAAATTGAAATATATGCCAACCAAATTGAATGGTTGGAAAACACTTTGGTAGATAAAGATAGGACAATTATTGATGTTGAAAATGCTTTGTATGATATTGAGCAACAGATTGATCTCAGTGAGTTCTTGCAGGTCCCAGATCAAGGCTAAAGGATGATTATCCCTCTGCATTGCAAACACCTCTGAATAAGGAGAAAAACCCTAAAAATAGAGAAGAAACTTCTAGTTCCTAGATGGAAATGATGGATGAGAAAGCAGACCCTAGGAAAAGGAGAAAACTTAATCCTATTTCTGAACATGAGGAACACAGTGAAGCAGAAAGGGCAGAGCTAGAAACAGAGTCAGAAACAATTCTAGAGATAGTGCCATACACAGCAGGTCAGAAAGGAAAAGAGGTAATCAATGAACCCTCAACTTCTAACACTCAGTTGTTAGAGAGACAGAAGTCAACAGAAGTTTCTTCCTTTGTCAGACCAGTTGAAAAAGAAAGAACAATCAAAGATAGATACAAGGAGATAAAATTAAGAAATGAAAAAATGAAAGAGACATATGCTCAATATTTCAAGCATTCAGCTCCTAACCAGAGCAAACTAATTTCTACATTTGATATTGAGGAAGGAAAGATGCAAATGTCATATTTGCATCCAAGAGTGCCACAACCCAAATCTGCAGTAGATTATAAGAAGGCCACATTTTAAGTGTTGGCAAAGGAAATCCATCCCATCGACCAAATAGAGTTTCACAAACAAGCTGGAGAAATGATATACTCCACCTTGACTGGTAAGGCCATGGATGCATACAGGTTACAAGAGTCCTTAAATAATATAATTGCACAGATGAAGCTAGAAAAGGCCTCCTCTCAGGCCAAGGAAAACAGGATTAAATCCTTAGAAGACCTGGTCATAGAATTGGGCCATGATCTTGCAGATATTAAAGCAGTTGAACAATTGATCAAAAAGAAAAATGAAGATATGGCAGCTTTGAAGAAACAATTAAAACTCACTGCTTCATTACACCCACAGATCATAAAGGTGTTAGAAAGCCAAACTTTCCATGAGGAAGCGCTTGGCTTGGTGTTACAATTGAACACCCAACTAAAAGAAATGGAGAAAGAAATGGACAAGTTGAGCAAGTAGGCTAGCCTCCAGGAAGCTGCAACCATTGTCATCCCAACAATCACCATAGAAATACCATCTACATTGGCTGAAAAATTAGCTCCTACAACTTCGTTGGCCACTGCATTGCCTGCAATAGCACCATCTACTTTAGCAACAAGGTTGACCGCAACGGATTCTACAGGTGAAGAAGCCAATAAATTGGCTAAACCAATGCAAGAGATGTCCCTCAAAGCTAATGAAATCAGGAAATTGGAAGAGAAAGTAAACAGTCTAGAGACAGACTGTAAACTTGCTCAAATTATGAATAAAGAGGAACAACAAAAGGTAGCAAGGTTAACAAAGAGGATAAAGAAACTAGAGAAAGAAATGACTCTAGGTGAGCCATTGGGACAGGCAAAAGAAAAACTTTGGACCAATATCATTGACTGTGTCAATGATATTTGGCCATCCATTCAAATAATTTTTGAACAGATTGACCTGGTTAAAGAGGCCACAGAGGTCATTCAAAAAGTCATAATAGATTTGGAAGGGATGCTATAAGAGGCAACCAGAATCATTAAATTTTTGAATTCTAAGAACAAATATGAACTGGAAGAATTGAATATTAAGGATAAGAGAAGGACAATCCTAGAAGTAAGAAGAGTCCTTACTAAAAGGAATTTGATGCACAGCTTAGAAGACAAGTGTCAAACCATGCATCTTTCCATAGATAGATTTAAGTTCAAGTTTGACACTTTGGTATAGAAAGGTCTACCTAGTCCTTTGGTAATTAATGATAAATTGATGACATAGGAGGAATATGACAAGAAGCTCAGGGAAGTGGCCAAAATCAAGTCAATAATGCAACCATCCACAACACAGCAAAACAAGGGATGCCCTCTGGTAAAGTTCTTTACCAAGCTTTGGAGAACTTGTTTTACCTCCAGCATGAGGTAAAACACCTGTTTGTAAATAAGCCTACATTTGCTAAGTACACAGAGCCTGATGCGATCTTCAGAAAGTTAAAAAACATTCAGTTACCAACTGAAGAGAGATGGGAGCATCTAACGTACTTACTTTAATTCAAAGTAAGTCCAATAATTAACAAAGTTTGGTAAAAACATAATGGTGAAAGTAAATGGGCAGTTGTCCCAGTCAAAGAGTATCAGAGTCAAAGAGTATCAATGAAAGAAGATAAGTCGAAGAGAATCAGATGACATCTAAAAGATCAATCAGCTAAATATCAAAAGAAATCAGATATAATAGTGCTAGAAAGCAATCAGTTAGAAAGGTGGCATTACCTTTTTAGAATTAGATATTTTTTCCCTAAAATAAATCCCAAGTCAGTTTGGGATATTTTGTAAATAATTTTGTATAAATACTTCATAATTCGAAGTATGTAGGGTGGATTTTACTAGACATTTCTATAGACTTTTTGATCAGAAGACCCAGAGGTTTATTGTATCATTTGCCGAGCCAACAAGTTGGATTGATAAATAAATATTAGATATTTCAAAGGATTCATGTGTTGAGCGAACTTCAGAGAAGTATTCTCATGTGTTATTGTTATTTTTCTCAAGTTATTCATAATCTTTAATGTGTTTCTGAATCTAAATGTTATAACTGGAATAATACTTTAGAATTTGTTTAATTACACTCTGTCTTAACAGTTATACATTTAAATGTTTTCTGCTGATATCTAAGTTAAGGAATTCTTAATTGCTCCTTGGCTTAGAATGATTTCCCGAATATCCAGGTTAAAGGATCCTTAATTTCCCTTTGATCTTGATCACCCCTTCATTCCTCATTCATTATTCGGTCTGAGAACCCTTAATTTCTCTCTCACCCCTAGTGAAACCCTTTCACCCCTCTGTCTCAAATATCTAGGAAACGCTATGTTATCTTGCCCTTTAAACATTCTCTTTAGTGAGTTAATCCAGTTTTGCTTCCTTATTGTTTGACTCCATAGCCCAATGGTCTAAAAGACACCAGTATATCCATCTGTTTAAGTAATCCCACCATCCAATCCAAAATACAAATCAAAATCCTAAGAACAATCATAACTAGCCTAAAATAAAAACAAACAAAGTTAAATCATACAAAGAGATCCCTCTCTGAGTTTAGGTTGGCTAGAACCTATGCTCCAAAGTTGGTTAGTGGTTACCTCAGAAATTTCTTTCTTCTGAATTCTAGAGAAAATTACTGAGTGATAACAAACATTAAGACACCATGTGAGAAGAAGAAAACATAAATTACAGTGAGGAGGAAGATAAATTGGAGGAGCAAGATAGACAGTAGAGAATGACATACAAAGAAATATGGCAAAGCATTATGCCATGAGGAACAAGATTGCAAAGGCAAAGCTTAGAAGAGCATTAGATGATAGCTAAAAGATCAATTAGCTAAATATAAAAATAAATCAGATATAATAGTGCTAGAAAGCAATCAGTTAGAAAGGTGGCATTACCTTTTTAGAATTAGATATTTTTTCCCTAAAATAAATCCCAAGTCAATTTGGGATATTTTGAATAAATACTTCGTAATTCGAAGTATGTAGGGTGGAATTTTATAGACATTTCTATAGAATTTTTGATCAGAAGACCCAGAGGGTTATTATATCATTTGTTGAGCAAGCAAGTCAGATTGATAAATAAAGATCAGATATTTCAAAGGATTCATGTGTTGAGCGAAATTTAGAGAAGTATTCTCATGTGTTATTGTTATTTTTCTCAAGTTATTCATAATCTTTCATGTGTTTTTGAATCTAAATGTTATAGCTGGAATAATACTTCAGAATTTGTTTAATTACACTCTATAATAGTTATACATTTAAATGTTTTCTATTGATATCTAAGTTAAGGAATTCTTAATTGCTCCTTGGTTTAGATTGATTTCTTGAATATCCAGGTTAAAGGATCCTTAATTGTCCTTTGATCCTGATTACCCCTTCATTCCTCATTCATTATGCGATCTGAGAACCCTTAATTGATCTCTCACCCTTAGTGAAACCCTTTCACCACTCTGTCTCAAAGATCTGGAAAACCCTCTGCTATCTTGCCCTTTGAACATTCCCTTTAGTGAGTTAATCCAGTTTTTCTTCCTTATTGTTTGACTCCATAGCCCAATGGTCTAAAAGACATCAATATATCCATCTATTTAAGTAATCCTGCCATCCAATCTCAAATACAAATCAAAATCCTAAGAACAATCATAACTAGCCTAAAATCAAAACAAACAAAGTTAAATCGTATAGAGAGAGCCCTCTCTGAGTTTAGGTTGGCTAGAACCTATGCTCAAAAGTTGGTTAGTGGTTACCTCGGAAATTTATTTCTTCTGACAACTTCTATAGAAAATTACCTAGTGATAACAAACATCAAGACACCATGTAAGAAGAAGAAAATATAAATTACAGTGAGGAGGAAGATAGATTGGAGGAGCAAGATAGACAACAGAGAATGACATACAAAGAAATATGGCAAAGCATTATGCCATGAGGAACACGATTACAAGGGCAAAGCTTAGAAGAGCTAATGCAAAGATTGAAGCCCTAAACAAGCAAGAAGAGGAAGGAAGACTTGATATCCTTGCTGAAGCCTCACTCCATGCATAAACCACATGATCAACAATCATTTCACCAATTTTGAAAGGTTTTGGGGTAATTTTGAAGTTTTTGTGTTTTTCAGCAATCATAGACAATTTTGTGACAGCTAGAATGCCAGGGGCGCAATGCCCTTGGTGCTGCACTTTTCTAGGCTTGGTTTGCACAAATGGTAGGTGAAAAGGTGAAAAATACACACACAAAATCAATGTTCTGCCTCCTTTTTCACCTTGGTGGTGCGCGCTGAGAAGTCTTGGGAGATTCAACTTTTGGAGGGTCAAAATGTGACCATTTTGGAAAAAGAACATAGATCTAGAAACCAGATAGGATAGGCTTTCGAATGAGCTATCCTAGGCTCAATTTGGACATTGGGAAGGCACCCAAAATCAGGCTGCACGATGGATGGCACGTTTGACACAAAGATGGCGTATTTGACAGTTTTTTGATTTTTCACTGCTTTTTCTCCAGGTTTGATTTTCATCTTTGGAAATTAAGTTTTTACTTATGTAATTGATGATCTAAATGTAATTATGGTGTTTTTACTGTTATCTAGGGTACATACATTAGGTAAATGAACTCAATGAGGTGTAATGAATCGGTTTCATTGTAATTAGGGATGAGTCACTTTGACCACCCTATACTTTAGCTATTAGTTCAGATTTTGGTGGAACTACTCCTCCTCTCATGGATTCAACCCTTGAGGCTGTGGGGATTTTTTTTAGGCCTATATCATGTAATGTTTCAGTCATTCTATAAGAGGTACTCAGTTGGATGTTGTAGTATTGATCAGAGACACTATTGTATTAGAATTTGGCTAGTTTTAATAGATGAGTTGCAACTATTTCCTTGGGATACTTGTGGTATGGTTGTCTAGCATTGTTTTTTCTTTAGTTTCATTTTTATGAATGTTTTGTTGGTCCATATTCCATTTCATGTCTATTGTATGATCTCTTTCAAGTTGATAAACATAAATCATCTCACATGCTCTGTTTTGGGGAAGTTTATAGAGTTTGTTCATCTTTCTTTAGTTTAGGAATAATACATCTTTCATGCTCTTCCTAGCTCCTCACCTGTCTGAATCATCTCATCCGAAGAAACCATAATGTGCTAGCCTAACTACCTACCTTGCCCCTTTGAATATTTGCAATCATATCGTATTTTCCTTGACCTAGCTTCTTTGACCTAACCCTTATCTAGCAACCCAATTTCAAACAAAAAAAACCCTATGCACTTTATAACTAGCCTAAGACCTTAATTCATCTAGCCCTCTTGGTTGTGATTTTGTGGAGAGAGCCCTCTCTAGCTTGGTAGGGCTAGATACCAAGTCAAAAGGTTGGTCTGTGGTTACCTCAGCTAGACACTTCCTCAGCCTTGGAGATTCGAAGGAGTGATAACATACTGACTTTGTTGCCGGGGAGCCAAAGCTCTATCTTCCCCGGGAAAGAACAATAATGATTTACATCTAATTGTTGATGGTGAACAATATTTGGACACATAGGAAGGTTGTACTATTCACTTGGCGATTCCATTGATTGAAAGATCTAGAAAATCAACACTTCATGGCGACTCCACTGCATTAAGATTAGTAGCGTGAAGAAATTTCAAGATGGAATCTGTTGCAAGAAGGTATGCTCCAATGAAAAGAGATCACATTCCAAGTTTCCCAAATAAAATGCCTAAGGTAAATTGGCAAAGCAATTTTCATATGTTTGAAGATGTGAAAGGTTATGATGCTGCTCTTCATTTGGTGAGATTTCACATGCATGTGCATAGAATAAAGATTGATTTTTGTTGGGCCTCGAATATGCCCATTTTTCCATCATATAAAACCGTCATTTATAACCTAAATTCCGACACTAGCATACTCATTTCACATCATAATTCCATCATTTATCGCCAAATCACATCCTATGCCTCATATTTGATTATCATTAGTTTTATTAAATTTTCTATGATTAAAGATGATTATGCCATGATTTACTAACGATGCTTTCGCTAAGCTCATTTTCACAGGGTTCCGTCACCGAGTTTCTTCACAAGCTAATAGAGTACGAAAATGACCCATTTGAGGCTTTGAAACTTTCAGCATGCTTCCGAAGAAACTGAGAGAGGTTATTGTCAAAAATAATGTTGTAATACCTTTCCATAACATGGATTGCACCCATTTCACTCATGTGGATCTCTAAAAGGATATTCATAAATTTGCCCAAATATGCAATAATTTTCAAATGACCCACTTCTGCCTCGATTTCCGTAAAGGTGATGGCGAATGAAGAAAATTGGGCACATGGGTTTTGGTCCCATTATATCCAAATTACTAACCCTGAAACAGTTTTCTAAAATTCCTTACGGTTTGGAAGATCTATGGAGTTCGCTGAGGACAATTTATATAAAATATCCAGATTTGTACTTAACAGACAAATTCGAATCTGCCTATTTTTATGCCACAGTTACAGTTTGATAAGTTCTTGTTCTATGTTGGGATTGGTTGAGGGTTTTTTAGGCTAAATCGAACAGTTTGTTCCAGCCACCCAATTTGGAAGAACAATTTAGCAATCTAAGTTGTTAAATTTGCTATGTGTGGTCCAGGTTGTTTTCAACTAAGCCGGTGCCTATAAAAGGTTTCTCTTTAATAATCAGGAAGGTATCGAACACAATATATACTGTTATTTTGTATCTTTCATCTCCAAACTTATTATTTCTAATTGAAAGACTTTTACGATGGCTATGTATTGAGTTCAAACCAATTGGTTGGATAGTTCGCTATGAATTCACGATTTAGCTGTGATTGAAGCTTTTCATTTCCTGTAAGTAAATAAGCTCCCCAAGTGTGGCCGGGCCCACCCATCTGGGATCAGCTCTGTATCATTTCGTAGGAACATAGTTGTGTGATAGACATAACTGCTTCTCGTTTATCTTTGATTCATCAATTGTTTATATGTTGTGTGGAGATTTCTATTGAATTCAAATGATTTTAGTGTGCTGATTATGTTATGCGTTTTCAGATCCTTTACTTCAGCGATTTGAATGGATGGTTCTCATGTGATTGACGCTCTTACTTCTAAGGCAGATTCATACTCTGTTCTCTAAAACCACAAATCGTATTACCCTGACTGTGTTGTCATAGATACATATAAAACTTGTTCTAATCACATTGTCAATTGAATGCTTATGACAAGTTGGTCTATCTGTTGAGAACTCAGAGAAACTCTCTAATGCCAAAGTCAAGATAATATACTGAGTAATCAAAGTTGACAGGGTGTGAATTTAATTATACTTTGGATTTTGTTCAGTCAATTTCGAAATCGCATTTTCTTGTTTCTTTCAGTGATTGAATTGATTGGTTTCCTTACCAATTCTTTCCATAGATGTCTGTGCCATAGGAGTATTCATTCTAGATTGGTTAATTAGAATAGTGTGACTTATCATGAGTTTGATCTAGTCTAAATCGTTTGGTTTTCTGTTAAGTTAATTGCATAGGTGTGTATGCAATGGAAGCATTGCTCTCCAGATTAATTATTTAATATGGCTCATCATAGTTTGGGTTATTTTCATTTATTAAATATATTCTCAGTTTAAATAGAATTTGTGGATTGATTTTAGAGTGCAAGTGAGTGATGTAGTTTTAGTTTTCAGTGCGATTTCCATTGCTTTGTTTGGAGTGCTTGAGTATAGTTCCATAGCTTAGAATCTGGTACTGTTAGTAAAAAATGTAGCCTGAGTTAATCCCCATCAAATGCGTGCCTGATTGGATTTTGAAGACAGAGCATTGGGTTTCCAGGATTTCGAATAGGTTTGCTTGAATTTAATTTAAGGTTTATGCAACTGTAAGATAACTCTTTGAGTACAGTTCTGTGTGCCTAGTAGTAGTTCATAGTTGTTTCATTTGTTTATCATTTTTTAGAATAGAGTTAAGGCTTGGAGCTTGTTCTAGGGTTATGATAGATTATGAATATGTATGCAGCTTAATTGAGTGCAAGAAGTCAAGTTTTCTTGGTTAAGTGTGAAATAGAGTATTCAGATTAGTGCCCAACATCAAGATCTTTTGTCTACTGTCAAGCTAGTAGGATTCATGTGAAGATTTTCTCGTTCTAGTTTTTGAATTAAAACAGTTATTGAGTGCAGTTTGATTGCTTAGTTAGAGTTGAATTACCATTTGATCAGGAGCTCAAGACCAAGCGTTGAAAAATGCTCAAAAATGAAAGTGCTCAGAACTAGTTCGAACCTAAAAGACCGGATAGATCTCGTCCTCCTGATTCCGGCACCGTGAACGGTTCGAAAAATAGACTCTGTATACATAATTTATTCCAATTTTAAAATTGCCCAATATCCTCCATTTTTTGAATTAAAAAAAAAATAGAATATTCCTTGGAATATTCTAGGAAATATTTTTTAGAATATTCCCAAAATATTCTGAGAATATTTTATTTATGACAACCAATAAAATGCTGCCACGTGGTAGGACCAAAAGCTGCCACGTGGCGCAAGTGACATTAGCAGTATGGGCAATATGGGCGCATATGTTAAAAGTTTTTGCATTGGTGCGTTTTGAACCCACCACTTCACTCCCAACAATGCTTCGTCTTATCGTCAGGTGATAAGGCGGGACTTGTTAAGCGTTCAGGACAATGTTTATTTAAAGTTTGTAAAGGATTTATGGCGGGCCCAAAGGGGCCCAGCCCGTTAGGGCTAGCCCCCATCACATGTGACCCTTCACCGGAGAACATGCGACTAAACCCACAAAACTAACGGTAGCCATTAAAAGTTATGGTAGCGGTCACATGTAAGGCGGGAATCCAGGTGGAACTGACCGTGCAACAAACCGTTGGCACGAAATTTAATGCCACAAACAATGCCCCTTAAACCTGGTCACATGCGTAGTTAGACTGCCAGTTAACCCTGGCAGTCACAGTTCAGTTGGCAGACATTTTGGTGGTGGCGCCATTTTTTGCGGGCTTAACGGGCCCTCAACTAAAGTTAGCTGGAGTCAATTTAGGGCCAGACAAGCAGTTTGAGTAAAGGAGCCATAACTTTGGCTAGAAAAATCCTTTTGAGAAGATCTTTATTTTTATTTTTATTTTGGGTCTCTTCAACATTATGAAGCCATTGGCATAGGTTTCATAGCCAATAGAGGTCATTTTCAGGTGTTTTTGCTTTAAGGAAGTTCCAGGAGCCACTAGGACCATATTAGTTTGGGAGTTGCATTGGGATGTGTGCAGCCATTGAATGTGAAACAAAGGTCATTTCTAATTGATTTGAGTATTATGAATCCATTTCCATAGCTATTTTTTCCTGTTGAGGCATTTTTCACCTCGAAATTCTTCAGGGAATCTTTTAGGGCCACTAGGGCCATTTCAGTGCTTGAGCTGTTTGGGGGTTGTATTCATCTGTTTTCAGTGATTCAAAAGCCTACTTTTGTTGTCTTCGACATTCTGAGTCCATTGGCAGAGGTTTCAGAACCTTTGGAGGTCATCTTCACCTCTAATTTCTCCATAAGAGTTTAAAGAGCCACAAGGGCCATTTGGGGAAAGCACTGTTTAAGGTACAATTTCACTGTTTAGTGCTTGGGGAAGAGCATTCTTAGCTATTTCCTATCTTTTGATTCTATATTTACAGTCAGATTTACCTTTTGTGGCACTTATTTACTTGTATTAGCCTTTGTAGCTTTCTTAATACAAGAGGACAAGCCCATTTTGGGAGGCTTGGTCCAGCAGATGTAGCCTAGGAGGGGTGAACTACTTTATCATCTTTGTGTCATTATTTGATGCAGTTATCATGCTAAAAAAATCTGATATAATGTGTTAAAAAGAAAATTTAAATAACTTGCCTTCACACATAAACACCTAAATAGTTGCTCAAACTTATTTGTTTTATTCCACAAAACATCAGGCTTCAAGCATGGGTATTTTAATGACATCTGAGTGTTTACTTATTATTTCTTTAGGCAGAGTTTGTAGAGGGCCAGGTAGCCTCTGGATCTTATCCTCTCTTTAGAGGTGACATATCCAGTGAATGCCCTTACAGTCTATCTCTGTATTGGAAATAATGAGTTCTTACCTTTCCAGATGTAAACATGGAGTATTTGTGCACTCCTTTAAAATTATTGAAAATGGATACCTTGCACCCTTTGTTCAAGTACCTTCCATTTTCAGATCAGGTTGGTATTAGAGCACTTGTTTGCTTGATTGACATCACAATAGCTTGATTTTATAGCTTGAAAGGTGTTAAAGCAGTGTAAAAGATTGATTGCTTTACTATTTTGCAAACTGCATGTTGTTTGAGTTTGCTGAAGTTTGGGGATAGCTACTATTTAGCTAAGTCTTGGAGAAGACAAAAAAGAATAGCTGATATTTCCTTACTCCAAAGGAACTCAAAACCACTCCAAGATTTTCACTTGAGTTGGCTTGCTGTTGACTGCTTGAACAAGATTTTCACTTGATTTGTGTGTTCTTGGTTGTTTGAATATGTGATGGCAGTAAAGACATTTGGGTGAAAAAGCTTTGTCATTTGTTTTGAAAAGCTTTAAGAACATTTTTGAAGTTAATTTGTTCATTGACATCATAATGACAACTTCTACAAGTGAAGTTTCCTCCTTAACAAGGTTCTTCGATGAGGATATGAAACATGAATTCCTTATATTGAAGGATATGGTGCAGATCCTGTTTGAGGATAGAAGAGAAAGCACAGAGCTTCATGAGAAATTGATGGCCATGAAGCAGGAGAAGGAAGAAATTCTTCAAAGATTGCATGATATGGAGTTGTAGCTTCATCAAGCACAAGAGGCTTTGACCAAGAACATGCGTGAGAAAGAGGTAATCAATTCTGATTTGTCTTCAATTTCCTCTTTAGAAAGATGTGTTGGATCTTTTGAAAAGCATACAAGGGGAGTAGGATCCAAGTTAATTATTAAAATGGGTTATGAAGGCAAAGGATTAGGAAAGCATGCACAAGGCATGATTGAACCACTTTCTGTTGAGGAATGACCCAAGAATCTTGGACTTGGTTATGTGCAATCTAATGGCGAAGACTTAAAAGCCATGAAGGCATTTGAGGCTAATTCAAAGAGAACTTTTGTTCTAAGTTCCATGAGGCAAATATGTCAAATTTGTTTCAAAGATGATTGCCATTGCTTTAAACCTTTGTTGCAGCAAGAAGATGGTAGACATGCAGCTTATGGCAAGCATGCAATTTTAGGCAGTTTTCAAGACAAGAACAATGATGTTAGTTTGCAATTGAAAGCTGGAGCCTCTACTAGTTCATCTCCTCATGGAGGCATAAAGGATGAACATGCAAAGCAACACAAGAGGTATACATCTTCTCATGATCAATTTGATTGTGTTTCTGCAAGGCATGAAAATTTTACAAGCTTTAATGGAAGAAAGATTTCTTGTACATATTGTGGTCAATTTAACCATCATGTTTCAAGACGCTGGATCAGGAAGCAAGCAAAAAGGAAACAGATGATGCAAAGACTACCTTCAAAGAAGGTGCATAAGATTTGCACTTTTTTCCAAAAGAAGGGACATGTTGTCTCTCAGTGTTGGACTTTACATCCAACTCGTCATCCCACGCACATGTAGCAAGAGGACAAGAAGATTGGCAAAGGTGGAACCACATATTCCATTTTTGATGTGGAAAAGGAAGTTTCACATGAGGAAAAGTTGCAGCAGCAAAAGTCGCCATTGAAGTGGCTTGGTGAGAAGTGGATGGACTTCTTGACACAGTAAGATGTACTCCTTTTGTACATATGTAAATTTCGGATGTATGCATGTATTCTATGCTGTAATATCTTGTTTGTTTTGAGCCACCTTAGATCATTGATCAAGGCAGCATTGTTTAGTTTCATTCTGTAATTTTCTCACCATAAAATTTTTGTGTGAGTGCAAGAAAGACAGTTGTGGACAGAAGGACAAGCGCATTCAGGAAGGGAAGTGTCAATTTCTTTCCATTTGTGGTTCAAAGTCATTTGTTGTGCAAAGCAAATGTTTGAAGGGCTGAAGAGAAGAAGATGTTCATTCTCTCATTATCTGTACTATAGTTCAGTTCAACATTTTAGTAAATCTTTTGGGGACCAAAAGCCTCTCATTTGGGAGGTGTGATCAGGAGCTCAAGACCAAGTGTCGAAAAATTCTCAAAAATGAAAGTGTTTATAACTAGTTCAAACTTGAATGACCAAATAGATCTCGTCCTCCTGATTCTGGCACCACAAACGGTTCGAAAAACGGACTTCGCATGCAGAAGTTATTCCAATTTTAAAATCGCCCAATATCCTCCATTTTTTGAATTTAAAAAAAAATTAAAATAGAATATTTCACAGAATATTCCAAGGAATATTCTTTAAAATATTTCCAGAATATTTTGGGAATATTTAATTTTTGACAGCTAATAAAATGCTGCCACGTGGCAAGACTAGAGGCTGCCACGGGGCGCAAGTGACGTCAGCAGTATGGGCAATATGGTAATTTTTTTTGCATTGGTGCATTTTGAACCTTCAATCATATGGATTAAGGTGTCTTCTTCAATCGTATGGATTAAATCTTAATTATGAGATTAATGTTAATTAAATAAGATTAGTGTTAATCCACACCGTGGAGCCTTTTCCATGGTGCATTTGTGTGTCACTATGGGAAAATGCCATGGTGGAATACGAAATGTGTTTGCTAATATATGACAAAGTTAATGCTTTCAAACCATTGTCACTAAGCTCAATTAGCACTCACCACCATGGTTGATGATGTTTCTACCTTTGAGTGGGACATGTGGTAGCCAGAAAACATGATTTGGAATGTCGCTTCAACTAAAATGAATGACATGTGGCATATGGTAGCAACGTAGTGTCAATGTCGAATGAGGTGCCATGTCACTACGAGACTTATTCCCTTGTGTTTTTTCCAAGTGTTGCATTTTATTGGTAAGGAGGGTTGAAGAGAGCCATAGTCTAATAGATGGTGTGGGAGAAACACTTCCATGTCATATAATAGGAAGATTCACATACCACCATTGCCTCATGCATAAGTTCTAAGATTGGATGATAAGGGAACGGTTAACGATTAAGCTGAAGTGGGAAATGACAAAAATTATGACACTCAATGAGAAATTTAGCATCCTAATGTAGATGTTTTATAAAGGGTGTTCTACAGTTTCCAGTGTGGGTTTTGAACCTTCAATCAGTATGGGCAAGTGACTTCACTCCAAACAGCGCTTCGTCTTATTGTCAGGTCATAAGGCGGGACTTCTTAAGTGTTCAGGACAACTTTTATTTAAAGTTTGTAAAGGATTTATGGTGGGCCCAAAGGGGGCCAGCCCCCATCACATGTGACCCTTTGCCAGAGAACCTGCGACTAAACCCACAAACCTGGCAGTAACCGTTAAGAGTTATGGCATCGGTCACATGTAAGGCGGGAATCTAGGTCGAACTGACCGTTCAACAAACCATTGGCACGAAATTCAATGCCACAAACAACGCCTGTTAAACCCAGTCACATGTGCAAATAGACTATCAGTTAACCCCGGTGGTCACGGTTCAGTTGGCAGACATTTTGGCGGTGGTGCCATTTTTGGCAGTCCCACCATATTTGGTGGGCTTAACTGGCCCTCAACTAAAGTTAGCTGGAGTCAATTTAGGGCCAGACAGGTAGTATGAGTAAAGGAGCCATAACTTTGGCTAGAAAAATCCTTTTGAGATGTTTTTTTATTTATATTGGGTCTCTTCGACATTCTGAAGCCATTGGCACAGGTTTCACAGCAAACAGAGGTCATTTGTAGGTGTTTTTGCTTCAGGGAAGTTCCAGGAGCCACTAGGACCATATTAGTTTGGGAGTTGCATTGGGATGTGTGCAGCCATTGAATGTGAAAAAAAAGGTCATTTTTGACTGATTTGAGTGTTCTGAATCCATTTCCATAGCTATTTTTTTCCTGTTGAGGCATTCTTCACCTCGAAATTCTTCAGGGAAGCTTTGAGGGCCACTAGGGCCATTTCAGTGCTTGAGCTGTTTGGAGGCTGTATTCATCTGTTTTTAGTGATTCAAAAGCCTACTTTTGCTATCTTTGACATTTTGAGTCCATTGGTAGAGGTTTCAGAACCTTTGTAGGTAATCTTCACCTCAAATTTCTCCATAAGAGTTTAAAGGGCCACGAGGGCCATTTGGGGAAAGTATTGCTTAAGGTACAATTCTTAGCTATTTCCTATCTTCTGATTTTGTATTTACAATCAAATTTTCCTTTTAAGGCACTTATTTACTTGTATTAGCCTTTGTAGCTTTCTTAATACAAGAGAACAAGCCCATTTTTGGAGGCTTGTTCCAACAGATGTAGCCCAAGAGGGGTGAACTGCTTTATCATCTTTGTATCATTATTTGTTGCAGTTATCATGCTAAACAATTCTGATATAATGTGTTAAACAACAAATTTAAATAACTTGCCTTCACACATAAACACCTAAACAGTTGCTCAAACTTATTCATTTTATTCCACAAGACATCAGGCTTCAAGCATGGGTATTTTAATGACATCTGAGTGTTTACTTATTATTTCTTTAGGCAGAGTCTTTAGAGGGCCAGGTAGCCTCTGGATCTCATCCTCTCTTTAGAGGTGGCATATTCGGTGAATGCCCCTATAGTCTATCTCTGTATTGGAAATAATGAGTTCTCACATTTCCATATGTAAACATGGAGTATTTGTGCACTCCTTTAAAATTATTGAAAATGGATACCTTGCACCCTTTATTCAAGTACCTTCCATTTTCAGATCACCATTGCAAGTAGAGTAGATCTTTAATTATTTCAAGTGAGAATTGTAAGAGTTAGAAATTAGAATTTGGGTTTTGAATGATTAAAGTTATGTGTGGATTCCACTTGATTAGGCATTCACTTTCATAGCCTGTCAGATCGGAATTTGTGATAAAGAACCAAGTTGACATTTAAGTTCAGATTTCAGTTCTAGTTCCGAATAGGTTAAGTTCATAGAGATTTCAAAGTCTTTAAATTGAATTTGATTATTGATTCTGCTTGTGTTAGCAAGATGGATTGATTTCTTTTTAGTTGTGTGTTTACAAGAATTTGTGTGTTTCATTACTTAGCTAATCATCATAAAGGAAACATTAAAACTCTCACCTACAAACTGAATCAAGAAGTGCAGTTTAGCTCGTGTTTACGAGCCCAAATTGACATATAAATATTGGAGGATCAATTCATCAATTAAAACTCTAAACATTTTTGCGTCGTTTCTAGGGAAGTGTAATTTTTTATTCAGGTAACTATTATCAGAGTTTCAGGATCTTGCAGGGCTGTCAGAGGGCGGAGAGTGTATGGTAAGAAGTGGGTGAAGAGCCTCACATCCACTTTTGTGGGGTTGCTCCAAAGTTTGAACAATTACTGCTTGTTCTTGAGTTTTTATTTCCTTTTTCTCTATGCGTAGAAGTAAAGGTAGACCTAGGGATAGTAAAGGTAGATTCATTTCTAGTGTTATTTTTCTTGCAATTAGCAGTTTTTAATTCAAGCTTTGAATGACAAAACATTTTTGGGGTGCTGTAAGAACCCCCCCCCCCCCCCCCCCCTTTTTTTTGCATTAATCCATGTTGCGAGACAGGGATCATCAACCAGCAGGAGAAATTCAAAAATGACCGAGATCCTGAAGAATGTCCCTCGAAGCACTTTCTCAAATCCTAGCAGTAGCTAGGGTATCTTCCTCTTAGGAAGAGTTCATCCTCACCGCATTTAGGAAGTTATCTATTTCTCCACAGCCAGAAAAGGATTTGCAATCCTCCCTTGATTCCTCTTGCCTATCTACCACAAAGATCGATGAATCATATACTAAATCTGATCGGGAGAATCCAGCTGAACCAAAGATCGAAGAACTTTCACCATGTCTAGCAACAAGCCTTGTATGCATTCCAGAGACCAACTATTTAAGTTTTGCTGGCACAACCGAGGAGGACTTTTAGAGCAGTCCAAATGAAGAAATGAGTCAATACCTCCAGGATTACATCGAGCATTGGTTCCATGTTACAATTCAGTCAAAGTACCACTCTCATCTTCAAATACTCTTTGCATCATATCTTTCAAAGCTGCTGATTGTTCATGCTCATGTACCATCTAGAGTTTATATGTTAAATCTGGGCATGATTATATCTTTGTACCTGATCTACACATGGATTCATTGGAAGTTCTCTTTCACTTGAAGGAGGACATATTTTCTCCAATATAGTAGTAAAGTTAGTATTGTAAATAAATAAATGAGAATAGTAAAGAGAAAAATAAGTCCTTTTGTGAAAACCAGCTTGTCGGGTGGAACTAGAGAAATACTTTGCTTGAAAACTAGGTAACTGACAGGCAAAGTTCCCAATAAAGTTTGTAAATTTGTATGAGTTCTTCAAATCATGTATCTTTCAAGTCATTATGTTTGTACTCGAGTTGGTTGATGTGGGATTCCTTAAGGCCCACCTGCCAACAAGCCTTGTCCCATCGACATCAACACATCATCTGGGACCAAGGTTAGGGTTAGATAAGGTACTTGGGAGCCTACATGCCTTAATGGCAGGTATCCTTGTCCTCTACTAAGGAAATACATCAATGTTTCTTGGTGGATGAATTCTGCAGTCCATTCGACTTCGACAAATTCATTCATGGCTAGTAGAATGTACCTGGTGCCTTGATTCCCATTAACATCAAAGGTGGGATATCTCACATTGGTTAATGATCTCCTCAATGGTCAGTAATCCAATGATTCTTGCTTATGTTTGACATCGACACCATTTATTCATATAAGCAAGATTGCACATGGTTATGTAGCGGTTGAAGACTATATGGTTTTGTGATCTTAGTATAGCTTTGCAGCAGTGTGGACATTTGTAGCAGCATTTCCTTCTCCTGTAGTAGTAATCTTGTTTCAATAAAGGTTTCCATATAGCAGCTTGATCATCATTTGCAGCAGTCATCTTCCTTCTTTGTTTGGGGACATATAACTCCTCAGGCATGGGGGAGAAGGAGACCTTCATTTTCCAGCCTCCTTTACCATCTACAGCTCAGCCTTCTTCAGCAGATCCATATACACATCAGTAGCAGTCATTCCAACTCCAACTTTCAGCCGTGTTCCGGTTCATCTTCCACTTCATCTTGTAGCACCGAGCACATCAATGATAAAGGTAAAACTTGAGGTAAATTTGGCTTATGATTCTCTAATTCATTAGAAGGTTAAAGAAACTTAATGATTCACCACTTCTCATTCCATGCATTTCATCTTTCATAAACCATCATCCTTTTATTATCCTTCCATTCACTCTGCATATACTCTGATTACAAGACCATGTTAAAAGAAAAAACCTTATGGTGAATTGATAAAGCAGCCTCTATGATGTCTTCTCCTTCCATGATGAAAAACATTAGGATGAAGTCATTACTGTCATGAAATGATAAAGGAAACTACCTATAGACATTGGCCTTATGAAGAAAAATTATCAATTTCCTATTCACCATCTCCATCACTCATCTCTCCATCACTCGTCCCTTTCTTGTCCTTAATTTGTGTTGCTCAATAAATTAGTGTGACCTATTAAGTATGAAGAGTGTTGCACCACAATAACTAGCACCTTCAAATATCCAAGTAATGTTGTCCCACAAGAACCTATCAAAGAGAAAGAGATTTTTTGCATGAGGACATGCAAACCCTCAAGCATGGGGGGATGTTGCGCCTCGAATATGCCCATTTTTCCATCATACAAAACCGCCATTTATAACCTAATTGCGACACCAGCATACTCATTTCACACTATAATTCCATCATTTATTGCCAAATCACATCCTATGCCTCATGGTTGATTATCATTAGTTTTATTAGCTTTTCTATGATTAAAGATGATTATGCCATGATTTACTAATGATGGTTTCTCTAAGCTCATTTTCACAAGGTTCCATTGTCGAGTTTTTTCACAAGCCAATATAGTACGAAAAAGATCAATTTGGGGCTTTGACACTTTTGGCATGATTCCAGAGAAACTGAAAGAGGTTATTATAAAACATAATGTTTTAATACCTTTCCATAACCTAGATTGCACCTAGGTCACTCATGTGGGTCTCTAGAAGGAAATTCATAAATTTGTCCAAATCTACAATAATTTTCAAACTAGCCACTTCCGTATCAATTTTCGTGCAGTTTAAGGTGAATGAAGAAAATATGGCACATGGGTTTTGGTCCCATTATATCCAAATTACTAACCCTAAAACAGGTTTCTCAAATTCCTTACGGCTTGGAAGGTATGTGGAGTTCTCTGAGGCCAGTTTATATAAAATAGCCAGATTTGTACTTAACAGTCAAATTCGGATTTGCCTATTTTTATGCCACAATTATGGTTTGATAAGTTCTTGTCCTATTTTGGGATTGGTTGAGGGTTTTTTAGGCTAAATCGAATAGGTTGTTCTAGCCACCCAATCTGGAAGATTGATTTAGCAATCTAAGTTGTTAAATTTGCTATGTATGGTCCAGGTCGTTTTCAACTAAGTCGATGTCTATAAAAGGATGCTCTGTAATAATTAGGAAGGTAGCGAACAAAAGATATATTGTCATTTTGTATCTTTCATCTCCAGACTTATTATTTCTAATTGAAAGACTTTTACGATGGCTATGTATTGAGTTCAAATCAATTGGTTGGATAGTTCGCTGTGAATTCATGAGTTAGATGTGATTGAAGCTTTTCGTTTCTTGTAAGTAAATAAGCTCCCCAGGTGTGGCCGGGCCCAACCATCTGGGATCATATCTGTATCATTTAGTAGGAACATAGTTGTGTGATAGACATAACCGCTTCTCACTTATCTTTGATTCATCAATTGTTTATATGTTGTGTGGATATTTCTATTGAATTCAAATGATTTTAGTGTGCTGATTATGTTATGCATTTTCTGATCCTTTACTTCAGCAATTTGAATGGATGGTTCTCATGTGATTGACGCTCTTACTTCTAAGGTAGAGTCATACTCTGTTCTCTAAAACCACAAATCATATTACCCTAACTGTGTTGTCATAGATACATATAAAACTTGTTCTAATCACATTGTCAATCAAATGCTTATGACGAGTTGGTCTATCTGTTAAGAATGCAAAGAAACCCTCTAATGCTGAATTTGAGATAATATGCTGAGTAATCAGAGTTGATAGGGTGTGAATTTAATTAGACATTGGATTGTGTTCAGTCAATTTCGAAATCACATTTTCTTGTTTCTTTCAGTGATCAAATTGATTTGTTTCCTTCCGAATTCTTTCCATAGATGCATGTACCATAGGAGCATTCATTCCAGATTGGTTAATTAGAATAGTGTGACTTATCATGAGTTTGATATAGTCTAAATCGATTGGTTTTCTGTTAAGTTAATTGCATAGGTGTGTATGCCATCGAAGCATTGCTCTCGAGATTAATTAATTAAGATGGCTCATCATAGTTTGGGTTAGTTTCGTTTATCAAATAGATTCTCAGTTTAAATAGAATTTGTGGATTGATTTTAGAGTGCAAGTGAGTGATTTAGTTTTAGTTTTCAATGCAATTTCCCTTGCTTCGTTTGGAGTGCTTGAGTATAGTTCCATAGCTTAGAATCTGGTACTGTTAGTAAAAAAACATAGCCTGAGTTAATCCCCATCAAATGCATTCTTGATTGGATTTCGAAGACAGAGTGTTGGGTTGTTAGGATTTTGAATAGGTTTGCTTGAATTTAAATTGAGGTTTATGCAATTGTAAGATAACTTTTTGAGTACAGTTCTGTGTGCCTAGTAGTAGTTCATAGTTGTTTCATTTGTTTGTCATTTTTGAGAATAGAGTTAATACTTGAAGCTTGTTCTTAGGGTTATGATAGATTAGGAATATGTATGCAACTTAATTGAGTGCAAGAAGTCAAGTTTTCTTGGTTATGTGTGAAACAGAGTATTCAGATTAGTACCCAACATCAAGATATTTTGTTTGTTGTCAAGCTAGTAGGATTCATGTGAAGATTTTCTTGTTCTACTCTTTGAATTAAAACAATTATTGAGTGCAGTTTGATTGCCTAGTTAGAGTTGAATTACCATTGCTAGTAGAGTAGATCTTTAATTGTTTCGAGTGAGAATTGTAAGAGTTAGAAATTAGAATTTGGCTTTTGAATGATTAAATTTATGTGTGGAGTCCACTTGATTAGGCATTCACTTTCACAGCCAGTCAGATTGGAATCTATGATAAAGAACCTAGTCGACATTTAAGTCCAGATTCCAGTTAAAGTTCCAAATAGGTTAAGTTCATAGATATTTCAAAGTTTTTAAATTGAATTTAATTACTGATTATGCCTGTGTTAACAATATGGATTCATTTCTTTTGAGTTGTGTGTTTACAAGCATTTGTGTGTTTCATTACATAGCTAATCATCATAAAGGAAACATTAAAACTTTGACCTACAAATTGAATCAAGAAGTGTAGTGAAGCTCGTGTTTACGAGCCCGGATTGATATATAAATATTGGAGGATTAATTCATCAATTAAAACTCTAAACAATTTTCCTGAAGACTGCTTGATGAAGATATTCATAGTAACTTTGGAAGGTGAAGCCCAATATTGGTATGAAAGTTTGTTGTTTGCTTGTTTTTATTGTTTAAAGGATTTTCATACCATGTTCTTTGAAAGGTATAAAGAATCTTGTCCATCCTTAATATTAGTTCAGAAATGTTGTAAACATGTTGATAGTTTTATTGAAAATATTGAGAATGTTTATGGAGATGTTGAATTCATGGACAATGCAATCATGGAAGCCTTGTATGAAAATCCATTTTAGCAGCATAAAGAAATCTTAGAGGATACTTGTGAAGATGCTCAGGAAAGTTCACAGCAGGCTGAAGATCTTTGTACAGTTGAAAATGATGGAAGACAAGGTCTTATTTCAGATCTGCTTGCAGTAGAAGATGGTATGAAGGAAAATCAAGTTCCAATTTTAGATTGTGATAAGGTCAAGCTGGCTATTCCAAATCTAGATTCAGATTGTGATGATGAAGACTATGTTGTTCCAGATCCCATGAAGGAGAGCTCTATTGTTGAGATCACCTTGAATGAAGAAAATGAAGTTGTTGGGTTGTGTTATATTCTTTCCACGTAGTTAACAGGGGTTTGAAGGGCACCCATAACCCCAGTTTATGGGGTCTAGGGCAGCGGCTCGGAAAATTTTGGTTTTGGACCCTATGTTAGGTTGGGTGGACCCACCTATGGTTTTGTGCATGATTTTCGCACATGTTTTTTGGACGCGATGGTTTTCGGTCCATGGTATTGGACATGATGGTTTTCGGTCCATGGTATTGGACGCGATGGTTTTCAGTCCATGGTATTGGATGGTTCGACATGTATAAATATGTATTGTAACATTGAAAGGAACATAATGAAAAATCAAGCTAGTAGTCCTGGTTTTGGGATCCAGGGGAAATCTCTGTGCATATGTGTTTTATGTGTTATGATCTCGCATTGTTTATTTTTTGTGTTTTAGAATTCGTATGCAGGTAATTTCTGTATGGGGTTAAAACCTACATTTGGTATCGGAGCTGTTTTGGATTCAAGGGGACGCCTTTGTTGCTGAGGGGTTTCACTCGGGCCTGTGGTAGACCCTGTTCAGTGGGAGATCTGCGAGATCGATTCTGGTGGTGAAAGAAGATGGCGAGTAGTGGAAAGATAGAGATTGAGAAATTCAATGGTTAGAGTTTTGAGTTGTGGAAACTCAAGATGGAGGATCTGTTGGTGGATAAAGACCAATGGATTGCGGTAGATCTGGGTAGTAAACCAATGGGAGTGTCTGATGAAGAATGGAAGAAGTTGGATCAGAAGGCAAAGAGCACAATACGATTGTGTGTCTCAAATTCAGTATTGTTGAACGTATCAATGGAAGCTATAATGAAGGCTTTATGGGACAAGTTAGGGACTTTGTACCAATCTAAGTCTCTGGTGAATAAACTGTTCCTACAGAAAAAGATGTATAACTTGAGGATGGAAGATGGAGACTCGGTGACAGAGCATCTGAATGCATTTAATACTATGGTAAGTCAGTTAGCATATGTTGATATTAAAATTTTAGATGAAGATAAGTGCATAAGTATGTTGTGTTCTCTACCAGATTCGTGGGATAGTCTGGTTATTGCAATAGGTAGCAATGCAACTGCCCTGCATTTTGATGAAATAGTCTCATCCTTGCTGATGGAGGAGATGAGATGGAAAAATATGGAGAGCCAAAATGGTGATGCCTTGTCTGTACGAGGGCGGACACAGAATAGAAACAAAAATAAGTCATCAAGTGGGAGATCTAAATCTCCAGGAAAACCTATAAAGGTGGTGTGCTGGAAATGTGGAAAGGAAGGGCACTACAAAAGGGACTGTAAATCTAAAGCTCCCGACGAAGGAAAGGGATCTGATGAGGCTCCTTCTGCAGAGGCGAAAACCACCTCAGATGAAGGTGGGGATGTGTACTTGGCTTCTTCAAGTACACATGTAGATCATGAGGCATGGTTGATTGACTCAGGTGCATCCTTTCACTTCACTCCCCATAGAGAGTGGTTTTGCGAGTATAAGAAATATGATGGTGGTGATGTCTTCTTGGGGGATGACAGGAAGGCTAGAATCGTTGGTCGTGGAAAAGTAAAGTTGAAGTTGCAAGGTGGAAGGGTTAGAACGCTTCCAGGTGTTCTACATATTCCCGAATTAGCTAGAAATCTGATTTCTGTTAGCAAGCTGGATGATGCAGGTGTAAAAATAGTGTTCGAGAAGGATACCTAAAAGATGGTTCAGGGAGCACTAGTATTGATGTGGGGATTTCAGATTGGAACTCTGTACAAGCTGCAAGGTAGCACTGTTATTGATGGGTGCAATAGTTCTGTGGTTCTTGAAAGTGGAGCATAAAATCTAGTGGTCTCTGGAGAGAAGACCATGCTGTGGCATCAAAGGCTTGGACATATTGGAGAAAATGGCCTTTGGATACTTCATGGTAAAGGTATGGTAGAAGGTATGAGTAATAGCTCTCTGGATTTTGATTTTTGTGAAAATTCTGTATATGGGAAGCAGAATCGAGTGAGTTTCCCCTCTGGTAGTAAGAGGGCGAAGTAGATATTAGAACTTGTGCACAGTGATGTGTTTGGACCTATGAAGGTTCCATCACTGGGTAAGTCTATGTACTATGTATCATTTATAGATGACTTCTCAAGGAATACATGGATATATTTCCTTAAGAAGAAATCTGAAGTCTTTGACAGGTTTAAAGAATTTAAGGCTTTGGTGGAAAACCAAACAGAGAAGAAGATAAAGGTGCTAAGGATAGATAACGGTGGAGAGTTTTGCAGTAAGGAATTTGAAGAATTTTGTAAGAAGTGTGGTATATCACAGCAGAAGACTACTCCATATACACCTCAGCAAAATGGAGTTGCAGAAAGACTGAATAAGACGTTGATGGAAAGGGGAAGAAGCATGCTCAGTGGTGCCGGGTTAGGACAGGAATTCTGGGCAGAGGCAGTGGATATTGCATGTTACCTGGTCAACAGGTCACCTTCATCAACGTTGGAGGATAAGACTCCACAAGAGGTATGGACTGGTAAGAAACCCTCTCTTTCACATCTGAGGGTATTTGGATGTGATGCATATGTACATGTTCCAAAGGAGAAACGAACCAAGTTGGATAGTAAATCTAAAAAATGCATCTTTATTGGGTATAAGGATGGTTTAAAGGGTTATAAGCTTTGGAACCTAGTCACATAGAAGGTTGTGTACAACTGAGATGTGGTGTTCAGAGAGGTGAAAGATGTTATTAAACATGAAGTCCAACGAAAGGAACCTGAGAAGATAGAGTTTGAGCTAAAGGAGGAAGAATCAGACTCTACAACAGAGGAGAAATCAGAAGATGAAGAGCCACAAACTCCGGCTGTGAGAAGATCAGTTCGAGAAAGAAGGCAGCCTAAAAGGTATAGTCCATTTGCTTTCTGTTCAAATTTTTCTTTATCTATTACTGACGATGATCCCAGAACTGTGAAGGAAGCAGTAGATTCAGAGGATGGAAAACTTTGGAAAAAGGCCGTGGTTGATGAAATGGCATCTTTGCACAAAAATGAGGCTTGGGATCTAGTGGAGTTGCAGGCTGGAAGGAAACCCATTGGTAGCAAATGGGTGTTCAAAAATAAGACAAATGTAGAAGGAAAAGTGGAGAAATACAAAGCTCGGTTGGTAGCAAAAGGTTATTCCCAGGTACCGGGAATTGATTTTGGTGATATTTTTTCTCTTGTTGCCAAGGTAACTTCTATTAGATTACTTTTATCTGTTGTTGCTACTTTTGATTTTGAGGTAGAACAGATGGATGTGAAGACAACATTTCTTCACAGGGATCTAGAAGAGGAAATCTACATGAAGCAACCTGAAGGCTTTGCAGTGAAGGGTAAGAAAGAACTGGTATGCAAGTTAAAGAAGTCTCTGTATGGGTTAAAACAATCACCAAGGACGTGGTATCATAAATTTGATACATTTATACGGGGACTTGGCTTCATCAGAAGCAAAGCAGATCACTGTGTGTATTTTAAATTAATTGGTGACTGTGTTATTTATTTGGTCTTGTATGTGGATGATATGTTGCTGGTTGGAAATGACAAAGAAATTATCCAAGATTTGAAGACCCAATTGTCCTCCAAATTTGACATGAAAGATCTTGGTGCTACAAACTATATTTTGGGTATGGAAATTAAAAGAGATCGGGCAAAGAGGAAGCTATGGTTAAACTAGAGGAAGTATGTCGAGACAATATTGCAGAGGTTTAATATGCAGGATAGTAAACCGGTGAAGGTTCCTATTCCTGTAGGTGTGAGGTTATCTGCTGAAAAATTTCCCAAGACACAAGAAGAGGAAGAGGAAATGTCCCGTGTTCCATATGCAAGTGCAGTCGGTAGCCTGATGTATGCAATGGTCTGTACTAGACCAGACATTGCACATGCAGTGGGAGTATTGAGCAGGTTTATGTCAAAACCAAGAAAGGAGCATTGGACATCAGTGAAGTGGGTTTTCAGGTATTTGCGTGGCACTAGTGATTATGGTCTGTGCTACCAAGGAAGACCAGGATTGTACAGAGTGTTGGATATTTGTGGCTTTGTTAATGCAGACTGGGTTGGAGATCCAGATCAAAGAAGATCTACAAGTGCGTATGTGTTTAACCTATTTGGAGGTGCAGTCAGTTGGATGAGTAAGAAACAATCTGTGGTGGAACTATCAACTACAGAGGTAGAATACATGGCAGCCACTCATGCAAGCAAGGAAGCAGTTTGGTTGCAGAGATTGTGTTCAAGTATGGGGTTAGTACAAGAAGCTATAAGGATAGACTGTGACAGCCAAAGTGCAATTTTCTTGGCAAAGAACCCTGCATATCATTCAAAGACAAAGCACATTGATGTTCAGTATCACTTTGTGAGGGATATGATAGAAGACAAAAAGGTGTTGCTGGTAAAGGTGGACACTTTGAAGAATGCTATAGATGCATTGACAAATTTGTGAGCTTTGAGAAGTTCTCTTGGTGTAGAGAGACAATGGGAATTTTAGGGTTGGGAAAATGACTAAGCTCTCTTGTGGCCCCCTTTGGAAAGAAAACAACAAGTGGGAGAATGTTGGGTTGTGTTATATTCTTTCCACGTAGTTAACAGGGGGTTTGAAGGGCACCCGTAACCCCACTTTATGGGGTCCAGGGCAGCACCCCAGAAAATTTTGGTTTTGGACCCTATGTTAGGTTGGGCAGACCCACCTATGGTTTTATGCATGATTTTTGCACATGTTTTTTAGACGTGATGGTTTTCAGTCCATGGTATTGGACGCGATGGTTTTCAGTGCATGTTATTGGATGCTTCGGCATGTATAAATATGTATTGTAACATTGAAAGGAACATAATAAAAAATCAAGCTGGTAGTCCTGGTTTTGGGATCCAGGGGAAATCTCTGTGTATATGTGTTTTATGTGTTATGATCTCACATTGTTTATTTTCTGTGTTTTAGAATTCATATGTAGGTAATTTCTGTACGGGTTTAAAACCTACAGAAGTTATCGACCCAAGTGTTCTCATACCATCAGAACAAAGTCTTTAGAAGGAGGTAATCCAGTCCCTTTATGAAAAACAAGATGAGATCTTTGTTTAAGTAAGTGAAAAATCATCTTCAGATGATTATGTGGTACATGATAGAAATTTGAGTTTTGAGTTTTAAGAACAATCTGAAGAAGCTAGTCACTAAGAGGTCATGTTACAACCCAAGCTAATGTAGGTTTGCAGTGTTCACATAATCAAGAAGGTGTTAGTGAAACTTCTTCCACTTTTGAAAATGAAAATCTAAGTTTAAAGGAGGACAGTCTTGAAATTAGGTTTATAGATCAACATGAAGCAATATAATCTCCTTTTTCAATGTTCATATTCGATGAAACTATACAGGAAATTGTTGTGAATAAACCGATTTATGATGATGATATCCTGTAAGGATATAACTCAACAGATATTGTTTTCTTTCATGAAGATGATAGGGCTGTCATGTTTGATAATCTTGAAGAATGTTTTATGTTCAAGGATGGCTTAGACTATGAATTTAAGGAGTATGAGCCTGAGAGAGACAATATGCCATAAATCGAGTCAGAATTTCTAATGCTGGAGGAATTTACAACCAACACTGAAATAGTAAAAGGTTATACTTCCCTATGCCTTCCTATCAATCAACAACCAACTGTTCTTTCAATTCAGAATGAAGGGAGTACTTGTATTTTTGCTGCTGGATCTCAAGACAAGGTAATGCTTCAAGATTTTCAAGATCCCTTTGACAGTCGTTTGCAAGCATTAGAGAAGATAAATGTTGTATGGTTTGTTAGCATAAGCCTTGGTTTCAGTTGTTATTGTAAGTTGCCTACATCTACATCATTCTGCCTACTCGAGGAAGGTGAGAGCAGAATTTTAGTAAGTAGCCATGTGCTAGATTGGTTACACTAGAAGGATCACTTCACATGATTGTACATATTTCTTCAGTAGGCAGGTGGTTTTCATTAGGATTTGAAGCCTTCAAATCTCGATTATATGCCGCCATAAATAAGTTTTGTAACTACTTGTTCTAGTTACATGTGTCTTGAGTCATTTTTTCAATCAATTTCAAATTAGTTTTGAGTAAGTTTGTGTTATTTGAGTTATGAGCATTTAGTTATGCATATCAGTTTATGTTTTTGACCGTATTGGCCCACATGGTTAGGCACTTGGTCTACAGTGTTCTTGACACCTCCAAGGAGTTGCCATCCCCAATAAGGCCAATGTTGGTGTCAATATTTGCATACTTCCATCATTGATCAAAACTCCTCTTTTCATATTCATATTAGGGTCTCGCTCAGAAATTTTTGTCATTCCACCTAGGTCCTCATTAAAAAATTTACTCACTGATGGCATCCCTAGTCCAAAAACATCACTCTTCCCTAAATGTGATTACTTGTTGGCATAGTTTCATATCTTGTTGACTGTACATCATCCATAAAGTTAATTTTATCATGCCATTTGTATCGGTCATGAGGTCATCATGTCATCTTGAAAGTTAGTCCTTCAAGGTCTCATTAGGTCTTTTAGGCTTTTTCAAGGTTTTCATTAGGTCATTAGTGTTTTCATGGTTCAATAAAATTCCACTCCATTGCATAAAGACAGCAAGTGTCAAATTATTAGTAACCTCTCGTCACCATGTGAAGATGAATTGTAAAGAGAAATGTTGATTTCATCATGTAATTTTGAGTTCAAATGTAATATTTTTAATTTTAATTTTGTAGTTTTATGTCATTTAAATGTAATAAGTATAAGGTTCCCAGGCTGTTAACTCAGTGTTCCAAAGATGCTAGACCATCAAAAGATCAATTTGTCAAAGGAAATAGTCAAGTGAAAGGGTAAAGTTTCAGAAGGTTAAGTGAATGCCAAAGGGAGTTGTCTTTTCCCAAGGGTGCCTAAATCATCATTTTCCACAAGCACTAAACCCTAATTTCCTCTCCCACTAAGCTAGGGTTGGCTATGGAATCAAAGACATCTGAGCAGAGGAGGCATAAGGGAGGTCATTTTAGCTCAAAAACATCATGTCTCCATCATTTTTCAACAAGTCATTCCAAGGGACAAATCATTTGCCACACATAAGGCCAATTTTGCTTTAAATTATGTTTCTGACCAAACAAAGATTAATTTTACATAAGTGATAGTTGTCCATAATAGGCTAAGGAACAAAATCCTCTTTCCTTTTTTACACAGATGTTGGGAGAAATGTCAAAAATACAGTTGCTATGAGAGAGTTGCTACACTTCTGGAGTACCCTTGGGAAAACCAATTTTGATCCTAGCTAGAGTGTCCACATGGATTTCTTGATAAGTCAAATGATAACTGGACATATATATCTTTCCAATGAGCTATCATGAGTTCCATTTGGAGTTGAGGAAGACCTCCAAACGTTTCCTGCAAGAGCACACTTCATTTTTGCACCCTCATTCTGCACTTTTTTACCAGCCTTGGGAGAATTAATTTTTAAGGGGCTATACTTGATCCTTTGCAGTGCTTGATAGGTCCATTGAGAGAAACCCCAATATAATTATCAAATCCTAACTACACATCCAATTTCACTCCCTAGTACTTCTATTCCCTTCCCATATCACTGTTAAACCCTTTCCCAACCCCCATATCATACCATTACTTGTCAAAGCCCTTTATTACCAAAACCCTAAGACCTAGGTGTTCCATTTTCCTAGGCTCCCAAAACCCCTAACCTGTAATAAAATTCCCTATCCTAAATCCCATCACATTCCCACTCCCTATCACTTCCCTTAAACCATAAACCCCTTCCCCCATCTCTCTAAATTTCCTCATACCATTTTGAACTCCCTATACCTATATTCCACTATTATTTCATCTCCTTGGGGTTTTAAACATCAAGACACCATGTCAAAAGAAGAAAAGAGAAAATACAGTGAGGAGGAAGATAGATTGGAGGAGGAAGATAGATAGCAGAGAATGACATACAAAGACATATTTAAAAGCATTATGCCATGAGGAACAAGATTGCAAGGGAAAATCTTATAAGATCTAATGCAAATATTGAAGCCTTAAACAAGAAAGAAGAGGAAGGAAGACTTGATATCCTTATTGAAGCCTCACTCCATGAAGAAATCACATGATCAGCAATCATTTCACCAATTTTGAAAAGTTTTGGGGTAATTTTGAAGTTTTTGTGTTTTTCAGAAATCATAGATAGTTTTGTGACAACTAGAATGCAAGCGTTGCGCTTTTGTTTTAGGAACCTTTTGGCGAAACGAAGACCATCAGTGGATGCACAATGACAAAGACATGCAGGAAAACAACTTTTCTAGGCTTTGTTTGCACAACTAGCCAATGAAAAGGTGAAAAAACACACAAAAAAAAACAATGTTCTGCCTCCTTTTTCACCTTAGCATTGCGTGCTAAGATGTATTGGGAGAATAAACTTTTGGAGGGTCAAAACTTGATCATTTTGGAAACTAAAGATAGATATGGAAACTAGACAAGACCATCTTTCCAATGAGCTATCCTAGGCTCAATTTGGACATCGAGAAGGCACTAAAAATCAGGCTGCAAGATGGATGGTGCATTTGACACAGAGATGGCGCGTTTGGCACAAAGATGGCACATTTGACAGTTTTATGATTTTTCACTATTTTTTCTCCAGATTTGATTTTCATCTTGGGAAATCAAGTTTTTACTTATGTGATTGATGATGTAAATGTAATTATGGTGTTTTTAATGTTATCTAGGGTAAATACATTAGGTAAATGGACTCAATGAGGTGTAATGAATTAGTTTCATTGTAATTAGGGATGAGTCACTTTGACCACCCTATACTCTAGCTATCAGTTCATATTGTGGTGGAACTTCTCCTCTTCTCATGGATTCGATCCCTAAGGATGGGGGGAATTTGTTTGAGGCCTATATCATGTAATTTTTCAGTCATTATACAAGAGGGACTCAGTTGGATGTTGTAGTATTGATATGAACACTATTGTATCAAAATTTGGCCAGTTTTAATAGATGAGTTGCAGTTATTTCCTTGGGATACATGTGGTATAGTTGTATAGCATTGTTTTTTCTTCAGTTTCATCTTCATGAATGTTTTGTTGGTCCATATTCCATTTCATGTCTATTGTATTATCTATTTCAAGTTGATAAATACAAATCATCTCACATGCTCTATCTTGGGGAAGTTTTTAGAGTTTGTTCATATTTATTCAGTTTGGGAAGAATACATCTTTCATGCTCTTCCTAGCTCCTCACCTATTTGAATCGTATCATCCCAAGAAAACCCAATTTTCTAACCTACCTACCTACCTTTCCCCTTTGAATGTCTACAATCATATCTTAGTTTCCATGACCTAGCTTCTTTGACCTAACCCTCATCCAGCAACCCAATTCCAAACAAACAAAACCCTTTGCACTTTATAACTAGCCTAAAACCCTAATTCATCTAGCTCTCTTGGCTATGATTTTTTGGAGAGAGTTCTCTCTGGCTTGGTAGGGCTAGATACCAAGTCAAAAGGTTGGTATGTGGTTACCTCAGTTGGACTCTTCCTCAGCCTTAGAGATCCAGAGGAGTGATAACATACTAGTGCCATTTCCTGGGAGCGAAAGCTCTATCTTCCTCGGGAACTAATAGTAATGATTTAGATATAATTGTCTATGGTGAAAAACAGTTGGACACATAGGAAGGATATACCATTCACCTGGCGACTCCATTGATTGAAAGATCTAGAAAATCAACACTTCATGGCGACTCCACTGCATTAAGATCAGTAGCTTGAAGAACTTTCAAGATTAAATCTGTTGCAAGAAGGTATGCTCCAATGAAAAGAGATCACATTCTAGGTTTCCTGAATAAAATGCCTAAGGTAAATTAGCAAAGCAAATTGCCTATGTTCAAAGATGTGAAAGGTTATGATGTTGCTCTTCATCTGGTGAGATTTCACCTGCATGTGCATAGATTAAAGATTGATTTTCCTGAAGACTGCTTGATGAAGATATTCATGGCCACTCTAGAAGGTGAAGCCCAATATTGGTATGAAAGTTTTCTTCCTTCTTGTATTTATTTTTTAAAGGATTTTCATACCATGTTATTTGAATGGTATAAAGAATCTTGTCCATCATTAATATTAGTTTAGAATTGTTGTAAACATGTTGATAGTTTTATTGAAAATCTTGAGAATGTTTATGGAGATGATGAATTCATAGACGATGAGATCATGGAAGCCCTGTATGAAAATCCATTTCAGTAGCATAAAGAAAGCTTAGAGGATACTTGTGAAGATTCTTAGGAAAGTTCGCAACAGGCTGAAGATCTTTGTACATTTGAAAATGATGGAAGACAAGGTCTATTTCAGATCTGCTTGCAATAGAAGATGGTATGAAGGAAAATCAAGTTCCAATTTCAGATTGTGATAAGGTCAAGCTGGCTATTCCATACCTAGATTCAGATTGGGATGATGAAGAGTATGTTGTTCTAGTTTCCATGATGGAGAGCTCTACTATTGAGATCACCTTGAATGAAGAAAATGAAGTTATCAACCCAAGTGTTCTCATACCATTAGAACAAAGTCTTCAGAAGGAGGTAATCTAGTCCCTTTATGAAAAACAAGATGAGATCTTTGTTCAAGTAAGTAAAAATTCTTCTTTGGATGACTCTGTGGTAAATGATATAAATTTTAGTTTTGAGTTTCAGGAATAATCTGAAGAATCTAGTCACTTTGATACACAAGACCATATTCAGCATCCTTGTGAATCTTTATGATGGAAAGAAGACAATTACTATTTTAGCAAAAGAAAAAAAAGTGCTTTCTCCTATATTTGAATATGAGATAGATCAACTCCTAAAAAGTCATGTTACAACCCAATCTAATGCAGGTTTGCAGTGTTCACATAGTCAAGAAGGTGTTAGTGAAACTTCTTCCACTTTTGAAAATGAAAATCTAATTTTAAAGGATGACAGTCTTGAAATTAGGTTTATAGATTAGCATGAAGAAAGACAATCTCCTTTTTCAATGTTCATATTCGATGAAAATATACACGAAATTGTTTTGAGAAAACCAATTTATGATGATGATTTCCTGCAAGGGGATCACCTAATAGATATTTTTTTCTTTCATGAAGGTGATAGGACTGTCATGTTTGATAATATTGAAGAATGTTTTATGTTTAAGGATGACTTAGACTATGAATTTAAGGAGTATGAGCCTGAGGGAGACAATATGCCAAAAATCGAGTCAAAATTTTTCATGCTCAAGGAATTTACATCCAACACTCAAATACCAGAAGGTTATATTTCCCTATGCCTTCCTATCAATAAACAACCAGCTGTTCTTTCAAATCAGAATGAAGGGAGTACTTGTATTTTTTCTGCTGGATCTCAAGACAAGGTAATGCTTTAGGATTTTCAAGATCCCTTCGACAGTCTTTTGCAAGCATTGGAGAAGATGAATGTTTTCTGGTTTGTTAACATAAGCTTTGGTTTCAGTTGTTATTCTGAGTTGCCTACATGTACATCATTCTTCCTATTCAAGGAAAGTGAGAGCAGAATTTCAGTAAGTAGCCATCATTCTTCACATGATTGTACATATTTCTTCAGTAGGAAGGTTGTTGTCATTAGGATTTGAAGCCCTAAAATCTCAATGGTCTGTTGTGATTAACAAGTTTTGTAAGTACTTGTTTCAGTTGAGTAAGTATTGAGTCATTTTTCCAGTCAATTTCGAATTAGTTTCGAGTCAGTTTGTGTTATTTGAGTTGTCAGTGTCTAGTCATGCATTTCAGTTTAAGTTTTTGACTGTATTGGCCAACATGGTTAGGAACTTGGTCTTCTATAATGTTGTGGACACCTCCAAGGAGTTCCCATCCCCAATAAGGCCAATGTTAGTGTCAGTATTTTCATACTGCCATAAGTGATCAAAACTCCTCTTTTCATATTCATATTAGGGTCTCACTCAGAAATGTTTGTCATTCCACCTAGGTCCTCATTCAAAAATTTTCTCACTGACGGTAGCCCTAGTCCAAAAACATCACTCTTCCCTAAATGTGATTACTTGCTGGCATAATTTCACATCTTGTTGATTGTACATCATCCATAAAGTTACTTTTATCATGCCATTTGTATCAGTCATGAGGTCATCATGTCATCTTGAAAGTTAGTCCTTCAAGGTCTCATTAGGTCTTTTAAGGTTTTTCAAGGTTTTCATTAGGGAATTAGGGTTTGCATGGTTCAATAAAATTCCACTCCATTTCATTAAGCCAGCAAGTGTCAAATGATTAGTAACCTCTCTTCACCATGTGAATATGATTTGTAAAGAGAAATGCTTATTTCATCATGTAATTTTGTTTCAAATGTAATATTTTTAATTTTCATTTTGTAATTTTATGTCATTTAAATGTAATAAGTACAAGGTTCCCAAGATGTTAACTCAGTGTTCCAAAGATGCCAGACCATCAAAAGATCAATTTGTCAAAGGAAATAGTCAAGTGAAAGGGTAAAGTTTCAGAAGGTTAAGTGAATGCCAAAGGGAGTTGTCTTTTCCCAAGGGTGCCTAAATCCTCATTTTCCACAAGCACTAAACCCTAATTTCCTCTCCCACTGAGCTAGGGTTGGATATGGAATCAGAGACATATAAGTAGAGGAGGCATAAGGGAGGTCATTTCATCTCATAAACATCATGTCTCCATCATATTTCAAGAAGCCATTCCAAGCGACAAATCATTTGCTACACATAGGGCCAATTTTGCTTCAAAGTATGTTTCTGACCAAACAGAGATGCATTTTACAAAAGGGATATATATTTTTGTCCATAATATTCCAAGGAATAAAAAACTCCTTCATTTTTTACACAAGTGTTATGGTTTGGGAGAAATTTCAAAAATACAGTTGCTACAAGAGAGTTGTTACACTTCTGGAGTGACCTTGGGAAAATCTATTATTCTCCTAGCTGGAGTGTCCATATGAATTTATTGATACATCAAATGATAACTTGATAGAGAGAGATTTCCAATGAGCTATCATGAGCTCAATTTGGAGCTTAGGAAGATCTCCAAACATTTCCCACAAGAGCACACTTCATTTTTGCACCCTCATTCTGCACTTTTTGACTCGTTTTAGAAGAATTAATTTTTAAGGGGCTATACTTGATCATTTATAGTGCTTCATAGGTCCATTGTGTAGCCAAGTGAGAGATATTTCCAATGAGCTATCATTAGCTAAATTTGAACTCTGAGAAGGCACTCAAAAGTGGGTTTGAAGATGGTGTTGCGCGCCTGGCAAGTAGAGGGCATGTTTCAGTGTTACACTACACGTTTGGCAAGTGGAGGGCGCGTTTCAGTGTTACACTATGCGTTTGTGTTGTGGAGGGTGCACCTATGTTGTGCAATGTGCATTTGACCAAATTTCTCATCATCCTCTGTTATCGAGAAATCTAGTGTCCACTCAGAGCTGCTAGTCCCACTAAGACTGGTAGCTATCTTAGAAACAAACAAACTAAAACTACTTTCATTTTCCTTTATGAGAAGTAGATAAGAGGGGAATGAAGGACACCAAACTCAGTCTTGCGCTTGGTTCCTTGCTCAGTTCCTCTCCCTTCTGACAGATCCTTGCCGCTTCTCCTTTGTCTACCCAGCTTTAAAGAGCACATGTGGAATCAAAGCAGCATAATACTATCGAAGAACAGAGATCTACAATCATAAACAATATAGGACTAGATATATATTGACCACACAAATGCATATATCATCAAACATACAAGAATGTGGAGGAAAACTTGAATAGCTTTATTAATATCAAGAATAGCAAGGAGGATTACAACCAATTTTTCTGACCCAGCGTCATCCTCCAGCATGAAAGCCCTTCTTTCACCTCATGAAAAGCTTAGATCACCAAACACTATTATATTCTACCAAGAAACCAACAACATTTCCTTACAAGATACAAAATTCCAGCCCCTGGATCTTTGGGATGAGGGATCCATATATAGATGATTGTAGGGGGGTGAGTCAGCTTCTGGGATTTTGATTAGTGTCCTCTCTCTGATAGTTCTTGATTCCACTTGGAGATTGATGATCTCCTACTCATCCCTGGGCGAATTCAGAGAGGCAAGTGTTATAGGAGAAGTTTCTGGAATATTCCATGATCATCCACCTCACAAACTGTCTCTGCCATTTGTCCACTCTCGCCCATCACACCCTACAAAAGGGATTTTTAGTATGCATCGCACCCTTTTCACTGGGCAGGTGAGATGCATCGCACCCTCTACACTGGGCAGTCTGTATGGTCCAGCTTTGACCAGTTCTGAGCAGTTTTCTGTGGAGAACTTCTGGGAGATGATGTAGTCAACTGACCTCGTTCTTTTAGGGTGTGAAGCAACACTTTTAGGGACTTAGGAGCCCTTGGTTTATGGACATGTTTGATTGGGGTTGCAGTGCCCAAAAATGTCTATAACAGTTGCCCCCTAAAGCATGAGGTCGTTAATCTTTTGATGTCGGGTGAAATGCTTTATCATGAGGATCCGAAGTTTTTTCAAGCTGGAAGGTGACCTGTAATAAGATACAATACAATAAATTATCTTCATAATATTTTTCATGATCTAGGTGAGGCGGGCATTCCCATGCTCAGCTTTATAAATTCATTTTCATGTACATAAGACAGACAACTGTCTATGTGCTAGACTTATGATTTTGATAGAGTCATCATCCTTTGGTTCGGATGATCATCTGTGTAGCAACAATGTACATTTGATGTTTTTATTTTCTTGAATATATCACAGCCCGGACGGATGAAACTAGATCCGGGGTCTTCAAACTCGTTCAATCTTCACTTGGAGTACAAGTCGATCCATGTGAAAGATGTTCTAGAGTCGAACATGGAAAGACATCGCCTGATTACCAGCCAATGATGTAAGTTGTTAACAGGCATGAGAGGAATCACCAATAATGATGATGACCCTCAAGGTACTACAGTAAAATTCACGTGGTGTGAAAAGGGACTTGGCGTCGAACACCGTGCAAAATCTTTCGGTCGAAGGCCATTGATGTAAACCTATCGCCGGAAGTGAGAAACTTGCCTTTGAGGCATGCAAGCTTCAAAGTACTGAAAGGGTTGTTCCTAAGTCGACTTCTTGGATAATGAGCTCATGTCGACAAGAAGTGACCCATTGTAGGAGGGCCTTAATGAATCCCACATCTACGACACAGAATGGAGTAAATGATTTTGGAGGTGAAAACGATCTGATGATATAGGGTTCAGGGTGGCGGTCATGAAAGAATGGAGCATGAATGTATTGCAGCGGATGAGACACAGGTGAATTCTCTGAGTGACTTCTCTTGAACATACCAGCGACACTGACATGGATTGGTAGCGTTAACCCCAAATATGGATCGTGCGGTGGACCAATGGTGATATAACCGGTGAACGGAACAACCTAACCCGACTCGGATGCAGAGTGAAAGTGTCATGTTCAAGAGCGACTTGCTACCAATAAAGTTTCTTCAAGTTTTCTTCCCAATTTTTCCCCAGTCATTGCTAACCAGTACCTCTTTATTTTTATCAAGATTGAGGAGGATAACATATGCTTGTTCTATAATTTTCCCTTCGGGCAAACCCGTCACTATGTTTTAATGAGCCTAGCGACAGTGAAACTTGTTCTTGTCTGTATGGACAAGTTTGTCGCTATTCGGTTTTAACGAGTTTAACAACAAAGATAACTTGGTCCTTTTCAATTTTAGAGTGTCTGAAAGGGACGTAAAGGAAACTACAATAATCCTTTTTCGTCATATAATCCCTTAAGTCCGAAAAGGTATAAAATAATACGAAAGGGATGAATTTTCGGTAATTTTAATGAGCCGAACAAAACAAGCGCTCGATCTTTTTGTGTAATAATCCCTCAGGTCCAAAAAGATTAAAATATAGAGGAGGGATAACACTTCCGGTAGCTTTAATGAGCTGGAGAGGCCAATTGCTCGACAATCTTTTCATATTTTACGAGTCATATCAAAAGAGCTTAAAGGAGACTCGTTTTTTCAGGAACGGGTGATAATTTTAGGTAGCAGCTAATTCTAGGTAAGGTTTGGAATTTTCCAATCACAGCAGTGTCACAAGGATGGCTAACAGGATCACTCTTCGTAGTTGTTCCTCAAAAGGGGTAAACAATCCAATGGAGGTGAATGATCGGCTAAAACAGAGTGGAGGTGATGGTAAGAACACGACCAGGGCTCAAAAGCTGATGATAATGCATTCATAATGGTTATTTACCAGAAATTGGTTCATTTTTTAATGAGCTTAAACTCTGGGGGAACGTTTGCTCATTGCTAAGGTTTAATTTTTAACGAGCTTGAACTTCGAATAAAAATTTCTCGTGATAATGGTCATCAATTTAATTTCACCGCTAACCACTTTTTTCCTTCAAAGGTTGTACTGCCTGTTCAATTGCTTCATCAAACCGATTAGAAATGAATAATATATGTTTTAAAAATTGAGCTAAAACACTAATATTTTACTCGAATTACATGAAAAGTAATTTAAAAGTGGTTTTTATCCCTCATTTTACCATTTCATTTGAACTTTGGTTTGTTGGAGCTCTAGAGGTGCTTTTCCCCCTTGATTTTCACCAGCTGATTCCGAGAGATTCTGTGGATGATTCTCGGCACCGTCTGGACCAGGTAGGAGCTAAACCTGAGCTCTTCAGTTGCATTCCTTCCTTTTTGAATTTTGTGCATGTTTCCCTATTTTTCTGAGCCTCTGGGGTTTGAAAAATTTTCCCTAGCTCCATCCCACCCTTCCTATATCGAAAGGTGCAATGCATATTGGCTTGGCTATTGGCCAATCAATATGCATCTCACCCAGTACACTGCTGGGGGTGTGACGGGTGCGAGAAGGGAAATTTTTGCACTGTTTTCTCATGGAATTTTTGCCTGTTTTTTGCCAAATCAAGACCCTAACTATTCTCTTTCTTGTTTTGCAGAGATTTATCAGAGTAAAATGGTTGTTACATGGCGAGAATGCAAGCATGAAGAAGAGGACATGCTTGCTTTACATGATCCGGTTACGGTAACTGCACTGCGGAACTGTGGCCTGTTCAAGTTTTTCCGCATCTCTAGCATGAGGCAACAAATCAACTTGTTGCAATATCTTCTCGATGCATGGGATCATACCAACTAGGTGTTTTAGCTCAGAGGCAAATCTATCCCCTTGACTATTGTGGACATCTATTTTTTGACCGGTTTATCGAGGCATGGTGCCCCTCTTTCATTATCAAGTTCCGCCCGTGGGAGCGAATCTGTGAGAGATTATATTCACCGGTATTGCAGAGAGGGATCTCAGCCGAGTAGGGACAGTAAGATCAACATCCGAGATGTCAATGATTGGTCCTTGAGGACCATTCTATTCACTTTTGCTAGACTGGCTGGTAGTGTGGCTCTTCACATGGCTAACAGGTCTTATATGCAGTACGCCTTGGAATGCCTTGAACCAAAGGTGTTCAACTAGTGTGATGCAGTACTCCCTGTGATGAAAGAACAAATGACCAAGGTAAAAAGCGGAAAATCCAAGAACTTCGGCTATGGTTCTATTTTGACCACTTTCGCCTTGGAAAAGATCCCATTGATGCAGCCGCAGTACATTTCACTTGGCTTACCTCCACCGACTGAGCCACGGATGCAGAGATGGGTCGACCTTATGGCCCGACATGTTGGTCAGTCCCAGGTTTCCTTCTCTGATACCTTCTTCGAGTGGTTCAACCGCCAGGAGATGGTTTTTTCTGAGTATCCATATGCTGGTATGGATTTCCGGGGTGACCCGGATTTGGTGTTGCCGGTTGGTGAGCAGTGGGGTGCTATCGGTAAATTCTTTGACCATATCTCTGTTTATAGTTTCTTTTCATAATGTTCTTGTGCTTTATTCTATCAGGACTAATCAAAACTCATGTGCTCATGTAGATATTAGACCAGTTCGGCCAGTAGTACATCTGAGAGTACCAGCTGCCGCTCCAACAGGAGAGGCTATGGGGAGGGCCATCCTTCGCGACCTTGATGTGGCCGAGACTCTTTTAGCATTACAAGATCAGATCGAAGGCCTCACTCTCGATATTCCAGATGTGAGGACCAACGAGCTACCTCTAAGGTTGCAGTGACATACCACTGGCGTGCCGAGTCGATGGACTAGGCTTTTACGCATGATTGCACAAGCGGTGACTTGTTATCACCAGCATCATTAGACTAGGGTGCCCCCTAGCATTTTGAGTTTTGGATCATTTGACCGATTTTTTCCTGGTTACAGAACATTATGTATGAACCATAAACATTTATATATATATTTTTGATTTTCGGAGCTTTATTTTGGTTGAGTTACGTGATCTTGATGCAAATATTTGATGAAATGCTTCTTTTATAAATGTTGCAAATGTCTATCTAACACATAATTTGCCAATGAGTTTGTTAATGTGTTTAAGTTTCTGGAAATATGCTGATATTGAATAGAATCAAATGGCCTTTCCAAAATATTGACCCTTAGGAACATGCGATAGATAGCTGGATTTCGTACGGAGTAGATACTAGTGAGTTGTAGGATGACGAGTTGTGAGTCTAGCATGATGGCGAGTCGGCGTATGGCACGCATAATGGCATCAGAGAAGAGCTCTATCAATGCGCTATATTCAGCAATATTTTTCGTTGACCGACCAATGCATACCCCTTTGAAACTCACTAACTCGTCGCTTGGATCGAAGATGGCCCAGGCCGCAAAAGATAGGTTCTGCGAACTACGACTCGCTCCGTTGGCATATCCAACAAATGATTCCAATAGGTCTGACATATGAAACAAATGTAAAAGCGGATCACTTAACTAAAACAATTACCCTTAGTGAAAACAAAAATGTAACAAAAGCATAGGGGTCACTATCTTGAGTCAAGCATAGTAACGCTTAAGGTACAACTCATTACGAGGTTGCGCTAGTGGAATCCCATCATAATCTACTAACTCATAGGCTCCTTTTGCTAATACACGTTTAACAATATAGGGGCCCATCCATAAGGACTTGAACTTACCTGCTCCCAGTTTATCGAATTCCTGGTCGTAAAGTAAGACCAGGTCACCTTCTGAGAAGACACAGGGTTTGACATTCTTGTTGAACTATGCCTTGACTCGTTTCTTATGGGCTTCGTTAGCCATAGTAGCATCACGACGGGTTTCATCCAATTGGATTAGTTCCAAGAAACGAGCCTCCTTTTCTGAAGTTCCGGGGAGAAGGTCGACCGCGAGTTTGAGGGACAAGATTTCACACTGAACCGGTAAGATTGCTTCTAGGCCATACACCAGTTGAAAGGGTGTAAACCTGGTTGCATTCCTCACTGATGTCCAGTATGCCCACAAGGCTGAGTATAGGATCAGGTGCCAACTCCTTTTATGGACTCCAATCATCCTTTTCAGCATCCGCTTCAGGACCTTGTTGATTGCCTCAACTTGTCCGTTGGCTTGCGGATAATTTAGAGTAGAGTTGTCGTGGGACAACCCTAATTTGGAAGCCAATTCAACCATCATGTGATTGTGAAAATGCAATCCATGATCTGTGACTATGGTCTGTGGAACGCCGAATTTGGAGACTACATGATTGAAAAAGAAGAGGGCAGCCGTTTCGCCGTTGTTGTTTAATGTAGGCATTGCCTCAGGCCATTTAGTAAAATAGTCTACTGCGACTATGATATACCCATGCCCCCCAACCAAGGTGGGGTTACATGTCATGAAATCTATGCCCCATTTGGCAAATGGCCTAACAGCAACTACTGGTTGTAGAGGTGCGGGTGGTATTCTAGTTTTTCGATCAAAGATTTGAAATGCATGGCAACTTCTGACTGCGGTTATGCAATATTTGAACATTTTTGGCCAGAAGTATCCTGTTATATACCTAGGGGGGATAATATGGGTTACCAAGGGAGGTACCCAAGGTAATAATGTAATAATGGGATGGGCCATAGTAATAAATAAGGTGGTTAACCCATATCATGTAAGGGACCACAAGTAGTTAGTAATAATGTAATGGGCCCATGGTATTAGTTGATGGTATGAGGGAACCATGGTAATGACCCATGGTATTGTATGTATGAGGCCTATATAGAAGCTAGAGACTCCATGTCAAGGAGAATGTCAAGGATTATTGTATGAACAGGCATATGGCTTGTGGAGTGTTCTCCTTCCTTAAGGAGTGAATGTATGGTGTTTCCCTACCTTAAGGGTTTGATCAATAAAGAATAATTTCCATTTATATATTCAGATCTTATTATTTCTGGGTTAGATCCATAACAAGTGGTATCGGAGCACTTTCTTGGGCAAAAGTGGAGAATTTTTTTAATTTTTTGCAGGATTTTGGGGGCGGCGAGTTTGCAGATCAGATATGTATGTTTTGGTGCAAGATCTGCAAAATCTAATTTTATATCTGGATTCTTTGTGAAAAAATAGCTGATTTCAAAAAAAAAATTGGTTGAATCGGAGTCCAGATGAAGGAGATATCGCTGATATAAAAATCAGTGGGGCTGTAGGCAATTTTTCAGGGCAGCAAGTTTGTGGCGTAGATCTAGACGTCCTGGTGCAAGATCTACAAAATCTAATTGTATATATGGATTCTTTGTGAAAAAATAGCCGATTTAGAAAAAAAAATCGGTTGAATCGGAGTCCGGATGAAGGAGATATCATTGATCTAAAAATCAGTGGGGTTGTAGAAAAATTTTCAGGGCAGCGAGTTTGCGGCGTAGATCTGGACATCCTGGTGCAAGATCTGCAAAATATAATTGTAGATCTAGATTCTATGTTAAAAAATAGCTGATTTCAAAAAAAAAAAGCGGTCGAATCGGAGTCCGGATGAGGGAGATATAGCTGATTTAAAATCAGCTCTTTTTGCAGAAATTTTGGCGACGGCGGGAGAGTTGCAGCACAGATCTGAAATTCTAGTGCCTGGATCAAGATTTCTATCACATGGGTAGATGTAGAATGATTGTTCCATTTATGAAAATAGGTCATAATAGGGATTCTGAGCAATATTGACTAAACTGTGATAATTTCAAATTTTCGCCAAGTTCTTTCAAAACCCTCTTCATGGCAGGTCTAGGTTTTACAGGAAAAGATAATGGTCCTACTATTGAAGAATACATAAAAGAACAGAAATCATTAGGGAAAAACAATTGGAAATGGTGGGTAGTGGAGCTATTTAGAGAGGAGGCAGCCACATGGTGGGGATTACTTAACAAAACGAAGTGTTACAACCTGCCCGATGAAGAATTTGAAAAATTACTTTTAGACAGATGGTCTCATGCTAGAAAACAAGACAAGGAGAAACATGTGGGGCTATTTCAAACTAGTATATCCTTATTGCAGGTTCATGGATTGATTCAGAAGGAGAAGATCATTGTTTCTATAAATCCTAGTTGCAAGCATAATTTCATCAATGTTAATTTGGCAAAAAAATTGCAAATTCCAGCAAAACACATTGAAAACACACAAGTGGATAATGAGGATGTTCTAGTGTATAAGGATTTGAAGATTTCTATAGATAAGTATGTGTTGCATGGTGATTTTTATACTTCAGATATGGATGATATGGATGTTGTTTTGGGACATCCTTGGATGGAATCTACAGGTACTATCAATATTAATGTGCAGAAGAAATTCCTGAAGCTCTGGTATAAAAAGAAGAAAATTATATTACAGGATATTTCCATCAATAAACAGGTAGAGTACATGGAGGCTGAAGTAGAAGATGTTCCAAGGACTGACATATCAGATGATGAGCCAGTGATGATAGATAATCAAACACAAACAGAGGTTGAAGCAGAAAAGGTTACAGGTGCTGATACATCAGAGGAGGGATCAATGGTTGAAGTCATATTGGAAAAGAAGACACCACAACAGGCACCACAGCAGGGTGAATTAAAGAAAAAGACACCATGGGTTAAAACTTCAACATATCATCACCCACATCACCCCGCAAGAAAACAACCAACAAGATGGCAACTAATTAGCCACAAGGACAACAACCCCTGTATGAAGGATAGCGAGGAGCGAAGATCCACCTACTACATATCAACACAGAAGAGCTGCCATGGTCAACTTCCATCTCAAGTGAGCGAGGCACCAGCGAGATCGAGGGTTCACCTTTCTCTTGGCTGGCTAGATGCACGTGCATGGTACCAGTGGAGTACTCTTTTGAGTAGATCTTATTATTTGTGTTCTTCTCATGTTTCGGGGATGAAACATGCTAAGGGGGGTGGAATGTTATATACCTAGGGGGGGTAATATGGGGTACCAAGGAAGGTACCCAAGGTAATAATGTAATAATGGGATGGGCCATAGTAATAAATAAGGTGGTTAACCCATATCATGTAAGGGACCACAAGTAGTTAGTAATAATGTAATGGGCCCATGGTATTAGTTGATGGTATGAGGGAACCATGGTAATGACCCATGGTATTGTATGTATGAGGCCTATATAGAGGCTAGAGACTCCATGTCAAGGATTATTGTATGAAAAGGCATATGGCTTGTGGAGTGTTCTCCTTCATTAAGGAGTGAATGTATGGTGTTGCCCTACCTTAAGGGTTTGATCAATAAGAATTTCTATTTCTATATTCAGATCTTATTATTTCTGGGTCAGATCCATAACAAGTGGTATCGGAGCACTTTCTTGGGCAAAAGTGGAGAATTTTTTTAATTTTTTGCAGGATTTCGGGGGCGACGAGTTTTCAGATCAGATCTATATGTTTTGGTGCAATATCTACAAAATCTAATTGCAGATCTGGATTCTTTGTGAAAAAATAGCTGATTTAAAAAAAAAAATCAGTTGAATCGGAATCCGGATGAAGGAGATATCGCTGATCTAAAAATCAGTGGGGTTGTAGGCAATTTTTTAGGGCAGCGAGTTTGTGGCATAGATCTGGACGTCCTGGTGCAAGATCTGCAAAATCTAATTGCAGATCTGGATTCTTTGTGAAAAAATAGCCGATTTCAAAAAAAAATTGGTTGAATCGGAGTCTGGATGAAGGAGATATCGCTGATCTAAAAATCAGTGGGGTTGTAGACAATTTTTCAGGGTAGCGAGTTTGCGGCGTAGATTTGGATATCCTGGTGCAAGATCTACAAAATATAATTGTAGATCTCGATTCTATGTGAAAAGATAGCCGATTTCAAAAAAAAAGTGGTCGAATCGGAGTCCGGATGAGGGAGATATAGCTGATTTAAAATCAGCTCTTTTTGCAGAAATTTTGGTGACGGCGGGAGAGTTGCAGCACAGATCTGAAATTCCAGTGCCTAGATCAAGATTTATATCACATGGGTAGATTTAGAATGATTGTTCCATTTCTGAAAACAGGTCATAATAGGGATTCTAAGCAATATTGACTAAACTGTGACAATTTCAAATTTTCGCCAAGTTTTTTCAAAACCCTCTTCATGGCAGGTCTAGGTTTTACAGGAAAAGATAATGGTCCTACTATTGAAGAATACATAAAAGAACAGAAATCATTAGGGAAAAACAATTGGAAATGGTGGGTAGTGGAGCTATTTAGAGAGGAGGCAGCCACATGGTGGGGATTACTTAACAAAACGAAGTGTTACAACCTGCCCGATGAAGAATTTGAAAAATTACTTTTAGACAGATGGTCTCATGCCAGAAAACAAGACAAGGAGAAACATGTGGGGCTATTTCAAACTAGTATATCCTTATTGCAGGTTCATGGATTGATTCCGAAGGAAAAGATCATTGTTTCTATAAATCCTAGTTGCAAGCATAATTTCATCAATGTTAATTTGGCAAAATAATTGCAAATTCCAGCAAAACACATTGAAAACACACAAGTGGATAATGAGGATGTTCTAGTGTATAAGGATTTGAAGATTTCTATGGATAAGTATGTGTTGCATGGTGATTTTTATACTTCAGATATGGATGATATGGATGTTGTTTTGGGATATCCTTGGATGGAATCTGCAGATACTATCAATATTAATGTGCAGAAGAAATTCCTGAAGCTCTGGTATAAAAAGAAGAAAATTACATTACAAGATATTTCCATCAATAAACAGGTAGAGTACATGGAGACTGAAGCAGAAGATGTTACAAGGACTGACATATCAGATGATAAACCAGTGATAATAGAAAATCAAACACAAACAGAGGCTGAAGCAGAAAAGGTTACAGGTGCTGATACATCAGAGGAGGGCTCAGTGGTTGAAGTCATATTGGAAAAGAAGACACCACAACAGGCACCATAGTAGGGTGAATTAAAGAAAAAGACACCATGGGTTAAAACATCAACATATCATCACCCACATCACCCCATAAGAAAACAACCAACAAGATGGCAACCAATTAGCCACAAGGACAACAACCCCTGTATGAAGGATAGCGAGGAGCGAAGATCCACCTACTACATAGCAACACAGAAGAGCTGCCATGGTCAACTTCCATCTCAAGCGAGTGAGGCACCAGCGAGATCGAGGGTTCACCTTTCTCTTGGCTAGCTAGATGCACGTGCATGGTACCAGTGGACTACTCTTTTGAGTAGATCTTATTATTTGTGTTATTCCCATGTTTCGGGGATGAAACATGCTAAGGGGGGTGAAATGTTATATATCTAGGGGGGATAATATGGGGTACCAAGGGAGGTACCCAAGGTAATAATGTAATAATGGGATGGGCCATAGTAATAAATAAGGTGGTTAACCCATATCATGTAAGGGACCACAAGTAGTTAGTAATAATGTAATGGGCCCATGGTATTAGTTGATGGTATGAGGAAACCATGGTAATGACCCATGGTATTGTATGTATGAGGCCTATATAGAGGCTAGAGACTCCATGTCAAGGAGAATGTTAAGGATTATTGTATGAACAGGCATATGGCTTGTGGAGTGTTCTCCTTCCTTAAGGAGTGAATGTATGGTGTTGCCCTACCTTAAGGGTTTGATTAATAAAGAAGCATTTCTATCTATTTTGATCTTGTTATTTATTGGGTATATTTGTATTCTCATATATTTTCAGATCAGATCTATAACAAGTGGTATCAGAGCTATAACAAGTGGTATCGGAGCTATAACATATCCTGCTCATAAAATCTTTTGCACTGTAGTGTAACCAGATTGATGCCCCCCACACGCGCCTGAATGGAAATCATTTAGGACTTTTTCGGCCTCCTCGTGGGTGAGGCAGCTCCTCAGGACTGTATCGACACCCCGACGGTAAAGTGTATCACCGACAATCATGTCGTCTTTTGCTTGGTATCGAATGCGTCGTTGTTCCAAGTGGGAGGTATTATACCTATATGTTTGGGTTTGGAGATAGATTATTATGTCTCCATACCATAGATTGCTTGAAGATATCAGAAACAAAGATTCGTCCATGATTGCTTCTTCTGATGTTGCATCGTTGAACGACGATGGGAGATCGCATAGTAACTCCGCGAAAACCAGGGATTTCTTCGATTTGGATTTTATAAATTCCAGATCAAACTCTTGTAGAATTGCTATCCATTTTGAATATTTTCCCCCCAGCAACTGTCGCGACAATATATAAGTCATGGGGTTGCAATCTGATAGAATGGTAGTTTTTCGAAAGAGGACATAGTGTCGAAATCTCTGTATCGCTTGAACAGCTACGAGAGCTAGCTTTTCAACGTAGGAATACTTGCTTTCTATATCATTTAAGTTTCTACTCAAATAATATATAGGATGTTCAATTCCATTGTCTTCTTGAACTAAAACCATTGCGATGGTCGTATCTGCTGCAGCCAGATACAGGTTAAAGTATTTTTGATAATCAGGAGCATACATTAATGATGCTTTTATTAGGGATTCTTTTAAAGCATCAAAGGAAGCTTGCGCGACCTGATCCCAGACAAAGGGTACTTCTTTTTTCAATAGATGAGTATAACCTTTAGCAACTTATGCGTAATTTGGAATGAACCTCCTCAGAAAGTTTGCTTTCCCTTGGAGTTTCTGAATTTGAAGCAAATTTGAAGGTGGAGGCAAATTAATGATTGCCTGAACCTTACATGGGTCGAGACGAATCTCATCCTTTGAGACCACAAAGCCAAGTAAATGACCAAAACTGACACAGAACACACATTTGTGTGGATTGAGTCATATCTTGTAGTGTCAGCAACGTAGAAATATCGCTCTCAAATGCTGTGGATGATCGATCCGCTTTTGCGAATGAGTCAGAAGATCGTCGAGATATGGTTGAACGATGTTTTTGATTTCATGGAAGGCATAATTCATTGCCCTCTGAAATGTTGCCCCTGCGTTCTTTAAACCAAAGGGTAGCTTGTGATATGCAAATGTGCCCCACAGACAAATAAATGTAGTCTTTGATTGGTCCTGTGGGCGGATATTTATTTGATTATACCTGGAGAATCCATCCATAAATGAAAAGATTTCACATCCGACACATTCATCAATTATCTGGTCAATGAAGGGTGTAGGGTAGTTGTCTTTCGGACAAGCTTGATTTACATCCCTATAATCGATGCACACTCTAATCGTTCTTTGTGTTTTCATTACAGGAACAATATTCGATACCCAATCGGTTAGAGGAACCAGGTAAATAAAACCAGCATGGAGAAGTTTTTCAACTTCTGCCTTGATGGCAGCGGCTTTCTTGGGGTGCACCTGCTGTAGCCGTTGTCGTACTGGTTTGACATCTGGATACATCTTAATTTCGTGTTCAACTATGCTCGAGTCAATGCCTGGCATTTCATCATACGAACAAGCAAAGACATCTCTGAATTCACGAAAAAGAGCATTATATATTTCCAGTTCTGAAGGAGAACAAGATTTTCCGACATGAATATTCTCTACAACATCTGTTTTGGTCGAGATATTTATGGTGATAGTCTCTTCAATATTGGACAAGTTTCACTCGGAATCCACCGTGTTTACAGTATTTGATAGAAAATAAAAAACCGAGGGATGATGAAGGTCACTAGGAGTATCTTCTTTCTTATCCAGAAGATGGGAACGATGGTGGTAATCTTCCCATGGTGCCCCGTCAATCATCATTGACTAAACAATTCCTTTGTCTGTATAATGTACTTGCGACCAAGGATCTGAAGGGGTACCATATTCTTTAGACCTATCTATCCAAACGCTTGATGAGCGTTGATTTGGGTTTGCCTCCCATGCTGAAAACATTGATTGCTACAAGATTTCCATTGGGCTTGGAGGCAATACTTGCAGATGATCCATGTTAATATCGTTTTCAGAGATCTTTTGAATAGAAGATATCATATTGCAGGTTCCCACCATTGCCACTTCCGCCAGATTGATTGGAGGCGGTAGGGCAAAAGTCCCCATTAATATAGGGTCTTTTAGTAGGCCTACTCCGATATTTTGAAGCGAATGAGGGCTTTCGTGGATCATCGGAATGCTTCCCGTAACTTGTGAACTGTTGGGGAGAAATGTCTGTTGGTCGACGATTGTAATTCCTCCTTGAAAGGGAAATGCAATCTTCCTGAAGTAGGTCGACACAACGGCTACCATAGCATATATCCAGGGCCTTCCCAGTAGGATGTTGTAATCGAGGTTTCCGTCAATTACTTCAACATCTATTTCTATTGTTTTGCCCCCCAGTTTGACTTGCAAGTTACTTAAAATCCCATATGGGGTGTATGTTCATCCATCAAATGCTTTTAATGTTGTCGAAGATTGTGACAAGGGTGGAGATCCTAAAGTTTTCCAGCAACTCATCGACATGATACATGTAGATGCCCCCTCATCAATAATTGTTCGATGAACAGTTTTGTTGAGGGCTTTCACTTGAATAAGGAAAGATAGTTGAGCTGGTTAATGAGGGTCATATCCTTTGTGATTAAAGGACACAAGATTGGAATCCGTTGGGTCAATCCCACCTATCGCTGATAATAAAGCCTGCTTTTGAGAGGGGAAATTTTGCAGTACCTCAAGTGTCAACATAGTGGATGGCAATTGGGCCAGATCTTCCACTATATTATAATGCTGTGCTGCTCTGGCACGAGGATTAAATGTCGATTTGTGTACTACTCCCTTTGGTGGCTTTATCGTTAGTTCAGGAATGATGGGTGGCACAACTTCGGTCGAAGTTGTTGTTGAACTACTGGGTTGATCATTGGCCTTGTTGTCCGACAGTTGTGGATTCCCGTAATCTTTATTCCTTGTCGATATCAAAGCATTGTTTTGCTACTTTGAAACCGACAACATTAGCACTTGGGACGGGGAAGCATTGTCACTAGCAACTAGATTTGTTCTTGGATTTGGAAACGGATCAGTCAATACTGCTGAGGCTTTCGAATTCTTGAAGAATTTTCTAAGCTCAGCTTTATATGGACACTCTCTTGTCCAATGATCCTCATCACATATAAGACATGGACGATTTGGCTTCCTATCTCCAGAAGTGTTTGCAGAAGATTTTTCAGGGGACGACTCCTCCTGTTTTTTCTTCTTCCCTTTGTTTTTCTTCTTGCCACCTGGTTGCTTGGTTTCTTTGCCTTTGTCAGTCGATATGGCATTTACTTCCGAGGTGAGAATTTCTTCATTTGCATTTTGACCAGAAACTGTACGGGCCTTCTTCGACTTAGCCTTTACGGTTTTCGTGCTGGTCATTCCTATCACGCTGTCCCTGGCATGAGAGTCTTTGTTTGATTTAGGAGAGGGTGGAACGGAAAATTCCGGTCTAGGAGCATCAGGGATTTTATCATAGAGTGTGCTAGACTGAGTATAGATAAAGTCTAAATATTGTGCACGAGCAATTACTTGCTCTTCAGTGACAACTCCTCCCTTTGCCACATCTTCCATAATAGAAGGTAACAACGACTTAATAAACCATTTAGCCAACAACTAATCAAGAACATATGTTTTTACCATTCTACGACGACGTCGCCACTCATGAATATGATCGGATATGTGAGTGGCTGTCGTTTGCTTGAAATTGGTAAGAAGCACTGTTCCTGTTTCGTACCTTATGGGTAGCTGAAAATGGGTTAAAAAGGTTGTGGCTAGGGTACTGAAGTTATCAAACGAAGCTCTACGCAATTCGATATACCATTTTGCTGCCGGACCAGTTAACATTCGCTAAAAAAGGTGAAGCCTGATCGAATCATCGTTTAGAGTGTTAGATCAACACCATAGATGAAAGGTCATCACATGATTCGATGGATCTTCACCCAGATTTCCATTAAATTTAGGAATATCTGATGGAAGTTGATGAGGAATCACTGGCCACCAAGGGGCGTAAGTGATTGGATCATTTGTTAGCCGGTTTAGATCTGGTAACTCTAAAGTTTCCATGAAGGGCAACTGTTGATTCAGGTTCGGCGAAGCATACCCAGGATAAGATGGGATTGCCTGAGCATTGGGTCTTTGCATACCAGCATAGTGCATTTGATGCTGATAACTTTGATAAGGTTGATGGGCATAACCATTATGAAATGGTTGATGTTGTCCATTTTGAATATACGGTTGCCCATTACTTGCGAAGATTTGGTGCTCAGATCCTTGGTAAACTTGTTGGAATTATGGTTGTTGATATGGCACCAGCCATGGTTGTGAGACCATGTGCTATTGTCCAATACTGGTTGTTTGACCGAGATGAGGGGTAATGGTACCCGTTTGAGCCTGGGTCACTCCAGTTAAGAAGCCACTAACTGATGATTGTGGTGGTGTCACAGGGACAAGGGGCTATTGGATTGCGACCTGAGAGACTTGAGGTTGGAATACAACATGTAACGCTTGTACTTGCAACACCGTCACAATAGCTGGTGTAGTGGGGATATTTGACATAGGCATACTTTGTTGCATTGAGTATACAACTCTTAGTTGTTGAGGCAGTATTGGTATCCAACCACTGGATGTAATTCCAGCATAACCTAAATTCTGTTGCGAACCTTCATATGTTTGACCTCTCGGAGGAGACAATAAAAGGGCATATTGCCCCCATACGACGGTAGTCCGGTGCTTAATGGAATGATTTGCCTTTGAAGACCGGATTGCCCAAATTGACACTGCGAAGGATCAATTTGTTGGGACTCAACATAAGAGATTCCAGATATTGTTCCGGATGAACAAACGGGAACAGACCATACTGTCAAAACAGCCTCTGGACGGATTCCATCTAGCGATTGAGAGCTGGTTGCGACAGATGGTACGCCGGAAAACATTGCCGGAGTGGCAGCAGGAAGTTCTGCCACTGCTGTGTTAGATGACACAGTCCTATATGTCGACGATTGTTTAGACATATCTAGTCTATCCAAAATGTTTCCTAGCGATTCTACTGGAACATCCGATAATGGTAGACTAATTTCTGATGAAGAAGGATATAGAGTGATCCCAACTCCAAATTGCGATGGAGTACTAGATGGTGGATCCTCCACAATCTCTTCTATAGCAATCAAACCAGGTGGAAGAGGTAGACTGTCAGGTCCGTAAAATATTTCCAGTGCCGAAGAAGGTATAGATTTTGCAGCGACTGATGTTTGGGGAACAACACCTTCCGAATCAGCTATAGATTGAGCTGGTTCAGGTATACTAGGATCAGTTCTACTGTCCTCTAGTGGCTGCGGAACTTCTTCTGTGAAGGCAGGGGTACCAAAAATGTTTGGAGTAACCAGAGTCTCCGAGGGTGTCGAAACACTTGTCCCAACCAGACCAGGGGATTTTGAGCTGGTTAAACGAGTTCGATTTGTCTAGAATAGTTTTGATTCTGGGGACAAAGATGGTTGACTTGTAAGTCTTTGCGAACGATGGGGTTTCAATTGACTTTCTTCCACGATTGCGGATTACTCGATCAACTAAAAATAAAGGGGAAAATGTTTCCGAATTAAATGAATTTTAGATGCTTTGACACAACTTGTTTTTTCAATTTTTAAGAGTCGAGAAAAAACAAAAGATGACTCTAGTCGCCTTTGATTTTTAATGAGCCTGAAGTGACAAGTGCTTAGATGGAACTTTTCCTTTAAGGAGTCTGAAAAGGAACGAAAGAGACTACTCTGGAAATCTAGATAGAGGGATTATCAAACCAATCGCAAAACTGCAGAATACTTTTTACGGTACGGCAATCAATCTTCCCAAATGTTGTGTTCAGTGCATTGCGATCGATAGGGCGGCAGACACAACTTCCTATGGATAAAGGATAGAGCCTATTGTGGTATCCCAATATATACTCAATGGTATGTGGGAGCACAAGTCCGTACTAGCACTTGTCGTCTCAAAGAGGAGGAATCACCCAACCAACAGTGAAAGCAATAGTTACCAGGCTTTACGACACCAGAATACGTCTCTAGCCTAGACTTCTAGATGTTGTGCATTAGGTTCCAAAGCGATTTTATGTTCATTGAATTTATTTTATAGTTGATCTTTCTTAAGAAATTTTCCTTTCAGGTTCACCGCGTGATGTAGATATAATTCCTAAAATGCAATATAAGATGATAAACAATTGTTTAATCTCCTTTTTGCAATGAAAATCCTAGCTACTAAAGAAAGAGAGATGATATTCTTTCAACATAGAGCAAAGAGCACACACTAGATGCACTGTCCTAAATCAAACCAACAAGTAGTCTAAATGCAAATGCACATGCATGTATTTGTTTTCAGCTTTCTTAATGTGTGAATGACAAGAAGAATGCTAAGTACAAATCTGAATTATCTTTTCAAAGCGACAATACTAACAAATTTCTCTTCAAAATGAAAGGAAGATAATGACAACACTTTGCTATTTTGAATTGAAAACTGCTTTCGACACTTGAAAAACTACTAATTCAAATCAAATACAAGAGTAACTGTATAATCGACCATCAAGAACAATATAATTCTTTTCTTTGACTAAAAACGACACTTGCGACACTTTCAAATCAAAAGACGACAGTTTGATTATGCTACTTCTTTGTAAAAGAGAACTGAAAATGGCACATAATACATAAAAAAATTCATAGTTCTTTGCACAATGGAGGTAGAATGATGGAAAGGAAGGGAGTTTCCACAGTGGTATACTGATTACAGACAGCAAAACTCCCGAATAAAGCTGAAGAGAGTGAACATAGAAACCAAAATCTGAGGGCAGAAGAGGTCTTGTCTAATTAGCGCACCTGCAACACAGGGAAAGTGTGATGCAGTGCACCTACTACACACGGGAGGTGCGATGCATCTAGATTCCCAAGAGGAGAAGGTGCGATGGTCCAGGGACGAGACTTCAACTAGGTTCTAGGTCACAGTTTGCAGCTTAGTTCAGGGATTTAGGCCGAGCAAGTGATGTACAGTAAATAGATATCATAGGGGCTGATCTAATGAGGTTACTAGAGCCACCACTAGGGCAATTAGAAGGTTTGCAAATCGATTGTTTAGTTTATAAACAAAACCTGGAGATAGACTGAAGCAGCATTGATCTACTTTGTACTTGCATAGCAAATGCAGTTTGAAGGTTAGCTGGCTTGACTTCAAGCTCCGTCTGTAAGTTTATAAAACAAACAAATATAGACAAACAAACAATCTATTCGCTCCCCAGCGGAGTCGCCATTTTGTTATCGGGAAATCTAGTGTCCACTTAGAGCTGCTAGTCCCACTAAGACTGGTAGCTATCTTAGAAACAAACAAACTAAAACTACTTTCGTTTTCCTTTATGAGAAGTAGATAAGAGGGGAATGAAGGACACCAACCTTAGTCTTGCACTTGGTTCCTTGCTCGGTTCCTCTCCCTTCTGACAGATCCTTGCCGCTTCTCCTTTATCTACCCAGCTTTAAAGAGCACCTGTGGAATCAAAGCAGCATAATACTATCGAAGAACAAAGATCTACAATCATAAACAATATAGGACCATATATATATTGACCACACAAATGCATATATCATCAAACATACAAGAATGTGGAGGAAAACTTGAATAGCTTTATTAATATCAAGAATAGCAAAGAGGATTACAACCAATTGTTCTGACCCAGCGTCATCCTCCAGCATGAAAGCCCTTCTTTCACCTCATGAAAAGCTTAGATCACCAAACACTATGATATTCCACCAAGAAACCAACAACACTTCCTTACAAGATACAAAATTCCAGCCCCTGGATCTTTGGGATGAGGGATCCATATATAAATGATTGCAGGGGGGTGAGTCAGCTTTTGGGATTTTGATTAGTGTCCTCTCTCTAATAGTTCTTGATTCCACTTGGAGATTGATGATCTCCTACTCATCCCTGGGTGAATTCAGAGAGGCAAGTGTCATAGGAGAAGTTTCTGGAAGATTCCATGATCATCCACCTTGCAAATTATCTTTGCCATTTGTCCACTCTCGCCCATCACACCCTACAGAAGGGATTTTCAGTATGCATCACACCATTTTCACTGGGCAGGTGAGATGCATCACACCCTCTGCACTGGGCAGTCTGTATGGTCCAGCTTTGACCAGTTCTAAGCAGTTTTTTGTGGAGAACTTCTGGGAGATAATGTAATCAGCTGACCTTGTTCTTTTAGGGTGTGAAGCAACAATTTTAGGGACTTAGGAGCCCTTGGTTTATGGACATGTTTGATTAGGGTTACAGTGCCCAAAAATGCCTATAACATCCTCCAAACAAAGTGCCATCACTCCCAAAAATTCAAGATTGGTTGTCTTCATCCTCCAGCAAGTAAGTAACATTCAATATACACCCTCCTAGAATTCCTTAAGTCATTTTGTGGTGTTTTAAATTTCATTGAAAACTTTAATGTCTTCCTTGAGAGAAACCCTAGTATCATAATAAAATCCTAACTACACATCTAATTTCACTCCCTAGTACTTCTATTCCCTTCCCATATCACTATTAAACTCTTTCCCAACCCCCATATCATATCACTACTTTCCAAATCCCTTTATTCCCAAAACCCTAAGACCTAGGTGTTCCATTTGTCTAGGCTCCGAAACCCATAACCTATAATAAAATTTCGTATCCTAAATCCCATCAAATTCCCAATCCCTGTAACTTCCCCTAAACCATAAACCCCTTCCCTCATCTTTCTAAATTTCCTCATACCATTCCTAACTCCCTATACCTATATTCCACTATTATTTAATCTCCCTGGGGTTTTAAACATTAAGACACCATATCAGAAGAAGAAAACAGAAATTACAGTGAGGAGGAAGATAGACAACAAAGAATGAATGACATACAAAGAAATATGGCAAAGCATTATGCCATGAGGAACAAGATTGCAAGGGCAAAGCTTAGAAGAGCTAATGCCAATATTGAAGCCCTAAACAATCAAGAAGAGGAAGGAAGAGTTGGTATCCTTTCTGAAGCCTCACTCCATGCATAAACCACATGATCAACAATCATTTCACCAATTTTGAAAAGTGTTGGGAATGGGTCCCCTAGGGTCAATTTTGGGGTTAAAATCCCAAGTTTTGGGGTTAAAGGCCCATGTTTTTTTATAAAGAATGTAAAATCTCCACATTTTTGTGGTCACGGAGTGCAAAGATGTAAAGAGTCATCAAGGTTTTCCGCCCTTAGTTTAGGTAACTTGTGTTAGATTTATGAGATCCACCCTTGGTCTGTGGACCATGGCATTGTATAAAAAGGGAAGTCTTAGAAGTATCTAAGGCAGTTTTAGTTTAGTTCATATATTTTTTGAAGAGTCATTGAGGTAATGGGTATGTGAGAGCTAAGAGCGAAGAGTCTTAGCATAGGAAAGAGACTCTACAGCTGTGTGCACAGTCGCTTAGGGTATAAGTCAGCAACTGAGTGTACAGACCCCTGCAGCTGTGTGCGTAGGGTATTTAGAGTTTGTAAAGGAGATCTGAAAATCAATAAAGAGAATTATTCTGGAATTACCTGTGTATGAGTTATTTTACTTCTGTTATGAATGCATGCATTTATGTTATGTTGAATACTGGGTTTATGATTTAATATTGTATTGATATGCGAGTCTATCTGTTTTACTTTGTTATATGAACACAAGTAGGAATATATGTTTACATGAAGATAATCATAATGCATATTGAAGTTATCCGCTACTTAAGCTAATCTGGGTAAATACAGCCGCAAGAGTAATTACAGAAGCATGTAAGTATCTGAATCACCTTTTTAGGGTACGAAGGACGATCGCAAACCTTCGTGAAGGTCTCGAAGCCGAATAAGAGAAGTATATCGATGATCCATAAAAAGCTTATCGATCTGTGTGAAGGAAGGATTAGGATATAAAACAACATCACTACCATCTCTGGGTGTGGAAACTTGGTTCTTGCATCTCCCCATACTGCTTCAGGTGAGACTTCAGTCCGCGCCTTGCAGATTGATGTCGAAGATGCCAGTAGTGTAGGGATTTGCTTGGCTAAATTAACATTGAACCTGGGTTAGGGCCCATAGAAAGATCCATGAATTTGCGATGCAAGAGAATAGTATTCCACGATTGACAAAAGAACAACGATTGGATAGATATTTGTACACAGAGATACATGATATCTTCTTTTGTTCCTTTCCGGTTGAATTGTACGAGTGGATCGTGAAATTGGCAGATAGCCAAGGAAGGTGGAGGCTTGACGGTCAAATAGTTTAGACCCCAGAGTTAGTGTGGAGATTAGAAGCCTCTGAAGATAAGATTGTATGCATTTTCGATCATTGGATCAATCGTATCATAGGAGGGTTCGTGATAGAGTTCACAATCGATACCTTAGTCAGTTACATCGAAGCAAAGTGCCGCTTCTTCAAGGGGCTGCGAGGTAAGTATTTAAAGTCTTTAAATACCTGGATTAAGATTATCTTGTGTGAAAAGCGGGTTATGAAACTAACCTTATCATTGGGGCTACGCGAAGTGAAAGAGAATTCAAGAACAAAGGGAAAATAGGCCCTAAATATAGCTCACAGATTGAACCTCCTCTGAGTGACGATGAGGAAGTAGCACAAGATTCTCCGCAAAGCATTGTTCAGTTGATAAATCAAGGGTTCTCATGAATACCCCATCCACCCATACCGCCTCCATCCTCACCTCCGCCACATACACCTTTGCCTACACCACTGCCACCTCTGCCACCGTTTAGTATGGCAAATTCAGTAAAACTACGTGTATTCAAGGGCTCAGGAAGTAAGGATTTGGACCAGTTTTGGTTCATCGCAAAGGCTGTATGGGAAGCTCAGGGTATCACAGATGATCAAGTGAAGAAAGAAATGTTGGTTAGTGCTTTGCAGGAATGCGCGCTAACGTGGTACATTAAGTACTGCACTGATAACCTGACGTCTATGTTGGCAGATATCCATACCACACTGAATAAGGAATTCAGTAGACCTAATTCTAAAGTGCAATAAATTGTGGGATTCAAAGAGATCAAGATGAAGCCTAGTGAGACACCCTGGGATCTGGATCAGAGATTGAATTATACAATCTGCGAAGCCAACATGAATCTAATAGAAGGACAGCACCACGAATGGTTTTTGGTTTCGCTCCTGCCTCATCTAAGGATTGCACTATCACAACAAAAGATTGGGACCTAGGTGGAAGCCCTGGAGATTGCATGAGACACCTATGTAAGATGCTAGTCTAGGGGTTCAACAGATTCATGCGCAGTTGTAGAACCTTTGCCTAGAAATGTAGAGTCTGAAGAAAGATAGAACAGCTCGGCTAGAGCTGCATGAAGAAGTTTGGTCCCTGAAGTGCAAAGGTCAAGGGCATGAAAAAGATCACTATCCAATCTTCACAAATTATGTTGCAGTAGGGGGACCAATGCTTCTCAGGCCTGAAGTATTGATCTAAAGATGATCTAAGGTTGTCATTGACGTCAACCTAAGAAACAATTGGGGCTACCCTGATCTTGCAAAGGAATTTTGACTTGACAACTTACTCTATTTTGAGTAAAGGATCTTCTAGATAGATTCTACTCCTTGATATGTTTCTGTTCATATATGGAATGCCAAGTAATTCTTCACGGTTTGAGAGATATTCATGTTTGAAGTTAGTAACCCCAGTTAGCGAGCTTAAACCATATGGGGTTGTGGCATGGAACTCATAATTGGTTTTGGTCATTGAATATTCAATAATTAATAATTTTTTAAGCCCCTAAAATCCCTCCAACATTCTCTATAGAAGTCCCTCTCAACTCTATAAAAAGAAATCTCATATATCCTCCAAATGATGTGATTGTGGAATTTTCGCTATAAGTTCATTTCTGCAAAGTATTAGATTTTGAAATTAAAACCCATTTGATTAGAAATCCTGATGAACGGCGTGACTAAATTGCTGATCTTGGTTCGCTATAATTTCGAAGATATGATCTGTGGAAGTTAGGGGTTTTTCAGGCTGCCGAATTTCATCTCAAAGAAGTGACCTTGGGAAAATTGTCATAACTCTCTCTCAGAGAAGAGGATTGGATTCTGTAACAAGTGGCAGACTGTAGTTTTTTGTGTATCAATTTCAAATATGAAGGAGGAAATAGTGACATGTGGTACGTCGTACAAGTTCACTCTACTGAACTAGTCCATACTTAGGACATTGTGAGAGATTGGGCATAACTTTGTCTTGAAGAGTCCAAATTGGTTTAGACCTTGTGGCATTGGAAAGAAGACTGAGAGGGCTTCTACAGGACGGAAGATCACATGTTGGGGATCTGAAATTGCAGAGATACATCATATTAAATATCATGCTCCTAGAAGGAAAGAAAAACTAGATCAAGTGTTGTCAAGGGGTACAAAGGACCAAACTTTCTAGGGCAGGAAAAAGCAAGGTGCAACAAATTGATGCAGCAGAGGTAAGATACAAGTAAGTATATTCTGTATATGCATGTTCATCTCTTAAATGTATTAGTTCCTTGTATTCTAATTTGTTGTTTTTGTTTATCACTGACATATGTTCTGCAGGATGGGTTAATTTTTGCTATTATCATGTCATGGGTATTTCTTTGAAGACTTTTTGCAGGTATTATATATTCATCAAGAGAAGACTCAATGGATAATCTAATGTTATGAAGAGTGAGAAAGGGTAGCATGACAAGAGCAACAATCAAGGTGCATAACAATAGCAAGAAGTTCACCACATGAAGTCTTCAAGTGGTAAGCACTGAATACAATCATTGAAAACATATCATTGTACAGAGTCATTGTAAAAGATCATTATAAAAGTTGTACAAGTGTCTATCTACCAAGAGTTGAAGAGGCAGTGTCGGGAGGTCTAGGATCATCATTAGGTGGTTGTATCATAGTTAGGGTTATGGCCTAGTGTGTCTTCTTCTTCTACATCATTCTATATCATTGTAAAGTGGACCATTTTCCTTGGTATGAGAGTCCATTCTTCTTTTATTCTTCTATAGGGTGGTACGGTGGTGCTAGGGTGAGTTGTAGCTCATTGGGTGCTGGGGTATCCATTCAGTTGACTACTGAAGAATCTCGGGTGTTGGAGCATCCATCTAGTGGGAGTTGGAGAAGTTTGCTTTTCTAGATTCTAGGAAGTTTGAGCTTTATTTTCAATTGGAGTTGAAGATTAAAGAATTATTAAAAAAGCGTTCTGTGGTTTTGGACCTGGAGGGGGTTTTCCACCTAAAATTTGTGTGCCTCCTATTTTCTTTTATTCATTGTTGTTACTGCATAAATGTTAATGATAATTGAAGATTAACTAATGCTCTAAAAAGATTTAATTGTGCTAATTGCTAAGAAATACTGATTCACACCCCCCCCCCCCAAGTAATTTCCAACAATTTGTATCAGATCTTGGTTCCTTCAATAGCAGTTTAACAACTGGTAGGAGATCATGGAACATACCAAGAATGGTGTACCTCTATTCAATGAAAATAATTATGCACTCTGGAAAGGAAGAATGGAGGTCTATCTCTTGGCACAACATTACGAAGTATGGGACATTGTTCAAAATGGCTTTACACCAACCGCAGATGAACAAGGTAAGAAGAATTTGGTAAATGATGCAAAAGCAAAGAATATTGTTATCAGTGGACTTATTGAATCTAATTATCATAAGGTGTTGGTTGTAAAACAGCTAAAAATGTATGGGACAAGCTTGAGAATATATATACAGGTGACTCAAATGTCAAAGGAGCAAAGCTTCAAATCTACATAGCAAAATTTGAGCAACTAAGAATGAAAGAAGATGACAACATTGCTGCATACTTCCAACACATTGATGAAATAACCAACACTCTGGAAGGATTGGGAGAGCCTGTTGATGAGAAGGCTGTTATACGAAAGATTATTAGAATGTTACCAGGAAGATTCAACCCAAAGGTATCGGTCTTAGTATACAGTACAAATTTGGACAAACTTAGCAAAGAGGAATTACATGGAGTTCTCATAGCATATGAAATGAGACTTGATGAAGAAGAGGGTACTTCACATCTAGAAACTACGTTTGTTGCATCTAAGAAAACCAATAAGGACAAACAACCTTCAAAGGAAAAGACTTGTACCTGCACCTACAAGTGTGAAGAAAAGGAAGATGATCAAGAAGGTTTTTCAGATGGAGAATATGCTTACTTTATGAGAAAACTAAAAATTGGTAAGGGAAAATTTGAAGGTGAACTTCCATTGATATGTTTCGGTTGTGGTGAGGTTGGGCATTTCGCAGCAAAATTTCCGAAGATAAGTGATGGAAACTCAAAAGGAAAGAAAGGCTTTAAGAAATTCAATAAGCAAGGCAAGAAGAAAGGATTCAAAAGGAACTTTCTCTCTAAAGAAGATAGCTCATCATCCGATGAAGACAATGACAGTGAAGAAGAAGCCAATGAGAGAGTATTGTTTATGGCCAAGCATAATAAACAAGAGGTATCAAACAATGAAGAAGAAGGGTTCACCATAGAAGAATTTTCTAAGGAGACAATCAAGCTTATAAAAGAGCTCAAGGCTGAGAAGATCCATTCCAACACTCTTGAAGAACAAGTTCAAGGTCTCAAAATTGAAGTTGAAGAACACAAATGTATTGAAGAGTCACTTCAAAATAAGTTGGAAGAAAGCAACCAAGAAAGGTAAGCATTAGAAGCCGAAGTAGTTTCCCCACGTAAGGAAGTGAAGAAGGGAAAAACTGTCCAAAACTATGCCAATAGCTCAAGGGTGTTGGAAGAACTCATAAAAAATCAGCGATCTTACAACAACAGAACTGGCCTCAGTTACAAAGAAGAAGAAGTAGGACCTTCTACAACAAAATACAATGAACCTATGAGATCTAATGGGCATGTAGACTTGATTGGACAAGATTCACAAGAACAACCTTGGAAGACAATTCCCCGATGAAGATTTCCATCTAGGTACCAACATATTTTTCATGGCTATTGTTATTCATGTGGAAAATTTTGTCATAAAGTTGTAGAATGCCACATGTACCCTAGGAACCAATACAATTCTAGGAGATTTGTCAAATATGAACCTCCCAGGGCTCAACAAAACATCAATAGATTTCAACATTTAAGAAGTAATATTGAATGTTACAAATGTCAAAACTTTGGACACATAGCCAGAGATTGCAGACTGGAAAATCCTCTAGAAGAATCTTCGAAGCCACAAAACGAATGAGCATGGAAGAAGAAGAATATTGATAATTGTGCTCTAGCTCTCAAAGCTCAAATAAACAAAGATGTGTGGTATGTTGATAACGATTTCTCAATGCATATGACTGGAGATAAAAAGAAATTTGTCTCTGAAAGAGAAGAAGGATGGAACCATGTCCTTTGGAAATGATGGATCTTCAAATGTTATAGGATCAGGTACCATGAGTCTCGAAAGCAAATATGCTCTAGCCAAGAATGTTCTATTGGTTGAAAACATGAATCAAAATATTCTCAGTGTTGGACAAATGTGTGATCAAGGACACACAATTCTATTCAACTCCACAAAATGTGAAATCAGGAAAGGTAGGTATGGTAAAACTACAACAAGTTGAGCTCCAAACGACATATATGTTCTGGATGAAGCAACTAAAGCATGTCTACTATCTAAAGAAGATGAAAGTTGGTTATGGTACAAATGAATGGGTCACATAAACTTTGACAATCTTGTCAGGATAAGAAAAAAGGAAGCAGTACAAGAAATGCCGAAAATCTCAAAACCTTCCAACACACTATGTGAGGCCTGTTGGCACGGAAAGCAAACAAAATGCGGACTTAAAACAAAAGAACACTTTGCATCACATCTATTGGAATTGATACATACTACTCTATGTGGTCCTATGGGAACAAAAGGCATAGATGGAGAATTATATTTCATGTTAATGATAGATGACTATACCAAGATGGCAGCCATCAGTTTCCTAGAGAAAAAATCTAAAGCATTTGAGTGGTTTAAGATCTACAAGGAGTTGGTTGAAAATGAAACTAATTTAAAAATAAAGTGTCTAAGATCAGATAATGGCATAGAATTCACTTCCAAATTATTTCAGCAATACTGTGACAAAAGTGGAATAAAAAGACAATTTTCAACAACAAGAACACCTCAACAGAATGGAGTTGCTGAAAGAAAGAACAAAACCGTAAATGAAATGGGTAGAACAATGTTGAAGGACTCAAAATTGGATGAAAAATTCTGGGTTCAAGCAATTGATATGACAGTCTTCATTATCTTTTTTTTTATCAAGTGAGAGTAAGACCTTCTATTAATTTGTAAAAAAGTACATAATATACATAAAGTAGCACTAGCTACAAAGGAGTTGTAGCCCACACAACCACTTATCTAAGCGTGTAGAGAAACTGAGGGACACCATAGAACAATCTGCCCTTAAGGTGTCATTTGGGAAAACCAGTGAAATAGAAACCTTCTGTCCTCACTACTGAGCCACAAAAAAACCTTTGTTGACAGGGCCCGCCGTGCCGAAGGCCCACAAAACAATGCCAAGTAACCACACATAACCTCCATATAACTTGTTATCCCGAAGATCGTGCGATCAACTTTCAAAGATCCAATGGTCAAGAGGTGATATTGGTTTGCCACCATGCTTACCCTTTATCTGTTCAAATGGACCCGAAAAGAAATATGTGCCATCTCTCTAAACTATTTTGGGTTTGAATGAAGAGATATCCAATGAGCATTTAACTGCCCGAAATCCACCAGATGCAAGATATCCAAAAAGGTCTATGCAACTAGCCCATATTATAACTGCCCTTACGGACCCGAAGCATAAATATGTTTCCACCTTAATGAATTTCGGGTCTGTTTGGAGAATTATCGGTCTTGCAGTTTACCGCCCAAAATCTATAGGATGACTACGATCTCGTCAACTTGCCCACACATTAACTAAGAAAACATGGCCAAAGAGTTAATAGGCCACATTCTATGTATTTAGGGTCCATTCATATACTTAACCTGTATGTAGTTTCCCACCCGAAAACCATAGGATTATAGAGTTCAAGGTGCAGTTCCCACCCGAAAACCAAAGGCAAAATTTTGTCGGGTGCTTGAAATCCTACTCAGAATTTACCATATGTTACTTCCCCGTGTTGACCAAAACTCTTCTGTTTCCATCAGTCTTCACTTTGATTATTTCTCATGCTTTGAAGTAATCCCTGTCTAAGGTCGTCTATTTGTGACATTCTTCCTGCAATCGTCCGAGGGGAGTCACCCTCTAGTCATATCTTTTATTGCTTTTGGAACAAAGTACTCCTTCATTTGCCAAAATATCCACTAACCTGTTGGTTGTTCAGCACACATGAAAAAAACTAAGGGTTCTCATGGATCACAGGTGGGATTGAATACGTTGATAGACCTACAATAACCGCTAGTGTTTCGACACTTTTTCTAGTGCTGAGCCATTGCATATTTTCTTAACTGAATTAATTATCAATTCATAATTAGCTTCAATGATGGTATTATGTAAATTTGAATCCATCAAGATTTCTAGGAATTGCTCAAGGGCCATGAGTTCTGCCATATTATTAGTGGCCTTCCCCAAATGGCTATGAAATATGGCTTTTATGAAACCCTTTTCATCTCTTATTACTTTGCCATAACTAGCCATACCAAGGTTTCCTTTAGAGGCTCCATCGATATTGAATTTCATGAAGCCATGAGGGGGAGGTTGCCAGAAGTCCTTATCAGTTGTTATATGACTTACAGTCTTATTTATGCCCTGGGGGAAAAGTCCCTGTAGGCCCAAATGAAGAAGTATCTGCACATCCTAGTCTTGAGGTTGGTTCTCAGGGGGTTTCTTTAAAAGGGTTCCTACAATCTCTTTGAGTTGTCTTATGATCTAATCCATGATGCTCTAGGATGACCCAATTCTATTCTTGAAGATCATATTGTTGCATTCTTTCTAGACATCCTAGATTAGAAAGCCTGGAACCATAGCCCAAGCTTTGTTGATTATTTCAATTTCAAAGAAGTTTCTCCTCCAATTGCTCAAAGTGTTGGTGATGCTGCAAATGTCCCTGTCCATTTGTTTGAAGATTGAAGCCACCAAATTCCACAAGGTGGAGGTGAATGGGTAGAGGTTGAGTAGGTGTTCCATTGTTTCTTCTTGTAATTCACATAGCTGGCATCTAGATGGACTAGCTACACCTCTTTTCCGAAGGTTTTCCCAAGTCATAATTTTTTTATGTTGCACCAACCACATGAACAATTTGATTTTCATCCAGTTTTGGTTCTACCATAGGTCCTTCCATACCTTATCAAGGTTTGGAAAGTCTAGCCCTAGGGCCATCCACTTGGCTTCTTTGAGGTTGAAGTTGCCTTCGTTGTTTTTTCCCCATCTCAGTTGGTCTAAAGATGTTGATGTCAGAATCTTTCTCTATTCCAAGATAACTACAAGAGCTTCTGCTTGGGCCTTCAAAGGGGAGTCATCACTATATACCAGGTTCTTCCATATTCTCCATTTTCCATCACTTCTATCCTAATCCCAAAAGTCATTTACCCTGAGTAAACCTTTGTCGTCAGTATCATTCTTGAGATTGGCAAATTCTTCTCTTAACAGGTTAGGTTCCTGTTGCCAATTGTCCTCCCAAAACCAAGCTAGGTTTCCATCTCTGATCTCCCAGAAATTGTGTTTTTGAACAATGGCTCTATTCTCCCAAGCTTTTTTCCAAATGTGGGAGCCTTTGATGAGCCCAGACATTCGAATGTGCTCCCTTTCTTGCTAATTATTTTCATATTTCTGTTTCCATACCTTGGCCCAAGGGGTTATCGATTCCTTAGCCATCTCCACCATAGTTTTTCCCCCAAAAATTTGCTTAGGGTTTCAGGGTCATCGAGTCCCAAACCTCCATGTGTGTTAGGTATACAGATATTTTCCCAAGCTACCAAAGCCCATTTCTTTTTCTCTTCCCCTTTGCCCCAAAGAAAATCTCTTTAGATATTTTTGATGTGTTGCATAACTCCTTTAGGAGCTGGAAGCACTGAAAACATGAATATGAGGACAATTTGTAGGACAAATTTTGTAAGAACTAACCACCCTGCTATATTCAAAGACCTGTTTGTCCATTTCTAGATTTTGTCCTGGAGTTTGTTAGTAACTAGCTCCCAAACTACCTTGCTTAGAGGTTTGTCTGTTAGAGGAATTCCCAAATATTCGGAGGGTAGCTAATCTCTTTGAAAACCTAGAATTCTGGTGAGGTTTCTAGCAATGTCAGTATTAAAAAAGAAAATCTTTGATTTGCTAAGGCTTACCTTTGTACCCGCAGCCATAGCAAAATCGTTCAGGATTTGCTTGAAGGTAGGAGCTTCCTTGACTATGGGTGTACGCTGCAACATGGTGTCATTAACAAATTGTTGATTAGTCAAGGCATCCCCATTCAAGGTGAGTTTAAGACCCTGGATTTTTCCTTCTTCTTTGGAAGATTTGATCACATTGCCTAATCCTTCCATCATGAGAATAAAGAGGAAGGGGGAGAGCGGATCTCCTTGTCTGAGTCCTCTCAAACGCTTAAAGGTTCTGGATGGTGAGCCATTAAGCAGGATTGAAAAACTAGAGTTGGTAACAAGGGCCATTACCCATCTTATCCAATTATGGTCAAAGCCATATGCTATTAGTACTTCCCTGATGTATGCCCAGCTTAGCTTATCATAAGCCTTCGCTAGGTCAAGTTGTATGATCATACCTACTTGCTTATTGCTCTTGAGAGAGTGTACCACCTCGTGAGCTTGAATGATGTTATTTAGAATTTTCCTTCCTTCCACATATCTAGTTTGCTCCTCAGACACAAGAGTTGGAAGAAGGGGCTTAAGCCTATTTGCAATTATTTTGGAAATAATTTTGTACACCACATTTCATAATGTTATGGGTCTAAATCTATCTGGTGTCATAGCATTTTCCTGCTTTGGAATCAAAGATATGAAAGAGGCATTGAGCGCCTTCAAAACAATTTTGTTTTTCCTCGAGTCCTCCACCACATCGAGGATATATTGCTTGACTATTTCGCAACATGCTTTGAAGAAGTCGACATTGAAACCATTCGGGCCTAGAGATTTTCCATTTTTCATCTATTTGATGACTTCGCTGACCTCCTCTTTAGTCACTGGCCTGTTAAGATTGTAATTGTCTTCTCTTGTCACAAGCTTAGGAATGTGCTTTGTCAAGTCATTGATGAATTGTGATCTGTCTATGAGAGGATCCTCTGCTATGCTTTGGAAATGTTGTACCATAGTATATTATATTTGTTTGTGGGTGTTGAGCTGTTTTCCTTGAGTATCTTTGATTTTTGAAATCCTGTTATGAGACCTTTGATCCATGGTAAACTTGTGAAAAAACCTTGTATTTCTTTCTCCTTCTTTTATCCATTGTACCCTTGATTTCTATCTTTAGAAGATCTCCTCGTGCTTGCATAAGCCTTCCCAGTCCTGTTGAAGAGAGTCAGCTTGTATTTTACTTTCCTCGGTGAAGCCATCTGTGATGAGGACCTGGTTAATTCCCTGTAGTTTCCGTTCAACTACTTTTTTGGCTTCGAAGATATTTCCAAACTCATTCTTATTCCAATCTTTAAGCCTAAGTTTGATGTGTTTCAATCTCTGATGTAGAAGGAACATTTTAGTTCCCTAAACGTGCATATATTCTATCCACTATTTTTCAATATTGCTAATGAAGTCAGGATGGGTAAGCCAAATTTTTTCAAACATGAAAGGTCTGTTTCTCGGAGTGCCTATAAATGAAGCTTCAACTTGGATAGGTTAGTGATCCGAGCCTCCAAAAGGGAGGATTAAAGCCAACAATTCAAGGCCTGTGAGGATGAGGTCCTCAGAGATAATGAATCTATCTAGATTATAGGCAACTTAAGAAGCCCCTCCCCTCTTATTATTCCAAGCGAAGGTACCATTTCTTGTCTCTGTATCCACTAGCCTCATGTTGTTTATGAAGTTCTGAAATGCTATGGAGTCTCTGCTTAGTGATCTGGTCCCACATTTTTTTTTTTGAGAGAGATCTGATCATATTAAAGTCCCCTCCCAGAATCTAAGGGATAACCATATATCTTTCTCTTAGCTCCTTTAGTGAGGTAAGAATCCTGAGTTTGTCTTCAAGATTTTGTGGACCATAGACATTTGTGATCAAATAAACTTCCTTATCACCCAAAGGTTGGATAACCACTGATAGGTAGTTCCTGGATGCTTCAACATCTAAAATTCCAAATTTCTAGGGGTTCCAAAGTGTGAGAATTCCTCCTGATTTGTTGTCTGCTCTAACTTCTAGATATTCATACCTAATAAGACATTTGCTATGTATCTATCTTATTTTATCTATTGAACATTTTTCTTCTTGGATAAACACCATATCTGGTTTTTCTTCCTTCATTCTATTGCTAAGATTTCTTTCTTTCCTTTTACTTCGTAGACCCCTAATATTCCATGTTGTAAGCTTCATTAAGAAATATTTGTAAATGAGTAACTAGTAAGGTATTTTATCTTACGTGAGTTGATCATGAGTTTTCCACACTTTATCAGCAGCTCATTCTATCTTGTTCTTCCTCTTTTCCTACCTGGGTTCTTGACAGCATGTCCCAATGTTGCATCCATCGTTTTTACCCCTCCGTTGTCCTGAATATCATGGTTTCTTTTGACCCCATAACCCTTTGCTTGAGATCTCCAAAGGAAGAGCTGTTGTACTCTGTTAAACTCCTCTTGAGGTAGCGAATCCACCCCTTTGGCAGTTCCTTGCTCCAAGAACTTTTCTAGATCAAGATTCTCCCTTTCAAGAATTTCCTACAGCTCATGATCCTCCATTCCCACTTTGCTTGGGGTCATCTCATGGTCCTTGTCAAGTTCCATAGTGCTTGGCAGATCCTCCTTTTGTTGGTTGTTTTCAGGTCTATCCTCCATGCTATCATCCTTTTCCTTCTCTGCAGGACTGTCCTCCAGTACCTAGTTCGCTCCATTGTTCCCATCTTCTTCTTCTAATATCTTTAATCTATTATGACTTGGCCACATTTCCTCGTTGATTTTCTTTTGGTTCTTTCTTGCTCCTTTCCCTCTGCCTCCCACTTCAGTAAAGCCTTCAGTATCTTTGCCTGAGGTGGCTTTAATACTGCTCTCCATTTTGTTTAAAGGGCGGTCTCTGAAGAGGTTCTCGTGTTCATGGCATTTGCGACATCTGAAAAGGATATGCTCGTAGTCCACCACCTGCACCCATTCTTCATCATATACTTCTAGAATGATTTCATCAGGCACAACTCCAGAAATGTCCATTTCTATGCATATTCGGGAAAAGGAGGTGTATTTTCTGCACAGTGTGGCATCTGATATTTTTTAAAAATGCCCTAGTTTATTGCCTATGGCTTTTAAGGATTCTGGTAGCTAATAATCTAAAGGTAGGGAGTAGAGTCTTATCCATACCGGCACTGATGTGAATGTCTCTCATTCTGGGACAAAATTCATCACCCGTGGATGCATATAGCGGCATGTAGCAGCATAGAAGTATTGTCCTCCTTTGAACACTCTTGTCTTTATCCTCTAAGTTTATGAACACTACTGTGAAGAAACCCTTGGACCCAAGGTGCAAATTTACTTCTCCCTTAGGTTTCCAATGGTTCTTTATCCATGCATGCAAAACCTTCTCTGTTGGCCATATCCTCATAAATTTGCATATCATTGCATAAGCCACCATGTGATCCCTATGCACCTGTAGTGCCGGATCACTTAACACCACTTGGGGTGTGATGGTTGACCTACGTTTACATGGTCCTGTTAGATTCCCGTGGTTAGCTTTCTAACTGCCTCCTCCTATTCTCTTCTCTTTATTGACTTCCTCTTGATTTTTTGCCTTCCCTTGTGATCTACTATTTTCCTATTTTTCTTTGTCGATACTCCCAGTTTCTACTTCCATTGTCTTCTTGAAGCAGTTCGAGACTGCATGACTGTAAGAGGGAGTGGAACTCCCCCCCTCTCACCCCTCCATGGTTCCCAACACTGATACCCTGCTACAAACCCTAGTTCTGTGTGTTCCCCCCGTAGTCGCCCCAAAAAATCCAGTCAAAAATTCATGGAATCTAAAAATCCAATATTATTAATCTATCACGACAATCTTCATTATCAACAAGAGTATTCTAGAAAATAATTACAATAAGACCCCATATGAATTATGGAAAGGAAAACTGGGTAATGTAAAATATTTCATAATCTTAGGAAGCAAATGTTATATCAAAGAGAAGACCAAAAGTTGGGTAAGTTTGAATCGTGTGTTGATGAAGGTATCTTTGTTGGTTACTCATGCAAAGGAAAGGCCTATAAATGCTATAATATAAGATGAAAATAGATAGTGGAGAGCATAAATGTTACATTTGATGAAGATAGTGTTCTAACGAATAATGATGAGGATCTAGAATCTTTGAAACTTGAGATAGAGGCTGAAAAAGGTACAGAGAGAATTCTAGAACAAGAAGCAACTGTCAACCAGGAAGAAGTAAATAATGATCAAAAAGATATACATGAACAACAACAAGAAGCTCCTCCAAAGAGAACAAAAGAATGGATTCAAAAGAACCATCCATCAAATCAAATCATTGGTGACATAAATGAAGAAATTGGAACAAGAAAAGGTCGACATCTTCGTTCATCACAACAATCTCCCATTTCTTTTCTAGAAACCTTTGAGCCTAGTATTTTTAAAGAAGCTAGCTAGAATGAAGATTGGGTAGTAGCTATGAATGAAGAATTGGATCAAATCGAGAAGAATAACACCTGGGAATTAGTTCCACGACCAAAAGATAAAAATGTCATTGGGACTAAAGGGGTGTTTAGGAAAAAATTGAATGAAGATGGATAGGTTAACATAAACAAAGTAAGATTGGTTTGTAAAGGCTATGCACAAGTGGAAGGAATTGATTTCGATGAAACATTTGCACTAGTTGCCAGAATGGAAGCCATCTGGATGTTTCTCACCTATGCATGCTCAAGAAAAATAAAAGTCTACCAAATGGATGTTAAGTCAACATTTCTGAATGGAGAATTAGAAGAAGAAGTTTACATCGAATCACCTGAAGGTTTTCTACTATCAGAAAAAGAAGACTATGTTTGCAGGTTAAAGAAGGCTCTGTATGGTCTCAAGCAGGCTCCCAGAGCATGGTATGCTCACCTTGATGAATATCTACATCAACAAGGGTTCAATAAAGGTACTGCTGATAGCAATCTTTACGTACAAATAGATAAAGATAATTTAACAATCGTTGAGGTATATGTGGATGATATAACCTTTGGTAGCAATGATGATCAACTAAGTAAGAACTTTGCTACAAAGATGCAAAGTGAGTTCAAGATGTCTTTTCTTGGTGAGTTGACATACTTCTTAGGGCTTCAAATATCTCAGCAAGAGAAAGGAATATTTATATGTCAAGCCAAGTACATCAAAAAAATGCTCAAGAAATTCAAAATGGAAGATTTCAAACCCATCCTTACTTCGACAGTAACAGGTTGAAAATTGAGCATAGATGACTCATCTAAGGATGTGGATCAGAGGTTGTATAGATCTATGATTGGTAGTCTTCTATATGTAACAGCCTCCCGATCAGATGTTATGCAAGCAGTTTGACAAGTAGAAAAATTCCAAGCAGCACCAAAAGAATCACATATTATTGCCGTCAAAAGAATTCTTCGATATCTAAAGGGCACAACAGAATATGGTTTGTGGTATCCCAAGGGAAACAATCTCATTATTCAAGCCTTTACATATGCAGATTGGGTAGGAAGCATTGATGATCGTTAGAGTACTAGTGGAGCAAAATTCTATCTAGGTGGTTGTCTTGTATCATGGTTGAGCAAAAAGAAAACCTCAATCTCCTTATCTACAGTGGAAGCTTGTTGTACTCAAGTCCTTTGGATGAAACAAACCTTGCAAGATATTCAAGTACAATTCAGTGAGCCTATTCCCATATTCTGTTATAACACCAGTGTCATCAACATCTCCAAGAATCTTGTCATGCATTAAAAAACAAAACACATTCCGATAAAATATCATTTTGTTAGAGAACAAGCCACTGAAAAGAATATCAAAATAGAATATGTTGGTACAAAAGAACAAATCACTGATATCTTCACTAAACCTTTACCTCGTGAAGCATTTGAATATCTTCACCAGAAGCTTGGGATTCTCCCAAGTTCTCATTAGATTTTCCTTATTCATAAAATAAAGGAGAAGTGGAAGTGTGTACAGGTCCGCAAGATGGTTGTGTGTCAGGGGGAGTTACCCTTTGTCATTGATGTCAAAGGGGGAGAGAAGGCAGTAAGAAGAGGTGCCCTGATCGTAGGGGGAGTACTTGTGTTGCCATCAATACCAAAGGAGGCGAATGTTGATCTAAATATGATCTGAGGTTGTCATTTATGTGAACCCAAGCAGCACCAGGGGCTATCCTGATCTTGCAAGATAATTTTGACTTGACAACTTAATCTATTTTGAGTCAAGGATCTTCTGGATAGATTCTACTCATCGAGATGTTTCCATTGATATATGGCACGCTAAGTAATTCTTCATGGTTTGAGGGATATTCATGTTTGAAATTAGTAACCCCAATTAGTGGGCTAAAACCCTATGGGGTTGTGGCATGGCACTCATAATTGGTTTTGGTAATTGAATAGTCAATAATTAATAATTTTTAAAGCCCCTAAAATCACTCCAACATTCTCTATATAATTCCCTCTCAACTCTATAAAAATAAATCTCATATATCCTCCAAATGATGTGATCATGGAATGTTCGCTATAACTTAATTTTTGCGAAGTATTAGATTCTCAAATTAAAACCCACTTGATTAGAAATCCTGATGAACGTTGTTACTGAATTTTAGAGCATGGTTCGCTATCTTTTCGGAGATATGATCTGTGGAAGTTTGGGTTTTTGCAGGCTGCCAAATTTCATCGCAAAGAAGTGACCTTGGGAAAATCGTCATAACTCTCTTTCAGAGAAGAGGATTGGAATTCTATAAAATGTGGTGGATTGTGCATGGATTGCAGTTTTCTGTGTATCAATTTCAGAGCTAAAGGAGGAAACAATGACACGCGGTACATCATACAAGTTCGCTCTACTAAACTATTCCATAATTAGGTCATTGTGAGAGATTGGGCATAACGTTGCCTTGAAGAGTCCAAATAGATTTATACCTATGGAATTGGAAAGAAGACTTGGAGGTATTCTACAGGACTGAAGATCACATGTTGGGGATATGAAATCGCAGAGATACATCAGATTAAATATCATGCTCCTAGAAGGCAATAAAAGCTAGATCAAGTGTTGTCAAGGCATGCAAAGGACCAGACTTTCTAGGGCAACAAAGAGAAAGGTGCAGCAAAATGATGAAGTAGAGGTAAGCTACAAGTAAGTATCTTCTATATTTTCATGTTCATATTTTAATTGCATTAGTTTCTTTGTATTCTAATTTGTTGTTTTTGTTTAGCACTGACATATGTTTTGCAGGATGAGGTAAGTTTTGCTATTATCATGTCATGGGTATTTCTTTGAAGAATTTTTGCAGGTATTATATATTCATAAAGAGAAGAATCAATGCATAATCTAATGTTCTGAAGAGTGAGAAAGGGTAGCATTACAAGAGCAACAATTAAGGTGCAGAACAACAGCAAGAAGTTCACCACATGAAGTCTTCAGGTGGGAAGCATTGCATGCAATCATTGTACAAAGTCATTGTAAATGTTGTACAAGTGTCTATCTGACAAGAGTTGAAGAGGCAGTGTCGCGTGGTCTAGGATCATCATTAGGTGGTTGTGTCATAGTTTGGACTATGGTCTAGTGTGTCTTCTTCTTCTACATCATTATATATCATTGTAAAGTGGACCATTTTCCCTGGTACGAGAGTCCATTCTTCTTTTATTCTTCTATAGGGTGTTAGGGTAGTGCTAGGCTGGTGCATGAAGTCACCAACAGGTTCAAGCCTATGAAAACTTTAGGGTGGTAGGGTGGTACTAGGGTGAGTTGTAGCCCATTGGGTGTTGGGCCGTCCGTTCAGTTGACTACTCAAGAATATTGGGCGTTGCAGCATCCATCCAGTGGGAGCTCGAGAAGAATGCTTTTCTAGATTATGGGAAGTTGGAGATTTCTTTTCAATTGGAGTTGAAGATTAAATAATTATTATAAATGTGTTCGGTGGTTTTTGACCCGAAGGGGGTTTTCCACCTAAAATTTGTGTGCCTCCTATGTTCTTTTATTCACTGTTGTTACTGTATAAACATTAATGATAATTGAAGATTAACTAATGCTTTGAAAAGATTTAAAAGTGGTAATTACTAAGGAATACTGATTCAACACCACCCCCCCCCCCTCAATATTTTCCAACAGGAAGCTTCAGTAGGGCCAAGTACAGGGCCCGTGCTATTGTGTGCTATATGTCATGTAGTTGGAAATAATGCAACAAACAATTGCCATTTGCTGTAGAAATTCATACAGACACCGCAACAGCTCTTCTGCAACTTTTGTCAATTGGTGGGTCATGATGAGCACAATTTCCAGAGTTACGAGTTAATGATGGATAAAACTCTTGCACATAGGGTGTAGGGAGAAACCTGGTCTCCATACCAAGGTGCTAAGGGATCGCGAGGCAAATATCAGGGGCACAGACAAGGTGGAGGTGGAGGAGAAGCTAGTAGAGGTTGGGGACAGGTCATTTGTTACAACTACGAAGGACCGGGACACTACATGTGAGACTGCCCAAATCCGATGCATTTGTCATGCCGCTATTGTACTCAGTTTGACCACGTAACTGAAGAGTCCTCGGTCTTCCTGACTAATATATATGAAAAGGAGACGCAGCCTCCATAGCCAACTCAGAACTTCCAGATGATGAGGGTTGAGCCTCGTGCAGAGGATCCCAGGGTAGATATTGTGCTGTGAAGTGGGAAGACGACTGACGAACATAAGGGGAAGCAGGCTGAAGAAAGTGAATGGGTCCACAAAGCTCTAGAAAAGGAGGTCGAGTTTGATATGAAGCATGCATGGGAAACATTTATGGAAGCAAAGAAAAGCTTCGTTGAGGCCTCTACCTCAGGAGGTCAGGATAAGCCAGTTGAAGAGATGGACCCTTCCATGCTTACTACTTTCTTGGAGACTTGTATGAAGCTACTGCGTGATAACAAGGTTGTGAAAGGACTACATGAACTAATAAATAAGTGTGTTGGGAACGAAAACACTCCTGATGGACCACGCGTAGTTAGGAAGATTGGTAAGCATAAGGCAAGAATGGGGTGTGAGATGAGGCTCACTATGCAGATGATCCAAATTGGATCCATGAAAATTATCAGAGTTCTATGATTGTTTCAAATTATGACAGACTTCAAAAATCTTGTAAACGATGAGCTATCAGGAAGGACCTCTGAACAGTGGCAATTTGTAGCCAGCACAAAACAATGAGGACCTCGGTCAAAGTGCATTGACCGCTGGCCCATGGAGACCGTGTAGTGGCGTAAACTAGCAAATGGGGAGTCCAGATCAGAAAACAGAGGCCATTTCAAAGTGCTAATCATGCATTGCAGGATAAAAACCTCAGAGAAGGAAAAGCCCCAGCACCCGGTCATGTGGAAAATAGGGAAAACCGTGAGAAAAGTGCCAAAACCGATAGGCGGGTCCGACACTCCAAAACCGGTGGAATATCGGAGGCATTTCAGGCGGTAAGTGGGTTTGGAAGAGGACCGAGCAATGCCATACATTGAATGATGTGTGTTCGGCGGATGAGAGAGAAAACTGCTCTCATCGCGGGCTAATTTTCGAGCAAGTCACTCATGTGATAAAAGCGATGACCATAGGATCTGGAGGCCCCAGATCTAATGGCAGAGATTGCACCCGACGGGAAACCGGATTTGATGGAAGAATAGGCTGAGGCATATGGAATTTGAAGTCCGATTTGACCACTGAGCTGGCAGATGAATCATTTCACAAAGTAATTGAAGTAATGAACTATTCGAGGAAGAGTTGGTGCTCAGTTAGTAGGGAGACAAGTGACCACCTCCCTGTGATACATTACACAATGGTGATGATGCGGAAGCAGGGAATTCCAAGCGGACAGAGGCAGGCGATCCGAAGGGCCGGAAGAGGAAGCGAACAGTCAAGGGATGGATTGGCTTTAAGCCATGGACAAACAAAGAGCAGAGAGGGGACAAAGGAGATAGAATAGAGAGTGAAGCAAGAAGTAGAGAACAGAGTAGCCGAGCTGACCTGCAGAGCTAAGGCAGCATCGAGCAGACAGAACCGAGAAGGCTTGAGAGGTTCAAGCAATCCCTGTGAGGATATCTGTTGGGAACTGGGTACCAAATTGGACTCATCCCATCAAGATCAGTTGAGGTTGAGACTTGGTAAGGGGGAGTCTGTGTACTCGAGTGGCTTGGGGAATCCAAGTACTACCCTACTAAGCATCATCTGTTACAGGAGACTCAAATTGAGCTCCTCATTGTAAAAACTCTGCTTAAAGACACAATAAGAAAAGGCCACCACTGAAAGCTGGACCAAGAGACGTAGCCCAGGAGGGTTGTGTGAACTCCTTATTACATTGTTGTGTTTTGCATCTACTTGTTGTGTTTCTCTTACTGTTTTCCAATTGCCAATGTATTTTGCAATCTTATCGATCCGTTGCTTAAAATAACATAGGCACACACCAGCACATGAGTCTGTAAGACCTTCATTAATCTCTTGAGGTCACCCAAGAGTGATTTCAGATCAAGTGGTATCAGAGCTATAGGTTGCTAAGGTTATACAAGCTTGTGTTGGATTTAGCTATTGAATGCTAACTAGATCGAAGCTCAAATCAGGAGGAGAGTTGGTCGAAACTAATCCTGAAATTGGGAGAGTCTATCCTCAGAAGACAACGTCATAGGAAGGTTCTGTGGGGCCAGACCCTCAATTTATAGATAGTTTCCTGGCCATAAGGTCCATGGTACAGGAGATGTATAAGGACTTTAGAAAACATAAATATGAAGATTCATCAGGCTCCAAACAAGATAAAGGAGAAGAAGAGTCTCTCCTCCATGACCACTCAAAAGGCAAGGGGAAAGAAGAGAGATTTCTCACACCTCCTAATAGCCCTGAACATAAAAAGAAGACATCTTTTATTAAACTAGATGTTAAATTTGATTTACCAATATATGATGGAGAGTTGAATGCAGAAAATTTGGACAATTGGATTAGACAAATTGATGTTTATTGCAGAGTGCAGAGTATCGACTCAGACAAGAGCAAGTTTCAGCTGGCTAGCCTATGCCTTGGAGGCACTACCTTGGTTTGGTAGGAAGGCAGGACCCAAGCTGACATGAAGAGGCATGGTAAGACTATTTCTATTTGGAGTGAATTTGTTTCTACAATCAAAAATCAGTTCTATCCATTGGCCTACATGTAGCAAGCAATGATGAGCTGGCAAACTCTTCGTCAGTTGAAAGGGAAAAGTGTACAAGGTTACACCCAAGAATTTAGGAAGAGAGCATTGATTCTAGGAATCTTATTAGACTCACTTGAGACTCTGTTGAAGTACATCGGTGGTCTACACAGCAACATGAGGCACACTATCCTCATGTTTAATCCCACTAGTATAGATGAGGTATCTGTTCAAGCTACACATCTAGAAGCTAGAAGAAAGAATGGAAACCCAGAAGTTGGGGGATCATCCCAACCCACTGCAAGAAAGAATAAGGAGAAAAGAAAATAGAAATGGAAAGTGAGGAAGGCTAACACTGCACAGAAAAGCAAATCTTCATGCACTCACTGTAAGAAGGATGGGAATGATGATGAGCACTGTTGGATTCTACATCTGGAGCTGAGACCTAAGAAGTTTGAGGGAAAGAAGAAGAAGACTGTTGCAGCTATTTAGAAAGATTTGGGGTCGGACTTAGGAGATGAAACAACCATTGCAGCCACAGGTATAAAAGGTTGTCCGCTTTAGAGAATGCAAAAATCAAGAAGCAGGTGCAGGAGTTGCTCGAGAAGGGGTTCATCAGAGCTAGCACATCACTGTTATAGCTCCAAATCTCACTCTTATGGTTTGTGATGCTGCACTCATAGCCTAGGGCAACCCCTCCTTCCAGACCTGGTCCTAAAATTTAAAAAACAGTGTTTTATTCCTTATACGCGACATTGCCCTGAGTTAAACGCGTGTACACGTGGGTCTGTGTATACCCAACCCGCGTGTATGTATTAAAACACTTAAAAAAAAAAATAATTCCTTATTTTCGGGCGGAGATCGCGGGTTTTACCTGCTGATCACCTGTTAGTGCCCGTGGCCTAACTGTTCCCAACCAACTCCTAACTAAAAAACTACTTTGGAGATGGTATAAAAAGACATCAAAGGGAAGGCCTAAGTGAGAGAGAAAAGAGAGCAAGATTATTATGCTGAGATTTTCCCCTTAGACCAGGTCTGAAGTCCTTGGTGCTTTCTGCACTTCCCCCATTTTGCATAGGAAACCCTTGTTTCCATGTGTATTGGTGATCATTCATCCTTTATGTCATCATTGAGTAAGACTTGGAAGGAGCTCTTGTTGGAGGCTTGAGGCTGGAACGAATCCGGGAGGAAGCTTTGCTTGGAGCCTGCTGAAGGTGTTTCAGGTGATATCTTTCCGTTATATGTACTTTATTTGCCTTTATATAAAAGAAACACGTCTTGGTTCCCGAAACAATCTTTATTTATGCTTATGAGATTCTTGTTTTGAATTCTTATGCAAGTAGTTACTTGAAGATTTTTATAACTAACTTTATAGCATGAAGATGGTTTTCATATAAGTATTTGTCCATGTACTGTTGTGTTCTTTGATTTGTTTGTTTTACAGGTCAAAGGAGAAGAAGGGAACTCCAAGAAGGGTTTGGACCCTAAAGGCCTTCTCGAACGTAGGACCTTAGGTACGTACCCTTAACATTAGAATTTGCTTAAAGTAAAGATAATGGCTGTGTGTGTGTTTCTTTGAATAAGCAATTTTCAGTCTGGTAGAGTCTTAACCCAAAGGACCCTAGGGGTACTTTCCCTTCAACCAGAATTGGCGACTCCGCTGGGGAACAACACTCTTGTTGTTCCTAGTTTGGGTAGCCTTCAAGCCAATCAAGGCTCAGCCTCTCTGTTTGCTGGCTCTGACTGTCTGATCTGTTCTTGAACTCTAAGCTTTTCCAGTTTTTTCAGTCTGTATTTTTTTTATTTTTCTTGAAAATCCCAGATACGCTGTTTTTCTGGATTACAGAAGCGTATATACGCAAGTTGTACTAAGTGAACTCGCGTATACGCAGGTTTCCTCAGTTACAGTCGCGTGTACACGCACTCTGCACATCACTGCAGGCGTGTATATTATCTAATTTTCAAGATTTATAAATTTTCTTTTTGCTGAATATCTGTCTGGTGGTTTGGGTCAGTTTGAAGCAGTCATTTTCCAGTAACAGTCCTCTGTTTAACAGGGGGCATCCTGTTCCGAACTCTTTCTAGTTATAAGGAGTATCAGTCTTGTTTTCGTTGATTGCAAACGTCATTGTTTTTTGACACACAAGATTTCTGGTTAAGAATCTTGACTGCTCTGTTTTGGCAGAGTAGGAAGATTGGATTCAATCTTTGTGTTCATTTTGTTTTGGTGACGTTTTGTTTGCTTAACGAAACCATTTTTGTGACCATTTTCTCCTTCGTTTTGGGAAAGTTGTTTGTTACCATTTTCTTGAAACTTGTCTTTTGAACTTTTGAACTTTCATTGCTGCTTTGATTGTCATGAGCAATTTCAAACGCATTTATTTTTGTTGGGTTTTCATCATTTGAAAGGTGTCAATTCACAAAAGTGTTTGGTTGCCTATTCATCAATCATTGGTGTCAGTATTTTTGAGAGCATTCTTTGAAAAAATACTTTTTGGTTTGATTGAAAGAAAATCTTTTGAAAGTTTTGAGTTTCACTTTCTTGAACTTGATTTTCATTTGATTTCCTTTTTTGCGAAGTGAAAGTGATTTGTGTTTATCTTCGAACTTGTTTTTATTGTTTGGACGAAATGATTGGTAACACATCATCTTCTATCTAAGCATTTTAGTGGCAAGACAAATTTGATAAGTGAGCAACTTTCCTTCTTTGTTTGTTGAGTAGTCTTTAAATCTTGCATCCACATATAGTTCTTGCATTAGGATAAATTTGCATCTCTTTTTAGGCATATATAGTTTTGTTAGTTTTTGTGAGTGTGGAGTCTGAAAAGAAAAGAAAAATTTGTTTATATTAGAAGTACCTTCTGAACCTCATAGAAATTGCTCTTCATCGAAAACAAAAAGTGCATGTGCATGTAGCTAAGTTTTATTAATTTCTTTTGCGTCCATAAAAACACCACAAGTTTCATCTCCATTACCCTGTGACTTAAAGAACAGCCTAATAAAATCAAGCGCTAATTTAAAATCCACTAGAACTTTTTGTTTTAGTCAGTTACACCAACAAGTTTAGGATTTTAGGGCCTTGGATTAGGCAAGTGGAGAGTTAACTCTCCAAGGCCACATAAAATGTCAAACATAAGAGTCTGATTAACGAGAGAAAATCCAATAGCGTTAGGAAGACCAAGAAAGCTTCGGATCTGGGAGTTAAGCACGAGGGTCTGTGAAGACAGGGAAGAGAGATACCCCCTCTCCTACTTGTCCGAACTTACCTCACGACTGTTCCGCCTGGCTTCTGCGACGAGTTGGTACCCATAGTTGCCTCTCCTAGGGATCTGCATAGGTGGCTGCGGAGGGGAATCCCGTGGCACCTGAGGTCGACGTTGCATCACTCTCGACAGTACTTCTGGAGGGCACCCTTGCGAAGCTTGGGGGCTTGCACCGGCACAGGCTGTTGTTAGGAGGTCAGCGTAACTTCCTCTGATACCTTCGCTGATAGGACTGGGCCCTCATCATCCCAGACTATCTTCAGAAGGCCCTTTGATTCACTTTCTCGTATTTTGGTGTCCGTTCCTAATCACCCGGAGCGGAAATATGTGGAAGTTGTTTGACTGGCTGTATCTTTAGGGACTTTATAGTGTGTGCTCTGTGCTCCTAGTTGGCCTAGCTTTTAATTTTTTGAGTCTTTAGTTAGATCATAACAAAAAATTCAAAGCGGCTGACCGATATCCAAGATGGTCTCGAAGACTTCGTGGTCTCTCGCCACCAAGTTTAGAGCCTTCTCCTAGAAGGCGCAGAGGCAATACTACCGGTGGGGTTCGTCCCACGCCGGTTGACGCATCGGGGATTGATCCTCCTCTCGGGGACATTAGCGGCCAAGCAAGGCCTGGCACTTCTGAGCAAGAGAGGGACACTCCAGTCCTTTCTCGAGTTCGCTTTCAAGCAGAGAATAACGTAGAGGTAGAAGAATTCTCAGAGTCGTTAGGGGCTCCAAATTCTCCACTACCATCTAGTTATCCAGACGTATTGCAATACGTTGGGCCTCCGTTACATAGACCATCGAGTCCAGGTTACGCTACACGCTTACCATTTATGATCACTACTGGAAGCATGGCTTCTACGAGTGCTGCGACTATGCAAACCCCAACATCGGTGCAAGGGGGAGGAACCATTTCCATCCCCTCCGCTTCCTTGTTTGGATCTTTTGCTAGCACATCTTTAATAGGGTCTACCTCCATTCCGTCCATGAGTGGAAATGCCCAAACCAATGCTTTTGGTACTGGTTCCTTCCTTTTTGGCACCCAATCACAGGGTATTCCATCGGTTCCGTTTAGTGCCGCTACATCCACGATGGGCGGATCGGCTTCATTCCAGGGTTTTCCTTTCGGAAGTGGTCATATACCACATTCCAACCCGACGGTAGGATCTATGCCTTTTTCTTCAGTAGGACAAAGCAGCAATCCTTTCCAAGGTTGGAATAACCCTGGGGTTAGTAGTGCGGGAACTGGGAATCCATTTACCAACCAACAAGGGAGTAGACCGTACTCCACGGTTAGCATGTTTCAAAGTATTCCTCCCCTTGCTTCGGCTTGGAACCCATATCAGGGGTTATCAACTCCTTACCATTCTTTAGGAGGAAACTTTGCGGGCTATGGAGGTTATACGGTAGGAGTTGGTCAAACTCCGAATTTTGCTGGACCACAAGGCTTGCCTTTTGGTTCAGCCGGTTCTACTGGTCACTTCGGGTAGCCTGGTGCCTCCCAAATCCCAGGACAATCTTTTCAGAACTTTGGGAGTTCTGCCCAGTCTGGGTGGAATCCCCTAGGTCCTCCTAGGCTTCCGTTTCTGGCAACGTTAAACTTGCCAGATCTCACTAAGCTAACAAATGATCCTATCAGATACAATCCGGCCTGGCCTCCGGTCCCAACCAAACTCCCTTCGGATATACCGAAATTTGAAGGGAAAAGTGGTGAAGATCCGGGCGATCATGTAACCACATTCCATTTGTGGTGCTCATCCAACTCCCTCATCGAGGATTCGATTAGGTTGAGACTCTTTCAGCGCACCTTGACTGGTAATGCGGCTAAATGGTATATAGAGTTGCCAGGGGGCAGCTTTACATCATTCGCTAACTTAGCCAATATCTTCTTAAATCACTTCCAGTTGCCTGTCCGCTATGATGCCGGAACTGAACTTCTGGCCACCTTTCGTCAGGATAAGGCAACCCACATTTATGATCACATTCAGGAATGGAGACGGAGAAAGAGGCTCATTAAAGCTGAAATCCCTCCGGAGTACTGTCTAGAATGGTTTTTGAAGTCTTTGCAACCCGAGATCTCCAAGGATGTCTCCATGTCTGGGGTCTATTCTGAGGAGCAAGCCATTTTCAGGGCCCAGCAGTTAGAACTGATTTACTCTCAGTCTGGGATCCTCCAAAAGTACTTGCCAGATGCTCCTGGATCTAAGGTTGATTTAGCTAAGCCAAAGCCAGGTCCGCACGCGGATGGTATCGTTGGGTCAGTAGACTCGACTACAGTGAACTTGTTGAATCAATTGCAGCAGTTGTCATTACAAACTGCTTCTAACAACCAAGTCACATTGTCTAATCCTCCCGCTTCCCAAACTTCTTCAATTAACGCCTTCCAATCCGATAACCCCAAAGGAAATCAAAATTCCAATGGGAAAAAGAAAGGACGTGGTAAGAAGAAGAACTCGGATGGGAAGCCCGATGCAAATAAATACGGCAACAATGCTGGTGGTGGTAAAGGTGAGTCGAGAAAGAAAGTTAAGTTTACTTGCAAGTTATGCAGTGGGGACCATCTAACTCATCTCTGCCCTAGAATTGAAGACGCTCAGCGCTTGTTAGGACAACAAGGGACTTCTAGTTCGCAAGCTGTGTTAACTAACCCGTTTCCCCAAGAGCAGCAACTTCTTGCTGGCGCGAATTCGAATCCTGGGACCTCCTCAGGGGGCAACCAGGAAGGGGAAAAAGCATCAAATGTTTTTATGATGGGATCAAATGTCCATGTGACTACTCGGTCACGTGATTATGGTGAAGCCGAAACATCTAAGGATAAAACTGTTCCCGGAGGTAATGACCTTCATATTGAGCGGCCCCCTGTTGAGACTATACCTAGGATACCAAAAGGTTCCGCCAAACGCGCAACGATTAACCCTAATGCTAGGGCCGCCCAGAATTACTCCATTGTGGAGGATTTGGCTCAAAGCCCATGTGCTATGTCCGCTTTAGAGGTTCTCCAGTCGTGTCCGTCTCAGAGAAGTGATTTACTCTCCGCAATTGGAGTAGTCGATCCAGCTAACTCTTTAGTGCTCTCTTTTGACATGTCAAATGTCAAAAAGAGACTCCCTCATCATATGGCTTTTCAGATAAAGTCTACATATCGGAAAATCAATATTTTTCGCACCGTTATAGATGAAGGAGCTTCCACATGTGTCATGTCGATGTCATGCTGGAAGGCTATTGGTTCACCTTCGGCTGTTCCTTCACCAACCGTCTTAACTGCATTTGATGGTCATTCTCACAAGCCGCATGGGATTATCCCGGCCTTTCCTATATGTGTTGGAGGGAAGGTCGTTAATATCAAAGTTGAAGTCGTAGATGCTAACCTAGACTATAATCTCCTATTAGGAAGGAACTGGGTATACGAGATGGAAGCCATTGTGTCGACTCTATTTCGTGTCATTTTCTTTCCTCGTGAGGGGAAAATCGTTAAGGTTGATCAATTGGACTATTCTCCAATCGATCCTCAAGCAAGCTCTGACTCTACCGTTCCCTTGGTGGATAACCCTCGCCCGCCGACTGAGAATTTAGGAGTAGGGATGTATTCCTCATTGATGGGTACGTTTGATCTTCCCTCTCCTTTTGCAAGAATCAATGCTATTTCATCATCCAAGGAGTCTCCTCGAGAAGAGTTCTTCCGAACTCATTATTTTTCCGACCCTTGTACCTTGCCTTCACCTACGACCACATTAGTTGAAGGACAAGTTAATGGAATGGCGTTTCCTATATCTGCAGCTGAGCTTAGATATCAGTCTATCGTAGACTTTGCAGATAACCATTCCACTCCTTTCTCTGAAGAAGAGTTGGATGGTCATGTGGCCCCAGCTTGGAGCTTAGATTTTATCTCCACCTTGGATTGCTTGGATTCAATTTTACCTTCTGAAGAAGCAATCCTTGAAGCAATGATGGGTATAGATCAACCTTGGGAAGACTTACACCATCGTTCGTACTTTCTTCCTCCTTTGCAGGAAGTGGAATCTAGGTTTTCCGAGCTCTATACTAGTGATGTTGATATGGTATCGAACCCTTTGGCTCTAGCACACATTCGCGCCGAAGGTAATATGTCGGTAATTTCAAAAACGATACCCATCAACATCTCTAGGGACCCTAACATCATAGAGAATATCTTCATCGGAATTGAGTGTTCCCCTGAAGAAATTCAAATTTACACTGACCTATTCAAGGAATATCGCAATGTGTTTGCTTCGTCTTATGAGGAAATGCCCGGCATTGATCCTTCTATACTCCAACATGAGATCAAGACGTACGAAAACGCAAAACTGATTCGTCAAAGGCTTCGATCGGTTAACCCTAGGAAAGCAGCGGCTATCAAAGCTGAGGTTGAGAAGCTGCTAAGGGCGGGTTTTATATACCCTGTTCCTCTTACGGATTGGGTTTCTAACCCAGTCCCTGTGGACAAAAAGCAAGGAACAATCCGAGTATGCATCGATTTTAGGGATCTAAACAAGGCTTGTCCGAAAGACAATTACCCCACGCCATTCATTGATCAGATTATCGACGAGTGTGCGGGTAATGAAATTTTTTCCTTCATGGATGGTTTTTCGGGTTATAATCAAATCTCTATCCGTCCTGAAGACCAACATAAGACAGCCTTCATATGTCCCTGGGGTACCTTTGCATATCGAAAGATGCCTTTTGGTCTTAAAAATGCTGGAGCCACTTTTCAGCGGGCCATGTCATACGCTTTCCACGACATCAAACATGTCATCGAGGCATACTTAGATGATCTCGCTGCTTGCTCTCGAAAGAGAACTGATCATCCTAGTCATCTTCGATTAGTCTTTGAGCGATGTCGTTTCTATAAAATCCGGTTGAATCCCAACAAGTGCGTTTTCGCGGTTACATCCGGTCGGCTGTTAGGGTTTATTGTGTCCAATGAAGGGATTTGGGTTGATCCCTTCAAGGTTGAGGCAATAGTTCAGTTGCCTCCCCCGTCCTCAATTCATCAACTTCAAAGTCTTCAAGGGAAGGCTAATTTCTTAAGACGGTTTATAGAAAACTATGCCGAGATCACTAAAGGGTTCATGCGTTTGCTACGAAAAGGAGTCCCATTTATATGGGATGACTTTGCGCAGCGGTCGTTTGATGCTTTGAAAAAAGCATTAGTCTCTGCCCCGCTTTTGAGTCCACCGGATTATGGTAGAGACTTCCTTTTATATCTCGCTGCAGCAGAATCTACCATTGGTATGGTTCTAGTTCAGGAGGACGATGCTCTTGTCGAGCACGTGATTTATTATTTGAGCCGAGGCTTAATAGGTCCTGAACTCCGCTATTCTCCGGTTGAGAAATTGGCCTTGGCAGCTGTCCATGCTGTCCAGAGGCTCCGTCATTATATTTTGCTACGCAAAACTTTTGTCTTAGCGGCGGTCAATCCATTTCAATTTGTCCTCAGTAGGCGAGTGATTGGGGGCAAATATAATAGATGGATAGTCATTTTACAAGAATTCGATCTCAAGTTCTTGTCCGCCAAATCTAAGAAATCCATGGTCTTCGCGGAGCTAATTTATGAGCTTCCTTGTGGAGAGGATATTGTTTATGAGGAAAGTTTACCCGACGAACATATATTCCTCATCTCTTCACAAGACCCTTGGTATGGAGATATCATTGTTTATCTCCAGACTTCGAAGTTTCCCTCTACTTTCTCCAAGGATGAACGTCGCAAATTACGTCACCTGGTTAAAAACTATGTTATCATTGGTGACACATTATACCGTCGAGGGGTTGATTCAATTCTTCGTCGTTGTTTAACCTTAGAGGAAGAAGAGTCCGTGCTCATTGATTTCCACAGTGGAGCTTGTGGTGGTCATCTATCAGGGCTTGCTACAGCCCAGCGCATCTTACGTGCCGGCTACTTTTGGCCTTCACTCTTTAAGGACTGTGTGGAAGCGGTCAAACGCTATCACCCGTGTCAAATTTTTACTCGCAAGATGCGCGCGCATCCAGCTCCCCTTTTTCCCATTGTCACCGTCGGTCCCTTCACTAAGTGGGGTATTGATTTCACGACTTGTAATCCACCTTCAGCGGCGAATCACAAGTACATTATCGTGGCTGTAGACTACTTAAGGAAGTGGGCTGAGGCCATGCCTACTTATAAGAACGACAGTGACACGGCAGCTTTGTTTCTTTTCAATCAGGTTATCTCAAGATTTGGTATCCCAAGAGAGATTGTCACTGACCATGGCAGTCATTTCCAAAATCAGCTAATGTTCGAATTGGCTCTTAAATTAGGATTCCGTCAGGAGCATTCGTCCCCTTATTATCCTCAGGCCAATGGACAGGTCGAGGCGGTCAATAAAACTCTTAAGACGATACTCCAACGGACAATCGATAAAAATCGGTCCAATTGGCACATTATGTTGTATTCGGCTCTTTGGGCATACCGAACCTCCGTCAAAACGGCTACTGGTTTTACTCCTTTTCAGTTGGTTTACGGGATGGAATCTATCTTTCCGGTTGAATGTGAAATCCCATCTCTGAAGTTGGCTGTTGAGCTTCTTCCTGAGACTTCGAGTCTCGAGGAGCGCCTAGTTCACTTGGAACATCTCGATGAGCAGCGTCGAGATGCCGCCACGATGAATGAGGCCCATAAGAAAAGGGTCAAAACGCAGTATGATAAGTCTGTCCGTCCTCGAGTCTTTTCTGAAGGTGACCTTGTCTTGGTCTATGACCAAGATAAGGACGCCTTGGGGGCAGGAAAATTCAAGCCTATGTGGAACGGTCCTTTCATTATCAAACGAGTTTTAGAAAAAGGATCGTATGAGTTAATTGATTTCGAAGGAAACAAGCTGGCGGAGCCCCGAAATGGGCTCTACTTAAAGAAGTATTTTGCTTAGTTTTACCAGGCAACGACTTCTTTGTATTTTATGTATATTTGTACATATATTATCGAGCGTTTTCTGATATCAACACTTTTTGGTCTGCTTTGGCAGGTGTTGATGGATGATTTGGTTTATTTTGGGTTCGCCGATGGTGCTAGTTGGCACACTCGGAATCTTGCTTCTGCAGCTTGGGTACTTTATTATCCAACTGGTCAATTGATGGTATCGAGAGGCATGTGTATCGGTCCTGCTTCAAACAATATGGCCGAGTATACAGCTGTTATCAATTTATTATCCGAGGCAATCTCTTATGGGATCGACTCGTTGGTAGTATATCTTGATTCTCAATTGATATTGTCTCAATTAAATAACATTTATCGGGTTAGGGATCCTTTATTATATCACCAATATTTAAGGGTGAGGTTGTTGCAAAGATCATTTATTTACATTAATTATTTGCACATTCCAAGATCTCAAAATTGGTTAGCTGATTCTATCGCTAATCAAGCATTAGACTGGCATATCAATCATTCATCATCATAAAATCATGCATCAAAAAGTCAAACTGTATATATATATATCTATATATATATATATATATATATATATATATATATATATATATATATATATATATATATCATAAAGCGTCTCGAGTGTACATATGTGTGTCCAAAAATATACAAAATTGGGACTCAAATGCCCATAATCATGTTAGGCATATCTAACGCCTCGGCTCTGGATGAGCAGCTAAATATGTAACTATAGCATTGGCCACGCGCCGAAAGACGCGAACCCAGTCATGTGGCATCCCAACCACATGACGCTGCATATCCGAAGGAAGGTCCTCTATCTCGGCCATCGGTACTCGGCAGCTCAGTCTCGCCAAGTGTCGCTAGATGTTGTTTAAGGTCCGTTCGGTATCCGCAGTCGCCTCTTCGGCTCCTCGGTCACGCCGTCCATGCCACGGGAATCCATCTGGTCGTACGGGCCCAATGTCTGGAGCATGATCATCATATTAGTCATTTGAGTCTCACCAAAAATATTTTTCAAAATTCATCATTATATTTGAAAAATCCAAAAAAATAAAAATAAAAAAAAATCATAAAATCATAAAAAATTCTTACCAATCTTGCCCCATGCTGCATCCGGTGGTAACACTAGATCAGGATCTCCTCGGAAATCCAGCCCGACATAGGGGTAATCATCCACGGTGATGATTTGCTGCTCCCACCAGGTAAAGAAATCATCGTCGAATGCATTCCTAGGGACTTCCCCACCCCCCAGACGTTTCATCAAGTCAGCCCACTGACCCATGCGTGGATCACGTGGACTACTGATGGAAACTGCTACCCTGGGGCGGAGTGCGGGAACCTTCTCCAAGAAGAAAGTGCACAAGATGGTTCCAAACCCAAAGTTCTTGGTCTGTCCCCTCCTGATAGAAGTGAGTTGTTCCTTCATATTGGCAAGGAGAGGAGTACACCAGTCAAACACTGTAGTGAGACAGTCCACTGCCACGCTCATGTTTACCCGTGACGCCTGATGTAGTGAGGATGATCCGTTCACTTGACCTATGGTGAACAAGATTATCCTGAGTGACAAACTCGCCACATGTGGGATAGAGATCTGGCTCCCAACTTTCCGGTGACCCGGGCAGTAAATCTCTACATAGTCGTCTACACTGAGGTTATTCTGTGTCCTGCCCTGGGAGTGCACTACCTCTCCCCTTCGGGAAAGGCCCGTGATAAAATATATATCTTCCACTTCTACCTTGAGTGGCATCTGATCAATGATGAATTCTTCCTCATCGACATCCCAATAATCAATGAGTCTCTCGAGCAAATGCGTGTTCGCTTTCATATTTGGCAATTTGAAGAACTTAAGCAATCCGCATCCCCGTAAAGCAGCTAATGCTTCATCATTGCCCATGACTTCATTATCCATGGCTGAGTGCTCTCTTTCACGCCATGTGATAGTCATCCTGGAAGAAAAAATCATTTTCATCCGTTAGTTTTGTTTATAAAATTAGTTCACTGCGCACACGCGGGTTCATATATACACAGTCGCGTGTAGGGCCGTCGTATACGCGAGTTCAATATTGCCAACCCGCATGTACGCCGCGAAAGAATTTTTTGCAAAAATCCAACGGTAAAACATCAACTAAAATTCCTAAAAACTATCACAATTGATTGAAAGACAAGTTTGAGGCTTACCTGGAAGTTTTCGGCAAGTTTGAACGGTTGAATTGATCACAGGGAAGTTTGCTCCTTTTGCTCCACAATTTTTTCTCTCCAAGTCAAATGGTGAAAATGGTGAGTCAAAAATGCCTTTTATAAGTTTTGGAAATGCAAAATTTTTTCAAAATTTTATTTTGTTTGGCCTCATGTCACTTTTAACTTGGGAGCTTGGAATGCCGAGTTTGGTTTGTTTTCAGGACATTTTGGACATTTTTCGACAGTTCGAGACGGTTCCATGACCGCTGACCCGTCATGGCAGGTATCGTGTTTTCACTGGCATATAGGTTAGGGACACCATTTTTCCGTTGCATTATGCATACTAGCCTCCATATGACCGATACATCTGCCGTAGGGTCCACCCCATCGTGTTATGGTTCGTAAGCCATTTTCACTCGCCGATTCTTTAAATCATGACACGATGGTAGAGCCATCCCTTTACATGGGCATCGTAGTTAGCACCTCACTGACATTTGTTGCCCATGCCGCTTCGTTTTGAGTAGGCTCGGGAGTCCTCTGTAGTCCCGCCATGACTTATGCGTTGAAGACTCATTCCTCTTTGCTTCTTCGCTTCGTTCTAGCCTTATACCTTAGAGGCTCTTATGTGTGTTGAGTTGTACTTCTGCATTGCATGTTGACCATTTGCACCTTTTGGCCTAGAGCCGGCTTCACTTGGACTCGTGTTTAAGCCAACTTTTGACCATGACGTCTGCAAAATCAACCTTGCATACCTTTGACTTCTGCAGCTTGACATACCCACATCCGTGGAAGGAACATACCTCTGAGTGTCACTGACCAGTTTTCACCTCCCTGCATTGAGCATAGGAACGTTCCTTTCCCAGGAACTAGATCATCTGTTTCACCGACACTCGTTCTTTCCACTGTACCATAACATTCTTTTATTCTTTTTCCATCTTATCAGAAAAAGACAAAAAAATTAAATATTCCAAAAAAGAGCGGGAACAGGGACATTATTTCCATTTATTGTTGGCAGCTAGAGTCAGTCGTGTCGCCCTTGAACAAAGCACTCAAAACAAAGTCTCCTCCGCATGGGTGGGATTTAGTTTGACTTAGGTACGCCATAACCTTGTTATCAAGTCAGTTCTCCCCCGATTGGTTATCTCTTCCAATCATATGGAGGGTTCGTTCGTGCCTCCTGCATGACGAATTTATACAGATTCATCAGATGCTGCCACATAGTCACATTGAGTCGTGCTTGTGTTCAAGGGAAGTTAGCCTGAGTCGGCCTTTCTGCGGTGTCTCTTGACTCATTTTTCAGTCGGCCATCCCTGGTTGTCAGTGTCATGTCTATCATCACATCAGTTATATTGGTCCTTTACTCGTGCCGGTTTGAGAAGGTCCCCATTGACTTCTTGCTGGCGGGTCTTGTCCTTATCGACGACGACACCTTGCTCTGAGGACAGGCCTAGAGCCGCACCCTGGCCCTATTTTCATTATTGATAGGTCACCTTGTGCTCAGCATCGATCAGTATCATGGGTCTTTGATTGAGTGATTTCCCTTGTGTTCGACATCAGCATACACTATCACACATTGGGATTCATGCAGTACCTTGGTTTCCATTTGACCCTATTGGTGGATACCTCGCCTCTGTGTCAGCTTTCATTATTGGTTGGTTCAGAGGGTTTCTGCCGTGCGCTAGCCACATCTTGTGTACGCCGGAAACGTACTTCAGTTGGGTTACTACATCTTTTTCATCCAATTCCTTCCACATTATTGGCCTACGGGTTACACACGCGCTAGATTGATGGAGGATGCCTTAATGCCTTCCTTCTAGCGGATCTTTCCCTATCGACTCCGACTCATTTCTTTGGGGCAAAGATCTAGAGTCCATTTGGCAGTACCTTGGGGTTTGCAGTCATTAGTGGCAGATCCTTCGCTATCGACAGTGGGAAACCATCATTGTCTCCTGATCGATAGATTCTTACAGGTGTTCGACTTCAGCTCATCTATTCACACTTGTTAGATTGTACTGGGTACCTTGACGCTCATTATCATTATCGGTGAGTAGTCTCGCGTTTGTTAACGGTATACATCAATGACCGGTAATCAAACGATTTCTCACATGGTCGACTTCAGATCATTTATTCCCATGGTGTAGAAATGTACCACGGCGGTCGGTGAAGACCTCAGGATGTATCAGCATTCATTGGTTCACTTGACAGTTGCTCCTGTTGCTGCTAGTTGATACCATTCCACTTTATATGTTGCAGTCAGTCATGGCGACATTTTATATGCTGGCACCTGAGTTTGCAGTGTAGTACCATCCTATTCCATCATGTTCAGTTGGTACCTTTTGGGATCAGTCTTTGATATCAGTGATCCGTTGCATCTTTCAGCATCATTGACAGTCTTATATGTGATATTCAGACATGTACTTGCTCCTTATGATCAGATGATCCATTATGTATCTTCCAGTCATTTATACTTGTATACTTAGTGGATCCGCTTGTACTTGATATGCGGACATGCTTTACTTTTCCTGAGCATGGGTATGCCCGCCTCAGACAGTGTTTCTTTCTGATATCCTTTTGGTGGCTTGGCAGGCTGAATTCTGGTGCAGTCCTCCTCGGTTTTTCGATAGAGTCCCTTTCCATGTACTTACATAATATATTTCGGCCATCATGTTCCCCTTCTGACCTCATATATTAGGGGGCATCTGTTATAGCTCCAAATCTCACTCTTATGGTTTGTGATGCTGCACTCATGGCCTAGGGCAACCCCTCCTTCCAGACCTGGTCCTAAAATTTAAAAAACAGTGTTTTATTCCTTATACGCGACATTGCCCTGAGTTAAACGCGTGTACACGCGGGTCTGTGTATACCCAACCCGCGTGTATGTATTAAAACACTTAAAAAATTAAATAATTCCTTATTTTCGGGTGGAGATTGCGGGTTTTACCTGCTGATCACCTGTTAGTGCCCGTGGCCTAACTGTTCCCAACCAACTCCTAACTAAAAAACTACTTTGGAGATGGTATAAAAAGACATCAAAGGGAAGGCCTAAGGGAGAGAGAAAAGAGAGCAAGATTATTATGCTGAGATTTTCCCCTTAGACCAGGTCTGAAGTCCTTGGTGCTTTCTGCACTTCCCCCATTTTGCATAGGAAACCCTTGTTTCCATGTGTATTGGTGATCATTCATCCTTTATGTCATCATTGAGTAAGACTTGGAAGGAGCTCTTGTTGGAGGCTTGAGGCTGGAACGAATCCGGGAGGAAGCTTTGCTTGGAGCCTGCTAAAGGTGTTTCAGGTGATATCTTTCCGTTATATGTACTTTATTTGCCTTTATATAAAAGAAACACGTCTTGGTTCCCGAAACAATCTTTCTTTATGCTTATGAGATTCTTGTTTTGAATTCTTATGCAAGTAGTTACTTGAAGATTTTTATAACTAACTTTATAGCATGAAGATGGTTTTCATATAACTATTTGTCCATGTACTGTTGTGTTCTTTGATTTGTTTGTTTTACAGGTCAAAGGAGAAGAAGGGAACTCCAAGAAGGATTTGGACCCTAAAGGCCTTCTCGAACGTAGGACCTTAGGTATGTACCCTTAACATTAGAATTTACTTAAAGTAAAGATAATGGCTGTGTGTGTGTTTCTTTGAATAAGCAATTTTCAGTCTGGTAGAGTCTTAACCCAAAGGACCCTAGGGGTACTTTCCCTTCAACCAGAATTGGCGACTCCGCTGGGGAACAACACTCTTGTTGTTCCTAGTTTGGGTAGCCTTCAAGCTAATCAAGGCTCAGCCTCTCTATTTGCTGGCTCTGACTGTCTAATCTGTTCTTGAACTCTAAGCTTTTCCAGTTTTTTCAGTCTGTATTTTTTTTATTTTTCTTGAAAATCCCAGATACACTGTTTTTCTGGATTACAGAAGCGTATATACGCAAGTTGTACTAAGTGAACCCGCGTATACGCAGGTTTCCTCAGTTACAGTCGCGTGTACACACACTCTGCACATCACTGCAGGCGCGTATATTATCTAATTTTCAAGATTTATAAATTTTCTTTTTGCTGAATGTCTGTCTGGTGGTTTGGGTCAGTTTGAAGCAGTCATTTTCCAGTAACAGTCCTCTGTTTAACAGGGGGCATCTTGTTCCGAACTCTTTCTAGTTATAAGGAGTATTAGTCTTGTTTTCGTTGATTGCAAACGTCATTGTTTTTTGACACACAAGATTTCTGGTTAAGAATCTTGACTGCTCTGTTTTAGCAGAGTAGGAAGATTGGATTCAATCTTTGTGTTCATTTTATTTTGGTGACCTTTTGTTTGCTTAACGAAACCATTTTTGTGACCATTTGCTCCTTCGTTTCGGGAAAGTTGTTTGTTACCATTTTCTTGAAACTTGTCTTTTGATCTTTTGAACTTTCATTGCTGCTTTGATTGTCATGAGCGATTTCAAACGCATTTATTTTTGTTGGGTTTTCATCATTTGAAAGGTGTCAATTCACAAAAGTGTTTGGTTGCCTATTCATCAATCATTGGTGTCAGTATTTTTGAGAGCATTCTTTGAAAAAAGACTTTTTGGTTTGATTGAAAGAAAATCTTTTGAAAGTTTTGAGTTTCGCTTTCTTGAACTTGCTTTTCATTTGATTTCCTTTTTTGTGAAGTGAAAGTGCTTTGTGTTTATCTTCGAACTTGTTTTTATTGTTTGGACGAAATGATTGGTAACACATCATCTTCTATCTAAGCATTTTAGTGGCAAGACAAATTTGATAAGTGAGCAACTTTCCTTCTTTGTTTGTTGAGTAGTCTTTAAATCTTGCATCCACATATAGTTCTTGCATTAGGATAGATTTGCATCTCTTTTTAGGCATATATAGTTTTGTTAGTTTTTGTGAGTGTGGAGTCTAAAAAGAAAAGAAAAATTTGTTTATATTAGAAGTACCTTCTGAACCTCATAGAAATTGCTCTTCATTGAAAACAAAAAGTGCATGTGCATGTAGCTAAGTTTTATTAATTTCTTTTGCGTCCATAAAAACACCACAAGTTTCATCTCCATTACCCTGTGACTTAAAGAACAGCCTAATAAAATCAAGCGCTAATTTAAAATCCACTAGAACTTTTTGTTTTAGTCAGTTACACCAACAAGTTTAGGATTTTAGGGCCTTGGATTAGGTGAGTGGAGAGTTAACTCTCCAAGGCCACATAAAACGTCAAACATAAGAGTTTGATTAACGAGAGAAAATCCAATAGCATTAGGAAGACCAGGAAAGCTCCGGATCTGGGAGTTAAGCACGAGGGTCTGTGAAGACAGGGAAGAGAGATACCCCTCTCCTACTTGTCCGAACTTACCTCACGACTGTTCCGCCTGGCTTCTGCGACGAGTTGGTACCCATAGTTGCCTCTCCTAGGGATCTGCATAGGTGGCTGCGGAGGGGAATCCCGTGGCACCTGAGGTCGACGTTGCATCACTCTCGACAGTACTTTTGGAGGGCACCCTTGCGAAGCTTGGGGGCTTGCACCGGCGCAGGCTGTTGTTAGGAGGTCAGCGTAACTTCCTCTGATACCTTCACTGATAGGACTGGGCCCTCATCATCCCAGACTATCTTCGGAAGGCCCTTTGATTCACTTTCTCGTATTTTGGTGTCCGGTCCTAATCACCCGGAGCGGAAATACGTGGAAGTTGTTTGACTGGCTGTATCTTTAGGGACTTTATAGTGTGTGCTCTGTGCTCCTAGTTGGCCTAGCTTTTAATTTTTTGAGTCTTTAGTTAGATCATAACAAAAAATTCAAAGTGGCTGACCGATCTCCAAGACGGTCTCGAAGACTTCGTGGTCTCTCGCCACCAAGTTTAGAGCCTTCTCCTAGAAGGCGCAGAGGCAATACTACCGGTGGGGTTCGTCCCACGCCGGTTGATGCATCGGGGATTGATCCTCCTCTCGGGGACATTAGCGGCCAAGCAAGGCCTGGCACTTCTGAGTAAGAGAGGGACACTCCAGTCCTTTCTCGAGTTCGCTTTCAAGCGGAGAATAACGTAGAGGTAGAAGAATTCTCAGAGTCATTAGGGGCTCCAAATTCTCCACTACCATCTAGTTATCCAGACGTATTGCAATACGTTGGGCCTCCGTTACATAGACCATCGAGTCCAGGTTACGCTACGCGCTTACCATTTATGATCACTACTGGAAGCATGGCTTCTACGAGTGCTGCGACTATGCAAACCCCAACATCGGTGCAAGGGGGAGGAACCATTTCCATCCCCTCCGCTTCCTTGTTCGGATCTTTTGCTAGCACATCTTTAATAGGGTCTACCTCCATTCCGTCCACGAGTGGAAATGCCCAAACCAATGCTTTTGGTACTGGTTCCTTCCTTTTTGGCACCCAATCACAGGGTATTCCATCGGTTCCGTTTAGTGCCGCTACATCCACGATGGGCGGATCGGCTTCAATCCAGGGTTTTCCTTTCGGAAGTGGTCATATACCACATTCCAACCCGACGGTAGGATCTATGCCTTTTTCTTCAGTAGGACAAAGCAGCAATCCTTTCCAAGGTTGGAATAACCCTGGGGTTAGTAGTGCGGGAACTGGGAATCCATTTACCAGCCAACAAGGGAGTAGGCCGTACTCCACGGTTAGCATGTTTCAAAGTATTCCTCCCCTTGCTTCGGCTTGGAACCCATATCAGGGGTTATCAACTCCTTACCATTCTTTAGGAGGAAACTTTGCGGGCTATGGAGGTTATACGGCAGGAGTTGGTCAAACTCCGAATTTTGCTGGACCACAAGGCTTGCCTTTTGGTTCAGCCGGTTCTACTGGTCACTTCGGGCAGCCTGGTGCCTCCCAAATCCCAGGACAATCTTTTCAGAACTTTGGGAGTTCTGCCCAGTCTGGGTGGAATGCCCTAGGTCCTCCTAGGCTTCCGTTTCTGGCAACGTTAAACTTGCCAGATCTCACTAAGCTAAAAAATGATCCTATCAGATACAATCCGGCCTGGCCTCCGGTCCCAACCAAACTCCCTTCGGATATACCAAAATACGAAGGGAAAAGTGGTGAAGATCCGGGCGATCATGTAACCACATTCCATTTGTGGTGCTCATCCAACTCCCTCATCGAGGATTCGATTAGGTTGAGACTCTTTCAGCGCACCTTGACTGGTAATGCGGCTAAATGGTATATAGAGTTGCCAGGGGGCAGCTTTACATCGTTCGCTGACTTAGCCAATATCTTCTTAAATCACTTCCAGTTGCCTATCCGCTATGATGCCGGAACTGAACTTCTAGCCACCTTTCGTCAGGATAAGGCAACCCACATTTCTGATCACATTCAGGAATGGAGACGGAGAAAGAGGCTCATTAAAGCTGAAATCCCTCTGGAGTACCGTCTAGAGTGGTTTTTGAAGTCTTTGCAACCCGAGATCTCCAAGGATGTCTCCATGTCTGGGGTCTATTCTGAGGAGCAAGCCATTTTCAGGGCCCAGCAGTTAGAACTGATTTACTCTCAGTCTGGGATCCTCCAAAAGTACTTGCCAGATGCTCCTGGATCTAAGGTTGATTTAGCTAAGCCAAAGCCAGGTCCGCACGCGGATGGTATCGTTGGGTCAGTAGACTCGACTACAGTGAACTTGTTGAATCAATTGCAGCAGTTGTCATTACAAACTGCTTCTAACAACCAAGTCACATTGTCTAATCCTCCCGCTTCCCAAACTTCTTCAATTAACGCCGTCCAATCCGATAACCCCAAAGGAAATCAAAATTCCAATGGGAAAAAGAAAGGACGTGGTAAGAAGAATAACTTGGATGGGAAGCCCGATGCAAATAAATCCGGCAACAACGCTGGTGGTGGTAAAGGTGAGTCGAGAAAGAAAGTTAAGTTTCCTTGCAAGTTATGCAATGGGGACCATCTAACTCATCTCTGCCCTAGAATTGAAGACGCTCAGCGCTTGTTAGGATAGCAAGGGACTTCTAGTTCACAAGCTGTGTTAACTAACCCGTTTCCCCAAGGTCAGCAACTTCTTGCTGGCATGAATTCGAATCCTGGGACCTCCTCAGGGGGCAACCAGGAAGGGGAAAAAGCATCAAATGTTTTTATGATGGGATCAAATGTCCATGTGACTACTCGGTCACGTGATTATGGTGAAGCCGAAACATCTAAGGATAAAACTGTTCCCGGAGGTAATGACCTTCATATTGAGCGGCCCCCTGTTGAGACTATACCTAGGATACCGAAAGGTTCCGCCAAACGCGCGACGATTAACCCTAATGCTAGGGCCGCCCAGAATTACTCCATTGTGGAGGATCTGGCTCAAAGCCCATGTGCTATGTCCGCTTTAGAGGTTCTCCAGTCGTGTCCGTCTCAGAGAAGTGCTTTACTCTCCGCAATTGGAGCAGTTGATCCAGCTAACTCTTTAGTGCTCTCTTTTGACATGTCAAATGTCAAAAGGAGACTCCCTCATCATATGGCTTTTCAGATAAAGTCTACATACCGGAAAATCAATATTTTTTGCACCGTTATAGATGAAGTAGCTTCCACATGTGTCATGTCGATGTCATGCTGGAAGGCTATTGGTTCACCTTCGGCTGTTCCTTCAACAACCGTCTTAACTGCATTTGATGGTCATTCTCACAAGCCGCATGGGATTATCCCGACCTTTCCTATATGTGTTGGAGGGAAGGTCGTTAATATCGAAGTTGAAGTCGTAGATGCTAACCTAGACTATAATCTCCTATTAGGAAGGAACTGGGTATACGAGATGGAAGCCGTTGTGTCGACTCTATTTCGTGTCATTTGCTTTCCTCATGAGGGGAAAATCGTTAAGGTTGATCAATTGGACTATTCTCCAATCGATCCTCAAGCAAGCTCCGACTCTACCGTTCCCTTGGTGGATAACCCTCGCCCGCCGACTAAGAATTTGGGAGTAGGGATGTATTCCTCATTGATGGGTACGTTTGATCTTCCCTCTCCTTTTGCAAGAATCAATGCTATTTCATCATCCAAGGAGTCTCCTCGAGAAGAGTTCTTCCGAACTCATTATTTTTCCGACCCTTGGACCTTGCCTTCACCTACGACCACATTAGTTGAAGGACAAGTTAATGGAATGGTGTTTCCTATATCTGCAGTTGAGCTTAGATATCAGTCTATCGTAGACTCTGCAGATAACCATTCCACTCCTTTCTCTGAAGAAGAGTTGGATGGTCATGTGGCCCCAGCTTGGAGCTTAGATTCTATCTCTACCTTGGATTGCTTGGATTCAATTTTACCTTCTGAAGAAGCAATCCTTGAAGCAATGATGGGTATAGATCAACCTTGGGAAGACTTACACCATCGTTCGTACTTTCTTCCTCCTTTGCAGGAAGTGGAATCTAGGTTTTCCGAGCTCTGTACTAGTGATGTTGATATGGTATCGAACCCTTTGGCTCCAGCACACATTCGCGCCGAAGGTAATATGTCGGTAATTTCAAAAACGATACCCATCAACATCTCTAGGGACCCTAACATCATAGAGAATATCTTCATCGGAATTGAGTGTTCCCCTGAAGAAATTCAAATTTACACCGACCTATTCAAGGAATATCGTGATGTGTTTGCTTGGTCTTATGAGGAAATGCCCGACATTGATCCTTCTATACTCCAACATGAGATCAAGACGTACGAAAACGCAAAACCGATTCGTCAAAGGCTTCGACCGGTTAACCCTAGGAAAGCAGCGGCTATCAAAGCTGAGGTTGAGAAGCTGCTAAGGGCGGGTTTTATATGCCCTGTTCCTCTTATGGATTGGGTTTCCAACCCAGTCCCTATCGACAAAAAGCAAGGAACAATCCGAGTATGCATCGATTTTAGGGATCTAAACAAGGCTTGTCCGAAAGACAATTACCCCACGCCATTCATTGATCAGATTATCGACGAGTGTGCGGGTAATGAAATTTTTTCCTTCATGGATGGTTTTTCGGGTTATAATCAAATCTCTATCCGTCCTGAAGACCAACATAAGACAGCCTTCATATGTCCCTGGGGTACCTTTGCATATCGAAAGATGCCTTTTGGTCTTAAAAATGCTGGAGCCACTTTTCAGCGGGCCATGTCATACGCTTTCCACAACATCAAACATGTCATCGAGGCATACTTAGATGATCTCGCTGCTCGCTCTCGAAAGAGAACTGATCATCCTAGTCATCTTCGATTAGTCTTTGAGCGATGTCGTTTCTATAAAATCCGGTTGAATCCTAACAAGTGCGTTTTCGCGGTTACACCCGGTCGGCTGTTAGGGTTTATTGTGTCCAATGAAGGGATTCGGGTTGATCCCTTCAAGGTTGAGGCAATAGTTCAGTTGCCTCCCCCGTCCTCAATTCATCAACTTCAAAGTCTTCAAGGGAAGGCTAATTTCTTAAGACGGTTTATAGCAAACTATGCCGAGATCACTAAAGGGTTCATGCGTTTGCTACGAAAAGGAGTCCCATTTATATGGGATGACTTTGCGCAGCGGTCGTTTGATGCTTTGAAAAAAGCATTAGTCTCTGCCCCGCTTTTGAGTCCACCGGATTATGGTAGAGACTTCCTTTTATATCTCGCTGCAGCAGAATCTACCATTGGTATGGTTCTAGTTTAGGAGGATGATGCTCTTGTCGAGCACGTGATTTATTATTTGAGCCGAGGCTTAATAGGTCCTGAACTCCGCTATTCTCCGGTTGAGAAATTGGCCTTGGCAGCTGTCCATGCTGTCCAAAGGCTCCGTCATTATATTTTGCTACGCAAAACTTTTGTCTTAGCGGCGGTCAATCCATTTCAATTTGTCCTCAGTAGGCGAGTGATTGGGGGCAAATATAATAGATGGATAGTCATTTTACAAGAATTCGATCTCGAGTTCTTGTCCGCCAAATCTAAGAAATCCATGGTCTTCGCGGAGCTAATTTCTGAGCTTCCTTGTGGAGAGGATATTGTTTATGAGGAAAGTTTACCCGACGAACATATATTCCTCATCTCTTCACAAGACCCTTGGTATGGAGATATCATTGTTTATCTCCAGACTTCGAAGTTTCCCTCTACTTTCTCCAAGGATGAACGTCGCAAATTACGTCACCTGGTTAAAAACTATGTTATCATTGGTGACACATTATACCGTCGAGGGGTTGATTCAATTCTTCAGTGTTGTTTAACCTTAGAGGAAGCAGAGTCCATGCTCAATGATTGCCACAGTGGAGCTTGTGGTGGTCATCTATCAGGGCTTGCTACAACCCAGCGCATCTTACGTGCCGGCTACTTTTGGCCTTCACTCTTTAAGGACTGTGTGGAAGCGGTCAAATGCTGTCACCCGTGTCAAATTTTTACTCGCAAGATGCGCGTGCATCCAGCTCCCCTTTTTCCCGTTGTCACTGTCGGTCCCTTCACTAAGTGGGGTATTGATTTCACGACTTGTAATCCACCTTCAGCGGCGAATCACAAGTACATTATCGTGGCTGTAGACTACTTCACAAAGTGGGCTGAGGCCATGCCTACTTATAAGAATGACAGTGACATAGCAGCTTTGTTTCTTTTCAATTAGGTTATCTCAAGATTCGGTATCCCAAGAGAGATTGTCACTGACCATGGCAGTCATTTCCAAAATCAGCTAATGTCCGAATTGGCTCTTAAATTAGGATTCCGTCAGGAGCATTCGTCCCCTTATTATCCTCAGGCCAATGGACAGGTTGAGGCGGTCAATAAAACTCTTAAGACGATACTCCAACGGACAATCGATAAAAATCGGTCCAATTGGCACATTATGTTGTATTCGGATCTTTGGGCATACCGAACCTCCGTCAAAACGGCTACTGGTTTTACTCCTTTTCAGTTGGTTTACGGGATGGAATCTATCTTTCCGGTTGAATGTGAAATCCCATCTCTGAAGTTGGCTATTGAGCTTCTTCCTGAGACTTCGAGTCTCGAGGAGCGCCTAGTTCACTTGGAACATCTCGATGAGCAGCGTCGAGATGCCGCCACGATGAATGAGGCCCATAAGAAAAGGGTCAAAACGCAGTATGATAAGTCTGTCCGTCCTCGAGTCTTTTCTGAAGGTGACCTTGTCTTGGTCTATGACCAAGATAAGGACGCCTTGGGGGCAGGCAAATTCAAGCCTATGTGGTACGGTCCTTTCATTATCAAACGAGTTTTAGAAAAAGGATCGTATGAGTTAATTGATTTCGAAGGAAACAAGCTGGCGGAGCCCCGAAATGGGCTCTACTTAAAGAAGTATTTTTCTTAGTTTTACCAGGCAATGGCTTCTTTGTATTTTATGTATATTTGTACATATATTATCGAGCGTTTTCTGATATCAGCACTTTTTGGTCTGCTTTGGCAGGTGTTGATGGATGATTTGGTTTATTTTGGGTTCGCCGATGGTGCTAGTCGGCACACTCGGAATCTTGCTTCCGCAGCTTGGGTACTTTATTATCCAACTGGTCAATTGATGGTATCGAGAGGCGTGTGTATCGGTCCCGCTTCAAACAATATGGCCGAGTATACAGTTGTTATCAATTTATTATCCGAGGCAATCTCTTATGGGATCGACTCGTTGGTAAGATATCTTGATTCCCAATTGATAGTGTCTCAATTAAATAACATTTATCGGGTTAGGGATCCTTTATTATATCGCCAATATTTAAGGGTGAGGTTATTGCAAAAATCATTTATTTACATTAATTATTTACACATTCCAAGATCTCAAAATTGGTTAGCTGATTCTATCGCTAATCAAGAATTAGACTGGCATATCAATCATTCATCATCATAAAATCATGCATCAAAAAGTCAAACTGTATATCTATATATATATATATATATATATATATATATATATATATATCATAAAGCGTCTCGAGTGTACATATGTGTGTCCAAAAATATACAAAATTGGGACTCAAATGCCCATAATCATGTCAGGCATATCTAACGCCTCGGCTCTGGATGAGCAGCTAAATATGTAACTATAGCATTGGCCACGTGCCGAAAGACGCGAACCCAGTCACGTGGCATCCCAACCACATGACGCTGCATATCCGGAGGAAGGTCCTCTATCTCAGCCATCGGTACTCGGCAGCTCAGTCTTGCCAAGTGTCGCTGGATGTTGTTTAAGCTCCGTTCCGTATCCGCAGCCGCCTCTTCGGCTCCTCGGCCACGCCGTCCATGCCGCGGGAATCCATCTGGTCGTACGGGCCCAATGTCTGGAACATGATCATCATATTAGTCATTTGAGTCTCACCAAAAATATTTTTCAAAATTCATCATTATATTTGAAAAATCCAAAAAAAAAAAAAATCATAAAATCATAAAAAATTCTTACCAATCTCGCCCCATGCTGCATCTGGTGGTAACACTAGATCAGGATCTCCTCGGAAATCCAGCCCGGCATAGGGGTAATCATCCATGGCGATGATTTGCTGCTCCCACCAGGTAAAGAAATCATCGTCGAATGCATTCCTAGGGACTTCCCCACCCCCCAGACGTTTCATCAAGTTTGCCCACCGGCCCATGCGTGGATCACGTGGACTACTGATGGAAACTGCTACCCTGGGGCGGAGTGCGGGAGAATGTGCATTGATTACTGAGCATTGAATAAGATAACAATAAAAAATCATTATCCTCTTCCTCGCATAGATGATCTATTAGATCAATTGAAGGAAGTTGTTTATTTTTCCAATTTAGACTTGCATAGTGGATATCATCAGGTCAACGTTGCAGAACAAGATGCATGGAAGACTACTTTCAAAACAAAGCAGGGAATGTATGAGTGGCTGGTTATGCCTTTTGGCTTAACTAATGCTCCTGCTACTTTCATGAGAATAATGAATGATGCACTCAAACCTTTTCTTGATGATTTGGTTATTGTGTATCTACATGACATTCTGATATTTAGCAAAATATGGGAAGGACATTTAAAGCATGTTAAGCAGACACTAGATGTTTTGAAAAGAGAAAAACTTTATGTTGAACTCTCAAAATGTGAATTTGGCAAAACATCTTTGAATTATTTGGGACATATAGTATGGGATGGTGAATTGAAGATAGATCCCTCTAAAGTGGCAGTCATTGTAAACTGGCCTAAACCCAAATCTGCTGCAGAAGTTAGGAGCTTCTTAGGAGCAACACAATATTGGAGAAAGTTCATTTCTAACTTTTCCTTAATTGCAGCTCCCTTACATGCTTTAATAGGATTGAACAAGGTGTTTCAGTGGGGAGGCAAATAGCGGAAAGCCTTTGACACTTTGAAAGAAAATATTAGTTTAGCACCGGTACTATCACTGCTTGATCTTCAAAGACCATTTGAGATCCAAACGGATGCCAATCACTATGCCATGGGAGTAGCGTTGACACAACACAGTAAGCCCATATGTCATCATTCTGAGACATTTAATTCTGTAGTAGTTAACTATCCCACATATGATAAAGAATTGTATGCATTAGTACAAAGTGTAAAAAAGTGGAAACATTACTTAATGGGTAAAGAGATAGTAATACATATTGATCATCAACCACTTCAATATCTACACTCCCAAACTAAGTTGCAGCAATCAAGACACTATAGATGGATGGGTTTTCTACAACAGTTTCATTTAGTCATCAGATATAAAAAGGGCATACACAATAAAGTTGCAGATATGTTATCTAGACCCATTATAAATGCATCTACTATACTTAAGAATAATTTTGTGTTACATGAGAGCTACATTGAACAATATGCTCAAGATATAGACTTTGAAGATGTATATGCAACTTTAAGTTAAGGCAAACGAATAGAAGAATTGGATTATCATGTAAAGGACTGACTCTTATATCATTGTGGGAAGCTATGCATTCCATAAATTGAAAGAGTAAAGATAATTCGAGAGGCACACACTTCTCTAATATCAGGTCACTTTGGGGTAAGTAAAACAGTTGCATAGCTGCAAAGATTTTGTTATTGGCCAAAAATGAACAAGACAGTTTCTAGATATGTAAGAGGGTGTACTATGTGTGCTAAAAGCAAGCCCAGCAATAGAAAACTAGGCTTGTAAACTCCATTACCAGTTCCTTCTCATCCTTGGGAAAGTGTTTCCATGGTCTTTGTTGGAGGACTGCCTAAATCTAGGAAAGGTCATGATTATCTATATGTTGTTGTGGATAGGTTCAACAAAATGTGTATTTTGATACCTTGTAATAAACAAATTACAGCTGAACAAACTGCAAAACTGTTCTTTCAACATGTATGGGTTCATTTTGGATTACCCACTTCCATTGTATCTGATCGAGACACTCGATTTGTTGGGAAGTTTTGGTCAAGTCTATGGGAACTTATGGACACCAAACTGAAGAAAAGCACAACTTTCCATCCACAAACCGATGGCCAGACAAAAGTAGTCAACAGGACAGTGATCTAGTTACTCAGGGGATATTGCAGCAAGCATCCTAAGCATTGGGATGAACATTTGTGTTACGTGCAACATGCTTACAACTGAGCCAAACATTCTTCTACATAGAGATATCCTTTTGAGACCTGTTTTGGTTTCACACCAAGGTCTCCCTTAGATTTTGTCTTTGGTAAAGACACAACAGTTGAGGGACAAAACGATGTGGACAGGGAAACTGGGTTCATTGAACAAATCCAAGAGATCCACCAGGCAGTACAGGAACAACTGGAAAAGGGCCAAGCCAAATACAAGGCAAGGCATGACAAGCATCGGATGGAGCATAATTTTGAGGTTGGTGATCAATTATGGCTGTATATTAGCAATGCAAGGTGAAGGTAAAAATCTAAAGCCTATTAGGTATGGACCTTTCAAGATACTTGAGAAAATTGGTGAATGCTTTTCACCTTGATCTACCAGCTTACATGCACATCTACTCAGTCGTAAATTCAGATAGCTTGAGACTATTTGAACCTTCACTAATTGAGGATCCCGAAGAGCAGAGTCAATTGCCTTTTATTGATGACTTGCTACCTAAATATCTTAATGAATTGCAGGAAGACATAGTTCTGGATAGGAAGGTGAGAACGATGCGCTGAGGAGATGTTGAGTACCTCAGAGTTGGGCTTAGGGGTTCAAAGCCAAGCAGTGCAAAATGGATAGAGATTACACAAGTGAGACAATTGTACCCTCACTTGGTCGATGCTTAAAAACCAACTTTTGGTGGTCCAAAAGCTTTTTCAGTGGGAAGGCTGTGATCCGAATTGGATCCATGAAAATTATCAGAGTTCTATGACTATATCAAAATATGTCAGACTTAAAAAATCTTGTAAACAATGAGCTATTAGGAAGGACCTGTAGATAGTGGTAGTTTGTAGCCAGCATGGAACAATGAGGACCTCGGTCAAAGCATGCTAACTGCTGGCCCATGGAGATCGCGTAGTGGTGCAAACTAGCAAATGGGGAGTCCAGATCAAAAAACAGAGGCCATTTCTGATGTGCGATTAGCGCAAAGTGCTAATCGTGCATCGCAAGATAAAGACCTCATAGAAGGAAAAGCCCCGGCACCCGGTCATGTGGAAAACAGGGAAAACCGTGGGAAAAGCACCAAAACCGACAGGCGGGTCCCGCGCTCCAAAACCAGCAGAATATTGGAGGCATTTCGGGTGGTAAGTGAGTTTGGCAGAGGACCGAGCGATGCCATACATTGAATGATGCATGTCCGGCGGATGAGAGAGAAAACTGCTCTCATCATGGGCTAACGGTCGAGCAAGTCACCCATGTAATAAAAGCAATGACCGTAGGATCTGGAGGCCCTAGATCTAACAACGGAGATTGCACCCGATGGGAAACCAGATTTGGCGAAAGAATAGGTTGAGGCATATGGAATTTGAAGTTCGATTTGACTGCTAAGCTGGCAGATGAATCATTTCAGAAAGTAACCGAAGTAACAAACCGTTTGAGGAAGAGCTAGCGCTTAGTTCATAGGGAGACAAGTGGCCACCTCCCTATGATACATTACATAGTGGCGATGACGTGGAAACAGGGAATTCCAAGTGGACAGAGGCAGGCGATCCGAAGGGCCAGAAGAGGAAGCAAACAGTCAAGGGACGGATTGGCTTTAAGCCACGTACATACAAAGAGCAGAGAGGGGACAAAAGAAATAGAATAGGGAGTGAAGCAAGAAGCAGAGAACAAAGCAGTTGAGCTGACTTGCAGAGCTAAGGCAGCATCGAGCAGATAGAAACGAGAAGGCTTTAGAGGTTCAAGCAATGCATGTGAGGATATCTATTAGGAACTGGTGTTATAGACATATTTGGGCACCAAAACCCCAATCACATATGTCCATAAACCAAGGGCTTCTAAACCCCTAAAAGTGTTGTTTCACACCCTAAAGGAACAAGGTCAACTGATTACATCATTTCCCAGAAGTTCTCCCTGAAAAACTGCATAGAACTGGTCAAAACTGGACCATCTCACCTGCTCCATGGTCAAGGTACGATGCATCTCACCTATTACACATGGGGGGTGCGATGCATACTGAAAAGCCCTTCTATAGGGTTTGATGGGTGAGAGTAGACAAATGGCAAAGGAATTTTGCAAGGTGGAAACCCAGAGAATCTTCTAGAAATTGCTCATTTGACACTTGCTTCTCTGAATTCGCCCAGGGATGAGTAAGAGATCATGAGATATCCAAGTGGAGCCAAGAGCTATCAGTGAAATGAAACTAATCAAAATCCTAGAAGCTGACATACCCACTTGCAAATATCTATATAGGGATCCCTCTTCCTAGAGATCCAAAGGCTGGAATTTTGTATTTTTGTAAGGAAGTGTTGTTGGTTTCTCTGTGAAACATTGTAGTGTTGAGTGATCTAGCTTTTCATGAGGTGAAGAGGGCTTTCATGCTGGGAGGATGGCACTGGGTCAAACCGCTGGGTTGTAATCCTCTCTTCTACTACTTTTATCAATAAAGCTATTTTAGTTTTCCTCCATGTTCTTGTATATTTCTAAATCTTGTATTGATGTATGCATTTGTATGGTTAATATACTTATGATTTTATATTGTTTATGGTTATAGATCTCTATGCTTTGATAGTATTATGCTTCTTTGACTCTACAGGTGTTCTTTGAAGTGGGACAAATGAGGAAAGAGTGGCGAAGCTCTGTCAAAGGGGGGAGGAAACAAGAAGGGAGCTAAGAAAAAGACTGAGGTTGGTACTCTCTTCTTCTCTCTCATCTATCTCTCATAAAGGAAAACACAAGTAACTTTAGTTTGTTTGTTTCTAAGATAGCTACCCATCTTAGTGGGACTAGTAGCTCTGAATGGACACTAGTTTTACTAATAACAAAATGGTGACTCCACTGGGGAGCGAATAGTTTGATTGTTAGTCACTGTTGTTTGCTTTATAAACTACAGACGGAGCCTGAAGTTAAGCCAGCTAACCTTCGAACTGCTTTTGCTATGCAATTGCAAAGTAGATCAATGTTGCTTCAGTCAATCTCCGGGTTAGTTTATGAACTGAACAACTGACTTGCAAACATCCTAAGTGCCCTATTGGTAGCTCAAATAACCTCATTAGATCAGCCCCTATACTTTGTGTTTACTGTCTATAATTAGCTCAGCCTAAATCCCTGAACTTAGCTACAAACTGTGAGTGAAAACCAAGCTTAGTCTCATCCCTGACCATCGCACTGTCTCTCATTGGCAACCTAGATGCATTGCACCTCCCGTGTGTTGCAGGTGAGATGCATCCCTATTTCCCTGTGTTACAGGTGCGATGATTGAGTGAGATTGTTTCTACCTCCAGATTTTGGTTTTTTCTTCATTGTCTTCAGCTTTATTCAATAGTTTTGCTGTCTATGATCAGTATATCACTGTTGAAACTCTCTTGCTTTTCATTATTCAGCCTCCATTGATAAAGAATTGTGAATGTATTTTATGTATTTTTCATCAATTACAGTTCTCATTTGCAAATGATAGATTAATTGAACTGTCATCTTTTGATTTGAAAGTGTCACAAGTGTCGTTTTCAGTCAAAGAAAAGAGTGTCATAAAGTCTTCCTCTTTTAGATAGTCGATTACACTTTTGCCATTGTATTTGATTTGAATCATCAATTCTTTGAAGTGTCAAAAGCAGTTTTCAAGTCGAAATTGAAAGTTTCGTCTAAATCTTCCTTTCGTTTTTGAAAAGAAATTGCTAAAGTGTCGCTTTGAGGAAAGATAGTTCAGATCTATACTTAGTTTTCTTTTTGTCATTCTCACATTAAGGAAACTAAAAAAAAAATACATGCATGTGCATTTGCATTTAGACTACATGCAGAAATTGATTTAGGACAGTGCATCTTAGTGTGTGCTCTCTGCTCTATGTTGAAAGAATTTTACTTCTCTTTCCTTAGTGGCTAGGATTTTTATTGCTAAAAGAAAGTAAACGATTGTTTATCATCTTAGATTGCATATTTAGGAATTGTATATCTACATCACGCAATCAACCTTAAAGGCAAACTTCTTAAGAAATATCAACTGTAAAATAAACCTCAATGAACATAAAAACTCTTTGGAACTTAACGCACAACATCTAGAAGTCTAGGCTAGAGACATATTCTGGCATCGTAAAGCCTGGTAAATATTGTTTTCATCGTAGGTTGGGTGATTCCTCCTCTTTGATACGACAAGTGCTAATACAGACTTGTGCTCCCACGTACCATCGATTATATATTGGGAGACCACAATAGGCTATATCCTTTATCCTTTGGAAGCCGTGTCTGCTGCCCTATCGATCGCAATGCATTGAACACAACATTCGGGAAGATTGACTACCGTACGTAAAAAGTATTCTGCAGTTTTGTGATTGGTTTGGTAATCCCTCTGTCTAGATTTCTAGAGTAGTCACTTTCGTTCCTTTTCAGACTCCTTAAAAGAAAAGGTCCATCTGAGCACTTGTCACTTCAGGCTCATTAAAAATCGAAGGTGACTAGAGTCATCTTTAGCTTTTTCTCGACTCTTAAAAATTGAAAAATCAAGTCATGTCAAAGCATAATAAAATTCATTTAATTCGGAATAACATTTTCCCCTTTTTATTTTGAGTTGATCAAGTAATCCACAATCATGGAATAATTCAATCAAAACCTTGTCGTTCGCAGAGACTAATGAGTCAACCTTCTTTGACTCTGGAAATGAAACCATTCCGGGGCAAGTGATTTCGTTTAACTGGGTCAAAGTCTCCTGGTTTATTTGAAACTTGTGTTTCAACATCCCCAGAGACTCCAGTTACTCCATCTATTTCTGGTATCCCTACCTCTACAGAAGAAGTTCCGTAATTACAAGAGGACATTAGAACTGATCCTAGTGTAACGATAAACACTTCTATTCCTGAACCAGCTCCATCTAGGGCTGATTCAGAGGGTGTCATCCCTCCAACATCTGTCGCTGTAGAGTCTATACCTTCTTCGGCACCAGAAATATTTTACGGACCTGACAGTCTACCTCTTCTACTTGGACTGATTTCTATAGAAGATATTGTGGAGGATCTTCCATCTAGTACTCCATTGCATTTTGGAACTGAGATCCACCTATATCCTTCTACTATAGAAGTTAGTCACCCTTCATCACAAGTTCCTATAGAATCACTAGGAAATCTTTTGGATAGACTCGATATGTCTGAACAACCATCAACATCTAGGACTGTGTCATCTGATACAGCAGTAGCAGAATCTCCTGCCGCCACTTCAACAATGTTCGCTGGTGTACCATCTATACCAACTAGTTCTCAACCACTAGATGAAGTCCACCCAGGGACTGTTTCAACAGTATGTTCTGTTCCTATTTTTTCATCCAGAACCTTATCTGGAATTTCTTATGTTGAGTCTCAGCAAATTGATCCTTCGCAACAGTATCAATTTGGGCAGTCCAGTCTCCAAAGGCCAATTTTCCCTTTGAACACTGGATTGCCGCCATATGGGGGGAAGTATGCCTTTTCATTGTTCCCTCTGGGAGAACAACCATATGAGAGTTCACAACAGAATTCGGGTCAAGCGGGAATCACATCCAGTGGTTGGGTACCAATATTGCCTCAACAGCTGAGAGTTGTATATTCAATGCAACAAAATCAACCTGTGTCGAACATTCCCACTACACCGGCTATTGTGACGGTGTTGCAAGTATAAGTGCTTCCTGTTGTATGTCAACCTCCAGTCTCTCAAGTCATAATACAACAACCTCTTGTCTCCGTGACTCAATCACAACCGCCGATTAGTGGCTCCTTAACTAAAGCGACTCAGGCTCAAACGGGTACTATAACCCCTCATCTTGGTCAAACATCCAGTATTGGGCAACAACAAATGGTATCATAGCCATGGCTGGTGCAATATCAACAACCGCAATTCCAGCAAGCTTACCGAGGACCTGAGCAACAAAGATTTGCAGGTAATGGGCAGCCATATATTCAAAACGGTTACCAACAATCATATTATAATGGTTACGCCCATCAACCTTGTCAAAGTTATTAGCATCAAATACATTATGCTGGTATGCAAAGACCCACGGCTCAGGCGATCCCATCTTATCCTGGGTATGCTTTGCCAAACCTGAATCAACAGTTTCCTTTCATAGCAACTTTAGAATTACCAGATCTGAATTGGCTAACAAATGATCCAATTGCTTATGCCCCTTGGTGGCCGGCGATTCCTCATAAAATTCCATCAGATATTCCTAAATTCAATGGAAATCCGAGTGAAGATCCATTGAATCATGTGATGACCTTTCATCTGTGGTGTTCGTCCAACACTCTCAATGATGATTCGATTAGGCTTCGCCTTTTTTAGTGAATGTTAACTGGTCCAGCAGCAAAATGGTACATAGAATTGCCTAGAGCTTCATTCGATAACTTCAGTGCCCTTGCCACCACCTTTTTAACCCATTTTCAGTTACCCATAAGGTACGAAATAGCAACGGAGCTTCTTACCAATTTTAAGCAGACGACATCCACTCACATATCTAATCATATTCATGAGTGGCAATGTCATCATAGAATGATAAAGACATATGTTCCTGATCAGCTATTAGCTGAATGGTTTATTAAATCATTGTTACCTTCTATTACAGAAGATGTGGCCAAGGGAGGAGTTGTCACTAAAGAGAAAGTCATTGCTCGTGTGCAATATCTAGACTTGATCTATACTCAGTCTGGCACGCTCTACGACAAAATTCCTGATGCTCCTAGACCGTAGTTTTCCATTCCTCCGCCTCCTAAATCGAACAGGGACTCTCATGTCAGTGACAGCGTGATTGGTACCTCAGGTACACAAACTGCAAAGGCCTCATCTGGTAAAGCCCTTGCAGTTTCCATCAAAAAGGAAAATGACAAACTTCCTGCCTTGGAGGTTAATGCTGTGTCGACCGACAAAGGCAAAGAACCGAAGCAACCAGGGGGCAAGAAGAAAAAGAAAAGAAAAAAGAAGAAACAGGATGATTTGTCTCCTGAAAAATCTTCTGAAAACCATTCTAGGCAAACGAAACCTAAACGGCCATGTCTCATATGCGATGAGGACCATTGGACGAGAGATTTTCCGCATAAAGCTGAGATTAAGAAGTCCTTCAAGAGTTCAAAAACCTCAGCGGTATTGACTGATCCGTTTCCAAACCCAGAAACCAATATGGTTGCTAGCGACAATGCTTCCCCATCCCAAGTGCTTATGTAGTCTATTTCGAAATAGCAAAATGATGCTTTGATATTGACAAGGAATAAGGATTATAGGAATCCACAGCGGTCGAATAACAAGGCTGCAGATCAACCTAGTAGTTCGACAACAAATTCAATCGAAGTTGCACCACCCATCATTCCTGAGCTAACGATAAAACCGCCAAAGGGAGTAGTACACAAATCGACATTTAATCCTCGTGCTTGAGTAGCACAGAATTATAATATAGTAGAGGATCTGGCCCAATCGCCATTCGCTATGTCGACACTTGAAGTACTGCAAAATTGCCCCTCCCAAAAGCAGGCTCTATTATTAGCAATAGGTGGGATTGACCTAGCGGATTCCAATCTTGTGGCCTTTAATCATAAAGGATACGAACCTCAGTTACTGACTCAACTCGCTTTCCTCATACAAGTGAAAGCCCTCAACAAAAATGTTCATCGAACAATTATTGATGAGGGGGAATCTACATGCATTATGTTAATGAGTTGCTGGAAAACTTTAGGCTTACCACCCTTGTCACGATCGTCAATGACATTAAAAGAATTCGATGGATGAACATACACCCCGTACGGGATTTTAAGTAACTTGCAAGTTGAACTGGGGGGCAAGACAGTAGAAATTGATGTCGAAGTTATCGATGGAAACCTCGATTACAATATCCTACTGGGAAGGCCCTGGATTTATGCTATGGCTGCAGTTGTGTCAACATGCTTTAGAAAGATTGCATTTCCTTTTCAAGGAGGAATTATAGTCGTTGATCAACAAACCTTCCTCCCCAACAGTTCACAAGTTATGGGAAGCATTCCAATGATCCATGGAAGCTCTCATTCGATCCAAAACATCGAAGTAGGCCTCCTAAAAGACCTGACCTTAATGGGTACTTTTTCCCTACCGCCTCCAAATAATCTAGTGGAAGTGGCCACGGTGGAAACTTGCAATATGATATCTTCTATATCTACAATGATTCAGAAGATTTTCGAAAATTTTGTTAACATGGATCATCACCAGGTATTGCCTCCAAGCCCAATAGAAATATTGTAGCAATCAATTTTCTTGGCCTGGGCAGCTAACCCAAATCAATGCTCATCGAGTGTTTGGATAGATAGGTCTAAGGAATATGGCACCTCTTCAGATCCGTGGTCACATGTACATTCTACAGACGAAGGAATCATTCATTCAATTATGATAGGAGAGGCACCACGGGAAGATTACCACCATTTTTCCCATCTTCTGGATTACCACGAAGATTATTCTAGCAACCTTAATCATCCTCTAGTTTTTTATTTTCTATCAAATACTATAAATACAGTGGATTCCCAGCGAAATCGGTATCTCTTGAACCTTCATTCCATCCACCTAATTGCCATGAGTAGTCTGGTGAATGTAATGAAGCTTGGGGGGCATGCACCTAGTTATAAAGGTAAGTTTCCTTGTAGGTTATGTGATTGGTCTGTCACACCATTCACCTTTGTCTATTTTGGATGAAGCCATCCTGCTTCACTGCCATGATTTCCATCTGGTTACAAGAGACTCTTCTTTCCATCATGCTGGGGGCATGCAAACCACACAAGTAGGTTTACACAAAGTTCAAACTCGTTAAAAAATAAACCTAGCAATGAGCATATGTTTCCCCCAGAGTTCAAGCTCATTAAAAAATGAACCCACCCACGAGCACGTTTACGCGAAGTTCAAGCTCATTAAAAAATAAACCTAGCGATGAGCATATGTTACCCCAGAGTTCAAGCTCATTAAAAAATGAACCCACCTTCAGTAAATAACCTTTGTGATCGCATTACTATAAGCTTTTGAGCCTTGGTCGTGTTCTTACCATCACCCCCACTTTTTAGCCAATCATACGGCTCCACTTGATTGTTTACCCTTTTGAGGAAAAACTATGACGAGTGATTCTTTTAGCTACCTTCTTTACACTGTCGTGATTGAAAAGTTCCAAACCTTACCTAGAACTACCTGCTACCTGAAAATATCACTCGTTCCTCAAAGACAAGTCTCTTTTAAGCTCTTTTTAGACTTGTAAAATATAAAAATATTGCCGAGAAATTGGCCTCTCCAGCTCGTTAAAGTGATTGGAAGTGCCATCCCTCCTTTATATTTTAATCTTTTTGGACCCGAGGGATCATTACACAAAAATATTGAGCACTTGTCTTTTTTGGCTCGTTAAAGTGATCGGAAAAGTCATCCCTTTCGTATTATTTTATACTTTTTCGGACTTAAGGGATTATACTACAAAAAAGGATTATTGGAGTTTCCTTTCCGTCTCTTTTAAGACTCTCTAAAACTGAAAAGGACCGAGTTATCTTTGTTGTTAAACTCGTTAAAACAATACCGACAAACTTGTCCATTACAGACAAGAGTGAGTTTCACTGTCGCTAGGCTCACTAAAACATAGCGACAGGTTTGCCCGAAGGGCAAATTATAGAACAAGCATATGTTATCCTCCTCAAGCTTGACAAAAATAAAGAGGTATTGGTCAACAATGACTAGGGAAAAAATGGGCAGAAAACTTGAAGAACTTCATTGGTAGCAGGTCGCTCTTGAACATGACACTTTCACTCCGTCACCATGATTGAGTCGGGTTGGGTTATTCCATTCACCGGTCATATCACCATTGGTCCACCGTACCATCCATTTTTGGGGCTAATTCTACCAATCCATTTCAGTGTCACCGATATGTTCAAGAGAAGTCGCTTAGAGAATTCACCAACCAAACTAACGCCTCATCCGCTACAATACCTTCATTCTCCATTTTTCATGACCACCACCATGAAACTTGTATCATCAGATCATTTTCACCTCCACAAAATAGTTTGCTCCATTCTGTGTCGTAGATGTGGGATTCATTAAGGCCCTCTTATGATGGGTCACTTCTTGTCGACATCAGCTCATTATCCAAGAAGTCGACTTAGGAACAACCCTTTCAGTACTTTGAAGCTTGCATGCCTCAATGGTAAGTTTCTCACTTCCGGCGACAGGTTTACATCAATGGCCTTCGACAGAAAGATTTTGCATGGTGTTCAACATCGAATCATGTATTCACACCACGTGAATTGTACTACAGTACCTTGAGAGTCATTATCATTATTGGTGATTCCTCTCACGCCTGTTAATAGCTTACATCATTGGCTGGTAATCAGGCGATGTCTTTCCATGTTCGACACCAGAATATCTTTTCACATGGATTGACTTGTACTCCGGGCGAAGATTAAACGAGTTTGAAGACCACGGATCTAGTTTCATCCATCTGGGTTGTGATATATTCAGGAAAATAAAGACATCAAATGTACATCATAGCTGCACAGATAATCATCCAAGCCAAGGGATGATGACTCTACCAAAATCATCAGTCTGCCACACAGATGGTTGTCTGTCCTATGTACATGAAAATGAATTTATAAAGCTGAGCATTGGAATGCCCGCCTTAGCTAGATCATGAAAATATTATGAAGATAATGTATTGTATTATATCTTGTTACAGGTCACCTTCCAGTTCGAAAAACCTCGGATCCTCATGATAAAGCATTTCACCCGACATCAGAAGATTTACAACCTCATGCTTTAGGGGGCAACTGTTATAGACATATTTGGGCACTACAACCCCAATCACATATGTCCATAAACCAATTGCACCCAGAAGTTCTCCCTGAAAAACTGCTCAGAATTGGTCAAAACTGGACCCTCTCACCTGCTCCATGGTCAGGGTGCAATGCATCTCACCTATTACACACAGGGGGTGCAATTCATACTAAAAATCCCTTCTATAGGGTGTGATTGGCGAGAGTAGACAAATGGCAGAGGCAGTTTGCTAGGTGGAAACCCAGAGAATCTTCTAGAAACTGCTCATTTGACACTTGCCTCTCTGAATTCGCCCAGGGATGACTAAGAGATCATGAAATCTCCAAGTGAAGCCAAGAAATATCAGTGAAATGACACTAATCAAAATCCTAGAAGCTAACTCACCCACTTGCAAATATTTATATATGGATCCCTCATCCTAGATATCCAAAGGCTGGAATTTTGTATTTTTGTAAGGAAGTGATGTTGGTTTCTCTGTGAAACATTGTATTGTTGGGTGATCTAGCTTTTCATGAGGTGAAGAGGGCTTTCATGTTGGGGGGATGGTGATGCGTTAGACTGCTGGGTTGTAATCCTCTCTTCTACTACTTTTATCAATAAAGTTATTTGAGTTTTCCTCCATGTTCTTGTATATTTCTGAATCTTGTATTGATGTATGCATTTGTATGGTTAATATACTTATGATCCTATATTTTTTATGGTTATAGATCTCTATTCTTTGATAGTATTATGTTGCTTTGACTCTACAGGTGTTCTTTGAAGCGGGACAAGTGAGGAAAGAGTGGCGAAGCTCTGTCAAAGGGGGGATAAAACAAGCAAGGAGCTAACCAAAAGACTGAGGTTGGTACCCTCTGCTTCTCTCTCATCTATCTATCATAAAGGAAAACACAAGTAACTTTAGTTTGTTTATTTCTAAGATAGCTACCCGTCTTAGTGGGACTAGCAGCTCTGAATGGACACTAGTTTTCCCGATAACAACTGGGTACCAAATTGGACTCATCCCATCAAGACCAGTTGAGGTCGAGACTTGGTAAGGGGGAGTCTGTATACTTGAGTGTCTTGGGGAATCCAAGTACCACCCTACTAAGCATCATCTGTTACAGGAGACTCAAATTGAGCTCCTCATTGTAAAAACTCTGCTTAAAGACACAATAAGAAAAGGCCACCACTGAAAGCTTGACTAGGAGACATAGCCCAGGAGGATTGGGTGAACTCCTTATTACATTGTTGTGTTTCTCTTACTGTTTTCCAATTGCCTATGTATTTCGCAATCTTATCGATCCGTTGCTTAAAATAACATAGGCACACACCAACACATGAGTCTATAATACCTTCATTAATCTCCTGAGGTCACCCAGGAGTGATTTCAGATCAGCAGATAGGAGAATATGAGATGGATCAAGTAATTTTAGATTTTGGGTCAGACGCGAATGTCTTGCCTAAACAGACCTGGGAGAGGATGGGGAGACCTACGTTGCAGTGGTCTCCGATCTAGTTAAGAATGGGAAATCGGCAGAAAATCATCCCCATGGGAAGATTGCAGGGAGTGACAGTGGATATTAAGGGTGCGAGTGCATTTGATGACTTCAAAGTGATAGAGATTTTGGATGACAACAATCCCTACCTTGCGCTCCTTGGGATCGATTGGGCCACTTACATGAATAGGGTAATCAATTTGAAGAAGTGGAAGATTATGTTTGAGAAGAAATCACTTCGCGTAGTAGTGCCCGTGGACCTTGCAGAAGGACTACGCTATACTAAACCGATCCGCGATTATGAATGCAATGATGATTTGGAATAGATTTATAAGATAATGGCATGAGATCAGGATTGGGTGAATCTAACAGTAGATAGAGGCATTTCTTGGGACCACAAAAGTTCTTGCACATCAAATTTAGATGAGGAGTTGGAGCACTAGTAGAATCGACTCCATGAAGTATCTACACTACACTGTAATATGATGACCAAGTCATTGCACTGTGTATCATCAAAGGTAAGAAATCTTCCTTACTATGATGGTCTAACTGATGTTGATAACCTTTTGGATGCATTCGAAAGGGAAGTGCCATAGAAGCATCACTTCTAGGCCTTGGATTGGGCGCTACACGCTATGTAGACATTCTCACTATAGATTAATCTGATTATGCAATGTACTAAAGAAAAATACTTAATCTACTTCTACAATCAAACTGGTGTACCAAGCACGAGGTGCTTGCTTCAGCCTGTACAAATCTCTCTTGAGTCAACATACATGAGATTCACGATCAAAGGTCTCAAAACTTTCCGGTTGCTCTATGTACACCTCTTCCTCAATCTTGTCATTGAGGAATGCAGTGTTCACATCCATCTGATGGATCTTCCAACCCATCTATGCTGATAGTGTCAACATCGATATGATAGATGAGTACCTTGCTACAGGAGCAAAAGCCTCATCACAGTCGATCCCCTTGACCTGTGAGAAACCACGGGCAACAAATCTTGCCTTATGTTTCTCCACACTACCATCAGCAACTTTCTTTACCTTGTAAAGCCAACGGGAACTCACAACTGACTTGTTCTCTAGTCTTGGAACAACATCCCTGTTAGAAAATTATATATTACGAAGCAATGAAACACATAAAATATTGCAGAAATATAAACACAGAAAATACATAAAACAAGAGAGACACAGATATATGTGGTTCACCCAGTTTGGGCTACGTCCACCCAAAACAGCTAGTCCTTCCTTTCTATTATCCAACAAAATGAAGAGACACAACCTACAGCAAATCCGCTGTAATATCCTCTGTTTTCTCTCACAGTCTCACCTCTCTATTTCTCACTCAGATAATACACATCTATATCTCAGCCTCAAATATAATACCCTCATACAAAGAGAGGGGTTGCCTTCTAGGGCAAAAAAAACCCTAAACTAAACATAAGTTCTACCGTCAGATCATCCGCCTAATGAACGGCCCAGATTGACTAGAAATTACTATACTTTTACAAGGCAATTTTACATCTATTTTTGGCTTTGGGGGCGCTGCCGCCGAACCCCTGCCGGGGGACCGCTGGCCCCCGTACCCCCCCGCATGGAGGGGTGTACAAACTTCCTGGGGTATACATCCAGTTGAAACAAAAGACCTCAGAACAATCATGCTCCACACACAACAATCTCCCACTTGGAGAATGATTGTAGCAACTCCACCGCTGCTTCATTTGCTGGACAATGACTCCTCTTTGGACTTGGCTATTTCTCATCTTCATCGTCATCCTTGAAGAACAATTGAAACTGAGCATGTTCTCAGTTTCTCCCTGGTTACAACTTTTGTTAGCATGTCTGCAGGATTCTGGCTAGTGTGTATCTTTTCCAGCTTCAACTCTCCATCTTCCAACACTGATCGTATGAAATGGTACTTGAGCTGTATGTGTTTAGTCCTGGAATGAAATGATGAGTTCTTTGCAAGATGAATGGCATTTTGGCTATCACTGTATAATGTGCCCATATCATGCTCCTTACCTAATTCACCCATAAACCTTTGTAACCAAATCATTTCTTTACTAGCCTCTGTAGCAGCAACATACTCTGCTTCTGTTGTTGAAAGCACAACAACACTTTGGATTTTTGAAACCCAACTGACAGCTGTTCCACCAACAGTAAATACATATCCTATAGTGCTCCTCCTGTTATCTTTGTCACCTACCATATCTGCATCAACATATCCCTGTAGAGAAATGTTTGAACCACCAAAGCATAATGCTTGATTTGTGGTACCTTTCAAATATTTGAGAATCCATTTCACTACCATCCAATGTTCCTTTCCTGGATTGTTCATGTACCTACTTACAAATCCCATTGCATGTGAAATATCAGGCCTTGTGCTAACCATTGCATACATTAAGCTTCCAACTGCTAATGCATATGGAACTTTAGACATATAATCCATGTCTTCTTGGGTCTTTGGGCACATTTCCTTACTAAGTTTGAAATGGCTAGCAAAATGTGTACTAACTGGTTTTGCATTGTGCATATTAAATCTTTTCAACACTTTTGTATGTACTCATTTTGAGACAATGTTAATTTGCGATTTTTCCTATCTCTAGTGATTCTCATACCAAGGATTTGTTTTGCAGCTCCCAAATCCTTCATTGCAAATGAATTTGCCAATTTTCTTTTGAGAACATTTATTTCCTACATGTTATACCCTGCAACAAGCGTGTCATCTACATATAATAACAATATAATATAGCTGCCATCATTTTTCTTTTTCAGATAAACACAATGATCAGAGTGACATCTAGTATAACCTTGTTCAGACATAAACTTGTCAAATTTTAGATACCACTGCCTTGGAGCCTGTTTTAAGCCATACAAGCTCTTCTTCAACCTGCGCACTAGTTTCTCCTTCCCTTTCACCTCATATCCTTGTGGCTGCTACATATATATCTCTTCCTCCAAATCCCCATGGAGAAAGGTTGTCTTTACATCTAACTGCTCAAGATGGAAATCTTCAGTTGCTACTAGACTTAAAATAGTTCTGATTGAAGTCATTTTAACAACAGGAGAAAATATTGCATCAAAATCAATACCTTTCTTTTGTGCAAACCCCTTCACCACAAGTCTAGCTTTGTACCTCTGTTTTCCTCCATCTTCTTCCTTCAGCCTGTAAACCCATTTATTCTTCAATGTAGTTTTTCCTGTAGGCAACCTGACTAAGTCCCAAGTCTAGTTATGCATTAAGGATTCCATATCTTCTTCCATGGATACCTCCCACTTCTTCCTGCTTTCAACCTGCATTGCTTCTTCATAACATTCGGGTTCACTAGAATCAGTCAACAATAAATAATATAATGAAGGAGAGTATCGTTCAGGGGGTCTACTTATCTTGGTAGATCTTCTAACACCACTTTCAGGTGTTTGGGGTGCTTGTTGTTGTTGTGGTGGTTGTTGTTGTTGTAGTTGTTGATTATTATTATTTTCAGGCACCTTTACTTTTTCAGTGATTTCATCAAGAACTGCATATTCCTTGTTTTCTTTTTATTGCCTCTTTTCCTGCAATTGATTCTTATACAAGACCTTTTCATTGAATATTATATCTCTGCTCCTAATGATTTTGTGATTTTCATAATCATATAAGCGATAACCAAAATCATTAACACCATATCCAATAAAGGTACATTTCTTTGACTTTGCCTCAAGCTTTGTTCTATTTCTTTATCAATATGGACAAAGGCCTCACAACCAAAAGGCTTTAAAAAGGAGTAGTTTACCTTTTTACCTGTCCATGCTTCCTCTGGAACACCACCATCCAAGGAACTTGAAGGCCCTCTATTTATTAGATAAACGATAGTATCTACATCATCTGCCCAAAACTGTAAAGGCAATCCTGCATGCAATCTCATGCACCTTGCATGCTCCATGATTGTTCTGTTCATCCTTTTTGACACACCATTTTCTTGTGGTGTTCTTGGAACTGTCTTCTCTCTGTGAATTCCATGCTCTGAACAGTACCTATCAAACTCTTTGCTGCAATATTCACCTCCATTGTCTAATCTAAGACACTTCAATTTCTTTCCTGTCTCAATCTCAACCAAAGCTTTCCATTTCTTGAAAGTATCAAATACATCAGATTTATTCTTAATACAATAAATCCAAGTTTTTCTAGTTGCATCATCAATAAAGGTAACATAATAATGAGAGCCACCGAGATATGATACCTGAGTAGGTCCCCATACATTTGTATGCACAAGCTCTAATTTTTCGCTCTTCTTTTCTTTCCCAACTCTGAGAAATCTGACTCTCTTCTGTTTTCCATAAATGCAATTCTCACAGAAGTCCAAATCAACATTCTTCAAACCCGACAAAAAATTCCTTGAGTGAAGAATATTCATCCCCTTTTCACTCATGTGTCCGAGCCTATGATGCCATAATGCTGCATCTGCTCCTTTGGAAGTTAAAGCATTAACAGAGTTAGAAATACCATTGCATAAATACAATGTACCAACCTTTTCACCTTTTGCTATTACCAGGGCTCCTTTGGTGACCTTCCAAGCCTTATCTCTGAAATTTGTCACACAACCTTCACCGCCTAACTGCCCTGTTGAAATCATATTTTTCTTTAGATCTGGAACATGCCTTACCTCCTTTAGTATCCATTAGTTTCCATTCTGCTGTTTTACAAGAACCTTACCCATTCCAACAATTTTACAGGGTTTATCATCACCCAAACGAACTTGTCCAAAATCTCCTTGAACATAGTCATGAAAGTATTTCTTATTAGGTGTGGCATAGAATGAGGCCCCTGAATCTACCACCCAGGAATCAGTAATATTTTCGAAAGAAAGAATCAAAGCTTCTTGTAACACCTCACCTGTCACATTTGCTTCATGATTGTTTTCTTGTTGTGCATCTCCTTCTTTTCCCTTCCGAGATCTATAGTCTTTCTTTAGGTGTCCTTTCTTTCCACATTTCCAGCACACTATCCCTGATCTGGACTTGGAACTTCCTTTCCTTGATTTACTGCGATATCCTGAGCTCTTTCCTCTTTCCATTTTTCTTCCCCTAGACTCTGCACTCAAAGCATTACCCGATGTCTCACTGGAGCTTTTCTGTTGCATTTCCTCACTAAGGATAGCACCGAAAACATCATCAAACATTAAAGTACTAGATCCAGAGACAGAGTTACTAATGGCCATTACTAAACCATTCCAACTTTCTAGCAATGAGCACAAGAATAACAGAGCTCTAACTTCATCTTCAAAGTTTACCCCTACAGAACTTAACTGACTTGTAACTGTATTAAAATCATTTAAATGATCTGCAACAGATCCACCTTCCGACATCTTCATATTAAATAACCATTTCATAAGAAATACCTTGTTGGAGGCCGAGGGCTTTTCATAAAGTTTCAACAATGCCTGAATCAAACCCTCTTTCGTTGTTTCCTTCGAAATGTTGAAGGTGATTGATGCAGTGAGGCACAACCGTATTGTTTCGAGTGCCTTTCTATCGAGAAGGTTCCATTCTTCATCTGTCATAGTCGTCGGCTTCTTTGTTTTTCCGCTCAATGGTAGGTATAGATCTTTCTGATACAGATAATCTTCCATATGCATCTTCCATAGGGAGAAGTTTTGGCCGTTAAATTTCTCAACCCTAAAATTACCATCTTCTGCCATTGCTCCCACTCGAATGAGGAACCCTTCTTTCCTGCGAGTTTATCAGCTAAATAGACCTTCGGCTCTGATACCAGTTGTTAGAAAATTATATATTACGGAGCAATGGAACACATAAAATATTGCAGAAATATAAACACAGAAAACGCATAAAACAAGAGAGACACAGATATACGTGGTTCACCTAGTTTGGGCTATGTCCACCCAAAATAGCCAGTCCTTCCTTTCTATTATCCAGCAAAATGAAGAGACACAACCTACAGCAAATCCACTGTAATATCCTCTATTTTCTCTCATAGTCTCACCTCTTTGTTTCTTGCTCAGAGAATACACATCTATATCTTAGCCTCAAATACAATGCCCTCATACAAAGAGAGGGGTTGCCTTCTAGGGCACCTAAACTAAACATAAGTTCTACTGTCAGATCATCCGCCTAATGAACGACCCAGATTGATTAGAAATTACTATACTTTTACAAGGCAATTTTACATATATTTTTGGCTTCGGGGGCACTACCCCCGAACCCCTGCCGAGGAACCACTGGCCCCTAGACCCCCCAGCTGGGGGAGATCGGCCCCCCCAGACCCTCGCGGGGGGGACAAGTCTCCCCTACACCCCCCCGCATGGAGGGGTGTACAAACTTCTTGGGGTATACATCCGGCTAAAATAAAAGACCTCAGAACAATCATGCTCCACACACAACAATCCCAAACACTGTTCCAAACTATAGAGTAGTACTCCTCGACCATAACATCAACCCAAATCGGCTGTTGCACTGCTTCCTCAAAGGAAGATGGCTCGGTCTCAACACATTCCCCAACAAGGGCCATGTATCTAGTGTACCTATCAGGTGACCTCCTATTTCTGTGCTGAGAGGATGGTATCCCAAATTCTCTCTCGCATTTGAAAACAATTTGTCAACTTCTATCATGCACTTTTGCCAATCTCTAGAATATTCTGCTTGAGTGGATGTCTCCACTATCGGAACCTCTGCATGTGGCTGCTCCGCATCAGTTTGAGGCTCCTCCTCCTTAGGAACCAAAAGTTCCTCCACAGCCTGTAGTTGGATCTCCCTCTCAATGGAAACTCGTATGGCCTTTTGCTCATCAAACTTAAGATCTCTGCGAACCACTGTCCTCCGACTGGTAGGCAAGTATACCTGATAGTTGTGAGGTGTATCAGTGTAGCCCACAAGTATTCCCAACTCAACTGTCGGCTCAAGTTTCTTACGGGCATCCTTGGTCACATGGCAATATATCGATGAGCTAAAGATCTTGAAGTGACCCACATTTGGTCTCTTCCCAGAGAAAGCTTCCTCTGGTTTCTTCATCCCAAGTATGCGATGCAGGCTTCTATTCTACAAATAGACCATTGTGTTGCATGCCTTAGCCCACAAATGAAGTGGTAGGCCTTGGTCATGCAACATCACCCGATGTTATAGAACCATTTATCACCTTTGCTATTTGTGATGCTTGGTTTATGGCCTAGGGCAACACCTCCTTCTAGACTTGGTCCAAATATATTAAAAACATTGTTTTATTCCCTGTACACTACTTTGCCTTGAGATAAAAGCATGTACACGCAGGTTAGTCAATACCCAACCTATGTATATGTGTTAAAACACTTAAAAAATTAAATTTCCTTAATTATGGGTAGATTTCACGGGTTTTACCTGTTGATTACCTCCTATTTCCCGTGGCCCTATTGTTTCCCAACCAAAAAACTAATTGGGATAAGTATAAATAAACTTCTATGGGAAGGTGTAAAGGAGGAGAAGAGATAGAGTTATTATATAGAGATTAACCCTGATTGAGTCTGATGAATCCCCGTGCCTCATGCACTTCCCCAAGTTTTAGGAAACCCTTGTTTCCTTGATTATAGATGTTCTCCCTCTTGCTTGAGATAACATGATGTTGGTTATGGAATAAGATGATTGAAGGCTAAGATAGGATGAATCCGAAGACGGTTCCACTTGGAGATGGAAGAAGAAGACTCAGGTGAATTCTCTCCATGTTATTTATAGCTTACTGCAATAAAAAAAAGGTTGTCTTGTTTCTGAAATTAACTTTGTTTATGCATCAAATTATGTTGTAATTCATATATGAATGTTGTTTTGATGTATGATCAATCATTTGCTTATATGATATAAAGTAAAATTTCGTGAATATGCTTTACTTCTATATTTCTATGTATGTTTGAATTGCATGATTTTCAGGTTTGAAGAACATCAGGAGTTGCAGAGGGTTTGAACCCTATGGGACCTACTCGAACATAGGAAATCTAGGTACGGTTGCTCTTACTTAGTTTGTTTATATAAGAATTTTTCCTGAGTTATATGAGTGTTTCTTGTTGTAGTCTGCTTCTACTCTGTTGGGGTTCTAACCCAAATCCCTAGGGTACTTATTCCCGTAACACTCGAGTTGGCCCCACAATCATTCTGTTCTTCCTCTCAACCACCCCATTTTACTGTGGTTTATGAGATGTCATCAACTCCCATTTAATTCTTTCCACTGCACAAAAGTCCTTCAACTCTTGAGAGACATACTCTCCACCATTGTTGCTTCTCAAGGCCCTAATCTTCTTCCCTGATTCTTTCTCAACCAAAGCTTTGAACTCACAAAACTTTGAGACGGTTTAATCCTTATTCTGCATGAAATAGATCCAACATTTAGGAGAAAAATCATCAATGAAAATCATATAATACCTTTGTTTCACGGTGGATGCTATCGAGAATAGTCCACACACATCAGTATGAACTTACTCCATGATTGCTTCAGCTCGACTATCTCGATCACGAAAGGAAGACTTGGCGTACTTTCCCAAGGTACAAACTTTGCATGTGTCTACTTGCTCAATTTTACCTTTGGGAAGTTCAGTAGATATTTTTTGCATTATCTTCAAGGCCCCATGATGCAAGTGGACCAACCGCCTATGCCATAACTCAGCAATGTCTTGGCTTTGCACCAATTCTACTTTCGAACTCAATGCAACATAGTCATCTACCTCTAGCTTGTAGAGATTCTTCACTCGAATCCCAATCCTCTTGGTCTGACCTGTGGCTATGTGTCTCAGGAATGCCTTTCCTTTACTGAAGACAACATCATAGCCTTTGTCTTCCAACATTGCGACTGATACCAAGTTCTTCCTTAGTCTAGGCACATAATTTACATCAGTTAGGGTGAGAAGAGCTCCATGCTCCCTCTGAAAAACAACTGTGCCTTCACCTGAAACACGGTACTTTCCATCATCGCCCATCTCTACACGCATCTTGAAGTATTTCTCCTCCAAGTTACTAAATAAAATCTTATCGTCGGTCATGTGCAATGAGGCTCCACTGTCTAGGTACCAAACACAACCCACCATCGATGAAACCATGCATGCGATGAGGGTAAAATCTAATTCAAACTGAGAGGCCAGTGCCTCACGTTTTGATCCTTGGGAGGATCCCTCCTTGGATTTATTCAATGGATAATTAGTTGCATAATTTCCCACCTCATGACAATTAAGGCATCTCACTTTAGATTTGTCAATCTTCTTCCCTACATGAGAAGAACTCGATTTGGAATGGGAAGCCTTCCCTTTCCCTTTCTGTGCCTTACTTTCTAAGGCTAGATTTTCTTCATCATCATGCTTAGATGAAGAACCATCTCTGGTGCTCCTCCTGATCTCCTCCTGCATCAGATCCAACCATAGTCGTTCCCAATTCGACAGTTTCTCTCTTCCATTCACTGAGTCCTGGTACCTATGCCAACTCTTAGGAAGACCGAGGAGAGAAAGACTCGCCATATCATCATTAGCTATCATTATTCCCACACTAACAAGCTCATCTCTGCAGGTGGTGAGCTTGTTCAGATATGTAGAAATAGTGTCGCCCTTTTCACACTTGATTTTCTGAAGCTTTTCCTTGAGTGCTAGTTGCCTGTGGTCGCTACTATTCTGATATAGGTCTTTCAATGTCTTCCACATTGAAAATGGAGTCTCCTTCCCATGGAGACTTGAGACAATATGGTCTCGAACTCACTCTAGAAGAATCCTCCTCGCCTTTGCCACACTTCTTCCATTCCACCAATTCTTGTGCATTAGCTGCAGTTGGCTTGGGTATTTCTTGATCAATGAAATCCTTTAAACCATTGTCTTCTAATACTACTTCCATGCGATCCTTCCATGCTATGTAATTCGAGCTGCCATCCAGTGCATACTCGAGTCTCAAGCCATTGAATGTCATTGGTGACCTTTAAGGTGTGATAACAATTCGATTTTGTACCTGCAATCAAGAACTTCAAACTTCAAATTTTCCCTTCTCGGTATGTTGTTCACAGCTCTGATCACCTTTGCTCTGATACCATGTAGAAATTCTCATTGTAGATTGATCTGATTATGCAATGTACTAAAGAAAAATACTTAATCTACTTCTACAATCAAACTTGCAGAAGCTTAATTGATTTGAGCAAGATCAAATAGAACACATATAACAGAGAACAAGAATCAATAATCTTGAAACATAGATGAATACTCTAGGGAAAGCCTCAGCTAAAAACCCTACTATCTATATTATCATACAAGTAGAAATATCTCAAGATTACACAAAGCTTTAGCTCTCACAGCTATCCAGGTCTCAATACGATCCCTCACTGTTGCTCATAAACAGAATAGACAACTCATATGCCTTCTCCTCTGTCCTCCAAGGCTCCTATTCCCTTGTGCATTTTTCCTTGGGTGCTCCAGCTATAACCTTGTGTGACACTAATCTCACGCACTGCTCCAACACACTGTAAAACTACCAAATCTCAAGGAATGAATTCCTTCTGCATGCAAGAGATTTTCTTATAGGAAAATTCTTGCAACTGATAGTACATTGTCCCTTCCTTTAATCTCAACTAGGTCTTTGCCTGAATTGACATGCATGAGTTATTTATGAGAGAATATTCAGTTATTTGGAGTACACTAGTTTCATGCATGCATGCATTAACTGATTGAACTCACAATTAGTTCCTCCAACTGTTTGGAACTAATTTAACTAGACTTAACAGAGTTAACTGAGCTAACAAATTACAACTCAAATACAACTCATCCTTATCTCCTTAATTAAAAGATAACTTCCTCAATGAAAGGGATAACTATTGCATGACTTCACAAAGACTTCATGTTTGAATTTCTCCAACTAATTAACTCAAGATGAATTAATTAATTATTTTTCAAACAGCTGGTGAGACTAAATTCGAATTTTAATTCTCAATTTTAATTCAAGGACAAATTAAAATTGGAATATTCTTGTTGCCACATTTCAACACTCCCTCTCAACAAGAAAGGGATTATCTTCCTCCCCGATCCTATCCATATGGAACTCGAATTTAAACTTTGACAATGCCTTAGTCAAAATATCAGCATCTTGCTTCTCGATCGAATATACTGCAACAACATGATCCTCCTCGCCACACAGTCTCGGAGATGATGATATCGAATGTCGATGTGCTTGGACCTGTCATGAAACACTGGATTCTCAGAGAGTTTGATGCAACTCTAATTATCACAATAGATCACAGTTGGATCCATCCTCTGATCAAAAAAACCAACTAGAATTTTCTGCATCCAAATGGCCTCACATGCTGCCTGAGTTGCAACCATGTATTCAGCATCTACTGAGCTAAGTGCAATCGACCTCTATTTCTTGTTGTACCAAGAAACTACAACTGACCCAAGGTTGAAAATTCCTCCTTATGTCCTCTTACGATCTGATGGACTCCCTTCCCAATCTGCATCTGTGAAGCCCTATAGCTTCACTCCCTCTATCCATCTGTACCATAATCCATACTGAGATGTGCCTCTGAGGTATCTCAAAACATGCTTAGCGGCCTTCCAAAACGACTTGGTAGGCTGAACCATAGCTTGACTCAGTTGGTTCACCGCATAGCACAAATCTGGTCGTGTGTTCACTAAGTACATCAGTGAACCCACAAGCTGTTGATACACAGTAGCTTCTACTACTTCTCCTGAAGTAGTATCCTCCTTCTTCCAGTCACCTACTAGAGGAGTCTGCATGGGCTTGCACTTCTCCATGTGGAATCTTCTGAGTATCTCATTGGCATACTTTCCTTGAGACACAAACAACTCCCCATTCTTCTGCCACACTTCCATGCCAAGGAAGTAGTGCATGAGACCCATGTCTTTCATCTCGAATTCTCTTGCAAGGTCCTCTTTGCAAGACATGATCAACTGATCATCACCTGTCAATATGAGATCATCAACATAAATAACAATGATCAACTGCTTACCTTCTACCATGATGTGGTACAGGTTTGCATCTGCTTCACTCTTTGTGAAGCCCAACCCCGTGAAGTAGTTTTTGATCCTAGTGTACCAAGCACGAGGTGATTGCTTCAGCCCATACAAATTTCTCTTGATTCAGCACACATGCGACTCACAATTGAAGGTCTCAAAACCTTCCGATTGCGCTATGTACACCTCTTCCTCAATATTGCCATTGACGAATGCAGTCTTCACATCCATATGATGGATCTTCCAACCCATCTGTGCTGATAGTGCCAACATCGATCTGATAGATGAGTACCTCACTACAAGAGCAAAAGTCTCATCATATTCGACCCCCTCAACTTGTGAGAAACCACGGGCAACAAATCTTGTCTTACGTTTCTCCACACTACCATCCGCAACTTGCTTTACCTTGTAAAGCCAACGGAAACTCACAATTTACTTGTTCTCCGGTCTTGGAACAACATCCCAAAAATTGTTCCGAACTATGGAGTCATACTCCTCCACCATAGCATCAACCCAAATCGGCTATTGCACTGCTTCCTCAAAGGAAGATGGCTCGGTCTCAACACATTCCCCAACAAGGGTCATGTATCTAGTGTACCTATCAGGTGACCTCCTCTGTCTATGCTGAGAGGATGCTTCTCCCACATTCTCTCTGGAATCCAACAACAATCTATCAGTTGCTCTCATGCACTTCTTCCCATCTCTAGAAGACTCTGCTTGAGTGGATGTCTCCACTCCTGGAACCTTTGCATGTGGCTGCTCTGCATCAGTTTGAGGCTCCTCCTCCTTAGGAACCAAAAATTCCTCCACAACCTGTAGTTGGAGCTCCCTCTCAAAGGAAACTCACATGGCCTTTTGCTCATTAAACTTAATATCTCTGCGAACCACTATCCTCTGACTGGTAGGCAAGTACACTTGATAGTTGTGAGGTGTATCAGTGTACCCCACAAGTATTCCCAACTTAGCTGTTGACTCAAATTTCTTCTCTACATCCTTGGTCACATGGCAATATACTGATGAGCCAAAGATCCTGAAGTGACCCACATCTAGTCTCTTCTAGGAGAAATCTTCCTTTGGTGTCTTCATCACAAGTATGCGATGCAAGCTTCTATTCTGCAAATACACCGTTATGTTGCATGCCTCAGCCCACAAATGAAGTGGTAAGCCTTGGTCATGTAGCGTCACCTGAGCTGCCCCACAATCATTATGTTTTTCCTCTCGAGCACCCCATTCTGTTGTGGGTTATGAGGTGCCGTTGTTGGGTAGAAGAGGTCTCGCGTAACAGTTTTGGGGCTGCGAACCTAGAAATTAGGATAAAAATATTGTAAGCCTCTGAAATATGCAGAGCGTGAAATGTAAAAAGTTGAGTCGGAGGGTTGTCGACCTGAGAAATAATATAGAATAAATATGAAATAAGTCGGTCCACGAACCATAGGAAGGTACTCTTTTGGAGATGTATTCTTGAATGGATAATGTACTGGGTTTCTAAAAAGAGCTGAATTGCATATGTAAGTCTGAGTCAAGGGTACAGGGTAGAGGCTCTGCAACTGTGTGCGTAGAGGCCTAGTAGCATCCGTAGCTGTGTGTGCGGACCCCTGAAGCTGAGTGCGTAGGGCGGATCTGGATGTAATGAGAAGGAACTGTTGAATAAAGATAAGTTGATTCTAAAATACTGTGTTGATCTTGTGTTCGAAACTTCGACTACTAAATGATAAATACAGATTGTTTTCTTAATGCGATTATGTTTATGCTACGAATACCTGTGAATGAAATTTTATCCTAAAGTGTGTAGATGGTAATTTGAGTTAAATGTTTGCTTAAAGATCCCGGAAGATAAACCCAAACAGTAATTTAACTAAACCCTTAACTAGATCTACGTGAAGCCAGATAGTGTGAAGGCCTTGGTTGATGCGCGATTCCTCCAAACCACATCAAGGCATCCCAAGGGTGCAGAAACCTAGTTCCAACACCCTCCCTTGCTACCTCGGGTGAGACCTTAGTCTGCACTCTATGGGCTATTGCCAAAAGGGATAGTAGCTGCGGGATTTGTTTGGCTAGACAATTCTTCTGAACCTGGGTCAAGCACCTATAAGCCAACAAATGGTTCCGTTGCCAAGGCCGAGATCTGCCTAAGGGGTGTTTTGATGTGGGTTTCATAACACAGGAATTAAAGGATCGAAGGGACCAAGAGCAGTAATAGTTTAGAAGCATATCGACAAAGGTAACGATGACAAGTGCGATCCAGCTACCAGTATTCAAGGGAATAGGAAGTGAAGATTCAGACCAATTCTAGTTCGTGCTAGCCTCGGTATGGAATGTACAAGGGATAATAGATGATGATATTAGAAAGGCTACATTAGTTAGCACGTTGTAGGACCGAGCAATAACATGGTATATAAAGTACTCAGGAAATCATCTCGCTACAGGGATAGCGGAAATCCAAACCAAACTGAATAAGGAGTTTAGTCAGCTGAAGTCAGCGACACAGTCTATCATAGGGTTCAAGGAGATCATAATGATGCTTGGTGAGACCCCGTGGGATTTGGATCAAAGACTGAAAAGTACTATCCGTGAAGCAAACATGACACTGACAGATGAGCAGCACTGCACTTGGTTTATGGCATCATTACCACCACACCTAAGGACAACATTGTCACAACAGAAAATATCAACCCAAACTACAGTATTGCAGACTACGATGAGGTTGCATGAAACTGCACTACAAGACCGAGGGTTGGGAGTTCAGCAAATCCAAGTGCAGATACAAAACTTGTGTTTGGAAATGATGAAGTTAAAACAAGAACATGTACCGTGCCCAGAGGTATGGTGCATAAAGTGCCAGGGTCAGGGACATGATAAAGACCATTGCCCAGTCATGGTGAGCTATGGGGTGCTGGAGGGATCAACACCATTGTGGCCAGAGACACTCGTGGGGCCGAATGCAACATTCCTGCTCTCATGCACAATTTGTCAGGTTAGGGGAAAGCATAACACAGATAACTGTCATCTACTGCCGAAAGCCAACCAGGCACCCCAACAGCGCTTTTGCAAATTTTGTAGCTCCGTTGGACACGAGGAAAAATATTGTCATAGTTATCAATTCTTAATGGATTAGTTGTATGCCTACAGAATGCAGACTGAGGTGCGAGGCCAAGATCTGGTCGCAGCAATTGCGCGCGATGGCTTTTAAGGACACGGGCACAGATGAGGTGGAATGGAGCCAGGGAGGGGCCACGACTAGCTCATCTGTTACGACTGCGGAGGACCAGGACATTATGCATGGGATTGTACCAACCCAACCAGAATATCATGCACTTACTGTGGCTAGTTCGATCATGAGCTAATAGATTGACATACGCTGATAAAGTAGGTTCGTGAAAGGAAGGCAATGCAACTGTTGACAACTCAGAACGTGCAGATGATGAGGTCTGAACCCCGCGACGAAGACCCCATGATAAACATAGTTCTTAGAGGTAGTGCGCCCATCGAGGAAGAACAGAGGACTGTAGATATAGAGGTTGACTGGAAGACACATATAGAAGCTAAGGAGAGCTTTGGGGAAACCTCTACCCTATGAAGAAGGGATCACCCTGGGCAGGACAGGGGTCCCTCGATGGTCACTACCTTTGTAGAGGCCTGTATAAAACTGCTGCACGACAATCGGGCAGTTCAGAGCTTATAAGAGCTGATAAATAAGTACGCAAGGATGACAGAACCTAGGATGGTCTCCAAACTAGAAAACCCCACACCACGGACGGGACGAGAAATGCGGTTAACGGCCAAATCAGCGACTTTGAGATGGATTAGATTGTCTTGGACCTAGGCTCAGATGAAAATGTACTACCTAGGCAAACTTGGGAACACATGTGTAGGCCTACATTGCACTGGTCTCCAATTTAGTTGCAGATGGCGAACCAGCAAGCGATCTTGCCCCTAGGAAGGTTGGAGGGAATTATGGTAGATATAGATGGGGCAAGCACTATAACTGAATTTGAAGTGATTGAAACCATCTATGATGATATGCCTTATCCTGCACTACTAGGAATTGACTGGGCCACCAATATGAATGGGGTCATTGACTTGAAGAAGCGGACCATGACATTTGAAACAAGATCGCTTTGCGTAGTCATCCCGCTAGATCCGACTGAAGGTCCGTGCTATATTGAACCAGTGCGCAACAAGGAAAGTAATGATCAGGAGGAGGGAAACCTAGCGCGAGGATCCTGCACCGCTAGGGAAGAGGAACAAGGACATACCAACGTGAACAAAGTACCCACGTTACACTGCAACCTGGTGATGAAATCCTTGTATTGTGTGAAAATCCAGGATCGCGAACTCCCAGTATATGATGGGTTAGCCATGGTAGATGAATTTCTTACCCAATTTGAGGTGGAGGTACCTGAGCATTAGCAGTTGGATGCATTGCAATGGGCATTGTGCACTACCCCGATGCGATGGTGGGGCACACATTAAGGCACTTTTGAAGATTGGCGCACTTGTAGGTGTATGATACAACTAAGATTTGGGAAGTTGGAGGTACGAATTATGGAGAAGTACAATGGTCATGATGACCTGCATAGGCATCTTACCCAATGGATCAAAGCTTATGGAGAGGAACCTCAAAAAGAATGGGTGCACTTATTTTACCACACTCTGGATGTCATTCCTAGAAACTAGTACACAGAATCAGAGCTCCATCATGAAATAGGTGAATGGGACATCTTGCGTGAAATATTTTTGGTGATGTTCCTCTTTGAAGATAAAATGATGGATACGGTGGATGATGTGTTACAGCTGGTAAAAGCTACTATTTTTAATGGTCCACTACCACCACAAGATACCGTGTAGCTTGATTGGTCACGACAACTGAGCCAGGCCATCGAATGCTATAATATTTAGGTGGAAGATGATGAGGATGATTCATGGAACATTAATATTTCGAAATTAGAGGGGAACCATGAGGTGTGCGGACCCGCAATCGAAGATCTAGATATCATGGTGCCGCTGAAAAAAACAATTAAACATCGGAACATAAGAGGAGCTGAAGTATGCAACATTAGGAGACTATTGGGATGACGCCAGAGTAGAAAAGGTCGTTGAGTTGCTACGGGAATATCAGGATTTGTTCCCAAAAAAAATCATGGAGTTAAAAGGGATTCTAAGAGACCTGGGCATGATGAAGATAACATTGAAACCAAGTGCGAAGCCGGTTAAGCAGCGACCTTACCAGTTGAATTACAAATACAAAGAAAATGTCCATGCCAAACTAGACAAGATGCTGACAACAAGAATCATTGAGCCAGTCAAAGAATCAGATTGGGTAAGTCCTATGGTTGTCCAAGAGAAGAAATAGAAGGGCAAGATCCATATCTGCGTGGATCTTAGGAAGCTTAATGATGCATGCATTAACAATCCATTTCCAACACTGTTTACAGATGAGGTACTGGGAAATGTAGGCGGGTAGGAAGCCTACTCCTTCACGGATGGGTTCTCAGGGTACCACCAGATCAAAATAGCACCAGAAGATAGGAGTAAAACAACATTTGCTATGGAATGGGGTTGTTTTTAGTATACAGTAATGCCCTTCAGGTTAAAGAACGTGCCAGCAATATTCTCCTGAATTGTGGTCGCAGTATTCAAATAATTTATACATAAGTTCTTAGAAGTGTATCTTGATGATTGGACCATCTTTGGACTAGTTAAAAAACACATAGTGAGCTTACGATTAATGCTGGATACTTGTCGTCGACACCAAATTGCGCTCAATCTTAAGAAATGTACCTTCCTCATCCTGTTTGGGAATCTGCTGGGCCATGTGGTGTGTAAGCATGAGTAGATGGTGGATCCGATAAAGATTGCCGTCATTCTCAATCTAGAAGCACCGCGAAGTGTTAAACAACTTCATGCTACACTGGGACACATGGGTTACTATCGTAAGTTTATCAAAAGCTATGCTCAGATTATGGCTTTGATGGAACGATTGCTGAAGAAAGATGTTACATATTATTGGAATGAAGAATGTGATAAGAGTATAGCGACACTTAAGCAGAAGATGGCATCCACACTTATATTAGTCTTTCCGAAATGGGACGTGGAATTTCACGTGCATTTTGACGCGTCATGTATCGCACTGGGCGCAGTCCTCACTCGAGAAGGTGTAGAGGGAATTGACTATTTGATCGTATTCACAAGCCGTTGATTGTCAAAAGCTGAGAAGAATTATTCCACTACTGAGCGAGAGGGATTGGCTATGGTGTACGAGCTTCAAAAGTTCCACCACTATATGCTCAGCGGACACTTTAAAATGTATACTGATCACTCTACGCTAAAATACCTAGTGAATAAGCCTATGTTGGGGTGGGGGGGGGGGTGTATTTGTAGGTGGCTACTATTATTCCAAGCATATGACTTTTAGGTTGTCGTCAAGTTGGGACGACTAAACACAGGTCCGGATCATTTGTCCAGAATCGAGATTGGTGAAGACCCCACAAATCTAGAGGAGGGACTCCCAGATGCACAACTCTATGCAGTATGCATGGCACATGGCCACATTCAGGATATCATCCATTTTTTAACCACCAGAACCATGCCGCAGGGATACTCTATTCAGCAGAAGAAGGAATTGGTGACAGGGGCAGTAGACTTTACAGTGATTTCCAGACATCTCTACAAAATGGGCAGTGACAAAATTTTATGGAGATATATGCCTGAATTTGAGCGCGGGAAAATCCTAGCTGAAGCACATGGAAGGGTGGCCAGAGGACATTTTGTAGGACACACTACTGCTCAAAAGATTCTTCGCACAGGCCTATGGTGGCCGACCCTCCATTAGGACTTGAAAACGTATTGTCGGGCCTGTGACGTATGTCAACGAACTGGAAAACCATTGCGGAGGGATGAAATTCCGCTCAAACCGCAAATGACACTCCAACCATTCAAAAAGTGGGCCATCGACTTCGTCGGACCTATTGAGCCATGGGGGAAGACAGATGTGTGTTATATTATCACTGTGACCAAGTATTTGACTCGCTAGGCAGAGGCATAGCTTGTTAAGGACTGCACGGTTGCGACAGCTACAAAGTTTTTGCTCAAAAACGTACTGACCAGGTTTGGCTATCCCAAAATTCTCATGAGCGATCAGGGTACGCATTTTTTTAATGAGACAATCAATGCACTGACCGAGGAATTCCAGATATATCATCAACAGAGTACGCCATACCACCCATAAGCAAATGGGACTGTTGAAGCTTTCAATAAAATTTTGGAGACCCCGTTGACTAAGGTCTGCAATACGCAATGGAATGACTGGGACTTGCATGTCCCTGGGGTACTGTGGGCATACCACACCACGTGTAAGAAATTGACGGGACAAACACCGTTCCACTTGGTCTATGGCAAGGAGGCCATTATGCCCATGGAATATATTGTGCCTAGTTTTCGGATCGCTACAATAACTAGAATGGCAGACCGTGGGGCTGTGGAGGAACGACTCACATACTTAGAAGAACTAGAGGAAGAACGTTTCTTGGCTGGAAGAATTTGATTTTTCACCTGCAATCAAGAACTTAAAACTTCGAATTTTCCCTTCTCGGTATGTTATTCATAGCTCTAATCACCTTTGCTCCAATACCATGTAGAAATTCTCACTATAGATTAATTTGATTATGCAATGTACTAAAGAAAAATACTTAATCTACTTCTACAATCAAAGTTGTGGAAGCTTCATCAATTTGAGCAAGATCAAACAGAACACATATAACAGAGCAGAAGAATCAATACACATGAAACACAGAAGAATACTCTACGGAAAGCCTCAGCTAAAAACCACACTATCTGTATCGTCATACAAGTGGAAATATCTTAGGATTACACAATGCTTTATCTCTCACATCTATCTAGGTCTCAGTACAATCCTTCACCACTGCTCATAGATAGAATAGACAACTCATATGCCTTCTCCTCTGTCCTCTAAGGCTCCTATTTCCTTGCGTAGTTTTCCCTGGGTGCTCCAACTATAACCTTGTGTGACACTGATATCACACACTACTCCAACACACTGTAAAACTATGCAAATCTCAAGGAATGAATTCCTTCTGCATGCAAGAGATTTTCTTATAGGAAAATTCTTGTAACTGATAATACACTATCCCTGCCTTTAATCTCAACTAGGTCTTTGTCTGAACTGACATGCATGAGTTATTTATGAGAGAATATTCAATTATCTGGAGTACACTAGTTTCATGCATGTTGACCTAGATTGTCATTGATGTCAATATGGCAATATTCTAGGATAATAAATTATGATATGAAGCCAAGGAGAAGTAGAGTAGATCCATGAAGAAATAGGAGCAAGAAGCCAAGGAGCAAGGACATCAAGAAAAGATATCAGAAGCCGTCAAGGTATGAAGGTATCATAGAAGTTCATTGAAGGACATTGCAAAGCTAGAGGAAGACCGAGAATATCTAACTATGATGGAGAATGCAGACTTTTTCCTAAAATTCCTAAGGAAAGGCCAAGAAACAAATGAATGGCAATGGACGGTGAAGATTAAATCATATCATTGAAACTGGAGGATGAACAGCCAAGATTAACCGTCGATAGCATAGTTTCCATAAGTGGTAAGTGGGTTCATTGGGTGAACTCAACGCTGTAAGTGGTATTTAGGGCTGATCACCCAATACCATTCATTGACTGACACATGGTAGGAGAAGGAGAGAGGAAACCGCTTTATCTGGCGGGTAATCCTCGTACATGTAGCTCACACGATATCGTTGTCGAGCGTTGGATCAAATGCGGTTTTGATCTACGTTGCAGGATCACCAAGCAGCTTTGTTGGTCGGGTGTAATATCAACCGTCGAATGGGATGGTAAGATCTACAGTGGAGGATTGATCCGAAAAAGGAAAACATCGGAAAATGTGCAAAGGCTATAAAAAGGCAGAAAAGGTAAGTTACACATGATTATTGTGTATTTCTATTATATAAACATTATAATAGAAATAGCGCAGATATAAGGATTTCATGTGGTTAAATTCTATATAACCAATTTTATAGAGTGGGAAGGTTATATATATAAGGACCCGACTACACCATTGCAATATGATTTAATATATTATCGCATCCGCCATATCGCAAGACTCTTGTAAAGCCTTGCGACATTGAAAGTGTCGATTGCGATACTGCACGGACCTGTATAGGTTATAGCAAAGAGCAGAAGAGTATATAATATATAGATGCGATATATATGCAGATCCACTACACCATTATAAACTGCCCTATTGCTATATCGCATCCACCTATCGGAACTCTCATAGCACAAGTTATAAAGGGCTGTCACCCCCGAACCACCAATTGTGATATGTATACAAACCCGCTGCAACATTATAATACAACATATTGAAATATCGCATCTGTTAAATCGCAATGTTCAAAAGAATTGACACCACCGGGTTGCCAATTGTGATATATATTACAGACCTGAATGCACCATTTAACATGACTAAATGTAATATTGCATCTACTGTATCACTAGTCTCTAAGGGATGTCAAACTGCCCATTGCGATTGCGATAAAAGGATGGCGTGGCATGTGGGACCTCTATATGGGTATAGCCTATTCTATATGATTTCCGTGAATATGGAAGACTCTTCACTATGTTTTTAATATTCAATTCATTCGGCCTTCTTCCACTAAAAGCATCTTTCCATTGGTGAAACTCATATAAATCTATGATAAGACGTATCATTTCGAATGATCTACTGTGGGTGTCAATCACAGAACAAAATGGTAGTTCACAACTCGTGATTATGAAAGGAAGATGAAAGGATGAGCGAGCATAGATTGGGAAGTTGAAGCTCAGGACCGGAGGAGGGAAGCCAGAAGGTCAAGCGAGCATTGAGGAATTCAAAGCTCAAGTGAGCAAGGAGGAAGCCAGAAGGTCAGGCGTATCAGGCTTCTATAACAATGAACAAGGAAGGTTCAAAGAGGAGTTGGTGAACTAGAAGATAGGAGCAAGTCATAGGTCCAGCAAGATAGAAAGAGGCTAAAGGTCCAGCAGGACAGAAGGAAGACAAAGGTATAGCTGGACAGGAGGCAGTCGAAGGATGAGAAACCCTATTGATCGTGTTACCCTGTGAAGGACTCAGACCCGCGATGAATTAATCAGAGCTTAGTGCAGCTAATAGTAGACTCACTAAAGTTGTGTGGAGACATTATCAAAGATTATGATGCCTATTTGATATCATCATGAGATAGCTTTTGCAGACTCTATGTGGACGGTATGAAGAGTTGTAAAAACTTCTTCATATGAAGACTGGTTGCCATTGATGTTGTAGCATGGAGACTATAGTGAAGCTATAAACAGATAGAATTCAATAAAGAAGAGTTTTGGGAGCAGAGAATCACTATCAAACATGCCTTGACAAGATTGGGTCAGATCCCTTGGGGTTGGAACTTCAGAATTGGAAGGATTGGTGTCCTTGAGGTTAGTGCCCAGAACTGGAAAGATTGTTGTCCCGGGAGATGGTGCTCCTAAGTTCAAGGTTGGTACCTTGACAAAACAGAGTTGGTTGTCTAGAGGTTGGAGCCTCGCAAAAGTCCAAGTTAGTGCTTGGCAAGAGATTGGAACCATACATATATATTGTATCTATTTTATTGCAAAGATTAGATTAATAAAAGCATTTATTCTTGTTGTTCATCTTGTGTTCTCAATATAAATGTTTTGACTGGAAAAGATAACAATTGAAAAGAAATACTGATTCACTGCCCCCTCTCAGTATTTCCAACAATTGGTATGAGAGCCAGTACCTTCATTCAAAGCCTAAAAAATTGAAGGTTGATCTTTAGAACACAAATGAAGAATTCAAGGAAGAAAGTCTCCAATCCTCCTAAGGACGTGTCTCCCTCTACCACTAAAATAGAAGACAATCAATTTGAGGAGGATCCATGGTTCAATGGGAACTTTAATATATGGGAAGCAAGAATGAGGAATTTCTTAAATACTCAAGGCATTGAAATCTAGAAATCAGTAATTGTTGATAGCATGATGGATGGAGAATCCAAGGAATACAATGAAAAAGCAATGAAGGCAATCTTGAATGGGCTACCTGATTCTATAAAGAACAATTTAGGAAAATGTTTGTTAGCAAAGGGTATATGGCACAAACTTCATGACCTTCACTCAAAAGGAGCATTGTTATGCTCTTAACCTGCAAAGTAATACCGAACATAGAATATGCGAAGAAAGGATACCCAGAACACAGAATATGCGAAGAAAATATACCCAGAACACATAATAGCAATGATTTTATTACTCAGAGAGAAATGTTCACAGGCCTCTTCGAGGGGGCAACCTCCAATAGAGCAGAGCTCGATTACAAAACAAGACACGACACTCCTCGCAGGGAGTCTCTATCCTTTATATATGACTCATACATGCAATACCACGGGCCCATGCCGTGGGTTTTATTAATACCATCTATCTAATACTACCGCCCATTTACCATCTATCTAATATTACTGCCCATTTGCAACTAACTGTGGTCCTGTCATTAATTGCGAGTTAACCACTTACAATTATCAATATGGGCTTTATTGACTCTTGACTATGACGTGATCCCATGACCTAAATAAGGGGGTTAGGGTGGGACCCTAGCATGCCCTCCCCCTTAAGACTAGCCTTGTCCTCAAGGCTGAAGCTGCGGAAACTGCTGAAGAATAGTGGCTGGTTCCCAAGTTGCATCTTCCGGAGAGGTGTCTTTCCATTTGACGAGGACCTCCTTAATCATGCGACCGCGCAGGTGCTTGTCTCGTGTGTCTAGAACCTGTTCAAGTTGAAGCCAGATTGACCCTTCTTCGTCCAATTCAGGTAGACTGGTTTGAACTCGATAATTGTTCCCAATCACTTTCTTGAGGCACGATACATGAAAAACTGGGTGGATTTTTGCTGTAGGTGGCAAAGCCAACTTGTAAGCCACTTCTCCAATGCGTTGAAGTACTTGATATGGTCCGTAGAATTTTGGAGAGAGCTTTTGACAACCCTTGTCTTTGAGTGATGTTTGCTTATATGGTTGCAGCCTCAAAAAGACCTGATCCCCTTCTTGAAATTGGCGCTCTGAGCGATGTTGGTCAGCCTGTTGCTTCATACGGTTCTCAGCTTGATGAAGATTCTCGCGCAGATGGGCGAGCATGGTTGCGCGGTGTTGTAGGATTTGATCCACGACTTGTACTTTGGAGCACCCCATGAGATAAGAAGTAGGGGAAGGCGGAAGTTGACCATAGACTGCTTCATAGGGAGTCATTTTGGTGGTGGCATGATAGTTGGTGTTATACCACCATTCCGCCAGAGGTAACCACTGTACCCAAATGTGTTGCTTTTCTAAAGTGAAACACCTCAGGTAGGTTTCTAGACATTTGTTGACGGCTTCGGTTTGACCATCTGTTTGTGGATGATATGAAGTACTGAGTTTGAGTTGAGTGCCTTGTATTCTGAAGAGCTCCTGCCAAAAATTACTGGTGAAGATTGGGTCGCGGTCGGACACAATAGAAGTGGGCATGCCATGCAATTTGAAGATCTGATCCATGAAAGTTTGAGCAACCAAAGTTGGTGTAAATGGTTGGGGTAGGGCGCAGAAATGAGCATACTTCGACAATCGGTCCACAACCACCATGATGACTGACTTGTTCCCAGACTTTGGAAGACCTGTAATGAAATCCATGGAGACCTCCGTCCAAATTGACGCCGGAATGGGCAATGGTTGTAATGTGCCTGGTGTGTTGACGGTTTCCCCTTTGTGGCGTTGACAGACGTCACATTCTGCTACGAAAGTAAGGATGTCCTGTTTCATGCCGGTCCAAAAAAATGATCTTCTGGTGCGAGCATACGTCTTCTGAAAGCCCGAATGTCCTGCAATGGGAGATGAGTGCAATTCTGCCAAAATGCGACTTTTGAGGGTGGATGTTGGTGATATTACGACTCTGTCCTTGTAGCGAAGAATATCATTCTGCCACGAGTAGCCCTTGCTGGAATTAGGATCTACCTGCAATTGAGAAATGAGTTGGGAGAGCCCGGGATGTGAAAACCATTCCCTGCGAGCCTCTTCAATCCAGTCTGGAATGGGGAGGGAAATTGCGAGCAGAGTACTTTCCTCCTCAAATTGGCGCGACAATGCATCTGCTACACTGTTGTCTTTCCCTTTCTTGTAAATGATCTCATAATCATATCCCAGCATTTTGGCTAACCATTTATTTTGTTGTGGGGAAGATAGGCGTTGCTCCAAAAAATATTTAAGACTGTGATGATCTGTGCGGATTTGGAAACGTCGCCCCAACAAGTAAGGTCGCCAGGTCTCGACTGCATGTAAGATGGCCATCATTTCCTTCTCGTAGGTAGATTGGCCCAGATTCCTCCCACTGAGTTGTTGGCTGGTGAAGGCCAATGGTCGCCCTTCCTGCATTAAGACTGATCCAATACCTGTTCCCGAAGCATCACATTCAATGACAAATGATTTGGTGAAGTCCGGTAGTGCTAAGACGGGAGTGGAACACATGGCGGTTTTGAGAGCGGTAAATGCCTGTTGTGCTTCCTCGTTCCAGAAGAAGGAATTTTTCTTTAGGAGTTGCGTTAGGGGCTTCGCTATGCGGCCATAGTTGCGGACAAATTTACGATAATAGCCTGTGAGACCCAAAAATCCTCTCAAGCTTTTCAAGGTCTTAGGTTGAGGCCATTCTTGCATTGCCTGGATCTTTTTGGGGTCCACCTTGACACCTTCACGCCCCACAATGTGGCCCAAATACTCAACTTCTTCCATGCCAAATGAACACTTAGACATCTTGACAAGTAATTTATGCGTGCGGAGCAGTTGCAAGAGTAGATCTACATGCTGAAGATGTGCCGCCCAAGTGCCACTATAGATGAGGATGTCATCGAAGAAGACAAGGACAAATTTTCTGAGATATGGTTTGAGGAGGTGATTCATAAGGCTCTGAAAAGTAGAGGGGGCATTACAGAGACCAAATGGCATGACCAGGAAATCATAATGGCCTTCATGAGTTCTGAAAGCCGTCTTGGGAATGTCGACTTCCTTCATGCGAATTTGGTGGTAGCCTGAGCGAAGATCCAACTTAGTGAAGAATTGAGCCCCATTGAGTTGGTCCAGCAAATCGTCAACCACCGGGATGGGAAATTTATCTTTGACTGTTAACTTATTGAGGGCCCTGAAGTCGGGACACATCCGCCACTCCCCATATTTCTTGAGGACCATGACCACTGGGGATGAATAAGGACTAATGCTGGGACGAATGACACCTGCTTCCAACAATTCCTTGATGATTTTTTCTATTTCATTCTTTTGGGTGAACGGATATCTGTATGGCCGCACATTTGGGGGTTGGGCCCCTGGAACCAATGTGATGCTATGATCATGTTCCCCTCGCGAGGGTGGAAGCTCATGAGGCTTGTCAAAGACCTTCCGATGTTTATTTAAAATCTGTTGCATCTCAGGATGAATTGGCAGAGACATGGTGTCGACTACCTGGATGGAATTAAATTGAGCTACCACTCCATGATGGCCCTTTTTTAACAATTTTTCCATCCTATGCGAGCTGATGATAGAGGGGGCTCCCGCCTGTAGTCCACGGAGGGTATGTGTGGAGTTGTTCTACTTAAAACTCATATACAACTCCTGGAAATCCATTGTGATTGGCCCAAGAGTGCGGAGCCATTCCGCGCCTAGGACAATGTCGCAACCCCCCATGTGTATTGCAAACATGTGGGTTTTCAATTGATAATCCCCCATTTGAAGTTTGACATTTTCACAGCGACCTTCACATTTCATTGTGCCCCCATCTGCAATCTGGACTTGGAAGTTAGAAACTGCCCTGACGAAACAATGTGCTGCTTCAGCGATCTTTTGATGGATGAAATTATGGGTACTTCCACTATCAATCAAGACTACTACTGGGCAATGTTTAAGAAAACCCTTGATTTTGAGAGTTTGAGGGGAAGAAATTCCTGCCAATGCATTTAGCGAAATAATTGGTTCATTAGATACAATCTCCTTTTGGTTATCTTCTTCGATCGCCTCCGGTTCCTCAAGTGGTGGATCTTCCTTGGTGGAGCTGTAGTCAGTGGCATCTATTTGAAAAAGCTTGGGCTCTTTGCATTTATGACCCGGGGAATATTTTTCATCACAGTAGTAACATAGTCCTTGCTTCCTTCTTTCGGCCATTTCCGCAGGTGACACCTTTTGAATCTCAAGTGTCTGAGTCGTATTGGGAGCCTGTGAGGGACGACCTTTAGCGGTGAAGTTGGGGCAGCTGGATTGGGCTGTTAATGCACGTTCCACCTTATGAGCTACCTGGCAAGCCTCTGTCCATGTGGGAGGGTGGTGGAGTAGAACTTGAGCTTTGATGGCTTCTTTAAGACCGCTGATAAAGCATTCCATGTAGAACTCATCTGTGAGACCCCTAGTGCAGAAGGCTAAGGCTTCAAAAGCAGTAATATATTCCTCCACTGTACCCGTCTGTCGGAGCTTAGTGAGACACCCCAAAAAAGAGTCTTCCTGTTCAAAGCGACTTCGAAGAGCTTTGGCAAATTGGGCCCAATTCTAAAAATGTCCATTGCAACGCTGATGCCATTCCTTCCATTGCCATCGTTCATTGTCCAAGTACATGGTGCCCACCATAAGCTTAGTCCCCTCATCTATGATATGATTCAATTGGAAATACTGCTCCATTTGTGCTAGCCATGCAGACGTGTGAGAACCGTCAAATTTATGCATATCCAACTTGGGAGGTCGCTGACTGGGTGGGGGATGGGTGTGCCAGACGTGATGAGAGTGGCTAGACTCACCCTCATGGTATTCATGGCCATTATACGCCTCCTCGTGGGCTGGCTCCTTGCCCTTTGGGAGTGCATCATGTATCTGGAGACTTATTCCTTTAAGCTCAAGTTCGATAGTCTTCACCGCAGTTTGGAGGGAGTTCACATGGTCTTCAATTTTTTCTATCCTTTCATTGGCCATCGCTTGAGCGCGAGTTTCTACCATACACCAACCTGATGAAAAATTGGGACCGCCTAAAAAATTTTTACTAAGAAATTGAATGGTACCACCTTGCTCAGCTCGTCGTCCTGATTCTGATGGGCTAGGTCACCAATAAGCGCCCCGGAAGATCTCAGACTCCTTCTTGATCAATACTGCAGTCGCCAAATCCTCAGAATGTCAATGCCGCCAAAAGTCCTACGAAAATTATATCCAGGGACAGGAACCTTCACAACTACTCCGATCTGGTGGATCTGAGAGATCTGAATGGTGGAACAACTGCTGCTGTTGATCTGATGGAGCTGCGGGACTACTGTCGGCTGCTGCTGCACTTGTTGATCTGGAATAGGTGATGTGTGATCTCCCGATAGAAAGGGAACTATGGTCTTGAGGAGTGTCAGGTGCTACAGATCGCAATATACATAAGGGTCTGACAGTAGTACTCGGCCCAATGTTTCAGGGCTCTAACTAAGGAGGATCGACCGTACCCTTAGCCGTACAACCCGACTACCCTATCGTACGGGCGAGTAATCTCTCCGAGTGCTGTTCTCGGTGTACTATAGCCACAAGACGGCCGAAGGTTTATCTATGGCGAGGCTTCAAGGGAGCTAGGGGGCTTCCTATATACCCAGAGGGTACGTGGAAGACAGTCCGTGCGCTGTTCTGTCTAATGTGCTACTACTCGAAGGGGTACCCACAGGGGTTACAAGGGAGTCCAACAGACGTGACCACCTATTGTATTTCCTGCGTGCATGCCTCCCCAAATCCGCAGGTTTATGCGCTTAACGACAGATCCCGTGGTTTAAAGACGCCGGAACACGTCTCTAGCCAAAAAAAAATTTGCTAAAATTTGGAGATCCCACCGAGCCCTGGAAAGTGCTCTGATACCACTTGTTATGCTCTTAACCTGCAAAGTAATACCGAACATAGAATATGCGAAGAAAGGATACCCAGAACACAGAATATGCGAAGAAAATATACCCAGAACACAGAATAGCAATGATTTTATTACTCAGAGAGAAATGTTCACAGGCCTCTTCGAGGGGGCAACCTCCAATAGAGCAGAGCTCGATTACAAAACAAGACACGATACTCCTCGCAGGGAGTCTCTATCCTTTATATATGACTCATACATGCAATACCACGGGCCCATGCCGTGGGTTTTATTAATACCATCTATCTAATACTACCGCCCATTTACCATCTATCTAATATTACCGCCCATTTGCAACTAACTGTGGTCCCGTCATTAATTGCGGGTTAACCACTTACAATTATTAATATGGGCTTTATTGACTCTTGACTATGACGTGATCCCATGACCTAAATAAGGGGGTTAGGGTGGGACCCTAACAAGCATTGACCATGACCATCAGTCAAGAAGATGATGGAAATCAAGAAGGAAATCTAGAACCCATCACAAAAGCTGAAAATGAGAATGATGATATCAAGGCTAAAGAAGACCTAGAAGATGAAGAGAATGAAAAATATTTTGTAGAAGATCTCCTTGCTCAAATTATGGTTTCCATGGAAGAGATTATCAATTTGAAAAAGGAAAACGAGGAACTTAAGAAGAAAGCACTAGCTGGTGACCAAGACCAAACAAGGAAGAAAGTTGATTTTTTCAAGCTTCAAGTACAAGAAAGGGATGAAGAGCTTGCCAAGCTTAAGAAGGAATTTCATAAAAACAAAAGAAAGCATCATGAAGAAGTCATATCCATGACAAATCAATTGGATAAAGCAAAGAAATGCGAAGATACCTTGTCAAGTCAACTACAAGAAGCAAGAAAGTTAGCACAAGGAGCTGAGAAGACAATGGAAGCATTAACTATCATAGAAGAACAGGTTGATCAAGTAGAAAAGGAGAGAAACACCATGATATGTCAACTAAAAGCAAAGGATGAAGAAATCTTCAAATTAAAATCTAACATCAAACTTCTCAAGGCCGAAACGTGTAAAGATACAAGGATCAAGGAAGAAATGGAGAGTAGTATAGCAAAGGAAAATGAAGAAATCTTCAAAATGAAGTCAGGTATAATCTCCCTTAAAATAGAAGCAAATGAAGCTACTCATATCAAGGAAGAAACTGAGAAATAACTTGCTAAGAAGAAATATGAGTGTGAAAGATTGGAAGAAGAGATTGTCTTCCTTAGGAAAAAGGTTGAAGGGATGAACAAAACCTTGAAGAGCTCTCAAGCCTTGGATGACATGCTCAGCCATCAAAGATGTCCATTTGATAAATCGGGTCTCGGGTATGCAGGTGAATCCTCAAACAAGAATGATAATGCTTCAAACAAAAGGGATGTGAAGAAGCCAGAAAGAAATGGTGATGCTCCTAGTTCCAGCAAAGGCAAGGAGAAAAATCAAGGCAACAATGGAGGAAATCTTGCTCCAAGAAGAAATGGTTATCATCAAAGGATCTCAAGACAAGAAGACTTTAGAAGTACATTAAAGAAATCTCCATCTCCCAAGTACCAAAGTTTATTTCTTAGTTATTGTTATTACTGTACAAACTTTGGTCACATGGCAAAATATTGTAAAGCATATCATAAAGATAGATGTTATGGTCCCCCAGCATATCCTAAAGATAGATATTATGGTCCCCAATGTTATAGACATTTTTGGGCACTGCAACCCCAATCATAAATGTCCATAAACCAAGGGCTCTTAAGTCCCTAAAAGTGTTGTTCCAACCCCTAAAAGAACAAGGTTAGCTGATTACATCATCTCCCAGAAGTTCTCCATGAAAAACTACTCAGAATTGGTCAAAATTGGACCATGTCACCTAATCCATGGTCAAAGTGCGTTGCATCCCACCTAAATGCACACGGGAGGTGCGATGCATACTGAAAAGCCCTTCTATGGGGTGCGATGGGCGAGAGTGGACAAATGGCAAGGTCAATCTGCAAGGTGGAGGATCATGGAATCTTCCAGAAACTTCTCCTGTGACACTTGCCTCTCTGCATTCGCCCAGGGATGAGTAAGAGATCATCAATCTCCAAGTGGAATCAAGAACTATCAGAGAGAGGACACTAATCAAATCTCAAAATCTGACTCACCCCCCTTGCAAACATCTATATATGGATCCCTCATCCCAGAGATCCAGAGGCTGGAATTTTGTATCTTGTAAGGAAGTGCTGCTGGTTTCTTGGTGTAACATCATAGTGTTGGGTGATCTAAGCTTTTCATGAGGTGAAGAAGGGTTTTCTTGCTGAGAGGATGATTCTGGGTCAGAACAATTGGTTGTAATCCTCTTTGCTATTCTTGATTATTAATAAAGCTATTCAAGTTTTCCTCCACATTCTTGTATGATTGATGATATATGCATTTGTGTGGTTAATATATATCTGGTCCTATATTGTTTATGATAGTAGATCTATGTTCTTGGATAGTGTTATGCTGCTTTGATTCTACAGGTGCTCTTTGAAGCTAGGTAGACGAGGAAGCGAGTGGCAAAGATCTATCAGAAGGGAGAGGAATCAAGCAAGGAACCAAGCACAAGACAGAGGTTGGTCTCCTTTATTCCCCTCTTATCTACTTCTCATAAAGGAAAACGAAAGTGGTTTTAGTTTGTTTGTTTCTAAGGTAGCTACCAGCCTTAGTGGGACTAGCAGCTCTGCATAGACACTAGATTTCCCGATAACAAAATGGCGACTCCGCTGGGGAGAGAATAGATTGTTTGTTTGTCTATATTTGTTTGCTTTATAAACTTACAGACGGAGCCTACAGTCAAGCCAGCTAGCCTTCGAACTACATTTGCTATGCAAGTGCAAAGTAGACCAATGCTACTTTAGTCTATCTCCGGGTTTTGATTATGAACTGAACAATTGATTTACAAACTCTCTAATTGCCCTTGTGGTGGCTCTAGTAACCTCCTTAGATCTACCCCTGTGATTTATTTACTGATTACCACTTACTCGGCCTAAATCCCTGAACTAAGCTGCAAACTGTGACCCAGAACCCAGTTGAAGTCTCGTCCCTGGACCATCGCACTGTCTCTTCTTTGGAATCTGGATGCATCGCACTTCCCGTGTGTAGTAGGTGCGCTGCATCTCACTTTCCCTGTGTTACAGGTGCGCTAATCAGACAAGACCTCTTCTGCTCTTAGATTTTGGTTTCTGTGTTCACTCTTTTCAGCTCTATTCAGGAGTTTTGCTGTCTGTAGTCAGTATACCTCTGTTGGAACCCCCTTCCTTACCATTATTCCGCCTCCATTGTGCAAAGAACTGTAAATGTTTTTATGTATTTTGATCCATTTTTAGTTCTCTTTTACAAAGAAGTAGCGTAATTGAACTGTCGTTTCTTGATTTGAAAGTGTCGCAAGTGTCGTTTTCAGTCATAGAAGAGAATCCAATTGTTCTTGATAGTCGATTACACTGTTACTCTTGTATTTGATTTGAATTAGTAGTTTTTCAAGTGTCGAAAGCAAGTTTTCAATTCCAAATCGCAAAGTGTCGTCATTGTCTTCATTTTGTCTTGAAAAGAAACTTGTTAGTAATGTCGCTTTGAAAAATAATTCAGATTTGCGCTTAGTTTTCTTTTTATCATTCACACATTAAGAAGGCTGAAAACAAATACATGCATGTGCATTTGCATTTAGACTGTTTGTTGGTTTGATTTAGGACAGTGCATATAGTGTGTGCTCTCTGCTCTATGTTGAAAGAATATCATCTCTCTTTCCTTAGTAGCTAGGATTTTCATTGCAAAAAGAAGATTAAACAATTGTTTATCATCTTAGATTGCATTTTAGGAATTGTACATCTACATCACGCGGTGAACTTGAAAGGCAAATTTCTTAAGCAAGATCAACTGTAAAATAAATTTAATGAATCTAAAAACGCTTTGGAACCTAACGCACAACATTTAGAAGTCTAGGCTAGAGACGTATTCTGGCGTCGTAAAGCCTGGTAACTGTTGTTGTCATTGCTGGTTGGGTGATTCCTCCACTTTGAGATGATAAGTGCTAGTACGGACTTGTGCTCCCATGTACCGTCGAGTATATATTGGGAGACCACAATAGGCTTTATCCTTTATCCATAGGAAGCCGTGTCTTCCGCCCTATCGATCGCAATGCACTGAACACAGCATTCGGGAAGATTGACTGCCGTACCGTAAAAGGTATTCTGCAGTTTTGCGATTGGTTTGGTAATCCCTCTGTCTAGATTTACAGAGTAGTCTCTTTTGTTCCTTTTCAGACTCCTTAAAGGAAAAGGTCCATCTGAGCACTTGTCACTTCAAGCTCATTAAAAATCAAAGGCGACTAGAGTCATCTTTTGTTTTTTCTCGACTCTTAAAAATTGAAAAAACAAGTTGTGTCAAAGCGTCTAAAATTTATTTTAATCGGAATAAACATCACCTTTCCTACGTTGGTCTTAGGTTGAGAAAAATGGAGTCCACCAACCAAGGATTTCCCCTTGGAGGAAATCCTAGTCCTTTCTCCTCTTGGGGAGATGTTGGTGCACCCCATATGGCCACATTGTCGCTTCCAGGATTGACAATCGGCTTGCCCGTATGGCTCTTCTCGACCTCCATCGTTCAGAACACCGTGATTCCTGAACAATCAAGTCAGCAACTAAATGATACCAAAGTTACCCCCCAACCTTCTACTTCGTCCAGTTCTCCCTCTCCTCCTTCCTCTTCGCTTGATCAAGCTGGTAAAGCCAAAAATCAAATAACTGAGAAGAAGAAAGAGAAGAAGAAGAAGGAGCCAAAGGCGAAAAGGGGCGACCAAGCATCATCTAGTGAAAATCCACACACTGCATCGACCAGGCCTAAATCACCATGTGTCATTTACAAAGGAGACCACTATCATCGAGATTGTCCTTGCATCCCTCAGATCTTAAGGGACTGGTCTCCTCGTTTGCATAATCGGGTGTCATCAACCTCTGATGATCATGTTGAAAATACACCGTCAACTAGTGAAAGTGAAGCCTCTAAACAAAAAGGAAAATGTAAATTTCCTTGTAAACTGTGTGAAGGCGATCACGCCGTCCACCGTTGTCCCTTCTTAGACAAGGCTAAAAGAGTTTTGGACGACCGTCCGGTTTCACCGTTACGACTTCCTCCTGGATATAAGAAACTCTTGCCGAGTTCGTCACTAGTTGAAAATCTGGCTGACATGCCATTGTGGTCGGCCGAAGCATCTATCATTGAAGATAAACCATCTGAATCCACACCAGACGAAAGTCAAAAGGTCGAGGCAGCAGTTGACCCGGTCTTGCCTTTAGAGGATCCATCTTCAGATGATACAGTCACCAGAGAGAACAAGAACGACACCATCCAAATTCTCTTCGTAAGCACAGACTCCGATGAACATGGGGGCAGTCTACCCATTCCTTTACCGCAGGAAGGAAGTTCGTCAGAGTCATATCCGGCCATCTATTTGGTCCCACCTCCAAGCAACCTAGTTGTTTCCTTCGATTGGAATCTACTAGGCAGACCCCGCTTATCGGCTAGTGTACCATTTTGAATCATTGCTCAAATATATAGAATGGTCATGGCTGGTACCATCATAGATGAAGGGGCTTCTTTGAGTATCCTTTCCTCAACTGCTTGGAAAGCACTTGGTTCGCCATCGCTTTTGCCTGAAATGAGAAATCTAATAGGCTTTGACAAAGGAACTAGTCGACTGTTAGGGATCCTTCTCGATGTGCCGATAACATTGAGAAGGAAAACTGTTCACATGAACGTAATGGTAGTCCAAGGACCCCTGGATTATAATCTACTCCTTGGACGTGACTATATTTATTGCATGGGAGCCATTGTCTTCTCACTCTTTAGAGTAATGTGTTTTCCGCATGAAGGAAGAGTGGTCAAGCTCGTAGACCAGCTTTCATTCCTCGGTTCACACATCACAAATAGTCAAATACCATCCCTGAATGGTCTTTTCACACAAGGACTGTCTCATCAATCCCCAGTCCGTCCACCTGATGAGCGCGAGTGATTCGGAGGACATGGCTGAAACCCAGGGGGCATGCACCCTGGCCTGTTTCGATAGGAAAACCTTGGGTATAGGGTAGGTTTCCGCGAAGGATATATGACTAGTTTATGAAATTAGACTAGAATAAGATTCCTTCGTCAAAGTTATGTGGGTGGAGCTAGTTGCACCACTCACCTTTGTTTATTTCGGTAGACATCGCCGAGGAAGTGTTTTTCCTGAAGTATGGATAGAACAATCTTTGGTAACCTGGAAATTTTTCGCTATACCTGGGGGCATGCAAACCTTTTGGCGTGCAAGCGAAGAGCGACCATTTATTTTTTAAATTTGTAGGTCCTCTAACCCTCTAAACTCGTAGGATTGGTCGTTTCCTAACTTGCATAAAGAAAGGATGTGGGGCAAAACTTTGAAAAAATGCCATTTTAAATGAGACATCCTTATTATACGACTGGATCGAGCAGTTTTAATGCGGAATTCAAGCTCGTTAAAAAATAAACATAAGCAATGAGCAAATGTTCCCCCAGAGTTTAAGCTCATTAAAAAATGAACCAATTTCTAGTAAATAACCATCGTGAATGTATTATCATCAACCTTTGAAGCCTTGGTCGTGTTCTCATCATCACCTCCACTCTGTATTGGCCGATCATTCACCTCCATTTAATTGTTTACCCTTTTTGAGGAATAGCTGTGAAGAGTGATCCTGTTAGCCATCCTTGTGACACTGTCGTGATTGGAAAATTCCAAACCTTACCTGGAATTAGCTGCTACCCGAATTTATCACTCGTTCCTCAAAAAATGAGTCTCCTTTAAGCTCTTTTCAACTTACTCGTAAAATATGAAAATATTGCCAAGCAATTGGCCTCTCCAACTCGTTAAAGTGACCGGAAGTGCTATCCCTCCTTTATATTTTAATCTTTTTGGACTTGAGGGATTATTACACAAAAAGATCGAGCACTTGTTTTGCTCGGCTCGTTAAAAGTACCGAAAATTCATCCCTTTTGTATTGTTTTATACTTTTTCGGACTCAAGGGATTATATGACAAAAAAGGATTATTGGAGTTTTCTTTACGTCCCTTTTTCAGACTCTCTAAAATTGAAAAGGACCGAGTTATCTTTGTCGTTAAACTCGTTAAAACCAAATAGCGACAAACTTGTCCATACAGACAAGAATGAGTTTCACTATCACTAGCCTCGTAAAAACATAGCGATGGGTTTTCCTGAAGGGAAAATTATAGAACAAGCATATGTTATCCTCCTCAAGCTTGACAAAAATAAAGAGGTACTGTTAAGCAATGACTGGGGAAAAATTGGGAAGAAAACTTTATTGGTAGCAAGTCGCTCTTGAACATGACACTTTCACTCCGCATTCGAGTCGGGTTGGGTTGTTCCGTTCACTGGTCACATCACCATGGGTCCATCACACCATCCACATTTGGGGTTAACGCTACCAATCCATCATGTCAGTGTCATCGATATGTTCAAGAGAAGTCGCTCAGAGAATTCACCTGTGTCTCATCCACTGCAATACATTTACGCTCCATTCTTTCATGACCGCCACCCTGAACCTTATATCATCAGATCGTTTTCACCTCCATTAAATTCATTTGCTCCATTCCATGTCATTGATGGGGGATTCACTAAGGCCCTCCTATGACGGATCGCTTCTTGTCGACATCAGCACATTATCCAGGAAGTCGATCTAGGAACAACCCTTTCAGTACTTTGAAGCTTGCATGCCTCAATGGCAAGTTTCTCACTTCCGGCGACAGGTTTACATCAATGGCCTTCGACCGAAAGATTTTGCGTGGTTTTCGACGCCATGTCCCTTATTCACACCACATGAATTGTACTGTAGTACCTTGAGGGTCATCATCATTATCGGTGATTCCTCTCGCACCTGTTAACAGCTTACATCATTGGCTGGTAATCAGGGGATGTCTTTCCATGTTCGACTCCAGAACATCTCTCACATGGATCAACTTGTACTTTGAGTGAAGATTGAACAAGATTGAAGACTCCGGATCTAGTTTCATCCATCCAGGTTGTGATATATATTCAAGAAAATAAAGACATCAAATGTACATCATTACTACACAGATAATCATCCAATCCAAGGGATGATGGCTCTACCAAAATCATCAGTCTGCACTCAGACGATTGTCTGTCTTATGTACATGAAAATGAATTTATAAAGTTGAGCATGGGAATTCCCGCCTCAGCTAGATCATGAAAATATTATGAAGATAATGTATTGTATTGTATCTTATTATAGGTCACCTTCCAGCTTGAAAAAACTTCGGATCCTCATGATAAAGCATTTCACCCGACATCAAAAAAAAAAAAAGATTAACGACCTCATGCTTTAGGGGGCAACTGTTATAGACATTTTTGGGCACTACAACCCCAATCATAAATTTCCATAAACCAAGGGCTCTTAAGTCCCTAAAAGTGTTGTTCCAACCCCTAAAAGAACAAGGTCAGCTGATTACATCATCTCCCAAAAGTTCTCCATGAAAAACTACTCAGAACTGGTCAAAATTGGACCATCTCACCTGCTCCATGGTCAAAGTGCGCTGCATCCCACCTAAATGCACACGGGAGGTGCGATTCATACTGAAAAGCCCTTCTATGGGGTGCGATGGGTGAGAGTGGACAAATGGAAAGGTCAATCTGCAAGGTGGAGGATCATGGAATCTTCCAGAAACTTCTCCTGTGACACTTGCCTCTCTGCATTCACCCAGGGATGAGTAAGAGATCATCAATCTCCAAGTGGAATCAAGAACTATCAGAGAGAGGACACTAATCAAATCTCAAAAGTTGACTCACCCCCTTGCAAACATCTATATATGGATCCCTCATCCCAGACATCTAGAGGCTGGAATTTTGTATCTTGTAAGGAAGTGTTGCTGGTTTCTTGGTGTAACATCATAGTGTTAGGTGATCTAAGCTTTTCATGAGGTGAAGAAGGGATTTCTTGCTAAGAGGATGATGCTGGGTCAGAACAATTGGTTGTAATCCTCTTTGCTATTCTTGATTATTAATAAAGCTATTCAAGTTTTCCTCCACATTCTTGTATGATTGATGATATATGCATTTGTGTGGTTAATATATATCTGGTCCTATATTGTTTATGATAGCAGATCTATGTTCTTGGATAGTGTTATGCTGCTTTGATTCTACAGGTGCTCTTTGAAGCTGGGTAGACGAGGAAGCGAGTGGCAAAGATCTATCAGAAGGGAGAGGAATCAAGCAAGGAACCAAGCGCAAGACAGAGGTTGGTCTCCTTTATTCCCCTCTTATCTACTTCTCATAAAGGAAAACGAAAGTGGTTTTAGTTTGTTTGTTTCTAAGGTAGCTACCAGCCTTAGTGGGACTAGCAGCTCTACATAGACACTAGATTTCCCGATAACACCCAACAATATCTAAGGAACAATTTTGCAGGAAGAAATCATGAATTCTTAGTCATGAACAATGTAGAATGCTTAGAGTGTCATAACATTGGTCATATGGCACGAGATTGTAACTTAACTTGGGCTCTTACACAAGCTAAAACCATGCAAAAGAAGAAAGTTACACAAGGATGGAGAAGGAAGCAAATGCAATTTGAAAGTCCCTTGAACTCTCCAGCCAACAACACATGTTGTTGACCTGATCTTCGACAATCTGAGAATTTGATGGGATGATGCATATAGTCAGGGGGAGCCTATGATTCTTGATCATTATTGCAAAAGCTATTCATGAAATGGTCCTTATAAAATCCTTGTTGATCTATATTAACAATCATTCTTAGATAAAGATCATTCCTTAGGAGCACCCCATTGAAGAACTTGATCTCTTAACTATTCTTTGGACTGGTGTTGAAGATGTTTTCCACTTGATCACTAAGTAGAAATTGGAACAACAGAGAATGTCATCTAATACTAGAGAAATAGGGAAAATAACCATGTTGCTATTATTACAAAAGTTTATGTCTCGACTCAGGTATTGAATGTGAGAACAGTTAAATTATGGACACAAATAAAGGAAACCTTCAAACAAACAGATACATCTGGGAATGAAGTATGAAGCAAGAGCAGTTGGCAGCATCTAACAAAACTAAAGAATAGAAAAAAGATGCCAATCAACAAAAAGAATTTAAAATACAATCACAGATTAGATATAAAAATCAGCTAGTGGAGATAACTTGCAGAAACTTTTACAAGAACACAAGGAAAAGATGGCTCATCAAAAAGACTATAGAAAGGAGAATGTTGTGCAGTGGAATATAGCTCAGTAACTTAAGAAGAAGCATAGAGATACAAAGGAGCTTGGATCTGAAGAAAGATAGCAATTTTAGTGGCAATTTTTCTCTTGATTTGGACTATGAAGGCCTCTTAATTCTGACTGTGGAGACAACAGAATATGGATTGAAGCATAAAAACGTGGACTTGAACATTTAGTGTGTGGCTATTTGCAATCTATTTGAAAGAATTGAAGTGGAGCATCTTTAAGTATTGTTGAAGCCATGATAAAGTAGTTCTGAGACATGAAGAGGGGATAATGTGCTAATTGATAATAAAGCATCAATCCTTCTATCTTGAGTAAAACGAAGAGCACTATGACAAGGGGAGTAACAAACCCATGAAGATCTACTATTCATAAATAACAGAAGCAGTTTGATAGGGGGAGTCCTAGAGCACTCCTTTGCCATTAATGTCAAAGGGGGAGAGAAGAAGATTATTACCATCAATAACAAAGGGGGAGATTGTTGACCTAGATTGTCATTGATGTCAATATGGAAATATTCTGGGATACTAAATGATGATATGAAGCCAAGGAGAAGTAGAGTAGATCCATGAAGAAATAGGAGGAAGAAACCAAGGAGCAAGGTCATCAAGAAAGCCAAGCCATGAGTAAGAGTCTATTAACGGAGGAGTTAACAAAGGAGGCATATCAAAGCTATTGCTTATGCTTAAGAGTATTGTAGAGTATTGGAGGAGTTAACACATCAGAGGAGTTTTGTAGAATTTCAGAGCAAGAGAGGCATATTAGAAAAGATATCAAAAGCCATCAAGGTATGAAGGTATTAGAGAAGTTCATTGAAAGACATTACAAAGCCAGAGGAAGACCAAGAATATCTGACTATAATGGAGAATGCAGACTTTTTCATAAAATTCCTAAGGAAAGGCCAAGAAACCAATAAAGGGCAATGGACAGTGAAGATTAAATCATATTGTTGAAACTAGAAGATGAACAGCCTAGATTAACTGTCGATAACATAGTTTCCATAAGCGGTAAGTGGGTTCATCGGGTGAACTCAAGGTTGTAAGTGGTATTTAGGGCTGATCACCCGATACCATTCATCGACTGATGCGTGGCAAGAGAAGGAGAGAGGAAACTACTTTAACGGGCGGGTAATCCTTGTACATGTAGCTCACTCGATATCGTTGTCGAGCGTTGGATCAAATGCGGTTTTGATCTACGGTGCAGGATCACCGAGCAGATTTGTTGGTCGGGTGTAATATCAACCTTCAGATGGGATGGTAAGATCTACGGTGGAGGATTGGTCCAAAAAAGGCAAACATCGAAAAATGTGCAAAGGCTGTAAAAAGGCGGAAAAGGTAAGTTACGCATGATTATTGTGTATTTCTATTATATAAACATTATAATAGAAATAGCGCGGATATAAGGATTTTATGTGGTTAAATTCTATATAACCAATGTTATAGAGTGGGAAGGTTATATATGCAGACCCGACTACACCATTGCGATATGATTTAATATATTATCGCATTCGCCATATCACAAGACAAATGTAAAGCCTTGCCACATTGAAAGTGTCGACTGTGACAATACACGGACCCGAACAGGTTATAGCAAAGAGAAGAAGAGCATATAATATATAGATGTGATATATATGCAGACCCGCTACACCATTATAAACTTCCCTATTGTTATATCGCATTTTCCTATCGGAACTCTCATAGCGCAAGTTATAAAGGGCTGTCACCCCTGAACCACTGATTGCGATATGTATATGGACCTGTTGCAACATTATAATATGACCTATTGAAATATCGCATCCGTTGAATCGCAATGTTCAAAAGAATTGACACCGCCGGATTGCCTATTGCAATATATATTACGGACCCGAATGCACCATTTAACATGACTAAATGTAATATCGCATCTTCTATATCGCTAGTCTCTAAGGGATGTCAAACCACCGATTGCGATTGTATTAAAAGGATGACGGACCTCTATATGGGTATAGCCTATTCTATATGATTTCTGTGAATATGGAAGACTCTTCACTATGTTTTTAATATTCAAGTCGCCCGGCCTTCTTCCACTAAACGTGTCTTTCAATTGGTGAAACTCATATAAATCTATGATAAGACATATCATTTTGAATGATCTATTGTGGGCATCAATCACAGAACAGAACGGTAGTTCACAACTCGTGATTATGAAAAGAAGACGAAAGGACAAGCGAGCATAGATTGGGAAGCTGAAGCTCAAGTGACCAGAGGAGGGAAGCCAGAAGGTCGAGCAAGTGTTGAGGAAGCCGAAGCTCAAGCTAGCAAGGAGGAAGCCAAAAGGTCAAGCGTATTAGGCTTCTATAACAGTGAACAAGGTTCAAAGAGCGGTTGGCGAACTGGAAGAAAGGAGTAAGCCATAGGTCCAGTAGGATAGAAAGAGACCGAATGTCTAGCAGGATAAAAGGAAGACAAAGGTCCAGCCGAACACGAGGTAGTCGAAGGATGAGAAACCTTGTTGATCATGTTACCCTAAGAAAGACTCAGACCTGTGACGAATTAATCAGAGATTAGTGCAGCTAATATTAGACTCACTAAAGCTATGTGGAGACATTATCAAAGATTATGATGGCTATTTGATATCATCATGAGATAACTTTTGTAGACTCTGTGTGGACAATATGAAAAGTTGTAAATACTTCTTCATATGAAGAATGGTTTCCATTGATGCTGTAGCATGGAGACTACAGTGAAGCTGTAAACAGGAAAAATTCAGTAAAGAAGAGTTTTGGGAGTAGAGAATCACTATAAAACATGCCTTGATAAGATTGGGTTGGAGCCCTTGGGGTTGGAGCCTCAGAATTGGAAGGATTGGTGTCCTTGAGGTTGGTGCCTTAGAACTGGAAGGATTCATGTCCTGGGAGTTGGTGCTCCTAAGTTCAAGGTTGGTACCTTGATAAAATAGACTTGGTGCTCTGGAGGTTGGAGCCTCACAAAAGTCCAAGTTGGTGCTTGGAAACAAATTGGAACCATATATATATTGTATCTATTTTATTGCAAATATTGGATTAATAAAATCATTTATTATTGTTGTTCATCTTGTGTTCTGAATATAAATGTTTTGATCGGAAAAAATAACAATTGAAAAGAAATATTGATTCACCCCCCCTCTCAGTATTTCCAACAATGCATGCATGCATTAACTGACTGAACTCACATTTAGTTCCTCCAACTGTTTGGAACTAATTTAACTGGACTTAACTGAGTTAACTAAGCTAACTAATTACAACTCAAATACAACTCATCCTTATCTCCTTAATTAAGGGATAACTTCCTCAATCAAAGGGATAACTGTTGCATGACTTCACAAAGACTTCATGTTGGCTACATGGGACCTAACCCAAGTTTAGCAGTGAGTTTTAGCCAAGCAAATCCTAGTACTACTGGCACTTTCGGCAACAGTCCGCGGAGCGTGGACTGAGGTCTCACCAAAAGTAGTATGGGAGGGTGCTGGAACTAGGTTTCCGCACCCCGGAGATGTCTGATATGGGAGATCGGTACCCGATTCCACCTTCGCGCTACTAGATTACGCGTACCAACAAGCTTCGAGCATTCTATGGGACTGCCTTCGTGCAGCTCCAGTTGCAGAGCAACCAATGTAAATTACCCAAGTCTTCCTTAATTAGGGTTTTTTCGTTAATTACTTAGAAGGTTTCCATTCATAAGCATACATATAAGTGCACGTATATAAATAAACAGATATCATCAACACATAACATTCAAATATAGATCTGTGGACTAGATGCACAATATGTCAAACCAACTTATCTTTATTAATGATGCCTTTCAAGGTCAAATCAGTACAGACTTGACTCTACCTTGTGCACTCAGCTGCAGGGGTCTGCGCACTTAGCTGTAGACTCTAGGCCTCTGCACACTCAGTTGCAGAAACTTCTACCTACTCCTACGACCAAAGACTCGAACTTACTCACTTAGAGTTATTCCTTCGTCGACAAAAGACTTTCTTTTTCTTCAAAAACTACTTTACATCTTAGAGCCTCTCTCTATTATACAATCCCATGGTTTGCAGACCATGGGCAAGCTGAGATTATGATATAATCCTTTACATACTCAAGGGTAGACAAACCTTTGACTTGACCATTAACTTCATGCTCCGCACACTTCGCGGAGTCTTTAGAATACAATTTTCCCCAAAATTTTGCCTTTAAGCCCCAAAACCATTGCGCGGGGATCTGATGCCCAACAGGCCCCCAACACAAACATCGTGACTCGCCCTCAAGTCACTCCGTTGGTGTGGTGATCTTCACATGGAATCCATCCAGCAGCTTCTGTGCTTTGCGTAAGTCCACAACACATTCTTCCGCTGTCTGTTGTACTAGTTGTGCGTGTATCTTCGATGCTTCATTATCAGGGACACCTCCTTTTCTTAGCACATATACTCCCTACATCTGTGCCAGCTTTCCCTCGATCTTGGCGGTGACCGTGAATGCTTCCTCGAGCGAAGGCTGGATGCATGCTTTAAGCACTGATTCTTTTTGACATGTGGCGTCCACCTATTCCTTTAGAGCCTGGGCCTCCTTCATCTTGGCCAGTCGTTGAGTAATGGCAACCATCTACGCGGTCCCTAACATTGTCATATGCCTGCTACAACTATCGCGCTTCTGTCTCTAGACGCTGTATAGTTGGATCTTCCTGCAGTGAGGTGAGCGTGAAGAGTGACTAATCCAACAAGCTTATGCAATCCTGTACGACGCACTCTATTGCTTCCAACCCCGATTGAATGGTGCAGTTACGCTACTCTTTGACTTCCGAGGGAGTAGAGGGCTATGCCTTTAGCTGCAACTCACTGATCTATAGGTTCAGTTCGAACTGGACCTTCGCTGTCTCCTCCTTGGCCTTGCGGACTCTAGCTGCTAGTCGGTGAATCTTTTCTGTTGTTGGGAGTACCACTAGAATGACCAACTCTGGTATGCTGATATAGGCCTCCTCAATGGCCTGTTCCAATCCATGGGTCTGTGCGACCAGGTCTTCGTGCTACAGGCTGAGCTATTCCATATTTATCTTCTGCTCGCTTAAGACCTTGAGGGTGTGGCCCTCCCTAGCACGGAGCTCAGCAGTTACCCCATCCTATTGATGGTATAGGGTTTCCCTCGGAAGTGCAGCCAAATTCAACCTCAAGCCTTTCATTTTGCTTACCGTGGCCCTATCGCCCTCGGTTACTATTGAGACTGTGCCTTCTGGTAACACAAAAGTGTTCGTTGTGCGGGCGCGAAACATCTGCTCAACTTCGGATGTACCTGCCATGACGTATGGTGCCATCATTCCTGGCGGTCGCACCTGTAAGGTCCGAAACTGTGCTCTGAGCACCCCCAACACAGTTGTCTGCTCTGTCATTAATTCTTCAAAGGTATCCTTAGTGACATCATGAACAATTTCACCAATGTCAAAAAGGTCTCCCTCGATGAGCGAGATTGGGTCGACGGAGGTCTTTGTTGCCTTTACCTTTTTCCGTCGAGCTAGCTTCTCATGGACATTTTGCCCCTTGAGTTGAGTTGATTCTGGTCCATGGTCCATGTGTTCCTCAATCCTATCCTCCCCCTATATGTCCTACTCCATGGACATTTCCTGGCCTTCCACGGGCTCTTCTATGGGGCGCTGTTGTAGTCCTTTTTGCCTGTGCTATTGCTGCATCCTTAGCCTTCTTCTGTGTTGTAGCATCCAATACAGCTTCGTGATGTGGCTTGATTTCTACAGTTGCTTTCTCATTAAACCGCTTCTCTTCCAGCTGTGTGACCCGACACTTGGCTTCTTCTTTTTGTTTTTGTGCAGTGGCTTTTTCCAACTCTGTCAAGTCTAAGGTGCACCACTCCAGGGGCCAAGACTCCAATACAGTAAATATGGCATTGTTCATTACGATGAATGGAAGCTTTTTCCAGCTCCGCATGGGGTCCTTTCGCGCCCGGATATACACACTATGCCTATCCACCTTGAATTCGACCGAGCCCTGTAAGTTTTTGTAGACGGCAGGGTAGAGGCGCGGTTGTCGGTTTATCCACATGCAGATGCTTGTCTCCATAGGCACCCAAAATATCTTGACCTCGTGAATCTACTTTGCATCCTTTGTGGCCCACAATGAGGCATACCTTGCAGCCTCTGGTTAGTCCTTTTTAATATCAGGGAACTAACTGTCCTCCGGCAGCTCTCCTGCCACCAACAGGATGGATGAGAGCAACCACACGTAGTGGAAGGCCTTACCATACTCCTATGCCTCCTTGCAGTTAATTAGAAATTCCTCACAGAGGAATTCTACCCAGTTGAATTGGATGCCTTCTGTGCATTGCATAGATAGTGCAACTACTAGCGTGGGACTTCATCAGCATGGCACTTCCTCATGAGCTTGCCGATTAGCAGCTGGGTGGCTACGCGCACCCCCTTATCTTGAATACTCGTGATAGCATACCCTCACTTCTTCTTTTCGAGTTTGTACTTGGCCTTCATCACCTCTGTGTGGGCCAAGTCGCTTCTTAATCCCTAAATTACCGTGGGGTCACTCCATTGGTAGGGCAGCCGAGTAACCCTGTCAATTAGTGTAGCCATGATGGGGATTGGATCTTCCAGCCACAGATACCCATCATGCACCAGGCACAACAGCTGCTCGATGACAAAAATCGTAATCAGCGCGCAGTGATAGTGCGGTATCCATCGCAGATGGAGTAACCCAGCCTTCTCCACACCACGCAACCATTTCCACGGCTCCAAAACCATCACTGACCCCTCAGCATTCTACTTCATCAAGCTCTCAACCACCAAGTGTGGGAACTTCTCGCTATCCGCGAGGTCCCAATCCTCAAATTTCAATGTAAGCACCTTGCCTAATAGCGGACCCTTAAAAGTGATGCCATCAGGGAGGAGCAGGGTCTAGAGCGCACTCTTTGTGGCCTCCAAATCCTTAGAAACCCATGCTTTACCTTTCCACGGAGGAACATACACAGAAATCTTTGCTGAGGAAACCATAGGTGGTGCATCCTCTTCTATATTGTCATGTTTCTCTATCTGTGCAATGAGTTCCTGCAGATCCTCTTCCTCATCCTCAGATTCAACGTTCACCTCCTTACCCTTCTCTTTCATCGATAACTGGTCAGAGCATGGATTGTGTGGAGACATGCGGACTGGTCCCTGTGCCTAGTTGTTCTTTTTTGGCCTCGGCGTTCGTGGAGATTTAGGAACCTCCGGTGCCACTCCTTCCCCTGCAGGCTCATTTTAAATTATTCCAGGCTGCGCAGCTTCTATAGCGATAGTTTTGGAAACATTCTCTTCGGGTCTGTAGCAGTCATGGTGGTTGGTCTAAAATTAGTTGATCGCACACGCTACTGTTCTAAAATTTCTTGGCGCTTAAGACTCTACAACAGCTCAATTCTCAAGAGACCATTGTTGTTTCGTGGCAGGCACTTGTGGTTTTATAGCACTTTTCAAATTCAAATTCGACCGTTGCCCCAAAATTCAGATCATAAATGATCCCTGGGCGGTAGATTAAATCTTGTCCATAACTGTCATCTTAATTGTCCGCCACTCGCTCCATTTTGTCTTAGTTTCACCATCTTATCATGAACAGTGACACCAATAGTCACTTCATACTTTATCCGCACGGTAGCACTCCCCCTAGTGCGCAGGTGTGAACCCTGTGACCTCCTATTTTTGTGCACACCTCTGTCTTCACACACTTCCTTGACAGACTGGTTTATAGTCTCACGCTCTCTTCCAAGTGTCTGGAGCAGTGAGACTATTCTTCCAACAGTTAGTTAGGTGGATGCACCACCCACGCGGAGCTCCATTGCCTCCCCTTGACTGGTCCGTGAAATAGCTTTCATTGTTGTTGTCATGCGCATGATAGGGTGTGGCTTGCTTTCCTGTGTTCTGCCTTAAATAAGTTTCGACGTCAACCATAGCATTAGACTGGTGTCATGCGGAAAGAGTCGACAGTGCGGACACAACCGACCTCCCTAGAAGCAAGAGCTTTCTAGTGACAAACAAAACAAATAAATCCTACTTTTCTCTAAACATGCATTGCAAATACAAGTAATCAGGGGATCTTTAACATACCTTTAGTCCAACGCTTTGTAGTAGTCCAGCCTCGCCAATCCAGATGAGCTCCTCCTTCTCTTCGAAACCTGCATTCACTAACAAGCCAAAAGATTAAATAGCACCTGATAAACTCATAAAACAATACATATCCATCATATAGACCAAGGAGTATATGAAACAAACCATGAATAACAATCTGTTGAGAAAAATAAGTTCATTTGCATTAAAAGGTAACAAAAGGAACCATTACAACCTGAGCCTTGGTGTTGTGCAAGTCCCTCCTAGGGTCCAGCAAGAGTTTTCCTTTACTTTGATCAGCTCACCCACTCTCAAATAAGGCTAGGAAAGGATGGGAATCTCTCCTCTCAAGCTTTACAAGGGAGTCCTAATTCCAGCAGCATCTACCCTTAGGAATGTTCAGCTTTCAACCTCCCCTCCTTCTGGCCCAATGCCTGTATTTATAGTGCTCTAGATGAAGTTAATCAGGTCCACCATCAATGGGATAAGCCCCTCTTTGGGTGGGTTAGCTCCCCTCTTGATGGGATAAGTTCCTCTTTGGTAGGGATACATGAACCATCTGGAGGCGCTCCATACACGTCAAACAAGCTTCTAGAAGGCTCTAGAAATGACCACAAGTAACTTTTTTGGAGTGAAACTTGCGCCTTTTGACCTTTACAGGAGTACGCACCCATTGCTTTACATACAGAGCGTACAAGTACACAGGTATTGTGAACTTGGAGTGCGTACACGCAGGTAAGGCTAAGAGAAACTGCGTACCCAGAGATATATAGATTTTTAATGACTTTCTCTCTTTTTTGGAGTTTGACATGGAGAGCAGAGGTATGAGGCTTGCCAAGGAGGATAGTATGACAGTTGATGGAGCCATACTAACTGTAAGTAGTCATGGTGACAAATTTTAGTGTAACAGATTGCCCCCTAAAGTGCGAAGCCTGTAGTAGATTAGGGTTTCATATAATCTAGGAAGGGTGAAGTAATTTATCATTTCAAGGATTATCTTGTGGAGAGCCCAGTCGGAACCTGCAAGTTTTCAACACAAAATACATATATAAGATCATATCATCGCTGAGGTAGGCATTCCCATACTCAGATTAAAAACTTTAACTAACAAACTAACTACTGCTCTGATACAGGAATGATTTTGCAGTACATCATAATTATAGACTTTTGTAGACACAGTATGGACGCAGCCATCTGTTTATAGTTGGTCTACTATACAATGAATACAAAACTCCTCGCAACCTGGATGGTGGAAACTAGATCCAGGGTCTTCATTTCTACTTCCCGAAATAGTACGATTCTATCCATGCGAATAAATGAGTTGATGTCGAGCATGGTAGAAACCACTTGATTACCAGTCAATGATGTAAACTGTTAACAAGTGTGAGAGAGACCACCAGTGATGTCAATGGTTCTCAAAGTACCCAGTACAATCCATGAGATGTGAATGAATGAGTTGATGTCGAACATTTCATGGAATCCTTCGATCGAAAGTCAATGATGTAAACCGTCGTCAAAGGCGAGAAACTTGCCATTGATGCATGCAGACTTCAAGGTACTGACGATTCCTAGGTCATCTTTCTAGATAATGTGCTGATGTCGATAGAAAGCGACCCGTTGCAGGCAAGCCCACAACACGAAATCATAGATCAAGTTGAAGAAATATAGCTGTAAGGATTGACTCAGGGATGGTCAAGATGGATGACGGGTATTTTGCAGATGAATGTTTATTGCAGAGACCTCTTGAACACATAACGACACGACAGATGGCTTGGCGACAATTGACCCAAAGTTAATACCCAGAAATGGTTGAAGACTTTCAAAGCGGTTTAATCAACTTTAAGACAAAGGATTTCCCAACCCAGGTGAATGAAAAGTGTCGTGTTCAAGAGCGGTGATAAGGTTTTTCTATGACAAAGGATAACAAATAGGCTCATTCTTCTCTTTTTTCCCCCACCATTTCTGGCAAGTACCTCTTTATTTTTTGCAAGTTTGAGGAGGATAACGTATGCTTGATTATAAGCTCATCCTTCGGATGAGTCCAACTTAGTTTTAGATTCGAACCCTAAGAAGGAGTGGTCCGTTCCTGTTTGTAATCGAACAGGTCCTTTACTGTGAAATTTTAACGAGTCCAGTATAGGAGAAACTCGGCGTTTTTCAATTTTAGAGAGTCTGAAAAACTTAAGAAGACTCCAGGGTTGAACTTTTTCGTAAATTTGTGTCTCCCAAGCCCGAAAAAGTATAAAATAATACCTGAGAGAACCGCTTAGTCTTGCGACCAAGGAGTACTTTCATGATTAGTGCCTCTGACCTGAAAAGTAAAAAGCGATCAAGGACACGTCGTTTTATTTCCGTATCGAGTTTGAAACGACAAAAACCCGGCAATCTTTTCATGTTTTTTACGGTCATAAAAGGGCTGTAAGAGGACCGTCTTTTTAGTTCCGTTTTAACGAGTTTAAAAGAAAAACTCGGCGATCTTTTCATGTTTTGAGAGTCTGAAAAGGGCTTAAAAGAGAACTCCAAGGTTTCACTTTTTCATAAGTTTTAACGAGTTTGAAAAAATGATAAAAATGTACTCATGGTTTTCACTTTTTCGTAAGTTTTAATGAGTTTGAAAAAATGATAAAAATGTACTCATATGGCCGACTTTCAATTTAATTTACGAGCAGGAAAAGATGGGAAGAACTCGGCATTTTCATTTGTTTTACGAGAATGAAAGATAGCAAAATAATCTCGGGATTTTCATGAGTTTAACGAGTCTTGAAAATAACCAAAATTGACTCGAGATAGGTTTCATTTTTACAAAAGCTTGAAACAGAGAAAAACTATGCTTCAAAGTAGTTTCATTTTTACACAAGCTTGAAACAGAGATAAAACTGTGCTTGATGCCCCCTAAGCATAACTGTTAGAGTGCATGCCCCCCTAGCTTCATTTTATTCAACTAAGTACAAGCTGAATGGAATGAAGGTTCATTTACGAGATCATTTGAAAGACTCGACCTAAAACTGTAAGAAAATTATGCAAAAACTGAAATAACTAACCTAAATATACAACTTAACATTTATGAATCTAGTCAAACTCTCGACTCAAGTAGAGGAGGATTTGTTTCATTTTTTAACGAGCTTGACACAGGAAAAGAACTATGCTCAGATTCCGTTTCATGTTTACACAAGCTTGAAACGAAAAACTATGCTTGTTATAAGTTCGCATGCCCCCAGCATAATGACGCAAATCAAGGTACATGCCCCCCAAGCTTCATTGCATTCAACCAGGTGGATGAAATGAAGCTTTACTTTTGAAATCTTGGAAAGACTTCGTGGGAGTTGTTTCATTTTTTAGTGAGGTTGACACAGGAAAAGAACTATCCTCAAAACCCTTGTTTCATTTTTTAAACGAGCTTGACACAAGATAAGGAACTATGCTCATGACTACTCTCTACAATCTACCTAACAAGTAACTATACTCTAAAAATCCTTGATTCATTTTTTAACGAGCTTGACACAAGATAAGGAACTATGCTCTAAAATCCTTGATTCATTTTTTAATGAGCTTGACACAAGACAAGGAACTTTGCTCATGACTACTCTCTACAATCTACCTAAATAACCTACCCTTGTTTCATTTTCTAAAGAGCTTGACACAAGACAAGGAACTATGCTCAAAATGTTCGCATGCCCCCAGTATAATGATGCAAAGCGAGGTACATACCCCCCAGGCTTCATTGCATTCAACTAGGTGGATGGAATGAAGGTTTACTTTCAATATTTAACTTGAAAAGGGAGTTGTTTCATTTTTAAGGAGGTTGACACAAGAAAAGAACTATCCTCATACCTGATTCATTTTTTAACGAGGTTGACTCAGTAATAGGAACTATCCTCAAAACCCTGATTCATTTTTTAGCGAGGTTGACTCAGTAACAGGAACTATCCTCAAAACCCTTATTTCTACAATCTACCTGATTCATTTTTTAATGAGGTTGACTCAGTAAAAGAACTGTCCTCATGCTAGCCTGTTTCATTTTTTAACGAGGTTGATACAGGGAAAAACTATCCTCGCACACACTAATTCATTTTGTAACGAGGTTGACACAGTAAAATGAACTTTCCTCGTACTTGATTCATTTTTTAACGAGGTTGACTCAGGAACAGGAACCATCCTCATACTCACTAATTCATTTTTTAACGAGGTCGACACAGTAAAAGGAACTTTCCTCGTTGCATCCAGTTTCATTTTTTAATGAGGTTGAGAGAGGAACAAACTATCCTCGTCGCATCCAGTTTCATTTTTTAACGAGGTTGAGAGAGGAACAAACTATCCTCGTACGCACTGATTCATGGCTTCCAACTGGAAGAAAGACATGTCAACGGACACACCTTGATCATGGCTTCCAAGAGGTCTTCATCAGAAGGAAGAATACTTCTCTGGAAGGAACACATGTCAAGGGACTCAAAAGGGATAAGAACATCGTGTTCAAGTAATCCCATAGAGTTTTCCATGTCAATTACCGGATCTAAATCAAAGGAAGATGAGCAAACAGTGAGAGGCTCACTTACATCGGTAACTGAAAACATGGGACCAGTTGCCACATAATTAACCCGTGGCAGGGTAGATACCACTTTAGAATCAGGAACATTTAGGGGTGTCATGTTATTGGTAGTTGAGAGAAGACTAGGGAACGAAAGCTGGTCTACAGTCACAATACTGCCATTGTGAGGGAAAGACATCACGCGAAAGAGTGTCGATACGACAGCTTTCATTGCATAAACATAGTCTCGCCCAAGGAGTAAATTGAAATCCAAGGGACCTCGAACTACCATAAGATCAATACAGACAGTTTTACCTTCCAAGGTAATAGAAAACTTAGGAAGGATCCCTAAAGGTTCACTAATTGTTCTGTTAAAAGCTTTCAGATTCTGCGTAATAGGCGCAAGATGAGGGGAACCCAAAGCTTTCCAAACAGTTGAGGATAAAATACTAACAGAAGCACCTTCATCTACCTGAGTACGATGTATGTCCCTACCACCAGCCTTGACAATGATTTGGAAAGGCATGGAGGAAGGAAGACGAGGTTCTGTCAGTCTATTCCAATCAAAGGAAAAGATCTCAGTGCTTGGAGGGGGTTCTGTAGAAACAGGTGAAATGCCCCCCGGCATAGAAGAATCTGATGTAACAAGAAGAACATGAGCGGTATGAAATTCACTCTCTAAAGGGAGAGTGTGATCGACCGAATGTGAAATTGAATCGACCACTTGATCAACTAATGGATCATCAACCTAAGTGACATGAGTTTCACTCTCCAATGGGAGAGTGTGATCGACTGTACTTGAATTTAGATCAATCACTCCGTCAGTTGACGGTAGGTTGGGAGAAAGTTTACGGTAACCAGTTGGAAATTCTTACTGTGGAACAGTAAGGTTTTCCAACAATTTTGAGGCTTCATCCATGTGAGGGCAAATGTGAGTTTGATGACTCCCTTTGCATAACTTACAAGGAAACCTAACTTTACCCTTTTTCCCAGGAACCTGACTATCACTGGTTGATGGATCAATGGAAAGTTGATGAGATTTTTCTGACCATACTTCCAAGACCTTTGGAATACCAGGACAATTGACAAGGAAGTGGTCACCCTTACAAAGCCTGCAAGGGTATTTGGGTTTACGATGCATGTCGGAGTTTTCCTCAACACAACTAACACTTACAGTCGTGGTTGGTTGGTTGACTTCTTTCTTATCTTGCTTCTTCTTCTTCTTCCCTTTCTTCTTCTTCTTAGACTCCTGGTTACTAGCATCAAGGCTTTTACCAAGCGAAGAGGAAGAAATGGAGGAAGAAAAATTAGGTGAAGAAGGTAAAGGGTCAATAGAAGGTTGGTGATGTTGAGATGGTGAACTCTGTTGAGGTGAAGCATTCGGTTGAGGTGGAACAATTGGAGTACTTTGGGCCAACGAAGTTGAAAATAACCATATCGGTAAACCTATTGTAAATCCAGGTAATGACAAAGTAGCCATATAAGGAGGACCAACATTTCCAAAGTAAGGAAAAGTACTAGGATTCTCGTTAGGAGGGGTTCCTAGGTTGATAAATTCCGGAACATTTGCCATTATATTCAACTTCAGTGAATTTTATTAACAATTTAAAACTAAAATTAACAATTCACAATTCACACCTAACAATTAAAATTCACAATTCACACCGATGGTCTCTAAAAGTAAAAACAAACAAATTAACACGCGCTATCAAATCTATGAGTCAAACCATACACAAACAGTAGCCTTTCGGACCGAAAACACTAGTTGGAGATGAAACCCAACATCGCCGAATTCAGTACAGAAGTGGTGGGTGGAACAGTTACCCCGGCAACCTGCTTAATGAATAGACCGGCACAAGTTCCTCCACTTTAACTGTCTCGAGTGAAGTGAACCCCCCGGAAAATCCAAGTGAGTCTAGCCGACGTCTGCTCCAGGTACAGTGGGATCTTCCCTCCACCGTCACCTTGGGTAGAATCCTAAGATTATGGCCACTAAGGTTACCAACAGCGGCAAATACACCTGGGGGAACAGTCTAAACTCCGACAGCACGCAAGGGCAGAGTATCAAGCTCAATCCCCTTACCGGCTCCTTGACAACAATCCAAGGTTTACCGATAAGTGACCCCTGGCTCCTCGAAAATGGTTAATCCGAGGTTTACCGTTTGTAATACGTGCGTGTCTGGCGTCGTTCCCAACGAGGGAGGATTGATCCCCTCACTGGTTCGGACACGAGCTCGTGCTTCTCCTTTAAGAGGAGCTTTCCCAGAGTATAAAAGCAACAGTTGGATTTATCCTACCACAAGATAAGCTACTTGTTTGGTTTTGCTGTCTTGGAGAGTTAATTACTCTCCTACTCCAAGACACTAGCCTAAGCTATGTTGGTGTATCAGAGCCCTAGAAATGTAAAAATTACTAGATGAATTTTAATTAAGCGCTGTGTTATTAAGGCTGTTATTACTCAAAAGGGTAAATGGATACGAAACCAATGGTGTTATGACCCGACTCAACTGAATGCAATCGAATATGATAATGTGATATTTTCAATTCGATGAATCCTAACTAAAGTAAGGAGAGAGTTTCCATTCACTTCCAACAATGCAAAGAATTGATCACTAAGAGAAAATATAACAAATTCTCTAATGCACTAATTTCATCAAGAAAAACTAATGCAAATCAATTCCAAACCATTTTTTTTTATTTTTATTTTGTGTGTAAATTCAAATCAAAGAAAGCTAATCTAAATCTACGATCGATCTTTCAGAATGTAAACTATGCAATTGTAATCTATGCACAATTCACTTGAAAAGTATGCAAATGTAATCTATGCACATTTTTCATTCATATTCTGAAAATGAGAATTCTAATTATGCAAATGTGATCTATGCAAGAGAATTCTCAAACACAAGACGATTCTAATGTGATCTAAGAACCAATCAAGTGCAAGTCGAGAAAATTTGGTGAGAGTTCCAAAGATCAAAAAATAAAAAACACTCAAAGGCGATTAACACTCATACGCAATTTAGCCCCCCCAGCGAATGAGGGGGAAATTGTTTTGCAAAAACACAAGAAAAAAGATGCAAAATTGTGAAAAGACTAAGAGAAACCTCCAAGTAATGACCAAAGGAAAACAAATCAAGAATTTCTCAAAAAAGAGACTCAAAACACCCAATTGATAAAAGCTGAGAGCAAGAATGCCAATGAAACAAGCTTAGGTGAAGATTTATTGCAGATAACCAGTGGATCTGGGCAGCAAAAACAAATTAAAAACAAAATCTAAAAGGCAAAAAGGAGAAAATTGAAATTTTCTCAATTTTGACAGGGTACGCAGGTAACCTATTTGCACAGGTGCGGGTACGCTCTGTACACAAAGCTGCAGTGCGTACAGGTACGCACTGTGCTCAACGCAGAGGCTGCGTACTTCTAGCAAAACAAAGAAAAACTAAAATATAATTTAACCCTAGGCTAGCCCACCCAAAAACACAGTCAGACAACCAAAAACCAAAAAGAAAAAGACTTTTCTCAGATCAAAGTTTCAGACAAAGGAAAAATCATTCACATCAATGGAGTTCCCCAGCGGAGTCGCCATTTTGTCATGCGGAAAGAGTCGACAGTGCGGACACAACCGACCTCCCTATAAGCAAGAGCTTTCTAGTGACAAACAAAACAAATATATCCTACTTTTCTCTAAACATGCATTGCAAATACAAGTAATCAGGGGATCTTTAACATACCTTTAGTCCTATGCTTTGTAGTAGTCCAGCCTCGCCGATCCGGATGAGCTCCTCCTTCTCTTTGAAACCTGCATTCACTAACAAGCCAAAAGATTAAATAGCACCTGATAAACTCATAAAACAATACATATCCATCATATAGACCAAGGAGTATATGAAACAAACCATGAATAACAATCTGTTGAGAAAAATAAGTTCATTTGCATTAAAAGGTAACAAAAGGAACCATTACAACCTGAGCCTTGGTGTTGTGCAAGTCCCTCCTAGGGTCCAGCAAGAGTTTTCCTTTACTTTGATCAGCTCACCCACTCTCAAATAAGGCTAGGAAAGGATGGGAATCTCTCCTCTCAAGCTTTACAAGGGAGTCCTAATTCCAGCAGCATCTACCCTTAGGAATGTTCAGCTTTCAACCTCCCCTCCTTCTGGCCCAATGCCTGTATTTATAGTGCTCTAGATGAAGTTAATCAGGTCCACCATCAATGGGATAAGCCCCTCTTTGGGTGGGTTAGCTCCCCTCTTGATGGGATAAGTTCCTCTTTGGTAGGGATACATGAACCATCTGGAGGCGCTCCATACACATCAAACAAGCTTCTAGAAGGCTCTAGAAATGACCACAAGTAACTTTTTTGGAGTGAAACTTGCGCCTTTTGACCTTTACAGGAGTACGCACCCATTGCTTTACATACAGAGCGTACAAGTACGCAGGTATTGTGAACTTGGAGTGCGTACACGCAGGTAAGGCTAAGAGAAATTGCGTACCCAGAGATATATAGATTTTTAATGACTTTCTCTCTTTTTTGGAGTTTGACATGGAGATCAGAGGTATGAGGCTTGCCAAGGAGGATAGTATGACAGTTGATGGAGCCATACTAACTGTAAGTAGTCATGGTGACAAATTTTAGTGTAACAACTGGCTAACTTTCGGCAGTACTTATTTCATCCATCCTTAGGGGTGTGCACATCCGGCTACACTTTCCTAGGTTTTCCCTCAAGAACAACTTCCTTTAGTTCACTTTCCAACTGCTTGACCTCTATGTCCAGCAACATGCTCTTCTTCCTTAGCAATACCCGGTGTTCTTCAAGTTCGCGAAGTCATTGCTTCCCTTGCTGAATGGATTCCTGAAGTCTTTCATACTCCCCATCACGCAGCTTTGTAATTCCTTCTGGTAGGTCTTCACACACTATCCCTTTTGCTGGGATTACTCTATGCGGAGCTTTATGTGGGGGTTTTTCAGAAATACTAGTCCCTTCTTCCTTTCACAACCTCAAAATCAACTTCACGACCATGTTTTTGCATGATGTCCTCTAGGCCCATTTGATCTCTAGAACGCGCATGTCCCAATTTGTACACTGTAGCTTATGTCCTCTATTCATGATGTTGCATACCTTAGTGAATGCTTCTCTATCAATAGTTTGTAGCGCAAACCTCCTTTTTAGCCATCGTGACTTGTTCTGGCTTTCAATCCTGAGACTGGTGTGCGCTCGAACAAACTGCCTGTTATACGTCTGCACCCATCAGGAAATATGTGCGTGCAAGTTATTTTTTCCCTTACAACCAATGCTCATTAGTGAACAGGGTTTTCCAAATTGTATGCACATTATTTTTCTACATTCACGCCAACTTACCATGGTCCCTTGATGTGTATTCCACCCTTGTGCACGTGTTGTGCATAGTGCCCCTTCCATCGCAGTGTACTACTATTGTTCTGGTACTGCGCTTTCAAATTTTTCTCGGAGTTCATCCACCACTGTTACTCCATCATATGTTGGTGATTCCCTTGCCTCTGTCATCATGCAACACAGTGATCTAATCATCGTGTTGCAATTTAGCTTCGTCACCTCATGCAACCGGTTCTGCCATCATTCTACTTCCTTGTCTAAATCCGAAGTGCAAGAGTTGTCGTGCTCCCATGAGATTCTTCCATCCATAGTCAGATTCACCCAATCCTGGTCTTGTGTTGTTATTTGGTAAATACAATCTAGCTCATCGTCGCACACTGGTTCAGTGTAGCGCGCTCCTTCGACGGGGTTTAACGAGACTATTACGCGTAGTGAATTTTTCTTGAATATCATCTTCCTCTTCTTTAGGTTGATGACTCCATTCATATCAGTTGCCTAGTCTATTCCTAACAATGCAGGATAAGGATTGCTGTCATCGACAATCTCTATCACTTCAAAGTCCATCTGTGTGCTCGCGCCTTCGATATCAACTGTTACTCCTTGCAACCTCCCCATGGGAACAATCTTCTGTTGGTTCTCCATTCGTAATTGAATAGGGGACCATTGCAACGCAGGCCTTCTCATGCATTCCCAGGTTTTCTTTGGTAACACATTCACGTCTGACCCTAGGTCTAGGATTACCTGATCCATTTCGTATTCACCAATCTATGTGGTCAATCTCATTTCCCTCCCAGTGTGCAATGCATGCTTTCCCAGTTTCTAGACTAAGCGCAGTTCTCCCGACCCTACGCACCTGGTGATCAACTCTTGTAGTCCTTTAACTACCTTATTGTCACACAACAGTTTCATGCATGTCTCCAAAAAGGTAGTAAGCATGGAAGGATCCATTCTTGGCTTTGGTTGATCCTTACTACCTAAAGTGCAGGCCTCCGTGAAGCTCTTCTTAGCTTCCATAAACGTCTCCTTTGCATGTTCTAAGTCGAACTTAGGTTCCTTTGCAGGAGCCTTGCGAACCAATGTATCTTCCTCAGGCTGCTTCCCCTTATATTCCCCTGTGGTCGCACCACTTCTGAGTATCATGTTCACATTTGGGTCTTCTTCATGTGGTTCAAACCTCATCATTTGGATATTTTGCGTCGGAGCAAGCTGGAGTACCCCTTTCTCGCGCATCTGTGTGATCAACGTAGGACAATCCACTATTTCATGATCGAACTGAGCACAATATGAACATGATAACCTTGTTGGGTTGGCACAATCGCGGGCATAGTGCCCTGGCCCTCCACAATTGTAACAAATTAACTATCTGCAACCCCTTCCTTCTCCCATTCCTCCTCGTCCTTGACCTCGCCCTTGAAATCCAGCGTGCGCCATCCCCACAGCTGGGTCGAGGGCTCATGTTTATATCTGCATCCTATACGCTGGGGTCCGATCCATCATTACCTCGTAGCTATGACAAGTGCACTCATCGTGGCCTACCGACCTACAGAAATTACAAAACAGCTGCTGGGAAGTCTGCGTATACTTCTGCAACAGATGATAATTGTTCGTCATGTGTTTTCCTCCTATCTGATAGATCACACACCATAATGCGAGTGTCGCACTTGGCCCTGCCTGTTATTTTGGTCTCAACATTAGAGGTCCCCCTCCTGCCAAGTAATTCACGAATACTAGATAGTGGTCCTTGTCATGGCCCTGTCCTTTGCATTTTACGCACCATACTTCATCGCACGCTTCTAGCCGTGGTGCCCTATCTTGCTTCAAGCTCTGCATTTCTAGGCAGAGATTTTGTAGTTGCAAGTGGATTTGTTGAACTCCCAACCCAGGATCTTGTATCAGGGTCTTGTGTAACCTCATCGCCATTTCCAATGCTTCGCCCTGGATGGAAAGTTTTTGTTGTGACAGCACCATCCTCAAGTGCGGTGTCAGGGATGCCACAATCCAAGTGCGGTGCTAGGCATCTATTAGCGTCATATTGGCCTCGTGGATCGTACTCTTCAGCAGATGATCCAGATCCTAGGGAGTCTCGCCTGGAAGCATCACGATTTATTTGAACCTAATGATTGACTGAGTCTCAGATTTTGGCTTGCTAAATTCCCTGTTCAACGTATTCTGAATTTATGTTATCCCTGTGTTTGGGTGGTTGTTAAAGTGCTTAATATACCACGTCAATGCACGATCCTACAAAGTGCTCACCATTGTATCCTTCTTAATGTTGTCATCCGTGACCCCTTGCGCTTCCCACATTGCTCTTACCACGAACCAGAACTAGTCCAGGTCCTCATTTCCTACTCCTCTGAATACGAGTAGCTTGATTGCATTCGCCATGCTGAACTGTGGGATTAGTGGAGTTGGAGTGGGTGGAGATGGAGGTGAGGGAGGTGAAGCAGGTGGTGGTGTGGGTGGAGGTGGTAACTGCGGAATGCCTTGCTTTATCAAACTGACGGCACTTCTTGGAGAGAATCGAGCGAGCTCCTCCTCGCTCTCTCACGAAGCTGAAATTAGGGGACTATTTTCTAATTCCTCACTACCTTTGTAGATCTTTCCACTTCGCATTGTTCCAAACATTAATGTATTCACATAACCCGCTTTTCACATAACAACATCTTAACCTAGGTATTCAAAGATTTGATGTACTCACCTCACGGTCCCTTGAGAAAATGTCATTTTGCTTCACTGTAGCCCATGGTCGTGTCTACCACAAACTCAGTGATGAATCCCCCTATTATCTGATCGAGCCAGTGGTCCATAGCTCACACGATCTTGTCTTCTGATGTCTTTAGTCTGTGCACTAATTCCGGAGTCCACACTATGGGTTGGTCGAGCTTATACCTTCCCTGGCTATCGGCTAATCTCACGATCCACTCATACAACTCAGAGGGAAAGGATGCAAATAAAATCTCGTGGATTTTCGTACACACGTAGCGATCCAGCCACCTTTTCTTAAATACTTGCAGAGTTTTGTTTTCCTGTGTCACAAGCTCGTGAATCTTTTTTTCCAACCACTCTTCAATTTCCTTCTTTGTTGGGTTTTAGTGGCAAGACATCAGACATCCCTTAGGTAGATCCCGATCTAGGCAATGGAACCATTTGTTGGCTATGTGGGGCCTGACCCAGGTTCAGCACTGAGTTTTAGCCAAGCAAATCCCAGTACTATTGGCCCTTTCGGCAACAGTCCATGGAGCGCAGAGTGAGGTCTCACCCAAAGTGGTATGGGAGGGTGCTGGAACTAGGTTTCCGCACCTTGGGGATGTCTGATATGGGAGATCGGTACCTGATTCCACCTTTGCGCTACTAGATTACACGTACTAGCAATATTCAGGTGTTCTATGGGACTACCTTCGTGCAGCTCCAGTTGCAGTGTGACCAATGTTAATTACCCAAGTCTTCCTTAATTAGGGTTGTTCGTTAATTACTTAGAATATTTCCATTCATAAGCATACATATAAGTGCATGCATATAAATAAATAGATATCATCAACACATAGCATTAAAATACAGATCTATGGACCAGATGCACAATATGTCAAACCAACTTATCTTTATTAACGATGCCTTCCAAGGTAAAATCAGTGTAGACTCAACTCTACCCTGCGCACTGAGATGCAGGGGTCTGTGCACTCAATTGTGGACTCTAGGCCTCTGCGCACTCAACTGTAGAGCCTTATACCTACTCATACGACTCAAGACTTGAACTTACTGACTCAGAGTTATTCCTTCGTCAACAAAAGACTTTCTTAGATATCATTTTTGGATTCAACTGCGTCAAGTAAGTCATTCACGTATGACCATTTCCATGAGAGGTAGTTGTAACTGACTAATTTCTCATGATATTTGAATAGTTCACTTAGCACTCATTGCATCGGGTGATGCTCACAGGGGTAAAGAAGTGGGATTGAAACTAGTGAAATGAATCACATAGCATCAATCATCACTTCCGGGGCTTGCACCCAGTAACTAGGACTTCTCGGGAGGTCACCCATCCCAGATCGCCTCTAGCTCAAGTGCGCTTAACTGTGGAGTTTTCCCCACAATAAAGCCCACTTAGCTTGCTACCCCATTTGCAAAACGTTAGCAAGTATTGTGCGTCATGAGCCATTCAAGTAGAGATCCCTTCATTCTTTTTGAATTCAAGTATTAAGGGGTTTACACCCTACATTATATTAGATATCATTTTGGGATTCAACTGTGTTAAGTAAGTCATTCATGTATGACCATTTCCATGAGAGGTAGTCGTAACTGACTAATTTCTCATGATATTTGAATAGTTCACTTAACACTCATTGCATCGGGTGATGCTCACAGGGGTGAAGAAGTGGGATTGAAACTAGTGAAATGAATCACATAGCATCAATCATCACTTCCGGGGCTTGCACCCGGTAACTAGGACTTCCCGGGAGGTCACCCATCCCAGATCGCCTCTAGCTCAAGCGTGCTTAACTGTGGAGTTTTCCCCACAATCAAGCCCACTTAGCTTGCTACCCCATTTGCAAAACCTTAGCAAGTATTGTGCCTCATGAGCCATTCAAGTAGAGATCCCTTCATTCTTTTTGAATTTAAGTATTAGGGGGTTTACGCAGTGCATTATATTAGATATCATTTTGGGATTCAACTGCGTTAAGTAATTCATTCACGTATGACCATTTCAATGAGAGGTAGTCATAACTGACTAATTTCTCATGATATTTGAATAGTTCACTTAGCACTCATTGCATCGGGTGATGCTCACAGGGGTGAAGAAGTGGGATTGAAACTAGTGAAATGAATCACATAGCATCAATCATAACTTCCGGGGCTTGCACCTAGTAACTAGGACTTCCCAGGAGGTCACCCATCCCAGATTGCCTATAGCTCAAGCGCGCTTAACTGTGGAGTTTTCCCCACAATCAAGCCCACTTAGCTTGCTACCCCATTTGCAAAACCTTAGCAAGTATTGTGCCTCATGAGCCATTCAAGTAGAGATCCCTTCATTCTTTTTGAATTTAAGTATTAGGGGGTTTACGCGGTGCATTATATTAGATATCATTTTGGGATTCAACTGCGTTAAGTAAGTCATTCACGTATGACCATTTCAATGAGAGGTAGTCGTAACTGACTAATTTCTCATGATATTTGAATAGTTCACTTAGCACTCATTGCATCGGGTGATGCTCACAGGGGTGAAGAAGTGGGATTGAAACTAGTGAAATGAATCACATAGCATCAATCATCACTTCTGGGGCTTGCACCCGGTAACTAGGACTTCCCAGGAGGTCACCCATCCCAGATCGCCTCTAGCTCAAGCGTTCTTAACTGTGGAGTTTTCACCACAATCAAGCCCACTTATCTTGCTACCCCATTTGCAAAACCTTAGCAAGTATTGTGCCTCATGAGCCATTCAAGTAGAGATCCCTTCATTCTTTTTGAATTTAAGTATTAGGGGGTTTACGCAGTGCATTATATTAGATATCATTTTGGAATTCAACTGCGTTAAGTAAGTCATTCACGTATGACCATTTCCATGAGAGGTAGTCATAACTGACTAATTTCTCATGATATTTGAATAGTTCACTTAGCACTCATTGCATCAGGTGATGCTCACAGGGGTGAAGAAGTGGGATTGAAACTAGTGAAATGAATCACATAGCATCAATCATCACTTCCGGGGCTTGCACCCGGTAACTAGGACTTCCCGGGAGGTCACCCATCCCAGATCGCCTCTAGCTCAAGTGCGCTTAACTGTGGAGGTTTCCCCACAATCAAGCCCACTTAGCTTGCTACCCCATTTGCAAAACCTTTGCAAGTATTGTGCCTCATGAGCCATTCAAGTAGAAATCCCTTCATTCTTTTTGAATTTAAGTATTAGGGGGTTTATGCAGTGCATTATATTAGATATCATTTTGGGATTCAACTGCGTTAAGTAAGTCATTCACGTATGACCATTTCCATGAGAGGTAGTCGTAACTGACTAATTTCTCATGATATTTGAAGAGTTCACTTAGCCCTCATTGCATCGGGTGATGCTCACAGGGGTGAAGAAATGGGATTGAAACTAGTGAAATGAATCACATAGCATCAATCATCACTTCCGGGGCTTGCACCCGATAACTAGGACTTCCCCGGAGGTCACCCATCCCAGATCGCCTCTAGCTCAAGCGCGCTTAACTGTGGAGTTTTCCCCACAATCAAGCCCACTTAGCTTGCTACCCCACAAAACCTTAGCAAGTATTGTGCCTCATGAGCCATTCAAGTAGAGATCCCTTCATTCTTTTTGAATTTAAGTATTAGGGGGTTTACGCAGTGCATTATATTAGATATCATTTTGGGATTCAACTGCGTTAAGTAAGTCATTCACGTATGACCATTTCCATGAGAGGTAGTCGTAACTGACTAATTTCTCATGATATTTGAATAGTTCACTTAGCACTCATTGCATCGGGTGATGCTCATAGGGGTGAAGAACTATGAGTGCTAAGTAAACTATTCAAATATCATGAGAAATTAGTCAGTTACGACTACCTCTCATGGAAATGGTCATACGTGAATGACTTACTTAACGCAGTTGAATCCCAAAATGATATCTAATATAATGCACTGCGTAAAACCCCTAATACTTAAATTCAAAAAGAATGAAGGGATCTCTACTTGAATGGCTCATGAGGCACAATACTTGCTAAGGTTTTGCAAATGGGGTAGCAAGCTAAGCGGGCTTGATTGTGGGGAAAACTCCACAGTTAAGCGCGCTTGAGCTAGAGGCGACCTGGGATGGGTGACCTCCTGGGAAGTCCTAGTTATTGGGTGCAAGCCCCGGAAGTGATGATTGATGCTATGTGATTCATTTCACTAGTTTCAATCCCACTTCTTCACCCCTGTGAGCATCACCCAATGCAATGAGTGCTAAGTGAACTATTCAAATATCATGAGAAATTATTCAGTTATGACTACCTCTCATGGAAATGGTCATACGTGAATGACTTACTTAACGCAGTTGAATCCCAAAATGATATCTAATATAATGCACTGCGTAAACCCCCTAATACTTAAATTCAAAAAGAATGAAGGGATCTCTACTTGAATGGCTCATGAGGCACAATACTTGCTAAGGTTTTGCAAATGGGGTAGCAAGCTAAGTGGGCTTGATTGTGGGAAAAACTCCACAGTTAAGCGCGCTTGAGCTAGCGGCGATCTGGGATGGGTGACCTCCCGGGAAGTCCTAGTTACCGGGTGCAAGCCCTGGAAGTGATGATTGATGCTATGTGATTCATTTCACTAGTTTCAATCCCACTTCTTCACCCCTGTGAGCATCACCCGATGCAATGAGTGCTAAGTGAACTATTCAAATATCATGAGAAATTAGTCAGTTACGACTACCTCTCATGGAAATGGTCATACGTGAATGACTTACTTAACGCAGTTGAATCCCAAAATGATATCTAATATAATGCACTGCGTAAACCCCCTAATACTTAAATTCAAAAAGACTTTCTTTTTCTTCAAAAATTGCTTTACATCTTAGAGCCTCGCTCTATTTATACAATCCCATGGTATACAGACCATGGGCAAGCCAACATTATGATATAATCCTTTACATACTCAAGGATGGATAACCCTTTGACTTTACCATTCACTTCACTCTCTGTGCACTTCGCAAAGCTTTTACAATACAATTTTCCACAAAATTTGGGCTTTAAGCCCCAAAACCGTTGCGCGGGGGATTCGATGACCAACACTTCATGTTTGAATTTCTCCAACTAATTAATTCAAGATGAATTAATTAATTATTTTTCAAACAAATGGTGAGACTAAATTTGAATTTTAATTCAAGGACAAATTAAAATTGGAATATTCGTGTTGCCACATTTCAACACGCTACGCCTGTGAGATGGTGGGGTATGCACAAAGACAGTTTTGACAATTGCTGCATGTACAGAAAAATGATGAGATTGAGGTTTGGTCACCCACAAGTACGACTAACAGAAAAATATGATGGAAGGAATGACTCGCGCGATCACTTGGGCAAATGGAGTAAGGTTTATGGAGCGAAGCCTTAGTCTGAGTGGGTACATCTATTTTGCCGTACTTTGGATGTAATACCGATGAACTGGTACTTGGAAACAGAGCTTTGCCATGGCACTAAAGAATGGGACGTTTTGTGACAGGGATTATTGATGACTTTTAGCTTTGAGGATGGGCTTGAATGTATTAACGAGGCATTGTAGGAAGTTAAGGCATAAATATTCAGATTACGGCAGTATCCCTGAGACTTAATTCAACCGATTGGACCACCCAGCTAAACCATGCGTTACAATGTGACTACTGAAGAAGAGGATGAGAACCCGAGGAACATTAACATCCCAGAGACTGAAGGCCACCCCAAAGTTGAAGGACCACAAATTGAAAATCCAGATATCACCGTGCTGCTAAAAACAAGACAAGTAAACGTTGGGACAGAGGTGGAGCCGAAGTTTGCAAATATTGGGGAGTACTGGGATGATGCAATAGTAGATAAGGTTGTTGAATTGCTCCTTGAATAGAAGGACTTGTTCCCTACGAAGTTATCAGACCTAAAGGGGATTATTGGAGACCTAAGGGTTATGAAAATTACGCTGAAATTGGACATGAAGCCGATCAAGCAGAGGCATTACTGCCTCAATCCGATGTACAAAGAAAGGGTCTGCTTAGAGTTGGATAAAATGTTTGTACTAGGCATCATTGAATTAGTGGAAGATTTTGATTGGGTAAGCTCGATGGTAGTTCACGACAACAAATAGAAGGATGAAATAAGGATATGCGTAGATCTTAGGAAGTTGAATGATGCCCGCATACATGATCCATTTCCAACTCCATTCACTGATGAGGTACTGGATAATGTAGGAGTACAAGAGGCATACTCATTCATGGATGGGTTCTTGGTGTACCATCAGATCAAGATTGTGCGAAAGGATAGAAGTAAGATGATCTTTGCCACAGATTGGGGGTACTTCCAGTATATAGTAATGCCTTTTGGGTTGAAGAACGCGTTGGATATATTTTCATGTGTGGTCATCGTGACATTCAAGGATATCATTCACAAGTTTTTGGAGGTATAATTCGATGATTGGATGGTGTTTGGGTTGGTAAAGCACCATGTAGCTAGTATATGCTTGGTTTTGGATACATGTCGGAGGTACTAGATCCCGCTCAATTTGAAGAAATGCTTGTTCTGTGTCCCTTTTGAGATCTTGCTGGGTCATGTGGTATGGAGACAAGGCTTGATGGTAGACCCTGCTAAGATCACGTTTATAATTAATTTGGAGGCACCCAAAAGTGTGAAACAGCTGCGCGCAATGTTGGGGCATACAGGATACTATAGAAATTTCATCAAAAGTTATGCCCAGATTACCACGCCGATGGAGAATCTACTAAAGAAGGATGATATATTCTACTGGAATGAAGATTATTAGCAAAAATTAGATGTGTTGGAGGAAAAGATGATTACCCCACAGATCCTAGTCTTCCCAGATTGGAAGAAGGAATTTTATGTGCATGTGGACACTTCATGTATTGCATTCAGGGCAGTATTGACATAGGCCAACGAGGGAGAACTGGATCACCCTATAGCGTTCGCGAGTAGGAAATTGACTAAATCTAAGAAGAATTATTGAATGATAGAGCACGAAGAGTTGGCTATGGGGTACATGCTCTAAAAGTTCAGGCACTACTTGCTAGGCAGATGTTTTAAGATGTATACAGACCATTTTGCATTGAAGTACTTGGTTAACAAGCCTGTGTTGGGGGGGAAGATACGCAGATGGATGTTTCTATTCCAGGAATATGATTTCAAAGTTATTGTGAAGCTAGGACAATTGAATGCCAGACCAGAACATTTGTCGTGCATCGAAACAAGAGAGGAGCCTACTAATCTGGAGGAAGGATTGCCTGATGCAAAGCTCATTGCAGTACATGTTGCGGACAATCACTTTATAAATATCATACACTTCTTGATGATGGGGATGGCTCAAGAAGGGTATACTAATCAGCAAAAGAAGGGGCTAGTGGTGTGCACGATAGAATTTTCTGTCATTGTAGGGCATTTATATAAAATGGGCTCGGATGAAATTTTGTGATGTTATGAACCTAACTTTAAACGAAACATCATCCTTACTAAAGCTCATGGAGAAGTCACGAGAGGACATTATGCAAGAAAAGCTATAGCGCAGAAGATTTTACGCACTAGGCTATGGTGGCTAACGCTTCATAAGGTTATTATGAGGCATGTGATGCATGTCAGAGGATGGGTATGCCATCGCGGAGGGATGAGCTTCCTCTGAATCTGTAGATGTCATTACAACCATTCTAAAATTGGGTGATTCACTTTGTAGGACTAATTCAGCCTCTAGGAAAGAAGACGGGGGCACGGTACATCATCACCATGACTGAGTATTTGACCAGATAGGTGGAGGTACAACCTTTGAAGGACTGTATAGGGGCATGTTACACAGTAATTTGTCACTGACCCTCTATTCCCTAATCTCAGATAAATTCAGTCCCTAAGCAACATCTCATTCTGTGTCATACCTCAAACAAATCTTCCCAACCATTCAAGAAGATTCATAAATTCTCTTTAATCCTAAAGATTGACCCTTTTTACCCATGTTTCAAGATTGTCCCAAGTAAACCCCATTCTGCCTGCGACGATTTTCTGTAATGAACTAGAATGTCACGACGTCGTCACAGGGGTACATCTGTTTCCTGCGACGATTGGATTTTAGGTCTCCCGGCAAGCCCTTAAGATCTTTCTTGTGACAATGGCTCTGAATACACTGTTGCCCCACGACATCGTCTCTAAGTCCTAGTGTGTGACTCGCGATGATCCAGATATGGTGAATTAGTTCGAACATAAATCTTCTGGGTGGTTCTGGAACTAGTTGTTGGGTCAAGGAAGTTCGCTTTTCGTCCTTTGGGATGGTGGTTCTACCTTTTGGGAAACCTCCCTTGAGGATAAGCTCCCTCTACGTCATTTATGGAGGCTCCTCCTCTTATAAAAGCAGTCCCCATTTCTATGATCAGCTAGTTTTTTGGTTTGGAGAAAATTAGCTAGTTTTGGTGTGAGATTGATAGTTTGCAGTGTGAATTATTGACAGTCTAGCAATTGGTTGTGGATTGCCTTAACCTTGTACTAGTGCTTTTGAGTGAGTGAGGGAGTTACCAACCTCTTGGGAGACCCTTTTGAGAGTGAATGCTTGAAGAAACATATTGGCTGGACCCTTCGAGGAAGCTTGCGATGTCAAGGCTTGGTTGTAAGCTTTGCTTTTATTCATTTTAATACAATCAATGGTGATTTCCTATGTCATGTGTGAAATATACTTGATAGCTTATGGTTCCTTGACTCTGTGGGTGAATAGATCATTATTGTGCTCCATTATGTGTTCTCTTGTGTTTTTTCAGGTGAATCACTCATCGAGGAAAAGGAAACAATAGCTGAAGCGATACAATGAAAGCTCCATTGAACACCGGTTTGAGGTAATCTCTTTCAACAATGACTATTTAAGGAAATTAGTTGTTGTTTTGTCTTGCTATGACTAGACCCACTCTAGGGCTAGAGGGGTTGCCCCTGTTCACAGAGGGAACATTACCTACATCACAAGTTGGCAACTCCGCTAGGAAATCCTTTGTGTGTTGTCTCTTGTTTTGCTCTTGATTTGTTTTTGATAGTGTCTCTTGGTTTTGGGGCTGAGCCATCAGTGTTCTGGGTTACTTGAATCAATCTAGTAGTCCCTCTCACTGTCTGTGAGATAAGTTTGGTGTCCTTCAGGTGTTTTTTTCTTTGTTTTTTCTCTTAATTAAGATCGTCGTTATTTATTCTTTAACAGCTACGATGAGTCGCGCTTATCTTCTTTAACCAGGCTGTACGTCGCAGATATCCTAACATACAGTTGTGACGATTCCTGAAATTGGCCCATCGTTGTTTTTGGGAATAATTAGTGTTTCTTCAAAACGCTAACCCTCTAGGCTTGGTAGCTAGCCTAGAAACAATAGTTAAAACAATTCACTACTTTTCCTATAAATAACAGATAAGAGAAAGACAATAAGAGACCAACCTGCAACTTTCGTTTGATTCCTCGCTTCATCTTTCTCTCCTTAGACTAATCTCGCTGCTCCTTTCCGTACTTAACTCACTTGGAAAGTACCTGCACAATTACAGAAACAAAGACCCGTCAAAGCATAATGATCTATTATTCATAAATAACATGGAATCGAAAGCATGGTAAACATATGAATGCATTAACAGATCACACAAACATAAGGGAAAAATCTTGAAAAGCTTTATTGATAAGAGGAAAGATTACAACCCACAAGCTCGATCTAGCATCATCCTTCCAATTTCAATCATTCTTCACCTCATGAATAGCAAGAGACTCCAACATTATCACAATACTTAGACTCAATTCTCACACTATTAGCATCTCCTTACAACTCAGTATTTTTCAGCCTCTAGATCTCTTAGATGAGTGATCTATATATAGATAAGTGAAGGAGGTTGCGTCATCAATGGTGATGATGAATGCCTTTCTATTTTTAGAAATTGGTTCCATGAAAGAGGGAGATAGGAAGTTGATGTTTCCTATTTCCTTTTGCCATCCAAGGGCAAACTCAGAGGGTAGGTGGTACTTGAGAAACTTCTAGAGGTTTCCAATGGATAAGAAATCTTCAAACCCTCATGGAAAATTGCCCAAGTTCGCTCATCGCAGGCTAAAGGGGGACTAAGTGCTATGCATAGCACCCAGTCAGTGTAGCACCTACAATGCATTGCAGCCTGATAGAAGGCTTCCTGTGTTGATCTCTTTAGGAGTACTTTTTGGATGCTTTCTGTAATGGAACTTCTTTGGGAGTAAGGTATTCTGATGATTAGCCTCTTTAGGGCATGTAACAGCTATATTAGGGGTTGATGAACCTTAACAATATTAATTTGTAAGTTGGGGTTGATATGCCCAAATAAATCTGCAACAGTTTCCCCCTAAAGCATGAGGTCGTAAATATCTATGTCGGGTGAAATGCTTTATCATGAGGATCAGAAGTTTGAAAATGGAAGGCGACCTGCATCAATTACAATACAACACATCATGATAATTTGATTTTTCTCATGAACTAGCTAAGGGAGGCAATCCCATGCTCAGCTTATAAACTTTCATTACATGTACATAGATCAGATAGTCATCTACAGATATAGATTTGTGGTCCATGACTTGGATGATCATCTATGAAAGGATTTTGTACATTTTATTTGGTACTCTTGAAAACATCACAGCCCGGATGGATGAAACTAGATCCAGGGTCTTCAATCTTGTTCAATCTTCACTCAATGTACAAGTCTAACCATGTGAATAGATGTTCTGAGGTCGAACATGGAGAGACATCGCCTGATTACCAGCCAATGATGTGAGCTATTAACAAATGCGAGAGGGATCACCAATAATAATGATGATCCTCAAGGTACTACAGTACATTTTCGCATGGTGTGAATAAATGATTCGATGTCGAACACCATGCAAAATATTTTGGTCAAAGGCCATTGATGTCAACCTGTCACCGGAAATGAGAAAACCTACCATTGATGTAAGCAAGATTCAAAGTATTGAAAAGGGTGTTTCTAAGTCAACTTCTTGGATGATGAGTTGATGTCGACAAGAAGCGACTCATCGTAGGAGGGCCTTGATGTATCCCACATCTACGACAAAAAACAAAGCAAATTATTTTGGAGATGAGAATCGACTGACGAAACAAGGTTCAGGAATGGCGGTCATGAAAATGAAGGTTTACAATATTGCAACGGATGGAGTTTTAACTGGATGAATTCTCTTGAACATATCGGTGACACTGAGATGAATTTGGTAGCATTGACCCAAAACAAAAGTGATGGATGTTGTGATAACCATCAAGCTGAATGACCCAACCCAACTAGTCACGAAGATGAGGTGAAAGTGTCATGTTCAAGAGCGACTCGCTACCAAAAAATTTTCAAGACTTTTTCCATTTTTCCCAGTCATTGCTGACCAGTACCTCTTTATTTTTATCAAGCTTTAGGAGGATAACATATGCTTGTTCTATAATTCATCCTTCGGGAAAACCCATCGCTATTTAATGTTGTAATGAGTCTAGTGAAGGTGAAACTCGGCCTTGTCTAGATGTACAAGTTTGTTGCTATTTGGTGTTTTTAACGAATTTAATGACAAAGATAACTTGGTCCTTTTCATGTCTAGACAATTTGAAAAGGGACGAAAAGGAAACTCCAAAAGTTCTTTTTCATAAAAATAATCTCTCAAGCCCAAAAAAGCATAAAATAAAATGAGAGAGATATCATTTCCAATCCTTTAACGAGATGGAATAGACAAGCGCTCGACAATCTTTTCTTATTTAGAGAGTCTGGAAAGAGTTTAAAGAGGATTCTATTTTGAGGAATGAGTGGTGTCTAGGATAGCAATTGGTTCTAGTGATGTTGGAACTTCTCAAAACATGTTGATTTATGTGAAGCAGTTGGCTATTAAGACCACTCATTGCAACTGTTCCTCAAAAAGGGTAAAACAACCAAGTGAAAGCGTATGATCAGCCAAAGGGATGGTGGCAATGGGATGAAAAAAACCAAGACTCATCTAATGGAAGAGGCTGATAGAATGGAAATCACAAGGGTTAAAATGGAAATGGGTTCATTTTTAGACAAGCTTGAACCATAGGGAACTATGCTTGGATTTAGTTTCATGTTTAAACAAGCTTGAAACGAAAAACTATGCTTGAATTCAGTTTCATTTTTACACAAGCTTAAAATGAAAAACTATGCTTGAGATTGGTTTACATGCCCCCAGCATGATGAAAGGAAGAGTCTCATGTAACTAGATGGAAGTCATTGCGGTGAAGCAGGACAATTATCCAACACCTTTTGGCTTCATCCAGATAGGGACAAAGGTGAATGGGGTGATTCCCTTCACATAACATACAAGGAGACTGAACTTTATCATTAGGTGCATGCCCCCAAGCTTCATTACATTCACCTAAGTAGACTACTTGTGGCTATGAGGTGGATGGAATGAAGGTTCATTTACGAGATCAAGTGAAAGACTTGATTGGGATTTTATGAGATCTAATCAAAGCCTCGACTTGGAACTTGGGACCTTGTTTCATTTTTTAATGAGCTTGACACAACACAAGGAACTATACTCAAATTCCTTGTTTCATTTTTTAATGAGTTTGACACAAGACAAGGAACTATGCTCATATTCCTTGTTTTATTTTTTAACGAGGTTGACACAAGACAAGGTACTATCCTAATGGGAGCTATTTCATTTTTTAATGAGGTTGACATAGTAAAAGAACTATCCTCATGGACCTGTTTCATTTTTTAATGAGGTTGACAAAGTAAAAGAACTATCCTCGGCGAAGGTGTTTCATTTTTTAATGAGGTTGACATAGTAAAAGAACTATCCTAACAACATTGATTTGTAAGTTGGGGTTGATATGCCCTAATAAATCTGTAATAGTCACTGAAGACACGTGTACACCTACGACGACGTTGCTCAGTTGCTAGCTTTGTGCCTGCAATGATTTGGTTTTCGTATCAAGTTGCTAGTTAGAGCCTTGCAATGATTCTTGTAAGGTTCTTTTTCATAGCCTTAACTCCTGGATCAACTAGTGCTACTTGTCCCCTATTATCTCTTATCTATTATCAATTTGTTTTGGCTGTATTTGGTTAAGGCACTGTCTCATTAGTTTCATTGATCTGAGTCTTGTGTTTTTAGACTGTGTGACCTAAATCTTTTCAAGGTTTCATCAAGAAGTTGTTTGTTTGGGTTACTCGTCCATCTAAGATTCGTCCACAACCATCTGATTGATATGTTTGAGGTTGTTTTATTGCTTGTCTTCTTTCTGATTGGTCTCTAGTGTTTGGTTATTGAACTAGTTTCTTGTATCGATTTCATTTCCACACTATCAAACATAGATTACATTTGTTTGGATCAATACTTGCTTGTTTGTCATTAAAATTCTAAAAATAAAAAATATTGCATTCATATGGCATACGAAAGTGAAATTGTATTTGCATTACTGAATTTTCATGATTGAGAAATTAGAAAGCAAAGTTTAAATATTTCATTAGTAGTTGTGAGATAAGTGTATTGATGCATTGCATTTCTTAGTGATTGGATTGCTTTCATGCATTGATTCTATTGCATTTGCTTGTCATTGTTTGCATCTATTTGTGAATGAACTCCTTACCCTCCTTTAGGTAGGTTGTTCATCAAAAGAAATGGCATTTTTACTCATCATATTTGCATCATAGGAATTGGTGAAATACATTTAGTAGGGCCTTAAAACCAAGACCTAAATCAAGATTAACTGCTAAAATTTATTGAATGAACCTAAACATGCATTGGAACCTAATGCACAAATATATAGAGGTCTAGGCTAGAGACGTGCTCTGACGTCGTTAAACCTAGTCACTATTGTTTTCACTAAGGCTAGGCGATTCCTCCTTCTATGATTCAATAGCTGCTAGTATGGATTTGTGCTCCCGTACCATTGTGTATATATTGGGAAACCCCATTAGTTTATCAGCCTATTATCCATAGGAAGCTGAGTCTACCGCCTTACGAATCATAATGCACCGAACATAGCATTCGAGAAGATTGACTGCTGTATGGAAAGTCCTTGGTAATTTCTCTTTCATTTGATCACCAAGGTGTATATGCAATTTTGCGATTTGTCTGGTAAACCTTTTGTCTAGTACTCCAGAGCAGTCACTTTTGTTCCTTTTTGACTCTTTAAAAATAAAAGGATCATCTGAGCACTTGTCCTTTTAGGCTCATTACACTTTGAAAGTGATAGAGTCACCTTTTTGTCCTTTTCTAAACTCTTAAAATATGAAAAGACAAAGTTTTGTTTCAATGTCGTAAAATTAACTACCCACGAAATATTCTTGGTTACAGTTAGAGTTCCTTTCAAGGTCAATACACATGGAAACCTTTCCAAAGTCCACCAGTTAAGGTCTTCCCCCGGATGGGAATCCTGGTCCTTTTCCTTCTGTTAGGAATGTTGGTGCTCCATATATGGCAATGTTGTCCTTGCCTGGGTTAACCATTGGTTTGCCCGTTTGGTTGTTTTCAACCTCGATGGTCCCGAGCATCATGACTCTTGTTCCGCCGTCTCCTTCATTTGAATCATGACACGATGATTCTAGGGTTGAGCCTTCACCTTCTTCCCCTATTTCTTCATCCTCCTCTCCTACTTCGCTTGGTGAAAGTTCCAAATCCAGTAACCAGGAGGCTAAGAAGAAGAAGACGAAGATGAAGAAGAAGAAGTTAGATAAGCGAGAGGCCACCCATGCAAATATTGCTCTGAGTGCACCTCCAGTCGGAAAGCCTTCTGATTCTCTATGGAGGGTTAAATTTCCTTGTAAGTTGTGCAAGGGTGACCATTTTCTTCGTGATTTTCCTGGTATTCCTAGGATCTTAGAATTATGGTCTCATGATCTGGCTCATCCCTCATCGCCCTCTGATGCTTATGTCGATGTTACATCCTCAATTGGCAGTGGTAAGAAGAAAGGGAAGATTAGATTCCCTTGTAGGTTATGTGAAGGAAACCATCTCCTTCACCTTTGTTCCCTCATGGATAAATCTTCCACTATTTTGGAAGGTCTTACAACTTCTTCACCCCAACTTCCAGTTGGTTATCAGAGGCTTTCTTCAGATCCTCTCTCAGTTGACAAAGAGATCGACTTGGATCCATCTCTTGTCCATCCTGCTCTTCCCAAGCCTGGCTGTGTTGTGTCTGTTTCTGACAAACCATTGTCAAAAAGAGTATTGACTCGGTTTCACCACCAGTTGTTCACTCTATTCCAGAAGAGCATCATGACCATACTGCTCATGTCTTCTTTTCTCCTCAGATTCTCCTGAGCCAAAGAACGACCCTCCTATCCCGGTTGATCGAGAGAGTCCTTCTTCGATTCCCATAGAGCATGGGGGCAATCCTATGATACCCCCACCAAGCAGTTCTGTTGTTTCCTTCGACTGGAGTCACTTGAATGCATTCTGCCTTCCCTCCCATGTGCCTTTCCAAATTATAGTACACGCCTATAATAAGGCAGTGCCTGGCACTCTCTTGGAAAAAGGTGCATATGTCAGCCTCATGCCTTCCACTACTTGGCAAGCTTTGGGCTCCCCATAGCTTGTGCTTGTCACTCAGAATCTATTGGCTTTTGACAGAGGAACTCGTCAAGCTATAGGGATCCTTCCAAAGTTCCTTGTTACTTTGGGAGGTAAAACCGTCTATATAGATGTCATGGTTGTCCAAGGTGCATTGGAATTCAGTCTTCTCCTTGATCATGACTATATTTATGTCATGGGGGCTCTTGTTTCTTCACTTTTCCATGTGGTTTGTTTCCCACATGATGGAAGAATTGTGACTATAGATCAATTGTCATTCTTTAGTCACTCGGTGCCTCCTGTACAACCATCATCCCCTATCAGTTCTTTTCCGCAAGCAGTACCTTCCCTGCTACAGGTCAATTATGTGTCTACCCGTTCCATCTCCGCATCTGTTGATGATCATGCAGATGGTCTTGTACATCATGTATTGGGGGCATTTTAACCCAATCTGTCATTGGTACCCAACAACATGTATTCCTCCTAGAGCATGCTTCTTCCATCTAGTGAGGAGCTCTTGGGAGTCATGTTCTCGTATGGCCCATGAACAGTTTCTGAGGAGAGTTCTGATCTTGTGTCAACCTCATTTAAAAAATAACACAAGGAATCCTAAGGAGAGTTCCTTTCTTGTGTCGACCTCGTTAAAAAATGAAACAAGGAGTCTTGAGGAAAGTTCTTGATCTTGTGTCAACATCGTTAAAAAATGAAACAAGGGTTATGAGGATAGTTCTTTTCCTGTGTCAACCTCATTAAAAAAAGAAACAAATCCCTTTTCCAAATCGAGTCTTTGATTAAGATCTCGTAAAATCCAAGTCGAGTCTTTCCAAGATCTCAAAGGTGAACCTTCATTCCATCCACCTCATTGAATGCAATGAAGCTTGGGAGGCATGTACCTCGATTTACGTCATTATGCTGGGGGCATGCAAACTTATAACAAGCATAGTTTTTCATTTCAAGCTTGTGTAAACATGAAACTGAATCCAAGCAGAGTTCTCCATGGTTCAAGCTTGTGTAAAAATGAGCCCATACCCGATTTACATCTCGTGATTGTCGTTTTTATCCGCTAAATACTGCTAGATGATCCTTGGTTGTTTCATTCCATCGCCACCATCTCTTTGGCTGATCATATGCTTTCACTTGGTTGTTTTTCCTTTACTGAGGGACCACAATGATGAGTGGTTTTATCAGCCAACCCCTTGACCATTACATGTTTTGAGTAGTTCCACCATTACCGGAACCAGTTGCTACCCGTTATACCACTTGTTCCTTTAGGGCGAGTCACCTTTAAGCTCTTTTCTGACTCATAAAAGTTGAAAAGATTGTCGAGAATTTTTCCCTTTTTGACTCGTTAAAAAGAATAAAAATAAAAATGGAGGTCTTCTTTCAGCTCCTTTCCGACCGTTTAAAAATGAAAAGATGGCCGAGCCCTTGTCATTTCGAGCTCGTTCTTGGTTACGAAACATCATGTCTCCAATAAGTTTTCTACTTTTTCGGACTAGAAACACTATTTACGAAAAGTACTCCTTGACCAAAATGGTCAAGCAGTTCTCTCGAGTATCTTTTTCTACCTTTTCGGGCTTGAGAGACACAAACTTACGAAAAGGGCCCACCTGGAGTTTTCTTTTCCGTGTCTTTTTCAAACTCTCTAAACATGAAAAAGACTCCAAGTTTTACCTATGTCGGACTCGTTAAACTCTGACAACATTGGACTCATCACCACGATGAGACCCGAGCTTCTCCTCCCTAGGGCTTGTTAAAATTTTACTAGGTTGGATTTGTCCAAAGGACGAACTTATATTGCAAGCATATTCTATCCCCTTCAAGCTTGTTTTTTCAAAGATAATTGGGGTACTCGCCAGCAATGGTGGGGGAAAAATTTGGAAATATTTCATCGGTTACCTACGGCAGTTAGTCACTCTTGAACATTGACACTTTTGCTTCTCACCGGATTTGGGATATCCTCACATCATCATTTGCCTTTCAGGGTTTTTGTTTGTGATTTTGCCTCATTCCATTTGTGATCCGGATTTAAACAGGAATGCAACAAATTACAGAGATAACCATAAACACAAAGATGCAGTGGAAATAATACCTCATTTCATTAATGTAAAATACTGAGATATGCTTACAAACAGAAAATGGAAATAAACAACTAGGGCAATGGTAGCTTATCTCTGAGAAGAGATGTGGTGGCTACATGCCTTTGAACTATGTTACAATGAGGCTCGAAGGCCTATTTATCGTTGAGAAACAATGGAAAACCGTAAACATCCAAAAACCTAACCCTAGAAGATGAAACACCAAACTATGGGCCCCGTTTGGGTAAATTGGTACATCAACTTCCCAGGGTCGTAACTTTGGCATACGATCTCCGTTTGATGCATACAATATCTTGTTAGAAAGATCTATCCGAGAACTACAACTTTGGGAAGAGCAACATCAGTCCATGGACCTATGTTGCTCCTAGTTATTCCAAAAAATGTCGTTTAGGGCCTCAAAATGGCTCTGGAAGTTTAGGACCCGACAAATTGCTAAAAATAGTAAACTGTGCTACAATTAAGGAAACTAAAAAGCTGAAAGAAACAATGGTGGGAGTCCAAGTGGACTTGGTGGGTGGCCACCAATATCCACCTGGATCATTCCTCCCCCCTTAGGAAGCAATGGTCCCCATTGCGTTGAGTTCCTTCATGAGATGAGGAAACTTCTACTGAACTTGGTCCCTGGTGAGCCACTTGCCCTGGTGAAGGAGTTGGCCTGCTTTGACAACTCGATACAGTTGTATGTTCTGCTGGCGAGTGTGCTTGATCTGTGCGTCCATGATTCGATCAGTTGTAGCTTGTTCCATGCAATCTGGATTTAACTCTGTGGGTGTGAGCTGTTCTGCAATGTTGGATGTGTTTAGTAATGGTGGAAAGTATGGCCAAAGGCAGTCCACATTGAACACTAGGTGTAGGCCAAGGAATGGGGGAATGCTGAGCTCAAATGCATTGTCTCCCATAGCCTTGGTAATGGTGTAAGGACCATATCGGAGTGGTCTGAGTTTCCGATAGGCTCTGGTAAGGCATTCCTTTTGCAAATGCAACCAGACTTTGTCGCCCACTTGAAACTTGTGTGGCACCCGATGTTGATCATGTCACTGCTTGTACTTGGCATTTGATTTCTCCAGAATGTCATGGACTTGTTGGCAAATATGTTGGATGTACTCAATGAAGCTATTTGCCTTATCTATTTCGGACTGGAAATGAGCCAAATTTGCATGAGTAGCTGCAAATGGCATGGCCACATCAATGGGACATAGTGGCTGGAATCCCAAGCCCACCTAGAAAAGTTTGTGGCCAATCGAGCTGTGGAGAGCCCAATTGTAGTTTTGCTGGACATAGGGGAGGCTCTCATCCCATGTGCGTGGATGCTTTAAGTTGTACATACGTAGAATGTGTACAATCATCATATTGACAACCTTTGTTTGGCCATTAGTTTGAGGAAGGAAGGCTGTTGACTTAGTGAGTTTGGTGTCCAGCATCGACTAGAGACTGGACCAAAATGTACTGAGGAACCTGCTATCCTGATCTAAGATGATATATTGTGGAATCCCAAAGTTCACCCACACTCGTTCAAAGAAGAGTTTAGTAGGGACTTCTGCTGTGATATTCTTCTTGCAGGCCTCCATAATGGCCATCTTCGAGAACCTGTCGACGACCACAAAAACACAGTTGTTTCCATGCTTAGTGGAAGGAAGGCCTAACATGTAATCCATGGAGATGGATTCCCAAGGTCGACTATGGGTAGGGAGCAGGGTATAGAGGCCTTGCTTCTTGACTGTCGGTTTGGCAATGGCGTAGGCAGTGCATGATCTGATGTACTTCCCAACATCCTGTCAAAGATTCGGATAGTAGAAATACTTTTGTAGTACTGCCATCGTTTTCTCGACCCTGAAATGCCCAGCAGCTCGACTGTAGTGTGCTTCCCAAATCATCTTGGCACGCTCGCTTGAAGGAACACAAAGGTGACCCAGGTGGAATAACAGGGCATCCTAGAGGTGAAAATCTGGAACATGCCGACCCTCCAAGAGTGTCTAGTATGTGTGTCCAAAGTCTAGGTCACTTTTGTAGAGAAGTGGCCAATCAGAAGTCTCATGCCCACAAGAGTTGAGCACGGTGGTTAATGACATGATCGGTGGTCGACTGAGGCAAACTGCAACATTATTGGTGCTGCCCTTCTTATACTTGATATTCAAATGGAACTTTTGCAGGTATGTGGACCACTTTTGATGGCGATCATTCTATAATTTCCCTTGGGTCTGTATGAACTGGAGGGGTTGGTGGTCTATTTGGATGATCGTTTCCTTCCCCAAAATGTAATGTTTCCATTGTCGGCAGGCCTACACAATGGAATACATCTCTTTGTCATAAGTGGGATACTTCCGGTCTGTGTCTGAAAGTGTCTCACTGTGATATGCCACTGGATGCCCGTGTTGAGTAAGGACTGCCCCAATAACATAGTCAGAGGCATCTGTCTTGACCTCAAATGGTTGTTGCAAGTCAGGCAATGCGAGCACTGGTGCTGAGCAGAGGCGGTCTTTCAACTCTGTGAATGCCTTCTGTTGAGATTCAGACCAAAAGAATTTTGCTTTTTCTCCTCCCTTGGTGACTTGACCCAAGGGCCAAGTGATATGAGAAAATTCCAACATGAACTTGCGGTAGAAGTTGGCAAGACCTAGAAAGCTGTGGAGCTCCGTTAGAGTGGTTGGAGAGGGCCAATCTCGAATGACTTGGATCTTGGCTGGATCCACATGCACCCCCTGTTCATCAATAATGTATCCCAGATACTGAACCTGGGTCATGCCAAAAGTGCATTTCTCCAAATTGGCACATAACTTGTGCTACCGCAGTGTTTGGAGAACCTATCGGACGTGCTGGAGGTGCTCTTCCCAACTCTGGCTGAAGATCAGGATGTCATCCAAGTATACCACTACCAATGAGTTGTTGAATGGCCGCAAGATGTCATCCATTAGCCTCATGAAGGTTGCAGGAGCATTCGTCAATCCGAAAGGCATAACCAACCATTCGAAAAGGCCCTCCTTGGCTTTGAAGGTAGTCTTCCACACATTGGAGGGTTTGATTGGTACCTGGTGATATCCTGACTTCAAATTGATCTTGCTAAAATATTTTGCCCCCTTTAGTTGGTTCAGGAGGTCATCGATTCATGGGATCAAGTACCTATTACAAACAGTGATCTTATTCAGCGCCCGATAGTCAATACAAAGTATCAAAGTCCCATCCTTCTTCTGTACCAACATGATCGAGCTCCCACAAGGCGATGAACTTGGACAGATGTGACCTTTCTGTTTCAGCTCCTAAATCTGCCTCTTGATTTCATCATTCTCCAGAACAAAGCGCCGATAGATTGGTCCATTAGGCAATGGCACACTTGGGGTCAGATCGATGGAGTGCTTGACTTGACAGTGTAGAGGAACCCATGCGGGGGAGGTGAAGATGTCCTCATACTCCTCCACGACCTTGTCCATCTGTAGTTGTCGTGCAGAGGGGCCCTGTATGGAGGTCGTGGCCACCGTCTTCTTCTTTCCTTGAGGGCGTATCATTAGGAAAAAAAAATTCCCGGTTTTGGAAATGAGCTTACTGCATTGTTTTGTAGTAACCAAAGAGATAGCAGTAGGTAGTGCTACCTCCAGTATCCTGTACAAATTATTTCCCAAAGTAATAATAATAGCATGGGGCCTTGATTCATACACAGCATGTCGCTTCCACAAGTATGGTTGTCCAAATAATACATCACAAACTTCAAGGGGAGCAATGTCACACAATACCTCATCCATGAAGGGCTTGATGTTATATGGAAGGCGACACTACTGGCTCACGCGAATATCACGCCCTTGGTGAAGCCACCCGATGGTGTACGGTTGTGGATGTGCTATGGTTGGTAGGCCCGGTCACTTCATGACCTCTGTTGAAATGAGGTTCTTTTGGCTCTCGCTGTCGACAATGAACTATAGCGGGGATCCCTTTACCCACATCTAGGAGTGGAAGAGACGCTCCTCCTCCTCTAGATCTTCGGGTTCCTCCTTCTAGATCTTCATGGTGGCAAAGGTGGCATTGGGCTCTACATCGATAATCTACTTCCCTTTGTCATTCCCCTTGTCGGGTTCTGACTCAGAGTTGGAACATGCATCTGATTCTGAAACCTTTAGCTCAACCACCAGTGACTGCTTGTTCCGACACTCACTTGTGTTGTGAGTGGAGCTCTTATGGAACTCACACCATTTTCCCATGTCCTTTTTCGACTTTGTGGCACTGTTCTTTTCTTGCAACTTTGGTGGTTTGTCTTGGGCCACCTCGCCTTGGCTTTGTCCTTTGTTCTGTGGTTTCAAGGCACCTTTCCCTTGCTTCGAATTTGCAGATCCAAAGTCTCGCTTCTTCTCTTTAAAATTTTGCTCGACCTTGACGGCATATCAGTATGTCGTGCCAAGCGAGGAGATGTTCAGCAATTCTATTTCTTCCTGGATGTACTTGTGAAATCAACTGTGGTATTTGAGTATCAAATGCTACTCTGAATCCTTGATACCCAACTTTGTGCGAAGGGTATGGAAAATATTGGTAAACTCCAGCACGTCTTGGTCCCTTCCCTATCGCAGTGTGGTCCGCTTTATGTATTGATCCTCATAGCTTCCGATAGGGTAGTACTGATCCTTGATGGCATCTCGGAATGAATTCCTGGTGGGTGCGGCTGAAAATAGTGAGCCAATACTTTCATCCTTCTGCTCGCAGTAGGTTTCCCACCAGTCCTTGACATGGGGGGCTGCTTTGAGAAGAGCAAAAATAATCTTTTCCCGACTGGAAAAATCATGAATAGAAAAATAACCCTCTAGCAGATTTAACCATTTATCAACAACATTTGCGTCTATCTGACCCTCGAATATGGGGATTTCAAAATTAACTTGTACCTTAAATGGTGTGGCATTTCCAGAGTAGCTATGGGAAGCTGATGCGTCGCCCCTGGGTAGCTGCTGAAGGATCTAGGTAAAGTTGTCCATCATCACATTCCTTTGTCACTCGAGGGATTCTTGGAGCAATATTTTGATAGGATCTCCTGCTCCATAATCTTTCTTTTCATCCACCATGGGAGGCCGTCGGGTTTTGCGAGGCTAGCCTTGCAAAGTTTCGACCAGTTCAAGCCCCAACTCCTTATATCCCAACCTCGTTGGGGACATGCAAAGAAAAATAGAGAAAAAAAGAAGACCACTCTGATACCACTGATCTGGATTTAAATAGGAACGCAACAAATTACAGAGATAACCATAAACACAAAGATGCATTGGAAATAATACTTCATTTCATTAATGTAAAATACTGAGATATGCTTACAAATAGAAAATGGAAATAAACAGCTAGGGCGATGGTAGCTTATCTCTGAGAAGAGATGTGGTGGCTACATGCCTTTGAACTATATTACAATGAGGCTTGAAGGCCTATTTATCATTGAGAAACAATGGAAAACCCTAAACATCCAAAAACCTAACCCTAGAAGATGAAACGCCAAACTGTGGGCCCAGTTTGGGTAAATTGCTACAATCAACTTCCCAGGGTCGTAACTTTGGCATATGATCTCCATTTGACGCATACAATATCTTGTTAGAAAGATCTATCTGAGAACTACAACTTTGGGAAGAGCAACATTGGTCTGCTCCCAATTTTCCCAAAAAACGTCATTTAGGGCCTTAAAATGGCTCCAGAAGTTTAGGACTTGAAAAACTGCTAAAAATAGTACACTGTGCTACAATTAAGGAAAACAAAAAGCTGAAAGAAACAATGGTGGGAGTCCAAGTGGACTTGGTGGGTGGCCACCAATATCCTCCTGGATCAATTTGATCCTTGTTGTCTCCGTCAGACCTCCGATCCCTTGGTACTAAAATGCTACCGCATTCCGGAGTCGTGTCACCGATATGTTCAAGAGTTTAATCCTTCTACATTTTGCACCCTTACCTCCTCCTCTGAATCTCTATTTCATCCATCTTCATCTTGTTCCTTGTCTCGTGTCATTGATGTGGGAAACATTATGGCCCTTTTGTGATGGATTGCTTCCTGTCGACATCAATTCATTATCCAAGAAGTTGATCTAGAGATTCCTTTCAGTACCTTGGAGCTTGCATGCCTCAATGGCAAGTTCTTCACATTCGATGATAGGCTTGCATTATTGGTCTTCGATCGAGTGATTCCATAAGTGTTCAACTCCAGATCATTTTTTCACACTTTGTGGATTGTACTGACAGTACCTTGAGAGCCATTGACATTACTGGTGGTCTCTCTCATGCTTGTTAATGGTTTACGTCATTGGCCAATAATCAAGCGATTTTCTAGTATGCTCGACTTCAGCACATCTATTCACATATTAGAAATTGTACTATGATCAGTTGGGATTCAAGACCTTGGACTAAGATTACATAAGTTCGGGTTGCATGGATTGGTTCATGATTGCATACATGACTCTTTGATTGGATGGCTGCGACCATACCTGAGTCTTTCTGGATGGCTATGACCATACCTCTATTTTTATATGGTCTTATCGACTGGATGGCTGCGTCCATACCACAGACCAGTTCTATCTGTCTTTTGGATGGCTACGCCCATGCCTCAACTACATGTATTTCTTTCACTATCAAAGATATTAGTTGTACTTGTGCCTGTAGGTTCTCAGCGATGGTGTTCCGGTTCGGTTATGGTTTTGTAAAGCATTTCACCCCTCCCACTCTCTCAACCTTCATGCTTTAGGGGGCATCTGTTATAGAGTAACTTTTCACTAACCCTATATCCCCTAATCTCGGATAAAGTCAGTCCTTAAGCAACATCTCATTCTGTGTCATACCTCAAACAAATCTTCCCAGTCATTCAAGAAGATTAACAAATGCTCTTTAATCCTAAAGATTGACCCTTTTTTCCCATGTTTCAATATCGTCGCAAGTAAACCCCATTCTGCCTACGAAGACTTTTTGTAATGAACTAGAATGTCACGACGCCATCGCAGGGGTACATCTGTTTCCTACAACGGTCAGATTTTAGGGCTCACTGCAAGCCCTCGAGATCTTTCTTGCAACGATGGCTATGAATACACTATTTCCCCATGACGAGGTCTCTGAGTCCTAGTGTGTGACTCATGAAAATCCAGATATGGCGAATTAGTTCGAACATAAAGCTTCTGGGTGGTTCTAGAACTGGTTGTTGGGTCAAGGAAGTTTGCTTTTCCTCCTTTGGGATGATGGTTCCACCTTTTGGGAAACCTCCCTTGAGGATAAGCTCCCTCTCCCTCATTTATGGAGGCTCCTCCTCTTATAAAAGCAGTCCCTATTGCTATGATCAACTAGTTTTTTGGCTTGAAGAAAATTAGCTAGTTTTGGTGTGAGATTGATAGTTGCAGAGTGAATTATTGACAGTCTAGCAATTGGTTGTGGATTGCCTTAGCCTTGTACTAGTGCTTTTGAGTGAGAGAGGGAGTTACCAACCTCTTGGGAGACCTTTTTGAGAGTGAATTCTTGAAGAAACATATTGGCTGGACCCTTCGAGGAAGCTTGCGACGTCAAGGCTTGGTTGTAAGCTTTGCTTTATTCATTTTAATACAATCAATGGTGATTTCATATGTCATGTGTGAAATATACTTGATAGCTTATGGTTCCTTGACTCTATAGGTGAATAGATCATTGTTGTACTCCGTTATGTGTTCTTTTGTTCTCTTGTATTGTTTCAGGTGAATCACTCATCGAAGAAAAGGAAACGATAGCTGAAGTGGTACAATGAAAGCTCCATCGAACATTGGTATGAGGTAAGCTCTTTCAACAAATCACTATTTAAGGAAATTAGTTGTTGTTTTGTCTTGCTGTGACTAGACCCACTCTAGGGCTAGACGGGTTGTCCCTGTCTGCAGAGGGAACATTAACTACGTCACAGGGCAACAAAAACAAAGTTCATCATTGAGTATGTACTGACTAGGTTTGGTTGCCCGAAGATTTTGATGAGCAATCACGGTACAAATTTCCTTAATGAGATGATTAGCGTGCTGATGGAGGAGTTCCAGGTTTATCATCAAAAGAGTACACCATATCACCCGCAAGCTAATGGGATGGTGGAAGTGTTTAATAATATATTGGAGAATATGTTGACGAAGGTCTGCAATGCACAAAGAAATGACTGGGATGTGTGTGTACCCATGGTGCTATGGATTTAAAGGAAGATTTGCAAAAAGATGATTGGAAAAATGCCTTTTAGGCTGGTTTATGGCATATAATCCATGATTCCGATGGAGTACATTGTACCTAGTCTACGCATAGTGGAATTTATAGGAATAGCAGATTGCAAAGCCCTAGAAGAAAGGCTAGGGCAGCTGACAGAGCTTGAAGAGGATCAATTTTTGGCTGGATTCCATCAAGAAGTTCAAAAGGAGCATGAAAAGACATGGCACGATCAGCACATCAAAATACGCACCTTCAAGATAAATGATTTAGTATTATTGTATGATAGCAAGTTTGATAAATTTCTAGCAAAATTTTGGATGCATTGGCTAGGGCCCTGTGTCATCAAGGAGATTACCGATGGTGGAGCAGTTCAACTTTTGAAGTTGAATGGAGAGCCATTTCCAGGGAAGGTGAATGGCAGTTGATTGAGGCCATACACCGGGGATCCGTCCAAATGAATATATGGTGGAGGTGCAGTCTTAGTGCTCCAGGAAGCTGAAAGGAGGCGCAGGACTATAAACTACACTACCCAGGTTGTAGAGCTACGTGACTGGGGAACTACGCAGAAGGGAGGAATGTCATAGTGTCGGCGGAAGTGCGAAGAGAGCTGTGCTATAGAAGGAGAGACCATGCAGGGCATCCAAAAAGTGACCATTATGGTCATTGTTCATGAAGTGACAGTGGGAAAATGGCTAAGTTGACGGGGGGGGGGGGGATGGCATTTAAGTTAAAATTTAAGAGCAAAATCTATGAAAATCTGCCACCAATCTAGCATTTATGAGCGGATTTTGGGGGGAATGGTCAGATTCAAATTTGAATTTTCCTATAAAATAAAGATGGACGCCGAACGAAAAAAACTTTGCATTTTGAGAATTGAGGTGTTGAGCTATCAGGCATGCATGAACCTTGAATATTTTGAGGCTTTGGTGGTTAGTTCAGTATTTGAGAAGTTGCCTAAAGCAACCTAGGAGCTTCTTACTGGACTTATGTTGGCGCCCGTGGAAACCATAAGTGCTGGAGGATTAATGGCATCTAAGGGAGCTGCCCCGAAGGGTGTGAGTGTGGGAATGCCTATAGAGGTCGCCTACGTTGAGGCCTACACCACCCAAAGAGGGTCCTAAGACGAAAAAAGGATAAGCATAAAGCTACACAGCCTATGCATGAGTCGCCAAGAAAGCACCAGAAGGGAAATCCCACCGCGCAGGAGAGAGGAAAGGTGGTAGACTTAGAATCTAAGGAGGTTTCTGAAGATGTGGATATGGGCATAGAGGACATTGACATTGAGGGTGTAGACTCTATCTCAAAGCTACCTGAGTACATCCCTCTACGCCAGGGTAAGGTGAAGGTCTCAAAGGACCCAGATGTGGGGAAATTTATGCTAAATACCCAGTTGCTTCCAGACCAGATCATGTTTGAAGAGTTGCGTTTGGTGCAAATTCCCAGTCTTAAGCTGGAGGATTGGGAATTAGTGGACACAGATCGATTCCCCCACATGGTGACTAATACCTTTATGACCCATGTGTTTTATAAATATTTTGGTGTCACTGCACTGGAGCCGCGATGGTGGATAAAAGGGGTGGACAAGGCAAGACTGTTAAACCTACTATGGGTGTCGCATTACCACCACACACCCATAACCTTGATGGTGATCAAGCAGTTTCTATGCTTAGTGCACAATGGGTGCCTGTGGTTAGGAGAACCAATACCCATCATAGATATGTTGATCCATAGGGTCATGTTGTTACCACATTCACAGTTGAATCTGTCCATGGCATTTGGTGGAAAGACAGGTGAGTGTGAATTTGCCATGAGAATGAAGGACAAATTCAAGCTCGCTAAGAAACCACGTGGATACTAAATTTCCAGCATAACCTACCCCGCGGTTAAGGTTTCCACCTAGATTTTGTTTGGGAAAATAATGAGGAAGTGTCATGCAGATGAAGTGTCGGCACCTATTGTGTCATTAGCAGCCCAGTGCGCAGAGGGCATACAATTTAATTTTGTGTGCTACCTCTACAGTGAGTTCCCCGTGAACTGCAAGGAAGAACAAGACGAGAGTTAGACCTTCCATTACACCATGCTCTTACTCTCAATTGTGGTGGTTGCATGGGAATTACTAGAGGACAACCAGTTTCCTCTGGTCACGTCAGATCTACCAGAAGTAATGAAGTTTGCTTCGCTCTTGGCAACCAAGGATGCCGCGAGGGTCAAGGATGCTAAAATATTTTGGGACTCAATGGAGGCAAGCATCCACCCTGCAATAAACCTCAATCCGAGTTTATCCCCAACTGCCTTTGAGTAGTTTTCAGGATATGTGGAGTTCAAAGAGAACTTCCACTGTGTTTCCATCTGGGTGCAAAAGGACCCCAAGAAAAAATGGTATGATATTCCATACCTGGCAACGGATGATGTAATCGTAGTGGTCCTGGAGAGTTGGCCATCAGAGTGGCACACAAATTCAGACTTATTAGCTGGGTCTAATAAGTTTTCCATGACGTAGAAGAAGGAAGAGGCCTGGTTGAAGATGTAGTAGTTGGCCAACAAAAGGAAAAAGGAGGTTGAAGACAAAGCTAAAGCAAAGCGCACTGCTAAGAAGTAAGCAGAGGAGGAAGAAGAAGAGGAAGAATATGACTCTGACAGAAAGTAGAATTCTCCTTCGCCGTAGACAGAGGAAGAAGAGTAACAATTTGGACAGGGAGGTGCAGACCCAGAGACTACTCCATTCCGGGTTAAGCGCACTAGGGAGCAGGAAAAAGTAGGGCTGTAGAATAAGTCCAAGGCTAGCAAATCATCACTTGACCTGACATTAGGGGATTTTTGAGGTCTAAAATGGGCCTCCTAATGAAATTATAAAATAATAGTGGAAATAATAAAGTAAGATTAGATTACATCATCAAATTTTAGAGGGAAAAAGGACAAAACTCTTTTTTCAATGCGTATTTTTAACTTATCTCCATACGGGTTTACTCAAATTTTGAGTAGAAAAACTTGTTGGATTCATAATTTGATTTCTCATCCAAGGAGTACCCATGTTGCATACTTTCGATGGAACCTGCTACATGAAAAATGAGAAATACATGAAAAATGTGATTGCAATAACGTGTTTTCATGTATTTCTCATTTTTCATTTAGTAGGGTCCATCGAAAGTATGCAACATGGGTACTCCTTGGTTGATGAATTAAATTTTTCATCTAACGAGTACTCCCACTTGAAATTTGAGTAAACACTTAGGGAGATATGTTGAAAATATGAGTTGAAAAAGTAGTTTTATTATTTTATTATTTTTTAACCTTTGTACTTTTTGACTCCAAAAATGGTGAATCATCCCCCATGGTTGACATCATCATCTTGAATCCTGTTGGTTCTTATAAATTTTATTTTGGTTGTACATTTTTCTTAGGAGGTCCATTTTAGACCTCCAAAATCCCCTAATGATCACTTTGACTGAAGCTGATTAGAATGATATTGGGGACACAGTGAGGGACGCGACCGCGAAACAACAGCAAAAGAAAACCTTAGAATCCATTCAGACGGGTCTGCGCGTGCTGCAAATCCAGGCCACTCAAGTGCAGACTAGTGTGGGACAACACAATGCGACATCAACTAGCTTGGCACCTGGGACCTCAGAAGCAGTGGATTTGGTCTGCTCCTTGGATCCCTAGGCTGTCGTGTTGCTGGATGGAGCATTAACTACAGAAGTGGAAGCTAACAAGGCCACCGTCAAGGCCCTCAAGAAGGTTGGGTTGAACTTGTCCATGCTACCAAGTGAATCCCTTCACACCCTACAAGACAGTGTGATTACGGAACTTCGGGCCATAGAGTAGCATGTGCAGAATGTGATCAGCGAAAAAAGAATTTTGCACTTGATCTCCTTAAGAAGACCACAGAGAAGAATGAGCATACCACAGTTGTGGTAGTTGAGGCCTGTAGAACTGTTCCAAATCTGAATATCCCAGCAGATGAGCCAATCGATGCAAGAATTTGGAAGTTCGTTGCAAGTGTGTGCAACACAAGGACGGAGCTAGCTAATGTTAATTTTGCGTTGAACCTCAAGATCATGAATCTCGAGTTGAGGGCCCGGCCTTCGACTCCACCAGAGGTTAGAGAGCAGCACGAGGTAGCTATCAAGGATGCAGCTACCGCAGTAGATGCCGCAGTGAAGGAGTGCACTTTTCTCTTCGAGCAGTCACTCAAAATAGTTACCGGCCTACAGGAAGATCCCAATGTACAATGGCTAGAAACAGAAGTAAGGGAACTAAAACAGATATATGATGAGTTCAAAGCAATGATGTGCACCGTCACCATCACACAGAGGTTGGCAAAGCTTTAGGAAGCGAAGGCACTGAAAGAACATGTGGACACAGCACAGTGCAAGGAGGCAGTACTAAAGGCCAGATTGGGGCCTCTGCTAGATGAAGCCTATGTGCTCGCAGCCTCCATTGAAGGTAAATTGCTAGTCTATAGGCAACACAATAGAAAACATAGGTAGATAGTGTAGGACCAGTGACAGAGCAGTTGGTCGAGCAGGTTAAGTAGGTGGTGACGCACTATACCGCCAAGGTTGTAGTAGTACAGGTGGAGCTGGGAGGTCTTCGCGAAAAGATCTCCATGCTAGCAAAGTGACTCGGGGGTGACACCAAATTTGTCTTGGAGGCCTGTTGGGAATGGGTCACCTAGGGTCAATTTTGGGGTTAAAAGCCCAAGTTTTGGGGTTAAAGGCCCAAGTTTTGTATAAAGAATTCAAATTCTCCACATTATTGTGGTCGTGAAGCGCAAAGATTTAAAGATTCATCAAGGGTTTTTGCCCTTAGTTTAGGTAACTTGTGTCAGATTTATGAGATCCACCCTTGGTCCATGGACCATGGGATTGTATAAAAAGGGAAGTCTTAGAAGAATTTAAGGAAATTTTAGTTCAGTTCAGATATGTTTTGAAGAGTCATTGAGGTAATGGGTCTGTGAGAGCTAAGAGCAAAGAGTCTCAGTGTAGGAAATAGGCTCTGCAGCTGTGTGTGCAGAGGCCTAGAGTAGAAGTTTGCATCTGAGTGCACGGACCCCTGTAGCTGTGTGCACAGGGTAGTTAGAGTCTGTAAAGGAGGTCTGAACATCAATAAAGAGAATTATTCTAGAATTACTAGTGTATGAGTTATTTTACTTTTGTTATGAATGCATGCGAATATGTAATGTCAAATATTGGGTTTATGATTTAATATTGTATTGATGCGCAAATATGTGTGTTTTAATTTGTTATATGAACGCAAGTAGGAATATCTGTTTATGCAAAGATAATCATAATGCATGTTGAAATTATCCACTACTTAAGCTAATCTGGGTAAATATAGTCACAAGAGTAATTATAGAGGTGAGTAAGTATCTGAATCGCCTGTTTAGGGTATGTGAAGGATGATTGTAGACCTTTGCAAAGGTCTCGAAGTTGAATAAGAGAATTCTATCTATAAGCCCTAAAAACCTTATTGATTTGCGCGAAGGAAGGATTAGGATATAAAACAACATCACTACCATCTCTAGGTGCAGAAACTTGGTTCCTGCATCCCCCCATACTGCTTCAGGAGAGACTTCAGTCCACGCTTCGTGGATTGATGCCCAAAGGGCCAGTAGTGTAGGGATTTTCTTGGCTAAATTAATATTGAACCTAGGATAGGGCCCATCAAGCGAACAAAATTTTTTGGGGCAATTTTGAAATTTTTGTATTTTTAAGCAATCATAGACGGTTTTGTGACAAATAGAATGGGTGTTGCGCTTTTGTTTGAGGCTCTTTTTGGCCAAATAAATACGACCAGTGGATGCATAATGATGAAGAAATGTGGGAAAACAACTTTTCTAGGCTTAGTTTGCACAACTGGCAGTTGAATCCACTTTTGGAGGGTCAAAACTTGATCATTTTGGAAATTGAAGATATATCTGGAAACTAGATAGGATAGGCTTTCCAATGCGCTATCTTGGGCTCAATTTGGATGCAGGAAAGGCACTCAAAATCAGGCTACAAAATGGATGGCATGTTTGACACAGAGACGGTGCGTTTAACATTTTTTTTATTTTTCACTATTTTTTCTCCAGATTCGATTTTCATCTTAGGAAATCAAGCTTTTAGTTATGTAATTGATGATGTAAATGTAATTATGGCATTTTTATTGTTAGCTAGGGTAAATACATTAGCTAAATGGACTCAATGAGGTGTAATGAATCAGTTTCATTGTAATTAGGGATGAGTCACTTTGACCATCCTATACTCTAGCTATCAGTTCAGATTTTGGTGGAACTGCTCCTCCTCTCATGGATTCAACCCCTAACTCCGGGGGGAGTTTGTTTGAGGCCTATATCATGTAATTTTTTAGTCATTCTACAAGAGGGACTTAGTTGGATGTCGTAGTATTGATCGGAGGCACTATTGTATCAGAATTTGGCCAGTTTTAATAGATGGGTTGCAGTTATTTCCTTGGGATATTACCTGTGGTATGGTTTTTTAGCATTGTTTTTTCTTCAGTTTCATTTGTATGAATGTCTTGTTGGTCCATATTCCATTTCATGTATATTGTATGATCTCTTTCAAGTTGATAAACATAAATCATCTCACATGCTCTATTTTGGGGAAGTTTTCATAGTGTGTTCATCTTTCTTTAGTTTAGGAAGAATACATCTTTCATGCTCTTCCTAGCTCCTCGCCTGTCTTAATCATCTCATCCCAAGAAACCCAAGTGTGCTAGCCTACCTAGCTACCTTGCCCCTTTGAATGTCTACAATCATATCTTATTTTCCCTGACCTAGCTTCTTTGACCTAACCCTCATCCAACAACCCAATTTGAAACAAACAAAACCCTCTGCACGTTATAAGTAGCCTAAAACCCTAATTCATCTAGCCCTCTTGGTTGTGATTTTATGGAGAGAGCCCTCTCTAGCTTGGTAGGGATAGATACCAAGTCAAAAGGTTGGTCTACGATTACCTCAGTTGGACTCTTCCTTAGCCTTGGAGATCCAGAGGAGTGATAACAGAGGGAAACTAACCTTCCCTCCAGAAATTGTGCAATCCTGACTGGAAGCCTACCGGGCTCAAGAATTGCACAATTCTGGCAGTTAACACTCAGAGTGGAATTTGCGCAATTTTCCCTAGCAGGGTTTCTCATCCCAAAATTTTTGCAAATCTAGGCAACAGTGAGCTGCTCTGCCCAGAAATTGCACAAATCTCCTAAGCAGCAAGCCCAGCTCCTAGCCATAAATTTGCATTTTCTCCCAGCATTCGAGTAGTCTCTTGTATGTGCAACTAAGTTGATCAGTTCCCTTCGAGACCAAACAAAACTGACTTACATGCATGGGCTTCTCCTCCCAAGGTAGCATGCAAAGGCATCCCTTGTTTTAGGGATCTATGTTTAGGAGTTGGAGGTTACATGCAAGGTTCATTTCAGGAACCTCCCACCAAGTGTCACTTTCCCTAGATTTGTGGCATGTCCATCACAACCTTGATATTATCAAAAATCATCAACTAGACACTACAAAGCTCATTCCTCACATCAACCTTACAGCTCTGACATCCCAGATCACATCTAGGAGCATTCAGCATGTTCACCGCAATTGTTTTGGGGTAAGCCGGTTTTCCACGGCTTGTGTTTCATTTTTGTTGCTTTTTGTGTTTTCGCTTGTGTAAGTATTATTTTCTTGATTTCTTTGAACACTTATTGTCATTTACATGTATACTAGCTTGTCCTAGCATTGTTTCAGTTTGTGTTTCTATCTCACTGCTGTCGCATGCATGAAACTGTTTTTCATGAACAGTTGCCAATTTGGTGAATCGCCTCACCCACATGCATGTGGTTCCATTTTCTGAATCTGTCATTCTCCATTTTCATGCATGATCATTCACATATGCTTACACTCAGTATCACCATGCATTCGCACTCACATGCACTTTCAATTGCCCGTCTGCGAGTCTGGGCAGCCTTGGCCTAGACTCTACCTCACAATGACAACATTGTGCAATCTTGAGAGAGAAGGCTCTATCTTCCTCTCAGGAAATGAACATTTCTTCCCAGGAACTGTCTTCCAGGAATGTTTTGTACATTTCTGAGGGACACTGACTGCTGGCCCAGAAAATTGTGCAAATGCAGTCATTAAGCCTATAGCCATTGCCAGTTGAGATTGTGCATTGCACAATTCCAATAGTCAGCAACCAGAATGAACTGTGGATTGCGTAGTTCCAATAGTCAGTCAGTCTCCCAGCAGCCCAGACTGTGCCTTGTGCATTCTTAGCAGTTAGTCTCCCAACCTCCGGCTAGATTGCGCAACCTTCATGATCAGTCACATGGGTATGTTGCGAGTCAGTTCTCAAGTTCATTTTGGTCTTCGACTAACAGATTGCTTGCCATGAGTGTTTCCATGTCTGTAGGTATCTCAGGTGTTCATCTATCTCTTAGCACTGTAGGTGCAATGGTTTCAAAGAGAGTAGAGTTGAAGACACCATTCAGAGCACACTTGGAGATGCAGTGGATCAAATTTCTATGAGCTTGCCTACTCATGAAGATATCAAGTTGTTCATAGACAAGGACATCAATATATGACAGCAGCAACATCACGACGAGAAGCATCATGAACATTAGCTGAAGATAGCATACCGAATGTAATGAATGCAACGAATACAATGGATGCAAAAAATGCAAGGGGAAGGTTATTAACAACACAAAGGCAGAACAAAGTTACAAGCTCAAGAAGATCCACTAATGATGTGAGTAACTTTGGAGACTCGGGCTATGAGGTGATAGCACAACAAGAAGATCGCGTGAAGATAGAGAATGGAAGAAAGAAGGAGTTGCATGTGTTGAAGTAGCAACTCAATGAAGAACATGAAGCTACACAGACAGATGAATGAGTTGCCGTAGGAACAGGAACAATAGTGGGTTCAACATGCACTCACGGATGAAACTACGCCTCTACAAGTTAAAGATCCATCCCAGTAGCTGGCACAAAGCAGAAATGGTGAGTAGTGTTTTCTATCACATGTAAGGGATTTAGTAGTGTGCATTTCATTATGTGCACAAATGCGATCCAACCCATTCAACACGCTCACCAAGGCGAAGACAAAAATCAAGTCCAATCGGAGTTGAACATGTCCTTCGACAAGTTGATGTTCATGACCACCATGACACACTTCAAGATCAGCACGGGCACTATGCTTCAGTGTGTGCTGATTCAGATGTACCCAAGAATACCATGCACATGTTAGCAGACGAGTTGGATGAAGGAGCCGAACCAATGCACCAGTTGCAAAAGAGGCAAGAGTTCGCTTCAGCAAGATGTCACCATGGGGTGCATGCACACCATCACAGATGACCAAGCTTAGCATCAACTCACAACCTTCGCCATCATAAGCATGTGAAAGAGTTGGTCTCATCACAACGAACCGAGTGTCAGTGATGTCTTGCATGGCTTGCTCAAGCCATTTTGTCTCACATGGGAACATGTGCATTGTAATGTCAAATCATGTCAAGTGTAATTCAAGTGTCAATGGTTGGATGTAACAGTCATAGAGTAGGTGAAGAGTCATGAGGGTAGCTGAATGGTCACAAAGGGGAATGTCAAGGGTCACCTAACCCTATGCTCTAAATAGTCCCTCATAACTCATTGTAGAGGCTTTTGGTCAACCAAGCTTCCGATAAGACAATCTTAGAGAGAGCTTGGACAGTATTGTAATGCGCCTTGGATTCTCCACTACATAGAGATAGTTCATCTCTTTGGAGGAGCAGGCAAATGTGGCTATAATGTTCCACCGTTGGGGCTAGTGAGTTTACATGGATGTATTGTATGATTGGAACTTACACTTATTTATATAATAAGAGCCATCAAATTTTCATGCATATGTTGTTATTGTAGTTGGACTATTCTGGTTGTTATAGCAATGTATGCTGTTTAACTTACATAGTTGTGTATGAATTGTTTTGTATGCAATTATATGAATCTTGTTGCAGATGTGTTGTTAGTTTAACCATCACTTTGGAATGCAGCTGACTTTCTTTCCATCTTGTGATGCATCTTCACTCGTGTGTTCCCTTCCCATCTGAGTACTGTTATAGGTTTCCAAGGGGCACACTCATCTCAACCCCAATGTGTTAGAACCTATCATATACCTTCCTTGACTCATTGCAACGGTCACACCCTTTCTACTGAGAGAGCTATCTTACTTTCCTCTATGCGAAATCACAGTCAAGGCATTGCTATATGACCCACTTCTGGGACTCCTACACCAAACGGTCTGAGGTCTAATTGGGACTTCTTACCGGGTAGATCCCCTTACATATTGGTGGGTCTAGCACCATCAACATTTTGGCACTAGAAGGAGGGCCAGATGACAAGCTGAGTCCTCACATCTATTTTGAATCTTTACTCATCTATCATGACTAACTACCGAGTTTCTCTTTTGGAATGCGTGTCTTATTGAAACGACTTCATTATCTCGGAAGAGCTCTCGGATGACTTGTCTAATGAAACATATGATGTTCAAGGCTACATATCCTTGGTTAGGCTCACATTTGGCATTATAGGCTCATGTGAAAGACATGGACTCTTTGAGGAATACATGAGTTGCGCGTTGTTCATCTACATGCTTCAAGGGCACCTAATGCACTGGTGTGCCACACTGCCTGAAAAATATATTCATTCTCTTGTTCATCTGGTCACATAGATAGATCGTGCTTTCAATCACTTTGACCACGAAGCACTTGATCAAGAAATTTTGAAATTACGGAAAGCACCCGATGAATTCGTCGATCAGTTTTACACACGCTTTTTTAATCTTGCATAGCGATTCCCTGAAGATGAAATTGATTGCAAATTTCTTTATGGAAGATTTGAGTATCTTCTTCACATATATGAACCCCTCTGAACACACTTTGGTAATGGAGCTACACGATCATAGGCAGGCATAGCCACTGTCAAAAGTGACTGTCTACCTTCACCTCATCAAACAGCTCCACCACTACGGAGTTATGTGGGAGATCATGCACATGCCTCTATTGAACTGTCAAACTCTCCCCCCCACTTGCTCTTGACATTTGCTCAGATTTGGGTTGCAAACCTATTGGTTGTCATGTGGACTCTTTCCCTCGACTCTATCCATGCGTTCTATTGATCCTCCGGATTGTATTGTCTTGTTTTCTCCCATTCTGGACTCCTTGCCTGTTGTGAACGAGGATCAAGTTGTTGACGGAGTTGGTGTTATGCAGCCAACGTATGCCATCATTCATGATGAATGTGTGTGGGAATCTAAAGGAGAGCCTGCAGTAAAGGATGAGTCCCTTCCAACCACCCCTCATCCACTTCATCCTGACATCCCATGTAATTCTGCCACTACTGATTTCTCCTATGAAAACTCATTTCTAGATGATTCTACTTATGATCATTCACAAGACACCTTGGATGTTAGTTTGTCATTACAGTGTGGAGAGGACACTTCTTCCTCGAAAAATCTGTTCAATCTGTCATTTATATTTCTTCAAAACACAGAGGGTGAACATCTTTGATTCTCATCTACCCCTCTGCCCGATTCATCAAATCATGAGGATGTCGAAAAACATCCTGAATTTTTTGATCTTGGTTATCGTGATCTATTCACTTCCTCATCTGATCACGAGGTTGATTCAACCATTGTTAATCTATCCAAGACACTAGTCTACGATGATATATCTATCAATGAGGTCAAAACCCCCCAGACTGTCCAGCCACTTCAACCCGAGTTGATGGTTATGTCAGGACCTCGGTTTCCTGAGGTTGGTTTCACTTCCGATTAGGAAATTGTAGGAATCTTACACAACATGAAAACATACACAACACAAGTGGTCTACCTTTCTCACATTTTCTTGCATGTCACAGTCAAGAGAATGCATACACTCAACATCTGCACACAGTGTAGCACAACATCATAGCAGCAACATAGAATGCATGTCATGCACTTTCACTCATCTTTGTTCTGTGGTCACTTGTAAGCTTGGAGTGTGTTTATCTTCCCTGTTACATCTTTCTTTCTTGCTGGTTCGCACAGTTGTCTTGTTCGCGAACCATGTCTTCACCTACATGGGTCAACCAATGCACTGCTGGCTACATTGGAAGTATCACTTCACGTGAGATGACCCATGCATTGTTAGCTTAGGAGTAGGAGTAGTGTTTTATTTCAATTAATTTTCTTGCTTGCTTGTTTGCTTACTTGTTTCATTCATTTATTTGTTTGTTTGTCTTCTTTTTTGTTTGCTTACTTGTTTCGTTCATTTATTTGTTTGTTTGTCTTCTTGCTTGTTTGCTTATTCGCTTTTCTTTCACTTTTGTTTTTCTTTTTCTTTTCTTTTTTGATTGTTAGCTCACTTGTTTCATTCATATAGTTTTCTTGTTTTGTTCGTATGTTAGTTTCACATGAAACCATGTATGACTCTTGAAATGAACTGCATGAAGTACAAGAGGGCTTGTACAACTATCACTACTTGGTTATCTGTCATCTAGCCTCTGTATGAAGAACTTGTTAATTTTAGTCCATGATATGTCAAAGGAAAATACGTGTTGTTCGAAGTGAACCTTGGTGAAAACACAACGCTTGCACGCTAACTAGTGTCACCCTCTCTAGTCGGTTGTTTTTGGGTTAATCCTTGTCAGCTCATTCAAGCAGAGTAAGGTGAGGGGGAAAACCTTAACAGGCACGTCAAACATATAATAAACTACTTCTCTGTTGAAACAACCTTTTCTTCTCTCAATAGGTCGAGATCCCTCTTCTTCCTCTGAAATGAATAAGTGCTATGCATAGTTACGAAAATGAAAAAATAAAAATAAAAAAATAAAAAGTCAAAAAATTCAAAATGAAAAATGAATAAGGTGAAAGAAGAGAAAGGCTTCCTGCACAGAGAGATGATGCAAGTAACTCCGTCGGGGTATTGACCAGGCTCACTAGAAACAGAGCCATGCTTGTGTTCCTATGTGACTCTGTCGAGGCACTGTCTAGGCCTGCTAGTAGAGGAGCAACACTAGAGATCAAACTAAGACTCTGACGACTATAATGTTTGTGCACCAATATACCCCTCAACCCCAATCAAGACAACTATATTTCCTTGGCTTGGAATGTGTGTCAATTGACCAAGAGCTTAGCACATGCTACATCTTACAATAAAGCTAGTGTGGAAACCAAGAGGAGCTGAGAACTGAACAATACTTCTGGAGGTGTTAGACTTTCTCTTCATGAACAAGGTCCATTAGAAGAGCTAGAGTTCTACCAGTGTGTCGCCAAGTGTTGTAGCGGCTACAACCACCCTCCAAAATTTTTCCTTAGCTTCATTTTGGAGACTCCCTTCCAACGTTTCACAGCAGCTTGCCTTGCCTCGTCAAGTTCACAAGCTTTAGTGCTTTCCTTATAAAAAGGCAGCCTGTCGATCACAGCTTAATGCATTCCCCTCACAGGTTCTTTACCTAGACTTGGTCTAGCTGCATGCTGAGCAGCTACGCCAAGAAATTGTACAATTCTGGAGGGAAACCAACCTTCCCTCTAGAAATTGTGCAATCCTAACTTGTAGCTTGCTGGGCTCCAGAATTGCATAATTCTTGCAGTTAACACTCGAGTGAAAATTGTACAATTTTCCCTAGCAAGGATACTTAGCCCAGAATTTGTGCACATCTAGGTAGAAATCGGCTGCTCTACCCATAAATTACCAAATCGCCTGGGTAGCCAGCCCAACTCCCAGCCAAGAATGCGCATTTTCTCCCAGTAGTCGAGCAGTCTCTTGCATGTGCAGCTGAGTTGACTGGTTCCCTCTGAGACCAAGAAAAAATTAATTGCATGCATGGACTTCTCCTCCCAAGGTAGCATGAAAAGGAATCCCTTGTTTGAGGGATCTATGTTTAGCAGTTGGAGGTTACATGTAAGGTTCATTTTAGAAATGTCCCATCAAGTGTCACTTTCCCTAGATTTTTCACATGCACGTCACAACCTCAATATTATCAAAACTCATCAACTCAATGTTGCAGAGATCATTCCTCACATCAACCTTGCATCTCTAACATCCCACGTCACATATAGGAGAAGTCACCATGTTCAGCTCAGTTGTTTTGGGGTAATCCCACTTTCCATGCCTTGTGTTGCATTTGTGTAGCTTTCTCTGTTTTTGCTTGTGTACGTGTTGTTTGTTTGATTTCTTTGAATGCTTGCTATTGTTTACTTGTATACTAGCTTGTCCTAGCACTATTTCAGTTTTTGTTGCTATCTCACTATTGTCGCATGCATGAAACAGTTTTTCACGAATAGTTGCCCATTCGGTGACTCACCTTACCCACATGCATGTTGTTCCGTTTTATGAATTTGTCATTCACCATTTGCATGCATGATCATTCACTTATGCTTACACTCAGTATCACCATGCATCCACACTCACATTCACTTTTAGTTGTCTGTCGGCGAGTCTGGGCAGCATTGGCCCAGACTCTGCCTCACCAAGATGGCATTGCACAATCATGAGAGGGAAGGCTTTGTCTTCCTCTCAAGAAATGTTCATTTCTTCCTAGGCACTTTCCTCTAGGACTATGTTGTGCATTTCTGAGGGACAGTGACTGCTGGCCCAGAAAATTGTGCAATGTAGTCACTGAGCTTGCAACCATTGCCAATTGAGATTGCGCAGTGTGCAATTCCAGTAGTCAACAACTAGATTGGACTATGCATTGCACTATTCTGATAGTCAATCAGTCTCCTAGCAGCCCAGACTATGCCTTGCGCATTCTTGGCAGTCAGTCTCCGGACCTCCTGGCCGAAATTACGCAACCTTCATGATCAGTCACACGGGTATTTTGAAAGTCAGTTCTCAAATTTCGACTCACAGATTGCTTTCCATGAGTTTTTCCATGTCTCTAGGTATTGTAGGTGTTCATCTGCCTCTCAGCAATGGAGGTACAATGGTTTCCAAGAGAGTAGAGTTGAAGACACCATTCAGAGCACACATGAAGATGCAGTCGATCAAATATCTATGAGCTTGCCTACTCACAAAGATATCAAGTTGTTTGTATACAAGGACATCAAGATGTGAAAACAATAGCATCACGGTGAGCAGCATCATGAACAACAATTGAAGGCAACATACATAATGCAACAAATGCAATGAATGGAAAGTTTGTTGACAACATAGAGACAGAACAAAGTTGCAAGCTCAAGCAGATCCACTAATGATGAAAGAAACTATGGAGACTCAGGCTATGAGGTGACAGTGCGACATGAATATCATGCATAGACAAAGAATGGAACAAAGAAGGAGTTGCATGTGCTGAAGAAGCAACTCAATGAAGAACATGAATCTACATAGATAGACAAATGAGTTGCAGCAGTGTTGGGCAACGGATCCCCCCATAGCAAATTTTTGGGGCTTAAAGCCCAAGTTTTGGTAAATGCAATGTAAAGACCCCACAAAATGCGGGCGTGGAGCACGAGAGTCTAGGTTTGTTTGCCCTAAAATAATGTAATTTAATGTAAAGTGTGTCGGCCTACCCATGGTCCGCAGACCATGGGATTGTATAAATAGAGCGAGGCTCTAAGAGTAAAAGTTAATCTTGAGAGTTTTGAGAAGTAATAGATAGATGCGAAGGCATGGTTAGAAGATAGAAGTGAATCTGAAGTGTATTGGGTCATAGTAATAGGTAGAGGCTCTGCAGCTGAGTGTGCAGAGGCCTAGTAGAGTCTGCAGCTGAGTGCACGGACCCCTGCAGCTGAGTGCGTAGGGTGGAGTCAAGCCTGTACTGGATCAAACTTTGAAGGCATCATTAATAAAGATCAGTTGGTTTGACATATTGTGCATATGGCTCATAGATCTTTATTTAAATGTTATGTGTTGATGATATCTGTTTATGTATTTGTGCGCACTTATATGTATGCTTATGAATGAGAATATTCTTAGTAATTAACGAACAAACCTTAATTAAGGAATACTTGGGTAATTAACACTGGGCACTCTGCGGCAGGAGCTGCACGAAGGTAGTCCCACAGAACGCCAGAAGTTTGTGGGTACGCGTAATCTAGTAAGCGCGAAGGTCGAATCAGGTACTGATCTCCCACATTAAGACATCCCTAGGGTGCAGAAACCTAGTTCTAGCACCATCCCATACTACTTTGGGTGAGACCTCAATCTGCACTCCGCGGATTGTTGCTGAAAGGGCTAGTAGTACCGGGATTTTCATGGCTAAAATCACTCCTGAACTTGGGTCAGGCCCCACGTAGCTAACAAATGGTTCTATTGCCAGGACCGGGATTTGCCTAAGGGATGTCTAATGTCGTGCCACTAGAACCCAACAAAGAAGGAAATTAAAGAGTGGTTGGACAAAAAGATTCATGAGTTCGCGACACAGGAAAACATAACTCCACAAGTATCTTAGAAAAGGTGGTTGTATCGCTACATGTACACGGAAATCCACAAGATTTTCTTTACATCATTTCCTTCTGAGCTGTATGAGTGGATCACGAGATTAGCTGACAACTAGGGAAGGTGTAAGCTCGACCAACCCATAGTGTGGACTTCAGAATTAGTGCGTAGACTAGAGGCATCAGAAGACAATATTGCGAGAGCTGTGGACCACTGGCTTGACCAGATAATAGAGGGATTCATCACTGAGTTTGCAGTGGACATGACCGTGAGCTACAACGAAGCAGAACGACGTTTTCTCAAGGGACCACAAGGTAAGTACATTAAATATTTGAGTACTTGGATTAAGATGTTGTTATGTGAAAAGAGGGTTTTGCGAATACATTAATGTTTGGGATGATGTAGAGCAGAAAGATCTACAAAGGTAGTGGGGAATTAAAAAACAGTCCATTAATTTCATCTTCGCGATAGAGCGAGGAAGAGCTCACTCGATTTTCTCTGAGAAGTGCGATAAATCAGCGTATTCCACAATTACCAACTCCACCCATGCCACCACCTACTTTACCTCCCTCCCCTCCATCTCCACCCACCCCAACTCCGCTAACCCATCAGTTCAACATTGCAAGCACGATCAAGCTACCTGTATTCAGAGGAGTAGGGAATGAGGATCTGGACCAGTTCTGGTTCATGGTAAGAGTAGTATGGGAAGCACAAGGGGTCACAGATGAAAACATTAAGAAGGCTACATTGGTGAGCACGTTGTAGGATCGCACATTGACGTGGTATATAAAGCACTCTAATGGTTACCCAAACACAGGGATAGCAGAGATCCAAAATGCATTGAACAGAGAATTTAGCCGGCCAAAATCTGAGACGCGGTCAATCATCGGATTCAAAGAGATCGCAATGCTCCTGGGCGAGACCCCCTAGGATTTTGATCAACAGTTGAAGAGTACGATCCGTGAGGCTAATATGATGCTAACAGATGCACAACATTTCACATGGTTTGTGGCATCTCTGACACCGCACCTGAGCACGGTGCTATCATAGTAGAAGCCTTCAACCCAGGCTGAAGCATTGGAAATGGAAATGAAATTACACGAGACCCCGATATAAGACCCTAGGTTGGGAGTTCAACAAATCCACACACAACTATATAATATATTCCTGGAGATGCAAAGTTTGAAGCAAGATAGGGCACCACGGCCAGAGGCATGTGAGGAAGTATGATGCATAAAATTCAAAGGTCAGGGCCACGACAAGGATCACTGTCTAGTATTCGCGAACTACTTGGCAGGAGGGGGACCAGTTTTGTTGAGACCAGAAGCACAGGCAAGGCCGAGTACGACATCCGCGTTATGGTGCGTGATCTACCAGATAGGAGGAAAACACACCATGGAAAATTGTCATCTGTTGAAGAAGTATACGCAGAGTCTGCAGCAGCTGTTTTGTAATTTTTGTAGGTTGGTAGGACACGATCAGCACACTTGTTGCAACTACGAGATAATGATGGATCAGATCCTAGCCTATAGGATGCAAATAGAAATGCGAGCCCTCGACCCAGCTGCGGGGATGGCGCACACTGGATTTCAGGGGCGAGGTCGAGGACGAGGAGGCATGGGACCAGGAAGGGGCCGCAAATAGTTGATTTGCTACAATTGCAGAGGGCTAGGAGATTACATCCGCGATTGTACTAACTTGACGAGAATATCTTCTTTGTACTATGCTCAATTTGATCATGAACTAGTGGATTGTCCTATGTTGATCACCCGGATGCATGAGAAAGGGGTACTCCAGCCTCCTCCGACTTCGAATATCCAAATGATGAGATCTAAACCCTTCGAGGAAGACCCCAACATGAACATGATGCTCAGAAGTGGTGCAACCACAAGGGAAGAAAAGGGGATGTAGCCTGAGGGGGAGACTTGGGTTTGCAAGGCTCCTACAAAGGAACCTAAGTTCAACCTGGAACGTGCAAAGGAGACGTTCATGGAAGCTAAGAAGAGCTTCACAGAGGCCTCCACTTCAGGTAGTAAGGACCAACCAGTGCCAGAAGTGGATCCTTCTATGCTTACTACCTTTCTAGAGACATGCATGAAATTATTGTGCAAAAATAAGGCAGTTAAAGGACTACAAGAGCTGATCACTAAGTGCACGGGGTCGGGAGAACCGTGTGTAGTCCGAAAACTAGGAAAGCATACATTGCACACCGGGAGGGAAATGAGATTGACAGCATAGATTGGTGAATACGAAATGCATCAGGTTATCCTGGACCCGAGGTCAGACACAAATGTGTTACCTAAGAAAACCTGGGAACGCATGGGCAAGCCCGCATTGCAGTGGTCCCTTATTTAATTATGAATGGGGAACCAAGAGAAGATCATGCACATGGGAATGTTGCAAGGAGTAATAGTTGATATTGAAGGCGTAAGCACATAGACGGACTTTGAAGTAATAGAAATTGTCGATGACATCAATCCTTATCCCACGTTGTTAGGAATAGACTGGGTGACTGATATGAATGGAGTCATCAATCTGAAGAAGTGGAAGATGATATTCGAGAAAAAGTCACTACGTGTGGTAGTCCTGTTAGACCCATTCAAAGGGGCATGCTACATTGAACCCATGCACAACGATGAGCTAGATTGCATTTACCAGATAACTGTACAGGACAAGGATTAGGTGAACTCGACTACAGATGGAAGAATCTCGTGGGATCGCGATAGCTCTTGCACTTCGGATTTAGACAAGGAAGTAGACCATTGGCAGAACCAGTTGCATGAGGTGATGACACTGAATTGCAACATGATGATTAGATCACTGCAGTACATGACGACAAAGGCAAGGGAACTGCCAACACATGATTAGGTGACAGTGGTGGATAAATTCTTGGAAAATTTTGAAGGCGTAGTACTGAAACAACAGCAGTACGCTGTGCTGAAGGGACACAATGTGCGACACCTGCACGGGAATGGAGGACCCATCAAGATACCATGGTAAGCTGGTGCGAAGATAAAAGGCAGATGCGATTATGGGTTGGAAGTCCTCAGCGCCGAACAAAAATCGGGCATCTAGCACAGAGAAGTTTGCGCACTCACCTGTGTCAATGGGTACAGACGGGGGTGGTGTTGTCCACAGCTGCACACTCCAGACTAAGGATCGACACTCGGAACTAGTTGCAGCCACAGGAAAATTGATGTGCATCACAAACATCCCACATAGAAGCATTCAAGACGGTATGTGGGATCCTAAACAAGATTCACTAGGCCAGATGAACTGATTGGGACCCACGCGTACCAGCAGTTTGACGGGCCCCTAGGGTCTTGTACAAGCATGTAAGCGCGGAGACGATCCCAAAGAGGACAGACAACGTTGAGGCCATAGTTTTGGGAAGAGGGAATCCTCACATAGTTAGAACAACACATGGGGACCAGGATGAAGGAGATATGCAGCCGCACAGGGTCAAACACACACAGATTCAGGAAGCCATTCGGCAAGGGCACTTGAAGCTTCGCGAACTCGAAGAAGATCGAGTATGACTAAGGAAGAAAAGTAGGATATTGGATGAAGAAATCAACAAACAAGAAACCAAAATCACACAGGTAGGCTACACCGAGAAACTAAGCCCAATAGAAAAAAAGATAGGTAGCCATACTACTGCATTAGAAGAATTTGTGGCTCTGCTCCCATGGCTGTGGCCGCATTTCACTAGACAAAGGAATCTGTGGAGCGCACTGTATAAAGAATAATGTGAAGCACTGACTGACGTAAGGGTAATTGTGGGGTGCCTGCAAACTAGGCTGCAAGGTGCAGGGAAGCCTCGCACAGGTGGTGTGACCACCTGACTACCCGTAGAAAGCACAGTCTCAGCGCTCCAAGCAGTTGGAAGAGAGCGCGGGACTATAAAAAAGTCTATATGGAAGTAACGCAATAGGGGGACTGCGCACAGGGTCAATAGGTCACAAAGGTCGTGCCTATGGATGGGAGGCCACGTTGTCGCACACATTGACTGGGAAGTGACCTTTGGGGTCACTGTTCATGACAAGATATCCCATTCAAGACAACGAGGAGCGGACGAGGGGCAATTAAGACAAGGAGTCAGACCTAGATTTGAAACGATTTGCCATCAATCTCAAATTAATGAGCTGAAGGAGGGGGGAATGGTCGAATTTAAATTCTGACGGGCCTATAAATCATAGATGGTCATCTACCAAAAAACCCTTGGCATCTTGAGAATTCAATGATTGCACTATCATTTGGATAGGGACCTTATGGATTTAGAGGCTTCGAAAGCAAGTTCAATGTTTGAAGCATTGTCGAAAGAGACACAGGACCTACTAACTAGAGTGATGTCGACAACTGAGGGAGTCGCGTCGGGCCCTATGTCACCAGTGGGAGATGCACCAGAAATTCCAAAATCACCCTGGATGATGAGGGCTAAAAAGGACCCACAGGGAGTAGGACCAGTTCGTATGTCTCCATGGAACTCGTGGTTTGGTAAGTTGTCTATGGAAGATAAGGGAAAGACGATTAATCTTGAGACAGATGATGATGAGGAGGATCTGTAGGCCTTCATAGAAGAAATTGAACCAGATGTAGAAATGGAGGAAGACACTCAACCAGTGTGCGCTGTAGCAAAACTACCCATGTATGTCCCTCCACAGAAAGGGAGAGTAAAAGTATCTAAAGATTTGGATGTCGTTAAAAGCGCACTCGAAACCCCGTTCCTCCCCGAGGGAGTTTTGTTTGAAGATTTGGCTTTGGGATGCGTGCCCACTATGAAATTTGAAGATTGGGACCTCACGGATAGCAAAAAATTCCCACATTTGGAAACCAACCAACTAATGAAACAAAGCAAGGAGGGGGTATTTACAACACTATAGCCATGGAAATGGCTGCGTGGGGTGGAGGAGGCTGGGCTACTCCACCTATTATGGATTCCACACTTTCAGTGGGAACCAATCACGATATTTTTCATCAAGAAACTACTTTGCCTAGTGCAGGATGGGTACTTGTGGCTGGAGGAGCCCATTCCCATCACGGCAGAGCTTATTCATAGGATTTCTTGGCTTCCTTGTATGGGAAGTGACCCCACGGAAATAGCTGGAAAAAGTGAAGACTTGGTGCTTGCAGAGGCCATTAAAAAGAAATACAAGTTGGAGAAAAAACAGAGGGGTTACGTTATTACTAGTATTCAAGACAAAGGGGTGTGGGTAGCCACCCAGTTGCTGGTAGGAAAAGTGATGAGAAAATGTTGTGGCAACGAGGTACCAACAATGGTCATTGCGCTAGCCGAACAATGCACAGAAGGGGTAAGGTTCAACTGGGTGCAGTTCCTTTGCGAGGAGTTCTTGACGAACTGCAGGGAGGCGCAGGAGTAGGGTAAGACCTTCCACTTTGCATGGTTTCTCTTATCCATCCTATTGGTTGCAAGGGAGTTACCTGAGGATAGTCAGTTTCCTCCCCTTGACCAAGACTTGTGAGAGGCAGCAAAATAGGCATCACTATGGGCGACAAAGGACACCACACGAATCCGCGAGACCAAGACCTTCTAGATACTTATGGAGGTGAGCATACAAATGTGGATCAACAAATGGCTGTGCCTATCCCCCACAGTATACGATAGTCTGTGAAGCTTTGTAAACTTTAAGGTAGATATGCACAATGTGCACATCAGGGCACGGAAGGATTTGGAGTAGAAATGGACCACATTCCCCTTCATTGCGATTGATGATGTTGTGTTCACGGTGCTTGACTCATGGCCACCTAAATGGCACGCCCCGGATCTGATGGCGTGCGATGAGATGGTGATTCAAAGACAAAAGGATGCTGCCAAGCTGCTAGCACAGCAAAAGTAGAACGAGCAGTTCACTAAAGAAGTAAGGGCTTCTCGTGAGGTAGTGAAGGCCACCGTGAAACTGACCAAGGACGCGAACAAAGCAGCACCACCACTAGCATCTGAGGCAACCATGACGTAGGAAGAAAGAGGCCTAGACCTGACCATAGGATAGGGGACAAATGACACAGCGGCAGGCATGGAACCAAACACATCATTGACACAGCTAAAGCGGCCACACAGTACGGAATGGATAGGGCCTCGAAAAAGGACCAAGGCTTCCAAATTAGATGGGGAACCTATTACACTGACCAAGGGTGACCTAGATGAAATCGGTGACATAGTTCACGAGGTAACCAAGGAAGCACTCCAAGAAGCAATGACAAAGTAGCAGAATGTGTTGGGGGCACTCAGGGCACAACTCCAGGGACTTCAGGTGCGGCCCCCACAGTAGGGAATGGTAGCATCTATGGGGCTACAAGTACATCAGCAACACAGCAGTTGCTGCAAGCCAAAATGGCTAATACCGTCACACTGCTGGAAGGAGTACTAACAGCGGACAGCATGGAGGACAGAGCCACGGTAGGCCGGATCATGGGACTTGACCTAAACTTGGTTGCCTTTCCGCGAGAGATATTATACCAGTTGCAGGATGGAGTGACGACAGAGCTCTGCACTAGGGAAGGACACACAGTACAGATGCTTAGTGAACAGTGAATCAACATCGAGCAACTGAGCCTCCAACGCGATGAAGCGGTAGCACAGAATCAACAGCTGGAGCAAATCATCAAGGAAGCATGTCACCGTGTCCCTGAGCTAGAGATTGTGACAGACCTACCAACAGGAGTGTGGATCCATAAATTGGCCAGTGGATTCCATGATGCAAAGGAGGAAGCAACAAGGATCTAGCTGGACCTCAACCTACAGATTGCAGAACTGCAGTTGAAGGTGCAACCCTCTACACCCTCAAAAGTTAGAGAGCAGTGCCACCATGCCATTCAATCAAGGTTGGAAGCAATAGAGCACACCATACAGGATTGCACAGGCTTGTTAGATCAGTCACTCTTCACACTCACTTCACTATAGGAAGACCAAACTATACAACGTCTAGAGATAGAAGCACGGGAGTTGCAGCAAGCCTATGACAATGTCCAGGGGATTGCGTAGAAGGTCACCCTTACTCAGCAAATGGCCAAGATGAGGGAGGCCCAGGTTCTAAAGGAACAGGTGGACGCCGCACATTAGAAAGAAGCAGTGCTTAAAGCACACATTCAGCCTTGGCTCGAGGAAGCATTCATGGTCACCGCCAAGATTGATGGAAAGCTAGGACAGATGTAGGGCATATATGCACTACTGCAAGGAGATTCCCCTGACAATGACACATCGGAGGTAGGTGCACAACTGGTACAACGGACAACAGAAGAATGTGTTGCTGACTTATGCAAAGCGTAGAAGCTACTGGATGAACTCTGCGTGAAGATCACTGCACCAGCTGAGTGACTCGGGACAAGTCACAATGATTGTGTTGGGGGCCTATTGGGCAACGGATCCCCCCATAGCAATTTTTTGGGGCTTAAAGCTTGATTTTTGGTAAATGCAATGTAAATACCCTACGAAATGCAGGTGCGGAGCACGAGAGTCTAGGGTTGTCCACCCTAAAATAATGTAATTGAATATAAAGTGTGTCGGCCTACCCGTGGTCTACGGACCATGGGATTGTATAAATAGAGCAAGGCTCTAAGTGTAAAAGTCAGTCTTGAGAGTTTTGAGAAGTAATAGATAGATGTGAAGGCATGGTTAGAAAATAGAAGTGAATCTGAAGTGTATTGGGTCGTAGTAGTAGGTAGAGGCTCTGTAGCTAAGTGCATAGAGGCCTAGTAGAGACTGCAGCTGAGTGTGTAGGGTGGAGTCAAGCCTATATTAGATCAAAATTTGAAGGCATCATTAATAAAGATTAGTTGGTTTGACATATTGTGCATCTGGCTCATAGATATGTATTTAAATGTTATGTGTTGATGATATCTATTTATGTATATGTGCGCACTTATATGTATGCTTATGAATGAGAATATTCTTAGTAATTAATGAACAAACCTTAACTAAGAAGACTTGGGTAATTAACACTAGGCACTCTGTGGTAGGAGTCGTGCGAAGGTAGTCCCACAGAATGCCAGAAGTTTGCGGGTACGCGTAATCTAGTAAGCGCAAACTTCGAATCAGGTACCAATCTCCCACATCAAGACATCCCTAAGGTGCGGAAACCTAGTTCCAGCAGCCTCCCATACTACTTCGGGTGAGACCTCAGTCCGCACTCCATGGACTATTGCTGAAAGGACCAGTAGTACTGGGATTTTCTTGGCTAAACTCAATGCTGAACCTGGGTCAGGCCCCATGTAGCCAACAAGCAGGAACATTAACAACAGTAGGTGCAACATGCAGTCATGGATGAAATTACACCCATACAAGTTAAAGATCCATTCCAGCAACTGGCATGAAGCGGACATGGTGAGTAGTGTTGTCGATCACATGCAAGGGATTCAACAGTGTGCATGTCATTTTGCCAAGTATGCAATCCAACCCATTCGCACGCTCACCAAGGCGAAGACAAGAAGCAAGTCCAACTTGAGCTGAACATGTACCTCAGGAAGTTGATGTGCATGACCACCAGCACACACTTCAAGATCAGCACGGGCACTATGCATCAGTGTGTGCTGGTTCAACCGCACCCAAGAAGACCATGCACATGTTAGTAGACGAGTTGGATAAGGAGCCGAACCAATGCATTGGTTGCAATAGAGGCAAGAGTTCACTTTAGCAAGATGTCACCATGGGGTGCATGCACACCATCATAGACGACCAATATTAGCATAAGCTCACCACCTTCACCATCATAAGCATGTCAAAGAGTTGGTCTCATCACAATGGACAGAGTGTTAGTGATGTCTTGCATGGCTTTCTCAAGCCATTTTGTCTCACATGGGAACATGTGCATTGTAAAGTAAATTCATGTCAAGTGTAATTCAAGTGTCAATAGTTGGATGTAGCAATCATAGAGTAGGTGAAGAGTCATGAGGGTAGTTGAATGGTCACAAAGGGGAATGTCAAGGGTCACCCCACCCTTTGCTCTAAATAGTCCCTCATAACTCATTGTAGAGGCTATTGGTGAGCTAAGCTTCTAATAAGACTATCTAAGAGAGAGCTTGGACAGTATTGTAACATGCCTTGGCTTCTCCACTGCATAGAGCTAGTTCATCTCTTTGGAGGAGCAGGCGAATGTCGCTATAACATTCCACTGTTGGGGCTAGTGGGTCTACATGGATGTATTGTATGATTGGAACTTATACTTCTTTATATAATAAGAGCCAACATTTTTTCATGCATATGTTGTTATTGTAGTTGGATTGTTCCAGTTGCTGTAGCAATGTATGTTGTTTAACTTATGTAGTTGTGTATGAACTGTTGTATGTAGTTATATGAATCTTGTTGCATATGTGTTGTTGGTTTAACCATCACTTTGGATTGTCGGCTGGCTTTCTTTCCAACTTTTGATGCATCTTCACTCGTGTGTTCCATTCCCATCCAAGTACTGTTACATGTTTCCAAGGGGCGCACTCACCTCAACCCCCATGTGTTAGAACCTCTCATGCACCTTCCTTGACTCACTGCAACTATCACACCCTTGCTACTGACAGAGTTATCTTACTTGCCTCTGTGTGAAATCGCGGTGAAGGCATTGCTATACAACCCAATGCTGGGACTCCTAAACCAAATGGTTTAAGGTCTAATTGGGACTTCTTACCAGGGAGATCTCCTTACATGTTGGTGGGTCTAGCACTGTCAACACTGACCTAGTGGATAAGTGTGGTTTGAGAAAAGAAGTACATGTAGAATCTTGGTTGGTACAGTTGGCTATAGGTATAAAGAAGCGAGTTCAACATTGGGTAAGAGCTTGTGCATATGAGTTAAATGGTATGCCTACAACAACACATTTGAATATATTTCCATTAGGATTGTATAATATGCTTTTGGGTATGCATTGGCTTCATAGAAGCAAAGTGGATTTCTTTGACAAGGCTATTGAGTATGTGGATGATAGTGAGGGAAAGAGGACTTTGTAGGGAAATAAGAAGCCTACATCAGTGAGTATGGTTACCGCTATGTAGGCTAAGTGTAGTTTCATAAAAGGATGTGTGATGTTTGTTGTTCACATTTCTAGTGACAAGGGTAAGGAGGTTGAGGATGTCGATGTGTTGAGAAGGTACCCAGTTTTGCAACAGTTTCACGATGTATTTCCTGAGGATATTACAGAGTTGCCACCTCACAGGGAGGTGGAATTCTATATTGAGTTGGTGCTAGTGGCAGCTCTAGCATCGAAAGCACCTTATAGGATGAGCACACCTGAGTTAGTTGAGTTAAAGCTACAATTCAAGGAAATGTTGGAAAAAGGATACATCAGACCCAGTGTATCACCTTGGGGTGCACCAGTGTTATTCGTAAAGAAGAAAGATGTACTCTTAGATTGTGCATTGACTAGAGGTAGCTGAACAAGGTAATGATCAAGAACAGGTACCCTTTATTGAGGATTGATGATTTGTTTGATTAGTTAAAAAGAGCAGCAGTGTTCTCTAAGATCAACTTGAGATTGGGATACCATCAGGTACGCATCAAGGAAGAGGATATCTTCAAGACTATGTTTAGGACCAGTTATGGGAATTATAAGTTTGTTGTTGTCCCATTAGGTTTGACTAATGCTCTAGCTACATTCATGTGCTTGATGAATAGTGTGTTGCATTCATATTTAGATAAGTTTGTTATTGTGTTCATTGATGACATACTGGTATATTCTAAGTATGAGGAAGAACATGCCGAACATTTAGCAACAATGTTGAGGTTTCTAAGAGAGCATTAGTTTCATGTTAAACGTAGAAAGTGCAACTTCTTTTAGATTGAGGTACAATACTTGGGGCATGTTGTCTATAAGGATACAATAGTTATAGATCTAGAAAAGATAAGGGCTATCTGGAGTGGGCAGCTCCTAAGAATGTGGATGAGGTGAGATCATTCATGGGATTGGTAGGTTACTACAGGAGGTTCATCAGGAACTTCTTGCACATTTCATACCCTATCACATCATTGTAGCAGAAAGGTAAGAAGTTTGATTGGGAGGAAGAATGTGAGGCTAGTTTTGAGCAACTTAAGCAGTTATTGGCACATGCATTAGTGCTAAAGATTGCAGACCCAGATAAGGAGTTTGTAGGATGTACATATGCTTGAAAGAGAGGACTTGGTCGATTTCTCATGCAAGAGGGATAGGTAGTGTGCTACGGGTCACGAAAACTAAATTAACCCAAGAAGAACTACCCAACGCATGATCTTGAGCTAGCAGTGATTATACATGCATTGAAGATGTGGAGACACTATTGTTGGCTTGAGGTGTCCTGATCGAGCTTCAGTGTTAGTTGTTCCAACCAACAAAACCCTAACTACTAGCCCTTTTGGCAACAAGCCGCATAGAACATGCTGTAGTCTCACCTAAAGCAATATTTGGGAATGACAAAACCAGGTTTTTGCATCCAGAGGTGAGTGTGATGGGTTTCTTTGATTCCTAGGATGTATTCCGACCTTCACAAACCCTAACCCTTAAAATACAGGTAATTACAATAACATGGAAGAATAGAATCTAACCCTTCGTCGATTGTCTTAAACATTCATAATATCAAATATTAAGAAGATCTATTACTTTCGCGAATCAATTAAATATTTCTTCATATAAATGCAGATAACATAGTGAATACACAGAAATTGCATAAGTAAACCTAATGGCACAGATACACAATTATGGCTCCAAAACAGTGTTTATTAGGTTCAATTCCTTCTATTATAGACTCTTCTTCCTTGCACACACAGCTGTAGGGACCTGCACACTCAAATTGTGTACTTACCAAGGTATATACGCACTCAGCAGCATGAGCCTTCTATTGGGCTGAGGAAAAGGTATGTTTTCTCCTCGTAAATAACTCAATTAAGAATTTTTCTTCACAGGTTTATCTTCGTTTTTATGAATAAAAATAGAGGAAACAATAGTAGAAGCTCGGTAAAATAGATTATTAACAAATTAGATAAATCTGGGCACGAAAACCTGACTTTCACTATCTTTATATGCAGGGACGTGGATTGGACGATTGTTGTTCAATCGAAAAAACAACAATAGCCAAGAAAGGAAAAAAGACAACGTCTTGAGTATGGAAGAAAACAGAAGACCAAGAGGACCAATGCTATTATATGATGAAATCAGATTGAGTGTTGCAAAATCCTCAAGATCCCCTGATCTTGAGGATCTACTTCTATCCATTTACTTTTCCAAAAAAAGTTATATAAAGTTGTGAGGCGAATTAAAGAGCTAGTTAGGAATTCGCAGATTGTAACTATTCTTTTTGGACATATAATAATTTCATCATAGTGATGTAGTAACTATGTTATTGATTTTAATGAAGAAGACTGTGTTTCAAGCATAATTGTATTCTGAATATCTAATAGTGGGGACTTCTGGAGACTTTGGGCCCAGTCAATAGGAGATCTACTGCTTCAATTGTGTTATAATTATTTCTATTTATTCTTATAATTGTTTATTATTGTTACTTTGTAAAGTTAGCACCATTCTGATTACTGTGAGGATTGATGATTCTAGTTTATGTTTGTTGTTCAATCGAGATTCTAGATTTAGTTGTGTGTTACATATGCGTGATACCCTTTATTGAATTGGTTATGTTAATTTCAACATTAGATTTATGTTCATTCTAAAGTAACACTATCACATATTTCAAAGCTAGAGTTGATTACTTTTCATGAGATGTTTACATGGTTATTTGTTGTTCAATTGTTATAGCTTTCCTTCATGTTAAATGAATTAGTTTTAATACCAGTTAATTGATGAGAGTGGTTCTTTCTATTTTCATTCTGATTCAGTTTCTTGCAGAATAGATTAAGTAGACTTGAAAGTGTGTTACGAATTTCTTTCAAAATTGTTTGGATCGAATTTAGAGAGATAGACATTAGAAATTGCAACAATTCCAACTTATTTCATTATGAATTGACCTCTGAACTCACTACATATATAGTGTTGACACTCTTGAAATAAAAAGACTTGCCCTGGGTTGATGATTAATGTAGGTATTAATATTGCTTCTAATAAGACATCTTAGTGCACCAACATTTTGGTGCCATTGTCGGGGAGAGTGTTTCAAAGTGATTTCTTTTTTTCTTGTTATAAAAGAATTGGGTTTTAAAAATGAGAGGTAAGAACCTGCATAACCAACAAGTAAAGTGCTTGTTCTTCAGCCCATTTTTCAGCAATTGCATAGAGGTTAAATAGGAATAGGTTTTTTTTATGAATGACTAGGAATAAAAAGATAGAAAAAGATCAGAAACCCCCACCTAAATCCAAAAAACCCAAGGGATCGGTGAACCTTGGGAGAATAACTTTTATAGACGAAATCGTAAGAAAAGTAGAGTCGTAAGCATCAATAGGATTCCAGACTGTATCTTGAAAAAACCCTGCTATAATCCATCAGGAAGCAGGCTCACCATCTATAGCTTATGCTCATATTCATAGCCAAATTGGACGATATGAATAGAGTTTTCAGGTTGTAGAAAATTTACATTTTCATCCTCTACAAGAGGGAAAATTGTGCAACTTAAGAGAAGGAGAGGGAGAAACTAGTGGAACTACTAAGGTAGGACCACAGTTGTCTGAACAAGGATCTCATGTGATCCCAAATTTAGGCAGTACTTCAAAACCAACTCGGGTTGGGAATCCTGCACCTACCCAAATAGCACCCCCTGAAATCCTCAAAGGATATTAGCAAATTTTCGACCAAAAGGAAAACCAAGTACCTCAATGTCAAACCTCGGCATTGGAATACCCCATAGTCGACCAAGTGGCCAATGCCCCAATGAAATCTATTCCTTTGCAAAGTGTCTCAGCTTTTCATGAGATGATCATAGAGGATTCAAATGCCTTCTTATTCAAGTTTGATGTCTTCTGTAGAGGGTATGACTATACCATAGACACTCAAAATTTAAAATTATCCCCTTCTACTCTAAAAGAAGCAGCTTTGAGGTGGTTCATTGGTTTAGGTAGACGTACTATTAACTCTTGGGATGACATGAAAACTTCTTTCCTCACAAGATACTAGGACTTTTGCAAGACTAGGGAATTAAAAGATCAAATCTTTAAGATGGCTACAAAGGATAAAGAAACTCTAGAAGAATATGTTGAACGGTTTCACTATAATTTGTAGAGATCCCCTCACACCACTTTACTAGAAGAAGGCTTGAGAGCTATCTTAATTAAGGGAATGAAGGAAGAATGGATAGAAAGTCTAAATTTAATGCGGAAGGGAGATATTTCTCAAGAATATTATGATGAAATCATTTGATTGTGTATTAGGTGTTCCCGAGGTAGCACACACACCGAGTCAGGAAGCCGATATCCTATGACTAGAGGAAGAAAACCACGTAGTGGAGGCGTAACAAGAATGGAAATCAGTAACCTCCACGAAGACTTCAAAACATACATCCTGGGCACCCTCACAACGTAGTTGGACGTCCTGCAGGCTAAACATAAACAAGCCTTAGTAGAACAGAACTTCGTCATTTTCCGCCCACGCTACCAGAAGAAGAAAAACCAACGGGAATGTCCATTGAACATGGTCTACACATGTGCCATATGCACCAAGGATCACCCCACTAAACAATGTCCATCACTTCCAGGGCTAAAAGTAGTTTTCAAAGAAGTAGAAGAAGAGACAAAACTAGTGTACTTAATGAACCAACATCAACAGTGGCAGGGCAAACCTACAGGTATGTCACAAGACACATCCTAGTTCTTTCCTTCTTCATCATTTAATCAGCAACAAAACCCCAAGGCGGCATGGCAAGTTTAATCACCTTACTTGAATTGGAAATCCCAAGCATTTCCCACGAAAGCTTGGCAAACTTAGTCTTTTCTAGGTAATGGCTAGCCGAATTCTCCTTTTACTCCTGTATGGCAAGCTAATCCATATCCATCCTAGTGGCCTACCTCTACTTCATAAAATCTGAACTAGTCTCTGAATTGGCAGTGACCTTTAGGGATATACAATACACCTATGGGGACAGGTCCTCAACCTCAACCTACATTATCGACCCCATATCAACCGAATTTGAATCCCAATAACAAACGGGTTCAGCTGGTGCAAATTGTTGAAAGCTCAAGCTATGAGATTGAAAAATAATAATGTAATGAACTTAGATTGAGGTTAAGACGCATCATCACCCCTGAGGAAAATAGAGACCAGCCATCAATTGAGTTAGAAACCCCACATGTACATACATCGTCGACTGTGATTGACACAAAAATAAAACAAGGATAAGATACAAATGAGCATAAAGACCCTGAAAAACTAATATCTACTTATTCGTCGTTCCCTAAAAGGTTAACAATACCTAAACCAGTTGTTTATCTAGACTTTATCTTATAGGGGAATTGAAAAATCTTTGTATTAAAATTCCTCTCCTCCAGGCCATCCAAAATATTCCTATTTATGCTAAAACAATTAAAGAGCTATGTGTGAAGAAGCCTATGAGGAAATAAAAATCTTCACCCACTACTCATGTTGTAGGGACCTTGTTTGATTCGCTCTTGGGAGGGGAAAATCTGGTAAAGTATGAAGATCTTAGGAATCCCATAGCTACAGTTCAAATATATGGTCGCTCCTTTCCAAACACACTAGTTGATTTGGGTGCGGCCATTAACATCTTAACAACATAAACCTATAAGACACTTGGTATTACAGCTCTGGAACCAACCACCACCCTGCTAGAACTTGTTGATCATTCGGTGGTGAAACTAGAGGGGACTTTATAGGATATTACGGTTTATGTTGATTCATGGGAGTATCCAGTATATTTTCTCGTTATAAAACCAAAGAGTCAATTAGATGTGCACCCTCTGATTTTGGGCCGACCTTGGATGGCAACAGTTGATTCTTATATAGGCTGCTAAGAGGGCAGCATGACCATTGCTAAAGGGCGTGCTGTAAAAAATCTTGTTTTATCTCCTCCTTCCAAACAAAGTGTTCTGATTGTCAAAATACATAAACAACCACCCACATACATGGAAGAAAGCATTCGTTCACCACTTATAGTAGCATAGGCACTTGAATTCAAGAATTAGACTGAAGATGATGTTATCAACAACTTTATCAATCAGCCAACTAATGTTAATAATGTCAAATGTCAAATGTTAAAAGAAATTCTTGACAATGAAGCCTTGGAAGGCCCCTTGAAATATATTGATGATAAGCATATCCAGACAATCGTTGTTCATAACAGCAAGCCTGTTGAAATTGAACCAGACAAGGTTTTAAACATTAATGATAGCCTGGACAGTGACCAACAACAAAACTCATTCAGGTCTTACAAAAATATAAAGGGGATTCTTCCTGGGACTATCCTGACCTGAAGGGCATAGACCCGCAGTTATGTATGCATCATATCTACACTGAAAAGGATGCTCGTCCTATCCAGCAGCCTCAGTGGAGATTGAATCTGCATCTCAAGGTCATTGTAAAAGAATAGCTACAAAAGCTGTTGGACGTGAATTTCATTTATCCCATTTCGGATAGCAAATGGGTCTCTCCATTGCCAAGTAGTTGTCCCCAAGAAAAACAGGAAGTGGCATATCTGTGTGGATTATCAAGAATTGAACAAGGCAACATAGAAAGATCACTTTAGCCTTCCATTTAATTATCAAGTCCTTGATACTCTGGCAAGGAAGTTCTTCTCTTTTTTAGACAGCTTCAGTGGCTAAAATCATATTCAAATTGCCCCTGAAGACCAAGACAAAACAACCTTTACCTATTTGTGGGGTACATTTTCTTATAGAGTATTACTGTTCGGCTTATGTAATGCCCCAGCTAAATTTCAAAGAGCTATACTCAACATTTTTTATGATCTGATAAATGAAGGACTTGAAGTTTACATGGATGACTTTACCCCATATGGGGATGAATTTGATCAAGCACTACAAACATTAGAGAAGGTTTTGGAATGATGCATCGCTACTAGGTTGTGTTTAAGCAATGTCAAATGTCACATGACGATGATAGAAAGCGTAATCCTAGGACATTACATTTCTGCAGTAGGGATACAGGTAGATCCAACAAAGATACAGGTAATTCTCTTACTACCTACACCCTATACTCAGATAGAGGTACATAGATTCCTTGGATATGCAGACTATTATCGTAGGTTTATAAAAAAAAATTCAAAAATTGTTGGGCCTTATATTCTTTTACCAGAAATGTTGACTGTAAATGGTCTGACAAATGTGACACAACTTTTACAGATTTAAAGAAATTAGTTTCAACGACACCAATATTACGTTGACCTAACTAGGAGCTTCCCTTTCACATCTCCACGAATGCGTCAGATGCAGCAATAGGCCAGCTATCCTCGGCCAAGAGGAGGACAAAAAACCTTATGCCATATATTATATCATCAAAAATCTTATTGTTGCTGAACTTAATTATACAGTAACAAAAAAGGAATTCTTACCTGTCATTTATGCCATAAATAAATTTAGACATTATATAACTGGTTATCAAGTTTTTAAGTATACTAATCATTCTACAATTATATACTTACCTAAAAAACCTATTACAAATGGCCTAATGACTCGTTCGTTGTTACTTTTGTAGGAGTTTGATATCACCATCAAAGATCGTCTGGGGAAGGAAACCCAGTTGCTGATTTTTTGTCTCGAGTTCCAAGGATAAATGATCCATTAGCAGTGGATGACTAGTTCCCAAATGAACATTTGTTTGTCGTAGCAATCAAAACACCATGGTATGCAGATGTGGCAAACTATCTGGTACTAGGAAAGCTACCCAGGCACTTAACAGCAAGGGAAAGGAAACAGATTGTCCAGCGTAGCGCTTGATTTTCTTGGATTGGCGGATACCTTTTTCATACAGGATCTGATATGTGTATACGTAGATGCATTTCTAAGGATGAAATTTATGACATCCTGAAGGCTAGCCATGGCAAGCCCTGCGGAGGACACTTTGTAGATCGTAGAACAAGGCATAAGGTACTAAAGATGGGCTATTATTGGCCCACTATTTTTAAAGATGATAAGAAATATGCTTAGGCTTATGATAGCTGCCAAAGGATGGGATGACCTGGTCAATCTAATGAAATGCCACTACAGTGCCAACTGGTAATAGAACCTTTCAAATGATGGCCATTGGATTTTTTTGGCCCATTTCATCCGCCATCAAACCAAAAGGTCTAGATACTGGTTGCCATAGATTATGTAACGAAGTCAGTAGAAACAGTAGATTTGCCAAGAGCTACAGAAGAAGTCGTAATTAATTTCCTTTTTGGTCTATTTGTGTGGTATGGTTTACCTCGGGAAGTGATAACGGATAGAGGAGGGCAATTTGTAGGACACAAGATTACAACCACTCTAAGGAACCACCACATTACACATAGAGTCACTTCCCCATATCACCTACAGGAGAATAGGGAGGTTGAAAGCACCAATAACGTCATCGAAGCAATTCTGACCAAGATAGGCTCAACACATTAGCAAGACTAGGCTGCTAAACTTCTAGAGGCCTTGTGGGCCTATCGCACAACTTGGTGAAAATACTACTGGATTTTCTCCATACCAACTTGTATTTGGCGAAGAACCTATATTTCCTATTGAATTTGAAATAAAGACTCTTAGAATAGCTTAGGAAGTGGGATTGGATCTGACAGAGGCCCAAACCAAATGACTTCAACAAATAAATGAATTGGATGAGGCTTGACTACTTGCTCTACAATGCACCACAATTATTCAGCAACAAAGGGAAAAGTGGCATGACAGTCTTATTAAAAAGAAGACATTTCAAATGGGATATTGGGCACACCTTTATGACTCCAGATTCCAAGACTTTCCGGGCAAGTTACAAACAAGGTGGCTTGGCCCTTATGAAATTCAAGAAGTACATAACAATGGTACTCTCACTCTAACTACCATTGACAAATTTGGCCATTCTTTCAAGGTGAATGGGCATCGGGTGTGTCTTTATCACAAACCACTCACCAAAGAGTCTTTTTGTCAACAGGTATGTGATGACCCCAATATGAAAATTTTAGCTGCAGAGAGTGATGACCCGACGGCTTTTCTCTTGTAAAAATGCATCTTTCTTCAGCTCTAAGTAATGTATATATTCTTTTACAGTTGGTTAAAATTGAGTTAGGTATATTGTGTGCTTTTTTGTTCAATCGATTGAACGATTGTTGTTCAATCAATTGAACAACATGTTTTTGTGTGTTTTATTGTTCAATCGATTGAACAAGTGTTGTTCAATAAATTGAAAAACACTTATTTGCATGTTTTTTGTTGTTCAATCGATTGAATGATTGCTATTCAATCATTTTAACAACACTTTGTGTGCTTTGTTGTTCAATCGATTGAATGATTGTTGTTCAATCAATTGAACAACACTTATTTGTTTGCATGGTTTGTTGTTCAATCATTTGAACGATTGATGTTCAATCAATTGAACAACACTTTTAGCGTGTTTTTCTATTCAATTATTTGAATGATTGATGTTCAATCAAGTGAACAACACTTTTTGTGTGTTTTTTTGTCCAATCGATTGAATGATTGTTGTTAAAACAATTGAACAACACTAATGTTTTGTTGTTCAATCGATTGAATGATTGTTGTTCAATCAATTGAACAACACTAATTTCTTTTTCTGTGTATGTTGTTCAATCAATTGAGTGATTGTTGTTCAATCAATTGAACGACCCTGATTTTTATTTTGTGTGTTTGTTGTTCGATCAATTAAACATAAGTTGTTCAATCGATTAAACAACCACTGTTCGGTAGAATGAATAGTTGTGATTTCTTTTTGTTGTTTCATCTTCACTCATTCTTTTTGCCATTTTATTTCTCTTCTATGTTTTGAATAAAAACCACCTGGTTGGATTTGTGCCTAAGATAAAGAAAAATCGTAATGTTAATATCATTATGACTTATGAAACCTTTTGATGTTCAACTTTATTCAAAAGCTGACATGGTGCATATTTATAATGACTGGCTTAATATCTTCCCTTTGGACACATCATAAAATGATTTACTATCTTAATACCATGCTGGTTTATCTTTTACACTTTCAAATGGATAAATCCATTTGATATGATGATATGGGGGTAAAAGCATAACTTTCATTGGCATTTTTTTTACTTCTTACACCATCCCTCACTCTTGAGTAAATGAGCCTCCCTCTCTGTACAACAAAAGCATGAAAATATGAAAATGCAACAAACATTGTCTTAAAGAGGATAGGGGGTCTCAGTATGAGCCAGCCTACCATGATCATAAGGATGTAACAAGTGACATTCCATTATGGCCACCACAACAAGGTAATGACCTTCTTGATAATTTAAACTGTTAGAAGGAAAGGGGCTCTCATCATGAGCCAGCCTAATCACTTTGTTATATCTTGGTGAATGGCACTATGACTATCTGGTTACCATGCTAGCATAGTGGTCTCTTTAAAACAAGAAGAGGAGAATCATCTAAATACTTGTTGGCTTCAAGGTATTGACCCAGGTTTGGAAGAATTATTTAGCCAAACAAATCCCATAACTATCGGCCCTTTCGGCAACAGCCCGTAGAGCGCAGGCTAAGGTCTCACTCGAGGTAGCAGGGGAGGGTGCTGGAACTAGGTTTCCGCACCCTAGGGATGCCTTGATGTGGTTTTAGAGGAGTCACACACCAATCCAAACCATTGCGTTATCTAGATTTGAGCAGATCTAGTCAAGAGCTAATCATCTTAACAACAACTGCGGTCTTTAAGCAAACATTTACCTCAGTTTACTATCTAAGCATTTCAGAATAGAAATTCATGCATTAACCATTCATAACATCATGAGTGCAAGTAAACCAATAAATAACAAAACACGGGATTAACACAGTATTCCAAAAGTCTTCACTTTATTTAATAATTCCTTCTTTTACAACCAGATCTATCCTGCGCACTCAACTGCAGGGGTCCGTGCACACAGCTGCGAAATCTACCAGGCCTCTATGCACATAGCTGCAGAGCCTCTACCTCCTACCCTCTACTCAGACTTATAGACATGTTCACCTTTCACAAACCCAGATCATTACCCATTCAAGAATACATCTTCCTCCAAAAAACTGCTTTCTACCCATAGAGCCTCGCTCTATTTATACCTTCCTATGGTCCGCAGACCGACTTACTCTCCTATTATCTAATATTATTCTTCAGGTGGACAAACCTTTGACTTGCCCTTTTACCCTTCGCGCTCTGCATAATGCGGAGTCTTACAATCATTTTATCCAAATCTCGAGGCACGCGACCCCAAGATTGTTACGCAGGACCTCTGCTACCCAACAGTCCCCCAACACAATCATTGTGACTCATCCCGAGTCACTTGTTGGTGTAGTGCGGTGCACTGTCGTGGCTTCGTGATTCACCTTGCTATGAGTGATGCTCATCGTTCCTCTAACTACTTCATTTGGCTCCTACTTTGTTGTATTGATCATCTTCGTCAAGCGATAATGCTCATTCTTCTCTGCTCGGTTAACACAGAGCACCCCCTCTGCAGGTACTAATTCCAGCAGGGAAATCATTCATAGAACGCCTTTGTTCTGCTTCAGATGGTCATTTCTGCATTCCACACCATCGGTCGTAGTGTGTGTTGGAATTTTGCAAGACCTCCCCTGCTGGTCATGAAATCTCAGTCCTCATGGTGCCGTGGAGAAATCGTATGAGTGGTAGCGTTATTAATGGGCTCTGTCTCATTATTCTTATGTAGAGATGTTACAACTTGCCGCCCCTTCTCCAGACAGACAGACCGCATCCTGACCAATTTTTCTTCGCTTTTGCTCTTTTCCTATGCATCCCAAACTGTTGAACCTGCCTCCCATGGAGCGCCCGCAACTGCCATGGCCAAGTGTTGTAGAGAGGCTTGTGATGCCAATAGTTGCATCCTGACCTTGGCCTTTTGCACTGAGAGACTGCACCATTCCATCGTGAGACACAACCTACACCACCCCAAAGTATAAGTCACCTTGTAGCTAGTGCTCAACACTTTATAAGTGCTCTAAATGTGACTTTCCACAGTTCCTGCCTGTGTGAAACTTGGCGTGTGAAATTTGTGGAACTTCGTATCGAATCCAGCTCATACGCTTCATCTTAACTACCTACCTCCCACTCCTTTTTGCCATAATGCAGCCATCGTGACGTCAATAATGATAGGAATGGTCTCCTCATGTCTTATTGACGCAGCAACGTACTGCTCCCTGTGCATCCGTGACCGTGGTATGTGACACATCTCCCGGTGTGCGCCCTGTGGTCCCCGAGATTTCTTTATCGTCCCGCACTCTCTTTCAACTGGCTGGAGCAGTAAGACAATCCTTCGAGCGGTTAGTCATGCGGCCAACCCGCCCATGTAGAGCTTTAGACGGCTCCCATTTACGTGGACGAAAAACAAATACCCATTGAGTTTGGCAAGCTGAACTGCACCCCCATCGGTAACTTATTTGACAACATAGGGCCCCAACCAATGCAACCAGAGTTTACCAAGGAATTTCTTAAACTTACTGTTGTACAACAAGACTAGGTCATTCTCCTGGAATGTGTAGACCTTTATATGATGATCATGCATACCTTTTCTTGCTGTTTATGTACCTACTAATGGAATCCGGCCAAGAATCGTTCCTCCTCCAGTTCTTCCAACTACGCGAGTCGTTCCTCTATAGCTCCCTGGTCGGTCAACCTAGTCACCACGGTTATCCGCAAGTTAGGAACAATGTATCCATGGGCATAACAGCCTCCTTCCCATAGACTAATCGGAACGGTGTCTGACCCGTCAACTTCTTGCAGGTGGTGCGGTATGCCCATAATACCGTAGGGACGCGCAAGTCCCAGTCTATCCACTGTGTATTGCAGGCCTTAGTCAATGGAGTCTCCAGAATCTTATTGAAGACTTCAACAGTCCCATTTGCTTGTGGGTGGTATGGCGTACTCTATTGATGATATATTTGGAATTATTGGGTCAGCACGCTGATCGTTTCATTCAAGAAATGTGTGGCAGGGTCGCTCATGGGAACTTTGGGACAACGAAACCTGGTCAGAACATATCTGAACAAAAACTTCGTAGTAGTCGCGGCTGTGCAGTCCTTCACCAGTTGTGCTTCCTCCCATTGAGTCAAATGCTCAGTCGCAGTGATGATGTAACATGCACCTGTCTTTCCTCGTGGCTCAATAGGGCCAACGAAGTCGATAGCCCACTTCTCGAATGGCTGGAGCATCATCTGTGATTGAAGTGGAATTTCATTCCTTCGCGATGGTTTCCCCGTACATTGACATACGTAGCAGGCGCAACAGTAGGATTTTGAGTCCTAATGAAGATTCAGCCACCATAGACCGACACGAAGAATCTTCTGGGGGGTTGCGCGGCCTGCGAAATGTCCTTCGGCCACCTCTCCATGTTCTTCAGCCAAAACCTGCCCGAGCTCAAACTCACGCACATATTTCCGTAAGACTTTGTCACTACCCATTTTGTAAAGATGTCTAGCAATCACAGTATACTGAAAGAAACCCCATTCTATAGTGAATGTGGTCTTGCTCCTATCTTTCGATGCTATTTTGATCTCGTGGTACCCTGAGAATCTGTTCGTGAAGGAGTAGGCTTCCTGTCCACCTACATTTTCCAATACCTCATATGTAAACGGTGTAGGGAATGGATCATTGACATAGGCATCATTAAGCTTTCTGAAGTCCATGCAGATGCAGATCTCCCCCTTCTATTTCTTTTCCTGTACCACCATAGGGCTCACCCAGTTTGATTCTTCCATCGCTTCAATGATTCTTGCGGCCAGCATCTTGTCAAGCTCAACTTGGACCTTTGTTTTGTATTTGGGATTCAGTCAGTAAGGTCACTGCTTGAGTTCCTTCGCGCCAGGTTTCAATGCTATCTTCATCATCCCCAAGTCGCCTATAATTCCTTTTAACTCCATGATTTTTGTAGGGAACAGATCCTCATATTCACACAACAAATCGATGACCTTGTCTACTGTAGCATCATCCCAGTATTCTCCCAATGTGGCATACTTTGGCTCTTCTTCTGTTCTGATATTGACTTGTTTGGTTTTCAGTAGTGCCATAATGTCTAAGTTTTGGAGTTCAAGCCCGCACACCTCACGACTTCCTTCTGACTCCAGAATCTCGATGTCTCTTGGATCATCGTCATCATCCTCAATTTGGACATTATAGCATTTGAGAGTCGGAATCAACTGCCATGCCCTGTCAAGCTGCACAATATCCTGTGGTGGTATCGAATCTTTAATATAGTGGCTTTTCCTAGCTACAGCATGTTGTCCACAGTATCCATTCTGTCATCTTCAAAGAGGAAGGTCACCAAAAACCTTTTGCGCAGGATGTTCCACTCACTTGTGTCATGGAAAAGCTCCGACTCTGTGTACCAGTTTCGGGGGATGATGTCCAAGGTATGGTAAAATAAGTGCACCCATTCTGGCTGGGGTTCTCCTCTGTAGGCTTTGACCCACCGGATAATATGCATGCACGGATCATCACGTCCATTGTACTTTTCCGCAATTCGTACTTCTGTCTTCCAAAATCTGAGCTGCATCATATGTCTACAAGTACACCAATCATCAAAAGTCCCTTCATGGGTGCCCCATCAATGCGCAGTGGTAGCACGTAACACCCATTGCAACGCATCCAACCATTGGTGATCAGGTACTATTGCCTCAAATTGGTCAGAAACTCATCTACCATTGCCAACCCATCGTACACTAGAAGTTCACAATCCTGGACCTTCGCACATTACAGGGATTTCATCATCATGTTGCAGTGTAACATTGAAACTTTGATGTGTCCCTGTTCCTCTCTCCTCCTGGTGCTTTCTTTGTTGTGTGCTGGTTCAAGATAATGTGGTCCCTCCGTAGGGTTCAGCGAGACGACTACGCGAAGTGATCTTGTTTCAAAGGTCATGGTTCGCTCCTTCAGGTTAATGACCCCATTCATATTGGTAGCCCAGTTAATTCCCAGTAGGGCGGGGTAAGGCGTCTCTTCATCCACTGTCTCAATTATTTCAAAGTTTGTTCTGGTGCTTGCCCCATCTATATTTACCACCACTCCCATCAATCTTCCCAGGGGTAAGATCATTTGCTGGTTTGCCATTTGCAGCTAAACCGGAGACCAGTGTACTGTAGGTCTACCCATACGTTCCCAGGTTTGTCTTGGTAGTACGCTTGCATCTAAGCCCAGGTCCAAGAAAATCCATTCCATCTCATAGCCGTCGATTTTTGCTGTCAACCACATTTCTAGTCCCACCCGTGGCAGTTGATTTTCTAACTAGCATATCTTCCTGAGTTCCATCATTTGTCTGCACTTCTGAATTAGCTCTTGTAAGGCTTGAACTGCCCGATTGCCGCTTAACATCTTTGCACATGCCTCGATAAATGTAGCGATCCTTGAAGGGCTCTTTCCCTGCTCCAGGGAATCCCTAGTCCTCTATCCTTTCCCAGGGTCGACGTCCTCTGCATTACGGGGTTCAAACCTCATCATTTGCACTTTCTGGGTTGCTGGAGGTTGCGTTATATTCTTCTTGCGAACTTGTTCTATCAGTGTAGGGAAATCTATGAGTTCATGATCGAACTAGCCATAATAGATGCATGATATTCTGGTTGGGTTGGTGCAATCTCGCACATAATGTCTCGGTCCTCCACAATTGTAACAAATGAGCTGGCCGCGGCCCCTCCCTGGCCTCATACCACCTCGGTTGCGCCCGCATCCCTGAAAACATCCACGAGCCATTGTTGTGGCTGGATCCTAGCCTCGTCCCTCCGTCTGCATTCTGTAAGCAGACTGACCCATTAAGATTTGATAGCTTTGGCAATCCTTTTCCTCATGTCCGTTGGAGCTACAAAACTTACAATATAACTGCTGAGGGGTCGAGTTGGCTTTCGACAGTAAATGATAGTTATTGGTGTTGTTTTTCCCCCCAACCTGACAGATTGCGCACCAAAGTAGGAGTGCCACGTTCAACCCCACTGGGACTTTTGGCCCCGCTGGTGCCGATCCTCCTGGCGTGCCATAGCTCATTCCAACTGGGCACTAGTCTTTGTCATGCCCCTGACCTCTGCACGTTATGCACCATACCTCCGGACGTAGAATCTATCCTTGTTTTAACTTCGTCATTTCCAGACATATGTTCTGGACCTGGGCTTGGATCTGCTACACTCCCAACCCTAGGTCCTATATCAGTGTCTCATGTAGCCTTATCGCAGTTTCTAATGCTTCCTCTAGGGTTGATATTTTTTGTTGCAACAGTGCCATCTTCAGGTGTGGTGGTAACAATGCCATAAAACAAGCGTAGTGCTGCTCCTCTATTAGTGTCATGTTTGCTTCCAGCATAACACTCTTCAACCTCTGGTCCAAATCCCATAGGGTTTCACCAGGAATCATTGTAATATCTTTGAATCCCATGATCAACTGCTTTGCTGACTTTGGGTGACTAAACTCTTTCTTTAGCTCGGTTTGGATGTCCGTTATTCCTACTACGGGATGATTACCTGAATACTTTATGTACCAAGTTAACGCTCAGTCTTGTAATGCGCTAACCAACGTAGCATTTTTAATATCATCATCGATTATTCCTTGTACGTTCCATACCAAATTTAGTACGAACCAAAATTGGTCCGGATCCTCACTTCCTGTACCCTTGAACACTGGTAGTTGGACCGGGCTTGTCATTGTTGCTTTTGCTGATATGCTTCTGAACTATTTTTGTCTTTCAATCCCTCTTAATTCTTGTACCGCACTTCCTACATCAAAACATCCCTTAGGAAGATCCCAACCCTGGCAACAGAACCATTTTTTGGCTTCTAGTGCTTGACCCAAGCTCAGAAAAATTATTTAGCTAAACAAATCCTGCAGCTACCAGCCCTTTCAGCAATAGCCCGCTAAACGCAGATTGAGGTCTCACCCTAGGTAGCAAGTGAGGGTGCTGGAACCAGGTTTCCACACCCTAGGGATGCCTTGATGTGGTTTTAGAGGAGTCACACATGAATCCAGACCTTCGTGTTATCCAGATTCGAGCAGATCTAGTTAAGAGCTAATCATCTTAACAACTACTGCGATCTTTAAGCAAACATTTACCTCAGTTTACTATCTAAGTATTTCAGAATAGAAATTCATGCATTAACCATTCATAACATCATGAGCACAAGTAAACTAGTAAATAACAAAACACATGATTAGCACAGTTCCAAAAGTCTTCGCTTTATTTAATAATTCCTTCTTTTACAACCAGATATGTCCTGCGCACTCAGCTGCAGGGGTCCGCGCACACAGCTGTGGACTCTACCAGCCTCTGCGCACACAGCTGCAGAGCCTCTACTTCCTACCCCCGACTCGGACTTACTGACGCATTCACCTTTCACAAACCTAGATCATTACCCATTCAAGAATACATCTTCCTCCAAAAAACTACTTTCTACCCATAGAGCCTCGCTCTATTTATACCTTCCTATGGTCTGCGAACCGACTTACTCTCCTATTATTTAATATTATTCTTTAGGTGGAAAACCCTTTGATTCACCCGTTTACCCTTCGCACTATGCATAATGCGGAGGCTTACAATCATTTTATCCAGATCTCGAGGTGCGCGGCCCCAAGACCATTACGCGGGACCTCCACTACCCAACAATACTAAAAGGATGACTCTTGATCATTTTTGGGGTTAAAAAGCAACCCACCCTATCAAGGCTATGGATGCCTGCTAGTAGCAGTGCCTTTGCTTGTGGTATTGAAGTACTATGTTACATTTCCAAATACTCTCTATACTATTACCACCTATGGATTCATTTCTAAAGGAAAATTTTCCATTTGAACATCATTTCTAATTTAATTAGCATCGTAACCTATATCTTATATGCATTATTCATTATTGTCCAATCACTTTACCAATGGTCATTAATATTTATCGTCAGTCATGCATTTTTCACTTTTCCACCTAAGGTAAATATCTATTTACATAATGATCTAAATCTATATTTTATTTTATGGGCACTTAAAATATTTTGACATGTACCGCTTTGATTTTTGTTGTCATATTTTACGCCACTTTTATTGATTAGTTGCCTACATTTATGATTTATCGATGTTTTCTCCCTTTTTCCCATGTTTGGTGGGTGTGGACACCCTTTTTTGATTAGAGGGGGAATGATCTGCGTGTGAACAACATGTGTAACAATTTATGGATAGTTTGTGTGATTATTATTAAACTAATTTTTGGTTAAAGGAATACATGATGAATGTGCATGTGTAATAATTATCAAACCATTTCTAATTGGAGGGAAGAAGGAAACCATTATGGATATCATGCGAATTTATTATGATCCTACACAAAATATTACTGATGAGACAGATAACATAATTTCCTTTGATAGTACTCTCAAAACAACGTCATTTTTCTGTCAATAGCTTTAGCGTTCTCTGGTGTTGTTCCAAGCTGTGAAAGTGTGAGAGAAGTGCATGCAAGTGAACTATCCATAGAGAAACAACAGCCATGGGAGGGAAATCCATGCGAAGTGAACCCATAATGCGTAGGGTATCAGACCAGGCTAGTGTGATTCTTGAGCGCATCGGCTGGCTACAATACTTGACCAAATTACAAGGATTTCATGAGGAAATGACACTTGAATTTCTACAGAATTTATAGAATGGCCGCACAACAGTGAGAGGAAGGAACATAACAGTCTTCGAATCAGTCATAGTTGAAGTCTATGGACTTCCAAAAGAAGGAATGAGATGGACGGACAAACATGTTCTTCTACAGGAAGCAGTCATAGTATTTCAAGACCCAGAAGAGAAATTGGTGCAAAAAGGAAAAGGGGTTCACCCTATAGCTTTAAGATACCCATGGTAGGAATTGGTAGCCATTGTGCTGAGGTATATCATGTGCGATGGACGAGAGGACGTGGTAAAACCTCATCAACTTAAATTGTTAGCTATTTTGAAACAGAAAATTACAGTTAACTTACCATTTTATTTAAATTATGTATTGCATGACATTGCTCGTCGGGTTTGAAAGGAAAATGACCCATATACACTCATCATCCTTCATGGGCTAATTAAATTAATCATAATTCATGGATTGGCCCAACAACAACTAACCTGGGGTAACCTTGTAAATCCTACTTTGACCCCACCTATAGAAAATCCAGTGACTGAACAGCAGGGGCCAAGAGTGATTGGTTTGAAAAGGACACAAAAAAGGAAGAATCCCTCTTTGGCCTCTGGCCCAGTAAAGAGAAGATGCTCTACGAGGATAAATTCGCAATGACACACCCCAATTCAAATAGAGGAGACAGGGCCATCTCACATGCCCCCTCCAAGTCCACAAGATGACTCTTTGCAAGACTATGAGGAAGAGGCTTCCTGAGTACTGGAGAATATGGGGACATTCGGTGAAGGAATGGAGATATCCAGGAATTCTGAAGGGGAAAACTATGCCCCCAACCAGTCTGCCCCTGCTAACAGTCCTGGTCATGATGAAGCCCTGCCATTTACTAATAATTTGGAGGAGAGAGGGAACCAGTTTCTTCTATGGGGAATCCCCTTGAAGCAGAAGTGCATGTAGAGGAAACCATTAGGGAGGGAAATCAAGCATACACTATTGATCCACTGGAATCCCTAGCTAAGGAAAATCCTATAGAAGAAACCCTGGAGGGTGAAAATCAACCAGGCATAACTATTTTTATGAAGCCCCCAGAGGATGAGGCCCATCTAGAAGAAGACCTTGAAAATGATAATTGCTCAGGAGACACCATTCCATTAGAGTCTCTTGAGAGGGAAGCTCATGAAGAAAGAGACTTGGAAGGTGAAAATCCATCAGGAGACACGGTTCCATTAGAACCCCATCTAGATATTGACATAATTCCACCTGAACCTGAACCTAAAGTAAATACAGCTGTACCACCACTAGTCAAAGACCTCAAGACAAAGAAGACATAAATGGATAGACTCAGGAAGCTTCTTAAAAGTTATAGGAAGAAAAAGAAAACTATTAAGCAGCTGAGAGAGTGGTTGAAGGAAGTAGTCGGCGTCAGAAAATTGAAAACAAAATTGGAGGCCACAAGGACCCAAACAGAACACTGCTCTGGGGAAGCTATTAAAACCTAGACTAAGACCCTTTTGGTTTATTCAAAATAATCCCAAACAGAGTAATGTATTTTATAAAATATTGAAATGCAAACAGAAGATCCTTATGTTTTCCCATAGGAAACCCAAACAGACTTCCCCGCTACTGATGTTTCTGCCCAAACAAATTTTGTAGAGAATATTCAGGAAGACTGCCATATGACCCAAGGAACAATTGAGGTTGTTGCTCAAACTAACCCAACGGTAACACGGGATGATGACGTCTAGAAAGAGGAGACACCTGACTACATTCCCCTAGTAAGGGAAGTGGTCATTAGGAAATTATTGAATGAACTAGCCAAGACTCAACATAAAGAGGAAGCATTTTCGCTTGTTATCACTTCAAAATTTCTTCTGAAGTTGTTTGAAGAAAGAAATGATAGAGATAACCATAGACCAACTTTGGAGATTTAGGATCTAGCCTTCCTAATTCTCAGAGAGGGCTCTCTCTTTATGATTTAACTTTTTTTTAGTTAATTTATTTTAGGCAAGTTATGGTTGCACTTGGGTTTTGATTTGAATTTGGGTGGTGGGATCACTTACTTAGATGAGCAGAGGTTTTATTTTACCATTGGGCTATGGGGTCAGATGTCAGACAAACTGGACTGGATCAAGTTTTAAAAACAATGTCTATAGGGCAAGATAGGTGAGTTATTACAGATCTCAAAGGTTGGATGGTGAAGTGGTTTCTAATTGGATCCAGGGAGCAATTAAGGGTTCCTTAGGCCAGATTATGGAGGGAATGAAAGAGGTCAACCGGGATGGGAGAGCAATTAAGGGTTCTCAAATTCGGATATCAGAGGAAAACATATAAATGAATAACTGTGCAAAACAGAGTGTACTTAAATAAGTTCTAAGTGATATTTCTAGTTAATTCATTCAAATTTGGATAACAATTAAGTTTATGAAACACATAAGAAAGTAAAAAAGTTGAAACAAGAATATACTTCACTGCAAATAGCCCATCTCATGAATCCTATAATGCAATGCTTTTATTACTTGCTCCAGTTTGTTGACTTGAAAGTTGGTACAATCACCCTTAGGTTTAAGATCAAAATAACTCTATAAATGTATAGTAATCCACCCTCAATACTTCGAACTATGAAGTATTTATACAAAAGGAATTTACAAAAGATCTCAAACTACTTTGAGAACTAATCTAGCAAAAGGAAATATCTTCATGCAAAAAGATAAATACAACTATTGAACTGTCGCTTGATGTCCCTGTTATTTAGGTTCTGCTATCTTTTAGTCTTTGAACTTTTTCCCTTTAAGCCATTTGGTTGTTTGGTATTCACGTTGGATGTCATATTTACTTATGACCTTCATCTAATACACTTTCATCTGATATTCTTTCATTTGTATTTCTTTATCTGCTTCCTCTGTTTAGTCTTTTAACTGTATGCTCTGTCACCTGTTTTCATTTTTACCTTTTATTGTAAATCTTACTCACTCTTTCATGCTTCTTTGTTTTTAGTAAAAATGAATTTTACTAAAAGACACCTGTAGAATAAAAAATGTTTCTTGGAGAGTAGTTTGTAAGAATCTTTTATTGTGTTGGTGAAAATGATTTCATCTCTGTTTTAACATTTACTGTGTAAATTGTTTCCTTCTTCTCTATGGTAATTCTCTTTTCCTTTTAAATAAAGCCTTTGAATACATTTCCTTGTGAATCTTTGAGTAAACAGGTTTTGGAACTAGTATTAAAACTATTTATCCAATCTTCTGGCCTTATAATCACCTGCAAAATAAAACAACCATTAATAAAGAATGTTAGGTCCCTATAATACTAGTGATTACCCCATTACTATTGTAGTTGTATCCCTTATTAATATTGTTGTGCCCCTATTGTCCCCATATTGTTATTACTGTGCCCCATAGAATCCCTCGATTATTATTTTTGTGCCTTTATATTATTATTGTTAGGTCGGCTGGGTTATATTGTGACTCCTTAGACTCCTATATATTGAAAGGAGGTTTTTTCATTTGAATAATCAAAGAATCATTCATTTGTGTAATGTAAAGGAGGTTGCCCCCTCGAAGAGGCTGAATTCTAAGGCATTGATCTATATTTTCTATCTTTTTGTGAGCTGGTTTCATAACATTTGGTATCAAAGCTTTGGATTCTTGGGTTTCGCTACTCCAAATAGGTCATCGTGGCATTTTCGCTATAACTTTTTTCTGCGATGTTTCAGAAGAGAAAAAAAAAACCCATTTGAGATGAAATTGCATTGAACCTCAAGTCTAAATTTCAGATCTTTTCGCACTATATTTCTGGAGATATGATCTGAAGAAGTTGGTCTTTTAGTAGACTCCTGAATTATATTCCAAACAAGTGACCTGGGGAAAATAGTCATAACCTTCTCTTTGAGCATCGGATTGAAATTTCATAAGAAGGTATAGAAAGAGGACAAACTATAGTTTCTTGTATGTATTTTTAGAGCCAAAGGTCGAAACAGGGACGCGTGGCATGTTGTACAAGTTCGCTCTACTGAACCAGTCTATAATTAGGGCACTGTGGGAGATTTGGCATAGCTCCTCCTTGGAGAATACAATTTGGATTAGACTTGTGGCATTGGAAAGAGGACATGGAGGGGTCACAATTTCAGAACTGGATGATCTGAAATTACAGAGATACATCAAAGGCAATATCAAGCTCCTATAAAGTGAAACAAAAAGGTGTGTAGATTTTTTTAAATTTTTGCTTAAGCTTGGTTTGAAAATTTATTTTGAAGGAATTCAAAGGGCATAGTAGAGCATTATTATCGGTAACTGATGCCCCGAGGAAAGAAATGCAAACACCTAGTAAGAAACTTGAAAACTCTAGCATGACTCATGAAGAAGAGGAAGAAATGCTTCATGATATATCAAAATTACAAGACCAAGTGCAACAAATGTCACTCTCACAAAAGCTAACAGAAGCTAAGATAAATGGCGTGGAATCTAAGATAAAGGGCATGGAAGCTAAGATGAATGGTGTGGAAGCTAAGATGGATGATTTGAAGATAGATTTGAAGACATATTTGAAGACAGGCATGGCAGATTTGAAGACAGATTTGACAAATTTTCTATAAGAAATACTTACTAATGGTGAAAGGGTAGTAAAGGAAACTCATGACGTGAACAAAAGAAATGTTAATCATGATTTCATAGACTCTAATGTTGGATCGAAGACCCACCATATTCCAAAAATCGATATGAGGAAGTTTGATGGCAAGGATCCCGCAACATGGATATTACAGATGGAGCAATTTTTCAATCTCAATAATGTGCAAAACACACAAAAGGTACGTATTGCAACTTTATATTTGGAACCAAATCAGTTTGTATGGTATCAATGGCTTTTCTCTCGTAAACAAATTATCACTTAGGCAATTTTTACGGAAGAATTGAAAACACATTATGAGGATACAAAAAGCAACACTTTTTTTAGCCAATTGATAAGTCTCAAACAAAAGGGTTTAAAATGGAGCAAATTGAGGAGTTCCAAAAATTGAACATAAGGGTAAAAAATATTCCAAAGGAGCATAGGATTGACGTGTTCATAGGGACTTTAAAGGATAATATCCAACATGATGTTCACCTTTCTGAACCTGATTCATTAGAGAAGGCATTTAGGTTAGCAAGAAAAATGGAAAGCAAAATTATGGCAACCAGGAAGCATAACACTCACAACTATAAAGATGGAAGTGTTGTTGCCCCTAGTCTTCCACAACCTGTAAGGTTGACACCACAGCAATTGCAAGAAAAAAGAGCAAAAGGGCCTTGTTACAGTTGTGATAGCAAATACACTAAAGGTCATAAGTGTGCTGAGAAGAAATTATTCTACATAGATTGTGAAGAGGAAGAAGAAAAGGAGCAAGAAAGGTCAAAAGAAGAGGATATACTTTAGGAACAAAGCCTAGATAAAGAAGAAATGAATCCAACCTTATCTTGTAATGCATTGGCTGGAATTACCACTCCTCAAACCATCAAGATAGAAGGACAAATCAAGAAGAAAAAGGTAATAGTGTTGATTGATTTAGGAAGTACCCACAATTTTATTCATTGTAAGATAGCAAAAGAATTGAATTGCTTCCTATATCCAGCACCAGAGTGTCAAGTGATGGTTGCAAATGGAGGAATGATAAATTGCTCTGGAAAGTGCCATAATAACAAGCTATCCATAGGAGAATATGTATTGACTAGCCCAATGCTTTCCATTCCAATGAGAGGTGCTGATGTTGTACTAGGAGTCCAATGGCTACAATCCTTGGGTACAATAGCTTTTAATTTTCAAGAACTTTTCATGAAATTTTCTGTAGAAGGAGAGGAAGTTGAATTAAGGGGTATTACAGGGAAACTAGGAAAGATAATCAACTCTAATGGTATGACAAATCTTCTAAAAAAGGAACAAAGAGGTGTAATTTCACAATTATGTTCACTAGATGTTCCCACATCGAAATCATCTATTTCTACAGATCTCCAAATAGTCTTGGACAATCATTCCAAGGTATTTGAGACTTCCAAAGGTCTCCCACCTATTCGTGATCATGATCATGCTATTCCTCTAATTCCAGGAAGTGTTCCTCCAAACAAAGATGTTGGGTTATGACTTTGAAATCATCTACAAAAAAGGGAAGCAAAATGTGGTGGCAGATGCACTCTCAAGAAAGGATGAGGATGTGGAAGCATTGTTGTGTGCCATTTCTATTATCCAACCAGACTGGATAAACAAAGCAAGGGAGGAATGGAAGAATGATGAAGAAGTGTGGGCACTTATTCGAAAGTTACAACAAGATTCCAGTACATCTAATACATTTAGCTGGAAAAATGATTCGTTATGGTACAAAGATTACTTATACCTCTATAAGAATTCCCAACTCAAACAAAAGATTCTTATGGAATTGCACACTTCTCCCTTAGGAGGGCACTCAGGATTTTTAAAAATTTACCACATGGTTAAGAAGGAATTTTTTTGGGATGGCCTTAAATTAGATATTCAAAAGTTTGTGGCAGAATGTTTGGTTTGCCAACAAAATAAAGGTGAAACAATTAAGACCCAGGGTCTATTACAACCTTTATCCATTCCAAGCCAACGTTGGGAGGAGGTTTCAATGGATTTTATCATAGGTTTACCCAAGTCTAAGGGAAAGAGTGTCATCATGGGTGTAGTTGATAGGCTTACCAAGTATGCACACTTTTGTGCATTATCACATCCATTTAAAGCTAGTACAGTTTCTACTACATTTATGGAAACAATTCAAAAGCTACATGGAAACCCAAAGATTATTGTAAGTGACAAAGATCCCATTTTCACTGGAAATTTTTGGACAGAATTATTTTCTTGTTTCAGTACTCCGTTAGCTCATAGCTCATCTTATCATCCTCAATATGATGGGCATACTGAGATAGTAAACAAATGTTTGGAAGGATATCTTCTTTGCTTTGTCTTTGATAAACAGACACAATGGGTCAAATGGTTGCCTCTAGCTGAATGGTGGTATAACACTTCCTTCCATACAGCAACAAAAATGACCCCATTTATGGCACTTCATGGATATCAGCCACCATCCATCACATCATATTTAAGAGAAAATTCTAAGGTTCAAGCAGTGGAACATTACATCGAGCATCAACAACAAGCCCACCAACTCTTAAAGGATAACCTCGTGTTGGCACATAATAGAATGAAACAATAGGCAGATCAACATCGCAATGAAAGAAGTTTTGATGTAGGTGATTGGGTATTCCTACAGCTACAACCATATAAAAAAATGTCCCTCAAGCAAGCTAAGAAGGATAATAAATTATCACCAAAGTATTATGGTCTGTATAAGGTGTTGCAAAAGATTGGTACTATGGCATACAAATTGGAGCTTCCTGTAGCTTCTCAAGTGCACCCTGTTTTCCATGTTTCATGTTTAAAGAAGGTTATAGGTGACAAGCTCCCAGTTCAAACAATATTTCCAAAACTTGATGAGGAAGGAAAAATTATATTGGAATCGGAAGTAGTCACAAAAACAAGAACTCGACAGCTATGAAATCGATCAATTTCGGAGTATCTCATCAAGTGGAAGAACTTATCCGCTGAAGATTCCACATGGGAGGATGAGAATTTTATATAGAAGCATCCAGAACTACTCAAGCGTTGAGGACAATACTTTTTTGAAGGAGAGGGGCATGTTAGGTCCCTATAATACTAGTGATTACCCCATTACTATTGTAGTTATATCCCTTATTAATATTGTTGTGCCCCTATTGTCCCCATATTGTTATTATTGTGCCCCATAGAATCCCTCTATTGTTATTTTTGTGCCTTTATATTATTATTGTTAGGTCAGCTAGGTTATATTGTGACTCCTTAGACTCCTATATATTGAAAGGAGGTTTTGTCATTTGAATCATCAAAGAATCATTCATTTTTGTAATGTAAAGGAGGTTGCCCCCTCGAAGAGGTTGAATTCTAAGGCATTGATCTATCTTTTCTATCTTTTTGTGCGCTGGTTTCATAACAAAGAATAGGTCTACAAGGAAGGCAGTGAATGGCTTCATTGAACTGAGATGTTCGTGGATGGAGTCTGGAGCATATCTATAAGGTAATTGGTGGTCAAATTTGATTGCAGAGGTTCAGGGTGGCACAGGAAGGCTTAGGTAGCTTTCACAGTGTGAATGCGTGAAAAGAGTGAAAATGAGGGTCTTCGGCTTTTTAATGGGTAATAGTCAAATTTTGGCATGGAAATTCATAATGAATAGTGAGTGGTTTCATTTCACGTGGGGAGGCGGTTTTAGGGGCCATCGCACCACTTTTTGCAGTCAAGTGGTATTTCCTTGAGAGCATGCGAGCTCGCCTGGAGTTGCCACGTAGCCAAAAAGGGCCTGAGCAAAACCGTGAATCTCGCGTACTCTCAGGTGGGTAAAGCTTGAAAAAGGAGTCAGCACGATATGGATGCGTGCCATCAAATCTGGGGGTGATAGATCTAATGGCTATCATGTTGTGAAGCTGCATGGAGGAAATAGGGGTGGAGATTAGCGGGGCCTGGGGGATAATTACATCTGATTTGTAATTATTTAATGAATATAGTGCAGGTTAAAAATATAATGAACGGGTTTAATACAGTGGGACCAGGGTTAAATATGGTGGGGTTTGTTAACCGCACCAAGGGTGGTGGGTTAAAATGTTTTTGTCGAGAAAATGATATAGTGGAGTTAATTAAATAATGTGGTGGTTTAAATATATTTCAAAGGTTTAGTGAGGGTCGAGATTTATAAAGTGGGGGCGAGGGGGGGGGGGGGGGGGGGGGTTAAATATATAAAGCAGGATTATTATATGAATAATGTAAGGGTTGAGTTTAAAAGGGTATCGGGGAGGGTTTTTTGAATGGGGTCCAATACATTATTCAAACTTAGGATAAGGGGGTGTAGTGGGTTTTAAGGGAAAAATGTGAATTGGTAGAGTTAATTAAATAATGCGGGGGGCTGGGGGGGAATTTAAACTTAGGACAAGTGGGGTTTTATGGGATTTTTAGATAAAATAGGGAAATTAATAAGGGAAAATGATTTTTTCAAAGGAAAATGGGTTTCACACTAGGGAAAAAGGGTTTTGGGTTGGGAAATGACCTTTGGAGGGTAATTTTCTAGGAAAATGTGTGAAACCAAGGGGGAAGGGTCAAAATGAAGGGAAAAGGTATATTCTTAAGAAATGACGGGATAAGGGGAAATTAGCAAGTATGTAGTGGGGGTGAAATGAAATGATGGGAAGTTAATTAGATCAACTTGTGAACATCTTTTCACTTTCATAACTTCTCTTATACACTGAAACATAGGATTAAGCATGATAAATGTGCTTATGCTTTGACAACCTTGTATTTCTACAACCTTTCTTCTACCTACCCTTTACTTATCCTAACATTTTTCTTCATTCTATTGGGTGCATTTAAGCTAGAAAACCCTTTCTTTCCTTTTCTTTTGAGAAGTAAACTATATAATTCTAACCTTATAACTTCCAATGGCTCAGATTAAGCTTATGAGCACATTTTATTTCTCTACCTAACTACTAATCTACCAAGTTTAAATAGTTTGGCTATATCTTTAATCTCTAACTATAAACATGAAATTTAAAGCATGAACTAGTCAAGATTAAACAGTTTGACTATCATGGGTTGTGGCATTTATGACAAGCTACACACAACCATTATTTTGCACAGTAAAGTAAAATGTAGTGGCACTTGGACTTGCACACTTTCATGATTTGTTTTTGTTTGGGGTTCATATTTTTTGGCTTTTTTGATCTTTTCTTATTCTTTTTGTCCTTTGATATTTCTTTTAGGACATACCCTCTTTACATTTTTAAATTTTGAATATGGAAAACATTTTGTAGAAAGAAAAAGTATGTACAATATTACAAGACTAAGCATAGCCAATTCAAAATTATGAATCCTATTATTATAGGACCCTAACAGTGGCTCCACATGGGGATGGCATTTCCTAGTGAAATGTCAAGAAATTTAAAGATCAGTAGCCTTTGAATTGTGACTGAAGTTACCTTGTAAACTGTCCTTCTGTGATTCTGCTTTATTGATAATTATGATGGTGAACCCTTTCAAAGCTCAGCGCGTTCTCTTCGGGCTTCAACCTCAAAAGATTACCATCCAATCCAATCTACATTCTGCGATGTTATGTACAATGATGCAAAGTAAAGTGAACTATTGTTAATTAGTGGAAAAGTAATGCTTCAACATTCTACCATTGATAGGTCCTCCTAGTAGATCTGATCCATCTATCTCTCCTAAGAAAAATGCATTGTTACCCCTGTAACCATAAACGACATAAGGGCCCTGCCATACGAAGTTAAATTTTCCATGCTTGCCCTTGTCTTATCTTCTTGAATCCCACTTAAGAACTTTATCACCTATGTAAAAATCATCAGCTTTGGTCTTTTTATCCAAAATCTTTTTAATTTTGTCCTAGATTACTTGTGATTTTACATAGACTTCTTCTCTGCTCTGTTGCAAGTGTATGGTCTGATTTATTCTTCTCTCAGTATCATTTGGTTCCACCTGTAATTCCTGGATGATCTTCATCACTGGTACTCCTAAAGATGATGGAAAAACAACATCCATTCCATATACCAGCTGATAAGGAGATGTACCAATTGAATTCTTTGTAGTTAGTCTATTTTCCCATAGGGCATTGACCAACTTTTTGTTCCATGTCTTTTTTTTGTCTTCTAGTAATTTCTTAATGATATTAACAAGGATTTTGTTAGAGAATTCTGCAAGTCCATTACCTTGAGGGTAATAGGAAGTGGAATGGCCAAGGGTGATGTGATATTTGTTACAGAAGTCTACCATTTTCTTGGATTTAAAAGTAGTTGCATTATCAGTAATGAGCTTTGGGGGCATCCAAATCTTGACAGGATATTATTTTCTAGGAATGAGATAATGACAATGTCTGTGGCTTGTGTAGAAGGGATGGATTCTATCTATTTGGTTGTTATATACCTAGGGGGGGTAATATGGGGTACAAAGGGAGGTACCCAAGGGAATAATGTAATAATGGGATGGGCCATAGTAATAAATAAGGTGGTTAACCCGTATCATGTAAGGGACCACAAGAAGTTAGTAATAATGTAATAGGCCCATGGTATTAGATAGATGGTATTGAGGGAACCATGGTAATGACCCATGTTATTGTATGTATGAGGCCTATATAGAGGCTAGAGACTCCACATTCAGAGGTGTCAAGGAATTATTGTATGAACAGGCATATGGCTTGTGGAGTGTTCTCTTTCCTTAGGGAGTGAATGTACAATGTTGCCCTACCTTAAGGGTTTTGATCAATAAAGTGAAGCATTTCTATCTATTTCTCTCTTATTGTTTCTGGGTTTATTTGCATTGTATTATATTTTCATATCAAATCTATAACAATTGGTATCTCAAGCAAGCGAGGCACCAGCGAGATCGAGGGTTCACCTTTCTCTTTGATGGCTAGATGCACGTGCATGGTACCAATGGACTACTCTTTTGAGTAAATCTTATTATTTGTGTTCCTCCCATGTTTCGGGGATGAAACATGTTAAGGGGGTGGAATTTTATATACCTAAGGGGGATAATATGGGGTACAAAGGGAGGTACCCAAGAGAATACTGTAATAATGGGATGGGCCATAGTAATAAATAAGGTGGCTAACCCGTATCATGTAAGGGACCACAAGTAGTTAGTAATAATGTAATGGGCCCATGGTATTAGATAGATGGTATTGAGGGAACCATGGTAATGACCCATGGTATTATATGTATGAGGCCTATATAGAGGCTAGAGACTCCACATTGAGAGATTTCAAGGAATTATTGTATGAACAAGCATATGGCTTGTGGAGTGTTCTCCTTCCTTAAGGAGTGAATGTATGGTGTTACCCTACCGTAAGGGTTTGATATCAATAAAGAAAAATTTCTATCTATAATCAGATCTTGTTATTTATGGGTTTATTTGCATTGTCTTATATTTTCAGATCAGATCTATAACAAGTGGTATCAAAGCACTTTCTTGGGCAAAAGTGGAGAATTTTTTTATTTTTTTGCAGGAACTTTCTGGGGCGGCGAGTTTGCATAACAGATCTATACGTTTTGGGGCAAAATCTACAAAATCTAATTGCATCTCTAGATTCCTTGTGAAAAATACCTGATTTCAAAAAAAAAACCCGGACAAATCGAAGTCTGGATGAAGGAGATATCGCTGATCTAAAAATCAGTGGTGTTGCAGACATTTTTTCAGGGCAACTATTTTGCGGTGCAAATATGTACGTTTTGGGGCAAAATATACAAAATCTAATTGCTGATCTGGATTCTTTGTGAAAGATACCCGATTTCAAAAAAAAAAATCAGTCGAATCGGAGTCCGGATGAGGGAGATATCACGGATTTAAAATTAGCTATTTTTTCAGAATTTTCAGTGACGGCGGGAGAGTTGCAGCACAGATCTGAAATTCCAGTGCCTAGATCAGGATTTCTATCACATGGGCAGATGCAGAATGGTTGTTCCATTTCAGAAAATAGGTCATAATAGAGATTTTGTGCAATATTGACGGAATTGTGGCCATTTCAAAATTTCGCCAAGTAAGTGAATTTTTCTCAAACCCTCTTCATGGAAAATTTTACAAGAAAAGATGATAGCCCTACTATTGAAGAATTCATACAAAGACTAAAGTTCAAATATGGGGAATTTTGGAGGTCTATAGTACCAATTAGTTTGAAAGAAGAGGCCGCCATATGGTGGAACTCACTTGGCATCAAAGATTTGTCCAAATTTTCGAATAAAGAATTGGAAAAACTCCTTATGGACAAATGGTCTTGTGCTAGAAAAAAGAATGAGACACGTAAGAGGTTATTTTCTACTGGTGTCTCCTTATTGCAAGTTCATGGATTGATTCAGAAGGAGAAAATCAGTGTGTCTATAAATTTGAGTTGCAAGCAAAATCTCATAAATGTCAACTTGGCAAAAAAATTGCAAGTGCTAGCAAAACACATTGATAACACACAAGTTGATGATGAGGATTTTCAAGTTTATAAGGATTTGAAGCTTTCTATTGATAAGTATGTATTGCATGGTGATTTTTATACTTCAGATATGGATAACATGGATGTTGTTTTGGGATATCCTTGGATGGAATCCGTGGGTACTATCAATATTAATGTGCAGAAGAAATTCCTGAAGCTCTGGTATAAAAGGAAGAAAATTACATTGCAAGATATTTCCATTAAGACCCAAGTAGAGACTATGGAGGTAGAAGCACAAATCTCTAAGGACACTTACACATCAGATGATAAGCAGTTGATGGTCGACAATCAAACACAAACAGAGGCTGAAGCAGAAAAGGTTATAGGTGCTGACACATCAGATGAGGGCTCAATGGTTGAAGTAATATTGGAAGATAAGACACCACAGCAGGCACCACAACATGCACCAGATAACAGTCAGGCTCCAGTAAGGGGTGAATTAAAGAAAAAGACATTGTGGGTTAAAACTTCAACATATCATCACCCCGCAAGAAAACAACCAACAAGATGGCAACCAATTAGCCACAAGGACAACAACCCCCGAATGACAGATAGAGAGGAGCAAAGATCCACCTACTACACATCAACACAGAAGAGCTACCAAGGTCAACTTCCATCTCAAGCGAGCGAAGCACCAGTGAGATTGAGGGTTCACCTTTTTCTTGGATGGCTAGATGCATGTGCATGGTACCAGTGGACTACTCTTTTGAGTAGATCTTATTATTTGTGTTCTTTCCATGTTTTGGGGACGAAACATGTTAAGGGGGGTGGAATGTTATATACCTAAGGGGGATAATATGGGGTACAAAGGGAGGTACCCAAGGGAATAATATAATAATGGGATGGGCCATAGTAATAAATAAGGTGGTTAACCTGTATCATGTAAGGGACCACAAGTAGTTAGTAATAATGTAATGGGCCCATGGTATTGAGGGAACCGTGGTAATGACCCATGGTATTGTATGTATGAGGCCTATATAGAGGCTAGAGACTCCACATTGAGAGGTGTCAAAGAATTATTGTATGAATAGGCATATGGCTTGTGGAGTGTTCTTCTTCCTTAAGGAGTGAATGTATGGTGTTGCCCTACCTTAAGGGTTTTGATCAATAAAGTGAAGCATTTCTATCTATTTCTCTCTTATTGTTTCTGGGTTTATTTGCATTGTCTTATATTTTCATATCAGATCTATAACATTGGTGAAGTAATCAGTGGCTGTTAGAATCCATTTGTGTTGAGATGAGGAGGCTGGGTGCATTTCTCCAATGAAGTCTAACCCCCATTGTTGGAATGGAATTTCTGTGGAGATTGGTTTAAGAGGCAAGGATAAAATTTTTCTCTTTCCCTCAAATTTCTATTACTTATGACAGGAGGTCATATGTTTCTTAACATCTGCAAAAAGAGTGGGCCAGTAGAAACTAACCCTCAAAATTTTGTTAGCAGTAACCTTCCAGTACAAGTGTCTTCCACAATCCCCTGCATGAAATTCTTGCATAATTTTATCAACTTCATATTTCAGTAAACAATTCAAAAGAATACCACCATTTTCTTTCCAAAACAAAGCATTATCAATGATACAATATTTTAATGACTTCATTTTCAAAAATATAGCTTTAGTTCTTGTTAAACTAGGAGGAGCTTGTAAGTTTAGTAATACAAATATGATATCTGCATACCAAGTTGAATCTATTAAAGGTTCATTGATTTATGGAGTCGCCATCTCTTCCTGATCATCAAGGGCACTAACGAAGTTTATATCTAGGGCTTAATAGTTCGATTCAGCCATGAGTTTGACTAAACCTTGGCCTTTGATAAGTTTAGTAGGCTCTATTTCTATGTCATATTCCAATATAGTGGCAATCCATTTGCCTCTCTTCCCTTCAAGCCCATTTTATGTCATAATGTCCTTAACTACTCAATTTGGAACATAAGCAATAATGTGAGAATACAAAATATAGACTCTGAAATATTTGATAGCCTTTACTAAAGCTAAATTTTTTTTCCCATAATGTTTTATTTGAGTGTGGCATCTCATAGGAACTTACTGAAAAATGCTATTGGTTCTTCATATCCTTGCTCGTTCTTTTGCAACAAGACTGTTGCAATGGTGTGTTCTAAAGCAAAACAAAAAACTATAAAATCTTTATGAAAATCAGGACTTATAAGGACTGGAGTTTTGGTTAGGTCTTCCTTGATGGCTTCAAAGGACCGTTTGGCCTTCACTGTCCATTTAAGTGCCGAGTCCTTTCTTAACATGTTATTCAGTTCTCTAATCAATTCTGCTAAATTTGAAATGAATATCCTATTAAAATTTATCTTGTCTAAAAATTTCTATAACTCTTTAATGTTTCTAGGATGGGTGATGGTTAAAATGGCCTCTATTCTAGTAGGAACTATTCTAATTCCATATTTGGATATTATATGTCCCAATAGTTTACCTTCTTCTAGACCAAAGACTATCTTTTTGGGATTTAAATAAATCCCAAATTTTCTGCATTTGATGAAAACTCTTCTCAGGTCCTCTAGATGTTCATTATCAGATTTAGAAAAGACTGCGATGTCATCTTGGTATACTACTAGGAAGTAATGGATGTCCTTGGAAAAAGCTATATCCATAGCTCTTTGAAATGTTTCTCCTACATTCATTAATCCAAAATGCATCTTCAAATACATGAAGGTACCCCAAGGAGTAGTAAATGCAATTTTGGCTTCGTCTTCTGGTTGAACTAAGATCTAGTTATATCCAAAGAATCCATCAAGAAATGAAATTTTGGATGAGTCTACTACCCTGTGAAGGATATGGTTCATTTTTGGTAGAGGATAGTTGTCTTTTAATGAGACCTTGTTTAAATTTATGAAATCAACACAAAGTCTAATTTCTCCAGTCTTTTTCCTAGTAGTGACTAAGTTTGAAATTTAATCTAAATATCTAATGGGGGCTATGATTTGGGCATCATACATTCTTTTAACTTCTTTCTCAATAGATGGCATAAGAACCAGATTAATCCTCCTAAGTTTATGTTTGAAAGGTTTATGATATTCTTTGAGAGGTATTTTGTGTTGAATTATGTTGGTGTCATAAGACTTCAAGTCTTCATAACTCTAGGCAAAAACATTTGGGAACTCTTTAAACAGTTTTATGTATTTAACATTTTCCTCTGGAGGTAAGGCTTTTGATGTTTTAATGAGTTTTTCTTTTTCCTCAGTTCCTATGTTACATTCTTCTATGTCTTCTCTTAAAGGTTCCATTTTCGGTTTTCTAGCTACATCATTTGAGTCAAACAAATCTTCTAATGGGACTAATCCCTTAGGAAAAAAAATATTTTAAGATTAAGAATTTCAGGATCATTATTCATTATCTCTTCTATCTCTACATTTTCTAAGTTATCTATTTCTACTTTAGTGAATTTAGTGGGTTTACCTATATCTAAAATATTTACATCTATGTCACTATCTATGTTATTTTCTATTGTACAGTCTGTATCTATTTTACAATTCTGAAACTCACCTTCAGCATTCATGAAATCATAAATCTAAGAATCCTGGGAGAAAATCTGCCAATACTTCAAATTGTCTGGTATAACAGGCCTATGTCTCACTTCTGCAATGTATTGATGATTGGGTTGGAAGGGAAATTTGTAGGTACTAACAAAAGTGGCAAGACTGTGGGCTTGCATATTTTCTTTCTAGGAATGGTAGCAAAATTTGTTTCCAGGAGGTCTTTAATCAAATCTAGGTCAATCTCCCTATATTGACTAAGTCTGGGATTGTTTACAGAGTATTCACCATTGATCTGTTTAATAATAAGTTCTAAGTCTCCCATTATAGAAACTCTTTTGGCTCCAAGTTTTCTAATCATTTGTAACCCTACTATTAGGGCTTCATATTCAGCCATGTTATTGGTGCACTTGAAGTTTAACTTGAATGCATGTCCCTCAGAATGATTATTCTCCATATTGTAGATCTACACTCCTACACCAGCCCCTAACCTATTCATAGATCCATCAAAATCTAGATGTCATAGGGAATCATGAAAAATGTTCTCACTATTAGGGGGTTTGTTGTTTTCTTCCATAATTATGAGTTGATTATTGTCATGTTTTGAATTGTACAAGATAAAAGAGTCCATATTAGAATGAATGGAGTATATAGGAAAGTTTTGTGGGTTTTCAGCACTACTCACCATGTATTTCATCAAGGTTTCTCTATATAGTTTCCTTTGTTGGCCAAAAATAGATATGGTGGCATAAGACATATCTAACTACAAGGATCCTTACAATTTTACTCCCCATGAGCGAGATAAAAGCATTCCATATTTGGATGGGATGTTTGCAACTACTACATCCATTACAATACTCTTTGCTGGGCATTGGACTAGGGTTACACATAAATCCTTGATCAAACCAAGGCATTTAACTTGGTTAGAGTCAAAGGAAAACAAGTCCTTATATGGTCTGGTGATGTCTAAGTTCAGTCTCTCCATGATTTATTTTGGCATAAGATTATGAGATGCCCCTGAGTCTAACGTAGCATTATGTAATATTTTGTCATGAATGTTTAGGCTAATGTAGAAAGGAGGGATTCCCGCTTGTTGATAAGTACCATTCACCTCAGGGCCAAAAAATAATTCAGGTTGATCATCATTCAAATTAACAACATCTTCTCCCTCTCCTATGTTTAAAGTTTCAGTTATCTATGACCTATAGGATTCATTCTTTACTAGTCTGGTCAAAGGAACTGATATCTTTATTTTTTTCTATTTCAGTTTTGATGTTGAAAGGGAGCTGAGCTTTGTTTGTTTGTATGAGATCTTCCTTAACAAATGCAGTTTGTGTGTTTTTATCTTTTTTTTCAATATTAGGAATTTCAGTCTGTGTTTCAGCTGTTTTACTTTGATTTCTCTCATTATGAATGATTTCAGTAACTGTTTCAGTTTGAGTTTCAATGGAGGTTATATCTACAATTTTTGGGGTAGAAGTCTTCGGTGTTCCCCTAGGAAGGATTTGTAACACTTTGGTAATAGGAGCTTCTGTTATTTTCTTAGTTTAGGTCTAGAGTGATATCTTAGTGGGAGTTTCATTATTCTTTACTTCTTAAGCTATATTTTTTGTGTACCTCATATATAGCTAACTCATATCCCTGTTTAAAGTCAAAGGATGCACCAGATTATAACTACAATTGTTGCAGCATGTACAACTCTTGTTTTTCTTGAATGAGAAAAACAACATCTTCATTTTTTATTCCTAATAAGTTTATCTGGGTGTCATCCTCTCCTTCTTGGCTCTATGAACCCTCAACATAGTTTTCTTGGAAGGGGGGAATAATTTGTTGATCTGGTATAGCATTCTTTCCAGTGTTAGGGTTCTTCCTAAAGTTGGGGTTTCTTATTTGGGGTGGTTTTTGATTCTCCCATTGAGTTTTCCTTTCCATTTTTTCTAATATGTCCATTATTATCTCTAAATTCTTGGCTAAACTATCTATCTTTCCATTAGAAGTGGAAGTTCCCTCTTCAATTACAACTCTCTTTTCATTTTTCCTTCTGGCTTTCTTGGCTAATAGGTTGGCCTCTACACTAACAGCATTGCTTTGCATTTGTTCCAATGTTTCAGGGTTTCTTTCCCTTAATTGGTATGACATGTCAGTGTTAAAACCATCAAGGAATTTAATTAATGCTAGATTAGGTGGAGGCTTAATATTAGGTGGGATTGCATTGTAGATACTATTGAACCTAGTGCAATAGTCCTAAACTAACTCATTAGGAGCGCTTCTAATGTTTTCATATTTAGAAAGTATTTGCAGAGGGTTTTTCTTTCTCTCCCATCTATCAATGAATATTCTATGAAAATTAGCTACGTCTACAATATGATTGGCAGGTAAAGGTTTGAACCATTTCTTGACATCCCCATTTAATGTTTGGGCAAACAACCTCATTTGGACATCTTATTCATCTATTTCATGCAGCTCAAAATAGTCAGTCATCTTGTTTACGTGTTGTTGGGCAATGTACAAACTAGTAGCATCAAACAAAAAGATTTTTCTCTGATAATCTTAGGGCATGGCATTGAGTTGTGCAGGTACAACCAGAAGTGCATATCGTTCTGCCATGGCTGAGATTCTGGTTTGACTAGGGGGTAAAGAAGTGGTGCTTGAGGAGGAGCTTGAACTAGATGGAGATGAACTAGATGATGATGAGGATGACAATGAGGATGGTTGATGAATTACTGGTTTAGGGGAATGGACTGTGGTGGATACTATAGGTGAGGTTGTGGTAAAAGAAGGTGTATTTATAGTGAGTGAAGATTGTGCAGAAATTTCAAAGGCAGCAGCAGTGAGGGCAGCTAGTTCAACAGATTGTTGAAGGTAAGCATCATCTATATGGCTTATCAATGTAGAGGCTAAAGCTTCTAACTTGTCAAAAGTGTCCAAGACAAATTTATCTAAATCAAAATGGATAGGGCCCCTTCTTGTATCAATGAGTTGAATAAAATTAGGGTCTAACATTGTTTCATGGATTGCATTCTCTAATTTAGTCCTAAACAATGAGAGGTCAGATGACAAATCAAAAGGGATTTCCTCTAAAGTTGAAAACACCTCAGGGAGTGAGTTTTCTTTGACTAACTGGCTACTAATTTCTTGGGTTTCTTCCTTTTTAGATTTTCTTAAAATCCTGTCTATGTCATAAACTATGGTAGCAGGATTTGGATCTGGGTTTGCCCTAGTATAGTGAGTCTTCTTGGAAGCTAGAATTTTAACTTTTTTAACTGTTTTTTATGAAACTTTTCAATAACAAATTTCAAAAAATGATCTTAAGGGGCTCAAGATTAAAGTTAAGGTTTCCTTAAAGTTTTATTAGAGACTGAGGATAGAAGTCCCCAGTATGGTCGCCAATGATGTTATCACTCCAAAATTTCCTTTGAAGTTGTTTGAAGAAAGAAATGATAGAGGTAACCACAAACCAACTTTGGAGATTTTGGATCTAGCCTTCCTAATTCTCAAAGAGGGCTCTCTCTTTATGATTTAACTTTGTTTTAGTTAATTGAATTTTGGCTAGTTATGGTTGCACTTGGGTTTTGATTTGAATTTGGGTGGTGGGATCACTTACTTAGATGAACATAGGTTTTCTTTTACAATTTGGCTATGGGGTCGCATGTCAGATAAACTCAACTGGATCAAGCTTTAAAAATAGTGTCTACAGGGCAAGATAGATGAGTTATTATAGATCTCAAAGGCTAGATGGTGAAGTGGTTTCTAATCAGATCTAGGGAGAAATTAAGGGTTCCTTAAGCTGGATTATTGAGGGAATGAAAGAGGTCAACGGGGATGGGAGAGCAATTAAGGGTTCTCAAATCCGAATATCAGAGGAAAACATATAAATGACTAACTATGCAAAACAGGGTGTACTTAAACAAGTTTTGAGTGATATTTCCAGTTAATTCATTCAAATTTGGATAACATTTAAGTTTATGAAACACATAAGAAAGTAACAAAATCAGAAAAAGAATATACTTCACTACAAATAGCACATCTCATGAATCATGTAATGCAATGCTTTTATTACTTGCTCCAGTCTGTTGACTTGAAAGTTGGTACAATCACCCTTAGGTTTGAGATCAAAATAAATCTACAAATGTATAGTAATCCACCCTCAATACTTCGAACTATGAAGTATTTATGCAAAAGGAATTTATAAAATATCTCAAACTGCATTGAGAAGTAATCTAGGAAAGGAAATATCTTCATGCAAGAAGATATAGACAGCTATTGAACTGCTGCTTGTTGTCCATGTTATTCAAGTTTTGTTGTCTTTTAGTCTTTGATCTTTTGCCCTTTAAGTTGTTTGGCTGTTTGGTCTTCACGTTGGATGTCATATTTACTTATGACCTTTCATCTGATACACTTTCATCTAATATTCTTTCATTTGTATTTATTTATCTGCTTCCTCTGTTTAGTCTTTTAACTGTATTCTCTGTCACCTACTTTCATTTTTACCTTTTACTGTAAATCTTACTCACTCTTTCATGCTTCTGTGTTTTTAGTAAAAATGTTTTTGACTAAAATACACCCGTAGAATACAAAATGTTTCTTGGAGAGTAGTTTGTAAGAATATTTTGTTGTGCTCGTGAAAATGATTTCATCTCTGTTCTAACATTTACTGTGTAAATTGTTTCCTTCTGAATAAATCCTTTGAATAGATTTCCTTACAAATCTTGGAGTAAAAATGTTTTGGAACTAGTATCAAAACTATTTATCCAATCTCCTGGCCTTCTAATCACCTACAAAATAAAACAATCATTAATAAATCATAGGTCTGCGGGGAAGGAAATGAATGGCTTCATGGAACTGAGATGTTTGTGGACAGAGTCCGGAGCATGTTTAGAAGGTAATCGGTGGTCAAATTCGGTTGCAGAGGTTCAAGGTGGTGCAAGAAGGCTTAGGCAGCTTTCATAGTTTGAATGAGTGAAAAGAGTGAAAATGAGGGTCTTCAGCTTTTTAACGGGTAACGGTCAAATTTTGGTGTGGAAATTCATAATGAACAGTGAGTGGTTTCATTTCACACGGGGAGGCAATTTCAGGGGCCATCGCACCACTTTTTGCAATTGGGTGGTATTTCCTTGAGAGCACACAAGTTCACCTAGAGCTACCACATAGCCGAAAAGGACCCAAGCAAAACCTTGAATCTCGCGTGCTCTCGGGTGGGTAAAGCTTGGAAAGGGAGTCACCGTGATATGGATGCATGTCGTTAGATCTAGGGGTGATATATCTAACAACTGTCACTTGGTGAAGCTACACGGAAGGAATAGGGGCAGAGATTAGCAGGGCTCGGGGGATAATTACAACTAATTTATAATTATTTAATGAATATGGTGCGGGTTAAAAATATAATGAATGGGTTTAATACAGTGGGACTAGGGTTAAATGCGGCAAATGTTTGTTAACTGCACCAAGGGTGGTGGGTTAAAACATTTTTGTCGGGAAAAATGATATAATGAAGTTAATTAAATAATGTTGTGGTTTAAATATATTTCAAAGGTTTAGTGAGGGTCAGGATATTTAAAGTGGGAGGGGGGGTTCAAATATATAAAGCGAGATTATTGTATGAATAATGTAAGGGTTGAGTTTAAAAGGGTATCGGGGAGGGTTTTTTGAATGGGGCCTGATACATTATTCAAACCTAGGATGAGGGGGTCTAGTGGTTTTTAAGGGAAAAATGTGAATTGACGAAGTTAATTAAATAATGCAAGGGAGGAATTTAAACTTAGGACATGGGGGGCTTTATGGATTTTTTAGATAAAATAAGGAAATTAATAAGGGGAAAATGATTTTTTCAAAGGGGAATGGGTTTCACACTAGGGAAAAGGGGTTTTGGGTTAGGAAATGACCTTTGGAGGGTAATTTGCTAGGGAAATGTTTGAAACCAAGGGGTAAGAGTCAAAATGAAGGGAAAAGGGTATATTCTTAAGAAATGATGGGATAATGGCTAAATTAGAAAGTATGTAGTGGGGGGTGAAATGAAATGATGGGAAGTTAATTAAATCAGCTTGCGAACATCTTTTCACTTTCATAACTACTCCTTTATACTAAAATGTGGGATTAAGCATGATAAATGTGCTTATGCTTTGACAACCTTTTATTTCTGCAACCTTTCTTCTACTTACCCTTTACTTATCCTAACATTTTTTCTTCATTCTATTGAGTGCATTTAAACTAATAGACCCTTTCTTTCCTTTTCTTTTGATAAGTAAACTATCTAATTCTAACCTTATAACTTCCAATGGCTTAGATTAAGCTTATGAGCACATTTTATTTCTCTACCTAACTACTGATCTGCCAATTTTAAACAGTTTGGCTAGATCTTTATTCTCTAACTATAAACATGAAATTTAAAGCATGAACTAGTTAAGATTAAACAATTTCACTATCATGGGTTGTCGCATTTATGACAAGATGCACACAACGATTATTTTGCATAGTAAAGTAAAAAGTAGTGGCACTTGGACTTGCACACTCTCATGATCTGTTTTTGTTTGGGGTTCATATTTTTTTTTACTTTTTTGATCTTTTCTTATTCTTTTTGTCCTTTGATATTTCTTTTAGGACATACCCTCTTTACATTTTTTAATTTTTAATATGGAAAACATTTTGTAGAAAGCAAAAGTATGTACAATATTACAAGACTAACCATAGCCCATTCAAAATTATGTATCCTATTATTATAGGACCGTAACAGTGGCTCCACATGGGGATGGAATTTCTTGGTGAAATATCAAGAACTTTAAAGAACAGTAGCCTTTGAATCGTGACTGAAGTTACCTTGTAAACTGTCCTTCTGTGATTCTGCTTTATTGATACTTATGATGTTGAACCCTTTTAAAGCTCATGGCCTTCTCTCTAGGCGTCAACTTCAAAAGATTACCATCCAATCCAATCTACATTCTGTAATGTTATGTACAATGATGCAAAGTAAAGTGAACTATTGTTAATCAGTGGAAAAGTAATGCTTCCGCATTCTACCATTAATAGGTCCTCTTGGTAGATCTGATCCATCTATCTCTCTCAAGAAAAATACATTGTTACCCCTGTAACCATAAATGACATAAGGGCCCTGCCATAAGAAGTCAAATTTTCCATGCTTGCCCTTGTCTTCTCTTCTTGAATCCCACTTAAGAACTTTATCACCTATGTAAAAATCATCAGCTTTGGTATTTCTATCAAAAATCTTTTTTATTTTTTCCTAGATTACTTATCATTTTACGTAGACTTCTTCTCTGGTTTGCTGCAAGTGTATGGTCTGACTTATTCTTTTCTAGATATCATTTGGTTCCACATGTAATTTCTAGATGATCTTCATCATTGGTACTCCTAAAGATGATGGAAAAGCAACATCCATTCCATTTACCAGCTAATAAGGAGATGTACCATTTGACTTCTTAGTAGTTAGTCTATCTGACCATAGGGCATTGACCAACTTTTTGTTCGATGTCTTTTTGTTGTCTTCTAGTAATTTCTTAATGATATTGACTAGGCTTTTGTTAGAGGATTCTGCAAGTCCATTACCTTGAGGGTAATAGGCAGTGGAATGGCCAAGGGTGATGTGATATTTGTTACAGAAATCTACCATTTTCTTGGATTTAAAAGTAGTTGCATTATCAGTAATGAGCTTTGGGGGCATCCAAATCTTGATAGGATATTATTTTCTAGGAATGAGATAATGACAGTGTCTATGGCTTGTGTAGAAGGGATGGCTTCTATCCATTTGATGAAGTAATCAGTGGCTGTCAGAATCCATTTGTGCTGAGCTAAGGAGGCTGGGTGTATTTTTCCAATGAAATTTAACCCCCATTGTTGGAATGGCATTTTCTGTGGAGATTGGTTTAAGAGGCAAGTGTAAAAGTTTTCTCTTTCCCTCAAATATTTGGCACTTATGACAGGAGGTCACATGTTTCTTAACATTTGCAAAAAGAGTGGGCTAGTAGAAACCAACCTTCATTAAGGAGAATAAGGTAACACGGACTCCATTATTGGGATGGTGGGTGTTGTTTTCACTTATATAAAGAATTCTACTATCTATCTATGGTCCAGGTGGGGCATGCATGCTCCCATGAACCCCTCCTTTGGGCTATACATTGCATTGATGGGGGCCTACACAAGCGTATCTATAACGACATACCTTTTGCACAATGAGTCAGCTAGGTACCTTTTGCATAATGATTCAGCTAATGGATTGGATGGGATGGGAACAATTAGGTGTAGGAACGAAGGAAGTGCTGTGAGTGATAGCAAGCCACCCACTCTTTATTCCCTAAGTGAGTGAGGGTTCTTTATTCATGAAATCGAATGGGCTTTTGGGAAAGGAAGTGTTGTGAGCGACAGCGAGCCACCCATTCTTTATTCCCTAAGTGAGTGAGTGTGCTTTATTCATGAAATCGGATGGGATTTTGGGAATGGTTTGGGTTGTATCTGTTCACTTGTCTTGGTTGTCTCCGCCCATTCACTACTATCTATGAAAGAGACAACCGCCACCTCATATGAATTGAATCTGGCTGGTGTATTCGAATGGTACTATTCCTGCGAAGTCAACTACTAGATCCGGATCATCAAGCTAATATGACATTAGGTGGGATTAAACCCATAACTAAACGATAGGTGTAAAACTATCTTATTATACCATTCTAGTTAGCTTGACTATTTCTTCTGTTATGGCCTATGTCGTTTATGGTTCATTATCTATATTTGGGTGGGGTAATGATTCTCGAACTACTATTGGTGGGACAGGAACTGCTACTAGCTATTGAATTGACAAAGATATTGGGACTAAAACTAACTATGCTTTCACCCTTGCCTCTATCTCTGCTACTGTTGGTGGGGAAATTCAATAAATTGATACTATTGAGGGGTCTTTACCTCTAACTATAATGGAGTCTGCTGGGCCTTGATCCCTTTGAAGTATTAAAGCTCTTACTTTCTGAAATTTTCTTCATTTATGATTCTAGAAAGATTCTAAGCTCACATACGATGCTAAAGCGTAATTACATATATAAAGAATTACCACTAGCATAACCTTACCACCAAATTCATATTACTTAGAGCATGCCTTTTCTTTCCCAAGGGAGATTTTGGCTTGCTTGCTATCTTCATTCACCCAAGGTAATGCAAGCTCTGCTTGGTTAGGAATGAGTGAGATGAGTCAATATGTGAAAAAAAACTTCGTAAAGTATAGGCCATTAAAACACTTCCCTGGACTTGCCTGGAGGATATCTATCTATATTCGTGGTAACCTTTCTACCTCACATAATGAATTAATTGAGGGGTTGGTAATTAGAGATGTAATTATGCTTTAGGCTCTCATAATTGATCCTACCCTATATATCATATACATTATATCTCATTATATATGTAATTATGTGTGCCTTATGACTTGCTTGAAACGAAGTCTTTCACAAACATAAAGTAAGGGGCATTTAAGGCCCATACTAGGTTGACGTAGCATTCAAAGGGTGGGTTTATAAGGACCTGACTGGCTGGCATGCAATGGTGAAGGGAGAAAATGAACCCAAGATAGCCTCTGAATGGTGGCTACTCTCAATTCATATATTGAAAGTGGGCGGGATAAAGAAAAGACTATAGGGGTTCTGTTAGAGAAGCACATCAGAGATACATACATTGATAAATTACACTTGCTATAGGAGTCCATCCATAGACAGAGGGACCAAAAATAAAAAATCATATAAAAGAATAACCAAGTAAATGATGTTCCTGAGCTGGATTGGCCAGATCCCGAAAGCACTTATCTATCTCTGACATGCGCTAGCGATGCTTCGGTGGTAAGCAACCATAGCTCTGAGCAAAGTCATAGCACGCATCTTACTAGCCAAAGTACTACAGTTGACACCACTAGTCACTTTGTTGTGGCATTCAACCCATAGAAACCACCAATACTAAATACTATAGACCATACTGCAGCAAGATACAAAACCGCACACACATACCCCCAAATTGCATAACATCAAACTAAACGAACACACTAATTGCAACTCACAAACTTTAGAGCCACTGGAGAGAGTCATAAGCCAGCAGCTTGTAGAGGGCAGGGGGGAAAGCACTTCGAGGAGGGCATAGAACAGGGGGGGTTCTCATCTGCTTGGAGCAAAGTTATGGTTAGGCAGAAGTGTTACTGGCTTATCCCTGTCCATTTTGTTTAGTGGCTTGATCCTGGCAGTTAATGGTAGAATGTTTTCTTTAGCGTTACGAGCATGGATTTTCTACCCATTAGTCCTCTACTCTTGGTAGCCTCCTTGGTGTGCTTAGCATGGATTGGTAGAGAAAGGATTTTTGATCATGGCGTGTGACTTGACAAGGTCCGGAGGTCTTGCACTTCTGAGGGAAAGGAAAATTGACTATACACTTCCAAATATGGGGCAGTCTAAGGGTCTATAGATAGGGCCAATGGGTTACTCATTATGTGTTTGTGTGCTAATAGTAAGAAAAAGTTTTAATTTAGAATGGGGAGTGTTAAGTTCAAAACGTTAGTTAGTGCGCGGGTTTTCCTATGCTGGAGTAAGATGGAACCTCCCTACACGCAATAGATGCATCCTAGAGGATGACGTTCAAGCATAAATATAAGCCACCACCAATGCAGAAAGAGAGTAGATGCAGTAAATGCAGATGTCGCCACCTACTACCAATGCAACCTGATAAGAGGTATAAGAAAGAGCCGAAACAAACGTGGGAGCTAGCAAAAATAGGTGTTGATGTGAGAGTAGTAGTAGTTAATGCGAAAGTGGGAGATGGTACAGATCAAGATCCATTTGCAATTGATGATGCTAATAAGCTCATTGATTCACTAGTGGTGAGACCTTGGTTAGTACAGGAAATTGACCCTAAGAAGTTTCACCTGTTAACCAAGAGAACCTGGCCCAGTTTCAGCATCGTAACCGATTACTGGTATTCCACTTCTCTAAGTGCTTCCCCCTATTAACTAGGATATATTAAGTGCCACGAGGGAAGGAATAGGTGGAACCCCCAATATTATAGCTAGTAGTGTCCCTTCCAGGTTGATAGCCTATTTCATATCCTTTTCAAAATGACTACGTAGCATATTCAATTGACCTCAGACCAACGCCTGTAAAGGAGGCAGAGCCTAGCCACGAGTATAGGGAGATGAGACCAGACGATAAGGTGAAATTAATTATGATAAAATATGTGTCATTAGGGAAAAGGCTACTATTTGGGTGGGCTTGGAGGGAAATAGTGACCCTCTCGTAGTTGAACCCACTTAGCTCTCACACTTCATCTTCACTTTCCCTCCTATTTTTCATATTCTCTCTCTCAGAGTTCAGATCCCAATGCTCAGGATAGAGAGTAAGGCGAGGTTATAACTTTGAATTTACCAGGTCAAAATAATTCATTTCTTTATAGCCAATAGGTATTTATTGCTTGTCCTTCCGAGGATAAGGAGAGAACGAACAAATGAAACTCACCCCCTCCTGCACAAATTATTCTACAAATCCTCCCACTGCTAGTGGATAACAACACCTCCAAGCTCCCGAACTATGCAATGAACCCAACTTTGCTTCAACATACCATTCCACTTTTCAATCAACCTCTCATCCCCCCAACCATAATGTCATAGAGAGCTCCTCGACAATGGACCTTCAACAATGCAACACTAGCATCACCCACACACATCACCAATTTCTTGCAAGGCTAGATGAAATCCCATCCATGCATATCTGATCAATTTGCAAGGAATCATGGGATTTGGACGTTCACATGGAAATATTACGTGTGTGGATATGCATTAAACATAAAAAATATCATCGCCTCTCCTTATGGAACAACATGGACCCTAGGGAACAGCCCATAGTGTCCTCCACAATCCCCTGTGTTATGCTCCTATACCAATAGGTGTCATATTTCATGATTGACTTGATGAGCTATATAATATGTTCATACCTTTCCTTGTTGCAAAGGTTTTCCATATTGTCAAAAAATCAAAAAATTTAAAAAATGTAAAGAGGGTATACCCTAAAATAAAAATCAAAGGGTGAAAAGAATAAAATGGTCAAAAAATGAGAAGAAATGAACCCCAGACAAAAATAGACCAGGAAAGTGTGCAAGTCCAAATGCCACTACTTTTCATTTTGTATAATAAACAATTGTGTGCAGCTTGTCACTTATGACACAATTCATGAAGAGTCAAACTGTTTAAACTTGGCTCATTCAGTTTTCAATTTCATGTTCTAGAAATAAAGAATAAATATCTGACCAAACAATGTAATCTTGGCAGATAAGTAGATAGGTAGAGTAAATAAAAGGAGCTCAACAGTTTAATCTGAGCCCTTGGATGTAATAAGTGTAGACTTAGGTATGCTTTCCATGTAAAAGAAAAGGAAGATTTGATAAGGGTTTGCCAGTCTAAGTGCACCCAAATAAAGAAGGAAAAAATGCTAGGTTAAAGTAGGCAGGGTAGGTAGATGGTGTTGCAGAATTACTTGTAAATGTGTTAATTTTTACTTTTATCACAAGTGCAAGGCATACATTACACTTGATGCAGTTTAAGCAAGAAAAGGTCAAATAACTAACTTCCATTCACATTTTTCCCTAAAGATTTCACTAATTCCCCCTAAAGTATTAAGGCATTTGCTAAATTGGAGGGGCTCAGAGCATTTCTCTGACTTCTGGAGGGACTGAACCCTCAGCCCAATGATTTAAAAGCCTAAGTACTTAGAATCATCCATTAACCATTCATTTGATTTCATAAACTCATTTCCTAAGTAGAAATCCTATTTTACTTAAGAAAATACACAATATCACCTAAAAAACCCCTTTTTCCACTTAAAGCCTAAGCTTAAATGTATATTCTAAATGTTTTAACTTAGCGCTTTCATTTCATTTATCATATTAACTTCTAAACCTATATTATATAAATCCCGCCCTATTTTACCCTTTCCCATATTATTTAATTATAGACTAAATCCCCAAATTATTATATACCCCGCCCCGGTTAATTATAACCATAAACACAGTTAAAAGGGATTAATGGATTTATCTGAGATTCATTAACAACCTAATTTCCTAGCTTCACAAAATGGGATTAATTAACCCCTAAGGTTAATTAAGAACCTCCCCGCCATTCACAAACTCCCCGATATGATTTATTAACTTGTTAATTGAATCGGGCCCGCCACAGTTAAAGTTCTGCCGTACCTCACTTCCCATCCACTATTCGGTCCCATCCCCACCATCCAACGATCGTCCTTGATATCACTCCGCCTGGTGTTCGTGCTTTAATGTGCGATCACCAAGCGGTTTTCAAACCGTACAACCGCCACATGTCAGGTGATCCATGGAATCGTTGTCCCCTGATCGAATACTGCCTAAATCCAAAAGCGGTGCAATCCCGTACCACTTACCACCCTCCACATGCAACAAAAACATCTTTTCTCGCTTACGTCATATGCCCAGTAAATAAAAAAACCCCGCCAACCTTGAATTTGTTAAATAAAACGAACAAACGTCATTTTAAATGTTATATGTTACAACTGTGTTCCCATGCAAAACAACATCCAAGTCAACTGTTCGAGCTTTCAAACCACCATCTGGTAAAGAAAATTGCAGCGACGCAGTCCAGATCCCGTTATCCTTCCTGTCATTGCACTGTTCACTTCCCCATTACAGGTATTTATCCAATTTTCACTGAAACCATGTAATTTTGGTTTTCTACTGAAAATTCTACAAGAAAGGGCCAAATTCAGTTCTAGTCTAGTCCGTGTTTGCCATAAAAGTTCCTAAACCTGTTGTTTGGCCTATTTTCTCACAGAAAACCCAAATTCTATTTTTGAATCCATAAGAACCAAAAATGGAAACCCCCGCTTTTTTGAATATCACACCGATAAAAGCCCCCCATAAGGACCAAGACTATCTGCCTCTGGCAGATAAAGATTTCCGAATAAAGGACATAGCCACTGACCATAATCACCTGAAAGCCTTTTTCCAAGCCAGAAACAACTACTTGAATGGCTTAGACATCCTGGGACTGCCGGAATCCAACCTTCCTAGGTACTTTCTTCCCTCAGTCCATGTTTTTCCTGATATAATTCACCAATGTTGTGCCAATTGTGATCCTAACCTGAGGGCTGTTATGTCCCCAAGCCAAACAGTCTTATTCCCCATAACAGCTGCATCCATCAATGAAATGTTGCAATTTTCCCCTGATCAAGCCCTCACTCCCCTTTCTATGGGATATTTACTTGAAAAATCATCTCAGTTGTCCCAATCAGAAGTAAGCTGCCTCGGATAGACCTTCATGTTACCAAAGCACCAGCCTAAGGGCCCACCTCCTTATCTGCAGGCTTGCTTCACAAAAACTGGAAAACTCATTATTGATATGATATCTTTAATCATGGGATTCAACACCAGTGAGTTTGTTGATGATGTAACCCTAGTTTTGTTGTCAATATTTACTCCTGGATAGCCTCCTGCTGTTAAATATGACTATGCTTCCTACATTGCCAATAAAATTCATGATCAATTCCTAAGACTTGACAATGAAGGAGTCTTCAAATACACCACTTTCATCTACCATCTTATGTTGTATTATCAGTCAGAGAACTTTCCTTTCCCTGTCAGGAAGCTTGACACCAAAGGAAATCTCAGGTCTGTCATATTTTGGAATCCCATTTTTCATAATACCCGTGAGTCCTCGTACACCTACAATGAATTCATTGATCTATTTGTGCATCCTGCAACCACTTTGTTAATAGGAGTTTCCTCTCCTAGGATCAGTGGTGATATAAAGAAGATCCTCCAACTCTCCAAGCAATACAGAATAGGTGATTGGTACCTATACAAGAACCATACAGAAATCAAGATCTATGGGTGTGAGCTCTTCCCCTTCAAGCTACCAAAGTATGTTCCAATGAGACTGTTTGCATTGGAGTACTTCAGGCAGATGCTGCATATAGACTTAGTCCATTTTTGTAATGCCAAAAAGAAAGCTTAGCTTAGAATCAAGAATCCGTTAGGCCCTTATATTTGCAATGATAGAGAAGCATGGAGAGAAGCAGATAAAATTTTAGAAGAACATCTTAAGTTACAAAAGAGTTTTGGGTGGAGGCCATATGACCCTAATAGCTTTATATGTGATAGACGATTGAAGAACAGGCTATCACCATACATACATCATAGGATCCCAGAAATTGAACAATTTTCAAACATGGATGAATGGAGGGAGGGGACCCTAGTAGAAGATGTTAGTGAACAGGTCAATATAGAAAATGTTATGAGAGATCTTGAGAAAACCCTTGACCTGGATTCTTTTGGGCAGGTATCATTCGAGCTATCTCAAAGGTTAGGAATTGGTGCATCCATTGCTGGAACCTCTCAGCAACCTCCACAGGAAGCCAGCACACTAGTAACAGAGTCATCCAAAGGAAAAGAAATAGAAACTAGTTTTCAAGTCATTGAACAACCTACAATGTCCAAGCAACCTACAACTTCCAAAGAACAGGTTCAAATTCCAACTCCTCCGACTCAAACCAATGTAGAAGAAAATCCAGTTTTGCAAACTCCTCTAAATGAGGAAAGAAATAAAAAGAGGGGCAGGGAAACTACTACCCCAACTAGTGGACCTTCAGGATAGCCTGGGACAAAAAGGTAGAGGATAAATCCTCTTTCAGAGGAGGAAATTGTTGAAGAAACCACAGAGAGTTAGAGAGAATAAAGGGTAGTGAGCCAGCAAACTTTTCCAATGGGAGGAACATCCACTAGCTCACAGAGGCAAGAGCTAGAAAGACAACATAGCACAGAAGTATCATCCCTCAGGCCACCAGGTAAAGAGGCCTCAGATATCAAGAAAACATTCACAGAAATAAAGGCCAGGAATGATCCATTGAGGATTCAAATTTGCAATCAATATGTAAAATTGGCCCCCACAAATTAGCAAAGATTAATGTCAGCCTATGACATTAAAGAAGGCAAGATGATAATGAGCTACTTCAAGCCAAAGGTACAACAACCTCAATCAGCAGCAGATTACCTCAGAACAAATTTGGAAGTCTTGGCAAAGGATATTCACCCTATGGATCAAATTGAACTGCACAAGAAAACTGGAGAAATGGTCTATTCAACATTGACTGGTAAAGCAATGATGGCCCACAGGCTACAAAATTCTTTGTACAATACAACTGCCTAGCTAAACTTAGAAAAAGCCTCCTCTTAGGCTAAAGATAACAAAATAAAGTCATTAGAAGAAATGATCATTGGATTGGGACATGATCCCAAAGATGTGAAGGGTATAGAAGCATTAATCAAAAATAAGGATGAAGATATTGCTGCCTTGAGGAAGCAGCTAAAGCTACCTCCTTCAAGGCATCCACAGACTGCTGAGGTTATAAAACAAAAATCTGAAGAAGAGATGATGGATCTACTCTTAAAACTTAATGAAAGATTGAATGAAATAGAGCAGGCATTAGAAAAGGCACTGAAGGACAAGCAGGGAGAGTCAACCTCTCAGCCTCCTGATGTAATACCAAACATCCCAGTAGCCACAGCAGAGGTGGTCACAGGTACATCAACAGCAGGAGCAGCACAGGGCAACAGTGCCAATTTGAGCACAGAAGAGCTAATAAGGTCAATGGAAGACATGAAACTACAATTTTCAGAATTAAAACAAGTAAAAGAACAGTTTTCTAAGATGGAAAGAAATTATGATCTCTCAAAGATAAACGTTGTGGAAAAAACAAGGGAGATTAAAGCATTAGAAAATAAAGTGAAAACATTAGAAAAAGATCTCACTTTTGACAAGCCTCTGGCAGAAATCAAGAAAATTCTTTGGGCCAACATCACTCAATCCATAAATGATGTTTGGCCATCCATTCAAGTAATTTTTGAGCAGATTGATCTAGTGAAGGTAGCACAGGAAGAAATTCAAAAGACAAAAGCACAATTAGGACAAATGCCTGATGAAGCCAACAGGCTCATACATTTTTTGAATACCAAGAATAGTGAACAGCTAGAAGCACTTGGCATCACAGATAGAACAGAAACCATTTTGGAAATCAAAAGGGTGCTAACCAAGAAAACTTTGATGCAGAATTTAGAGAGAAGATGTCATGATATGCAGGTAGAGATTAATGCTTTCATGGAGAAGTTTGCTATTTTGCAGAATAAAGGGCTACCAAGTCCTTTAGTGATTAATGACAGATTAATGAAGCATAGAGATTATGTAGATAAATTGAATAAATATGCTGGCAATCAAGCTAGTTCATCAACAAGTGCATCAGGAATAAAAGCACTCCCCACAGGCCGAGTTCTCTATGACAGCTTAGAGAACTTATTCTATGTCGAGCATGAGCTGAAACACTTGTTCCCAATTCAGCCCACATTTTTTAGATATACAGAAACTGATGAGACCCTGAGGAAACTTCAGAAACACAGATTGCTAGTGCCAAAATGGTGGGAAGACATGCTTGAAATTTTGTAATTTATCTGTGGTAAAAAGGTAAATTTTGATTTTTACTCCAGTCAAAAGGGTAAAAGAGAATGAAAAGAGATCAACAAGTCAAAGTGTATTAGAACAGGTAAAGAGTATCAGTCAAAACAGGGCAGCTAGCACAAAGTTACTAAAGAAGATAGTAGCAAGCCAAATCATAGGGCCTGCCTCCAGCACACTCAGCAAGAATAGGAACAACACAGCATCAACTTACCTTTCTCCTATCTTCGAGACTAGTTGTCTCTATTTTCTTGTAGCTTATGCTTAGTCATCCTAGAATATATCTCACTCTGTTATGAGATATTTTTTGTAATTTTTTTTGTATAAATACCCCCTCAATTGGAGTATTGAGGGTGGATTCTTAGACATTGTTGTAATATTGATTATTTTGGAATAAAGTGCTGATTGAACCAACTTTGTATGGCTTGCTGGATAAAGAATTGATGCAAATGACTTTCCACTGATTTCTTGAATCAAACACCGGATCAATAAGTCCTCTATACCTTATGTTTTAAAGTTTTCCTTGTTTATTATATCATGTATGTTTCATATCTGAATGATAAATGAAAAAGCGTAATTCAGAATATGCTTGATTGCACTCTGTTTTCAATTGTTATTATTCTCTATGTTTTCTTCTGAATTAGGATAAACAGTGAAATCTTAATTGCTCATGTTTTCTAGTTCTTGCATTTTGATTATTTATTAAAGAATACTTAACTGCTCTTTATTAGTAATCATTCAAGTTCCCTCTTTAAATAGGCTAAATGATTATTAACTGCCCTTCACCCATTTTGAGCCCATTCCATCTATCCCAAGTCTTTATTTGTTCCCTGTTTGACCATCTTGCCCTGTGAAACCATCCTTTGTTAAGAAACCATGTTCAGTTAAGCCATCTTCTTTGACTCCATTAGCCCAATGGCCTAAACTATTCAATCCTACCCCTCTTCTATTTAATCTCACCACCCAAACTCAAACAAACTCCTAAACTTCATAACTAGCCTAATATCTTTCAAAACCAAGCTAAATCATAAAGAGAGAGCCCTCTCTGGATACAAATTGGCTAGATTCTGTATCTAAAAGTTGGTTTGTGGTTACCTCAGACCCCTTTCCCCTTCTTACAACTTCTGGGAAAATCTGAGTGATAACATAGTGGTGACTCCACTAGGTAACTGAATAATTTGTTTGTTACTATTGTTTACTTTATAAGCTACAAACGGAGCCTGAAGTTAGCCAGGTAGCCTTTGAACTGCTCTTGCTTTGCAATTGCATAAGTAAATGAATGCTGCTTTAGTCTATCTTAGGTCTAGTTTATGGATTGAACATCTAATTTCAAATACTTGATCAGTTCCTCTTATCAAATAAGTCTTTAAGAAAGTTCAAATCCCATACCTAAAAGCCTCTTCAAGAAACTATAGAAGTTGTATTGTTCAACCGAAAAAACCAAAACCTACCTAGAAACATGGCTTCAGAAAGGACTCATTACACTAGAGCTAATCCGGATCCAAATCCACCACCTATGTTTGAAAACCCTAATCTGATCCCTAGGATTTTTATGAGACAAGAAAGCCAAGAAAGTTTTGCTAGTTCTCAGCCTCTATACAGATCAAGATCCTGTCCTGTGAAGTGGATTTACCTTGAGGATGAATCCTTTGATGATTATTTTGAGACCTTTTTATTTGTAACCTTTTCTGATTCTGGGTTAGCCCACACAGTTCATGACCCATTATTTATTGAAGATTTACAACTTGAGGTTGTCACTTCACATCTTGATAGACATGTGTAGAATTCCATTCAATATGAGCTTACCTCTGTAGGAACACCAAACCTTTTTGTGATCACTTCAGCCTCTCCAAGTTCATCAACAGCACCTCAGACATCTCAACCTCAAACCACCCCTTCCACCCCTCCATCCACCACTCCAAGACCAACCCCAGCTGTTGTTTCAACCCTATCTACTGCAATGGAAAACAGATACACTCCTCTGAATTTACCTGCCAATCCAGGGGCTATGCCCCAAGACTATCAAAGTAAAATCACTCCTTTTGATGGTTCTGGTACTTACACAGCTCAGCAACATACAAAAAAAATGACTGATTACTTCAAAATATATGAGGTTGACGCTGATGATGTTAGAATGAGGGTATTTGTTCAAAGTCTAATTGGAGATGTTAGAACCTGGTTTAGAGCCCTCCCTGCAAATAGTATCAATGACCTAGCAGCCCTTTATATGACATTCCTGAACAGATGAGAAAAGAAGAAAGATGCTCTCTAGATCTTATCAGAATATGAAAACCTGAGGAGACGTACACAAGAAACTGTACAAGATTATTGCACTAGGTTCAATAATGTTTACAATGCTATTCCTCAAAACCTCAGACCTCCTCCAGATTTGGCATTGATCAAATTCCCTGATGGATTTGATTATGATATGGCATGCAAACTTAGGGAAAGAGCCCCTCGAACTTTAGAAGATATGCAAAGTATAGCTATCAGTGTTGAAGCCAACCTAATATCCAAGCGAGCTAAAGCTAGAAGTGAAAGGAGGATACCTTTGAAAAAAGAACCTTCAGCCTTTGAACAGAAATTAGATGCTATTATTAAAGGAATTGATAGGCTAGGAGATAGAGTAGAAACGATTGAAAGGAAATCCCCTTGGGATGGTCAACCTAGCGATACTGGGAGAAATCTGAATTTCAGGAAGAACCAAAACCTGAACACTAGAAAAATTGGTCCTGATCAAAACATTAGGCCCCCATTCTAAGAAAATTATGCTGAAGCCTCAACTTCTGATGAACCGATAGAAGATACCCAAATCAATTTGATGGGACTCAATAATGAACAACAAGTTTTCTTGACCCAAGAGGATCAAGAAGCTCACATCCTTATACAATTCCAAACTCAGTCAGGTGAATCATTTGACTTCAAGGAGGGATATGATACAACCATTTATGAAGTCCACAAATAATATAAACTGAGGAGCAGAAGAATAGATGTCCCTGAAACCAATAAACAGAAAGCTACAAAGTAGCCTAACAAAGGTAAGACCAATACCACCCCTGTACATATTCTTTCTAGAACAGATCCTAATCCAACTAACCCAATTATTGAAGATGTATCCAATAATCAACCAAATAACAGACAACTTTCCACTTCTATTCATTCTAAAGGAAACGTAGAAGAACCTCCAGAAGTTGATTTCGAAACAACTTCAGCCCATAACCCCAATCCTGAAAAGGAGAGAAACACAGAGAATACAGAAGAAAAAGAGAATCCAACTGTCCGAAACAAAAACTCAGACTGAAAAACCTTTTAATCTGGAGACTGAAGTAGGCAAATTAAAAGTAGTTGTTCCATTATCTAAATTAGCTAAAAATAATGTCTACTGAAGTCAAATCAGTAGATCACTCAAAATTTATGTTAATGAAGATTCAATAAATGTTTTCGATGACCATCCTGAATTGATTTTTGGCCCTGAAGTGAATGGAAAAGTAGTAAATCCCTCCTTTCTATGTAAGTTTGAACATACATGATAAAATACTTCATAATGCCATGTTTGATTCTGGTGCATCTCATAACTTAATGCCTAAATCTGTAATGGAGAAATTAGACCTAGACATCACCAGGCCATACAAAGACCTCTTTTCTTTCGATTCAAGTTAGGTCAAATGTTTAGGATTAATCAAAGACTTGTGTGTATCACTCGTTCAATATCCTGCCAAAACCATCTTAATGGACATAGTAGTAGCAGATATTCCACCAAAGTATGGCATGTTATTGTCTAGGTCTTGGGGTGCAAAGCTTCAAGGATTTCTACAATTGGACATGTCTTATGCTACTATTTCAGTGTTTTGTCAACCTAAGAAACCATACAGAGAAACCTTAATGAAATATGTGGTAAGTAGTCAGGAGAAACCCCAAAATTTCCCTATCTACTCAGTTCACTCTGATATGGATTCTTTCATTCTTTACAATGCTAAAAGTGATTCCTCAAATGAATTGGAAGTTTTAGCTGCAGGACCAAAAGAAATTACAAATGAAAAGTCTAGGGTTCAAATACAAGAAATTTCTGAGAACAATGAAACATCAGACATCCAAGAGAAACCGGAAGAAACTAAAAAACTAGATCTCCCTATTAAACAGATTCCTGAGACTCCTGACACCAATTATGAACATGAAATTCTTTCACACTTAGAATTTGATGGTTCAGTTAACATATTAGGAGCAGGAGCAGGAGTTTAGGTGCACAATCTTGAAAATGATCATGCTGAAGGCCATGCCTACATATTAAACTTTAGATGCAACAATAATATGGCAGAATATGAAGCTCTGTTGCTAAGTCTTAAACTTGTCAAACGATTAGGGGCAATTAGGGTATCTATCTTAGGAGATTCTAATTTAATAATTCAACAGGTAAAACGGAAGTTTCTAACAAATGATCCCAGATTAAGATATTACAGAGGAGTAATGATAGAGATTCTCAATACATTTCTGGAAACTAAGCTTGCCAAAATCCCAAGAAAACATAACTTGCAAGCTCATAGTCTGGCAATGTTTGCCAGCACTTGCAAATTACTATTTGAACCTAATCATCAGTTCACAGCTGAGATTAGACATAGACCAGCCATGCCTGACAATTTCAAGAACTAGCAAGTGTTTGATAGTGATAAGCAGATTAACAATTTCTTAACGTTAGATGAAGAATTTTCTAGAATTAACATAGATGTAGATACAATTAGTGAGATTGATTAAACAAATAGGATAGAAACAGACATTTCAGTAGAAAGTGCAACTCAAATGCTTCATCCAACAAAGTTTACCAACAAAGAAATGCACGATCTTAAAGAAATGGATATTAATGAAATTATTGAAGGAGAATCTGAAGTTATCAATTTAAAAGACAATCATTTGCCTAAAGGATTAACTCCTTTGGAAAATCTCTTTGATTTCAATGATATCCCAAAGAAACCTAAGATGGAACCCCTAAAAGCCGATATTGAGGACTATAGCTTGGGAACTGAAGAAAATCCGAAAATGGTAAACTTATCTAAATCTTTGCCCCCTAACCAAAAACTCAAATATGTTGAACTAATGAGAGAATTCCAGGATGTTTTTGCCTGGAGTTATGAAGACCTGAAATCTTATGACACCTCCATAATTTAGCATACCATACCCCTGAAATAAAATCAAAAACCATTCAAGCAAAATCTCAGAAGAATTAACCCTGTACTTCTTCCCTTAATTGAGAAAGAAATCAAATGAATGTATGAAGCAGGGATAATTGCTCCTATCAGGTTTTCAGAGTGGGTGTCTAATCTAGTACCTACTAGGAAGAAAACTGGAGAAATCAGATTATGTGTTGATTTAAGAAATGTAAATAAGGTTTCTTTGAAGGAAAATTACCCTTTACCCAAGATGGATCACATTTTACAAAGGGTAGTAGGTGCTTCTAGGATTTCACTTTTGGATGGATTCTCAAGCTATAACCAGATTCTGGTTCATCCTGATGACCAGGAAAAAACTGCTTTTACAACACCATGGGGCACATTCAAGTATGTCAAAATGCCATTTGGACTTAAAAATGCAGGGGAAACCTTCCAAAGAGCAATGGACATAGAATTTGAAAAAAAAATTCATGATTTTCTGGTTATATATCTAGATGACCTGATTGTTTTTTCTAAATCAGATCAGCAACATTTGGATCATCTGAGACAAGTATTCTTAAAATGCAGAAAGTATGGTATTTCTTTAAATCTTAAGAAGTCCTTATTTGGTTTAGAGGAAGGCAAACTTTTATGCCATATCATCTCCAAAGAGGGCATCAGAATTGATCCTGCTAGAATAGAAGCTATTCTGCAAATACCCCACCCTAGAAATGTCAAAGAACTTCAAGCTTTCCTAGGAAAGATTAACTTTTTGAGAAGATTCATATCTAATTTATCTGAATTGATTAGATTGCTTAATAATATGTTGAAAAAGGATGCAAGTATTAAATGGACAGTTGAAGCCAAACAAGCCTTTGAAGAAATTAAAATGGCTTTGACCAGAACACCGGTCCTTACAAGTCCAAAGTTTGATAGAGACTTCATAATATTTTCATTTGCATCAGAACACACCATAGCAGCTATTTTACTACAAAAGGATGATCAAGGATGTGAAAAACCCATAGCCTTTTTTAGTAAAGCACTTAGGGATGCACCACTAAAATACAAATTATGGAAAAACAAGCTTTTGCACTTGTGAAAGCTATTAAAGACTTTAGAGTCTACATATTGCACTCCCATGTAATATCCTATGTACCAAATGCTGTTGTCAAAGACATCTTAACCCAGGATGGAACTGAAGGCAAACGAGGTAAATGGATTGCTACTATATTGAAGTATGATATTGAAATAAAACCTACAAAGCTTATAAAAGGACAGGGATTGGCCAAGCTCATGACTGAAACAAATTGTCAAGCCCTAGACATTAATGAACTGGATAATGAACAGGAAATGGAGACTCCACAAATCAGCCAGGCCTTCTTAGATTCACCTTGGTATGCTGATATAACTTATGTATTATTAAACCTGTAGGCTCCTCCAGGGTTATCCAGAACAAAGAAAAGGTTTCTAAAGATGAAAGCTTCAAAGTTTTGTATTTTATATAGTGCTCTTTTTTGGAAAAATCATGAAGGTATTCTATTGAATTGTTTATTAAAAGAAGAAGCTGACAAGGTTCTCAAAGAATTTCATGCAGGAGATTGTGGTGGACACCTTTACTGGAAATCAACTACAGACAAAATCCTAAGGGTTGGATTTTATTGGCCAACCTTGTTTGCTAATGTAAAGAAATTTGTCATTGCTTGCCATAAATGTCAGATTTTTGAAGGCAAGAGAAAACTATTACCTTTACCCCTGAGACCAATTTCCACCAAAAAACCCTTCCAACAATGGGGCCTAGAATTCATTGGAGAAATCCATCCTCCCTTTTCTAGCCAACATAAATGGATTCTAACTACCACAGATTATTTCACCAAATGGATAGAAGCCATTCCTTCTAGACAAGCCAATGACACAGTGATTATAGGATTCTTAGAAACCAACATATTGTCTAGATTTCGCTGTCCTAAGAAGATCATAACTGATAATGCTGCTGCCTTCAAATCCAAGAAAATGATAAGTTTATGTAATAAGTATCATATTACCTTAGGCCATTCCATAGCCTATTATCCTCAAGGTAATGGTCTAGCTGAGTCTTCCAACAAAAGCCTACTTAATATTATTAAGAAATTATTGGAAGAAAACAAGAAAAATTGGCACAAGAAACTTACTAATGCACTATGGGCAAATAGACTCACCACCAAGAAATCTATTGGAACTAGTTCTCATGAATTAGTCTATGGCATGGAGGTTGTATTTCCTTCATCTTTAGGAGTTCCTGTAATGAAATTACTTCAAGAAGCTCAAGTTGAACTAAATGACATTCAAAGTAGGATTAAACAGACCATCCATCTGCAGTAGACCAGAGAGGAAGTGTATCAAAGATCCCAAGTGTTACAAGAGAAGCTTAAGAAAATATTTGATAAAAGAACCAAGGCAGAAGATTTCTACCTTGGAGACAAAGTTTTAAGATGGGATTCTAGGAGAGAGGATAAGGGAAAACATGGGAAGTTTGACTTCCTATGGAAAGGACCTTTTATTATCCATGCCTTACAAGGGAACAATACTTACTATCTGAAAAACTTGGATGGCATAGAAACAGAAGAAGGGCCAGTTAATGGTCGGATGTTGAAACATTACTATGATCCTACTTTTTAATGTATTTTGATTTTAACATGTACATACTATATCCTTGGTAATGTCACAGTTTGGATTGGATAGTAACTTGCTGGAGTTGAAGCCCGAAGAGAAGGCCCTAAGCTTCAGAAGTGTTACTGTCATACATACAATAAAGCAACAAGCAGAAGGAGATTTCAGAGCATAGTCAAAGTCATTTAGAGGCCATATGACCTGCTGTTCTTGAATTTCCACAAGGAAAAGCCATCCCCAAGTGGAGCCAATGTTATGCTCCTATACCAATAGGCGTCATATTTCATGATTCACTTGATGAGCTATATAATATGTTCATACCTTTCCTTGTTGTAAAGGTTTTCCATATTGTCAAAAAATCAAAAAATTTAAAAAATGTAAAGAGGGTATACCCTAAAAGAAAAATCAAAGGGTGAAAAGAATAAAATGGTCAAAAAATGAGAAGAAATGAACCCCAAACAAAAATAGACCAGGAAAGTGTGCAAGTCCAAATGCCACTACTTTTCATTTTGTATGATAAACAATTGTGTGCAGCTTGTTACTTATGCCACAATTCATGAAAATTCAAACTGTTTAAACTTGGCTCATTCATTTTTCAATTTCATGTTGTAGAAATAGAGAATAAATATCTGACCAAACAGTGTAATCTTGGCAGATAAGTAGATAGGTAGAGTAAATAAAAGGAGCTCAATAGTTTAATTTGAGCCCTTGGATGTAATAAGTGTAGACTTAGGTAGGCTTGCCATGTAAAAGAAAAGGAAGATTTGATAAGGGTTTGCCAGTCTAAGTGCACCCAAATAAAGAAGGAAAAGATGCTAGGTTAAAATAGGCAGGGTAGGTAGATGGTGTTGTAGAATTACCTGTAAATGTGTTAATTTTTACTTTTATCACAAGTGCAAAGCAGACATTACACTTGATGCAGTTCAAGCAAGACAAGGTCAAATAACTAACTTCCATTCACATTTTTCCCTAAAGATTTCACTAATTCCCCCTAAAGTATTAAGGCATTTGCTAAATTGGAGGGGCTCAGAGCATTTCTCTGACTTCTGGAGGGACTGGACCCTTGGCCCAATGATTTAAAGGCCTAAGTACTTAGAATCATCCATAAACCATTCATTTGATTTCATAAACTCATTTCCTAAGTAAAAATCCTATTTTACTTAAGAAAATACACAATATCACCTAAAAAACCCTTTTTCCACTTAAAGCCTAAGTTTAAATGTATATTCTAAATGTTTTAACTTAGCGCTTTCATTTCATTTATCATATTAACTTCTAAACCTATATTATATAAATCCCGCCCTATTTTATCCTTTCCCGTATTATTTAATTATATACTAAATCCCCAAATTGTTATATACCCCGCCTCTGTTAATTATAACCATAAACACAGTTAAAAGGGATTAATGGATTTATCTGAGATTCATTAATAACCTAATATCCCCGCTCCGCAAAATGGGATTAATTAACCCCTAAGGTTAATTAAGAACCTCCCCGCCATTCACAAACTCCCCAATATGATTTATTAACTTGTTAATTGAATCGGGCCCACTGCAGTTAAAGTTCCGCCATACCTCACTTCTCGTCCACCGTTCGATCCCGTCCCCACCATCCAACGATCGTCACTGGTATCTCTCCCCCCTTGGTGTCCACGCTTTAACGTGCGATCACCAGGCGGTTTTCAAACTGTACCCCCGCCACACGTCAGACGATCAATGGAATCGCTATCTCCCAGCCGAATACCGCTTAACTCCAAAGGTAGTGCAATCCCATACCGCTTACCACCCTCCACATGCGACAAAAACGTCTTTTCCTGCTTATGTCATACGCCCATTAAATAAAAAAACCCCCCAACCTTGACTTTGTTAAATAAAACAAACAAATGTCATTTTCACTGTTATATGCTGCAACTGTGTTCCCATGCAAAACAACGTCCAAGTCAATTGTTCGAGCTTTCAAACCACCATCTGGTAAAGAAAATTGTAGCGACGCAGTCCAGAACTCGTTATCCTTCCTGTCATTGCACTGTGCACTTCCCCATTACAGGTATTTATCCAATTTTCACTGAAAATATATAATTTTGGTTTTCTACTGAAAATTCTACAATAAAGGGCGAAATTCAGTTCTAGTCCAGTCTGTGTTTGCCATAAAAGTTCCCAAACCTGCTGTTTGGCCTATTTTCTCACAGAAAACCCAAATTCCATTTTTGAATCCACAAGAACCAAAAATGGAAACCCCCGCTGTTTTGAATATCACACCGATCAATGTCCCCCATAAGGACCAAGATTATTTGCCTTTGGAAGATAAAGATTTCCAAAAAGGACATAACCACTGACCATAATCACCTGAAAGCCTTCTTCCAAGCTAGAAACAACTACTTGAATGGCTCATACATCCTGGGACTGTGGGAATCCAACCTTCCCAGGTACTTTCTTCCCTCAGTCCATGTTTTTCCTGATATAATTCACCAATGTTGTGCCAATTATGATCCTAACCTGAGGGCTGTTATGTCCCCAAGACAAACAGTCTTATTCCCCATAACAGCTGCATCCATTAATGAAATGTTGCAATTTTCCCCTGATCAAGCCCTCACTCCCCTTTCTATGGGATATTTACTTGAAAAAGCATCTCAGTTGTCCCAATCAGAAGTAAGCCACCTCGGTCAGACCTTCATGTTACCAAAGCACCAGCCTAAGGGCCCACCTCCTTATCTGCAAGCTTGCTTCACAAAAACTTGAAAACTCATTGTTGATATGATATCTTTAATCATGGGATTCAACACCAGTGAGTTTGTTGATGATGTAACCCTAGTTTTGTTGTCAATATTTACTCCTAGACAGCCTCCTGTTGTTAAATATGACTATGCTTCCTGCATTGCCAATAAAATTCATGATCAATTCCTAAGACTTGACAATGAAGGAGTATTCAAATACACCACTCTCATCTACCATCTTATGTTGTATTATTAGTCAGAGAACTTTCCTTTCCCTATCAAGAAGCTTGACACCAAAGGAAATCCCAGGTCTGTCATATTTTGGAATCCCAATTTTCATAATACCCTTGAGTCCCCATACACCTACAATGAATTCATTGATCTATTTGTGCATCCTGCAACCACTTTTTTAACAGGAGTTTCCCATCCTAGGATCAGTGGTGATATAAAGAAGATCCTCCAACTCTCCAAGAAATACAGAATAGGTGATTGGTACCTATACAAGAACCATACAAAAATCAGGATCTATGGGTGTGAGCTCTGCCCCTTCAAGCTACCAAAATATGTTCCAATGAGACTGTTTGCATTGGAATAATTTAGGCAGGTGCTGCATACAGATTTAGTCCATTTTTGTAATGCCAAAAAGAAAGATCAGCTTAGAATCAAGAATTAGTTAGGCCCTTATATTTGTAATGATAGAGAAGCATGGAGAGAAGCAGTTTTAGTAGAACATCTTAAGTTACAAAAGAGTTTTGGGTGGAGGCCATATGACCCTAATAGCTTTATATGTGATAGAAGAATGAAGAATAGGCTATCACCATACATACATCATAGGATCCCAGAAATTGAACAATTTGCAAACATGGATGAATGGAGGGAGGGGACCCTAGTAGAAGATGTTAGTGAATATGTCAATATAGAAAATGCTATGAGAGATCTTGAGAAAACCCTTGACCTGGATTATTTTGGGCAGGTATCATTCGAGCTATCTCAAAGGTTAGGAATTAGTGCATCCATTGCTGGAACCTCTCAGCAACCTCCACAGGAAGCCAGCACACCAGCAACAGAGTCATCCAAAGGCAAAGAAATAGAAATCAGTTTTCAAGTCACTGAAAAACCTACAATGTCCAAGCAGCCTACAACTTCCAAAGAACAGGTTCAAATGCCAACTCCTCTGACTCAAACCAATGTAGAAGAAAATCCAATTTTGCAAACTCCTTTAAATGAGGAAAGAAATAAAAAGAGGGACAAGGAAACTACTACCCCAACTAGTGGACCTTCAAGACAGCCTGGGAAAAAAAGGCAGAGGATGAATCCTCTTTCAGAGGAGGAAATTGTTGAAGAAACCACAGAGAGTCAGAGAGAAGAAAGGGTAGTGAGCCAGCAAACTTTCCCATTGGGAGGAACATCCACTAGCTCACAAAGGCAAGAGCTAGAAAGACAACATAGCACAGAAGTATCATCCCTCAGGCCACCAGGTAAAGAGGCCTCAGATATCAAGAAAACATTCACAGAATTAAAGGCCAGGAATGATCCATTGAGGATTCAAATTTACAATCAGTATGTAAAAATGGCCCTCACAAATCAGCAAAGATTAATGTCAGCCTATGAAATTAAAGAAGGGAAGATGATAATGAGATACTTCAAGCCAAAGGTACAACAACCTCAATCAGCAACAGATTACCTCAGAACAAATTTGGAAGTCTTGGCTAAGGATATTCACCCTATGGATCAAATTGAACTGCACAAGAAAACTAGAGAAATGGTCTATTCAACATTGACTGGTAAAGCAATGATGGTCCACAAGCTAAAAAATTCTTTGGACAATACAACTGCCGAGCTAAACTTAGAAAAGGCCTCCTCTCAGGCTAAAGATAATAGAATAAATTCATTAGAAGAAATGATCATTGGATTGGGACATGATCCCAAAGATGTGAAGGGTATAGAAGCATTAATCAAAAAGAAAGATGAAGATATTGCTGCCTTGAGGAAGTAGCTAAAGCTACCTCCTTCAAGGCATCCATAGACTGCTAAGGTTATAAAACAAAAATCTGAAGAAGAGATGATGGATCTACTCTTAAAACTCAATGAAAGATTGAATGAAACAGAGCAGGCATTAGAAAAAGCACTAAAGGACACGCAGGGAGAGTCGACCTCTCAGCCTCTTGATGTAATACCAAACATCCCAGCAGCCACAGCAGAGGTGGTCACAAGTACAGCAACAGCAGGAGCAACACAGGGCAGCAACCCCAATTTGAGCACATAAGAGCTAATAAGGTCAATGGAAGACATGAAATTACAAGTTTTAGAATTAAAACAGGTAAAAGAACAGTTTGCTAAGATGGAAAGAAATTATGATATCTCAAAGATAAACATTGTGGAAAAAACAAGGGAGATTAAACCATTAGAAAATAAAATGAAAACATTAGAAAAAGATCTCACTTTTGACAAGCCTCTGGCAGAAATCAAGAAAATTCTTTGGGCCAACATCACTGAATCCATAAATGATGTTTGGCCATCCATTCAAGTAATTTTCGAGCATATTGATCTAGTGAAGGTAGCACAGGAAGAAATTCAAAAGAAAAAAGCACAATTAGGACAAATGCCTGATGAAGCCAACACGCTCATACATTTTTTGAATACCAAGAATAGTTAACAGCTGGAAGCACTTGGAATCACAGATAGAACAGAAACCATTTTGGAAATCAAAAGGGTGCTAACCAAGAAAAATTTGATGCAGAATTTAGAGAGAAGTTTTCATGATATGCAGGTAGAGATTAATGCTTTCATGGAGAAGTTCGCTATTTTGTAGAATAAAGAGCTACCAAGTCCTTTAGTGATTAATGACAGATTAATGAAGCATAGAGATTATGTAGATAAATTGAATAAATATGCTGGAAATCAAGCTAGTTCATCAATAAGTGCATCAAGAGTAAAAGCACTCCCCATAGGCCGAGTTCTCTATGACAGCTTAGAGAACTTATTCTATGTCGAGCATGAGCTGAAACACTTGTTCCCAATTCAGCCCACATTTTTCAGATATACAGAAACTGATGAGACCCTGAGGAAACTTCAGAGACACAGATTGCCAGAGCCAAAATGGTGGGAAGACATGCTTGAAATTTTGTAATTTATCTGTGGTAAAAAGGTAAATTCTGATTTTTACTCCAGTCAAAAGGGTAAAAGAGAATGAAAAGAGATCAACAGGTCGAAGTGTATCAGAACAGGTAAAGAGTATCAGTCAAAACAAGGCAGCCAACACAAAGTTACTAAAGAAGATAGTAGCAAGCCAAATCATAGGGCCTGCCTCCAGCACACTCAGCAAGAATAGGAATAGCACAACATCAATTTACCTTTCTCCTATCTTCGAGACTAGTTGTCTATATTTTCTTGTAACTTATTCTTAGTCATCCTAGAATATATCTCACTCTATTATGAGATATTTTTTGTAAATTTTTTTGTATAAATACTCCCTCAATTGGAGTATTGAGGGTGGATTCTTAGACATTGCTGTAATATTGATTATTTTGGAATAAAGTGTTGATTGGTCCAACTTTGTATGGCTTCCTAGATAAAGAATTGATGCAAAGGACTTTCTACTAATTTCTTGAATCAAACACCGGATCAATAATTCCTCTATACCTTATGTTTTAAAGTTTTCCTTGTTTATTATATCATCTATGTTTCATATCTGAATGATAAACTAAAAAGAGTAATTCGGAATATGCTTTATTGCACTCTGTTTTCAATCGTTATTATTCTCTATGTTTTCTTCTGAATTAGGATAAATAGTGAAATCTTAATTGCTCCTGTTTTCTAGTTCTTTCATTTTGATTATTTATTAAAGAATACTTAACTTCTCTTTATTAGTAATAATTCAAGTTCCCTCTTTAAATAGGTTGAAGGATTCTTAACTGCCCTTCACCCATTTTGAGCCCATTCCATCTATCCCAAGTCTTTATTTGTTCCTTGTTTGACCATCTTGCCCTGTGAAACCATCATTTGTTAAGAAACCAAGTCCAATTAAGCCATCTTATTTGACTCCATTAGCCCAATGGCCTAAACTATTCAGTCCTACCCCTATGCTATTGAATCTCACCACCCAAACTCAAACAAACTCCTAAACTTCATAACTAGCCTAATATCTTTCAAAACCAAGCTAAATCATAAAGAGAGAGCCCTCTCTGGATACATATTGGCTATATTCTGTATCTAAAAGTTGGTTTGTGGTTACCTCGGACCCCTTTCCCCTTCTTACAACTTCTGGGAAAATTTGAGTGATAACATCCTGCATGAAATTCTTGCATAATTTTATCAACTTCATCTTTCAGTAAACAATTCAAAAGAATACCACCATTGTATTTCCAAAACAAAGCATTATCAATGATACAATATTTTAATGACTTCATTTTCAAAAATCTAGCTTTAGTTCTTGTTAAACCAGGAGGAGTTTGTAAGTTTAGTAATACAAATATGATATCTGCATACCAAGATGAATCTATAAAAGATTCACTGATCTATGGAGTCACCATCTCTTCCTAATCATCAAGGGCACTATTGAAGTTTATATCTAGGGCCTAACAATTCGATTCAGCCATGAGTTTGGCTAAAACTTGGCCTTTGATAAGTTTAGTGGGCTTTATTTCTATGTCATATTCCAATATAGTGGCTATCCATTTGCCTCTCTTCCCTTTAGGCACATTTTGTGTCAAAATGTCCCGAGGATTCGCTTCTATCCATTTACTTTTCCAAAAAAAGTTATATAAAGTCGTGAGGTGAACTGAACAGCTAGTTAGGAATTCAAAGGTTGTAACTATTCTTTTTGGACATATAATACTTTCATCACACTGATGTTGTAACTTTGTTATTGATCTTAATGAAGAAGACTTCGTTTCATCCATAATCGTATTTTGAATATCTAACAACTGGGACTTTTGGAAACTTTGGGCCCAGTCAATAGGAGATCTACTGCTTCAATTGTGTTTTAATTTGTTTTTTTATTCTTATAACTTTTTATTATTGTTAGTTTGTAAAGTTAGCACCATTCTGATTACTATGAGGATTGATGATACTGGTTTGCATTTGTTGTTTAGTCAAGATTCTAGATTTAGCTGTGTGTTACATATGTGTGATACTCTTTATTGAATTGGTTATGTTAATTTCAGCATTAGATTGTTGTTCATTCTAAAGTAACACTATCACAGATTTCAAAGCTTGATTTGATTTCTTTCCATGAGATGTTTATATGGCTATTTGTCGTTCAATTGTTATAGATTTCCTTCATGTTAAATGAACTAGTTTCAATACCGGTTATATTGCTGAGAGTGGTTCTTTCTATTTGCATTCTGATTCAGTTTCTTGCAGAATAGATTAAGTAGACTTGAAAGTGTGTTACGAATTTCTTTCAGAATTTTTTGGATTGAATTTAGAGAGATAGACATTAGCAATTGCAACGATTCCAACTTATTTCATTATGAATTGACCTCTGAACTCACTGTATATACAGTGCTAACACTCTTGAAATAAAAAGGCTTTCCCTCGGTTGATGATTAATGTAGGTATTAAGATTGCTTGTAATAAGACATCTTAGTGCCCCAACACCTTCCCCTTCACCTAAGTATAGGAAACAAATTTTCATGTCTCGGACTACTTGCCCATACATTGATCTTCAATTATTTACTGACTTCCTAGACTCACTTGACTCCTTTATATAGCTTCCTCTTTTACAATACCATGGTTTGTGAACCATGGGTGAATCATAAAACATCATATCTTTTAGCAAACTAAGGGACTAAATCCCCTTTTCACTACTATGACCTTCGCGCTCTGCTCCCTCAAAATGCAAATACTTTACAACTATAACAAAATTAGCTACAAAATTCACTCGAGGGGACCCTTTCCCAATAGGCCCCCAACACAAATTTGTGACTCATCCTCGAGTCACTCTACTAGTGGCACCTCGATCTTTGCTTGCATCTCATTGAGCTCAATATTTAGCACTTGTAGATCTGTTGTTCCCTGTGCTGTAGCTTGGCGCACTTCCTTGACTAGTTTTTTAGTAGTGGGGCCTTCAACTGCAAGGCCCATGGTCCTTTGTTTTTGTTGCATCCCTTTGAGCTTTCTCTACATGGAGAGAGTCAACTAATTAACATAATGTTCCCACTGTTGTGTCCTTGAAGAGATGATCGCTTCCTTGCGACAGATCATCAATCTCATTCTGAATGAGATTTCCTTCCTGCAATCTGGTGAACATTTGCACTAGTGCTAAGGTCCGCATCATTAACCTGATCTCATCAAAATGTCTCTGCTTTTACTTCATGTTTTCTTCAATATTTTGTAGAGTTGGATCCTCCTGTTGTGAGGTCCATAATTCCATGGCATGTTCAATTAATTTTGTGCAAGCATTGACTGCATCTTGCAAAGTGGCCATTTCTTCTTTGATAGTAGCATTTCACTACTCTCAAACTCCTGGGGGAGTAGTGAGTTGCAACTTAAGTTTTAATTAAGAAATTTGCAGTTGCAACTCAAACTTGACTCTGACAATTTCATCCTTTGATTCTTTGACTATAGTGGCCAAATTTTGAATCTTCTCTGTGGAGGCCACATCTACTAGGATCTTGAGTTCTAGAAGCTCATTGCAAACCTGTGCAATAGCTACTTCCAGCTGCTAGCTTCGTGCTGTTATCTCTTCCTTCTTGTTGAGTTCCTATGCCTTTTCCTCAAAAATCTGTTGGTTATTATTCTTAACCTCACTATGACTAGCAGTGCACGTTGCTCCTGAATCCTTAATTCATCTGATGCCCCTTGGTTCAACTAATGCAGAGTCTGAATGGGAAGTGTCGCGAGATTCAGGATCAAGTTCTTCATCTGTAGCAGGTGTGCCCTTGTTTCTGTCATGTCGGAGCCTAGAGACCCTTTTGACAGTTGAAAATTGTAGAGATCCAAAGTCATTTTTGTGTCCAAAACTGACCTGCATGCTTGATTTAGGCTCACTTGCTTCTAGCTCGCATAAAGAAGACTTGTTTGGACCTGCAACTTCCACATGTCTTGTTGTACCTTACATTTCATCTAAATCCCCTTATGTGAGGACCAAAGGTGTCACTCCCGCTGATTTATTGGATTTATGTTTCTTGCGTGGCCCTGTGGAAGTCTGCTTCTTCCTCTTCTTGATAACAAAGGGGGATTCCAACTCTACACCCCTTTGTCTTCTGCCTCTGTCTCTTCTTCCTCTTATGTTCTCTTAGTGTCTGACTCATTGACATCAATGGTGGCCTTTGACACAATCTTCTCCTACTCTGCTACTTTACCTTGTTTGCCACTTCTTTCTACCTTGCAATAGCTTCCTCCTGTTGTGCAACCCTTTCTCGAGTGGAAGATTTTTGTGCTTCCTTTTTCTTTTCTACTGTCATGGTCTTTGTTGTTGATCCTTTAGTAGTGTTATTGGTACCTACATCAGCATCCTAAGGGGTGACCTAGTCACTTGGCCACTTGCTGACAACCACTACTATATCCTCTTTGGCCATCAAGTAAGGTAACTTGTGCCATATGTCCATGGAATCCCTCTTCACATAAATGTGCACATTATGGAAATCTGCCTTAAAGTCAGCGATACACTTATACTATGTGTGCAACATCAGCCATGACCTCGGTCAATGATTAATTACCATCCCAAGTTTTGTCTCAAATAGGACCCATAATATCTTGGTCTCTGTTATGTGCGTGAGGTATTTGGTGGCCCATAGTGAAGTGAAATTCATAGCCTCTGGTAGGTCCTAGTCCTGCTGAGGAAATTGGTTGTCGATGAGTGTCCTCCAGGACACCAATGCTATCAATAGAAACAACCAAGCATAGTTGAATTCCTTGCCCTCATCCTGGACCTCCCTGCAATTTTCCAAAAAATATTTGCACAAATAATGAGCCCAGTTATACTGGACTCCTTTGGCACACTACACAACCAAAGGAACAACATGTGTCGGTACTTCATCCGTGCAACACTTTCTCATGATCTTACCAGCTAAAATCTACGCAGCAAACTACACTGCGACATCTAGAATAGATCAAATGGAGTATTTGCGCGAATTCTTCACTAGACCAAAATCGCTCTTCATTTGGTCTGCCAGCTTCCTTTCCTGCAATTTACCTACAAACTCCTCCCTAGGGTCCACTCCTTGGTATGGTAGCAGTGCTATTCAGTGGATCAACATATCAGTGATGGGGATGGATTCTCCTAGCCACAGACACCCATCATGTACCAATGTCAACAATTGGTGCACACATATGGTATTGATATTGGTGCTACTAAACTATGGCACCCATAACATATTTAGGAGCCTCATGGCCCCAACACCAGCCACCCATTTCATTGGCTCCAACCGCTTAACATCTGATTCTTCATAATAGACAATGGAAAGGTATTTGTTCAGCTCCAATTTAGGGAAATTCTCATGGTCCCGAGGTCCTAATCCTCCACCTTCAAAGTCGGCATATAGGCTAGCAAAGCACCCTCAAATAGCCCATTCTCTACTAATAATGGAGTGAGGAACATAAACTTCGCGTTGTTTAGATCTTTTGGCAATTTAGCAGTGGACTTTTGGGGTGGTATATACTTCAATAGCCGAGTGATCAGCTCAAACTCCTCTGCATCAATCTCTTTGACACCTTTGCACAATTCTTCCTCATCTACATCTAGTTGCTCTGTTGATTGTTTTGACTAATCCATCTTCCCTTTTTAGTAGATTTCTGTCAATTTCTTCCACGCTGATTGTCACATTGGCACTTGATGAGGCTTTTTCTACTTCTTATCTCTCGCAGTGGAAGCAGAATGCTTAGGCCTTGGTGACCTAGGTGCAGTAGTCATAAACCCTATAGGTACAGGTTAGGTGGCTCTGTCTCAGGGAGAGTTGCAATCATTCTCTCAATAAAGATCTTATGTATCCAATTAGGCAAGTTTGTGAAATGTGGCCGTGAAGTAAGTTCCTCCCAATCTGTCTTAGGTATATAGCTCTGTACTTGGCACAAAACAAGGTGAAAAAACTTAAGGAAAAATCTCAGGAAAGAAAGTGTTCGAATGAAAATTGGTATGCCATATTTATAGACCAATTTGAATTCAAATCCAATTGTTCCCTCCAATTTCTAGTCATTAATACACCTTTTGCAGCAAATTTCCAAAGATATGCTCCATAAATGCTTTTCCCCTGCTCATTTCAACGGAAAAAATTCCATCCAATCAACTGCAGTGCTTCCAACGGTGACTTTTTGGCCACACTGCTCGGGACCCACCCATCTGACATAGCTCCCCTTGATGCCTCTCTTCAATTCGTTACACAGCCCACTCACTTTGACTTTCCCACTTTCAGGCAATGTAGTTTATAGTCACATACTTGCAGCTTCCTGGGGTACTAAGACTATCCCGGTGTCATATAGTCATTGCACAGGGGTGGGATCACCCCTGTACCACTTCAATTAACTGTCATTGACCTTTCCCAAAAATAATTCCCCATTCAGCTTCGCGAGGTGAACTGTGCCTCCATCTGTAATTTCCTTAACAACATAAGGCCCTAGCCAATAATTTTGAAATTTTTCGAGGAACTTTGTGAACTTACTGTCATATAGCAACACTAAATTTTCATTCTTGAAGGTGCATTGTTTGATATGACGATCATGCCATGCCCTTTCATGGTCCTTTTGCACCTATACCACTTCAATTAACTGTCATTGACCTTTCCCAAAAATAATTCCCCATTCAGCTTCGCGAGGTGAACTGCACCTCCATCTGTAATTTCCTTAACAACATAAGGCCCTAGCCAATAATTTTGAAATTTTTCGAGGAACTTTGTGAACTTACTATCATATAGCAACACTAAATTTTCATTCTTGAAGGTGCATTGTTTGATATGGCGATCATGCCATGCCCTTTCATGGTCCTTTTGCACCTAGTGGTCAAATCCTGCCAAGAAGAGATCCTCTTCCAACACTACCAGTTGTGTGAGTCATTCCTCCATGGTATCACAATCAGCCCTATATGTAGCTGCTGCAATCCACAAACTTGGCACAATATATTGCTTGGGTATTACAGCCTCCTATCCATATACCAATTTGAACAGTGTTTGGCCTATCAAATTTTTGCAGGTAGTCGTGTACGCCCAAAGGACCATCGGTATGCACACATCCCAGTCATTCTGCTTCACATTGCAAATCGTTATCAAGGTGCTTTCTAGAATTTTGTTGAAGGCTTCTACTATGCCATTCGTTTGAGGGTGATAAGGCATACTCTTTTGATGATATATCTAGAATTCCTCAAGCAGTGCAGAATTTTTTTTTATTTAAGAAGTGTGTTCCCCTATCACTCAATAAAATATTAAGGCAGCCGAACTGAGACAAAACATACTCAAAGATAAACTTCGCAGCTGTAGCTATCCTACAATATTTTGTAGGTTGTGCCTTTGCCAACTTGATCAAGTATTCAGTTGCTATAATGATATATCTAGCCCTTGTCATTTTCCCTAGTGGTTGTATTGGTCCCACAAATTCTTTTTCCCGCTTATCAAATCCATACAATGTCACTTGCAGATTTAGTGGAAATTCATCTCTTTGCAATGGTCTCCCCATCCTTTGACAAAAATTCTATGTTGTGCAATACGTCTTAGAGTCCTTATGCATAGTAGGCCAATAAATTCTTGCATGCAGGATTTATTGGTCCCACAAATTCTATTTCCCACTTATCAAATGCGTACAATATGTCACTTGCAAATTTAGTGGAAATTCATCTCTTTGCAATGGTCTCCCCATCCTTTGACAAAAATTATATGTTGTGCAATATGTCTTAGAGTCCTTATGCACAATAGGCCACCAAATTCTTGCATGCAAGATTTTATGTGGAGTTTCTCTTCCTGCATAATGTCCTCTTGCTACTCCTCCATGTGATTTTTGCAAGGATACTTCGCCACTCATACTCCAGGACGTATCGATGTAATATTTCATCAAAGCCCATTTTGTATAACTGTCCAGTGATAACAGAGAAATCAATAGCCCGGACCACTATTTATTTCCTTTGTTGCATTGAATACAATTCAGGAGTTGTACTTGTAGACAAAAATTGAATTATATCTTCCAAATGATCATCTGTGATGTGAACAACGAAGAGATGCGCATCAGGAAACCCTTCCTCTAGATTTGTAGGCTCATCACCATTCTCAATCTGTGAGAGGTGATTTGGACCAGCATTAAGGCGTCGTGGCTTCACAATTACTTCAAAATCATATTCCTGGAATAGCAGCAACCACCTGCAAATATTCCCCCCAACACAGGCTTGTTGACCAAGTATTTCAGAGAAGAATGCTATGTATACATCTTGAAGTGTGAACCCAATAGATAGTGCCTGAATTTCTGCAACGCATACACGTTGGTAGCCCTTTGCACTCTCTGGTTAACTAGTTCTTTACCGACTTTGACAACTTTCTACTTGCAAATACTATTATATGATCAATATCTCCTTCACCTGGTTGGGTCAGCACAGTGCCTAGGGAAATGTAGGAAACATCCACATGAACGTGGAACTCCTTCTTCCGGTCAGGGAATACTAAAATGGGCATGGTGACCATTTTCTCCTTTAAGACATCAAAATTTTATGGAAATCCTCATCCTAGCAAAACTTTGCATCCTTTTTCAATAATTTTTCATCGACGCAGTGATTTTTTGCATACGCTTTGATGAACTTCCTGTAATACCCTGTATGTCCCAACATTGTGCACAGTTGTTTAACATTCTTCATGGCCTCCAAATTAATGATTATCGAAATCTTTGCAGGGTCTACCATCAATCCCTTCTCTCAAACAACATGGCCCAAGAGTATCCCATAAGGTACATAGAATATGAATTTCTTAAAGTAAAGGGCTTTCTGATGCTTTTGACAAGTATCCAGCATGAGGCACAAACTAGCAAGATGGCGCTTTACCAATTTAAACACTGTCTAGTCATCAAAGTATACCTCCAAACATTTTTGGATAAATTCCTTGAAGGCCACAATTACCACCCGCGAGAAGATGGCAGACACATTCTTAAGCTTGAAAGGAATCACTGTATATTGAAAACAACCCCACTCAGTTGTGAAGGTGTTCTTACTCTAATCTACCAACATGATCTTGATGTGATGATACCCTGAGAACCCATCTTTGCATGAGTAGGCTTCCTGTGCTCCAACATTCTCCAGTACCTCATCCGTGAATGGTGTAGGGAATGGATCATGGACACATGCGTCATTCAACTTCTTTAAGTCCACACATATCCAAATTTCACCTTGCATTGTGGCACTAACCCAGTCTGATTCCTCAACAGTTTCAATGATCCAAACTTCAAGCATTTTATCCAATTCATTGCACACATTTTCCTTATACTTGGGATTTAATCGGTAGGGGAGATGCTTTACTGGCTTCACATATGACTTCAAAGTGATCTTCATGAAAGCCAGATCCCCTACTATCCCTTTCAAATCAGAGAACTTGGTAGGAAACAAGTCCTGATATTCACGCAATAGCTCCGTGACTTTATCAAATGTATCTTCGTCCCAATAATTACCTATTGTCACACGGAATGAGTCGATCTTGTGGACAAGATAGACCTTCCTAGAATCTAAAGAAGACCTAATGACAAGCAAACCAATCACACACTATCTTTCTCTAAATATGCTTTTATAAACAAAGGCAAACAAGTGTTTTTAGGCCTACCTTAGGTCCAACACAAGTTTGTGGAAGCCTTCGCTCCTTCGATCCAAATGAGCTCCCTTGTCGCGAATCTGCAAACACAAACAAGCAAACAAATTAAATAGCACCTGAAAAGCCAATATCATAAAACATATTTAACATGAAAGTCAAGGAGTTCATGAAACAAATAACATGAGATACTTGTTGAGAAAAATGAGTTTGATTGTATTAATTCAAAAGAAGAAGAACTTTACAACCTGTGCCTTGACGTTGTACAAGCTCCTCCCAAGGTCCATCAAGAAGTATCCTCTACTTTGACAAGCTTCACTCACTTCCCAATGGAACCAAGAGGTATGTGATCTCTCCTCTCAAGTTCAACTAAGAAGTCCTAATTTCACCAGCATTTACCCTCAAAATGTTCAGCTTCTAACCTCTCTAGCAACTAGCCCAATGCCTGTATTTATAGTGCAATGGAGGGAAGTTACTAGGTCCTCCTTCAAAGGGATAAAGCCCTCCTTCAAAGAGATAGCTCCTTTAGTCAAGGGATTAGCTCCTTCTCTTTTGGGATGCATGAACCACCTCAGAGCGAACAATCCACGTCAAAATTCCTTCTAGAATCCTCTAGAATTAACCCAAAGTGAGTTTTTTAAGATAAACTTGCGCCTTTTTGACTTTCACAGGGGTACGCACCCACCCCTTTACAGACAAAGCATGCATATACGCAGATGACACAAATAAAGGGTGCGGGCCCACAGGTAATAGTGAGAGAAAGTGCGGAACCAGAGATTTGTTGATTTTCAATGTTTTTCTCTCATTTTCAAAGCTTGACTTGAAGCGCTGAGGTCTAAGACTTGCTTAGGAGGACAGTATAAGTGTTGATAGACCCATACTAACTGCAGATAGTCATGGTGACGATATTTTTGTGTAACAGATTGCCCCCTAAAGTGCGAAGTCTGTAGTAGATGAGGATTTCATTTATCATATAGGAAGAGTGAAGTACTTTATCATTTCGAGGATCATCTTGTGGAGAGCCCGGTCGGAACCTGTAAAAACATTCAATGCAAGATATATATATGAGATCATATCATCGCTGAGGTAGGCATTCCCATACTCAGATCAAAACTAACTAGAAAACTATCTACTGCTCTGATATAGGAATGATCTTGTAATACATCACAAGTATAGACACATGTGAACACAGTATGGACGCAGCCATCTGTTTATGAATAGTCCACAATATAATGAATACAAAATTCCTCGCAGCCTGGATTGCGGAAACTAGATCCAGGGTCTTCATTTCCACTTCCCGAAATAGTACGATTCTATCCATGCGAATAAATGTGTTGAAGTCGAACATGGTAGAAACCACTTGATTACCAGTCAATGATGTAAACTGTTAACAAGCGTGAGAGAAACCACCATTAATGTCAATGGCTCTCAAAGTACCCAGTACAATCCATGAGATGTGAATAGATGTGTTGATGTTGAACATATCACGGAATCCTTTGATCGAAGGTCAATGATGCAACCTGTCGTCAAAGGCGAGAAACCTGCCATTGAGGCATGCAGATCCCAAGGTACTGACGATTCCTAGATCATCTTTCTAGATAATGAGCTGAAGTCGATAGAAAGCGATCTGTTGCAGGCAAGCCCACAACACGAAATCATAGATCAAGTTGAAGAAATTTTTTTGCAAGGACTGACTCAGGGATGGTCAAGATGGATGACAGATATTTTGCAGATGAATGGCTTATTGGCAGTGACCTCTTGAACACATAACGACACAACAGATGGTTTGGTGACAATTGACCCAAAGTTAATACCCAGAAACTGGCTGAAGACTTTCAATGTGGTTTGATCAACTGTTGGGCAAAGGATTTCCCAACCCAGGTGAATAAAAGTGTCGTGTTAAAGAGTGGTTACAAAGTATGACAAACAGGCTCATTTTTCTCTCTTTTCCCCCACCATTTCTGGCAAGTACCTCTTTATTTTTGACAAGCTTGAGGAGGATAACATTTGCTTGATTATAAGCTCATCCTTCGGATGAGTCCAACTTAGTTTAAATTCGAACCCTAAGAAGGAGTGGTTCGTTCCTGTTTGTAATTGAACAGGTCCTTTACTGTGAAATTTTAACGAGTCTAGTATAGGAGAAACTCGGCGTTTTTCAATTTTAGAGAGTCTGAAAAAACTTAAGAAGACTCCAGGGTTGACCTTTTTCGTAAATTTGTGTCTCCCAAGCCCGAAAAAGTATAAAATAATACTTGAGAGAACCACTTGATCTTTACGACCAAGGAGTACTTTTCGTAATTAGTGCCCCTGATCCGAAAAAGTAAAAAAGCGATCAACGACACGTCGTTTTATAACCAATATCAAATTTGAAACAACAAAAATCCGACAATCTTTTCATGTTTTTACGGTCAGAAAAGAGCTGTAAGTGGACCGTCTTTTTAGTTCCGTTTTAACGAGTTTAAAAAGAAAAAACTCGGCGATCTTTTCATGTTTTAGGAGTCAGAAAAGAGCTTAAAGGTGACTCTAAATGTTTTTTCGCTGAAAATGATAGATTTCACCTGAATAATCCGTTATTCTGAACAAAAACGCAAACATTACTCATACCTGTTTGAAATGGATAAAAATGTTGCAAAAATACCTTTCCAAAGTGAAACATAAACAAATTTGCAATTTATTTACTCAAAAAACTTATAAAAAGGGCTTTCGTCAATTCATTTTTACTGTTTGAGTTTTGGGTGAGAAAATAGTGCTTTTGTTCATAAAACTTCCTGTGAAGATTGCGGAAAATCCAACCGTCGGAATCGAACGCCGTCGTCTCCAGGTAATCCACATCATCCTACTCTTCATTTTTAACCGTTTCATTTTTTGTTTTAGTCATTCATTTCATTTTTTGGAGGGTTTTTAGGCTTAAAACCCGCGCGCGGGGGCCCGCAGGCGTAACACAGGAGACTCGTGTGCCCCGAGTTTTTCGCAATGGGAAAAAACTCAGGGGCCCGCACCTTCCGTGAAGGCAAGGTGCGGGCCCATGCACTGTCTCTAAAGCAGAGGGTGCGTACCCCGCGGCAAGGGTTTTGAACCCAAAAAATCTCAAAATTGACCCAAACAATTTAAATTCTAGCATTCTAATTTATCTTTTTACTTGATGCAGAGAGTACATCATGCTAGATTGGCATGAACGAGAGCATGAGGATGTGGATGCTGCCGCATGGAATCATCAACCTTCGCTTGATGCTTTGAAGGCGTGTGGCTTGTACAAATTCTGGGCCATTCCTAGCATGAGGGCTCAGGTGGATTTCTTACAGTGGCTGGTTGACAGATGGAGCATACAGGACCAGTGCTTCTTCATTGGTGGCCACCAGCTCGAGATCGAGCCGGCAGACATATACTTTTTGACTGGTTTGCCTAAGAGAGGCGAAGGCTTGACTCTATCCGGGACTAGGCCAGGTGGCCAGTCTGTCGATAGTCTCCGGCTAGAGTTCTGCAACAGCCAGGCTAGAGACAAAGGGATAGACATTAAGACCATATCCCGTCCTGAACTCATGGTGATTGCGTTTACTGTCACCAGACTTTGCGGGGCTGCCGCATTACATATTTACACCGGATCCCAGATGCGTATGGCAGTTGATTGCTTTCGAGGCACCATCTTCAACTGGTGCGATGCTGTGTTGGCCAATCTGAAAGGCCAACTGACCAAGGCCAAAAATGGACAACTAAAGACCTTTGGTTATGGGGCTTTGGTTGTGAGTTTTTGTCTGGAGAGGGTTCCCATGTTGATCCCGCAGCACCTTACTATTGGAGGTGGGCTTCCTCGAGAGCCCAAACTGATGCGATGGGTTACAGTTATGGCCCGTCATCCGGACGAGGGGACAGAGGTTGTTCGATTCAAACCTGAGTATTTCCAATGGTTGGAAAACCAGGTTTTTTCTATTCAGGACTTCCCTTATGCTGGGGTAGATTTTCGTGGTGACCCACACATGGCTCTTCCACCAGGAGAGCAGTGGGATGACTCAGGTAACATCATTTTCAACATTTTTCCTATTTTAATTTTTTTATTTTACTTTTCTATCGTCCCAAAAATTGATAGTAAAAGTTTCAAAATGCAGATGTGGGTCCACAGCGACCAGCCGCTCTCTGGCCTTATGAGAGGAAGCAACCAGTTGCAGCCGCGCCAGCCCCACAGGACGAATCAGCAAAGGTTTTGGCCAAGTTGGAGGGTCATCTCGAGCGCTTGACAGGAGATATTCTGGAGACCACTATAGATTACATTCCTCGTCGACTTCAGCACTATGTGATTGGGGTCCCAGGACCTTTTAGGAGGTTCCTTTGCAAGGTGGCCCGTGCAGTGGTTTCTTATCGAGATCATCACCAGTGATAGGATGATCGCCTATTGTAGGCACATATGACATTTTTATTTTTTGTACTTATCATTTTTGCTGATCATAAGGTGTTTTTCAACCTATGATCGAGGACGATGTATTTTTTGACACACTCCTATATTATATCACTATTATCGGCTTATCTTGTTAAACATGTGTTACGAAATGTTTTTAAATTTACATGTATGGTTATTGCAAATGTCTACTTAACATTCGAGAAGCAATTGCATCTGCTAATGTATTTAAAGATCTTGGAATATGTTGATATTCAATATAATCAAACTCACGTTCCAAGAGACGCACTCTCAAAAACAATCTCAATAACACTGGATTTCTAATGGCATATACTCTAATAAGCTGTAATACAACAAGTTCAGAATCTAACCTCACTATCAAACTCCAAATCCCAAATGAAATAGATTCAGATAATAACTCAAACACTGCACTATACTCTGCAATGTTGTTTGTTGTTTGACCGAGGCTTACCCCATGCATAGATATCAACTCGTCAGAGGGCGAATAAATAACCCAGGCTGCGGAAGAAATGTTCCGTGTATTACGACAAGCACCATCAGCAAATCCAATGTATGTTTGGGGAGGCCTTTTATATTGGGGATTGAAACCCCGATTGGCAGTCGGAAAGTTTTGTCGTTAAAGGCTTTTCTTTTCCAGCTCCATTTTTGTCAATTTATTTGATAAGTCCTTTATCAACTTATCCATCTCATTTATCCTTTGTTATTGGGATTCCCTCCCACTTGAGGAAGTTTCCTCCCCTTTTCCTTTTTTCTTCTCTCTAGGATCAGATCTGCCTCTTGACTTCCTGGTTGAGGTAAATTTTGCTTCTACCTCGAGAGAATCAGTTTGAATTTGGTCTAATAAATGAGACTTCCTATCTCTAAGTACTTTGATTCAAAGCCCCAACAAAAACTACTTTGGCAGTGCCTTGTGGAGGTTTGAGTAGATTGTTGTACAACTTATTAGACCTTTTTATAAAATCTAAGATATCTTCACCAAAATTCTTCTTTATAGCATTAAACTTAGTAAGAATATATCCATGATCTCTCTTCTCTCCCCACTTCTGCAAAAAGGAATTATCCATTTCTTCCCAAGTGGTAATAGAATCATTCGGCATGGATTTCAACCATTTCCTGACTTCCCCATCCAAAGGTTGGATGGAGAACCTCAACACTACATCCTAGTGCTCAACATTCATATTTTCTGCAAAGGCACTAAAAATTTCTATGTGTCTTTGTGTTGTTATGTTAGCTTCTTCATCATACCTGGGCAGGAGCTTGAGATAGTCTTATGGCATAGAATTTAAAGGTTGAGGCAGGTTTAAGGAAGCATATTTGTGTAACAAGGAACTTGGGACAACCATCTGGATTAGAGGTGGTGGTACTTGAATTATTGGAGGTGCCTGAGGTATGACCAATGGAAGGACAATTAAATGACAGTGGAATGAGAAATTGTTCACACTATGAGTAGGGTTGCTTTGGAGTTTATTTTTTATCTCCTCAACTTCTTCTTTGACCTCTAGGGACACAGTACTAAGCAGATTACCACTTTCCAAAGGAAATTCAGAACAATGAATTACAACCTTCTATGAACTGGATGAAGATGTTTCAATAAATGAAGTATTTGGAATATTTTCTTTCCAAATCCTTATGAATATTATTCTTTTTGGGTTAGATACAGATGGTGTTTTTTTGTTGAGAGGTATATGAGCAGGTATAAATGAATTCAAACATTGGAGTTGCTAATGTGAGAGATATTCAACCCACACTTCCCTTGCTCACTTAACTGAGGGAATGCAAAGATTTTTCATACCTAGGGAAAAATATTCTAATATGTTCCCCAGTAACAGTGCCAAAAAGATGTTGTCGCTTTTTCTATCACTTGTAGTACAAGTGTTTCAAGAGATATAGAAAGCTTCCTAGAGACAACCACGGGTTGAAGGGGGAGACTAGTGCCTAAGACATCTTAAAGAGTGCTTAACATATTTATATTAAAGACTTGCATCACTTCGGTTTGTCACAAATAATGCAAATGGGTTTTATTCAAAACCATTCATATAGGTACAATATATGAAGTTGATTGTACACAAGATTACTTAGGAAATAATCTTCAACTCATATGTGGCCAAATCATATTAGGAATGTGCAACGATTTAATTGTTGAAACATATGTAATGGAAGAAGACAGTTGAAGAGGAGTCCATCATAAAGAGCTTAAGGCCTAATAATTCTATATCTCAGGACTCAGAGAGAAACGAAAGAGGGGAATATCTATGGAATGTTGAGATACATGGAACGTTGTTTAAATATTTAATTCCTACAACAATGAAGGCATTATTCACCAATGTTTTGATATAAATGAATCTGCATCTAAAGGAAATACATCTCGCTGCTACTTAACATGTAATCTGAGAAGAACATTTAACACATATGATAATACAAAGAGACAATAACATACTTCAAATCTAATAAGTTGGAATCACCTGAAACTTTGTATTAATCTCTTGAGAAAAACCAGCGTACATCAAGTTCAATACATTTCTATATGAAACCAGGAACAAGTCTCTTAAGAGAAGTCTTTTCCAAAAATTATGAACCTTTATTAAGTGTTTCTTCCCTCATTTTATAAGGAGAGGGAGAGCTTGAAAACAATCATTGGGTTGCTGATTTATCATCATTTTCTCTTGTCTTTGACATTCATTAGGCCATTATTTCCAACCATCCATTGCACCATTTCACTCACTTACCACCTTTTTTACCATAATTCTTCATGACGTGTATCTATATGTCTAAGTGGTTAATTAACATAGTTTTCCTTTATTTTTAGTAGATTAAGAAGAATTTTGCATGATTTTAACTAATGATAGTTTAGCAAGTCCAAGTTGCTACAGATTTGTCAAGTTTTCATAGCTACCTCCATGGTTGAGGTAGTAGCACCACTCTATAATGAAATCCGACACATGGAAATTTTTTCTAGAACCTCCAATATGGAATTTTATTGGTCAAATTTCACCCATCTCGCACATGTGGACCTCCAGGCAAAGATCAAGGGAAAATCGCAGCAATTTTGACCATTCAACTTCAAATGCTTTTTCTGGGCAAATGAAAGTGAATATTAGAAAAACAAAACATGGGTTTTGTTCATAACGGGCCCAATTAAGTTTTTGATGTGCAATTTTCCCAATTTCATTACCATTCGGGAGATATTTAGGGTTCTTTGGAGCCCTATTCTACAGTTACGTGAGCAAATAGTGCACTTATGTGTCAATAAATGCCCAGTCAAGCAAATAGAGGTTGGATGGGACTGTGCTTCCTGAAATTCATGGCAATTAGATGTCCATTCAATTATGATATTTAGCCATATGAATCTCCATGAATTTACATTGTAATCACTATATAAACACGCCATTGAAATAGAGAAGGGGGTAATTTTGGATGTGATTGTCATACTGTGTTAAACACTTTGTTTTTATTACCTGAATGAAGATGCATATTAAACTTCCAATGTGCAGTTAGTTGATACTTGAAGTTGATACCTCTTCTGTTGCGGAGGGCCCCTGCAACAGAAGAGGTTTCGTTTTATTTTATAGTTTACAATTAGATGCTTTCATAGTTTTGATTTCGTAGATTCAATTGTTATGTTTTTATTATGATATTTCATTATCGTTTCATTCTAGACGCTTAAATCATCTCTGAAATCTCTTTAATTAGTTTCCAACATTCTATAGCATTAGTGCTTGTATCTTTAGATCTTAATTATTTTCTAAGATTCCATAATATAGGTACTCTATAGATTCTAGTTCGTTTCCATAGTTTTTGGCATATAATTTTGGCTTCAATAAATGAACAATTATTTCTAGAATTGTGGTTTCATTTCCAACATTTCCTTTTCAATGACAATAGATGTCAAGTCGATGTAGATTTATTTTCTTTTGAAGATATATTAAATCTATTTTTGCATAGAAGTTTATCATAGATTAGATTTTCCTTCTTTCATCTAAACAATATAAGTTTTCTTTCAAATAGATTATTTCTTGCAAATTGAGTAGTTTAATTTTCAATTGTAATTTAAAGATTCTTTTTTCTGAGTTCAAAATTGTATTAGATATCATTTTTAGGATTCAACTGCGTTAAGTAAGTCATTCAAACGTATGACCATTTCCATGAGAGGTAGTCGTAACTGACTAATTTCTCATGATTTTTGAATAGTTCACTTAGCACTCATTGCATCGGGTGATGCTCACAGGGGTGAAGAAGTGGGATTGAAACTAGTGAAATGTGGAGAACGAATCACATAGCATCAATCATCACTTCCGGGGCTTGCACCTGGTAACCAGGACTTCCCAGGAGGTCACCCATCCCAGAACTCCTCTGGCTCAAGCGCGCTTAACTGTGGAGTTTTTCCCCACAATCAAGCCCACTTAGCTTGCTACCCCATTTGCAAAACCTTAGCAAGTATTGTGCCTCATGAACCATTCAAGTAGAGATCCCTTGACTCTTTTTGAATTTAAGTATGGGGGATTTACGCAGTGCATTATATTAGATATCATTTTTGGGATTCAACTGCGTTAAGTAAGTCATTCAAACGTATGACCATTTCCATGAGAGGTAGTCGTAACTGACTAATTTCTCATGATTTTTGAATAGTTCACTTAGCACTCATTGCATCGGGTGATGCTCACAGGGGTGAAGAAGTGGGATTGAAACTAGTGAAATGTGGAGAACGAATCACATAGCATCAATCATCACTTCCGGGGCTTGCACCCGGTAACCAGGACTTCCCAGGAGGTCACCCATCCCAGAACTCCTCTGGCTCAAGCGCGCTTAACTGTGGAGTTTTTCCCCACAATCAAGCCCACTTAGCTTGCTACCCCATTTGCAAAACCTTAGCAAGTATTGTGCCTCATGAACCATTCAAGTAGAGATCCCTTGACTCTTTTTGAATTTAAGTATGGGGGATTTACGCAGTGCATTATATTAGATATCATTTTTGGGATTCAACTGCGTTAAGTAAGTCATTCAAACGTATGACCATTTCCATGAGAGGTAGTCGTAACTGACTAATTTCTCATGATTTTTGAATAGTTCACTTAGCACTCATTGCATCGGGTGATGCTCACAGGGGTGAAGAAGTGGGATTGAAACTAGTGAAATGTGGAGAACGAATCACATAGCATCAATCATCACTTCCGGGGCTTGCACCCGGTAACCAGGACTTCCCAGGAGGTCACCCATCCCAGAACTCCTCTGGCTCAAGCGCGCTTAACTGTGGAGTTTTTCCCCACAATCAAGCCCACTTAGCTTGCTACCCCATTTGCAAAACCTTAGCAAGTATTGTGCCTCATGAACCATTCAAGTAGAGATCCCTTGACTCTTTTTGAATTTAAGTATGGGGGATTTACGCAGTGCATTATATTAGATATCATTTTTGGGATTCAACTGCGTTAAGTAAGTCATTCAAACGTATGACCATTTCCATGAGAGGTAGTCGTAACTGACTAATTTCTCATGATTTTTGAAGTGATGATTGATGCTATGTGATTCGTTCTCCACATTTCACTAGTTTCAATCCCACTTCTTCACCCCTGTGAGCATCACCCGATGCAATGAGTGCTAAGTGAACTATTCAAAAATCATGAGAAATTAGTCAGTTACGACTACCTCTCATGGAAATGGTCATACGTTTGAATGACTTACTTAACGCAGTTGAATCCCAAAAATGATATCTAATATAATGCACTGCGTAAATCCCCCATACTTAAATTCAAAATTGTAATTTATTTCTAATGATTTCAATAATTTAGCAATTTTTTTATTTTCATTAATGTAGATTTCATTCACATAAAAATTCCAAGAGACATAAAAATATTGAAGTTCTTTTTTTTTAGAATTTTAGTTTTTCTTCTTAATTCATTCTTAGCAAGTAAATTGGTTAAGATTTAAAAATAGATTCAACTCACTTAAATTAGAACTCAGTTTAAATTGTCATGACCTTTTACATTTCATCAAAAAGGACAAACAAAACATAAAACGACAATCATCATAATAAACTGAGAGTAAGAATGGCTTCTAGCATATATAGTGCATTGCACTTCATAAGTTTACCAACTCCGGTCGATAATTTATGCTTGAAATTTAAGAACATTAAATTGGCTAAACAACTACTACAAAATATCTCCACCTGAGCTCCAGCTATCCGATCGACTAGCTGTCTTGGCGTGCCGAGGCTTTGTCACCCAAATCATTGCAACAAAATGGTTCTTTTGTTTAAAATAAAACAGAATAAAAAAATCATGTGAAAACTAAATGATGGTTATATCAAAATATCTCCATGCCACTTCCTATGATGGCCTCTAGACAAGCCATGTCTCTGCCACATTATGCCTCTTCCATTACTCCGTCGGTTCCCCTCTCGCTCTCCACTTGAACTAAGTGAACTTCCTACTTTCTAAAGCTGGGAGCGATTAACAATGATGATCTTTGTGTTGCTCGGGAATCATAGTTGTTGACTCATCTATCCCTCTAAACTTCTTGTATCATGTTATCAGAGACCAATATACCTTATAGTGTTGCCATAGTGTAATATGAGAGAAGTCCCATATCGCAAACTTCATAGTGGTGTGGCATTCAAATCCGTCAATTTCTGATCTCTGATATGACAAGCCCCTTCTACTCAACCCCTTTCAACATTTCTCATCATATGATGGAGGGTTGTGACCTGGTGCTTAGGCTTAAGGTGCTAGGGCCTTTTGTTCCTGCCTTTGGGATATTTTTCCTTAGTAACGTGATTTACGCCCCTACTCATTTAAGTTCCTCTTGACCATCGGCGAGCCCTTATACCAGAGCCCCCTTATCAATGTTTTCAAATCGGGGATTTAACTTGGACTGATGAGATATTTTTCCGCTCATCGATTGTTAATTATCCCTTTGTATTTAGCCCCAACCCCTGGTTCTTTAACTCTTCTTGACCACATGCTAACCCTCATATCAGAGCCCCCTTATCAATGGTTTTCAAGTGTCCACTGCTGTAAAGTGCTAATATCCATTAACCTCTTGTATGTGATTGTCGATGTGACGTCATCCTTGCCACATGACACTTACTAGGTGGTGACATGTGTCACCCCTTTTTGGCCTTTTATGACCCTCCAAAATGTCGAATATGCCTGTCACATGTCCATCATACTGCCATGCATGATGACATCAGCTGCCACGTGGCATATTAGAACCAATCTCTATTCACCATGTGTCCCTTATCGGAACCAATATTTGTTCTCCATGTGTCCCTTATCAGAACCAATCTTACATTTCCATGCTTCCCATTCAAGGAGAGAGAAAAGGCCCAATCCTACTCTGATTTTTCGTTAACATCCTTTGTTAATTCATCTTCGGCCTTTCCCGGCGCTTCAACACTGAAGGCATAATCTCAACGATTTAACACTATCGGCATTTGTCGATCGCAACTTTGTTGAGATTGACATTTTGAAAATGTCGATTGTCAATATGAGATATGGCCTGGACCCTCCGACTGCCGACCGCTAATTTGACCTTGCGTCTTTCCTTTGATATGTGATCGCCAACATGCCATGAACCTCCGATCACTGAGTGTTGATATTCCATGGCCTTCTATATTGTGGGACCTTGGATTTGCGAGACCTCTAATTTGCAGAACCTCCGATTTATAGGACCTCCGATATGCGGGATCCCCGATTTACGAGATCGTTGATTTGCGATCGCCGATGTGTCAAGACCTTCAATATGCTCTTCTTTCCTTCCTTTCAAAGGCAACAAAGCCCCCAACTTCATCAGGCCGTATCTTCTTATCCAGAAGTCCATTTTTGGACTTCCACATACCGTTAGAAAGCTTGTTCAGAGCAGTTTCCTGTGAATAAGGTCCAATTAGGCTTTTATTTCTTATATATATTTGAAAATGGCTGCCAACCTCTATGCCCTTTTGCACTCTTTTGACAACTGAAAACACATTTTGCAGAAGTTGACAACACCTATCTTGTTTCTTTGTGAATTTTTTAAGTTGGATATTTTGTATTAGGATTGAAAACATAGGGGTTTTAACTCCTTAAAATAGATTTATATTTAAATTTTAAAGTTTTCCATACTTAGGCCAAATCTATGATTAGCTTAGCCTCCTTGTGAATCTTGTATAATTCATATTTCTAACTTAGATTCTCACTAACCATTCTCTAGAGATGTCTAGGGACTTCAACATTGAAGAAAAAGAAGACATCACTCAAGGAGTGGCGTAGACTCCATGCCTAATGATAAAACTTAGGTTTTCTTTTCTTTTCTTCCATCTCATTTAATTTTTTCCTTTTTTTGTGTTTACAAACAACTTAAAATTTGAAAAGATTTTTATTTTTTTATTATCTAAATTGCACTTTCACATGTGTGTAAACTTACAATCTTTTATTGTTACAACATTCTTAAATTTTATTTACAAATCACACACCTAAATTAAGTTTACTAATATTAATTTTCATTTTGAAATTGGATTCAATGTTTACTTTATTGTTTTTAAAATCTAAATTTATCACAATGCTAGCAAAAAATAAATCATATGACATAGATGTTACAAATTCTCTATCACTCATGATTGCATAATGAACTCAATAACCTATCTTAAAGTTGTATATCCATGTAATGCCATGTATTTAAGATACTCATAAGACGCTAAACAACCAAATAAATGCATCAAATAGTGGAACGACTTGGGGTCTCGGTATAACACCTCACATGTTTAATAACTATGAATTGGTGATTAATGGGGGTTTCCAATTCTTTGTTTATATTCCTTGATGCAAAGACTAATATGTATGGGTTTGATCATAATGGTTGATAAATTGGTACATAGAATTTATTTCATAAGTCGGTAGATATACACACTTGGAAACCTTTTAAGTTTGATCCTTGTTTTTAGGTTTCAACACTTAATAAAAATAAGTCCATTGTTTCTCTACACCCAAGAAAACTTCTTAGTGCTCACAAACTTCATCAATGCATATGAAACATTATTCAAAGTGTCAACCTTTAGCAGCAACACCTTTTTGTCCTCAACCATATCCCTCACAAATTGATACTAAACATTAATGTGCTTCATCTTTGAATGATAAGAAGGGTTCTATGCCAAGAAAATTGCACTTTGGTTGTCACAATGTATCCTTATAGCCCGTTGTACTAACCTCATACCTGAACACAATATTTACACCCAAAATGGTTCCTTTCTTGCATGACTGGTTGCCATGTATTCAACTTTTGTAGTTGAAAGAGCCACTACGAACTGTCTCTTTCTCATCTAACTGACTACTCCTCCAAATAAGTTAAACACATACTCACTTGTAGATCTTCTCTGACTTGGATATCCAACCCATTTTTCATCCACAAAGCCATAGATGTCCAAAACTCTGTCCAATCTCGGTCTTCCTTGGTAGCACAGACCATAATTGTTGGGTGTGGAGCCTGATTATCTTCTGTATTCAAATGTATTGTTGCATTGGACCCCAGTTTGTAATGGGGTGGCAATGCCGCCTGTAAAATATTCACTATAGTGGGGGTCCAGGGGGTGCGGTTGTGACCTTTGGGAGCCCCCCTAGCGGGGGGATCAGGGGCAATGCCCCTAAAGCCAAAAAATAGATGTAAATTTTCCTTGTAAAATGTTGTAATTTTGTATTCAATCTAGGTCGTTCATTAAGCGAAGATCTAATGGTAGAAGTTATGTTTAATTTAGGGTTTTTTTCCCTAGAAGGCAACCCCTTGCTATATATGAGGGAATTGTATTGCGTATATATAGATATGTATTCTAAGTGAGGAAGAGAAAGGAGATTGAGAGCGAAGAGGGAATTACAATGGATCTGTTGTAGGTTGTACCTCTTTAGTTTGTTGGATAATATAAAAGGAAGGACTGGTTATTTCTCCATGGACGTAGCCCAAACTGGGTGAACCACGTATATCTGTGTCTCTCTTGTTTTATGTGTTTTCTGTGTTTATATTTCTGTAATATTTTTTGTGTTCCATTTCTCTATAATATATAATTTTCAAACAACCACTAGTGCCACGCAAATACCTGAAAACATGTTTCATTATTGTCTAATGCTCCTTCCCTAGTTTTGACATAAACCTACTCAATACTCCCACAACATGTGCAATGTTTGGTTTAGTATAGACCATTGCATACATCAGTCTACCAATTGCACTTGCATATGGAACACGAGACATGTCCTCTTCCTCTTCTTTTGTCTTGGGACATTGTTCAACAGATAACTTTACACCTACAGGAATATGAACCTTCACAAATTTACTATCCTGCATATCAAACCTCTGCTATATTTTCTCTACATACTTCCTCTAGTTTAACCATAGCTTCCTATTTACATGATCTCATTTAATTTCCATGCCCAAAATATAGTTTACAATACAAAGATCCTTCACGTCTAATTTGGAGGACAATCGGGTCTTCAAATCCTATATAATTTCTTTGTCATTTCAAATCAACAACATATCATCCACCTACAAGACCAAATAAATAACATGATCACCAATTTATTTAAAATATACACAATGATCCACTTTTCTTCTTGTGAGGTCAAGTCCCCATATATATGTATCAAATTTTTGATACCACATCCTTGGTGACTCTTTTAAACCATACAAAGAATTTTTTAACCTGCATACCAATTCTTTCTTACTCATCACTAAAAATACTTCTAGTTTCTTCATGTATATATCTTCTTCGAGATCCCCATGAAGAAATGTTGTATTCGCATCCATCTGTTATGCCTCAAAATCAAAAGAAATGAGAATAGATAAAAGTAATATAATAGAATCTAACTTGAAAACAGGAGAACAAATATCACTGAAATCAATTCCCAGAACCTAGGAAATACATTTTTCTACCAACCAAGATTTGTATTTCTCCACCTTTCCTTTTGCATTCATCTTATTCTTAAACACCCATTTACTGCCAATAATTTTCCTTCCAACCAGCAACCCCACCATACGCAAGCCTCATTTTTGTCCAAAGATACCATTTCATCAACCATTGCCTCTTTCCATATTTTTCCATCCTATGAATCCAGTTCCTCCCTAATAGTTCTTGGATCATCATCATTAATGGATATATAAAAATTTGAGTAGAGATAATATGCACTATACCTCTCTGGTTTCCTTCTCTCTCGAATTGGTCTTCTTAAATTTGGAGTTTATGGCTCTTCTTCTTCTTATACTTGTTCTATTGTAGAATCTGATTCTTCCTGCTTCAGTTCAAACTCTATCTTTTCAGGTTTCTTTGGTAAAACTTCTTATTTAATAACATCATTTACCTCTCTAAACACCACATATCGGCTATACACAACCTTTCTTGTTTCTGGGTTCCAAATCTTATAACCTTATAAACCATCCTTATATCCAAAAAAAATGTGCCTTTCATATTTACTATCCAACTTGGTTCTTTTCTCCTTTCGAACATGCACATATGCATCACAGCCAAAGACCATTAGATGTGAAAGAGATGGTTTCTTAATAGTCCATACCTCATGTGAAGTCTTATCCTCTAATGTTGATGAATGTTATATGTTAACTAGGTAACATGCAATATACATTGTCTCTGTCCAGAATTCCTGCCCTAATCCCACACCACTGGGCATGCTTCTTGCCTTTTCCATGAACACCCTATTCATTCTTTCTCCAACTCCATTTTGTTGAGGTGTGTATGGAGTAGTCTTCTATTGTTCTACACCACACTTCTTACATATGTCTTCAAATTCCTTCTTGCTAAACTCTCCACCATTATCTATTCTTAATACCTTAATCTTCTTCTCTGTCTGATTTTCCACCAACACCTTAAATTCTTTAAACCTGTCAAAGACTTCATATTTATTCTTAAGGAAATATATCTATGTATTCCTCAAGAAGTCATTTATAAATGAGACATAGTACATGTTAGAAAATTATATATTACAAAGCAATGGAACTCATAAAATATTGCAGAAATATAACACAGAAAACACATAAAACAAGAGAGACATAGATATACGTGGTTCACCCAATTTGGGCTACATCCACAGAGAAACAGCCAGTCCTTCCTTTTATATTATCCAACAAACTAAAGAGATACAACCTACAGCAGATCCGTTGTAATTCCCTCTTCTCTCTTCCTCAATCTCCTCTCTCTTCTTGCTCAGAATACAGATCTACATAAACATAATACAATTCCCTCATATATAGCGAGGGGTTGCCTTCTAGGCAAAAAAACTCTAAATTAAACATAGCTTCTACCATCATATCTCTGCCTAATGAATGGCCCAGATTGACTACGAAATTACAACATTTTACAAGGCAATTTTACATCTATTTTTAGCTTCGAGGGCAGTGGGGGGCTCCCAAAGGTCACAGTCGCCCACCCCCCACAAACCCCCCCTGCAGCATATATTTTTCGGGTGGCGTTGCTGCCACATTACGAACTGGGGTCCAATGTGGTGATACCTCTCAATAAAGAAGCTAATCAGACTCCACAACCAATAGTACACAAATTTACCCAGTGATAGAACTGACACAAGTCCAAACACATCATTGTGCACAAGCTCTAATATAACTTTAACCCTCTTAGCACCTGAGGGAAAAATCACCTGATTTTGCTTCCCATATACACAGTGTTCATAGAAATTGAAATCTATAGAGAAATTAGGCATACATTCTACCATACCATTACAATGTAGTATTCAAAGGCCCTTATCTCCAATATGTCAAAGCCTTTGATGCCATATCATGGTATTTTCTCTAAATACCACTATATTTTTTTTTCCACTTTTAGGAACCACAAAACTATTGCACCCATCAATAATAGTGCTACTCAAAATCTTGTATAGAGTTCCAATCCAAACTCCCCACATCAATGCCAGTTCTCCCTGAACCATCTTGCAAGTGTTGGCATTATGATACAAGTGTTGTCCTTGATGGAAACTCACAGTACAACAGGAATATTCAGAGGTAACAGGGTAGTGATACAGAAGAACAGGAAGATGGAACTAAGGTCTACTGATCAGAATAAAGAAGGTGAAGGAAAAGGTTGATGTAAAGCAGTTTAAGAAGTATACACAGGTCCACTTAGTCAAAACAGTGTATACACGCTAGTACACAGAACAAAAAGAGCGTATACATATACACACACTCTCACAAGAGGAAAAGCGCGTACAGGTTGGAAAATCAAGGTTTTGGTCCAAGGTATTTGGTCCGAGGTATTTGGTCTGAGGTATTTGATCTGAGGTATTGGTCTGAGGTATTTGGTCCAAGGTATTGGTCCTAAGTGGTTTTGGTCTGAGGTATTGAGAAAGGCCTAAAACTATATAAGGAGGAGAAGATCATTAGGCCAGAGTGTGTAAGTGAATGGGTTTCTAAGGAATACTTCTATCTAAATTTTATTTTATGTTGCAGGGGCTATGTTGGTGATTTGATCTGAAATATTTATGTTCACTTTGATTCAATGTTGGATCAGGATCATGAGACTTGAAATGACTTATCATTGAATAATCTAATATCAGTTGGGCTAGATCTGATTATACACCTGTTTTATTATTTAAATGTCATGATCTAGGTTTGTCTGAAGTCTAGAATTACAACAAAGTTATGAGCCAATATTTGCAAATCTGTACATTGGTTCGTCTCAGTAAAAGCACATGTACACGCAGGTTCTACTCTTCCAAGTAGCGTATACAAAAGAAAAGCCTTTTTTTCTTCAGATTTAACTGATCTATCTTATCAATTATGTTGTTTTATTGTTGTCTGTCAATGAATTCTTCTTAGATCTGAATGTAAAACTAAATGCATAAGGAGTTTGGAATCTAATTGATTGATTGTATAAGTGAGAAGGGTGATCTCTGTTGTTTCCTATGTAAAGCTCTGTAAATAGACAATAGATGGTCAGTATATCACTGGTTGGTACAAACTTGATTCATAAGTTTTATGTTTCAGTAGTTTGAAGGTATACGCAGGTTTGATTACAGGAAGTAGTGTATACACACAAGTTGGGTTCAGTAAAGTAGCGTCTACATTCTGATGCATGATTTTTGAGATTACAACTGGTTCTGAATGATGATGCAAGTTTCTAGGTTCAACATAGTGTTCTGGTGACAGTGATCTGATTGTTCAAATTAACTAAATGTTGGTTGATGCATATTAAGTTTCAAAGTCTGGTGGGTCTAGTATGAAAATTTGATGAAACAAGGCCTTCATGTGTATTGTTGTGTACTAGGAGCATCCAGTATGAAAATTTATGAAACATGGTCCCTAGAGGAAGAGAGAAGGTCGTAGCCTTCTATAGGCTGATGCCTACGTACTAGTAGTCACATTGGCTAGTACAAGAGGTAGGGGATTGCAGCTCCCTTCCAGTAGAAGATGGAAAACGAGAGAAGGTTGTATCCTTCTGCAGGTGGGTGCCATAGAAAATTTTAGGGGCGAATGTTCGCCCTTTGGCGAAATTAAGGGGTTTTAAATTTTTAGTGGGCGAATATTTTGTATCATAGTACATTTTTACAAATCACCTCAAATAGCCCACCTTATTTTAAGGGAGAGGGTAAAAAAGGTAAATTTAGCCCTTGAAACTAGGAGTTACAACCTTCCATTCGCCCATTTTCAAGAATAGGTTTTATTTAAGTGAATCCTATGGGCCAAAGGCCCAAATACCATATTTATAAAAGAGGTATGGTAAATTAATAAAAATATTAATAAATGAGAGGTATGGTAAATAAATAAAACATTTTTTATATTTACTCCATAAGTCACCTTATATACATGCAAGGGTGTAAACAAATAAAAATATAAGTAAAGTGGAGGTATGGTAAATAAATAAAAATATAAATAAACTAGACGCATGGTAAACAAATAAAACCTCTTTTTATATTTAGTCCATAACCCTCATTCTATTTATGAAGGCTCAAGAAAGAGGTTTTATTTAAGTGAATCATATGGGCCAAATACCATATTTGTAAAAGAGGTATGGTAAATTAATAAAAATATAAATAAACGAGAGGTATGGTAAACAAATAAAACATCTTTTTATATTTACTCCATAAGTCACCTTATATTTACGAACACTCAAAAAATGTGTTATATTTAGGTGAAACCTATGGGCAAAATACTATGGGACAAATACCATGGACTAGATTGTTATTAATACCATGCAAAAAAACATTATTAACCCTAATATTAGTATTAATAAAAATAAAAATGGCACATGGTATTGACCCATGGTATTCACCAAAATGGCACATGGTATTGACCCATGGTATTCACCTGGAATGTAGCCTATTTAAATGGGGGAATTAAACTAGCATAGATCCATCTTTACTCTGGATCTACTAACCCCCGAGAGGTATCAAATATCGTGATATGCAAACTAGCATAGAGCGAAAAAATATTTGATCCGATCAAGAGTAAAAATGGATGTTGTAATTTAATGTATGTTAAACATTTTAGCTTGGTTAAAATAAAAAATAAAATAAAAATCAACTATTAATTTTTATAAATTACTAATAGTAATTTTTAAGCTCCAGGTTTATGATAACCCATGGTATTGACCCATGGTAATACCATGGTATTCATGTGAGCATAGACTATTTAAAGGGGAAATTCTATCATCTTAGATCCATCTTAATTCTGGGTCTACCAAGTGCTCAGAGGGATAAATAGATTTCATCCCCCTAAGAGTGGTAGATGTGGAGTTAAGATGGATATAGGTTGGTTTTTATGATAATGAAGATATTAAATAGACTTAGGAAATTATATTGTAAAAACATCTTAAGGTGAATGGTTAAAGCATAGACATTGGACAAGTACTTCTGTTTTAAACTGAAACAAATCCAGGGCTAAAAGGAATGGATTGATTGCACTAGTCATCCTTCTATAACTTTCCAACATATGCTGGAGTAAACAGATTGTAATTTGGGTAATTTTTCTAATTGCAAACAAGAACATACTTGTGTATTGGCAAGGTGGTTACGAGGTCCCTAGAAGTGATGAATTTGAATTTTTCTTGGTTTTATATATAGTATTAGGTTTTTTCTCATGCTTTCTGTGAATGGCACGGGTGAATTTTATCCTACACCCACTAGGTTATCGATATGTAATTTCGGTAATTTTGATTTCAAAAGATATTTTAAAGAAATGCAATGATTTCATTTGTGTATTCAATAAACACAAGATTTTATAATTGAGTAAAATATTCACCATGCCTGGTGAGAGATTCGCCAAAAAATTATATATACATATCATATTATTGATAAAATCGCCTTCCATTTTTCCTATATACCATGCAGATTCGCCCATTTATTATACATGTAAATTTAGGGGGGGTTCTTAAAATTTTCCCTAGTGGGTGCCTACATACTAGTATGAGTCTGCACCAGTACAAGATTGTAAAGGATTTTCTTATTATTAAAAGAAGATAGATACGACAGTAGCAGGTGGTTTTCACCCACATTAGGTTTCCACCTTAAATCTTGGTGTTCATGTGTGTTGCTTATGTGTGATGGTTTATTATGTTTTTACTGCTCTGTTTAATAAGTTATTGATGCACTAGTTAAAGATCAACACATGATAAATTGTCTAAATCTCAAGTTTTCTGGGTTTACACTGGTTTCTCTAATCATAGTTGCACGTACATGCTAGTTCACTTCACAGAAGTAGCGTATATAAATCTGTCTGAGAAAAGAAAAAAAATTGGATAAGATAATACTAATTCACCCCCCTCTCAGTATTATTTCCAACAATAGGTATATTTATCGAACATTGTTTTTACACCTGGATCATCCATCTTTCTTATAGAAATCATATTTTTGGCTAATGCAGGAATATGCAGAACACCAGGAAGTTTTCTAATCCTTCCACCTTGCAACATCAACTTGAATTTTCTATGTCCAGTGATTTCGGCCTTCCTGTAATCCCCTAAGAAGACATCACTACCATCATATTAATCATACTCGGAGAACCACTCCCTATTGGGAGTGAAGTGAAAGGATGCACTTGAGTCAATCAACCATGCCTCATGATCTACATGTGTACTTGAAGAATAATCCAAGTACACATCTCCACCTTCATCTGAGGTGGCTTTCGCCTTTGCAGAAGGAGCATCATCAGATCCCTTTCCTTTCTCAGGAGTTTTAGATTTACAATCCTTTTTGCAGTGCCCTTCATTTCCACATTTCCAACATACCTTTACAGGTTTTCCTAGAGATTTAGATCTCCCTCTAGATTTGGATCTCCAACTCGAGGATTTATTTATACTTATTTTCTAGGACTGACCTCTTACAGACAAGCCATCTGCATTCTAGCTCTCCATATTTTTCCATCTCATCTCCTTCGACAACAAGGATGTGACTATTTCATTAAACTTCAATGTAGTTGTATTGCTACCTACAGCAACAACTAGACTATCCCACAAATCTGGTAGAGAACACAATACATGGATGCACTTATCTTTATCTGAAATTTTTATATCAATAGATAACAATTGGCTTACCACAACATTAAATGCATTTAGATGCTCTCTTACTGAGTCTCCATCCTTCATCCCCATGTTATACAACTTTTTCCACAAGAACAGTTTGTTCACCATGGACTTAAATTCATACACAATCCCTAACTTGTCCCATAAATCCTTCATCATAGATTCCCCTCATACATTCAACAAAATTGAATATGAGATACACAATTGTATTGTTCTCTTTGCCTTCCTATCCAACTTCGCCTAGTCTGTTGTTGACATTTCCATTGGTTTAGTACTCGTATCTATCGTGATTCGTTGATCTTTATCCACCAACAAATCCTCCATCTTGAGCTTCCACAACTCAAAACTTTTCCCATTTAATTTTTTGATCTGTATCTTTCCATTGTTTATCATCTTCTTTCTCCACAAGAATAAATCCCACAGATCTCCCACTGTAACAGGGTCTACCACAAGCATGAGCCAAACCCCTCAGTAGCAAAGGCATACCCTTGAATCCAAAAAAACTATGACACCAAATGTAGGTTTAAAACCTATACAAAAATTACCTGCAAATGAATTCTTAAAATAGAAAGGTATACGATGGCAAGAACATAAACCAAATATACATAGAGATTTTCCCCTGGATCCTAAAATCGGGACTACTAGATTGATTTTTCATTATTTTCCTTTTGATGTTACACAATATCTATATATATATATATATATATAAGCATTCATAAACCCCAATCCATAACCCTGGATTAGAACATAATCATAGTTCCCTTCACCGGATCTACAAAATACCATGGGAAGAAAACCATCGTACACAAAACCATGTGAAAAACCCATGCACAAAACCATGGATAGGTCCTCCCACGGTCTTTGGGTCCGCCCAAATATTATTGGGTCCACATATTTTTTTTATCCCGAGGCACTTCCCCAGACCTCGTAGCCCCCTTACAAACCCCCCGATAGGGCCTAGTCATGGAAAGAATATAACACACATCCAACAATTTACTTTTTGAGAGATTTGATTTCTAAACCTTTACTAAATATAGCATTAAAATAAATATATATTAATTTGTAAGAACACTAAGAATAATAAACATTCATGCAATTGAATTCATAATTAATCAAATTTTGTAATTATAATCTATCCAAATGCTAAATTTTATAATTATGATCTATCCAAAAATAAACATAAGGTTAACTTAAACCTCTTGATAATGCTCGGACTATTAACTATAACAACAACGAAAAATTGAAGGGCTCTTCCACCTATGTAGTCGCATAAACTTGTAAATGAATATGTTTGACTTTACCTAAGTAGATGAGACATGTTCGAAAACTTAAAATAATTTTGATTTCTATGGATCATGGACAAGGCTAGTTTTGATATCATAAATTTAGCTGTCTTTTTTCTTCATTTCATTAAGCATATTTGCTTCATGTGGATGGAGAGTGAATGTAAAGGTACCTTTCAAGGTATATACTTAAGTATATGGGCACGATGGTTCGTAATTTTGACAGATTATTAATATTTTAAATAAATATGAATGCCAAGCAATTTTATTGCACTTTTTTTTTCTGGAGAAAAAAAACGAACTTTTTATATAAAAGATAAAAAGTTACAAGCAGATGCAAAAGAGCATTCAGTTCTGTGAGGACTTCTCCCTCAGCAAAAAACCAGAGAAGGATCATGCTTCTCTGAACTAGCCATGTTCTTCAAAAACTTTCAGTTCCCCTGTACCAGGTACAGGTTGCTTCCCCTTTGGGATCCAATCGCAAGTCTCAGTCTTTGTGTTACAGACCATGACTTGAACCACAACAGTACAGTTCCGTGGGCCTCCTTGAAAGGAAAACAGCCCACCAAGATAGTGACGCCCGCATACCTTGGGCAATAAGTTCATAAGTCCAGCATTTACTTGTCCATTACAAAAAGGAAACATGCGATTATATACAGAAAAGGAAAATAAACAACAACAGAAATAAGCAGCGGCGATTATGCATAAGGCGGAAGATCCGACACACGGATCTGATCATGCACTTTTTCAGTCATTTTCCATATGCCCATAGCCTGCTGCAGACCATCTTTAGATAGCTTGTCCGCGGCTTCATTTCTGTCCCTGTAGATGTGTTCAATTGAAAAAACATTAAAGGACTGTTTTAATGTCATGATCTCTTCAAGAAGTGGCCTCAACATGTAATTTTGACACCTATTGTTACCATTTACCCACTTCACTACATTCAAGGAATCTCCAAAAATCTGAATTGCGAAGATGTGCCTATGGATAAGCCAACAGAGGAGAAGTTTTAGTGCAGATAGTTCGGCATAATTGTTAGATCCGGATCCAATACCCACTGAAGCCATTAAGGAGTGAGATTCGGTTAAATGTATAATTATCCCTGCCCCAGCTGCGTTGTTCTGTGAGGCCCCATCAAAATAGGCCCACGGGATGCCTGCTCTTATTTGTTCCTCCCTGCTCTGTGGCTTTTTCTTTGAGTCCTCTGGATCAGGGATACTGGAAAAAATAGCTGAGCTTTGAATAGCTATAGCTTCTGCTGAAGGGGTACTGTCATTGAAAAGACTTCTGTTCCTGGCTAACCATACTCCCCAGCAGATAATAGGAGGGAGATTCCTCAAGTTCTCTTCTGAAGAATGGTTCCACCACTGCTCCCAAATTTTATTGCACTTACATGCCACATATTTTGGTTTTTTTATATATAATATAAATATACTTGTTTTTCTATATGCATATTATTTCTTAGCTTACAATTTATTTAAGCTCAAATAATATGCATGTTTCAATATTTTTCCAATTTTAAAAGTGTTAAACATTGACAAAAATAATGGACATCAAATTAAGGTAAGTGTTCATTGCATTTATTATTCATAATAATGTACATTTACACTTTTCCTTGTGACCCTTGGTCTTCACATACCAAGTGGTCTCTTGGACTCCGGTGATTGTTCACATTCCACACCAACCCTTAGCAAATTAGATGTCCAACACTACCCCCTTAATTTGAAGGGGAATACATGAGTCCAAGAAGAGAGCTTTAATACAAAAATACAAAAATGTAAGATAATAATAAGTTGAATGTGCTCTCTAAGATGATGGAATAAGGTGGGAGAACTTGAGGTCTCAACCGTCGATGGTTTAAAGATTACCACCAACATTGGAATGCTCACTACATTTTTTGGAACTCTTCCAAATATAGCAAGAAGTTGAAGTATTATGCTAGAGGAAGTGCTCCTTAATGCTTTGAAGAGGTAGACCTTAAACCTAGAAAAGGGAGGCTTGCAGCCTGCGATGTTTTAAGGCCACCAACCAAAGGTATGCTTAGGGGATTTTATATCTCTGGATACAACTCTAAATTAGCTAGGTATGGTTGTCTCTAGTTGTAGGCTCAAGCAGCAGGTTCAGGTTGTGGCTCAGGCTCGCTTGATGTATCTTTGAAACTTGTAGAAGACCATCAATTGCCCCCTATTAGATACAAGGTGAGAAGATGAAGAAAACTCAACTGCAAGACTTTTCATTGCACATGAACAAATTTTGTGATATGACTTAAATATCTTCTTAGTTGTTAAATCCCATTGCAAAGAAATGATCCATCCAATGTGAATCTTTGTTCTTGTAGGAGACTTGTTTTTGAAGCATATGTTTGAGGATTGAGTGTGCTAGCCACAATGCTTGCACTAGTAAAGATCAAAACAATGATCCTTCACATGGCCAACTCAATCACATTGTTGGAATTTTACAATATGTAGCTACTTTGGAAGAGGAATAAGATCTAAAACAATTGAAGATGAACTACCATGAAGAAACCCTACACTTTGAAATTTGATTGGATTTGAATAGTCTAGAGTATGAAAGGATGCCTCTTTATCATATCCAAGACATGTCTTGTGCTTGTTGTTGACAAGCTCTTCCCAATGTATGATTATGGACTTGGGAAGTGTAGGCTAAATTTCTGCTTCTGCATACACAATTGCTCCTGAAGTTGGCACTTCATGGGGATCAACCTCAACTTTATTGACTTCATCAATTGCTAGCTGCTGGTTGGATTCTATTTCAAATTCAAATAGGTGATTGTTTTTAACAATAAATATATCATAATGATGACTATGATGTTGTAACTCATCTTATTGAAGTTGTGATTCAAGCTGCAAAAACTCAATCTTTTCTTGTGCATTTTGCAAGTAGGTTCGAATGTTAAAGAGAGAGGTTTTGCTAACTTTTACCATACCATTAATAGAGGAGAGTATCAGAGTATTCAATAACTCTAATACTTCATCAACTTTGGCCATTTTCTCAGCAAATGATAAGATAATATAAAATCCTTAGTGTTAAACCCCAAATCAATGCACAAAATCTGTTTAGTTAGTGCAATAAATGGGCACAAAGCAACTCCAATAAGACACTTCCAGCCAAGAAAACACTATAGAACAACCCTTAAACTCTTTGACTTGCAATATAAAAAAATATTATTATTATATAAGCCAACTCTCATATAAACCATGTCGCATATATATAACTTGAATGGATTAGCACTTACACCTCAAGCTCTAGAAAACCATAAAGTGATATAACTATCACCTTTGAAATGGACGTATTTTTAGTTATTGTGCTATATAGAGCTTTGAATCTATTTCCATCAGGCCCTGCAATGAATTAACCATGTTCCCAACTTCTAGCTCTGAAAACTAGAACACTTGATTGTGTTTAGCTTTCCATCTTTTCTCTTATGAATAATTATCATTAGACCATGGGGTCCAATCCTTAATCTCCTCGCAAAACTTAAAGGAATAAAAGTGTGACTTCCACAACTCGACAAAGTTGGCACTGACCATTGAAAATATAATTTATTGCTACACACAACCACCCTGCGATACATATTCAAGCTCATTCGAGGTTGGAATTTTTTGATTTAGATAGAAATTTCCTTACAGAGGATTAATATTTTAGCCACAATGTGAATAAACCTTGGAAGAAGGTACATTGATGGGTACCAATGGATAAATGCCAACACCAAAAATGCAAGAAAAAATGGCTCAAATGTTGATAAATAGTAAGAAAAATCTCGATGGAGAAGTGGATGCCTTTGGCCAAGCGATTGCTCAGATTATAGTGGTGCATATATGTGAAGGTATCAAGTTATAGGACAATTTTCAAAGTAGAAATGTTAAGGTTTGAGATAGGAAGCTCAATAGCACATTTAGACTATTCAACGCATTATTCAAAATATTTAGTAATGGCCATCAATATCTTACACTGAAATGGCTTGCGAAAAGAGCAATACAAATCTTATTCTCCAGAAAATGTCAAAAAATAGGTTCACTTCACACAAGTGTTGATTCTTATGATTTGACAGTGTATCAAGGGTTGAAAGATGAGAGAGAGCCCAAAAATGACAAAATAGATTTCAAAGGCATTTTCTTCAATGCAAAGGCCCGAAGTAATAAAGACAGTCAACCACATACAACTATACACTTAGTGCTTCCAGCTCACATATAACACTAATATCTGCAGGTGTGGCCAATGCTCCTTCAATTCTTAGCTCAAATATATATAGCAATGCTTGTATAAACCAATGTCTATCACAAATACTTTACCAATGCATCGACCAGGAGTTTTAAACCATGCACAAAGACACCACAAACAATGTAGTCATGGAGATGCTTGCATCATCGCATTGTAACAATGAATCTTCCCACTATTCAAACACAAAGATAACCTTTGGATGAAGAAAGGAGAAAGAGCATACAACTTTCGTTGATTTGTAGGAATAGGTCTAAGTGGGAGCATGAAAATGACAAAGAGCATTAGAGTTTCAATCATTAGCAGTGGAGCGTTAGGGTTAAGTGATGGTAGAGTCACAGATCTTAGTGATGGTCGGTATGAGGGGCATTGTTATGCACAATTCAAGAATATATAATTAAGAAAATTCAGGCTTTGACCATAATTAAGACAATTCAAGTTGTCGAATTAACTTAGCATCCATAATGGAAAATACAGAAGTCATACAAAATAAATAAGTTGCAGACCTGACAACCTTTAATTTGGTGAGGATGGGTAGCGCTGACAAATTCTAGGCAGAGTGGCATAAATGTTCACTTTGACAGGTAGAGCACGAATAGAAATTGGCCTGTATAAAGCGAAATTTTGAGACAGGGAAGAGCTCACTAGAGAGAAGTGGTAGGTGAACCAAAATGCTCAGGATTATTCAAGAAACCGTGAGCTCTGATACCATGTTAAACATAGAAAAAAATAATGGACAACAGATTAAGATAAGCATTCATTGCATTTATTATTCACAATAATATACATTTATACATTTCCTTGTGACCCTTGGCCTTCACATACCAAGTGGTATCTTGGACTCTGGTGACTGTTCACATTCCACACCAACCTTTAGCAGATTAGGTGTCCAACAAAAAGTAAATGGTAAAGGTTGTTAATTGTTTTATTTAATGTGGTTCAAGTAATTCTCTCTTTATTACAACTCATTAGGCTAGCATGTTTCAATCTTTTTCGAATTTTAAAAGTAAATGGTAAAAGTTGTTAATTGTTTTATTTAATTTGATTGAAGTAACTTTTTATTATTATAATTGATTAGGATAGATATATCTTAGGTATTACTAAGTATATGTTTCCTTAGTTTTCAATATGGAAAAATGCTACCAATGTAATAGTGGACAACTTGCTTGGTGTGCCTCTAAGCTCTTGTGATTTGTGGTTAGGAGTTTTTTTTCTCTAATGAGAATTTAAATAGTAACACTTATTATTTCTTTATTAAGCTTGTGGGATAAATTTATTAATCCTAGCCATATTATTCTAAATTTTGCCCCATCACCATTGAAACCTCATTTGTGTAAAACAAATTATAGACTACAGAGTTATCCTAGATTTCAAAAGAACAACGTGAAGACATGATGAATCTATCGAGTGTAATAGAAGCTCCCTATTCTGAGTAACCTCAAAAGTTCATGAGAATGAACATCATTGTGCTTCTCAACATGCGATAATAATAAACCTTTTAGTCTAGGGATGAGAAAAGATGAAAACCTCATTTGTGTAAAATAAATTATGGACCACAAAGTTATTGTAGAATTCAAAAGAACATTGTGCATGCATGATGAATCTATCAAGTGTAATACAAGCTTCTCAGCTTCATGAGAATGAACATCATCAAGTGTAATACAAGCTTCTCAGCTTCATGAGAATGAACATCATCAAGTGTAATACAAGCTTCTCAGCTTCATGAGAATGAACATCATTGTGCTTCTCAACATGCGATAATAATGAAACTTTTAGTCTAGTGATGACAAAATATGCACACTTTGGCAACAAAGTGCAACATGTTAAGGAATTTGGCAATTTATATTAGCAAAGACCCCACTCTTCAACCTCCATCAAATGTTGGTTAGGAGGAGGCAATAAATTAGTATGTAGGTTTCCTTTAGAGATGTTTAAGTGTAGTTTTTAAAAGTTAAATTAACATATTTAAATTAAGGTAATAATTATGGAGGTTTATACCTTTATTTTACCTAAAAGCTATCTTCAAATTGTGATGCAGGTAATTAGTACATTTGTGTGCTTAAAGGAGCATGTAATTTTTTTTTCTTTTTTAAGTAAAAAAGATTATGCATTGTCATTAATGCACCAAAAAATTAAATAAAAAAGGAGAGAAATTTCATTCTATAAAAGCTATTTAAATATAATTTTGAACCATAATCTATTATTAATCTAAAAGTTAGAAGTACAAAAGAAATTTGTTCATACATAATAAATGACTTTTTTATCTATACCAATATTCAATGTTATAAACGTTAAAATCATTTAAATATATAGATGATTAATAAAAAGATTATATAAAAAGTAAAAACCCACCCTTATATTTGTAATGCCAACAAAATTAACACTAAAACACATCAATATGTTACATTATGTTACATTCATGTGATAAAAAATGATGTGTACAAATAGTTTTACTAATTATTACAGCGGTGCTCCAACTAACATAACAACACAATTTTCATCAACTATATTGTTATTCTTAATATTACAAAAAAAACTCTATGATGTGAAGTGACATATATACATTGGTGCTCAATAATAATTAAATAAATGTAATCAAATAATATGTTTCCATGTTTTGAATATACTGTATGCTTTTAATGTGCGTAAATTTTGGTGTCTTATATAATATGTGTTGGTGAGTGAGATTTTTTGAAAATTTATTTCAATGGCGTAATATTAATTTTTTATAAAAATATCTAATATATAATTATAAGAAAAAAAATTAATAATAAAAATGACATATATTTATAATATATAATAATAAAAAAGTTTTTGGAAATATATTTATCATACATCTTAATAAAATAGTAAGAAAACATAAACAAAAATAAAAATCTATTTATATAAAACATAATATCTAACTTATATTATTTATAAAAACCATCTAAATTTTATTAGATAAAAATGATTATTTTACTAATACTAAATATGACATTGCTTTATAATTAAAATCGTAAAATTACAAAATTATTAGATATAATTTTTTTAACATATATAAACTCTTTAAAATTGTAAAAAGATAGAAGAAATATATTTTATTATATAATCATTTTTTAAAATTACATTTACCCTTATAAAATTCATTTTCACTCTGTCCTTCTTTACAACTTTAGTAAGTCAATTTTGTGATTTCCTTAAATTGCATCGGCCATTATAAAATATATTTTCCACTTATCCCTCTTTCCTATATTGATTCAGAAGAGCGTTCTGTATAAAGTCTTAACACATACAATAGGATTTTTCTCTAATAATGTAATAATCAAGTTGCTGCTGTTTCAGAACTAAAGTTGTTTCTAAGGATACATCATGCGCATATACGTTTGTGTTTACATATATTTTGGTGTATATGCTTGGATTGCATTTGGGTTTTGCTGGCATATATCTTGGAGTACGTTCCTGGATTATAATCAGTTTGCTGCTGCTTCATAACTAAAGATGTTTCTAAGGATACATACTTACGGTATGTATACTTTTGTGTGTATATATATTTTGGAGTACGTGCTTGGATTGCAATTGGGTTTTGCTGGTATATATCTTGGAGCATGTGTCTGGATTGCGTTGGGATCTTGCTTTTACAAACGTGCATGTCATCGGTTTGATATTCTGCCGAGACGGCATTGCAGAAGGGTACTGTATATATATATATATATATATATATTGTGTGTATATATGTCATTGCTTGTTTGTCCATTTTTGAACACTATCAGATTTTCCATTTAGTGGGAACTGGACACTGATTCTACCCTGGCCCAAATGGATCTGAACACATCTGCAGAAATTGCTGAAATGACAACTGGTAATCACCATTATTAATGGATACTGTTATCGGAACATGTGTGGTCGAGTGAGTAGAACGTGACGTATGAATGTGAAAGCTAGAAAAATATTGTATCAAGGAATTGTTGGGAAGGGGTTCAATTATGAAAAGCAAAGTGGGGTCGTTTACACAGGCTTTTGCGCCCCGACTTTTTATCCGGCCACCTTTTTATTTTCCTTTCCAAGTGCGCGTCATCATCTTGTTCATCGAATCGGCAGGCCTCTGATCACACAGGTTGCACTGTTCACTGCGTCAGCCAGCGCGTGAACACCACGCACGTACAGCCAGTGTTACTTGATTTATAAAAAACCAATCAGATTAGAATTTTACTATAAGCTAGTGGTGTAGGAGGATATAAGCAATATGAAAGTAAGTTCATTATTTATTCTGTCTTTTTGAATTTTGGTGTAGTATACTCAATATGAAAATAAGTTCATTTATTTTGGTCTTTAGAATTTTGGTGTTTGGAACCAATTTACAAATAGTCTCACCAGTTCTTACCAAGCACTTTGATGTGATCGTTTTGAAAATAAATAAAAATACTTATCATCCAATTTTTTTAGGTGATTAGAAGCATAAGTCATTGGGCTAATTTTATATTAACTTCATGATTCCTATAACTATTATTTTATTTTTAATTCTAACCAATATCGCTCTAACTCCTAGCTACTTAAATAGACAGAAATTTAAATCTCAAAATTTCTTAATACATAATACATCATTTTGATAACCATCTAATAATTCTCTCAAATCATAACTGACTTTACCTTTTGTTTGGTGGTATCACTTACGGACCAGAAATAAAAATTTCCAAATACTCTCCCTTGCGCACTGTGCTACATTTAACTACATAATTCCTTTGACAATATTCATTTATTGGCATTCATTCCTTTGCAATTTAAACAATATTCATTTATTGGCAATCAGTCCTTTGCAATTTAATGATGAACCTTTCGTGTTACACAGTTTAGTGGCGGACCTTTCCCGTCCCCTAACTCCTGCCTTTATTCCATGATTGCCATTTTGTCCTTGAAAATCACGGGTAGATTGATTTGAGGAGGACTAAATTGAAGTTACATTGCACAGTAATTCCATCATTTGCCCTTTATCTATTTATGGGTAATCTGTCCTTTGCAATTTAATGATGGACCTTTCCTGTGAAACAATTTACTGGCTGGCCTTTCCCGTCATATCACTCCAATTTGTCGTTGCAAATCACGGGATAAATTGGTTTGAGATCGAGTCACTCGAATTAACAGTGCGCAGTATAACGAGGTCATTTTTGGGCTCTTTTCTCGGAATATCAGAATTAGGAAAATTTAGGGTTTTCCAGTGGTTGATTTTTATATTATCCGGTTGTCCAATGATTTTTGATGATATTAATTTATTTTTTATTTTTATTTTATATTTAAAAATACAATTAAACATGGAACTGGCAATCCCTGCAAAATTGTGACTGAATTATATACCTTAAAAAAAACCAAGTGGTAAGACTATACCAATTAACATTACACTGATTATTATTAAAAGTGCCATGCACATTAATTGATACTCTGAGGTCTATAATTTATATAAGTGAATTTGATGAAGGTTATTTGTTATTTATGTCTTACATTTTATACAGATTCATGAGGACAAATGTCAAACCATAGGTATAATTAGAACAATATACTTAGACTATTGTTCTAGATATAACAATGTTATTATTTTTAAATGTGCATAATTAACGAGATATAACAATGTTATTATTTTTAAATTTGGATAATTAACCAGATATAACAATGTTATTATTTTTAAATTTGGTTGATTTACAATGTAGAATATCTTTCATATAAATTGTCTTTTCAAATATTTATATTTTTTTATATGTTAATTTACCATGTTATTACACTTAAATTTGGATGGTTAAAAGGTATATGGTCTTTCACATTAATTGTCTTTTCAAGGATTTGTATTTTTTTAAGATAGATAATATGGTAATTTATATTAGTAAATATGTTATTTCAAGTCACCTTTTAGTGACTACTATTTCAAAGTCATCGAATGAGTTTAATTTTTTTTTACTTATAAATAAATAATAGAAATTTAGGATAAATAACTTAAATGTTTAGACCTCAAATCTTTAGTTTTAATTTTACTTTTTTTTATTATCATTATTCAAATATGTTTAAAAATGATATAGATATTTTGTGAAGAGTCAAATTTCAAGGTTGTGACTATTATAATAAAAAAATTATTAGTTAGTAATAAATTTATTAAATGGAGAAAAAATCAAATCTTTTAAGTTTTGAAACCATTTACATTTCAAAATGAAAACTATAACTTTGATTAATGTTAGAATATTTACATTTGTATTATATTATGCATTGCATCTATTTCTATCCATATTTGGTATCTTTTTATTTAGTAGCTTTTATATGGGGCGCGTTCATACACATATTTTTTATTAATGTTAGAATATTTATATTTGCATTATATTATACATTGCTTATATTTCTATTTATATTTGGTATCTCTTTATTTAGTAGTTTTTATATTAGAGACACACACACCCTTTGATTAATGTTCAAATCTTTATATTTGTATTATATTATACATTGCTTATATTTTTATCTATATTTGTTATCTCTTTATTTAGCAGTTTTTATATGGGACACACATACACATTTGATTAATGTTAGAATATTTATATTTGTATTATATTTTGCATTGCTTATATTTCTATCTATATTTGGTATCTCTTTGTTTAGTAGTTTTTATGTGGGACACACACACAATTTTTCTATTCCATATTTATATTTGGAGAGAGATACAAAGAGATATTATCCAATCATAATATCTTTTTATCATATTAAGTGATTTGTTATAAGTATTATATTTTCATTCAAGCTAATATATAATGGCATAAATTTATTGACATAACAATCGCCCTATCATATAGGGTTGTAGGACTAGTGAATTTTAACAGAGATATAGTATCTCTTGATTAAGGCCTAATAGACTTAGTGTCTAACATCCAAATTATTTAAACTAGCATCTATCTATTTTATCCATTTATTAAGCACCAATATGCTTCCAATGACTCACAAAAGAATGAACACAAGTCCAATAATATTTACTGCAATTTCCACTTGACAACATATATAGAATTGAGCATGCATTGCTAGAGGATTGCATGCACCCTTTTGTGCCTTACACACACTCACTTAAAAGGTGTCACAATATTTGCACATGTGGAATATTATCTATAGCACATGTAATGTAATATTCCATGCACATTTTCACAAAGTCAAAGAATGAATCAAAGCCATATAGAGATTGTGAACCAAATGCCTTGAAAATGATAAAAAGTACATAAATAACAATCTACTTTGAGGGAAAAACCTCCTTTTACGATGAATCAGTCCACACGAGAAGATTAGACCATTTTAAAGTTAGGTATCTGTTGTAACATGATTAGTTTTGATCATTTAAATTTGCTGATATAATAGGTTTTAGTAGTTTAGAAATAATAAATGGGTCTGCAAGAGTAAATGTGCCCTCAAAATGTAAATTTAAGTTTCATTAGCTAGTTGATTTAGTTAATCGTGCATTTAAACATGATTAAAATGATGTAATAAAGTAAATTCAAACATGGTTTACAAACCTCTAAGAACGAATTTTCAAAAAATGAAAGAGGTTTTTGTTTATAACATCCTCATGTATAAAAACCTCTCTCAGTTTTGTAACAGCTATTATGGATTGGGAGATCCAAATGCATCTTTGAAGGAATGTTTTCCAGAAATTTCCTGTTTTAGTCACCTTTTTGCAGAGGACAATGCGACTAAACAAAGATGAATATTTGGAAACTGGAAGAGATTTTGGTTCATAATATTCCAGAATACAAAAACCTATCTTACTTTTCACACAGGTGTCAGGGGTTGGTATATACACTCTCATCATGTTTAGCCTATTTTTCTGACTATGCAATGTCCTATTTAAGCCACCTTTTTGTAGAAACTATTGTGGATAATCAGAGATGATTCTTGAGAAACTGAAGGAGAATTATGTTCATAAGATTCTCAAGTACAATAACCTACTTCATATTTTACTCATCTATTACATAATCAGAGATACAAGTACATATTCACAACCTATTTTTTGGACTGTATAAATTCCTTTTTAGACATCTTCTTGCAGAAAGTATTGTGAACAGCTGGAGCCGAAGTTTGGGAAACTGAGAGAGGTTTATCTTAAGAACATATTCATATACAATAACCTCTCTCAATTGTTACAGAACTATCTTGGATTGAGATATACAAAGGCATGATTGGACCCTATTTTGCATGATTTCGGGAGGAAAATGCTCAAAGACAGTTAGGCCACCTCATCAACTAAGAGTTGCAATTCAATTCGAATTTCTCTTTTCTGTAAACAAAAATGCATAATGATAGTACCAAGTAGATACATTAGTTTTTAATGTCCTATATTTCAGTTCTATTTGTGTAAAATAGTTTAAGATATTTGTAAACAAATCTTGATATGTTTTCAAGATATTTTAGTTTAAAATTTGTATAAATACTTCATCAATTGAAGTAATTGGGGTTGGCTTTTGATGCCGGGACTCTTCACTCTGTAATAAGGCTTTTGTTGTAGTTTTTCTAATGAAAGCCTTACGACTCTAGTTTTGATAGAATTTTGTGCTTCGAGTACGTTTTTCCAGTTTTTCAAATCTTATTTCTACACATGATAAAAGTGTTTATAGGAAGGTCTGTAAAATCATAACCTTTAGAAAGAAATTAGCTTATTGGACTATTTGTCCAAGATAACTCCTCTTTAACTGGTTTTCTTTTTTGCTTTCTGATAGCCATTAAAATATATTAGCTTATTGGACTATCTGTCTAAACTAGCTCCTCTTAGAATTGGTTTCAGTTTGGCCTTCTTGAATACTCTGAATATGTTTTGTTGGGCTGTAGAAATCTTCTACACGCATCCAAATTTTTCTAGTTGTTCAGTAGTCAGTTTGATTGCTCAATTATTAGGAATCCCCTTACATTCTTCTACCATAATTCTTGAAAAAGCTAAGTCATTCTGTCAAGCTGGAAGCTGACACTTTCAGGAGGGACGCTATGAGAGAGGCCTTTAATCATGATTAGGGATTGTCATTGATTGCCAACCACCCCCAATTAAACCCATAAATCTGGCCATTGTGCTTCAAAGGCTGTTGTTCAGTCACAGGTGAGCCTTGTAACAACTGAGGGAGCCTCCTCTGGTTCAAGGGCCAGCTTGAACCTAAAGGCTGGTTGAGTTGGTTTCTTGGCATAGTTTTTGCAGCCAAGGACTGCCTATGGGAAACAAGTACAACATTTGGCACCGTTGCCAGGGAGCAAAGTAACAAAGATCTTTCTCTGGGGAACGATAAAGTTTAGATCTATTTCTTGCTGGTGAACAAGGAATAGGCATTTGTATTGGTTGCATTATTTTCACCTCGCGACTCCACTTTGTCAGATGGCGATTCCACTGGATTACCGATCCCACTCTTGTTTTGAAATTTCAACTTCCTTTATTGCTATGCAAGGTTCATTAATACTTGCAATCAACAGTATATGTCCTTCCCTCTCAGCCATGGTCAGAAATCTAAAATGTCTACAGAGGATGAAACTTTTAAAGTACACTTGTGAGTATAAGTTTTCCATTGGATTTCATGTTCATATTGTATATATTCTTCATATTTTCAGCTGTTGGCAACTTGGTTTGTTAATAAATCCACTCCACACTTGGTTACATTGGAAGGCATATTACACCTAACAATGTAAAGTTTTTCAGTTCAGTTAGATAGAGGTGTGGGATTTATTAGCTACTTTCAGATTTAGGGTGTAGTAGATCTACAATTGTTTCAGTTATATTTCAAGATTGCAGTATTAAGTTTGGTTTGGTTGAGTGCAATGACTTCCAAGGGATTAACTGATTAACTCCATAGCCCGTGAATTAGGAACTCTTGTACTTATTTCCACTTACATTGTCAATTTTTTCACTTCAGCAGTTTTCAAGTTTTAGATTTCAGTGTGAAAGAGTATCCGAATTAGTGTAGGCATATGGTTGCAGTGTGCAGTGGCAGAGTATTGAAATGACAACATTGATCCATGGCAAACCAGTGGTTGGTGTTTTTATGGTATGACTCCATGCCCAACACTAAAGACAACTAGTCTACTAGTTCTCTACATCCCACAAGGGGAAGCAGTCCCCATTAGAGCCGATGTTGTAACATGATTAGTTTTGATAATTTAAATTTGTTGATATAATAGGTTTTAGTAGTTTAGAAGTAATAAATGGGTCTGCAAGAGTAAATGCGCACTCAAAATGTAAATTTAAGTTTCATTAGCTAGTTGATTTAGTTAATCATGCATTTAAACATGATTAAAATGATGTAATAAAGTAAATTCAAACATGGTTTACAAACCTTTGAGAATGAATTTTAAAAAAATGAAAGAGGTTTTTGTTTATAACATCCACATGTACAAACACCTCTCTCAGTTTTGTAACATCTATTATGGAGTGGGAGATGAAAATGCATCTTTGAAGGAATGTTTTCCAGAAATTTCCTGTTTTAGTCATCTTTTTGCAGAGGATAGTGTTACTACAAAAAGATGAATATTTGGAAACTGGAAGAGGTTTTGGTTCATAAGATTCCAGAATACAAAATCCTATCTTACTTTTCACACAGGTGTTACGGGTTGGTATATACACTCTCATCATGTTTAGCCTATTTTTTTGACTGTGCAATGTCCTATTTAAGCCACCTTTTGGCAGAAACTATTGTGGATAATAAGAGATGATTCTTGAGAAACTGAAGGAGGTTTGTGTTCCTAAGATTCTAAAGTACAATAAACTACTTCATATTTTACTCAACTATTACATAATCAGAGATACAAGTACATATTCACAGCCTATTTTTTGGACTGTGTAAATTCCTTTTTAGACATCCTTTTGCAGAAAGTATTGTGAACAGCTAGAGCTAAAGTTTGGGAAACTAAGAGAGGTTTACCTTAAGTACATATTCATATACAATAACCTCTCTCAATTGTTACAGAACTATCTCAGATTGAGATATATGAAGGCATGACTGGACCCTATTTTGCAGGATTTCGGGAGGAAAATGCTCAGAGACAGTTAGGCCACCTCATCAACTAAGAGTTGCAATTCAGTTCAAATTTCTCTTTTTTGTAAACATCAATGCATAATGATAGTGCCAAGTAGATACATTAGTTTTTAACGTCCTAGATTTCAGTTCTATTTGTGTAAAACAGTTTAAGATATTTGTAAACAAATCTTGATATTTTTTCAAGATATTTTAGTTTAGAATTTGTATAAATACTTCATCAATTGAAGTAATTGGGGTTTGCTTTTGATGCCAGGACTCTTCACTCTATAATAAGGCTGCTATTGTAGTTTTTCTAATGAAAGCCTTACGGCTCTAGTTTTGACAGAATTTTGTGCTTCGAGTATGTTTTTCCAGTTTTTCATATCTTATTTCTACACATGATAAAAGTGTTTATAGGAAGGTCTGAAAAATCATAACCTTTAGAAAGAGATTAGCTTTGGACTATTTGTCCAAGATAACTCCTCTTTAATTGGTTTTGTTTTGTGCTTTCTAACAACCATTAAAAGAGATTAGCTTATTGGACTATCTGTCTGAAATAGCTCCTCTTAGAATTGGTTTCAGTTTGGCCTTCTTGAATACTCTGAATATGTTTTGTTGGGCTATAGAAATATTCTACACGCATCCAAATTTCCCTAGTTGTTAAGTAGTCAGTTTGACTGCTCAATTATTAGGAATCCCCTTACATTCTTCTACCATAATTCTTGAAAAAGCTAAGTCATTCTGTCAGGCTAGAAGCTAACACTTTCAGAAGGGACCCTATGAGAGAGGCCTTTAATCATGATTAGGGATTGTCATTGATCGCCAACCACCCCCAATTAAAACCATAAATCTGGCCATTGTGCTTCAAAGGCTGTTGTTCAGTGATAGGTGAATAGCGTTAAACAAAGCCTCGTAACAACTGAGGGAGCCCCCTCTAGTTCAAGGGCCAGCTTGAACCTAAAGGCTGGTTGAGTTGGTTTCCTAGCGTAGTTTTTGCAGCCAAGGACTACCTACGGGAAACATGTACAACATTATCCTATGCACACACACACACACACATGACACAAAAGTTACAATTATAATTAAAAATGTATAACCAATCACTCTAATATAATAATTAAAATATAACTCAATATCTAGGGATTTACATGAGGCTTTATTCTTAACATGGGATTTTTTCTAGGGATTAACATGACCCTCCCCTTCAAACAAGTTCTTTCCTCAATGCTTGACTAACTATGAGTGTTTCTGTATGAATAACTCATCTTATCATGCCAGATCTTCCATTGGTAGGTTCTGCCATTTGATGAGGTACTCAATAATTGCTCTATTTCATAAATACTTAATCCTTGTTTCAAGAATTGTTTATAAATCTAGTATGGTTTTCCATTCTTCATTAATCTTTGGTAAAATAATTTGAGTTGAGATCTTATCACCAATTACCTTCTTTAAGCAAGAAACATCGATGACTAGATGTACATACAAATATGGAGGAAATTCCAATTTGTAAGCTATACTTCCAATTCTCTACAACACCTTACAAGGGCCATAATTTTGGGTGCTAATTTGTTGTCCTTATTTTATTTCTTAAGGGGTATTCATTCATATGGTTGTAATGGGATATCCTCAACTTCAAATCTTCTATCATTGTGATGTTGATATTCTTATTGTTTCATCCTGTTTTGTCACATAACCAAGTTGCCTTTCAATAGTTTGAGAACCTCTTCTTGCTTCTTATGTGATCGTCCATTAAATTTAACCTTTGTAATCCCTTTCAAGGGTAATTTGATGGATGGAGCATAATATTTGTAAAGTTCAATAAATGGGGAAATTCTCTATGAAATATGCAAGGATGTGTTGTACCACCATTCTACCAAAGACACCATCTTGACCCATTCCTTTTGTTTATCAGATGTAAAGCAATAAAGACATCCTTCTAAGGATTTATTCACAATCTCAATTTTCCAATAAGATTAAGGATGTGGAGATGAGTTGTGAGCCAATTGATTACCTAAAAAGTAAAATAAGTCATTTAAAAATTTTCTAGTGAACAATGGATCTTTATCACTTACAATAATCTTTTTGTAGCTTTTGAATTGTTTCCCATATGTTACTATGATCCAGATTGGATCATTATATTGTTTTTCATCTATCTCTTATGAATATAATTCATATAAAAATAATAAATATAAATATAAATATAATAATAATAAATAACAATTAATTAACTAATAGTTAGTTAATTAGTAATGAAGAGGCATGTCTTAGAGACATGACCATTCATGAAAGGGCACCTGCCTAAGGTATATAAGTAGGCCCTCATTCTCATTTGAAATCATCTCATACCGTGTCAACTCTTTTATACAATATACAATATAAAATTACTTTTCATACTATGGATGTTTACATCTTTGAAATATTTTGAAGATTACTCTGTTGCATATACGAACCTTGTTTGTTACATTGGTCTCAGAGTCATGTTCTTTGTTCCTGACCATTCGTCATTAAAGTTTCGTCAATCTAGTTGTCGTTGCGATCAGACGTTTCTCTATAAGAGTTTGGAGTTTCTCTATTTCGTAATTGGCCTTTGGCCATAAATAATAGTAATAATAATAATAATAAATCATGGATTTTTTTTAAATATAATTAAAAAAAAAAATAGAAAAAAGGGGGAATTAGAAAGAAAGAAAAAATAGATAAAAAAAAATTAATAGAAATTAAAAAAGTTTAAAAAATATGCAAAACAAATATACATATTAAATAAATAAAAAAAAGTGAATTATATATTAAAAAAAAAGTGAAGCATATATTAAAAAAACAGTTTTATTAAAAAAAAAAAATGGAGCCAAATTCAAGAATAAAGGAAGGAAGATTGTCCTATAAAAGTATTCCAATTGTAGATTTTAGATTATTTACGTTAAAAGGTTGTATCCAAAGGAAAGAGATTAGTATCGATATTAATCCAAACATCGAGGATAATTACGTCAATATTAATTTGGCAAATCAATTATTAGTTCTAGAGCCAAACATAAACGAATGAAAAGGTCTTTTTAGCAAAAAAGAATATAAAATTAATGATTTATAAGTGACAGTTGATCATTATGAGTATATATCTCAATTTCGTGTCGTAACTATGCTTGACAAAGGGGTTGCCATAATTCTCGATCAACTTTGGTTCAAGGAATTAGGCATGTTCATTTTAAACACACAAAAAAAATTCTTGATGTTCCCTTACAAGAAGAAGATGGTCACGTTCCAAGACATGATAACAAAATCAGAACTAATAATGTCTTCATCAAAATATCTTAAGGACATTTCGAAACTAATGGTTCAATATAATCCAGAAATAGTATCAAAGAAGAAGAAAGAGCTTGAAGAAGTCATATCCAACAAAAATAAGGAAAAAGCATATTTGAAGAAGCATATTCAAAAAATACTTACACAGGTAAGAAAATGTAAAGCTAGGAAACACCAGTTAGAACAAGAAAAGGAAATTTCTAAAAGGAAATTCAATGAAAGTCTATTAGAGAAAGAAGAGGAAAATTTACGCTTAAAGGAACTTAACAAAAAAATATTATAACAAATCAAGTGTTTAAAAGACGAGAAGCTTGAATGCCAAAATAAAGTTGACTTAGAAAATGAGGAACTCTTACGTCTCAAAAATTATAATCAAAGTCTACTCACTCAAATTAAGAAACTTTAAAATGATAAGAAATCATTGAACAACAAATCAGAAGAATTTATCACGAAATGAGTGTTGAAGTCTTCAGTCCAAGTTGAAGAAAAAAAATACGAACACCGACTGAGTCAATATCATAACTCAAGAAGAAGAGAAACCCATAGAAGTTAAAACCAATTCAGATGTTGCAGTTCAAACGATCAAAATTCCAAGTGATGATTCAGTAGCCAACTCAACAATAATAATATATGAAGTAAATAAGGAAATCCCCACAAACGAATTAGGGCGAAACCAAACCGCAAGAACTCCTTATCAACATTTGAATCACAAGAGCAGACAACTAAGTCGGTCTACATACTGGACCCATTCAAAACGGAAACACTAGATTTATGTTCCAAGGAATTCTGAGGTTTGCAAAATCCAATCTAATGATTTATGTTCCAAGGAATTTCTAGTGATCAGAAGATTTCATAGAAGATTAATTTAGGATGGTCAAATCCATTCTCAGTCTGACAATTTTTTTAATTGCTCAAAGGATCATATCATCTTGTATCAACAAAGATGAAAGGTATGAGACATGAAGATATTTGAAACAAGAAACGAGATCAAGCCCTTTCATCAGTAAGCTTTGAGGACAAAACTTTTTGAAGAAAGGGGAAATGTTATATATATATATATATATATATATATATATATATATATATATATATATATATATATATATATATATATATATATATATATATATATATATATATATATATATATATATATTAACTAATAGTTAATTAATTAGTAATGAAGAGGCATGTCTTAGAGACATGACCATTCATGAAAGGGCACCTATCTAGGGTATATAATCAGGTCATCATTCTCATTTGTAATCATCTCATATCTCATTAACTCTTTTATACAATATACAACATACAATTACGTGTCATACTATGGATGTTCACATCTTTGAAGTATTTTTGATGCCAGCCTAAGCTGCAAATACCATAATGATGCAGCCTAAGCTGCATATACCACAATATGCAAATAAAATTGAATGTCATCTACATGTGTCCCAAGATTAATCCACCTGATACATGTTGAAAACCCTCTATAACCAAGGTTTAATGTTCTTAATTAAACTCTGTGTGGAAACGTTTAATTTAACTATCCAAAGTGTTAAACTTTAATAGACCTCTGATTAATTCTTAATACTTATAACTTAACCCTTCGGTAATCACCCGCACATATTAACCATACCATGGTCTTTAGACTTTGGTTAACTCAACTTAGACCATAATACATTAATCCGCTTATTTCTATTATAACTCTTGTATAATAGAAATATTCCATATAACACTTAAACCTTACCTTTCTGTTGATTCACATGAATTTACACATTTCCCTACGCTCAACCTTTCGTGCGTTCAACCTCCACTGTTGATCTCATTCCTTAATCTGATGGTCATCGCGTCACCCGATCATCAACTTACCCGGACGATCTCCACCATTTATCTCTCCTATCTCAATCCAACAGTGAATGCATAATCTCGCGCAGATTACATGCACGATCGATATTATACCGAAAGCACGTGAGAAAAGTGGTTTTCTCTTTCCTCCGTGTGCTATGTGTCAACCCATAAGGCTAATCGTGTGAAATTTCAAAATACCGATTACTGTTTTGAGTGCGCGCGAGATACCACTTACTGTTTCCGTAGACTGCTCCATTATTCTGCACGTGGTTTTAATCTCCACCATCCATTTTCTTAACTTTATTCTACACAACTTAATCTTGGACATCTATCTCCATCACTCTCATTCGTTGATCTAATTGATCCAATGACTATGCTTCGCTACTACATTCTTTTGTTTCTTACTATGTAATAGTCTATTGTTCGGTTTTCTGCCTGTGTCTTTGTTTTGGCCTTTCTTCAACTGTTCTGATCCGATCTTCAGCTTTGTTCTTTATTCCTTTACTCCTTTCTGCTTCCTTTGCGTAACTCCTTAGATTTTAAGAACCCTTACAATATACATTTGTTGTAACATGAAGGTTTCTCCAATACTGTCTGTGTATAAATTCGTAACACACTTCTTTGCACTTCGTCTCTGGTTCTGCACACTTGCAAACCTATGTTATGCAAAATTACTTCTAATTCACACACAATTCATTCAGTTAGTCCATTCACACCACACAAACTCAAAAATCGAGTTATTTGTATTAATTAACAAACATTTACATGACGAATTCCTTCTCGGCCTGATCTTCTATATCAGTGGCCTTTTGACACTCCTGCCCGTAGGCTTACAATCAAACCTTATCTAATCTCTGAACTCTCTAACTAACTAGCTAACCCTCTTCTATGCCTTTTAGGATTACATTTATACAAAAGGATTCTATAACAATTCCCGGTTTAGATCCATAACCTTCTCAACAAAATCCTAAAATCTCTTATTTATCTCTAAGGATCCTCTCTAATCCACAAAAATCATCAACTAATTCCTAATCCAAGATTTACAATTAATTCCCAAATCTCTCAATCCCTATGGAATCTTAACTAGCCTAAATCTCTCATGTTATCCAACATTTGAGAAAATTTACAAATATGCCTCACAATACTTAATCCCTATTCTAAATATCTCTCATTAAAATCACTCAAAACCTTAATAATTACATTAATTTGACACATAGGAATCCAACTTCCTTGAAAACACAAGACCCCCTATGTCTACTAAAATACAATGAAATTTCTAAGTTGAAAGCTCCTGCATCAATTTTGAATATCACTCCACTGCGTATATGAACCTTGTTCATTACACCATCTTAATTCTTTCAAAGTGGAAAATGTGGAGGAACAACTCACAAGACCATTTTTATTGGTGGGACCTAGTTTGGAAAATTAGGCTCTGAAACCTTTTGGGAGCATTTTGGGGTATCAAATGACATTTTTTGGGGGTAAAATTGTGTTTCTTTAGTGAAATATCTTTTGTTCTTGTTCTACACATACATACCTTTCCAATATCGTAAGAATCAACTCAATCAAATTCCATACGCAAAAGTTATGCCACTCAAAAGTTGACCTTCCTTTTTTCATCACCATAATTCAAAAGGATGCCATGCCAACCCCCATAACTCATGGAAAAGGGGTTAGACACATGACTATGATGATGAAAACTCTAGAAGAGTCCATATTGTGAATATGGTTGAGAGTTGAGGGAGTCAAACCTATTCACTAGTAGGCTATCAGGATGTATTATAACTGAGCCACTAAGAGGAAAAGGGGTTCCATTATTTTCAAGAAAATTTGTCCCATAAATGAGAAAAGTAGTTGAGAGGGAAAGGGAGAGAGAATACATAGAGGATTTGTGCATTGTAGTAGCCCACGAACCACATGTTTTACTTCTATGTACTTGCATCGATTTTCTATTTAGAGAAGGAGAGAAAAGTGACCTCACCTTCAAGTTGGGTTTTCTCTCGAAAGGGTTTCCCACGTTATATATTGTGTCAAATTGTGGTTTGCGAGTTCTTATTACATTGTTCTCTATTTTTTGTATAATTATAATTTTCATGCATACATAATAAATAGTAATTTACAGGTCTAAAAACGTAAAGAGTAATAAATCGTCATAGTGTAGATTTCATATTTTTAAGTATAGTTTATCAAATTTGTTGTGACAAAATGTACAATGGAATATCCATGGTAGTTTACATATCATATTGGTATAAGAGTAGGTTTCTTTGGGTATATTGTGGAGATTTGTAGGGTATCTAGATTGGCGAATCCAAAAGTCATAAAGCCCTAGTCATGGATGACAAATATGTGAATAACCCTCATGAGCATGTAGAGGAGAGGTTTTCATGGCTGGAGCACAAGTTGCATATATAAGTCGTAATGTAAATCTCCTCATGTCAACCTTGCGAAATAAGCTCAAGCTATTTAGAGAAGATGGTTGTTCTAACATAAAGGATCGATTAGAGGGGAGACTAGGAAGAAATAAAGAATGATCCAAAGAAAAGGCTTGAAAGAGATCAACCCAGTTCAAGTGTTGCTAACTATTCACAATCCCTGTTCAATGGAAGCGAAGAATAAATCTATACGTAGGTGAGATCAATTATCTGAAGCTAAATCACTAATTACAATAATTAGAATTTTATTTCTTTGTTCAACATATAGAGGAAGAACAAAGGATTTCATGTTTGCAACTAAAATTAGAGAGCCATGCCATGACTTGGTGGGAAAGCCACATAAATACCTCGAGGTTGGATGGAGATTCTCCAATGACTAATTGAGGGGACTTTAACACCCTCATAAAGTCACAATTTTACCTTATTGGGTATGTAGAGGACCAATGGATCTAGTGTCACTACTTCAGGCAGAAGTAGAGGCAAAGTGTATAGGAGAACAGAACTGAGTTCAGAAAGATGGTCATAATGTTGGGTATCTTCCACAAGAAACCATTTGTACTCCTTAAGTATAAGGGGGTCCTACACAACCATCTGCAAAAGAAAGTGATGTTGTTTAAGCCTAGTTTGATGGATAAGTCTTGTGTATCAATATAATACCTTGAGAACATAGGCCAAAAGAAAGGAAAATCATGTGGATCAAAGTATAAGGAGCACCAAGATGCTTCTAAGGATGAGAAGAAGAAGTGGAAAGGGTGGAAATTAAAAAAAAAAAAAGACAACCACAACACATTAGTGCAAGGATCCCATCAACCATGAAAACCACTGTAATATTTATGCTCATATAGAGGAGAAGTACTAGAGGTTGAATCCAAAGCTTAACATAAAGAACAAAAAGAAATATAATAAAAAGAAAAATACTATGGCCATTGATTTTAAAAAACAGGTTGAAAGTAGCTCAAACATGGATGAGAAGATCATTTGTACATAAGTGCAAAAGGATGTGAGGTGAATTTAAGTAGCCTTCTGCAACATGAAGAGAAATAAATGACCAAAGTCTTCCACATAATGATACAAGTCAAGAAAACAAATATTGATGATTTTTTTTACTCAAGATTGCAGGAAAATCTCATTGTACCAGAGTTGGTAAAAAAATTGGGATTGGAAGTTCATCATCATCCATGCCCATATCCGTTATGATGGGTAAATAAGGGTATAAAGTTAAAGGTAAGAAAATAATGCAAAATTAGATTTTCTCTCAGTGTTTATTTTATTGATGAAGTAGAAATAGATGTAGTCCCCTTTGATGTATGTGGGGTGGTGTTTGGAAGTCCCTAAATGTATATGCAGGATACAATGTTCATACTAAGAACTAAAAAATACTGACTCGTTCAGGATGAAAAAATATTTACCATCAACACACACAAAGGTAAGTAAAAAATTACGCTAGTAAGTGCCGACCAAGCAAAAAAATTGATCAGTTAAATTAAGAAGTATGTTTTACTATTTTTAAGAGAAAATTATGTTGTATAAGAGTCAGTAAGAGAAAAGGCATCCCTGGAGGGGTGTACTAAGAAATGTAACCAAGAACTAAAAGAGTTTTTGTAGGCATACAAGGATGTGTTTCTGGAACCTAGAGGGTTACCACCCAAGATGGAAGTGGAACAAAATATTCAATTATTGTTAGATTCCCATTTCCAAACTTTGGGTTGTATGAGTAATTTGTTACATAAGAAAGTGAGGTGAAGAAACAATTGCAACATTTACTGGAGCAGGGTGTCATTTGATCGAGTACATAACCATGTAGTTCACCCATCATCATCGTGCCAAAAAAGGATGGGACTTAGTGAATGCGTATAGATATAGGGCGTTGAACAAAATTACAGCTAAGAATATGTATCCCTTGCCTAGAATAGATAATCTATTGGATCAATCGTAACAAATGAAATACTTAAAAAAGTTTGACTTAAAGTATGGATCTCACCAAGTTTGAGTCAAAGAAGAAGATACTTCAAAGACTTCCTTCCAAACCCAACAAGGTTTGTATGAGTGGTTAGTCATGCCACCAACCTGTGCAATGAATGATTTGGATTCTCTCAACTACCAGAATTAACCAAGATGTTTTACTTCTAAGATGTCAGTAGAATTGCATGTGAAAGAGTATGAAAAATCACATGTGCATGCTCTTAAGAATAGGAAACATAAAGACAACCATGGAATCAAAGAACAAACACAACTTGATAATGGAATTCACTTAGTGTGGGTTACGTCTCCAGTCCCAATGTTAAGAGTACGGAGGCTGCTTCATTAAATGATGCAAGATGATGATGAGTACATGTTGTATTCTTTGTCAATACAAGGAAGAACTCCCTTTACTAGAGTTGCATGTCTCTCCATGAGACGAATAACCCTTAGTCATATAACGTCTCCTACAACATGAAAAAATATTAAACTCTCACATGAAGTCACATACAAGGATCCTCCAACAAAGTGGCAAACAAAGATCTCAACATCAAATAATCATCTTAGAAATCAAAAGAAGACATGGCATTAGTGTATCTTATACCTTACTTTTGGGGAAAGCCTAAAAATTAGCTACTCGAATGAAGAAACAACATGCACCATCACTTTCCTTGCGAAAAATTGTCAAATCTGAATATAAACTCAACCACTTTCTGACTCGGTCAAATTTGGGCTCCCCAGGAATCTGAAAGGTTCCTCAAAGATTTTCTCTGTGGGTTGACTAAAATTCAATGTCTCAGATGAATAAAATTGATCATGCCATCACGTTCCTTGTGAAAAACAGATTCAAATGAGTATAAACGCGACATATTTCCAACACCTTCAAAATTCTTCCCCTAGGGAATCTTAAAGATTCCTCAAAGAATCATCATAGAATATTCTTTAAAATATTCCCTAACATATGCTCTAACAATATTCCTAGAATCTTCTTGAGATTCACATCTTCATTGGCATGTTTGTGCCCTAATCTCTCATGTATTCTCCATCATTCTCCATGGTTCCCTGTTAACTCTTTGGACAACATTTTATAACAAAGTGTGAGGGTGAATAAGATAAAGTGTGTGGTTGGAATAGTCATATTAAGTTATTATTACTGGGGAGGTTTTGGGTTCAAAACCCATGGACTTATATTTTTTCTTTAATATGGTTTTAAAGCCCAATTTTGGTTTTAATATAGTTTTTAAACTATATAATATATGAAAATCGCATGTCCATATTGTAATGACTCCCAAAACCATGAGAATAAAAACAAAATGGAGGTTGCACTATGTGAAGGCCACTTGGGACTAATTTTAGGTGCCATGTGGCACCATGTGATTGGGCCATGTGGCAGGATCTCATTAGTCCACATCATATGCCACCTACTTGCCATGTTTCGACTTGTGATGTTGCCAAATCGCCTGCTTGTGGGTCCACCTAATTTGTTGATTGGGATGCCACGTTAGATCTATATGTCCCACTAGATATGTTGAATTTTATTCCATGTTTCATCTATACATCCTACCACGTGGCAAAATGTTGACTTTGACTTTGACTTTTTCCTAGTTTGACCAAAACTTTGATTGGCCATAACTTTTGCATTAAACTCAAATTGAGGTGTCGCTTGTGCTATTGGAAATATTGTGATCAGATCTTTGATTTGATCTTGGTTTCATTGAAATAAAAGGAAATTTATTTTTGAGCTTTTCCTAAGCCATCTTTATTTTTTGAATGTTTCTAAAGCCACCTGGATCATTCCTCCCCACTGAGGAGCTTTTGGTCCTCCAAAAGAATGAACATAAGTTTCAATCTGGTTTTTTTCGTTGTCTACACAACAAGTTCCCTGACAGGCCACACTTCCTTCTCCTTCACCTTTGTTCTTCGGAGTCATAAGTGAAGAGCTGACACCTGCATCCTCTGCAAACATGTCATGCAATCTTTGCAAACTACATGTTCAATTACATGACCAATTATGACCCAAGCATCCCCATACTTGCCAAGAGTTTATAAGACACACTCTTTGGTCAAGTGTACATCATAATAGAAACCAATACCCCAGCTATCAATAAAAAGTGGCCCAAAACATCATCATGTTGCTTTCATAAGTGATGGAAAACACATCATCACTTTTATAATAATTTCACGGCATTTGATTTACAATAATATGGCCACGACAAGCTACTATATCTACTAAAACCATCTCTCACTCAATAAAGTGAATGGGTCATCTCCATACGATTGATTTTATTATTGAACATCTTCACTAGTTGGTTCTTTCATAGGTGATTTCTGGTCATGGAGTATCTGACATGTGGCTCTTTGGTTCCCATCCTTGTTGCAATGACTACAATGATTCTTTCTCCTCCAAACTTTCTGGACTAGCTTGGAACGCTTATTCCTAGTGCGCCTCTGATGAGTGCCCATGGAATCCTCATTATCACTGGAATGTGAAGAGGTGTTCCCATCATTCGTCATTGGTTGGTCAATGGTTGTCTTGAATAATTCTTTGAACTATTTTATGACATACCCAAGTCCTGCATAACGAGGCAATTCACATCAATAGGAAGACAATTTTGATACCAAACTTGATTTGGATTCTCTCAGCTACTAGAATTAACCAAGATCTTTTACTTCTATGATGTTAATAGAATTGCATGTGAAAGAGTATGAAAACCCACATGTGCATACTTTAAAGAATAGGAAACATAAAGACAACCATCGAATCAAAGAACACACACAACTTGATAACAGAGTTCACCTAGTGTGGGTTACACCTCCAGGCCTAGTGTCAAGAGTGGGGAGGCTGCTTCATTAAATGCTGCAAGATGATGATGAGTACATGATGTATTCTTTGTCAATACAAGGAATAAATCCCTTAACTAGAGTGGCATGTCTCTCCACGAGACATTCTCCTATAAGAAATCTCACTCATATAAGCTCTCCTTCAGCATGAAAAAATATCAAACTCTCACATTAAGTGACATACAAGGATCCTCCAACAAAGTGGCAAACAAGGATCTCAACATCAAATCATCATCTCAGCAAAAATCAAAAGAATACATGGCATCAATGCATCTTATACCTCCACTTCTAGGGACGGCCTAAAAATAAGCTACCTTGATGAAGAAACGACATGCACCATCACATTCCTTGTGAAAAACCATGGAATCTGAATATAAACTCGGCCCCTTTCTGACTCGGTCAAATATGGGCTCCCCAGGAATCTCAAAGATTCCTTAAAGATTTTCCTTTGTGGGTTGACTGAAATTCGGTTTCTCAGATGAAGAAAAATGATCATGCCATCACGTTCCATATGAAAAACTGGTTCAAATGAGTATCAACCCGACATATTTTTGACACCTTCAAAATTATGCCCCTAGGGAATCTTAAAGATTCCTCATAGAATATTATTTGAAATATTCCCTAACATATGCTCTAACAATATTCCTAGAATCTTCTTGAGATTAATGTCTTCATTAACCTACCTATACTCGCATCTATGATGTATTCTCCATCATTCTCCATGGTTCCCTTTGAACTATTTGAATAACATTTTATAACAAAGTGTGAGGGTGAATAAGACAAATTGTGTGGTTGGCATAGTAATATTAAGTTACTTTTTGTTGGGAAGGTTTTGGGTTCAAAACCCATGGACTCCTAATTTTTCCTTAATATGGTTTTAAATCCCAATTTTGGTTTTAATATAGTTTTGAAACTATATAATATATGGAAGTCGTATGTCCATATTGTAATGACTCCCAAAACCATGAGAATAAGACAAAAATGGAGGTTGCAACATGCAAAGTCCACTTGGGCCTAATTTTAGGTTCCATGTGACACTATGTGATTGGGCCATGTGGCAAGCTCTCATTGGTCCACATCATATTGTTACAGGGAAAAGTGTCTATGCAGAACTGCTAATCCCACTACGGTGTGGTAGCTACCTTAGAAACAAACAAAGTAAAACTACTTTCGTTTTCCTTTATGAAAGATAGATGAGAGAAGAATAAAGGAGACCAACCTCTGTCTTGCGTTTGGTTCCTTGCTCGATTCCTCTCTCTTCTGATAGTCCTTTGCTACTTGCTTCCTTGTACACCCAACTTCACAGAGTACCTGTAGAATCAAAGTAGCATAACACTATACAAGAACATGGATCTATTATCATAAACAATCTAGGATTAGATGTAAATTGACCATACAAATGCATGAAACATAAATGACACAAGAGTATGGAGGAAAACTTGAATAGCTTTATTGATAATCAAGAAAGAGCCAAGAGAGTTACAACCAGTTGTTCTGACCCATCATCATCCTCTCAGCAAGTAAGCCCTTCTTCACCTCATACAAAGCTTAGATCACCCAACACTATGATGTTGCCTCAAGAAACCAACAGCAATTCCTTACAAGATGCAAAATTCCAGCCTCTGGATCTCTGGGATGAGGGATCCATATATAGATATCTGTAAGGGAGATGAGTCAGCTTGTGATTTGATTAGTGTCTTCCCTCTGATAGTTCTTGCTTCCACTTGGAGATTGATGATCTCTTACTCATCCTTGGTCGAATTCAGAATGGCAAGTGTCACAGGAGAAGTTTCTGGAAGATTCCATGCTTTTCCACCTCGCGGATTGACACTGCCATTTGTCTCTTCTCGCCCATCGCACCCCATAGAAGGGCTTTTTGAAATGCAACGCACCCACTGAGTGTACTTAGGTGAGATGCAACGCACTTTGCCTATGGAGCAGGTGAAATGATCCTGTTTTGACCAGTTCTGAGTAGTTTTTCATGGAGAACTTCTGGGAGAAGTTGTAATCAGTTGACCTTGTTCCTTTAGGGGTTGGAACAAAACTTTTAGGGACTTAGGAGCCCTTGGTTTATGGACATTTTATGCTTGGGGTTGCAGTGCCCAAAAATGTCTATAACAGTTGCCCCCTAAAGCATGAGGTTGTTAATCTTTTTTATTTTTTTGATGTCGGGTGAAATGCTTTATCATGAGGATTCGAAGTTCTTTCAAGCTGGGAGGAGACCTATAATAAGATACAATACAATACATTATCTTCATAATATTTTCATGATCTAGCTGAGGCAGGCATTCCCATGCTCAGCTTTATAAATTCATTTTCATGTACATAGGACAGACAATCGTCTGAGTGTAGACTGATGATTCTGGTAGAGCCATCATCCCTTTGATTGGATGATTAACTGTGCAACAATGATGTACATTTGATGTCTTTATTTTCCTGAATATATATCGCAGCCCGGATGGATGAAACTAGATCTGGGGTCTTCAATCTCGTTCGATCTTCACTCAAAGTACAAGTCAATCCATGTGAGAGATGTTCTGGAGTCGAACATGGAAAGACATCGCCTGATGACCAGCCAATGATGTAAGCCGTTAACAGGCGCGAGAGGAATCACCGATAATGATAATGATCCTCAAGGTACTGCAGTACAATTCACGTGGTGTGAATAAAGGACTTGGCGTCGAACACCACGCAAAATCTTTCGGTCGAAGATCATTGACGTAAACCTGTCGCCGGAAGTGAGAAACTTGCCATTGAGGTATGCAAGCTTCAAAGTACTGAAAGGGGTGTTCCTAGATCGACTTCTTGGATAATGAGCTGATGTCGACAAGAAGCGATCCGTCATAGGAGGGCCTTAATGAATCCCACATCAATGACACGGAACGGAGCAAATGATTTTAATGGAGGTGAAAACGATCTGGTGATATAAGGTTCAGGGTGGCGGTCATGAAAGAATGGAGCGTAAATGTATTGCAGCGGGTGAGACACAGGTGAATTCTCTGAGTGACTTCTCTTGAACATATCGGCGACACTGACGTGATGGATTGGTAGCATTAACCCCAAATTTGGATGGCATGATGGGACCATGGTGATGTGACCGGTGAATGAAACAACCCAACCCGACTTGGATGCGGAGTGAAAGTGTCATGTTCAAGAGCGACTTGCTACCAACAAAGTTTCTTCAAGTTTTCTTCCCAATTTTTCCCCAGTCATTACTGACCAGTACCTCTTTATTTTTGTCAAACTTGAGGAGGATAACATATGCTTGTTCTATAATTTTCCCTTTGGGCAAACCCATCGCTATGTTTTAACGAGCCTAGCGATAGTGAAACTCGTTCTTGTCTGCTATGGACAAGTTTGTCGCTATTAGGTTTTGACGAGTTTAATGACAAAGATAACTCGGTCCTTTTCAATTTTAGAGAGTCTGAAAAGGGACGTAAAGGAAACTCCAAAAATCCTTTTTCGTCATCTAATCCCTTAAGTCCGAAAAAAGTATAAAACAATACAGAAGGGATGAATTTTCGATACTTTTAACAAGCCGAACAAAACAAGCGCTCGATCTTTTTGTGTAATAATCCCTCAGGTCCAAAAAGATTAAAATCTAAAGGAGGGATAGCACTTCCGGTCCCTTTAACGAGCTGGAGAGGCCAATGGCTCGACAATCTTTTCATATTTTACGAGTCAGTTGAAAAGAGCTTAAAGGAGACTCGTCTTTGAGGAACGAGTGATAAAAATGGGTAGCAGCTGATTCCAGGTAAGGTTTGGAATTTTCTAATCACGGCAGTGTTACAAGGATGGCTAATAGGATCACTCTTCGTAGCTGTTCCTCAAAAGGGGTAAACAATCAAATGGAGGTGAATGATCGGCCAATACAGAGTGGAGGTGATGATGGGAACACGACCAAGGCTTTAAAGGCTGAAGTACTACATTCACGATGATTATTTACCGGGAATTGGTTCATTTTTTATTGAGCTTAAACACTGGGGGAAACATTTGCTCATTGCTTATGTTTATTTTTTAATGAGCATGAAGTCCGCGTTAAAACTGCTCGATATATCCAGTCGTATAATAAGAATGTCTCATTTAAAAATGGCAATTTTTCAAATCTTTGCCCCACATCCTTTCTTTATGCAAGTTAGGAAACAACCAATCCAAAAAAAAAGATAAATGATCGCTCTTTGCTTGCATGCCCCCAGGTATAAAATAGAGTTTCAAGGTCACCTTTTATTCTACCAACAAGACATTCGTTTTATCGGGAAAGGCCTACCTCTTTCAGGTCACCAAAGATTGTTTTATCTATCCTGCAAACAAAACACTTCTTCGGCGATGCCTACCATAATAGACAAAGGTGAGTGGCGCAGACGCCTCCACCCACATAACTTTGACGAGGGAATCTTATTCCAGCCTAATCCCATATTCCTAAACGGACGGGTGTGTCAGACTAGTCATATCTCCCTCGCGGAAACCTACCCTATACCTGAAGTTTTCCTGCCGAAGTAGACCAGGGTGCATGCCCCCTTGGGTTTCAGTCATGTCCCCCAAATCACTCGCGCTCATCAGGAGGATAGATTGGGGATTGATGAGACATTCCTTGCGTGAAAATACCATTTAGGGATGGTATACGACTATTTGCTATGTGTGAACCGAGAAATGAAAGCTGGTCTACGAGCTTGACCACTCTTCCTTCGTGCGGAAAACACATTACTCTAAAGAGTGAGGAGAAAATCGCTCCCATGCAATAAATATAGTCTCGTCCAAGGAGTAGATTATAATCCAGGGGTCCTTGGACTACCATTACGTTCATTTGAACGGTTTTCCCTCTCAATGTTATGGGCACATTGGGAAGGATCCCTAACAGTCGAATGGTTCCTTTGTCAAAGCCTGTTAGATTTCTCATTTCAGGCAAAAGCGATGGCGAACCAAGCGCTTTCCAAGCAGTCGAGGAAAGGATACTCACAGAAGCCCCTTCATCTATGATGGTACCAGCCATGACCATTCTATATATTTGAGCAATGATTCGGAATGGTACACTAGCCGGTAAACGGGGTCGGCCTAGCTGATTCCAGTCGAAGGAAACAACTAGGTTGCTTGGAGGTGGGACCGAATAGACGGCCGGGTACGACTTTGACAAACTTCCTTCTGCGGTAAAGGAATGGGTAAATTGCCCCCATGTTCATCGGAGTCTGTGCTTACGAAAAGAATTTGGACAGTGTCACCCTTGTTCTCTTCAGTGACTGTATCATCTGAAGATGGAACCTCTGAAGGCAAGATCGGGTCAAATGCCGTCTCGACCTTTTGACTTTCGTCTAGTATGGGTTCAGATGGTTTATCTTCCATGATAGATGCTTCGGCTGACCACCTGGGCGGGTCAGCCGGATTTTCGACTAGTGATGGACTCGGCAAGAGTTTCTTATATCCAGGAGGAAGTCGTAACGGTGAAACCGGATGATTGTCCAAAACTCTTTTAGCCTCGTCTAAGAAGGGACAACGGTGGATGGCGTGATCGCCTTCACATAGTTTACAAGGAAATTTGCACTTTCCTTTTTGTCCAGGAGCTTCACTTTCACTAGTCGACGGTGTGTTTTCAACATGATCATCAGAGGTTGACGACACCGGGTTGTGCAAACGAGGAGACCAGTCCCTTAAGATCCGAGGGATGTAGGGACAATCTCTATAGTGGTCTCCTTTGCAAATGACACATGGCGATTTAGGCCTGGTCGGTGCAGTGTGTGGATTTTCGCTAGACGACGCTTGGTTGCCCCTTTTCGCCTTTGGCTCCTTCTTCTTCTTCTCTTTTTTCTTCTTTTCCTTCTTCTTCTCAGGTACTTGATTTTTGGCTTTATCAGCCTCATCAAGCGAAGAGGAAGGAGGAGAGGAAGAATTGGACGAAGTAGAGGGTTGGGGGGTAACTCTGGAATTGTCTAGTTGCTGACTCGATTTTTCAAGAATTGCGGAGTTCTGAACGACAGAGGTTGAGAAAAGCCATACGGGAAAGCCGATTGTCAATCCTGGAAGCGACAATGTGGCCATATGGGGTGCACCAACATCTCCCCAAGAGGAGAAGGGACTAGGATTTCCTCCAAGGGGAACTCCTTGGTTGGTGGACTCCATTTTCTCAACCTAAGACCAACGTAGGAAAAGGGATGGTTATTCCATTTTAAATAAATTTTAGATGCTTTGACACAACTTGTTTTTTCAATTTTAAAGAGTTAAGAAAAAACAAAAGACGACACTAGTCGCCTTCGTTTTTTAATGAGCCTGAAGTGACAAGTGCTCAGATGGACCTTTTCCATTAAGGAGTCTGAAAAGGAACGAAAGGGACTGCTCTGGAAATCTAGGCAGAGGGATTACCAAACCAATCGCAAAACTGCAGAATACTTTTTACGGTACGGCAGTCAATCTTCCCGAATGCTTTGTTCAGTGCATTGCGATCGATAGGGCGGCAGACACGGCTTCCTATGGATAAAGGATTAAGCCTATTGTGGTCTCCCAAAATATACTCGACGATACGTGGGAGCACAAGTCCGTACTGGCACTTATCATCTCAAAGTGGAGGAATCACCCAACCAACAATGAGAACAACAGTTACCAGGCTTTACAACGTCGAAATACGTCTCTAGCCTAGACTTCTAGATGTTGTGCGTTAGGTTCCAAAGCGTTGTTAGATTCATTAAATTTATTTTATAGTTGATCTTGCTTAAGAAATTTGCCTTTCAGGTTCACCGCGTGATGTAGATATACAATTCCTAAAATGCAATCTAAGATGATAAACAGTCTTTTTATCTTCTTTGTGCAATGAAAATCCTAGCTACTAAGGAAAGAGAGACATAATTCTTTCAACAAAGAGCAAAGAGCACACACTATATGCACTGTCCTAAATCAAACCAATCAAACAGTCTAAATGCAAATGCACATGCATGTATTTGTTTTTAGCCTTCTTAATATGTGAATGATAAAAAGAAAGCTAATGCGCAAATCTGAATTACTTTTCAAGCGACAATTACTAACAAGTTTCTTTTCAAAATCAAAATGAAGACAATGACAACACTTTGCGATTTGGAAATGAAAACTTGCTTTCGACACTAGAAAAACTACTAATTCAGATCAAATACAATAGTAACAGGGTAATCGACTATCAAGAGCAATCAGACTCTCTTCTATGACTGAAAACGACACTTGCGACACTTTCAAATCAAGAAACGACAGTACAATTACGTTACTTTTTTGCAAAGGAGAACTGAAAATGACTCAACAAATACACAAAAACATTTATAGTTCTTTGCACAATGGAGGCGGAATATCAGCAAGGAAAGGGGTTTCAAACAGAGGTGTACTGACTACAGGCAGCAAAATTCTTAAATATATCTGAAAAGAGTGAACAGAAACCAAAATTCAGGAGCAATGCCTAGTCTGATCAGCACACCTGTAACACAGTGAACTTGAAATGCAGCGCACCTACTACACTCGGGAAGTGCGCTAAATTTCAGATTCACAGAACAGAGAGTGCGCTGGTCCAGAGACGAGACTTTGCTTGGGTTCTGGGTCACAGTTTGTAGTTCAGTTCAGGGATTTTGGTCGAGCAAGTGGTAATCAGTAAATCAACAACAAGGGTAGATCTAAGGAGGTTACTAGAGCCACCACAAGGGCAATTAGAGAGTTTGTAAATTAGTTTTTTAATTCATAAACAAAACCCAGAGATTGACTGAAGCGGCATTTATCTACTTTGCATTTGCATAGCAAATGCAGTTCGAAAGCTACCTAGCTCAGCTTCAGGCTCCGTCTGTAAGTTTATAAAGTAAACAAATGTAGATAAACAAACAACCTAGTCGCTCCCTAGTGGAGTCGCCATTTTTTACAGGGAAAAGTGTCTTTGCAGAACTGCTAATCCCACTAAGGTGTGGTAGCTACCTTAGAAACAAACAAAGTAAAACTACTTTCATTTTCCTTTATGAAAGATAGATGAGAGAAGAATAAAGGAGACCAACCTCTGTCTTGCGTTTGGTTCCTTGCTTGATTCCTCTCTCTTCTGATAGTCCTTTGCTACTTGCTCCCTTGTACACCCAGCTTCACAGAGTACCTGTAGAATCAAAGTAGCATAACACTATACAAGAACATGGATCTATTATCATAAACAATCTAGGATCAGATGTAAATTGACCATACAAATGCATGAAACATAAATGACACAAGAGTATGGAGGAAAACTTGAATAGCTTTATTGATAATCAAGAAAGAGCCAAGAGAGTTACAACCAGTTGTTCTGACCCAGCATCATCCTCCCAGCAGGTAAGCCCTTCTTCACCTCATGTAAAGCTTAGATCACCCAACACTATGATGTTGCCTCAAGAAACCAACAGCAATTCCTTACAAGATGCAAAATTCTAGCCTCTGGATCTCTGGGATGAGGGATCCATATATAGATATCTGTAAGGGAGATGAGTCAGCTTGTGATTTGATTAGTGTCTTCCCTCTGATAGTTCTTGCTTCCACTTGGAGACTGATGATCTCTTACTCATCCTTGGTCGAATTCAGAATGGCAAGTGTCACAGGAGAAGTTTCTGGAAGATTCCATGCTTTTCCACCTCACGGATTGACACTGCCATTTGTCTCTTCTCGCCCATCGCACCCCATAGAAGGGCTTTTTGAAATGCAACGCACCCACTGAGTGTACTTAGGTGAGATGCAACGCACTTTGCCTATGGAGCAGGTGAAATGATCCTGTTTTGACCATTTCTGAGTAGTTTTTCATGGAGAACTTCTGGGAGAAGCTGTAATCAGTTGACCTTGTTCCTTTAGGGGTTGGAACAACACTTTTAGGGACTTATGAGCCCTTGGTTTATGGACATTTTATGCTTGGGGTTGCAGTGCCCAAAAATGTCTATAGCACATATGCCACCTACTTGCCATGTGTCGACTTATGGTGCTGCCACATCACCTGCATGTGGGTCCACCAAGTTTGCTGACTGGGCTACTACATTATATTTGTTTGTCCCACTAGACCTATTGAATTTTCTTCCATGTGTCATCTGTACATCCTGCCACGTGGCATAATTTTGACTTTGACTTTGACTTTTTCCTATTTTGACCAAACTTTGATTGACCATAACTTTTGCATACGAACTCGGATTGAAGTGTCGTTTGTGCCGTCGGAAATCTTGCGATGAGATATTTGATCTAGTACTAGTCTCATTACTATAAAAGAATGTTTACTTTTGAGCTTTTCCTGAGGCCTCTTTATTTTCTAAATGTTTTTGGAGCCACCTGTATCAATGCACTAACTACGTTATGGGGTTAATGAATGATATATTGTGCCCATTTATATATTCATTTGTTATTATCTACTTGGATGATATACTAGTATACATTGTTACCTGGGAGGACCATCTCTCACATTTGACGTAGGTGTGAGAGACATTAAAGAAGCACAAACTACTAGCAAATATGAAGATGTTTGAGTTTGCACAATAGTCTCTGGCGTATCTATGGTATGTGGGTGGAGAAGAGTTCAAGATATATCCTTCCAAGACTGACACAATCATGAAATGGACAGTGCCTACTAATGTTTCTAAGGTTCATATTTTTGTTGGGGTTGTTAGTGTCAGCCTTTTGAGCCTTCCATCAATGATCGAATATGCTCTTACAAAGTGGTCTCAGGGTGTCAAAGTCAAATTTTGTCATTTCAGTGAGTCTTCAAGTAAAATTTGGTTACTAGGTATTAGGTCTAGGGTTGTTTTCACTCCTTCCAAAGTCTTCCAAGTACTGGTCCATGTCACCATTCAGCTTAGTGTACCATCATTCAAAGAGTTTTCATCATCATTTCAGGTTCCAATGGGTAATTTTACACCTTGTTCGTACTTCAGTTGTACTTGGGTAAGCCTCATTTCCCTCTCCTAGGGTTTTGAAGGTAATTTTTCTTGGATGGTCAAATCATCAAAAAAATTGTATCCTAATGTTCATACACCTTCCTCTATCCTTAATATACGTTCTTAATTCTTCCCATCACTCATATCCCTCAAATTCATCATTTTCCCACAAACCCTAGTTCATTGCTACAATTTGACAATTTACTAGGTTAGGCCTGTGTTTTTCCCTTTTGGACCCCTTCCCCTCACTCAATATTTTAAATTCCACTTTCCCCAGATTCCTAACATCCCTCCCTACTTCCTAAAATTTTATCAAGAACTTAGAAGCCCCTTATCCCCTTTGTTTCCCTTCATTTCCACACATCGGGATAGGTTTTATTCAAATGATGTTTCTAAGAAAGATAAGATTAATGACAAAAGTGAGAGAGGTTTTTGTCTCTCATTGACCCAAGAAGAAAAACCTCTTTCAGTTTTTACACAGGTTTCATGGTTTTGGAGAAATGTCAAAATATCATTGCCTCAGGAGAGTTGTTGCACCTCTGGAGTGACCTTGGTAACATCAATTTTTCTCCTAGATGGAATACCCGAATGACTTGCTTGATGAGTCAAATGATAATTAGATACAAATATCTCTCCAATGAGCTATCATGAGCTCAATTTGGAGTTTAGGAAGACCTTCAAAAGTTGACTGCAACAGCACTTTGCATTCAAGCAATCTCATTCTGCACATTTTGACCAGTCTTGGGAGATTTGACTTTTGACAGGGCAAATTACCTCCAAATTGAAAAATTCAAGATGTTTTCGAAAGTATACTTGACAAGATTTCCAACGAGCTATCACACAACCAATTTGAACACTAGGACGGCCTCCAAAACTGGTCTGAAAAATGGCGTTGCACATTGGGAGCTCGGCGCTACGCATCAGGGAGTTTTCTCCTGTGTTAATCTACACTGGTGCTACGCATCAGAGAGGCGCTGCAAATTGGTGAGCAAGCACTGCGCATTGGCTATTAAAACTTCAAAACCCTCAAACTTCACCTCTAATCACCATCATTGCTGCATTTCTCTTCCAATCAAGTAAGTAACCTCACTTTTGATCTCACATAGGGTTTTTATGCTATAATTGTGGTTTTAGCATATTAAAACTCAAAACCCTAGTTGTCTCCTACCAAATTTCTCACCATTTCTAGCTCTTGTCACTTGTCTTCATTTTCCCATTATCATTTTCCCTAAATCTACCCCTTGATCCCATTTTCCCTAACCTATTTTCCCTTTCCCTATTTTCCCTAAGAAACTAATCCCTTTATGAAACCCTAAGCTCATACATCAAAACCCTAGGTCCTCTATCCATCCCTCTCACTCCCCTACCTCACCTCATCACTATTGTTCCTTTCACAAATCTCTTCATACTCATCTTTTTCCCCCATCTATTATCCACCATTCACCATATCATCACCACATCATCCCATAGAGACAAGCATGGAAAGAGATAGTGACCCTGATTTTGAGGAGGATACCCTAAGTGACAGCTCTAGGGAAAGGAATTTGTAGTAGGTAGACAAAGGGAAAGGAAAGGTCCCAGGAGAAAAGCTTGATGATGATGTTGAGAGGGAGTTTTAGCTTGAGGAGCATGATGATGATGTGCCACCTCATCACACTCAGGTAATTGATCTTGAAAGCCCATCATTAGATCAAAGCATGCTTTTGAAAGAGAAAGAGGCTCATATTCACATGTCAAATGATAAGTTGGCTAGAGCTAGATATATTATCAATTACCTAGAGCAGGAGAATAAGAATTTAGAGGGTAAACAAAGCCAAAGGGAGTTAGAGATGCTAAAAATTCAAAGGCAAAGCAACAAAGAGCATCTGGTTCCCTTGACTCCTATTGAACAAGAAGTGGATCATGAGAGAGAGATATGGCTTGAAAGGGTAAACATCCACCTTGAGGGCCTTCTGAAGAAAGAAAATAGAGACAACAAGATGCTAAGGCATATGGCACATCATTATTTGACCCGAAATAGAGTATGCAACAAGAGGATCAAGCACCTTAAGGCAAGATTAAGGAGGGCCTTAAAAGGAAAAAAGAAGGATGAAAAGCTCAACATTTTGGCTGATGTGACTTTAGCCCAACAAAGTAACCCATGATGCAGCTTTGAGCCAAAATTGGGCAAATTTTGAGACAATTTTGTCATTTTCCAATTTTTGAATTAGAAACACAGAAAATTTCGGCTGATGCGTAGTGCCACCGGCGCTGCGCATTGAATTGGTGCATCCTCTTGACAAATGGCTTATATATTTGGATTTAGCATCAAAAAATAAGCAAACCCAAAAAGTTTCATCAATTTTGGAGAAGATCTTGGCCACCAAAAGGGCAAAAAACACTCAAAAAATGCCCTCTCTGCCACTTTTTGGACCCACAGGAAGCAGTCTTGGGAGAATTGATTTTTGAAGGGGCAAATCAACTCAAAATCAGGAAATTCAAGATGTTCCAAAAAATAGACAGGCAGATCTTTCCAATAAGTTATCTTGGGCCTGATTTGGATGATCGGAAGGCCTCCAAAATCTTCCCTAAAGCGGCGCTGCGCATCAGGCTCAGGGCGCTGTGCATCAGGCAATTTTTTTGTCAATTTTGCCTAAAAGTCAAAATTCGCCTAGTTTATTCAACAATTGACTTCTTCTTCTTTTCTTGGTAAATTTTGCATGGTAAATGATGTAATATGATGTAAATTTGATGTAAAATGACATGAGGGGGTAGATACATCAATGAAAAGTGGTTTAAAATTGAATGTATCAGTTTCCCTGGTTTTAGAGGCAAGTTTTTCCACTACCTATTTTCTTTTTCCCAGTTTAGATATGGTTGAAACAATCCCTTATCTCTTGGATTCAACCCCTGATGGATAGCACAGGTGGTTTGGATGTCTATATCACATGTTTTTTCAGTCATTTGTAAAGGTTGGACTCTTGTGGATGCTTTGAGCTTTATAGTACATCACTACAGCAATTTGGCAAGGAAATAAACCAGGGTTTACAACGCTTTTTGTGGGATTCTTGTGGTAATGTGTCTTGGCATTGTTTCTCCTTTTGTCATTAGTTTTTCTCATGTGTTATATGTGCCAGCATCTATTTCTTTCTTCTCAACAAAATGAATCAAGATAGATAGGTGGAATACATTGATATCAATGCTCTGCCTTGGGAATACATTTAGTTTTTAATGTTTTCTACTGTTTGAAGAGGATTCATGACCTTTGCATGCCCTCCTCAGCCCCTCACTAGTCTTAGACCTACCATCTCACTCAATTCTAAGTGCAAAAACACCTACCTACCTCACCCCACAGAAAATGTCTGTAAATCTGACTTGATTTCCTGGACCCATTCTCCAATTGATCCAACAACCAAAACCTAAAAATCAAACCAAAAACCCTGAGCTACTATACCTAGCATAAAATCTACATTAAATTCAGTCATCTCAAGCCCTAATTGCCAATATCCTAATTGAGATTGACAAGGAGAGAGCCATCTCCTAACCTGGTAGGGCTAGCTACCAGGTTAAGCATGGTTTCATGTTACCCTAGACCTGCCTTCCTTCAGCCTGAGGTATATCCAGGCCCTAACAGGGGTGACACAATACATAAGGAAATTCATAGCCTTATTTTTAGCGGTAGTAGCACCACTCCACACTGTAATAGCAAGTTGCAAGAGTTTCCAATGGGGAAAGGGCCAAAAAAAAGCCTTTGAGTATTTAAGGAAGAAGATTAGGCAAACACCATTTCTAACATTACTGAACTTGTAGCAACCCTTTGAAGTGGAGACAAATGCAAGTGGGTAAGTTATGGGAGTGGTATTGATGTAGGGATGAAAGCTTCTATGCTACCATTTAAAAGCATTTTTTTGGGTAGTTCTTAACTATCCTACCTACGACAAGGAACTTTATGCCTTGGTGCAAGCTGTGAAGAAGTGGAAGCACTATCTGATGGGAAAGGAGACAATAACCCACACATATCACTAGCTACTACAGTACCTATAGGATTAGCGTAAGCTACAACAGACCAAAAATCACAAGTGGATGGGGTTTCTACAACTGTTTCATTTAGCGATAAAGTATAAGAAGGGAAACACAAACAAGTTATCTAACATGCTTTCAAGGCCACTCACATCAAAGCTCATAACTTTGGGAACTATAATGCACATGGATCCATTCATCCATGATGCTATAGAGAGGCATATTCAAAGGATGAGGATTTCAAGGAGGTGTTTTAGTAGTTGCAGAGTTAGAGTCACGTGCATGATGGTGACAACACTGTTGACTAACATCTCCAGGATAAGTTACTCTACAAGTTGGATAATTTATTTGTTCCTGAAGGTGAGAAATTATAACTAATTAGAGAGGCTCATACCTATGATGTTGCAAGGAACTTTGGTGTAGGAAATACAATGGCCAAATCGTAGAGGTGTGAGCATTGGCCTAAGTTGTAAGAAAAAATAGCTAGGTTCATAATGGGATGCATGATTTTTTAATAAAAGGCTAGTAACATGAAACATTGTCTATACCATCCCTTACCTATACACGCTTGACCTTAGGAAAGAATTTCCATGGAATTTGTGGGAGGTCTACCAATAGCCAAGAAGGGGAGTTACTACCTATTCGTTGTAGTTGACAACTTTAGCAAGATGTGTGTTCTGATAACTTGTAAAAGGACCATCAACGGGAAAGAAACAACAAACATTTTCTTTGTATAGCTCTGGGTACACTTTGGGATACCAAGGATCATTGCTTCAGATAGGGATATGGTATTTCTCAGTGCATTTTGGACTATATTATGGCAGAATATGGACATGAAGTTGAAGAGGTCTACAACATTCCATTCTCAGAAAAGTGGACAGCCTCAAAAGTAGTCAACAGGACTTTGGTGTAGCTTTTGAGGCAATATAATTAGAAGCATTTGAATAATTGGGATGAAAATATGGTATATATACAACACCCTTAAAACAGAGCAGTCGAAACTTCTACTAGTAAGTCCCCATTTTAAGCTTATTTTTTATATTTGCCACCTTCCCTTTTGGATATTTCATTTGGGAAGAAAGGAGGAGAAAGGGAGGTTATTATAGGGTATGCCTTGAGGGTTAAAAAAATTGTAGACAAGATCAAGAAAATCCATATATATGTAGAAGAGACACTACATAAGTCACAAGAAAAATATAAGGCCATGCATGATCAACACAAAACAAAGAAGTCACTCAAGGTGGGAGACAGAGTATGGTTATAGTTGAACAAGGAGATGCTACAAGGTAATGGTAAGAAAATAAAGGCTATGTGATATGGTCTCTTTGAGATACTGGAAAAGGTGGGAGATAATACCTATAGACTCATTCTACCCCCATAAATACGCATTTACTTAGTTGTGAATATAGAGAATTTGAAACTCTAATAGCCTTCCATGCTAGATCAGGAAGAGGAAAACATCCTACCTTTTGTGGAGGATTTGGCACCAGATGCTCAAGAAGAATTGAAAAAAGATATAGTATTTTAAAATAGGTCCATAACTAAAAGATATGGGAAGAATGACATTTAACAGATTTGGTTGAAAGGACAATTTCCAGTAAATTCTAAATGGTATACCCAAGAGAAGGTGGAGGAAAAATTTCCTCACCTCATTCAATAGAAAAATTTGGAGACCAAAATACTCCAAAAAAGTGGAGGTGCGATCCAAATTGGATCATTATAATTTTTTTACTGGTCTTGATGCTTTTAGAGTGGAAAAAGTGGAGGTATCAACTCACAGGATGCTTTTTACTAGTAGGACCTAGTTTGGCAATTTGAGGTCTAAAACCTTTTGGGAGCATTTTAAGACATAAAAATAAATTTTTTTGGGGTAAAATATTTGCTCTTTAGTGAAATACCTTTTTTTTCCTATTCAACACATGTATACCTTTCCAAATATGCAAGAATCGCCTTAATCAGAGTCCATATGCAAAAGTTATGCCACTCGAAAGTTGACCTTCCTATTTTCACCACCATATTTTGAGAGGATGCCATGTTAGCTCCCATAACTAATGGAAAAGGGGCTAGCTACATGATTATGATGAATAAGACTCTAGAATATTCCATATTGTAACTTTGGTTAAGAGTTAAGGGAGTGAAACCTAACCACTAGTAGTTATTGGGCTATGTTACAACCGAGTCGCTAGGTGGAAAAGGGGTTCCATTATTTTCGAGTGCATTTGTTCTATAGACGAGAAAAGTAGCAAATAGGGATAGGGAGAGAGAAAAAACAGAGGTTTTGTGCACTGTAGTGTCCCACATACCAAATGCTTACTTCTTTGTACTCACAACCATTTTCTGTTCATAGAAAGAGAGTAAAGTGGCCTCACCTTCCAGCTTGGTTTTCTCCCAAAAGTGTTTCCCATGTTATAAATTTTGTCAAATCGTGGATTTTATTTTTTATTTCATTTTTCTCTATTTTATACATAATTATAATTTTCATGCACACACAATAAACAATAATTTACGTATCCATAAATCTAAAGAGATATAAACCCTCGTAGTGTACATTTCAAAATTTTAAGTATAATTTATCAAATCTATTGTGACAAACTATCCAGTGGAATATCCATGGCATTTTATGGATCATGATACTACTATAATTGCTTTAAAATGATGAGAAACAAATAAAAAATGGGCATACTTTGTTAGTTGATCAACTATTAGCATGATGGCATTATTTCCTTCATATTTGGGTAAACTTATAATAATATTCATTGAAACTTCATCCCAATATTGACTTAGTATAGATAATGGTTGTAGGATATCTAGGGTCTTGATTATATTTTCGTTATTTTATTAGTAGAACACACATTTAGCCAGAAAAATTTGAACATTAATTTTAATATTTTTCCAGAAAAAATCCTTCTTTATCATGTGGTAAGTTTTCAAAAACCCTAAATGTGCTCCTATAAGAGAAGTGTGCAATTTTGAAAGGACCTTTTACTTGAGTTGGGAATTTATACATAAATATATGTGATCTGGATACCACAACACATTACTCTGCTATAGCAGCTATAACCACCCTCCAAAATTTTTCCTATGCTTTGGTTTTGGAGCCTTCCTTCCTATCCGCAAGAGCTTATCTTGTACTATTGTCAAGTACTCGTGATTTGAATAATATTTATATTTTTCATTTGTGCTTGTGTTGGCTCATTTTTACACTTAACTAATATTTCTAAGTCACAAGCTAATGTCCCGAATTGGTCTTACAACAATTATGGGCTTGCCTCCAGAAACTGCGGAATCCTTGATAGAAAGCAACCTTGATGATTGGAATAGCGTAGTTTAGACTGGCAATCATCCTTGAGTTGAAAAGCTACGTAGTAATGGAAGGAAGCCTAGTATTGAGCCCATAAACTGTGCAATCCCCCACTGAGCTTAGAAATTGCATAGTGCACTAAGTCGAAAATTTTCCCAGTTCCCCAGAATTGCGCAATCTTTCACGACAGCATGTATGGCAAGTTTCCCTAGAAAAGAAAAACAAGAAAAAAAACTAAAAATAAAAAAGCATCCCTAAAAATAGGGATGCATTATTACTATCCCAAAGAAGGCACACTCACTATTTTTAGAAACTTCTGCCAAGTGTCACTTTTTCCTTGATTTTAGGCATGTGTGTCATAAACCCTTATTTGCTCAAAACTATTTAATTGACACCTCTATAGCTCATTTGTACATTTGATCTTGGAGTTCTATCATTCCCAAGGAGATCAAGGAACCTTTAGTGCAGTCACCGTCTTTTGTCACTTTTTCTATCGTTCTTTGTCATTTCGCTTGTGTGAGTGTTGTTTTTTTATTTATCTTCATGGTTGCTAGCATTTTAACTTATGTTATATTGTAGAAGTGTTGTTCTAAGTTGTCATTTTCCTTTCATAAGTGTCGCATCGGTTTTCTTTTTTTTGCACTGATGGTCGTCGTTGCGGTAACTCTCCTCACATACTTGCTTTTCCTTTTGTTTGTTCAATTTATACACTTGATACACATTGATTCATTCATACTTAGTTATTTTTTCACTCAATATCACATCATCACTTAGTTCTACTCATTTTTCACACTTCCACTGGGAAAATATGCACTTTCCTTGTCCAGATTTTGCCATGCCTAGCTGGACACTCTGCAATCCTAAGGCTCAAGCTGAGAGCTTCGCCTCTGGAACTGTGCAATTCACAATAGAGGCTGGCCTAACTGTGAGTTGTGTAGTTCCATAGTTTAGCTTTTCACCTTGGCCATTGAGACTACACAATGCGTAGTCTCTCCCAGTCACTGCCCAGGTTGAATTGCGAACTGCTTAATATGAAGTTCCCATAGTCATTCTCCCTTTCATTTTCATGGAAACTACACAATCACTCTCACTAGTTTCCTAGTTTGATGCTTGATCATGCTTTGAATTTAGATTTCCAAAAGATATTGTTTAGTTTCCATGAGTGCCTTTTATGTCCCACAGGTACCACAATTGTTAAGCAGCTCTCTCTAGTAGTCATTTTTACCATTGCACCCAAGAGAGCTGCTTCAAAAGATACTAGTGAGAGCAGTAATGGGGAAGCCGTTGAGAAAATGCCAGTGGACTTGCTAGTGTATGCGGACACTCAACTATTTGTAGAAAAGGATTTCGATCTAACATGGCACAAGGTTAAGAAATATTTTCCAACAAGGAGCTTCAAATAAGATCTAGAGGACCAGCAAGTTTACATCAACATTAAGCAATCAGGATTACATAGGATTGCATGCATGTATCAAACATTCCCATGTGAAAATGTCATCAGCTTACATTCCAGGGGAGGAAAGAAGACGCAAGATGAAAGCAAATCCTATTGTTATGAAATCGACTTTAGTAATTGAGGGAAAGAGGAAAAAACATTGTACAAAGAAAAATAGAGGAAGAGAGAAGCATAGTGGAGGAGAATGGAGGAAGAGAACCAAAAGCTAGAAGAGGAAGAAAGGTATGGCACAATGGCAAGAGAAACAACACGATTCATGTTGAAGAGCAAGAAAAAAACCAACCAACAATAGAGGAGCGTGAACAGATGTAAGATCAGGAGCTTGCTCAACAGATTGAAGACTTGACTGAAGTTGAAGACATGGAGATGGAATTGGAGCCACAAAATGAAGATGTTGACCTGATGTTAAGTGCACCACAGGTCACCATTCAGTTTCCACCACCTCTAGTAGTAGAGCCAGCCCGAGCGAGGAAGTGGATATTGTTCCTCTTGATGACATTCCAGTAATGGACTTGTACAATCTGTCATACAATGATTTCTAAAAGAATATTGTACAATCCCAAAGAAATAATTTTTGAGATGACCATGCATCACCTGCATTTATTAGAGAAAGGGTGATAGTGGCAGATACCAGGAAGAATATGAACGCCATTTTCGAAGCCAACTTAGCCTTTGCAGGTGTAGCAAGATCAAACACTCAATATTTGATGCCCGAGAATAAGCAATTAGCACAAGACCTATAGGTTTCTAGGAAAGAGTTAGAACAACTCCATGCAGTAGCACATGATGTAGCTTCCAAACAGGTTTACTTGGAGGAAATGAGAGCAGTGATACTTAGCGAAGTATCAACACTTGGAGAGACCCTGCAAAACCTCTAGGAGGAGTTTGTGACCGTACATAAAGTAGTTTTCCATTTGCATGGCCTACAATAGTAGAGAAAATACTTTGTCAATATCCTTAGGAATGTACAAGATACCATTACCTCAGTGCACGAATGGAAAATGCGATAAAAAGGGACATTGCTTGACTTGGGGAAGAAAATGAAGCCATAGGAAGAGCTAGAGAAAGAAAGAGTTTGGATGTTGATTAAGAACAACAAGCAACTTGCCTCATCTATTGGTAACATCCATGCCTCGTATGTATGCTTATACAATAGCTTGGATGTCTTGGTGAAATCACACAAGATCCCATCAATTGGCTCGCTCACCAAATCCAAACCTAGGAAATAGGTCCAAAAGGAGATCAAAGAGTACTTGGAGAAAATGAGATAGATTACCACCACGGAGGATATGGAGATGAACAGATAAAACATGCAGAATTACATCAGTGGTCCTATCTAGATTAGAAAAATGTTGCTCTTGCTCGAGAGGGATGTTAAAATTGGCTCCAAATCATTGTACTCAGATGCTATGGAAGCTAGAGTTCACTTCCATCCTACACCATCATGCAGTTTGGGGATGTCATCACGCAGTACAGAGTTTGGCACCAATATGTGATCGAGAAGCATGAAGTGGAAGTTGTTGAGCTAGAGTTTCCCCAAACTCAAGCATCATAGTGTTTTGTATTTTTAGGATGTCAAGTTGTCTCTACCCTATTTTGTCTTATATGGGTATGAGTGTAAAATGTAATATTATTTGTAATTATTTATAAAGTGAAATACCAAGTCTCAATATCAGAATGTGAAGAGTCATGATGTAATGCAATGAGTCATTTTGTAAAGAAGTTGAAGAGTCATGAGGGGAGTCCAAGGGTCACCAAAGGGAATGTGAAAAGTCACCCCTTTTGTTACAAATATATCCTCATAACTCAAGTAACAGGATTTAGGGAGCCAAGATTTTGGCTAGGCTTAGGCTTAGGAAGAGTTTGGGAGTTTTGTGAGATCCTTGGCTTCTCCGTAGAGTAGGGAGAGTCTACTTCTTTGGAGAAACAAGTGTTCTTGACTTTAATGTTCCACTATTTGGGCTAGTGGTCCATCAATGGTGTATGTATGAATGGAAATTTCACTTATAATAAAACTCAGAGTCACACACTGTCATGCATATGTTGTGAATATGGTAGGACTATTCTTTTTGTATTTTCAATGTATGTTATTTAACTTACACTTATGCTTATTAACTATTTCATTTACATTTGTACGAATCTTGTTGAATGCGTGTTGTTGTATTAATTTGTGACCTTAACTTGTGGACTATTCCACATGCTAGTTCATGATATCATTATGCTCATGTGTTCCTTTTAAGTTGTGTACTATTACAAGATTCTAAAAGGCTCACTGTGTTTTCCCTTCATGTATTGGAACCATTCATGAATCACACTTGACTTTCCTTAGTGTCACACACTTTCTCTCACCAAAGTTACCGTACTTCACTCTATGCATTTTTGCAATCAAGGCATAACATTACCACTCACTACTGCAACTCCTACTCCAAAATGGTGTGAGGTCTAGTTGGGACTTCATATCGGGGAGATCCCTTGAATGTTGCCAGGTCTAGCACTGTCAACATTTCTAGCACTAAAAGGAGGGCCAGATGACAAGATGAGCCATTGAATTCTATTTTGAATTTTTGCACTCATTTAATGAATTCTCCCCAAATCATAACCCTGACATGTTTTTCTAGACACACAAATTTGAAAGTGCTAGCGAGAATTATTGATGACTGCCAATTTTGAAATTCAATGGCAACAGTGAAACAACCTTATTTGAGCACACCACTCATTTTCTTGATTTCTGAATGAAGTACAACATCCACTGCGAGGATGTTGGTTGTAGGTTGTTCATTCTCATGTTCGAAGGGCATGTAAGGGAATGGTGTACATTGCCTAAAGCCTCCATACACTCTTTCAAACATCTTGTCACAAAGTTGTTCCATGATTTTCATATGTATGATCGTAAAACTCTGTGTAAGAAAATTTTGAATTTGCGAAAAGAACCTGATGAATCTATCCAATATTTTCACGATGGTTTCATTCATTTTTGTTTTGAATTTCTAGAGGATGATGTTGATTGGTATTTCTTTTTATACATATTCCTATATCTTGTTCACATTTCAAAAAATTCACACGAGCTTGAGTATTTCGAACCTCTCCCAACTTGCCTCAGTATTAGAGCTTCTAAATCTGTGACGAATGAATTTTCTATTCCAAGTGACCCTTCATCCCCTTCTCATAAAAGAACTCTACTTCCACAGGTTGAGGTGGGAGAACTTGAGAATTCATCTACTAATCTCCCAACATCCCCTCTGTTATACAGTAATTTGTTTCACTCCATGTCTCATACCTTGAAATGTTGAACTTTAACCAAAATGTACAAAAGAAACAAAAGTTGTCAATTAATTCACCATGAAAAGCATTGATCAGAGCACCCCTGAAGAAAAGAAGAAGAAATTCCTTGAAGTAATTCTGGAGGAGCTTGTCAAAAACCCTATTTGTAAGCCCAACGCTACTTTTAACAGGAAAATCCGTGCTAGTATCCTTTGGTCTAAGTAGTGACTAGCGATGGAAATGCAACTTTGGATAGGAAAATCCATGTTGATCCTCTTTAGGTAGCTTCTCCAAAAATGGAGCAGAAGCTTCTCTTACTAGAAGCCTCGAGAACGACGAGTTGGTTATTGTTGAATAAGGATATGGTCGAGTTCTCCCATTTTGAGTCCTTACTCCTACCTTTAGGGATCTTCCCCTTAATATGTGGACCTTCTTCCCCCTTTTAACTCCCTCTCCTTCCCTATAAATTCATTCCCTTACACCATCAAATGGTTGGTCAGACTAGATTGGTCATGCTGCTGCTAAATTGTGCTTAATTCTTGCCAAATTATGGAGGAGAAGGGAGATCTTGAGAAGTATTGGCTTGGACTTGGAAAACCATCCCGAAGGAGGTTTCCAACATCAAGGTAGTGGTTGTATTCTTCCCTCTTATGTTTATTATTAATACAATGCATGTTTACTTTCCATAAGCGTGTAAATGATTGCTTTCTTAGTATGATGCTCCTTGATCTATCATATGGTTTACATTAGAATGCATATGCTATGTTTTTATTTTGTTGTCTTTGTTTGATCTCTCTTGCAGGTATTCATTCACAACCGAATAGCGATGATCGAGCTTGGAAGTGAGGAGATCTAGATCGACATTGAAAAGCAACCGCATAGGAGTGAGTTAGGTCATCCTTCCTCTCTCATATAATTTTGATTTAAACTAGGAGAGTTTTGCATGTATTTGTTTTAGTTGTTACTAGATCCACTCATTGGACTAGAGGGATCACTTTTATCTGTAGAAGGGATTACCTCGATAACAAATTGGTGACTCCCCTGGGGAGTCTATAGCCCTTTCAACCCTATTTTTGCAGTTGGCCTTTTTTATTAGTTTGGCTAACCTTTCAATGATCCTTGGTTTTGATTGCCTTTGGGTTTGTACTCTGAGTAATCGGTCATTTAGGGTATCAATTCTAGGGTTTTTCTCAAGATGTACTTGTTTTTCCTAAAGATTCCTTTCTCAGTGCATTTTTTATTAGACACAGTCATGTTGATCACTCTTATTTTTTAGTACAATAGTGTTGGAAACACTTTCTTCCATTGTCTGCCCATGTTGGTCCAATTTCTCGTCCAGGACGGGTTTTTTTGCGTAAAGTAGTGTTGCCAACACGTTTTTTGTTATGTAAAATAGCGTTTATGACCCTGTCAGCATGGATTTTGATATGAAAAGTAGTGTTGATCCTTAAAATTGAGAATTTTTAGGGTTTTTCTAAACATCCTAGCATGTCCTAATTTCTGAGGTCATACTCCTGCTCTGTGTGCATCAGATCCTGTCTGTTTGCCTTCAGTGTCTTTGTGGTGTGCAAATTTTTATCCCATGATTGAAGTGGTAAAAATGTCTTTTTGATTGAGTCTTTCATACTTTGAGTCAATTAAAATCTTTGTTTTCTGTTTGTGTGAGTGGGAAAATACTTATTTCCTATTGATTGAGTTGTAGTAGTTCTTTTGCAATCATAAGGAAATTGATTTTGCATTCATTTAGTTTTCATCCCATAATTTACTTTTCGTAAAGTGCATTAGATCACATTGCTTTGAAAAGTCATTTTTTTTTAGATTTATCATTGGACATAAATTACATTGTTTAGTAATTGAAAGCTAAAAGTGCATCAAGTGCATTCTCATTCATTGAAATAACGAATTGAAATCATTTTTCACTTTTGTGGTTGCATTTGGAAAATGAAAGGGAAAGATCTAGTTAGGAAAAGTTTTGTTTTTTGCATTCTTCGTTGTTGCATAATTGTTTGAATCTCTTCCTTTACTAGTTTAGCTTTCATTGAAATGGAAAGAATCATTTTCTCATGATAGTTTCATCATAGGTGTTCAGGTGACATCGTTTTAAGCCTTAAAACCAAAACTTAATTGAAGATAAACTTAAAATTTATCTCAATTAACCTAAGGAGCATTTGGAACTTAACACAAACATTTAGAGGTCTAGGCTAGAGACGTGTTCCGATGTCATTAAATGTAGGATATGTTGTTATTTTCCAACATTATATCCTGGGGGTGAAATCACATTCCATGTACAGAAGTGTATAGGACCATTCTCCAGTACTTTCGGGTACATCGGAGGTGCTCCACGCATGGTAAGTATATGGGAACGCTCTCATCGAATAGTTAGGCATTAGACAACACTACTATGGACTGCACTCCCATGTACCATCACGTATATTTTGTGAGTCCCCTATAGGTTTCCATCCATCCATAGATAATCGAGCCTACCGCCTTGCATATCGTGATACACTGAACACAACATTTGACGAGATTGGTTGTTGTACATTACATCCTTTCTTTGCCAAGTTGTAAATTGCATTTCATGGTTGCTTGATAAACCTTTATGCCTAATTACGCCTTTTTTATTTATTTGTTGGTAATTTCTAAAATTAATTGACCACGGAATAATATCCTTCTTGTGGAAATAATCCTTAGTAAATCTTAGGTTGAGACTAATGGAAACAGTTCTTGAGTCTACCGACCAAGGAAACCCCTCTAACAGGGATCCTAGTCCTTTTTCTTCTTTCGGAAATGTTGGTGCTCCCTATATGGCAACGTTGTCCCTTCTTGGATTTACCATTGGTTTGCAAGTTTAGTTATTTATGACCCCCCTGGTTCTGAATGTCCAAATTTCTCCTCAACTAGGCTCTCCTCCACCTGAGCCATATCAACCTCCAGTTGATGCTTTGCCTTCTTCACCTGTTCGGTCTTCTTCCTCTTCTCCATCTTCATCTGGTGAAATATTGCAAGCTAGTAACTAGGTGGATAAGAATAAGAAGAAAAGGAATATTAAGAAGAATAAAAATAAGCAAGGGAAAACCAAACAATCATTGTTACCGATGCAATTGATGTGGAGAAACCTTCCAATCAACCCCATAAAGTGAAATTCCCTTGCAAGCTTTCTAAGGGTCACCATCTTCTTCGAGAATGTCCTGGTATTCCCAAGATATTAGAAGTGTGGTCTACAGGTTCACATCGACCTTTGTCAACAACCTATGGAGATCATGTTTGTGATAAACCTTCAACTAGTGATAGTAAATCCCATGGGAAAAAAGGGAAAAGTCAAATTTCCCTATAGGTTATGTGAAAGGAATCATCCTATTCACCTTTTTGCTTATATGGATGTTGCTTCTAATGTGTTGGATAACCTTACCACTTATTAACCTTGTCTTCCAACTGGTTATTGGAATTTTTCCCTTGATCCTCCACTAGTTGATCAAGTGATTGATCAAAACTCATCTTTGGACAATCCCACTCTCTCTAAAAATGAATCTCATGAGTCCATTTATGGCCAACCATTAGTTGAGAAAATGGTTGACTTGATTCCACCTTCAGGTGATCATGCCTACCTATAGAGATTGAAGTTCATACTACTCAAGTTCTTCTGGTTTCTTCAGACTCCAAAGAGTTAGGGGGCATTTCTCCCATTCCCATGGAACCCCCTCCAAGTAGTATGGTCGTTTCCTTTGATTGGAATCAACTAAAAGGATATCGTCTTCCTTCTTATGTGCCCTTCTAGATCATGATGCAGGCTTATAATATGGATGTACCTAGCACAGTTATAGATGAAGGCGCATCTGTTAGTATTTTGTCCTCCAACACTTGGCAATATTTAGGTTCTCTGCAACTTGTGCCCATTACCCAGAATCAGTTATCTTTTAACAGAGGAACCAATCAACCATTAGGGATCATTCCTAAGTTTCCCATTACTTTGGGAGGAAAAACCATCTATCTCGATGTGATGGCTATCCAAGGCCCTTTAAATTTTAATCTACTACTTGGTCGTGACTATGTTTATGTCATGGGATCTCTTGTGTCTTCTCTCTTTCGTGTGTTGTCTTTCACGTATGAAGGTAGAATTGTGACCATTGATCAACTATCATTCACTGGCCCTAATTCAGCTCCCAATCAACCATCTTCCCTAAATGGTCCTTACACCCAAGTGGTATCTTCCCCGCCATAGGTTATTTGTGTGGCCAACTATTCCATGCTAGTGTCAACTAATGATCTAGTCAGTGATATAGTGCATCATGTACTGGGGACACTGGAACCTGATATTTCCATTAGATCCCTTGACAGGTATCCCTTCCAAAGTGTTTTTCTTGCATCTGATGAGAACCACTTGGAAGCCATGGTCTCTTATAGTCCATGATCAAGGTCATGAGGAGAGTTATTTTACTATGTCAACCTCGTTAAAAAATGAAATAGGTGTCATGACGATAGTTATTTTACTATGTCAACCTCGTTAAAAATGAAATAGGTGTCACCAGGATAGTTCTTTTACTATGTCAACCTCTTTAAAAAATGAAATAGGTCCCCATGAGGATAGTTCTTTTACTATGTCAACCTCAAAAAAAAATGAAATAGGTCCCCATGAGGATAGTTCTTTACTATGTCAACCTTATTCAAAAATGAAACAACATGTCAGAGCATAATTCTTTTACTTTTGTCAAGCTCGTTAAACAATGAAACAAGGTGTCATGAGCACGGTTCATTTCCTGTGTCAAGCTCATTAAAACATGAAATAAACCCCCTTCCAATTCAATTCTTTGATCAAGTCTTGTAAAATCCCAGTCTAGTCTTTCACTTGATTTCGTGAGTGAACCTTCATTCCATACACCTGTTAGTAACCAGTAGTCTTCTTAGGTGAATGAAATGAAACTTGGGGGGCATGTACCTTTAATTGAGTCATTATGATGGGGGCATGCAAACTCATTTCAAGCACATTTTATCTTTGTTTCAAGCTTGTGTAAAAATGAAACCATTTCCATTTTTACCTCTCTTGATTGTCATTTTATCATAAATATTTTGCTACATCAGCCTTGGTTTTTTTACTTTCCATTATCACCATCTCTTTGATCGATCATACATTTTCACTTGGTTGTTTTACCCTTGCCTAAGGAACATTTGCGATGAGTGGTCTCATTAGCCATCCTCTTTACCTTTACATGTTTTAAGTAGTTCCATTATGACCGGAACTAATATCTATCCTTCTTTACTAGTCGTTTTTCCAGGTGGAGTCCTCTTTCAGATCTTTTTAGCCTTAAAAAATATGAAAATATTCCTGAGCACTTGTCTTTTCAAACTCGTAAAAGTAAATGAAAAGACATCTACTCAGTATAAGTTTAACCATTTTCCAGACTGAGATGTACTAGCTACGAAAAAGGAATACCTTAGTCGAACATGGATAAGAGGTTCTCTTGAATATTCTTTTCTACCCTTTTGGATTCTAGAGACTATCTACGAAAAGGGACCTTTAGAGTTTTCTTTTCCGCCTCTTTTCCAAACTCTCTAAACATGAAAAGGATGTCGAGTTACCTCTTCGTCGGACTTGTAAAACTTAAACAATGCAGGACTTGTCACCATGACAAGACCAAACTACTTCTTCCTAAGGCTCATTAAACTTACTAGGATGGATTCATCTGAAGGATGAACTTATACGACAAGCATATGGTATCCTCTTCAAGCTTGTGACTAAAAATAAAGAGGTACTCATTAGAAATAGCAGGGGGGTGGGGGGGTAATGGAAGTAAATGTGTCATGTATTTTATATGAAAGGAAGAATGGTGCTCTTAAACATGACACTCATCTGCATTTAGTGTGGGGTTTGGGATATCGTCACTTAGTCACTTACTTTCCTAGGTTTGGGAAATCCATTTGCCTCTCATTTGATCGTTACCTATCATCATCATGACCATTGATCCCATTTTGAATCAAATGCTGCCAAACTATGGAGTCGTGTCGTCGATATGTTTAAGAGATTTTTCCATTTGCAAATTCAAACCTCTTATACCCCATTTTACCTTCTCTGCTACAAACCTGAATCACTCTCACCAAATTTACAAAGTACATTGTTTCGTTTTGATGATGTGGGAAACATTATGGTCCTCCATCAATGGATCACTTCTTGACGACTTTAGCTCATTATCTAGGAAGATGTTCTAGAAACTCCATTTTAGTACCTTGGATCTTGCATGCCTCAATGGAAGGTTCTTTGCATTCAACGATAGTTTCACATCATTGGCCTTCTATCGGATGATTCTATGAGTGTTCAACTTCATATTCCTTATTCACACTCGTGGATTGTGTTGTTGTACCTTAAGAACCATTGTCACTACTAGTAGTTTCTCTCATACCTATTAACGATTCGCATAATTGACTGATAATCAGGTGGTTTCTACCATGTTCGAATTCAACACGTCTATTCGCATGGTTAGATTCGTACTTTGGTTAGATCAGGATAGAGATGAAGACATTGGATTTCATCTGATAAATCCAGGTTGCATGGAGTTATTTAGTATTCATGATTCCATACATATGATCCTTTCTAGTCATATGGATGCATCCATGCCGTGGATCCATATACATGATCCTTTCTAGTCGAATTGTTGCATCCATGCCATGGATCCATACATATGATACTTTTGTAGGTTTTAACCCTGTACAGAAATTACCTGCATACAAATTCTAAAACACAAAAAATAAACAATGCAAGATCATAACACATAAAACACATATACACAGAGATTTTCCCCTGGATCCCAAAACTGGGACTACCAGCTTGATTTTTTATTATGTTCCTTTCAATGTTACAATACATATTTAGACATGCCGAAGCATCCAATACCATGGACTGAAAACCTTCACATCCAATACCATGGACCAAAAACCATCGTGTCCAACACCATGGACCGAAAAACCATCGTGTCCAAAAAAAACATGTGTGAAAATCACGCACAAAACCATAGGTGGGTCCGCCCAACCTAACATAGGGTCCAAAACCAAAATTTTCCAGGGCGCTGTGCCAAACCCCATAAAGTGGGCTTACGGGTGCCCTTCAAACCCACTATTAACTACATGGAAATAATATAACACAACCCAGCATTCTCCCACTTGTTGTTTTCTTTCCACAGGGGGCCACAAGAGAGCTTAGTCATTTTCCCAGCCCTGAGATGCCCATTGTCTCTCTACACCAAGAGAACTTCTTAGAGCTCATAGATTTTATTAATGCATCTGTAGTATTCTTCAAAGTGTCCACCTTTACCAGCAACACCTTTTTTTCTTCTATCATATCCCTCACAAAGTGATACTAAACATCAATGTGCTTTGTCTTTGAATGATATGCAAGGTTCTTTGCCAAGAAAATTGCACTTTGGCTGTCACAGTCTATCCTTATAGCTTCCTGTACTAACCCCGTACTTGAACACAATCTCTGCAACCAAACTGCTTCCTTGCTTGCATGAGTGGCTGCCATGTATTCTGCCTCTGAAGTTGATAGTGCCAATACAGATTGTTTCTTACTCATCCAACTGACTGCACCTCCAAATAGGTTAAACACATACCCACTTGTAGATCTTCTCTGATCCAGATCTCTAGCCCAGTCTGCATCAACAAAGCCATGAATATCCAACACTCTATCCAATCCTGGTCTTCCTTGGTAGCACAGACCATAATCACTAGTGCCACGCAAATACCTAAAAACCCGCTTCACTGTTGTCCAATGTTCCTTTCTTGGTTTTGACATAAACCTGCTCAATACTCCCACTGCATGTGCAATGTTTGGTCTAGTACATACCATTGCATACATCAGGCTATCGACTGCACTTGCATATGGAACACGGGACATGTCCTCTTCCTCTTCTTGTGTCTTGGGACATTGTTCAGCAGATAACCTCACACCTATAGGAATAGGAACCTTCACCAGTTTACTATCCTGCATATTAAACCTCTACAGTATTGTCTCGACATACTTCCTCTGGTTTAACCAGAGCTTCCTCTTTGCCTGATCTCTTTTAATTTCCATGCCCAAAATATAGTTTGTAGCACCAAGATCTTTCATGTCAAATTTGGAGGACAATTGGGTTTTCAAATCCTGGATAATTTCTTTGTCATTTCCAACTAGCAACATATCATCCACATACAAGACCAGATAAATAACACGGTCACCAATTAATTTAAAATACACACAGTGATTTGCTTTGCTTCTAGTGAAGCCATGTCCCCGTATAAATGTATCAAATTTCTGATACCACGTCCTTGGTGACTGTTTTAACCCATACAGAGACTTCTTTAACTTGCATACCAGTTCTTTCTTACCCTTCGCTGCAAAGCCTTTAGGTTTCTTCATGTAAATTTCCTCCTCCAGATCCCCGTGAAGAAACGTTGTCTTCACATCCATTTGTTCTACCTCGAAATAAAAAGTAGCAGCAACAGATAAAAGTAATTTAATAGAAGTTACCTTGGCAACAGGAGAAAAAATATCACCAAAATCAATTCTCGGCACCTGGGAATAACCTTTTGCTACTAAACGAGCTTTGTATTTCTCCACTTTTCCTTCTGCATTTGTCTTCATTTTGAACACCCATTTGCTGCCAATGGGTTTCCTTCCAGCCGGCAACTCCACCAGATCCCAAGCCTCATTTTTGTGCAAAGATGTCATTTCATCAACCATAGCCTCTTTCCAGAGTTTTCCATACTCTAAATCTAATGCTTCCTTCACAGTTCTGGGATCATCGTCAGTAATAGATAAAGAAAAATTTGAACAGAAAGCAGATGGACTATACCTTTCAGGTTGCCTTCTTTCTTGAATTGATCTTCTCACAGCCAGAGTTTGTGGCTCTTCATTTTTTGATTCCTCCTCTGTTGTAGAGTCTGATTCTTCCTCCTTTAGCTCAAACTCTATCTTCTCAGGTTCCTTTCATTGGACTTCATGTTTAATAACATCTTTCACCTCTCTGAACACCACATCTTGGCTGTACACAACCTTCCTTGTTACTAGGTTCCAAAGCTTATAACCCTTCAAACCATCCTTGTACCCAATAAAGATGCACTTTTCAGATTTACTATCCAACTTGGTCCGTTTCTCCTTTGGAACATGCACATATGCATCACATCCAAATACCCTTAGATGTGAAAGAGAGGGTTTCTTACCAGTCCATGCCTCTTGTGGAGTCTTATCCTCCAACACTGATGAAGGTGACCTGTTGACCAGGTAACATGCAGTATCCACAGCCTCTGCCCAGAATTCTTGTCCTAACCCGGCACCACTGAGCATGCTTCTTGACCTTTCCATCAACATCTTATTCATTCTTTCTGCAACTCCATTTTGCTGAGGTGTATATGGAGTAGGCTTCTACCGTGCTATACCACACTTCTTACAGAATTCTTCAAATTCCTTACTGCAAAACTCTCCACCGTTATCTGTCCTCAACACCTTTATCTTCTTCTCTGTCTAGTTTTCCACCAGAGCCTTAAATTATTTAAACCTATCAAAGACTTCAGATTTCTTCTTAAGGAAATATATCCATGTATTCCTTGAGAAGTCATCTATAAATGATACATAGTACACAGACTTACCCAGTGATGGAACCTTAACAGGTCCAAACACATCATTGTGCACAAGTTCTAATATCTGTTTCGCTCTCTTACTACCAGAGGGGAAACTCACCCGATTCTACTTTCCATATACACAATTTTCACAGAAATCAAAGTCAAGAGAGCTATTACTCATACCTTCTACCATACCTTTACCATGAAGTATCCAAAGGCCCTTTTCTCCAATATGTCCTTTGATGCCACAGCATGGTCTTCTTTCCAGAGACCACTAGATTTTCTGCTCCACTTTCAGGAACCACAGAACTATTGCACCCATCAATAATTGTGCTACCTTACAGCTTGTACAGAGTTCCAATCTGAACTCCCCGCATCAATACCAGTGCTCCCTGAACCATCTTGCAGGTATCCTTCTCGAACACTATTTTTACACCTGCATCATCCAGCTTGCTAATAGAAATCATATTTCTGGCTAATGTAGGAATATGTAGAACACCTGGAAGCTTTCTAACCCTTCCACCTTGCAACTTCAACTTTTCCACTACCAATGATTCTAGCCTTCCTGTCATCCCCCAAGAAGACATCACCACCATCATATTTCTCATACTCACAGAACCACTCTCTATGGGGAGTGAAGTGAAAGGATGCACCTGAGTCAATCAACCATGCCTCATGATCTACATGTGTACTTGAAGAATCCAAGTACACATCCCCACCTTCATCTGAGGTGGTTTTCGCCTCTGTAGAAGGAGCATCATCAGATCCCTTTCCTTTATCAGGATCTTTAGATTTATAGTCCCTTTTGAAGTGCCCTTTCTTTCCACATTTCCATCACACCACCTTTACAGGTTTTCCTGGAGATTTAGATCTCCCTCTAGATTTAGATCTCCCACTCGATTACTTATTTTTGTTTCTGTTCTGGGACCATCCTCGTACAGACAAGGCATCACCATTCTGGCTCTCCATATTTTTCTGTCTCATCTCCTCCGTCAGCAAGGATGTGACTATTTCATCAAAATGCAAGGTAGTTGCATTGCTACCTATTGCAATAACCAGACTATCCCACGAATCTGGTAGAGAACACAACAAATTGATGCACTTATCTTCATCTGAAATTTTAATATCAAAAGATGCCAACTGACTTACCACAATATTAAATGCATTCAGATGCTCTGTCACCGAGTCTCCATCTTTCATCCTTAGGTTATATAGCTTTTTCCGCAAGAACAGTTTATTCACCAAAGACTTAGATTGGTACAAAGTCCCTAACTTGTCCCACAAAGCCTTTTTCGTAGCTTCCCCTGATACATTCAGCAATACCGAATCTGAGACACACAATCGTATTGTGCTCTTTGCCTTCCGATCCAACTTCTTCCATTTTTCATCGGACACTCCCGTTGGTTTAGTACCCAGATCTACCATGATCCACTGGTCTTTATCCACCAACAAATCCTCCATCTTGAGTTTCCACAACTCAAAACTCTGACCATTAAATTTCTCGATCTCTATCTTTCTACTACTCACCATCTTCTTTCACCACCAGAATCGATCTCGCAGATCTCCCACTGAACAGGGTCTACCACAGGCCCGAGCAAAACCCCTCAACAACAAAGGCGTCCCCTTGAAGCAAAAATTGCTCTAATACCAAATGTAGGTTTTAACCCCGTACAAAAATTACCCGCATACGAATTCTAAAACACAAAAAATAAACAATGCGAGACCATAACACATAAAACACATATACACAAAGATTTTCCCCTAGATACCAAAACCGGGACTACCAGCTTGATTTTTTATTATGTTCCTTTCAATGTTACAATACATATTTATACATGCCGAAGCATCCAATACCATGGACCAAAAACCATCGCATCTAATACCATGGAACGAAAACCATCGCGTCCAATACCATGGACCAAAAAACCATCGCGTCCAAAAAAACATGTGCGAAAATCATGCACAAAACCATAGGTGGGTCCACCCAACCTAACATAGGGTCCAAAACCAAAATTTTCCGAGGCGTTGCCCCGAACCCCATAAAGTGGGGTTACGAGTGCCCTTCAAACCCCCTGTTAACTACATGGAAAGAATATAACACAACCAAACACCTTTCTAGTCAGATGGATGGATGCATCCATACATATGATCCTTTCTAGTCGGATGGATGCATCCATGCAGTTTATCCATATACATGATCCCTTCTAGTCGGATTGTTGCATCCATGTCGTGGATCCATACACATGATCCTTTCTAGTCAGATGGTTGTGCCCATGCCATGGATTCATGTATTGTTAAATACATACTCATAGATGTCATATATTATGTATTATGTTTGATTCACAGGTCTCCTGACAATATTTTTCCAAAGTCCTTGCCTTTACTTGTAAATTACTTCAACCATCACTTCTTGTTATGACTTCATGCTTTAGGGGGAATTTGTTATACAATAATTTATTGCACTCCCTATCTCATACCCTGAGCTGTCAAAATTTTCCCAACATGTTGCAAAGCAGCAAAATATGTCAATGAATTCACCATGAAAAACATTGATCAAAGCATCCCCAAAGAAAAGAAGAAGAAATGCCTTGAAGTATTTCTGGAGGAGCTTGTCAAAAACCCTATTTGCAAGCTCAGTGCTACTTTTAGCAGGAAAACTTGTGATGGTATCCTTTGGTCTAACTAGTGACTAGTGATGGTAGTGCGATTTTGGATAGGAAAATCTGCGTTGATCCTTTTCAGGCAGTTTCTCCAAAAATGGAGCAGAAGTTTCTCTTCCTGGAAGCCTTGAGAATGACAAGATGGTTATTGTTGAATAAGGATATGGTCAAGTTCTCCCATTTTGAGTCCTTGATCCTACCTTTATGGATCTTCCCCTTAATATGTGAACCTTCTTCCTCCTTTTGTGGATCCCTAACTCTCTCTCCTTCCATATAAATGCATTCCCTTACACACACAAATGATTGGTCATGTTGCTGCTAAATTGTGCCTAATTACTGCCAATTTGTGGAGGAGAAAGGAGATCTTGAGAAGCCTTAGCTTGGACATGGAAACCCATCTCGAAGGATGCTTCCAACATCAAGGAAGTGGTTGTATGCTTCCCTCTTGTGTTTATTATTAATACGATGCATGTTTACTTTCCATAATTGTGTAAATGACTACTTTCTTAGCATGATACTCCTTGATATGTCATATGGTTTACATTAGAATGCATATGCTATGTTTTTCCTTTGTTGTCTTTGTTTGATCTCTCTTGTAGGTATTCATTCGCAACAGAATAGTGAGGATAGAGCTTGGAAGTGAGGAGATCGAGATCAACATCGAAAAGCAACCGCATATGAGTGAGGTAGGCTATCTTTCCTCTCTCATGTCATTCTAATTTAAACTAGGAGAGTTTTGCATGTATTTTTATTGAGTTCTTACTAGATCCACTCATTGGACTAGAGGGATTGCTTCTATCCATAGAAGGGATTGCCTAGATAGCACCCTCCCACCCCACATACTCATAATTTCAGCGTAGGCTTGGACTGCAAATCTAATGTATACAATGAAGTGTTATCTCCTCATCCTCCATCCTTTGGTTCCTTTGGTCCTCCAGATGATGAGTTATTGTGTTCACCTATTTCGAATATTTCTCTTGGAGTTCATGAGGATCAATTCTTTGATGTAGTTGGTGTTGAGAAACCAACTTGTGATATCGTTTACAATGATTATGTGTGGGAGTTTACATCTAAACAAAAATTTGTGACGAGCGCTGATTCTTTTCCTCCACACCTCTTCCGCATTATCTTGACATTTTCCATGATTTTTTCATTCTTACTGAATCTTGTGAAATTTTAGTTTCTAATGACATCACTACTTTCGATCATTCTTAGAACATGTGAAATTTTAGTTCTTCATCTGAATGCGGAGAGGACAAATATTTTACTCTTGATTTCTCTAATCTCTCATCTCATATTTCCGAAAATATGGAGCATGAAATTTGTTGTTTTCAATGTTCCCCACTTTACGATTCGTCAGATCATGAGGATGAATTTTTTTGCGATCTTGAGCTTTTAGATTGTGGATATCGTGACCTTTTCGTTCATTCATTGCTTCATGATTCTAATTCTTCTGCTCTTGATCTTTACAAGCCATCGATATTTGATGATCCATCCTTTGAGGTGTTGGAACTTCCCAAAGTTGTTGAGGCACTTCAACCCGAGCTAATGGTTATGTCAGGTTCTCGTAGCCTTGGGGTCAATTCCACTTCCAATCAAAAATGTGTTGAATCTTTCCAGGCTCCTCATCACTCTATCACATACAATTAAAACCAATTTGTTTTAAATTTTCACATTCTCCATCTGTATCACACTATCCTATCACTCAGTCATTGGAAGAGTCATACGTGGTGAGCACCGTTGCAAAACCAAAATTTTATTCTTTCTTTATGTTTGCCTATTTCGCAGTTCGAAAGTTTGTTCTTGCATGTCTTTAGGTCACAGTGTGTCCAAACACAACAATCCACATGCAAAATTTCTTCCATGTGCATTTCATTCTTACTTTTTTGCGTGTACTTCCAAACTTCAAACATTTTGGTTCGCATTGTCCTATGTTTTTTGTTTTTTGTTATGCTTGTATATCTTTCTTGACATGCATTCCCTCGTGTACATGGTCTGACCAATGCGTTGGTGGCTGCATTGGAAGTATCACTTCACATGAGTCTGGCCTATGCTATGATTAGGTTAGGAGTAGGAGTCATTTTTCTTTTCTAATTTGTTTTCTTTGAATTTCTTTGCTTTAATTTTCTTTCTGCTCCACTTATTTCCTTTTCTTTACTTTATTTTCAATTATAGGATAGTTTTCACATGAAACTGTGTTTGGATTCTGAAGCAAGCTTGGTGAAATCTAAAAGGAAGTTGTACTGTTATCAACGCTTGGTTATCTATTTATTCCCTCTCTCTATGTGAATTTTCATTTCTTTTAGTCGATGATACTAATTCGGAGAAAGTCACAGTGAAATCATGATGCTTGCAATTTTAACTAGTATTGCCTACTCTAACCGATATTCTATTTTCATTTAATAATTTTTAATTGATTCAAGTAGAGTAAGGAGGGGAAGTAAACCTTAACAAGTATGTCAGAGGTGTAAATAAATATCCTTCTCTAAAGGGACAACCTATTTTTCTCTCAATAATTTGGGATCCCTCTTCCACCCCATGAAATAAATAAGTGCTTATGTACAGTTATTTTAACAAACAAAAATGAAAAAAAATGAAAAAATGCAATAAATGGAAAAATAAGAGAAAGCCTTCCTGCGTAGAGAGGTGAAGCAAGAAAATCTTTTGAGGTACTGTCCAGGCTTGCTGGTAGAGAAGCAATGTTTGTGTTCCAAAAGTGACTCCATCTAGGTACTATCCAGGCCTGCCAGTAGTGGAGCAACACTAGAGATGAAAACTAAGACTCTGACAATTTCTTTTACTTGTGCATTTATACAATCCTCATCCCCAATTGAAACAACTCAGTTGACTTGGCTTGGTTAATGTGCCACCGATGAAGAGAATGGTAGGAACTACATCTTTAAATCAAACTAAGTGAGGAAGTTGTGGTAATTAATGAATTGAACAATACTTCCAGAAGAGATAGATCTGTTTTGCATGAGACAATATCCATATAGAGAGATGGAATTCTACCAATGTGTCACCGGTGTTGTAGCAATTACCACCACCCCCCAAAATTTTGCCTATGATTTGATTTTGGAGTCTTCCTTCCTATCAATGCGAGTTTATCTTGTACTGTTGTCAAGTGCTTGTGATTTGAATGAGACTTATATTTTTCATTTGTGCTTGTGTTTTCTCATTTTTACACTTAACTAGTCATTCTAAGTCATAAGCTAATCTCCTGACTTGGTCTTACAACAGTTCTGGGCTTGCCTCCAGAAACTGCACAATCCCTGAGAGCAAGCAACCTTGATGATTGGAATTGTTGGGTCTCGGTTTTGTCTTACTTTTATTCATTTCTCTAATGTTGTCAATTGAATAAATGATTATTCTATAAGAGTATTTGTTACTTCTTTGTTTTAGCAGGATTAAAATAGCATTAATGAGAGTTTAATTAAGGCTTGTATGTTGCAGGATTAAAATTGGTTTTATTATACTTTGGGACGTGCCTGCACCAGTGCATTCACATGCCTGCACCATTGCACTTACCTGCCTGCACCACGCATTGGGATTCCTACACTAGTTACAGTGGGCTTCCTGCACTATGAAGGATTCCTAAACTACATTCACGTTCCTGCACTATGAGTCCAATGATTAGGCATTGTTTCTCTTAATTGCTTCACTAGAACACCCTTTATTTTATTAAAGTTTATTTTATCATGGATGGTATCTTCAGTGATGAAGTGATTTGGGTAGTAATATATTTGAGTATTTTTAGCTTTAAGTTGGTGTTACTACAGATGGGTGCATTCTATCTCTTCACATGAGGACCAAGTATACTAGTGCAGTGCTTCCAGGCTGGTAAGGGGTTGATCAAAATCCTGGCATTTAGATCTTTCCCAAAATGCCAGAAACTAAGGTTGATAGTGAAGGGGGGTCTGTAGTAACTGAGCCACCTGATGACAATAATTTCGTGGAAGTACTATAAGCACATAGCACACAAAATGGGATCAGAACATCTTGAAAATATGCTTTTAAAGCACCTTGAAACTATAATTAAGTCACGCATCCCAAGCCTTTAGTCACTTATCAACAAATCTATTACTGATATCGAAGCAGAGTTGATTCGACTTGGAAAGTTGATTGCTTCTGATTGTTGGAGGACAATTATATGTCATTTTGGAGATTTTTCGGGCTTTCGACTAGATATTCAAAGAGCACCTTGATGGAATGCATCCAGGTGGTGATAGACTTTACAATGTCTTTGATAATCGACTTCCTACAGCTCTTAAAAGGCTATCATTTGAGAAGCACCTTTTAATGGAAATGTGAGGAAGCACATTACAGAGGCGGATGACTATCAACCTCATTTGATAGCCCCTGAGCAAGGATACAGACATCTAATTGAAACTTCCTTGAGCACTATAAAAGGTCCTATTGAAGCCACTGTTTATGCAATACATTATGTACTCTAGGATCTTTCTCATACAGTCGTTAATGCCCTTGAAAAAATACAAGATGAGAGCCAGAAATTAGCAGCGAAACTTGTGGAGATGGAAAGCAGCTACTTGAATTTTTCCATAAACTCCCTCAAGATCTAGAGAAGGGTGGAAATCCATCACAATCGGTATTTGATCGATATAATGAGAGTTACCTTTACAGACTTGGAAACAATGTATTGGCATATGTGAACATGGTTTGGATTATAGTGTTGAATATGAGGTGTTGAGGACAGTAAACTAATTTGCTAGATGGAGAGCCTGGATATTCAAGTATCCTGGTCGAACATACTGATAAGTTCCTCAAGAAAATTACCACAGCCACATCAACGCTGGAGTCAACACAATGCTCTGCCCTCATCTATGCCATGTGGTTATGATACATCGTAGCACCCATCCTGCATGGATTCCAACAACAACATCGTTGCAGGAATAGAGGAACGACTTGCCAGAAACAATTCTTATTTTGACATTTAGTTACAAAGTCCATTTTATTCCTAGGGAATTGTTATGATTCACAATCTGCTCCTCTTGTATTTTAATTGGCTGTTGAAAATCCCCAATTTGTAAATAGATGCCTATATAAACTGCCCGGAGCGATAGTCAAAAAAACTAATCAATTAATTACAGTAAGGAAGGAAATTGACCCAGCCAAGGATAGTGTGCATCAAAGGAAGGTGCAGAAGGGAAGAGAATTTGTCCCAATGTAGCCTCACAAAGTTCATAACTGGTGCATCGCTCCTCTTGCTTGCTGGAGCTAAGCATTGTTTGCGTGATGTAAAACATTGTGTCTTTTTTAATTAATTGAAGCAATTTTTATTCATGCTTTGTCTATTCATCCATTGCATCTTAATGAATCTAATTACTATGTGAACCAAGTTAAGTGAGGGTGTAAGCTAGTTGGGTTGGCCGCCAGACCAGCTCGACACTGCTCTCATATTTTAAATAGAATTTCAATTCTTGTTGGTTTGTTGTGTGAATTTGATTCATTTACAGTTTCTTTCTGCCTTCAATTAATGTCATTTCATTTGCTGCAACATTTTCCCTTCAGCTCCAAACCTCATTAATTTGCCGCATTAAGAAATTATTCATGTCCTTGAGATTTGTGCTTACACTTGGAATATTTCTCCAGTTGTTTTTATTAATGAAAGCAAATCGTGTCATGTTGAAAACAACAATATTTACTTTCCATTAAACTTCTGGAGATCTGGCAAGATTTATTTTCAGGGCAAGGAAGGCGAGAGATTTACATTAATTTAATTGCTTTCATAAGTTATTTATGCAACATATTTACTTGACAATTCTTTCAATTTAACCTTTCATAGAATTAATGCAGGTAGAATTGGTGCAAGCAGAATGGTTTTGAATTTCTTTTGAATTTATTCCAGCATTTACAGTCTTTTTTTCATTATGCCGACACTGCTTGATTTCTAGTTCAGTTTTCCTTCTGTTCTCTTGTAATTAGAATCTCCTTTCACATTGTTAATTTCCTTTTATTTCCCACATGATTTAATTGTGTGGATTGATGTTTTCTTGAATTCTCTTTAGTGCAGGATTTCATTTATTGATGAGATTAAAATGCAAGATAGACTAGCATTTATTTTGTAGGTTGTGAGGGGCTTTCTCTGGCATTCCCAGTGTTGTGTCTCAAAGTTCACGAACTACTTGGATTGACAAATTAAATGTTGGTACATTTATAGTGTTTGGCGTCGTTGCCGGGAAGGCGCTCAGGGGATCGACCTTGGTGATCTGTTGCATTTGGTTTCTTTTCCTTCACCTAGTTTTTCTTGCAATTTTATGTTCTTTGAATTTATTTATTTCCTACACTATTGCTTTAAGGTTTCTCATTTTCTTTAATGTTGTAAGAACCCTCCACCCACCCTACACATATATATAGACTATTCATATGCTAACAATATATACCAACAAGCTTCTTAAAGACAGAGAAATGGTATTTCGAGGCATTCTTGAATGAAGAATTTTGAGGCTAATATCAATCATTCAATGCATCTATTTCACTGATTAGTTTCCAGGAACATTCAAAGAAGGAGTCTCGAAGTAGTACATGGAGAACCTCTTTTAGTTTGGTAAGAAATGGAAAACATCGTTGCTTTTGAATTTCCTATCAAAGATCTAGGAGTGGCTCAAATGCATAATATTCCCCCATCTGCACTACCAAAATTTCATGGTTTCGAAAATGAAGACCCAAATACATTCTTATTTGAGTTTGAAGTACTTTGTAGAGGATATGGTTACTGTACTAATTCTCAAAGGTTGAAAGTGTTTCCTCTTACTCTTAAAGGAGCAGCTCTACACTAGTTCATGAGCCTTGGTGGGAATTGCATTCAAACATGGGAAAACATGAAGAATGTATTCTTGGAGAAATATCAAGACTATTTCCAAGCCGGTGGAGATATTTTTGGAATAAAACAAAGGGAAAATGAAAGCTTGGAGGATTATGTGGAGCGATTTAGATACAACATCCAAAAATCAAAACATAAGAATTTGGTAAAAGAGACCTTGAAAACACTCCTACTCAAAGGAATCAAAGATGAATTTTTAGAACCTTTAAATATGATAGGAGCAGGTGATGTTTCTCACTTACCATATGATGATGTTTGTAAATTATGCATTAGTTATTCAAGAGGAATCTCCAAGATCAGTAAGAATTCTAGAGAACTTTCTTCTCAATTTTTGGAATCTACTACAAAAATAGAAGCTACAAAATCTTTCTAAATTTACAATTGGATGATTTTCAGGAAGAATGGAAGCAGTGTAAGGAGGATCATTCAACAAATTATTTCCCATCACTGTTGAGGTTTCAACATGTATTTAAGGAATCAAGTAAGGAAATAAATCGACCGCCAAGTATAACTCAAAACTCATCATCATTTAATACTTGGAGTAATATTTTGTAGCCCCAGCAGGTTCCTGAAAACATATATAACCCCACAGTTCCATGGAAGACTTATAATCCTCATTTGATTCAATACCCTACGATATTCCCGCAATGGCCCTCTCCCTCGAGCTAGATATTCCCATAGCCTCAAGGATTGTTTGGAGCCTCCTCTCTAGGGAAATTCCCCATGCAAATTCCATTACCTGAGCCACAACAGTTGTAATTCCCATCCAAACCTGAGTGTGAGTATATTTAGTATTTTGTTATGCACATGGCTACATTGGAAGAATTCCTACACTTGAATGAAATCTTCCGCTCTTTAAATTAGGGTAGGGTAATATAGAAACAATAAATAAAAATTCCACTAGGAATAAATTTTTTATAACAACACTCTTGAACCTGTGATTCCCTAAAAGCACAAGCTTTTGAAATTTATATTATCATGCACTCTCATGGTAAGACTTGTCAAAAGAACTTTACACTCAATACCTCATATTTTTAAAAAGTGATTTTGACTATGGATTAACATGTCATTTAAGTATATTTTTTTAAGTTACATGTAATACTTTTTCCTATTCTAAAAAACTATCATCCAAAAAATCTTTTCAGATTCCTCTTTGAAGGGACAAGTGAAAAACCTCCTATGGTGGACCACACCTACAAAACTCTAATAAGCTTTCATAAAGAACCCCGACATGATCAACTTAAGGAATATTTTTGGTCATTATCCGAGTTGTTTTTTTAAATAAGTTCTTAGGATAGCATGACCAACCAGTAAAGAATAGTAATTAAAAACTTTTCACACCATCATGCACTCTTAAGGAGTATATTTTCTTCCCCACCTATTAAGTAACCCATTTGAGGTTAATCATAATCAGAGTTAAAAAAAAAACATAAACAAATTAATTGAGGGATAGGAGGTCTCATTGCAAGCCGACCTAATATGATCATGGGTCCTAAGGAGAATGACATTACCGCACTGGTCACCAAGCCAGAGTAATGGATTTCAGTTGAAAAACTGGAAGACAAGAGGTCTCATCGCGAGTCAGCTTGTTAATTCTTGTTAGTTCTCATGAATGACATTGTCGATAACTGGTTACCAAGCCAGGACAATGGCCCTCAATTAACTTATAAAAAAAGAAAAAGTAAATGTTCTTAAATGACTATGAATCTATATCTAATAGGTGGGCCAAAGCATTTCATAAGGTTAAAAGGTACCCCTGTCGAGGCTATAGACGCCTGTTGGCAGCAGGGCCATGCCTATGGTATTAAAGTTGACTCTACACTATAATTTACTTGGTTGTTTTTGCTTTCCCTAAAATCACTATCAATATTTTTTAGGATGGCTTTAAAATCCTTTTGTTGTTATACCTTGGAGTTCTATCTATTTGGAATTGTTTTTATGGACGTGGAGACCCTTAGTGCAGGTAATTCACTGTGCCAAGGAAAGAGGAGCTTCAACTATACATGGATAATGGTAAAATGGTCACTATGGGAAGGTATTACTATGTCTACTTTTAACACCATGCTTTTAAATCATGTCACTCACATTTACAATGAGGATTTTTAAAAGTGTAACATTTTATAAGGGATGCTTGTGAGATATTCTTTTGGAAATTTTAAAAGTTAGCTATTTTGTTCAAGTAATAACACCATCCATGCAATTTAGTTTTTTATGGCAGCTTTTGTTTTATGTTTTCTTCAAATCAGTTTAAGCAAATAAAGAGTCCAGCAGACACTCTATTTTAGAGCAAGCTTTATATAGTGCAGGAAATGTGATCACAAAAAATTGCAGGAACATCATTTTGAATGCCTACAAATATTTCTAATTTTGTTTTTTGCAAGGAAGTGACAGTGCGAGATTTCCTTGCATGAGGACATGCAAGATGGTCAACATGGGGGGATGTTGGGTCTTGGTTTTGTCTTATTTTTATTCATTTCTCTAATGTTGTCAATTGACTAAATGATTATTTTATAAGAGTATTTGTTACTTCTTTGTTTTAACAGGATTAAAATAGCATTAATGAGATTTTAATTAAGGCTTGTATGTTGCAGGATTAAAACTGGTTTTATTATACTTTGGGGCATGCCTACACCAGTGCATTCACACGTATGCACCATTGCACTTACCTGCCTGCACCATGCATTGGGAATCCTACACTAGTTACAGTGGCTTCCTGCACTATGAAGGATTCCTGAACTACATTCACGTTCCTGCACTATGAGTCCAATGATTAGGCGTTGTTGCTCTTAATTGCTTCACCATAACACCCTTTATTTTATTAAAGTTTATTTTATCATGGATGGTATCTTCAGTGATGAAGTGATTTGGGCAATAATATATTTGAGTATTGTTAGTTTGAAGTTGGTGTTACTACAGATGGGTGTGTGCTATCTCTTCACATGAGGCCCGAGTATACTAGCGCAGTGCTTCCAGGCTGGTAAGGGGTTGATCGAAATCCTGGCATTTAGATCTTTCCCAAAATTCCAGAAACTAAGGTTGATAGTGAAGGGGGGTCTGCAGCAACTAAGCCACCTGATGACAATAATTTCATGGAAGTACTATAAGCATATAGCACACAGAATGGGATCAGAACATCTTGCAAAGATGCTTTCAAAGCACCTTGAAACTATAATTAAGTCACGCATCCCAAGCCTTCAGTCACTTATCAACAAATCTATTACTGATATCGAAGTAGAGTTGAGTCAACTTGGAAAGCCGATTGCTTCTGATGCTGGAGGACAATTGTATGCTATTTTGGAGATTTGTCGGGCTTTCGACCAGATATTCAAAGAGCACCTTGATGGAATGCATCCAGGTGGTGATAGAATTTACAATGTCTTTGATAATCAACTTCCTGCAGCTCTTAAAAGGCTATCATTTGAGAAGCACCTTTCAATGGAAATGTGAGGAAGCGCATTACAGAGGTGGATGGCTATCAACCTCATTGGATAGCCCCTGAGCAAGGATACAGGCATCTGATTGAAACTTCCTTGAGCACTATCAATGGTCCTGTTGAGGCCATTGTTTATGCAATACATTATGTACTCTAGGATCTTGCTCATAAAGCACTGACTAAGACAACAGAACTCAATCAATACCCATCTCTCTACATTGAGGTTGGAAATGTAGTCGTTAATGCCCTTGAAAATTTTTGAGATGGGAGCCGGAAATCAGTAGCGAAATTTGTGGAGATGGAATGCAGCTACTTGAATTTTTCCGTAAGCTCCCTCAAGATATAGAGAAGGGTGGAAATCCATCACAATCAGTATTTGATCAATATAATGAGAGTTACCTTCACACAATTGGAAACAATGTATTGGCATATGTGAACATGGTTTGGATTATAGTGTTGAATCTGAGGTGTCGAGGACAGTAAACTAATTTGCTAGATGGAGAGCTTGAATATTCAAGTATCCTGGTCAAACATACTGATAAGTTCCTCAAGCAAATGACCACAGCCACATCAATGCTAGAGTCAACGCAATGCTCTGCCCTCATCTATGCCACGTGGTTATGATACAGCGTAGCACCCATCCTGCGTGGAGTCCAGCAACAACACCATTCCAGGAAAAGAGGAATGACTTGCCAGAAACAATTCTTATTTTGACATTTAGTTACAAACTCCATTTTATTCCTAGGGAATTGTTACGATTCACAATATGCTCCTCTTGTATTTTAATTGGCTGTTGAAAAGCCCCAATTTGTAAATCGATGCCTATATAAATTACCTAGAGCGATAGTAGAAAAAATAATCAATTAATTACAGTAAGGAGGTAAATTGACCCAGCGAGGGATAGTGCGCGTTAGAGGAAGGTGCAGAAGGGAAGAGGAGTTGTCCAAATGTAGACTCACGCAGTTCATAACTGGTGGATCGCTCCTCTTGCTTGCTGGAACTGAGCATTGTCTGTGTGATGTAAAATACTGTGTTTTGTTAATTAATTGAAGAAATTTTTATTCATGCTTTGTCTATTCATCCATTGCATCTTAATGAATCTAATTACTATGTGAACCAGGTTAAGTGAGGGTGTGAGCTGGTTGGGTTGTTTGCCAGACCAGCTTGACGCTGCTCTCATCTTTTAAATAGCATTTCAATTCTTGTTGGTTTGCTGTGTGAATTTTATTCATTTACAGTTTCTTTCTGCCTTCAATTAATGTCAATTCATTTGCTGCAACGTTTTCCCTTCATCTCCAAACCTCATTAATTTTCCGCATTAATAAATTATTCATGTCCTTGAGATTTGTGCTTACACTTGGAATATTTCTCCAATTGTTTTTATTAATGAAAGAAAATCATGTCATGTTTAAAACAACAATATTTACTTTCCATTAAACTTCTAGAGAGTTTGCAAGATTTATTTTTAGGGCAAGGAAGGCGAGAGATTTACATTAATTTAATTACTTTCATAAGTTATTTATGCATCATATTTACTTGGCGATGCTTTCAAGTTAACCTTACACATAATTAGTGTAGATAGAATTAGGGCAAGCAGAATGGTTTTGAATTTCTTTTGAATTTATTCCAGCATTTACAATGTTTTTGTTATTATGTCGGCACTGCTTGATTTCTAGTTCAGTTTTCCTTCTGTTCGCTTGTATTTAGAATTTCCTTTCGCATTGTTAATTGCCTTTTATTTCCCGCATGATTTAATTGTGTGAATTGATGTTTTCTTGAATTCTCTTTAGTGCAGGATTTCATTTATTGATGAGATTAAAACGCAAGATAGACTAACATTTATTTTGCAGGTTGTCAGGGGCTTTCTCTAGCATTTCCAGTGCTGTGTCTCGAAGTTCATGAACTATCCAGATTGACAAATTAAATGTTGGTACATTTATAGACCCTATACTACACCCAACATGAATTGCGCAGTTTAGATTGGCAGTTAGTATTAGCTCAAAAATTGTACAATAATGGAAGGCAATCAAGCACTGATCCTAGAAAATGCACAATCCCCCACTAAGCTTAGAAATTGTGCAGTGCACTAAGCCAGAAACTTGGCAAGTTCCCCATAATTATGCAATATTTTCTGATAGTGTACATGGCAAGTTTCCTTTGAAAAGAAAAAAATCAAAAATCATCATAAAAAAAGGGATCCATTATTAGTATCCAAAAGGAGGCACACTCGCTATTTTCAGAAACTTCCACCAAGTGTCACTTTTTCCTTGATTTTACGCATGCTCGTAATAAACCCTAATTCACTCAAATTTATTTAATTGATGCCTCTAGAGCTCATATGTACATTTGATCTTGGAGCTCTAACATTCCCGAGGAGATTAAGGATCCTTCAGTGCAATCATCGTCATTTTTCCGGGTGAGTTTCACTTTTATCGTCTTTTGTCGCTTTTGTTGTTGCTTCTTGTCGTTTCTCTTGTGTGAGTGATTTTTTTCTTATTTCGCTTCATGTTTGCTAGAGTTTCAACTTATGTTAGCTTGGAGAAGTGTTTTTCTAAGTTGTCATTTTACTTTCACAAGTTTTGCATCAGTTATCTTGTTTTTGCATAGATGGTCACTATTGTGATGACTCTCCTCACATAATTAATTTTCCTTCTTTTTGTTCAGTTTCTACACTTGATTCACATTGATTCATTCATACTTAGTCATTTTTTCACTCAATCTCACATCATCACTTATTTATGCTTGTTTTTCACACTTCAACCAAGTAGATGTGCACTTTTCTTGTCCATATTTTGCCTTTCCTAGCTAAACACTGCGCAATACTAAGGCTCAAGAAGAGAGCTTGGCCTCTAGAACTGCGTAGTGTGTAGTACAGGCTGGCCCAACTACACATTATGCAGTTCTAGGGATCAGCTCGTTACCTTAGCCATTGAGTTTGCAAGTGTACATAAAGAAGTTTCCCATTTGCATGGCCTACAGAAGCATAGCAAAGACTTTGTCAAGATCCTTAGGAATGTACAAGCTTCCATTGCCTCGGTACATGAATGGACAATGCGATACAAAGGAGCACTGCTTGACTTGGGGAAGAAAATGAAGCCACATACAAAGCTAGAGAAAGCAAGAGTTTGAATGTTGATTCAGAACAACAAGAAGCTCACCTCATCTATTGGTAACATTCAAGCCTCATATATACAATTATACAGTAATTTGGATTTCTCAGTGAAAGCACAAAAGATCCCATCAGTTAGCTTGCTCACCAAAGCCAAACCCAGGAACTAGGTCCAGAAGGAGATCAAAGAGTACTTGGAGCAGCCAAGACAGATTGCCACCAAGGTGGATTTGGAGATGAATAGACAAAACATGAAAAATTACATCGATGGTCCTCTCTAAATTAGAACAATGTTTCTCTTTCTCGAGAGAGATGTTAAAATTGGCTCCAAATCATTGTAATCAGATGCTATGGAGGCTAGAGTCTACTTCCATCATGATACCATCACGCATTTTGGGGTTGGAATTGCACAGTACCGAGATTGGAACCAAGATATGACCGAGAAGAATCAAGTGGAAGTTGTTGAGCTAGAGTTTTCCCAAACTCACGCATCATAGTGTTTTGTCTTGTTATGTTGTCAAGTTGTCTCTACCCTATTTTGTCCTATATGGGTATGAGTGTAAAATGTAATATTATTTGTAATTATCTGGAAAGTGAAATTCCAAGTCTCAATATTGGAAAGTGAAGATTCATTATGTAATCTAATGAGTCATTTTGTAAAGAAGTTGGAGAGTCATGAGAAGAGTCCAAGAGTCACAAAGGGAAATGTGAAGAGTCACCCCATTTTGTTATAAATATATCTTCATAACTCATGTAACAAGCTTTTGGGAGTCAAGCTTTTGGATAAGCTTAGACTTAGGAATAGTTTGGGAGTTTTGTTACAGCCTTGGCTTCTCCATAGCATAGAGCGAGTATACTTCTTTGGAGGAGAAAGTGTTCTTGACTTTAAAGTTGCACTATTGGGGCTAGTGGGCCATCAATGGTGTATGTATGAATGAAACTTTTACTTATAATAAAACTCAGAGCTGACACACTTTCATGCATATGTTGTGAATATAGTAGGACTAGTCTTGTTGTATTTGCAATGTATTTTATTTAACTTACGCTTATGCTTATGAAATATTTCATTTGCATTTGTGTGAATCTTGTTGAATGTGTGTTGTTGTATTAATTCATCACATTAACTTGTGGACTATTATGCATATTAACTTGTAATTTTATTATGCTCATGCATTCCTTTTAAGCTGCGTACTATTACAGGCTTCTAAGGGGTTCACTCTATTTTCCCTTGGTGTATTGGAATCATTTATGCATCACACTTGACTTGCTGCAAAGTCACACACTTGCTCTCACCAAATTTACCGTACTTCACTCTGCATGTTTTCACAGTCAAGACATAACATTACCACCCACTGCTAGGACTCCTACTCCAAACGGTGTGAGGTCTAGTTGAGACTTCATATCGGGGAGATCCCCTGAATGTTAGTGAGTCCAGCGTTGTCAACACACTCTTTTGCACAAATTTATATAATGCACTTGGGTCCTGTTGTAGTGAAAACTCAACACCCCCATTTTCGACTTATTTATATCAAATAATGGGGACCCTTTCCATAAATTTGTAGCTAAATCACCTTTTTAATATTTTCTTCTAGTTAAGTGTCCTGCAATTTTGCTATTTTTTCATTTGCGTTAGATTTCTTTTTGATTGTTTCATTGAGTTTGATTTTTCACTAGATTTCCATCGGTACTTGTTTCATTTCATTTGGTTACACCGTTTGCAAATGGTGTTCGTCTGGAGTTCGATAATTTTTACCACTCGGTTTAAAAAATGTACAAAATCTATATTATTTTAATTTTTGTAAATGAATTAGTAATTAATTGTAAATATTAATTCCTAGTTAATTTTCACTAATTAATTCATTTTTCACTAACAGTCCTACAAAATTGACACACCCAAATTGTAAAACAATTAAAATTATGTGTTCTCGAGATCTCGGTAATTTATTCCAATTGTCAATTTTAAAAGAAATTACGAAACCTGAAATCTCAAAATCACAAAGTGGTTGTAGTTCATTTTTCTGAATTTTTAATTATTCCAATTGTCAATTTTAAAAGAAATTACGAGACCTGAAATCTCAAAATCATAAAGTGGTTGTAGTTCATTATGTTGAATTTTTAATTACCAAATGGTTGTAGTTTATAATGGATCAATCCCACACCAGGTGGGCCCCACTTCGCCTCACCTCCTCTCTTCAATAAAACCCTGATATAAAAAAATCCAAATATGAAAAAACCGGATAAAAAACTCCAATAAAACAAAAACCGATATAAAAAAACCCTGATAAAATAATCCCGATATTTCAAAAAATTCCAATATAATGTTTTCCAGATATTTTGGAAGGTTCCGATACCAAATATCAGACATCAGATTTTTCATTTGGTTCGTTTTAAAACACTTATATTAATCGTAAGTTCCGATATTCATTGTGTTATGGTTTGTCCGCCTTAATACATCACTCCTTTTTCAAACAATTCATATGATTCGATGGTCCTTCAACATATTTATTTGCAAATTAATAAAACGAGTGGTGAGAATGGTGAGGGACGTAGTGTAGTGTTATTTTAATATAATTAAATATAATATATTATTAATTAAATTAAATTAATTTTAATTAATTAAATTGATTAATTTATAAATAATTTAATTATTATTTTTAATTATTTATTTATTAATTAAATTAAATTGAATTTTAATCAATTGAATATATTTATTTAATTAAAAATTTATTAGAATTAATGAAGTAATAATTGTTAATTTAATTTAAGATTATATTTTTAATTAAAATTGTTTATTTTTAGTCTAGGCAACAATTTTTTAAGAATTTTGGTAGCTTTGACTCCTCAACTTTGGAAGCTCATAAGTTTGGTTTTACTTAGCCAAATAAAGTCCACGACGATTCGTTAAATAGATAAAATCATGGAAAATATTTTTAAAGTGGTTACATGACCAGATTCAGTCATTTAATGAGTCTAAAATTTAGCATAATATCAAGCTCCAAATTTGTAAACAAAAATATTTTTCTAAGTTTAATTTTTTGCATTTTCATTTGCTCATAGTCTCTGTTGAGCACAAATCCATCTGAGTATGTTCTCTCTGACCAATAATATATTTACAAGGATTGATGGAAAGCTAAAAGGTTTTTGTTTTTGTTTTTTTTTGTTTTTTAATTGAATTTTGATTGGAGAAATTTTATTTTCTAGAATTGGTATTTTTATTTTAATTTATATTTTAATTAAATTTTGATTGGTTTTGGTAGGAGAACAGTTGAAGAGATGAAGAATAGAATATTTCAATCAATGGAATTTCTCTAGCAATAAAAGAAAAATAATTTTGACCAATGAAAATTGTTGAAGCAAATTTATTCTTCAACAACTCTCCTATTTGGAATTATTTTTTGTAATTATAAATAGTAGTTTGTAGAATGGTATAAGGGCTTCTCTTCTATGCAATTCTGTAATTCTTATAGCACTACTGTAATAGGGGTATGGAGTTGTAGGTAAGAGGAGAGTGAAATCTCAGATCTGAGCAATATGGGGATTTATCTTTTACAAATCTAAACAATGTATGGGGTGTAGGGCTTACACTATTGCAACTCTTGTTTTAACAACAAAGTTTATGAGTTGTACAAGGTTATTGGAAATCAGATTCAAAGAATTACGGAAGAGACTAGGTTTAATCAATCTATGTTTTGAATACTATTATTTTTAATGCAAATTTTATTTCTTTTAACAGTATAATTATGTTACTGGATTTATATTTGTGCACTTCAATCGATATGAGTTCCTTTCTTTTGGCTTAACTATCTAATTTGTTTGTCTCGCGACTCTGTTATCAACTTTATCTTTTGCTCTTGTGCACTGAAACAAGATTTCTGAGTAACTATTTACTCAGAAACTTGACATTTAATCTTGATTTAATTACTAGTAACATTATGTGAACTATTTCATAATGTTATTGGTTCATCATTTGGTGTTAATAGTTTAATGGTCACTAGCATTATGTGAATTACTTCTTAACATTAATGATTAATCATTCTTGTTAATAGATCTATGAACAAAATGTGTTTTGGTATCCATAATATCAGTGAATTGAACTATTTTGTTAACTTGATATTCATTATAAGCTAGACATATTTAAATTTCAATCATTTAATTACTTTTCTCTCTGTTGGGTTAAATCTACATCTTACTAATCGAGTTAAACTTAAGATTTCTTTCATTTTGCTTGCATTATAGGATTAATTGGCATTTAGATTTAATTCTACATTCCTAGAAGTCCTCTAATCAAAGAGGAAAAATTTAGTTGTGGCTTGGTTGAGCCCTAGATCGACTAAAGGATCACTTTCTTTCTTTATCAGTAAGAAAAGTCGATCTGATGTCTCTTTTCTATTGGTAGCTGAAAATCATACTTTAGACTAGTAGAGATAGAGAGAAGGTAATTGGACCTAGTTTAACTAGTTGGAACCACCATCCCAAATGGAAAAGGATCTTCCTTAAGTTCCCAACCGAATGGTCTCCCTTATAATGTTGAGGTAGACATTTCGAGCCTACAACATTTTTGGCGCTAGAAGGAGGGCCTAGTAAAATTGTATCTCTGATGATTTTTTTCTTTAAAAACGTTATTTTATTACTATGACCCCATGTAAAAGACTTCATTGGAGCTGCTTTATTGGACTTGATCCAAAGACCACTCCAGTAAAGGTAGTCAAGATCCTGTCTCAGGTAAAATACAATTGCAAAACATCTACTTTTAGTCATGTCCTTCAATTTATTTGAAGGTTCAATAATTTCAATATTGACAGAAAAACCTAAAGATTGGTGCTTATCACTTCTTGTTGCCTCTAAACATAGTTGGGACAATTTTTCAAAGATTTTCCTTCATGCATTTCAGGAATATGATTATGAAAATGTGTGTGATCAGTTAGAATAATTGTTTAGGATAGAAGGTGAGACTTTGGATATGTTTTATGTTAGATTTAAATTAATTTTAATTCAATTTAAGTCCAAAGATTTGCCTCCTCAATTCCAATTAATTGGATTGTTCATATATTTAGTGTCTTTGTCCTGTGATAAGTATCAAGAACAAAAAAGTATACCCTTTGTTGATAATGATACACTTGTTCAAAATGAAAACTTCAATTCTTCACAAATTTAAATTACAAATGATAATGTCAGAAATGCTCGAAATTTACATAATTTCGATCAAAAAGAAATTCAACAAGATGCACAATCTATTAGCAGCAATCAACAACAATTAAATCAACCACAAAATGAAAACAACGCACAGTCTACAGATGAAATTAATTCACAATTTGTTGATAATAAATTACAAATGATGAATCATTTCATCAACAATTAACAAATCTATCAAATGCATGAAGAATATAAATTGTCTATTTTGGAAAATCAGAAATCATCTATGCATAAAGAAACCTTCTTGTATATATCTTCAACTTCCTATTTTTCTCTCTACCATGATATCTTTAACAATATTAATTTAATTCATAATCAATTAGTAATCCCTTTGAATTCAAATTTAATTTTAGAAATCAAAGAAACTGATATTAATAATGAATTATTAAATATTGGTAGAGAAAATTTAATTGGTAATTCAATCAATATTCCGGAAGATTCTATTAATTTGATATTCAATCACTTGCCTGGTTTTGATTTATTTAATTCATAGGAAAATAACACTTATGAAGTTACTTATGATGATGACTTGGAACATGAAAATGCTCAAGCTCTTTTTTCTTCGGAGATGGTTTTGTCTGATTCCTTAGGTGAATCTATTTTTGAAGATGAAGAGAAATTTAATCAAGGAGTTATTATGGTCCATTCCAATGTTCAAACATTCAATCATCATATTAATTTTGGTATTCAAGAACCTATCCCAATTTTTTATTCCTACGATGATAAAATGCCCTTTTTGGATCATAAGCTTGGAATCTTCCCATTCTCGTAAAATAATGCAAATAATGAGTTTAACTTTATAATTTCTATTGATAATTGTGGGAAAGAAATATTTTGAAATGAGTCTAAGCCATGTTGTACCATTAATGTAAATTTTAATTTGCTTCATTTTCAGTTCCTCTAGTTTGAGTTTGTTTTTGTTTCGAATTTTGTTTTTTAATTTTTTAACACATTATGCTAGAAATTTGAGAATTCAAATTATAGACACTCATCAAGTGCATTAATGGGATTGTATGAAAATCAATTCCGTAATTTCAAACATGAACATCAACTACTTATTTTGAAATTTTATTTGTTCATGACCAATTTATTTCTGATTTTTAGATGAATTATTCAAAATTCTTGGCACTTGAAAGTGCATCATTACATTTTGATAAAAAATGGGACACTTCTAGAAACTTTCTAATTGTTCATCCGTACTTAATCAATCCATTTGAAAAACATCTAGAAGTTCCATTGCTCAGGAATATTTCTGATTTTTCCAGTGTTCAACAAGCTTCAATATTTAAAAATGTATCATTCAATCCAAGCCTGATGTTTTCTTTTCCTTTGAACTTCTTTCAATCATTCATTGAAATACATGCTCATTTTTATGATCTGCAAAATTTTGGAAGAATTTCGAGGAATTTTTTTTGTAAATAAGTTTATTTTTCTAAATTTTTTAATTGTACATGGTTGTTTTTTCCTTTTTTAGTTGCAATTTTACTCCTATTAATTGACTTGTACATACTTGCAGGACTTAAAATGAGAGAATGGTTACATTGGAAGTATGACTATCCCTAGTCATGTTTCTTTTCATTCAATCAAAATTGGAGATAGATTAATTTAGATTTAGATTCATTTTCTATTTGCATTTATTTCATTATTTCAGATTTCTAATAAGCAAGTAATGTATCCGAGTTTTTCTTGGCATCCCCTTTCATCTTCTGGCAAATTGGCTTAAGGCATATCAAAGGTATTATATAGTGTGATCATACACACTTGTGAAAGAACTTGATTTTCTTGTTTTTTGAAAAACTTAATCACATTGTTCAATCTTTTTTAATCATATACGAAGAAATTGCAAGGAATTTCTACGACTTCGAAATTTTTTGATTCAAAAGTATTTCTAAAAATGATCATTTTCACTACTCTTGTCCTTCGATGTACATTTGAAGTGGATGAAATTAATAGCTCATTACTTAACATTTTAGATTGAATAAATAGACGAGGCTTGAACATATGCGAATTTTGATAAATACATGGGAGAACTTGAAGATTCATGAAGTAAACTTACAGTCAATATTCTTCCAGGAGTACATTTACAGGTTCATCTTCATCCGTTTATTTTATCTTTTTCATAGTTTACTTTTTATTTATGTTTTGTTTCTTTTGCAGGTATTCATTGGCTTGATTTTGGAGACTTGAAATAAGCAAGCAATCAACCCTTTCTAATCCACAACATGTCTAGGGAAGTATTTGTTGTTTCATCAGAATTTGAGTATTCTTTAGTTTTGCTTCTATTCATATTTCTTTCCTTCGCACATTTAGCAATATGAGTCAATAATCATATTCTGCCTTTCGTCAATGCAGTTGAAATGAAACACATAGACTCTCTATTTCTCACATTTGCTACAAACAAAGGAAAATTTTCACAAAATTGTTGTAGCAAATAATCTTATCCATGATTTTGTCTATGCATGTTCTAAATCTTACATTTTTCCATTGAGTTAAAACCTTTTTCATTTGCGCTTCTTCATTTTACATCTTCTTTAATCACGTTGTTTATTCCAAATTGATTCAAGGCCTCTGTCTAATAATTATCAGAATCTTATTTTTCTGTTGTTCACTTTCCAATATCAGATTCTTGGGATTATGCTATATCAGAACCATTTGAAAACAATTTCCATGGAATTTCTCTAAGATCCACGAGTCCTATTTTATTTTATCTGCTCAAAATCCTTGATCTCAGAATATCATAGAAGTCATGTTAAACTATCCGAGTTCCGATATTATATTTTTAGCCAATATTAATTCCAACTTCCTTTTATCGGAACTCTCATTTAAAAATCTCTACAAGAAATATTTATTGAGACTTTTGATATCATAAGTGATAATCAATTAAACTTCCAAAAATAATTTCTGTCGAAAACATTCAAATATCAAATAATAAACGACCCATATGATATCAAAATGTGTAAATATCATAAGTTTTATTTCATACATCCTCTCATATGTCTAGCCCCTTCAATGTCTGTTACATTAATCCCTCTGATCGCAATCTTATCAAGCCTCAGAGTTCTTGTCACTTCGAGGGTCCTTTGAAAATGTTACGATATCTTAATATCTCTGATATTCGATGGCATTGAAAGCTTCGATATGACATAATTAGAATATCTCTAATCTCCAATAGTGTGCAAAACCTCCAATATGATGTAATATCTTCGATGGCATAGAAATACCTTCGATCAAGCTTTGATGGTTTTCATTAATAATGTAAACAAGATGTGATATGTAAACTTTGGTCTTAAATATTGAAATTTTATGAGAATCATGGAGTGAGGATGAAATTTGAAATATTAAGAGAATAATCATCGCTGCAAAAACACATCATCTTTTTCATTTTTGATGGATTTTATTTACTTCAAATTCCTTGGACATGAAACATTGTTTTCTTTTAGTTGACTGCTTACTTTTGTTTAGATTTAATAAATGATGATGTTGGGTCAATAAGATTTTAGAAAATTCAGTTTTGTTTTTAGTTTTTGCTAATATAAAACTTTGTTTTGTAGCTCTTCATAAACTTTTCACTACTAGATTAGGTTTGTAACTCATTCTCCTTTGTTTGGTTTGCTTTCTTGTTTTTGGGAGAAGCAATAATGATCCTCATTAAATCAACTAAAATGGGGCGTTTTAGGACCTTTAACCTATTTCTTAAGCATTCCTTTTATTAGAAAATGGTTGAGATTCTTCAATGCAGGTTTTGCTCTAAAACAAGAAAATTTACAGTAGGAAAAGACATCTTGTTTAGCTTATTATCTCTCATCACTGCTATTCATAAGCTTAATCACTTATAACTCCACAAGATAAATTTTACTGAATTCTCAACATAAGATAGACACATTGTTGACATGGCAAATGTGCACAATGCCAACAAGGGGAACTAACCCGATCGCAAGCCCCAATTAGACCTGATTTTGTTTGGAATGGCTAGCTCTGACAGGTTTTAAGGGACCCCGTAAACTGTTTGAACATGTCGAAAGATTGCTTCCGGAGGAAGACTTCAATTAAATCAACGGAAATAAAATAGCTAACCTCTATGTATTAAATCCTATCTAAACTACTTCTAACTACTCTAATCTAGTCCTAGTTATCTAGATCTATCATGCAAAAGCATAATACAGAGGTTTAAACATCATATATATGTTCGGTAGGAGCATGATAAAGAATATTAAGCATCATGTATAGATTCAAGTCCAAATGAATCAATCACTGAATTCACAGTTGGACAAGACTGTATTAAAGCTAAATTGCAATCCAATCACTCATATAGGAATCCACATTCTTTTATGAAATTAAACTTGCAATTGATGTTTAACTTAGTTTCAAATCAAAGACCATTCACAAGTTAACCATGAAATTGAATCACATTCAATTTTACAAGACTAATAGTGAAATGTAAGTCATCAGTATGCATAAATACAAATTACATTTACATTCATGCCAGCAATGACACTCTGATCCAAAACATATAAAAGAACAATTAAATAAGTCGAAAACTAAAGGCTCCTTTTCCCCAAAATAGTCCTCCTTATTCATAATAAAGAAAATTTGTTCTTCTCGAAAATCCAAAGCCCTTTCTTCTCTGCGGAGGTAATACTTATGCAAACAGCCCATGACTCTAGGTCTACCCTGCCTCTTCATCTTCCCACTGTTTCAGGTATGCAAATAGAGTACATAGAGGTAGGATTGTCAGTGTGACCACTGGCACGTAGAAAGCATAACGCCCGGATCGATTCCTTTCCTGAGGAAGAGAATAGATGTTGGTGAAAAGGGTGACTGTCTGTTGCCTTCCCATAATGAATACTGGGACAACTCTGCTTACAGAATGTACATGCAACGCGTGGGGTTCTGACCCGGAATGCTTGCAACCAGACCCTTAAACACAACGCTTCTGCATACATGGCCCTTCAAATCCCCTCCTGTGTCCTTTGCTTCTCACCTACAAGGATAGCTATCATTAGCTTGATGATTGTGAAAAATAGAACAAAAATGCTCAATCAAACATAACGCTACCTTCATTCATTTTATAAAACTACATAACAAGTGTGAAAAGGATTTATTCCTGATACACTGTCAACATACAATTTCCTGCTCAACCCATAGGCTTGGCACAATTTTCGAGGGCTTCTTTTCATCGCAATCGAGTATCAGCCCCTTCTCAGGTCACAGGACCCATGCCTTCCACTACCTTGATGCGCAATTGCGTTATCGGGACTCCACAGGCCCGCTTTTTTCACTGAAAACCCGATCCTTTGTAATTTCGAAAAATTTGGAAAACATACGAAAACACAGGAAATCCCACCCTGATCGCTCAAGCCAGACCTCAAATGTTATATGTTGGAGTCTATAAATATCACCGGGTCTGGCCTATCGCATATCGCAATATGCACAAGCAAGGGGCTCTGCCGATTGCGATATGCGATAAGGCTTGGAACCCGAAAATATATAAATTGTATTTGATAGCTCGGCGAGTCTGCTATATCATTGTGCATGTTATGTATAAGGCCTGAGCTCCACCGATACGTGATATGTGATTTGGGCTGGACCCGACAATGTATACAATGTGGTTCATAGTTCCGGTGGGTCTAGAGGCCAGGGGCATGCCATATATACATAAACCTTGGACTTAGGTCGACTACGATATGCAACAGACTTTTAGACCTGACAATATATAAATTTTGGTTCATAACACCATCAGGTCCGGGGCCTTATGGCATGCATTATGCACCCAAGATGAATGCGATAAGCGAAAGAGGGAGGACATACGTATTTTGTGAAGGGTTTCCTTTGTAAAGGGATTATAACGAGACAATGATGCGATGAAGGGTTTTGGAAGCTAGGCAAACCCCGATGAGCATATGAATGAAGGGCTTACCAAGGTTATATGTGAGGGGTTTGTTGAGGGGCTTTCACCATTTGTGAATGGAAGATTCGGCTCTTCATAGAGTTAAAATCACTAGGATGAAAGGGATCATTCAGAGAGATGATAGATCAGACTTATAGGGGGCCCATTAAAAATTTTCTATCAGAGCATGTTTTAATAGGGTGGTAGTTGTGGCCACAACACACACATATGATTTTCTTCTTTTATTCGTTTGTTGAGACACATTTTATAATTAAACTTGTTGGAGTTTGTTCTCTAAATTTGGGATTTTTCTTTTATCTTTTATTTTCTTCATTTTTACATCTTTGGAGTTTGTTGATTTATTTTTCACTTCAATTTGGGATTCTTTTCACTTTTGTGATTGGTTTTGGTTTGATTTTGGTGACTCTGCTATGATTTATATGGAAGGTATTTTCTTCACCCAACAATGGTTGGCATACATGGGAAATATTTACTCTGTCTATTTCAGTGAATTTCATTTATCATTAAAGGTATATATTTATGGAACCATAAATCCCTCTTGCTTTAAAATAATTTTCATGGGGGAACACCCATCCTTTATAAGTGATATGGTTCACCTTTTCAAGGAAAAAACTGACTTGAGTATGAGATAGTGAGCTTAGCCCATGGAAGGAGGTTTACTTGTGAGTAACAGGTATTGGACTATTTAGTGTGGTGGATGGGACCAATGGAGAATGACTGTAAACCTTACAAGCAAGTATAGGCTAGGTCTAAGTGGGATTTATTTAAATGCAGTGTTCATCCATGCCAGTCCAGCTGTAGTTACACATTTTTTGTTTTATAAAGATGTCCCTACATGCTCCAGATATCCAAGTTATCAACAGATCCCACACAACTTCCAATAGATGCCAATGAGGGGTTTCAGTTTGCATTCCGTTGCTGATTCTCAAGTGATCATGGGCTAATAGAAAGTTTGTTTGATTTGCGGGGAAATGATGGACTCAGGAACAACAGAATCATCAGCAAGTTAATGAGGAAGGGAAAGGCCGAGAGTAGTGAATGAGGGAAAATATGAGAGGTAGAACGAGACTGGAGGACTACAATCAGCTGGCTGAAAGGAATGTAATTCAAAACAACAGGAAAATAGACTTGGTAGAACAAAAAAGGAAAGGATAGGAATACAACTACACTAACAGCAAAATGAAATGAAATATAACCTACTCAGGAGGTAACCACCATGTGGTGGCTACTGGAAATATCTCTTCAAATATTGGCCATTAACAGGGAGATTTTCAGTCTCTCCCTATAACGTTTTCAACCTGTAAGTCCCTTGACCAATTTTTTCAACAACTTGGAATGGGCCCAGCCATAGGTGTTGGAATTTTGTGTGTTTGCCCTTTGGCTCACTCAGCTTGTCCCATTTCAGGACTAGCTCTCCTACTTGGAAATATTTATCTCCCGCTAGATGATGATCAAACCATTTTTTTACAATCATTTGGTGATTTTTGAATTTAATTCTGGCTCTATCCCTTAATTCCTCCAGCTTCATCAGTTGGTCGATCCTTTCTTGAAGCAGGGTTGAAGGGGTTCCTCTTGAAGCTTGGGAGAGCTGTAAGGATGGAAGGGCAACGTTTGGGGGCAAGATGGCTTCCTATCCATAGACGAGGAAGTATGGGGAGTTTCCTAAGGCCACTTTAGGGGTGACCCTATCAGCCCAAAGGGAATTTGTCAAGGCATTGTGCCAATTCCTCTAGTTATTAGTGACTGACTTGCAGATTATGCGGATAAGGTTCTTATTGGAAGGCTCTGAAACTCTGTTCCCCTGGGGGTAATATTTTGCTGCATATTTTATGTGGATTGACTTATCAATGGCAAACTCAATCAGTCTCAAAGATGAAAAGTAAGAAGCATTATAAAAAATGAGAGCGTCAAGGATGCCATACTTGTTGATAATGAATTTCTCAATGAATGATATTACCTCATCTTTGTTCACCTTCCGGAGCGGGGTGGCTTCGGTCCACCTGGTGAAGTAATCAGTCGTTGTGAGTATATACTTGTGTTGCTGTGAGGAGTATGGAGTGATCTTGCCTATGACATCTAGGCCCCATTGCTGGAATAGTCGATAAATCATAATAGGCCTCAGAGGAACAGTGCGTTTTCTTTCCCGTCCTGTGGCGGTTTGGCATGCCTTGCATTTGTGAGCATAGGCATGCGAGTCTCTGAACATTGTGGGCCAATAATATCCAGCTCTCAATATTTTTTGAGCAGTGGTCTCTCCGCCATAGTGACCACCTACTGGGCTATCGTGCATTTCTTTTAATACATAGTTGGCATCATCTTTCTCCAAACACCTCAGCCAGATTCCATCATGATTTTTTCTGTATAAGATGTTGTCGGCCAAATGATACAGATTGGATTTTAATCCAAGAGCTCTCCTTTGTGATGCATCCATGTGTTCAGGACACAAACCCCACACTAGATAGAAGCGTATGTCGTGGAACCACGACTCAGGGTCCAAAAGGTTTACGATGCTTCCCGCTCATACATTAGTGCTTTGTTACTTCATAAGAGCTCCTCCCTGAGTTCCCTTTGTGCATATTCCATGCTCAACGTTCCTGATTCTTCGGATGCCTCCTTTTGGTCCACTAAGGCTTCTACTGCTAGCCTACAAAGTCCCTGCCCTCAAACTATCTGTGCTAGCTTTATCTCCAGGTCGAACTATTGAAGGGTGGTTATCCAGTTCCCTCTTCGTTCACCCATTTCTTTCTGCATGAAGAGGGCTCTTACAACAGGATGGGACACGATGACTTTGGTCTTGGCCTTTAGTAAGTAAGGGCTGAAATGTTTAACGGCCTTGAAAAATGCATAGCCCTATTTCTCCATGTTTGGGTAATTCTGTTCTACTCCTTGGAGATTCGAATTCATGTAGGAAATGGGGACTTCATTGCTGTCATCACTTTTTTGAGTGAGAATTGTGGCATATGAAAGGTCGGAAGCAAAGGTGTATAAGAAGAATCCTTTGCCAAAATCAGGGCTGACTAGCACAGGAGCTTCAGCAATGGCTTCCTTGATTCGCCGAAATGCTTCCTTGGCTTCATTGCTCCATTTATACACAACGTCTTTCTTCATCATCAGCTGCAATGGGCGCACTATTTCTGCGAAGCTTGAGACGAATTTTCTAATGAAATTAATCCTTCCGAAGAAAGATTACATAGTTTTTTTATTGGCAGGGGGCTGTATTCTCATGATGGTTTGTATTCTTTCAGGGTCAATCACAATCCCATCTTTAGAAAGGATATGACCCACTATTTTCCCCTCTGTGGCTGCAAATATGCTCTTCTTAGGATTCAAAGAAATCCCATACCTTCAGCATCTTTCGAAAATCTACCTCAGGTGATAAATATGATCCCTTCCGTGATATGAATACACAGTGATTTCATCCATGTACATCACTACTGATCTCTTCATCGACCCTCGGAAGGCTATGTCCATAGCTCTCTAGAATGTGGCACTCGCGTTAATGAGCCCAAAAGGCATTTTACGTTATGCGTAGGTGCCCCATTTGGTGTTGAAAGCTGTCTTAAGCTGAGCCCCATGAGATACCAGCACCTGATTATATCCTGAAAACCCATCTAATAGGGACAACATTTCAGACCCAGAAATGCACTGAAGGTTGTGTTCCATAGAAGGGACAGGATAGTTATCCTTTTGAGATGCTCTGTTTAGGTTTCTGAAATCAATACACAGCCTGATGTCTCCATTTTTCTTTCTCACTGGCATGAGATTGGCTACCCAATGGGTGTGTCTGACCGGGAAGATGATTTTAGCATCCAACATCTTGTTCAATTCTTTCTTCACCAATGATTCTAGGCTTGGATGCATCTTACACAGCTTTTGTTAGTAAGGCTTGGCCTCCTTTTCCAAAGGGATCACATGCTGCATAATGCTGGTATCAAATGTCTTTAGGTCTTCATATGTCCATGCAAAGACATCCTTGTATTCTTTAAATAGTTTGACAAATGCAACCTTTTCTTGCGAAGAGCACCCAAGGCCTAGATTGACATTTTTTGGAGACCAACAAGATTGCGGAAATATGAACTGGAATTTTATTATATGGATGCAACTATTACATATGAGAAATTTCTTTACAGAGGTCGACCGTCTACGCTTTTACCGGACTTTATACCGTTCGCAAGGAACAAGTATTACCGGAGGCTACCTGGCAATAGACAAACTCTGCCTCAGAAATTACAGACAAAATACTCAGACTTTTCCTAATGGTTTAGCCACTTTAGGTTCTCACCAGTGCCCAACACACTGATGCGTAGGATTTTCAAACCAAACTCTAAAACGAGAGTAAAATTTTCGTGTTGCAAGCAGATCAGACCATACAGTCCGCAGATGCAGAGCAGGAAAATTACTCGACTTGAAAACTCTAGGACTCTAAACTTCGACTCTCTCCAAACACGAATGAGTCTTACTTCGCAGCTAGCTCTTATTTATAAGCTGGAAGGGAACAAACATTCATGAGTGCGCTATGTACAGACTGATGACTCAAAAACACAAGTACTCAGACAGATCTGAGTAGATCGCCGAAAGCAAGATTCGGGCATAGGACAATATCGTCCTATGTTATCTCGTCCCTACTCTTTATCAGAGAGCCCGAGGCATGTGGGGACCGAATCTTAGTACCAACAGACTATTTACACAGAGGAAATTCATAAGTGAACCCTCGAAAGACTAAAATGACATAAATATGAGATTTGCAAATCTTAAAGGTTTGTACAAAGTGGAGATTCCAGAGCGAGGGAATCCACGAAAGCTCGTCCGGCACCATAGTCGGCCAGAAAGACGACACTCAATCCATAGTATAGTATTCTATCTGAGGATGTGTATAATGCTGATATCTGAATCTTTCGATCAGAGAATTATTAAAGTATTGCACTCTTATTTCTTTCTCTGATTCCCACATTTGTGAAATATTTTGGTTGGGTGGTTCCAAAAAGTTGATGGGTTGGAAAGGATTTGATGTGATATCAACCTGATGGTGGAAATCTTCATAATTAGTACTATGGGATATCATCATTGCCTTGTATTGGTTTGTGACAAACCATCTGATATGACCACAGCGTCAGATTGCTTGTAGAAAAGATAGATCACTGATGTCGGCAACATTTTCAACATCTTTGTATACAATTCCATTCATATGGGAAAATGGTTCACTGAAACCAGGGATTTTAAGCATATGGAGTGTATACGGCTTGATGATTAGAGCTGAAAGGCCATATATCTGCCACCACTCAATGAACCATTCTGGTGTAGGATCTTCTTGTTCCAAGGCTTCTGCTGACATACCTTCAAATAAAAATGAGGACTGTATAGAATAAAATAAATTGGCTGAGCAATTTTGGAGATTCATAGCTGTACAGAAACATTCTTTTTGCCTGTCAGGGTCATAATTCTCTCTATGAAGAGGGTTATCAAACCTTCTCAGTGTGATGTGGCAGCTCGTCATCCGATCATCATCCTCATCATCTCTCTCAAGAGTATAGTGTATGCTGTCAATGTATTCCAAATATTCCAGAGCATCCACTGCTTCTTGATTCATTTCATCTTGCATTGTTTCTGTCCATAGATAAGGAATATCTTCTCGATGTCTAATTTCTTTGATTGGGTACCAATCTACATCATGGATAAGTACTGGAGTTTCAAGCATATAACTTACCCATCCATTTGGTGTTTCTATTTCAACAGTACTTTCTCTCCTTCTGATATAATTGCAATGTAGACTTAAAATTGAATGCTCTGACAGAAATTCTCTACTCAGCATATCTGCAAAATTGTTCTTATCACCTTTAACAAATTCAACATCAAAATTGTACTGGCTTAACTGCATGATCCACCTGACCATAGCAGCATCCTCAAAATCACATTTATGAATTGCAAATTTCAATGCCTGACAGTCTGTCTTAATAGTAAATTTGGTGTAGATAACAAAATCTCTGAATTTTTCTATTCCTAAACAAACTGCTCTGAGTTCTTTCTTCAAACTTGACCAATTCAATTGATTTTTTGCCCATAATCCAGATGCATATTGGCAGATTTCAATCTCACTTTTGCTGCTGGGATTCTTCTGACATAAAACTGCTCCCCATCCTTCATAACTGGCATCTGTCATAATGATTTTCTCCCATTCTTCTCTGATAGGGGAGAGTGGCTGAATATTTCTGACTTTTTCTTTTATTGCCTTGACTGCTTGTGTGCAATCATTATTCCATGGAATTGGATCCTTTTGAAGCCTTTTGTTTAATAATTTCCTTTCTTGTGCACAATGCTTCAGAAACTTAGAAATGTAATTCAAACTTCCCAAAAACCTTTGCAGTTGAGTTTTATCCTTGATTTCATCAGGGAAGTGATCAACAAAATTTAAACTTCTTTGGATTACAGTATAGGATCCGTACTGTATATTGTAACCCAAAAAGTCTATCATTGGCCGGAATAGTTTCATCTTGGATTCTGATAATACTATACCCATTTCTTTGACCCTGCGAAGAAAGATTTTCAAATGTTTAACATGGTCAGCAATATTATCAGAATGGATCAATAAATCATCAATATATTTTTTCAGGAATTCTTCCATTCCTTCAAAAGTTTCATCCATTATTCTCCGAAAAGCTGAAGGAGCATTGATCAAACCGAATGGCATGATATTCCACTCATAATGCCCCTCAGGTACAGAGAATGCAGTCTTCCATTTGTCTTCTTCCTTGATCCCTACTTGCCAAAAACCAGATTTGAGATCAAATTTAGAGAATATCTTGGATCTTGATATCTGGGCGAGTATGGAGGATGGTTTTGGCAAAGGATATGCATCATAATCCAGAATATTATTCAGAGGTTTATAATTTACAACCAACCTTGGTTTTCCTCTGGCTATTTCAGCATGTTTATTAACATAAAATGCAAAACATGCTATGGGGCTCTTACTCTTCCTGATAAGCCCTTTCTTCAAAAGATCTTTAATTTCTTCTCTGCAGAGTTTCATCTGCTCTTCATTCATTGCCACTGCTTTAGACCTTCTTAATTTTCCACTGAAGTCTTTCCTGAGAGGAAGTTCTACCTCTTGTTTCTTAATATGCCAAAAGGCATTTGGATCATCTGAACAACATTCTTTGAACTGGGAAGTGAGCTTTGCTATCTCAGAAGCATACTTTCCGTTATCCAGATGTTCCTCTGTTTTCAATACTTCCCTTTTCACTTCCATCTTTGCCAAAAGATTTTCCATTCTTTCAACTCTCTTAATCCTCATTGGAGAATTAGAATTGATAAATGGGAAAAAAACTTCCTTATTATCAAAATTAATAAAATATCCATATCTCTGGGTTTTTGCATCAAATTTTGCTCCATGCATGCTAAAATTCTGAAAAAATGGTGTCCCGAGGTACATTGCACAATCCAATCCTGGAACAATAGGACAAACTAGATGAACTCCAATTTTTTCTGTAAGCAGAACATCAATTTCTGCTTCATGCTTTGTAGGGATGTCACCACTTGCAGTGATTACCCTTGGACATGTTGTTGGTCTTCTATGATGCATGCCAACCACTGCATCACTTACAATATTTAGCCTGGAACCAGTATCCATAAGAACTTTCCAAAACTCATACTGGTGTCCAATCTTTACCTTCATTTTGACACAATACATGACATCTCTATTCATGCTATTGCATCCAAAATCTGAATACATGACATCTCTATTCATGCTATTGCATCCAAAATCTGTTCTTTCTACCTCTTCTTCTTCTTCTTCTTCTTCTTTGTTATACTGTTGTTGGACTGGCCCTGTATGATAGGTCCAATTTTCTGTCTTCCCTGAAATAGGATCTTGTGATGAAGAAGCAAAAGGAGCTTGTGCATTTAACATCTTTAGGCTTAACTCATTGTGCCTTTCAACACATAATCTCCTGTTTTCTTTGATTGATTTTCTCAATTCCTTGATTGCTTGGTGTACTGCAGGCAAGGTCTGTGGCAGATCTTCTCCAAAATCTTCATTTCTAAATTGTTTGGTTAAGGCTTCTACAGAGAAAAGAGTAGCAGGAGGCACATACCCTTTATTTGGAGAACTTTTTGGACTAGAAGGTGTTTTCTTCAAATGTTCTGTCAGCAATGATCTGTACATTTCTTTCATTTGTGGATCGGTTGTAGCCATCATTTGTGCAAAGATATTTTTACTGATTTCATCATAATCAGTCTTCATCATCCTGACTGCATTACATGTACAAACATCAGGGTCATCACAATCACAATATTTACACTCTGTACAATGGGGATCATTACAGAATTCTTCATCAGATGACTCTTCTGAATCAACAAAGTTAACATCATTTTCGGATTCAGAATTAGAAGATACCAACTCATCACAGCTTCTAGGAAGATCAAAAGAATTTATCTTTCCTTTCTTTTTTCTATACTGGACTTTCTTCTTAGAAGAGTCTTTCTTTTTATTTGGACAATTTGGAGTTGTGTGACCTTTTTTGTTACAGTTGTAACAAATTATTTCTTTATCCTTAGAAAACATTTTTGTATGTTTGTATGGTTTTGCTTTGTAATGTTTTCTCTTTGATTTTTCTTGGTAAATCTGGGGATTCTTCTTGAAATGTCTTTTCTTCTTCTTATGCCCCTCAGAATTTCCAGCTTTACCTAGGTGCCATTGTTTGCAAAGCTGTTGATATCCATGTGGCTTTTTAGGATTGGTAGCTGCTCTTGCAATCTTCATTTGCGAGCATAATTCCACAATGATTGCTTTTACTGCTTGTCTGATTATGCCAAATTTATAGTCACCAACCTTCCCTGGTAATTTGTTGACAATAGCTGAAGAAACCCATTGGGGAAGGGATGCAACAAAAATTTCCTTCCATTTTGGCTCAAGAATGAGATCTGGAGTCAATGTATGCAATCTGTGAAGAAATTCATTAAAGTATTCATCAAAGTGTTGCATATTGTGCAATTTCATGGCCAGCAGAGTGATGGTCGTAATATCATTGGTTATCTGGGGAAAACCAATGAAGTTGACTGTAATAGCATAGAGTAGTTTTCCTATCATGTTACTGACAGGCAAATGAGTAACAGGATCTATGTGGGTAGATCCATCTTCATTGAGGACAACAGCTTGTTCCCAATCTACAAGGAGTCTTGGGTCTTTTAATGTTTCAGCTTTTAACCAAGAATCTAGTGTTCCTTCAAATCCTCCTATTATTCTTCTTGTAGCATTAATAGGACCTATATCATCAGCAAGATAAGTCCTATAACATACAAGCATGGAATGTAATACAGACATAATTTCAGCCTCTGTACAATTATCAATATTCCATGAATAAGTAGAATTTGCAGACCAATCCTTATGGTATTCAGATTTCATAAGATCTCTTCTATCAGGAGCAGGGTTCCAAGTAGTCTCCCATCTTGACCTGGATGATGTAGCATTGACTTGATCTTCATTATCAGGTTGCTCCTGGTCTTGATCTGTCAAAGATAAGTTATTGATACAGGTTTCAAGCTCTTCAATTTGTGGTTCTGCTTCTATCTTGTGAAGAGTCATATCACCAAAGGATGTTTCTGTCTTATGGAAACTTGTATCAAAACTTTCTTCTTCTTCTCTAGTGTAAGAATCTTCAGACATGAAATTAGAAGATTCTGGTTTGCTAGATTCTTCAGTTTCTTTAGATTGCTTTATGGCAGGATGTGGGCTAAAGAAACTGGGATTTGCAAACAGAGAATATGGATGAGAGGAAGTAGGCGGTGGAAAGGTTATAGAGTTGGGTGTTCTAATAAGGCTTTCCACAGAAGGAGTAATAGAATATGGGACAGAAGTCTTGGGTTCTGAAAATATAGTTGCAGATTTATAGGCCTCAACCCTAGGCTTCTTCTTCAAGGATTCTATCCCTTGAGTTACTTCCCAGACTTGTTTTTTTACAATATCTAGGGAATTACTGATCTTTACAATTTCTTTTCCATGAGCTGAGGTGGCTTCATGGGTCTTTTTATCTATCTGTCCTGTCTGTAAAGATAATCTGTCAAGACTCTTAGCAAGAGCCTTGTCATTTTCTGCCAAGGTGGTTACACTGTTATTCAAACAAACTGTACTGTAATCCTGTTTTCTCAGAATACTTTCAAGCATGGTCTTCATTTCAGAATTAGCAGTTTCAAAAGTTTCAAACTTAGAGCTGACAAATTTCTCAAGACTTGACAGGGCTAAATTTGTCCAATTAGTAGCAGCCACAGCATCTCTTGCTACTAAATTAGGATCATCAACATGAGATGGAAGTAATTTGTATAACTTTCCATCTTGGCTTCTTATCACAAAATTTTTCCAAGGGGGAAACTCTGTATCTGTCTCTAAAAGGCTTCCATCAAGGAGTTCCCACTTGTGTTTATTTGGGGTTCCAGTCCGCATCATGTTTACCTGGAACTGAGAACAAATCTTTCTTAGTAATTTTTCTCCTTCAATTTGAACAGCAATCAGAGATCTGGGAATGTTTGGCTTATTTAGCATGCTCTGAATTTTTGGCTGAAAAACATGTGCATTCAAAGGAGGAGGAATTACTACTGGATTCTCTTTCAACTTTTCTTCTACAAATTTTTCTGGATCCTTGATTTTTTTCTGTTTAGCCTGGTTCCTGAATTGTTTCATCAAGGATTGTTCTATTATATTTGTAGAAGGATAATACCATTCATAGAATGATATCCATTGATTTTCTGCCTTCATCCATTCTTTCCAATTTTCAACATTCTGTCTGTTGAAGGCAGGACGATCATTCTTTGGAAGAAGCATTACTTCTTCAAAATACAAATGTTCTTTTTCATGTGTAAACATATCCCAATTGAACATTTTCTTTTTCCATTGATCATCAGGATCATATGGACTAATTCCTTTAAAAATCTTTAGAAAGGCAATTATCTCTGAATCAGAAGGAATTTCTACATGTCTTGGAATCTTATCAATGGGATTTCTTCTGTATTCAGGAATAGGTGAAGAATCAACATAACCTAAACCATAGGTAGAAGAACTGGATACAGTATGTACAAGTAGTTCTTCTTGTGGATTAAAAAATACAACCTTTTTGTAATTTTCTTCAGATGAGTCAGATGAAGGAGTGAATCTGATCATGTTTATCCTATGACGGTCTGATGACTCCCCATGTGGAGTTGGTGGTTCTGAAGAAAATTGACAGAAGGTCTTGGAGCAGTGTGGATGGTCACAGACTGAGCTAAAAGGCTGAGATGAGCTTGGCTGTGAAAACATTCTTCTGATAGAATCATACACTGCTTGGTCTATTACAAACTGTGGGGGTGCAGGAGACTGCCCAGGATGTAATTGACTGATTGTAGTAGGAATTGCAGAGACAGAAGTAGAGGTTCCTTCATTCTGAAATGTGTTAACTCTGGGAAATCTTGTGGTAACCTTTCCATCTATCTCTGTTATTATTGATTGTGCAGCAGCAACAGGTTTCTTCGTGGGTTTTCCCCAATTGGTTACCCAATCATCAGGCGGACATAAGTCATTTATGGAGACATAGACTGGTGCCACTGGATTACAGGATGAATCATACTGGATAAGAGTGACTCGGCCTTCATCTTTATCAGGGGTATGCAAAACAGCAGGGATTGTTGTATTATAAAATCTAACACAGGTAATATAAAAAATGGCCAAATTTTTTGATTTTGCTTTGAAATTTTGGTACCCGGCAGTCTGGATACCTAAGGTTAGGCATTGCAGGACATTTGGGTCGTCGAGTGCAACAGAGAAATCTGGAAAGACATCATACTGAACAGGACCTTCAGCAAGGCTTGTTTCAATACCACCTATCATGGCCTATGTGAAAGTGGTCCATCGATTATCAAATAGGGCTGAGAACACATAAGCTTTTTGTCCTTTTCTATGTAATGCATTCAGTCCTATCCTTACCATCCCCAGATGGACATACTGGTAACCAGCTTTGAGAGCTGATTTGATATGTTTGGCTTCGAGGAGAGATATAGTTAACATAGCATTCAAAGTTAAATCTACTTTGATGGACTTTTCTTTGATTTTGATTTGACTAAGGGCTCGGAAATTAAAAGAGGATAAATTTCTATATACATCATGCGGAGAAACTGGTGGAAGTTTCCAGTTAACAGAGGGATCTGTTTCTTCTTGTTCTATGATAGCAGAATTACCAGAAGTAGATTCAGATCTACATAACCCTTCTAATGCAGATTTTGATTTTTCTTCATCTTTCATAGTTCTAAAATGCTTAGATCCGAAAATAGACTCAGAAGATTCAGCTGAAGAATGTCTAGGAGCATCCATTTTAGAATAGATAAATACCCGTTCAAAAGTCTTGCAGAAAAGGATGAGAAGAATTGCGGTCTTCTTCTGAAGGAGAAATTGCGGCAAATTCTCGTCCAACGTCTTCAACGCTCTCCAACGCCAACACCGGCAAAAACGAGCTCTCCTAAGGTTGACTGTTTCATACTTCATGGATGAGCTGTGTGTTTTGCAGTTAGTAGGTTTCTTGAATTTATCATGCAAGTCATACAAGTGCTCCATCCTAGCCACTGATTTTGGAGTCACATTGGGTTGATCCTTTTCCTCATCTTCCCTTTCATTCATAAGCTTGTCATGCTCCTTTTCGTCAATGACTGCACTCTTGAATGTCTTCTCGCAGTGTAGGAACTCAAGGATTTTCTCATCATCTTTGAAAACCTGCCAATTCAAGATGTTATCAGGCATAGACGGTCTGAAAATCAATTCAACAAAACATTTATTTTTCTTCAATCTAAAATCAGGCAAAAGTTTAGTAGCCATATTAGCCATCAGATCAATATCTTGGTTTTGGCCTCAAGGTATGTATGTAATATTAAAGGAATCAAAACTATCAATTAAATCCCATATGTCATGCTGGTACCTCACCAGGTGTGGAGAATTGCAATGTATCCTTTTCCTTACCTGATCTACGACTATCTGTGAGTCACCAAAAACTTTAAGATTTTCACATTCATACCAATGGCTTTCTTCGGGCCTTGCAGTAGGCCTTCATATTCCGCTGTGTTGTTGGTGCATGCGAACTCCAACCGGCTGGCCATTAGATGTTGGTTCTCTTGCAGGTCAATGAGAATACTACCAGCACCTACATCTTCAAGGCAGTTAGAGCCATCAAAATAGAGTGTCCAGAATATTGCATCTAATGTTACATCAATTGAACTACTATCTAAGAAATTAGCCCTATCATGTACTATAATACGGGATAGCTCATCAGTTGGATTATGGGAGGGAATTTCCAACTTTGTGTTTGTCAAAGTTTCTTCAACGGTTTCTACATGGAACTCTCCAAAAAAGGTTTCTGTAGCATAAACATTGAAACTATAGTTCCCAAGGATGGAGTTGGTAAACATTACAGGTTCATTGGGACCATTTAGTTCCATTACCACATACTTCATCTATCTTTCCCTATCAACTCTCAGCATATCACCTTTTCTCTTCTGAGGCAACAAGAGATGGGACCAATAAGTCGAGAAGTATCCATTCATTTTTGTTGACTAGTCCCTGCTAAGTAGCATTCCATAGGCCTCGGGTATATCAACTACCACTATATCAATGACTTGTGTGCATTGTGGTTTAGCGGCTATCTGAATCAACACATCAACAAATCCTTCAATTCTCCAATTACTTTCACATTTGTCCTATCTAATTGCATGATCCGAGTTCTAGTTTTTTCAGGTATGGCTTGAAATCTTTTAGCAACAACATAAGCCATAACAGTGGATGAGGCGCCAGAATCTACCAAGAAATTGTGGACGTTCATGTTGAAAATTTCAAACGTGATGAGGAATGGTGGAGTCATAGATTTCGATTTCCTCCCTATCATGGTTGCACTGACATCTTGGGGTTTTCGATTCATTTTAGATAACGTGGCCTCCATAGCTGATGGTATTTGGGCTGCACTAGTGGTACTAACAGGTTTGGACATTGGCTTCTTGGTTTGGGTGCTTGAGGTGGTGGGGGTTTTGCAGTTCTGCTCATTCATAGCTTTCAGCAGCAAATCTCTTTGCTGCGTTAATTTTAACAAGTCAAAATATGTGATATTAGCCCTAGACTTCTTGAGATCATCCACAATATTGTAATCAATGTTATAAACATGATAGGGCAGAGTAAACATACTTGTTTTTCCATTCTTAAGTGGGAGTTTACCATCTTGAGTAGCCTTCGTCGCAGTGGGAAACGGATTTTCTTTCTCTGGGTGACTTGCAACAAGGGTATTCTTGGATTGACCACCAGGCCTACTCTTCTCGACAGGAACTCTCGGAGCGGACGCGTTCACAGGGCGAAAATCTTGCTTTTTTCAGTCTGAGGGCTTTGTTGCACCTAGAAGCGGCCCTTTACTGTGTGTGTGGATTTCATTAGCATTGATTTCTACAGTGTTATCTCCCTCGTCGTCATTCTCATCACTATGGAAATCCCACAACACATTAATTTGGATTTCTTCATCCGAGGGTTCTTGATGCGGGAGCATGTGACTCAGAGGGGAAAAATCTTCCAAATTATTTCAAAAATCCAAAAAAATCTACAGGCAAGGGAGTGGGGTCCTTTAGCCTGCAATTTCTATGCTTTCTTAGTTAAAAAATAGAATAAATTCTAGCAATAAATCATGCTATTTGTAACAAAGCCTTTCAAGCTTTAAATCATTCTGTAAAGCATGCTTTTCTTTGTATCGGATAAGGACCGAGAGGGCCTATCCTTAGTTATAAATAAAGAGGCAGCGAAGCTCTCATCAGACAGAGGAGAGGAGCGAGTGCCATAGCACTATTTTAAAAATTGTTCTCTCGGCGTCTCTTATTAATGACTCTGTAATATGCATGCATAGATTATTGGATAGTGCCTTACAGTGTTGAATGGTTCCTATTTCCGCATGCTGCAAATACTGTATATTAACCATTGAAATCATCTTCCCTTTCATTTTATGCTTATACAGGCTTTTGTTTTACAATTGCGCATATGTTTCTGTTTATCTTAAGAAATCTTGCAATTTCCCATTAAGTGGCTGTAGCGGATTTGAAATTTTATAATTGTAAGTTCTTACCCATATCGGGTCCGAAACCATATCGGCGTCGGGAGATCCTTTGGAACTGTTAGTTGTGCGCTCCGAAATTCCGGAGCCGATTTGTTATAAAGTCCGGTTTACAAAGCTTTTCGAGTCCGAAAGGAGCCATAGCGCAACAAGGGCCGAGTTCTGAAAAGCGGAACCGCCGAATATTAAAGGCTACATATAAGTGGATCGGGTCCGCGGAGGTCTTGAAGCATTTCGGAGGAACGACTAACCGAGCCCGCCGAAAAGATCCGGAACCGAAATCTTTATAGGGCGGCTCAGAAAGAGGCATCGGGTCCGTTAATTCGGAGGAAATAAGATCATTGTTTGGGCGATTGCCAATATATATATCGGACACGAAATCAGCATAGAGGGAGGATATATATATCCCGTCAGGTCCGTAATATCGGAGCCTTTGTCCATTGTAAAGTCCCGCCAATAACCATCGCCGATGCGATATCGCATCAGGCCAAAGAGGAAAGGGAGAATATAACGCGGGTATATATATATATATATATATATATATATATATTGTGTTGCGTAAGTCCACCAATTGGGTATTTCTTTTAAGAATTCCTGAAAGCCACTGTTTGTTAATAAAGCATGATTAGTGGGTTTTTTAAAAAGAAATGAAATATCAATTTAATCACTGATGTGCCCAGAGCAGAAGAAAGGGAAGTTGATCAAGATATAGAAGAACTTGCTGGCAGATTAGGGAGATTGTCTCTAACGCCTGCACCCTCGCCATCATTAGTGGTATCAGAGCCATCAACTGACATTGAATTGAATCTCAGGAGTGGAAGAAGGATGGCTTTCAGAGTTGGAAGAGGATGAGGACGTGGTGGAAGAGGACGGCCTGTTGCAAATGCTGAACTAATGGAAACAGTAGAAGAGCTGCGAGCTAGAGTGGATGCATTAAATTCAGATAGAAACATAGATGATGGAGATGTCAGTGAGCCCGAAATTGAAGCTACAGAAGAGGAGGAAGCTGTACAGGTTACTCCTGAGATGAGGTTCTTTTAGTCAGTGTTGAAATCCACAGCCAGGCCATGGAACCAATTAGTACCGGTATATCAAGGAGGACTGAATCCAGAAGAATTGATCGACTGGATTAACAGCATGGAGAAATTCTTCGATTACGAAGAAACAGAAGATGAGAAGAAAGTAAAGTTTGCTGTCACCAAGTTAAAAGGCCATGCAGCACTCTGGTGGGATGGTGTGCAGGCGGAAAGGAAGAGACTTGGTAAGCAGCCAATCAAGAACTGGAGCCGAATGGTAGCAAAGTTAAGAGGTAAGTTCTTGCCAAGTAATTATCAGCAAACATTGTTTAGACAAATGCAAAATCTTAGACAGAGAGCTTTAACAGTAAAAGAATATACAGAAGAGTTTTATAAAGTGAGCATAAGAGCTGGAGAAGCCCAAGACACAGATGAGAAGGTGGCTAGATATATGAATGGCCTCAGGATGGACATTCAGGATGAGATAAGTCTGCTGTCTCCTAAAACAGTAGAGGAAGCTTATCAGATAGCGCTGAAAGCTGAGGAAAAACTCATAAGGAAGCAGTCTGCCAAAGGGAGAGGGACTTTCAGAGGAAAAGGAAGTCAAGGTGGTAGAGGAAGATCTACAGCACCTAGAGATGGAGCTAGCAGTAGCTCAACCCAGCATGCAACCAGAGAAGGTGATGCAAGAGGCAGAGGGAGTTTTTCCAGAGGAAGAGGAGGCAGAGGAAGAGGCAGAGAAATAAGATGTTACAGATGTAACAAGCTGGGACACAGAGCTTTTGAGTGCCCAGAGAATGCAGACATAAAGCAGAGGAATGCAATTGTTGCTCCAGCTGAAGAAGAAGCACCAGTGGCAGCGGTAGCAGAAGAAGAAAATACACCAGAAAGAGGAGAATCTCTGGTGGTTAATAAAGTCTTACTTAAGCCAGTGAAGGAGGTGGCTGAACCGCCACAAAGGAAAACTTTATTCAGGACAGTGTGCAAAGTCCAAGGGAAATGTTGCCAGATGATCATTGATAGTGGCAGCACTGATAATTTGGTCTCTACAGAAGTAGTGGAGAAATTGAAGCTAAAGACAATGAAGCATCCAACACCTTATAAGGTGTCATGGTTACAAAAGGGACATCAACTGTTGGTAAGTGAACAGTGTGAAGTGGAATTTCAAGTGGGCAAGTACAAAGATAAAATTGTTTGTGATGTGATGCCAATGGATGTGTGTCACATATTGCTTGGAAGACCTTGGCAATATGACAGAGGAGCCATACATGATGGAAAGAGAAACACCTACAAGTTTGGGAAGGATGGTGTTAATCATACATTGTTGCCTTTGCAAGAAGAAGAGGTGTCGGGGCAGAAGACTAGTCCAAAAACTCTGTTGCTTGGAGGGAAGGAATACTTGAAGCAGATTGGAGAAAATGAGGTAAACTTTGTTGTAATTTGCAAGCCCAAGGTAATAATGACTTCTACTAAAATTTCTGAATTACCCATTGAAATTCAAGAAATGCTGGAGAATTATTATGATATTATTGTTGATGATTTGCCTAATGAATTACCGCCAATTCGAAAAATCAGCCATCATATAGATTTGATTCTTGGAGCAAGCCTACCTAACAAAGCAGCATATAGAATGACTCCTGCAGAAAATGAAGAAGTTAAGAAACAGGTGCAAGAATTGCTTGACAAGGGGCTGATCAAAGAAAGTCTGAGTCCTTGTGCAGTGCCAACAGTGCTGAGCCCGAAGAAAGATGGAGGCTGGAGAATGTGTACAGATTCAAGAACTATCAATAAGATTACAATCAGGTACAGATTTCCATTACCCAGAATTGAAGATTTAATGGATTGCTTGTCTGGTGCAAAATATTTTTCAAAGTTAGATCTTAAAAGTGGCTATCATCAAATAAGGATAAGAGAAGGGGATGAGTGGAAAACCGCTTTTAAGACCAATGAAGGATTATATGAGTGGAGAGTGATGCCTTTTGGGTTGTCAAATGCACCAAGTACATTCATGAGGCTTATGAATGAAGTTCTTAAAGAATTTATTGGTAAATTTGTAATAGTATATCTGGATGACATATTAGTCTATAGCAGATCCAAGGAGGAACACTTGAGGCATTTAAATTATGTTTTACAGAAGCTGCAACAAGAAAAATTATTGTTGAATCTGAAGAAGTGTTTATTTATGAAAGAGGAGTTGGTGTACTTGGGATTTGTTATCTCAGCTGAAGGATTGAAGATGGATCCAGAAAAGATCAAAGCAATTGTGGAGTGGCCTTCACCCAAGAGTATTTTTGAGGTAAGGAGTTTTCATGGTCTTGCTAGTTTTTACAGAAAATTCATTAAGAATTTTAGTAAGATTAATGCACTTATTATTGAGACCATAAAGAAAGATAAACAGCCATTTAAGTGGACTGCTGAAGCAGAGAGAAATTTTCAGCTGTTAAAGAAGAAAATAATTGAAAAGCCTGTTTTGGTTCTTCCTGATTTCAACAAAACTTTTCAAGTTAAGTGTGATGCCAGCGCAGAAGCAATTGGAGGAGTTTTAAGCCAAGAAGATAGACCAATAGCTTATTTCAGTGAAAAACTAAATGATGCAAAAAGGAAGTATTCTTCTTATGATAAGGAGTTTTACGCAGTTGTGCAGGCACTAAAGAAGTGGAGGCATTATTTAATGTCGAAAGAATTTATTCTTTATTTAGATAACCATGCATTGCAGTTTATAACGCAGCAGCCAAAACTCAGCTAGAGACATGCTAAATGGGTAGAGTATCTTCAAAGTTTTCATTTTGTGTTGAAGCATATAACTGGACAATCAAACAAAGTCGTAGATGCCTTAAGTAGGAGAAGTGTATTGCTGCAAGAGAGTCAAATCCAAGTGTTGGGTTTTGATTTTCTTAAGGAATTATATGAGATCGATTCAGATTTTAAAGAGGCATTTGAGGCTTGTAAAAATCTTGTTTTGGTGGACAGGAGCAAGTGGCTAGATTATTTTATACAAGATGGACTGTTATTTAAGAAAAATCAGCTGTGCATACCCAACTGTTCAATGAGAGCGAATTTAATCAAAGAGAAGCATAGTGGAGGACTTGCAGGACATTTTGGTACAGAAAAGACATTTGAACAGCTCAACAGATTTTATTTCTGGCCGAAAATGAAATTTGAAGTAGAGAAGTATGTAAGAAATTGTAAAGTTTGCCAGTATGCAAAAGGAAGAAGCCGGAACACAGAGTTGTATATTCCATTGCCAATTCCAGATAGGCCTTGGGATATGGTAAGTATGGATTTTGTGCTAGGATTGCCAAAGACTCAAAGAGGCTATGATTCAATTTTTGTTGTAGTGGACAAATTTTCAAAAATGGCACACTTTATTCCATGTTATAAAACTAGTGATGCTTCTCACATTGCTAACTTGTTTTTTAAAGAAATTGTAAGATTACATGGATTGCCCAAAAGCATTGTTTCAGACAGGGATTCAAAATTCGTTAGAAATTTCTGGAGAACACTATGGAAGAAGCTGGGAACTAAATTAAGTTTCAGTTCTGCCTATCATCCACAAACTGATGGACAAACTGAAGTTGTGAACAGAAGTTTAGGCAATCTTTTGAGGAGCTTTACTGCAAAGCATCCAAAGCAATGGGATCAAGTGTTACCACAAGTTGAATATGCATATAATGACTCACCAAACAGGAGCACATGACAGAGCCCATTCCATATTTTTTATGGAATGCACCCAAGGGGAATATCTGAATTAAGGAATTTGGGAAAAGAAGAAATGAGAAGTGCAGAAGGTGAAGACTTTTCTTCAAGAATGCAGACGATACATGAACAGGTGAAACAACAGCTACAAGACAGCAACATCCAATATAAAACTAGAGCAGACATGAGGAGAAGATAAGTGAACTTTGAAGTTGGAGACTTGGTTTTAGCACACCTCAAAAAGGAGAGATTTCCAAAGGGAGAGTATAATAAGTTAAAATCCAAGAAAATTGGACCCTGCAGGATACTGAGGGAATTCTCTGCAAATTCTTATGAGATTGAATTACCACTTGGTGTGGGAATATCACCAATTTTTAATGTTGCAGACTTGTACAAGTATGAGAATGAAGCTGCAGATGATACAACACAGGATCAAGAGACTCCAGAGATTGACTGGGTAAAACAGTTACCCATAGCCAAGGATTTACAGCCAGAAAGAATTCTAGATAAGAAAGTGTATAAAAAGACAAGGGGACGAGAATATTTCCAGTATTTGGTGAAATGGAAGGGACAGCCGATCGCTGAAGCTACTTGGGTTACAGAAGACATTCTACAGAAATTGGGCAAATCTGTAGATGAGCTCATGGACAGGAGCCCATGAAGAATTTTGTCCTCAGGAGTTTGATGCGGGAGCATGTGACTCAGAGGGGAAAAATCTTCCAAATTATTCCAAAAATCCAAAAAAATCTACAAGCAAGGGAGTGGGGTCCTTTAGCCTGCAATTTCTATGCTTTCTTAGTTAAAAAATAGAATAAATTCTAGCAATAAATCATGCTATTTGTAACAAAGCCTTTCAAGCTTTAAATCATTCTGTAAAGCATGCTTTTCTTTGTATCGGATAAGGACCGAGAGGGCCTATCCTTAGTTATAAATAAATAGGCAGCGAAGCTCTCATCAGACAGAGGAGAGGAGCGAGTGCCATAGCACTATTTTAAAAATTGTTCTCTCGGCGTCTCTTATTAATGACTCTGTAATATGCATGCATAGATTATTGGATAGTGCCTTACAGTGTTGAATGGTTCCTATTTCCGCATGCTACAAATACTGTATATTAACCATTGAAATCATCTTCCCTTTCATTTATGCTTATACAGGCTTTTGTTTGACAATTGCGCATATGTTTCTGTTTATCTTAAGAACTCTTGCAATTTCCCATTAAGTGGCTGTAGCGGATTTGAAATTTTATAATTGTAAGTTCTTACCCATATCGGGTCTGAAACCATATCGGCGTCAGGAGATCCTTTGGAACTGTTAGTTGTGCGCTCTGAAATTCCGGAGCTGATTTTTTATAAAGTCCGGTTTACAAAGCTTTTCAGGTCCGAAAGGAGCCATAGCGCAACAAGGGCCGAGTTCCGAAAAGCGGAACTGCCGAATATTAAAGGCTACATATAAGTGGATCGGGTCCGCGGAGGTCTTGAAGCATTTCGGAGGAGCGACTAACCGAGCCCGCCGAAAAGATCCAGAACCGAAATATTTATAGGGCGGCTCGGAAAGAGGCATCGGGTCCGTTAATTCGGAGGAAAGAAGATCATTGTTTGGGCGATTGCCGATATATATATCGGACACGAAATCAGCATAGAGGGAGGATATATATATCCCGTCGGGTCCGTAATATCGGAGCCTTTGTCCATTGTAAAGTCCCGCCGATAACCATCGTCGATGCGATATCGCATCAGGCCAAAGAGGAGAGGGAGAATATAACGCGGGTATATATATATATTGTGTTGCGTAAGTCCACCAATTGGGTATTTCTTTTAAGAATTCCCGAAAGCCACTGTTTGTTAATAAAGCATGATTAGTGGGTTTTTTAAAAAGAAATGAAATATCAGTTTAATGACTGATGTGCCCAGAGCAGAAGAAAGGGAAGTTGATCAAGATATAGAAGAACTTGCTGGCAGATTAGAGAGATTGTCTCTAATGCCTGCACCCTCGCCATCAGTTCTTCTACTTTGTATTCCTCCTCGTCTCCTTGTTCTAGTTCGAGCTCCAATATAGGTTCTTCTTTGTTGAGGAGCGATCCAATAAGAGCCAATTCTTCTATGTTTAAAGCCCCTTCATTAGGTGGGGCAGACAATGCAAGCTGACCATGATCACCTTCTATTTTCCTCTGATAGAAAGGTTTGAAGGGTTTTCTATTATTATAATCTCCTCCCTTCCCACTTGTACTCTCTCCAACATTTCTTTTCATATCGATGACTGTGTTTGTTAGTTTCTTAATGATTCGATGCAAACCTTCCACATCTGTGGCATCCTTTTCTTTGGTCTCAGCCACTTTGTTGCCACTCCCACTACTCTTCTTGGATGAATGGGAGGCTTTCTTCACTTCAGTGGTATAATGACATCTTGTGAGGCTGATCATTTCATTTTCAACTTTCACTGCTTCATCGATAGCACCTTGTAAGGTTTGCACATTACTCCTTTTAACCCACATTGTTGTAGGGACAGGGAGAGCAGAGACATAGAACTCCATGAGCACTTTGTCAGTAGGTCTAGTGGTGGCTGGGATTCTATTGAATAGAGTGTTGAATTGGATATTAAAATCCTTGACTTTCTCATTGGTTTCCATTTTCAGACGGGGTAGTTCTAAAACTAAGGTCGTAGGTATTTTTTCATCACCAAACTTGTCTAAAAAGGCCTATTGAAAATCATCCCAAGACGTGATTGACCCTATTCTCAAGCTGAAATACCATGTGGAGGTTGCACCAGTCAAAGTAAAAGAGAATAGGCAGCACACCACATCTTCATTGACAACCTCCAACCTGTGCAAGGCTAGGAAGAAAGAGCGAATATGGTTATCAGTGGTATCTCCCCGCTCAGGGTTGAAATTGGGTAACACTCTTTCTGTATTTTTGGGTAAGGGATGTTGCTGCCTAGGTACCGCTACAACATCCTGTGCAAGCCAAGGAGGGAGTGCTCCCAGAGGAGGTGGGGGTTGATTCCCTCCTGGAGGAGGAGGTGGAGGTTGATTCCCACCCGGGGGGGAGGTGGAGGTTGATTCCCACCTGGGGGGGAGGTGGACACTGATTCCCACCTGGAGGAGGAATTTTTGCCATATTATGGACAAGGAAGTTTTGGTTGGAGGCTTCTCCGTTAGGATTCTCAAAATAAAGCAAGGAGTTTCCATTAGAAGGGGAATCCTTAGGAATTTCTTCCCAAGGGGTGTCGATACTTTGTAAGGATTCTAGCACAATATCTTCGAGAGAAGTGGCTATAGATGTATCTTCGCTCAGGGTAAAAATCCTTGGCTTTCTCTTAGTTGTTGGAGGTAAAGAGTGAAAGATGGGAAGCTAAGAGAGGGAATGAGCGTAAACCTGAGTAAGTGCTTTGACAGGTTGTTCCTGAGTGACAGGATACTCCCATAGTCCCCTTGGGTGACTTGGAAACAGGGCTTAGAGGGGTCTTTGTTTCTTCAAAATGAGACTCTTTCAAATGTATGGCAGGATCTTTGCGACCTTTATAATCCATACATTAATCCTTTTGAATCCATGCGTGGAACTTATAGATGAAATCTTGAAAAGCTGGACAAAGTGGTTCGGGCCCTCCTTCTAGTGCCAATTTGTCGGCGTGGCAAATGTGCACAATGCCAACAAGGGGAACTAACCCAATCGCAAGCCCCAATTAGACCTGCTTTCATTTGGAATGGCTAGCTCCGACGGGTTTTAAGGGACCCCATAAACTGTTTGAACATGTCGAAAGATTGCTTTTGGGAGGAAGACTTCAATTAAATCAACAAGAATAAAATAACTAACCTCTATGTATTAAATCCTATCTAAACTACTTTTAACTACTCTAATCTAGTCCTAGCTATCCTGATCTATCCCATAAAAGCATAACACAGAGGTTTAAACATCATATATATGTTCGACAGGAGCATGACAAAGAAGATTAAATATCATATATAGATTCAAGTCCAAATGAATCAATCACTGAATTCACAGCTGGACAAGACTGTATTAAAGCTAAATTGCAATCCAATCACTCATATAGGAATCCACATTCTTTTATGAAATTAAACTTGCAACTGGTGTTTAACTTAGTTTCAATTCAAAGATCATTCACAAGTTAACCAGGAAATTGAATCACATTCAATTTTACAAGACTAATAGTGAACTGTAAGTCATCAATATGCATAAATACAAATTACATTTACATTCATGCCAACAACGACACTCTAATCCAAAACATATAAAAGAACAATTAAATAACTCTGAAACTAAAGGCTCCTTTTGCCCAACACAGTCCTCCTTATTCATAATAAAGAAAAATTGTTCTTCTCGAAAATCCAAAGCCCTTTCTCCTCTTTGGAGGTAATACTTATGCAAATGCCCCATGACTCTAGGTCTACCTTGCCTCTTCATCTTCCCACTGTTTCAGGTATGCAAATCGAGTACATAGAGGTAGGATTGTCAGCATGACCGCTGGCACGTAGAAAGCATAACGCTCGGATCGATTCCTTTCCTAAGGAAGAGAACAAATGTTGGTGAAAAGTGTGACTGTCTGTTGCCTTCCCATAATGAAGACTGGGACATCTCTGCTTACAGAATATACAGGCAACACATGGGGTTCTAACCCGGAATGCTTGTAGCCAGACCCTTAAATGCAATGCTTCTGCATACATGGCCCTTCGAATCCCCTCCTGCATCCTTTGCTTCTCACCTGCAAGGATAGCTATCATTAGCTTGATGATTGTGAACAATAGAACAAAAATGCTCAATCAAGCATAACACTACCTTCATTCATTTTATAAAACTATGTAACAAGTGTGAAAAGGATTTATTCCTGATACACTGTCAACATATAATTTCCCGCTCAACCCATAGGCTTTGCACAGTGTTTGAGGGCTTCTTTTCATCACAATCGAGTATCGGCCCCTTCTCAGGTCACAGGACCCATGCCTTCCACTACCCTGATGCACAATTGCGCTATTGGGACTCCACAAGCCTGCTTTTTTCACTGAAAACCCGACCCTTTGTAATTTCGAAAAATTTGAAAAACATACGAAAACACAAGAAATCCCACCTCGATCGCTCAAGCCGGATCTCAAATGTTATATGTTGGAGTCTATAAATATCATCAGGTTTGGCCTATTGCATATCACAATATGCACAAGCCTGGGGCTCCACCGATCACGATATGCGATAAGGCTTGGGACCCGAAAATATATAAATTGAATTTGATAGCTCGACAGGTCTGCTATATCGCTGCGCATGTTATGTATAAGGCCCGGGCTCTGCCGATACGCAATATGCGATTCGCGTTGGACCCGACAATGTATACAATGCGGTTCATAGTGCCGGTGGGTCCAAAAGCCAAGGGCGTACCATATATACATAAACCTTGGACTTAGGTCGATTGCGATATGTGACGGACTTTCAGACCCGACAATATATAAATTGTGGTTCATAACGCCGTTGGGTCCGGGGCCTTATGGCATGCATTATGTGCCTAGGATGAATGCGATAAGTGAAAGAGGGAGGTTATACGTATTTTACAAAGGGTTTCCTTTGTAAAGGGATTATAATGAGACAATGATGCGATGAAGGGTTTTGGAAGCTAGGCGAACCCCGATGAGCATATGAATGAAGGGCTTACCAAGGTTATATGTGAGGGGTTTGTTGAGGGGCTTTCACCATTTGTAAATGGAAGATTCGGCTCTTCATAGAGTTAAAATCACTAGGATGAAATGGATCATTTAGAGAGATGATAGATCAGACTTATAGGGGGCCCATTAAAAATTTTCTATTAGAGCATGTTTTAATAGGATGGTAGTTGTGGCCACAACACACACATATGATTTTCTTCTTTTATTCATTTGTTGAGACACATTTTATAATTAATATTGTTGGAGTTCGTTCTCTAAATTTGGGATTTTTCTTTTAACTTTTGTTTTCTTCATTTTTACATCTTTGGAGTTTGTTGATTTGTTTTTCACTTCAATTTGGGATTCTTTTCACTTTTGCGATTGGTTATGGTTTGATTTTGGTGACTCTGCTATGATTTATGTGGAAGGTATTTTCTTCACCCAACAATGGTTGGCATACATGGGAAATCTTTACTCTCTCTATTTCAGTGAATTTCATTTATCATTAAAGGTATATATTTATGGAACCATAAAGCTTTCTTGCTTTAAAATAATTTTCATGGAGGAACACCCATCCTTTATAAGTAATATGGTTCACCTTTTCAAGGAAAAAACTGACCTGAGTTTAACTCAATGGATCCCTCCCTCCCCTCCACTTTATAAAAAGACCCTGATTGATAGTCGTGGGAAATCTTTATAGAGTCAACATCATAAAGTATTATATCCATTAAGATAAGTCTTTATTACCATCCCACCTCTTTCACTCAAGTACATCATAAACTAAGTCTTACAAATGCGTTTATCAAAAGCGTGATTAAAAGAGGAAGCATGGGAAATATAAGTAAACCCGTCGGGGCTATGGATGCTCGTTGGCAGCAGGGCTAGGCTTGTATGGCATAAAAGACAACTTCGCCAAGGTACTATTCAAGTTCACTTGCAACAAAGCAATGTCAAAGACCATTCATAACAATGGATATATTCTTTATCAAAAAACTCCTATCTGTACCTTCTTCTATTTCTCATATGAGGTAATTTTAAAATATTTTTTTTCCCAAATTTTGGATTCATGATTTTTACTCAAGTCTGCTTTGAGTACTTATCTTTTCAAACTCATATTGCTTAATCTATTTATGTGGGACCCATGGAAATGTTTATTGTTTGACGATTCGTTGGACTCCATTATTTTTAACTTTTGGGTAAATTGAAGTTCATTATCTTTTACCAGAAATAATTGATTTTTCCCAGTGTGTCGCCAGTGTTGTATTGAAAACTCAACACCCCCATTTTTGACTTATTTATTTGAAATAATGGGGACCATTTCCATAAATTTTTAGATAAATCACCTTTTTAATATTTTCTTTTGGTTAAGTGTCCTACAATTTTTCCATTTTTTCATTTGCGTTGGATTTCTATTTTGGTTTCTTCATTGAGTTCGACTTTTTGTTAGCTTTTCATCGATACTTGTTTCATCTTATATTTGAAAATGGTGCTCATCCGTAGTTCCATCATTTTTACTGCCTCGGTTAAAAAATGTGCAAAATGTATATTATTTTATTTTTTGTAAATAAATTACTAATTCAATGTAAATATTAATTCCTAGTTAATTTTCACTAATTATTTCATTTTCAGTGACGGTCCTATGAAATCGTTGCAGCCAAATTGTAGAACAATTAAAATTATGTGTTTTCGGGATCTCGGTAATTTATTCTAATTCCCAATTTTTAAAGAAATAACAAGACCTGAAATCTGAAAATCGCAAAGTGGTTGTAGTTCATTTTGTTGTATTTTTAATTACCAAGTGGTTGTAGTTTAAAATGGATGAGTCATACTCCAAGTGGGCCCCACTTCACCTCATCTCCTCTCTTCAATAAAAAACTCAATATAAAAATATCGATATAAAAAGCCCTGATAAAAAAACTCTCCATAAGAAAAAGATAAACCCTGCTATAAAAAGACCCATTAAAAGACCGCCAATAAAATAATCCTGATAAAATTTTCCTCATATTTTAAAGTCCCGATATTTCAAAAAATCCCTATATAATTAATTTTTTTTTTCCAATATTTTAAAATGTTTCGATATCAGATATCGGACATCGACTTTTTCATTAAGTTAATTTTAAAAAAATTATAATAATCGTAAGTTCCGATATTCAATGTGGAATGGTTTAACCACCTTAATACGTCACTCATCCTTTTTAAAGCGATTCATATGATTTGATGGTCTTTAAACATTTGTTGCAAATTAATAAAACGAATGGTGAGAATGGTAAATAGTGTAGTATTATTTTAATATAATTAAATACAATATATTGTTAATTTATTTTAATTAATTTAATTGATTAATTGGTAAATAATTTAATTAATCCGTTAAATTAATTATTTATTAATTTAAAAAATTGAATTTTAATTAATTGAATATATTTAATTCACTAAAAATTAATTACAATTAATGATGTAATAACTATTAATTTAATTTAAGATTAGATTTTTAATTAAAATATCTTATTTTTAGGCGAGGGAACAAGTTTTCTAGAATTCTCGCAGTTTTGACTCCTAAACTTTGGAAGCTCATGAGTTGAATTTTACGTGGTCAAATAAGGCCCATGATGGCTCGTTAAATATATAAAATCATGGAGAATATTTATGAAGTGGTTATATGACCAGATTCATTCATTTAATGATTCTAAAATTTAACATAAAATCAAGATCTAAATTTGTAAACAAAACTAATTTTATGAGTTTAAGTTTTTGCGTTTTCATTTGGTCAGTCTCTGTTGAGCACAAATCCATTCGACTATATTTTCTTTGACCAATAAGATATTTAAAAGGATCGATGGAAAGCTAAAAGTTCCTTTTATTTATTTAATTAATTGAATTTTGATTATAGAAATTTTATTTTCCAGATTTGGTATTTTTTACTTTAATTTGTATTTTATTTAAATTTTGATTTGTTTTGAGAGGAGAACTGTAAGGACCTGCGGTCCGTGCGACGGGCAGGGTGACTCCACCGTGCGAAGGACGTGCGAAATGCGAAGTGAACAACCAAGAGACAAGTTTATATGATGTTGGGCGAGTTGAGAGGGCAATACCACGAGTTGGGCGAGCCGACCCTCCACTCAGGCGAAGGCAACATGTTGAACGAGTCGGCTTGGGCGTTGGGCGTGGGTCGGTCGGGTGACATAACCCACCACCCACCCATATATATTGGTGGAGCGTTTGTGGAAACGAGCCATCATCATTCGATCAACACAAGTTCGATCAAGGAGTTCTGCGGTGCGTGGATGAGCCCACACGACGGGCGAAACTCGGGTGAAAAACTCGTTCAGGAAATTCGGGTGAAAAACTCCTGCAGTAAACTCGTGTAGAAAACTCGAGCAAGGGTGAACTCGGGCGAGGTCATCGGGAAAAAAAATCGGGTGAGGTCGTTCAGGTGAACCAGGTGAGGTCGTCGGGTGACACAGGCTAAGTTGTTCGGGTGAGCCAGGTGAGGTCGTCAAGCGACTCGGGTGAGGTCGTTCGGGCGAACCAGGCGACACGGGCGAAGTCATTCGGGTGAGTCGGGTGAGGTCGTCGGGCGACCCAGGTGAAGTCGTTCGTGTGAACCGGGTGAGGTTGTCGGGTGACCCGGGTGAAGTCGTGTGGTGACTCGGGTGAAGTTGTTCAGGTGAACGAGTTTGGGTGGACGTACGAACGGGCGGCTGGGTGAGGGCACGCCATGCACACCGAAACGAAGGATCGTGCGGACGGGTGACCCAGGTAGGGCACGTCGTGCACGACGAAATGGTGGAAACGGTGAAGTGTTGGAGTTGTGAACGGAGGTGTGACTCGTGTGGAGGTGCCCATGTGTGGCGACTTGGTTACGGTGAGGCACGCCCAAGTTGGGAAAACAACACGATTGTGCGACGAGGTGAACGAAGGGTTGGTGAGTCGTTCGGCGACCGTGCGGAGGCACCGACGAGCTGGGTAACCGAGTTTGCCGAAGTTGGAAATTTGGCTAAGCGTAAATTTGGGGTTTCCCAATATTTAACTTGTACTTATAAAAGAAGATTATATATATTGATTTGGGTAGACTCATATTACAGGGAGTTGCCCATCCTTTTATACTATTGTGCAATTGAATATGTGTTAATTGCTGTTGATGATGAATATGTATGGGTTTTCATCTGTATAAAGGCTAATAATAATACTTGGTAACGAAAATAAACTAAGTATCGAATGTTAAGGCGTAGTCCATGAACATAAGTATTGGTGAAAAGAAAGTGTTCGGTGGTGCCGTACCTCGCCATAAGCGGTTAAAAGACTACCGCAGGTGTGGGGGCGTGACAGTTGGTATCAGAGCAGGGTTGCTCATGACGAAGTGCAGATGGTTTTGAAGTTAATTCAGGGTTGAAGAAGCTTGACAGTTGATGACAGTGGAAGCAAGTACTTGCTGGTGAAGGAAGTTGGTTTCACATACAAGTGGAACAAGAGCTGGCTCATGGTTGCAGGGAGCTTGGTGAAGCTGGTGAATGGTGAAACAGGTTTGGTAGAGGTGAAGCTTTGTGCTTGGGCCAAGTTGAACAATAAGGCATGGTAGGTTTGGAAGAATGCGAAGGAAAGCTCTTGCTGACCTTATACAGGTTGAAGCGGATGAAAGAAGAGAACCCCCGGATTTGAGATAAACTTGAAGTCTTGGAAAAGAATGTTGAAGATGAACTTCTTCAACTTGGTTGGACAATGGAGCAGGTGAAGTTGCAGATTGTGCTAACAAGGAAGAGGAAGCCGTGATGATTAAGGATGTTGCAAATGTGACAACGGTGGAGGATGAACTTGAGATTGATCAAGTTGAACCAAGATCGTGCAGTTTGCAGACATGGATGGATGAGGATACTCCCATGGAGGAACCTCATGACGATGATGATGTAAGTACTATTGATACTTGTGTTTCATTTGAGCATTTGGTAGATGGATCGTATGTAGGGAAGAGCAAAGCCAATTTGCCGATGCAGGGGAGCATCTTACAATGGATGTTTATGATGAGACCTTGTATGGAGAAGCAAGGATTATTGACTGTTGCAGGACTTGTTGGGGTTGTTTGTGACCTTATGATAGAAGGTGCAAAGGCCCATGACAAGGGAGGAACATATGATCATTGCAGGAGGATTGGGTCATGCTTTAGCCACATGGAGGATTGGCTAAGTGCCCAGCATGACTCATGTACAGATTGGAGGAGGGCACACACTTGAGGTATGATGATGCTTGGGTAGACTTCTCATGGCCGAGACCAAGAGATAGCCTTGGTGGAACCGTTAGTGGGGGGGCTGTGGTGGAGAGACTCATGTGATGATGATATGGTTGGGTGACCAAGTTCACCATACCAAAGATTGCAGGCTTGTATGAGGATGACCGATTGTTGTGATGGGTCTACTTGGTTGGACTACATGGGCAACTTAGTCATGGACATCAGGTTGGAGACATGGAGCATGGCAGTCTTATGCAGGGACATTATGCAAGAGCACTTGTAGAGGTGTCACTTATGGGCATCCAATGAGGAGTGCCAAGGCAGGGATGTTGTGCAGGTGGATTTACTGGTGTGACATGGAGGTGTTTTACTTATGAGATGATGGAGAGGTTGTGCACTTATGTACATCAAGGCCATGGACTTGGAAGGAGTTGTGAGCAGACTATGGAGCATTCCTACTACATGGAGAGCTGAGGCAACTTGCAGAGACCTTTGGGCCAAGACTTGTATGCTTGCTGAGATGTTGGTTGGAGATGATTCATGGAGCTCATGATGACATGAGGTTGTGACTTTTAGGGACTTCATATATGGTGGACTTAGAGGATCTGATGCATTGAGGAGCTGAGGTTAGAGACTTTGATGCAGGATGGGGTGCATACTTCCGAGTACATGTATGGGTGTGACTTGGAAGAGTGACCTGATGTGGAGGATCGATATGAGACACTTTGGAGTGATGGAGTTACAACGATGATGAGGCCTTGGTGGCAACACTTGGGCATGGGTTGAGCTGAGACTTAACCACTTTTGACACATGGGAGCTGATTGATCTATGATTGTGGGTAGCACATGGATAGATGAGACAAGTGTATACTTGTTTCTATGGTAGACTTGAGGGATGTCACATTACAGAGATGATGAAGGTTGCTTCATGGACCTAGATGTGGCATATCGAGAGTCGAAGTTTGATGAGATGATCTCTTCACTTTGAGGAGATGGATGTTTTGCAAATGGATGATGATGTTAGGATAGATGCAGATGATTTCATGCAGCACATTGGTACCAAACATCATGGACAGCATGTTGCAGACGAGATGAGGATTACTTCATGGACCTGAGCTTGGCTTACTTATATGGAGATGGATTCTTGATCGAGTTGAGGATGTGACGGGATGTTCTGAGAAACGACTGATGGTGGCATGAGGATGTGCATTCTCATGGTTTGAGCGTGACAGTTGGAATAGCTACCCAACTAGTTCAGACATGGGGTCGCGAAGTGTGCAGAGATGTGTTAGCATTTGTTGGAGTATCATGGCAACGGTTCACACGATGACGATACATGATGAGGTCGACACGATATGTTGTAGTGAGCATGTAGCTTGAGATGGAGGGGCCAGCCTTCCACGATGGGAGCAACATGTGGAGATTGTGACAGGGTAGTTGATGATCATGGATTGAGATGATTTTCCGATGTATGACATACCGGTGGGGTGTATGCCTTGGTATGGATATCTTGGTGACAAGTGGTTGTCGGGATGAGATATTGTTGAGGACGACAATGACTTCAAGTGGGGGACGATGTAAGGACCTGTGGTCTGTGCAACGGGCAAGGCGACTCCACTGTGCGAAATGCGAAGTGAACGACCAAGAGACGAGTTTATATGATGTTGGGTGAGTTGAGAGGGCGGTCCCATGAGTTGGGCGGGCCGACCCTCCACTCAGGCGAAGGAAACATGTTGAATGAGTCAGCTTGGGCATTGGGTGTGGGTCCGCTGGGTGACATAACCCACCACCCACCCGTATATATTGGTGAAGCATTTGTGGAAATGAGCCATCATCATTCAATCAACACGAGTTTGATCAAGGAGTTCTGCAGTGCGTGGATGAGCCCGCATGACGGGAGGAACTCGGGTGAAAAACTCGTTCAGGAAAGTTGGGTGAAAAACTCGGGTGAGAAACTCAGGCGAAAAACTCGTGCAGTAAACTCGTGCAGAAAACTCGGGCGAGGGCGAACTCGGGCAAGGTCATTCAGAAAACTTGGGCGAGGTCATTGGCAGAAAACTTGGGTGAGGTCATTCGGGCGAACCAGGCGAGGTCGTCGGGCGACACGGGTGAAGTAGTTCGGGCGACCCAGGTGAGGTCTTCAGGCGACCCGGGTGAGGTCGTTCGGGTGAACTAGGCGAGGTCGTCGGGCGACACGGGCGGAGTCGTTCGAGTGAGCCGAGTGAGGTCGTCGGGCAACCTGGGTGAAGTTGTTCGGGCGAATTGGGTGAAGTCGTTCGGGAGTTGCCCCTCCCTTTACACTGTTGTGCAATTGTATATGTGTTAATTTATGTTGATGATGAATATGTATGGGTTTTCATCTGTATAAAGGCTAATAATAATACTTTGTAACGAAAATAAACTAAGTATCGAATGTTAAGGCGTAGTCCCTGAACATAAGTATTGGTGAAAAGAAAGTGTTCGATGGTGCCACACCTCGCCATAAGCAGTTGAAAGACTACCGCAGGTGTGGGGGAGTGACAAGAACAGTTGAAAAGATGAGGAAGAGAATATTTCAACAATTGGAATTGCGCCAGAAATAAAAGAAAAAAAAATTTGACCAATGAAAATTGTTGAAGCAGATTTATTCTTCAACAACTCTCCTATTTGGAATTAATTTTTGTAATTATAAATAGTAGTTTGTAGAATAGAGAAAGGAATTCTCTTCTCTCCAACTCTATAATTTTTATAGAACTATTGTAATAGTGGTTTGGAGCTATAGGTGAGAGGAGAGTGAAATCTCAAATATGAGGAATATGAGGATTTACCTTTTACAAATCTGAACTATGTATGGGGAGCAGAGCTTGCATTATTGCAACGCTTGTTTTAACAGTAGATTTTATGAGTTGTAGAAGAATGTTGGAAATCAAATTCAAAGAATTGTGCAAGAGACCAGGTTTAATCAATATGTGTTTTGAATACTATTACTTTTAATGCAGATTTGATTTCTTTTGCTAGAAAAATTATGTTATTGGATTTATATTTGTGCACTTCTGTCGATATGAATTCCTTTCTTATGGATTAGCTATCTAATTTGTTTCTCTCATGATTCTTTCATCAATTTTTTATTTTCCTCTTATTCATTTAAAACCGATTTCTGAGTAACTATTTACTCAGAATCCTAACATTTAATCCCGATTTAATTACTACTAACATTATGTGAACTATTTCCTAATGTTATTGGTTCATCATTCTTTGTTAATAGTTTAATGGTCATTAGCACACTGTGAATTACTTCCCAATGTTAATGATTAATCATCCTTGTTAATAGATCTTTAAACAGAATGTGTTCTGGTATTCATAATATCAGTTAATTGAACTATTTTGTTAACTTGATGTTCATTATAAGCCATAAATATTTAAATCCCAATCATTTAATTAATTCGCTCTCAGTTGGATTAGATCTACATCTTCCAAATCAAGATAGGATTATGATTTCTTTCCTTTTGCTTGCATTATAGGATTAATTGGCATTTATATTTAATTCTGCATTCCTAAAAGTCTTTTTAGCAAAGAGGAAAAATTTAGTTGTGGCTTGGCTGAGCCCTAGATCAGCTTAAGGATCACTTTATTTCCTAATCAACAAGGAGAGTCGATCTAATGTCTCTTTTCTATTGGTAGCTGAAATTCATACTTTAATCCAGTAGAGATAGAGAGAAGGTAAATGGACATAATTTAACTAGTTGGAACCACCACCCCAAACGGAAAAGGAGTTGCTTTAAGTTCCCGATGGGAGGTCTCCCTTATAATTTTAAGGCAGACATTTCGAGCCTACAATAGGTCCTCTTGTAGTTGTTGAATGGTCTTTATTCTATCCTTTCTTCATCAACCAAATCAGAGTGCAAAATATAAATAGCACACAATAAACCCTTTGTTTCATTTTCTTTGCTTGAGCATGCATATACAACATAAGAAACCATCTATTTATTTTTCTTTGTTTTAGCATGCATATATGACCATATTATGTTTTCCTTTTTTTATGGATATTTTCAAAGTCATAACTTAGCTTCTTTATAACCCATTTTTGTTTCTCTTTTGAAGAAATTTATTGATCTAAGAAGTACTTTAAGCTATCATGATCTATTTTTACTTTCAAGTGACTTCCTATTATGAAAGGGAACCATTTTTTTATTCATATAGTATGGAAAAAAAATATTTTTGATAAATGGGTTTTAGTAAGTTCTTTACTTTAAGTTGATTTCTCACAAAGGCAATGTGCATTTCCTCTGGCATTAAAATTGCACCAAGGCCATGGCTTGAGGCATCACACTTCATAATAAAAAAAAATTGTGAAGTTGGGTATGGCTAGAAAGAATTCATAAACATAGCCTCATTAATTTTTTTCAAAGGCTTTGGTTACTTTTCGAGTCCAAGAAAATGCTTCATTCTTTAATAATTTTGTTGGTGGTGTTTCTATTTTACCAAAATTCTTGAGAAAATTATGCTAATAACCTACTAATATTAATATTCTATGAATCCTTATATAAACCCCATTTTATCCTTAAATTCCCTTATTAAGCCCTAAAAATAGATTGATTGTTAGAAACCATGACAATACTAAGAGGGGGGTGAATCAATATTGTAGGAATTTTACCAAAAACACATTTCTTTCACTTGTGCAAGAACACTAGGACATCATAAAGAACTTCATCAATTAATTAAATAAGCATGACCATAAATAATCATAGCAATCACAATGGAACACATAAGGAACAAACAAATTATTAAAACTACTCTTCAATTCCTTCACAAGGAAAACTAAAACTTGTTGTTTCAATTTTTCCAGCTACAACCAATAGGAAGCTACAACTTCATGTTTTATCAGCTATAATTGAAAGGAGTTACAACTCGAAATATTTACCAGCACCCATTGAAAGGAGCACCAACCCATGATTTGCAAGCTACAACTTGCTTGATATCAATGATTCGTCTTTCATCCATTTTCATATTAGAACCATGAATGCCATCTCTACCTTAAAAAAAAAAAACAATTTCCTCCTTAATCACCAATAACTTCAATAATCTTTGATTACTGAATTTTCCAACAACTTCACCTAACTCACTCACAAGAACTGTCCACCCTGCTTGCTCAAGCCTTCTTATAAAGAATTTAGCTTGATATTCTTGGCTTCAATGCTTTTTTCTAACTTCACTCGTATTCTTGCTTGAATCCTTACCCTTTGAGTATTATGGAATTATGCTTATTTTTAGCATTTTGGTCTTTTAATAGACTTTATTTGGGACTTTTTATTTTTGGTGAACTTCCAAATTTATCAAAACTAATAACTCTGCCTCTTAACTACTACCAACTCTTTCATGCATTTAGCGCTCTGCTGTTATGTTTGGCTTAACTACCGAACTCCAAAAGTTGTCAACTCAATCCATAAAAAACTTTGATTATGGCCCAAACTCTTTAATCCACAACAACACCATTTATAGTTGTCGACTCAACCATCCAGACATAAAAAATGCCATACTACCAAATCTATTCGCATTGAGTTGAATGTTTTAAAACACTGCCAAACTTACTTCCATGGCCTTTTTATTTATTTAGCGCAAGTCTTAAAAATGTTGCCAATTTTGTTGAAACTTCCTTTAGCTCCTTTTTCTTGGCACCTTAGCCTATTTTCTCCATAGGACCTAGTTTTGTGACCACTAGCTTGGTCCTTGAGGTGCTAAACTCTTTTTAGGCCTTTGTGGGCTTATTTACCTTTAAAAACTCCCTGCACCCTTGGTCTCATTGATTCATGTAATCTTGTGTCGGCGCCTAGCCCATAGCCTTCAATCCCAATGCTTTTGCTTGTGCCTTCTTATAAATATTTCGGCCTCCTCTTGGTGGGCTTCATTGTCAGTGGGGCCATTATACTTTCTCCTGATTAGCTGTCACTTTGTCATAAAGCATCTCCATCTTGATGCCTGATGCCTGACACTTCCTTTGTGTGTTCTAAAAACAAATATCTTTCCTCCATATTGTAGGATGAGTTGTACATTGGGTCCTCTGATGCAACTGTGAGCCAATAGAAATGCTCTCGACTAGTGTCACCTCTAACACCTCCCACAAAATCCAATGATTAATCATCTCACCTCCTTTTTAAAGTGCCCTGTTTATTTATTCTGAGCACTTACTGCAGGATGATGTCATGTTGACATCACCTACGCCACATTTTATGTAGTGATTGGTCTATGTGTCATTAAGAAACATGCCATTCAGGTACCCAAAAATCCATATTATCTTGCCATGTGTCCCACTCCCATTGACCGATGCTGATATCATCATCCTCTGTCATCTGAGCCAATCAAATGTTGCCCTATGTCCCATTGTAAGAGAGGAGAGAGAAGGATCATGTGGCCTTGTTTCTCTGCCATTTCTTTGTTAATTTTTTTAAAAGGTCTAGACTTATTTTCTTTGTTCTATTCAAACTTCCTACATGTCGACACTCCCTTTTCTTGCTACTTTATTATCCCTCCAGGCTCACCTTTCTGCTAGGCTTGTGGGATGGGATGTTATGTGGGGGCCTCCCGCCTAAGAGTTTCCACCAATGATAAGCCTCTAGTGCACTATGTCAGGCCACACATGCCCACTCTTTGTCATCCCATTCAACTTCTTAAGGGATCCTTTATGATTTTGTTGGGATGCACCTGTTGAGGCTGCTAGAACTGGTTGATGCATTAAGTGGGATCCGCATGAACTAATAGGAAGCTTTCCCACTGCCTTGCTACTCCGTCCATGAATGTATGATGCTTCTATGGTTCCTCCTCCATTCTTGCAGCTATGTTTGGCTGCTTCGCCAAACTTAACATAACGCCAAAAGGGTTTGCTACCTCCTTAACTCTACTAACTTTGACCTAGGGACCTACAACTTTGATTGACTCTATTTTTAAACCAAGGGGCCATTTTTAGACTTTCGCATAGAAATGGAAATATTTTTCTGAGCTCTACTCATCTAGGTGGGTTTCATCTATTTTTGAGATAAACTTCTACTCTAAAATTGGCACCAAAGTACTGGCACCACTAATGATGATATTTAACCTTCTTCTTGTGCTTGGAACCAGATCATTTAAATCCTTCTTTGCCTTCTATTGACACCTTTTCCCATGTGTTTCCATCAATGACAAAATATTTCCAACAATATCCCCCTTTGGCATTAATGGAAACTCCAAGATAAAATAAAACACCAAGACATATCAAATATGCTTGTGTCCAATGAATTTTGCTCCCCCTGAGATGCACTTCTGTTATCCTTAGTTGCTTCTTCTATTGTGGTATTGTTTTTTTTCTGTTGTTTTATCACTAAGTCCCTCTCCTTCACCAAGTACCTATCCTTTTTTTATATCACCATGTACCTCTCCCCCTTTGACATCAATGAAAAAGACACCAACATGTCCCCCTATCACCATACTCCCCCTTTCAAATATCTTCCTCTATCTTGTTGATCCAGCGGACTTGGAAACTTCATCTTTATATGTTGAATATAGACTAACTTCCTTTCTTCCTCTTTAGAGAAGAGCTATTGGAGAGAGGCAAGAGGAACAACTCTCAATATTTGCCTCATGTACTCAAATTGTTCTTTAGGAAGTGGCTTAGTGAAAATATCAACACCCTATTCTTTTGTAGTGACATACCCCAACTTCACAATATGATTTTCAACGTGCTCTCTCAAGAAGTGATATTTGAATGGAATATGCTTTTTCTCGGAGTGAAAACTAGATTCTTTGGCATGCTTATGGCACTTGTGTTTTTACAAATAATGGGAATAGGCTAATCATAGAAAATTTATACATCTTCCAAAGTCTACTTCATCCACATCAATTGAGTGCAACAAGAAGCTACTACAATATATTCTTCTTCAACTATAGATAAGGAAATGTAAGTTTGCTTCTTGTTCAACCATGAAACTAGGAATTCTCTAAGAAATGAAGCACCAAAACTTGTGCTCTTATGCTCATATTCATCACCTACCCAATCAACATCAATATAAACAATTAAGGAAAAATATTTATCTCTGGGATACCAAATTCCATAATCCATTGTTTCTCTAAGATATCTAAGAATCCTCTTGGTTGCTCGTAGATGGCTCTGTTTGGGGGCTGCTTAGAATCTTCCAACTATACCAATGCCCTACATAATACTCTCCTTTCCTGTAGTAGATGATGCCTCTCTTCTTTGCACGTGTGATAAGAAATAACCATAAAACAGACCCAAAATAATTACCAAAGACTTTTCTCTTCCTTTCCTTCAGTTCGTTGGTCATGAGGCTCCTTTTCAAGTATTTTTCACAGTCATTATTATAGACTTCCTTGACGAAATTCTTTTGTAATCAAATTCGAGTCAATTTATCTATTTATATTGTTATTCCATCAAATAAGCCAACCTGAGTTGTGGGTGAGTTGACATGTCCTTTGGAGTAGTTCCATTATTTCATTTATGGTCTTCTTGTTGGAGGTGCTTATGCTTGGTATTGGAGGGCCTTTTTACTCTTTTAATAACTCATACAAATATGTAACATGCCCAAGAAAGGTCCTTCATATATGACATTGACTCAATTTGAATTTATGACCAATCTTAAAGGCTCACAATGAGCCTGTAACTAAAAGTAAAATTTATTTCTCATGAAACCCATGAGACAAACATTACAATAATAATTTTATTTTTTTTCTTTGAATCAATTACATAAAATTACAATTACATATTTCATTATGTGCAAACCTAGTTACACTTTTCAACATTCCCTCTTAACTAGGAAGGTATTCATAATCCATACAAGGTACTTGGACATTGTCAATCTGAATAATTCTCATAAGAAGAGTCAGATTGGTAACCCATATGTATAGCATCATATCAACTAGCATTGTCACATAGAAATGTCACATAGCAAAGACTTGACTGACATCTCTATCTCTCCACAAGATCAGAGCACAATTTTGGTGAGACCAATGATGTATAGACACCCTCATCATTATCTCTCTCAGAACATACCCCAACCGGATTTTCTAAGAGTATGTTCCACCAAGACAATTCTTATCTTGGTTTCCCATTCCTCAAAGAATATTGGTAATCTATGACTACTCTTATGTTGGATGCCCTAACTCATCCTCCATATGTTTACCCAATCCTCCATTCTATCTTCCCAAGTGAAGACAAAAATGGTGTGTCTATCTCTCGCTCTTAATTAGGGAGGATATATCTATTCGAATGAAGGAATGTACCTAAGCTCCCTCTCGGCTTAGGAATTTTCTTCCAAGTTTCTACCAAGTTAGAAACTTGCTTTCAGGCTCCCTCTTAATTAGAGACCTACAAAAACTCTTTAGGTGGAGATGATGGGACAACCAGCTACTTAAATAACTCCTGATCATGATGTCATGAACTTTTTATTTATTCAAGAGTCTTCATGGTTTTGGAACTTCTTTGTAGGGAACATACCATCCATCACTTTCATCCATGAGTCAAACATGTCATTATTCCTTTCATCGAAAGTGATTCATCAGTTCCATATTTGACCTTCCTTCATGCCATGTTGCCTTCTTCATGTCATTTTTTATTAAGGATATTTCATCCTACTACATGGACATTAGTGGTGGAAGATATACATATCTCTTCCCTTCGCATCCCTACACAAACCCATATAGATATCATTAAAAAATAAGGAATGAAGATTAAATAAAAATTACCTTTGTGATGGTATTTCATCATGACATCTTCTAGTTTGCATTAACGTCTTGCATACACATTGACACATCTCCAAAAGATATATATATTGTCAAGGGTCTCTTTCTTTTTAAGACTTCATCAATGTCTTCATATCTTTCATGGAGATATCCTAGTCAAATCTCTTAGTCCTCGGATGTTGATTGTCTTCTCCATAGTTGCATATTTCATGATCTCTTCCTTTATTTCTTCACACATTTCCTTCCTGATAACTTTCAATCAAAGTTCCTCCAATTGTTGTCAAGTACCTCATATTTCGTATGAGCACATATTATGTTGATTTCATCTAGACAATGTGTGATTCATTCCTTCCTGCATCCTTTCAAAAGAGGAGATCTTTTCTTTTGATCATGCTCTCGAGATAGAGAATTTATCCATGTTACTTGCAACCATATGAAATGAATCCATAATATCTAATAAAAGCATACATACCTCATTTTCTATTAGGTCATCTTAGACTTCCTTTTAGCAGCTTCCTTGATTGAAAGAACTTCAATCCCTTGATATTCTTCACTTATTTTGTCATCATACCATCATCCCATGAATTCCACAAGTTGGAACTCTTGAAGAAACCCTTGCTACCTTTTGATTGGTGAACCTTTCGATGAACATTCCAATAGAGGATCTTGAGTATCCTCATCTAGAAAATGTTTCATTTTGACTAATGTATGATGAGATTTGTAATATATAACTTTTTCTTCCTTTTCCCTTAAGTACCACTTATGTTTCTAATGAGGTTTATAAGATCTATATTCTTCCATGGGTGACTACCATAGAGTTGAGCTAAATTTCATGCTTCACTATGATGATGTCACGATCTCTTTATTTTAATGCTTTTATGATGCCATGATGCATCCTTATAATTTTACTTAGTGACTTGTGATAGCCATATCTTAGAAAAGAAAACTTGAAAAGAACTAGGTGAGGAAGACTATCTCAATCATAGTATAGATATCTTACATCCTCTTTCTTAGACTTCTTATTTTCAGTTTCCTCCACTTCTTTGGTGATATGGGATTCTTCTCTAATTCTTTTGTTATTGTCCTTCTTGAGCCTAGGACAATCTCTTTTGTAATGCCCATATCCTTGAAATTCATAGCATTGAATTTTATCCATGTTCCTCTTCTTTTTCCAAGGATCAAATTTCCTAGACTTAACTCTTCCCTTTTCCATAGTAGCATATGCTTAATTTTTCTCACTGGATCCCACATCAATTTTATCCTTCAACTTGGTTTCTTCAATCTTGCATAATTAACGTAGATCCTAGAATGAAGTAGCTTCTTTCTTCCCATAAATTCTTAGAGTAAAGTTATCCCACTCTTGTGGTAGTGCATTTAGTATTATGATGGTCATCTCCTTATCAGACATTATTTCTCCTAGATATTGAAGTTGATCCCTTATTTCAGATATCCTCATAAAGTATGAGGCTATCCATTCTTATTTTGATATCCTTATCTTGTATATTTCTTGTCTTAGAGATATACTTTCTCTTGTAGTGCTTACTGAAAACAACTCTACCAATTTGTCATATATTTGTTTTGAGGTTTCAAGTTTAGATACATATGGAATGAGGGGATCCTTGATGGATTCTATGAGAATCCTTTGAGCCCTGACTTCCCCTTTCATAAACTTTGCAAGTGCTTGAGAATCTTATTTCACTGGTTTGGTGATAGATCCCTTGACATGTTCCATAACCTGATTTTCAATGAGATTCAAATCTATCCTCTTCTTCCATGCAAGATAGTTTGAAGCCCCAACTAATTTGTTGCTTTCTTTGCAAAAATACATTTTGACAGATTTAGATGTAGACACAAATATACTTACTTGTGAATATTCTTCTTCCACTTGCTACCTCCTTGATCTTGATGATGATATAGATAATAGAAAACTTCTTCTTGATGATGATAGATCTCTTCAAGAGTGATCCTTGACTTCACAAAGAAGGATATCACTTTAGATCCTTTGATGGATATGTCCTTGTTGATGATGATCAATGATGATTGCTTGATGATTTCTTGGATGATCTTATATAATGGTAAGGTCCTTGCATCAATAAGAGGAAGTTTCCTTATAATTTCTGAAGATGATGACAATGTCCTTAAACTTGCTTCTTTAGTAAGAACTTGAGGTATAAGTCCTTCAACTTAAGTAGGGTCTTTGAGCTCTCTTGAGATGAATTGAGAATTTCAAGACTTCTTGTTGGTGTAGAATTTCTTCTTTGATCTAGGGTTTTGTCACCTTCTTGTAGATCTTGTCTTTGATGAACTTCTTGGAATTTGATCCTTTAATGTCTCTTGATAAGATGCCCTTCCTCAACTTTGTCACCTTCACTCTGATACCATGTTGAAAAATATAGGGCATAGCAAATAGGAGATTTATTTTCTAGAGATAACTATTTGTGAATGATTTTTACTTCTTAGATTAGGATATTTCCTTTACTTAGATTATTATTGTGCTCTTCTTCATCAAAAAGTTACCAATGCATAAAAAATAACCAAACAAGAGACACAAAATGTAGGCGATCAACCAGGGCCAAAATCTCTCCCACTTGAGAGGAAAACAAAAATGAATTCTTCTTCTTATAGAGACTTCAATTGACGAATACCATGCCCAAGACCCTTGACCTATTTTCCTCTCCAAGACCAAGACACAAAGCTTCCCCTTCTTCCTTGAGTCAACAATAGTCAACCTCCTTGTTTCTTTCCTCCTTCTTGGCTATCTTGAAGTGTTTCAGTTTCTTACTTTGGTACTGTAATTCTTGGCCTTCTTTCAAAAACCCTACTTATAGCACCTTGTTACCACTTTGATAAAATGGGGAGACTTCATCTTGATGGTTGCAATGTCTTCTCCTTGACTTGGTTTCTAGAGTGAACTTACCAACCTCGACCCTTCCTTGGGGTTGACAATAATACTCACGGTCTTTCCTACAGCAGATGATGCCTATATTCTTCACACGTGTGAGATGAAATAACCCTAAAACAAATCCAAAGTAATCACTAAATACTTCACTCTTGCTTTCCTTCTCTTTGTTGGTCATGAGGCTCATTTTCAAGTGTTTTTCGCACTCCTTATTACAAACTTACTTGACCGTATTCTTTTGTACTCAAATGAGAGTCGATTTGCCTAGTTATGGTGTTTCGTCCATCAAATAAGCTGACTTGAGTTGTTGGTGAGCTAACATGTCCTTTGGAGTAGTTCCATTATTTCATTTAAGGACGACTTGTTGGAGGTGCTTTTTATTGGTCTTGGAGGGCATTTTTACTCTTTTAATAACTCATACAAATATGTAACATACCCAAGAAGGGTCCTTTGTATATTAAATTGACTCAATTTGAGTTTATGACCAATTCTAAGGGTTCACAATGGGAGCCATAACTAAAAATAAAATTCCTTTCTCATGAAACCCATGAGACAAGCATTACAATAATAATTTTATTTTTCTTATTTGCATCAATTACATAAAATCACAATTACATATGTCATTATGAATACCGAACCTAGTTACACTTTTCAAAAATCCATGTCGATACTTTCAATATTCAACAAAATATTTGAACTATGGGAAGATTTAGTTGGCTTATTGTTATTGTTATTATTCCTTCTGAATGGGAAAAACTTGGGGGACTTGCTACTGGTAAAGGTCTCGCTTGATTTTCTCTTTAACTTTGAGACTTCATTGGTGAGTTCCTTTAAAGATATAATCAAGCTTTCAATATCAACAAAATCTACTTCTTTAGATTTAATTGAAGAGGGTTGAGACTTCTTGCCAGTCTCCTCAGAGCCTTCAGGTTCTTCACCATCAGTAATAACTCCAATTACACACAAGTCTTTCTCTATGACAATTTCTTACGCAAATTTTAAAGCGAGTGTCTCCTTTGCAACTCTTTTAATTGAAGCATAAATGTTTGTCAGCAAGGTAGTTGTATAATAATATATAGTGATGGAATCATGAGGCTACGTATCTTGAGTGAATTCATTCAATATACAATTGAACCTTTGATTGAAATCTTTTACCTTATCCTTTTCCACCATCTTAATATTTATGAGATATTTTAACAATATGGTGGGAGTCTTGTCATTGACACACTTCTTCAAAAACAAATTCTTGAACTCCCTCCAACCATGGATTAAATTAACGGGAAGACTACGGTACCATGCTACTATTCTAATGTAAAAGGAAAAATCCTACAAGAAACATCATCTGACCATACATCTAGCATTCGCAGGTGCATGTAAAAATAATCAATATGATCTTCTGCTTTTGTTTTCTTTTTAAGATCAAACTTAGATAACAAATTCTCCAGATGTCTAGGAATTCTATGAAGGTTTTCCAGAAGAGGGAGAGGCCCTTGGCCATTTAATCCAAGTATTTATCAACAATTTCTTCGTCTCATTGCTCCTCCTCCTTTTCCAAATTTGATGAGCCTTCTCCTTCACTATTTAAATCATATTTAAACTCTAAATTGATTGTCGATTGTTCTCTATAAGAAATAACAATATATTCCTCGTACTCTTCATGAATGGGTGGAAATGACTCTTGTTGAACTGTGTCTTTTGAAGACTTTTCCAATTCCTTAAGGGTATAAAAGACAAAATATTCCACCGATGTAACCAGTACACTAGTACGAGTTGTTTCTTTCTTCTTAGGATGATGAGGAAGATTATGAGAAAAAGGGAGTAAACCGATAACTTTCATAAACAGTCAGGTAATAGGTCAAATAAACCAGAGTTGTTTGTAGGAAACTTCATAGGCCAATTCCGAATGAGGTTGAGATTACCCTCCTACCACGGGAATAGGAATAAGGATGTTACTCGAGGTATTACCGCCTTGTCCATAAACTGAGAGATTGGGATGTGAAGAGTTATTAGACATAAAAAAATGGAGGCCCTCCTTCTAATGCCAAAATGTTTATTGTGCTAGATCCATTAACATACAGGAGATCTCCCCAATATGAGATCCTGTTGGGTCCCTATAATACTAGTGATTACCCCATTACTATTGTAGTTATACCCCTTATTAATATTGTTGTGCCCCTATTGCCCCCATATTGTTATTACTGTGCCCCATAGAATCCCTCTATTGTTATTTTTGTGGCTTTATATTATTATTGTTAGGTCGGCTGGATTATATTGTGACTCCTTAGACTCCTATATATAGAAAGGAGGTTTTGTCATTTGAATCATCAAAGAATTGTTCATTTATGTAATGTAAAGGAGGTTGCCCCCTCGAAGAGGCTGAATTCTAAGGCGTTGATCTATCTTTTCTATCTTTTCTTGAGCTGGTTTCATAACATTTGGGATCAGAGCTTTGGATTCTAGGGTTTCGCTGCTCCAAACAGGTCATCGTGGAATTTTCGCTATAACTTTTTTTTCTGTGACGTTTCAAAAGTCGCAAAAAAAACCCATTTGAGACAAAATCACGCTGAACCTTGGGTCTGAATTTCAGATCTTTTCGCGCTATATTGGCAGAGATATGATCTGAGGAAGTTGGTCTTTTTGCAGACTCCTGAATTACATTCTAAACAGGTGACTTGGGGAAAATCGTCATAACTTTCTCTCTGAAGATCAGATTTCAATTTCGTAAGAAGGTATAGAAAGAGGATGGATTGTAGTTTCTTGTATGCATTTTTCAGATCCATAGGTCGAAACAGTGACTTGTGGTACGTCGTACAAGTTTGCTCTACTGAACTAGTCTAAAATCAAGTCACTGTGGGAGATTTCGCATAACTCTTCCTTGGAGAATCCAATTTGGCTCAGACTTGCGGCATTGGAAAGAGGACATAGAAGGCTACTACAGGTCACAATTTTAGAACTGGATTATCCGAAATTACAGAGATACATCAGATTCAATATCAGGCTTCTACAAAGTGAAAAAAGGTGTGTAGTTTTTTTTTTTTAATTTTTGTGTAAGCTTGGTTTGAAGGAATTCAAAGGGCATAGTAAAGCATTATTATTGGTAACTGATGCCCCGAGGAAAGAAAATGCAAACACCTAGTAAGGAACCTGAAAGCTCTAGCATGACTCATGAAGAAGAGGAAGAAATGCTACATGATATATCAAAATTACAAGAACAAGTGCAACAAATGTCACGCTCACAAAAGCTAACAGAAGCTAAGATAAATGGCGTAGAATCTAAGATAAAGGGAATGGAAGCTAAGATGGAGGATTCGAAGACAGATTTGAAGAGAGACAGCAGATTTGAAGACAGATTTGAAGACAGACATGGATGAATTGAAGATAAATATGAATAAGTTGCTACAAGAAATGGGCACTAAGGGTGAAAGGGTACTAAAGGAAACTCATGATGAGAATAAAATAAATGTTAATCATGATTCCATAGATGCTAATGTTGGATTGAAGACTCACCATATTCCAAAAATCGATATGAGGAAGTTTGATGGCAAGGATCCTGCCACATGGATATTACAGATGGAGCAATTCTTCGATCTCAATAATGTGCAAAACACACAAAAGGTACGTATGGCAACTGTATATTTGGAACCAAATCAGTTTGTATGGTATCAATGGCTTTGCTCTCGTAAACAATTTATCACTTGGGCAATTTTTACGGAAGAATTGATAGCACATTATGAGGATACAAAAAGCAACACTTTTTTTAGCCAATTGATAAGTCTCAAACAAAAGGGTTCAATAATGGAGCACATTGAGGAGTTCCAAAAATTGAACATAAGGGTAAAAGATATTCCAGAGGAGCATAGGATTGATGTGTTCATAGGGTCTTTAAAGGATAATATCCAACATGATGTTCGCCTTTGGGAACCTGATTCATTAGAGAAGGCATTCAGGTTAGCAAGAAAAATGGAAAGCAAAATTATGGCAACCAGGAAGCATACCACTCACAACTATAAAGACGGAAGTGTTGTTGCCCCTAGTCTTCCACAACCTATAAGGTTGACACCACAAAAATTGGAAGAAAAAAGAGCAAAAGGGCTTTGTTACAGTTGTGATAGAAAATACACTAAAGGTCATAAGTGTGCTGAGAAGAAATTATTCTACATAGATTGTGAAGAGGAAGAAGAAAAGGAGCAAGAAAGGTCAAAAGAAGAGGATATACTCCAGGAACAAAGCCTAGATGAAGAACAAATAAATCCGACCATATCTTGTAATGCATTGGCGGGAATTACCACTCCTCAAACCATCAAGATAGAAGGACAAATCAAGAAGAAAAAGGTAATAGTTTTGATTGATTCAGGAAGCACCCACAATTTTATTCATTGTAAGGTAGCAAAAGAATTGAATTGCTTCCTATATCCAGCACCAGAGTGTCAAGTGATGATTGCAAATGGAGGAACAATAAATTGCTCTGGAAAGTGCCATAATATCAAGCTATCCATGGGAGAATATGTATTGACTAGCCCAATGCTTTCCATTCCAATGGGAGGTGCTGATGTTGTACTAGGAGTCCAATGGCTACAATCCTTGGGTACAATAGCTTTTAATTTTCAAGAACTTTTCATGAAATTTTCTACGGAAGGAAAGGAAGTTGAATTAAGGGGTATTGCAGGAAAACCAGGAAAAATAATCAGCTCTAATGGCATGACAAAGCTTCTAAAAAAGGAGCAAAGAGGTGTAATTGCACAATTATGTTCGCTAGATGTTTCCACATCGGAATCATCTATTTCTCCAGATCTCCAAAAAGTCCTGGACAATCATTCCAAGGTATTTGAGACTCCCAAAGGTCTCCCACCTATGCGTGATCATGATCATGCTATTCATCTGATTCCAGGAAGTGTTCCTCCAAACAATCCAGGAAGTGTTCCTCCAAACATCAGGCCATACAGATATCCCTATGTCCAAAAGAGTGAAATTGAACGTATGGTTGCAGAAATGCTAGAGGCTGGTATAATTCAACCGAGTCAAAGTTCTTTCTCTGCTCCAGTAGTATTGGTGCACAAGAAGGATGGATCATGGCGCATGTGTCCGGATTATAGGGAGCTCAACAAGCTCACTATTAAAGATAAGTTCCCCATTCCTGTCATTGATGAATTACTGGATGAATTGCATGGATCAATTTACTTCACCAAGTTGGATCTTCGTTCAGGATATCATCAAATCAGAATGAAGATTGAAGACATTCTGAAAACAACATTTAGAACTCATGAGGGTCATTATGAATTTTTGGTCATGCCTTTTGGCCTTACCAATGCACCTTCAACATTTCAAGGTTTGATGAATTCAATTTTCAAACCATTCCTTAGAAAATTTGTGTTAGTATTTTTTGATGATATACTAATCTACAGCAAGTCTTGGAAGGATCATGTTGAACATGTTGACAGGGTGCTACAACTATTGGAGGAGAAACAATTATATGCAAAAAGATCCAAATGTTTCTTTGGAGTCCAGGAGGTGGAATATTTGGGTCATATTGTATCTCATGAAGGAGTTAAGGTAGACCCTAGCAAAATTAAAGCCATTAAGGAATGGAAAATCCCCACATCCATAAAGCATCTGCGAGGATTTCTCGGGTTGACAGGGTATTATCGCAAGTTTGTTAAGAATTATGGGAGAATAGCAGCACCTCTAACAACATTATTGAAGAAAGATGCATTTTCATGGACTCCGGAAGCAACAAAGGCCTTTGAACATCTTAAAGAGGCAATGTGCCAAGCACTGGTCTTAGCTACACCGGACTTCACAAAAACCTTTATTGTGGAATGTGATGCTTCAGGAAATGGAATTGGTGATGTTCTAATGCAAGATGAAAGACCCATTGCTTTTGAAAGTCGTCCAATCAAGGGAAAGTTTTTAAGCAAAGCTATTTATGAGAAGGAAATGTTGGCAATACTCCATGCACTTAAGAAATGGCGACCCTACCTAATGGGAAGACACTTCAAGGTAAAAACGGATCATGATAGCCTTAAATACTTTTTAGAACAAAGATTATCCTCTGAAGAGCAACAAAAGTGGGTCACAAAGATGTTGGGTTATGACTTTGAAATCATCTACAAAAAAGGGAAGCAAAATGTGGTGGCAGATGCACTCTCAAGAAAGGATGAGGATGTGGAAGCATTGTTGTGCGCCATTTCTATTATCCAACCAGATTGGATAAACGAAGCAAGGGAGGAATGGAAGAATGATGAAGAAGTGTGGGCACTTATTCGAAAGCTACAACAAGATTCCAGTACGTCTGATACATTTAGCTGGCAAAATGATTCATTATGGTACAAAGATCGCTTATACCTCTGTAAGAATTCCCAGCTAAAACAAAAGATTCTTATGGAATTGCACACTTCTCCCTTAGGAGGGCACTCAGGATTTTTAAAAACTTACCACAGGGTTAAGAAGGAATTTTTTTGGGATGGCCTTAAATCAGATATTCAAAAGTTTGTGGCGGAATGTTTGGTTTGCCAACAAAATAAAGTTGAAACAATTAAGACACCGGGTCTATTACAACCTTTATCCATTCCAAGCCAACGTTGGGAGGAGGTTTCAATGGATTTTATCACAGGTTTACCCAAGTCTGAGGGAAAGAGTGTCATCATGGTGGTAGTTGACAGACTTACCAAGTATGCACACTTTTGTGCATTATCACATCCATTTAAAGCCAGTACAGTTTCTACTGCATTTATGGAAACAATTCAAAAGCTACATGGAAACCCAAAGATTATTGTAAGTGACAGAGATCCCATTTTCACTGGAAATTTTTGGACAGAATTATTTTCTTGTCTTGGTACTCAGTTAGCTCATAGCTCATCTTATCATCCTCAATCTGATGGGCAAACTGAGATAGTAAACAAATGTTTGGAAGGATATCTTCGTTGCTTTGTATCTGATAAACAGACACAATGGGTCAAATGGTTGCCTCTGGCTGAATGGTGGTATAACACTTCCTTCCATACAGCAACAAAAATGACCCCATTTATGGCACTTTATGGGTATCAACCACCATCCATCACATCATATTTAAGAGAAAATTCTAAGGTTCAGGCAGTGGAACATCACATCGAACATCAACAACAAGTCCTCCAACTCTTAAAGGATAACCTCGTGTTGGCACAAAATAGAATGAAACAACAGGCAGATCAACATCGCAGTGAAAGAAGTTTTGATGTAGGTGATTGGGTATTCCTACGGCTACAACCATATAAGCAAATGTCCCTCAAGCAAGCTAAGAAGGATAATAAATTATCACCAAAGTATTATGGTCCGTACAAGGTGTTGCAAAAGATTGGTACTATGGCATACAAATTGGAGCTTCCTGCAGCTTCTCGATTGCACCCAGTTTTCCATGTTTCATGTTTAAAGAAGGTTATAGGCGACAAGCTCCCAGTTCAAACAATATTGCCAGAACTTGAAGAGGAAGGAAAAATTATATTGGAACCAGAAGCAGTCACAGAAACAAGAACTCGACAGCTATGAAATCGATCAATTTCAGAGTATCTTATCAAGTGGAAGAACTTATCCACTGAAGATTCCACATGGGAGGATGAGAATTTTATGCAGAAGTATCCAGAACTACTCAAGCGTTGAGGACAACACTTTTTTGAAGGAGAGGGGCATGTTGGGTCCCTATAATACTAGTGATTACCCCATTACTATTGTAGTTATACCCCTTATTAATATTGTTGTGCCCCTATTGCCCCCATATTGTTATTACTGTGCCCCATAGAATCCCTCTATTGTTATTTTTGTGGCTTTATATTATTATTGTTAGGTTGGTTGGATTATATTGTGACTCCTTAGACTCCTATATATAGAAAGGAGGTTTTGTCATTTGAATCATCAAAGAATTGTTCATTTATGTAATGTAAAGGAGGTTGCCCCCTCGAAGAGGCTGAATTCTAAGGCGTTGATCTATCTTTTCTATCTTTTCTTGAGCTGGTTTCATAACAGATCCCAATTATACTTCACATTGTTTGGTGTGGGATTCCCCTATGGAAATATCGCCCAACTGCCATTTACTTAAATATTTTCCTTGGCTTAAGAAATTAGCATGAGAGAGTAGCATGTATGTGCTTTTGAATGAGCAAGAGAGTGTTCCTTGTGAAATGTTCGATTGTATATTTATCAAGGTTCTTTCACTATAAGGGAGAGAAATTGAGCCTCATAAAGAAAAGTAATAATACTAATCTAGTGGAGACACACACATAAACGAGGAAGAATCGTTAAAAATCAAGAAAAATAATGTAGTATACCTGGGGTGAATAATATGGGGTATAGAGGGAGTTACCCAAGGCAATAATGTGATGTAAGGATGATAAATAGATGGGTCATAGTTAATAAATAAAGTGGTTAACCCACATTATGCAAGGGACCATAAGTAGTTAGAGAATAATGTGATAAGCCCACTATAATGGATGTATGGTATTGAGAGACCCATGGTAATTCCCCATGGTATTGTATGTATGAAGCCTATATAGAGGCTAGAGACTCTCCATTGAGAGATGTCAAGTATTGTTGTGTATTGATAGGCATTAGCTTATGGAGTGATCTCCTTCCTTATGGAGTAGTTGTATGGTGTTACCCTACCTCAAGGGTTTGATATTAATAAAGATCTGAAGCCTTTATCATATATTGTGTTATTATTTTTGAATATTCATATATTTTATATATTTTTAGGTCATATCTATTACAAGTGGTATTAGATCTCTTTCTTGGGAAAAGTGAGAAGAATATTTTTTCTTTTTTTTGTAGGAAAGTTTTGGGGAAACTAGTGGGCGGTGAGTTTCTAGATCATATATGAAAATTTTGGTGAAAAATTAAAAAACAAATTACATATATGAATTCGTTGTGAAAAAATACCTCATTTAAAAAAAAAACTCATTTGAATTGGAGCCAAGACGAAGGATATATCGTTGATTTAAAATCAACTATTTTTCAGAAATTTTTCTGAAGAACATTCATGGATGGTGGCTCTCTAATCATTTTTGCAGTTTTTTGTGCCAAATTTCACAAAACTAATTACATATCAGAGCTCCTCTTGAAAAATAAGACAATTTTAAAAAATAATTTGGTTAAATCATAGCTCCAATGAGGTAGATATCGTTGATTTAACATCAACTCTCTTTTTTCAAAATGTTTGTGACACCCGAAAAGTTATAGTGCAGATTTGAGTGCAGAAGGTGCCCAGCTTGTGATTCCAGCCACTTAGGAAGATGCAGAATGGTCATTTCATTTCCAAAAATAGGTTGTAATAAGGATTCTGAGGTACATTGACCAAGTTGCGCCCATTTTAAATTTTCACGAAAGTAAGGGTTTTTTTACAAAACCCTCATTCTATTTTAAGGGTTATAGCAAGATGTTTTCTACAGGAAAAATGATGGTTCCACTATTGAAGAACTTATACAATATCGCAAGTCTCTATGTCCAATAATTTGGAAATCCTTCACATGGTATCATTTGAAAGATGAGATAACTATGTAGTGGAAGTCACTTGACACTTCTTCACTAACTAAACTTCCTGATAAAGAATTTGAAAAAGTCCTCTTAGACAAGTGGTCTCATGCTAGAAAGAAGGACAATAAGATACATAAAGGTTTATTTTCTACTAATCTTTCCATTTTATAGGTTCATGGAAGTATTCAAAAGGAGAAGATCATTTTTTCTATTTTCCCTAGTTGCAAGCAAAATCCAATTAATCTCAAATTGGCCAAATGTTTGCCAGTTCCAGCACAACATATTGAAAGCACACAGGTTGATGGGGCACATATTCAAATATTTAAGGACTTGAAGGTAGCCCTGGATAAATACGTATTACATGCTGACTTTTATGCTTTATACATGGATGGGATAGATGTTTTGGGATACCTTTGGATGGAATCCATTGGTACTATCAATATTAATGTGCAGAAAAAATTCCTGAAGCTCTGGTATAAAAAGAAGAAAATTACATTACAAGATATTTCCATCAGTAAATAGGTAGAGTCCAAGGAGGCCCAAGTAGAAAAATCTAAAGGTATTGACATGTCAAATGAGAAGTATGGCATGGAAGTAATAATGGAAGACAAGAAAAAAAAGAAACTTAATACCACTCTACCTTAATCATGTCAGGAATTGAAAAAATATACACCATAACTTAAAACTTCAACATATTACCACTCACACCACTCAACAAGACAACAACCAGTAAGCCAACAAATAATTAGAAATAAGGATTAAAATGCCTAGAAGACATGCAGAGAGGTGCGATGATCCACCCACAATACATCAACACAAAGGAACCCCAAGAACTAGCTTCCATCTCAAGCAAGCGAGGAAATGGCTAGATTGGGTGTTCACCTTTCTCTTGGATGGCTATATGCACATGCATGGTACCAATGGACTACTCTTTTGAGTATATCTTATTATTTGTGTTCTTATTATGATTCAGGGAGGAAACATGCTTAAGGGGGGTGGAATGTAGTATACCTAGGGGGGATAATATGGGGTACAGAGGGAGATACCCAGGGTAAAAATGTGATGTAAGGATGATAAATAAATGGGCCATAGTTAATAAATAAAGTGGTTGACCCACATTATGCAAGGGTCCAAAAGTAGTTAGGGAATAATGTGATAAGCCCATTGTAATGCATGTATGATATTGAGAGACCTATGGTAGTTACCCATGGTATTGTATCTATGAAGCCTATATAGAGGCTAGAGAATCTTCATTGATGTCAAGTATTGTTTTGTATTGATAGGAATTAGCTTGTGCATTGATCTCCTTCTTTAAGGAGTAGTTGTATGGTGTTACCCCACCTCAAGGATTTGATATTAATAAAGATCTGAAACCTTTATTATATATTGTGTTATTCTTGTTCCATGTTCATATCTTTTATATATTTGTAGGTTAGATCTATTACAAATAGTTCACATAGATTCAACTATCATTAAAATCATTACAACCCATTTCCAACAAGTTTAGCACCAAAGTCACTGAAATAGTACAATTATTGCAATACATGTTAAATGTAACATAATCCACAAACATTAGAAGAATAGTCTTAAAACATGCATGATCTATGCTTGAAAATGTGTTGGCCAAATGGCTTCAAGTATTAAGTAAAAGTTCTAAGATACATAAGTACAATAAACATCACTAGCTCCTATAGTGGAGTGTTAGAGCCACTACTTGCTCCCCAAAAGTACTATATCTATCTCACTAATGCCTTGTGGGAGAATCCAATGTTAAAAGTATTTTGCTTGCATAATGGGGCTCCTTTTATAACTTTTAGGCATGACTTTTCATATCATCATGACTCTTGAATTTCCAACTTCTAATGACCTTTGGGCTTATATAACTCTTGAACTTCCAAATAACTTTTGGAATTACATGGACTCTTGTAATTGCATGTCTTTTGAACTTCTTCACATGGATATTTTGTCCATACATGACTCTTGGACTTGTACTTCTTTGTCCTTTTAATAATTACATGATTACATCATAATTTCAAAACCATCATATGGTGAGAACATGAGAAGTCACTATCATTGATGACTAGGACTCATAGTGCCTAATGACACGGACTTTATTGGATAAGTGACAAGGATGCCACTTGTGTCTTCAATATTGCAAGAAAATTTCATGTTCTTGATTTCTTCCCAAAGGGTCTTGGATCTCATGGAGTCATTTGGGTTGCTTTGATCATCAATATTTCAATGTGTTCTTTGTTCTTGAATGCTTCCTGTTAACACTTTGGTTGTTCCCTTTGACTCCTAAGGGAATACGGCCGAGGTAACCACAAACCAATCTTTGGATTGCAGGTCCTAGCCTACCTGCAATCAGAGAGGGCTCTCTCTTTATGATTTAGCTTTGTTTTGATATGATTTTAGGCTAGTTATGATGTGCATGGGTTTTGTTTTAAGTTTGGTGGGATGGTTGATCTTTTCAGACAGAGTTGGCATGTAAAGTGTAAGAAGTTCAGACCATTGGGCATGGAGTCAATGAATGTGAACTGTTGGGTGTGTTTTCTTTGGCAAAAGAGAGGAATACAGAGCAAGATAGCTACACATGGAACAATTCTCAAGCTGGAATAAAGATGAAATGGAGGTCAGGGGATGAAAGGCACCTAAGTAGCTTTCATTATGCTAACAGAGGGAAAGTGAATGAATAATATCTAGGAGCAATGAAGGATTCTTAAACAACATTTAGAAATGAGAGAACTAGCGTAAACATGATCAATGAAGTATACATATTCATGACTAATTTTGAAGAAAACATAGAAAATCACAGAAATTGAGCACAGAGTACATAGAAGTAAAGTCTGAGCTATTCTTTCTTTCTACAACTTAGATCATGATACATAGATGATATAGACACATAGAAACTGAAAACAGAAGTAAGAAAGACTTATTGAACCATGAGGAAGCACGAGAATTCCATATTTTGCTCTTCAGCCATTAAAACCATAACCAGCGAGTTCATAAACAATCATTCCAGCAATCTTTGTTCATAGAAGTTCTCAGGCTTACAGGGCAAGTCTAGAATGACTTAATCAACCAACCAACCGTTATTACATAGCTCAGGGCAGTATATATAGGAAAAATATGTACAAACAAGATCTTAGGGAAGATCTGAGGAAAAATATCTAAGAAAACCTAACTTCTACTGCAAGTAAAGGTAAAAATATCTAACTTAAGATGCGCTGGAGGCAGCTGCATCAAAAATGAGTTAATACGCGTCCTTTTGGCTCTGTGTTGTTCATTCTGCAATAACTATTCTTTAAACTCTGATCTGCTGCCTTTGAGTGGCTCAATGTGCATTAATCTGATTTGATATGGCTTTAATGGCTTTAACTCCTGCTTTGATACTCTTTGACTTTGCTGGATCCTCTTAAATGCTCCTTTGTTGTGGCTTTACTGCTCCACTGATACACTTTAACGTTTCGCTTGAACCGATACACTTTTACTGGACTGATACACTTTAATGCTGAATCGATGGTCTTTTCTCCACTGATACTCTTTTATTCGGCTAATCATCCTTGCTTTATCACTAAAATGACAAAATATAACTGCTGCGGTGCTTTCTGCGGGCTTTGGGAATGTTTCGGCGTTGGCCGATCAAAATTTTACCAAAAAGGAGGAAAACTGCATAAATGGCGGAGGATTGCTTAAATGGTGACTGGGCTGAGGCCGAGCTCATTGTCCGGAGCTATTTAACTGGTGGTCGAAAATGGCTGAAGAATGAATGCTGGTCCCTTTGCATTTGGAGTGCACGGGCGCAGAGTAGAAATATAAGAGAAGAGCCCCTTTTCCCTTTATAAGGCAAAAAGTGACTTTACACGGGAAATTTGATGAAATAGAAGGCAGGAGCGAACACTGTAGCAAAGAATATATCAGGGCCGTTGGATCTAGCATGGGCAGATCCAACAACTGCGATTAACTCGCAATATCGCATCGGCGGGGGCAATGGGGGTGGAGTATTTATATATATATGACTTACGATACCCGATAGCGATATCGCATCGGGGGGTGGCTTGCAATATGAATTAGCGATGGGCGATGAGCGACGATGCGATAGCGATATCGCATCGGGGAATGATATGGGCGAAGGCTCAAAATTAAGCGATAAGCAATTGCGATACATATATATGGGTTTTTGCGATAAAGCGGCCCTTTGCGGTAAAAGCAAAGATTTGCAATAAAGCATGGTTTAACGAAAGAATGAAGATTTGCGGTAAAAGGGAGGATTAACGGTAAAAGGGAGGATTAATGGTAAAAGGGAGGATTAATGGTAAAAGGGAGGATTTACGATATAACAGAGAATTGTGGTAATGCGGAGAATTGGGATAATGAGGGGATTGCGATAGAAGGGGCGATGCGATATCGCTTCGGATGCGATAGCGATATCGCATCGGAGGGATGCATCGGCGAACATATATGGGGGCATGTAAACAATGCGATATGCGATATGCGAATTCGCATTGGAGGGAAACCAGTCGGAGGCGTATGCAAAGGGGGCCAACACTACTGCTGCTTCCTCCGACAGTGATATCGCGTCGGAGGGGGGTTAATGGAATCGGAGAAGGGTTTTTATGTTTGGAGAAGGGTTTTACAGATCGGAGGAAGGATTATTGAAATCGGAAGAGGTCAAATAAGGTTAAAAGAGGGTTCATAATGCATCAGAAGGGGTCCAATCGCATGGAAAGAGGGTTTTTATGCTTTGGAAGGGGTCCAAACGCATTAGAAGGGGTCTATTTATGGTTATATTTCAACCAGAGGGTGGGGATATGTATTTATGGGGATTTTATCATATTTTTAATATGGGGAGGGGAAATAAGGAGGGATTTATATAATAAGTTAGAAGTTAATATGAAATTGAGAAGAAAGCACTAAGTAAGGCAAACTTAGGCTCAAAAAGGGAAAAAAGGAGTTTGATGGAGTAATCTAGGAGTATTGAGCATATCTCAATATCCTTTGGGGAAATTAGTGAATGATTTGGGGACAAAGGATGAAGGGGAAGTTAGTCATGCCTCACTTGAGCTGCTCCAAGGGAAAATGCCTTTATACCTGTGATCTGAAGTAGATTGAGCACTTTGAAACACAAAATTACCACAAGTCTTCATTCTGCAACCTCAAAACTGCCTGCCCAACCTACTTACCTAACATTTTCACTTCTTTTTGTTTGGGTACACTTGAACTAGCAAACCCAACTTTTCTTCTTTTCTTTTAGCTGTCCTCCTATCTAAATCTATCCTTATATCTTCCAGGGGCTCAGATTAAGCTATTGAGCACCCTAGCTTCTCTACCTATTGTTAGGCCCCTATACTATTAGTGTAACCCCTTATTGTTAGTAGTACAACCCACTTATTATATTGATGTACCCATGTAGTGCCCATATTGTTACTATTGTGCCACATAGAAGCCCACTATTGTTATTATTGTGCCCTTATATTATTGTTGTTATGTCGGCTCTAATTATGTTATGACCCCTTAGACTCCTATATATAGAAAGGAGGTCTTTTCATTTGTATCATCGAAGAATTTTTCATTTATGTAATGTAAAGGAGGTTGCCCCCTCGAAGAGGCTGAATTCTAAGGCATGGATTTATCTTTTCTATCTTTTCTTGAGCTGGTTTCATAACATTTGGTATCAGAGCTTTGGATTCTAGGGTTTCGCTGCTCCAAACAGGTCATCGTGGAATTTTCACTATAACTTTTTTTTCTGTGGCGTTTCAGAAGTCACAAAAAAAACCCATTTGAGAAGAAATTGTGCAGAACCTTGGGTCCAAATTTCAGAGATTTTTGCACAATATTTGCGGAGATATGATCTAAGGAAGTTAGTCTTTTTGTAGACTCCTGAATTACATTCAAAATAGGTGACCTGGGGAAAATCGTCATAACCTTCTCTCTGAGCTTCGAATTGAAATTTCGTAAGAAGGTATAGAAAGAGTACGGACTGCAGTTTCCTGTAGATCTTTTTCAGAACCAAAGGTCAAAAAATTGACACGTGGAACTTCATACAAGTTCGCTCTTCTGGAAAGGTCTATAATCAGGTCATATTGGGAGATTGTGTATAAATCTTTCTTGGAGAATCCAATTTGGATCAGACTGGTGGCATTGGAAAGAGGACACAGAGGGCTACTATAGGTAGAAATTTTGGAACTTAAATATCTGAAATTACAGAGTTACAGCCATTTCAAGATCGAGGTCCTAAAATCAAGAAAAAGCAAGATGAGGAAGTTTGATGGCAAGGATCCGGTAAATTGGATACTTCAGATGGAGCAATATTTTGATCTACATGGTGTACCACTATTACAAAAGGTATGTGTTGCATCTTCATATTTAGAACCGGATCAATTTTTATGGTATAAAGGGCTTTGTTCTCATAAACAACTTGTTACGTGGTCAATTCTCACGGAGGAAATGATAGCACATTATGAGGATACAAAGAGCAACACCTTCTTTAGAGCAACACCACAACAATTGGAAAGAGTAAAAGGGCTTTTTGACATATTGGAAAGTAAAATTATGGCAACAAATAAGTCTACCCCTCACAACTATAAAGATGGAAGTGTTGTTTCTCTTAGCCTTCCACAACCTACAAGGGTTACACCACAACAATTGGAAGAAAAAAGAGAAAAAGGGCTTTGTTACAATTGTGATAGCAAATGCACTAAAGGTCATAAGTGTGCCGAGAAGAAATTATTTTACATAGAGTATGAAGAGGAGGAAGAAAAGGATCAAGAAACATCAAAAGAAGAGGATATATGTCAGGACTCAACCCCAGAGAAAGAAGAAAAGAATCAGACCATATCTTGTAAACTATTAGCAAGAATGACCACTCCTCAAACTCTCAATATAGAAGGACGTATCAAGAAGAAAAGGGTGAAAGAAGTGAAAGATCACGTCAAGAAAGAAGAAATGAATCCAACCATATCTTGTAATTCATTGGTCAGAATTACCACTCCTCAAACTATCAAGCTTGAAGGACATATCAAGAAGAAAAAGGTTCAAGTAGTGAAAGATCACATCGAGCATCAACAACAAGTTCTCCAACTTTTAAAGGATAACGCCACTTTGGTGCAAAATCAAATGAGACAACAGGAAATGTTGGCAATACTACATGCACTTAACAAATGGCGACCTTACCGAATGGGAAGACTCTTCAAAGATGAGGATGTGGAAGCATTGTTTTGTGCTATTTCTATTATCCAACCAGATTGGATAAATGAAGCAAGGGATGAATGGAAGAAGGACGAAGAAGTATGGCCACTTATTCAAAAGTTGCAAAAGATCCCAATTCAAACAATATTGCTAGAAATTGAAGAGGAAGGAAAAATCATATTGGAACTTGGAGCAGTCACAGAAACAAGAACTCGACAGCTACGAAATCGATCAATTTCAAAGTATCTCATCAAGTGGAAGAACTTAATGCTGAAGATTCCACATGGAAGGACAAGAATTTTATACAGAAGCATCAAGAACTACTCAAGCGTTGAGGACAACGCTTTTTGAAGGAGAGGGGCATGTTAGGCCCCTATACTATTAGTGTAACCCCTTATTGTTAGTAGTACAACCCACTTATTATATTGATGTACCCATGTAGTGCCCATATTGTTACTATTGTGCCACATAGAAGCCCACTATTGTTATTATTGTGCCCTTATATTATTATTGTTATGTCGGCTCTGATTATGTTATGACCCCTTAGACTCCTATATATAGAAAGGAGGTCTTTTCATTTGTATCATCGAAGAATTGTTCATTTATGTAATGGAACACAAGTACATTACATAATCTTGTTCATTTGTATCATCGAAGAATTGTTCATTTATGCAACAATACCCTTTTGGGTGAGGAGAAGATGTTCCTATCTTATTTCATGACCATATCCATCTGTTGTTGCTATTGCGTGGAGGAACCTTTCGTGGGCGTCATGGATGTGGCTACGATCTTCCCCTTACTTTGGGAGCGAACCAGACAGAAAATGAATTTCCTAGTCTGGGAGATGAGCTTGCTGCCTTTCTTAGCCATGATCAAAGAGGTGGTGGTAGGTGCGACTACCTCCGATATCCTGTATAATTAATTACCCAAAGAAATAATAACAATGTGAGGCCTTGACTCATACATAGCATGTCACCTGCACAAGTATGGCTGGCCTAATAATACATCACAAACATCCAGAGGTGCAACATCACACAATACCTCGTCTGTGAAGGGTTTGATGCTGTAGGGAAGGTGACACTGCTGGCAGACTCGGAGATCTCGTCCTTGGTGAAGCCACTCGTTGCTGTATGGTTGTGGGCATGGTATGGTCGGTAATCCTAGCCACTTCACGACCTCTACTGAAATGAGGTTCTTTTGGTTGCCACTGTCGACAATGAATTACAACGGTGAACCCTTCACCCACATTTGTGAGTGGAAATGATGCTCCCACTCCTTTGGAACACAAGTACATTACATAAATGAACAAGATTATTGTAAGTGACAGAGATCCCATTTTCACTGGAAATTTTTGGACAGAATTATTTTCTTGTCTTGGTACTCTGTTAGCTCATAGCTCATCTTATCATCCTCAATCTGATGGGCAAACTGAGATAGTAAACAAATGTTTGGAAGGATATCTTCGTTGCTTTGTATCTGATAAACAGACACAATGGGTCAAATGGTTGCCTCTGGCTGAATGGTGGTATAATACTTCCTTCCATACAACAACAAAAATGACCTCATTTATGGCACTTTATGGGTATCAACCACCATCCATCACATTATATTTAAGAGAAAATTCTAAGGTTCAGGCAGTGGAACATCACATCGAACATCAACAACAAGTCCTCCAACTCTTAAAGGATAACCTCGTGTTGGCACAAAATAGAATGAAACAACAGGCGGATCAACATCGCAGTGAAAGAAGTTTTGATGTAAGTGATTAGGTATTCCTACAGCTACAACCATATAAGCAAATGTCCCTAAAGCAAGCTAAGAAGGATAATAAATTATCACCAAAGTATTATGGTTCGTACAAGGTGTTGCAAAAGATTGGTACTATGGCATACAAATTGGAGCTTCCTACAGCTTCTCGATTGCACCCAGTTTTCCATGTTTCATGTTTAAAGAAGGTTATAGGCGACAAGCTCCCAGTTCAAACAATATTGCCAGAACTTGACGAGGAAGGAAAAATTATATTGGAACTAGAAGCAGTCACAGAAGCAAGAACTCAACAGCTATGAAATCGATCAATTTCAGAGTATCTTATCAAGTGGAAGAACTTATCCACTGAAGATTCCACATGGGAGGATGAGAATTTTATGCAGAAGTATCCAGAACTACTCAAGCATTGAGGACAACACTTTTTGTTGGCATTATGATTCAAGTGTTGTCCTTGATGGCAACTCACTCAGAGGATGGTACAGGTGCTCAGAGGTTGGTACAGGTGATGGCAACTTAATCAGAAGACAGATCTCAGTACAGCATGCCAAGGAAGCTCATACACGCCGTTTCGTTAAGCCCAAGTCGCGTGTACACGCTAGTTAGATTCAGAAAAAGCGCGTGTATGTGGAAAGGTTCCTTTGGTTCATGGTGGTTAGTCCTTGGAAGTTGTGCCTATGATTTCGGACCTTTATGTCTCGACGGGCGTGTCGATCCCTAGTTTTAAAGTTGATGGTATTGTGTTACTATGGTTTTGGCTCTTGGTATTGAGAAAGGCCTAAGGCTATATAAGGAGAAGAAGATCATTAGGCAAGATCATCTTTTCGACAAGGCTTGAATATCTAAGAGAGAAAGAGATCTGATATGCAGGTTCTGAATTGCATGATCTAAGCCAAGGAGAGATCACATCGGTTGATGGAAGACTAGATCTAAGGATAGATCGGGATCTAATGGTTTGAAATGCACTATCATGATATGGTTGATTATGCGTATTTCTAGATCTGCATATTGTCGCAATGTTACGTTCTGGGTCTAACTAATGTCTGGTACAGCTGCAAATTGAGAAAGTTTATTTTTAGATCTGTACGCAGGTTGGCTTCGGTAAAAGAGCGTGTATACGCGGGTTCTGCTCATTAAAGTAGCGTATATCTTTTGAAGCTTGAGTTTGGGTTTACAGTGGGGTCTGACTGTTATTGCAGAGTTCTGTAGTCTGCTCTGTGTTCTGGTAACTGGTGATTGACAGGGTTCAGTGGTTCAGTGATTCAAAGTTTGGTTGTTTTATGCTTCAATGATCTGTTGTGGAAATTGAATGAATTGTGGTCTTCAGATTGTAATGTTGTGCTTCAGGAATATCCAAGTCTGAAAATGTATGAAAAGTGATACCTGAAAGAAGGAAGATTGTAGGTCAGCACCTACGTACTAGTATCTTGGCTAGTACAAGAGCAAAGGGGGTTGGAGCTCCCTTCCAAGGAAGTTTGGAGAACGAGAGAAGGTTCAAGCCTTCTGCAGGTTGTAGCCTGCGTACTGGTATAAGGCTGCACCAGTACAAAAGATTGTAAACTGAAGTTTCATATTAAAGAAAGATAGAGACAACTTGCAGCAGGTGGTTTTCACCCACATTGGGTTTCCACCTTATATCTTGGTGTTCATGTGTGTGGCTTTTTATCTGTTCTGTTATACTGCACATGTTTACTGTTAATGTGATGAATAATGTCCTGATGCACTTAATTGAAGAATAAGCTAACTAAATTGTGAGTTTTCTTCTTATACGCTGTTTTACTTCGTCACAGTAGCGTGTACACGCTGGTTCACCTAACTGAAGTAGCGTATATGTTTTTGACATTCAAAAGTTTGATTAATCTGATAATACTGATTCACCCCCCCTCTCAGTATTATTTCCAACAATTGGTATCAGAGCCGGTCCTTCAGAGAAGCTTGATCGCTTGAAGGAAGATCATTCATCATGAGCAACTACGAGAAAGAAGCATCAATCAGGCCACCGGTTTTTGATGGAACAAATTTCAATTATTGGAAGGTAAGAGTTACTGCATATCTTCAATCTCTTGGTACAGAAGTTTGGGACATTGTAGAAATAGGCTATGCTTTTCCTTCAGCTACTCCTACAGATCCAGCTGAGAAAAAGGCATATGAAACAAATGCAAAAGCAGTCAGTACTCTATTAGGAAGTATATCTCAAACAGAATTCATGAAGGTCATGCACTTCAAATCAGCAAAAGAAATATGGGACAAAATGATCACTAGCTATGAAGGAGATGAACAGGTAAAGCAAGCTAAACTTCAAACACTCAGGATTCAATATGAGACTCTCAAGATGTATAATGATGAAAGTGTGGCTAATTATTTTCTTCGGGTAGATGAGATTGTTAATTGTATGAAAAATTTGGGTGAAGAAATAAGAGAAACTATAGTAGTTCAAAAGATTCTAAGATCATTATCCCCCAAGTTTGAATCTAAAGTATCTGCAATAGAAGAAAAAGAAAATCTCCGTGTTCTCACTATGTCTCAGCTACATGGAATTCTAACCGCTTATGAAATGAGAAAGGGAGGTCCATCTGACAGAAGGGAAGCTGCTTTTAAGGCATCAAGAAAAGAAGATTACTATGAAGCAAGCCATGTTCCAGAAGAAGAGGAAGAAGAATCAAATTTTGTCAGAAATCTTCAAAGGGGTTCTGGAAGGTTCAGAGGTAAGCTACCTTTCAAATGCTTTGCTTGTGGGAAAGTAGGTCATTATGCTGCAAAATGTCCTTATAAGGATAAAGGAAAAGAACCTGCTAGATGGAACAAGAAACAAAGTGCAAATAAGAAAAGCTACTACACCCATGAAGATAGTGATGGCTTATCAAACAGTGATGAAGATGAACAAGGTAATAAATATAAGCTGTTAATGGCATTTGAAGATGATGATTATGAGGATGCTGTAGATGTGGATAATCTCTATAATGAAATCACTAGACTCAAGAGAGGCATAGAAGAAAAGAATGTGATCATTGATACTTTGCAATTTCAAATTGATGAAAAGGAAAAACATCTTGAAAAACTAGAAGGTGAAATTGTTGGTCTCAGAAAAGAAATTGAGAAAACAAAAGCTATTAATCTTAAATTTGTCAAAGGATCTGAAACTTTGGATGAGATTATCAGTGTGCAGCGGTCTCCTCTAAACAAGACAGGTTTGGGCTATAATGGAGAAACCTCTCAAGCATCCACCTCAAAAAGTTATCTTGATGCAGCAAGAAGAAATGAGCGGAAGAACAATGAAGATAATCAGGTAAAGCAGGGACGAATTACAAACAGAAACTATCAGGGACAATCCTCCTTAAGGATGAACAAAAGCTACAACCAACCACAGGTAAAATCTTCTCAGTTTGGCTCAAGAATAGATGAAAATAGAAATTACAATCAGTTGGCTGGTAGATTCAATAACCGCAGAAGCTTCTTCAATGGACAATGCTTTTCTTGCCACAACTTTGGTCACAAGAGCAGCTCAATGTGTTGCATATAAAACAATCATGACTAGGGAAGCTCAAAAACAAAGAAGTATGACAGGGATTACAAAAAGGACCTATAACAACTTTTCGGTGCTTGAAAATGAAGTTGAATGTTCTATTTGCAATAATTTTGGTCATAAAGACTCTGAATGCAGGAGCAGGTTTCAGGAGAAAAAGGAACAAGCCACAAGCACCAAAACATGGAGAATAAAGGAACCTCAAACAGAAAGATGTGGGATAGCATTTTATGCAGAAGGACAAGGAAAATCTATGGTACATTGACAGTGGATGTTCGAAACATATGACAGGTGATAAAGAAAAACTTGAATCTTATTCTACTTTAGAAAAGGGAAAGAAAGTTTCTTTTGGAAATGATACTCCTGCAACTATAAAAGGAAAAGGTATTGCTCCTTTGAAAGAAAAGGTCAAGGCTGGAAATGTTTTGTATGTTGATGGATTGAAGCATAATCTTCTAAGTGTCAGCCAGATGTGTGATCAAAAAACAGAGGTTATTTTCAGATCGAATGGATGTCTTGTTCGTGATCTTGATACAGGTAAAACAGTTCTCAAAGGCAAAAGAACTCCAAATAATCTGTACATATTTGAAGAAGGACAACAACAATGCTATCTTAGCAAGGATGAAGAGCACTGGTTATGGCATCGAAGGTTGGGACATCTAAGCTTCTCACAAATAAGGAAAGCATGCAAATATCAGGCAGTTCGCGATCTTCCAGATATCAAAATTCCAGACAACACCATATGCAAATCTTGTCAGTTTGGAAAGCAAACCAGAACTAACTTTCCAGAGAAGGAAGGATCAGCTAGCTTGCCTCTTGAGCTAGTCCATACAGATGTATGTGGTCCATTTAGGAAAAGGACACCTCGAGGAGAAGAATATCTGATATTATTCATTGATGATTTCTCAAGGTTTGTTTGGTTAGGGCTTATGAAGCACAAAGATGAAGCATTCGAAAAATTCAAATCCTTCAAAGCATTGGCTGAAAATGAATCAGGACACAAAATCAAGTGCCTCAGATCTGACAGAGGTGGGGAGTTCACATCAAATGAATTTTTCGATTTCTGCGATGAACATGGGATAAGAAGAGAATTCTCTACAGCTAGAACTCCTCAGCAAAATGGGGTTGTGGAAAGAATGAACAGAACTATCCAACAAATGGCTCGTGCTATGCTCGATGAATCAGGTACTCCTGCAACCTTCTGGGGTGAAGCTGCACATGCTGCTGTTATCATTCTTAACAAAACAAATGTCCGAGTAAACAGCACTCAAACACCTCATGAGCTTTGGAGTGGTAAAACTCCTTCCGTGAAGCATTTCAAAATCTTTGGGAGCAAATGTTATATTAAGAATACTGATGAGCAACTTGGCAAACTTGAACCTAGAGCAGATGAGGGCATTCTTCTTGGTTATTCTCCACATAGCAAAGCATACAAGTGCTACAATAAAAGACTTGGCAGAATTGTTGACAGTATTGATATAGTGGTTGATGAGAAGGGATATATTCCTAGGCAAGTTCATCATGAAGAAGATGAAGGTTACTCTCAAAGGCGAAATGATGAAGAAGAAGAACCTCAAGAAGAAGAAGAATCTCAAGAAGAACCAGAGGAGCAGACAAGAATAGAAGAGAAGACTCCATCCAGATATGTCCAAAAGAATCATCCAGAAACTCAGATTGTGGGGCAGAAAGAAGCAGGAGTACAAACAAGAAGGACACTTGCAGAAGCTTCAAGCTACTTGGCTCTACTCTCCTCCATTGAACCACAAAATGTGAAAGAAGCATGCAAAGATGAATGTTGGGTCAAAGCAATGGATGAAGAACTTGAGCAAATCGAAAGGAACAACACTTGGGAATTAGTTCCTAGACCAAAAGATAAGAATGTAATAGGAACAAAATGGGTCTTCAAGAATAAGTTAAATGAAAATGGAGAAGTAATTAGAAACAAGGCCAGACTTGTTTGTAAAGGGTATGCACAGCAAGAAGGAATAGATTTTGAAGAGACCTTTGCTCCTGTGGCAAGACTAGAGGCCATCCGAATGTTCCTTGCTCTCTCAAGCTTTCAAAACTTCAAGGTATTTCAAATGGACGTGAAATCAGCCTTCCTGAATGGAGACTTAGAAGAAGAAGTATATATTGAGCAGCCAGATGGGTTCATTCTTGGGAATGATCCAAACCTTGTATGCAGATTGAAAAAGGCTCTCTATGGGCTCAAACAAGCTCCAAGGGCTTGGTACTATCGGTTGGACAAATATCTTCACCAACAAGGCTTTTCAAAAGGATCAGCAGATAGCAATCTCTATATAAAAGTTGAAAATAACAAATTGCTAATTCTTGTTGTTTATGTAGATGATATTATTTTTGGCAGCAATGAAGAGACTATGAGTCAAAACTTTGCCTTGGTTATGCAGAAAGAATTCGAAATGTCACTTCTTGGAGAATTGACATATTTTCTTGGATTGCAAATCCAACAAAATGAAGGAGGTATCTTCTTGTCTCAAACCAAATACCTCAAGCAGATCTTGAAGAAGTATGGCATGGAAGAGTCAAAGCCAGTATGTACACCCATGGTTACAGGATGCAGCCTCAGTGCAAATGATGAATCAGCAGCAGTCCACCAACCCACTTATAGATCCATGATTGGGAGTTTGCTTTATTTGACAGGTACTCGACCAGATATTACACATGCAGTAGGAATGGTTGGAAGATTTCAAGCCAACCCAAAGGAAACTCATCTTCAGGCAGTCAAAAGAATCTTCAAATATCTTCAAGGGACCCAAAACTATGGCTTATGGTATCCTAGAAATACAGATCTCACTCTTCATGCTTACACAGATGCAGATTGGGCTGGAAGTGTGGATGATAGGAAAAGCACAAGTGGAGGTGCTTTCTTCATGGGTTCCAGATTAGTATCTTGGTTCAGCAAGAAACAAAGTTCGATTGCCTTATCTACAGCTGAAGCAGAATATGTGGCTGCAGCATCTTGTTGCACACAACTTCTTTGGATGATGCAGACCTTGCAGGACTTTCAAATCACTTGCACTCCACCTGTCTCTATCTTATGTGATAATACAAGTGCAATCAGCATTTCAAAGAATCCAGTCATGCACTCAAAGACCAAGCACATACCAATCAAGTACCATTTTCTTCGGGAACAAGTGCTTGAGCAGAAGGTCAAGTTGGAGTATGTTCCTTCTAAGGAGCAAGTTGCTGATATTCTCACAAAACCACTGCCCAGGGAAACTTTTGAATATCTCAGACAAAAGCTGGGAGTAGTTGATGCTTCATCCTGTTGTTGAAGTTTGTTTGTTCTACAGAAAAGTTGGTATACGCAGGTTATGGAAGGGATATAAGCGTATACACGCGGTTTCATGACGGGTAAGTCGCGTATATGTTGGACGCTTGTTGCAGAAAGTATATCCGCGTACATACGCTGTTTCTATACAGGAAAAATCGCGTATATGAAGTTCTGAACAGCAAGGGAAAACTCTGGAGTTCTGAACAGCAATAGGAATGTCAGAATTATTCAGGCACAGTTTCAGGGAGTGCAACAGGCACAGGTTCAGGGGGAGCAGCTCAAAAGTCTCATAAAGCATTGTTGGCATTCAGATGTTTTGGTTGTTAGTTTCAGGAGAAGGAGCTCAGAAAGAAATTCTAGTTGCTGATCTAACAAGATGTTTATCAGATGCTGCTGGTGTCTTTCCTAAGTCTTGGTCTAGATCTGTTGTCTCTATGTCATGTATCTCTCTTGTCTCTTTTATGGTGTCAAGGTCATGTAACGGCCTTTGTTGGTTTCCCCACTATGCCTGGGATGAATGCTGTAATATAATTGGTTGTTTCTGATATGGTATGGTTGTATGTATTGAGTCCTTTGGTGATAGAAAGGTCCCTTATGGTGTATAAGTCTTGGTTCTTGTTGAAGAACATCTTTTGCAGATCTGGCCTACTGTCAGGGGGAGCACGAGTCAGCACAGCCAAGCAGAGGTATCAGCATGTCCTCAGGGGGAGCATAGCCCTTTGCCCTTGATGTCAAAGGGGGAGAGTGACTTGGTGTGGTGGTTGCCATCAAGTCCAAAGGGGGAGATTGTTGGCATTATGATTCAAGTGTTGTCCTTGATGGCAACTCACTCAGAGGATGGTACAGGTGCTCAGAGGTTGGTACAGGTGATGGCAACTTAATCAGAAGACAGATCTCAGTACAGCATGCCAAGGAAGCTCATACACGCCGTTTCGTTAAGCCCAAGTCGCGTGTACACGCTAGTTAGATTCAGAAAAAGCGCGTGTATGTGGAAAGGTTCCTTTGGTTCATGGTGGTTAGTCCTTGGAAGTTGTGCCTATGATTTCGGACCTTTATGTCTCGACGGGCGTGTCGATCCCTAGTTTTAAAGTTGATGGTATTGTGTTACTATGGTTTTGGCTCTTGGTATTGAGAAAGGCCTAAGGCTATATAAGGAGAAGAAGATCATTAGGCAAGATCATCTTTTCGACAAGGCTTGAATATCTAAGAGAGAAAGAGATCTGATATGCAGGTTCTGAATTGCATGATCTATGCCAAGGAGAGATCACATCGGTTGATGGAAGACTAGATCTAAGGATAGATCGGGATCTAATGGTTTGAAATGCACTATCATGATATGGTTGATTATGCGTATTTCTAGATCTGCATATTGTCGCAATGTTACGTTCTGGGTCTAACTAATGTCTGGTACAGCTGCAAATTGAGAAAGTTTATTTTTAGATCTGTACGCAGGTTGGCTTCGGTAAAAGAGCGTGTATACGCGGGTTTCTGCTCATTAAAGTAGCGTATATCTTTTGAAGCTTGAGTTTGGGTTTACAGTGGGGTCTGACTGTTATTGCAGAGTTCTGTAGTCTGCTCTGTGTTCTGGTAACTGGTGATTGACAGGGTTCAGTGGTTCAGTGATTCAAAGTTTGGTTGTTTTATGCTTCAATGATCTGTTGTGGAAATTGAATGAATTGTGGTCTTCAGATTGTAATGTTGTGCTTCAGGAATATCCAAGTCTGAAAATGTATGAAAAGTGATACCTGAAAGAAGGAAGATTGTAGGTCAGCACCTACGTACTAGTATCTTGGCTAGTACAAGAGCAAAGGGGGTTGGAGCTCCCTTCCAAGGAAGTTTGGAGAACGAGAGAAGGTTCAAGCCTTCTGCAGGTTGTAGCCTGCGTACTGGTATAAGGCTGCACCAGTACAAAAGATTGTAAACTGAAGTTTCATATTAAAGAAAGATAGAGACAACTTGCAGCAGGTGGTTTTCACCCACATTGGGTTTCCACCTTATATCTTGGTGTTCATGTGTGTGGCTTTTTATCTGTTCTGTTATACTGCACATGTTTACTGTTAATGTGATGAATAATGTCCTGATGCACTTAATTGAAGAATAAGCTAACTAAATTGTGAGTTTTCTTCTTATACGCTGTTTTACTTCGTCACAGTAGCGTGTACACGCTGGTTCACCTAACTGAAGTAGCGTATATGTTTTTGGACATTCAAAAGTTTGATTAATCTGATAATACTGATTCACCCCCCCTCTCAGTATTATTTCCAACACTTTTTTGAAGGAGAGGGGCATGTTGGGTCCCTAAAATACTAGTGATTACCCCATTACTATTGTAGTTATACCCTTTATTTATATTGTTGTGCCCCTATTACCCCCATGTTGTTATTTCTGTGCCCCATAGAATCCCTCTATTATTATTTTTGTGGCTTTATATTATTATTGTTAGGTCGGCTGGATTATATTGTGACTCCTTAGACTCCTATATATAGAAAGGAGGTTTTGTCATTTGAATCATACAAGAATTGTTCATTTATGTAATGTAAAGGAGGTTGCCCCCTCGAAGAGGCTGAATTCTAAGGCGTTGATCTATCTTTTCTATCTTTTCTTGAGCTGGTTTCATAACAACCAGCCTAATTTTTCGAGATCTTTCCGTTAGAACACTTAGTTTCAGCATCTATAACTTTAGTTTCTGTTAAAATGGAAAGTCCATGCCATGTTATTCTTGACAGCACCAACTACTTCCAATGGTGGTCCTACATTGTGGAGTTACTTAGAAGTAAAGGTCTCTATAGAATAGCCTCAAGCCAAGAAACCAAACCGAAAGATGAAGATAAGGCAACTAAATGGGAAAATAGGCAAGATCAAACACGAGGGTTGATAGGGATGTCTATTTCTCCAGATCTTAGATTCCATATTGCAGAACTTGATACTCCTAAGGAAGCAATGAAACAGATCACTAAATTTTTTGGAATTAAAAATGAACTTAAAGCCCATTAACTCGAAAATGAGTTGCTTACATTGGACCCCAATAATTTTTCTTGTATTGAAGATTTTTTGTCCAAGTTCAAGACCCTTAGAATTCTCTTGGAAGCTGTTAAGGTTAAGAAAGAAGATGGTAACCTTATCTATTCCATTCTTACTAAGTTGGGACCAGCCTATTCTGTGTTTGTTTCCACCTTCCATTCTGCAAGAGAAGCCTTCATTTCTCAAGGAAAAGCCTACAAGTCCCCTTCCCTTGATTCCTTTTGTGATTCTTTAATAAGAGAACAAGAAAAACTCTTACACCTTGGTCTTCTTAATCTTGGAAACTCTTCTAAGAAAGCATTAGCCGCCCAACAACAACCAAATTCAAAGAATCCTAAGAAGTTGTATCCTAAAATCAATGGTCCTAAACCAAACAAGGGTCCTAAGCAATTTCAACCTCAAAATGAAAAATCATTTCAACAAAATGATAAGACAAATAAAAACAAAGGGAAGAAGATGGATAGACATTGAAACTTTTGTAATCGAGATGGCCACTTAGAATCCAAATGCTTTAAGAAGATGGAAGCCTTGGAAGTAGCAATGAAGAAGCATAACATCCATTTGGAGCACTCTTCAAATTCAACTTCATCTTCAGGAATAACACTTTCTGCATGTGGTTGTCAAGCATCTCGGTCTAGCTATGCACTAAATGTATCTTCTTCTTCTCATTCTCATGAGTGGCTCATTGATTCTAGAGCTCCTTATCACATGGCCAAAAACAAAGCCATGTTTTCTTCTTTAAATGATTGTAACAACAAAAATATATATGTTGGTGATGATAGATCTCTTAGTGTTGTAGGGACTGGAACTATTCATATAGACAATGGTCAATTTAATGATGTATTATGTGTTCCAACCTTATCCTGCAACCTTCTATCTGTATATCAGATAACTCATTCAGGTGAAGGTAAAATCATTGAATTTTCACCTCACGATGTTGTAATTAAGGACCTAAGAGATCCTAGACAGATTTTAGCTACTAACATTGCTGATGATTCTACAAGGTTGTATAAGTTTCACAACTTTGGGTCATCAAATCTTCCCTCAGTATTTGTTGCTCACAACGATGAAGTGAGCAAACTTTGGCATGAGCGATTTGGTCACTTAAACTATCACTCTCTTCAGAATCTATATAAAGAAAATATGGTGACAGGTCTTCCAATGGTATCTTGTAGAGATGGTGTTTGTTTCGGATGTGTACTCGGAAAACATCATCGGGATAGTTTTGAAAAATGTGCCTCTTGGCACGCCTCAGCGCCTTTACAGCTTGTGCATAGTGATTTATGTGGTCCACTTCCAGTTGTTTCATTCTCTAGTTACAAGTATTTCTTAACTTTCATTGATGATTTCTCCAGACGCACTTGGGTATACTTCTTAAAACTCAAGAGTGAAGTATTTAACATGTTCTTGGCCTTTAAGGCCTTTGTTGAAAAACAATCTGGACATCAAATTCTTAAGCTAAGATCTAATAATGGCGGAGAATATGTTAACAACAAATTCATCAACTTTTGCACTGAGAATGGAATTCAAATGCAACATACTGTTCCATATACTCCACAACAAAATGTTGTAGCTGAAAGGAAGAATCACACCTTAAAGGAAATGGCTAATTGTATGCTTCAATCTAAAGGACTTGGTCTTAATTTTTAGGCAGAAGCAATTAACTGTGCAAATTACATAATAAATCGCACTCCTGCTAAGGTTTTAAAGAATATCACTCCAAAAGAAGCATGGAGCTCAATTAAACCAGATGTAAGTCACATTTGTGTTTTTGGAAGTGAAGCATGGACCCATATTCCAGATGAGAAACATAAAGCTTTAGAACCTAAGAGTGAAAAATGTATTTTTGTTAGATATTTTGAAGATGTCAAAGGATATAGACTTATTCCACTTAAGTCCAAAAATGTTATCATTAGAAGAGATGTAAAGTTTGATGAAAATATATCAGCCTCCGAGCCTAGTTCGGCGGATGTGCCACCTCTCCATATCTCTTCTACTTTTAAAAATATTTCTTCTTCAGATGATGAAAGCGAGGATGACAATCGTCCCCCACCTTCTTAGGATCCTCCTTTAGCTCCTCAAGTTCCAAAATGGGTCCGTTCTACTCGGGATGCAGCAGGTGATCTTGCCGGTGATCCTACAGATCAACGACGTACACGTTCTCAGTTTGATAGAGCCTCTTCTTTACTGGCTCAAGCTTCTGTGAATTATGATCCTGACACCTTTGCAGAAACTTCAGGGCATCCAGATTGGGAAGCAGTTATGAATGAAGAATATCATTCATTATTGGAAAATGATACATGGGATCTTGTTCCTCTACCAAAGGGACGAAAACTTGTTCGATGCAAATGGGTTTACAGAACCAAGTATGGACCAGATGGGAAAGTTGATAAACATAATGCTCGTCTTGTTGCTAAGGGTTTTTCACAAGTTGAAGGCATTGACTATACTGAAACCTTCTCCCCTGTTGCCAAAATGAACTCTATCCGCCTTGTTCTTTCCCTTGCTGCCTCTTTCAAATGGGAAGTCCATCAGATGGATGTTAAATCTGCCTTCTTGCATGGGGACTTGCATGAAGAAATCTATTTGGAACAAGCTATTGGCTTTATACAAACAAACTCTAGCCTTGTATGTTAGCTTAAGAAATCCCTTTATGGTCTCAAGCAAGCTCCTCAAGCTTGGTATGCCAAAATGGATAACTTTCTTTTAGAAAATGGCTTTTCTAAGTGTCATTCTGACAATACTGTCTACACCAAGAAAGTGGGCAAGTCTCTTATCATTCTTGTTCTTTATGTTGATGATCTTATCCTGACTGGTAGTGATCCCAACCTTATAAACCATGTGAAGTCTAGCCTTAAAAGGAAGTTTGAAATGACAGACTTAGGACACTTACATTATTTTCTTGGTCTTCAAGTCTTGCAATCCGAGGAAGGTATTTCCCTTTCCCAGTCCAAGTATGCCTGTGATATTCTACGCCATTTTCACATGGAAGCCTGTAAGCCAGCCCCTTCTCCCTTTCAGTCTGGAGTTAAACTTTCAGTCACTTGTAATTCTCCTGAAGTTGATGCTACCTTATACCATCAACTTGTAGGAAAACTTTTGTATCTAACCCATACTCGTCCTAACCTTTCCTTTGCTATTGGCCTTGTTGCTCAGTTTATGCAAAACCCACATGAAAGTCATTGGAAAGCAGCTAAAAGAATACTTCGTTATGTTCGAGGTACATTTCAGTTTTGGATTCATTACAGTGCCGAAGCAGCTCCTCTATTGGTTGGTTTCACTGATTTCGATTGGGCTGGTGACCCTGATGATCGGAAGTCTACTGTAGGTTATGTGTTCACTCTTGGTTCAGGACCTATTACATGGGCTTGCAATAAACAAGGTGCCATTTCTCTTTCTTCAGCAGAAGAAGAGTATCGTGGTGCCGTAGAAGCTAGTAAGGAAGCCTTGTGGCTTCGTCAGATCCTGTCAGAGTTTGGCTTTCAGCAGCAGCGTCCGACTACACTTTGGTGTGATAATCAAAGTGTCATTCAACTATGCAAAGATCCAGTCCAACATCAGCACAACAAACACATTGAACTGCACATGCACTTCATCAGAAAGCTCATTCACGACCATGTTCTTGAAGTGCAATATTGTTCAACAGATGATGAAGTTGCAAACATCTTTACAAAGGCTCTCACAGAGGTGAAGTTTACTAAACTTCGATTTATGGTTGGATTTCAGGAAGTTGTCACTAAGGGGGGATAGGCTCTAGTGCCTCCTTCCTTCTCCTATTGTGTCATATTTGTACATCCTTCAATCCTATCCCAAGTTGTTCTTAAGGGGGGATGTTAGGATATTCTGACACATAGGAAGTAGTTAAGTATAACTTGGTCTAGTATAGAGTTAGGTAAAGTGTGTTTCTTTACTATGTACTTTTTGTAACTTACTATCCGACGGTCACGATATGTACTGATCTGACGGTTCATTCTCTCCTCGGTATTACCGACACTTGATCCGTGGCTTAACACCCGATTGGTCCATGATCTCTATTTAAAGAGCATGGAGGGCCATTTTTAGGGTAACTGTTCATGAGAGAAGCTTATGTAAATTTTCATTATTTTATTAATATATTGCCTGAAGTGGTCGCATTGGCTCAAGCCGTGGACTGTTTCCCTCTTTGAGGGTTTTAACCACATCAAAAATACTGGTGTATTGATCTGTGATCTGTTTGTGAGTGGTGTCCTTTGGTGTTTTGTCTAAGGAACTTACCCTGTAAATTCCTACAGAAGATAGCGAGCATAGAGTAAAGGTCTAAGTGCTTTGGGTCATAGTAGTAGGAAGAGGCTCTGCAGCTGAGTGTGCAAAGGCCTAGTAGAGTCTGCAGCTGAGTGCGCGGACCCTTGCAGCTGAGTGCGTAGGGTAGAGTTGGGTCTGTAACCAGGGAAAGAGATAAGAAAGAGAAGTTTGATTCCAAATCTTGTGTATTTTTTTGGAGTTACTATATGGTTGATATCTTTTGCAATTGTATTGTTTTATTTATCACGCGCACTTGTATGAATGATGAACACTATTAAGTATAACTAAACACATACAAATAAGCTAAGTGATCAACTAATATCAGGTTAATCGTAAGGGATTGGGTAATAACATGGATTGAGCTTTGAGTAGGGCTGCACGAAGGCAGCATCACAGGCTGCGAGGTACTAATAGGTGCACATAGTGACGTGAGCGCAGGGTCAAACTGCAGACCACCGAAAATCATTAGACATCTCTAGGGTGCAGAAACCTGGTTCTAGCACCCTCCCATACTACTTCGAGTGAGACGTCAGTCCACGCTCCATAGACTATTGCTGAAAGGGCTAGTAGTACCAAGATTTGTTTGGCTAAATCACCTCTGAACTTGGGTCGAGTCCTTATAAGCCAACAAATGGTTTTGTTGACGGGACCGGGATCTGCAAGTATCTAAGGAATAGTGGTTGGAGCGCTACTTATATATGGAAATCCACGAAATTTTCTTTACATCCTTTCCTTGTGAGCTATATGAGTGGATCGTGAAGCTAGCAGACAGTCAGGGAAGGTGTAGGCTCAAAAAACCAATCGTGTGGACTCTGGAATTAGTGCGCAGACTAGAAACATCAGAAGATAAGATCACGTGAGATGTGGACCATTGGCTGGATCGAATTATAGGAGGATTTATCACTAAGTTCGTGGTAGATATGACCATCAGCTATAGTGAGGCAGAATGACGCTTCCACAAAGGACCGCGAGGTAAGTATATTAAATCCTTGAACACTTGGATTAAGATGCTATTGTGTGAAAATCAGTTTATCCAAATAAATTAATGTTTGGGACTACGTGAAGTGGGAAGATTTACAGAAACAGAAGAAGTGAAGAATTAGAAACTAGTCCCTTAATTTCACCCTCATGGGAAAGCAAGGAAGAGCTCGTGAAAGTTTCTCCGAGAAGCGTAGTCAGTCTAACAAGGCAGAAAATTCCTCACTTACCACCTCCACCTTCATTGCCACCCATCTCACCATCTTCACCCACCCAACCTCCACCACCACCATAGTTTAGTGTGGCAAGTGGGATCAAACTGTCGGTATTCAGAGGAATAGGGAATGAAGATCCGAAGCAATTCTGGTTTGTGGTAAGGGTGGTATGGGAAGCACAAGGAGTCATGGATGACAATATGAAGAAGGCTATGCTAGTAAGCGTGTTGTAGGATCGCGCATTAACATGGTTCATTAAGCATTCTGATGACCATCCAAATGTAGGAATCGCAAATATCCAGGCCACGCTGAACATGGAATTTAGCAGGCCAAAGTCGGAGACACAATCAATTATCAGGTTTAAGTAGATCACGATGCTCCTAGGCGAAACCTCCTGGGTTCTGGACCAGAGACTGAAGAGTATGATTCGCGAAGCCAACATGACTTTGATGAATGGGTAGCACTATGCATGGTTTGTAGCATCACTAACACTACATTTAAGGACGGTGTTGTCACAACAAAATCTTTCCACCTAGGCCAAAGCTTTGGAGATGGCAATGAGATTGCATGAGACCCCTATACAAGATCCTAGTTTGGGAATCCAAAAAATCCACACGCAACTGAAAAATTTGTGTCTGGAAATGCAGAATTTGAAACAAGACAGGACACCTCGGCCAAAGGCGTGTGAGGAGGTATGGTGCATAAAATTCAAAGGCCAGGGGCATGACAAGGACCACTGTCCAGTTTTTGCGAATTACTTGGTGGGAGGAGGGCCAATTCCATTAAGACCTGAGGCACAAGGAGGACCAAGCGTGGGACCTGCATTATGGTGCGCGGTTTGTTAGATAGGAGGAAAACACACTACGAACAATTGTCATCTATTTCGGAAGTATATGTAGACGTCCCAACAATTGTTTTGTAATTTCTATAGGTCGGTAGGCCATGATGAATGCACCTGCAAAAGCTACGAACTAATGATGGATCATACTCCTGCCTACAAGGTATAGACTGAAACGTGAGCCCTCGACCCAAATGCAGGAATGGCGCACGCTGGATTTCAGGGGCGCAGATGAGGTTGAGGTGGAATGGGACCAAGAAGGGGTCACAGACACCTAATTTGTTACAATTTCGGAGTTCCAGGGCACTATGCCCGTGATTGTACGAATCCGACGAGAATATCATGTTTATACTATACTCAGTTTGATCATTAGGCAGAGGACTACCCTACACTGATAGCGAGGTTACGCGAGAGAGGGGTACTCCAGCCTCCTTCGACTCTGAGTTTGTAAATGATGAGGTCTGAGCTGTGCGAAGAGGACCCAAATGTAAACATAGTGCTCAGAAGTGGTATCATGACAGGAGATGACAAAGGTAAGCAGCCTAAAGAAAGTGTGTGGGTTCGGAAGGGTCCTACAAAGGAACCTGAATTTGATTTAGAATGTGTGAAGGAGACATTCATGGAAGCTAAGAAGAGCTTCACGGAGGCATCCACTTCAGGTAGTAAGGATGAACTAGGATGGAGATGGATCCTTCAATGATCACTACCTTTCTGGAGACATGTATGAAACCACTGTGCGACAGCAAGGCTATGAAAGGGCTGCAAGAACTTATCACTAGGTGTGCAGGGTTAGAATGTGAATAGGAAGGGAAATGATATTCACTACGTAAATCAGGGAGTATGAAATGGATCAAGTAATTCTGGATCTAGGATCGGATGTGAATGTACTGCCAAAAAAAACATGGGAATGCATGGGCAGACCCATGCTACAATGGTCTCTTATTCAATTACGAATGGCAAACCAACATAAGATATTACCCATGGGAAGATCGCAAGGAGTAACAGTGGATATCGAAGGTGTGAGCGCACTGGTAGATTTTGAAGTGATAGAGATTGTCGATGACAACAATCCCTATCCCACGCTACTAGGAATAGACTAGGCCACCGAGATGAATGGAGTAATAAATCTAAAGAAGCGCAAAATGATTTTTGAGAAAAATTCACTACGCGTAGTGGTGCCTTTAGACCCTGTGGAAGAAGCGCGCTACACAGACCCAGTGCATGACGATGATTAGGTGAATCCTACAGTGGATGGCCGGATTTCATGGGAGCGTGAAAGTTCCTACACATTAGATTCGGATGAGGAAACAAAACGATGGCAGAACTGATTACATGAGGTAAGCACACTAAATTGAAACATGATGGTTAGATCATTGCGCTGCATGACAACAGAGGTAAGGGATCTTCCTATGTATGACAGGTTAACAGTGGTGGATGAATTCCTGAACAAATTTGAAAGTGCAATACTAGAACAACAGCAGTTTGATGCTCTGAAATGGGCACTGCGCATGACGCCTACAAGTTGGCGGGTTACACATCAGAGAAGTTTTGAGGACTAGCACGGATACAAAAGGATGATGTGCCTATGATTTGGGAACACCAGATGTGGCTAGTAGACAAGTATGATGGATGGGATGATCCACGTACACACCTCGCGAAATGGACCAAGGTGTACGAGGAAGAGCCATAGCCTGAATCGGTACATTTATTCTATCATACCCTCGATGTCATACCCATGAATAGGTATACTGAGACGGAGCTCTACCATGGTGTTAGTGTCGGTCTTGAAAGCCCTCCATCAGTGATCAAAAGCTCTTTGCATATGCATTAGTAGGTGTCTCATCGATGTCAGTTTTGCATTCCATTAGGCATGCCATAAAACTGATGGAGGAGCTGGTCCTTGTTCCCTTCTTGGCTTTGCTGGATCAGGTCATATCATTTAATGAGCTTGTGTTACACTTGTTTTATTTTTGTCTTGAAGTCCCAAGTCTTAGGTCTAGGGTTTTGGTCAAAAATCACTGCAAGGACATGAGTCAGAGGTCTAATAGTCCCCAACAAGCCGGAAGGAGGTATGTACATATGTTCCATTGATATTTTTCATCAGGTACATATCATTTATACCATGGATTTAAAAACCCTGTTTTTAAACCCAAGGTCATGTAATATTTGTAAAAAATAAGGAAAATTTCAAAAGTCTTAAAAATGCCGGCAATAACCCTGGTCTCCTCGCCAGAGTCCATCAGATGGTCAACCTGCAAAAAGAATGAAGTTAAAGCGCCTCAAAAGCTAAATTCAGGACAAAGCAACTCCAAAAGCAGTGTTAAAAGTGAATGTCAAAATAGAACATTAGAGAGTGGGTTTTGTGATTTAATTTTTTCAAATTCAACCTACAAGAGCTAAATTTCCCTCTAAACATTTCATTATGCCTCTATGAGCTAACAAAGAGGAGCAAGAGGGCGAAAATAGTGAAGGAGGTCGAATTGCAGTGAAATTGGAGAGTTTCTCTGGTGCGCGACCACTCGGGCAGGGTGCGCGACCACCTGGGCGGTGCGCGACCACTCGAGCCCTCCTCCGCAGTGCAAATTTTACACTCGCGCGACCACTCGAGCTGCGCGCGACCACTCCAACCCTGCGCGCGACCACTCGAGCTGTAACTTGCAGAACCGGCCCAAACTCACTCAAATTGCCTTGTGACTTGTAAATTGCTCGAGGTAGGCCTCTCAAATGTTTTGAATGTTGAAAATAAGGATGATGAGCTTGTGTTCATGCATTTTTACCATCAAAATTATGAAGAGAAATAGGTTAAGTGATTGTTTGTTCATGTAGGCAATTTTGCTAAGGTTGGTGTTTGCTTTCAAGGTTTTTAATTCCTCTTTATTCCCTCCATTACTCCTATTAGATTTACAATTGTCATAATGTGTCTCTATCTCATCACATTTGCAATGAATATCAATTCTCTCATCCCAAAATTCCTAAAACCCTATCCCTCCCCCAAATCCCTTTACAAAACCCTAATGCCCTTTCATGTATTCTACCCAAACCCTAATACCCTCCATACGGCAAGGAAAATAAATGAACAACAGCAAGGATAAAAAATGTTATGTAAAAAGAGAAAAGAGCAATAATATGGCAAAATGACCAAATAAAAAAAAAGATGTTGCTGTGCATAGTCATTGGAAAATAGAAGACACACTGCTGTTGCATATCCATAGCAAAAACAAGAAAAATGCAGCTGTGTATATGTATAAAATGGACATATTGTTGTAAATATTGTTTGCAAAAGAATATTGTTGTGTCTCCCCAAAACTAAGCCCTGTTTTCCTCTCTACCCCTTCCCTAAAATCCTATTCAATTAAGATCCCTTTTCCTTATGACAAGATGTAAAAGAAGCCTTGTTCCCCTATGACTAAATGTACATAAAATCCTTTGAAAAACACTGTTTACCTTATGATGTACATTGAAAAAACAAAAAACTCAAAGGAGCAAGCTATCTATGCTGTCCTATACTCCTGTTGCAAATGCATGTCCTTTTCCTTGATGACTATCATACGTATTTTCCCTAATAAACTATTTCTTTGCAAATGATTTCCTAATGATGGAAGATGAGATGATATGTTTGACATTTTGTGAATTATCCCTTAAAAATCCCTGTTTTTACATATTTTCCCATTCCTTATTAAAAATCCCTCCCTAACATTTCCCTTATGATTTTTTCCCCTTGAAAACAGCATACTTCTCAGCATTTTTGCAGTCAAGGGCAGCAGTTTACTCTATCTATTTGCTTCACTTTGCTCAAAAGCACCATGTCAACCACTGAAACCTATGAGCAAGGTGATGACCGGTCTTCTTCCACAGAGATCGAGGTACAGCAGAGGCCTCGTAAGGATGGCAAAGGTGATCATCATAAAAGAGAGGAGCCCAAGAAATTTTGAGAGTTTTGAGACATTTTGGGCATTTTTGAGAATTTTACAGGTTTTGGCCGTTGGAGTGGTCTCACCCCGTGCGCGACCACTCGTGGGGACAGCTCAGAACGGGGAAAACTCTACATTTTTGGAATTTTCATGCAAAAATACACTTGCCTATGGATGGACTTCAAATTTTATGGAGATTTGGACTTCCAAAAGCTCAAAATACATGCAAATTTTGACTTTCTGCCCCTTTTTTGAGTTGCAGAAAGCTGCCTTGGGAGAAATGACTTTTGAGGGGTCAAATCAACTCCAAATTCAGAAATTCCAGTGGGGTTAGAAAGTAGACTCATAGACCTTTCCAACAAGCTATCTTGCACCTGATTTGGACACCAGGAAGGCCCTCAAACACAGCTGCCAATGTGCGCGACCACTCCAAGGGAGGGGCGCGACCACTCAGGGAAATTTCACCATTTTGACTATTTCGGCCTGCAAAACACTGTTTTTACTTTGGTTGACTCTTAATGCATGTAAATGATGGATTGTTGGGTAATTTTCATGGCACATGGATACATTTACTCTCCTTTAACACTTCTAGAAGTTTCCTTGATGTAAATAGTGAATATTAAATGCATGAATGGGTTACCTAAGTTTTAGAGGCAAGTTGTTTTGACTGCCTATTATCTAGTGCTCAGTTTAGAATTAGTTCAAACTGCTCCTAGGAAGCTGAGCTCGACCCCTAGAGGTGGGGAAAGGAGTTAGATGATCTATATTATGCCTTCTCTTGCTCATTTTCATGGTTGGACTCTTGAGGGAGAAGCTCCTATTGTATATTTCACTTGTATCTCTGCAATTTGAGGAAAAGGAAGGCCAGGGTTTTGCAGACATCATTGGGATTCTTGTGGACTCTTGTGTTGATGGTGTGTTCTCTTATTGTAATTGTAAGTGCGTTTATGTGTTCCATCTCTTTCTTTACTGCAGCTTATTAAAAAAATGAAGTGATAAAGTTTGAATTCATGCATGCCATGCTCAACTTTCAAATTTGTTTAATGTTTATGTTTTCCACTGTCTAGAGAGGATTCAAAGTCATTGTTTGCCCTCTTTAGCTTTTCTCCTTTCTTCCTAGATCATCCATTTCAGCTAAAGGCATCATCACAAGCTCCTACCTTGCCCCAAAGACCCACCTGCAAAAACTGAGCTCAATCCCCGCACCCTGAATCGCACTCCCTCCAATTGCCACCAAAAACACCAAAAACTTTAAATCAACCCCCCTTATCAATTTACTAGCCTAATATCAGTGTTCCAAATTGGGTCAGCTCATCCTATTGAAAGATCTACTGAGTTTGACTGGAGAGAGCCTTCTCATACCCCGTAGGGCTAGCTACGAGGTGAAATGGTTTGATGTTGCCTTGAAGGTTTACCTTCCTCAGCCTAGGGTGAAATCTCAAGCGCTAACATACTTGCGACCATACTGGGGAGAACATCTAATCCTTTTCTCATTGATGTGTTTGTTTCATAAGTCTTAGATGGAGCCTGAAGTTACGCCAGGTAGCCTTCGAAAACGCTCTTGTTTTACATCAGCGTTAGTAGATAAACGCTGCTTCAGTCAATCTCCATGAGATTGTGAACGTAGCGCTTCATTGACACTTTACCCCAGTACATGTATCAAGTTTAGATCTGATTGTTGATGGTGGACAACGATTAGACACTTGACAGGCTGAAATCATTCACTTGGCGACTCTAAATCATTTTCAAGATCAGATCCAAAGACTCCACTGGAGGATGATCCCGACCAGCAGAAACATGAAAGGAGAATATGGCAAGATCAGGTACTCAAGTTGGAATTTCATCCAGGACATTTTGTTCTTTGTTGTAAATTATTTCTTCTCTTTTCCCGAGAATGTCATGACTGTTTTGCAAAGCATATTGTATTTGAGAAGAGATCCTCGGCCTGCAGTTGATTCTTTCCCTTCGAAGATTGTGAATACCAAAGATTTGCATGCCTTTGAGCTTGATCAAGATTCTTTTTCCAAATTTTGTGATGACCATCTTCAAATTGATGAGCCCCAAGAGACCAAGACTGATCCTATACCTGCTGTACATACCCCTACACCTTGTAAAATTCTAGATCGGTATAAACCTCTTGTTTTACCTTCGGTTCTTCATGCTTTCCCCAAAAGCTATGATCTATACTTGCCGAGGTTTGATGGTGAAAGTAAGGATGTCAACGCTGAGCAACATGTGCAGAATTTTGAGTTATTTCTTGACCTTTTTGAAGTCGATGATGAAGATGTTAGTATGAGGCTTTTTGCTCTTTCTTTGCAAGCTGAAGTTAAGAGTTGGTTCAAAACCCTGCCTGATGCAAGCATCTCGAATTTCCAGCAGTTCGTCAAAGTTTTTCTCGACAGGTGGATGATCGGGCAGAACCTTTTCTTGATTGTAGAAGAGTATAACCAACTGAAAAGATTGCCTGGGGAGACAGTACAATAGTTTTCAGCCAGATTTACCAAGTTTATTATTCGATGCCGGCTGATATAAGGTCTACTCCTAGATCTGCTCTCTTGCACTATCCGGGTGCCTTTGATCCGGAGATGGAGTTTCAGCTGAGAGAAAGGGATATTGCAACACTTCACGAGATGCAAAATAGTGTAGTAAGTGTAGAGGCTCATTTGTTGATCCGAAGGGCAAGGATGAAGGAAGAAGAGATGAAAAACATAGATCCGGCCAAATCTCTAGAGGTAAAGCTTGACGTTTTGGTAAGTGCAGTGGAAGAGATGATGCAAAAGATCAACTCAAGGAATGATTATGATGTTCATGGCGCGCTGATTGAAGAAGAACGAGTTGCTGATCCAAAACATTTTGTTTCTTACCCTAGCACTCATAGTGATTGTTTTATAGATCATTGTGAAGAAGAGAGAGCTATTGATATGACATGCATGCTTGATGATATGTTTTATACTGTTGATTTGCCTCAGTTTGATGAGTATGATGATGATTATGTTCTCCAAACAGAAGCTAATCTTGCAGACAAATCAGCAGCTCGTTTGTGGGAGGGAGAAGTTCATTTTCAGCAGTTCACATACAATGATCAACCATCATATATCAGCTATGACAGTGATGAGGAAAGTGTAGCAAAGCTTGAAGTAAGTGAAGGATCTTTGCCTTTTTGTTTTGATTCATCTCAGTTCATCAGAGACAATTTCCATGTGATCAGAAATCAGCTGTCAATAAGTCTTGATCTAGACCATCTTGTTCAAGACTTCTCATATTCCGATTTGCAACCCCCAAAAGCCATTGATTGTCAAGTTGCAGCTGAAGACTTGGAAGTGGACACACAGGATTTAATGATTCAAGGTGACTCTGTACCATTTTGTTTTGAATCAATTCAGTTTTTGAAGGGTAGATTGCATAGTAAGTCTTCAAATGAACATCGTATAACAAATCGGCAATTTTTCAGTGTTAATGTTGAGGATGAGACAGATAACAAAATTCTTGAGCAGCTTGTAGCATCAGATTTGTAGTCACCAAATGAAATTGAAGGGCAGATTATAGATGAAGGTGTGGCAGCCGAAATACCTGATTTGATGATGCAGGAAGATTCTATACCCTTTTGTTTCGAAGCATTTCAGTTTATAAGGCAGAATTCTCGTAAAATCTCTCAAGAACAAGATGAACAGCTAGAAGGAATTCATGCATTTTCAATGGATACATTGCAGCAGTCTTTTCAAGTTTTTCATGATCCCATAGCTGATGTTTTGGATGAGTTTTGCAGTCAAAATCTATCTCCATTGACTACATGTGAGCTTGAAAAATGTGCTGATATGAATTTGATCTGGCAGCCAGTTTCTTCGTCATTTTCAGCAGACGTCTCGTCACAAGGCTCAGATCAAAGTTTGCATGCATGGTATGAGGAAAAGAGAAGTAATCCATTGGATGAGCTAAGTTCCGGTGAGCTTGAATTTCAAGATCCTTATGCAGTGTTTTTGGAGACAGATAGAGAGTTCGTATCATTCAACGGATTTGTTTCTAAGTTGCCATCAGAGTTGCCTTTCAGTAGCTCTCTCTTGTTGGTCATAAGTGAGCACTTATGGAGAATTTGAGCAGCAGACGGGATACTTACTTGGCTGCATTGGTTGTTTCATTTCACTTGATCAGGTGATGTATGAAACTGTTAGATTAGGTTGTGATGAATAAGCTCCACTTTGAGCATCATTTTCAGTTTCTTGGTCGATTGTGTTTAAGTATTGAGTCAGTTTTTAGTTGAGTCATGAGTCCTTTGTTAGTCCATTTTCAGTCTTGTTGTTAAGTTAGTTTGAGTCGGTTTTCAGTCATGCATTGCAGCTTGAGTTTTTGACTCCATTGCCCAATGGCTGAAAGCACTGGTCTACTCTCCAGAGGGCTGAGGTTCTTGGCACCTCCAAGGAGCTGCCATCCCCATTGGAGCCAATGTTAGTGTCGGTCTTGAAAGCCCTCCATCGGTGATCAAAAGATCTTTGCATATGCATTAGTAGGTGTCTCATCGATGTCAGTTTTGCATTCCATTAGGCATGCCATAAAACTGATGGAGGAGCTGGTCCTTGTTCCCTTCTTGGCTTTGCTGGATCAGGTCATATCATTTAATGAGCTTGTGTTACACTTGTTTTATTTTTGTCTTGAAGTCCCAAGTCTTAGGTCTAGGGTTTTGGTCAAAAATCACTGCAAGGACATGAGTCAGAGGTCTAATAGTCCCCAGCAAGCCAGAAGGAGGTATGTACATATGTTCCATTGATATTTTTCATCAGGTACAGATCATTTATACCTTGGATTTAAAAACCCTGTTTTTAAACCAAAGGTCATGTAATATTTGTAAAAAATAAGGAAAATTTCAAAAGTCTTAAAAATGCCGGCAATAACCTTGGTCTCCTCGCCAGAGTCCATCAGATGGTCAACCTGCAAAAAGAATGAAGTTAAAGCGCCTCAAAAGCTAAATTCAGGAAAAAGCAACTCCAAAAGCAGTGTTAAAAGTGAATGTCAAAATAGAACATTAGAGAGTGGGTTTTGTGATTTAATTTTTTCAAATTCAACCTACAAGAGCTAAATTTCCCTCTAAACATTTCATTATGCCTCTATGAGCTAACAAAGAGGAGCAAGAGGGCGAAAATAGTGAAGGAGGTCGAATTGCAGTGAAATTGGAGAGTTTCTCTGGTGCGCGACCACTCGGGTAGGGTGCGCGACCACCTGGGCGGTGCGCGACCACTTGAGCCCTCCTCCGCAGTGCAAATTTTACACTCACGCGACCACTCAAGCTGCGCGCGACCACTCGAGCTGTAACTTGCAGAACCGGCCCAAACTCACTCAAATTGCCTTGTGACTTGTAAATTGCTCGAGGTAGGCCTCTCAAATGTTTTGAATGTTGAAAATAAGGATGATGAGCTTGTGTTCATGCATTTTTACCATCAAAATTATGAAGAGAAATAGGTTAAGTGATTGTTTGTTCATGTAGGCAATTTTGCTAAGGTTGGTGTTTGCTTTCAAGGTTTTTAATTCCTCTTTATTCCCTCCATTACTCCTATTAGATTTACAATTGTCATAATGTGTCTCTATCTCATCACATTTGCAATGAATATCAATTCTCTCATCCCAAAATTCCTAAAACCCTATCCCTCCCCCAAATCCATTTACAAAACCCTAATGCACTTTCATGTATTCTACCCAAACCCTAATACCCTCCACACGGCAAGGAAAATAAATGAACAACAGCAAGGATAAAAAATGTTATGTAAAAAGAGAAAAGAGCAATAATATGGCAAAATGACCAAATAAAAAAAAAGATGTTGTTGTGCATAGTCATTGGAAAATAGAAGACACACTGTTGTTGCATATCCATAGCAAAAACAAGAAAAATGCAGCTGTGTATATGTATAAAATGGACATATTGCTGTAAATATTGTTTGCAAAAGAATATTGTTGTGTCTCCCCAAAACTAAGCCCTGTTTTCCTCTCTACCCCTTCCCTAAAATCCTGTTCAATTAAGATCCCTTTTCCCTTATGACAAGATGTAAAAGAAGCCTTGTTCCCCTATGACTAAATGTACATAAAATCCTTTGAAAAACACTGTTTACCTTATGATGTACATTGAAAAAACAAAAAACTCAAAGGAGCAAGCTATCTATGCTGTCCTATACTCCTGTTGCAAATGCATGTCCTTTCCCTTGATGACTATCATACGTATTTTCCCTAATAAAGTATTTCTTTGCAAATGATTTCCTAATGATGGAAGATGAGATGATATGTTTGACATTTTGTGAATTATCCCTTAAAAATCCCTGTTTTTACATATTTTCCCATTCCTTATTAAAAATCCCTCCCCTAACATTTCCCTTATGATTTTTTCCCCTTGAAAACAGCATACTTCTCAGCATTTTTGCAGGCAAGGGCAACAGTTTACTCTATCTATTTGCTTCACTTTGCTCAAAAGCACCATGTCAACCACTGAAACCTATGAGCAAGGTGATGACCGGTCTTCTTCCACAGAGATCGAGGTACAGCAGAGGCCTCGTAAGGATGGCAAAGGTGATCATCATAAAAGAGAGGAGCCCAAGAAATTTTGAGAGTTTTGAGACATTTTGGGCATTTTTGAGAATTTTACAGGTTTTGGTCGTTGGAGTGGTCTCACCCCGCGCGCGACCACTCGTGGGGACAGCTCAGAACGGGGAAAACTCTACATTTTTGGAATTTTCATGCAAAAATACACTTGCCTATGGATGGACTTCAAATTTTATGGAGATTTGGACTTCCAAAAGCTCAAAATACATGCAAATTTTGACTTTCTGCCCCTTTTTTGAGTTGCAGAAAGCTGCCTTGGGAGAAATGACTTTTGAGGGGTCAAATCAACTCCAAATTCAGAAATTCCAGTGGGGTTGGAAAGTAGACTCATAGACCTTTCCAACAAGCTATCTTGCACCTGATTTGGACACCAGGAAGGCCCTCAAACATAGCTGCCAATGTGCGCGACCACTCCAAGGGAGGGGCGCGACCACTCAGGGAAATTTCACCATTTTGACTATTTCGGCCTGCAAAACACTGTTTTTACTTTGGTTGACTCTTAATGCATGTAAATGATGGATTGTTGGGTAATTTTCATGGCACATGGATACATTTACTCTCCTTTAACACTTCTAGAAGTTTCCTTGATGTAAATAGTGAATATTAAATGCATGAATGGGTTACCTAAGTTTTAGAGGCAAGTTGTTTTGACTGCCTATTATCTAGTGCTCAGTTTAGAATTAGTTCAAACTGCTCCTAGGAAGCTGAGCTCGACCCCTAGAGGTGGGCAAAGGAGTTAGATGATCTATATTATGCCTTCTCTTGCTCATTTTCATGGTTGGACTCTTGAGGGAGAAGCTCCTATTGTATATTTCACTTGTATCTCTGCAATTTGAGGAAAAGGAAGGCCAGGGTTTTGCAGACATCATTGGGATTCTTGTGGACTCTTGTGTTGATGGTGTGTTCTCTTATTGTAATTGTAAGTGTGTTTATGTGTTCCATCTCTTTCTTTACTGCAGCTTATTAAACAAATGAAGTGATAAAGTTTGAATTCATGCATGCCATGCTCAGCTTTCAAATTTGTTTAATGTTTATGTTTTCCACTGTCTAGAGAGGATTCAAAGTCATTGTTTGCCCTCTTTAGCTTTTCTCCTTTCTTCCTTGATCATCCATTTTAGCTAAAGGCATCATCACAAGCTCCTACCTTGCCCCAAAGACCCACCTGCAAAAAATGAGCTCAATCCCCGCACCCTGAATCGCACTCCCTCCAATTGCCACCAAAAACACCAAAAACTTTAAATCAACCCCCCTTATCAGTTTACTAGCCTAATATCAGTGTTCCAAATTGGGTCAGCTCATCCTATTGAAAGATCTACCGAGTTTGACCGGAGAGAGCCTTCTCATACCCCGTAGGGCTAGCTACGAGGTGAAATGGTTTGATGTTGCCTTGAAGGTTTACCTTCCTCAGCCTAGGGTGAAATCTCAAGCGCTAACACATGGTATGAGAAAATGGGATATATTGTGCGAGGGATTTTGTTATTGTTCACGTTTGAAGATCGTTGGTGGGATACTGTTGATGATGCGCTATAGGTAGTAAAAGCAGTTATCTTCAAAATACCCCAGGAACTAATGGAATTACTTCAGCCAGAATGGGTGACACAGCTGAGCTGCGTGATAGAGTGTTACAATGTAAATGTTGAGGAGGATGATGAGGACCCATGAAATATTAACATTTCAGAAATAGAAGGTTGTCGCGAGGTTTGAGGACCATCGATTAAGGATCTCGACATCATTGTGCCATGAAAAACGAAGCAGGTAAACATTGGAATGGAGGCAGAGGTGAAGTATGCAATGCTTGGGGACTATTGGGATGATGCCATGGTGGATAAGGTCGCTGAGTTACTCTGCGAATACCAAGACTTGTTCTTGACCAAAATTATGGACTTAAAAGGGATCATTGGTGATTTAGGGATGATGAAGATCACTCTGAAACCCGACGCGAAGCTGTTAAGCAGCGACCTTACAGCTTGAATCCAAAATATAAGGAAAAGGTTCGTGAAGAATTAGACAAAATGCTTGCAGCCGGAATTAATGAGCCAGTGGAAGAATCTGACTAGGTGAGTCCTATGGTAGTACAGGAGAAAAATCAAAAGGGAGAAATAAGAATATGCGTGGACCTCAGGGAGATGAATGACGTCTGTGTACACAATCCATTCCTGACACTATTCACATATGAAGTACTGAAGAATGTTAGTGGTCAGGAAGAATACTCATTCACGGATGGGTTCTTAGGGTGCCATCAGATCAAGATCATGCCAGAAGATAGGAGCAAAATGACCTTCGCAATAGAATGGGGCTGCTTTCAATACAATGTTATGTCGTTTGGACTGAAGAATGCACTAGCCATATTTTCACGCATCGTTGTGGCTGTGTTCAAAGAATACATCCACAAGTTCTTGGAGGTCTATCTGGATGATTGGACTGTTTTTGGATTAGTTAAGCACCATATAGCAAGCTTACACTTGATGTTGGATACTTGTCGCCAACACCAGATTGTTCTGAACCTTAGGAAGTGCACCTTCCACATCCCCTTTGGAAACTTGCTGGGACATGTGGTCCGCAAACAAGGATTGATTGTGGACCCTGCGAAGATTTTCGTTATTTTAAATTTGGAAGCATTGAGAAGTGTTAAACAACTGCGCGCTACCTTGGGACACATCGGATACTATAGGAAGTTCATCAAAAGTTATTCCAAAATAACATCGCCGATGGAAAAGCTATTGAAAAAGGAGGTTACATATTGCTGGAATGATGATTGCGTAGAGTTTGGATGTCCTGAAGGGGAAACTGGCCTCCACTCTAATCCTGGTCTTCCCACAATGGGATGTGGAGTTTCATGTACATGTTGATGCGTCGTGTATTACGTTAGGAGTAGTACTCACACAGGAGGGCGCGGAGAGCGTGGATCACTCAATTGTATTTGCAAGTTGGAGATTGTCCAAAGTAGAAAAGAACTATTTTACAACCAAGCACGAGGGGTTAGCAATTGTGTACATGCTCCAAAAATACCGACACTATTTTCTCGGAGAACATTTCAAGATGTATACTGACCATTCCACGTTGAAATACCTGGTCAATAATCCTGTGTTTGGGGGGCGCATATGCAGATGGCTCTTACTGTTCCAAGAATATGATTTTGAGGTCATAGTCAAGTCGAGACGCCTGAACGCAGGACCAGATCACTTGTCATGAATTAACACAGGCAAGGAACTCACTAATTTGGAGGAGGGACTACCTGATGCACAACTCTTTGTAGTGTGCATCGCAAACAGACATTTTGAAGATATAATCCATTTTCTAACAACAGGGACGACGCCGAAAGAATATTCCATCCAATAGAAGAAGGAATTGGTGGTACGTGTGGCAGATTTTTCTGTCATCATAGGGCACCTATACAAAATTGGAAATGATGAGATATTGCGAAGATACGTACCTGAATTCGAAAGAAGCCAGATCCTTGTGGAAGCACATGGGGGCGCTGCAGGAGGACACTACGCTGGACGAGAAACCACACAGAAGATTCTTCGCGCAGTGTTATGGTGGCCAACCATGCACCAAGATTCGAAAACACACTGTAAGACTTGTGATATATGTTAAAGGATGGAAAAACCATCGGGGAGGGATGAGATTCCGTTACATCCACAAATGACAATGCAGCCATTTGAGAAATGGGCAATCGACTTTGTGGGACCGATCAAACCTCAGGGAATGACGGGCGCACGCTACATCATCACCGCGATAGAGTACCTGACGCGATGGGCGAAAGCGCAGTCGGTCAAAGCTTGCACAGTAGCCACGACTGTGAAGTTTTTGTTCAAAAACGTGTTGACCCAATTTTGTTGTCCAAAAATCTTAATGAGTGATCGTGGAACACATTTCCTGAATGAAACCATCAGCATGCTCACAGAAGAGTTCTAGGTGTATCATCAAAAAAGTACACCGTACCATCCCCAAGCTAATGGGACAATAGAGGCATTCAACAAAATACTAGAGACTGCACTGACCAAAGTATACAACTAGTAGTGAAATGATTGGGACTTGCGTGTACTTGCCGTGTTGTGGGATTACAGAACAATGTGCAAGAAACTAACAGGACAGACACCTTTCTGGCTAGTTTTTGGCGTGGAAGTTGTCATGCTGATGGAATATATCGTACCTAGTCTATGAATAGCAGCGCTTACAGGCATGACAGACCACGAAGCTCTGGAAGACAGGCTAGTGCAATTAGAAGAACTCAAGGAAGAATGGTTTTTAGCAAGATTTCATTAGCATGTACAAAAGCAGTGTGAAAAATCATGGCACGACCACCATATCAAGTTGCACACCTTCAAGGTAAACGACTTAGTGTTGTTGTATGACAATAAGTTTGAAAAAGTTCCTGGAAAATTCAGAATGCACTGGCTGGGACCATACATGGTTAAGGAGGTCACAGATGGTGGCGCGGTCCAGCTAGTCAAACTAAATGGAGAACCCTTCCCAGCCAAAATAAACGGAAACCGCTTGAAGCCCTACATGGGTGGGCCGGCTACCTAACTAACCGATCGAAGCACAGTCTTTCCGACACGAGGAGCCGGACAAGGGCACGGGATTATAAACATATGTAGCAGATGTCGGTACATATTTAAGGACACAATTCAGACATGGAGGAATGAATGCAGCAGGTACAGCAAGCAGCAGCTCAGTGTGCGTCAAACATCAGCGCCATACGGGAATAGTTGGAGGGACTCCGCACCAAGATCGTCACGCTGACAGAGTGACTCGAGGGTGAGTCATGATGTTTGTGTTGGGGGCCTGTTGGGAATGGAATCCCCCCCACAGCATGATTTGAGGCTCAAAGCCCAAGTTTTGAGTAATATTGTTGTAAAAACTCTGCGAATTGCGGGCACGGAGCACAAATTGTATGTTAGAGTCATAGGGTTGTCTGCCCTAAGTTTGAAATGTAGTTTCGGCCTACACATGGTTCGTGGACCATGAAATTGTATAATTAGAGCAAGGCTCTAAGTTGTAAAGGAGAAGGAGGAAAGTAGGAAAATCGAATGGAGTTTAGAAGATAGCAAGCATAGACTAAAGGACTAAGTGCTTTGGGTCGTAGTAGTAGGAAGAGGCTATGCAGCTGAGTGCGCAATGGTCTAGTAGAGTCCGCAGATTAGTGCGCGGGCCCCTACAGCTAAGTGTGCAGGGTAGAGTCAGGTCTATAACCAGGGAAAGTGATAATAAAGAGAAGTTTGATTCCAAATATTGTGTATTTGTTTGGAGTTATTATATGGTTGATATCTTTTGCAATTGTACTATTTTATTTATTACGTAGACTTGTATGAATGATGAACACGGTTAAATATAACTAAACACATACAGATAAGCTAAGTGATCAACTAATATCGGGTTAATTGTAAGGGATTGGGTAATAACGCGGATCGAGCCCCAAGTAGGGCTACGCATAGGTAGCATCGCAAGCTGCGAGGTACTGATAGGTGCATGTAGCGACATGCGTGCAAGGTCAAACCATAGACCACTGAAAATCGTCAGACATCTCTAGGGTGTGGAAACCTGGTTCTAGCACCCTCCCATACTACTTTGGGTGAGACTTCAGTCCATGCTCCGCAGACTGTTGCCAAGAGGGCCAGTAGTACTGGTTTTTGTTTGGCTAAATCACCTTCGAACCTAGGTCAGGCCCTATAAGCCAACAAATGGTGAAAAGGATGGAGATCAAAATAGTGATATTGCATGTGACCTTTTCTTTTACAATGTTTTCATTTGGGTTTGTCTTCAACTTTCTCATGGCTCGTTGATGTTATTTGATCAAGAAATCCTGCACTGATGAACTTGATAGGCTTAGAATAATATGGGATATGCAAGTTGTTTTCATCTTTGTCATATCCTAATCCTCGTCTATTTTTGTTACTTTGGATTTCTTCCCAAGACTTGATGATTGGGTTGGAAGAAGAAAGTTCAAGTTGATCATGGAAAACTTTTACACTTGAAGTTGTTTGGATGAGTTACTTGGAATCAACAACTTTATCTTCATTTGTGTGGTTGAAAGACTTGGAAGCATCACTCTTTTGTTGCAACTCATCTCTTTGTAGTTGCAACTCTAGTTGAAGGAACTCAATTGTTTCATGTTCCTGTTGTAGATTAATTGAAATATCAAAAAGAGTTTCTTTGTTGATTTGCACCATGTCTTCAGTAGTTGAGCGGATCAAATTGTTAAGAATATTTAACAACTGAATGCTTTTCACCATGTGAACTTGTTGGAAATCACACTTGCTTGCTTTTAATACTTGCTGGATTTTTAGAACTCGCTCGCTTGAATGCTTGATCTTGCTTACTTGAACTCACACTCGCTTGTTGTAGATATGAACAGGCTTGATTGTTGTTTGAATATCACATTTTCTTTCTTTAGAGATGAACTTTCTCACTTGATGCTTGCTTCAACTAGTTTCAGGCTCGCTTGATGTCATGAACTTTTCACTTGCTTGAACTCACTCTCTTGATTGATCAAAAGAAGGGTGTCGAATACTATCGAAAATGCACCCAAGAGAACGATTGAGTTAAAAACAATGGATTCACTTGGTTTAATTGATTCCCTATCAATTCAAACTTGGGCGCCGGTTTCAATTGAGAATGCACCCTTACAGTTCAACTCAATTTTACTTTGATTACAAGCTAACTTACAAATTATGATTTGCAAGTTACAGTTTTGTATTGAGCTTATTCTTAAGACAAAGTGGTGCAAATTGATTTTGAATTGATCCAAATGTTGTTGATGTAGATGACAGCTTCATTAACATGATTGGATGTTGATGTATAATCGTCTTTGACAACTTGATTATGTGTTGTTACTTCTTGATTTCTTGTAGTTTTCTTGATTACATAAGCTTGAAGAGGATTTATTATGTGCATGCATTTGTCTAATTTGTTGTGTACTCCATGTGTACCATATTATAAACATAGTGTCAAGAATCATGCACCATCACAAACGTGCTCACGGTGTACCTAAAATCCCCTTATTCAATTTCGAGTGGATCTAAGACACAATCACCATCAAAAATATATGTTTTTATTAAGTACTGAGTACATCAACCTTTTAGCTTTACAACGTCGTTGTTGAAACTTCTCAAAATTCTAGAACTCCTTAAAAAACTTCAAACTGCTTGGAAGCAAATTGTCTTCAAAAGTGACTCACCCACTTTCTTCAACAAAAGTGTGCATACTTGGTAAGTCTGTCAACTACCACCATGATGACACGCTTTCCTTCGGACTTGGGTAAACCTGTGATAGAATCCATTGAAACCTCCTCCCAACATTGGCTTGGAATGGATAAAGGTTGTAATATACATGGGGTCTTAATTGTTTCAACTTTATTTTGTTGGAAAACCAAACACTCCGCCACAAACTTTTGAATATCCGATTTAAGGCCATCCCAAAAAAAATCCTTCTTAACCCTATGGTAAATTTTTAAAAATCTTGAGTTCCCTCCTAAGGGAGAAGTGTTCAATTACATAAGAATCTTTTGTTTGATTTGGGAATTCTTACATAGGTATAAGCGATCTTTGTACCATAACGAATCATTTTTCCAACTACATGTATCAGATGTACTGAGATCTTGTTGTATATTTTGAATGAGTGCCCACACTTCTTCGTAATTCTTCCATTCATCCCTTGCTTCATTATCCAAAATGGTTGGATAATATAAATGGCACAAAGCAATGCTTCCACATCCTCATCCTTTCTTGAGAGTGCATCTGCCACAACATTTTTCTTCCCTTTTTTGTAGATGATTTCAAAGTCATAACCCAATATCTTTGTGACCCATTTTGCTGCTCTTCTGAAGATAATCATTGTTCTAAAAAGTATTTAAGACTATCATGATCCATTTTTATCTTGAAGTGTCTTCCCATTAGGTAGGTTCACCATTTCTTAAGTGCATGTAGTATTGCCAACATTTCCTTCTCATAAATAGCTTTGTGTAAATACTTTCCTTTGATTGTACGACTTTCAAAAGCAATGGGTCTTTATTCTTGCATTAAAACAACACCAATTCCATTTCCTGAGCCATCACATTCCACAATAAAGGTTTTTGTGAAGTCTGGCATAGCTAAGACTGGTGCTTGGCACATTTCCTCTTTAAGATGTTCAATGGCCTTTGTTGCTTCCGGAGTCCATGAAAATGCATCTTTCTTCAATAATGTTGTTAGAGGTGTTTCTATTCTCCCATAATTCTTAACAAACATGTGATAATACCCTGTCAACCCGAGAAATCCTCGCAGATGCTTATGGATGTGGGGATTTTCCATTCCTTAATGGATTTAATTTTTCTAGGGTCTACCTTAACACCTTCATGAAATACAATATGACCCAGATATTCCACCTCTTGTACTCCAAAGAAACATTTGGAGCTTTTTGCATATAATTGTTTCTCCTCCAATAGTTTGAGCACCCTTTCAACATGTTGAACATGATCCTTCCAAGACTTGTTGTCGATTAGTATATCATCGAAAAATATTGACACAAATTTTCTAAGGAAGGGTTTGAAAATGGAATTCATCAAACCTTGAAATGTATAAGGTTCATTGGTAAGGCCAAAAGCCATGACCAAAAATTCATAATGACCTTCATGAGTTCTAAGTGTTGTTTTCGGAATGTCTTCAGTCTTCATTATGATTTGATGATATCCTGAACAAAGATCCATCTTGGTGAAGTAAATTGGTCCATGCAATTCATCTAATAATTCATCAATGATAGGAATGAGAAATTTATCTTTATAGTGAGCTTGTTGAGCTCCCTATAATCTGGACACATGTGCCATGATCCATCCTTCTTGTGCACCAATACTACTAGAGTAGAGAAATAACTTTTCCTAGGTTGAATTATACGAGCCTCTAGCATTTCTGCAACCATACGTTCAATTTCACTCTTTTGGGAATAAGGATATTTGTAAGGCCTCATGTTTGGAGGAACACTTCCGAGAATCAAATGAATAGCATGATCATGATCACAAATAGGTGGGAGGCCTTTGGGAGTCTCAAATACCTTGGAATAATTGTCCAAGACTTTTTAGAGATCTCGAGAAATAGATGATTTCGATGTGGAAACCTCTAGCAAACATAATTGTGCAATTACGCCTCATTGTTATTTCTTTAGAAGTTTTGTCATTCCGTTAGAGTTGATTATCTTTCCCAGTTTCCTTGTGATACCCCTTAATTCAACTTCCTTTCCTTCTGAACAAAATTTCATGAAAATTTCTTGAAAATTAAAATCTATTGTACCCAAGGATTGTAGCCATTGGAATCTTAATACAACATCAGCACCACCAATTGGAATGGAAAGCATTGGGCTATTCAATACATATTCTCCCATGGATAGCTTGATATTATAGCACTTTCTAGATAAATTTATGGTTCCTCCACTTGCAACCATCACTTGACACTCTGGTGCTGGATATAGGAAGCAATTCAATTCCTTGGATATCTTGTAAATTATGGGTATTGCCCGAATCATTCAATAATGTTACCTTTTTCTTCTTGATATGTCCTTCTATCTTGATAGTTTAATGAGTGGTAATTCCAACAAATGCATTACAAGATATGGTCAGATTCATTTCTTCTTTCTCTAGGGTTTGTTCCTAGTGTATATCCTCTTCTTTTGACGTTTCTCGTTCCTTTTGTTCCTCCTCTTCAAAATCTATGTAAAATAATTTCTTCTCGGCACACTTATGACCTTTAGTGTATTTTCTATCACAGCTGTAACAAAGCCCTTTTTCTCTTTATTCTTCCAATTGTTGTGGTGTCAACCTTGTAGGTTGTGGAAGGATAGGGGCAACAACACTTCCATCTTTATAGTTGTGAGTGGTAGGCTTCCTGGTTGCCATAATTTTGCTTTCCATTTTTCTTGCCAACCTGAATGTCTTCTCCAATGAATCAGGTTCCCAAAGGCAAACTTCCCGTTAGATGTTATCCTTTAAATTCTGTATGAACACATCAATCCTATGCTCCTCTAGAATATCTTATACCCTTATATTCAATTTTTGGAAGTCCTCAATGTGCTCCATCATTGAACCCTTTTGTTTGAGATTTATCAATTGGATAAAAAAAAGTGTTGCTTTTTGTATCCTCATAATGTGCTATCATTTCTTCCATAAAAATTGCCCAAGTGACAATTTTTTTATGATAGAAAATCCATCGATACCATACAAACTGATTTGGTTCCAAATATAAAGATGCAATGTATACCTTTTGTGTGTTTTGCACATTATGGAGATCGAAATATTCCTCCATCTGTAGGATCCATGTTACGAGATCCTTGCCATCAAACTTCCTCATATCGATCTTTGGAACATGGTGGGTCTTCAATCCAACATTAGAGTCTCTGAAATCATGATTAACATTTCCTTTTTTTCTCATCATGAGTTTCCTTTACTACCCTTTCACCATTAGTAAACATTTCTTGTAGAAACTTTGTCAAATCTATCTTCAAATCTTCCATTTTGCCTTCCATCTTAGCTTCCACGTCATTCATCTTAGCTTCCATGCCTTTCTTTAAACCATCCATTTTAGCTTCCACGTCATTCATCTTAGCTTCCATGCCTTTATTTAAATTGTCCATCTTATCTTCCATTACTTTTTGTGAGAGTGAATTTTGTTGCAATTGGTCTCGTAATTTTGATATATCATGTTGCATTTCTTCCTCTTCTTCATGAGTCATGCTATAGCTTTCAGGTTGCTTACTAGGTGTTTCCATTTTCTTTCTTTGGGGCATCAATTAATGATAATTATGCTTCATTGTTCCCTTTGAATTCCTTCAAACTAATTTTTCAAACCAAACTTATGAAAATTAAAAAAAAAAACTACACACCTTTTTTCACTTTGTAGGAGCTCGACATTGAATCTGATGTATATCTGAAATTTTAGATCTCCAAGGCCTGTAATTCCGAACTGAGGTAGCCCTCTAAGTCCTCTTTCAAACTCCACCAGTCTGATCGAAATTAGATTCCCCAAGAAATATTTATGCCCAATCTCCCATGATGACCTGATTATACACCTTTTCAGTAGAGTGAACTTATACGAAGTTCCACGTCTCACTGTTTCAACCTTCGGACCTAAAAACAATGCAAAGAAACCTATAGTGTGTCCTATTTCTGTAACTTTTGATGAAATTTAAATCCGATACTCAGAGAGAAAGTTATGACGATTTTCCCAAGGTCACTTGTTTGGGATGTATTTCGGGACCCTGCAAAAACCCTAACCTCCTTAGATAATATCTCTGCAACTATAGCGAGACAACATCTGAAATTTGGACCTGAGGTTCATCTAGAGTTGAGCTCAAATGAGAATTTTTTTAGCTTCTGAAACATTGCAGATAAAAAGTTATAGAGGAAATTCCATGATGACCTGTTTGGAGCAATGAAACCATAGAATCCAAAGCTCTGATATCAAATGTTATGAACCATCTCACAAAAAGATAGAAAACATTGATCAATGACTTTAAAATAAGCCTCTTCAAGGGGGAAACCTCCTTTACATTACATAAATGAACAATTCTTGGATGATACAAATGACTAAACCTCCTTTTCTATATATAGGAGTCTAAGGGGTCACAATATAATCAAAACCGACACAACAATAATAATATAAGGGCACAACAATAACAATAACGAGCTTCTATGGGGAACACTAATAACAATATGGGGAAAATAGGGGCATAATAATAACAATAAGGGCTACAATGAAAATAGTAATGGGGGAATCACTATTATTATAGGGACCTAACATTAACAAAGTGAAAGCATAATAATAATGGCATTTTCAATTTTCATAATTTTGACCAATATTGTAAAATGTATAAATATACTTAATTGAAAATTACAAATAAAACTCCTTAAAAATATTTACTAGACTTGTGTAGAGCTTTCACTGTGTGAAAAGATCTACACACTACTTCTCTGCGTAAAGTCTTCTTAATTTTATTGACATTTTTTTGGACCTAAAATGGAGCTCTAGTCCTTCCTCGAAAGTATGCTAGCCCAACCCTATAAATGGAGGCTACTTGAAAGCTGCTAACCATCTATGGGTACATGAGCTTTTAAGTAAAATTCCTCATTCTTTTAAGGCCTTAAATTCAAGGTTCTTATTTCCCTATGTTTTTAAGGTAGGAACAAAAAGCCTTCAATTGTCATCCTACATCCAGCTCCTAGGCGGAAATCGTCACTTTTTTGAATCTGTTTCAGGTCTCCTCTGGTTTTTTGGTTGATGAGGTGGATGTATGCCTTACACTTACTACATCAGATAGAAGGGAAGGGCCTTCACATAGAGCATTGTTTGACCTAATTTTTTTATATTGGAGGATGACATTTATAACAAGTTTTTTGTTTTAAAACTTGTGGATGCCCATTAGGGCCTTTGGATTTCCTATAAATGAAGGATATTTGAGGTCTTTGAGAACAATTACAAGAAGGACCAATGGATTTTTATTGGTTAGAAGGTATGTAGTATAGGAGATTGAGTATGATTCTCTCGGGTTTTTGTATTTTTTTATGAACTCATACTTTGGATTTAGAAAGTTGATATATTCTTTGAAATACATGAGGTTGTATCTGATCATGCCATAGGGATTTTTTTGTTGAAATATGTTACTATAATAGGTTATTTGGGGGAAATGCATCTTATATTCATGTTTGTTTTCTTTGACTGGATTTGCTCCTTAATTGTTTCAAATGTTATAGATTTCCCTAGAATTACATGCACAATGTAGTGACTCTTTTTGTTATAGCACCATCTACCACTCTTGGTAGATATGATGCTTTGGTTATGGCCTAGGGAAACCATTCCTTTTTAGACTTGGTCCAAAATCTAAAAAATGGTGTTTTATTTCCTATACACTACTTTTCTTTGTATTAAAAGCGTGTACATGTGGGTTAGCATATACCCAACCTGCATATATGTGTTAAAACACTTTAAAATAACAAATCTCCTTAATTTTGGGTAGAGTTTATGGGTTTTACCTATTACTCACCTACTACAGCTCGTGGCCCAACAGTTTCCCAACTGAAGAAAAAAAAATATAAAATAAAATATAAAAAAAAAAAATAAAAAAATTGGAGAAGTATAAATAAACCTCCATGGGAAGGCCTCAAGGGAGAAAGGATGAGATATTGATATTATAGTTTATTGATCCTTGATCGAGTCTGAAAAAATTCCCGTGCCTCCTGCACTCCCCAAGCTTTTGGAAACCCTTGTTTCCTCTTTTCAGATATCCTTCATCCCTCTTGTGATATCCTTGTGTATGATTATGGAGGAAGATTGCTGAGGCCGGGACAGGACGATCCGAAGGACAGTTCCACTTGGAGCTAGAGGAAGACTCAGGTTGTAGTTTTCCACTTTTCTTGTAACTTACATCAATAAAGAGATGATGTTATGTTCCTGATATTAATCATGTTTATGCATTTATACATGTTTTGATTTGTTTATAAATCTTATATGAATGCTTAATTGTTCATTTTATTATATGATCTAACATATATATCATGAATATGCTTTATGCTATTGCTGTTATACATGCTTTCCTTAGATAATTTACAGGTTTCAAAGGCATCGGAGGAAGCAAAGGGTTTGAACCCTACGGGACCTACCCAAATGTATGACCTCAAGGTAAGGTCACTTCTACCCAATTAAGTAGAATAAGAATTTAGATTGTTTGTCTAAGTGTTTCTTGTTGCTTTTTCCCCTCCACTCTGTTGGGGTTTTCAACCCAATACCCTATGGTGTTCTCATCCACAAAAAAAATTGGCGGCTCCACTAGGGATAACATTCTTGTTATTCCTAGTTTGGGTTGTTTGTTCTCAATCAAGGTTTGTTTTCTTGATTGCTTGCTTTTACAATGTTATTTGACTTATTGGCTTCCCAGGCATCAAGTCTGGGTCAAGCCTTGATTTTTGTTTTTCTTGACTGAGTCTTTTATATGCTTTTTTCTTGGACTACAGTCATGTATACATGCTAGTTTTCTCAAGCAGACTCACGTATACACAAGTTTCATGTGTTTGAAACATGTGTGCATGCCTCTGTGGCTTTACACAATCACATATACATAATTTTGGATTGTTTTTTCAAAATTGGTTTGCTTAGTTGAGTCTATTGTCTAGTGATTCCTACTATTTCTTGGTCATCCACTATCTGTAGAACTCTGTTCTCTTGCAATTTTTCATTTTCAAATCTCCTTCTCAGTGAAAATCCTAGTTCGCCTAGGATTGCTTTTGGAGCAAGAGTTTGCTTTGTGTCTTGATTTCAAGGCTTCCATCTGAAGTTCTTGGATGTTCTGGTTTTCCAAAACAAGAAATTGGATTTGATTTCTTTTATAACCCAAATTTCAAATTGCATTGCTTTGCTTTCCCTTTGATTTGGCCTTGTTTCTTTTGTTGCTTTTTGAGTGTTTCTTTGGCAATCTTGAGAGTTTTTCCTTCTTGAAATTTGGTCAGTTTGCTGAAGTCTTTTACTATTGTTTGGGTTAGTTTGTGTGATTTTGTAGTCCTTGTTTCAAGTTTCATTTATTAATTATTTTTATAACTTGCAAGGTATAAGGACTGTAGAAATTTTGAATAATATAATGCTTATTCACAGAGATTATCCTGATTATACACTATTTTTGGAATGCATGCATAATACATAACCTCCTCTATGTTGATCATCAATTTGCGGAATAAAAAACAATCGCATGTGCACATTGAAACATCAATCACACATATCAACACAGTATGTAATGGGGAACCATACAGCTAAAAACCCCCGACTATCTATATATTATAATGATAGAGAACATGTAACAATACATAGTACAATACTTCTCACAAGTACTCAGTACTATCTCCACCTGCTACACACAAACTAGCTCAAATCTGAACAAGTCACAGGTTCAAATCTCCTCCGCTGTTTTCTTGCCTCTACTGCGCAATCCAAAGTGAGAATGACTATCAATCCAAGTTCAAATTCCCTTGGTATGTACTGCGCAATCCTCATGGGCAATCTCAATCAATGATTGTGCAAATCTCATGCACAACTACAGTCACAACTGATAGTAGTCTCACTCTTTCACCCACCTCTAACACTTGTCTCCATTGAACTGTCCATGCACTGAGTTAACTGATGTATTCTTTAGTTGATTTATGAGTTAATAATGAGTGAATTAATTAATAATTAATTCACACCACTCATCACTAATTTATTTGTCAGTTAGACTAAATACAACTAGTTCAACTAAGTCAAACTGAACACAACTCCATCAACTCCTCAATCAACTCCACCAAACTCAATCACTTGAGTTCTAATTGAAGTCCATCATGCAATAGCTCAACTAACCCATAGGAAAAGCGTATTTCCTTCTGGCAGTTGCATGTGCCACATCCATAGCTCAAACTGAAGTGCTGCAAGAGGATAAGATAATGTTTATAGTCCAAATATTATTAAGAGCTAATAATATTCGACTGTTCTATTTTTGACTGGCAGTCTAAAAATAGACTCCGCCCATATGTCTAGAAATAGAAGTCCATCTATTTTTACCAACATGACCAATCATCCATAAATATCATCCTGCAACTCATAGACCATGATCCATATGTCTAAAAATAGACTTTGCGCCAAAAATAGCCTGCAGACCAACTTAGTGAAGGCGACTTCTTTTCACTAAGCTCCATCATCTTGTTGCATTTTCAACACTCCCTCTCAACAAGATATGGATTATTTGCAACCCCTATCTTGCCTCTGTGGTATTCGAATTTGCTCCTGGTGAGCACCTTCGTCAAGAAATCAGCATCCTGATCCTCCGTTGGAATGTATGAAAGTAACATGATTCTTCGCTGCACACAATCTCTGATATGATGGCACCTGATGTCGATGTGCTTGTCCTTTTGACTCCCTGCCCAATCAGCATCCGTGAAGGCACATAGCTTCACCTCATCCTCTTGTCTGTACCACAATCCATATCCCGATGTGCCTCTGAGATAACACAATACATGCTGGCCTGCCTTCCAGAAGAGCTTGGTTGGCTTAACCATAGCTCGTGAAAGCTGGTTAACAGCATAGCATATATTGGGTCGTGTATTGACCAGATACATAAGCGACCCCACCAAATGTCGATAAACAGTGGCATCCACTACCTCTGCTGAAGTAGCATCCTCCTTCCTCCAACCCCCAGGAAGAGGAGTATCAACAGGCTTGTAGCCATGCATGTTGAACTTCTCCAGTATCTCCCGGGCATACTTACCCTGAGAAACAAATAGTCCATCACTGCACTGCCAAATTTCCAATCCTAGGAAATAATGAAGGAAGCCCAAGTCCTTCATCTCAAACTCTCTAGCAAGATCCTTCTTGCATGAAAGTATCAACAACTCATCTCCCGTCAAAATCAAATCATCTACATAAAGTACAATGATCAGCAACTTACCCTCCACCACAATCTGGTATAGGTTAAGATCCACCTCACTCTTGGAGAATCCAAGTCCGGTGAAATAATTTTCTATCTGTGTGTACCAAGCACGAGGTGCTTGTTTCAACCCATACAACGCTCTCTTGGCCCTGCACACATGTGACTCGCTGCTGAAGATCTCGAAACCTTCAGGCTGCTCTATGTACACCTCCTCCTCAATGACTCCATTAAGGAACACAGTCTTCACATCCATCTGATGGATGTGCCACCCCATCTGCACTGAGAGAGCAAGAATCGTCCGTATGGAAGAATACCTTGCGACAGGTGCAAAGGTTTCCTCATAATCGATCCCCTCTATCTGTGAGAAGCCTCGGGAAACAAATCTTGCCTTGTATTTCTCCACACTCCCTACAGCTGCCTGCTTCACTTTGTAGATCCATCTCGAACCCACCACTAATTTCCCTTCCGGTCTTGGGACAATCTCCCATGCACTGTTTCTGACAATCGAATCATACTCTTCCACCATGGCATCTACCCATGCGGGATCCTCCACGCTTCCTCGAAAGAGGATGGCTCAGTCATGACACATTTGCTCACAAGAGCCATGTATCCAGTGTACGGATCAGGTGACTGTCTCTGTCTGCACTGCACTATAGGTGGTCCTACAACCTTCTCTGCATCTTGAGCCAGTCGCTCAACTTCTGTAGTGCGCTTTCACCCTCTGATGGTTGGCGCTGCATGAGTGGTCTCTTCCACTCCGTGAACTTCATCTTGTGGCTGATCCACATCCTGAAGCTCATCCTTAGGAGCTAATAGCTCCTTATCTACATGCAAGTGTGGCTCCCTCTCAAGCGAACACTTCATGGATTTCTCCTCCTAAAATTTGATATCCCGTCGCACAACAGTCTTGCGACTGTCTGGAAAATACACATGATAGTTGTGGGTTGTATCAATGTACCCCACAAATATCCCAACCTCTGCGGTCGGCTCCAGCTTCTTCCTGGCATCCTTCATCACATGCATGTAAATAGGAGAACCAAAAATCCTCAAATGGGAAATATCAGGCCTCTTACCAGAATAAGCCTCCTTAGGTGTACTCATCCCAAGTATCTTGTGAGGACAACGGTTTTGCATATATACTGCAGTATTGCATGCCTCTGCCCACAAGTGAAGGGGTAGGCCTTGATCATGCAACATCGCCCCTGCAACACCCACGATCGTTCTGTTCTTCCACTCAGCAACACCGTTCTGCTGTGGGTTATGGGGAGCTATGAGCTCTCCTCGAATCCCTTCTGCACTGCAGAAGTCCTTGAACTCGCCAGAGATGAATTCACCACCATTGTTGCTCCTAAGAGCCTTCACCTTCTTCCTCGATTCCTTCTCGACCAGTGCTTTGAACTCACAGAACTTTGAGTATGTCTTGCTCTTGCTTTGCATGAAGAAGATCCAGCACTTTCTAGAGAAATCATCAACAAAGATCACATAGTACGTATGTTGGACACAGATTGTCATTGATGTCAATATGGCAATATTCAAGAGGAGGAGACAGAGCATATCGGAGCCATTGGAGGAGCTAACAGAGCATGAAGCCACTAGAGGAGCAAATGGAGTAGATAGAGTTAGAAGAGCAAACAGGAGCAGATGGAGACGAGAGGAGCTAACAGAGCACACAGAGCCATCAGAAGAGCAGATGGAGCCATATATATATGCCAAAGAAGAGGAGCAAACGGAGGATATCAGAGCAAGAGGAGCCATATTGGAGGAGTGCTACATGTAATACATGCCCACGAAGAACCTACAAGAGCATACACAGCTTATCGGGAGGTATAGGTCTTATTAAAACCCATATATGCATGCATTAATATTATTGGGAGTTATTTGGGTGCGATAAAACCCATATACATATGCTTTATTCAATAAGCAATAGGATGTATGCATTTTCCCCTTTCGGCGGATATATCCCAATTACATAAGTATTAATATATATCTCGGCATATATCGGCGCATCGCTAATCGGGGGTTCAGCCTTGTGCCACCGCCCAATCCTCCGATTGCAATATCATATGGACCCGACGGCATATCGCATAACAATATCGCATATATGTGTTTTGGCATATCGGCATCGGGGTTTCGGCTAAGTAACCCGATGACATATCGACCCGATTGAAATGGACCCGATGGCATTTCAAATATGGTTTATAATAATGTCACATCCGCAGTATGTCACAATGTATATAGGGCCATCCATCCCAATCCTCCGATTGCGATACGAGGTGGTGGACCCGATGGGAATTTTAAAGGGACTTTATAATACATCGCCTCCATCGCATAGTTTATAAAAGCCTCCCACTTCAAAACGCCGATTGCGATATGGGCATGGACCCGATGCGGGATTAAATTATGGTTCAATGCATTTTCGCATCCATCACAATCACATTAAGACCCTGCCACATGAAAGCGCTAATTGCGATTACAAGGCAGACCCGATACATTATAGTTGCGGGTGAATAACTCTTGAAGTCCGTCCTTTAGCCTTTTTCACCTGTTTTTGCTCATATTTCCTGTGTAATTCATATTTGCCTTGCGCGTGGTTTGAAGGGCCAGAATGCATATGATAACGGTTTCGATAGACAGAATGATGCCGGTGGTAACATGATGTGTGGGCTCGCCCTGATGGTATAGTCTCTCCAAATGAAAGCCTCCGTAAACACTATAAAGCCCTGTGTTTTTCAAAATAATTATGGATAAAAGGAACGTTGTTACAGGTATAACTTGTAATAAGTATTCTCTGTGTATGCGGCCTCTCTTCCTCTTGTACGTGTCCTGTGAATATTGGAACGTTCGATAGACAGATGAAAGCGAAAGTGGGAAGCTGAAGAAGCAAACGATGAGACAGAGGAAATGTAAAGTAAGGAAGCCGAAGAGCCTGTGACGAAAAGGAAGTCAAAGAGCCAGTGAGAAAGAGGAAATGAAGGGACAGAGGCATGGAGCATATAAAAGCAGCAAAAACAGAGAACTTATGCGTGGTTGGGATATGGGATAACCTGAGTATGAGATAGTGGAAGAAGTAGAAGCAAAGGGGGCAGCAGAAGCAGTGTATACCAAAGAGGTTGGAGCCTCAGAATTGAACAGGATTGAAGTCCTTGGGAGTTGGTGCTCCTAAGTCCAAGATTGGTGTCTTGGAAAAGTAGAGTTGGTGCTCTGGAGGTTGGAGCCTCACCAAAGTCCAAGTTGGAGCTTGGCAACCAATTGTGACCATCTATCTATTGTATTTATTTTACTGCACAATTATATTAATAAAAGCATTTATTCCTGCTGTTCATTTTGTGTTCTGAACATATATGTTTTAACTAGTAAAACAATAGTGGGAAAAAGAAATACTGATTCACCCCCCTCTCAGTATTTCCAACAATTGGTATCAGAGCGGGCTTCTTCATTCTAGCCTAACAGCTTGAAGAAGGATTAGCAACCATGATGAGAAATCATGAAGCATCAGGAAAACCTCCTCTGTTCGATGGCACTAACTTTGGGTTTTGGAAGAAAAGAATGACTTACTATTTAATGTCCCTTGGACCTGAAGTCTAGCATTTTTGTCAAACTGAATACCGAGCGAATTCCACTCTTCCAACAGACCAAGACGAGAGGAAAGCCTACATTGTAAATGCAAAAGCCATGAACTCTATCACTAGTGGAATCACTGATTCCGAGTTTACAAAAATCATGCACTATAACTCTGCCAGAGAAATGTGGGAGAAGCTAGTCGGCTTGTATGATGGAGACTCAAAAGTCAAAAAAGCAAAGCTTCAAACTCACAGAAGACAATTTGAAAGTTTGAAGATGGAAGAGGAAGAAGACATTGCAGCATACCTCCTCCGAGTAGCTGAAGTGGCAAATTCCCTGAAAGGATTGGACGAAAAAGTTGAAGAAAGTACTATTGTACAAAAGGTATTAAGGTCTCTTCTAGACAGATTTGACTCCAAAATAAGTGCTATAGAAGAATCAAAGGATCTTGACACCCTCAAAATGGATGAACTCCATGGAATTCTCACTACCTATGAAATGAGGAAAGGTGGACCTAGCTCCAAAGATGCAGCATTCAAGGCCTCAAAGTCAAAGAAAGGGAAAGAAAGGAATGACTGTAGTGATGAGTCAGATGTGGAATCCGAATTGGCTCAATATGTACGAAAGCTAAAGAGAGGATCTAAGCTTAAAGGCAAGTATCCTCTTATATGTTTTAAATGTGGTAAAATAGGTCATTATGCAGCAAAATGTCCTCATAAACATGATAGTGATGATGAAAGAAATTATAAAAGAATGACATACAAAAAGAAAGGGTTCAATAAGAAAAACCTTCTCTCCAAGCAAGGTGAGTCTGATGAGGATGAGTTTATGGTCATCAAAAAGAAATCAGATGAGGAAAGCGATCATGATGAAAGCCAAGAAGCATTTTTCATGGCACTCACAGATGATGATGACTCGGGGCCAGAAGGAAATGTTGATGAACTGTTAATAAGTGCCATTGAAGAGAACGAGAAACTACGGAACAAAATTATCTCTCTCAAAGTGGAAAACGAGGAAATAAGAAGGAGAGAAGATCTATTGGAAACAAAGCTTAAGGAAAAAGAAGAGACTTGTGAAGAACGTGAGGCCGAAGTAGTATCTCTGAGAAAGGAGTTGGAGCAAATTAAAAAGGGCTGTAAAAGCTCTCAAATACTTGATACTATTCTGAAAAATAAAAAACCTCAACATGATAAGTCTAGAATAGGTTTCAAGGGAGAATCCTCAAGCACTAAGAATAGTGCGAAAAGCTATGCCGATGCACTTTCCTGCAACCCAAAAGATGAAGAAGTATCTTATCAAAAGTGCATCCCAGATTCCAAGAATAAAGAAAGAGTTACTCCAAAGAAGAATGTGGAGTCGAATCATGGACACTACAGCAAATACAAACCTGTACTCCACCAAGGGCCCATCAAAAATCCAAAGGACAAGGGAGGAGTAATTCTCAGAAAGGAAAGCGAATTAAACCGTGGTTTCTTCAAAACCATATTTCTTGGACACTATTTTCACTGTAAAAACTTCGGTCACCAAGCTAGACACTGTATGGCTCGCAGAAGTGAAAAGACAACGCAAAAGGACCGAGTAATCAACTCATATGCTCCCAAAAGACAGGGACAAATCAAAACCTTCAATTCATTCGATCCCTTGACTAAATTTGATCTGACTTGCTCTTTTTGCTACAATAATGGACACTATGAACAAAACTGCCCACTCAAAGGAAGAAAGACGAGTAGCAAGATCTCTGCAATGGAAAAATGCGGCCTGGCTCTATTTGCGCAAAATAATGGAAACCAGTGGTTTGTGGATAGTGGGTGCTCCAGACACATGACAGGAGACAGAAGGAAATTTATCTCACTGAGCAAAAAGGAAGGGAATGTGTCCTTTGGAAGCGGAACTGGCAAAATTGCAGGAAGAGGAACAATTACTCTGATCAATGGAAAAGGAAAAGCTCAAGATGCTTTGCTGGTTGACGGACTCAAACACAACCTTCTGAGTGTCAGCCAAATTTGTGATCAAGGACATAAGGTTGTTTTCAGCACCAAAGACTGTGAAATAAGGAACTCTGCCTCAGGGAAACTTGTGGCAAAAGGAGTGAGAACACCAGACAATATTTACGTTTTGAACAAGATTCAGGAAAACAAATGCTACTTGAGTCAGGCAGATGAGAGTTGGTTGTGGCACAAGAGACTTGGACATACCAGCTTCGAAAATCTGGTCAATATCAGCAAGATCAAAGCTGTACAAGACATCCCAAGGTTGTCGAAACCAAAGCAAGCAGTGTGTGGTCCATGTCAAAATGGAAAATAGACCAGAACCAGCCACAAGACAAAGGAACACTGTACATCAAAGCCCTTGGAGATCATCCATGTTGATGTGTGTGGGCCAACTAGAAATCAATCACTCCAAGGAGAAAGGTACTTTGTGTTATTTGTTGATGATTATACTAGAGTGATGTGGATATATTTCATAAAGTATAAATCTGAAACTTTTGAGTGTTTTAAGAATCTAAAAGCCCTTATAGAAAATGAAAAAGATTCAAAAATTAAGTGTCTCAGAAAAGACAGAGGAGGAGAATTCACATCAAACGAGTTCAGTGAGTTCTGCAATATTCATGGAATTAAAAGGGAATTCTCGGCTGCCAGAACACCTCAGCAAAATGGAGTAGTTGAAAGACGAAACCGAACTGTCCAAGAAATGGCAAGAACCATGCTGTTAGCAGCAGACCTACAGCCTAAATTCTGGAAGGAAGCAATAGGGACAGCTGTCTATACACTGAATCGGACTCAATTAAGACCAAATTGTAACAAAACTCCTTATGAGCTATGGAAAGGGAGACCTGCTTCAGTGAAGTACTTCAAAATATTTGGAAGCAAGTGCTTCATAAAAATAAATGATGGTTCACCTAGAAAATTTGATTCTCGGGTTGATGAGGGGATATTTCTTGGATACTCTCCACGGAGAAAGGCTTACAAGTGCTACAATTTTCGACTGAAGAAAATAGTGGAAAGCATCGATGTAAAGGTTGATGAAGATCTTCCAGAAAAGGAAATTGAAGAACAGGAAGATGACTTTCTCATTGAAGAAGAAGAACCTAAAGAAGAAGAGATAGATGATGAAGAAGAAGAAGAGGAAAGAGAACCATCTCATACTCCTTCAAAGATGAAGTATGTAGAAAGATACCATCCTGAAGAACAAATCATTGGCAATAAAGATGAAGGTGTGCAAACCAGAAGAAGGATAACAACCTCACCCAAGAGAAAAGCCGTTGCCCTCCTATCTATGATAGAACCAGAAACATTCACAGAAGCAAGCAAGGATCCTCATTGAGTAAAAGCAATGGAAGAAGAAATGTCCCAAATTGAGAAGAACAAGACATGGGAACTGGTACCTCGTCCAAAGGACAAAAACATTATAGGAACCAAATGGGTGTTCAAAAATAAAATGAATGAGGAAGGACAGGTTATCAGAAACAAGGCAAGACTTGTCTACAAAGGCTATTCACAAATTGAAGGAGTTGACTTTGAAGAGACATTTGCACCAGTGGCCCATATGGAAGCTATCAGGATGTTCTTAGCATTTTCTTGCTCGAAAGGATTCAAAATCTATCAAATGGACGTGAAATCAACATTTCTAAATGGGGAACTCAAGGAGGAAGTCTACATGGAGCAGCCAGAAGGTTTTGATCTGACAGCAGGAAAGGACCTAGTCTGTAAGTTGAAAAAGGCTTTGTATGGGTTGAAACAAGCTCCTAGAGCTTGGTATGCAAGACTGGATAACTATCTCCAACAACAAGGCTTCAAAAAGGGAGTGGCTGGAAGCAATCTATACATAAAGACAGATCAAGGTAAGTTACTAGTTGCTCTTGTTTATGTCGATGATCTGATTTTTGCTAGTAATAATGATGAAATGAGCCATGAATTTTCTCAAAGCATGGCAAAAGAATTTGAGATGTCAATGATAGGAGAACTGTCCCACTTCCTTGGACTTCAAGTATCTCAAACCAGAGCAGGATTGTGTATATCTCAAGCCAAATATCTAAAAGACATGCTCAAAAAATATGGAATGGAGGACTGTGCACCCATGAGCACTCCCATGACCACAAACTGCAAACTGAGCAAAGATGATGACTCCCCTCTAGTAGATGCAACTCATTACAGGTCAATGATTGGAGCCCTCCTATACTTAACAGCTACATGACCGGACATAATGCAAGCAGTAGGAATGGTGGGAAGATTTCAATCGGCTCCCAAACAATCCCATTTATTAGCCGTAAAAAGAATCCTCAGATATCTGAAGGGAACTTCAGATTTCGGTCTTTGGTACCCAAGGAGCTCAACACTGACTGTAACTGCATACACCGATGTTGATTGGGCTGGAAATATAGATGATCGGAAAAGTACTAGTGGAAATGCATTCTTCCTAGGAGACTGCTTGGTATCCTGGCTCAGCAAAAAACAGTCATCCATATCATTATCCACAACCAAAGCCGAGTATATTGCTGCAGTAGACTGTTGTACTCAGATACTATGGATGAAGGAAGCGCTAAAGGATGTCAACATATGTACAGATCAACCAATTACTGTTTATTGTGACAACACTAGTGCTATCAGTCTCAGTAAAAATCCAGTGATGCACTCAAGAACCAAACATATACCAATCAAGTATCATTTCCTCCGTGAGCAACTAGCTGATCAAAACATTGCTCTGGAATATATAAGTACTAAGGAGCAGATAGCTGATATTTTCACTAAACCTCTTCCTCGGGAAGCATTCCAACACCTGTGACAAAAAATGGGGGTTATTTCTTTGTCATCACTCAAGTTTATTCATAAAGATGCAGCAGGACAGGGGGAGCAGCTTGACAGGGGGAGTTCGTATGCATTCCTTTGCCATTGATGTCAAAGGGGGAGAAGGCAGAAGAATATTGCCATCAATAACAAAGGGGGAGATTGTTGGACACAGATTGTCATTGATGTCAATATGGCAATATTCAAGAGGAGGAGACAGAGCATATCGGAGCCATTGGAGGAGCTAACAGAGCATGAAGCCACTAGAGGAGCAAATGGAGAAGATAGAGTTAGAGGAGCAAACAGGAGCAGATGGAGACGAGAGGAGCTAACAGAGCACACAGAGCCATCAGAAGAGCAGATGGAGCCATATATATATGCCAAAGAAGAGGAGCAAACGGAGGATATCAGAGCAAGAGGAGCCATATTGGAGGAGTGCTACATGTAATACATGCCCACGAAGAACCTACAAGAGCATACACAGCTTATCGGGAGGTATCGGGCTTATTAAAACCCATATATGCATGCATTAATATTATCGGGAGTTATTTGGGTGCGATAAAACCCATATACATATGCTTTATTCAATAAGCAATAGGATGTATGCATTTTCCCCTTTCGGCAGATATATCCCAATTACATAAGTATTAATATACATCTCGGCATATATCGGCGCATCGCTAATTGGGGGTTCAGCCTTGTGCCACCGCCCAATCCTCTGATTGCGATATCATATGGACCCGACGGCATATCGCATAACAATATCGCATATATGTGTTTCGGCATATCGGCATCGGGGTTTCGGCTAAGTAACCCGATGACATATCGACCCGATTGAAATGGACCCGATGGCATTTCAAATATGGTTTATAATAATGTCGCATCCGCAGTATGTCGCAATGTATATAGGGCCGTCCATCCCAATCCTCCGATTGCGATACGAGGTGGCGGACCCGATGGGAATTTTAAAGGGACTTTATAATACATCGCCTCCATTGCACAGTTTATAAAAGCCTCCGACTTCAAAACGCCGATTGCGATATGGGCATGGACCCGATGCGGGATTAAATTATGGTTCAATGCATTTTCGCATCCATCACAGTCACATTAAGACCCAGCCACATGAAAGCGCCGATTTCGATTACAAGGCGGACCCGATACATTATAGTTGCGGGTGAATAACTCTTGAAGTCTGTCCTTTAGCCTTTTTCACCTGTTTTTGCTCATATTTCCTGTGTAATTCATATTTGCCTTGCGCGCGGTTTGAAGGGCCAAAATGCATATGATAACGGTTTCGATAGACAGAATGATGCCAGTGGTAACATGATGTGTGGGCTCGCCCTGATGGTATAGTCTCTCCAAATGAAAGCCTCCGTAAACACTATAAAGCCCTGTGTTTGTCAAAATAATTATGGATAAAAGGAACGTTGTTACAGGTATAACTTGTAATAAGTATTCTCTGTGTATGTGGCCTCTCTTCCTCTTGTACGTGTCCTGTGAATATTGGAACGTTCGATAGACAGATGCAAGCGAAAGTGGGAAGCTGAAGAAGCAAACGATGAGACAGAGGAAATGTAAAGTAAGGAAGTCGAAGATCCTATGACGAAAAGGAAGTCAAAGAGCCAGTGAAAAAGAGGAAATGAAGGGACAGAGGCATGGAGCATATAAAAGCAGCAAAAACAGAGAACTTATGCGTGGTTGGGATATGGGATAACCTGAGTATGAGATAGTGGAAGAAGCAAAAGCAAAGGGGGCAGCAAAAGCAGTGTATACCAAAGAGGTTGGAGCCTCAGAATTGAACAGGATTGAAGTCCTTGGGAGTTGGTGCTCCTAAGTCCAAGATTGGTGTCTTGGCAAAGTAGAGTTGGTTCTCTGGAGGTTGGAGCCTCACCAAAGTCCAAGTTGGAGCTTGGCAACCAATTGTGACCATCTATCTATTGTATTTATTTTACTGCACAGTTATATTAATAAAATCATTTATTCCTGCTGTTCATTTTGTGTTCTGAACATATATGTTTTAACTAGTAAAACAATAGTGGGAAAAAGAAATACTGATTCACCCCCCTCTCAGTATTTCCAACAACTTATGCTTTGTTATCGAAGCTACTAAGAAAGGTCCACACACGTCTGTGTGAATTCTCTCAAGGATCGTCGTGGTGTGACACTCCTTCTCATGAAAGGTGGATTTCACAAATTTTCCCAAAGTACACCCCTTGCACTGATCTGACTACGCAAGAGTGCCTTTAGGAAGCCCAGTAGAAATCTATTGTAGTATCTTCAAGGCTCCATGGTGAAGGTGGCCCAATCTCTGGTGCCACAACTCACCATCATCCCAGCTCACCACTCCTTCTGCCTTGCATGCCATTGTTGCGCAGTCATCTACATGCAACTGATAAAGGTTCTTGACTCGAACCCCTATCTTCTGGGTTTCTCCAGTTGTCTTACTGTGCAGGAAAGCCTTTCCCTCGCTGAAGACAACATCATATCCCCTGTCTTCTAACATCACAACAGAGATAAGATTCTTCTTCAATCCTAGAACATGCATCACTTCCTTCAATACAAAGGGTTTACCAGACTCCCTCTCAAAGGAAATGGTACCGATACGGGTTGCACTATATCTACCATCATCGCCCATCTCAATGTGCACTCCAAGATCTTTCTCATCCAGATCAGAAAACAAATCTCGATCTCCTGTCATGTGAAAAGATGCACCACTGTCCAAGAACCATACCGATCCCATCACACTTGATACCAAGCATGCGATCAGCGAAAAATCCAGCTGAAACTGTGAGGCTAAGGCCTCTCCCATTGCAGATCCAGCACCTTGCTTATTTTTCTTCTTCTGCGGACAATTTGTGGCATAATGTCTGTGCTGGTGACAGTGAAAGCACTTCACCTTGGACATGTCCTGCTTCTTGCCTTTCACACCAGAATGAGAAGCTTTCTTGTTCTTCCCCTTCTTTGCTTTGGTAGCCAAAGCGCAATTTTCTTCATCAGATGCCTTTGATGAAGATCTGTCCCTGGTATTCCGTCTGATCTCCTCTTGCACAAGATCAGACCAAAGTCTCTCCCATCCTGGCAATTTCTCCCGACCATTGACAGAGTCCTGATAGGAATGCCAACTCTTTAGAAGACCAAGGAGAGCCAAGCTCACCAAGTCCTCATCATCGATTGTCACCCCCACATTTCCCTGCTCATCTCGGCATTGGGTGAACTTCGTGAGATACTTGGGCATACTGTCTCATTTCTCACACTTAATGTTTCTGAGTTTATCCTTGAGTGCCAACTTCCTCTGGTCGCTCTTGCTTTGGAATAAGTTTGTCAACACTTTCCACATCAAGTATGGAGAAGCCTTTCCATGCAGGCTGGATACAATGTGATCCTTCACGTCCTCCAACAAAATCCTTCGACACTTTGCTGTCTTCTTTTGCCAAGCCTCAATGTGAGCAGCATCAGTAGGCTTTGGGACTTTAGCATCTATGAACTCCTTCAACCCATTGTCATCTAACACCGCCTCCATCCTGTCTTTCCATGCAATATAATTCGAGCTGCCTTCAAGGGCATACTCCAATCGCAATCCGTTGAAAGACATTTCAACTTCGACACCAAGAAAACACTGCTGCAAATTCGAATTCCACTAGCTCAAAACTCAACCGCTTCTGATCTAAAATTCATGAGAACAAAGTATTTCTCGTACAGAGATTGACTGTATGGGCATTTGCCAGATATTTCACCTTCCAAAATAAGGATGAATCCAGAGGCTACCTAGCCCGATTACAGACTCTGCCTGAAGAAATAAAATGTAATCACTTTCTGAATAATAGATCTAATGATCAACTCTGCTCTGATACCATGTAGAAATTTTGAATAATATAACTCTTATTCATAGAGATTATCTTGATTATACACTATTTGCGGAATGCATGCATAATACATAACCTCCTCTACGTTGATCATCAATTTGCGAAATCAAAAACAATCGCATGCGCACATTGAAACATCAATCACACATATCAACACAGTATGTAATGGGGAAAGCATATAGCTAAAAACCCCTGACTATCTGTATATTATAATGATAGAGAACATGTAACAATACATAGTACAATACTTCTCACAAGTACTCAGTACTATCTCTACCTGCTACACACAAACTAGCTTAGATCTGAACAAGTCACAGGTTCAAATCTCCTCCGCTGTTTGCCTGCCTCTACTGCGCAATCCAAAGTGAGAATGACTATCAATCCAAGTTCAAATTCCCTTGGTACGTACTGCGCAATCCTCATGGGCAATCTCAATCAATGATTGTGCAAATCTCATGCACAACTACAGTCACAACTGATAGTAGTCTCACTCTTTCACCCACCTCTAACACTTGTCTCCATTGAACTGTCCATGCACTGAGTTAACTGATGTATTCTTTAGTTGATTTATGAGCTAATAATGAGTGAATTAAATTAATTCACACCACTCATCACTAATTTATTTGTCAGTTAGAATAAATACAACTAGTTCAACTAAGTCAAACTGAACACAACTCCATCAACTCCTCAGTCAACTCCACCAAACTCAATCACTTGAGTTCTAATTGAAGTCCATCATGCAATAGCTCAACTAACCCATAGGAAAAGCGTATTTCCTTCTGGCAGTTGCATGTGCCACATCCGTAGCTCAAACTGAAGTGCTGCAAGAGGATAAGATAATGTTTATAGTCCAAATATTATTAAGGGCTAATAATATTCGACTGTTCTATTTTTGACTGGCAGTCTAAAAATAGACTCCGCCCATATTTCTAAAAATAGAAGTCCATCTATTTTTACCAACATGACCAATCATCCATAAATATCATCCTGCAACTCATAGACCATGATTCATATGTCTAAAAATAGACTTTGCGCCAAAAATAGCCTGCGAACCCACTTAGTGAAGGCGACTTCTTTTCACTAAGCTCCATCATCTTGTTGCATTTTCAACAAGGACTCCTTGTGCTTGTTTCTTGATCTTTGGAATTTAGTAGTTCTTTTCGTGACCTCAAAAATTTCTTTAGTTTCCTTAAAAGAAAAAGACAAAAACATTGCTTTTGCTTTTCTTTCTTCCAAGATTTTGGCTTTGGGTTTCTTTTGTTTTGTTTGTTGAGCAATTGTGATATTTTCAATTTGTTTTTCTTGCTTTTGAGGGAAATTTGTTTTTAAAATTTTTTTCCCTCTTCATTATGAATTTGTCTTATTGACTCTATAAAGAAGCACATTTTCTTAGATTATGAGTGTTTTTAGGATCTTTCATCGTCATTTAAATTTGCATTGGGATAGTTTGCATCATAAGAATTCTTAGTCTTTTCAGATTTTGAGTGTGTGTGGAATGTTTATGAAAAGGAAAGAAAAAAAGATTTTACTTATATAAGTTTTTCATAGAACCCAAGTACAAATCCCTCTTCGTCGAAAGAAAATAACTGCATGCATATAGTTAAGTTTCTATTGGTTTCTTTTGCATCATAAAAATTATTAGTTTCACTCTTGTAATACCCTTGACTTAAAGAACAACCCTCTAAAATCAAGCGATTTAATAAAACGAACTAGAACTTTTTATTTTTGTCATTAACAAACACCAACAAGTTTAAGTTCATTAGGGCCTTGGAATAGGTGAGTGGAGAGTTAACTCTCCAAGGCCGCTGAAATTATCAAACATAGAATTTGAATAACGAGTGAAATCCAATATCGTTAGAATGACCGGGAAAGCTCCGTGACTGGGAGTTAAGCATGAGGGAGAGTGAAGACAAGGAAGAGAGATACCCCCTCTCTTACTTGTAGGATCCTGCCTCACGACTATTCCGCCCGGCTTTTGATACGAATTGGTGCCCATAGTTTCCTTTCCTAGGGATCTCATAGGTATCTACGGAGGGGAATCCTGTTGCACCTGAAGCTGACGTTGCATCACATTCATTAGTACTTCTAGAGGGTACCCTTGTGAAGCTTGGGTTCTTGCACCGACAAAGGCTATTGCCTGGAGGTCAGCGTAACTACTTTTGATACCTTCACTAGTAGGCTTGGGGTGTCATTACCCTAGACTATTTTCGGAAGGCCTTGATTTTCGCTTTCTTGTATTTTGGTGTCCAGCCCTAATCACCTAGAGAAGAAATACTTGGAAGTAGTTTGATTTACTATATCTTTAGGGATTTTTATAGAGTGCTATTTGCTCCTAGTTGGCCTAGCTTTACAACTTTTTTGATTCTTTAATTAGATTTCTTAAAAATAATTCAAAGTGGTTGATCGACCAGTTCGTCAGTCTAGGAGACTTCATGGGATTTCACCTACGAGTCCTGAGCCTTCTCCTCAAAGGCGTAGGAGCAATTCTGCCAGTGATTTTCAATCAGTGGTAGCAGACTCATTGGAGATTAATCCTTCAGTTGGAGTTATTAATTTACAAAATAGACTTGGTACAAGTACAGAGTTGGAGAGGAACACTCCAGTTCTTTCTAGAGTCCTCTTCCAGTTGGAAGACGTTATTGAGGTCGAAGAGCTTCAAGAGTCTCTTTTGACTCCTAATTCTACTCTTCCTCTCGATCACCCAGACATTTTATTGTATGTCAAGACTTCGACCAACAGGCCTTCGAGCCTAGGTTTGTATCAATCTTTTCCTTCGATGACCACTACTGGAAGCATGGCGTCCTCCATGAGTGCTACTAGTATGAAAACTTTTGTATCTATAAAAGGAGGAGGAACTATTTCCATACCTTCCATTACTCCTAGCACTGATATATGTGGCTCTACTTCCATTCCATCTTTGAGTGGGGGCACCCAATATTTTACCTCTAGCACTGGTTTTTTCTCCTATGGAATGCTGACCAGCGCAATTACTTTGGTTCTATTAAGTATTCCATCAGTTGCATCCACATCCATGGCTTCCATGGCAAGTGGATCAGCCTCTTTTCATGGTTTCCCATTTGGGGGTGGTCATATACCACATTCCAACCCATCTTTGGGATCAATACCTTTTCCCTCTATGGGTCAAAGTTATATTCCTTTTCAAGGTTGGACAAACCCTACGGTTAGTGGACTTGGAGCCGAGAATGAATCTTATTTTGGCCAACAGGGGAATATGCCTTATTCTACTATCAGTTCATTCCAGAAATTTTCTCCCTATGCTAATGCATGAAACCCTTACCAAGGGCTCTCTGCTCCTTTTAACCACTCTCTAAGGAGCAATTTTACGGGCTACGGAAATTTTTCAGCAGGAGTTGGTCAAACTCTGGTTTTTTTTGGACCACAAGGAGCTCCTTATGGTTTAGTTCGATCTACGAGTTACTTTAGGAAACCTGGTGCCCTCACAAATTTAGGTCATTCTTTTCAGAACATTGGGAATTCCGCCCACACCGGGTGGAATCCTCAGGGTCCTCCATGACTACCTTTCTTAGCAACATTAAAATTTCGAGATCTTTCTAAATTGACTAATGATCCGATTAGATATAATCCAATTTGGCCTTCGGTCCCAACCAAAATTCCCTCAGATATACCTAAATTTGAAGGGAAGACTCGTGAAGATCCAGGTGACCATGTAACCACTTTCCACTTATGGTGTTCATCAAAATCCCTGATAGATGATTCAATGAGGTTGAGATTATTCCAATGTACCCTAACTATAAATGTGGCTAAGTGGTACATTGAACTTCGAGGGGGAACCTTTGCTTCTTTCAGCAATTTGGATACAACATTTTTGAACCATTTTCAGTTGCATGTCTACTATGATGCTGGAGCTGAGCTTTTGGCTAATTTTCACAAGGATTAGGTAACCCACATTTCGGATCACATCCAGGAATGGAGAAGAATAAAGAGGCTCATTAAGGCCAATATTCCACAAGAATTCCTTCTTGAATGGTTTCTTAAATCTTTTTTAACCCGAGATCTCTAAGGATGTGTCACTCTCCATTGTGTTCACCGAAGAACAAGCTATTTTTATGACACAACAGTTAGAACTTATATATTCTCAATCTGGGGATCTCCAAAAAATTATGCTTCATGCTCATAGGTCCAAGGTTGATATAGCCAAGCCAAAACCCAGTCCCCATACCGATGGGCTAGTTGGATCGATTGATGCTAACAAGTCTAACCTGCTAAATCAATTGCTTCTTCTATGTAGGTGTTGCCATCAACACCTATGCCTTCTCAACCTACGTCTATAAATCCCATCTAAAATTCTAACCCCAAAGGAAACCAACAATCGAATGGGAAGAAGAAAGGACGAGGTAAGAAAAAGAACCATGATGAGAAGGGTAACACAAACAAACCCGCCAATGATGCTGGAGGGGGTAGGAAAGAGTCTAAGAAAAAAGTGAAATTTCCATGCAAATTGTGCAATGGATATCATTTGACTCATCTTTTTCCTAAGATCCAAGATGCTCAATGCTTATTAGTTAAGCAGGGGTCTTCTAGCTCCTAGGCTGTCCTCACTAACCCTTTTCCCCAAGGGCAGCAATTACTTGCTGGTGTGAACTCTAGTACGGGTACTCCCGCAGGGGGAAAACAGGAAGGGGATAATACATCAAATGTCTACATGATGAGTTCACATATCGACATTGTTGCGCAATTGCGTGATTATGGTGAATTAGAGTCATCTAAGGCTAAGCATGCTTCCGATGCTTCAGAGCCACTCCATATTGAGAGGCCCTCTATTAAGTCTATACCTCGAATGTCAAAAGGATCCGAAAAATGCTCGAACATTAACCCTAATGCTAGGGCAGCCCAGAACTACTTGATTGTAGAATATTTGGCTTAGAGTCCTTGTGCTATGTTGGCGTTAGAGGTACTCCAGTCGTGTCGCATGCTAAGGAGTGCATTACTCACTGTGATTGAAGAAGTTGATCCAAAAAATTCTCTAGTGCTTACATTTGATATGCCAAACACCAAGAAAAGACTCCCACATCATATTGCTTTCCAGATAAAGTCTACATATCGAAAGACCTATATCTTTTGAACCGTGATCGATGAGGGAGCTTCCACATGTGTAATGTCCATGTCATGTTTGAAGGCTGTTGGATCGCCTCAAGCTGTTCCTTCACCAACTTTGTTGACAGCATTTGATGGTCATTCTCATAGGCTACACGGGATTATTCCAGCCTTTCCCATCTGTGTTGGGGGAAAGGTGGCAATTATTGAAGTAGAAATAGTCGATGCGAATTTGGATTATGACCTCCTTTTAGCCGGGAATTTGATTTATGAGATGGATGCCATTGTATCATCGTTATTTCTCATCCTTTTTTTTCCTCATGAAGGGAGAATTGTAAAGGTTGATTAGGTGGAGTATTCTCCTGGTGACTCGCATGCATCTTTTGAGTCTATTGTTCCATTAGTGGACAATCTCAGGCAACCTATATAGAATTTAGGAGTTGGAATGTACTCTTCCTTAATGGGTACTTTTGATCTTCGTACTCCTATAGCTAGAATTAATGTTATTTCATCGTCCAAGGGACCTTCTCGAAGAGATTTATTTAGAACTCATTATTTTTCGGACACTTGGCCTTTACCTTCATCTACCACCACCTTAGATGAAGGGAAAGTAGGTGGAATGGCATGTCCTATGTCTACATCAGAAATTGCTTATCAGCCTATTGTTAACTTTGTAGACTCCGATCCTACTCCTTTTTCACCAGAGGAGTTGGATGGAGATGTGGCTCTAGCCTAGACCCTCGATTCGACTTCTGATCAGGATTTCTTAGATATTGTCTTGCCAGCTGAAGAAGCAATTCTAGAATAAATGATGGGTGTTGATAGACCTTGGGATGATTTTCATCATCGTTCGTATTTCATCCCTCATTTGCTGAAATTTGAGTCAAGTTTGTCCAGTCCTTCTATTAGTGATGTTCATGCAATTTTAAACTCTTTGGCCCCAGCACCATTTTTTTCCGAAGGTAATATGTCTATTATCTAAAAAACTGTACCGGTGAACATCTCTAGGAATCCCAACATTATTGAATATGTCTTCATTGGAGCTGACTGTTCGCATGAAGAAATTGAAACTTATACAGATCTCTTCAAATAATTGTGTGATGTGTTTGCTTGATCATATGAGGAAATGCCTGGAATACATCCAATATAGTCCAACATGAGATCAAGACGTACAAAAATGATAAACCTATTCATCAAAAACTTTGACTGGTTAATCCTAGAAAAGTAAAAGCTATCAAAGCTGAAGTCAAGAAGCTACTTAAGGTGGGTTTCACATACCTTGTTCCTTTAACTGAGTGGGTCTCTAATCCAGTCCCCGTAGGCAAAAAACAAGGAAAAATTCGCATATGCATTGACTTTAGGGACCTAAATAAGGCTTGTCCTAAGGACAATTACCCTATGCCCTTTATTGATCAAATTATTGATAATATGTGGGTAATGAGATTTTTTCGTTTATGGACGGATTCTCTAGTTATAATCAAATTACTATCCGTCCAGAAGACCAACCCAAGACAACTTTTATTTTTCCCTGGGGCACATTTGCATACGAAAAGATGTCTTTTGGCCTAAAAAATGCTGGAGTTACGTTTCAGCAGACCATGTCATATTCCTTTCATGACATCAAGCACATTATCAAAGAATATCTGGATCATTTAGCTTCTTGTTCTTGAAAGATAATTGATCATCCTAAAAACCTCAGGTTGATTTTTGAGTGGTCTCATTTTTATAAAATCTGGTTGAATCTGAATAATTACGTTTTCGCAATCACTTTTGGTCAGTTATTGGGATTAATTGTGTCAACAGAGGGGATTCATGTAGATCCCTTCAAGGTTGAGGCAATACTCCAGTTTCCTCCCTCGTCTTCTATACGTCAACTTCAGAGTCTCCAAAGAAAAGCAAATTTCTTAAGGAGATTTATAGCTAATTATGCTGAGATGAAAAAAGATTTATGCGATTTCTTAAGAAAGGGGTCACATTTTAATGGGATGATTTTGTGAAACAATCTTTTGATGCTTTGAAAAAACAATTAACCTTTGCACCATTGTTGATTCCACCTGATTATAGTAGAGATTTCCTCTATGTATCTTGTTGCATAAGAATCAACTATTAGTATGGTTCTGGTTTAGGAAGATGATGCCTTGTGTGAACATGTAATTTACTATCTAAGCTGAGGCTTGGTTGGTCCTAAAACGCGCTATTCCCACATCGAGAAATTATCTTTCGCAGTTGTTCATGCTATTCAACAACTTCGACATTATTTTCGACTTTGAAATTTTTTTGTCTTAGCAACCGTTTATCCACTTCAGTTTCTTCTCAGTATGCGAGTGATTAGGGGAAAATATAATAGATGGATTGTCATTTTGCAAGAATTTGACCTCGAATTCATGTCGGCTAAATCTAATAAATATTTAGTATTTGCACAGTTGATCTTAGAGATGCCTTGTGAGGAAGAAATCGTTCACGATGAAATTCTTCCTGATTAACATCTATTTCTTATTTCCTCGCAAGATCCTTGGTATGGAGACATCATTATATATCTCCAGACTTTTATTTTTCCGCCTGCTTTTTCCAAGGACAAGTGTAGAAAATTGCGTTACCTCGCTAAAAGTTATATTATTATAGCTAACACTTTATATCATCACAGGATTGATTCAATCCTTAGACGTTTTTTAACCTTGGAAGAAGTCGAGTCAGTGCTTAATGATTGCCACAGTGGAGCTTGTGGTGGTCATCTATCTGGGCTTGCTATAGTCCAAAAACAATTGTGAGCGGGCTACTTTTGGCCTTCGGTCTTCAAAGATTGTATTGAGGCGGCCAAGAGATGCCATCCTTTTCAGGTCTATACTTAGAAAATGCGTGCACATCTAGCTCCACTTTTCCCTGTTATCACCGTCGGTCCTTTCACAAAGTGAGGCATTGATTTGACTACTTGTAATCTTCCCTCGGCAGAAAATCACAAGTATATCATCATGGTCGCAGACTACTTTACTAAGTGGTTTGAGGCTATGCCTACTTTCAAAAACGACAGTGAAACAATGGCCTTATTTCTCTTCAACCATGTTATTTCCCAGTTCGGTATTCCTAAAGAGATTGTCACTGATCATGGCAGTCATTTCCAAAATCAACTGATGTTTAAATTGGCTCTCAAGTTGGGTTTCCGGCAAGAGCATTCATCTCCATATTATCCTCAAGCCAATGGGCAGGTCGAAGCCATGAACAAATCCCTTAAAATCATCCTACAAAGGATGATTAACAAAGCTAGATCCAATTGGCACATCATGTTATATCCAGCACTTTGGGCATACCAAACATCAGTTAAGATTACCATGGTTTTACTCCTTTTCAACTGGTTTACAGGTTGGAATCTATTTTTCCTGTAGAATGTGAAATTCCTTCCCTTAAACTGGTTATTGAACTTCTTCTTGAGACTTCTAGTCTTGAAGAATGCCTCATTCATTTGGAACATCTTGATGAGTGTTGTTGAGATGCTGCCACAATAAATGAAGCTCATAAAAAGAAGGTAAAACTCAATACGATAAAGCTGTCTTTCTTAGAAATTTTTCTGAAGGCGACCTTGTCTTGGTCAGATAAAGATGCCTTGAGGGCGGGGAAGTTTAAGTCCATGTGGTATGGTCCCTTCATTGTCAAGTGAATTTTGAAAAAGGGAGCCTATGAATTGATTGACTTTGAAGGAAACAAGTTGGTAGAGTCTAGAAATGGGCTCTACCTTAAGAAGTACTTTGCTTAGGCTTCGGCCGAGCATTTACTTGTTTGTATATATTATATGATTGTACATATCTATCTATCAGTTTTAGTCATGTCGATATTTTTTTATCTGCTTTGGCAGGTATTAATGGAAGATTTGATATATCCAGGGTTCACTGATGGTGTCAGTAGACACATCTAGAACCTTGCTTCTATGGCTTGGGTGATTTATTATCCATCTGGCCAGTTGATGGTTTCGAGAGGAGTATATATCGGTCCTGCTTCAAATAATATTGTTGAATATACTGCTGTTATTAATTTACTATATGAGGCAATATCTCTTGATATTGATTCGTTAGTAGTTTATTTAGATTCACAACTAGTGGTATCTCAACTGAATAACATCTATTGGGTATGAGATCCTTATTTGTATCGCCAATTTCTGAGAGTGTGCTTATTACAAAGATCATTTGTTTACATCACATTTGTTCACATTCCACAATTAGAAAATTCCTTATCAAATTCTATTGCTAATAAAGCATTGGATTGGATTGGCATATAAATCATTCATCACATTAAAACATCAAAAATAATCAAAACATCATCTGTATATATGATCATCATAAAATCGTCTGTATGTAGATAGAGTTTTTGTGTCCAAAATAATATACAAAAATCGGGACAAAATCCCCTACAAAATTTGGGCTTATGCCCATCATCATGTCTAATCACAAAAATATTTGATCATTTATCTAACAATCCTTCTCAGGATGAGCAGCTAGAATGAAAATGATGGCATTGGCCACCCACTGAAATAGTTGCACCTAGTCTTGTGGTACTCCCACCACGCGTTGTTGCATCTCCTATGTTAAGTCCTCTATGGCCACCATGGGTATCTAGTGAGTTAATCTCACCAAGTTTCTCTAGACTGCATGGAGGACTCTCTCAGTCTCAGCTGCGGCCCCTTCAGCATCTCTTCCACAACGCCTATGTCAAGGAAGTCCATCAGGTATCACTAGTCCCACATATGAAACATGATCAATAATTTTGTAAGTGTCTTATCTCATCAAAAAGAATTTTAATTCATTTATATTGAAAATCCAAAAAATCTTAAAATCCAAAAAATAATTTATACTTACGGCACCCCACGTTGCATCTGGTGGCAATACTAGATCCGGATCTCCTCGAAAATCCATTTCGACATAGGGGTAGTCTTCGACTGCAATGACTTGTTGATCCCACCAAAGGAAAAACTTGTCATCAAAAGTCGTCCTAGGGACCACACTACCCCCTAGGCATTTCATCAAGTCATCCCATCTGCCCATCTGTGGATCTCTCTGGCTATTGATGGTAGATAATATCTTGGGATGAAGCCCAAGTACTCTCTCAAAAAAGAACGAACATAAGATAGTTTTGTATCTGAAATTCTTCGTTTGACCCTTCTGAATGGAAGTGCGTTGTTTGTTCATGTTGGTTAGTAGAAGTGTACACCAATCAAAGATAGTAGTGAGGAAATCCATTGGTATGCTCATGGACACACATGAAGCCTGATGTAGAGCAGTAGAACCGTTTACCCTGGCTATGGTAAATAGTAGGATTTTCAATGATAAACTCTCTACATACTTGTTTGGAATCTAACTTACAACCTTTTCGAGGTTGCCAGGACAGTATATGCAGACATAGTCTTCTACGCTGAGACTACCTCTCGTCCTGCCGGTAAAGTGAACTCTCTCTCCCCTTCGAGAAATACCTATAATGAAATAAATGCCTTCTATCTCGATCTTAAGGGGCATTTGATCAATCATGAATGCATCATCTTCTGCACTCCAGTAGTGAATCAACATCTCATGCAATTGAGTATTCACCTTCATGTTTGGCATTTTGAAGAATTTTAGCAAACCGCATCCTCTCAAAGAATCTAATGCATTTTGATCCTCCATCACTTGGTTATTAATGGCATTGTGCTCTCTTTCACGCCAGGTAATTTCCATCTTGCCAAAAAATATGTTTCATATCATTAAATCAATGTTTGAAATTCTTTACTCGCACACACACAGGTTCATTTTTTACACGATCGTGTTTAGGGCCTTTGTATACGAGGGTTATCTATATCCAAGTTGCGTGTATGTAGAGTAAAAAAATTTAACATAATTTATTACAGTCAAAATTATGAAAAAGCATCTAGAAAGCATAAAAAATTATCAAAAGCATGATTAAAGGGTAACCTGGAAGATTTGAAGCAATTTGAACGATTGAATTTTATGGAGGAAGTTTGTTTGAGTTTTTCTCCACGGTGCCTTGCTCAAAACACAAATGAGAAAAATGTGAGTCCAAAAGTCCTTATATAAGTTGAAAAATGAAAATTATTTTTTCTAAAGTTGATTTTTATCTTATGGACTTTTTGACCTTTTAGCTTGGAGTATCGGGAATGGGTTTTTTTTACAGGATATTTTGGAGACTTTTTTAGAAATCATTTCGGTCCCATAATTGCAGACCCATCATCGCAGGTATCACTTTCTTACTGGAATATAGGTTAGGGAATATCACTTTCTGCTACATTTTTCATACTAGCCTCCATACTGCAATATTTTTTGCCATAGGGTCGACCCCATCTTGTCTTGATTCACAAACCATTTTCACTCACCGACTTATAAATCATGATATGATGGTAGAGCCAACCTTTACATGGGAATATTAGTTAGATCCTTGCTGACATTTGTTGCCCATGATGCTATATTGAGTAGGCTTGAGAGTCCTCTTTATTTTCGCCATGACTTGTGCATTGGAGACTCATTCTCTTTCTTCTTCGCTATTTTCTAGCTTTATACCCTACAAGCCCCTTTGTGTTAAGTTGTACTATTGCATTTCATGTTGACCATTTGCACCTTTTGGCCTTGAGCTAGCTTCACTTGGACTCGTGTTTAAACCACCTTTTGACCATGTCTTCTGCGAAATCAACCTTGCAATCACTTAGCCTCTGCAACTTGACATCCCCTTTTTCCCCATGGATAGAACATTCCTTTGAGTGTCATTGACCAATTTCGCTTCCTCGCATTGAGCATGGGAATGTTCCCCTCCTGGGAACTAAAGAATCTGCTTGTTCGACACTCGTTCTTTCCACTGTACTATAGCATTCTTTTATTCTTTTTTACACTTTATAAATACGAAAAAGACAAAAAAAATTATATATCCCAAAAAGAGTGGGAACGGGACATTATTCCATATTTGATGACAACTCGAGTCAGTTGTGTCGCCCTTGAACAAAGCACTCAAAAATAAGTCTTTTCTCCATTGGGATGGGCTTTAGTTCGACTTAGGAGAGCCTTAACCTTATTATTGAGTCAGTACTCCTCCAATTGGTTATCTCTTCCAATCATATGGAGAGTTTGCTTACGCTTCCTGAATGACAATCTTATACAAAGTTATCATATGCTGCCATGTAGTCACAGTTGAGTCATGCTTTTGTTCAAGGGAAGTAAACTTGAGTCCACCTCTTTCGGTGTCTCTTGACCTATTTTTCAGTCGACCATCCCTAGTTGTCAGAGTCATGTTCGTTATCACATCATCAATTTGGTCCTTTGCTCATGATGGTTTGAGAAGGTCTCCATTGACTTCTTGTTGGTGGTTCTTACTCTTATCGACTACAATAAATTACTTTGAGAGTAGATCTAGAGCCGCACCCTGACCCTATTTTCATTATTGATAAGTCACCTTATGCTCAACATCAATCGGTATCATGGATCTTTGACTGAGAGGTTTCCCTTGTGTTTGACATCAACTTTCATTATCACACATTGGGATTTGTGCAGTGCCTTGGTTTCCATTTGACCCTATTGGTGGATTCCTCGCCTTTGTGTCATCTTTCATTATTGGTTGGTTCACAGGGTTTCTATCGTGCACTAGCTATATCTTGTGTACGCCAAAAACATGCTTCAGTTGGGTTACTACATCTTTATTCGTTTAATTCCTTCCACATTATTGGCCTATGGGTTACACTCGTGCTAGATTGATGAAGGATGCCTTAATGCCTTCCTTCTAGAGGATCTTTTCCCATCAACTTCAGCTCATCAATATGGGAATGAGATCTAGAGTCCATTTGGTAGTACCTTAGGTTTTGCAGTCATCAATGGCAGACTCCTTCACTGTCGATAGTGGGAAAACATCGTTGTCTCCTGATTGATATATTCTTCCAAGTGTTCAACTACAGCTCATTTATTCGCACTTACTAGTTTGTACTAGGTACCTTGGCTCTCATCATCATCATTAGTGAGTAGTCTCGCGTTTGTTAACGGTATACATCAATGATCGGTAATTAAACGATTTCTCACATGGTCAACTTCAGATCATTTATTCCCATTGTGTAGAAATGTACTATGGTAGTCGGTGAAGACCTTGGGTTTTCATCAGCATTTCTTGGTTCACTTGTCAGTTGCTCCTGTTTTTGCTAGTTGACACCATCCAGCTTACATGTTGCAGTTCCTTATAGCAACATCCTATATGTTGGAACTTGAGTTGTAGTGTAGTACCATTTATTCCACCATTTGACTTCGTACTTTTTGGATTAGCTTTATGACTTCAGTGATCAGCTTCGTACATCAACATCATTGATCAGTTCTTTATATGTGATATTCAGACATGTACTTATTTGGATATGATCAGATGATCCATTATGTATTTTTAGTTCCTGTATACTTGTATGCATATTTGATCTGCTTTTGTACTTGACTTGTGGACATGATTTATTATCTCTGAGCATGGGTATGCCCACCTCAGACAACAGTTTCTTTCTGATCTCTTTCACTGGCTTGGAAGGCTGAATTCTGGTGAACTCCTCCTCGGTCTCGGCATGATTCCTTTTATACACTAAATACATTTTGGCCATCATCTGCCCCTTATGACCTCATATATTAGGGGACATCTGTTATAGCACCATTTACCACTCTTGGTAGATCTGTTGCTTTGGTTATGGCCTAGGGCAACCCTTCCTTTCCAAACTTGGTCCAAAATCTAAAAAATAGTGTTTTATTTCCTATACGCTACTTTATCCTATGTTAAAAGCGTGTACACACAATTCAGCATATACCCAACTAGCTATATGTGTTAAAACACTTTAAAATAATAAATCTCCTTAATTTCGGGCTGAGTTTACGGGTTTTACCTATTACTCACCTATTATAGTTTGTGGCCCAACTGTTTCCCAACTGAGAAAACTAATTTGGAGAAGTATAAATATACCTCCACGGGAAGGCCTAAAGGGAGAAAGGATGAGATATTGATATTATAATTGATTGATCCCTGATCGAGTCTGACGAAATTCCCATTCCTCCTACACTCCCCAAGCTTTTGGAAACCCTTGTTTCCTCTTTTGAGATATCCTTCACCCCTCTTGTGATATCCTTGTGTATGATTATGGAGGAATATTGTTGAGGCCAGGACAAGATGATCCAGAGGATAGTTCCGCTTGGAGCTAGAGGAAGACTCAAGTTGTAGTTTTCCACTTTTCTTGTAGCTTACATCAATAAAGAAATGTTGTTATGTTCCTGAAATTAATCGTGTTTATGCATTGATACATGTTGTGATTTTTTATTATAAATCTTATATTAATGCGTAATTGTTCATTTTCTTATATTATCTAACGTATGTATCATGAATAAGCTTTATGCTACTGCTGTTGTACATGCTTTGCTTGGATAATTTATAGGTTTCAAAGGCATTGGAGGAAGCAGAGGGTGTGAGCCCTGTGGGATCTACCCAATCGTAAGACCTCCGGGTAAGGTCACTTCTACCCAGCTCAGTAGAATAAGCATTTAGATTGTTTTTTTGAGCATTTCTTGTTGTTGTTTTCCCTCCGCTCTATTGGGGTTTTCAACCCAAGACCCTAGGGTGTTCTCACCCACAACACTTTTTCCGATCTGGTTAAATTGAAGGGTACTTCCTAAATCTAAAGTTCATTTTCTTACCCTGTGATTGAAAAAAATCCTCTGGTTAGAGTCATATTTTATTGAGAACATTGAGATGTGAAGAATGCTTGTCTATACGAGGGTAGTTTCCAAGCTTTAGACTATGGGTTTTTATATTAGCAAAGACCTAAAACTGAGCAATTGAGGGATGCTTTGGAAGCCACAGAGAGAAAATTTGAAGAAATGTTGAGTGAGGTTAGATTGGAAGCAAATCATGTCAAAGAAGCCATTGAGAAATACAATCTAAAAGCAGAGGAAATCATGGCTCATTCCACTAAAAGAGAGATTAATTCAATGGCATCTCTGAGAGAAGCAAATAATATATTTAATAGCAAACAAACCAAACATATAAAACTCATTCCTCATTTTTGAAGATGACAATCATGATGAATTTTTTGGTTTACAAGTTTATATAATTCTGGTGTAGCGAGTCAGCTAGCAAGCAAGAAAAATTATTACTATGACAATATACTATATGTTTGTCAAAAATTTAGGAGGAAAAATGCCATAATTTTAGTTACACAACAATTCACAATGTTATTTTTCATATTTTTTTAAGTTAAACTGAGCATAATCACTTACTCGAGAGTGCCAAGAGGAATGGCATGGCGAATGTTACTCTTTGAACACGGTGAATATACCTTTTGCATGGCCAATGCCTAAAGCTGAAGTCAACAAAAAAAATTCTAGAATTCTTGAGAGAATTTTCTTACGATGGACAAATAGTTGCCCATTTGTGACTGTGACTAATTCACTGTCTCTAACTGTCATATTTTATTCCCGTTAAATACAAGGAAATATTCAAGTAAATGGCCTAGATTCATTATGCGGAAGTTCATCTCATTGTGCAGACCTTCACACATTGAACTTCTACATAAGTGATTCCACACATTGGACTTCTGCACACAATATTAAAATTGATATTACCCTCATCTATCTACTACTTTGTTATACCTATATAATATAATAATAGTATAATAATAGAGTACCTCTTATATTGATATTATAGTAACTTGTATTAGGATTGATATTAGACAATAGTATGTGTGAATCCCATTAATATTATAATACCATATAGCTAGCTTAATATTAATTGTGTAAATTAACCATATTAGTTGGTTTAATAATCTAATATATTAAACTAAACAACTTTGTGTGATTGCATGGTTGCCACACACCATGCTGAAATAGTGGGCCAGAGTAGATCACAACAACACAAGAACATGGATGATTTCAGCAAGAAAGTTAGCACCGGACATCACATTACAAACCAACCAAAATTTTGTGTTTGGCACATGAAAACTTGCAGGCACATGATGATCAATCACAAGAGGTGAATGGATGTGGGAAAGCATACACATCTTGTTTGCAATATAACGCCATATTCCTCCGATATATGCCAAACTATTTGACCCTGAAGTTTTTATTCGTCCTAATATCTAGAGTTTCATTGTGCAAAGTCAAATAACTTTATCAACACATGGTTAATATCACAATTGTAACCTATGTTATACATATAGCTATAAAAGGTTTATCATCTGAAGCTTGCATATTATCAAACCATTATTTTAAATGTTTGTGAATAAAACTCTGGTGGAACATTATGAGCTCTAATGTGCGGATTAATATAATTAGTGTTAATTAACATTAATAACACCATACCAAATGCCAAACACATAATCCACTATTAATAATGCATTAGCAATCATGATGAATAGTTAATTTAAATAATATTTATTTAAATTATTTAATGCGGATTAACTAAATAGTTTCATTGCAAGGTGAAATAATAATCTATATATTATTATCTAATTAATAATAGATTAAGCTATCAGGTAGATTATATTACTATCTAATTAATAACATATTAGCATTGTCAATCTGTACTAGATTAATGCTAACTATAATTGCATTTAGTAAAAGAGAAATTTGTAGTATGTGAGACACTAGTTAATGTGGCATATACAGTCAATTTGACCAGTTCCCATTAATTAACATTTCTTGTACAAATAAGAAATGTACAAAGGTTTTCTTGTGCGAATATTTTCGTACAGTGAAATCTCCACACAAGTCTCGGTTTAGCTGATTTAATAATATAATTTATTAAAATAAAAAACTTTGTGTGATTGCATGGTTACCACATGCCATGTTGAAACAGTGGGCCATAGTAGATTGTAACAACACAAGAACGTGAATGAGTTTGGCAAGAAAGTTGGCATTAGACATCACATGGAAAAACCAACCAAAATTTGGCATTCGACTCAGGAAAACTTGTAGGTACACAACGATTAATTGCAAGAGGTGAATGGATGTGGGGAAGCATGCATGCCTTGTCTACAATATAACACCATATGCCTCTGATATCTACCAAACTATTTGACCTCAGAGTTTTGTTTTTTCCTAATATATGGAGTTTCATTATGCGGAGTCAATGCACTTTATCAACAAATATAGATTAACTAAATAGTTTTATTGTAAACTTAAATAATAATCTATATATTATTATCTAATTAATAATATATTAGCAATACATTAAGCTATCTAGTGGACTATATTATTATCTAATTAATAATAGATCAGAAATGTTAATCCAGACTAGATTAATGCTAACCACAATTGCATTTAGTAAAAGAGAAATGTGTAGTATGTAGGACACTAGTTAATGTGGCATGTACAATCAACTTGATCAGTTCCCATTAATTAGCTTCGATTGTGCAAACAAGAAACGTGCGAAAGTTTGCTTGTGCAAATATTTCCTCACAGTGAAAGCTCTATACAAGCAAACCTCCATGCAAGTCCCAGTGGCCAACAACATATTCGTAAAACAAATGCAAATAAGAATGAAATTGTTTACAATAGAAGATATAGCATTTAATGGTTGTTTCCATGATATATTTGTAAATATAAAATTAAAATAAACATATATATATCAAATAAAATAACGTTAATTGCATCTCGTGCATTCGGCTCAGGAAAACTTGTAGGCACATGATGATTAATCACAAGAGGTGAATGGATGTGGGAAAGCATACATGTATTGTCTGCAATATAATGCCATATTCCTCTGATATCTACCAAACCATTTGACCTGAGAGTTTTGTTTTGTCCTAATATCTAGAGTTTCATTGTGTGGGGTCAATGCACTTTATCAACACAAGGTTAACATCAGAATTGTAACCTATGTTATACATAATAGCTATAAAAGGTTTATCATATGAAGCTTTCATATTATCAAACCACTATTTTAAACATTTATGAAGAAAACTCTAGTCAAACATTATTAGCTCTAATGTGTGGATTAATCTAATCAATGCTAATTAACATTAATAACAACATACAAATACCAAACACATAATCCTATTGAAAATGGCAATAAGAAATGCTAAAAATAGCATTGCTATAAATAGCAATTCAGGTACCAGTGTTGGACATAGCAACAAGGAATGAATAATGGAAGTGCTAAATTTAATACTGCTATAAATAGCATTTCAGGATACCTTCCTATTTTAGTCAGTCCCTAAACTAAAATAGAGAAGTAAAATTTGAATTTGATCTTATCAGCTGTTTGTAAAATAATTAATTAATTCATCATGAGTTAATTAGTTGTAGAAAATAAAACATGAAGTCTATGTGGGGACATGCAACAGTTTCTCCATTAATTGATGAATTTATCCATTAGTTAAATAGATAAGGATGAGTTGTAATATTGAGTTGTAATTAGTTGGCTCAGTTAACTTAGTCAAGTCTAGTTAGATTAATTCAAATAGTTTGTTGAATTAATTGTGAGTTTAGTTAGTTAATGCATGCATGCATGTAACTATTGTAGTTCAGATAACTGAAAATTCTCTCATAAATAATTCATGAATGTCAGTTCAGACAAAGACCCAGTTGAGATCAAATGGAGGGGCAGTGTACTATCAGTTGTAGGAATATTCCATTGTGAATATCTCTTGCATGCAGAAGGAATTCTTTCCTTGAGGATTGCGCAGTTACTTCTTCAGTTTTTGTGAGTGTGATGAGGCCAATTCACACATGTGGCATCACTGGACCCCAAGAAAAACTGTGCAAGGAAATATGAGGCTTGGAGGGCTTGAGGAGGACATATACTGTGTCTATTCAATTTGTGAGCTATATTGTTTGAAGGAATTATTTCCTTGAGGATTGCGCAGTTACTTCTTCAGTTTTTGTGAGTGTGATGAGGCCAATTCACACATGTGGCATCACTGGACCCCAAGAAAAACTGTGCAAGGAAATATGAGGCTTGGAGGGCTTGAGGAGGACATATACTGTGTCTATTCAATTTGTGAGCTATATTGTTTGATTGCAGAGAGAGAAAGATAGCTTGAAAGCTGATTCTTTTTGTAACTCGAACATATTTCCACTTGTGTGATAATACAGAGATTGGGGTTTCAGGCTGAGGCTTTCCCTGGGTTATTCTTCTGTGTTCATGTGTGATTGATTTCTCGTTCTCAGTTATATGTGTTCTATTTGATCTTGCTCATATTTGATTAAGCTTCTGCAAAGTTTGTTGTAGAAGTAGATCATGTATTTTACTTTAGTATATTGCATTATCAGGTGATCTATGGTGAAATTTCTACATGGTATCAGAGCTAGCTGATCTATAGAGAAATTTCTACATGGTATCAGAGCCAGGTTATCAAAGCAGAGAATAGTATACGAAGAAGAGAATTCGAAGTAAGAAAAAAAAATTGGGCCGTGAGTTTGCAGAGCATATCTGAAAATTTCTGTGCAAAATTTTCAGAAGCAAATAACATATATGGATTCCTTGTGAAAAAAAACCCAAATTAAAAAAAAAAAAAAAAAACATTGGCTAAATCAAAGTTCAGATGATGGAGATATCGCTGATTTAAAATTAGCTCTTTTTCCAGAAAATTTCATGACAGCGGGAAAGATGAAATAGATTGGTGTGCTAGCCAGGAACCTGTATGCTCTTGAGGTTCAAGATGCATGCAAAGCCTAGAGGAGCAAGGAAACTATTGGAGACTTGGTGGTTGAGAGGGAGAGTACATTACCTCTCAACATGCAGCACCAGAAGAAGTCTCAGACAATTATGGAGGAGCCACAATTGGTGAAGCAACTTCAGGAGGTTGTGGAGCAGCCACAACTGGAGAAGCCGAGAGGAGACCAAGTGGAGGCATCCACTCATGCAGAGACCTCCAATAGGGGGGAATTTTGATCCAAGTGGGCAGAGGGATCACACGCATCCATACCTCCAGGTCAGAGGTGGGGTGATGTGGAGTGAAAGTCCCAAGAAGGCTGGAATAGGGGCAGGATCATTAAGGTACCCAACCTCTTTGATTAGACCTTGCTATGGGAGCCCCGATGAGGAGTAGAAGGACTGGCTGAGTGGGTAGAGACAGATGCGGATGGAGCGGCAGAGAGAGATACAGTGCAGGAATCCCAAGACAGTGCAAAGCTAACAGGCTGCAACAATGCAAGAGGCATAGGAGTGTTGCACCAGTGCAGGATGGCACAGAGAGGTGTGCAATGGTGTGAGATGCATGGAATGTTGTAGCAACTCAGAGGTCAGAGAGGGAGCACTTGTCAACAGCATATGGAGCTTTAGCATCAGAGGATGTTTCTAGCCCAACAGGGAGGTCAGTTGGGAGATTTTTCGTTTCTAGAGTTACTGGAGCAATAACACTTGGGACAAGTGTTGCATGCAGAACATTCCAAAGGTTCAGGATGAGGTTTGAGTTGAATGCCTTTTTTGTTGAGAGGGAGTGTTGAAAATGGCAACAAGAAATGCTAAAAATAGCATTGCTATAAATAGCAGTTTAGGTACCAGTGTTGGACATAGCAACAAGGAATGAAAAATCGAAGTGCTAAATTTAGTATGCTATAAATAGAATTTTGGGATACCTTCCTATTTTAGTCAGTCCTTAAACTAAAATAGAGAAGTAAAATTCGAATTTGATCTTAGCATCTGTTTGTAAAATAATTAATTAATTCACCATGAGTTAATTAGTTGTTGAAAATCAAACATGAAGTCTATATGGGGACATGCAGTAGTTTCTCCATTAATTGAGGAATTTCTCCATCAGTTAAAGAGATAAGGATGAGTTGTAATATTGAGCTGTAATTAGTTGGCTCAGTTAACTTAGTCAAGTCCAGTTAGATTAATTCAAACAGTTTGTTGAATTAATTGTGAGTTTAGTTAGTTAATGCATGCATGCATGTAACTATTGCACTTTAGATAACTGAATATTCTCTCATAAATAACTCATGCATGTTATTTCAGCCAGAGACCCAGATGAGATCATATGGAGGGACAGTGTACTATCAGTTGTAGGAATATTCCGTTGTGAATATCTCTTGCACGCAGAAGGAATTCTTTCCTTGAGGATTGCGCAATTACTTCTTTAGTTTTTCTGAGTGTGATGAGGCCAATTCACACATGTGGCATCACTGGACCCCAAGAAAAACTGCACAAGGAAATAGGAGGCTTGGAGGGCTTGAGGAGGACATATATTATGTCTATTCAGTCCGTGAGTTGTATTGTTTGATTGTAGAGAGAGCAGGATAGCTTGAGAGTTGATTCTTTTTGTAACTTGAACATATTTCCACTTGTATGATAATACAGAGATTGGGGTTTTAGGCTGAGGTTTTCCCTGGGTTATTCTTCTGTGTTCATGTGTGATTGATTTCTCGTTCTCAGTTATATGTGTTCTATTTGATCTTGCTCATATTCAATTAAACTTCCACAAAGTTTGTTCTAGAAGCAGATCTTGTATTTTGCTTTAGTATATTTCATTATCAGGTGATCTACGGTGAAATTTCTACATGGTATCAGAGCTAGCTGATCTATAAAGAAATTTCTACAAATCTAGTATTAATAATGCATTAGCAATGATGATAAATAGCTAATTTAAATAATAGTTATTTAAATGATTTAATGTGTATTAACTAAATAGTTTCATTGTAAACTGAAATAATAATCTATAGATTATTATCTAATTAATGATAGATTAAGTTATCTAGTGGATTATATTATTATCTAATTAATAATATATTAGCACTATTAATCCGAACTATATTAATGCTAACTATAATTGTGTTTAGTAAAAGAGAAATTTGTAGTATGTGAGTGTTATTGTTGCGATTAACACCCTCCAAAATTTTGGCTACACTTGAATTTTGGAGCCCACTGAGGATCTTATAATATATCGCTCCATGGTCAATTCATCATCAATTGGTATTTTCTAAGTGTTATAGCCTTCTTCCCATTTTCTAATTGTTAAATTCACTTGCTCACACATGCTCATTCCTTAATGAATTCATAAGTGTGCTTCCTTTATGCAAGTTTGAATAGGCATAGCACATGTTGAAGTCTGGAATTGTTTCTTTTTTACTATCCTTTTTTCCCTCTTATTTCATCTTCGTTCACCTTCTTATCACCATTTTGTAGAAAATTCGACATGTTTAAGGTCATGGTCAACTCTCAAAATGGTATTCATCATCCATAATTAGAATCTCTGCTTCTTAAAGAATTATAATAAAAATATTCTTACAATTACGGAATTACATATATTATGAAACTAATATTTGCTTCCACATCTGAATTCATTGTTAGACAGGTTGTGGCACTCCAGTAAAGGGAAAAAAAAATACCAAAAGGTGACAAATGGCTCCTAGATGGATAACCACTTATTGGCATCGCTTGACAAGCTACGTGGGTTAAGAAATATTGAAGTCAAAGGCAAAGTCAAACCTAGAAATTGCACGTAGCAATCAAACACATGTAGCAAAGAAATAACAAGCATCAAGCGAGCGAGCCTAAAGATTGGATCAGATGTCAAGATTATAGATCGAGACAAAATCTCCTATGAATTTTTTTTTTTCAATAGCAAGTCATAAATAGATTGAAATCTAAGTTAAAACAGTCTTGCAAGTGATGAAATGATTCATAGCATATCGGCTTAAAACTCTTTCAAGTCATTTTACAATTTGTATAAATGTTGTAAGCAAGACAAGAAACATAAGGTTTTTATTGCTATTTTTATAACTCTTTTGTTGATAAGACTGATGACACTCTATTTCATAAAATAAATCACTTTTATTTCCAATGCGTGTGTAAAGATTCCATGATCATTAATCAACCTACACTCACGGGAGGGCCCCCTGTGAGCTTTGAGAGTACTCATAAAAAGAAAAGCATTAAAAATATTTCAATTATTGAATGCATCTTCTTTCCAGCACTTGACCATTTCATAGCTTAAATTGATTTCTTAATTGTTAATGAAACACTCTTTAGAGGATAAGTATGCACACAAGTAATCATTCTCAAGTTGTAAATATTTTAATTTCGTTTTCTGTCAGTAGATCTTTTTATGGCATTTTCTCTTTCATGCAATTAATCTAGAATTTCTTTGCTGTAATTTAGCATAAGAGTTTCCTTCTACAAGATAGTGTAGAATGCTTTGAATTCTACAAAATAGAATTAGATTGTTTCTTTCTTGAAACTTGGCTTTACAGTATTTTACTTTCATAAAGGAAAGTTTTGAATTCTACAACTCAATATAGATTTTCAATTTCTGCAAAGAAGAGATTTTTAATTCAATTAATTAGGCTTTAATATAGCTTTATATTGAAATAACATGTGCATAATTACTCTCCAATTTGTGCCCATAATTAGAACTAGTTTCATTTCTAGACTCAATTAGTTCACAAGAAGAATCCTAGCATATATAGTGTAGATACGTTTCACAAATACACGAATCCTAGTTGACAATTAATGAAGGAAATTAAGAACAATTAAATTACCAGACATTTTGGTGTCATTTTTGGGGAAGTGTATATAGGATTCCATTCTTGCATATCATTTTTAGTAGTTTTTAATTTAAATAAATTGAAAATGATAATAAAAAAACATTTATGCATAGAGAAAGGGATTATAGGGGTAGATTTATAAGTAGAGGTAGAAGTTAAATTCCAACATCACCGCTCACTCTGTTGGAAATAATACTGAGAAGGGGGGGTGAATCAGTATTATCAAATCAATATAACCTTTTCATTTCCATATTCAGATTCATATATGCTACTTCAGTTAGGAAAAACCGCGTGTATACGCAACTGTGTATAATGAAACTAGCGTATATCCAGTAAACTTATAAATCAGTTAGTTGCTTCTAGATGAGTGCATCAGAACATTATTAACCATATGAACAATAAATAGGAGCAGTAAAGCAAAACAAATTATCACACATAAACAACACACATGAACACCAAGATGTAAGGTGGAAACCTAATGTGGGTGAAAACCACCTGCTGCAATTCAGCTCTATCTTCTTTTAATTAGAAACTTCTTTTTACAATGATTTTGTACTGGTGCAGTCTTATACCAGTATGCAGGCTGCTACCTATAGAAGGCTACAACCTTCTCTCGTTCTCCAGCTTCTCCTAGAAGGGAGCTACAACCCCCTTAGCTCTTGTACTAGCTGAGGTACTAGTACGTAGGTGCTGACCTACAGAAGGCTACAACCTTCTCTTTTCTTCCAGGGACCATGTTTCATAAATTTTCAGACTGGATCCATGAATAACATCAATCAAACATCAAGTATATATGCATCAACCAATCTCCTTTGTACAAACCAATAATGAATCAACTAATAACTTCTCAGAATGTTGTAACCAAAAAACAACAACAGTAACCAGACACCAATTCTGAACCCAGAACACTACAGCAATAAATTGAAGCAACTAAAACATATTTCATGAGACGTACGCTACTTCAAAATGTAGAAACCTGCGTGCATATGCTTCTATCTTAAAGTCAACCAGCGTATACGCTGTTTTGACTTACTGAACTAGCATGTATACGCGCTTTTGTTGTGCCGAACCTGCATACAGATCTATAAAAGATAATTTACCCTTTTCACTTGTTCAGACATCAATTATACTCAGATTATCAGATTTATAGATCTAATCATGTGTCAAATATAACAGATCAAAAACCACACAATGATACTACTATTCAAGCCTTAAGCTCTTCATCCATCAATAGAACTTATCCATATTTTAGCGCTCAGGTTCCTCCTTGGTTCAGATCCAGCAATGCACCATAACCCAATTCTAGATTTTTGCTCATCATAAGATATTCAATACTTCCATGAATGCCTTTGCCTAAAGATATCCTTCCCCTTTTATAGTCTTAGGCCTTACTCAATACCATGGTCCAAAACCATAGGTTCAAATATAATGGACTAAATATCATGGACCAAAAATAAGTTTTCCCACATGTACACACTTTTCTTTGCATGAAAGTGCGTGCATACGTATACGTGCATTTTGATCGGTAATCCCACGTGTATACGTGACTTTGTTAAGAGAAACTTGCGTATACCTCATTTTCTTTCATTCTGAGAGCCTGAACTGTGATCTGCCATTTGAGTGAGCTGCCATCAAGGACAACACATGTCATGGTGCCAAACCTGAGTCATAATGCCAACAATTAGAACTAGTTTCATTTCTAGACTCAATTAGTTCACAAGAAGAATCCTAGCATATATAGTGTAGATACGTTTCACAAATACACGAATCCTGGTTGACAATTAATGAAGGAAATTAAGAACAATTAAATTACCAGACATTTTGGTGTCATTTTTGGGGAAGTGTATATAGGATTCCATTCTTACATATCATTTCTAGGAGTTTTTAATTTAAATAAATTGAAAATGATAATAAAAAAAACATTTATGCATAGAGAAAGGGATTCTAGGGGTAGATTTATAAGTAGAGGTAGAAGTTAAATTCCAACATCACCGCTCACTCCACCTAGACCTTGTAGTGCCACACCATCCAACCATAATCGCATCCCATCATTAGCAGGTAAACACATACTTCCTGAGGTGCATAGATCTGAAACCCAACCTATAGATTCGCCAACTTCTTCTACCAAAGTTGTAGTTGACGAACCTACATCCCCAATAGAAGGAGTAATCTTCCTCTCTTCAACATGAGAACAAATTCTAGGACAAGAACTAGAGGTTCCTAGTGAAGAAGAAGAAGAAGAAACTTATTTTAGCATACCATTAGTAGAGGAACGAGAAGATGAGCTAGAACCTTATATTAGCTCTGAAGAATCCAAAATTGCAAGGGAAGGAGAAGGAGAAGTCCATAATGTAGATGGTGGTGAACTTATGATTTGAGGTGGAAGAGGCAGCGAAGAAAATAGAGGAGGAGGTCGAGGTCGAGGAGGTAGAGGTGGTAGGGGAGAACCAAATCCTTAAGGATTTCTCATCTTTGATGAAGATACCATAGCCACAATGAAGAACATCTCACCTTCCATCCTCCCTAATTTCCATGGTTTAAGACATGAGGGCCCTGAAACATTTCTTTTTGAGTTTCAATTTCTATGTAGAACTTCAAACTACTTACTTGATCCTCAAAAGTTGAAATTGTTTCCATCAACTCTTAAAGATGGATCACTTAAATGGCTTATGGGATTAGGAACACATACAATTAGAACATGGGATGGAATGAAAAATGTTTTCTTAGAAAAATAAAATGATTATTGTATGCCCCATCTCAAGGATGAAGTCTTTAAGATGATGCAAAAAGAGGACAAAAGTCTTGAAGATCTAGTTGAAATATTTTCTTACAACATCAAAAGAGCTAAAATTTATAATTTGGATGATGAAACATTAAAATATCTTTTGTTAAAATCCATTAAAGATGAATAGATTGATCTTCTTAATTTAATGGGAAAGGGAGATGTTTCACAACTTTCATTTGGAGAAATATGTGATTTATGTAAACATATCTCTAGGGGTAAAGCTAGAACTGGCAAAAATCTGAGAGATCCTATGATGTCCAGAATTAATAAATTTGCAACTGGAATAATAAGTAGAGCTGAAATAGGAAATTTGCTTGATAATTTCAAAACAAATATCCTAGGGAGTCTTAGTGAACAACTAGATACCCTTAAGATACAAAACAAGAAAAAAGTCGAGAATGTTGCATTATCTATTTTCTATCCTAAGTGTAGAAATAAACATTCCTTAAGAGAATGTCCCCTTGATAGTATAGAAATTTGTGTCATATGTGTTGAAAATCATAACACGAAGGAATGCCCTTCAATACCTGGTCTTAAATTTGTTTTTCAAGATGAAGTTGGGACAAGCCAAGTTGAATCTCTTTGTTTTATTGCTAAAATACCATGGAAAAATCAACAATCAAATATGAATCAAGGTTCCCATACTCAATCAAATGCACAACCACAGAACAATTGGACTGAACCCATGCCATGGAAGCCTTAGCCCCCATAATTGCAAAATCCATCTTGGGCTCAAGGTTGGAAAAATCCTTATGGAAAATATCCTTGATATCCTCAATTCCAAAACCATGTCCTTCTTTTCCACTGCAATATTATCCTCCTCAACCAACTCAACTTTCTCAATTTCAAATCCAAATCAACAACTTTCATTACCATTTCCTCAAAAACCCAATCAACTACCTTTCTAACCACTTCCAAATCCAAACAATAAAAATCAACAAGCTATTTATAATGTCGAAGGAAAAAAATTTCAAGCTTGTATTATTACCCCATTAGGTCTAAATGATGTTCAACTTATGGTAGGATTTTACCAAAAACTTCACCAATAACTGCTATCCAAAAATCTAAAGGGGATGAAGTTCCTGAGAAAGATGTGAATCTTGATGAAGAAAGCATTCCCCTAAAGGAAGATGTTCCTATACTATCGAAGGATGAGCAACTAAATCAAGCCCTTATCGTTCTTTGTAAGATCCAGCTTTTCCTGAAAGGCTCAAAATTGATAAAGGAATAGAAAGGAAAATTGTTTTACCAGATTACGATATGCTAGATGAACTTAAGAATATTTGCATTAAAATTCCTTTATTAAATACCAATATTTGCAAAAACTATCAAGGAGCTATGCATTAGAAAGTCGGGAAGAAAAAGAAAAGATATTAAAAAAATTCAATTGGTATGAAAAATTATTGATATCATGATGGGAAAACCTATTGTTCAAAAATATCTAGATCCTAGTAGTCCCATTGTGAAAATTCATATCAATGGTGTTGAGATTCCAAACACTTTAATTGATCTAGGAGCAGCCATTAACATCATGAGTAAACAAACAATGGAGCAACTTAAGCTTCCTAATCTTCAATATAGTTCTATATTATTACAATTAGCAAATAGATATTTTATCAAACCAGGTGGAGTATTAGAAGATTTGTTTGTCTCTCTAGAGTTTTGGGAATATCCTATAGATTTCATTATTTTGACTCCCAAGAATAATTTAGGAGGCCATCAATTTATCCTTGGTAGACCTTGGCTAGCTACAACTGATGCATTCATAAGTTGTAGATCTGGTGATATGTATATCTCTGATGGAAATTCCATTAATGATTTTGCCTTGTATTCTCTTGCAAAAACAAAGGAAAATTTTAGGGGCTAATATTTGCAAGTGGGCTAATTTTTCATGTTTTTTCCAAAAAAGATATTTGCTAATTTTCCATTTTTTCTAAAAATGATTTGCCCAAATTTTATTGTACAAAATCATTTTACCTCAAAAATTGCCAAAATTTTATATATACTAATATAAAATCATTAAAGATATAAAAAAATTTACAAAAATATTACCAAACATTTTATAATTTGCATATTACGGACTACGAATATTTGCTAAGGTTTCTAAACTTTAATAAAAAAATCATCCATAAAATTTTCCATGGGCCAAAAATAATATCTGAAGTAGAAAGTGAGATTTGGATAGATGATGATAATGAAGACTTTAATGATTTGCAACCAATTTATACTTTTTCACAATTAGATGAAGAAGATCAAGTGATAACTTTAATTAATAATAATGATTCTTCTTTATATTATGAGCAAGATACAAGTTTTTAGAAACAATGCAATATTGAATATTTATCATCTCACCAAATGGATTTGCATTCTATGGAAAAAATTGGCAATTCTCACGTAGAATTTTTTCAGATAAAACATTGAACATTAATAATAATTTGGAATAATTTCAAAAGAGAAAATTAATACAAAAGCTACAAAAACACTCTTTTGCTTATGCGTGGGAGTACACTCACATGAAAGGGATTGATCCTAAAACTTGTCTGCATCATATTTATATTCAAGAAAATGCGAAACTAGTTAGACAACCTCAGAGGAGGGTGAATCCTAATATGAGAGAAATTGTTAAGGGGGAATTACAAAAATTACTTAGTGTGTGTTGAAAATAACAACAAGAAATGTTAAAAATAGCATCAAGGAAAAAATCCTAATTTAATTTGTCCTTGAATTAAATTAGAAATTAAAGTTTAATTCTAATTCTCATAGCAACTTGTAATAGTTAACTAAGTTAATTTGACTTAGTTGACTCAGTTAATTAGACTTGGGAGTATATCTAGAGTCATGCAAAGTGGTTCCTAAATTTTAGGGGCCTAGGTTGAATTATTTGAGTTGTAATTATTTAATTCAGTATAACTGAGTTAAATTTAGATAAACTAGTTCCAACTGATGCAGGAATTATGGGTGGTCTAGTAGTGGGGTGCTTCCTGTCAATGAGTGGGGTCTTGCCTAAAGTGTAGTTTGGTGTTGCATATAGTGATCAACCAATAAACTGAAGACTCACTCATAATTAACTTATGCATGTCAGATCATAGAAAGACCCAGTTGAGATTGAAGCTCAGGGATAATGTACTATCAATTGTAAAATCATCTAAATTAAACAGATGGTGCATGCAATCAAAAGAAGGCCTAAAATAAATCATTCCTTCATTAGAAAACTCACTAATTTTAACCATTTGAATTTCCTTTAAAAGGAGTAATGAATGCATAAGTTTATTCATTATCTTGGTGAGCAGTTGGTGAGACCAAACAATAGGAAGCATAAGTTTGTGCATGGAGCTTCTGAGAGAAATGTGTGCCAAGAGAATCTTGTGCACAAGTTGGTAGTGAGATAGATAGAGATAGTGCAGAGGTTTCTCAGGCTTGAGAAAAGCATTGTAATCTTCTAATATTTTCTGATTAATGTAATATGCAGATAGTAGGGATTTTTAGTTGTGGATTTCCCAGGAAAATTATTGTGTTATGTGTGATTGAATTCTTTCTCTTTTATGCTTCATGATTTCATCGATCATTTATTGTTTATGATGATGTGTGGAGTAGATTCAAGTCAATTGTTTTAGCATATTACAATTTGTAGTTTGAATCTACAAGGAATTTATACATGGTATCAAAGCTATATTTGTATAAATTTATACATGGTATTGTTGGGTGTGGAGCATAATTATCTTCTTTATTCAAAGGTATCGCCGCATTGGACCCCGGTTCATAATGGGGCAGCAACGCCACCCGTTATTTGTGCTGCAAAGGGGATCTTGTGGGGTTGACGATGATTCTTTAGAGCCCCCCCTGGTGGGGCATCAGGGGCAGTGCCCCTGATGCTAAAAATAGATGTAAAATTTCCTTGTAAAATGTTGTAATTTCATAGTCAATCTAGGCCATTCATTAGGTAGAAATATGACAGTAGAAGTTATGTTTAATTTATTGTTTTTTTTCCCTAAAAGGAAACCCCTCACTGTATATGAGGGAATTGTATTGCGGCTATGGAGATGTGTATTCTAAGTGAGAAAGAGAGAGGAGATTGTGTGAGAGCGGAGAGGGAATTACAACGGATCTATAGTAGGTTGTATCTCTTCATTTTGTAGGATAATATAAAAGGAAGGATTGGCTATTTCTCCATGGACGTAGCCAAAATTGGGTGAAACACGTATATCTGTGTCTCTCTTGTTTTATGCATTTTTTTGTGTTTATATTTTTGCAATATTTTTATGTGTTCCATTGCTCTGTAATATATAATTTTCTAACAACTAGTATCATAGCCGAAGGTCTATTTGGTTGATAAAATTGCAAGAGAGAGGGGTTCCTGGTTCGAGTGGGAGCAATGGAAGAAGATGAAAGGTTTAGGGTTGAAAAATTTAACAGCCAAAACTACCAGTGGTGGAAGATGTAGATGGAAGATTACCTGTATCAGAAATATCTATACCTACCATTGAGGGGAAAGACAAAGAAGCCGACGAGTATGACAGACACAAAATGGGATATTCTCGACAGAAAGGCACTTAGAACAATACAGCTATGCCTAGCAGCATCGGTAGCCTTTAATATTTCAAAGGAAATGACAACAAAGGGTTTAATGTCGGAATTGGCCAAACTATATGAAAATCCCTCAGCCTCAAATAAGGTATTTCTTATGAAGCATTTATTTAATATGAAGATGTCAGAAAGGATGAATAGGACAATCATGGAGTGTACAAGGTGCATGAGATTGCATGGAAGATTGCCTTTACAATTTTGGGTAGATGTTGTAGATATTGTTGTTTATCTAATACACAGAGGGCCTTCAAGTTCCTTGGATGGTGGTATTCTGGAGGATGCATGGACAAGTAAAAAGGTAAACTACTCATTTTTAAAGACTTTTGGTTGTCAATCCTTTGTCCACATTAATAAACAAAATAGAACAAATCTTGAGGCAAAATCAAAGAAATGTACCTTTATTGGATATGGTGTTAATGATTTTGGTTATCACTTTTATGATTATTAAAAACACAAAATCATTAGGAGAAAAGATGTCATATTCAATGAAAAGGTTTTGTATAAGGATCAGATGCAAGAAAAGAAACAGGTGAAAGAAAAAAGAGAATACATAGTGCTTGATGAGATCATTGAAAAAGTGAAGGTGCCTGAAAATCATAATGATCAATATCAAGAACAACAACCACAACAGCAACAAGCACCTCAAAAACCTGAAAGTGGTGTTAGAATATCTACCAGGATAAGTAGACCCCCTAAACGATACTATCCTTCATTATATTATGTATTGTTGACTGATTTTGGTGAACTAGAATTATGAAGAAGCAGTGCACGTAGAAACTAGGAAGAAGTGGGAGAAAGCAATGAAAGAAGAGATGGAATCCTTAGTACATAACCAGACTTAGGACTTAGTCAAGTTGCCTGCAGGTAAAACAACATTGCATAATAAATGGGTTTACAGGTTGAAAGAAGAATATGGAAGTATAAAAAGGTATAAAGCTAGACTTGTGGTGAAGGGGTTTACACAGAAAAAGGGTATAGGCTTTGATGAGATATTTTCTCCTGTTGTTAAAATGACTTCAATCAGGACTATTTTAAGTCTAATAGCAGCTGAGATTTTCATCTTGAGTAGTTAGATGTAAAGACAACCTTTCTCCATGGGGATTTGGAGGAAGAGATATATATGCAGTAGCCACAAGGATATGAGGTCAAAGGGAAGGAGAAACTAGTGTGCAGGTTGAAGAAGAGCTTGTATGGCCTAAAAAGGAATCCAATGTAGTGGTATCTAAAATTGACAGGTTTATGTCTGAACAAGGTTATACTAGATGTCACTCTGATCATTGTGTTTATCTCAAAAGGAAAAATGATGGCAACTATATTATATTGTTATTGTATGTAAATTACAAGCTTGTTGAAGGTTCTAACATGCAGGAAATAAATGTGCTCAAAATAAAATTGGCAAACTCATTTGCAATGAAGGATTTGGGTGTTGTAAAACAAATCCTTGGTATGAGAATAACTAGAGACAGGAGAATCATAAATTAACATTGTCTCAGAGTGAGTACATACAAAAGGTGTTGAAAAGATTTAATATGTAGAATGCAAAACCAGTTAGTATACCTTTGGCTAGCCATTTCAAACTAAGTAAGGAGGTGTGTCCCAAGACTTAGGAAGAAATGGCTTATATGTCTAAAGTTCCATATGCATCAGTAGTTGGAATCTTAATGTATGCAATGGTTAGCATAAAGCTTGATATTGCACATGCAATTGGATTTTTAAGCAGGTACATGAACAATGCAAGAAAAGAACATTGGATGGCGGTGAAGTGGATTCTCAAGTATTTGAGAGGTACCACAAATCAAGCATTATGCTTTGGTGGTTCAAACATTGCTCTACAGGGATATGTTGATGTAGATATGGCGGGTGATAGAGATAACAAGAGGAGCACCACATGGTATGTGTTTACTGTAGGTGGAAAAACTGTCAGTTGGGTTTCAAAACTGCAAAGTGTTGTTGCACTCACAATGTTGGAAGAAGAGTATGTTGCTGCTACAGAGGCTAGTAAAGAAATGATTTGGTTACAAAGGTTTCTGGATGAATTGGGTAAGAAGCAGGAGTTGGGCAGGTTATACAGTGATAGCCAGAGTTCCATAAATCTTGCAAAGAACTCTACATTTCATTCTAAGACTAAACATATACAACTCAAGTACCATTTCAGATGGTCAGTGTTGGAAGATGGACAATTGAATATGGAAAAGATACACACTAGCTAGAATTCTGCAAATATGTTAACAAAAGTTGTAACCAGGGAGAAACTGAGATTCTGCTCGATTTCAATTGGTCTTCAAGTATGATGATGAATATGAGAAACAACCAGGTCCAAAGTGGAGTCATTGTCCAGCAAATGAAGCAGCGATGGAGTTTTTATAATCAGTCTCCAAGTGGGAGATTGTTGGGTGTGGAGCCCAATTATCTTCTTTATTCAAAGGTATCGCCGCATTGGACCCAAGTTCATAATAGGGCGGAAACTCTGCTCGTTATTTTCACTACAAGGGGGGGTCCATGGGGGGCGACGATGATTCTTTAGATCCCCCCTGTAGCGGGGGATCGGGGCAGCGCCCCTGAAGCTAAAAATAGATGTAAAATTTCCTTGTAAAATGTTGTAATTTTGTAGCCAATCTGGGCCATTCATTATGTGGAAATCTGACGGTAGAAGTTATGTTTAATTTAGGGTTTTCTTACCCTAGAAGGCAATCCCTCACTATATATGAGGGAATTGTGTTTTGGCTATGGAGATGTGTATTCTAAGCTAGAAAGAGAGAGGAGATTGTGTGAGAGTGAAGAGGGAATTACACCGGATCTGTGGTAGGTTGTATCTCTTCATTTTGCTGGAAAATATAAAAGGAAGGACTGGTTGTTTCTTCGTGGACGTAGCCCAAATTGGGTGAACCATGTATATATGTGTCTCTCTTGTTTTATGTGTTTTTCTATGTTTATATTTATGCAATATTTTTATGTGTTCCATTGCTCTGTAATATATAATTTTCTAAAAGGTATCACAGCCATATTTGTAGACATTTCTACATGGTATCAGAGCTATATTTGTAGAAATCAATTCACTCATAATTAACTCATGCATGTTAGATCAGAGAAATATCCAGTTAAGACTGGAGTTTAGACAAAGTTTACTATCAATTGTAAAGTCATCTAAATTAAATAGATGGTGCATGCAATCAGAAAAAGTCCTAAAAGAAATCATTCCTTGATAAGAAAACTCATTAATTTTAATCATTTTAATTTCCTTTGAAAGGAGGAATGAAGGCATACGTTTATTCATTGTTTGGTGAGCACGAGTTCATGATACCAAGCAATAGGAAGCATAAGTTTGTCCGTGGACCTTGTGAGAGAAAGGTGTGTCAAGAGAAGCTTGTGCACAAGTTGGTAGTGAGATAGATAGAGATAGTGCAGGGGTTGCTCAAGCTTGAGAAAAACATTGTAATTTTCTCATATTTTCTTATTAATGCAATATATAGATAGCAGTGATTTTTAGTTGTGGCTTTCCCCAGAAAATTATTGTGCTATGTGTGATTGAATTATTTCTCTTTTATGCTTCGTGATTTCATCAATCATTTATTGTTTCCACTGATGAGTAGAGTAGATTCAAGTCAATTGTTTTAGCATATTACAATTTGCAGTTTGAATCTACAAGGAATTTCTACATGGTATCAGAGCTAGATTTGTAGAAATTTCTACATGGTATCAGAGCTAGATTTGTAGAAATATCTACATGGTATCAAAGATAAAATCACAATAGAAGAGAAGAATTTGGAGTTGTCCTTGCTAATTTATGGAGCTCTAGTTCAAGGCAGATCTAGAAGACCCAATGTGCAGACTTCATAATGGAGCTAAAAGGCTGGTAGTGGGAAGATCAATGAGCCAATTTTTAGTGACACAGAAATGAGTTTTGATCATTGATGTTGGAAGATTGAGGGGCAAAGAGATTTCCCACGGATATATCAAGACTCAAAGGGACTCTAGTTTCAGATGGAGAAACCATATGGAAGCTAGTGCTTCAGGATCTAGGGAGATCATACTCATTATTACAGTAGTTGCAGCAACAGTGCAAGCGCAGCAACAAAGCAGTAGCATTAGTAGTATGAGTAGATCAAATTTAGCTCATGCACGCAAATCCTTGAGGAGAAATACAAAGGTTAGAAACTTGGTGGTTGAGAGGGAGCATGAATTACCTCTCAACATGCTGCCTCAAATGCAGCCTCAGAAGCAGCCTTAGGAGTAGCCTCAGCAAGTTGTGGAGCAGCCACAATTGGAGAAGCAGAGAGGAGACTGAGTGGAGACATCCACTCAAGAAGAGAGCTCCAATAGGGGGGGAATTTCAAGCCAAATGGACAGAGGGAGCACATGCATCCATACCTCCAGGTGTGAGCTCGGGCGATATGAAACCATAGTCCCAAGAGTGCAGAAATTTGGGCAGGGTCCATTGAGGTGTTTTTTGTTTCATGGATCATTACCTTGCTACAAGAGCCAACGATATTCAGCAATAGGAGGATTAGTGTCAATCAGATACTGATGAGTGTAGAGAAATGTTGATGGCAGAGTAGGATGCTCAATAGCAGAGTCAGCAACAACACAATTTTTCCAGTAGACAGTTGCAGACATAGTTGATTCCATTTATTTTGTTTGGATTTTTTTCAGTTGCAGATGTTGCAGTAACAACAAAAACAGTGAAAAGTGTTGCATGCATAACATTACAAAGATACCAGATTGGGATAGAGTTGAATTCCTTTATTTTTGAGAGGAAGTGTTGAAAATAGAAACAAGAAATGTTAAAAATAGCATCAAGAAAAAAATCCTAATTTAATTTTTCCTTGAATTAAATTAGGAATTAAATTGTAATTCTAATTCTCATAAGAACTTGTAATAGTTAACTAAGATAATTTAACTTAGTTGACTTAGTTAATTTGAGATGGGAGTATATCTAGAGTCACATAGAGTGGTTCCTAAATTTTAGGGGCCCAGGTTGATTTCTTTTGAGTTGTAATTATTTAATTCAGTTTAACTAAGTTAAATTCAGTTAAACTAATTGCAATTGATGGAGGAAATAGTGGGAGGTCCAGTAGTGGGGTGTTGCCTATCGAACAGTGGGGTGTTGCCTAAAGTGCAGTGTGGTGCTTCCTATAGTGATCAACTAGTAAACTGAATATTCACTCATTATTAGCTCATGCATGCCAGAACAGAGAAATACCTAGTTGGGATTAGAGTTCACGGACAATGTACTATCAATTTTCAAATCATCTAAATTAAACACATGGTGCATACAATAAGAAGAAGGCCTAAAATAAATCATTCCTTAATTAGAAAACTCACTAATTTTAACAATTCGAATTTCCTTTAAAAGGAGGAATGGAGGCATAGTTTTATTCATTGTTTTGGTGAGCATGAGTTGGTGAGACCAAGCGATAGGAAGCACAAGTTTGTGTGTGGATCTTGTGAGAGAAAGGTGTTCCAAGAGAATCTTGTGCACAAATTGGTAGTGAGATATATAGAGATAGTGCAAAGGTTGCTGAGGCTTGAGAAAAGAATCATAATCTTCTCATATTTTCTGATTCATGCAATAAACAGATTGCAGGGGGTTTTAGTTGTGGCTTTCCTCATAAAATTATTGTGTTATGTGTGATTGAATTCTTTCTCTTTTATGCTTCATGATTTCATCGATCATTTATTGTTTCCACTGATGTGTACAGTAGATTCAAGTCATTTGTTTTAGCATATTACAATTTGCAGTTTGAATCTACAAGGAATTTATAGATGGTATCAGAGATGGATTTGTCAAAATTTCTACATGGTATCACAGCTAGATTTGTAGAAATTTCAACATGGTATCAGAGCTAGATTTGTAGAAATATCTACAATGTGAATTTTATCTATCCAACATCAGATAGTCAATGGGTGTCACCTTTAGTAATTGTTCCTAAGAAAAATGGAAAATGAAGAGTGTGCATTGATTACAGGGAATTAAACAAAGCTTCTTTAAAAGATCATTTTCCACTACCTTTTATAGATCAAGTATTAGATATCGTGGCAAGAAAAAAGTATTTTTCATTTTTAGATGATTTTAGTGGATATAATCAAATCCAACTAGCACTAGAAGATCAAGATAAAGCTACGTTTACATGTCCTTGGGGAACATATGCCTATAGGGTTCTTCCCTTTGGATTATGTAATACACCTGCCACATTTCAGAGAGAAGTCTTAGATTTTTATTTTTTTTTGTGATCTAATTCATGATTGTGTGGAAGTGTGCATGGATGATTTTACTGTATATGGTGATACTTTTGAAGAAGCTATGGAAAATATGGAAAAAGTTAGTGTTAGATGTAAAGAGGAAAACCTTTCATTAAGCCATGAGGAATCTTTATGATGTTCAATGAAGGGATTGTTTGAGGCCACCATATTTTGAGTGATGGAATAAAATTGGATACATCTAAGGTAGAAATAATTTCTAAAATTTCAATTCTTGTTTGTCAAAGAGATGTAAGACATTTTCTTGGATTTATTGGATATTATAGGAGATTCATAGAAAATTTCACAAAAGTAGCCTCTCCACTTTTCAAACTTCTTACAAAAGATTGTGAATTTTCTTAGAATTCTGACAGTCATAAAGCATTTGAGACATTGAAACAAAATATTACTAAAGCACCAATTTTAAGAGGACCTAATTGGGCTCTTCCTTTCCATATTTCTATTGATGCTTCAAATACAACTCTAGGAGTTGCCTTGGGAAAAAAATATTTAACTCCTTATGCCATCTACTATATAAGTAAAAATGTGACTCCTGCAGAGTTAAATTACATTGTAATAGAAAACGAGTTTATAGCTATTGTTCATGCCATTAATAAATTTTGTCATTACATTACTGGTTATGAAAATTAAATTCATATGGATCATTCTTCCATTAGATATCTAATGAACAAAGAAATCACTAATGGTAGAATTACAATATGGTTGTTATTACTACAAGAATTCAACATTACTATTCTTGATAGACCAGGAAAAGAAAATACAGTTGCTGATTTTCTTTTTAGAATGCAGAATAATAATGAGGATGTTCCTATAAAAGATAACTTTCCTGATGAATATCTTTCTGCAGTATCTACTAGAACACATTGGTTTGTAGATATTTCTAATTATTTGGCTACAGGAAAGTTACCTCTACAATTGTCAGCTAAAAAAAGCAAAAAGTGATCAAAACCAGTGCACCTTATTCCTTGGTAGATGGAGAACTGTACAAAACTTGACCTGATTTGATTATCTGAAGATGTGTTCGTGAAGATAAAGCACCTGAAATCTTGAAATATTTTTATGATGAGCCATGTGGAGGACATTTTTCTGGTAAAAGAACTGCTTACAAAATCCTTCTTTTGGGATATTATTGGCCATCCATTTTCAAGGATGCCAAAGAATATGTTAAAAGATGTGATACTTGTCAAAGAATACGGAAACCCATTCCATCATATGAGATACCTCTACAACCACAAGTACTTGTAGAACCTGTTATCACTCAAGAAAAATTTCTTTCACATCAGTTCGATTGTTTGCCAAGGGTTGGTGTCAATTTTGGGTCTAGTCTTTTCATCTGGTTTTAGAGTCTAAATAGTTTGAATAGGAGTCTTGTTATTGTTGGTATGTATAAAGGGGTCAATTCTCTGTTTTAGTCTATCATTGGTCTCACATCTCACATGGATATCATATGTCCAAACTCATTTCAAAGCCGAAATTGTCTAGGTGATTTCGTAGCGCATGTAATCATTTTAAAGTGGTTTTGCAGCACATAAATCCTTTTTAGCAGTTTCGCAGCGCAACATGTTTTCGGTGATTTCGTAGCGCAGAAACCCGGTCTAAGTGATTTTGTGCTGATCCATAGCAAATCTCACCCAGCTGTCATACTTATCAGAATCCGCTGTGTTTTAGATCGTTAGGCGTTGTGGTACTGACACATGTTGCAGTTGTTGCTGAGAAGGAGACAAAGGGTTCTGTTTACTATCTGAATGCATTTAATGGAAAGTTGCTTGCTGGCATCAATCAAAAGAGCAATGCAATAACTGTATCAGGCTTGCGTGCCTCAGGATATAGTTATCTTGACACGAATAGTCCAGTGGGTTCGATTATCTGTTTTATTTCAATGTGGTATTCTGACCTATTCATGAAACACAATTAGAAGAACAAATCAGTTGATGTTGTTGGGCGCTAGGGCCTTTATAACAGGTGAAAATGTGAGCGGTTCCTTGTCATGGGCAGTGAGATGCTGCCGAAATTGCATTTAAAAAGGAGCGGCAGTAGAGACATTGTTTTGATTTTCAGCTTTGAAGATCCAGATGGAGAATAGTTTTCAGCCACCTGGATTCTGCTTTCACCCGACAGATGAAGAATTGTTCACCCACTATCTGAAAACAAAAGTATATGGGCGCCCTCAACCTTGCAGTGTCATTTCAGAGGTCAATCCATACGACTGTGAACCATGGGATTTGTCTGACAACTCATGTCTGAAAAGAAGAAATTTGAAAGGGTTATTTTTTTTTTTCAAGCCCCAAAAAGGCGGAATACCCTATTGGACCAAGGAAAGTTCGAGCGACCAAGCTGGGTTACTGAAAGGTCACTCGAAAAAACCGAACTATTGTTGCATCCTCTGAAGTTCTAGGGATTAAGAAGACTTTAGTTTTCTACAGAGGGCGTGTTCGCCATGGAGAAAGAACCAATTGGCAGATGCATGAGTACATTCTTGATTATTGCAACGATAGCAATTCAAATACTGTGCAGCAATCATATGTACTTTGTAAAGTCTTTGAGAAAAACATTAGCAGAAGATGTAAACGCTGTTCTGTTTCATCCTCTCAAGTGAACAAAACTGAATACCCTGATGGAGAACATGGTGAAATGGTTTCGTTGAATATACAGAATGTCACTCGAGCTACAAATGACTTCAATATTACACCAAATGGCTTCTAGGGCAGGGTTCAGTTCTGAATGATGTTCTTGCTCTTAGAGGGCATTCAGAGATCCCTGATAATGATGAGGTTCATACGTTCTCAGAAGGTGCATGCTTCGATTTTATTAGTAAGGGTAAATGTGAAAGAAGTGCAGAGTGCAAGTTTCACCATAGTTCAGATGATGGTTGTTCCCATACCTTTGTCCAAAGCACCAGCTGTGTGAAGTGAATTTTTAAAGGCAGGGAAGAAGTTAGGATTTGAGTTTGATGTGATTAGACCTGGAGAGAATGATATTGATGTCAGAATGTCATTGAAGAAAGTATTATATGGAGGAATGTGCTATTTCTTTGTGGAGCCCCCAGAGGGAACTATATTAGCACATCCCCTTGCACCTGAAGAGAAGATGCCTATACAATTTGCACGTGAGGTATTAACCAGATTCCTACAGTTATATTTGGAACAGTCAATGGTGTTATTGGTGTCATTGTATCTCTTCCTCAGGAGAAATATCTGTTTCTTGAAAAGTTGCAAGCAAATCTTGTCAAAATGATCAAGGGAGTAAGGTGCTTAAGCCATGAATAGTGGCAATCATTTAGCTATGAAAGGAAGACTGTGTTTTTGAAATTACACAGCAGTTTCGTAGCGCGCTACGAAACTGCTGTAGCTGCATGTTACAATTGAGTTGATCAATTATGATTGACAAAACATCAAATCTTTTTGAAAGGATTTGTCATCACATAGGTACATGAAAACGGTGGATAGCACATCAAGGACGTGGCAGTCTGCTCTATTTTGGGTAATTAAAGGATAAAGGACATGCTTCTTTGGATTCGAACATTTGAGGTAAACCAAAGACTAGTAAAACAGGGATAATTTCCTATGTTTCAGGACAATGGAAAAACGTGTGACATTGAAGAGCAACATGAAGCATTAAAGGTCTATCACAGCCACCGCCAAAGGGAACCAGATGTCAGAGAACGAAGATGATTGTAGACCAAGACTGTCACGGTGTTAGAGTCATAGTTGATTTAGATCTCTAAAAACTCCAGTCAACACTTTGTTGTATTTATTAAGTAGTTAGAGTTTAAGAGTGGTTAGTATTAGAAGTAGTTTTCGAATTCCCCTCATGCTGGAGGAGGAATCTCGATCAGTTAGAATAGAGAGCTCTATATATAGCTGAAACAACAGTGTAATCAGGGTTGGAAAATTTTATGGAAAAGCTTGTATTTGGCATATGTAAGACTCATTTTCAATAATGCATGCTTGACTTTACTTCTCAGGATTCATGAAGGGTTTTTTATGTTCAGAATATGTGATGTTGTCCTTTTCTTAATTCTTACAGTGGTATGGATGTATAATCACTCAGAATTCACTGAATGTGCTCTGACTTCCTGTATACATCCATAAACTGTGTGGTCCCATATGAGTTTATGTTTTGAATGTTTAAACGCTGAATGCCCTGACTTCCATGTAAGGTTGAGTTCATTGTTATATTGAGGTGTTGTTGAATCCATAAGCCCAATGGATAGTTTTGTTTAATGTGTTTCCACCATTCATATTTATCACAGTTGTTCTATAAGAGTTAGCCATCTTATCTTTAATCAAAATCATTAATCCATCAAGAGAGAGCCCTCTCAGGTTGAGGAGGCTAAGCCTCAGCCTAAAGTAGGTTTGAAATAGTTACTTGAAGTCTGCCTGGTCTGCAGCCTATCAGGATCTAATTTTGAGATAACATTTTGGTGCGTCTGTCGAGAGCCTGAAGATTATTCATTCCCGAAATCAATGGCTGAACTTCTGAAGGTAGCAGGAGCTCAGACATCTTTTTGAGGCTGCAAAACTACCTTGGCGACTCCACACATCGAATAAGAAATTGGAAGGTGACTCCACTGCTAGAAGATCAGTAGCTTGATGAAGTTTCAAGATGAATTCCACTGAAAGAATGAATGCCAGGTATGCTCCTATGAATCGGTCTCATATCCCTGGTTTTCCAAATCCTATGCCAAAGGTTGATTGGTTAGATGATCTTCCAATATTCAAAGATGAAAAAAAGGACAATGCTGCTCTTCATTTGGTTAGGTTCCATATGCATGTACGCAGTCTTAAGGTTCATTTCCCTGAAGATTGTCTCATGAAGATGTTTATGACCACTTTAGAAGGAAAGGCATGGTCTTGGTATAAAGGTTTGGAAAATGGTTCAATATATTCGCTTGCTAATTTTCATGATGAATTATATGAGATGTATAAAGAATGTCATCCATCCTTATTGTTGCTCAAAGATTGCTGTAGACATTCTTTAAGTCTTATTTAGTACTTGGAGGATTGTTATGATGATGATGAATTTATGGATGAAGAAATTTTAGAGGCTCTTCATAACAATGCATTTCAACACCAAGAAGAAAGTATAACATCTCATGAAATGCAGCATGAAGATCAGCAGGGGTTTACTTATGAAAATCATATTACATCCTCTGAGATTGATGTAGAGATGCAGCAGATTTGTCAGGCTTCAGATCATTATGAGTATGAAATTGATTGCAAACAGCAAGAAGAAGTACTGGAAAATAGCTTTTATAGCCCTCAGGCAGAGGAAAAGGTTGTTCAATTTTGTAATTCCTTGCAGCAGCTTACTTCAAAGAATGATCACAATAGTGAGGAAAATTACATTGTCTATGAGAATCATGCAGAAAGGCAGTTGGATAGCACATCAAAGGAATTTTGTGTGGCTGATGATCATATTAATGAAGAAATAGATGAAAATTTTTCTTTGTCCTTGTCTTCTTATCTAAAATCATTTGACTACAAGGCAGAGGATAAGATGAAATTTTTGGATGAATTTGCCAAAGACATTGAGAAAGATATTGAACGTTTACAAGGTCAAATTCAACCATATAGTCTTCGTGGTTGTGATCATTCTTTTCAAAAGATTTTTATGGCAGCACATAAGGAGAGAGTGTTGCTTCCTTTCTCTTTCACGATTGAGGATGAGTACACTGTTGTTGAAGATCAGTTTGCACAACCAGAAAGTTACAAGAATCATCAAGCTGATCATGTATTCTGGGATCCTATAGCCAAATATATGGAAGAGTTTTACTCTCCAGTGTTTCAGTTTTTCTATGAAGATCAGAGGCAATTTCAGTGGCAGTGGTCATCACAATATCATAGTGGCTCTGAACTCCGATGCAGTCAAAGAAATCAAACATCAGATAAGACAAATGATTGGCTACATTGGAAATTTCACATTGATTGAGCTGAAAGAAGTTTGAAATTGATAGGGTAGGTAGGTAGGAAATTGCAAATAAGCTCAAGGTGGACTGAGCCTTTTTCAATAGATATAGATTTCTTTCTCCTACAGTGATCATCAAGCTTAAGCCCGAGGTGAAGGCCCAAGAAGCTGGAAAGGGATGTTTGTCAAGCAAATTTCCGTTTGTCATAAAAAAAAAAAAAAATAAAGCACTGGACCTACGAGTTCTTAGTGTACTACAGGAGCACACTATCCCAAGTGGAGCCACTGTTATCACTCAAGAAAAATTTCTTTCACATCAGTTCGATTGTTTGCCAAAGGGTTGGTGTCAATTTTGGGTCTAGTCTTTTCATCTGGTTTTAGAGTCTAAATAGTTTGAATAGGAGTCTTGTTAAGAGTATTGTTGGTATGTATAAAGGGGTCAATTCTCTGTTTTAGTCTATCATTGGTCTCACATCTCACATGGATATCATATGTCCAAACTCATTTCAAAGCCGAAATTGTCTAGGAGATTTCGTAGCGCCTGTAATCATTTTAAAGTGGTTTTGCAGCACATAAATCCTTTTTAGCAGTTTCGCAGCGCAACATGTTTCTGGTGATTTCGTAGCGCAGAAACCCGGTCTAAGTGATTTTGTGCTGATCCATAGCAAATCTCACCCAGCTGTCATACTTATCAGAATCCGCTGTGTTTTAGATCGTTAGGTGTTGTGGTACTGACACATGTTGCAGTTGTTGCTGAGAAGGAGACAAAGGGTTCTGTTTACTATCTGAATGCATTTAATGGAAAGTTGCTTGCTGGCATCAATCAAAAGAGCAATGCAATAACTGTATCAGGCTTGCGTGCCTCAGGATACAGTTATCTTGACACGAATAGTCCAGTGGGTTCGATTATCTGTTTTATTTCAATGTGGTATTCTGACCTGTTCATGAAACACAATTAGAAGAACAAATCAGTTGATGTTGTTGGGTGTTAGGGCCTTTATAACAGGTGAAAATGTGAGCGGTTCCTTGTCATGGGCAGTGAGCTGCTGCCGAAATTGCATTTAAAAAGGAGCGGCAGTAGAGACATTGTTTTGATTTTCAGCTTTGAAGATCCAGATGGAGAACAGTTTTCAGCCACCTGGATTCTGCTTTCACCCGACGGATGAAGAATTGTTCACCCACTATCTGAAAAGAAAAGTATATGGGCGCCCTCAACCTTGCAGTGTCATTTCAGAGGTCAATCCATACGACTGTGAACCATGGGATTTGTCTGACAACTCATGTCTGAAAGGAAGAAATTTGAAAGGGTTATTTTTTTTTTTTCAAGCCCCAAAAAGGCGGAATACCCTATTGGACCAAGGAAAGTTCGAGCGACCAAGCTGGGTTACTGAAAGGTCACTCGAAAAAACCGAACTATTGTTGCATCCTCTGAAGTTCTAGGGATTAAGAAGACTTTAGTTTTCTACAGAGGGCGTGTTCGCCATGGAGAAAGAACCAATTGGCAGATGCATGAGTACATTCTTGATTATTGCAACGATAGCAATTCAAATACTGTGCAGCAATCATATGTACTTTGTAAAGTCTTTGAGAAAAACATTAGCAGAAGATGTAAACGCTGTTCTGTTTCATCCTCTCAAGTGAACAAAACTGAATACCCTGATGGAGAACATGGTGAAATGGTTTCGTTGAATATACAGAATGTCACTCGAGCTACAAATGACTTCAATATTACACCAAATGGCTTCTAGGGCAGGGTTCAGTTCTGAATGATGTTCTTGCTCTTAGAGGGCATTCAGAGATCCCTGATAATGATGAGGTTCATACGTTCTCAGAAGGTGCATGCTTCGATTTTATCAGTAAGGGTAAATGTGAAAGAAGTGCAGAGTGCAAGTTTCGCCATAGTTCAGATGATGGTTGTTCCCATACCTTTGTCCAAAGCACCAGCTGTGTGAAGTGAATTTTTAAAGGCAGGGAAGAAGTTAGGATTTGAGTTTGATGTGATTAGACCTGGAGAGAATGATATTGATGTCAGAATGTCATTGAAGAAACTATTATATGGAGGAATGTGCTATTTCTTTGTGGAGCCCCCAGAGGGAACTATATTAGCACATCCCCTTGCACCTGAAGAGAAGATGCCTATACAATTTGCACGTGAGGTATTAACCAGATTCATACAGTTATATTTGGAACAGTCAATGGTGTTATTGGTGTCATTGTATCTCTTCCTCAGGAGAAATATCTGTTTCTTGAAAAGTTGCAAGCAAATCTTGTCAAAATGATCAAGGGAGTAAGGTGCTTAAGCCATGAATAGTGGCGATCATTTAGCTATGAAAGGAAGACTGTGTTTTTGAAATTACACAGCAGTTTCGTAGCGCGCTACGAAACTGCTGTAGCTGCATGTTACAATTGAGTTGATCAATTATGATTGACAAAATAGCAAATCTTTTTGAAAGGATTTGTCATCACACAGGTACATGAAAACGGTGGACAGCACATCAAGGACGTGGCAGTCTGCTCTATTTTGGGTAATTAAAGGATAAAGGGCATGCTTCTTTGGATTCAAACATTTGAGGTAAACCAAAGACTAGTAAAACAGGGATAATTTCCTATGTTTCAAGACAATGGAAAAACGTGTGACATTGAAGAGCAACATGAAGCATTAAAGGTCTATCACAGTCACCGCCAAAGGGAACCAGATGTCAGAGAACGAAGATGATTGTAGACCAAGACTGTCATGGTGTTAGAGTCATAGTTGATTTAGATCTCTAAAAACTCCAGTCAACACTTTGTTGTATTTATTAAGTAGTTAGAGTTTAAGAGTGGTTAGTATTAGAAGTAGTTTTCGAATTCCCCTCATGCTGGAGGAGGAATCTCGATCAGTTAGAATAGAGAGCTCTATATATAGCTGAAACAACAGTGTAATCAGGGTTGGAAAATTTTATGGAAAAGCTTGTATTTGGCATATGTAAGACTCATTTTCAATAATGCATGCTTGACTTTACTTCTCAGGATTCATGAAGGGTTTTTTATGTTCAGAATATGTGATGTTGTCCTTTTCTTAATTCTTACAGTGGTATGGATGTATAATCACTCAGAATTCACTGAATGTGCTGACTTCTTGTATACATCCATAAACTGTGTGGTCCCATATGAGTTTATGTTCTGAATTTTTAAATGCTGAATGCCCTGACTTCCATGTAAGGTTGAGTTCATTTTTATATTGAGGTGTTGTTGACTCCATAAGCCCAATGGATAGTTTTGTTTAATGTGTTTCCACCATTCATATTTATCACAGTTGTTCTATAAGAGTTAGCCATCTTATCTTTAATCAAAATCATTAATCCATCAAGAGAGAGCCCTCTCAGGTTGAGGAGGCTAAGCCTCAGCCTAAAGTAGGTTTGAAATAGTTACTTGAAGTCTGCCTGGTCTGCAGCCTATCAGGATCTAATTTTGAGATAACAGAACCCTTTGAAAAATGGGTTGTAGATTTTGTTGGACCAATCAATCCTCCATATAAACAGAAAAGGTACATACTTGTGTGCACAGATTATGTTACAAAATGGGTAGAAGCTAAACCTATTTTATTTGCAACTGAAAATGTTGCAGTTACATTTATTTTTTAGGATATCTTTACTCGTTTTAATGTTCCAAGAGAAATTGTAACAAATTGAGGTACCCAATTCACATCAAAGGTTGTGAAAAACATCATGGAGAAATATAAAATCAATCATCGAAAGTATACTCCATATCATCCACAAGCCAATGGGAAAGTGGAATCTACCACCAAAGTTCTTGAAGTAATTCTTAACAAAACTATGCATTTGCATAGAAAGGATTGGGCAAAAAATCTTCCAGAAGCATTATGGGCATACCGAACTACATGGAGGAATACAACTGGACATACTCATGAGCTTGTCTATGGAAAGTAAGTATTCTTTCCAATTGAATTCCAAGCTAAGACCTTGATAATAAAAACCAAATTGGGCCTTGATCTATCAGAAGCTCATAAACAAAGATTGACACAATTGAATGAGCTAGATGAGATCCGACAAGATGTTATTCAAAGAGCCAGCATAGGTCAGCAACAAAGATCTAAGTGGCATGAAAAAATCATCAAAACTAAAAAATTTAAGCAAGGTGATTGGGCTCTTATTTTTTATTCCAAGTTCAAAGATTTTCAAAGAAAATTTCAAACTCATTAGGTCGGTCCTTATGAGATTGAAACTATTTTTTATAATGGAGCAGTCAAAATCAGAACTATTGATGATGAACAAATTACTTTCCTTATTTATGGGCATATATTAAGATTGTATCATAAACCACTAACAAGGTAAGAATTTGTCAAATATTTGCAAGAGAATTTTGAATTCAAGTTGGTCAAGGAAGGCGATTCCTCACCTCACTCTCCAACTTCATTGTAATTTTTTTTTTTTTTTAATTAAAAACAAATGAGGTTAAAAAATATGTTAAAAATAAATAAATAAAATAAAAACTATAAATATGAAAACCGACTATGTTGGCATGTTTATACAGAAAATATTAACTAAAAACCAAGATCTCTTGGCAAAAACCCTTTTTCTTGTCCCTATTTCTTTGTGCCCTTCTCTTTCTTTTAGGTGCCAAGCTATATTCATTACGATCAATAATTTTATTGATCATCATCATCAGCGGCAATAGAAATAAAGAAGCTTCTTCTAATCAAATAAAGAAAGTCTGAGAATAAAAAGCAAAAACAAAATTTCTATCATTCTGCAGTTGATCTTCAATTCTGCAACTAAATTCAATTTCTACAAAAAAATATTAGGCAACACAAGAATAAAGGTATGTAGGAATGTTTGAATTATATTTCATATAAGAGCTTAGGTTTTGATTCATTAATGATTATATCAATAAGTTGAAGACCTTATACATTTTCCATAACCATTATACTATATCTCCTCATCATTACATCATTAGTCACATCAAGTTCGATTGGAATTAAAACATGACAATGGTCCTTTGAAATTGGATCTGGGAAATTGTGAAGTACAAATCTGGACAAAACACTACCTCTCGCATCAACTTTTTACTTCACCATCATTTAATCCTGTGTCATATCCATTCCACTCATTCCTAATTTTCATTTAATTCTCTTTCGAAACTTCCATCTTCCAAGTTGAAAGAAATAGTCAAGGACGAGACTTCTTCGCACCATGGGGACGCTTATTCATTATGAACCAAATGGGGCAAAATTTCTCCAAGAATATCCAAGGGTTAAAGAGCAATTGCAATAGGTGGGATGGTTCCAGTTCTTTGAAAATTTCGATGGTTATGAATCAAAAGTTAACAAATCCTTTGCTCGAGCATTTGATGGAGTGGAAGCATAGATAGGAGACATAAAGCTCATCCTCACAGAATCTATTATGGAAGAAGAAATAGGACTACCAAGGAATGGAGAAAGATGGAGAAAAATAAAAGAGAATGATTGGATTCACTTCTTAAAAGAACCAGGTATGGACTTGTCCATTTTTAAGAAAGGTATTCCAGTTACAGCATTAAAAGGAAAATGGTGAAATCTCTTGTCAGTCATTCAAAAAATTGTAACATGTGAAGGGATATTTGGGAAAATGTTTTTCTACCATGCCATGCTTATGATGCATTTTGTTGATGGATTTGAAATTAATTTGCCTTACTTCCTACTTCAAAGTTTAAAGAAAATGGCATTTAGCGTCCAGAGAGAATCTAGGTCAATTTATAACTCTTCATACCATCATGGACTCATTAAGATTCTAATAGAAGAAAATTTCCAAACAAGAGGAGATAATTGGGAGAATTTATTATTGAGAAATCACTTTATAGAAGCTCTAGAGAAGGAACCAAACAGTAGGGTAAAAAGAAGTAAAAGGAGATCAAACCCTAATCCTGAAAAAGAAAGAGTCGAAGAGGAAATTTGAGAGTACAGTGTAACTGAAACTCCAGAGGATCCATTCGAAGACAATACCCCACTGTCCCAATATCTTAAAAATTTTAAACAGAAGAATGCTAGACATAATCTTAGAAGAAAGAAAGCTAGCCCAAGCTAGCAGATACCTAAAGAAAAGAAGAAAACAAAGGATATTAGAGAAAAAAGACAAAACATTGGAAGCTCAGAAGTAAAACTAAGGAGAAACAAAATGATTTCAAAAATTTCAAATACTAAGTCATCAGAGATGATCGATATTCAAGAAGAAGGGTATAATACACCACCTCACACAATCAGTCGAACAAGAAAAACTCCAGAAATTGATCCAATCGTTGGTTTGTTGGGGCCTGACCCAGGTTCAAAGTTAATTAGCCAAACAAATCCCTGTACTACTAGCCCTTTCGGCAATATTCCACGAAGCGCGGACTGAGGTCTCACTCGAAGTAATATGGGCGGGTGTTGGAACCAGGTTTCTGCACCCTTGAGATGTTTGAGGGTCTGGTTTGATCCAACTGTTCGTCCTTGCACACAAGCTGCTTCGCACACCTCCCTGGCCTTCGCACCCTGATATACTTGCCTTCGTGCATCCCTAACCAGGGGCTGAGGGGTTTTTGCGTTGCTGGAGTAGCGCTCTGTGCTATTCCCCTAATTCGTGCCCAAGATCTTACTTATCTTCCTATACCAGTTAATTATCTTCATGTAAATGGATGTCTTATGTTATATTTATTTATACAACACATTCATATGAGTTCGCGCAGAAAATAAACAGTACACTTACAATTTATACCCAATCATACATTAAAACAGGAAAAGATACACAGAAATATGGTAAACTTCTCTTTGCTAATTCTTCCAATGGTTACAGACTCAACCTACCCTACACACTTAGCTGCAGAGGTCCGCGCATTCAACTGCGGACTACTAGGCCTCTGTGCACTCAACTGCAGAGCCTTCTCCTACTCTACGCCCCAAAGACACACTTTACACTTCGACTCAATCTCTTAGACTCACCATGCTTCCATTATATTAGTTGTGTGCTATCTTCCACACTTAGAGCTTCGCTCTATTTATACAATCCCATGGTCCGTGCCCACAATTCGCGGAGCTTTTATAAAGGACTTGGTAAAAAATTGGGCTTTAAGCCCCAAAACATGACTTGGGGGGCTTCCATGCCCAACAGGCCCCCAACACAAACATCGTGACTCACCCTCGAGTCACTCTGTCGGTGCGGAGATCTTTGCACGGAGTCCCTCCAACTCTATTCGAACTACTACAAGGTCGACAACACACTGAGTTGTTGCCTGTTGGATCTCCTATATGCATTATTCTGAGACCACAATGTCGGAACTGCTTCCCTGCATCTGTGCCTGTGTCCCCTGCATTTGTTTATAGTCTCACGCCTTCGTCCAGATCCTTGGAGTGTGAAGAATGTGCTTTTGCTGGCTAGTCAAATAGTCGGGCTACCCGTGTAGGGCTTCAATCGTCTGCCATTCACTTTGCCTGGCAAAGGCTCTCAATTTATCTTGACTAGCTATACTGCACCTTCATCTGTAACGTCCTTAACAACGTATGGTCCCAGCTAATGTATTCTAAACTTTCCTAGGAATTTATCAAACTTATTGTCATACAGCAACACTAAATCATTTACCTTGAAGGTGCACAACTTAATATGACGATCGTGGCAGGCCTTCTCATGCTACTTTTGTACCTACTGATGGAAGCCAGCCAAGAACCATTCCTCTTTAAGTTCTTCCAACTGCACGAGCCTTTCTTCCAGAGCTTCACAGTTCGTCATACCTGTGAGCGCTACTATGTGCAGACTAGGCACAATCTACTCCATTGGCATGACAGCTTCCACGCCATAAACCAATCAGAAAGGTGTTTGTCCCTTCAGTTTCATGCACGTTGTCCTTTAAGCCCATAGTACTACAGGTACACGCAGGTCCCAATCGCTTCACTACGCATTGCATAATTTGGTCAGCGTAGCCTCCAGTATTTTGTTGAATGCTTCTACTGTCCCATTGGCTTGTGGGTGATATGGTATGCTTTTCTGATAATACACCTGAAACTATTTTGTTAGTGCGTTGATGGTTTCGTTCAGGAAATGTGTACCGTGATCACTCATCAAGATTTTCGGACATCCAAATTGAGTCAACACATGTTCAAACAAAAACTTCGCAGTTGTGGCGTCTGTGCAGTCTTTGACTGGTTGCGCATCTACCCAACGCATTAGTTACTCTGTCGCGGTGATAGTGTATCTCACACCCATTTTTCCCTGAGGATTGATAGGTCCTATAAAGTCAATTACCCAATTTTCGAAGGGCTGCAGCATCATTTGTGGATTCAAAGGCATCTCGTCCCTCCACGATGGTTTACCTATCCTTTGACATATATCACAGGCCTTACAGTGTGCTTTTGAATCCTGATGAAGGGTTGGCCACCACAACCCTGCACAGAGAATCTTTTGCGCTGTCACTCACCCTGCATAGTGTCCTCCTGCAGCGCCTCCATGCACTTCCATGAGGATCTGACTTCGTTCAAATTCAGGTATGTAGCTTCGTAGTATCTCCTCATTTCTAATTTTGTATAGGTGCCCCATGATGACAAAAAAATCAGTCGCGCACACCACCAGGTCCTTCTTCTGCTGGATGGAGTATTCCTTTAGCGTAGTCATCGTTGTCATAAAGTGGATTATATCTTCAAAGTGTCCATCTGCTACGCACATAGAAAAGAACTATGCGTCAGGTAATCCTTCCTCCAAACTAGTAGGTTCCTCTCCCATCTCAATGCGCGACAAGTGATTCGGTCCTGGGTTCAGGCATCTAGGCTTCACCATGAACTCAAATTCATATTCTTAGAACAATAAGAGCCACCTGCATATGCACCCGCCCAACATAAGCTTATTGACCAAGAATTTTAGCGTGGAATGGTCTGTATACATCTTGAAATGTCCCCCTAGCAAATAGTGCTGGTATTTTTGGAGCGCGTACACCATAGCCAACCCCTCGCGTTCGGTTGTGGAATAGTTATTTTCTGCTTTAGACAACCTGCGACTCGCGAACGTGATAGGGTGATCCAAGCCCTCTCCACCCTCCTGTGTTAGCACTGCTCCCAACGCTATACATGATGCGTCAACATGGACATGAAACTCCACATCCCATTTTGGGAAGACCAGGATTGGGGCAGAGGCCAATTTCTCTTTTAGTACATCTAGGCTCTTCATGCAATCATCATTCCAGCAGAACGTGACATCCTTTTTCAACAGTTTCTCCATTGACGCGGTAATCTGGGCATAGCTTTTGATGAACTTCCTATAGTACCTCGTATGTCCCAGGGTAGCGCACAACTGTTTAACACTTCGTTGTGCTTCCAAATTAAGAATTACTGCAATCTTCGTGGGGTCTACCATCAGACCCTGTTTGCAGACCACGTGTCCCAACAGGTTCCCAAAGGGAATGAGGAACGTACACTTCTTGAGGTTCAGCGCAATTTGGTGTCGTCGACAAATATCCTGCATTAAGCGTAAGCTCGCTACATGGTGCTTAACCAATCGAAATACAGTCCAATCATCCATATAGACTTCCAATAATTTGTGGATATATTCTTTGAATGCTGCAACAACTATGTGTGAAAAGATGGCCGGCGCATTCTTCAACCCAAATGGCATAATGGTGTATTGAAAGCAGCCCCACTTAGTCACAAAGGTGGTCTTGCTCCTATATTTCAGCATGATTTTGATCTGGTGGTACCCTGAGAACCCATCAGTAAAAGAATATGCTTCTTGCACACTGACATTTTCCAATACTTCATCTATGAATGGAGTTGGGAATGGGTCGTGCATACATGCGTCATTCAATTTCTTGAGGTCCACGCATATTATTATCTCACCCTTCTGCTTCTTTTCCTGCACTACCATAGGGCTTACCCAGTCGAATTCTTCCACTGGCTTAATGATTCCAGCTGCAAGCATTTTGTCTAGTTCTACGTGGACCTTTTCCTTGTACTTCAGATTCAAGTGGTAAGGCCTCTGCTTAACCGGCTTCATGTCGGGTTTTAAGGTGATCTTCATCATCCTTAAATTTCCAACGATCCCCTTTAAGTCTGTGATCTTGTTTGGGAATAAGTCTTAGTACTCGCGAAGTAACTCAGCAACCTTAGCCATCGTCGCGTCATCCCAGTAGTTGTCGAGCATTGCATACTTCAATTCGGCCTCCCAACCAATGTTTACCTACTTCGTATTTACTGGCACGGTTATCTCAAGGTCTTCAATCAATGGCCCTTGAACCTCGCAACAACCTTCAATTTCTGGAATGTTAACTTTCCACAAATCTTCATCGTCTTCTTCAATATTCATGTTGTAACACTCTAGCGCGTAGCTCAACTGGGTCGCCCATTGAGGCTGAAGCACTTCCATTAGCTCCTGGGGTATTTTAAAGATAGCTGCTTTTACTACTTGTAGTGCATCATCAATAGTATCCCACCAATGATCCTCAAATGTGAAGGTTAACAGGAATCCTTCATGCAAGATATCCCATTCGTTCGTTCCATGGCAGAGCTCTGTCTCTATATACCAATTCATGGGTATAATATCCAGGGTATGACAGAACAAGTGCACCCACTCAAGTTGTGGCTCTTCCCCATAGACCTTTGTCCATTTTGCGAGGTGCATGCATGGATCATCCCATCCATCATACTTGTCTTTTAACCACATCGGAGGCTTCCCAAACTGCATGCACATCATCCTTCTGCATGCGCGTCAATCCTAAAAACTTCTTTGGTGCGTACCCCACCACCTTGTAAGCATAGCACGCAGTACCCATTTCAAAGCTTCGAAACGTTGTTCTTCTAGCACTTCTCTTTCAAATCTTCTCAGGAAGTCATCCACCTCACTTAACCCATCATACGTAGGCAGACCCCTCACCTCCGTCGATATGCAGTGCAAAGATCTTGTCATCATGTTAAAGTTCAGTGTTGTTACCTCATGTAACCAATTTTGCCATCGTTCTATTTCCTCGTCTGAATCCAATGTGTGGGATCATTCATGCTCCCATCAGATTCATCCATCCGTGGTGGGATTCACCCAGTCTTTCTCTTGCGTGGTTATCTTGCAGATGCAGTCCAAGTCATCATCATTGTCGTAATCACGCACCGGCTCCGTGTAGCGCAATCCTTCTGTAGGGTCCAAAGGTACAACCACACACAGAGACTCTTCTCAAAAATCATCTTGTGCTTCTTCAAATTTATCACCCCATTCATGTCAGTGGCCCAATCTATTCCTAATAGCATGGGGTAGGGATTCTTGTCATCAACAATCTCTATCACTTTGAAATCTGCTAGTGCACTTTCTCCTTCTATATCTACTATGATTCCCTGCAATCTCCCCATATGTAGGATCTTTTTTTGGTTCGCCATTCACAATTGGATAGGATACCATTGCAGTGTAGGCCTTCCCATGTGCTCCCATGTCTGCTTCGGTAGGACGTTCACGTCTGATCCTAGATCTAGAATCACTTGGTCCATCTCATATTCCCCAATCTGCGCGATCAATCTCATCTCCCTTCCCGTTCACATTGTGTGCTTTCCGAGCTTCCCAACAATGCACAGTTCTCCTTGCGTAGTCCCAGTGCATCTATTTATGAGTTCTTGCAGCCCCTTTACAGCCTTGTTGTCGCACAGTAGCTTCATGCATGTTTCCAGGAACATGGTGAGCATTGATGGGTCCATTTCTGGCTCCAGTCTGTCTTTACTTCTTGAAGTGGAGGCATCAGTGAAGCTCCTCTTGGCTTCCATGAAGGTCTCCTTAGTGCACTCCAAATCAAAGTCTGGTTCCTTCATTGGAGCCTTGTGAACCCAAGTATTTTCTTCAGGTTGCTTGCCTTTGTCATCCCCTATTGTAATTCCACTTCGGAGCACAATATTCACATTAGGATCTTCCTTGCGTGGCTCAGACCTCATCATTTGCAAGTTCCGAGTCAGGCGAGGTTGGAGTGCTCCTTTATCGCACAACCTTGCTATCAGTGTGGGACAATCCTTTGTCTCGTGATCAAACAATGTACAATACAAACATGATGGGCGTGTTGGATTTATACAATCACAGGCATAATGTCATGGCCCTTTGCAATTGTAACATATCAGCTATCTGTGACCTCTTTCTAGTCCTCCTCCACCTCGGCCTCGTCCGCGCCCCTGAAATTTGGTTCACACCATCCCTGCGTTCTAGTCAAGGGGCCGTGTTTCGGCCTGAACTCTATAGGTAGGAGTCTGATCCATCATCAACTCATAAATTCTACAGGTGTGCTCATCATGTCCCACTGATCTACAGAAATTACAAAATAACTGCTATCAATTTTGTGTGTACTTCTACAATAAATGGCAGTTATCTGTAGCATTCTTTCCTCCTATCTGACAAATCACGCACCATAATACAAGCGTCGCGCTCGGTATTGCTTGTGCCTCTAGTCTCAATGGCATTAGTCATCCTCCCATGAGGTAATTCGCAAACACCAGGGAGTGGTCCTTGCCATGACCCTGACCCTTGCACTTTACGCACCATAACTCATCGCGCACTTCTGGGCAAGCTGTCCTGACTTGTTTCAAACTCTGCATCTCAAGGCACAAGTTTTTTAACTGCACATGAATCTACTAAACTCCCAGGTTGGGATCTTGTATCGGGGTCTCATGTAACCTCATCGCGACCTCCAAGTCCTCAGCCTGATTTTTTAGCCTCTGTTTTGACAGCGCGTTCCTTAGATGCAGTGTTAACAATGCTACAAACCATTCGCGGTGTTGTCCATCCATCAACATCATGTTAGCTTCATGAATTGTGCACTTTAGTCTTTGATCCAACTCCCAAGGTGTCTTTCCTGGTAGCATTGTGATTTCCTTGAACCCAATGATCGACTGCACCTCTAACTTCAGCCTGCTAAATTCTTTGTTTAGTGCAGTTTGAATATCTATGATCCCCGCATTCGAATTGTCATTGGAATGCTTAATGTACTAGGTCAGTGCGTAATCCTGCAGAGCACTAACCAACATTGCTTTCTTTATATTGTCATCTGTGACTCCCTGTGCTTCCCATACAGCTTTTATCATGAACCAAAACTGGTCCGGATCTTCATTCCCTACTCCCTTGAACACTGGCAACTTTATCGCACTCGCCATATTGCTTTGCGGTGGTGGCAGAGGTGGTATGGGTGAAGATGGGGGTGAAGACGATGAAATTGGTGGTGGTGTGGGTGGGGGTGGTATGCACGGAATTCTTTGTCTTATCAAATTGATCGCACTTCCTAGTGAGACCTTCATGAGCTCTTCCTCTGCCCCTCATGGAGGTGAAATCAAGGGGCTAGTTTCTAGTTTTGTACTACCTTCGTTTCTATAGATTCTCCCACTTCACGTAGCCCCAAAAATAAATTTATTCACATAACCCATCTTTCACACAGTAGCATTTTAATCCAAGTGTTCAAAGATTTAACGTACTTACGTCGGGGCCCTTTGAGGAAGCGTCATTCTGCCTTGCTATAGCTGACTGAAGTATCTACCGGGAACTTGGTGATGAATCCTCCTATGATTCAATAAAGCCAGTGATCAACAGTGCGTGCAATCTTATCCTTCGATACTTTCAATCTGCACACCAATTTTGGAGTCCACATAATAGGTCTATCAAGCTTACACCTTCCTTAGCTATCTGTTAGCTTTGCGATCCACTCATATAGCTCAGTAGGGAAAGATGCAAAGAAAATTTCATGGATCTCTATGTATAAGTGGTAGTCTAACCACTCTTCTTTTGATAGTCGTGGGTTCCTGTTCTCTTGCACCGTGAACTCATGAATATTTCTATCCAACCAATATTCAATTCCTTTCTTTGTCAGATTCCAGTGATACGACATCAGACATCTCTATGCAGATCTCGGTACCGATGATGGAACCATTTGTTGGCTTGTTGGGACCTAACCCAGGTTCGGAGTTAATTAGCCAAACAAATCCCTGTACCACTGGCCCTTTCGGCAATAGTCTGCGGAGCGCGGATTGAGGTCTCACCTGAAGTAGTATGGGGGGGTGTTGGAACCAGGTTTTTGCACCCTTGAGATGTTTGAGGGTCTGGTTCGATCCAACTATTCACCCCTGCACGTAGGCTGCTTCCCTCACCTCCCTAGCCTTCGTGCCCTAATATACTTGCCTTCACATAGCCCTAACCAGGGGCTGAGGGGCTTCCGCGTTGCTGGAGCAACACTCTGCGCTATTCCCCTAAGTCGCACTCGAGATCTTACTTATCTTCCTACACCAGTTAATTATCTTCGCGTAAATGGATGTCTTACATTATATTTATTTATACAACGCATTCATATGAGTTCACGCAACAAATAAACAGTACACTTAAAATTTATACCCAATCATACATTAAAATAGGAAAAGATACACAGAAATATGGTAAACTTCTCTTTACTAATTCTTCCAATAGTTACAGACTCAACCTGCCCTGCGCACTCAATTGCAGGGGTCTGCGTACTCAGCTGCAAACTACTAGGCCACTGCGCACTCAGTTGCAAAGCCTTCTCCTACTCTATGCCCCAAAGACATGCTTTACACTTCAACTTAATCTCTTAGACTCACCATGCTTCCATTCTATTAACTATGTGCTATCTTCTACACTTAGAGCCTCACTCTATTTATACAATCCCATGGTCCATGGACCATGGGTAGGTCTATCAAGCTGACATTACATTACAAAAACAAGGGCAGACAACCTTGTGACTCTATTATGACTTCACGTTCTGCAACCACAATTCGTGGAGCTTTTACAAAGGACTTGGTCAAAACTTGGGCTTTAAGCCCCAAAACATGCCTTGGGGGATTCCATGCCCAACACCATTCCATAAAGAAATTTATGACTATGTGGAATCTCTAGAGCAAAGAGCACAACAAATGGAAAAAATTTCTCAGTATGAAATGAGAGAAACTTCAACAACAAAACAAAATGCAGAACAGGAACACCTAATTGAAGAAAATCTAAAGCAAGACATATATAATCTAGAGGTTCTTAAAAAATATTAAATTCAGTAAATGGAGGCAACAAAGGTTCAGAATGAGATACTCATAACTCAAAATGACAATATACCTCTACACCTCTATCATTGGTACAAAAAGAATAAGAAACTTAACTTTCAAAACAAGTTTCTTAAAAACAAGGCCAGAGGATTACAAGGCAGAATTCTGATGAACAAAATGAGGACCATGTTTGGCATTAAAAATAAGAAATGAGTCCTAGCTTGGATGTACATGCACAAGCATTAGAGATCATTCACTAAAGGAGGAAGGAAGAACCAGTTTTTGAAATTTTGGTGCATGAGGACATGCAAAACCTTTGGTGTGGGGGAATGTTGAAGTCTAGAATTATTTCTTTTTTACTATCCTTTTTTCCCTCTTATTTCATCTTCTTTCACCTTCTTATCACCATTTTGTAGCAAACTCAACATGTTTAAGGTCAAGGTCAACTCTCAAAAAAGTATTCATCATCCATAATTACAACCTCTTCTTCTTAATGAATTATAATGAAATTATTCTTACAATTATGGAATTATAGATATCTTGCAGCTAATATTTGTTTCCGCAACAAAATTCATCGTTATATAGGTTGCGGCACTCCAATAAAGGGAAAAATACTACCAAAAGGTGACAAATGGCTCCCAGATGGATAACCACCTACTAGAATCACTTGACAAGCTACGTGGGTTAAGAAATATTGAAGTAAAAGGAAAAGTCAAACCTCAAAACTGCATGTAGCAATCAAACATATGTAGCGGAGAAATAACAAACATCAAGCGAGTGAGACAAAAGATTGGATCAATTGTCAAGATTATAGATCGAAAAAAAATCTCCTATGACTTTCTTTTTCAATAGCAAGTCATAAAGAGATTGAACTTTAAGTTAAAACAATCTTGTAGGTGTCGAAATGATTGATAGCATATTGGCTTAAAACTCTTTCAAGTCGTTTTATAATTTGTATAAATGTTGTAAGCAAGATGAGAAACATAAGGTTTTTATTGCTAAGTTTATAACTATTTTGTGGAGAAGACTAATGGCACTCTTTTTCATAATATAAATCACTATTATTTCCAATGCATGTGTAAAGATCCTATGATCACTAATCAACCTACACTCATGAGAGGGCCCCTATGAGCTGTGAGAGTACTCATAAACAGAAAAGCATTGAAAAGATTTAAATTATTGAATGCATCTTATTCCCAACACTTGACCATTTCATAGCTTAAATTGATTTCTTATTGTTAATGAAACACTCTTTATAGGATAAATACGCACATAAGGTAATCATTCTCAAGTTGTAAATATTTTCATTTCACTTTCTGTAAGTAGATCTTTTTATGGAAATTTCTCTTTCATGCAATTAATCTAGAATTTCTTTTTTGCAATTTAGCATAAGAGTTTCCTTCTACAAGATAGTGTAGAATGCTTTGAATTCTGCAAAATAGTGTTAGATTGTTTCTTTCTTGAAATTTGGCTTTTTAGCATTTTACTTTCATAGAGGAAAGTTTTGAATTCTACAACTTAAGATAGATTTTCAATTTCTCCAAATAAGAGTTTTTCAATTAAGTTAATTAAAATTTAATATAACTTTAGATTGAAAGAACATGTGCATAATTACTCTCCAATTTGTGTCCATATTTAGGACTAGTTTCATTTCTAGAATCAATTAGTTCACAAGAAGAATCCTAGCATATATAGTGCACATACATTTCGCAAGTACACGAATCTTGGTTGACAATTATTGAAGGAAATTAAGAACAATTAATTTACCAAAAATCACGATCCATCAAGATAGTGCTTGTGCAATGTTCAACCTATGTTGACAGTCAATGTGCACTCTCCATTGAAAATCCCCCTCACTTTGGCTGCAATTGTACTTCTATTTTGGTGAGTTTTCCCAACTATCACTTTTGCACACCTTTGCTTTCAAAAGTGTCATTTTCATGTTATCTTCGTCATGACATGTGTTGATTTCAAATTCTTAGCATTTTCAAGTGTCATTTTCACGTTTACTTACCATTGCAAGTGTCATTTTTACTTGTTTTCACTCCTACATGTGTCTCACCTTTGTACATTACTACAGTCAGTTTTGGCACACTCTTCCACACTAGATGGTCCTATATATAATAAGGATATGCACTAGACACATTTTTATAGCTTAACACACTTTATGGTCGTAGTCGACACTTATGCTACAGCGTATACTTTAAGTGTCACAATGTGGCATTTCAATTATAACACTTAGAAATGAGACTCTCTTTGCTATTGCTTCAAGGTATGATTGTTGTTCATGAGTCTTATGTGTTCCTCTAGCTTGTATTGATGTATTTCACATGTGCTATCCATGTTTGAGTCTTGTTCATATGCTTTTCCCTCTCTTTCTCAGCTAGTCTTACACTTAGCCATGTTGGAGTTCTTCTTTGTCCTCTTACCCAGTGCAAGTTATGCAAGATTCAGTCCTCCACTAGGTGATGAGAACAGTCTATTCATGAGCCTTATTGATGATATATTTCCCTCCTATACTTGAACACTAAGTATTTTGAGGGTCAGCTCTAAAGGTTTCACTTTGAGAGTCTTTTAGGTATGGTCACCTAACCATTGTTGCTCATACTGGTCCATTGCACTGAGTTTTGATCACCTTTACCTTGCATAGTGCATGGGGCACTTCTAACTAATAGCAAGGATCTCATTCAACCCCTTTCAAAAGAAAATTGCACAATGCAAAGGCCCTCCTTTGTCCACAATGCAGTGAAGCACTTCCTAGGCTAAGTGACCTAACTTTTTGTTACCTCCCTTGGTGAAATATACAATTCCTCTTTCTAGTGAGCCTCTCCTAGTGTAGGGAAAAATTATAGAAAAAAATGATTCACTGTTGGAGAAAATTGCACTAACATAGGGTGCAGGGCGGACTTCTAACAAACAATGAGTCAATGTTGGGGAAAATTGTGCTAGCCTTAAGCCTCCTCCTCCTCCGAGCACATAGCACGTCTTAGTGAACAATGAATAATCCTCCCAATCACTGTTAAGTCAAAATATACTAGCATAGGGTGCAGAGCACATTCTTAGTGAACAATCAACCATTGTTGAGTTAAAATTCACTAGCATAGAGGCCTTCCCTCAAGCCCAGTGCATGGCGTAGTAACAATGCTCAGTCTTGCTCCCACTATTGACTGTGGATCCTCTCTGTGCCTGAGACTTGTCCTTCCTTGCTTCCTTAATGTATGGCGCAGTCCTAGAGCTCAGTGAAGCCTCCTCTTAGTCATTGTTAAGTCAAATTGTGCTGTCACACGGAATGAGTCGTTCTTGCAGACAAGATCGACCTCCCTAGTATCTAAAGATATCTAGCGACAAACACACCAACCAACCCTATCTTTCACTAAATATGCAATTTATAAATAGAGGCAAACAAGTGTTTAGGCCTACCTTGGGTCCAGTGCAAGTTTGTAGAAGCCAAGCTCCTTTGATCCAAATGAGCTCCTTGATGTAGAATCTGCAGACACAAACAAGCACACACATTAAATAGCACCTGAAAAGCCAATATAATAAAGCATATCCATCATAATGATCAAGGAATTTATGAAACAAATCACATAAGACAATTTGTTGAGAAAAATGAGTTTGATTGTATTAACTTAAATCAAAGAAGAACTTTACAACCTATGCCTTGATGTTGTACAAGCTCCTCCCAGGGTCCAACAAGAAGTTTCCTCTACTTTGACAAGTTCACTCACTTCCCAATGAAGCCAAAAGGTATGTAATCTCTCCTCTCAAGCTTAACTAGGGAGTCTCAATTTCACCAGCATTTACCCTTAGAAATGTTCAGCTTCTAACCTCTCCAGCAACCAGCCCAATGCCTTAATTTATAGTGCAATGGAGGGAAGTTACTAGGTCCACCTTCAAAGGGATAAGCTCCTTCTTCAAAGGGATAACTCCTCTCATCAAGGGATTAGCTCCTTTAATATTGGGATGCATGAACCACCTAGGAGCGAACCATCCACGTCAAGAAACCTTCTAGAATCATCCAGAATCAACCACAAGTAAGTTTTTTGAAGTTAAACTTGCGCCTTTTGACTTTTACAGGGGTTCGCACCCACCCCTTTAGATACAGAGCGGGCAGGTCCGCATGTAACGCGAACATGGGGTGCGGGACCGCAGGCAACAGTAGGAGAAAGTGCAGAACCAGAGATTTATTGTTTTTAAAGGACTTTCTCTCTTTTTTAAAGCTTGACATGAGGAGCTGAGGTATGAGACTTGCCAAGGAGGACAGTATGGTTGATGATGGACCCATACTGACTGCAAATAGTCATGGTGACAATATTTTGTGTAACAGATTGCCCCCTAAAGTGCGAAGTCTGTAGTAGATAAGGGTTTCATATATCACCTAAGAAGAGTGAAGTACTTTATCATTTTGAGGATTATCTTGTGGAGAGCCCAGTTGGAACCTGTAAACATTCAATACAATATATATATATGAGATCATATCATTGCTAAGGTAGGCATTCCCATACTCAGATCAAAACTAACTAGCAAACTAACTACTGCTCTGATACAGGAATGATCTTGCAATACATCATAAGCATAGACACATGTAGACACAGTATGGGCGCAACCATCTATTTATGAATAGTCTACAGTATAATGAATACAAAATTCCTCGTAGCCTGGATGGTGGAAACTAGATCCAGGGTCTTGATTTCTACTTCCCAAAATAGTACGATTCTATCCATGTGAATGAATGTGTTGAAGTCGAACATGGTAGAAACCACTTGATTACCAGTCAATGATGTAAATTGTTAACAAGTGTGAGAGAAACCACCATTAATGTCAATGGCTCTCAAAGTACTCAGTACAATCCATGAGATGTGAATAGATGTGTTGATGTCGAACATGTCACGGAGTCCTTCGATCGAAGGTCAATGATGCAACCTGTCGTCAAAGGCGAGAAACTTGCCATTAAGGCATGCAGATCCCAAGGTACTGATGATTTCTAGATCATCTTTCTAGATAATGAGCTGAAGTCAATAGAAAGCGATTCGTCATAGGAAAGCCCACAACACGAAATCATATATCAAGGTTGAAGAAATATTGTTGCAAGGACTGACTCAGGGATGGTCAAGATGGATGACAGATATTTTGCACATGAATGGCTTATTTGCACGAACCTCTTGAACACATAATGACACGGCAGATGGTTTGGTGACAATTGACCCAAAGTTAATACCCAGAAACCGGCTGAAGACTTTCAAATGGTTTGATCAACTGTTAGGCAAAGGATTTCCCAATCCAGGTGAATGAAAAGTGTCGTGTTCAAGAGTGGTTACAAGGTTTTTCTAAGACAAAGTATGACAAATAGGCTTATTTTCCTCTCTTTTCCCCCACCATTTCTGGCAAGTACCTCTTTATTTTTGACAAGCTTGAGGAGGATAACATTTGCTTGATGATAAGCTCATCCTTCGAATGAGTCCAACTTAGTTTAAATTCGAACCCTAAGAAGGAGTGGTCCGTTCCTGTTTGTAATTGAACAGGTCCTTTACTGTTAAATTTTAACGAGTCCAGTATAGGAGAAACTCGGCGTTTTTCAATTTTAGGGAGTCTGAAAAAACTTAAGAAAACTCCATGGTTGTCCTTTTTCGTAAATTTGTGTCTCCCAAGCCCGAAAAAGTATAAAATAATACTTGAGAGAACCACTTGATCATTACAACCAAGGAGTACTTTTCATAATTAGTGCCTCTGATCTGAAAAAGTAAAAAAGCGATCAAGGACATGTCATTTTATTACCAATATTGGATTTGAAACGACAAAAATCCAGCAATCTTTTCATGTTTTTATGGTCATAAAAGGGTTGTAAGAGGACCATCTTTTTAGTTCCATTTTAACGAGTTTAAAAAGAAAAACTCGACGATCTTTTCACGTTTTAGGAGTTAGAAAAGAGCTTAAAGGTGACTCTGATTTTTTTTCGTCAAAAATGATCAACTTTACCTGAAAAATCCGTTATCCTGCACAAAAGCCGAAATATTACTCATACCTGTTTGAAATGGATAAAAATGCTTCGAAAATACCTTTCCATAGTGAAAAATAAACAAATTGACAATTCATTTATCCAAAAAACTTATAAAAAGGACTTTTACCAATTCATTTTTATCGTTTGACTGTTGAGGTGAGAAAAAGGGCTTTTGGTCAGAAACTTCCTATGAAGACTACGGAAAATCTGACTGTTGAAATCGAACGCCGTCTCCTCCAGGTAATCCACAACATCCTTCTCTTCATTTCTATCCGTTTAAAATTGATTTTTAGGTCTTTAAATTTATTTTTTGTGGGTCTCTAGGTTTAAAAACCCGCCCACGGGGGTCCGCAGGTGTAACACTGGGGACCCACGGACCGCGACTTTTTCGTAGTTAGAAAAAAGTCGGGGGTCCTTACCTGCCCTTAAGGCAAAGTGCAGACCCACGCACTGTCTCTAAAGACAGGGTGCGGACCCCGCGCAAAGGTTTTTAAAACCTAAAAAACTCAAAATTTGCCCAAAAATTTTCATTCTATGCATTCTAACTTGCCTTTTTATTGCATGTAGATCACTCATCATGCTTGATTGGCGAGAATGAGAGCACGATGATGTGGATTTGGCCGCCATTAATCATCAACCTTCGATCGATGCATTGAAGGCATGCGGCTTGTACAAATTCTGGGCCATACCTGGCATGAGGGCCCAGGTGGACTTCTTGCAGTGGCTGGTAGATAGATGGAACATCCAGGATCAATGCTTCTTCATAGGTGGTCACCAGCTCGAAATGGAGCTGGAAGACATTTATTTTCTGACTAGTTTGCCTAAGAGAGGTGAAAATTTGACTCTATTCAGGACTAGGCCAGGTGGCCAGTCTGTCGATAGCCTCCGGCTAGAGTGGTGCAATGTCCAGACCAGAGACAAAGGGATAGATATCAAGACCATATCCCATCCTGAACTTATGGTTATTGCTTTTACAGTTACTAGGCTCTGCGGGAGCGCAACACTACATGTGGCCACTGGATCCCAGATGCGGATGGCAGTGGATTGCTTTCGAGGCACCGTCTTCAACTGGTGCGAGGCTGTGTTGGCTAATGTAAAAGGCCAATTGACCAGAGCCAAAAACGGACAACTGAAGACTTTTGGATATGGCGCTTTAGTTGTGAGTTTTGGCTTGGAGAGGGTTCCAATGTTGATCCCGCAGCATCTTACCGTTGAGGTTGGGCTTCCTCGAGAGCCCAAACTGATGCGATGGGTCGCAGTTATGGCCCGTCATCCTGAGGAGGGGGCGGAAGTTGTTCGATTCACTCCTGAGTACTTCCATTGGTTGGAGAACCAAGTATTTGCTATTCAGGACTTTCCTTATGCCGGGGTTGATTTTTGTGGTGACCCGGACATGGCTCTTCCACCAGGAGAGCAATGGGATGATTCAAGTAGCATCATTTTTAACATTTTCTAATTTAATAATTTTTTTGTTTTTATTTCGTCCCAAAATTGATAGTAAAAAGTTTCAAATGCAAATGTAGGTCCACGACGACCAGCCACTCTCCGGCCTTATGAGAGAAGGCAACTAGCTGTAGTGGCACCGGTCCCACAGGACGAAGCCATAGAGACTTTGGCCGAGTTGGAGAGCCATCTAGAGCGACTTACAGCGGACATTCCAAAGACCACTATAGATGACATTCCTCTCCGGCTGCAGCACTATGTGATCGGGGTCCGAGGACCTTTTAGGAGGTTCCTTTGTAGGGTGGTCCGTACAGTGGTTTCGTATCGTGATCATCACCAATGATAGGATGATCGTTTATGTAGACGCATATGACATTTTTGCTTTTTGTACTATCATTTTTGCCGATCATAAGGTGTTTTTCAACCTATGATTGAAGACGATGTATATTTGACACACTACTATGGTATACTATGACATTACTACCCGTTCACCTTGCAAAACATGTTATGAAATGTTTTTGAATTTACTTGTATGATTTATTGCAAATGTCTATTTAACATTCGAGAAGCAATTGCGCCTGCTAATGTGTTTAAATATCTTAGAATATGCTGATATTCAATGTAATCAAACTCACGTTCCAAGAGACGAACTCTCAAAAATAATCTCAATAAAACTGGATTTCTAATGGCATATACTCTATTAAGCTGTAATACAATGAGTTCAGAATCTAACCTCACTATCAAACTCCGAATCCCAAATGAGATGGATTCGGATAATAACTCAATCACTGCACTATACTCTGCAATGTTGTTCGTTGTTTGACCAAGGCTTACCCCATGCATAGATACCAACTCATCATAGGGCGAATAGATAACCCAAGCTGTGGAAGAAATGTTCCGTGTATTACGACAAGCACCATCAGCGAAGCCAATATATGTTTAAGGAGGCATCGACATCTGCAATATCAAGAGTAAAATCAAGATATGCAGGAATAATGATAAAACACTCTCTAAAAATTAAGCACACTTTTAAATCTAAAACACACAAGCTATAAAGAAAATTAACCTAACTATGATCTCCACACCTAAATTTACGCGTAATATCTCTTTAGGTAAAGACCATTTCTGGGTTTACCTAAAGAGACCCCATCAAAGCCTACCAGTTCATAGGCCCCTTTTGCCAGCTTTTGCTTGACAACATAAGGACCATGCCACATGGGCACGAATTTTCCAGTGCCTAATTTATCATTTGCTTGATCATACAATAAAACTAGGTCTCCCTCCGAAAAATTTTGAGGGGTGACATTTCGATCATACTGAGCTTTAATACGTTTGGCATGAGCTTCGATGGCTAGTGCAGCATCTCGTCAACTCTCATCTAGCTGAGCTAAGTATAACAAACGTTTCTCCTCTTCGAAGGTGGCTGGAAGTAATTCGATGGCCATTTGCAATGATGGGATTTCGCATTCAATGGGTAGCACAACTTCCAAACCATAAACTAGTTGGAAAGGAGTGAAACCGGTTGACGTTTTTACTGTGGTTCGATATGCCCAAAGTGCTGAGAATAGCACGTTATGCCAATTCGACCGATGGATCCCAATGATTCGTCGGATCATGATAACTAGAACTTTGTTGATGGCTTCAACCAGACCGTTAGCTTGTGGATAATAAGGCGTTGAACTATCGTTACGCAAGCCAAGCTGGTCTGTAAGTTCTGACATCATAATATTTCGAAAATGACGCCCATGATCAGTGATAATCACTTGTGGAACACCAAACCTAGCAATTATATGATTGAACACGAAAATCACAGCAGTTTTGCCGTCTACCTCAAATGTAGGCATCGCCTCGGCCCACTTGGTAAAATAATCTACCGCAAGGATAATGTACGCATGCCCCCCGGCCGAGTGAGGGTTACATGTAATAAAATCGATTCCCCATTTCGCAAAAGGACCGACGGCAATTATAGGGTGGAGAGGACCAGGTGGAATGCGCATATTTCGATCAAAAATTTGGCAGTTGTGGCATTTTCGGACCGCATTAATATAGTCTTTAAACAAAGACGGCCAGAAATAGCCAGCGCGCAATATCTTTTGGGCCGTGGAAAACCCAGACATATGACTGCCACATGCTCCAGAGTGACAATCATTAAGAACCCTTTCAGATTCCTCATGAGTTAAGCAGTGCCAGAAAACAGAGTCTGCCCGGCGATGATAAAGTGTATCTCCAATAATTTTAAATTGCTGGGACTGGAATCGTATTTTGCGACGCTCTGATTTTGAAATTTCAGGCCGAAAGGATTGGGTTTGGAGATAAACTATGATATCTCCATACCAGGGATCTAAAGTGTTGATTAGAAATAAAGATTCATCCACAATAGGTTCCTCTGCCACTATTTCCGTGTCAGCACGTGGGAAGTCACACATTAACTCCGCAAAAACTAAAGATTTCTTCGACTTAGACTTTTCAAATTCCAAGTCGAACTCCTGCAGGATGACAATCCATTTGGAGTACTTGCCCCCTAGCAATTGTTTCCTTAAAATATAGATCATAGGGTTGCAATCAGAAATTACTGTAGTTTTGCGTAGTAAAATGTAATGACGAAATCGTTGGACAGCTTGAACAGCTGCCAGGGCCAATTTCTCCACATGTGAGTATTTTAGCTCAGTGGGATTTAAGGTCCGACTAAGGTAATATATCACATGTTCACTACTAGATTCATCTTCCTGAACTAGGACCATCCCAATGGTGGAATGTGAAGCGGCGAGATATAAGAAGTAGTCCTGGTTGTAGTTGGGTGGATGCAACAGCGGTGCATGGGTTAACGCGTGTTTTAAAGCATCAAAAGATTTGTCAGCTATCTCATCCCAAAAGAATGGTGTATTCTGCTTCAACAACCGGGTAAAACCCTTAGTGATCTCGGCGTAGTTAGGAATGAATCGACGTAAAAAGTTTTCTTTCCCTTGCAAACTTTGGAGTTGGCGAAGACTCGAAGGAGGAGGCAATTTGATGATAGCTTCAACTTTCGAGGGATCGACGCGAATGTCGACTTTCGAAACAACAAACCCAAGTAACCGACCCGTTTCTATACAGAAAACACACTTATGTGGATTCAACCTAATCCGATAATGCCTACACCTCATAAAAATTGCTCGTAAATGGATGAGATGATCAGCTCGATGTAATGAATGAGCAAGTAAATCATCGAGATAGGGTTGCACAATGTGCTTGATGTCATGAAATGCGTAAGACATGGCCCGTTGAAAAGTTTCCCTGGCGTTCTTGAGCCCAAAAGGTAATTTGCAATAAGAAAACGTCCCCCATGGACAGATGAAAGCCGTTTTTGGTTGATCAGCAGGTAGAATATTTATTTGATTGTAACCGGAAAAACCATCCATAAAGGAAAATAGTTCACTGCCGGCACAATCATCGATGATTTGATCGATATAGGGTGTTGGGTAATTGTCTTTTGGACAGGCTCGATTAATATCCCTATAATCGATACATATTCTTATTGTTCCTTGTTTTTTATTAACAGGAACAATGTTCGATACCCAGTCCGTTAACGGAATTGGATAAATGAACCCTGCTTTAAGTAATTTTTCAACTTCTGCTTTAATGGCAGCAGCTTTTCGTGAGTGAATCTGACGCAAACGTTGCCGGACGGGTTTAGCATCCGGGTAAGTTTTGATCTCATGAACAACAATGGCGGGGTCGATTCCTGGCATTTCCTCATATGACCAGGCAAACACGTCGCGGAATTCTTGAAATAGGGCCTTATATGTTTGAATTTCATTTTCCGTACAAGAGGCACCTATATGAACGTTTTCAACAATTCCAGGCTTAATCGAAATATCAATAGGATTAGTTCGAAAAATGTTTCCCAAATTTAGCTCAGAATCAGGATTTTTCATTGGACTCTGAGGTTCCTTGACATAGTCGATTGAGAAAATAGATGAAAAATCATTTTTAAATCGATCGATCTTAGGTGAAAACGAAGATCTGTGATGAAGATATTCCCATGGTAAATCATCCACACATAGGATTTCACAGATTTGCTCATCAGTGTGAACAAGTTCGAAAAACGTTATTGAATCTGAGTTCGATGTTGAAAATGATTCGTCATGGACCATGTTCATTAAGTCAATTTGGGTCGAAGACGGGTCAGAAAATGATTGTACAGCCTGATACGCAATTTCATATGGACTCAAAGGCATAGCATCACCGAATGAATCTATATCAGATTTAGTGGGTACGATCCAAGGATCGTTATAAACAAGAGTGTCCGTTGAAATCATATGAATGGTTGCTATAGAAGACGATACATTTGGAGGAGGAAAAGAAAAAGTTCCCAGTAAACCGGAATCTTTAACGAGTCCTACTCCAACATCCTTATAAGGGATGGTTGTTTTACCGACATGTTGAATACTTTCAGAAGAGGCTGGGTCAGACGAAAAGTAAGTCAGCTGATCTATAGTTACGATCTTTCCATTATGAGGGAACTTTACAAGCCGGAAGACCAATGAAACAATAGCTTTCATAGCGCAAGACCAAATACGACCCAAGAGAAGGTTGTAATCCAGAGGGGCATCGACCACTTCCACATCTAGATTAATGGTTTTACCTTCAACCCCTATAGGCAAATCCTGTAGAATGCCAAAAGGATGAAACCCACGGCCATCAAAGGCCTTCAAAATTGTCGGGGATTGATTAAGTGTAGGAGAACCAAGCGTTCTCCAACACTGGATCGACATAATACACGTCAAAGCTCCCTCATCAATCACAGTCCTATAGCAGGCCTTATTTTTGACTAACACTGGAATCTGGAAAGCCATTTGATTAGGCAAGCGAGGTGTACTATTTTCTAGATTGAAAATTATCAGGTTTGAGTCCTGAACATCAACAGCTCCTATAGCCGACAATAGTAATTTACGTTGTGTTGGACATGACTGCAGCACTTCCAAAGCCGACATTGCCAAAGGTGAAACAGCTAAATCTTCAACAATGTTATAGTTCTGAGCCGCTCTTGCATGAGGATTGAAAGTTGACTTTCGAAGTATACCCTTAGCGGGCGGTTTGATTACTAAGTCTGGGTTAGTTTTCTCGATCTGTAGTGGATCGGAACCGGGAGCTAAAGTTGATGGGTTTGAGTTAGAAGATTCTGCTTCCTTACCACCAACATGACTTTTACTTCCATAATCTTGCGATCGAGTCACAATCCTAACATGGGACATCATCATTATGGGTTCTTCAGAGGCATTCGAGGAAGAACCTATCATCTTACTATCTTGACTAGGAAAAGGATCCTTTAAAACAGCAGGTGTTTGGGAACCTTTGACAATTTTTGCAACCTCTACATGATGAGGGCAGTCTCTTGTAAAATGCTCTTCTTCACAAATGAGACAAGGATAACGAGGTTTGCGTTTCTCATCAGTAGATTCCGTTTTTTCTAGTTTCTCTTTTGAATTTTTATCTGCTTTATTTTTCTTCTTCCCTTTCTTCTTACCGCCAGATTTTGATTTAGCTGAAGATGACTCTACAACGTGAATATCGGCGGAAATTTCCGCGGAAGAATCTCCTGTCAGGGGAATCTGGTAAGGTTATGATAGGAGAAGAATTCTTGGAATATTTCTTCTTACTTTTAGTATTAACTGTACCAATCATGCCATCAGCAGCATGAGACCCTGACGGAGCTGCAGCTATTTGATTTTGTTTGGGAAGATCAGGGATTTTCTCGTGTAACGTACCTGACTGCATGTAAACTAGGTCAAGGTATTGTGCTTGAGCAATTACTTGCTCTTCAGTAACTACTCCGGCTTTAGCTACATCCTCAGTAATTTTCGGTAATAATGATTTGACAAACAATTCAGCTAAGATTTGATCCGGGATAAAACTTTCACTAAATGCCGTCGATGTCTCCATTCATGAATGTGATCTGAAATGTAAGTGGACGTTGACTGCTTTAATGAGGTTAATAACTCCGTGCCATTTTCATACCTGACTGGCAATTGAAAATGAGTTAAAAATGAAGTAGCTAACTGACTAAAATTATAAAAAGTGGCTCACGGTAACTCAATGTACCACTTGGCCGCAAGACCAATTAGAGTGCGTTGAAAAAGCCTTAAATGGATTGAATCATCTGAAATGGAATTAGAGGCACACCAGAGGTGATAGGTCATCACATGATTTGACAGGTCCTCTCCTGGTTTGCCTTCAAACTTGGGAATATCACTAGGCAACTTATTCGGCATTGGCAGCCAAAACGGAAGATAGTTAATTGAATCGTTTGTAAGGCACGACAAGTCAAGCAAATCCAAAGTTGCAATAAATGGTAACTGACGATTAGGGTCCCTGAAACCCTGGGTCATTAGACCAGCCCCAGGAGGAGGATATCCAGGATAACTAGGAATGGGAATTGCAATTGGGATATTATATCCTCCCGGAAAACCGGGATTAACCGGACCATACTGGGGTTGTTGAGGTTGTTGATATGTATATCCGGGGTACGGTTGATACTGATAGACTGGTTGTTGCATAGCAGGACCGTATTGGTACTGCCCCTGGTACGGTTGATAAGTAAATTGAGGTTGACTTGTGACAACCGTACTTGGACCAGGTTGTCCTACAGGCATTTAAACCGAAGTCTAAATTGTGGGTCCAGATTGAGGTAAAGATACCTAAGGAATTGATACAGGAACAGTAGAAATCGGGGCTGTAGATACTCCGGAAGTAAGTGGGGTAGATGGAACAGATGTTGCAGCAGTTGCTGCAGCCGTTTGAGGCAGAGTTTGAGGTGAACTAGGCCTAGGTTGAGAAACTACAGAAGGTGCAGTAGTTTGAATAGTAGACTGGACAGGTTGCTGAACCAAACCAGATACTAAGGGTTGTTCAGTTTGAGATGACAACTACACATTCGGTTGCAATATCTGCTGGGATTGTGATGGATCCCACACTAAGTTCATTCTGGGGTATGGACCCATAGGAGATTGAGGATATTGAGGACCATAACCAGGTTGAGGGTAGGGTTGATAATTCAAAGGTACATTTCCAGTTCCTTGAACAAAAGACTGACCGGAAGGTGGTTGGAAACCTTGGGTTGGGTACTGACCTTGGGGTTGATAACCCTGAGGCACGTACTAATACTAAGGTTGACCTTGAGGTTATATTGATACTGGGGTTGACCTTGAGGTACATACTGAGTCTGGGGTTGGCCTTGAGGAATGTACTGTCCCGTAGGTATGTACTAACCTTGAGGTTGCCCCCCAGGCAATATTTGAGGACCTTGAGGCTGCCCCCCAGGCGGTAACTGGCCACCTTGAGGTTGCGGATTAGGAATAGTACCTGACATCATAAGAATATCTTCTACACTCAACGGTTTAGTTCCGTTATTTCCAGTTAATAACCCTTGTTGACTAGGTTGAGGAGATGCTCCTGAAAAAGTATTAGCAAGAGACTGATACCCAGAGGGAACAGAAGGACCGCCATGTAAAAAAGTTTCTGGAGATTGAGAAAACATGGACGACTGTCTTGACATATTTAACGGAGGATAATAACCTCTAGGTGTTGGGTGAAAAGGAATACGAGGTGGTGAAAAACTTAGTCCTGGGTTTTCCAAAAAATTAGTTAATGAAAGATACCAAGCGTCACTCCTAGGTGGACTGTAAAAGATGGATTCACGCTCCCTAAGTTCTATAACTGGTTGATTTTCAGGGATAGAAATACCTTTCTCTTCCGGAGTAACAAGTTCTTCGATGGCAATAAGTCCAGAAGGAAGATTTTGGGTAATAACTCTTTCTACCCTGGGTGAACCAGGACCACTAGAAGTTGGAGAGGCTAACCCCAATGTTGGAGTAGCAGGCGGTTCAGTTTCCAGTTCAGATATTTTAGGTTCCTCGGCTAACTCGCTAGTAGATGAAAAACTACCAGTAACTTCGGAAAATGAAATAGACTGCGGATTATAATCTGCTACTAAAGCTTGGTAATCAGGATGTACCACCAAAGAAGACTCTCCCTCTTCAGGTGACCCTACTCTACTATCACTAGGAGTGACAAGGGCTCGTAGCCCTTCTAGCTGGCTCAGTGAAAACTCAGGAGGTTGGCCCCGAAGTCTACGGGACTGCCTCGGTAATTCAGCCACGATTAAAAATTTTAACTACTGCACACGCAAACAAAGTAAAATCTCAATGAAAACCACCTAAAGCCTCTAAAGAATCAAACAATTTTGAAACACACACCTAAAGAATCTAAGGAGTCAAACCACACACAAACAGTAACTCTTCGTACTGAAAACACTAGTTGGTGATGAAATCCAACGTCGTAGAATCCAATACAGAAATGGCGGTTGGAATAGTTACCCCGACAACCTGCTTAATGAATAGACTGGCACAAGTTCCTCCACAAAACCTTCTCGAGTGAAGAGAACCCCCCAGAAAATCCAAGTGAGTCTAGTCGACGTCTACTCTAGGTACAGTGGGATCTTCCCTCCACCGTCACCTTAGGAAGAATCCTATAGAATATGGTCACTATGGTTACCAACGGAAACAAATATACCTGGGGGAATAGTCTACGATCAGATACGCACGCAAGGGCAGAGTAACAAGCTCAATCCCCTTGAAGGCTCCTTGACATAATCCAAGGTTTACCAACAAGTGACCCCAGGCTCCTCGACAATGGTTAATCCGAGGTTTACCATTTTTAATACGTGAATATCTAGCGTCGTTCCCAATGAAGAAGGATTGATTCCCTCACTAGTTCTGACACGATCTCGTGCTTCTCCTTTAAGAGGAGCTTTCCCAGAGCATAGATGTAACAATTGGATTTAATCCTCCCGCAAGATAAGCTACTTGTTTGTTTTACTGTCTTGGAGTGTTAACTAAAACCTATTCCAAGACACTAGCCTAAGCTAATTGGTGATAAAGAGCCCTAAGAATAAAAAGACTACTAAATTGATTTTACTTTAAGCGTTAATTTTATTGGTTTTTCTTTAAGTCAAGAGGTGCAGAGATGAAACTTGTGGTGTGAAGACTCGACTCGAAATCACTAAAAAATATGCACTTAAGATGAAAAGCAATCCTTTCCCTTCGATGAACTTCTAGCTAAGAGAGAGTTTGAGAATGCAAATACTTGTAAACGCAAATCTTTTCCTAACAATCGAAATCAAAAGAAGAGCTTTTGTCTTTTCCAATGCACTCAAAACGAGACAACTAGTTATTTGCACAAAAATTTCCCTTTTCTTATCCAAAACTAAAATACTACAAAACAAACTTTTTTCAAAAGAGACTTTTATATTTTTATAAAACACTCAAAACCATTAACAAAACTAATTTCGAGATCTATAAACCCTAAAAAAAAAAAAAAACTATTGAAGTAAAAGCTTACAAAATTTACTTTCAAAGATGTTTTACTTAGCTATAATCAAACTAAGGATTAATTTGTCTAGAATCACAAATCAGTGAAAAAACAATCAGCTGTTGTTTTCTTTCCTAAAAATGAAATCCAAACTTTGAACACAAGCTTTTCGAAGTTTTGCAAGGAGAAAAACAAGATGGATTCCTCAACAAGGGCAGACTTTACCAAACGATCAGACTCATAAGAAAGCCAATCAGAACCAAGGTGATCTAAGGTATCTAAGGCTCTCAATCTCCGAGCTACTACAAGACCACGATGAAAATCAAAGCCCACACACAAAATTTCTAAGAATTTCACCTAAAACCCTAACGCCAATGGAATCAAACCAAGGAAAGTTTATGACAAGTAAAATGCAGGTTCGGGTAGTGGCTAAAACCTTATAAACAAATTCTAAACTGATTAGAAGAGAAAATTTGAAATTTTTCAAAATTTTGACAGGGTATGCAGGCACCTAGTTTACACAGGTGCGGTCCCGCTCTGTGCACAAAGCAAAAGTGCGGATAAGTCCGCACTGTGCTGCAAGCAGAGGGTGCGGTCCTCTCCCAAAAGTATGAAAAATAAAAAATAATTCAAAATCTACTAGATCTACCCAATCCCACAATCATCAAGCCAAAAACTAGAAACAAAGACACAGTTTCTCAGGCCAAAGTACAAACAAAGGAAAAATCAAACAAATCAGTTCCCCAGTGGAGTCGCCATTTTGTCACACGGAATGAGTCATTCTTGCGGACAAGATCGACCTCCCTAGTATCTAAAGATATCTAGCGACAAACACACCAACCAAACCCTATCTTTCACTAAATATGCAATTTATAAATAGAGGCAAACAAGTGTTTAGGCCTACCTTGGGTCCAATGCAAGTTTGTAGAAGCCAAGCTCCTTTGGTCCAAATGAGCTCCTTGATGCAGAATCTGCAGACACAAACAAGCACACACATTAAATAGCACCTGAAAAGCCAATATAATAAAGCATATCCATCATAATGATCAAGGAATTTATGAAACAAATCACATAAGACAATTTGTTGAGAAAAATGAGTTTGATTGTATTAACTTAAATCAAAGAAGAACTTTACAACCTGTGCCTTGATGACGTACAATATCCTCCCGGGGTCCAACAAGAAGTTTTCTCTACTTTGACAAGTTCACTCTCTTCCCAATGAAGCCAAAAGGTATGTAATCTCTCCTCTCAAGCTTAACTAGGGAGTCTCAATTTCACCAGCATTTACCCTTAGAAATGTTCAGCTTCTAACCTCTCCAGCAACCAGCCCAATGCCTTAATTTATAGTGCAATGGAGGGAAGTTACTAGGTCCACCTTCAAAGGGATAAGCTCCTTCTTCAAAGGGATAACTCCTCTCATCAAGGGATTAGCTCCTTTAATATTGGGATGCATGAACCACCTAGGAGTGAACCATCCACGTCAAGAAACCTTCTAGAATCATCCAGAATCAACCACAAGTAAGTTTTTTGAAGTTAAACTTGCACCTTTTGACTTTTACAGGGGTCCGCACCCACCCCTTTAGATACAGAGTGGGCAGGTCCGCATGTAACGTGAACATGGGGAGCGGGACCGCAGGCAACAGTAGGAGAAAGTGCGGAACCAGAGATTTATTGTTTTTAAAGGACTCTCTCTCTTTTTTAAAGCTTGACATGAGGAGCTGAGGTATGAGACTTGCTAAGGAGGACAGTATGGTTGATGATGGACCCATACTGACTGCAAATAGTCATGGTGACAATATTTTGTGTAACAGATTCACTGTCTCCTTCCCCTTTGGGCCTAGCACATGGCATAGTCTCAATCATTAGGCTCATCACATTGTTCCTTGTTCTTTCCCACTATGTTGGACATTGAAGTGGCCCTCCTCATAGCCCAGGGAAAATTTTTAGTGAATAGTGGTGCTTTCCTAAGCCAATGTTGAGCTCAACTATGCCCTCCACATCAAGCCCTTCCTTCTTAGTCCTTTCACGGGCCTATCATAAGCAACTTCTTCCATGAGCAAGGTAGAAATATAATAGATCATTTTGAGACCAATTTTTCCTTGTCATGAGTGATCTTCATTGGTAGGTGCACCTTATCAGCATGACAAGGTGATGCTCAAGGAAGATGACAAGGAGAAATAATAAAGAGGCACTTGCAGAGAGGAAACACAAAGAAGAACCACAATGAATACATAAAGTAGATCCTGAACCATGACAGATTGAAGACATTTCATGATGACTTGGAAGGTCTTGATGATGATCCATGACCCTTTGGAGGGTGAAGATGGAGTACAAATCAGATCTATCATAAAGAATGAAGACAAAGCAACAAAGAGAACAACTTGACATTGTCATGTCATCATGATGTCCATGTCATCATTGTCAAGTTGTGGCTTGTACATGTGTCATCACAATTTCATGTGTCTTGCCACATCATTATGTGGAATGTAATGATGTATTATCAAAAGGAAAATGATAAAATGTAATGTGCAGAAATCCAAGAGTCACATGTGGAATATGAAAGGTCACAAGTGGACAAAAGAGTCTTATAGAAGTTGAAAATTCATTTAGGAGTCCAAGAGTCATTAGGGTAACTCATGAGTCATAGGGAATATGAAAGGCCATTCCTCTTGTTATAAAATAAACCTCATAACTCAATTAAAATGCTTTTGGAGGCTTAGACTTTGGAGATCTAGTCTTGGCTTCTCTAATTTGGCATAACAGAGAAAACTATTCTTTGGAGAAGTAAGAAGTGACTTAATGTTCCACTATTGGAGCTAGTAACTCGCCATTATAACTATGTACTTAGAACTTTCACCTAATAAATGAAGCTTGTTGAGTCAACACATTATCGTGCATGTATTGTGAATGTTATGAGACTATTCTTTAGATGTTTGCAGTATATGTTATGTTCATATGTACTAAGGAAATTGAACTACTTAATTGGCTTTGGTACTTATCTTTTTGAATGTGTGTTGTATTTGCTTTAATGATTGTTATGTCTATGTCAACTACTTCTCTAGATGACTAACTAATCTTTCCTTGCTCTCGTGTGGATCTTTTAGGATAATACTATTATTTTCCTTCCAGAGACTCACTTTTGTCTCCCTTTCATGAAGGACTCCTTCTACACATTGCAATATGTGTTTCACAATGTCAACTTGCTTGTTTGAAGGTTATGTGTATAATCTCTTATGTTTCCCACTGAAAGCAAGGTAAAACTTAAGTTATGGTGATCAAGCTAATACTCTAGATGGGGCTCCTACTCCAAACAATGTGAGGTTTAATTGAGACTTCACATTGGGAGACCCTATGTTGGCAGTATCCAACACTGTTAACAACGGGACACTAGTTAACGGGACATATACAATCAATTTGACAAGTTCCCATTAATTAGCTTTTCATGTGCGGACAAGAAATGTGCATAGGTTTGCTTGTACAGAGCTTTCCACATAGTGAAAGCTCTGCAAATGTCCCGGTGACCAATAACAGAATCATAAACGAGACAGGCATAAGCATGAAATTGTTTATGATAAAATATATAGCATCTAATGGTTGTTTCCATGATACATTGGTAAAACATCAAATATATATATATATATATATATATATATATATATATATATATATATATATATATATATATATATATCAAACAACTTAACGTAAATTGCATCTTGTTTAATTCTAGTTAATCATTTTCGTGTCCATTCTTGTATAAGATCCAAATATTTATAAATGTTCAGAGATTCATTCCCCACCGACCCATGTAAAGGCCCCCGCAACCTCATTAGTTCTAGCACCATTGAACAGAGCACAATGTCAGTGTCAAAAAACTCACCGACGGAATGGTCACTCACAAAATTAGCATTTTTTTATTTTAAAATTATTTGCCAGGCATTGAGAAATACCAAAAATAAAACATCCTCAACCAAGGGAATTATGTCCCATCAGAGCTCGCTCAGACAATCAAAATTTAGAAATAAGATTACCAAAAAATCATATTTTTTTTTTGGTAAACTTGGCAGTGCTTCCTCTATTTATATTAATTTTCCAAACTTGTTAACTTTCATTTGTTCCAAGTGGCTTACCTACCCGAAGGAAACCAGATAGCCACCTGTCTGCATTAAACCCTATCCAAAATTTAAAAAGGTTTATTGCTATCCATCTAGCATCATTGTTTTGTCTGTCTATACTACTATTTAGATAAAACAAATTAAACAAGTAAGTGCATTTCATCAAAAAAAAATTAAATTCAAACTAGACCATTGCATCAATCCTCATCCGAGGATATTACTGGGGCTGGCGCTTTGGCACTGGAGCCTGGCATCTCGCTCCTCTGCTCAATTCTCCACTTCAGCTCTTTTAGAGTCTATTCGATTCTTCCTAGGGCTAGGTTATTTCTGTAGGTTTGTATCTGAATTGTCGCTATTTCTCTGAGTAGTTCAACCCTAACTGGATCCTTCTCCTTGTTTTTCTCCTGTGCCTCTGTTCCATCACCCGCTGCTTGCTCTCGGTTCAGGGTCATGGCCCGAGCCACCACATTCTTCATTACCCAGTATTGCTGTATGGTTTTCCTAAATAGGGAATGCCTTCCACGAGAATTCCCTAGATCAGGAACCATGCTTTCCCACTCCTCCATGGGGATGTCCTGGTGCTTGATACTGTCATTCAGTTCCCTCTCCCAACTCACAATTTGGGCTCTGATGTCTGGTGGGTTCCCTACCATGTAAGCGTCAATAATAGTCTTCATGTGTTCACTGCCCGGTTTCCTCCCTCTTTTCCTAGTCGGTCTGCTTGTTCCTTCCTCCTTCTTATTTTCTCTCTTGCCTCTCCTGGGGGCCATGATACTCCCTGCCTGTCTGCAACTTTCATCTTCTTGTTGTTCTTTGTTCTCCTCACTGTACTGTCCTCGGTATGATAAGATACCTATCACAGAGCCATCGCAATTATCAGAATTACAATAGTAAATCAAAACTATATTCCATCTACCCATTTTCTTTCCCTTTCCAGGGTTTGTTGCCTTCAGGATTTTTGATGGAAGGGGTTTAGAGCCAGTCCTCTTTTTGTTAAGGGTTTGTTCCTCGCTTGGATATCCTACCATTTTCCTACCGTGGCAACAGTCTGCGCACGACCTATCTATTTTGGCCAGCCTCATGGGTTCCTCCCCAGATGCGGTCGGCTTTTTATTCCTCCATTCCCAAGGTCTCCCTGGCTTGTCAACAGCTTCCCTCCAGGTGCTAGCTCTAAATCCCTCCCCCCAAGTTGCTTCCTTTATGCCTTCTAGTTCCCTCCCATCGATTCCTACCGAGCTACCTAGGGTCATGTTCTATCGAGGTTTACTGTGGGCTTTTGTCCATTTATGGTCCCCTCCCTTCCTGGGTGCGAGACCCTCCCTCCTGATCTCCCTACCCCGGGAATTCATAAGCACTTCTATATTGTTTATGACAGTATCGTAGGAGGTTCTGGTTTCCTTTTTATCAGACTTATGCATGTTCCATCTCAGATATCCTATTTTCCTACTAATAATAATCCTGGGCCTAACAAGGATGGGGAGCATAGGAGCTACATACCAACTTGCAAGTCTGATGCCGCTTTCATCCACAGTCTAGATCTTCGCTCTTCAGCCACCTTTCCTCTCACCATCTCTTCTCGCCATCGTCTGCATGCGTTTAGCTACATCCTAATTTTCGTTAAGTTTTATTTCCCTCCCCCTCCCATCCCTTGCCTTAACTGCCACCTGTCTGGAATTATTACCTGCATGGATCCCTACACCATCCTCTCAGGATGCTGCCCCTCTGTCCTTACTGCCATCTCCTCTCATTACTCCGCACTTTCTCCCAACTGCTCTTGCCGTGTACGTGTTGTCCTTGTCCTGCCACTTGTTGAAATTTTTCTACCCACCCCCCTACTCACTTCCCTGCCCTCTTCTCTGTCATTCTCATCCATCACCACTCTCATACTCTCAAGAGTTGTACCCTCTCTGCCCTGCTCCATCACCTGCCAGCTTACCTGTCTACTCACTTCATTCCCCGCATCTGTCCTTTCCCCCACTTGTCCTCTTCCTCCCCCTTCCCAGTCACGTCTCCCCGGTCTCTCTAGATTTCCTGTGATGTTCCCCGATCTAGGGTTCCTCTCTCCTCCTTTGTCTTGTTCGAGGAGTTGCACTAAGTTTTCCATCTCCTCCATCTAGAATAACTCTTCCTCGCTTGCATCCAGAGTCCTTCCTCCATGCCTGCATCCCCAGTTTGCCAGGTTGTCTGTTGGTTCATTGCCTTTCCTTCTCACATGGGTGGGAAGGATGTAGCCTATCTATCTTATGAGTTTGCCAATCTCCTGCACCAGCCAGGTAGTTCTCCAGCTATGACTGATTTTCTCCAATTGGGTTCCTTGTTGTAGTTGTTTGACTATATCAATTACCATTTTCGAGTCTCCTTCAACCTGTAGATTTTGGTATTTCTCCCTTATGGCAATTTCCAGCCCTTTTTTCAGTGCATGGAGCTTTGCTTCATTGTTTGTAGCGTTACCGCAGTCCATCGCATAGATTCTGAGAGTCCTTCCCCTGTCGTCTCTGAATACTCCACCAATCCCTACCTCGCCTGGGTTCCCTTTTGCAACCTCATCAACGTTTAACTTAATAAACCCTTGTTGAGGACTTCTGAAGTGGTTGACCTCCACTGCCTCGTCATTTTGGTGTATTCTGGCTGTCTTGTGCGTCACACTTGGCTTTAGGTTTAGGCGTATCATTATTTTTGTTTCTATTGGGTACGTTTTCCAATCCTCCTTGTACCACCTCTCGGTAAGAATGGTCTCTTTGATATTTTGTATAATTTGGTTCCATATCTCTGTTCTTGCTCTACCTTCCTCCTTGAATATCAGGTGGTTTCTCTCTTTCCAAATGTTCCATAGAACAAAGCCTAGCGAGAGTCTCCATGCCCTGTTCAGGATCGTGTTCTGGTAAGGTTTTTTCCTCCAGTTCTCTATCGTTGTTTTCATGCTATTTATATTTTTGTTGTTGATTTCAAATATTTGTTGATGTTGTTTCCATAGGTTTACGCTTACTTTGCAGGCATTGGTTAGATGCTCTATGGTCTCTTCCTATTCTCTGCAGAGGGCACATCTCGATGAGCCTTGCATCCCTTTTTTTTCTCAGTTAGTCCCATGTTAGTGCTCTCCCATGGCTCAGGATCAAGGTAAAGAACGCTACCTTTAGCCAAGTTTTTGTTTTCCATATACTTTCCCATTTTTTTGTTCTGGGTGTCTGTTGTATCCTAATTTTAATTGGTAGCCTTCTCTTATTGTGAACATACATTTGATTCTATGACCCCATCTTAGAGTATCCATCCCTTCTTTGATCGCTACCTTCCTTGTTGCCACTGTAGAAATTTTGAATAATTTAACACATATTCATAGAGATTATCCTGATCATACAATTATAAGTGGAACATGTATAATACATAATCTCCTCTACGTTGATCATCAATTTTCAGAAGCAGAAACATTCACAGGCACACATAGAAGCATCAATCAAACTCATTAACACAGTATGTATCCCGGGGAAAGCATCTCGCTAAAAACCCCACACTATCTGTATATTATATTGATTGAATCATGTAACATTACAAAGTACAATGCTTATCACAAGCAATCCAGTACCAGCACCACCTGTTACACAGAATACAGCTCAGATCTGCTCTCCAAATCTATTCCACTGCTTGCCTACCTCCACAGCTCAATACCTGCTCAAGAACTGATGAGAATGGCTTACCAAACTCGTATTTGACCTACAAATAATCACTCACACTATGTTGGACGTGAGCATAGGCTACAATTCTTGATATTGGCCAATTCATTGGCATACTCAATCCCCTTTGATTGTGCAAATCATCATGCACAACTACAGTCACAACTGATAGCAATCTGAACCTCTAACACCTGTCCCTGCTGAACTGAACATGCACTGACATGCAACTGAGTTAACTGATGTATTCTATAGTTGCATTATGAGTTAATAACTTGTGAATTAATTAATAACTAATTCACCCAACTCATCTCTAGTCTATTGATCAGTTAGACTAAATACAACTAGTTTAACAAAGTTAAACTGAACACAACTCCATCAACTGCACCTCCAGTCCACTAAACTCAACTCACTTGAGTTCTAACTGAAGTCCTGCATGCAAATATTAGTCATCCCATAGGTAACCACGTATTTCCTTCTGGGATCTGCATGTACCACATCCGTAGCTCAAACTGAAGTGCTCCAAGAGAATAAGATCAAGTTTATAGTCCAAATATTATTATGAGACAATAATATTTGACTTTTCTATTTTTGACAGCCAGTCTAAAAATAGACTTTGATCACTCACACTGTGATCACTCACACTGTGGTCGCCCACACTGTGATCACTCACACTGTGATCACTCACACTATGGTCATCCACACTGTGATCAAAAATAGAACTTGCGCCATAATTTGCCTGCGGGCCCACTTAGTGAAGGCGACTCTTTTCACTAAGCTCCATCATCTTGTTGCATTCTCAACAAGCATTTCTTGTTGCACACTTTTCAACACTCCCTCTCAACAAGAAAGGCTTCCTCTCAAACCCGATCCTGTAACTCTGGAATGTTCTCCATGCAACACATCTGGCCGGTCCACTTGCTCTGTCATCAAAGTCTCTGACTGCTATTGCCTCTGTCAACTAAAAACACTGCATCTCTGTGCTCTTCAGTATCTGACTGCTCTAGCCTCTGTCACTTTGATCTCTGACTGCATTCGTGCTACTGTGGTTTTATCTCCCAGCATTGCATCCGCACTGCACCTTCCAACTGACCTCCCTGTTGGGCTAGAAACACCCTCTGATGCTGAAGCTCTACCTGCTGCTGACAAGTGCTCCCTCTCTGACATCTGCGCTACTGCAACATCTCCATGCATCTCGCACCATTGCACACCTCTTTGTGCTACCTAGCACTGTGCAAAACACTTGTGCCTCTTGCATTGCTGCAGCCTGCTAACTATGCGCTGTTCTGGGATTCCCTGCACTGTCGCTCTCTCTGTCGCTCCATCTGCATCTGTCTCTACCTAATCAGTCAGTTCCTGCTACTACACATCTGGGGATCTCGTAGCAAGGTCTCATCCAAGAGGTTGGGTACCCCAAGGATCTTGCCCCGCCTCCTTAGGACGATCAATCCACATCACCCCACCTCCTACCTGGAGGTATGGCTGCATACGATCCCTCAGCCCACCTGGCTCAAAGTTTCCCCCTACTGGAGGTCTCTGGATGAGTAGATGTCTCTACTCTATCTCCTCTTAGCTTCCCCTGTTGTGGCTCCTCCACAACCTCCTGAAGCTGCTGCACCAATCGTGGCTCCTCCACAATTGTCTGAGACTTCTTCTGGCTCTGCATGTTGAGAGGTAATATACGCTCCCTCTCAACCACCAAGTCTCCATCAGTTGCATCGCTGCTCAAGGCTTTGCATGCATCTTGAACCTCAAGATCATACAGGTTCCTGACCCGTAAACCCATCTCATGACAACGAAAGCATCTCACCTTCGACTTGTCAACCTTCTTCCCATCACTGGAAGAACAAGATTTGGAAAGAGAAACCTTTTCCTTCCCCTTCTTCACCTTACTCACTAAGGCACAGTTCTCCTCATCATGCATAGATGAAGAACTGTCTCTGGTGCACCGTCTAATATCCTCCTGCATCAAATCCAACCATGGTCGTTCCCAATTTGGCAGTTTCTCCCTTCCATTCACCGAGTCCTGGTAGCTATGCCAACTCTTAGGAAGGTCAAGGAGTGCTAGACTCACCATCCTCACCCGACAGTCACCCCCACACTTCCCAGCTCATCCCGGCATTGGGTGAACTTCGTGAGATACTGGGGCATACTGTCTCCATTCTCACACTGAATGTTTCTGAGTTTTATCTCTTGCTTTGGAATTAAATTCGAATTCGACCAGCACAAAACTCAACTGCTTTCGATCTAGAATTCGTGAGAACAAAGTATTTCTTGTACAGAGATTGACTGTCTGGGCATTCACCGGATATCTCACCTTCTAAAAGAAGGATGAATCCAGAGGCTACCTGGCCCGATTACAGACTCTGCCTGAAGAAATAGAATGTAAACACTTCCTGAATAATAGATCTGATGATAAATCCTCGCTTGATATCCTGTAAAAATCTCTTCTACAAATCAAGCAGCTCCGATACCATGTAGAAACTTTTTCTACAATTATCTAGCTCTGATACCATGTAGAAATTTTGAATAATTTAACACATATTCACAGAGATTATCCTGATCATACAATTATAAGCGGAACTTGTATAATACATAATCTCCTCTACGTTGATCATCAATTTTTAGAAGCAGAAACATTCACAGGCACACATAGAAGCATCAATCAAACTCATTAACACAGTATGTATCCCGGGGAAAGCATCTCGCTAAAAACCCCACACTATCTGTATATTATATTGATTGAATCATGTAACATTACAAAGTACAATGCTTATCACAAGCAATCGAGTACCAGCTCCACCTGTTACACACAATACAGCTCAGATCTGCTCTCCAAATCTATTCCACTGCTTGCCTACCTCCACAGCTCAATACCTGCTCAAGAACTGATGAGAATGGCTTACCAAACTCGTATTTGACCTACAAATAATCACTCACACTGTGTTGGACGTGAGCATAGGCTACAATTCTTGATATTGGCCAATTCATTGGCATACTCAATCCCCTTTGATTGTGCAAATCATCATGCACAACTACAGTCACAACTGATAGCAATCTGATCCTCTAACACCTGTCCCTGCTGAACTGAACATGCACTGACATGCAACTTAGTTAACTGATGTATTCTATAGTTGCATTATGAGTTAATAACTTGTGAATTAATTAATAACTAATTCACCCAACTCATCTCTAGTCTATTGATCAGTTAGACTAAATACAACTAGTTTAACAAAGTTAAACTGAACACAACTCCATCAACTGCACCTCCAGTCCACTAAACTCAACTCACTTGAGTTCTAACTAAAGTCCTGCATGCAAATATTAGTCATCCCATAGGTAACCACGTATTTCCTTCTGGGATCTGCATGTACCACATCCGTAGCTCAAACTGAAGTGCTCCAAGAGAATAAGATCAAGTTTATAGTCCAAATATTATTATGAGACAATAATATTTGACTTTTCTATTTTTGACAGCCAGTCTAAAAATAGACTTTGATCACTCACACTGTGATCACTCACACTGTGGTCACCCACACTGTGATCACTCACACTGTGATCACTCACACTATGGTCATCCACACTGTGATCAAAAATAGAACTTGCGCCATAATTTGCCTGCGGGCCCACTTAGTGAAGGCGACTCTTTTCACTAAGCTCCATCATCTTGTTGCATTCTCAACAAGCATTTCTTGTTGCACACTTTTCAACACTCCCTCTCAACAAGAAAGGCTTCCTCTCAAACCCGATCCTGTAACTCTGGAATGTTCTCCATGCAACACATCTGGCCGGTCCACTTGCTCTGTCATCAAAGTCTCTGACTGCTATTGCCTCTGTCAACTGAAAACTCTGCATCTCTGTGCTCTTCAGTATCTGACTACTCTAGCCTCTGTCACTTTGATCTCTGACTACATCCGTGCTACTGCTAGTTTTATCTCCCAGCATTGCATCTGCACTGCACCTCCCAACTGACCTCCCTGTTGGGCTAGAAACACCCTCTGATGCTGAAGCTCTACCTGCTGCTGACAAGTGCTCCCTCTCTGACATCTGCGCTACTGCAACATCTCCATGCATCTCACACCATTGCACACCTCTCTGTGCTACCTAGCACTGTGCAAAACACTTGTGCCTCTCGCATTGCTGCAGCCTGCTAGCTATGCGCTGTCCTGGGATTCCCTGCACTGTCGCTCTCTCTGTCGCTCCATCTGCATCTGTCTCTACCCAATCAGTCAGTTCCTGCTACTACACATCTGGGGATCCCGTAGCAAGGTCTCATCCAAGAGGTTGGGTTCCCCAAGGATCTTGCCCCTCCTCCTTGGGACGATCAATCCACATCACCCCACCTCCTACCTGGAGGTATGGCTGCATGCGATCCCTCAGCCCACCTAGCTCAAAGTTTCCCCCTACTGGAGGTCTCTGGATGAGTAGATGTCTCTACTCTATCTCCTCTCAGCTTCCCCTGTTGTGGCTCCTCCACAACCTCCTGAAGCTGCTGCACCAATCGTGGCTCCTCCACAATTGTCTGAGACTTCTTCTGGCTCTGCATGTTGAGAGGTACTATACGCTCCCTCTCAACCACCAAGTCTCCATCAGTTGCCTCGCTGCTCAAGGCTTTGCATGCATCTTGAACCTCAAGAGCATACAGGTTCCTGACCCGTAAACCCATCTCATGACAACGAAAGCATCTCACCTTCGACTTGTCAACCTTCTTCCCATCACTGGAAGAACAAGATTTGGAAAGAGAAACCTTTTCCTTCCCCTTCTTCACCTTACTCACTAAGGCACAGTTCTTCTCATCATGCATAGATGAAGAATTGTCTCTGGTGCACCGTCTAGTATCCTCCTGCATCAAATCCGACCATGGTCGTTCCCAATTTGGCAGTTTCTCCCTTCCATTCACCGAGTCCTGGTAGCTATGCCAACTCTTAGGAAGGTCAAGGAGTGCTAGACTCACCATCCTCACCCGACAGTCACCCCCACACTTCCCAGCTCATCCCGGCATTGGGTGAACTTCGTGAGATACTGGGGCATACTGTCTCCATTCTCACACTGAATGTTTCTGAGTTTTATCTCTTGCTTTGGAATTAAATTCGAATTCCACCAGCACAAAACTCAACTGCTTTCAATCTAGAATTCGTGAGAACAAAGTATTTCTTGTACAGAGATTGACTGTCTGGGCATTCACCGGATATCTCACCTTCCAAAGGAAGGATGAATCCAAAGGCTACCTGGCCCAATTACAGACTCTGCCTGAAGAAATAGAATGTAAACACTTCCTGAATAATAGATCTGATGATAAATCCTTGCTTGATATCCTGTAAAAATCTCTTCTACAAATCAAGCAGCTCCGATACCATGTAGAAACTTTTTCTACAATTATCTAGCTCTGATACCATGTAGAAATTTTGAATAATTTAACACATATTCACAGAGATTATCCTGATCATACAATTATAAGCGGAACATGTATAATACATAATCTCCTCTACGTTGATCATCAATTTTCAGAAGCAGAAACATTCACAGGCACACATAGAAGCATCAATCAAACTCATTAACACAGTATGTATCCCGAGGAAAGCATCTCGCTAAAAACCCCACACTATTTGTATATTATATTGATTGAATCATGTAACATTACAAAGTACAATGCTTATCACAAGCAATCCAGTACCAGCTCCACCTGTTACACACAATACAGCTCAGATCTGCTCTCCAAATCTATTCCACTGCTTGCCTACCTCCACAGCTCAATACCTGCTCAAGAACTGATGAGAATGGCTTACCAAACTCGTATTTGACCTACAAATAATCACTCACACTGTGTTGGACGTGAGCATAGGCTACAATTCTTGATATTGGCCAATTCATTGGCATACTCAATCCCCTTTGATTGTGCAAATCATCATGCACAACTACAGTCACAACTGATAGCAATCTGATCCTCTAACACCTGTCCCTTCTGAACTGAACATGCACTGACATGCAACTGAGTTAACTGATGTATTCTATAGTTGCATTATGAGTTAATAACTTGTGAATTAATTAATAACTAATTCACCCAACTCATCTCTAGTCTATTGATCAGTTAGACTAAATACAACTAGTTTAACAAAGTTAAACTGAACACAACTCCATCAACTGCACCTCCAGTCCACTAAACTCAACTCACTTGAGTTCTAACTGAAGTCCTGCATGCAAATATTAGTCATCCCATAGGTAACCACGTATTTCCTTCTGGGATCTGCATGTACCACATCCGTAGCTCAAACTGAAGTGCTCCAAGAGAATAAGATCAAGTTTATAGTCCAAATATTATTATGAGACAATAATATTTGACTTTTCTATTTTTGACAGCCAGTCTAAAAATAGACTTTGATCACTCACACTATGATCACCCACACTGTGGTCACCCACACTGTGCTCACTCACACTGTGATCACTCACACTGTGGTCATCCACACTGTGATCAAAAATAGAACTTGCGCCATAATTTGCCTGCGGGCCCACTTAGTGAAGGCGACTCTTTTCACTAAGCTCCATCATCTTGTTGCATTCTCAACAAGCATTTCTTGTTGCACACTTTTCAACAGCCATTTCCTTTTCATAGATTTCCCATTGGGGTGTTGATAGTGCTTCTGGCCAATTTTCCTGTTGTTTCCATTTTCTCTAATATCCGTCAAATTCCGGGCACCAGTAGTTTCGTACTATGTGGACCTCGTTTAGGCTGGTGAATTGGTGCATCTTGTTGAGCTATAGCTGGTTGTTGAGTTTTTCTCTCTGTTGCCATGCTTCTTCCCAGAAGTTGGCTTTATCCCCTCCTCTGACTTCCCAGAAGCTGTGCTCCCTGATCAAATCCCTATTGGCACTAGCCAAATTCCATATTGCAGAGCCTTTCTTCTCGTTTTGACTTCTCAACTTTCCTTCTGGGGACCTGGGCATCTCATATTTTCTCTCCCATAGTTTTTTCCATAGGTCTTCCCCTCCCTGTGTCCATCTCCACCACAACTTTGCCCCCATTACCTGGTTCAAGATGTATGGATCTCTTAGACTAAGTCCTCCTTCTTTTAGGGATTTACTTAGCCAGCTCCAAGATAGGAGCACCCATTTCTTTGTCTTGCTAGACCCTTTCCATAGGAATTTTTTAAACATATCTACCATTTTCTGGTAGATTGTTTTAGGTGTGGCTTGGCTGGTGAGTTGATATATCAGAATGGATTGAAGCACTGATTTTAAAAGGATGATGTGGCTCAGGATATTCAGCGCCCTGAATGTCCAGTTTTTCATTCTCTGTTGAATCTTTCCCATCAAGGTACTCCAGTTGGCCACTCTATATTGCTGATCATTTAACAGGATGCCTAAATACTTTGTAGGGAAATTCCCCATTCTAAATCCCATGGTTCTTGCCAGGAAGGCTTGAAGAAATAAATTTCCAATTTCTCTTTACTTATCTCTGTCCCAGAGGCCCCTGTGAAATCTGTGAGAATTTCCATTATCTTTTTTGCTTCTTTGAGCATTGCCTGTCCATATAGCATAATGTCATCGACAAATTGTTGGTGGGTTAGAGGGAGGTCATTTCCCCATATTCTTAGGCCCTTTATTTGTTCATTGTTAACTTTAGCTTTTATCAGTCTTCCTAGTCCATCCACTGTGAGGATAAACAGGAACGGGGATAGTGGGTCGCCTTGCTTGAGCCCTCTGGATGCATTGAAAGCTTTTGTAGGTGACCCGTTTAGTAGTACTGACAGAACTGGCGTGGTTATCATTGACATTACCCAACTTATCCACCTGTCATCGAAGCCGAATGCCTTTAAGATTTTTTGGAGGTATCCCCAGTTTAGTCTGTCATAAGCTTTGGCTAAGTCTAATTTTATCAGCATCCCTTTGGTCTTTGAATTTTTCAGTGAATGAATTTCTTCTTGTGCTACCACTATGCCATCTGTTATTTGTCTGCCTTTGACAAACCCTATCTGCTCCTGGGATATCAACTCTGGTAGTATTGGTTTTAGTCGATTCACCATAATTGTAGCTAATATTTTGTATATAACATTGCAGAGCGCTATAGGTCAGAATCCTTGTGGTTCTTCCAAGTTCTTCGTCTTTGGTATCAGGGCTAGGAATGTAGCGTTCAAGGCCAGATGCATTCGTTTGGTGCATCTGGATTCTTCTACTGCATTCACTATGTCTTGGCTCATGAAGTTCCACGTAGCTTGATAAAATTCTGAAGTGAATCCATCAGGCCCAGGTGCTTTATTCTTTGCCATCTTTTTGATTACCTCCTCCACCTCTGCTTTCATTATGACTCTTAGGAGAGCCAAATTCTGATCTCTGGTTACTAGTTTAGGGATATGTTGACTAATTTTACCAATGTCATCCTCCCTTCTGATATTGGGTTCTGTCAGGAGCTCTTTAAAATGTTGCACCAGCAGTTTCTCCATTTCAACTTTCTGAGTTAGCCTATTACCTTGGTGGTCCCTTAGGGAGAAGATTTTGTTTTGTTGTCTATGTTGTACCATTGCCTTATGGAAGAATTTTGTGTTTCTTTCTCCTTCTTTTAGCCATTGGATTCTCGATTTCTGTTTCCATAGGATTTCCTCTTGTTTTCTTCTTTCTTCCATATTATTTAACACCTATCCTTCCTCTTCTGCCAGCTCTTCACTTCTTCCTTCATCTATGATTTTCTATTGTATTTGTTTCATCTTTATCTGGAGTGTTTCTTATTGCTGCTGAATGTTTCCAAATTCTTCTCTGTTCCACTTCTTTATCTTTCCTTTTAGGTCTTTTAATCTAAGTTGGAGGGTGTGAATTTTGTTTCTTCCTTCCATCCCAGTCTCAGTCTCCTTCCACCAATTCTTCATTTTATCAATAAAGGTGGGTTCTCTTAACCAGAATGCCTCAAACCTAAAGGGTCTATTCTGGTTCTGCTGATTCATAGCTATTTCTAGTTTAATGGGCCAGTGGTCCGACCCTAAACACGGAAGGATTGTTGCTTCATAGAAGATATATTTTCCAATGAAGTGTTCTATTGCTAAGAATCTATCTAACCTGGATGCTATTTGTCTACTCCCTCCTCTTCGGTTGTTCCACGTATATTTTCCATTTATGGTTGGGATATCTACCATTTTCAGTTCTACTTGAAGGTCCCTGAACCTCTCCATCTCCAGCTCTTCTCTTTGCAGTCCACCTTTCTTCTCATCTTTTGATGTTGTCATGTTAAAGTCCCCTGCTATCATCCACAGTTTCTCCTCGTGAAGGTTTCCAAGCTGTTGTAGTTGGAGGAGGAAGCTTCCTCTTTCCGCTGGGGTGTGAGGGTCGTATACTGCAGAGACTAGAAACCATTCTCTATTTCCGATTAGCTGAAATCTTCCCGTGAGTATTCTTTTCATGCCTATCCAGTAATCTGCTGCTATTTCTGCAGGGTTCCATAGTATTGCTATGCCTCCCGCACTACCTTTCGCATCTATGGACATGCATTCATATTTTAGTTTTATTTTATTTAGGATTTCCTCCATTTTCCTTCCTGAGATTTTTGTTTCCTGTAACAACATTAGTTGCGGTTTTTCTTTTCTTAACCTTTCTGCTAAGTGTCTCTATTTGCCTTTACTGTTAAGGCCTCTTATATTCCAAGATGTAATTATCATTGGGGTACTTGGCTAGTTTGGTGGAATACCGTCGATAGTGGTACTACTCTCCCTGTATTCACTAACATTTCTCCCATGATCTGTATCGATTCCTGTAGGTTTCTTCGACCTCTTTTCTTTCCGCCTTTTGCTTTGCTCTGATGGTCTTGAGTGTTATCCTGTTGAAGGCCTAGTTGTTCTACCATTTCCATTTTCCCTTGACCCTGTTTCGCTTGGTATTGTTGAAATGTTTCCCTGTATAGTCTTTTTTTCTCTTCTGGAATGAATCTTTCATCCAGGTGTCTCCACTCATTTAATAGTTTCCGCAATACTTCTTCTTTTGAGCTTAGTTCTTCTCCTCTGCTTGTATCAATTTCCATTATTGCGTTATCCATCTTCTCCCTCTCTTCCTTTTCCTCCTTCTCTGCTAGTTCACTTTGTGCCTTCCTCTTGGGTTTTGATTTGCCTTGGTTTGTGCTGCCTTCCTTTCCTTTTCCCCCCTGATGGTCCATTGTTTGGGTCTCATTGTTGTCTTCTTCTTCTTCTTGTAGGATTTCAAAATTGCTTGTATTACTTGGTTTGGTTTGTTGTTCTTTCTTTCCTTCGTTGGTGTTTCCTCTTGTTTATCTTCTTTTGCTTTTCACTTCTTGAAACCCTTCCTTGTCTTCTTGGTTTTTTCTCTATTGTTTATTCCTATGCTCCTCTTCTTCTATATTGAGTGGGAATTCCTTAAACAGATGTCCATACTCATGACATCTTCTGCATCTAAATGGAATGTGTTCGTAGTTGAGGGTTTGCTGCCATACCTCTTCGTGATACTCTAGCTCGATTATGTCTGGAATAGGGTCAGCTATATTCATGTAAACACAAATTCTGGTGTATGAGGTGTATCTTCCTTTTTTTGTCATTTATGCTATTTTAACAAACTACCTATTGTGTTTCCTATGCCCTCTAGGATCTCCAGATCCTAGAAGTCCATTGGAAGCCCGAATAACCTAACCCATACCGGGGCTGCCAAGAATTTTTCCTTGTCTGGGTTATAACATTCTTCCTAGTATCTCATAAACAATCCAGCATTATAATGAAAGTAAGGGCCATTCTCAAACACTTTTTCTTTATCTTGTAGGTTCGAGAATATTACCGTGAAGAAGCCTCTTGCTCCCAGCTTTAGCTCGATGTGGCCTCGGGGTTGCCATTTTTGCTGGATCCATTTGGTGAGGTCCTTTTTCGTCAGCCATACTCCAATGAACTTGCATATGAGCACATGGTCTTTCATGTAGCTTCTGTATTGCTCCAGTTTGTTCATCAGGATTATGAATCTTGGTTTCTCCATCGCACATGGTAGACACTTGCCTCTGCTGCCTGCTTGCCATCGTGCTCCAAGGACATGTCTTGGTTTTCTTGTTTCTCCCTCCTGGTTGCTGGTGTTCTGGCCTTCTCCTGCCGTCGTGTCTCGATAGGAGGGGATCTCTCCCCTCCTCTCCTCTTCTGTCATTTCTTTTGGTTCTTGGTTTTTGTGTCTATCGCTTGCTGCAGTATGTGGTTCTTCCTCACGCCGCCTAACTCATGGTAGCTTGACCATTAGGGTTGCAGAGCTGAAACCTACAAAATAATAACTTCAACATTAAGAGAATCCATAAAATAAAATAAAAAGATTAAACATTTTCTCAAAACTTTAGTTAAAATTGCAAAGAACTCAAAAAAATATTAGAGTCAATACACTTTAATGTGAAGTGGTTGCTATAATCCCTAACAAAACAAACTAATAATAAATTCCAAATTAATAATAATAATAACCAACCAATTTGATAATTTCCAATAATAATCCAACCCTCTTACCCTTGATCCAGAGGGAAATTATCTAGTCATGTGTTTGTTTCCCGGCCAAATCCATGTGTTTGTTTTGCGTACAAATATCTAATCCATATAATTGAATGTTCTTCGAATAATAAAAGGTTTGAGTAAAATCCAAAGAGATAGGTCCATTGGATGGAAAAAGTTAGAGAATCCTCAAAGTGGCCTCCACTATAAAAAGCGACCTCCATCACCTCTCAACATTCGATCTGAATCACGGTACCATTATATTCCAAGACACATTAGCACTAGCAAAAGATTTGGATTCCAACGTTACCACGTTGCTTCCCCTATCCCTAGCATAAATTACCACGTGGAAGTCTAATACCTAGCCTCATGGTTACTCATTCTAGCATGACACGTAAGCTTAAATAGCCATGGATTATGGGGACCATTACATAAAGTTTTGTTTGTTCCAATGGTTTGGGACACATAAGAGGCCCTATTTGTCTGCCATTGCCAATTCCAAACTTACGAAAAAGTTCCTTGCCCAGAAGAGTTGTCAGCTTTTTTGGCATCCCTCCCCTTCCTAATTAAGTCGACCTCATATGAGAGCTAACGTTATCATCTCATAATGATTTAAGATGCATAGATAATAAATAGTGGAAAATGAACGCGAATTCCTAATGAGCTGAAAAGGTTTATGGCTTTATGATTGAAAAATGCGAGGTTAATAACATGGTTAATTTTTTATATAATTGTCGTATTAAGTTTATAAAAAGTTATACACAATTATTTTAGTGATGTGAATTTGAATAATGATAATGAGTTTTTTATTTTTATTAATATTAATCGTTAATGTTGTTTTTCTTTAAAAATTATAATAAATTTTATTATTTTTATTAAAAATATTTTTTAATTAATATAATTTTTTTAATATATAAATTTATTAATGAAATTCATATCTAGTTTTTTAATGATTTATAGGTTAATATTGTTATATTATATAATTAATCAAATATATTTTTATAAAATAATAATTCACAATGAATCAAAGTTTAATGAAATTCTCAATCATGCCTTTTGCTCTTTACTTCTGTCTTACTTTATCTATGCCTAAACATTCACAATTACCACAATTCTCAAGGAAGGTTCTACATTTTTTATTTTTTTATTCACCTACTATAGAGAAACATGAGCATCAAAATTTATCAAAGAAAAAATCAAAATAAAAAATACTAAGTGTGGAATTGTAGAACAAGATTGGTTCATTAGGATCATTTAAATATGTTACAATATTCTTCCTATATATTTCTCAATCTACTTTGACCTAATTTGGCTTACCATTGAATGGTGGCCACATATGGGACCAATACTTGGCAAAATAGTCACTGAGTTTCTTAGACCAGTGCCTACTTAGTAATAGTTCATATTACCTAATGATAGCAAACACTCCAATGTTTATGATTTGGTGGACCTTTGGCTTAGAGGATAATCTAATAAGTACTTATTTTAATTCCCCTATAACTTTAATATTTGATCTATCTAGTTGTACAATATGGGTAGTATTTTTTGTGGTTTCTACTTCAATTTTCTAGCATATGCTTAATTAATACCATTTTTTAAAATTTTATTTTCTCAATCTTAGTAGTGGGCTAAATATGCCTCGATCTTCTTGCCTTCATCATTCCAACTATGACGATCATATGCTTACCAATTTTAGATTTGAAAAATTTCCCCTATTTCATTTAAGGTTGACTTCTTACATGTGGCCAAGTTTCTTGAAGAGTCATATTTCACAAAAATATCAAGACTTAAAAGTCATATTTTCATATTTTTGAATATTTTTCCTAAGATTGAACTCCACACAATTGCAGGCATACACAATCCCTATTGAATTCTCTCACTATCATGTTTTAAAAATATGCCCAAAGTATTTCCAATATCTTTTAACACCAAATGGTGTCAAAAGGGAAGAGGTATGTTTAGAATCCAAATATAGACTAACCATAATTGTGGGATCAAACTCCATAAACCATGTAGTAAAAAATAACCCTACTCTTTCTCAAAACGAGGGCCCCCTCTCAAATATTTTCTTGTAATCATCCTTGGAATATAATTGTACTCGAAAGAATCCTTTAGAGCACAAAATGATGTAACAATTTTTAGTCTAGCTAGAATATATCAGTTGGTGTGGATCTTCCTATCGCTATTAGAACTAAAAAAATCTACATATTTCTACTTAAGATTAAGAGATGAGAAGAGTTCATTTATTCATTGATCTCCAAAATTTGCACTTCGTCAACAACATTAGGGTTTGTAATAACATATGGTTGCATTAACAAAGGAAATGACTTGGATTGAGTTGCATCTCTATAAGTAACCAGATTGGAAGAAGAAGATCACCTAGAACCTACACTTTCCCATGCAATTGCAAGAGCAAACAAATGATAAAATCCTTATAAATATTGTAATCAAAGAGAGTGAGTAGATCCTCTAACTATTTAACCATATAGAGTAATGGTTGGAATGCCACATTAATCTTCATTTAACCTTGAAATTTTTAAATGAAAAAAATGAAAATTTGAAACCTTTTACCAAGAAAAGTCTACCTATATTTCTAACAAAATTAGATAATCCTATCACTTATATAGACCGGAGGAAAAAGACAAGCCTCGGGAAGCTCTTAGACTTGCTTGTGATGTTGATATGCACTCAACAAAGATGAATCTATTCCCAAACACAATATGTCAGTGCTCAAAAATAGCAGATCTGCACTAAATTTGATTATAGAAATGATTTTGAAATGCTTAGTCTAAAAATGAAGTAAATTGGCCTAGAAAACAATGGTTTTTCCGGCGAGATTTTGGTAAAATCCGATATATTTTTTTTTGGAAAGCTTCAAGATTTTGGATTCCTTGAAATTTTTGATGACCCTGAATCCATTTTCACCAAATTCAAGCATTTCTACCATTAAATTTTTCAGGAAAAATAAAAAAATAAAAATAAAATAAAAAATAAAAAATCACGGATTCCAATGTCCAAACCAATTTACTCCGTGAGTGAACAACTCCATTTTGAAAGAATCAAAACCCCCTCTTCTCCAATTAAAATGATCGAAAGAATCAAAGCCATGTCCGGTGCCTAAGATTCCTTTAAAAGTAACGAGAACTACTTGAGAATGGTAGGTATCGCTTTACAACTCAGTGTCTTCGATTTCCAGTGACAAGAGGAAATCCTAAATATCACGCTTGCTTGCCGTGAAAAAAACATTCGTGGCCTTCACTATATAATCGATGGCCATTCATAAATCCCTGCCATGAGGGGATGAGTTCGACCTTTCTCCACCATTTATTAAAAGGTTTGGTGAAATTAAAATTGATAATATGAAATGAAAATAATAATACTAAATACGTTGTTAAGAATACATGTCTGATCTGTTAATACTATTGTTAATATGTATGGTATAAATACGTGGTTAAGAATACATGTCTTGTTTTTTTTAAGAAAGAAAAAGTTGTATATTGATTATATTATAATAGTGGAAAAAACATATACATTATGGAGAAAATTGACCATATTCCGGCTAGAAGAGAAAAAGATGAAGCTATACATCTAATAGATTCGTTCTATTCAGGTTCATTGCCCGTATGTGTGGAGATAGATAAAAAATGAAGACTGTTATAAATATAAGATTCTAATGCAGAGAGGAAAAAATGTCAAAAACATAGTACCTGGTCATAGGATAGAAATAAGTGAATGGGATCATGAAACATACCAGGATAGTTATGGATCTATATGCCCTGCATAGAGAAAGGTTGAATAAAGTATGTGTTGGATTCTACAGTGATGTTCAGGTGCCACACATTGCATTGTGATTGCAAGCCTTTCTTTGAAAGCTCATCCGCCACCTCATTTTGTGAACGCTTGATATGAGAGATAGGAAAGAGTGAAGGCTTCCATAATGTTGAAATCCTGTGCAGCCATCCAGATAGATTGTCATTTTTTATAGACTATTTTCCGGAAACATGCTCAATAATGATCTTGGAGTCCCCGAAGATTTGAATAGGGCCAGTATCCAAAAAAGAGCAGAAGATGAGAAGACCATGCAGAGCCATGACCTCAGCTTTGTTGTTAGTCCCAAGGCCTCCATTCCAGTAGATAGAATAATGCTGGTCCTTTGCAATGCATAAGTAAAATCCACAGGCACATCGACCATCCTTAGCAGCTCTGTCAAAATGAGCCCATGGGAAGATATATTGAGGATGGACGTCAGCCTTGGCATGTGGCTTCAATCGCTAGGGGATATATGGGAGGATTGTGAGATAAAAGGGGATGATTTTGTCGAATAAGTGTTTGAAATCCTCCCTACAATTTTGAAAGAATTTTTTGTTCCGTTGTTTCCAAACAAACCAGTAGACAATAAGCAAAATAGGCTGCCAGATGATTTTCTGGGCACCCCACCATTCGAAAGCATCCATAATGGAGGAATGAGGAATGACAATAAATCCAAAGTGTGTAGCCAGTTGCTTCCACTAATACTATTGTTAATACTATTGCTAATACTATTGTTAATACTTTGTCAAAGATCATATTTAGTTCTTAATTATCTATTGAAATAAGAGTAATTAGAGTGGATATCTTGCAAAAGGTTTTGAATAAGAAACTAATTGTCATAGGTATTTTTTAGAAATGGTGGATGATATTTTATTTCATATTGATCTTTTAAGTTTGTAATTAAATGTATGGAATAAAACTAATTATATTAATATAGATTTATTTTTAATTCAAAAATATACTTATTTTATTTATTAAGTAGGTTTTTTTTATAATTTTTTTATAATTTTTAGAATCACTGTAGGTTCTCAGTACTAAATATATCTATTTTTTAATGAATTTTTTTGTTATACAATAATGATATCATAAATAAGTATATATCTAATCTTTTATGAAATTTTTTATTATACAATAATGATGTTACAAATCCAGCAAGCAAAAGCATTAAGGCATTTATAGTCTAATATAAGCCTTCATAAATCTAACATACAATCAAAATTGCAAATAGAACACAAAAACTATGTAACCAGTGCATAATGCCAAAGAGACATAAGAAGATGAAATACACACATCATAGTGTAATGACCCCCGAGTGTTCAAATGTTCCCTCTACAAATCCAAAATATTTAATATTGCCACGATCTCCACTACAACCATCTTTAGACAACCCATCTGCAACAAAACTCTATTCTCTAAAAATGTGTGAGAAAGAGGTTATCTTAAAAGTACTATCAGTTGTTGATACGACACATCCAATTATCAATATGTGAGTGAAGACAACCCAAAGGAGGATCTCCTCTGCACCCATTCTATTGTCACTTTGGAATCCTCGAATATATCAATTTATTCTATCTCTAGCCACTTAGCACAATATAAAACTCCCAATGATAGATTTATTTTAAATACTAATTTACCGAGGGTTGAGAGGAATCAAATTTCTTGACATGCAAACTTCTTTCAGGGTGCAAAACTTGAAAAAGGTTTACACCTCAAAATATTTAATCCCTCTTTATACTTGATAAATCGCTAGTTAAGATAGATCTATATTATTGAACTTGAAAAAGGTTTACACCTCAAAAGATTTAATCCCTCTTTGTACTTGATAAACCACTAGTTATGATAGATCTATATTGGTGTTCTATATGTGTGTGTGTGTGTGAATTGGATACAATGTCTTGAAAATCCTCCCTTGGCATTTAGATTGCGTAAACTTCACAATTTAAATTAGCAATTTCAACCAATCTTTGCTAGAGTTTAAACAAAATTGACCTAATAATATATATGAAGAAAAACCCAAAATGAAAACTAGTAAGGCTACTTGACATGTTTTAACCATAATTTTTTTAATTACTTTGTGTAGTATATACATATATGGGTAGTTGACATTGAATATTTTACTTAATATAGATACTAAAATATTTTATTTATGTACCATAATGTCCACATTAAAATGATTTTATGTTATTAATATATTTTTAAATATATGTCAATATTACTTAACCATGCATGGTGAAATACTTTATTTATAAACCATATTGAATGTTTTTATTGTTATTAATATCTTTTGAATACTACATATCAATTATATATTAAGAATTGAATGAATTACACATCTCACACTTATTAGGAATTTACTGAATTTCTCTGTCTCTCTCTCTCTGAAGTTCATATTGAAATATGTTATTTCTATGGATATTCAAACAATGTATTCAAGTGTTATATTGAAATGTTATAAGGTAAATATAAGTGGTGTTTTTTCTTAATCTCCATAAAATTGATATAAAATTATATTAGTTCGCACAGACATTGAAATATCTATTTTCTCTTCTCTGCAGATTCTAGGGTTTCTTCTACATATTCAACTCTACAAGAGGGGTCTCTACTTCCTCCTTTAGTCACATTGTTTAGGAGTTCATAATGATTATGGAACTACTGGTATTTCCCTTCAATTTCCTCATCTACAACATCCTTTTGATGCAGCAGCTGGGCAAAGTGGGGTTTCTGGTTTCGTAGATTGGGTGCATCATGGAAAGTTAGAAATCGAGGAAAATACTTGCTAAAAGTGGTGCAAGATCCATAATATACTTAGAATAATGCTTACATTAGTATATAGGTAATATTGGGTTGTTGGTTGTTGGAGTTTTTTTGAGAGATTTTCTCAACAATATTCATCTTGTTTTGGAATCAATTGGATCTCGCAAGCACCATTAATATGTAACATATTTCTGTAATTTGGTGTGCAATAGAAAATGTTCCTTTATGTGTACATATCTCTATTTTTCTACTTGGTATCAGAGCTAACCTAGGTTGACTCCCTCACGGGAGGCTCAAGGGCATATTCAAGTAGTTTTTTGTGCGTACTGATTAGTTCTTGGAATCTTTGTTTTGTTTGTTTTTCCATCAATGAAGATGTTTGTTTAGAGTTGCTCAAAGGCAATCTTCTGGGGAGAGCTAGTTCCAAGACACATTGGACAGACCACCAATGGGAAAGGGCATCGAGTGAATTTGAAGCCATACAAGTGTGACTGAGATCTGTAGATACAATGACTCTGGAAGAGAAGTTGGCCTAAGGAAGTGATTCGTTTTTGTCCCATTCTAGTCCTCTGTTAATGGTTTATTGCCTTCATGTTGCAATTGGTCCAAGAATCAAAGGCATACGTGAGGTGTCAAATATCTTGGAAAAGAAGACTCGATTCAAAATCGAGCGGTGGGTTAACCGAAGAATCATAAAGTCAAATCCAATGGAGTTGTGAAAGAAAGAGCATATAACCAATTCCCCATGGTCATGAGGATTGTACCAGGTTCCAAGAAAGTGGTTCTGCGTGGTGCTTCTAGAATGGCTTGTTGAGGAGTTATGTTAGACATAATGAAAGACTGATCTAGGCATTTGTATAGTCGAAAGTGGAAGAGACTAATTGTGAATTGGCTTCATCGACGTTGGTTCGTGTTACTTCCTGCATGTCATTTCAATGTAGGCCTGTTGGTTTTATCATTTGTTTATTCATTGTTTGATTAGTTTGTGGGATTGAAATCTAGTGTTTGGATCAATGCGTTGTTACAGAGGAGGTAGCACGCAAACATTTTTTAGCAATAGCGACCTCGTCATTTTATTTCTAGAAAGAAGAATTTTTTTTTCTTTGCTTTTCAACCTCATGTGATTTAACTCAATGACATTTTTGAATGAATGTTATGTTAAAATAGCAACAAGAAATTCCAATTTAATTTTTCCTTGAATTAAATTGTGAATTAAAATTGAATTATATTCTCATAGCAACTTGTAAATAGTTAATTAAGTTTAGTTGACTTAAGTGACTTAGGAATTTCAGTTTGGAAGTCTATATGGAGTCATGTAAGTGTGATGCCTAAATTTTAGGGGTCCAGGTTGAGTTCTTTGGAGTTGTTATTAGATAACTCAATCTAACTAAGTTACATTCAATAAAACTAGTTCTAATTGTTGGAGGAACTAGTAGAGGTTTAGTAGTGAGTCAGTGCACCAGTGCATCCTCAATGCCACACCAGTTGACTAAATATTCACTCCTGAATAATTCATGCATGTCAGTTCAGAGGAAGACCTAGTTGAGACTAGAGTGCAGGGATAGTGTACTATAAGTTGTATCATTTTCCAAGTTATATAGATCATGTATGCAATTAGTTGAGGACCTAAGTTTGGATTGCACGGTTTTGGAAGAAGGATTTCCCAATTAAATATGGGTTGATTCTCTCAGGAATTGCGCAAGGAAATAGGGGCTTGGCAGGCAGCAAAATTGGTTAAGTGTTGGCTAGAGCGGGCTTGTGAGGCAGGGAGTTGATCATACTTGTGCATGGATTGTTCTAGTGAGAATCAGCATTGTATTTTCTTCTCATATTTCTGATTAATGTAATATAGATAGTCGACGACTTGAGCAGTTTCTTTCCCCAAATAAATATTGTGTTATGTGTGATTGATATTCTTCCTCTTGCTGATTATTGTTTTCACTGATCATTATTAGTTTCCGCTATTGAAAGTAGAGTAGATTCTTGTCTTATGATTTAGTACATTACATGAGTTTTTGAATCTACAGAAAAATCTACATGGTATCAGAACTGAAGACAATATAGAAGATGAGATTTCAAGTTTTTGTGCAGGTGAAATTCAAATTTGCAATTCATACTTCAGAGTCGGAAAATGGCTTTCTACGATTTGAGACTTGAGTATGCCTTGGAAGGCTGCTCGAATTACATAGCCTGGAAAGGCAGGATGGAAGCAATGCTTAAAGACAATGGACTCAAAGAATTCATTAATTAAGACATTCCTAAGGCTCCAACATCGGATTCTAATGATCTAGTCGAATGGAGAAAGTGTGTGGCAAAGGCGAGGCAAATTTTCCTTGAGGGAGTTCGAGACCACATTGTCTCGAGTATCCATGACAAGGAAACTCTGTATGCTATGTGGAAGGCATTGATAGACCTATTTCATAATAGCATTGACCATAGGAAGTTGGCACTGAAGGAAAAACTCAAAAATATCAAGATGGAGAAGGGCGACTCAATTCTGAAATACTTGACCAACTTCACTCATTGTCATTATGACCTTGGAAGTGTTGGGATTACTATTGCTGAGGATGATATGGTGAGCCTAACTCTTCTAGGACTCCCCAATATTTGGCACAGTTATCAGGACTCTGTCAACGGGAGGGAGAAACTGATAGATTAGGAATGGCTATGGTCATATTTAGTATGGGAAGAGATTCAGAGGAGCACCAGGGACAGATCCTCATCAAAGATTGATGATGGGGAAAATTGTGCCTTAGCGGGTAAGGAAAATAAAGGGAAGGGGAAGGCATCCCATTCCAAATTGGATTCTTGTCATGGAGGCAAGATGAATGACAGGTTGAAAGTCAAATGCTTTCATTTTCATGAGCTAGGATATGTTGCTATAAATTGTCTACTCAAGAAGTCCAAGAAGAAGTCCTTAGGAGGAGCGGTAGGTGAGACTCTTTCCTAACAATTTGAATTGGGATTTACCCTCATGGAATGCATGGTGTCATCAATAATGGGTAGTGTATGGTACCTAGACAGTGGAGCTTATTTCCACATGACTAGTAATAAGGAGCTCTTCAGTGACTTGGAGGAGAAGGATCTCCATAAGCATATTGAGATTGGTGATGACAGGAGGTATAGTGCTACTGGGTTGGGTAGAGTTACCTTTCAGAGGTAGTCGGGTACCCCTCACACTCTGCGAGATGTTATGTAAGTTCCTAGTTTGAAGAAGAACTTGGTATATGTTTCCATGTTTGAGGATAAAGGCTATGATGTGATCTTTAGTAAACGAAAGGTGTTCCTTTATCACATAGCCATGGAACAGGTAAAGAGGATAGGGATTTAGGTGAAGAATCTCTATAAGTTGGAGGTAGAAGATTGTGTTTCCTTGAGCATGAAAGTAGAGAAGGTGCAAAGCCGAGACATTGGTGAGTTGTGGCACAGACGGTTGGGTCACTTACATCATGGTTCTTTGAAAATCATGCAACAAATTTCTATCGGTTTGCCCAAAGGTACATTAGAGCAAGTTGATACATGCAAAGGGTGTAATTTGGGAAAATTCACCAAAGATACCTTTCACAAAAAAGACAATCGAGCACAGGCGATCCTCGATCGAGTCGATTCAAATGTGTGTGGACCATTCTCGATAGCATCCATGACCAAACACAACTATTATGTTATATTTGTTGATGATTTTTCTCATAAATGCTAATTCTTTTTCATGTAGAAGAAAGATCAGACTTTTGCAAAGTTTTGTGAATTTAAAGCATTAGTAGAGAAAGATATTGGCAGAAAGGTTAAAGCTCTTAGGAGTGATAATGGTGGAGAGTATGTGTCAAATGAGTTTAAAAAATTATGTGCGATAGAAAGGATTAAATGGGAGTTGACAACACCCCATAATGCACAATAGAATGGGGCAGCTGAAAGGAAGAATATAAGCATTGCAGGGGGAACACGAGTGATATTGCATGACCAGGGCCTACCACTACACTTACGGCTCGAGGCATGCAACATAATTTTTTATTTGTAGAACAGAATCCCTCATCGGATTCTTGGGATGAGTACACTAGAGGAGGCTTTCTTAGGGAAGAGACTAGATGTGGGTCACTTCAAGATTTTTGGGTCATCGGTATATTTCCATGTGACCAAAGATGCATGGAATAAGCTTGAGCCGACAACAGAGTTGGGGATATTTGTGGGGTACACTAATGCACCTATTAACTATCGGGTGTATTTTTTTACTAGCAAGATGACATTGGTACGCAGGGATGTAAAATTCGATGAAGAGAAGGCCATGAAAAGTTCTCTTGAGAGGGAGCCTCAGCTACATGCAATTGAGGAGCTTTTAGCTCCTAAGGAGAAGACTCAAATTGATGTGGAGCAACCACATGTAGAGGATTTGAGAGTGGAGACATCCACTTAGGCAAAGTCTTCCAGAGATGGGAGAAAGTACACTCGATAGGAGGATAGGCTATTGCAGGATGCGAGAGATAATGTGGGAGCACCCACTTCCTAGCATAGGCAGAGGAGGACACCTAAGAGGTACACTAGATATATGGCTCTTATGAGCGCATGTGTTGAGACAAATCCATCTTCTTTCGAAGAGGCAATGCAGCAACCGGTTTGGGTTGATGCCATGGTGGAGGAGTATGACTCCATTGTTGTAACAATGTTTAGAATGTGGTACCCAGATCAACAGACAAGTCAGTGGTGAGTTCTCGATGGATTTACAAGGTAAATAAAGTAGCGAATGGTAGTGTGGAGGAACATAAGGCTAGTTTTGTGGCCTGATGCTTTTCTTAGGTAGATGGGATTGATTACGAAGAGACCTTTTCTCCTATTGCAAGGTATTCATCAATCAGATCCATTTTGGCACTATCAGTGCCGATGGGTTGGAATGTACATCAGACGGATGTAAATACAACCTTCCTTAATGGAATGATTGAGGAAGAGGTGTATATTAAACAACCTGAAAGTTTTTAGACCTTTGACCATAAGTCGCATGTGTGTCGACTCAAGTGAGCGTTGTATAGGTTGAAGCAAGCACCCCGTGCTTGGTACACCAGGATCGATAACTACTTCACCAGGTTTTGCTTTACCAAAAGTGAAGCAGATGTGAAACTGTACCATATTGTGGTGGAAGGTAAATTGTTGATTATATTTTTATATGTCGACAATTTGATTTCAACAGGTGATGATAAGATGATTAAGCCTTGTAAGGAGGATCTTGCAACAGAGTTTGAAATGAAGGACTTGGGGCTCATGCACTACTTTTTGGGCATGGAAGTATGGCAAGGTGATGGGGAAATTTTTGTCTCTCACGACAAGTATGCCAACAAGATACTGAAAAAGTTCCACATGGAGAGAAGTGAAGCCACAGAGACTCCTCTAGTAGGTAATTGGAGGAAGCAGGATGCTACTTCGGGTGAAGTAGTGGAAGCTATTGTTTACACGAAAATTGTGGGTTCACTCATGCGTTTGGTGAACACATGACCAAACATGTGATATGTAGTTAACCAACTTAGTCAAGCAATGGTTAGGTCTACCAAGTTGCATTGGAAGGCAGCCAAGCATGTGTTGAGATACCTCAGAGGCACTACTCAGTATGGATTGTGCTACAGACGGATAAAGGGAGTGAAACTTCAAGGCTTCACCGATGCATATTGGGTAGGGAGTCCATTCGACAGGAAGAATACATCAGGAGGGATCTTTAGTATTGGGTCAGGAACTATTTCTTGGTACAACAGGAAACAAAGATCAGTTTCATTCAGTTCGGTAGAGGCATAGTACATTGCTACTAGTAAATCAGCATGTGAGGCCATCTATATGAAGAAGATTTTGGTTGGTTTGTTTGGTCAGTAGATGGATCCAACTGTAATTTACTGTGATAATCAGAGTTGTATCAAACTCTTTGAAAATATATTTTTTCATGATCAATCCAAGCATATTGATATCTGGTATCATCATCTTCGAGATTGTGTGTAGATGCGAATTATATTGATGGAGAAAATTCCCACAGAGGATTCTTATTGAGAGGGACTGTTAAAAATAGCAACAAGAAATTCCAATTTAATTTCTCCTTGAATTAAATTGTGAATTAAAATCACATTCTATTCTCATAGCAACTTGTAAATAGTTAATTAAGTTTAATTGACTTAATTGACTTAGGAATTTCAAGTTGGAAGTGTATCTGGAGTCATGTATGTTGGACATAGATTGTCATTGATGTCAATATGGCAATATTCGAGGAGCAAACGGAGCAGGGATGAGCAGACGGAGCCGAGAGGAGCAGACGGAGCCGAGAGGAGCAAACATAGCCAAAGAGGAGGAGACAAAGCCACCAGAGGAGCAAACAGCGCGAAGCGCAGACAGAGCAAATGGAGGCATGCAAATAAGTCATTGGAGAGCTTATACGCATGCATTTAACAGAACTATCTGAGCACAAACATATATATACATGCATTTAACAACCATTGGAAGCCATATATGCCACAGATAACAATACGGGAGCAAGAATGTCAAAGAATGCACTATCAGGTAGTAATATAGTGTATATGCAGGCGGATTACACTATCGGAAGCTATCCGCAGCCAAAAACCCATATATGTATGCTTTGATACTATCAGTGGAGAGAAAACCCATATATATAGGCTTAACATTATCGGTGGGCATCTATGGCACAAATACACTATCGGAGGTGGAACAGTATATTATATCAGCAGGTTCTATTAAGTGTCACACCCGAAACCTCCGACTACGATTGCAAGAGTGGACCCAATGCTGCAACTACCGATTGCTGCAACTGCGACTACAACTGCCAATATGCTGCAAATGCGACTGTCGATATGTTGTGACTATGACTGTCGATATGTTGCGATCGCTGATAGCGATTATCGCATCGGGAATTCGGAGCGGAGGTAATACAGCGTTAACGTCAAGCCCTGACCCTGTGCGACTTGCGATTGACGATAGTGATATTGCATCGGACCTCTGCCAAGGGCAACACTCGATTGCGATAAGGTTGTGGACCCAACGAGCATATAAACCATGGTTTAATACCATATCGCATCCGATCCATCGGAGCACTGGAGTATCGACCATTGGTCATCAGCAATGTGTTAGGCTCGACTTATAGGAGAACCTTTGAAAGTGGCAATTGCGATAATATATGCGGACCCGATGGTCCTATTATATAGCACCCTATTGTTATATCGCGTCCATAGGAGGATCGGCCCATCGGCCATCGGCGATGTCATGGAGTTGATGTATAAAGGACCCCTGGAAGCCTTGAGTGCCGATTGCGACATACGCTGTGGACCCGATACAAGAATAGTTGCAGGTGAATTAATATTGAAGTCCGTCCTTTAGCCATTTTTCCTGTGTTTCCTGTGTAAATGAATTTTTTGGCTTACGCGGCATTTAGAGGTAGAAATACATTAAGGAATGGTCCCAATAGTTCAGGAGGCCTGAACTATAGTTCAAGAGGCTAAACGTCAATTAAATGGGATGATTCGAGCCGATTGCGATTGCGATAGGACATGGCAAGTCCATTAAACGTAAAGCTCTGTGTATGCCCACAATCATTGTTAAAGGAGCGCCGTTATAGTCGTAACCAATAAGATGGGTTCTCCATGGATCATGTGGCCCTGGCCATTGATTCAACGTGTCCTGTGAGCACGAATAGACAGAGGAAACCGAAAGATGGGAAGTTGAAGATCAAGCGAGTCAGAGGAAACGACAGCGACCGATGAGGAAGTCTAAGAGGTGGTGTAAGCAGAAACAAATGGACAGAGGTATGGATATGAATAAAACAGTAAAAACAGAGAACTGCTAGTGCTATTGTTGTGGTGAAGAACCAGAGTGTGAGGTAGTAGAAGTAGCAGAGGCAGAAGAGGCCACAGAAGCAGCAGAGGTTGTAGAGGCAGCAGAAGCAACAAAGGCAAGAGAGTAGGAGTGAGAAAACCTCAGCTGATGATCCAGGTGGATATTGGTGGCCACCTGCCAAGTCCACATGAACCCCCACCATTGTTCCTCTCAGCATTTTTAGTTTCCTTAATTATAGCGCAGTTTACTATTTTTAGCAGTTTTTTGGGTCCTAAACTTCCGGAGCCGTTTTGAGGCCCTAAACGACGTTTTTTGGGAAATCTACCGCCAATGATTTTTCTAATAAAAATCTCCTTTTCCGTCGTATTCCTCGGAGAGATCTTTCCAACGGGCTATCATGCGTGTCAAACGGAGATAATACGACCAATTCGCAACCCCGGGAAGTTGGCTGTCCAACTCACCCCAAAACGGGGCCCACAATTTGGCATTTCATCTTCTAGGGTTAGGTTTTGGGATGTGAAGGGTTTTCCATTATTTCTCAATAATAAATAGGCCTTCGAGCCTCATTGTAACACAGTTCAGGATAGTTCAGAGGCATGTAGCCACCACATTTCTTCTCAGAGATAAGCTACCATCGCCCTAGCTGGTTTATTTCTATTACTGTTTGTAAGCATATTTCAGTGTTTTATATGAATGAAATGAAGTATTAGTTCCGTTGCATATCTGTGTTTATGGTTATCTCTGTAATTTGTTGTGTTCTTGTTTAAATCCGGATCAGCTGAATAGAGTGCAGCAGCATACCTGTTTATACCAAGGTTGGGTTGGAGCCCAAGAGGTTGAAGCCTCAGAACTGAACAAGACTGAAGTCATTGGGGGTAGGTGCTCCTAAGTGCAGAACCACTGCAAAACAGAGTTGGTGCTTTGGAGTTTGGAGCCTCACTGAAGTCCAAGTTGGAACTTTGCAACTATTCACAATCAGATATATACTTATATTGTATTTATTTCATTGCACTGTTTTGAGTTTTTAATAAAAGCATTAATTCCAGCTGTTGATTTCTATGTTCTGTGTATACATATACATATCTATATATGCTTTTGGCAATCACTATAACAATTAAAAAGAAAAGTAAGAAATACTGATTCACCCCCCCCTCAGTATTTCCAACAGTTGGTATCAGAGCAGGCTTCTTCATACTAGCCTAACAGCTTGAAGAAGGATCCGCAGCCATGATGAGAGCTTGAAGGAGATCCGTAGAACAATGGGAAAGAAGCTTAAGAAGAAAGCGCCTAAGAAGAATAATACATCTCAGAAGAGCTATGACAGTGGGAGAATCGATTGGGGAATATGTGGAAGAAGCACTTCAGATTCAGAATCACTTCAGAATGAAGATGAACAAGAAAAAGAACTATCAGTATGAATTTGTTATCCTCTGGTGATACATTTATCCATCCATTTGAAGATGATGAAAGTGATAGCGAAACAACTGAATTTGCTCTTATGAGTGAGCAAGAAAGATATCAAATAGAGGCAGAATTTAAAAGGCTTACAGACAAAATTAGAGATCAACAAGATCTATTGAACAAAAGGGAATGTGCTTTCAAAGAAGAAGCTACCAAACTAAAAGCTCAACTAGAGGAAGGAAACAAGGTAAGGAAGTTATTCTGTTGGGCCCCTATAATACTAGTGATTACCCCATTACTATTGTAGTTATACCCCTTATTAATATTGTTGTGCCCCTATTGCCCCCATATTGTTATTACTGTGCCCCATAGAATCCCTCTATTGTTATTTTTGTGGCTTTATATTATTATTATTAGGTCGGGTGGATTATATTGTGACTCCTTAGACTCCTATATATAGAAAGGAGGTTTTGTCATTTGAATCATCCAAGAATTGTTCATTTATGTAATGTAAAGGAGGTTTCCCCCTCGAAGAGGCTGAATTCTAAGGCGTTGATATATCTTTTCTATCTTTTCTTGAGCTGGTTTCATAACATTTGGTATCAGAGCTTTGGATTCTAGGGTTTCGCTGCTCCAAACAGGTCATCGTGGCATTTTTGCTATAACTTCTTTTCTGTGACGTTTCAAAAGTCACAAAAAAAACCCATTTGAGAAGAAATCGTGTTGAACCTTGGATCCAAATTTCAGAGCTTTTCGCGCTATATTTGCGGAGATATGATCTGAGGAAGTTGGTCTTTTTGCAGACTCCTGAATTACATTCCAAACAAGTGACCTGGGGAAAATCGTCATAACTTTCTCTCTGGGGATCAGATTGAAATTTCGTAAGAAGGTACAAAAAGAGGACGGACTGTAGTTTCTTGTATGCATTTTTCAGATCCAAAGGTCGAAATAGCGACTCGTGGCACGTCGTACAAGTTTTCTCTACTGAACTAGTCTATAATCAAGTCACTGTGGGAGATTTCGCATAACTCTTCCTTGGAGAATCCAATTTGGGTCAGACTTGGGCATTGGAAAGAGGACATAGAGGGCTACTGCAAATCACAAATTCATAACTAGATGATCGGAAAGTACAAAGATACATCAGAGGCAATATTGAGCTCCTACAAATTGAAAAAAGGTGTGTAGATTTTCTTAAATTTTTGCTTAAGCTTGGATTGAAAATTTATTTTGAAGGAATTCAAAGGGCATAATAGAGCATTATTATCGGTAACTGATGCCCTGAAGAAAGAAAATGCAAACACCTAGTAAGGAACCTAAAAGCTCTAGCATGACTCATGAAGAAGAGGAAGAAATGCAACATGATATATCAAAATTACAAGACCAAGTGCAACAACTGTCCCTTACACAAAAAGGAATAGAATCTAAGATGGATGGTTTAAAGAAAGATGTAGAAGCTAAGATGGATGGTTTAAAGAAAGGTGTAGAAGCTAAGATGGATGTTTAAAGAAAGGCGTAGAAGCTAAGATGATTTGGAGCTAAGATGGATGATTTGAAGATAGATTTGAAGACAGACATGGACAAATTGAAGATAAATATGAATAAGTTGCTACAAGAAATGGGCACTAAGGGTGAAAGGGTACTAAAGGAAACTCATGATGAGAATAAAAGAAATGTTAATCATGATTCCATAGACGCTAATGTTGGATCGAAGACTCACCATATTCCAAAAATCGATATGAGGAAGTTTGATGGCAAGGATCCTGCCACATGGATATTACAGATGGAGCAATTCTTTGATCTCAATAATGTGCAAAACACACAAAAGGTACGTATGGAAACTTTATATTTGGAACCAAATCAGTTTGTATGGTATCAATGGCTTTGCTCTCGTAAACAATTTATCACTTGGGCAATTTTTACGGAAGAATTGATAGCACATTATGAGGATACAAAAAGAAACACTTTTTTAGCCAATTAATAAGTCTCAAACAAAAGGGTTCAATAATGGAGCACATTGAGGAGTTCCAAAAATTGAACATAAGGGTAAAAGATATTCCAAAGTAGCATAGGATTAATGTGTTCATAGGGTCTTTAAAGGATAATATCCAACATGATGTTCACCTTTGGGAACCTGATTCATTAGAGAATGCATTCAGGTTAGGAAGAAAAATGGAAAGCAAAATTATGGCAACAAGGAAGCATATCACTCACAACTATAAAGACGGAAGTGTTGTTGCCCCTAGTCTTCCACAACCTATAAGGTTGACACCACAACAATTGGAAGAAAAAAGAGCAAAAGGGCTTTGTTACAGTTGTGATGGCAAATACACTAAATGTCATAAGTGTGCTGAGAAGAAATTATTCTACATAGATTGTGAAGAGGAAGAAGAAAAGGAACAAGAAAGGTCAAAAGAAAAGGATATACTCCAGGAACAAAGCCTAGATGAAGAACAAATAAATCCGACCATATCTTGTAATGCATTGGCGGGAATTACCACTCCTCAAACCATCAAGATAGAAGGAAAAATCAAGAAGAAAAAGGTAATAGTTTTGATTGATTCAGGAAGCACCCACAATTTTATTCATTGTAAGGTAGCAAAAGAATTGAATTGCTTCCTATATCCAGCACTAGAGTGTCAAGTGATGATTGCAAATGGAGGAACAATAAATTGCTCTGGAAAGTGCCATAATATCAAGCTATCCATGGGAGAATATGTATTGACTAGCCCAATGCTTTCTATTCCAATGGGAGGTGCTGATGTTGTACTAGGAGTCCAATGGCTACAATCCATGGGTACAATAGCTTTTAATTTTCAAGAACTTTTCATGAAATTTTCTACGGAAGGAAAGGAAGTTGAATTAAGGGGTATCGCAGGAAAACCAGGAAAGATAATCAGCTCTAATGGTATGACAAACCTTCTAAAAAAAGAGCAAAGAGGTGTAATTGCACAATTATGTTCGCTAGATGTTTCCACATCGGAATCATCTATTTCTCCAGATCTCCAAAAAGTCCTGGACAATCATTCCAAGGTATTTGAGACTCCCAAAGGTCTCCCACCTATGCATGATCATGATCATGCTATTCATTTGATTCCAGGAAGTGTTCCTCCAAATATCAGGCCGTACAGATATCCCTATGTCCAAAAGAGTGAAATTGAACGTATGGTTGCAGAAATGCTAGAGGCTGGTATAATTCAACCGAGTCAAAGTTATTTCTCTGCTCTAGTAGTATTGGTGCACAAGAAGGATGGATCATGGCGCATGTGTCCGGATTATAGGGAGCTCAACAAGCTCACTATTAAAGATAAGTTCCCCATTCCTGTCATTAATGAATTACTGGATGAATTCCATGGATCAATTTACTTCACCAAGTTGGATCTTCATTCAGGATATCATCAAATCAGAATGAAGATTGAAGACATTCCGAAAACAACATTTAGAACTCATGAGGGTCATTATGAATTTTTGATCATGCCTTTTGGCCTTACCAATGCACCTTCAACATTTCAAGGTTTGATGAATTCAATTTTCAAACCATTCCTTAGAAAATTTGTGTTAGTATTTTTTGATGATATACTAATCTACAGCAAGTCTTGGAAGGATCATGTTGAACATGTTGACAGGGTGCTACAACTATTGAAGGAGAAACAATTATATGCAAAAAGATCCAAATGTTTCTTTGGAGTCCAGGAGGTGGAATATTTGGGTCATATTGTATCTCATGAAGGAGTTAAGGTAGACCCTAGCAAAATTAAATCCATTAAGGAATGGAAATTCCCCACATCCATAAAGCATCTGCAAGGATTTCTCGGGTTGACAGGGTATTATCGCAAGTTTGTTAAGAATTATGGGAGAATAGCAGCACCTCTAACAACATTATTGAAGAAAGATGCATTTTCATGGACTCCGGAAGCAACAAAGGCCTTTGAACATCTTAAAGAGGCAATGTGCCAAGCACCGGTCTTAACTACACTGGACTTCACGAAAACCTTTATTATGGAATGTGATGCTTCAGGAAATGGAATTGGTGTTGTTCTAATGCAAGATGAAAGACCCATTGCTTTTGAAAGTCGTCCAATCAAGGGAATGTTTTTAAGCAAAGCTATTTATGAGAAGGAAATGTTGGCAATACTCCATGCACTTAAGAAATGGCGACCCTACCTAATGGGAAGACACTTCAAGGTAAAAACAGATCATGATAGCCTTAAATACTTTTTAGAACAAAGATTATCCTCTGAAGAGCAACAAAAGTGGGTCACAAAGATGTTGGGTTATGACTTTGAAATCATCTACAAAAAAGGGAAGCAAAATGTGGTGGCAGATGCACTCTCAAGAAAGGATGAGGATGTGGAAGCATTGTTGTGCGTCATTTCTATTATCCAACCAGATTGGATAAACGAAGCAAGGGAGGAATGGAAGAATGACGAAGAAGTGTCGTCACTTATTCGAAAGTTACAACAAGATTCCAGTACGTCTGATACATTTAGCTGGCAAAATGATTCGTTATGGTACAAAGATCGCTTATACCTCTGTAAGAATTCCCAGCTAAAACAAAATATTCTTATGGAATTACACACTTCTCCCTTAGGAGGGCACTCAGGATTTTTAAAAACTTACCACAGGGTTAAGAAGGAATTTTTTTGGGATGGCCTTAAATTAGATATTCAAAAGTTTGTGGTGGAATGTTTGGTTTGCCAACAAAATAAAGTTGAAACAATTAAGACACCGGGTCTATTACAACCTTTATCCATTCCAAGCCAACGTTGGGAGGAGGTTTCAATGGATTTTATCACAGGTTTACCCAAGTCTGAGGGAAAGAGTGTCATCATGGTGGTAGTTGACAGACTTACCAAGTATGCACACTTTTGTGCATTATCACATTAATTTAAGGCCAGTACAGTTTCTACTGCATTTATGGAAACAATTCAAAAGCTACATGGAAACCCAAAGATTATTGTAAGTGACAGAGATCCCATTTTCACTAGAAATTTTTGGACAAAATTATTTTCTTGTCTTGGTACTCAGTTAGCTCATAGCTCATCTTATCATCCTCAATCTGATGGGAAGACTGAGATAGTAAACAAATGTTTGGAAGGATATCTTCGTTGCTTTGTATCCGATAAATAGACACAATGGGTCAAATGGTTGCCTCTGGCTGAATGGTGGTATAACACTTCCCTCCATACAGCAACAAAAATGACCCCATTTATGGCACTTTATGGGTATCAACCACCATCCATCACATCATATTTAAGAGAAAATTCTAAGGTTCAGGCAATGGAACATCACATCGAACATCAACAACAAGTCCTCCAACTCTTAAAGGATAACCTCGTGTTGGCACAGAATAGAATGAAACAACAGGCAGATCAACATCGCAGTGAAAGAAGTTTTGATGTAGGTGATTGGGTATTCCTACGGCTACAACCATATAAGCAAATGTCCCTCAAGCAAGCTAAGAAGGATAATAAATTATCACCAAAGTATTATGGTCCATACAAGGTATTGCAAAAGATTGGTACTATGGCATACAAATTGGAGCTTCCTGCAGCTTCTCGATTGCACCCAGTTTTCCATGTTTAATGTTTAAAGAAGGCTATAGGCGACAAGCTCCCAATTCAAACAATATTGCCAGAACTTGACGAGGAAGGAAAAATTATATTGGAACCAGAAGCAGTCACAGAAACAAGAACTCGACAGCTATGAAATCATTCAATTTCAGAGTATCTTATCAAGTGGAAGAACTTATCCGCTGAAGATTCCACATGGGAGGATGAGAATTTTATGCAGAAGTATCCAAAACTACTCAAGCGTTGAGGACAACACTTTTTTGAAGGAGAGGGGCATGTTGGGTCCCTATAATACTAGTGATTACCCCATTACTATTGTAGTTATACCCCTTATTAATATTGTTGTGCCCCTATTGCCCCCATATTGTTATTACTGTGCCCCATAGAATCCCTCTATTGTTATTTTTGTGGCTTTATATTATTATTGTTAGGTCGGGTGGATTATATTGTGACTCCTTAGACTCCTATATATAGAAAGGAGGTTTTGTCATTTGAATCATCCAAGAATTGTTCATTTATGTAATGTAAAGGAGGTTTCCCCCTCGAAGAGGCTGAATTCTAAGGCGTTGATCTATCTTTTCTATCTTTTCTTGAGTTGGTTTCATAACATATTCAAGGACAAGGAAGATCAATGTCAAAAGTTGCAGGATGAAGTGACATCATTAAGAAATGAAGTCAATGAAAGGAGCATAACAATCTAGAAACTCAGAGATAGATCCAGTTACTATGAAAATCTTGAAGCTACGATCCTCTTGATAAAAGAAGATCTTGAAGAATAAAATAAGTAGAATAAAGAACTACTCCAATCTCTTAAAAAAACAAGAAAAAGAAGTTCTTAAATTAAGACATCAGTTGGAAGAAGGAAGAAAAACTGAAGGAATCATGAAGAAGCAGTATCTTGAAAAGGAAGAGCAACATCAGGTTGAGGTAAATATTATAAAAGATAAATTAGAAGAAAAGGATAAGCTCTTACGATTTCAAGATAGTACTAAGATCTTGGATGATATTCTTAGTAGTCAAAGGTCTTCTGCTATCAAAAATGGTCTTGGTTTTCATGAATTTGTTGAAGGATAATCTAGTTTACAAAGTAAGACAAGGGACTCTAATGCAAAATCTGAAATGCTCAACAAGGAGATGAGAGGTCAATCCCATCAACAACCAAGGAAAGAAATTCTTCAAAGAAAATATTTTATTCTTAACTATGGAAGTGATAGTCGGTCAATTCCTCAAATGAATAATGTTGAATGTTATGTATGTCATAATTTTGGACATGTTGCAGTGAGATGCAGAAGTAGAATGGCTCAAGACCATCACACAGAAAGATCATCACGTTCCAGGTGCTTTAAGGGATATTGTTTTTCTTGCAATATGTTTGGTCACAAAGCTGTTGATTGCCACAGAAGCAATATGAAACATGTAAGATGTTATACATGTAACAAGCTTGGACATGTAGCAAAGGAATGCAGGAACAAAGTACGGGCACCATACCAAAAGGAGAAAACATCATCACACTTGAAGATATGGAAGAAGAAAGAAGTACAGTTAGAAAGATATGGCATAGCACAATATACAGACATAATAGATTCAGAGGGAGATGAAAGTGTGAAACTTTAGTTTTCTAAATCTCATACGCAAGTTTCATGAAGAGAAGTCGCGTATATACACGAGTTAGTCACTTCACAGTCGCGTATATGTTAGTTTGAGGAAAAGCAGTGGGACATGCTCAGGAAAAAGGGTCTGATATGATTTAGTCCATTATTTGCTCTGTTTGATAATGGTTACAATCTACTAATAATGTGTGGAAATGTCTTGATACTCATAAGATGTTTAGAAGTGTTTTTGATCCTAACTTGATGATGATGATGTCTTGATACTTCTTGCTGATATATGCATGATCAGATCTGACAGTAAACAGATGGCACAGGTTCAAGGGCAGTTTATGTTTTGAATAATGCATTGTTGGCATTATGGTTAGAAGTCCTTGGTAATGATTCTTATATATCTTGCTATGATATGGTTATGAGTTGTCCATGACAAAATCTCATATGATTCTTGGGGTTACATAGTTGGAGTTCAGATCAGATTTGTTGATGATGCATATATGGTGCTTACATGGTGATCTTCATAAGGATAAGGAGAAGTACAAAGCTTGAATACACAATTTTATTACTTGATGATAAGTCACTCATATGATGCTGTTGACAAATGCATATGGAGCAGATCATACATTGTGTATGATAGTTGCTGATGACTATCATGGTCTTATTTAGATGTTTGGTCTCTGTTATAAATGTCATATAAAGGTCATATCAAGGCTCTTGATGTAATAATTTGTCTCTATCTATTGTAGTCATTTGATGAATCCCTTTTGGTCATATGTTGTAATTTGTACCCCCACTATGCATGGGAAGGATGATGTAATATTTCAGTCATGTATAAACAATTAGTATCTAGTGTATCCCCACTTGGTTGGGTGGATGAGTCAATATTGGTATATCCCCACTTGGTTGGGAGACGGATGTATGTATGAGTCCTTGGTGATAGGAAGGTCATTTATGATAGAGTCATGTTCTTCTTGTAGAACATCCTTTTGCAGACCTTGCTTACAGTCAAGGGGAGCATGAACAACACACTTCAGCAGAGCAGAGATTTCAACATGTACTCAGAGGGAGCATGGATAGATTGGTACAACTTGGCATATACAAAGGGGGAGCTCAATCAGAGATTTCAGCAGGAACTCAAGGAGGAAGTCTACATGGAGCAGCCAGAAGGTTTTGATTTAACAGCAGGAAAGGACTTAGTCTATAAGTTGAAAAAGGCTTTGATTCCTTTTCCATTGATGTCAAAGGGGGAGAGAGCAGAAGAATATTGCCATCAATAACAAAGGGGTAGATTGTTGGACACAGATTGTCATTGATGTCAATATGGCAATATTCGAGGAGTAGATGGAGCCAAGAGGAGCAGACGGAGCAGGGAGGAGTAGACGGAGCCGAGAGGAGAAAACATAGCCAAAGAGGAGGAGACAGAGCTACCAGAGGAGCAAATAGCGCAAAGAGCAGACAGAGAAAATGGAGGCATGCAAATAAGTCATTGGAGAGCTTATACGCATGCATTTAACAGAACTATCGAAGCACAGACATATATATGCATGCATTTAATAGCCATCGGAAGCCATATATTCCACATATAATAATACGGGAGCAATAATGTCAAAGAATGCACTATCAGGGAGTAATATATTGTATATGCAGGCGGATTACACTATCGGAAGCTATCGGAGGCCAAAAACCCATATATGTATGCTTTGATACTATCGGCGAAGAGAAAACCCATATATATAGGCTTAACACTATCGGTGAGCATCTATGGCACAAATACACTATCGAAGGTGGAGCAGTATATTATATCGGCGGGTTATATTAAGTGTCACACATGAAACCTTTGACCGCGATTGCAAGAATAGACCCGATGCTGCGACTACCGATTGCTGCGACTGCGACTGTGACTGCCGATATGTTGCGATCGCCGATAGCGATTATCACATCGGGAATTCGGAGTGGAGGTAATATTACGTTAATGCCAAGCCCTGACCCTATGCAACTTGCGATCGCCGATAGCGATATCGCATCGGACCTCCGCCAAGGGCAACCCCCGATTACAATAAGGTTGCGGACCCGATGGGCATATAAACCATGGTTTAATACCATATCACATTCGATCGATCGGAGCACTGGAGTATCGGCCATCGGTCATTGGCAATGTGTTAGGCTCGACTTATAGGAGAACCTCTAAAAGTGGCGATTGCAATAATGTATGCGGACCCGATGGTCCTATTATATAGCACCCTATTGTTATATCGCGTCCATAGGAGGATCGACCCATCGGCCATCGGCGATGTCATGGAGTTGATGTATAAAGGACCCCTGGAAGCCTTGAGTGCCGATTGCGACATACACTGCGGATATGATATAGGAATAGTTGCGGGTGAATTAATATTGAAGTTCACCCTTTAGCCATTTTGCCTGTGTTTCCTTTGTAAATGAATTTTTTGGCTTACGCAGCATTTAGAGGAAGAAATACATTAAGGAACGGTCCTGATAGTTCAGGAGGCCTAAACTATAGTTCAAGAGGTTGAACGTCAGTTAAATGGGATGATTCAAGCCGATTGCGATTGCGATAGGACGTGGTAGGTCCATTAAACGTAAAGCTCTGTGTATGCCCACAATCATTGTTAAAGGAGCATTGTTACAGTCGTAACCAATAAGATGGGTTCTCTGTGGATCGTGTGGAACTGGACATTGATTCAACGTGTCCTATGAGCACAAATAGACAGAGGAAACTGAAAGATGGGAAGCTGAAGATCAAGCGAGTCAGAGGGAATGACAGCGACCGATGAGGAAGTCTAAGAGGTAGTGTAAGTGGAAACGAATGGATAGAGGTATGGATATGAATAAAACAGTAAAAACAGAGAACTGCTAGTGTTATTTTTGTGGTGAAGAACCAGAGTGTGAGGTAGCAAAAGCAGCAGAGGGAGAAGAGGCAGTAGAAGCAACGAAGGCTGTAGAGGCAGTAGAAGCAGTAGAGGCAGGAGAGTAGGAGTGAGAGAACCTCAGTTGAATAGAGTGCAGCAGGATACCTGTTTATACCATGGTTAGGTTGGAGCCTCATAATTGAACAGGACTGAAGTCATTGGGGGTAGGTGCTCCTAAGTGTAGAACCACTGCAAAACAGAGTTGGTGCTCTGGAGGTTGGAGCCTCACTGAAGTCCAAGTTGGAGCTTGGCAACTATTCACAATCAGATATATACTTATATTGTATTTATTTCATTTCACTGTCTCGAGTTTTTAATAAAAGCATTAATTCCAGCTGTTGATTTTTGTGTTCTGTGTATACATATACATATCTATATATGCTTTTGGCAATCACTAGAACAATTAAAAAGAAAAGTAAGAAATACTGATTCACCCCCCTTCTCAGTATTTCCGACAATGTAAGTGTGATCCCTAAATTTTAAGGGTCCATGTTGAGTTCCTTGGAGTTGTAATTAGATAACTCAGTCTAATTGAGTTATAGTCAGTTAAACTAGTTCTAATTGTTGGAGGAACTAATACAGTTTTAGTAGTGAGTCAATGCACCAGTGCATCCTCAGTGCCACACCAGTTAACTGAAGATTCTCTCTTGAATAATTCATCCATGTCAGTTCAAAGGAAGACCCAGTTGAGACTAGAGTGCAAGGTTAATGTACTATAAGTTGTATGATTTTATGATTTATATAGATCATGCATGAAATCAGTTGAGGACCTAAGTTTGGATTGTACAGTTTTGGAAGAAGGATTCCCAATTAAATGTGGGTTGATTCTCTCAGGAACTACGCAAGGAAATAGGGGCTTGGTAGGAAGCATAATTGGCTAAGTGTTGGCTAGAGCGAGCTTGTGAGGCAGGGAGTTGGTCATACTTGTGCGGGGATTGTTCTAGTGAGAGCAATCATTATATTTTCTTCACAGATTTCTAATTAATGCAGTACAGATAGTTGGGCTTTTTAGTAGTTGTTTTCCCCAGATAAATATTGTGTTATCCACAATTGATATTATTCCTCTTGCTGATTATTTTTTCCATCGATCATTATAGGTTTCCACTGTTGAAAGTAGAGTAGATTCTTGTCTTATGTTTTAGTACATTACATAAGTTGTTGAATCTACAAAAAAATCTACATGTTGGTAATGAAAACTAGAAGTATCTTAGCCCCACTACCACTACACGAATGCTAGCATGATCCACAAAAAAGTTTCCATGATGCTTCTAATGGTCCATATTGTGCACTCCTTGAGAATGGGAAGAATGATTGTCTAGGATTTGCAGGTGCACATTGGTTTCGGTCCATGATATTCACCTTTTGAAATTGGCCAATACCATTACATTCATTGTGTGAACTTTTGTAAAAGGCCTTATTTATAAAATGAAATAAAACTATTGTCCATGTTGATATTTATGTGTTAAAAGGGGGCATAATTATTTTTGGTTAAGGTGTAGAACTAATTAATGAACAATGTTGTATAATTCAAATTAGTGGTTCTTAGCACTTAGAAACCCTTGAACAAATCATTAATTTGATTGTATTTATTTTTGATATGTTGATGGGTCTTGTTGTGCTTCGGGCTTCAAGAGCATCAGATACAAGTTAGGTTATGAGATCCATGTGTGTAGAAAGGTCAGTTGCATAATTTATTGTTGGATACACTTGGTACCTAGACAACTCACCTATACAACTATCAAAAGTGTGTTTTGTTGCATTTTGATAGATGGGACTTTGTCCATATAGTGGTCTAGTATCAATATTTTCCTTTGGGATTTCGAGAAGAGTCAATTCCAAAAATTTCGTCAAATATGGTCGAAGGAATTTATGTTTTAAATGGAGTTGAAGTGACAACTTGAAGATGAGGTGGTGAAGAAAGAGCAATGTTTGCAAGATTCTAGAGTGGATGTGAGTGTTGATCAAGACCATCCATACAAGTATGACTATATGTAATTTATGTTTCTTCTAATAATCTTTGTAATGATGTAATGCAAGAATTAAAGGGGGAACTTGGAATAATGATTACATTAATATATAGGTAGGATTTGGTTGTTGGTTGTTTGAGTTTTGTTGAGAGATTTTATCAACAATATTGTTCTTGTTTTGGAATCAGTTGATCTCACAAGCACCATAAATATGTGATGTATTTGTGTAATTTGGTGTGTAATATAAATTTTTCCTTTCCGTGTGCATATCTATATTTTTCTACTAATATTATGTTAAATATAGTAAGATCAGAGAATATATCCAATATATGCAAGATCACACTTTGTTCTGCAAATTCATCAAATTATAACCCTCTAAAAGGTCATTGATTAGGTGGACATGAAATAAATGGAATCTCTAGTGTCAAATAGAATTGGAGTTAGGGGTAAAAGGATTCTTGATTTTCATCTTCTCCGTCATGGAAGAGAAATCAAGGGTTATTTTTAACAAGGTTCATATTTTATCAACAATATAGATCTCTTCATGCGATTTTGGAAGGAGTAGTATAATTCAGAGAAAGGAGATTTCATTGTTTCCATAGTGTGGGTTCATCTCTTTTATCTTCCCAAGGAATATTTGAAGGAGGAAACCCTTGAAGGCATAAACACATTTGTCAAATTATCAAAGGCTACTAAGAAAGGGGGCTACATATCATTAGCTCGAATTTATGTTTACATGAATATATCCTAGCCTTCTCCAGCCTCTATATATATTTATTATCAATATAATGTTTGGAAGCAGTCTCTAGATTACGTACATGTCCCCTTTAGATGTATACTTTTTCATGAATACATGCATCTTATTAGGGATTATTTAATACCAAGGGCCACCTAAAGAAAACCCTTCTAAAAAAGAGCAAGATGATTTGGTAAAATCCCCCCAAAGAAGAAGAAATCTGAGTCCTCAGGTACCTCAAATCTTGACCAAATCCCCAGATCTAGAAATAGTTTGAGTATCTCTACTCTTTGAATGAGTCTCGAGAGAAAGACAACATTCAATCAAGCATGAAATCAATAGAAGGAAAATCCCATAAACATCTATTGAATCTTATAGAGACAATGCAAAAGTTTGTTGAAGTGCACCAACAATATCCACCACCACATGAAATGGTTAGCTCCCCTATGGAAGATGCTAAAGAAAAATCCCTACCAAAATATATGGACCTAGATGGTGCATGGTTGATCACCCTTGCGGAAGAATGGCATGGAAAAGATATGAAGGACATTCAAGATCATTATACTAGGATTTTGTATAATGCCTATCTTCCAAACAAGGAAAGAAATGAATTGGGCTCAAGGTCTTCATAGTTTGGTCTTGGGGTTTAAACAAAGGATTTCAAGGTAGTCTCTAAGAAAGACAATGATGCCAAAAAATGGGGTTGCAAGAGAAACAAGGGAACTGATCCAAGAAGATGGTGAAATATTAGTCAACTTAGGTAAAATCACGTCAATGTCAAAGGCACTTTCCCCCTTAAAATCTTGAATCTTCAAGAAGTTTTCTATGTATTCAGGATTATTGTAGTCACTTTATGATTGTCTATCATTGGTAGGCAACTTGCTAGTCTCTAATTTTAGTCTTATTTTGGAAATCCAAGATATATGTATCTCTTTATGATTAATGAAAGGATCCACTTACCCCACATAAAAAGCCATAAACATTGAAATATTTTATTTATGCCCCTAAGAGTGAAAGTGAAATATTTTCACTACATCTCCTTAGTATTGGGTAGTAATATTTATTAAATACCCAAGAAAGCATAGTGAGAGGGATATTTTTGATGTTTCATAATGGTTTTATTTAAAAATAACCAAATATGTATATTAATTTATGTTTTTACAATACCCGACATTATTTTTTATTTAAAGTATATTTTATTTTTATTTTAAAATGGACACATGCCAACTCAAGGTTGAGCACATAAAAAATTACACATCTCCCTCATATTGGGCTATACAATACGCCTCTCGACACAATATATAATACTTTGTATATATATACTAATAAATTTTTATAATTACTGTTATAAATCAATTTTAACTCTGAATCTATTAAGAGTTAAGAAGAATCAAATCTCTTAAACTATAATCAATTTTTTGAGTGCAAAATTTGAGGATAGGTTTGCACCTCAAAAAACTTAATCCTTCTTGCCTCAACAAAGACGAATCAATGTCGGTTTCTTATTTTATCCTCTATATATGTGTGTGTGTGTTGAAAATATGTAATTAAATATGTTTTGAGAGTTTTAATAGAATTAAAGATAAGAATATTTCTATATGTAGAAATAGAGTTTTGAAATATTATTTAGAGATGAAGTTCTAAAATGTTATGGTTATGAATATGAATTATTATTATTTTTATTTATGTAGTAAGATACAGTTATAACTTGTACAAGTATATATATTTATATATAGAAACATTCTTATTTCTAACCTTATTAAAAGTCTCATAGTACATATAACAAGTTTAATAATTTTTAGAATTTAATTTTTTAATGTGATATGTATAATAAAGATTGTCTTTATTGTTTTTTTAAATGATAAGACATGATATTTTTTTCATTATTATTTTTTTAATCAATGCTCCACTACAACATCTCTCCCATGTAGTGCCATTAGTTGGTAATATTTATTATAATTTATTTACCAATTATTAGTGATGATAGTCACAATTAATTGTTGTCTAAGAATGCAAATTGACTCTCATTAGTTTTGAATTTTGTAGCTATGGTCATTCTTCATAATTATATTTTAGCCCTCGTAATGTATAAATAATTTGAAAGTCATGTTCTTAATGTTATTTTGATTATTTATACATTGAAAGAATTTATATAAGACATGTTCTTCATGTGAGATTTAAAAGAGAAATTTTCAAAATTTGAAATTGTTATGAAACCAGCACACAAAAAGATCGAAAAAATATATCAACGCCTTAGAATTCAGCCTCTTCGAGGGGGCAACCTCCTTTACATTACATAAATGAACAATTCTTGCATGATTCAAATGATGAAACCTCCTTTCTAAATATAGGAGTCTAAGGAATCACAATATAACCCAGCCGACCTAACAATAATAATATAAAGCCACAAAAATAACAATAGAGGGGCACAGTAATAACAATATTGGGATAATAGGGGCACAAAAATATTAATAAGGGGTGAAACTACAATAGTAATGGGGTAATTGCTAGTATTATAGGAACCCAACATGCCCCTCTCCTTCAAAAAAAGTGTGAGTAGTTCTGGGTGCTTTTGTATAAAATTCTCATCCTCCCATGTGGAATCTTCAGCGGATAAGTTCTTCCACTTGATAAGATACTCCGAAATTGATCGATTTTGTAGCTGTCGAGTTCTTGTTTCTGTGACTGCTTCTGGTTCCAATATAATTTTTCCTTCCTTGTCAAGTTCTGGCAATATTGTTTGAACTGGGAGCTTGTCCCCTAGAGCCTTCTTTAAACATGAAGCATGGAAAACTGGGTGCAATCGAGAAGCTGCAGGAAGCTCCAATTTGTATGCCATAGTACCAATCTTTTGCAACACCTTGTACGGACCATAATACTTTGGTGATAATTTATTATCCTTCTTAGCTTGCTTGAGGGACATTTTCTTATACGGTTGTAGTCGTAGGAATACCCAATCACCTACATCAAAACTTCTTTCACTGCGATGTTGATCTGCCTATTGTTTCATTCTATTATGTGCCAACACGAGGTTATCCTTTAAGAGTTGGAGGACTTGTTGTTGATGTTTGATGTGATGTTCCACTACTTGAACCTTAGAATTTTCTCTTAAATATGATGTGATGGAGGGTGGTTGATATCCATAAAGTGCCATAAATGGGGTCATTTTTGTTGCTATATGGAAGGAAGTGTTATACCACCATTCAGCGAGAGGCAACCATTTGACCCATTGTGTCTGTTTATCAGATACAAAGCAACGAAGATATCCTTCCAAACATTTGTTTACTATCTCAGTTTGCCCATCAGATTGAGGATGATAAGATGAGCTATGAGCTAACTGAGTACCAAGAAAAGAAAATAATTCTGTCCAAAAATTTCCAGTGAAAATGGGATCTCTGTCACTTACAATAATCTTTGGGTTTCCATGTAGCTTTTGAATTGTTTCCATAAATGCAATAGAAACCGTACTGGCTTTAAATGGATGTGATAATGCACAAAAGTGTGCATACTTGGTAAGTCTGTCAACTACCACCATGATGACACTCTTTCCCTCAAACTTGGGTAAACCTGTGATAAAATCTATTGAAACCTCCTCCCAACGTTGGTTTGGAATGGATAAAGGTTGTAATAGACCCGGTGTCTTAATTGCTTCAACTTTATTTTGTTGGCAAACCAAACATTCCGCCACAAATTTTTGAATATCCGATTTAAGGCCATCCCAAAAAAATTTCTTCTTAACCCTGTGGTAAGTTTTTAAAAATCCTGAGTGCCCTCCTAAGGGAGAAGTGTGCAATTCCATAAGAATCTTTTGTTTTAGTTGGGAATTCTTACAGAGGTATAAGCGATCTTTGTACCATAAAGGATCATTTTGCCAGCTAAATGTATTAGACGTACTGGAATCTTGTTGTAACTTTCGAATAAGTGCCCATGCTTCTTCATCATTCTTCCATTCCTCCCTTGCTTCGTTTATCCAATCTGGTTGGATAATAGAAATGGCGCACAACAATGCTTCCACATCCTCATGCTTTCTTGAGAGTGCATCTACCACCACATTTTGCTTCCCTTTTTTGTAGATGATTTCAAAGTCATAACCCAACATCTTTGTGATCCACTTTTGTTGCTCTTCAGAGGATAATCTTTGTTCTAAAAAGTATTTAAGGCTATCATGATCCGTTTTTACCTTGAAGTGTCTTCCCATTAGGTAGGGTCGCCATTTCTTAAGTGCATGGAGTATTGCTAACATTTCCTTTTCATAAATAGCTTTGTGTAAAAACTTTCCCTTGATTGGACGACTTTCAAAAGCAATGGGTCTTTCATCTTGCATTAAAAAAACACCAATTCCATTTCTTGAAGCATCGCATTCCACAATAAAGGTTTTTGTGAAGTCCGGTGTAGCTAAGACCGGTGCTTGGCACATTTCCTCTTTAAGATGTTCGAAGGCCTTTGTTGCTTCTAGAGTCCATGAAAATGCATCTTTCTTCAATAATGTTGTTAGAGGTGCTGCTATTCTCCCATAATTTTTAACAAACTTGTGATAATACCTTGTCAACCCAAGAAATCCTCGCAAATGCTTTATGGATGTGGGGATTTTCCATTCCTTAATGGCTTTAATTTTGCTAGGGTCTACCTTAACTCCTTGATGAGATACAATATGACCCAGATATTCCACCTCTTGTACTCCAAAGAAACATTTGGATCTTTTTGCATATAATTGTTTCTCCTCCAAAAGTTGTAGCACCCTGTCAACATGTTCAACATGATCCTTCCAAGACTTGCTGTAGATTAGTATATCATCAAAAAATACTAACACAAATTTTCTAAGGAATGGTTTGAAAATGGAATTCATCAAACCTTGAAATGTTGAAGGTGCATTGGTAAGGCCAAAAGGCATGACAAAAAATTCATAATGACCCTCATGAGTTCTAAATGTTGTTTTCGTAATGTCTTTAGTCTTCATTCTGATTTGATGATATCTTAAATGAATATCCAACTTGGTGAAGTAAATTGATCCATGCAATTCATCTAGTAATTCATCAATGATTGGAATGGGAAACTTATCTTTAATTGTGAGCTTGTTGAGCTCCCTATAATCCGGACACATGCGCCATGATCCATCCTTCTTGTGCACTAATACTACTAGAGTAGAGAAAGAACTTTGACTCGATTGAATTATACCAGCCTCTAGCATTTCTGCAACCATACGTTCAATTTCACTCTTTTGGGCATAGGGATATCTGTACGGCCTGATGTTTGGAGAAACACTTCCTGGAATCAAATGAATAGCATGATCATGATCAAGAATAGGTGGGAGACCTTTGGGAGTCTCAAATACCTTGGAATGATTGTCCAAGACTTTTTGGAGATCTGGAGAAATAGATGATTGCAATGTGGAAACATCTAGCAAACATAATTGTGCAATTACATCCCTTTGTTCCTTTTTTAGAAGCTTTGTCATACCATTAGAGCTAATTATCTTTCCTGATTTCCCTGCAATACCCCTTAATTCAACTTCCTTTCCTTCCACAGAAAATTTCATGAAAAGTTCTTGAAAATTAAAGGCTATTGTACCCAAGGATTGTAGCCATTGGACTCCTAGTACAACATCAGCACCTCCCATTGGAATGGAAAGCATTGGGCTAGTCAATACATATTCTTCCATCGATAGCTTGATATTATGGCACTTTCCAGAGCAATTTATTGTTCCTCCATTTGCAACCATCACTTGACACTCTGGTGCTGGATATAAGAAGCAATTCAATTCTTTTGCTACCTTGCAATGAATAAAATTATGTGTACTTCCTGAATCAATCAACACTAGTACCTTTTTCTTCTTGATTTGTCCTTCTATCTTGATGGTTTGAGGAGTGGTAATTCCCGCCAATGCATTACAAGATATGGTCGGATTCATTTCTTCTTTATCTAGGCTTTGTTCCTAGAGTATATCCTCTTCTTTTTTCCCTTCTTGCTCCTTCTCTTCTTCCTCTTCGCAATCTATGTAGAATAATTTCTTCTCAGCACACTTATGACCTTTAGTGTATTTGCTATCAAAACTGTAACAAAGCCCTTTTGCTCTTTTTTCTTCCAATTGTTGTGGTGTCAACCTTATAGGTTGTGGAAGACTAGGAGCAACCACACTTCCATCTTTATAGTTGTGAGTGGTATGCTTCCTGGTTGCCATAATTTTTCTTTCCATTTTTCTTGCTAACCTGAATGCCTTCTCTAATGAATCAAGTTCCCAAAGGCGAACATCATGTTGGATATTATCCTTTAAAGTCCCTATGAACACATCAATCCTATGCTCCTCTGGAATATTTTTTACCCTTATGTTCAATTTTTGGAACTCCTCAATGTGCTCCATTATTGAACCCTTTTGTTTGAGACTTATCAATTGGCTAAAAAAAGTGTTGCTTTTTGTATCCTCATAATGTGCTATCAATTCTTCCGTAAAAATTGCCCAAGTGATAAATTGTTTATGAGAGAAAAGCCATTGATACCATACAAACTGATTTGGTTCCAAATATAAAGTTGCAACACGTACCTTTTGTGTGTTTTGCACATTATTGAGATCAAAAAATTGCTCCATTTGTAATATCCATGTTGCAGGATCCTTGCCATCAAACTTCCTCATATTTATTTTTGGAATATGGTGGTCTTTGATCCCACATTAGAGTCTAAGAAATCATGATTAACATTTCTTTTGTTCTCATCATGAGTTTCCTTTAATACCTTTTCATCATTGGTAAGTATTTCTTGTACAAAATTTGTCAAATCTGTCTTCAAATCTGCCATGCCTGTCTTCAAATTTGTGTTCAAATATATCTTCAAGTTGTCCATCTTAGCTTCCATTCCATTCATCTTAGCTTCCACGCCATTTATCTTAGCTTTTGTTAGCTTTTGTGAGCATGACATTTGCTGCACTTGTTCTTGTAATTTTGATATATCATGTAGCATTTCTTCCTCTTCTTCATGAGTCATGCTAGAGCTTTCAGGTTCCTTACTAGGTGTTTGCATTTTCTTTCCTCGGGGCATCAATTACCGATAATAATGCTCTACTATGCCCTTTGAATTCCTTCAAAATAAATTTTCAAACCAATCTTAAGCAAAAATTTAAAAGAATCTACACACCTTTTTTCACTTTGTAGGAGCTTGATATTACCTCTGATGTATCTCTGTACTTTCATATCATCTAGTTCTAAAATTGCAATTTGTAGTAGCCCTTTGTGTCCTCTTTCCAATGCCACCAGTTTGATCCAAATTGGATTCTCCAAGGAAGAGTTATGCGAAATCTCCCACAGTGACCTAATTATAGACTAGTTCAGTAGAGCGAAATTGTATGACGCGCCATGTGTCAATGTTTCAACCTTTGTCTCTGAAAATGATATACAAGAAACTACAGTCCATCCTCTTTCTGCACTTTCTTACGAAATTTCAATCTGATGCTCAGAGAGAAAGTTATGAGGATTTTCCCCAGGTCACCTGTTTGGAATGTAATTCAGGAGTCTGCAAAAATACCAACTTCCTCAGATCGTATCTCCGCAAATATAGCACGAAACACTCTGAAATTTGGACCTAGATTCAGCGTGATGTCTTCTCAAATGGGTTTTTTTTTTTAGCTTCTGAAACGTCACAGAAAAAATGTTATAGCGAAAATGTCACGATGACCTGTTTGGAGCAGCGAAACCTAGAATCCAAAGCTCTGATACCAAATGTTATGAAACCAGCACACAAAAAGATAGAAAAAATAGATCAACGCCTTAGAATTCAGCCTCTTCAAGGGGGAAACCTCCTTTACATTACATAAATGAACAATTCTTGGATGATTCAAATGAAAAAACCTCCTTTCTATATATAGGAGTCTAAGGAGTCACAATATAACCCAGTTGACCTAACAATAATAATATAAAGCCACAAAAATAACAATAGAGGGGCACAGTGATAACAATATGGGGATAATAGGGGCACAAAAATATTAATAAGGGATGCAACTACAATAGTAATGGGGTAATTGCTAGTTTTATAGGGACCCAATAGAAATTTTAATTTTTGGCTCCTACTCAAGTTGAACCTCTCTGAAGTCAAGTCAGGCTAGTGAAGAGACACCCATTCCAGATAGGAAAACCAATATATAAAGGCATTTTACCTCCTCCACAAGAGCACCATTTGACAATCACACAAGAAATACAAGTTCTGGGCATCCAAGTGTAGGACAAGAGGAAGAAGAAGGAAAAAAAGAAGGACGAAGATCTCTCTTTGGCTCACATTTTTCTCTCTATATGATTCCGCACATGTGACTTTTTCTAGGCAACAATTTTTGGACAGGCCAAATTTTTGGGCAACTTTCTGGGTAGGCCAAAATCTAGGTAGCTTATGGGCAAAAAATTCTAAACATGACAAAATTTTGGGTAGGCCAAAATTATGGGAAAATCTGAGAAGGCTGAAATTTTGAAGTGAAGAAGTTTGACTTGGTTTGACTTGACTTGAGGGCTAGAGACTAGGTTTTACCATAACTTGTTGATCTTGGTGATGTCATAGTTGACTAGCCACATTAAATATATCTCTTATTGAAATAAAAAATTTCTCTATGAAAAAATTTGTTGGGTTTTTCCCCCAAGTGGGGTTTCCAAACGAAAATCTTGTGTTCTCTTTTGTGCATTGTGATCTCGACTATATTTAAGGTTTATGTTTGAATTTTTGAAGTGTAATTGCTTAATAATAAACTAGAATTGTTAAGAGAAGATATACATCATTCAAGGTAATCACTAGTGGTTTACAAATATTGTGCTTGTATCTATTGCACTTGAAAAATCAACATCGTATCAAATCTTTGGTGACAAAAGTGATGTTGAGATCACTCTTGAAGAATATTTGGTAAGAGATCACTCTTGAAACCCTAGATCTGCAATCTATTTTCTTTTCTATGACTATGGGTTCCCACATGAAGGTGGAAAACAAATTAGAAGGAGCTAAAATTTTTAGGGTTTGGAAGACAAGTATTGCTCTTCTCCTTGCAAAAGGTGGTATCTTGAGTATTGTTAAAGGAAAGGTTAGTGAACCAGAAAAAGATGAAGAGAAATCAGAGTTTGAGAAGGATGATATTAAAACCATGAGAATTATTGTGGACTCTATCAAGGATCACTTGATTCGCTAGGTTTATAGTCTTCAATCTTCAAATCCGATGTACGATGCCATATTTAGTTTGTTCACTATGAAAAATATTTCGTCAAGCCATGAGTTTGAAGAATGAACTTAATGATATTAAAATGATAAGGAATGATACTATATCCTCATACTTTATGAGAATATATCAACTAAGATATCAACTACAAGAAATTGATGAAGTCATTCTTGATAAGAAGTAACTAGAACACTCAACGGTTTACCTGAATCATGGGATGCTTTTGAAGCATGAATATGTGCTAGAAAATATGGTCCAAAATTTGATGAACTATGGACCAATTGTACTCAAGTAGAATTAAGGTTCATATCAAGAGGAAAGATTCAAAGATTTGATGAAGGTGATTCTCAAGCATATGCAACACATTTCAAGAAAAGTAGAGGAAGAAATAAGTTTTGTTTTCAAGGAAGAAATGGAGGAAGAAGAAGTGAAGAAAGAAGACTAGAAGAAAAGAGGTTTTCCCCTTAAGGAAAGAAAAACATGTCAAAGGTTTAATGTTATAAATGTCACAACTTTGGTAAGTTTATATGTGATAGTCCTTAAAGATAAAATGATAGAACGAGAAAAAGGGAAGCAACATGCCTCTACAACAAATTTTGAATCACTTCCAAAGAGACTAAAGAATGAAAATCTAGTTAATAAAGAATTCTTTTATTTCTCTGCTCTTACTAGTTCTATTACAAATAATGAAGACTTGTGACTAGTATATAGTGGTGCCTCAAATCACATGACAATATATCAAGACAAACTCATAAGTTTGATGAAACAAATATTATCACAAAAGGTGGAACTTGGAGACAACAACAGTTATGTAATCAAAGGCAATGGAAATACATCCATTAAGCTAGAATCTAGTGATAATGTTCACCTCAATAATATATTATATGTGTCAAGATTGAAGAATAATTTGGTTTGTATTTTATTCTTGGAAGATAAAGGACATAGAGTAACATTTGTTGATGGCAAAGTTCTTTTTTGGCCCAAAGGCTCTAGTATTGATTCTACTAAAATAATTGGAGTTCATGAAGGAAGGTCAAATAGACTTTTGGAACAACCTACTAATGAACTTTTACATAATGATATTAATCCATGTGAGATATGACATAGAATATATGCTCATCTTCACTATAAATCTTTCCCAACCTTAAAGAAAATGGTTTAAGTTGCTCCATATTTACAAGAAGAGTATGAAGGATTATGTAAAGGATGTGCACTCAGAAAGAATGTCAAGAATCATTTTCCAAGCAACAAAAGTTGATCTGAGGACTTGGACTTAATTAATTACAATGTATGTGGTCCTATGCCAGTGAAGACTCTTGTAGGCTCTTTGTATTATGTAACATTCATTGATGATTTATACTACATTACGTGGATCTACTTCATGAAGACGAAAGGTGAAGTCTTTGATATTTTCTAGGAGTTCAAAGTTGAAGCTGAAAAGTTGAAGGGAAAGAAGATAAAAATCTTGAGATATGATAATGGAGGAGAATAAAACTCCAAGGATCTCATTGGCATTTACAAAGAAGTTTGGATTAAGAGGGAGATAATAAGTCTGCAAAAAATGGAGTTATAGAAAGAAAGAATAGAACCATTGAAGAATCTATCAAGGAAATGATAAATGACCAAGATCTTCCTATGTTTCTATGGAGTGAAGCATCGATGACCATTGTCTACATTCAAAATAGAAGTCCTCATTAAATCTTGAAAGAACGGACTCCCAAAGGAGCATTCACCAGACAAAAACCTCTTGTTGGTCATTTATTAATACTTGGTTGTTCTACTTATATTCATGTTCTTAGTGGATGACATCATTGACAAATACAAGGAGAGATTTGTGGTTGGAGGTTTCTCTTAGAAAGAGGAAGAATACTATGACGAGAATTTTTCTTCGGTTACCAAGTACACTACCATTAGATCCATTATTTCTATTGCTTCTTCTATGGGTCGGAATTTACTTCAAATGGATGTAAAGATTGATTTTATTAATGACATGATTGAAGAAGAAGTGCACTTAGAGAAACCTCAAGGTTTTTAGGTCCATGGTAGATATTTTCACATTTACAGGTTCAAGAAATCCTTATATGAACTTAAGCAAGCACTAAGAGCCTAGTATACATGAATTGACAATTGTTTGACAAGACTTGGTTTCTCCAAAAGTGATGTCGATCCAAACCTATTCTTTAAGGTCAAGAATAATGAAATTGTGATCCTATTGTTGTATGTTGATGACCTATTCTGACAAGTTTGGAGCATCTGATTTTTTAATGTAAGAGGGAGTTAGCTTTGAAATTTGATATGAAGGATCTTGGATTGATGCGCTATTATTTGGTGCTAGAAGTATGGAAAAATCTTAGTGAATTTTTTCTTGATCAAGGAAAATATATTATCAAGATATTACAAAAGTTTGGAATGATGGATTGCAAGTCTATGCCAATTCCCATGGTTACAAATCTAAGAAAGCTAAGAGACTCTGAGTCTGATTTGATAAATCCATCAATGTACTATAAGCTGAGTTTCTTGTTGATGTATCTAGTTAATACCAAGCCAAACATTTTCTTTGCACTGAACACATCAAGCTAATTCCAAGTGAAACCTAGACATAATCATTGGATTGCAACAAAACACATACTGAGGTACTTGCATGGAATGGTTGACCTTGGTTTGAAATATGTCTCAAATGACGATATTTAGTTGTAGGGTTAAACAAATGCAGAATGGGCGGGGAGTGCTAAAGACATGAAGAGTACATTTGGAGGTTGCTTTAGTTTGGCTCCTCTATGATTTCATGGATGAGTAGGAAGCATGCATCTATTTCATTAAGTACTAATGAGGTAGAATATATTGCAGCTATCTTGGTGAGTTGTGAAGCAATGTGGATTCAAAAGTTACTCGCATGATTGTTTGATCATGTGCTCAAGTCAAACATGATATATTGTGATAATCAACGTTGTGTGAAGTTGAAATAGAATCCAATGTTCCATGATAGGTAAAATCACATCGAGATCAAGTACCACTTCATTCGTGACATGGTGTAGAAGGGATCAATGAAGCTCCACTATGTCTCCATTAGACTTGTGGAGAATAACTATTGAGAGGGAGTGATGATGAGATAGCATCGTGGGCTAACATTCTCCCAGTGTATAGTATTGTGACCCGCATCAGGGAAATTGTCCCTGTGTCAAGTACTATGACCCAAATTAGGGAGAATGGTCTAGAGGACTAACATTCTTCCTATGTCATGTATGACCCGAATTAGGAAGAATGGTCTTAGAGCATCATGTTAATTTAACATCGGGCCCCAAATTACTCTGATAAGAGTGTGGCCTTTGGCGATTCACCATATATCAATACGTTGACCCAAATTATGGTAGATCAAGACTAGTCTGAATTCCATATGTCAAGTATTGACCTAAATTATGGTGACTAGTTGATGTTAAATGATGTACCATGTGTTAAAAGTACCAATCCATATTATGGTGAGGAGATACCATACGTCTAAGGTACTGAACTGAATGATGGTATCATGATGATGTTGTTGAGTTACTACATGTCAAAGTTATTTGACCCAATTATGGTAAATGATTGATGCCGTTAGATTACGGATTATAATGATGATTTTTTATAACCTTTTCTTAGAGAATTTTTTTCACAATGAAGAACATATGTCTAGTCATTATGAATACCTCCCTAGCTAAGAGGGAGTTTTGAATTTTGTAGCTATGATCAATCTTCATAATTATATTTTATCCCTTGTAATGTATAAATAATTTGAAAGACATGTTCTTAATGTTATTTTGATTCTTTAGTCCTTGAAAGAATTTATATAAGACATGTTCTTCATGTCAGAATTAAAAGAGATTTTTTTTTAAATTTGAAATTTGAATTTTTGGCTCCAAACTAGTCAAGTTGGTCGTCCCTCAAGTCAATTTGGCCCAGTAAATGGATACACCCATTTTCGATAGGCATACCACTATATAAATACATTCAACCTCCTCCACAAGAGCAACATTTGACCATCACACAGGAAAGGCAAGTTTCGGGAATTTAGGAAAGGACAAGAAGAAGAAGATGACCGAAAAGAACAAGAACAAATATCTTTCTCTAGTTCACATTTCTCTCTCTCTAAGATTTTGCATGTATGACTTTTCATGGGAAATAGGTTTTGGATAGGTCAAAATTTTGGGTAGTTTTTTGGGCATACTAAAATTCTAGGCAGCTTCTAGGTAGCATATTCTGGGTGGACCAAAACACTGGGCAAGCCAAAATTCTGGGCAGATCTTAAAAGGATAAAAATTTGAAGGGAAAATTTTGACTTGGTTTGACTTGACTTGAGGGTTGGAGACCAAGTTTGACCATAACGTGTTGATCTTGATGATGTCATAGTTTATTAGACGCATTAAATGTATCCCTTGATGAACTAAACAATTTCTCTAAGAAAAATAGTTGTTGGGTTTTTCCCACAAGCGGGTTTTCCTGTTGGTATCCTAAATTGCCCTATTTTCTACCCCATTTCCATCAATACCAACCTTTGTTTTATCTTAATAAAAGATCCTTCTTTCCTACACTAGTACAAGATGGTTACCCTTTTCCTACAAATGCTCATATTTCATATTAAGATTTATTACAACACTTTATTGATCTTTTTATATAGATTTCATGCCTATTTACATATTTCTTGTAACTCATATTGATTTCCTATAGTAATCATGGAACTTAGTGTTAATGATGAATGAGTTGACTAGTGCAGGTAGATTCGTACACCGCCACTATCTGAGATTTCCGAGAAGCTATCTTCCACAAGGATGGATCTCGATCTTCAACTCTGATTCTAACTGCTGATGAACTGAAGTAGGATAATAGGTGGTGTGAATTTAGGGATTTTTATCCAAAGTTAGGTTATGGACAAGCAAAGTTATAACCACTGGCCAAAGTTGTAATTTCTGTTTTCTAATTTTGTTCGGTCGAGAGGCCTAAATGAGAATTATCTGTAATTAGTGTAAATGGCCTAGAGCTGAAAGGATATATATGATGTAGATCATACATAGGAAGCTAGCGAACCATTGACTATCATTTTGGTTTATGTAATCTAGTTATCGCCTCGCTCTAGGGCTACACTACCCTGTAATGTAATTTTTCAAAACAAGTAATACAAGGAACTGTTATGATTTATATGTGCAACATTTAAATTCATCTTTGATGTATCTTTGAAGTGTTGATCTCATTTGTTCCTTAGAAGGGGAACAAGCTGGTTGGCTAGGGCCCAGCCACCCAGCTCGTTTACCCCTCTCTCTTTCGTTATTCAGAAAAACAGTGTGGTTATTTCTTTTACATCTGTGTGATGTAATAGTTTAATTGTTAATCTTTAAGTTATAAATTAAAATGTCTTCTATAGCCTATGTGTGAAACGGATTTGTGGTTTGAAGAGTAGTTGTGCTTGTTTTACTTATGAAATATCGTTCTCGCATTTCCTTTACTCTTGTTCTCTGTTTTAATTCATTTTCAAATGGATTGTGCAAGGAACTCCTTCCTACACCAGTGCAAGCTATTACCTGCACCTTGGTTGATTCATTTGTTGCAGCAAACATTTAATCACTTACCTGCGTTTTACTTTCAGTTATTTTGCAAGCGAATGAATCATTAATTGAGTATTTGTTTTGGTATTAAAATATCATCTCTAAAAGATCTGGAAGTAGTTATATCGAATTGCCACATTATACTTGCAAAGAATATCATAATTGTGGCTAAAGTACCAATGTTGATTAACACATGCAAAGTACTTAGGCTACTGTTTGACTCTTTTAAAGTGCTTTTATTTCATGAAGTTTATTTCCTCTACGAAGTTTAATGAGTTGAAGCATTTCCTTTTTCATAGATAGTTTACTTTAGAATTTCATTTACAGTTGCAATTCTTTTTCAGCACATCTTTCAGCTTTTGAAAGTAATTTGGGAACTGAGTAAAGGGAACTTTGTTTCAGTGCAGGAGCAAGTCTCTTGGCACAGAAACATAGTGCTCTAAGCCTTGAAGCTTAGATCACCTTCACTCAGACATAAGTCTTCCGTAAGGAAGGTCAAATATACTCTTACATAGAAATAATGTACCTTCACTAGTGCAAGTAGATTGCAACAATGCAAGGATAGGTTGTTTTTGTGAGAGGAAGATTAGAAGGAAGATAGAAGTTTGCAAGGGCCCACTTGTCAAACTATTTACCATCCATCTAAAGATGAACATAACATTTCATTCCATCATTTAAGATTGTTTCCATTATGTGGGATTTCTTTACTTGATTTACTTGCAAATTGTCTTTTACAATCCAGCACTAGAGTTGCCTTGGTGTTAATTGCCTTTTCAATTGTTTTCTATCTGATTTTGCAAAGGATTTACGTTCATAAGTAGGATTAGAAATAGGAAAATTTCATACCATTTCTGGCATTACCTGTGCTTTGTCTCTAAGTTTATGAAGCCTCGAGGTTGACAATTAAGTGTTGACAAGTTTGCTCAAGTGAAATTCCTGCACCCAACATTTTGGCGCCATTGCCGAGGAGGCTATTTGAATTGGTAAGAATTTTTCCATTTTTTTGCAATAGGGTAAGTCTGCTATTATCTTTTTTTGCAATGTGCTTCTATTGTTTGAAGGAATTTATAGGTGCCAATTTATTTTTTTAACTTGTAGCTTTTATTTGAATTTCGTTTTGTCATTTTTTGAAATGAATGCCTAAAAGAGGTAGGGGTCCGAAGCCCACTAGGGGCCAAAGAAACATTGACAAATCTGAAACCAAAAATCATATTGGGCCTTCTTTTGTAGGCAGAAAGTCCAAACAAACTCAGACTCATCACATAGGAACAATCCACCTAGGCTCTGGTAGCAGCAGTTCAGGTGTGACACAACCCATAAAGGGGAAGAAGGATACTGTTGGAATCCATAGTCAACCTTCTCAGTCTGTTAAGAGTAGTTCGTGTGGAAGAACAACAATGGAAGATATGGAAGACCATGTAGAAGGAAGTGGTGAAAATAAGGTAAATGAGGAATAATCTACTTTTGGATTCCCGATTGTAAATCCTAACATACAAGTGAAAATGAAAAATCTCCACCATCAGCTCTTCCTCATTTCTATGGTAAGGTACATGAAAATCTAGACTCTTTCCTATTTGAGTTTGATATTTTGTGTAGAAGTTATGATTACTTATCTGACGCCCAAAAGTTAAAGTTGTTTCCTACAACTCTCAAGGACGCAACACTCTATTGGTTCATGTGACTAGGAGGAAACACTATAAATTATTGGGAGCAAATGAAGAGAGTTCTTTAATCAAAATATCAGGAATATTGTAAAACTAGGGATATTCAAGATGAAATATTTACTATTGTGCAAAATGACGATGAGATGCTAGAGGACTACTTGGAGAGATTCCTGTACATCTTCCAAAGGTAAAAGCACAAATTTGAACTACGTACTATTAGAACCTTATTCTTATGTGGGCTTACTGATGATGCTAGGAATAATTTAAATATGTTGGGAGAAGGGGATATTGCTCAAAAAGCTTTTGATCAAATATGTGACTTGTGCAGGAAATTCTCGAGGAACCAATATAGAACCAATATAGATCTAGTAAAGGAATTCAGAATAAAAATAGGAAAACCGAATCTACTAATGCTATGATTATCGGACTAGAAAACAAAATGGATAATGTGAAAACTGAAATAATGAATATTGTTAGTAAACAAATAGTCTCTTTGAAGTTTCAAAAAAAACTTGTAGAATAGCAAGACATATTATCTATTTTCTATCCTAAATTTAGAAGAAAGCATCCTTTAAGAGAATGTCCTCTAGATATTAAAGAAACTAATAAATGTGCAATTTGTGTAGATAACCCTGCTACAGACAAATGTCCCTCCATACCTGGGTTGAAAGCTGTACTCAAAGGGGGGAAACCTGAAGCTGAATCATTGCATGCTATGGGAGCATGAAGGAATTGGTCTCATGTAAGTACAGGTATGGTTCTTGAACCTCCACCACGTTTTTTTGGTTATAATGCACACTTGTATTCCATCCTAACACTAGTCACTCTCAGCATTGGCAACATGGGAATCAATATCAATATGGACAACACTCTAATCTTGGAAACAAGGATGGAGAGGGCCAAAACATTCACATCATTCACATAATTCCTATCATGCACCTATGCAATCATATCCTCCTACATATGCACCTTACCCAATGCCTTAGCCATCATTACCTCAGCTGAGACAACCTATGCCACCATTACCTTTACCTCCATCATTTCGACCTTCTCAATTGCCTACTCAACCTTTACCTAACCCCAATAATAAAGCGGTTCAAATGATCCATTTTATGACCCCGCTTTCTTCATCTAGATTTCAGGCTAAGCCAGTTGGAGTTAATGATCTCCAATTGAGATCAAGGAAAGTGGTAACTTCAGAAAATCAAAATCAACCCATGATGATTATCAATGAGAAAGGAGAGGATGAAACTCCTAACCATTCTGAAAAATATGACACCATTTGACCTATCCATGTACATTTTGAGCCCTTGTCATCTTCTCCCAACCGAACTCCCTATCCAGAGAGCTTAGTTGTGGAGAAGAAAGACCCCATTACTGAGTCTAGCTTGGCTTCTGAGCTTAGGAACATTTTCATAAGGGTACCTTTGCTCCAAGCTATTAAAGAGATCCCCATTTGTACAAAAATCATTAGGGAACTTTGTCTCAAGAAGCCAGGAAGGAGAATATTGGAACCCCAAACCATTCAATTTGTTGGTAGAGCAGCAGAGTTGATGACGAGATGTATGCACATGGAAAAATATACTAACCCTGGAAACCCTGTTGTCTCTATTCAGATATGTGATGTCCTTCTCTCCAATATATTTATAGACCTAGGGGCAACCATTAATGTTATGACCAATCAAACCATGGATCAACTTGGATTGGTCCATATTCGTCCTACTCCCACTGTGCTTGAATTGGCAGATAGATCTAAAATCAAGCCAGAAGGAGTATTGGATGATGTGGTCATTTCCCTAGATTCTTGGGAATATCCCATAGATTTCATTGTGCTTCAGCCAAAGAATCCTATGGGAGGTCATCCCTTGATCTTGGGGTGACCATGTCTTGCTACGGTTGATGCTTATATCGGATGTTTTTATGGTGATATGTATATTTTCCATGGAGATTCCATAAAGAAAGTCACCCTATATCCACCTGCTAGATCCATTCAGGAGCTCTGAGACACTTTATGGTTAGACTACAATAGTGATGAGGAGACCCAACCTATTTCCTTGATACATCAGAATGTTGAGTCCTCACAGGAGGGTGAGATTCAAGACTTCCTAAACAATCTAGACACCATGCCCAATTTCAAATCATTGAGTCAGATTTTCAGTCTATATTTCCAGGAAGGATATGACTCTCTACCTCCATCATCACCATCTCTAGTGACACATTTGTGTGCTCTTGAGCCTGAAACTACTCTTGTTGAGATTAGTCTAGGTAAATCCTTGTATATCAATTCAGACTTGGATCCTTCTCAACAAGAGAAGCTTATGAGTTTGTTGTGGAACCATCTTGATGCCTTTACATGGGGTTATGAAGATATGAAAGGCATCCATCCTGAAACTTGTACACACCACATCTATATCCAGGATGGAGCCCGACCTGTCCGACAACTCCAAAGGTGAATGAACCCAGCTCTACGAGATATTATAAAGGAAGAATTGAAAAAACTCTTAGATGTTGATTTTATCTATCCCATTTCTGACAGCCAGTGGGTCCCTCCATTAATGTTAGTCCCAAATGAAGATGGGAGATGACACATTTGTATTTATTACAGAGAATTGAATAAAGCCACTTTCAAATATTACTTCCCCGTTACTTTCATCGATCAGGTACTCGATACCCTTGTTGGTAAGAGGTACTTTTATTTCTAGATGGATTTAGTGGATACAACCAGATACATATAACACCCAAGGATCAAGACAAAACCACTTTTACATGTCCATGGGGTACATTTTCTTATCAAGTGCTTCCCTTTGGGGTATGTAATGCCCCAACTACCTTTAAAAGGGTAGTCTTGGCTATTTTTGCTAACCTTGAATGCGTAGAAATCTATATGGATGATTTCTCTATGTTTGGTGATTCATTTCAGGAAGCCCTCAAGAATCTAGAAAAAGTGCTTCTTCGTTGCCAAGAAGCCCATCTCGCCTTGAGTGATAAGAAATGCAAATTAATGTGCAAGGCGGGAGTAGGTCTTGGCCATCTTATTTCCGACAAAGGTATCCAGGTTGACCCTACAAAAATAGAATTCATTTCGAGTCTTCCTATACCCAAAACTCAAAGGGAAGTGAGAGGTTTTCTAAGACATGTGGGCTACTATAGGAGATTCATTGATAATTTCTCAAGGATAGCTATCCCCCTTTTCAAACTTTTGGTTAAAGATAGTGAGTTTTCTTGGTCTACAGCTTGCCAACAGTCCTTTGAGACATTGAAGGAAAAGTTAGTTCAGGCACCAAATTTGAGAGGATCAAACTAGTCCCTACCATTCCATATTTCCTTTGATTCCTCAAATACCACTATTGGTGCAGCTTTTGGACAAGAAGAAGACAAACAATCTTATTCTATTTATTTCATTAGCAAAAACTTGTCACCCACTGAACTCAATTATATTGTTACTGAGAAAGAGTTTTTAGCTACAATTTTTCCTATTAATTTTAGACATTATATTACAGGATATGAAGTTTTTATACATACTGACCATTCCACTATAAGACATTTGTTGAATAAACCATTAACTAGCAATAGGGTAACTAGGTGGTTGCTATTATTACATGAATTTAACATTACTATTGTTGATAGACTAGGGAAATCCAATGTAGTAGCAGATTATCTTTCAAGATTAAATAATCCTGGTGAATCAATTCCTGTTGATGATGATTTTCCTTACAAACATATTTTTGTTGTGTCAACAAAATCTCCATGGTTTGCTAACATAGCTAACTATTTAGTCACCAGAAAATTACCACCTCACTTATCTGCTCGTGAAAAGCGAAATATCATTCAAAAAAGTGTTGCATATTCCTAGATCCAAGGAGACCTCTTTTACACTAGAGCAGATCTCATTATTTATAGATGTGTAAGAGAGGAAGAGGTGTTTGATATCTTAAAATCTACCCATGATGAACCTTGTGGAGGTCACTTCGCCGATAAGCAGACTGCATACAAAGTGTTACGAGCTAGCTATTTTTGGCCTTCCTTGTTTAAGGATGCCAAACAATATGTCAAGTGGTGTGATAGCTGTCAGCGAATTGGCCAGCCTAATCAAACCAATGAAATGCCTTTATGTCCTCAGGTTATGATTGAGCCTTTTGAAAAATGGGCTATTGATTTTGTAGGACCAATAAATCCCTCATCATCAAATAAAAAGCATATTTTGGTTTGTACAGATTTTGTTACAAAATGGGTAGAAGCTAAAGTTGTTTCTTTTGCTACTGAAAGAGTTGTTGTTGATTTTCTTTTTACTGAAATCTTTACTAGATTTGGTGTGCCTAGAGAAATTGTTTCTGACAATGGATCGCAGTTTATTTCTAATCTGGTACAGGGTGTGATGGAGCAGTATAAAATACAACATAGGAGATTGTTATAGCTCCAAATATCACTCTTGATGTTTGCAATGCTGCACTCATGGCCTGGGTAACCCCTCCTTCCAGACCTAGTCCAAATACTTAAAAAACAGTGTTTTACTCCCTATACGTGACATTTCCCTGAGCTAAACGCGCGTGTACATGGGTCTGTGTATACCCAACCCGTGTATATGTCTTAAAACACTTAAAAAAAATTAAATCTCCTTAATTTCGGGTGGAGATCACATGTTTTACCTATTGATTACCTATTAGTGCCTGTGGCCCAATTGTTCCCAACGAATTCCCAACTAAAAAACTACTTTGGGAGAAGTATAAAAAGGCTTCAATGGGAAGGCCTAAGGGAGGAGAGAATAGAGAGAAAAATCACTTTGCTAAGATTATCCCTGATTAGGTCTGAACATCCTTGTTCTTCCAACACTTTCCCCCATTATAGGAAACTCTTGTTTCCTTGAGCTTTGATATTATTTCACTAGTTGAGATATTTTGGTATGAGTCATGGAAGGAGTTTGTTGAAGGCTTGAGATTGGACGGACCTAGAGGATGGTTTCGCTTGGAGCCAGTGAGAGGAAGACTCAGGTGAAATCATTCCTTACTGTATTTTATTTATCTACAATAAAGAAACACTTATCTCGTTCCTGAAATTAATCTTCTTCATGCTTATGATGTTAATGTTATGATTTGCATATGAATAGTTGTTTCAATTGTATAACTAACTACCTTTCAATATGTTATGAAGTTGATTTATTTATGATGCTTGGTCCATATACTACTATGCTTCTTTGAATTGGTTGTTTTGTAGGTTAAAGGATCGAAAGGAACTCCAAGAGGGTTTGGACCCTGGTTGGATCTACCCGAACGAAGGATCCCCAGGTGCACCTCTCTTCGTGTAGTTTGCTTATATTAGTATCATGGGTGTGTGGAATGCTTGTTTTTCACTGTAGATAACCCCCACTGTACTAGGGTATTGACCAAAGACCCTAGGGGACTTTGTCCCTCAACAGAATTTGGTGACTCCACTATGGAAAACACTATTGTTGTCCCTAGTTTGGGTTAATTTAAGCTAATCAGGGCTCGGCCTTTGATTTTCTTGCTGTAACTAAGTTGTCTATTCCTATAAGAACTCAGACTTTAAGTCTGAACAGTTTCTTCAGACCCCTTTTTTTCTTTTTCTTGTGAACTGTTATGTACGCAGTTTTGCCCGGTTATAGAAGTGTATGTACGCAAGTTTCCCCATATGAACCCGCGTATATGTAGGTTTCTTTGGGCTGAATCGTGTATACACGCAACTGTGAATTGACACAGTCAAATATACCCTAATTTTTCAAGATTTTTGCAAATATTTCTTGTTCAGTAAATTTGTTTGCTAATCTGAGTACTCCCTGAGCAGTCAAGTTTGGTTGTCAGTCTCTGTTTTTACAGCAAGTTTCTGGTTTCGAATTCTCTCCGTTTGTGGAAATTTTTGGTCTTGTTTTGTTTTGTTGCAAGTGTCATCATTTGTGTTCAAGAACACAAGATTTCTCTCTGAGAATCTTGGTGGTTCTGGTCTTCCAGAACAGAAAGATTGGTTTCAATCTTTGTGGCAAACTTTATCTTTGTGACCTTCCTTCTTTGTGTCAAAACTGCATCTTGTGACCATTTGCTTTTCTTGCTTTTTGAAAGTTGTTGAGTGACGATTTTCAGAGTTGTCTTTCTTGATCTTTTTATCATTGTCACCAAGCTCTTTTTGCTGCTTTTTGGTTGTTGAGAGCATCTTGAAACACCTATTTTGTTGAGTTTGTGCCCATTTTGAGTTGATAACTTGCAAAGTGTTTTGGTCGCTTATTCTTCGATCTCAAAGTTTTCAATAGTATTTGGAGCACTTTTGAAAAATCATTTTTGTTTTTTCTTTTGAAGAAAACTTCTTGAAAATTTGGTTTTTGCATTCTTTGGCCTTGTTTTGATTTAGTTTGTTTTTTGCGAATGAAAGTGCATTTTTGTTTGTCTTGTGATTTGCTTTTAGTGGTTGGATGAAAATGAGCATTAGCAACTTATATTCTATCTAAACATCTTAAGTGGCTAATTAGAATTGATAATCAAACTACTTTCATTCTTTGATTTAGAGTAGTCTTAAGTTTTGCATCAGCATATACTCATTGCATTAGGATAAACTTGTGCATCTTTTAGGGCATCCATAGTTTTGTTAATTTTTGTGAGTGTGAAGCTTGAGTAAAAGAAAAGAAAAGAAAAATTTATTGCTTTCTTAGAAGTTCCTTAGAACCTAGTAGAAATTTATTTCATCGAAGAACAAAACGAGTGAATTTGCATATAGTTTGGTTTTTATTAATTTCTTTTGCGTCGAAAAACACCACAAGTCTCATTTCTACTTATCCCTTGACTTAAGAACATCCCATTTAAAAACAAGTGCTAATTAAAATATACTAGAACCTTTTTATATATTGTCAATTTAGACACACCAACAAGTTTTAGGATATTTTAGGGCCTTGGATTAGGTGTGTGGAGAGAAAACTCTCCAAGGCCATTTTAAACAATCAAACATAGAAGTTTGAATAGCGAGTGAAAATCCAATAGTGTTAGGGAGACCAAGAAAGCTCCGGATCTGGGAGTTAAGCACGAGGGTTTTTGAAGATAAGGAAGAGAGATACCCCCTCTCCTACTTGTCGGATCTTACCTCAAGACTGTTCCGCCTGGCTTCTGACACGAGTTGGTAACCTTAGTTGCTTCTCCTAGGGATCTACACAGGTGGCTGTGGAGGGGAATCCCGTGGCACCTGAGGTCGACATTGTATCACTCTCAACAATACTTCTGGAGGGCACCCTTGCGAAGCTTGGGGGCTTGCACCAGCACAAGCTATTGTTAGGAGGTCAGCGTAACTTCCTGTGTTACCTTCGCTGGTAGGATTGGGCTGTCATTATCCCAAACTATCTTCGGAAGGCCCCTTACTTCACTTTCTTGTATTTTGGTGTCCGGTCCTCATCACCCGGAGAAGAAATACTTGAAAGTTGTTTGACTGGCTAACATCTTTTAGGGACTTTTTAGTGTGTGCTCTATACTCTTAGTTGGCCTGGATTTTATTTTTTCTTGAGCCTTTAATTAGATCTTAATAAAAAATTCAAAGTGGTTGACCAATCGCCTAGATGGTCTCGAAGACTTCATGGCCTTTCACCACCAAATTTAGAACCTTCTCCTAGAAGGTGCAGAGGTAATACTATTAGTGGCTTTCATCCCATGGTAGCTGATGCATCAGGGATTGATCCTCCCCCCGGAGGCATTAGTGTTCAGGATAGGCTTGGTACTTCTATAGAACTAGAAAGGAACACCCCAATTCTTTCTCGAGTTCTCTTTCAATCGAAAGATAACATTGAGGTAGAAGAACTCCTAGAGTCGTTAGCAGCTCCGAATTCTCCTCTACCTTCTAGTCATCCAGACGTGTTACAATACGTTGGGACTTCGATGCATAGACCATCAAGTCCAGGTCATATTACGCGCTTACCTTCGATGACCACCATTGGAAGCATGGCTTCTACCACAAGTGCTACAACCATGCAGACTCCAACATCAATACAAGGGGGAGGAACTATTTCCATCCCCTCTGCATCTTTATTTGGGTCTTTTGCTAGCACATCCTTAGTTGGGTCTACCTCCATTCCTTCTACGAGTGGAAATTCCCAAGCCAATGCATCTAGTTTTGGATTTTTCCCGTTTGGCACCCATTCACAGGGTATTCCATCAGTTCCATTTAGTGCCTCCACATCCATGATGGGTGGGTCGGCTTCATTTCAGGGTTTTCCTTTTGGAAGTGGTCATATACCACATTCCAACCCGACAATAGGATCTATGCCTTTTTCTTCTACAGGACAAGGCAGCAATCCCTTTCAAGGTTGGACTAACCCTGCGGTTAGTGGCATAGGAACTGGGAATCCATTTTTCGGCCAACAAGGGAATAGGCCATACTCCACAGTTAGTTCATTTCAAAGTATTCCTCCCTTAGCTTCTGCTTGGAATCCTTATCAGGGGTTATCAACTCCTTATAATCCTTTGGGAGGGAGCTTCGCTGGTTATGGAGATTTTTTGGACAGATTTGGTCAAACTCTGAGTTTTGCTGGGTCACAAGGTTTGCCTTTTAGTTCAACTGGTTCTGCTGGTTACTTTGGGCAGCCTGGTGCCTTCCAAAATCCAGGCCATTCTTTTCAAATCTTTGGGAACCCCACCCAATCTGGGTGGAATTCCCAAGGTCCTCCTAGGCTTCCTTTTCTAGCAACATTGAATTTGCCAGATCTCACAAAACTAACAAATGATCCAATCAAATACAATCCGGCCTAGCCTCCTGTCCCAACCAAACTCCCTTCAGACATTCCAAATTTTGAGGGGAAGGGCAATGAAGACTCGGGTGACCATGTAACCACATTCCATTTGTGGTGCTCATCAAACTCCTTCATCGATGACTCGGTTAGGTTGAGACTTTTTCAACGCACCTTAATTGGCAATGCGGCCAAGTGGTATATAGAGTTTCCAGGGGGTAGCTTTACATCCTTCACCAATTTGGCTAACATTTTCCTAAATCATTTCCAGTTGCCCGTCTATTATGATGCCAGAACTGAACTTCTGGCCAATTTTCGTTAGGATATGGCAACTCACATTTCTGATCATATTCAGGAATGGAGATGGAGAAAGAGGCTCATTAAAGTTGAAATTCCTCCTGAATACTGTCTCAAATGGTTTTTGAAATCCTTACAACCAGAGATCTATAAGGATGTCTCTCTGTCCGGAGTCTATTCTGAAAAGCAAGCTATTCTTAGGGCCCAACAGTTAGAATTGATTTACTCTCAGTCTAGGATTCTACAAAAAATCTTTCCTGATGCTCCAGGGACTAAGGTTGATATAGCCAAGTTAAAGCCAGGTCCCCATGCGGATGGTATCATTGGATTCATAGACACAAATGCGGTGAACCTGTTAAGCCATTTGCAGCAGCTGTCTTTGCAAGTTGCTCCTACCAACCAGGTCACATTGTCTAACACTTCGTCTTCTCAACCCTCTTCTGTTAATGTCGTCCAATCTTCCAAACCCAAGGGAAATCAAAATTCCAATGGGAAAAAGAAAGGAAGGAGTAAGAAAAAGAGCCAAGATGGGAAGACTGACGTAAATAAACCTGGCAATAATGCTGGTGGTGGTGGAAATGAGTCTAGAAAGAAAGTCAAGTTTCCATGCAAGCCATGCAGTGGAGATCATTTAACTCATCTCTGCCCAAAAATTCAAGATGCTCAGCACTTGTTAGGGTAGTAAGGGACTTCTCACTCTCAAGCTGTGTTAACCAACCCTTTTCCCCAAGGGAAACAGATGCTTGCTGGCGCGAGTTCAAATCCTTGTACCTCGGCAGGGGCAACAAAGAAGGGGAAAAATCATCAAATGTTTTCATGATGGGTTCTAATGTCCACGTGGCCACTCAATCATGTGATTATGGTGAAAATGAAAAACCCAAGGACAAAACTGCTCTCAGAACTATCGACCTTGATATTGAGCGACCCTCTGTCGAGAATATACCATGGATACTGAAAGGTTCTGCTAAACATTCGACTATCAATCCTAATGCTAAGGCTACCTAGAATTACTCCATTGTTGAGGATCTAGCTCAGAGTCTATGCACTATGTCCGCTTTAGAGGTCCTCTAGTTGTGTCCAGCTCAACTAAGTGCTTTGCTTTCAGTGATAGGGGCAGTTGATCCAAATAACTCTTTAGTTCTCACTTTCGACATGCTTAATGTCAAAACGTGACTCCCTCATCACATGGCTTTTCAAATAAAGTCTACATACCGAAAAATTAACATTTCTCGAACTATTATTGATGAAGGAGCTTCCACATGCATCATGTCGATGTCATGCTGGAAGACCATTGTATCGCCTTCGACTGTTCTTTCACCTACCCTCTTGACAACATTTGACGGGCATTCTCATAAGCCGCATGGGATTATCCCGGCCTTTCCCATATGTGTTGGGGGAAAGGTCGTCAATATTGAAGTAGAAGTCATTGATGCTAACTTAGATTACAATCTCCTCTTAGGAAGGAGCTGGGTATACGAAATGGATGTCGTTGTTTCGACTCTGTTTCATGTCATTTGCTTTCCTCATGAGGGGAAAATTGTTAAGGTTGATCAATTGGATTATACTCTAGTTGATCCTCGAGTAACTTCAGACTTTACTATTCCCTTAGTGGATAACCCTCATCTGCCAATCGAGAATTTGGGAGTTGGGATGTATTCTTCACTAATGGGTACATTTGATTTTCCCTCTCCTATTGCTAGAATCAATGTCATTTCATCATCCGAGTCTTCACGGCAAGAGTTATTCCAGACTCATTATTTTTCAGACCCTTGGACCTTGCCTTCACCTACGACCACATTAGATGAAGGAAAAGTTGGTGGAATGGAATTTCCTATGTCTGCAGAGAGCTTAGATATCAATCTATCGTCAACTCTGCAGACAACCATTCTACTCCTTTTTCAGAGGAGGAGTTAGATGGTGATGTGGCCCTAGCTAGGACCCTTGATTCTATTTCCACTATGGAATGCTTAGATACAGTTTTACCATATGAGGAAGCAATCCTAGAAGTAATGATGGGTATAGATCGACCTTGGGAAGACTTAAACTATCATTCATATTTTCTTCCTCTGTTGCAAGAAGTAGAATCTAGGTTCTCCAGCACACTTTCGTGCCGAAGGTAATATGTTGGTGATTCAAAAACGATATCTATAAACATCTCTAGTAACCCTAATGTGACTGAGAATCTCTTCATTGGAGCTAAATGTTCCCCTGAAAAAATTGAAATTTACACCAACCTTTTTAAGAAGTTTCAAGATGTATTCGATTGGTCTTATGAAGAAATGCCTGACATTGATCCATCCATAGTTCAACATGAGATCAAGACGTATGAAAACGCTAAGCCGATTCATTAGAAGCTTCAACCGGTTAATACTAGGAAAGCACCAGCTATTAAAGCTGAAGTTGAAAAGCTGCTCAAGGCGGGTTTTATATACCCTGTTCCTCTTACGGATTGGGTTTCTAATCCAGTCCCTGTAGATAAAAAGCAAGGAACAATCCGAGTATGCATTTGTAGGTTTTAACCCTATACAGAAATTACCTGCATACGAATTCTTGAACAAAGAAAATAAACATTGCGAGAGCATAACACATAAAACACATATGCACAGAGATTTTCCCCTGGATCCCAAAACCGGGACTAGCAGCTTCATTTTTTCATTATGTTCCTTTCAATGTTACAATACATATTTATACATGCCGAAGCATCCAATACCATGGACCGAAATCCATCGCGTCCAATACCATGGAAAGTAAACCATCGCGTCCAATACCATGGACAGAAAACCATCGTGTCCAAAAATCATGTGCGAAAATCATGCACAGAACCATAGGTGGGTCCGCCCAACCTAACATAGGGTCCAAAACGTGGCCACGTGGACAAATCATCCAAGGGGAAAAATCATCAAATGTTTTCATGATGGGTTCTAATGTCCACGTGGGTTCTAATGTCCCGGACCCCATAAAGTGGGGTTATGGGTGTCCTTCAAACCCCCTATTAACTATGTGGAAAGAATATAACACAACCCAACAATCTCCCACTTGTTTTTTTCTTTCCACAGGGGGCCACAGGAGAGCTTAGTCATTTTTTAGGCTTGAGATGCCCATTGCTTCTCTACACCAAGAGAACTTCTCAGAGCTCATAGATTTTGTCAATGCATCTGCAGTATTCTTCAAAGTGTCCACCTTTACCAGCAACACCTTTTTGTCTTCTATCATATCCTTCACAAAGTGATACTGAACATCAATGTGCTTTGTCTTTGAATGATAAGCAGGGTTCTTTGCCAAGAAAATTGCACTTTGGCTGTCACAGTCTATTCTTATAGCTCCCTGTACTAACCCCATACTTGAACACAATCTCTGCAACCAAACTGCTTCCTTGCTTGCATGAGTGGCTGCCATGTATTGTGCCTCTGTAGTTGATAGTGCCACTACAGATTGTTTCTTACTCATCCAACTGACTGCACCTCCAAATAGGTTAAACACATACCCACTTGTAGATCTTCTCTGATCCAGATCTCCAGCCCAGTCTGCATCAACAAAGCCATGAATATCCAAAACTCTGTCCAATCTTGGTCTTCCTTGGTAGCACAAACCATAATCACTAGTGCCATGCAAATACCTGAAAAACCGCTTCACTGTTGTCCAGTGCTCCTTCCCAGGTTTTGACATAAACCTGCTTAATACTCCCACTGCATGTGCAATGTCTGGTCTAGTACAGACCATTGCATACATCAGGTTACCCGCTGCACTTGCATATGGAACACGGGACATGTCCTCTTCCTCTTCTTGTGTCTTGGGACACTGTTCAGCAGATAACCTCACACCTACAGGAATAGGAACCTTCACCGGTTTACTATCCTGCATATTAAACCTCTGCAGTATTGTCTCGACATACTTCCTCTGGTTTAACCAGAGCTTCCTCTTTGCCCGATCTCTTTTAATTTCCATGCCCAAAATATAGTTTGCAGCACCAAGATCTTTCATGTCGAATTTGGAGGACAATTGGGTCTTCAAATCCTGGATAATTTCTTTGTCATTTCCAACCAGCAACATATCATCCACATACAAGACCAGATAAATAACACGGTCACCAATTAATTTAAAATACACACAATGATCTGCTTTGCTTCTGGTGAAGCCAAGTCCCCGTATAAATGTATCAAATTTCTGATACCACATCCTTGGTGACTGTTTTAACCCATACAGAGACTTCTTTAACTTGCTTACCAGTTCTTTCTTACCCTTCACCACAAAGCCTTCAGGTTGCTTCATGTAGATTTCCTCTTCCAAATCCCCGTGAAAAAATGTTGTCTTCACATCCATCTGTTCTACCTCAAAATCAAAAGCAGCAGCAACAGATAAAAGTAATCTAATAGAAGTTACCTTGGCAACAGGAAAAAAAATATCACCAAAATCAATTCCTGGCACCTGGGAATAACCTTTTGCTACCAATCGAGCTTTGTATTTCTCCACCATTCCTTCTGCACTTGTCTTCTTCTTGAACACCCATTTGCTGCCAATGGGTTTCCTTCCAGCCGGCAACTCCACCAGATCCCAAGCTTCATTTTGTGCAAAGATGCCATTTCATCAACCATGGCCTCTTTCCAGAGTTTTCCATCCTCTGAATCCACTACTTCCTTCACAGTTCTGGGATCATCATCAGTAACAGACAAAGCAAAATTTGAACAGAAAGCAGATGGACTATACCTTTTTGGCTGCCTTCTTTCTCGAACTGATCTTCTCACAGCCGGAGTTTGTGGCTCTTCATCTTCTGATTCCTCCTCTGCTACAGAGTCTGATTCTTCCTCCTTTAGTTCAAACTCTATCTTCACAGGTTCCTTTGGTTGGACTTCATGTTTAATAACATCTTTCACCTCTCTGAACACCACATCTCGACTGTACACAACTTCCGTGTGACGGGGTTCCAAAGCTTATAACCCTTTAAACCATCTTTATACCCAATAAAGATGCACTTTTCAGATTTAATATCCAACTTGGTTCGCTTCTCCTTTGGAACATGTACATATGCATCACATCCAAAGACCCTCAGATGTGAAAGAGAGGGTTTCTTACCAGTCCATATTTCTTGTGGAGTCTTATCCTCCAACGCTGATGAAGGTGACATGTTGACCAGGTAACATGCAATATCCACCGCTTCTGCCCAGAATTCCTGTCCTAACCCGGCACCACTGAGCATGCTTCTTGCCCTTTCCATCAATGTCTTGTTCATTCTTTCTGCGACTCCATTTTGCTGAGGTGTATATGGAGTAGTCTTCTGCCGTGCTATACCACACTTCTTACAGAATTCTTCAAATTCCTTGCTACAAAACTCTCCACCATTATCTGTCCTCAGCACCTTTATCTTCTTCTCTGTCTGATTTTCCACCAAAGCCTTAAATTCTTTAAACCTGTCAAAGACTTCAGATTTCTTCTTAAGGAAATATATCCATGTATTCCTTGAGAAGTCATCTATAAATGATACATAGTACACAGAATTACCCAGTGATGGAACCTTCACAGGTCCAAACACATCACTGTGCACAAGCTCTAATATCTATTTCATCCTCTTACCACCAGAGGGGAAACTCACCCGATTCTGCTTCCCATATACACAATTTTCACAGAAATCAAAATTGAGAGAACTATTATTCATACCTTTACCATGAAGTATTCAAAGGCCCTTCTCTCCAATATGTCCAAGCCTTTGATGCCACAACATGGTCTTCTCTCTAGAGACCACTAGATTTTCTACTTCATTTTCAGGAACCATAGAACTATTGCACCCATCAACAACAGTGTTACCTTGCAACTTGTACAGAGTTCCAATCCGAACTCCCCGCATCAATATCAGTGCTCCTCGAACCATCTTGCAGGTATCTTTCTCGAACACTGTCTTTACACCTGCATTATCCAACTTGCTTACAGAAATCAAATTTCTGGCCAATGCAGGAATATGCAGAACACCCGGAAGTGTTCTAACCCTTCCACCTTGCAACTTCAACTTTACTTTTCCGCGACCAATGATTCTAGCCTTCCTATCATCTCCTAAGAAGACATCACCACCATCGTATTTCTCATACTCGCAGAACCACTCTCTATGGGGAGTGAAGTGAAAGGATGCACTTGAGTCAATCAACCATGCCTCATGATCTACATGCGTACTTGAAGAAGCCAAGTACACATCCCCACCTTCATCTGAGGTGGTTTTCGCCTCTGCAGAAGGAGCATCATCAGATCCCTTTCCTTTATTAGGAGCTTTAGATTTACAATCCCTTCTGAAGTGCCCTTCCTTTCCGCATTTCCAGCACACCACCTTTGTAGGTTTTCCTGGAGATTTAGATCTCCCTCTAGATTTAGATCTCCCACTCGATGACTTATTTTTGTTTCTGTTCAGGGACCGTCCTCGTACAGACAAGGCATCACCATTCTAGCTCTCCATATTTTTTCGTCTCATCTCCTCCGTCAGCAAGGCTGAGACTATTTCATCAAACTGCAAAGCAGTTGCATTGCTACCTATTGCAATAACCAGACTATCCCACGAATTTGGTAGAGAACACAACAAACTGATGCACTTATCTTCATCTGAAATTTTAATCTCAATAGATGATAACTGACTTACCACAGTATTAAACGCATTCAGATGCTCTGTCACTGAGTCTCCATCTTTCATCCTCAGGTTATACAACTTTTTCCGCAGGAACAGTTTATTCACCAGAGACTTAGATTGGTACAAAGTCCCTAACTTGTCCCACAAAGCCTTCGTCATAGCTTCCCCTGATACATTCAACAATACTGAATCTGAGACACACAATCGTATTGTGCTCTTTGCCTTCCGATCCAACTTCTTCCATTCTTCATCGGTCACTCCTGTTGGTTTAGTACCCAGATCTACCGTGATCCACTGATCTTTATCCACCAACAGATCCTCCATCTTGAGTTTCCACAACTCAAAACTCTGACCATTGAACTTCTCAATCTCTATCTTTCCACTGCTCGCCATCTTCTTTCACCACCAGAATCGATATCGCAGATCTCCCACTGAACAAGGTCTACCACAGGCCCGAGCAAAAAACCCCTTAGCAACAAAGGCGTCCCCTTGAAGCCAAAACAGCGCTGATACCAAATGTAGGTTTTATCCCTATACAGAAATTACCTGCATACGAATTCTTGAACAAAGAAAATAAACAATGTGAGAGCATAACACATAAAACACATATGCACAGAGATTTTCCCCTGGATCCCAAAACCGGGACTACCAGCTTCATTTTTTCATTATGTTCCTTTCAATGTTACAATACATATTTATACATGCCGAAGCATCCAATACCATGGACTGAAATCCATCGCGTCCAATACCATGGACCGAAAACCATCGCGTCCAATACCATGGACAGAAAACCATCGCGTCCAAAAATCATGTGCGAAAATCATGCACAGAACCATAGGTGGGTCCGCCCAACCTAACATAGGGTCCAAAACCAAAATTTTCTGGGGCACTGCCCCAGACCCCATAAAGTGGGGTTACGGGTGCCCTTCAAACCCCCTATTAAATATGTGGAAAGAATATAACACAACCCAATAGCATTGACTGTAGAGACCTAAACAAAGCTTGTCCCAAAGATAATTACCCCACGCCATTTATTGATGAGATTATTGATGAATGTGCAGGTAATGAGATTTTCTCCTTCATGGACGGTTTTTCGAGTTATAATTAGATCTCTATCCATCCTAAAGATCAGCATAAGACAACAATTATATGTCCTTGGGGTACCTTTTCATACAGAAATATGCCTTTTGGTTTTAAAAATGTTGGAGCTACCTTCCAGCGAGCCATGTCATATGCTTTCCACAACATTAAACATATCATCGAAGCATACTTGGACGATTTAGTTGCTCGTTCTTGAAAGAGAACTGATCATCCTAGTCACCTTCGATTGGTTTTTGAGTGATGTCGATTTTACTAGATCCAGTTGAATCCCAATAAGTGCATTTTCACGGTTACATCTGGTCGGTTATTAGGGTTCATAGTGTCAACTGAAGGGATTCAAGTTGATCCCTTCAAGGTAGAGGAAATAATTCAGTTGCCTCCCTCGTCCTCAATTCAACAACTTCAAAGTCTTCAAGGGAAGGCTAATTTCTTAAGAAGGTTTATAGAAAATTATGTTGAGATCACTAAAGGGTTTATGCATTTGCTACAGAAAGTAGTTCCATTCGTATGGGACGACTTTTTGTAGCGGTTGTTTGATGCCTTGAAAAAAGCATTAGTCTCTACCCCGCTTTTGAGTCCACCAGATTATGGTAGGGATTTCCTTTTATATCTCACTACTACAGAATCAACCATTGGTATGGTTCTCGTTCAAGAAGATGATGCTCTCATGGAGCATGTGATTTATTACTTGAGCCGAGGCTTGGTAGGTCTTGAACTTCACTATTCTCCTATTGAGACGTTGGCTTTGGCAGTTGTCCATGCTATCCAGCGGCTCCGCCATTATATCTTGCTATGCAAAACTTTTGTATTAGCGGTGGTCAATCCATTCCAATTTTTCCTCCGTAGGAGAGTGATTGGGGGCAACTATAATCGATGGATAGTCATTTTACAAGAATTCGATCTCCAGTTCTTGTCCGCCAAGTCTAAGAAATCTATGGTTTTTGCGGAGTTAATTTTCGAGCTACCTTATGGAGAGGATATTGTTTATGAGGAAATTTTTCCTGACGAACATCTATTTCTCATCTCTTCACTTGACCCTTGGTATGGAGATATCATTGTCGATCTCCAGACTTCGAAGTTTCCCTCTACTTTCTCTAAGTATGAACACCAAAAATTACATCACTTGGCTAAGAACTATGTCATCATTGGTGATACATTATATCGTCGAGGGGTTGATTCAATCCTTCAACGTTGTTTAACCTTAGAGGAAGCAGAGTCAGTGCTTAATGATTGCCACTGTGGAGCTTATGGTGGTCATCTTTTAGGGCTTGCTACAACCCAACATATCTTGCGTGCCGGCAACTTTTGGCCTTTGCTCTTCAAAGATTGTGTTGAAGCAGTCAAACACTGTCACCCTTGTCAAGTTTATACTCGGAAGATGCGTGCACATCCAGCTCCTCTTTTCCCCGTTGTCACTATTGGTCCTTTTACTAAGTGGGGTATTGATTTTACAACTTGTAATCCGTTTTCAATAGCAAATCACAAGTGGGCTGAGGCCATGCCCACTTATAAAAATGATAGTTAAACAGCGACATTGTTCCTTTTTAGTCAAATTATCTCAAGGTTTGGTATCCTGAGAGATATTGTCACTGACCATGGAAGTCATTTCCAGAACCAACTAATGTCTGAATTGGCTCTTAAATTGGGTTTCCGGCAAAAGCACTCGTCTCCATATTATCCTCAGGCCAATGGACAGGTCGAGGCAGTGAACAAAACCCTTAAGATGATCTTGCAAAGGATGATCGACAAAAATCAGTCCAATTGGCATCTTATGTTGTATCCGGCTCTTTGGGCTTACCGAACCTCCGTAAAGACTACTACATGTTTTACACCTTTTCAGTTATTTTATGGGATGGAATCGATCTTTCCTGTTGAATGTGAAATTCCATCTCTTAAGTTAGCTATTGAGCTTCTTCCAGAGACCTCTAGTCTCAAAGAGTGCCTCCTTCATTTGGAACATCTTGATGAGAAGCGTCGAGATGCTGCCACAATCAATGAGGCTCATAAGAAAAGGGTTAAAACTCAGTACAATAAAGCTATCCGTCCTCGAGTCTTTTCTAAAGGTGACCTTGTCTTGGTCTATGACCAAGATAAGGATGCCTTGGGGGCAGGCAAGTTCAAGCCTATGTGGTACGGTCCCTTTATAATTAAACGAGTTTTAGAAAAAGGGGCATATGAGTTAGTCAATTTTGAAGGAAACAAGTTGGCAGAGCCCCAAAACGGGCTCTACCTCAAGAAGTACTTTGCTTAAGTAGCAACTAGGCAATGGCTTCTTTGTACATTTTGTATTTTTGTACATATCTCATCAGGAGTTTTTGATATCAACACTTTTTGGCCTACTGTGGTAGGTGTTGATGGATGACTTGGTCTATTTTGGATGCACCGATGGTGCTAGTCAGCACACTCGGAACCTCGCTTCCGCAGCTTGGGTAATCTACTATCCAATTGGTCAGTTGATGGTGTCAAGGGGAGTACACATTGGTCCCGCTTTAAATAATATGGCTGAGTATACTACCGTCATTAATTTACTATCCGAATCAATTTCTTATGGAATCGATTCATTGGTAGTCTATCTTGATTCACAACTGATAGTGTCACAATTGAATAATATTTATTGGGTAAGGGATCCATGTTTATATCGCCAATATTTAAGGGTGAGGTTGTTGCAAAGATCATTTACTTACATTAATTATTTGCACATTCAAAGATCTCATAATTGGTTAGCTGATTCTATCGCTAATCAAGCATTACACTGGCACATCATTCATTCATCACAATAAAATCAAGCATCAAAAAGTCAAAACTGTATATATATATATATATACATACATACATACATACATACATACATACATATATATATATACATATACATATACATATACATATACATATATCATAAAATATCTCGAGTGTACATAAGTGTGTCCAAAATAATATACAAAAATTGGGACTCAAATGTGCATAATCATGTCTAGTACATCTAATACCCCAGCTTAGGATGAGCGGCTAAGTATGTGACTACTGCTTTGGCCACACGCCTAAGAGTGCGAACCCAGTCTCGTGGCATGCCACCCACATGACACTGCATGTCTATGGGGAGATCCTCTACAGCCTCCATCGGTACTCGATGAGTTAGTCTCACCAAGTTCCGCTGAATAGTGTGTAGGAGTCGCTCTGTGTCGGCAGTCGCCTCTTCAGCACCTCGGCCGCGACGTCCATGCCATGCGAACCCATCTAATCGTACTAGCCCAATATTTGGAACATGATCATCATATTAGTCATTTGAATCCTATCAAAAATATTTTTCAAAGTTCATTTTTATATTTGAAAAATCATAAAAAATCATAAAATCAAAAACATTTATTACCTATATTTCCCCATGCAGCGTCTGGTGGTAAAGCTAGATTAGGATCTCCTCGGAAGTCCAAACCGGCATAAGGGTAATCATCGACTGTGATGATCTGCTACTCCCACCAGGAGAAGAAGTCATCATCGAAAGCAGTCCATGGAACGTCCCCACCTCCTAGTCGTTTCATCAGGTCAGCCCACCTACCCATTCGTGGATTCCGTGGGGTGCTGATTGAAACTGATACTCTAGGACGGAGTGTTGGGACCCTCTCAAAGAAGAAAGAGCATAAAATAGATCCATATCCGAAGTTTTTGGTCTGGGCCTTCTTGATAGAAGTAAGTTGGCTCTTCAAGTTGGCGAGAAGAGGAGTACACCAATCAAATACTGTGGTGAGATAGTCTACCACCAAGCTCATGGCAAGTTATGAAGCCTGGTGTAAGGAAGTTGATCTGTTCACTCTAGCTATAGTGAACAGGATGATCCTCAATGATGAACTCTCCACGTGCTTGATTGGAATTTGACTTCCAATCTTTTCTAGATGACTTGGTCAATAGATATGCACATAGTCCTTGATAGAGAGGCTACCTCGTGATTTTCCCATGGAATGTACTACCTCTCCCCTCTGGGAAGGGGTAGTGATGAAATAAACATCCTCAATATCTATCTTGAGTGGCATTTGATCAATCATGAATGAGTCATCCTTGATGCTCCAGTAGTGAATAAGCATTTCGAGCAAGCATGTGTTTGCTTTCATGTTTGGCATTTTGAAGAACTTTAGCAAACCACATCCTCTTAAGGCTTCCAGGAAATTAGGATCGTTCATAACCTCATCATCCACTAAGGCATGCTCTCTTTCCCTCCAAGTGAGTGGCATCCTGAAGAAAAAACAAGTTTGGACCATTGGATTTTTTGTTTTGAAGTTTTCGCGGCGTATACGCGGGTCTGTTTCATACACAGTAGCGTCTAGGGCCTACGTATACACGGGTTGCACATAGCCAACCCACGTACACGCCGTGACAAATTTTTTGACATAAATTCAACGGTGAAACTTGAATTAAAAATTTTAAAACCAATCACAAATGAATGCAAGATGAGTTTAAGGGTTACCTGGTGATTTTGGGAAGATTTGAACGGTCGAATTTAGTGAATGGCAAAGCTTGCTCATTTTTTTCACTCCTTGTGCTCTCAACTCAAATGGTGATAATGGTGAGTCAAAAAACTATTTTATAAGCTTTAAAAATGTCGAATTTTTTCAAAACTTGATTTTGTTTTGTCTCATGTAACTTTTAACTTGGGAGCTTGGAATGTCGAGAATGGTTTTATTTTTAGGACATTTTGGATGCTTTTTTGACAGTTTCGAGACGGTTCCATGACTGTTGACTCATCATGGTAGGTATCGTTTTCTCACTGGCATATAGGTTAGGGAAGCCATTTTTTCGTTGCATTATGCATACTAGCCTCCATTTGCCGATACACTTGCCATAGGGTTGAGCCCATCGTGTTATGGTTCGTAAACCATCTTCACTCGCCGATTTTAAAAATCATGGCATGATGATACAACCATCCTTTTCATGGGCATCGTAGTTAGCACCTCACTGACATTTGTTGTCAATGCTACTTCGATTTGAGTAGGCTCGAGAGTCCTTTGTAGTCCTGCCATGACTTATGCAATGAAGACTCATTCCTCTTTGTTTCTTCATTTTGTTCGGGCCTTATAGCCTAGAGGCTCCTTCGTGTTGAGTTGTACTACTGCATTGCATTTTGACCATTTGCAAATTTTGGCCTTGATCTAGCTTCACTTGGACTCGTGTTTAAGCCAACTTGTGACCATGACATCTGTAAAATCCAACTTGCATCCCCTTGACTTATGCAACTTAACACACCCTGACTCGTGGAAGGAACACACCTTTGAGTGTCTTTGACCAGTTTTCGCCTCCCTAAATTAAGCATAGGATTGTTCCCATCCTAGGAAATAGATCATCTGTTTCACTGACACTCATTCTTTCCACTGTACTATAGCATTCTTTTATTCTTTTTCCAGCTTAAAGAAAAAGACAAAAAATTTATATATTCCAAAAAAGAGCGGGAACGAGACAATATTTCCACTTATTATGGGTAGTAGAGTTAGTTGTGTCGCCCTTGAACAAAGCACTCAAAATAAAGTCTCCTCCATTTGGACGGGATTTAGTTTGACTTAGGTACACCTTAACTGTGTTATTGAATCAGTTCTCCCTCAATTAGTTATCTCTTCCAATCATATGGAGGGTTTGTTCATGCCTCCTGCATGACAAACTTGTATAGAGTCATCATATGCTGCCACATAGTCATCATTAAGTCGTGCTTTTGTTCAAGGGAAGTTAGCTTGAGTCGGCCTCTTTGCAGTGTCTCTTGACTCATTTTTCAGTTGGCCATCCCTGGTTGTCAGTGTCTTGTCTATCATCACATCAACTATATTGGTCCTTTACTCTTGTTGGTTTGAGAAGGTCCCTATTGGCTTCTTGTTGGAGGGTCTTGTCCTTATCGACGACGACATCTTGCTTTGAGGACAGGCCTAGAGCCGCACCCTAGCCCTATTTTCATTATTGATAGGTCACCTTGTGCTCAGCATCGATCAGTATCATGGGTCTTTGATTGAGTGGTTTCCCTTGTGTTCGACACCAGCTTATACTATCACACATTCGGATTCATGCAGTACCTTGGTTTCCATTTGACCCTATTGGTGGATACCTTACCTCTATGTTAGCTCTCATTATTGGTTGGTTCAAATGGTTTCTGTCGTGCGCTAGCCACATCTTGTGTACGCTGGAAACGTGCTTCGGTTGGGTTACTACATCTTTTTCGTTCGATTCCTTCCACATTATTGGCCTATAGGTTACACTCACACTAGATTGATGAAGGATGCCTTAATGCCTTCCTTCTAGCAGATCTTTCCCTATCGACTATGACTCATTGCTCTGGGGCAAAGATCTAGAGTCCATTTGTTAGTACCTTGGGGTTTGTAGTCATTAGTGGTAGATCCTTCGCTATCAACGGTGGGAAACCATCATTGTTTCCTGATTAATAGATTCTTACAGGTGTTCGACTCTAGCTCATCTATTCACACTTGTTAGATTGTACTGGGTACCTTGACGCTCATTATCACTATCAGTGAGTAGTTTCGTGTTTGTTAGTGGTATACATCAATGACCGGTAATCAAACGATTTCTCACATGGTCGACTTCAGATCATTTATTCCCATGGTGTAGAAATGTACCACGGCAATCGGTGAAGACCTTGGTTTGCATCAACATTTTATTGGTTCACTTGACAGTTACTCCTGTTGTGGCTAGTTGATACCACTCCACCTTATATGTTGCAGTCATTCATGGCGACATTTTATATGCTGGCGCCTGATTTTGTAGTGTAGTACCACCTTACCCCATCATGTTCATTTGGTACTTTTGGGATCAGTCTTTGATATCAGTGATCAGTTTCATCCTTCAGCATCATTGACATTCTTATATGCGATATTCAGATATGTACTTGTTTGATCGTGATCAAATGATCCATTATGTATTTTCCAGTCTTCCATACTTGTATACTTAGTGGATCCTCTTGTACTTGATATGCGGGCATGCTTTACTTTCTCTGAGCATGCGTATGCCCACCTCAGACATTGTTTCTTTCTGATCTCCTTTTGTGGCTTAGCAAGCTAAATTTTGGTGAAGTCCTTCTCAGTTTTTGACAGGTTTCCTTTCCATGCACTTACTTAATACATTTCGGCCATCATGTACCCCTTCTAACTTCATATATTAGGGGGCATTTGTTATAGCTCCAAATCTCACTCTTGATGTTTGTGATGCTGCACTCATGGCCTAGGGCAACCCCTCCTTCCAAACCTGATCCAGATACTTAAAAAACAGTCTTTTACTCCCTATACGCGACATTGCCCTGAGCTAAACGCGTGTGTACACAGGTTTGTGTATACCAAATTGCGTATATGTCTTAAAACACTTTAAAAAATTAAATCTCCTTAATTTTGGGCGGAGATCATAGGTTTTACGTGTTGATTAGCTATTAGTGTCCGTAGCCCAATTGTTCCCAACGAATTCCCAACTAAAAAACTACTTTGGGAGAAGTATAAAAATGCTTCAATGGGAAGGCCTAAGGGAGGAGAGAATAGAGAGAAAATCACTCTGCTGAGATTATCACTGATCAAGTCTAAAGATCCTTGTGCTTCCAACACTTCCCCCCATTTTAGGAAACTCTTATTTCCTTGAGCTTTGATGTTATTTCACTAGTTGAGATACTTTGGTATGAGTCATGGAAGGAGTTTGTTGAAGGTTTGAGATTGGATGGACCCGGAGGATGGTTCCGCTTGGAGCCAGCGAGAGGAAGACTCAGGTGAAATCATTCCTTATTGTATTTTAGTTATCTGCAATAAAGAAACACTTATCTCATTCCTGAAATTAATATTCTTCATGCTTATGATGTTAATGTTATGATTTGCATATGACAATAAACATGCACCAAAAGGATTGGGCTGACAAATTATTGGAAGCGTTGTGGGCCTATCGAACCACTTGGAGAAACAGCATGGGACACACACCATATGAGCTAGTGTATGGGAAACAAGTCCTCTTGCTGATAGAATTCCATATCAAGACTTCCAGGACTGCAGTCCAATTGGGGCTATATCTCTCTAAAGCACGACAACAACGCCTTCTACAATTAAATGAGTTAGATGAAATCCGAAGGGATGTTGTTCAGCAGAACATCTTGATTCAACAATAGTGCAAGAAGTGGCATGACAAGTCCATTTATAAAAAGCAGTTCCAACCAGGTGATTGGGTACTCCTTTACGATTCAAGATTCAAAAATTTTAAAGGAAAAATCCATACACGCTAGATGGGACCCTATGAGGTGATCAAAGTGTTCGAAAATGGAGTGGTAGAAATCGAAACTATTGATGGACATAATTTTGTGTTCCTAGTAAATGGGCATAGATTGAAGGTATATTTTCAGCCCCTTACTAAAGGAGATTTTATGCAGCAAGTCCAAAAACCATTTGAAAAGGAGTTGGTAGGTGATAATACCAACTTGTTGAAGAATTGATTCCTTCTTGTCCTTGTTGAAAAAATTAATCAAAGAAAAAAAATGACAAAAATAAAAAGTATAAAAAGAAAAAATTCCTGTAATTGTGAAAATCAGTTGACTGACATGATTGCATAAGGATCAACCTGAAAACCAACATGATGGTAGGAAGATCAAAATTCTAATAAAAAGGGAATGATTACTTGATTTTTAGATATGTTGGCTGCCACCAAGAAGAAGCAGGTTCACGAAACAAATCACTTACCCAAGTTTGGGGTAACTAGCATGGACATTTTTATCCAAGTAAACGCTTACTTCCTGATGCAGTTATTTTTTCCTGCACAAGTGCAGGCAGATTTCAAGGTAAAAATATTGTCTTTCTTCTATTTCCCATTTTGAAATTTCCCACTAAGTTTCTTTTCTAAATTCCCCATGAATTACCTTCCTTTTCTTCTAAGAGACTAACCTTACCTGATTTCGTAGAATCCCTCTCTTCCCTTGATTTTTTTTCCACATCCCATTTCGTTTATCCCTCTTGGTGATATTGTTTCTGAAATCCCTGTTGTAATATTCCTTCCCATTCTAAAATTTTTACCCCCTTTCCCACTTCTTTATTCCCTCATAAGTTGATTGCAGAATTTGATGCAGTCATTCAAAAGGCATGTCAAGAAGCACCAAAGGATGGTGAATAAATTTTTCTTGTATAATGAGGCAAATTTTTAAAAAAGTCTAGCTACAAAAGTATGTCCTATCAGATTCTTGTTTGGTAAAAGTCTCTAGTGCAAGCACAATAGTACAAGCAGGTCTAATGCAGAAATATAGTTGAATATGAAAGCAATTTACACAGTCCTTAAATGGTTTATCAAAGATTTATGGGCTTGTATTTTTCTGCACATGTGTTGATATGATATCTCATTCCATGTGTTTAATTGATGCTTTGTTTCATTAATTACTAATCCAGGAAAAAATCTTTAAAGTGCAAGATGTGTAAGGTTGAAATCTAATATTTTTTTTTAATGTATAGTTTCAAGTGGATTTATCTTTTATACTAGTCTATCCCTAATAAGAAATGTCTTCATGTTCCTAGATAAAACAACTCCAAGACTAATCACATGGCCAATTGGGGTCAAGGATAAATCAAGGTGAACTTTGGTGACAGTGGAAAAATGGATATGTCTACCTTCCTTAATGGTTAAAATCAAGAAACTCAAAAATCAAAGCGAAGGAATAATTCATCATGGTTTAATGTAACATTTTGATGCTTTGTAAATTTTAGCTTTTGTTAGATCGACAAACGTATAAGTGGAAGAATGTATATATTGTAGAATTTTGTTTATAAACTTCAAGGTTAAAATTATGTCGATAGTCATTGATACAAACTCCATTTTGACCATATCCACTGGTTTCAACTCACTTATATAAATCATTTATCTAAACTGATCTTTAACTTAATATCGTAATTGCCCCTCCCACATTTTCCCAAATTCACAAGCTTTCCAAGGTAAACATGAGATGAGTGTCACTATGACATGACCCAACCTCCAAGTTCCAATTATGGAAGTCGGGGCGACACACCGACAACTTACGAACATCCCTAAGGAACTACAAACCACTAAGGAGCCTGCACACCACCCCAAGTGATCAATCCCTGAGCTAGAGTTCTTTTCACAAGGAAAACTCCCCAATCGCATGCACAACATAGCATTAGTGCAGTTATGAGGTTCAACCACACCCATAAGGCCTGCTTCCATGCTGTTATGACCCAAAAACTCCAGTTTTGTGCCAACAGTTCCAAGATTTGATCCACATTTTCAGGTTAGCCTCCATACCACTACCCAAAACTACCTGTAACTTTCCATAAACATAAACAAGATGCTAAATATGCTAACTATTCAAAACTCAAGCAAGAAATTGACCTCGACATGCCTAATTCATGCTAGATTTTTCATTAAACATTTGGTAAACATGAAAGCTACAAGTCATGAATGCATATGTAATCATAAACTTCTGAATTTCATTTGAGAATCAACAAGAAGGCTCCAAGCACTTTCTAGCTAGTTGCAATAACACCTATTAGCCCATGCATTATTCAACCATTTAATGACTTATCAAAGCATGTTAAGAGTCATAGATAAAATGCATCATATAACCAACATATAAATAGAAGGGAAACCATGGGAAATCAACCATAAAATCACCATCATAATCACTAAAAATGCTCATAGATCACAATAAGAAAATATCTCATATTAACATGTGAAAATGCCAACCAAGTCAAGGACTTCCACATATTGCCCGACCATAGATTGGGATGAACCAAATCTCTTTTTCAAGCAATGACTCCTGTTCCATATTCCAAACATGAATGTGGGATTTCATGGGTTAAACCAAAACAAAACCAAACCAGGGCTTCCAGAGGCCAAACCAACTCAACCCTCAACAATGATATCACCTATACGGTCCAAAAATCACTAACATCAACCAAATTGGTCTCTACCCAAGTTTAATAGGGCTCCAGGAACTAGTAACTCAACCTACAACTAACTCAGGGCTCCAGATCGTTTGTTCCAACCCTGGCTCTAGGGACTAGTAACTCAACCCACAAGGCGCCAAAGCGTTTGTCCCAACCTGTAACTCCAGGAACTAGTAACTCAACCTAGTTGTTCCAGGGCTTCCAAAGCATTTGTTCTAACTGACAACTACAGGGAACCTGAGCACCAATCAGAAAAACAAGTGGGAAACCCACAACACCATGGCTATCTAGGAAATGGCAAGGTAAGACTGAAACCACTGTCAATCCAGGAAAGTCTCCATGTCAGTGACAACACATAATCAAGGAATCACATACATATACCATGCATTCAGAAATCAACAACAAAATCACACATGCAACCTGTTGCTTGCAAAGTATCTATGTTGTAGTTATTGATCCAACTGTCTCCTTGCACTTCCTTGCTTTCCTTTGCTTTCTTTCTCGAATCCAAGTGAATGCAAAAGTGCTCCAAAAATACTCTAAGTGTGCAAGAGTATGAAATAATGAAAGTAGAGAGCTAATATTGAACTAACAAAGGTTGTGAAATGATTCTCTGATGCCTTTTTATCATTGAGGTCTCATTTTTCTTCATTTCCCTTCATTTTTCATCTAATTACCCTTGCATGCAAATTTGTGTCTCTTTACCTTCCTTTTCTCTTTTTTTCCTTTATTTTCATAATTAAATACCAATTTACATATCCATTAATTAATCCACAAGTGATGCCCACTATCAAGGCCCCAAGTTGGCACCATGGCCAAACAGGAACCCATGACCACTGATAGACACTTAAAGAGTTAAAAAATTGAACCGAGTGGGCAAGTCGCACAATGAGCGCGCTCACACGAAGGGTGGGCACCCAAGGGCGACACACAACATGACTTGGAGGAGTTGGTGACGTGCATGCCCAAGTCACTCGAGCGAGCGAGGCGGGTGAGTGCATGGAAACCGAGTACGTTAGTGAGGGGTGAACCAATGTGCGATGTACTGACAAGTGCGCAAGTCGAACAAGCGCATGAGCACAAAGATGTGCATCGAGCTAGTTGGTTAGATGAGCGTGTTAGAGGAGCACACCTACACATAGTGGAGGACTTGTTGGAAAGGACATGCACTCAAAATTTATAGCAGTTGAGTGAGAGGACCCACGCCCACTAGCGTGACCGCACCAAGGTGGGGAGCCCGAGCATCGAGTCGTGATGGGGAAGTGATGAGCGAGCGACAACGACATGGCATGTGGGCAAAGGAACGACTGATGGCAGTGATGGATGGTTTGAGCGTGGAGCAACAAAGTTAACATGAATGCCAAGCAAGTGGCACGCCCACCCACAAGGGGTACTTGACTGCCCACTAGCAGGTCAGCCTAGGGCACGCCCAGCCACGGAAGTGGCATTCACCCACATGTTGGCAGGTCAGCTGGGGCATTCGAACAACATGTTATGTCGACTAACAAATGTGAAGGGACATCGACTAAACATGAGGGGCAATGTTAAAATTGGTAACTAGGGCCAAAATCCATGTGGGTCAGCTTATTTGTGGTAGCTAATATTTTTATTAGATCCCTCTCATCGAGAGGTGTAGGATTGATCTAAAGATCATTTGATTTTGATTAGTATTTATGAAGTTATGAATTTATTTATGTTATGGACAAATTGTTAAGTCAGCCAACAACTTATGTAGGCTCAAAAGCCCAACAATCATTTCTATTCAACCTCTACTTTTTAGTATAAATAGAAGAGGACTTCAAGTCATTTCTATACACACTTGGATCTCTTTCTCTCTCTACTTGTCTTTGGGTTTTAGTAGGAGGAGAGATCCTAAGGAAAAGCCAGAAAAGCCGGAAAAGTTAGAAAAGCTGGAAATGTTGGAACTATTGGAATTGCCGAAAAAGCCGAATAGCCAGAAAATTCGGAAAAGCTAGAACTGTTGGAAAAGCCAGAAAATCCAGAATTGCTGGAAAAGCTGGAAAAGCAGGAAAAGACGGAACTGCCAGAATAATTAGAAAACCTGGAAAAGCTGGAACTACTGAAAAAGCCAGAAAAGCAAGAAAATCCAGAAAAGACGAGAAAGCTAGAACTGTCGGAAAAGCCGAAACTGCTGGAAAAGTCAACACTACTGGAAAAGTCAGAACTGCTGGAAAAGCCAGAAAAGCTAGAAAATCCAGAAAAGACGGAAATGTCGAAACTATCAGAACTGCTGGAAAAGCTGAAACTGCCAGAAAAGGCGGAACTACCGGGAACTGCCGAAACAACCAAAGCATCTATCTCTGAAGGAAGGTAGCATGATGTATGAGATCATGGGTAGCATAATAAGCATCATGATGATATGAGCATAGGAAACATAATGATGCATGATGATATGAGCATGGGCAGCATAATGATGAATGAGATAATGAGCATGGGCAACTTGATGATGAATAAGACCATGGAAGATGCAGCATGATGAGCAGCATGAAGATGGGGGCAGCTCAGCCATCAAGGTTCAACACATGTGACAGTACAACAAGGTGTCACACGGTAATGTGCAGCAAATAGACGAGATGCAACACTATGATAGGTGAACGAGTCACCTTAGAGAATCAGTTGAAGCAATATGTCTTCAATTGATCTCATGACGATATCAAAAGTCAAAGTGATTGACTTCTATTGTAAATGTACTATCTCTCTCACTTTCTCGACTGAACTTTGAAGAACATAAAAGAAGAATTGATCAAGGGTTTCCCCACATTGTGGGGTTTGTCTCTGGCTAGCGCCACATCTTGTGTCCTCTTGTCTTGGCTTGTCTTCTGCGATTTATATTTATGTTCTATCTGCATTTTACTTTATATTGATATGATTGCTAATGTGGAAAAGAAATTGAAATAAATTTCTCTAGCGTAGAACATACCTAAAATTAACATGATATTAGAGTTGATGTGAAGACAATGCCCAAGCAAGAGTGAAAGAGCAATCACCAAAGACATTAGGGACAAGGATCAATGGGTTCCACATCTCTCTTCTAAGTTCACAAAGGGTGAAGTCGAAGCAGAGCATATTATTAGAATTGCACAGTGGAAAATCACTTCATTGGGAAGTTTAGATCTAAGGGTGGAAGGAAAGGTAGATGCCTTGGTTGCAATAAGTTTGGCCATCATGCAAAGGAGTGTCCGAATAGTAGAGACACATCCCTTGATGAAGGTAACAATCATTCCAGGGACATCTTCAATGATCAGAGGAATGATAAGTAATGCAGGTCATCAAGGAAATGGTTGACTCTTCAAAGAAAGCAAGGAACCCCAGAATCTCTTTTATGTACCTGATCGCAAGAAGAACCTGGTGTCCATCTCAGAAATGGAAGTTTAAGGTTTCAAGGTGGCACTCATTGATGGAAAGGTACGTGTTTGAAAATAGATTTTTCAAAGATGTTTTAGAGTTCAGGGTTGTATCAAGTCCACTGGGGACCATGTCCATTGACTCAGCATCGAAGGTATGTGAGTTAGATGGTGACCGCGATGCCTGAATTCAAAAGGAGCATGAAGGTACATCTCTAAGATGTACCAAAGGAAAAATCTTACAAGGGGACCATTCCCCTCATGTAGCAGGTCCACAGGTTTGGAACAACCCATGGAGTTTGAGATTCATGAATGGGAATCTCATGTATACAGGTGGAAGAAAGCCCTCTATGGCTTGAAGCAAAACATGCCGGGCGTAGTATGAGAGGATTGATAGTTGTTTGATGAAGCTGAGATTCACTAGGAGTGAAACCGATCCAAACCATTACCTGAAGGTTGTGGATGATAGACCTCTCATACTGGCACCTTATAAGGACGACCTATTTCTGACAGGTGCAGACCCTCTCATTTGCAGAAGTAAGAGGGAGTTGGATTTCGAATGTGGAATGATAAACTACAAGCCTGTGACTACCTCGAGGATATTAACTTTCAGAAGTTTTATGGTGGTAATGTCAGACCAGATTTGGGAAATGCCTCTGAGTTTCATAAACTCAATCACGTTGATGTTCTTGGTGAACTTCCATCTGGACATATGTTTTGCAGTTAGCATGGTGAGCTCATATTTGGTTGAGCCTCATTGGATTGGTGTCAAGAATCCTCTAAGATATCTTCGGGGCACAATCTCTCATGGATTGAGATACACTACCAGAAATATGAAAACTGCATGATTATTCGAATGCTAACTGGGCAGGCAGTGTGGAGGATCGCTAGAGCACTTCTCAATGCTGGTTCTCTTTGGATTCTACTTTGATATCATGGATGAGCAGGAAGAAGAAATTGGTTGTTATAAGTACCACCGAGACTAGATACATAACTACGAGTATGACCTCATATGAAGTTGCTTGGCTGTGGAAACTCTTCAGTGAGTACACATGATGAATACCACTGTGATTCTCTGTGACAACCAGAGGTGGGATTTAATTATTGAGGAATCTCGTATTCAATGATTGCTCTAGCAGATAGACATCCGATACTGCCTTATTTGGGATATGTGTGATGCAGGAAAGTGTTCCCTCTGTGAACAGAGGCAACCCCTCTAGCCCTAGAGTGGGTCTAGTCACAAACAAGGATAGATCAACAATAACTTTCCTTAAACAGTCATAGTTGGAGGCCTACCTCAACCGGTGGTCAATGGAGTTCCATTGCATTGCTCCAGCTTTCGCTTCCTTCTCCTCAATGAGTGATCAACTTGAAACAATGTAAAGGAAATACAATAAAGCACGTGACTGAAAAACAACAATGATCTATTTACTCACAAAGTCAAGAAGTCATTAGCTATCAAGTAAATTACATACAAGACATAGGAAAACATCATTGATTGCATTAATAATGAAATAAGAGAAAGCTTACAACCAAAGTCTTGACGTCGCAAGCCTTCTCAGAGGAATCCAGTCAGCATGTTCTTCAAGCATGCACTCTTTGAAGATGGATCTCCCAACACACAAAGTCTCTATCTCTCACTCATAAGTTTTACATAAGATCAAGGGCACTTCACAACCTTCCACAAGCTATCAACACTCTCACACTTGTCACACCCACACCAACTATCTATCAAACTCAAAAGCACTAACAGGCACTACTCAATCCAAGAATTTACCAACTAGCCAACTAGCCAACCATAGCAAAGGTGAGTGTTTAAATAGGAGAAGGAGTCTCAATGAAAGGTGGAAGAGAGAGCTTATCTCCAAGGAAGGTAGCACAATTGACGGAACTGCCATGCCAGAGAAGGAAGGGCGACACAAACTATGCCAACAACCAAGTTTGGAGTCATCCAGAAGGCTGACTGTTGGAACAAATTTGCCCAATCTGGATCATCGCGAGTACATAACTAAGCTTTAGCGCTGACATCGCTAGTGAGCAATGTAGCCAGTCAAACCATCGCTAAATATAATAAGTAACCTCACGCTGGAGCATGAAATCAGACCATCGCAGGAATCAGATGTACTTCTGCGCTAGCAGTGCGGCTGGACTATTTATGAGCGCCCTTCAGCGCGTATATTAAGTCCATAGTCACGATGAGGCAGATAACTTAGGAAAAGTGGGTCAATTGGCAGCATAAGAGAGCATTTGTTCAGTATGAGCATGTTTGACTTGGACACATGACACAGTAGATGGATTGGGATGAAGGTAGTGACAAATTACTGTGTAACAATATGGTAAGTCGATGAGCAAGGAGGCTCCATCACACTGAGATGATGTACAGGTCGCTACACTTTGTCAAAGCCCCGGGGAAAGATCAAATTTGTGATTTTCCCGAATGACTTGGAGTCATCGAGAGACGCTTGTAAAAGGGTTCTGCATGTTGTATACATTAAGTTCTGGGAGCTCTGGGGGCTTGTGGTTCTTATTGGAGCAACATACGACCATAGGATGATTCACCCTCCCTTGGTGGTGCGCACTGGGACAAGATGATTCGCTCTCCTATGGACAAGATGATTTGCTCTCCTATGGACAAGATGATTCACTCTCTTGTGGGACAAGATGATTCGCTCTCTTATGGGACAAGATGATTCGCTTTCCTGTGAACAAGATGATTCACTCTCTTGTGGGACAAGATGATTCGCTCTCTTGTGGGAAAGGATGATTCACTCTCCTGTGTAGCAGGATGATTAATTCTCCTGTGAGGTCTGGATGATGTGTTCTCCATGATGATTGTGTAGCAGGATGATTAATTCTCCTGTGAGGTCTGGATGATGTGTTCTCCATGACGATTTTGTAGCAGGATGATTAGTTCTCTTGTGAGGTCTGGATGATGTGTTCTCCATTACGATTGTGTAGCAGGATTATAGTTCTCCTGTGAGACCAGGATGATGTGTTCTCCATGGCGATTGTGTAGTAGGATGATTAGTTCTCTTATGAGGACAGGATTGATTAAGTTCTTCTGTTGAGGCATCCTACCCATGTAGATTGGGACTCATGGGAAGTACCTCTCATCTGATCAATGAGCAGGGAAATGAGGATAGGGACCATAGTAGTACTGATGGATGCATCGCTGTATCTACCATACTCCCTATGCTAGGATGACCTTCATTGATTTGGGATCAATGATACTGGTCTAGGACCAGTGGTAGGAGTTGTACCTACTATGGCGCTGACTTTGGGTTGGTTGAGATTGGTCTGGGACCAGTGGTACATGCTCTGAGACTGACTTTGGATCAGTGGAGGACTAGTCTAGGACCAATGGTAGGAGTTGTACCTACTATGATGCAGACTTCGGGTCAGTTGAGACTGGTTTGGGACCAGTGGTACAAACTTTGAGACTAACTTCGGGTTAGTGGAGGACTGGTCTAGGACTAGTGGTAGGAGTTGTACCTACTATGACGCTGACTTCGATTTGGTTGAGACTGGTCTGGGACTAGTGGTACATACTTTGAGATTGATTTTGGGTTAGTGGAGGACTAGTCTGGGACCAGTGGTAGAAGTGGTACCCACTATGACGCTAACTTTGGGTCGGTTCAGATTGGTTTGGGACCAGTGGTATGCACTCTAAGACTGACTTTGGGTCAGTGGAGAATGGTATGAGACATTCTCGATCAATTCTTCTTCTTCATAGTTCAACAAAGCTAATCTAAGCAGAGTAGAGCTGAGCAAAGCCAACAAAGCTGAGAAGAGCAGAGCAAAGCCAGCGAAGCTGAGCAGAGCAGAGTAGAGCCAGCAGAGCTGAGCAGAGCCAGCAGAGCAGAGCTGAGCCAACAGAGTTTAGCAGAGCCAACAGAGCTGAGCAGAGTTGAGCAAAGCTAGCAGAGCTGAGTAGAGCAGTGTAGGGCATTGATGGCATAGATAGTATAGTCGGACATATGGATCAACGGATGGAGTTCTCCCTAGTTGAGAGGGAGTGTTAAAATTGGAAACTAGGGCCAAACTCCATGTGGGTCAGCTTATTTGTGGCAGCTGATATTTTTATTGGATCCCTCTCATTGAGAGGTGTAGGATTGATCTAAAGATCATCCGATTCCGATAAGTATTTATGAAGTTATGAATTTATTTATGTTATGGACAAATTGTTAAGTCGGCGAGCAACTTATGTAGGCTCAGAAGCGCAACAGTCATGTCTATTCAACCTCTACATTTTAGTATAAATAGAAGAGGACTTCAAGTCATTTCAATGCACACTTGGATCTCTTCTTCTTTCTACTTGTCTTTGGGTTTTAGTAGGAGGAGAGATCCTAAGGAAAAGCCAAAAAAGCTGGAACTATCGGAATTGCCAGAAAAGCTGGAATAGGCAGAAAAGCCAGAAAAGCTAGAATTGCCGAAAAAGCTAGAAAAGTCGAAATTGTTGGAAAAGCCGGAAAAACCTGAAAAGCCAGAATTACCAGAAAAGTCGGAATAGCCGGAAAAGCCAGAAAAGCTGGAACTGCCAGAAAATCTAGAAAAGCAAGAAAAGCTAGAAAAGTCAGAACTATCGGAAAAGCCGGAAAAGTCGGAACTGCCGGCACTGCTGGAAAAGCCAGAAATGCTGGAAAAGCCGGAAATACTAGAAAAGCCAGAAAAGCTGGAAATGCCGGAAATGTCAAAACTATTGGAACTGCCGGAAAAGCCGGAACTGCCGGAAAAGTCGGAACTGCCAAAAAAGCCAGAACTACTGGGAATTGCCGAAACAGCGGGAGCATCTATCTCCGAAGGAAGGCAGCATGATGTATGAGATCATGAGCAACATAATAAGCAGCATGATGATATGAGCATGGGCAGCGTAATAATGCATGATGATATGAGCATGGGCAACATAATGATGAATGAGATCATGAGCATGGGCATCTTGATGATGAATAAGACCATGGAAGATGCAGCATGATAAGCAGCATGAAGATGAAAGCAGCTCAGTCATCAAGGTTCAACACATGTGACAATACAAAAAGGTGTCACACTGTAATTTGCAGCAAATAGATGAGATGCAGCACTATGATAGGTGAATGAGTCACTTTAGAGAATCTGTTGAAGCAATATGTTTTCAACTGATCTCATGTCGATATCAAAAGTCAAAGTGATTGACTTCTATTGTAAATGTACTATCTATCTCACTTTCTCTGCTGAACTTTGAATAACATAAAAGAGAATTGATCAAGGGTTTCCCCACATTTTGGGGTTTGTCCCTGGCTAGTGCCATATCTTGTGTCCTCTTGTCTTGGCTTGTCTTCTGCGATTTATATTTATGTTCTATCTGCAGTTTACTTTATACTGATGTGATTGCTAATGTGGAAAAGAAATTGAAATAAATTGCTCTAGCATAGAACATACCTAAAATTAACAGGTGTCAACTCAAACACGAGGGAGGCGACCAACTTGTATAAATATGAGTGGGACGAGTTGGAGGAGATCATCATCAACAAGTTCACACAAACATGAAGTCACAAGGTGAATCGTAGAACCATAGGATGAACAAGAAGGAAGGTCACACGACTTAGTAAAATCGCAGGTTGGGCAAACGACTAAAGGAAAAGGGACCAAACTTTTGAAGGGTCAAATTTCCACAAGAGGGGGGCAAGACTTGGTTACTTTTCGTGCAAATTTCTTGGGGTTTCATGTAGTGCGCTAATGACAGATTGGGCACATGGTTGGGTCACTTTTATAGGTGTGCACTGCGTGAGGGCATGGCACTTATGTTATATTTTGTAGAGGCAATGTGTTGCATATTGGCGTGACTGACCTATTGTAAAGATACTTTGTAACTTTAAAGATTTATAAAAGTTGGGGCAAACTACGTAGGGAGTTGCCCTCTCCCATCATATACTTGTATTCTTTGTTTACGATATCGCATTGTTGTTGAACTATTATGTTTATTAATGGATATCGCACATTGATGACTAGATGTAATATGAATTGAATTAAATGTAATTCCATTGCATAATTGAGTAAAAGAACACTTGTACAAATAATTGACTAAGTGTTGGAAGTTAGGCGTAGTCCGGGTAAGAGTAATTTGAAAATGTGAAATTGTGTCGGTGTCACACCATGCCCACGAGCGATCTTAAGGCATCATAGTTGAGGCCATGACACTCACTATACTATTTTGCCCAACATTCAACTTGGAATATGTCCCATAACATTATTCTTATTTTATTTACATGGAAAATCAACTATTACAAATATATTTTAATATAATAACTATCATCAATTTTTATTAAAAAATAAGTAAATAAATTAAATATTATTATAAAATACATAACTTTATTGCAAATAATCAAAATAATTTTACAATAATCAAAGTGAATATTATTTATGGTTTTTTTATTAACTTATTATTATTTAAAAAAAAAAAACCAAAACTTAAAACCTACTAACATTTATGAAAAGTGAAAGTCTTAGACCTTACCAATCATTAATAATTTTTTTTAAATAATTAACATAATTTTTTAATAATGATAAAATATCAATTTACATTAAAAGTAATACTTAATGATTATTACTCACCACTGAATTATAATAATAATTTTTTTTAAATATATATAAATGAATACACTATCTTAAATTTATTTCAAAAAGTTAATATCACTATTGTAATTAATAACAAGTAAATTGAAATACTAATTTATTTGTGAAATAAAAGCTATAATTTATTTTATCATTAATTATAAAAGCTATAATTCAACCAGTAAGAAACGAATCGTACAACGGTTATTATTTCTGGAGAAGTTGACCAAATCTGGCTATCCACAGAGGTAATAATGGAGTTGGAGTTGATTGGCATTCCACGGAAAACATTAAATCTCAAATTCAGTTGTCATAAAAAAGTAAAAAAAGTAAGGGAATCAGGGCAGCCACGTGACAAGTCAACTCTGATTGGTAACGGTAGTATTTTCATGTGTCCAACAGTTCATAACTGTTCAAAACATTCGCTCACATAACCCTAAAAGAAATGCTCCCTGCCGGTTCGGATGTTGATGGTAAAATCCAATACTCTGTTCCAAACTAATCCATATCGTAACTAGTAGCTGACACTGCGTCAGGAACGAACAAGACTCCCCAATGATTTCCTCCGATCTTGTTCGACGAATGATATCTCGAAAAGCCCTCCTGGTCTTTCTCTTCGATTTTACCCCTTTCCCCATTTCATGAAATAGCACCCATCGTTCTCACATGCTGCACGTTTTCAGAAGCAAAATTAGCACTTTAAGTTAAACACATAAGGTTGATTTCAGGGCAGCCAATATTTATTATGCTTTTGACCCATTAATGCCTAGCAGTTGTATATGCCCACAGTTGTGTTTACTTGGATTTAAACAAGTATATGTTTACTTGGATATGTTTGGATTTAAACCAGTACGTTATTAAACAGTCGACATATACAGGGCCATGCATTAATAAGTCAATAATACTACAAATATTTGTCATACAGAAATGTTGGTTGCTTGATTTCAGCTTCAGTGCTAAAGTTGGAGATCAAGCATATCCGTTTTATCCAGCGGACAAAAGCCTCAAATAGTAGCCCATGAGCATGATGATTCTAAAAATGAAAAAGGGAGTGAGATATTAGGGGCCTAGTATAATTTGTATTGGATTTCGTTTCCAGTAATGTATCCAATTGTACTCGGTAGTGGAGTATATGTAAACGTGGGCAGAGTTGGCGTTTTGTTCAGTACTCTTCTGGGAATTTGTGTGACGCTTATCGCGAGAAATCTAGATACTGCATATAGTACACGTTTGGATCTAGTGGCCTCTTTCCTTTTTCCTCCTGACTGAAAGCTGCAGATGCTGGTTAGCTTTGCTTGGGTATCTTATTTTAGAAGCCCCTCTCTAGTCAATTTTCTGGCCTTTGATGGTCTCCCAGCTGATTCCTTCCAGCCATTCTCACTGTCAGTGCTTTATTGATCCTGTTCAGGCAGATCAGTTCTGATTACACAATTGCAGAGAGCTCAAGGAGGTTCTGCGTTGTAAGTCCTGAGTTTGGGAAAGAGGAGCAAAAATGAGAGTAAGTCCAGACACTGAATTTAGTGCATATACATTGATAGGAGTCCCTAGAAATGATACCCATCAGCTCTTCTGATCTGAGATAGTGATGTTAATTATGATATGAACACTAATATCTAAAGCCCTGTTTGTATTGATTATTGGAGTTGAATATTGTTTTTTGACTCCCACTGGTTGGATTATCAAATGATATTTTTTAAGCAGCTGAGGAAATCCTCAAGGCCATGCAATCAAAGGACTATAAGTACTCTGCATGGTACACACCATGTTTAGTTAGCGCATTTAAGCATTCTCAATTATAATAGTTAATTTATTGCGTTGCATTGGCTGGTCCCATAGAAGCAAAATTTTCCGAGTGTAGTAATGTACCTCATATTTTAATGGTGATGTCTTTATAACTTGTCGAATTATACTGTAATGTCTTTATTTGGTTGGTGATTATGATTATACTGTGACGAATTTTTCAATGCAGAGAACAATATATGGAGATTAGCATCCAGTCATACACTAGTTGTACATATAATGTCATAGTTTGTGGAAGTAAGATCGGATCAATATATAAAGCAGCATGCAAAATATCTATCAAAATCCCTAGGTTACTGGGAAATCTAGTAGGCTATATGCTTTGATCATAGGTCTACACTGACTGTTTGAAGCTACTATATTTATATTAACTCAATTTATGGGTGTGTTTTTGTCAGATCTTCAATTGGGTTCACAGAAAGTTTCGTCAAAATCCTCATGATTATACTGCCAAGGATTCTTTTAATGGTAAGAAGCTAATCTAGACCTCATATAAGTCAAATTGCTCCCTATAGAATTCCATATAGGCTTAGATTGGTTTTAGAAACCTATGAAATCTGTTTGACTCTTGAACTTATCAAAATTGTATTGACAGCAACATCTACTGATAGGTATTAGATTGAAAGCTGTGTTATTCTGCCTTTTTCAATGTGTGTATGTTACAATAGGATTAAGATATTTGGTTAAATAATTTATTATGTATTCATGTGAATCAGGACACTGGTCGGGTATTCTTCAGGACAGTCCACTGTCTTCAAAAAACTCTCTTGATGAAAGAGCCACAAGGGTCAGAATCCCACACGAAGATAAAATTACTGACTGCATTCAAATCGACCCCAACTGCTCTCTGAATAACAGTCATGATAATATCGATGCAAAGAACGAAGATACCGAGGCCTTGTTGGGTTCAAGGGACAGTAAAGTAGCAATGCTGTTGAGAAACTGGGAGAATGGCTTGCTTACCATTGGAACATTTGGGATTGACCAAGGAAACTGTTATGGGTCTCTGGATGGTGAGAATTTCGGAATCAGTGAAACAGATAATGAAGAAGAGCTTATTGATCCGATTGAAATGGAGGTTCTGGAAGAAAAGCTGGAGGAGGTGTTTGGGTCAGCTGGGAACAGTAAGATTAGTGACGATTACCATATGAAAGCTGTGAAGGCCCAGCAATGGGAGAACAAAGGATATACTATCACAGACTGCAACAAAGAATGTTCCATCAAAGATTTACTAAACTCTGGCCATGGCAATAACAGTGACGATTATAATAACAACCATGGGAACAAGATTTATCCTTTGCAGGAATACTTTGAGGTTCCACTGTTAGCTGAAACGGTCAGAAAGAAAGAGCATAGAACCACCTTGGCAGATCTCTTTTCTCGAAGCAAAAATCAAGCCAGTTCTACTCATTATATATTGGATGATGGAGCCAAAATAGAATATGAGCGTTATTATGAGCAAAACAAAATCAAACAAGATGAGAAACATATGCCAAAGTCTGGTCGTTCGTTTGTGAAGAAGGTTTTTAAATGGAAAGGAGGAGGAGGAGGAGAATATCGTCCCAAAAAGGTACTGGACTCCATTCTCATGGCTTTCTTGTTATGAACTGTATCTCCTCATGGTTTTATTGTTGTTATCTGAACACTGTATGCTTTTAGATTTAGGAACCAAATGCACTCTTAAGGCATCATAGTTACTCTCAACTTATTCTAGCCAGATCCATTGCAAAGCATTTTATATTGATTGAAATAGGTTATAGTATATAGATTTCCTGCAACAGGTACAATTTATTCTGTGGTAAGATTTCAGTTTAAGTACACAGTACTTCTCTAATCACATCCTGGCCTTGAAAATTACCTTCTGATCAAATTGTACCCAGTTGCTCTGATATCCAGATGAAAGTTTGATTATTTTGGGCATAATTTTCACTTACCAGTTTCACTTTTGATGCTCTTTGCGTTGTTGGAAAGCTCTGGACGAGCTCTGCAGTGTGAAAATTCATCTTGACAACTATACTGTGGCCTGGACCCTAAAAATCTTGGTTCAGGAACTGAAATCGTCAATGTCTGCTGTACCATATGCAACCTTGGTAGGGGAGATTTCAAGTTTTGGTGGGTGGATGGAATGCTAATAAATGACTTATAATCTGCACTTACCAAAATATTAAGATTTGTATTTAAATTTTTCAATCTTAATAGGTGTTTAATAAATCCTAATAAATTTTATATTGTCTTGCGATACATTCTTGTATAACATGCTTGTGCTGGTGCTGTTCAGTGAGAAGCAGCGATGATAATGCGATCAGATTTTTGTATGAATTGTTAAGATCGGGACTTCTTAAATTATACTCAGACATTGCTTTAGAAATCATTATATTTTAATGAATGGCATTAATTATGGTCATATTATAACATTCATCAATAGTATTTGTTTGAAGTTAATAAATAGGGGAGCATTTATTTTGACTTGAAAATAGATTTGGACTGAGCTTATGTACTAATTATGCCACTACCTATAACAATAATTTCGGCGCTTCATGTTTGCAGTGGGTTATGAAAATGTTGAGGAAAAAGATCTACCCAGAAACTATAGATGATTTGCATGCCCGTGAACTTATGGATGGACATCTTGATATATCAAAAACCTTTGTAAATGCAACAAAGCTAAAGGAATTGCAAGACTCCGACAAGAACTCTGTCATGAGAAGCACAGATCCTAAAAGCATTTCGGCAAACCCAGATTATGAACTGGTTTCTTTGCTTCGTGACAGTTCTAAGGGAAGTCAGGAATGCTGGATCAAAACAGACTCTGAATGTAAGTTTATATGTATTTCATCACAATTGCAAATGCAAGGATGCAGTCTTAGCACACACTAATATAAAAATAAAAGTCTTTATGCAATCCTGATTTCTAATATTGAAGGCCAATTAGTAGTCTCAATACTTGCATCAAGAGGAGGTACACTATTCAGCCTGGGGTGGAAGAGATGAGTCCCCTTCGTCCTTTAAGAAAAATAAATAGAATGAACTCTTTTAAGCAGCGATAGGATTCACCCCTGTTTTTTGAATTCTTGATAGCTTTAGGTTTACGATTATCTATATTGTCGGAACCAAGGCTTCTGTGAGGAGAATTGAATTGAGTTTGATTTTCAGGATCCTTCACATTAAGAATTTGTTGTGCCAAAATTTCTAACCCTCAAACGTGGTTCATCATTTTTTGCCAGGATGATGAACCACATTTGAGGGTTGTAAACATGGCGCAACAAATTCTTAATGTGATGAATCCAAGAGATGAAACTCAAATTATCTATATTGATTTTATCTGATACAGAGATCATAATGTTTTTTGTTGGTTTGTTTTGAAATTCCTTGACAATTATATTTTTCTGATTTAAACTTCTGTCTAAGTGCATGCAGATAGATAGATACAGATATATCAATGTGCAGAACAACCATCTATAGTTAACCCACTTTTTGATTTGCAGATGTTGTGCTGGAGCTGTAAACTTTGGAGTTTAACAGTGAGCTCTAGTTTACAAAACTGTTAAGCAAGCATTCTATCACGAGCCAATCAGCCTTGGATGATGTTGTGGCTTTTACCTGCAAGTATTTCTAAATTACATTTCAGATTCGCTCATAATAAGGTTTATCTGCTTCAAGGCTTGAATAGTTCTGATATTCTTCCTTAACTTGCAGAGGCTGTTGATGAAGTATTGCTATCATGTTTATTATTGGAGTGTCCTCTCATCTCGTATTCAGACGGAAATTATCTAGTAAATTAGGCAGAGAACTAATCTGCTTTCTAATTTCAATAGCTATAGGCTTATAGACTTCTTTCAGGACATTGTTGTAAAATTATTAGCTAAACCCTAAACCTATTTGAGTCTATTAAATGTATTAGACACTTAGTTATTATGTCCCTGGTTAAATTCCATGCTACAATTTTAAAAATATATATATAGCTTTCCTACAGTCTTAGCACGCACTAGAATAAAACAAAAGTCTTTATGCTATTATTTATTACAAAAATCTTGAATTGCTTTCAATGGCATCCATGGTATCCTCCACTTAAGCTTGCTAATAATACATTGTTGAACACATGCTGTGATGCCATAGTCGATCATTTTCAAATGATTCGAGGATCTTGAATTGAACTTATGATTGAATGCTAGGGTTTTCAAACAATCTAATAGTTGAGTCAGTTCTGAACTTGATGAACGATAGGACTTGCATCTCATAATTAAGATGAATATATTTATGCAGTGTCCTCAATATCTGTATATTTAGTTTGCAGCCGTGTGTAATGTATCCATATATTTGTCTCCATATGGAATCAAGGTCGACTTAATTGTTCTCTTAATTGTTCTCGGACGTTAAGCTTAAGACCCTGGGAATTTCGTGTTTTGTTTGCTTCATCATCTGCTTGCTCGTTTTCTTTTGAAAGACGCCGAACGGAATCTCTGGCCAACTGCCATAATAAGATATTGTAAAGAATATATATGAAAGCGTTAAGATGAGGTTTGGTTTTTGTTTTGTTTTGTTTTGTGAGAATTCTCAGTTTGTTTGACATGTAATTACTAATAAATTTTGACATATAATTACTAGTAAAATTTTGGATTTTATGATTTGTCTTTCTTTCTATAAACCAAGTCATAACTTGATGATTCAAGTCGAGGATTTGAACTGTTTTCCTCCCATAAACTAAATCACAATTTAGAAATTCAACTGGGGCATTTGAACCGTATTCCTCTCCATAAACCAAGTCACAACTTCTAATAGAGATTTGAATTTGAAATCTCTTAATTTTCACAAATTTTATATTACTGAGATCACTTATTAAATTATCCCTCAACCAATCAATTTCTTATACATTATAATACTTTTTATTCATTATAATACTCTTGGAACAAATTTTCAAACCAATAAGTATTCTGATACATCATTTTATCTTTTACTTGCTCTTTGGTATCTGGGCTAAGTGCTCTTTGTTTGTCACTATGACCAAAGAAGGAAAAAAGAAGTTAAGTGAGCTTTTCCAAACTGAAATTGAAAGAATTTTACTCGTATAATTTTAGGGTATTATTGAAATGTGTGCATGGTATAGTTTTAAAGTATTATTGAAATGTGTCAGTGTTTATATTAAGTTTATTTTTGTTTTTTCGTTGTAATGATTTATAAATTATATTATCATTATAATGCTCACTCTTGTAACAAATTTTCAACCCAATAAGTATTCTGATACATCATTTTATCTTTTACTTGCTCTTTGGTATATGGGGCTAAGTGCTTTTTGTTTGTCAATATGACCAACGAACTTGCTCTTTGGTATATGGGGGGTAAGTGCTCTTTGTTTGTCAATATGACCAAAGAAGGAAAAAAAGAAGTTCAATGAGCTTTTCCAAACTGAAATTGAAAGAATTTTACTCGTATAATTTTAGGGTATTATTGAAATGTGTGCATGGTATAGCTTTAAAGTATTATTGAAATGAGTCGGTGTTTATATAAAGTTTATTTTTGTTTTTTCAGTGTAATGATTCATAAATTATATTAAGAGTTGTTATTATAATGTAAGAGTATGTTTAATAATTAGTGAGTTAGATATATGTGTTAATAATTTGTGGTTGAGAATGTATTTTCTTTTACAATTTTATGGTAATAAGGTAGAAAAAATGTTTAAAATAAAATATTGATGTTGCATTTTTTTTTATGTTAAACAAATGATTTTTACTTTTTCTTATTCTAAGAGAGGTTTAATGGTTATGGTTGAATTTAAAAAAAAAATTATTTAATTTTTTGAGAGTGTTTTAATTTAATTTTTTAGAGTGCTTTAATCATTAAGATTTACACATTGTGAACTAGATGTAGTTCTGTAATTCAAAAAATATTTTTTTCACCATTGCATTTTCATTATTTTTTAAGTTTTTGAATATGAATATGAAAGGGAAAACTATTTTTGGATATTCTATAGCTAGATATTCTCTTTAGTTTGTTATTAGGATTTGAGTCAAAGAGGTTTGGGAATGCCATGGTGGGAGGTGTTTGCATGCCAAAGTGTGAGGAGGGTTTGTGGGTTTGTAGAACTACCTTAGTAGTACTTTTCTACATGGGAAGAAGGTGCTTTTGTAGAATACAGTCCCCAACTCTTGTGTCTAGTTTGGGTGTAGTTTTTTGGCTTTACAATACAATTTTGGTCATTATTGGAGTGCATGTCTATGAACATTAATAGCTTTATCTTCCAGGAGCTCACATATTTTCTAAATCTTGGAGCTCATAATAGGATTTTTCTTTGTGTCACTTGAAAAATACCTTGAGGACTCTTTTTCCATTTAGGTTGGGATTGAGAAGATGAAATGGTCAATTAGATATATAAACCTTCTAAACACTTGCTTCTCCTATGGACCCTTAAATTTTTTGACCATTGTGTAATGGTCCAATGCAATCCTTGAGTGAATCTTGTTGCTTGGGAAAATTGTTATGTACCAAATACTTAAGATATTATAATATAAAAAAATACAAACAAATTGTAGACAAGCATGGAGCACAACCCCAAGATAGATAATAGCGAAGAGTTCCACAATTACTCTTAAAATAATAAACCTCCTCCAAAGTCCCCAATACATTCATATAACTAGATCACTTGTTCATCTCAAAAGTGGCTACATGGCATCTATATATACCTATTCACTCATTACCCACGTGGTTCTTTTATTAGACCAACCCTATCACATATAATTATTCTAACACTATATATACATTTAACCCCATTTATGGCATCCCAGGGTCTTCATAAGTCAAGTGCGAAATGGGCATGTGACTAAAAATGGAGATTATGGTGTTTGGATTGAAGTGGTTCACATGAAATCTCAAAATATTAGGCCTATTGTTGTTGTCAAAGTCCTTATGACCTCTAGATCTCATTAGAGCTTATCTATCATTGTGTTCAATGTTAATGTTGTAGTTCACCCTACACTATCATCCTCTTTGTGAAGGAGAGGACTATGAGTGCGATGCTTATCTGATCCAGACTTAAACAGGAACGCAACAAATTATAGAGATAACCATATACACAAGGATGCAGCGGAAATAATACTTCATTTCATTAATGGAAAATACTGAAATATGCTTACAACCAGAAATGGAAATAAACCAGTTAGGGCGATGGTAGCTTATCTCTAAGAAGAGATGTGTGGCTACATGCCTCTGAACTGTGTTACAATGAGGCTTGAAGGCCTATTTATTGTTGAGAAAGAATGGAAAACCCTTCACATTCCAAAACCTAACCCTAGAAGATGAAACACCAAATTGTGGGCCCCGTTTTTGGGTAAGTTGGTACATCAACTTCCCGAGGTCGCGAATTGGTCGTATTATCTCCGTTTGACGCGCATGATAGGCCGTTGGAAAGATCTCTCCGAGGACTACGACGGAAAAGATGATTTTTTTGACGGAAAAGACAAATTTTTGATAGAAAAATCGCTGGCGGTAGATTTCAAAAAAAACGTTGTTTAGGGCCTCAAAACGGCTCCGGAAGTTTAGGACCCGAAAAACTGCTAAAAATAGTAAATTGTGCTACAATTTAGGAAACTGAAAAGACTAAAAGAGACAATTGTGGGGGTCTAAATGGGATAGATGGGTGGCCACCAACATCCACCTCGATCATTATCTCCTTTACAAAATCCTCTACCTAACAAAGAAGTCAATGGCCTAAATAAAAAACCAAATCCTATCAATTTGGGTCAATGGTTGTCATAGTCAAATGCCCTAAAATAGCAAACCCATATTGGGTGTTATATGTCATTAACAAAGATAATGTGGATGAAATGGACTATATCTATGCCTATTCTTATTAAAACTTGAATTATGGAAAGTTTGAGGGTTGCCAAACTTTGATAGAAAAGATATAGTCTTGCAATTTTAGAATCTTCTGAAGGATCTTGATATTATTTGCCTTCAATAAGTTAAATGTTTTTCTCTTTGAATGGCCTTATAAGTGATCCTATAAAGAAACATCTCTGTAGAAAATCCTTGAAATCTTACAATTGCTAATGAGAGCAAATCGATATGCAAAAGACACAAGATTTCATTACCAAAATTTTGTGTAAATAAAATAATGAATAGAAACACAATCACACAAAGAAATTTATTTGGGGAACCCAACTGGGAAAAACCCCTCTTGCTTGTATTATCAACTGAGAAATCTTATCTATTACAAAGAATCTACTTTAAGCTTGAAGCCCCTGCAATACTAATAAAATCTCTACAAGAATTTCCCGACACTTAGGCAGAAAAGGCCTGCTAGGAAGCTCTTATTTCCTAGCGCAAATCTGCCTCTAAAAAATAGGAATTTCTCTTACCAAGAGAAATTTCTTTCCTTAATCCTCAAGCCTCTTTCTCTACTTTCTTCTCAAGATCATGACCACAAATACTTGTGTATGAATAAACAGATATGTGCCTTCATCCAGTCTCAATAGTAAATTCCAATTGCATGACCTATTAGGGCTAAATTTAGTAGTTGCAACTAGTTAATTGAGAGTTAGTTGAGTTAGAAAAAGTCGGACTACTTAACTAAACTCAAGAACTCAAGTCTATCTCTATTCTAGAACTAGAGATTAGTTAACTGACATAAACTAGAGTTTAACTCCACTAGATAGCTAAATTTTACCTATCAACTAGTAAACAACTCACTAAAATCCATATAACTCGAATTAAATGACAAAACTAGTGATAGACCACATCACACATGTTAACTGACAACTAACTCAAGTATTTATGAGACTAAATTCGAATTAACATCTTTGAATAATGCACAAGTCAAAGAACCTATTCCTTGCTACATTTTCAAAACTCCCTCTTAGCGAGGAAGGACATATTGGAAGAACCTTGTCCACTTGGATCTATCTTCAACTCTACCAAGTTCTCTATTGCTGCAGCTGCTCCCTCTTAACTAGGAGCCATGTACCCTATGTACTTGGGTTTTTGCTTCTTGATGCTAAGAGACTCAAATCTCTTCTGGGCTCCCTTAACCATACCCTCTGCCCACTTGGCTCAAAATATCCTTATACTAAAAGTCTTTGATTGGTCCTTATCATCATCCTACTGTTCATCCCAAATGCCAACTAGCTTAGACTGAAACTAAGACACTGGCTAGGGCTCCATCTTGAGAGCTCTATCCCACTCTCACTCAACCACCACATCTCTACTCTAAGGACTCTCTGCCTTGGTTCTTAAGGATACACATGCATCTACCTCTAATTTGTAGAGTCTCTCGATCCTAACACCAATCTGCTTGACCTGAACTAAAGAAAAATGCTTGAGGTAGGTCTTCCCTTTACTAAATACTAGATCATACCCTTTGTCTTCAATCCACAATTTTTTGATCAAGGCAAGTGTTTTGGAATCACTGTTACTTTCAAACAGATCAATAAGGGCATTCCACCTATGGAATGGTGTATCCTTTCCATGCAACTATGGAACAATATGGTCCCTGAATCCTTCCAAAATCATCCTCCTATCTTTGGCACTAACCTTCTTCCATTGAGTCAACTATTGTGCATCTGATGTAGAAGGTTTAGAAATATCAATCTTGATTTATTCCAAAACCCCATTATCATCTAACACAACCTCCATTCTGCCCTTACATGCATAAAAATTCGAAGTCCCTTCTAGGGTATGCTCTGTCTTCAAGCCATAGTCTGGCATGATTCATGCACGTGTAGAATTACCACACCAACTGACCTCTTCTTCAATGTGCTTTCAATCTAAACAAGGAACTTGGTATCTATCTTGTTTTCATCTATGATACCATGTAGAAAATCCTTGAAACCTTACAACTACTAATAAGAGAAAAATGATATGTAAAAGACATAAGATTGCTCAACGAAAATTCCATGGAAAGAAAATAATGAATATAAACACAATCACACATAGAAATTTATTTGGGGAACCCAATTGGGAGAAACCCCTCTTGCTTCTAATATCAACTAAGTAATTTGATCTATTACAAAGAATATGCTTCAAGCCTAAAGTCCCTGCAATACTGATAAACTCTCTATAAGATTTTACCAACACTTAGGCAAAAATGCGTGATAGAAAGCTCCTATTTCCTAGCGCAAATATGCCTCTAAAAAATAGGAATTTCTCCTATTTCCTTCCACAATTTCCAAGATAAATTGCTCTGCTTGATCTTCAATCCTCTTTCTTTGCTTTCTTCTCAAGCTCTTCACTACAAAAACCTGTGTTCAATGAATAGATAGATTTGTGCCTTCATCCAGTATTAAGAGGAAATTTGAATTGGCATGACCTACTAGCACTAATTTTAGTAGTTGCAACTAGTTAACTCAGAGTCAGTTGAGTTAACAAAAGTAAAACTATTCAACTAAACTCAAGAACTCAAGTATATCTCTATTCTAGAACTAGAGATCGGTTAACTGATAGACACTAGAGTTTAACTCCACTAAATAGCCAAATTTTTGCTATCAACTAGTACACAACTCATTGAAATCCATACAACTCTAATTAATTGAAAATAAATTAGTGATAGGCCACATCACACATGTTAAATGATAACTAACTCAAGTATCTATGAGATTGAATTCAAATGAACATCTTTGACTAAGGCACAATTTAAAGAAGCCATTCCTTCCTACATTTTCAACAATCTATTTGTTTTCAAACTAGAAGTTTGTGAGAATTCAATAGGGCAATGTCTATGTTAATTATCTTTAACTTGATAATTGTTTGTGTTACCTTTTTACTTATTAGCTTTGATATTTATTATTCCAATGTGCAATACATCAAAAAACTACCAAAACAATAAGAACAGTGACACAATATATAGGATGCAATCCAGGGCCAAAACCCCTCCTATTGAGGGAAAAACCCAAAAATATCTTCTTATCTTTTAGATCTTTCAATTGACGAATACCTTGTCCTAGACTCAGACAAACACACTCCAAGATCAAGTATTCCTTGGCCTCCAGCTGCAATATCTTCAATCTCCTAGTAGATTCGAAATTCTACTCCGTAACAACTATTGTAACTGTTGTTGTTTCTTAAGGAGACTTCGATCTCCCTCTAACTTATTTTCCCTTAACTTCACTTGCCTTGTTTTGAGTCCAAGGACTAGTAGGAAACATTAAGATAACTTCTCTTGCCTTCTTTCCATTCTTTCTTTCAAATCAAACTTTAGACTTTCCCAGTGCAGAAACCCTAACTTCACACTTCCAAAAAAATTTGCTACTCAGACTTTACACTACCCTAGAAGATTATGCTGCCCAGATTTCGAATTGCCCCAGAAGATTCTGTTGCTGCCTTTTTCGCATGAGAGATTAGTGAATGAATGATCCAAATGTAGGACGAGTTCCTCTTATATATAGGCTCCTTCAAGGGTGTATGTGGCTCTTCATGTAGGCTGATGTGACAACTCATTAGGTCGACTTGATCTTGGAGGTATTTTTGACATTTTCAAGACAAAATAAATTTTCTTTTACAATTTACAATGTGCCCATAGGGTCTTTCATATATGACAATGAATCATATACCTAGGACAAACCCTAGAAGCACTCAATGGGTGCTTGACCTATAAAATAAATTCCTTGGGCAAGAAACCCAAGCTCAATCATAATAATAATAATAATAATTTATTTTTCATTTTATATATACAAGAGTACATTTCATAATAATGAAGACCAAACCTAGTTACACATTCTTCAACACTCCCTCTTAACTAGGGAGGTATTCATAAGAGGTACATGGCTATTCTCAATATGAAGAGATCTCATAAGAAGAGTCAGATTGGTAACCAATTTTTCTAGCATCTTAATAAACAACATTGTCACATAGCAAGGCCTTAACTAACAACTCTATCTCTCCACAAGATCAGAGCAGAATGTTGATGACACTAATGATGTATAGACACCATCATCATTGTCTCTCCAAGGTACATACTCCACTTAGGTGTTCACAGAATATGCCCTCTCGTTGGACTATTCTTATCATGGGTAGCTAATCCTCAAAGAATATCGGTCCATGACTACACTTATCTTGAATTCCCTACCACATTCTCAAAGAGCATCGAATGCCATATGGTTACCAAATCCTCCATTCTTTCTTCCCAGGTGAAGACAAAAATGTTGTGTTTATCTCTCCCTCTCAATTAGGGAGGACAAATTCACCAAACCAAGCTTGTCCCTTAAGTATATAAGCTTTTTGTTTGGAAGTGATTTCGTCAATATGTTAGCTACCTGCTCATCAGTGGAGATATACCATAGATGCACCACACCATTTTGTACTAGTTCTCATATAAAGTGATACTTGTAGTTGATATGCTTTGTCTTCCCATGCAACACTGAGTCCTTAGACAAACAAATACAACAAGTGTTATCACATTGTATCACTGTAGGGTTCATTAGTCCTTTAAATAAGTCAGACAACAACTTCCTTAACTAAACTGCTTCCTGACTAACTTCACATGTTGCAACATATTCTCTAGTTTCCTTTTCATGTTCATGGCCTCCTTATCTAGAATCCCTCTTAATCTTAGGTATATATGTTTTATTCATGCTTCCTCTGGGAGATCAATTTCTTCCTTTCGACATCGAAGAATCTTTCATGGCTTCAAACCATTTCATCAGAGTTATCATCATCCCCATCATGCCTATCACATCAATGAACATCTTCACCAAGTTGATGATTGTGTACCTGCACAACTTTAATCTCAAGTACAACCAATTCTACAAAAGAATGATGTTAGCCATATTAGAATCATGGAAACATTTCAACTTTACACATATCAGATACCTAGACTTAATTATGAACAAGAGACATATAATTGTTAACATCTTCGCTAGGGAGTCGTCATAACAACATTTCATTCCGTCTAGGGTTTAAATGTTTCTTCCAAAGGTATGACATACCTTACTTCAACATTTAGCAAATCCTAGAAAATGTTTACACAAATATAGATATACAAAGCATCTAACAACATTTCAAAATACATATGTTAGACTTATCACTAGGGATTCATACAAATCCTAGATTTCATACAAAAAGGATCAATCAAATTCAGCTACAACTTAGTCACTGACCAACCTCCACTAGGGTTAGCTCCAAATCCCTTAGATTTTCAATCAACCATTAATGAATCACTAGGGTTAGTTGCAAACCCTAGATTTCCGAGAAATCATCAATCTCAACCAAAAAATCAAATTTCAACACATCTCAGGTTGAGATATGAGTTTTTATGTGTTTTATGTGGATGTGTAACAAGGTTTCATGTAGGCTTGACATGAAATAAGAACCCAAGGGCTAGTTGTTGCACACCCTAAGTAAACATATAAATAGAAGAGAGGAGCAACCTCATTTGACACATCCAAGAAGCAACACATCAAAGGAATAAAACTATGAACTATATGAAGATCTAAAAGGAGCTCAAGTGAAGGAAAGGAGGGAAAAGTTTGGTGTCTTCTCAAGACTGTTTTGAGGGCTGAGTAGGATAGAGTGAAAGTCGAGGCTAGTAGAATATTTTCTAGGTATTTATGTGCCAAGTTTAGTGGTTATATTTCTTATGAATAAGGTTTGAGTTCTCTGAAGCATGCCCTAGTTATAGGTTGATACCTATAAGTGTAATTTTGGATGGCCAAAATTTTTCAACAGTGAGCTAGCAAGAGGATTAAGGGGTAGCGGAGGAAGGGACTTGTAGAGGAAGGCTAGTCGTAGCATTTAAGAAAAATTTGTCCTTAATTATGGGGTTGTGACTATATTTATAGTAAGCCCTAATTAGAGGGCCATGATTAGAGAGTAAAGGAACATAGGCCAATGTCAAGAAGGGTAGAAGTACTAAGGAACAAGGTTTGTTTATCCTTTTTGAATTGATGTTTTTCTAGTGAATGAATTGCCCTAGTTTAGGACATTTTGTGATGGACATCCAAAGTTCTATAAGAGGGCAACAGTAAGGTGTTCTATGCAGGTGTATATCAATTGTTAAAAATGAAATTAAAAAGTGTAATAAAGGTGAAGTAAATTGGATTAGTGGTTGATCCCTTCAAGGAAGAAGTGGCAACCTAAGGGGGCTAATGAATCAACCTTAGGTTGATGGTTGTAGAAGGAAATTTGACAACCATACTGGGAAATCCCCCATGCCCTATATTTTCCTCATGAAAGTAACATAGCAAGGAAATAGTGGGAAGAAGTCCCTAAGAGCTGAGGACTAGCAATGGGCAGTCAAAGAGTTTCTCACAAATGTAGTTGTGACCAACTCACAAGAAGACCCTATGTGTTGATTCGTTGAAGGACTAATGACTAGCTAGAGGGCATATCCATGAACCATGTTCAATGACATAAAGGAGTAGGATTAGTTGATAGCGACATAGATACACATTGAGAGGAATATGCCTGATATATGCATTTAGGACAGATGGACTGTAAGGGTTGAGGGGCACCACATCAACAAGTAGGTCAAGAGTTGTCTTGTTCAAAGCAGATTTGTTGTCAAAGGACTGACACCAAACCCTAGTTTGTATTCCTTGTATTAGTGATTGTATGAGGGCCATGATCCTTGGTATGGGAGCCCTATATTTTTGTATTATAGATTGATAATATAACGAAGTTGGGTTATTAAAATATTGTAATAAAAGTTATCTATTTGTGCACGTGTTGATTTACTACTATTTATATTCCACTATGAAAAGTAGTTTGTTGTGCCATTTGAGTTTGTAGTGTCAGAGATTCTAATACCCTAAACTAGATTTTATAGTCCCATGGAATCGTAGCTACTTTCAAGGGCCAGTGAATGAATGTGCATAACAAAGCAACTCAGAGGGAGCTACGATTGTATAGATCATGGAGCAAAGGTTTGAAATGAATACATGGAGATGTGATCTTGAATAAATTGGAAATGGGATAGGCTAGGAGTTTTGGTGGATTGGTTGTGAGCCTGGTGAATAACCATTTGTTGTGTGGTAGATTATTGTTCATGGAATTCCTTTAACTTGCCATGGATCATTGGGAAAAATCAAAGATTGGTTTGGTATGGATGAGACGAGTATGATTGAGATAGCTTCATGTGATGGACATGATCTTGCATGCTAGTTTATTATTTAGGAAGTGATTTTGAATATTCAATATTGAGAGGGAGCATCCCTATGGAAGTGTTGATGTATTCAAGTAAATATAACAAGAGGTAGAGGCACTATTGAGATACATGGTTCATTCTACAGAGTATGCTGCAGTGGTGGATGCTAGATGGGCAAGTGTCATCGGTGACAAGATATTTCCTAGTGTTGGAAGTACCTCCATCACTAAGATAAAGTGTTGATATTGGTGACTTGAGATGTACTCCAAACCCTAGTTTACTAAGTGGTGGAGGAATTGGAACCACAAAGTCACTTGTGGGCTAAGAACCGAAGCATGGGTGTTTTGAGCCCAAATTTGTGGGTGTGAATCCATAAGTATATTTGTTGACTTGGTGTTGATCAGTGGCTATCATTGATGTCAACCGAAGTAGCACCAGGGGCTACCACGATCTTGCATGGTTATTTTGACTTGACAACTCATATTATTGTGTATCAAAGATCTTCTTGATGGATTCTACTCATTAATATGTTTCCGTTGATATATGGTATGCCTCCCAGTTCTTCAAGGTTTGAGAGTTTTTTGCATTTGATGTTGGAAACTCCCATTAGTGGGCTAAAACCCCAGGGGTTGAGACATCACCTTATTCCCCAACGATTGTCAATATATGATAGGGATTCTCACCGTAATTTCACCTTGTATAAGTTGAATATATTGAAAATCCAAAGGCAATGAACCAATCATTGAATGAATACGCTCATGTGTCACCTACATCACACACCAAAAGGGTTAGTGTACAAATTCCTTAGAGCTTAAACAAACAATTTATCAAAAACTATTAAATTAAATTAATTTTATTTAAAAAAAGAAAAAGAAAAAAATGAAGCCCTATCCAATAATTATGGAGCCCATATTTTCTCTCCAACATTCACCTCACATCCCCTCCTAAATGTTCAAGTGATAAATTACATCTCTATAAAAGAGACCATGAAATCCTCCTAAGGAAAATGAAAAATTTAATGAAGATTTGGTGAATATATAGCTCAAAATTTTCATTAACCCTCGAGCTTCAACGCTGCATTCTTCGTGAGGGTTAGGTTTTCTGTCATCTTGTCTTGGGTGATTTGTTGGCATTTTTGGTGCAATATGTTGTAGCATTTTTTGGTTTTGGTAAGTTAGTATCAATTAGTCAAAAAATGAAAATATATTTCAAAAAATGTTAAGTTAGGATATGGACAAAAAGAATATTAAATAAAAAATGTTAGGGATATTTTTATGAATGAGTCCATATCGAATAAAATGTTAGAATAGATGCCCTAAAAAATGAAGGCAAAAATAAAATGTTAGGCTAGAAAGAAAAAACAATAAACTCTGAAAGTGTTGCAAATCCAAATGCCACTACTCTTAGTCAATTTTATTTTTGCAAATAAAAGTTATGTGCAGATTGTTTAAATGCCACACTCAGTTCATACAATCCAATTGTATAGTTTAATCATAATTGGATTTAATTTAAATTGTTTGTCAATAGGTAGAAAATAAAATTGGATCAATAGTTTAATCTGAGCTAATGGAGGAAATAAGGGATAGATGTAGACTGGTCATTAAAAGGAAAATATTGAGTTGCTAGCCTAAATGCACTCAAAAAAACTAAGTGAGAAAATGTTAGGAAAGATAAGGGTAGGTAGACAAATGAAATACTATTGGAGCATGAAAGGATTTTATCCTAAGTTATGAAATTCAAAAGATGTGCATATGGTATGGGATTTAATTAACCATAATCCTAGATCGCGCATACTCCCCCGAGATCTGATGGCTTACATCGCTCCTCGGCCCTCTTTTTCCGTCTGAACTCTATTGGCGAGGTGCGTAGGGTGGGGGGTGTGGTTGTGGGGGGGTCTGGAGTGGGCAGTTTTGGAAACCACCCGCTTAAACCACTTTTCTCTCATTCTAGTCTTTCGGGACTTAAAATCCCGAAATATATTACCACCTCAAGTTGCTCCTGAATGCGGTTTACGTTTGACCATTTACTGCCGCTCCAACGTCACTGTCCACGTCCGCTCCATGTCACCTCCTCTCTCCAATCAACCGCCGCCTATCCGTTATTCATTTAATTCGCAGTCCTGTGAATTTATGCCCCATAGACCTGTTTAATAATCCCGTTGGGTAATTAATGAATACTTAGTCGTTCATTAAACAATCTCGCTCCATTTTTTCCATTATAAGCCCTTTTCCTTCATGAAAATTGTTACACGATGCATTTCTATAACTAAATTGATCACTGAAGAGTTCCTCCTTATAGCTCAATGACCATTCGACACTTAAGCAGTCACTTTGTCCTATTCAGAAGAAAGCCGACATACAGGTCCACTTGTCTCTTTTCAGTCATATTGTTTTTACTATTATCACTCAATTTCAAGCCAATTTTTCCATTTCCATCACTTTCAGTCTACAATTCATTTAACAAGATGCCTCCCAAGGGAAAAGAAATTGTAGAAATCCCAAATCCTCTTATTCATCCACAAGTTGACTTCCATCATACTCCCCCGGTCAATAGAGATTGTAAAATCATTGAGTCTTCTTCTCAATTTGATTTATATGAAATTTACTGCTGGATGGAGGATCGATTAATTGATCAGACAAATGAAGTAGGACTGTGGGACTCCCTCCTTCCCCACTACATTTTCCCTAAGATACATTGAGCACTGGAATTTGTCAGAAATGACATGAGTCCTATGATCCCATTCAAAGAGCAATCATTTCACCCACAGGAGAAATCCTTTGTTTAATCAATGTTGAATCCATGAATCTCCATGAATCAAGCATAAAAATATTCAAGAAAATATTTTTGGCCTAGAAAAAAGGAATTAATTCCTAGGAAAATCGATTTCTTAATGAAAATCGAATCATGGTTCAAGTTGGTTAAGAGAATGGGGGTTTTTCGAGGAGAAAATGTCAGAAAAAATATTTTTGGACCAAGAAAAGGGCAACATCAAGGAATTCACATTTTCTCTCAAGCAATCAATGGTGGAGCTCATTTTGACATGGATCAAGCATTTAATGGTGCACTTTCATGGAACTAGCCGTTATTCACTTGGAAGCCTCTAGAGCTCTCGTTTTTTCTATATAAGGAAGCATATGCTCCTCATTGTATCATCTCTTGATGTTGTGCTCTGGCTTTTGGTCTTGAAACTTTCTCTATTTTGGAATAATAATACACAAGTCTTTGGGGTGAAAATTTGTGGCTTTTCTCTTATGGATATGTAATGAATTCTTGAGCTTAATTTCCTACTCGTAATTTTATTTGTTACTTCATATGCTTACATAGAACTACTAGTGTATAGCTATCTTACACTGGTAATTAGATCTGGAAAATATTTTAGGATTGAAAGTGGCTAGTGTGCTTTCGTTTAAGTTGCTAGAATTTTCTTCCATTATATTTTTCATGTCTCATCTGAAGCTAACAAAATATTTCTGAGGTCTATAGAGAATATTAAGTTGAAACAGATCTCAAGCGTAAGGGGATGTTTTTTCTTAAGTTAACCAACTCTTGAGTAATTCAGTAGGAGAGCCCATTTTATTTCACCTGAAAGATTTATCTGACGAATTTGTTGCAGGGTCTCTAGACCTTAGCTAGAGGAAAAATTTATTTATCTCATTTATCTCTTTTAAAATTATTGTGCTCAATATAACAAATCTGCTATTTAAAGAGCTAGTTACATTGTAAATGTTTGTAAATGATATTCGAATTATTTTTGTTTTAAATTTTTTGTAAATATAATATTTGTAGGTATTTTACTTTAGTCTTTATAAATATTTCAAACTTCATAAAAAAAAAAAAATTAATAATTAAATAAATAATTAAACAAATAAAATAACAAAACAAAAAAAGGAAAAAAATAAAAAATAAAAAAATTATTAAGTTTTAGTTTTTATTTGACAGTTAATTGAAAATTTGTTATTTAAGAAGCCAATATTATGATAGCCTTGTAATTTTTGTGAATACATTTTTCTATAATCATTTCTACCCATAACCATATTTATTTATTGTACATACATGCTATCTATTTTGTTTTCCTTGCATGTTTAGAGAGAGCGTGGAGACTTTATTTTGTTTGTAGGGTTCGAAGAGGAATAAATGAAATTTATGAGGGCTGTAATAAAATTGAGGCCCTTCTCTTAAGCCACAAACCAAAATTTGCAGGGATTTATGATTTCGATTCTGGAATTGAGAAGGCTGTGTTGGAAATATTGAGGTGGGGGGCTGAATCAGTATTTCGTTTTCAATTATTATCTTTAAAAGGAATGAAACATTTATATTTGGAACACAGAAATAGATAACAAGAATAGATGCCTTTATTAATGTGATCTTTGAAATAAATCAAGTACATATATATATATATATATATATATATATATATATATATATAGGTTCAATAAGTTGCCAAGCACCAACTTGAACTCTTTGTGAGGCTCCAACCTCTAGAGCACCAACTCCCAGGACACCAATCCTTTCAGTTCTGAGGCACCAACCTCAAGGGCTCCAAATCTCTGCTGTAACTGTCTGGATCTGTTTGGTTGTAATTCTTTGCTCCCAACCTTGCTGAGACTATGACTTACTTCTGACCTCCTGTTCCTTCCATTTCTACCAGAGCTTCGACTTCCTTTATTTTCTTACAGTTTTCCAGTCGCACTAAACTTTCCTTGTTCTCTATTTTATATTACTGATACCCCTAACCTTTGGCTTCCTTACTCCGCTGGCTCTTCGGCTTCCCCAACGCTCGCTTGATATTTCAGCTTCCTCTAGTTCACTCTTCGGCTTCCTCTATCTCTTCAAATCCATCAATACACACAGGACACGTTAATGTGGAAGACAGGACGAATTACAATAGTGTTTCATATTAAAAAATATCAGAGAGACCCTTTTTTTTAATATTCATACAATATACATTAATTGTTCACAAAAACCATATAAGAGAGACTATAGCCATATAGAGGCCCCACATGCCATGTCATCCTTTTATCAGAATCGAAAGTTCTTGAGGTCTTTTATAAGTCGTGCCCAAAACATAGCTGATGGCTGATTCCCCTTCTGGATGCGATATTATTATAAACTTTTTTTAATAACTTCGTCGTGTCCATCTATATATATATATATATATATATATATATATATATATATATATATATATATATATATATATATATATATATGTATATATATATATATATATATATATATATATATATATATGTATATATATATATATATATATATATATATATATATATATATATATACATATATATATATATATATACATATATATATATATATATATATATATATATATATATATATATATATATATATATATATATATATATATATATATATACATATATATATATATATATATACATATATATATATATATATATCACAATCGTATATTTAATGTGCCATCCCTTTATAAATTATGATATGATATTAAGCGGTATTCCTCAACGATTCTCCACTGTTGATCTGCTCATGATTTGATGGTCAACACTTAACCCGATCAACCCAAAACCGTCTGTTGATCCTTCACTGTCGATCAACCTGCGCTGGATCCAACAGCCTGCATGAATTTCGGGTGAGCAATTTGCAAGGGAAATAACCACCCGAAAAAGTGGTTTTCTCTCTCCACTTGAGTGCTACGTGTCACCCATTGAATGGAATCAGGCACTCTCCTCTAAATACCACTTACCACCTAGCGTCCGCCCGAAAACCACTGCCACTATTACAAACCCGCCTTTTGGAATATAACCACGTGCATTCACTCTTCATCCGTCTTCTTGATTTCTGCCGATATTATATACTCCTCCGCTCTTTTGGCTCCTCTGTTAACTTCTTTGGCATATATTACATGCGATACTCCCGATATGGCCCCTCCTCAATCTCCCGCTCTTACACTTACTTGGATTTCCTATGGCTTCCGATACTTGGATTTCCTGTGGTTTTCTCTGCTTTGATAGCTCTGCTCATAAAGCTCCTATAACTTCCGATATTCTCTTCAATTGCTTGACTTTCTTGGCTTTCCTTTGGTTTCTCCTCATGGCTTCTTATTCTTGTTTCTTCACGGATCTGTTCTACTTCTCCTTGGCCTCACATCATTATTTACTCATCCAAAATATTGCCATATTGACATCAATGATAATCTAGGTCAACAATATCCCCCTTTGTTATTGATGGAAATATTCTTCTTCTCTCCCCATTTGACATCAATGGAAAAGGAGTGCTCAGGGACTCCCCCTATCGAACTGATTCCCCTATCCTGCAACACCTTTATGAATCAACTTAAATGATGCTAAAGAGATAACTCCCATCTTTTGATGAAGATGTTCAAATGCTTCTCGAGGAAGAGGTTTTGTGAAAATATTAGCTATCTGCTCCTTAGTATTGATATATTCCAAGATGATGTTTTGTTCAGCTACTTGTTCACGAATGAAATGATACTTGATTGGTATATGTTTGGCCTTTGAGTGCATCACTGGATTTTTGCTGAGGTTGATCGCACTTGTGTTATCACAATAGATGGTAGTTGGTTGATTTGTACCTATGTTGACATCTTTTAGAGCTTCCTTCATCCATAGTATTTGAGTACAACAATTTGTAGCAGCTATATACTTGGCTTCAGCTGTAGATAGTTATATGGATGTCTGTTTTTTGCTGAGCCAAGATACTAAACAGTCTCCCAGGAAGAATGCATTTCCACTAGTACTTTTTTGATCATCAACACTTCAGGCCCAATCAACATCGGTGTATGCAGTCAAAGTAAGAGTCGAGCTCTTAGGGTACCAAAGACCGAAACCAGGAGTTCCTTTTAGGTATATGAGAATTATTTTCATAGCCAACAAATGGGATTGTTTAGGAGCTAATTGAAATCTTCCCACTATTCCTACTGCTTGCATAATGTTGGGTCTCATAGCACTTAAGTACAAAAGGGCTCCAATTATTGACCTGTAATGAGTTGCATCTACTAGAGGGGACTCAACATTTTTGCTCAATTTTCAACTTGTGGTCATAGGTGTGCTCATGGGTGCACAGTGGTCCATCCCATATCTTTTAAGCATGTCTTTAAGATATTTGGCTTGAGATATAAACATGTCTGCCATGGTTTGAGATACTTGTAGTCCAAGGAAGTGAGATAACTCTCCTATCATTGACATCTTGAACTCTTTTGACATATTTTGAGAAAACTCATGGCTCATCTCATCATTATTACCAGCAAATATCAGATCATCAACATAAACAAGTGTGACTAGTAACTTATCCTCATCTGTCTTTATGTAGAGATTACTTCCTGCCACCCCCTTCTTGAAGCCTTGTTGTTGTAGATAGTGATCCAATCTTGTGTACCAAGCTCTAGGAGCTTGTTTCAACCCATATAATGCCTTTTTCAACTTACAAACAAAGTCTTTTCCTTCTGTTGGATTAAACCCTTCTGGTTGCTCCATGTAGACTTCTTCCTTGAGTTCCCCATCCAAAAATGCTGATTTTACATCCATTTGATAGATTTTTAATCCTTTTGATCAAGAAAATGCCAAGAACATCCTGATAGCTTCCACACGAGCTATTGGTGCAAATGTTTCTTCAAAGTCAATTCCTTCAATTTATGAATAGCCTTTACAAACAAGCCTTGCCTTGTTTCTAATTATTTTTACATCTTCATTCATTTTGTTCTTAAACACCCACTTGGTTCCTATTATGATTTTGTCCTTTGGACGATGTACCAGCTCCCATGTCTCATTCTTCTCAATTTGAGACATTTCTTCTTTCATGGCTTTTACCCAATGAGGATCCTCACTTGCTTGAGTAAATGTTTCTGGTTCTATCATGGATAGAAGAGCAATATTATTTTTCTTTGGTGTATTTATCATCCTTCTTCGGGTTTGCATCCCTTCATCTATATTGCCAATAATCTACTCTTCCAGGTGATATTTTTCGAGAAGTTTCATTTTTGAAGGAGTTGGAGATGGTTCTTTTTCCTTGGGTATTTCTTGATTTTTTTCTTTTCTTTAGGTTCTTCTTCTTCACTGAGAGGATCAACTTCATGTTCTTCAATTTCTTTCTCTGGAAGTTCTTCATTAATTTTCACATCAATGATTTCCACTATTTTCTGTAGTCGGTTATTGTAGCACTTGTAGGCTTTGCTCTGTGTAGAATATCCAAGGAATATCCCTTCGTCAACCCAAGAATCAAACTTTCCTAGTGAGCCATCATTGATTTTTATGAAGCACTTGCTTCCAAAAATCTTAAAATATTTTACTGAAGCAGGTCTTCCTTTCCATAATTCATAAGGAGTCTTTTCATTCTTTAGTCTTAATTGAGTTCAATTCAGGGTATAGACAGCTCTCCCGACTGCTTCTCTCTAGAATTTTGGTTGTAAGTCAACTGCTATTAACATTGTTCTAGCCATTTCTTAAACTGTTCAATTTCTTCTTTCAACTACCCCATTTTTCTTGGGAGTTCTGGCAGCAAATAGTTCTCTTTTAATTCCATGTATTTTACAGAATTCATTAAATTCTTTTTATGTGAATTCTCCCCCTCTATCTGTTCTGAGGCACTTAATATTTGAATCCTTTTCATTTTCTACAAGAGCTTTAAGATTCTTCAAACACTCAAATGCTTCGGATTTATATTTTATAAAATATATCCACATCATTCTAGTATAGTCATCAACAAATAAAGCAAAGAACCCTTCTCCTTGGAGTGCTAGAGTTCTAGTTCGTCCACATAAAGCAACATGGATGATCTCCAAAGGCTTTGATGTAGAAAACTCCTTGGTCTTGTCGCAAGTTCTGGTTTGCTTTCCATGTTTACATGGACCACATATTCCTTGATTTAGTTTGAATAACTTTGGAATGTCTCGTACTGTTTTAATCTTGCTGATGTTGATCAAGTTATCGAAGCTTGTACGTCCAAGTCGCTTGTGCCACAACCAAATTTCATCTGTTTGACTTAAGTAGCTTTTGTCTTCTTGAATATTGTTCAGAATGTAGATGTTGTTTGGTGTTCTAACCCCTTTTGCCACAAGTTCCCTTGAGGAAGAGTTCCTTATTTCACAGTATTTGGTGCTAAAGACAACATTATTTCCTTGATCATAGATTTGGTTAACACTCAGGAGGTTGTGTTTGAGCCCGTTTACTAGCAAAGAATTTTGAGCTTTTCCTTTTCCATTTATAAGAGTAACAGTTCCTTTTCCAACAATTTTGGCAGTTCCACTTCCAAAGGATACATTTCCTTCCTTTTTGTTCAATGAGAAAAACTTCCTTTTGTCCCCTGTCATGTGTCTAGAGCACCCACTATCCACAAACCAATGCTTTTCATCATTTTGAGCACATAGAGCTAGGCCACATTTATTCGTGTTGGGATTCTCACTTCTTACTTTTCATCTTTTGAGTGGGAAATTTTTTTCATTGTGTCCATTATTGTTACATAATGAGCAAATCAGATCAAATTTGGCCAAGGGATCAAAAGAATTGTAGGTTTTGGTTTTTCCTTTCCCTTTGGGGCCATATGGTTTGTTTATTTGATCATTCAGTTTTGATGTCATTCTTACGAGCCATGCAATGTATAACTTGATGACCAAAATTTTACAATGAAAACAATGCCCAAAAAAGATAGGTTTGTACCTGTTGTAATAGCCATGATTTGAATCAACATTCTTCCTTGGAGTTACTCCCGCATTATTCTTTGCATTTGAGATGGGCCTTTGATGAAGTATTGTTTTGTATCTATTGTAACATCCATGATTTGAATCAACATTCTTCCTTGGAGTTACTCTCTCTTCATTCTTTGGATCTGGGATGAGCCTTTGTTGAAATAATCTTTCTTCTTTTGTGTTGTTGGAAAGTGCGTCAACATATCTTTTTGCATTATTCTTAGCACTTGATGATTGTCCTTTAAAACCTATTCCATATTTGTCATGTTGAGGTTTTTGATTATTTAGGATAGTGTCAAGTATTTGAGAGCTTTTCCAACCCTTTTTAACTTGCTCCAATTCCTTCCTCAAAGATACTATTTCAGCTTCACGTTCTTCGAAAGCTTCTTCTTTTTCTTTTAGCTTATTTTTCAAGAGATCTTACCTTATTTTTAATTCCTCGTTTTCTACCTTGAGAGAAATGATTTTATTCCGTAATTTCTCATTTTCTTCAATGGCACTTATTAACAGTTCATCTACATTTCCATCTAGCCCTGAGTCATCATCATTTGTGAATGCCATGAATAATACTTCTTGGCTTCCAGCATGATCATGTTCTTCATCTGATTCTTCATTACCTACTTTGTGGTGAGGGAACTGGTTAGTTAATTTCTTTTTTATGACTACAAATTCATCTTCATCAGACTCATCTTGCTTATAAAGGAAATTCTTCTTATTGAACCCTTTCTTTTTGTAGACCATCCTTTTAGAATTTTCTTCATCATCACTATCATGCTTATGAGGACATTTTGCAGCATAATGACCTATTTTTCCACATTTGAAACAAATAAGATGGTATTTACCTTTTAGCTTAGATCCTTTCTTCAGTCTTCATACAAATTATGCCAATTCGGATTCAACATCAGAGTCATCACTACTGCCATTCCTTTCTTTCCCCTTTTTTGATTTTGAGGCCTTGAATGTTGCATCTTTGGAACTTGGGCAACCTTTTCTCATCTCATAGACAATGAGGATTCCATGGAGTTCATCCATCTTGAGAGTATCTAGATCCTTCACTTCTTCTATGGCACTTACTTTGGAGTCAAATCTGTCTGGGAGAGATCTTAAGACCTTTTGAACAATGGTGCTTTCTTCAATGTTTTCGTCCAATCCTTTGAGAGAGTTGACCACTTCAACTACTCAGAGAAAGTATGATGCAATATCTTCTTCATCATCTATTTTCAAACTTTCAAATTTCCTTCTATGAGTTTGAAGCTTTGCCTTCTTGACTTTGGAGTCCCCGTCGTATAAGCTAATTAGCTTATCCCATCTTTGGCAGAGTTACAATTGATGACTTTTGCAAATTCAGAATCAGTGATTCCACTAGTGATGGAGTTTAAGGCTTTTGCATTTGCAACGTAGACTTTCCTCTCATCTTGATCTATTGGAAGAGTGGAAGGAGTTATGTACTCATTTAAGACCGAATGCCAAACTTCAGGTCCAAGGGACATTAAGTAGTAGGACATTCTCTTTTTCCAGAAACCAAAATTTGTGCCATCGAACAGAGGAGGTCTTCCTCACACTTCTTGATTTCTCATCATGACTAAGAATCCTTCTTCAAGCTGTTAGGCTGATATGAAGAAGCCTTCTCTAATACCAATTGTTGGAAATACAGGGGGGGGGGGGTGAATCAGTATTTCTTTTTCAATTATTATCTTCAACATGAATGAAACATTTATATTTGGAACACAAAAATAGATAACAGGAATAGATGCTATATATATATATATATATATATATATATATATATATATATATATATATAGTTTCAATCAATTTCCAAGCACCAACTTGGACTCTTTGTGAGGCTCCAACCTTAAGAGCACCAACTTTGTCTTGTCAAGGCACCAACCTTGAATTTAGGAGCACCAACTCCCAGGACACCATTCCTTTCAGTAACCTCAAGGGCTCCAACCCTCTGCTGTAACTGTCTGGATCTGTTTAGTTGTAATTCTCTACTCCCAACCCTGCTGGGCCTATGACTTACTTTTGTCCTCCTATTCCTTCCATTTCTACCAGAGCTTCAACTTCCTTTATTTTCTTACAGTTTTCTAGTCACACTAAACTTTCCTTGTTCTCTATTTTATATTCCTGATACCCTTGACCTTTCGCTTCCTTACTCCGCTGGCTCTTCGGCTTCCTCAAAGCTTGCTTGATCTTTCAGCTTCCTCTGCGCTCACTCATCAGCTTCCTCTGTCTCTTCAAATCCATCAATACACACAAGGCACGTTAATGTGGAAGAGAGGCCGAATTACAATGGTGTTGCATATTAAAAAATATTAGAGAGGCCCTTTCCTTTTTTAATATTCATACAATATACATTAATTGTTCACATAAACCACATAAGAGAGACTATAGCCATATAGAGGTCCCACATGCCACGTCATCCTTTTATCAGAATCACAAGTTCTGGAGGTCTTTTATAAGTCGTGCCCAAAACATAGCCGATGGCCGATTCCCCTTCTAGATGCCATATTATATTAACTCCACAACTTTATCGCAATCGGCAAATTTTCACATAACATAGCCAATTCCCCGATACCCAGATGCGATATTATTATAAACTATTTTTAATAACTCAGTCAAGTCCAGATATATATATATATATATATATATATATATATATATATATATATATATATATATATCGCAATCGATGCTTTTAATGTGGCAAGGCTTTACAAGAGGCTTGCGATATGCAACGGATGAGATAATATATTAAATCATATTGCAATGGTCTAGTCGGGTCCGTATACATGTTGCAATCGACACTTTCAATGTTGCAAGGCTTTACAAGAGTCTTGCGATATGGCAAATGCAATGTAACATTAAAGTGTATTACAATGGAATCCTCGGGCCCGAGTATTGTATCGCATCTATATAATATTTATATATATATCGCAATCGCATATTTAATGTACCATCCCTTTATAACTTATAATATGATATTAAGCGGTATTCCTAAATGATCCTCCATCATTGATCTGCTCATGATCTAATCGTCAACACTTAACCCGATCAACCCAAAACCATCCTTTGATCCTTTGCCGTCGATCAACCCGCACTGGATCCAACGCCCTACATGAATTTCGGGTGAGCAATTTGCAAGGGAAATAACCACTCGACAAAGTGGTTTTCTCTCTCCACCCGAGTTCTACGTGTCACCCATTGAATGGAATCGGGTTCTCTCCTCTAAATACCACTTACCGCCTAGCGTCTACCCAAAACCACTGCCACTATTACAAACCCGCCTTTTGGAATATAACCACGTGCATTCACTCTTCATCCATCTTCTTGATTTCTAATGATATTATATACTCCTCCACTCTTTTGGCTCCTCTGTTAACTTCTTTGGCATATATTACATGCGATACTCCCGATATGGCTCCTCCTCAATCTCCCGCTCTTACACTTACTTGGCTTTCCTATGGCTTCCGATACTTGGATTTCTTATGGCTTTCTCTGCTTTGATAGCTCTGCTCTGATAGCTCCTATGACTTCTGATATTCTCTCCAATGGCTTGACTGTCTTGGCTTTCCTATGGTTTCTCCTCATGGCTTCTTGCTCCTGTTTCTTCGCAGATCTGTTCTACTTCTCCTTGGCCTCACATCATTATTTACTCATACAAAATATTGCCATATTGACATCAATGACAATCTAGGTCAACAGGTTGTAGCCTTAGATGCCTTACATTTCTCTCCAAAATTGAATATCTGACAGGGTAGCAACGGTTTTATTACAAATTTGTGGCTTGAGATTATTTTGACATCATTTTTCTTGAAGTTGCAGGGTTCTGAGTCACTTTCTTGGTCTCAAACGGATTTCTATTTGAGTTTTCGATTTTGTTAGCTTCCTAAAATTTTCGTGCAAAGGTTATCATTTAAATTTGGGCAAGAAAATTTCCTTTTGCAGGCTTGTTTCATCAATATTCTTTTAGAGAAAGCTGCATTCCTACCTGTGAATTGTGATATTATATGCTAACCCTTGATTTTTTTTTTTAAGCATTTAGGGATTCACCATCAAAATTTCTGAAAATCAATTTCTGAGTTTAAATTTGTGCTGACCGTAGGCATCAGAGAGTTTCTTTCCAGATTTTAAAATCAAAATTTCTCAAAGGTTTATCACTTGTTTAGGCATTAGAGGCATCATATATTTACTACAATTAATTTTTTCAAAGCTAATATTCTTACTGCATGCCTGAATTCATTGATTTTATGGGTTTTTCATCAGTTTGTTTGGCATAAGTCTCATTGATCTAACTGAGTTTTCTTTGCAGAGGTCAAGAGCCCTAAGAGATAGCTTCCTCTCTGACTTTTTGAAAAATTTTGTTAACTTCTGAGGGCTCTTCCATAAAAATTTCAAGCTTACCTTTGTAAATTTTCCTCATTTTATTTCCTGTTTAAAATTGTGTTTTTGCTTTCCAGTGTGGGGGTTGCTCTTATTAAAGGCCAAAATCCTTGAAAGCCTTATCAAAATCCCTTTGAATTTTTTTTTTTTTTTTTTTTTTTTAATTTTGGGATATAACCATGAGGGTTTAGGGCTATTTTCTCTATGTCCTTAATTGGTTTCTAGAGCTGTAATCTCTGTTGACATAGTTTGTCATTGATGCCAATATGGCCATATAAGAAGAACCAAGAGGAGCTGCAAGAGGAGCCATATCGGAGGAGCATTGCTTATAATACATGCCCAAGAAGCACCTACAGGAGCACTGCCTATAATATATGCCAAAACAGAGCTATCAGAGCCATACTTATAGACCATACATATGTGCCAAACAAGAGGAGAAAACATAGCAAACAGAGCCATGGAGGATGCAAACAGAGCCATCGGAGAAATGGAGGAAGCAGACAAAGGTTTCGGGAGCAGATAGGGCATATTACACTATCGGGAGCACATATCATATATATGCCACAAACTCATGTATCAGCGGCAAAAAACATATATATATATATATATATATATATATATATATATAGATATATAGATATATATATAGATATATTTGTGTGTGTGTGTGTGTGTGTGTGCATTCACACTATCGAAGGTAGAAAGACTTGTATATATATGCATTTACCCGTCAGCGGTAAAAACAATACATATATGCGTTTAACACTATCGAAGGCCAAAGCATATATATAAGCAAATACACTATCGAAGGCAGAAGACTTGGCTGTATGGAAAATACACTATCGGATGCGGAAAGCGGACTTGAAAACTTTATGCACAGGAGTGTTGAGTCGTATCGGGTCCGACACACAATATTATATTGCATAGGCACTTCGGGAGCGGGAGTTACAATGTGTCAAGCGGTCCATTGCGATCACCGATAGTGATTATCGATGTCGCATCGGACCTCTGCCAAGGGCAACCCCCGATTGCGATACATATACACGCAGACCCGCCACAACATTGTGTTATGGGTTAGTAATGGATCACATCCACCCATCTCTATGCTATACAGAGGGTTGTCCGACTACAAGCGCCGATTGTGATTATACTGAGGACCATATACAATATAGATGCGGGTGAGAAAACAGGAGCACTGTTACAGTTTGTGGAATATGTGTCCTCTGCATATGACTCAGTCCTCGCCATTTGAATCAACGCGTCTCAGGAGTGCTGGTGAAGCACGAAGAGATAGAGGAAGCCACAACAACCAAGGAGAGAAGGAAAGATCAAGAGAGTCAGAGGAAACGACAATTACTGAGGAGGAAGCCAAAGAGGCTGTGGAAAGCGGAAACGAAGATTCAAAGGCATTTGAAATACTTAAAAATAGAAAAGCAAGGTGAGATGGGTATTGATGCGTGATCTGAAATTGATCTAAGACAATTAATAAGGTATTACAGACTCATGTGCATGGATGTGCCTATGTTATTTTATGCAACGGATTGATAAGATTGTGAAATACACAGGTAATGAAGCAGTTAAAGAAACATAACAGGAAAACATATAAACACAATAAGTTTAATAATGAGTTCACCCAATACTATTGGGCTACGTCTCTTGGTCTAGCCTTTAGTGGTGGCCTCTCTATTATGTTTTCGTAGCAGAGTTTTTACAACAATGAGCTCAATTTGAGTCTCACACAATAGGTATAAATCAGTAAGACTTTACTTGGATCCTCCAAGTCTCTGGAGTACACAGACCCTCCTCACTGACTCTTGACCTCTATTGGTCATGGTAGTATGAGCCCAATTTGAGACTCAATACATGACAGGCATATACAGAGGAGTTCGCTTGAACCTCTCAAGTCTTCTCTGGAGTACATAGACTCTCTAACCCTCTCTGTCTCTGTCCTAATCCTAGCTCGATGCTCCCTTTGCTTATGTAGGTCAGCTCCACTTCTTCTCTCTGCTTTCCTGTTCTTCACTTTTTTCCCTCTCTTGCAGTTCATGGCTTTTAAGACAATCTTCTTCCTGACTGTTCATTTCCGCTTCTTGGCTTTCCAGATCCCCTGCCTCTATCCATTTGAATCCCTTTGTCCTGCATAATCAGTCACTGTATAATGCCTCACAGGGAGATGGCCACCTATTTCATAACGGATGAGTGTCAGTTCTCTTGGACATATTTGAAACAAACGTTTTTTCTGTTAAGTCCAAGAATGCCTGCGAACCACAACCTTCTGTCAACGCATCATCCATATCGAACTTCAAATCCTATGTGATCTTGCTTTATAATCTTATCAAATCTAGTCATCCATCGGAACGCGTCTCCGTCGTTGGTCTGGGGGCCCTAGATCCTATGGTTGTCGTTCATATCGGGTGGTTAAGTAGCATGATGTTTACTCGTCTGATGTGAGCGGTTCTCTCTCTCCCCTACAAGACGCGTGGCGATCGCTATGTGGAATCAGGTGGAACTCAGTCGAAACTGCTTACCGCTCAAAGCCCATCCAATATCCTACCAATTTTGTGGAATCATGCTTTGACGGAACCGAAACAATATTTTCCACATTTTATAATTAATTTAGGTCCAGATGCTTGGGGCTTCTCTTCACTAAGAGGTTTGCCCTACGATATGCGAATCGCATATCGAAACTACCTCTACTGCTTAAATTTGTCCCTGCATTTGCTGGTTGGTGTCAGCGCTTGTTACAATGGTCCGCCGCTCTGCGCACTAGATCGACGGCCCTCGTTGATCCACATCGATCACCATTGCAACTATCTGAGGATTCCCTTTGATAGCTTGATCTTTATAAGACTTTGAATCTTTGGTATAATTTTTAGAGAGTTCATGAAAACTTAGAGAGTGCTCTAGGATCCATTTTGGATTACGCCTTCCCACTAAAAAAGCTTTTGGACCACCAAAAGTTGGTTTTTAAGCATCAACCAAGTGAGGATATAGATTCCTTGCTTGCCCAATTTCTATCCATCTTGCATTGCTTAGTTTTGAACCTTTGAGTCCAATCCTTAGATACTCAACATCTCCTCTACGCGTTGTCCTCACCTTCCTGTCCAGAACTATATCTTCTTGCAGCTCATTGAGGTATTCAGGAAATAGATTGTCAATGGAAGGCAATTGACTTTCTCTTCAAGATCTTCAATTAATGAAAGTTCAAACAATCTTAAATTTTCTGAATTCACTATTGAATAGATGTGCATGTAAGCTGGAAAATCAAGGCGAAAATCATTCTCACCTATTTTCTCAAGTATCTTGAAAGGTCCATACCTTATTGGCTTCAACTTCTTACCTTCACCTTGCATTCTGTCTTTGTTGATATACAACCAGACTTGATCACCAACTTGGAAACTATGCTCAATTTGATGCTTATCATGCCTTGCCTTGTACTTGGCTTGGCTCTTTCCCAGTTGTTCCTGCACTACCTGGTGAATTTCTTGGATTTGTTCAATGAACTTGGTTGCCTTGTCCACATCACTATGTCCATCAACTGCTATGTCTTTATTAAAGACAAAATCCAAAGGAGACCTTGGTATAAAACCAAAACAGGTCTCAAAAGGAGATCTTTGTGTAGAATAATGTTTAGCACAGTTGTAAGCATGTTGCACATAACATAAATGTTCATCCCAAAGCTTGGGATACTTGCTGCAATAACCCCTGAGCAACTGGATCACTGTCCAGTTGACTACCTCTTCTTGGCCTTCTATCTGTGGATGAAAGGTTGTACTTTTCTTTAGTCTGGTGTCCATTAACTCCCAAAGACTTGACCAAAACCTCCCAAAAAATCGGGAATCTTGATCAAATACAATGGAAGTGGGTAATCCAAAATGAACCCATACATACTGAAAGAACAACTTCGTTGTTTCTTTAGCTGTAATTTATTTGTTACAAGGTATTAAAATACACATTTTGCTAAACCTGTCCACAATAACATATAAATAATCACGATTGTTTCTAGATTTAGGCAATCCCCCAACAAAGTCCATGGAAACACTTTCCCAAGGACGAGAAGGGATTGGTAATGGAGTGTACAAACCTAGTTTTCTATTGGTGGGCTTGTTGTTAGCACACATGGTAACCCTCTTACATATTTAGAAACCGTTTCATGCATTTTTGGCCAATAGCAGTATCTTTATAGTTGCATAATTGTTTTGCTTACCCCAAAATGACCTGATATCAGAGAAGTATGTGCTTCCCTAATTATGTTAATTCTCTCTGTTTGTGGAATGCATAGCTTTCTCAATGATACAAGAGTCAGTCCTTAATATATTAATCCACTTCTTCTACCTTTTTTCCATTACTTAAAGCTGCATATACATCTTTAAAGTCTATATCTTGATCATATTGTTCAATGCAGCTCTCATGCATCATTGAGCTATGCTTAAGTATAGTATATGCATTTATGATTGGTCTGGACAACATATCTGCAACTTTATTGTGTATGCCCTTTTCATATCTGATGACTAAATGAAACTATTGTTGGAAACCCATCCACCTATAGTGTCTTGATTGTTGCAACTTATTTTGTGAGTATAAGTACTGAAGTGGTTGATGATCAGTATGTATTACTATTTCTTTGCCCATTAAGTAATGTTTCCACTTTTCTACACTCTGAACTAATGCATACAATTCTTTATCATATGTAGGATAATTAACTACTGTAGAATTAAAAGTCTCAGAATGGTAGCATATGGGTTTACCATGTTGCATCAACACTACTCCCATGGCATAGTCACTGGCATCTGTTTCGATCTCAAATGTTTGTTGAAGATTTGGTAATGCTAGTACTCGTGTTGTACTAATTTTTTCTTTCAAGGTATCAAAGGCTTTCTGTTGTTTGCCTCCCCACTGAAACACCTTGTTCAATCCTGTCAATGCATGTAAAGGAGCTGCAATTAAGGAAAAGTTAGCAATAAACTTTCTCCAATATTGTGTTGCCCCTAGGAAGCTTCTAACTTCAGTAGCAGACTTGGGTCTAGGCCAGTTTACAATGACTGCAACCTTAGAGGGATCTATCTTCAATTCACCACCCCCTACTATATGACCTAAATAATTCAAAGATGTTTTTCCAAATTCACATTTTGATAATTTAACATAGAGATTTTCCTTTTTTAGAACATCTAGAGTCTGGTTTACATGCTGCAAATGTTCTTCCCATGTTTTACTAAATACAAGAATATCATCCAAATATACAATTAAAAAATCGTCAATAAAAGGCCTGAGTACATCATTCATTACTCTCATGAAAGTGGCAGGAGCATTAGTTAAGCCAAAAGGCATAACTAGCCATTCATACAGCTCTTGCTTTGTTTTGAAAGCAGTCTTCCATGCATCTTGTTCTGCTACTCTGACCTGATGATAACCACTACGTAGGTCCAACTTGGAAAAGTAAACAGCCTCTTTCAGCTGATCCAATAGACCATCTATGCAAGGAAGGGGATAGTGATTCTTGATCGTTATTTTATTCAGTGCTCAGTAATCAATGCACATCCTCCACAAACCGTCCTTCTTTCTCACCAACACGATTTGAGATCTGCATGGTGATGTGCTTGGTCTTATGAACCCTTTCTCGAGCAGATCCTGTACCTGCTTCTTGATTTCTGCATTCTCTAAAGTGGATAACATGTACATTCCAACGTTAGGCAATGGAGCATCTTGCTACAAATTAATATCATGTACAATTTCCCTTTTTGATGGCAGACCTTTAGGTTCTTGAAATGCTGTTTAGCATCGCAACCTTCAAATATATTGTTTTTTTCAGGTTTCTTTTCCTTCACAACCATCAGTAAAAATTGCTTGCATGAATTTACAATCCTTTTCATCTGCCCTGAGTTTATGAGAGTATAATTATTTTTGAGTTTGTGAGGTCTTACAATATATTCTATTCCGTCTTTAACAAGTTGATACTTATTTTCTGCTCTATAGAAAATTGCTTTTCTATCATACAAGTAAGGACTTCCTAAAACAATTCCCATTATATCCAAGGGAATTACATCTAACTCAACCTCATCTATAAATGATGAACCAATAGCAAACCTAAGTTTGCATTGTCTAGTCACTTGTAGCTTTGTTTTATCACATAACCAACCCAATGGATATGGCTTTTTGTGAGGTGTGGTTAGTAATCCCAGTTTCTTTACGATTGCTTCAGAGATTAAGTTTATGTGTGAGCCACTATCAAACAAAGTATCAATCTTTTGATTCTTGGAAATAACTCTAATATGAAAATTCTCATGTCTTCTTCTCTCATTTTCTTCACTATCAATAGTTTGGGCAGAATTAATAGAAGATGCTTCAGAATTTTTACCTTGTATACTTGTGGCTGTGATGGTTGTTTCATCACTTGAGTCTGACCCCAAATCTCTCTCAACAGTAGTAGCAACCTTCTTCTTCTTGCCATTGAACTTTTTTGGTTTCAGCTCTGGATGCAAAGACCAACAATGTTCATCATCATGTCCATCCTTCTTGCAGTGAGTGCATGAAGGTTTGGTCTTTTGTACAACATTGGCCTTCCTCTCTTTCCATTTCTGCTTCCTCTTTTCCTTGTTCTTGCTTGCAGTGGGTTTGGATGATCCCCCAACCTCTGGGACCACATTCTTGCCTCTAGCCTCTAGATGGGTAGCTTGAATAGATACCTCATCTATGCTAGTAGGGTTAAACATGAGAATGGTATGTCTCAAATAACTATGTAGACCACCTATATACTTCAGCAAAGTTTCAGGTGAGTCTAAAGAAATGCCTAGAATCAAATCTCTTTTTCTAAATTCTTGGGTGTAACTTTGTACACTTTTCCCTTTCAATTGGCGAAGAGTTTGCCAACTCATCATGGCTTGCTGCATATAAGCTAGTGGATAAAATTGTTTTTTAATTGCAGACACAAATTCACTCCAGACAGAAAGAATTTTACCATGTTTCTTCAAGTCAGCTTGTGTTCTGCCTTCCCACCATACCAAGGCAGTTCCTCCAAGGCATAAGCTGGCTAGCTAAATTTTACTACTGTCTGAATCAATATTCTACACCCTGCAATACACATCAATCTGTCTGATCTAGTTATCTAGCTTCTTTGCATTCATCTCTCCATCATAAACAGGCAAATCTAATTTAATCAAAGATGATTTCTTCTTTTTATTTTCAGGACTATCAGGAGGTGTGAGATGCTTTTCTTCTTTCCATTTGCCTTTAGAATGGTCATTTAGGAGAGATTCTTCTGCTCCTTTGTCATGGGAAGTTGAAGAATATTCATTTCGACCTTTCTTAAATTCTCGATACATTTCTTCTACATTGGCTCTCATAGTCATGAAACTATCCATGAATTGAGAGTTTGATTCCAAGGGAGTTTCTTCTGACATTTTCCTCCTAGTATAGACTCTACCAATTTCTAGGTTAGATTCAACCAATTCTCCTTCTCCTAATTTAAGCTTTGACCTAGTTAGCATTCATAAACAGTCCAGCACAAGCTTGTCTAACCTTAGCAACCTAAAGCTCTGATACCACTTGATGCAAAATTGATCTAAGACAATTAATAAGGTATTATAGACTCATGTGCATGGATGTGCCTATGTTATTTATGCAACGGATCGATAAGATTGCAAAATACACAGGCAATGAAGCAATTAAAGAAACATAACAAGAAAACATATAAACACAATAAGTTTAATAAGGAGTTCACCCAATACCCCTGGGCTACGTCTCCTAGTCCAACCTTCAGTGGTGGCCTCTCTATTATGTTTTCGTAGTAGATTTTTTACAACAGTGAGCTCAATTTGAGTCTCACACAACAGGTATAAATAAGTAAGACTCTACTTGGATCCCCCAAGTCTTTGGAGTACACAGACTCTCCTCACTGACTCTTGACCTCTATTGGTCACGGTAGTATGAGCCCAATCTGAGACTCAATACATGAAAGGCATATACAAAGAGTTCACTTGAACCTCTCAAGTCTTTTCTGGAGTACACAGACTCTCTAACCCTCTATGTCTCTGTCCTAATCCTGGATTGATGCTGCCTTTGCTTCTGTAGGTCATCTCCGCTTCTTCTCTCTGCTTTCCTGCTCTTCACTTTTTTCCCTCTCTGTTAGTTCATGGATTTTAAGCCAATTTGCTTCTTGACTATTCATTTCCTCTTCCCAGCTTTCCGGTTCCCCTGCTTCTATCCATTTGAATCCCTTTGTCCTGCGTAATCAGTCACTGTATAATGCCTCACAAGGGGGTGGCCACCTATTTCATAATGGATTAGTGTCAGTTCTCTTGGACATATTTGAGACAGTCGTTTTTTTGTTAACTCCAAGAATTCCCGTGAAACACCACCATCTGTCAATGCATCTTCCATATTAGACTTCAAATCCTATGTGATCTTGCTTTATAATCTTATCAAATGCAGTCATCCATCGAAATGTGTCTCCGCTATTGATTTTGGGGCCCTAGATCCTATTGTTGTCATTCATATCAGGTGGTTGAGTAGCTTGATGTTTATCCGTCCAATGTGAGTGGTTCTCTCTCTCCTTGTCGGGACGTGATCGCTGTGTGGCATTGGGCAGAACTCGGTCAAAAGCTCTTATTGCTCAAAGCCCATCCGATATCCTACCGGTTTTGTGGAATCCCACTCCGATGGAACCGAAACAATATTTTCCACGTTTTATAATTATTTCGTGTCCGGGTGCTTAGGGCTTCTCTTCACTAAGAGGTTTGCCCTTGTCGCTAATCGCATATCGGAAACTACCTTCGTTGCTTAAATTGGTCCCTGCATTTGTTGGTTGGTGCCAGTGCGTGTGACCATGGTCCATTGCTCTGCGCGATAGATCGACAACCCTCATTGATCTGCGCTAATCACCATTGAAACTGTCTGAGGATTCCCTCCGATAACTTGATCTTTATAAGACTTTGAATCTTTGGTATAATTTTTAGAGAGTTCATGAAAACTTAGAGAGTGTTCTAGGATCCATTTTGGATCAATGCATGTATAATTAGTGAGAGAGGAAGCTGAAGAACAGGGAAGAGGCAGGAGAGCCAGAGAGATAAGAGAACAGGAGAAAAGTAGAAGCTCAGCAGGCTTGGGAGCAGAGAACTACAGTAGAACAATTTATTTCAGGTTTGGGTTGGAGCCCAAGAGGTTGGAGCCTCAGAACTGAATAGGATTGAAATCCTTGGGAGTTGGTGCTCCTAAGTGCAGAACTATTGCAAGACAGATTTGGTGCTTTGGAGGTTGGAGCTTCACTGAAGTCCAAGTTGGAGCTTAGCAATTAATTGCAACTAGTTATATATATATATTGTATTTATTTCATTGCATTGTTTTGTGTTAATAAAAGAATTAATTCCAGCTATCTATTTCTGTGTTCCATATATATGTGTGTGTGTGTGTGTGTGCTTTTGGTAACAACAAGAACAACAAAAAAGAAATATTGATTCACCCCCCATCAATATTTCAAAAAATTGGTGTCAGAGCAGGCTTCTTCATATCAACCTAACAACTTGAAGAAGGATTCATATCCATGATGAGAAATCACGAAGCATCAAGAAGACCTCCTCTATTTGATGGCACTAATTTTGGCTTTTGGAAAAATAGGATAACCTACTATTTTATGTCCCTTGGACTTGAAGTCTGGCATTTCGTTCAAAACAAGTACCAAATTCCTCCCACTCTTCCAATGGATCAAGACGAGAGGAAAGCCTACATTGCCAATGCAAAATCCTTGAACTCTATCACTAGTGGAATCACTAATTCCAAGTTTACAAAAATAATGAATTGTAACTATGCCAAAGAAATGTGGGATAAGCTAGTTGGCTTATATGATGGAGACTCAAAAGTCAAGAAGGCAAACCTCCAAACTCACAGAAGGCAAAGTCTGAAGATGGAATATGAAGAAGATATTGCAGCATACCTCCTCCGAGTAGTTGAAGTGGTCAAATCCCTTAAAGGATTGGATGAAAAGATTGAAGAAAGTAAAATTGTTCAAAAGGTATTAAGATCTCTTCTAGACAGATTCAACTCCAAAATAAGCGCCATAGAAGAAGCAAAGGATCTAGATACTCTCAAGATGGATGAACTCCATGGAATCCTCACTACCTATGAGATGAGGAAAGGTGGCCCAAGCTCCAAAAATGCAGCATTCAAGGCTTCAAAATCAAAGAAGGGGAAAGAAAGGAATGACTGTAGTGATGACTCCGATGTGGAATCCAAATTGGCTCAATTTGTACGAAAGCTGAAGAGAGGATCTAAGATAAAAGGTAAGTACCCTCTTATCTATTTCAAATGTGGAAAAATAGGTCATTGTGCTGCAAAATGTCCTCATAAAAATGATAATGATGATGAAGGAAATTCTAAAAGAATGGCACACAAAAAGAAAGGATTCAGTAAGAAGAACTTCTTCTCTAAACAAGTTGAGTCTGATGAGGATGGGTTTGTATTCATCAAAAAGAAATCAGATGAGGAAAGTGACCATGATGAAAGCCAAGAAACATTATTCATGGCTTTCACAAATGATGATGACTCAGGGCTAGAAGGAAACATAGATGAACTGTTAATAAGTGCCATTGAAGAAAATGAGAAACTTCGCAATAAAATCATTTCTCTCAAGATAGAAAATGAGGAAACAAGAAGAAGATAATATCTCTTGGAAACAAATCTAAAAGAAAAAGAAGAAACTTGTGAAGAACATGAAGCTGAAATAGTATCTCTGAGGAAGGAATTGGAGCAAGTTAAAAAGGGTTGGAAAAGCTCTCAAATACTTGAGACTATCCTGAAAAGTCAAAAACCTCAACATGACAAGTCTAGAATAGGTTTTAAAGGAGAATCTTCAAGCACTAAGAATAGTGTGAAAAGCTATGGCGATGCACTTTCTAGCAATCCAAAAGAAGAAAAAGTATGTCATAAAAGCTCATCCCAGATCCAAAGAATGAAGAGCGAATTACTCCAAAGAAGAATGTGGAGTCGAATCAGGGATACTACAGCAAATACAAACCAGTGTTCTACCAAAGGCCCATCTCAAATCCAAAGAATGAGGCGGGAGTAATTCCAAGGAAGGAAATCGACTCAAATTGTGGTTGCTACAATAGGTACAAAACTATCTTTCTTGGACATTGTTTTCACTGTAAAAAATTCGGTCATCAAGCCAGACATTGCATGGCTCACATAAGTGAAACACAAAAGCTAAAGGACCGAAGAATCAATTCATATGCCCCAAAAGGCAGGGACAAATCAAAACCTTTAACTCATTTGATCCCTTGACCAAATTTGATTTGATTTGCTCATTATGCTATAATAATGGACACTTTGAACAAAACTGCCCACTCAAAGGAAGAAAAGTGACTAGTGAGAAACCCAACATGGATAAATGTGGCCTGGCTCTATATGCTCAAAATGATGAAAATCATTGGTTTGTGGATAGTGGGTGCTCCAGACACATGACAGGGGACAAAAGGAAGTTTTTCCCATTAAGAAAAAAGGAAGGAAATGTGTCCTTTGGAAATGGATCTGGTAGAATTGCGGGAAAAGGCACTATTACTCTTATCAATGGAAAAGGAAAAGCTCAATATGCTCTGCTAGTAGACGGGCTCAAACACAACCTCCTGAGTGTCAGCCAAACCTGTGATCAAGGACATAAGGTTGTCTTTAGCATGAAAGATTGTGAAATAAGGAACTCTTCCTCAGGGGAACTTGTGGCAAAAGTGGTTAGAACACCAGACAACATTTACATTCTGAACAAGATTCAAGAAAATAAATTCTACCTGAGTCAGACAGATGACAGTTGGTTGTGGCACAAGCGACTTGGACATACAAGCTTTGAAAATCTGATCAATATCAACAAGATTAGAGCTATACAAGACATCCCAAGGCTATTCAAACCAAATCAAGGAGTATGTGGTCCATGTCAACATGGAAAGCAAACCAGAACCAGTCACAAGACAAAGGAGCTCTCTATATCAAAGCCCTTGGAGATCATCCATGCTGATTTGTGTGGACCAAGTAGAAATCAGGTACTCCAAGGAGAAAGGCACTTTGTGTTATTTGTTGATGACTATACTAGAATAATGTGGATATATTTTATAAAATATAAATCTGAAACTTTTCAGTGTTTTAAGAATCTAAAAGCTCTTGTAGAAAATGAAAAAGGCTAAAAAATTAAGTGCCTCAGAATAGGCAAAGGAGGAGAATTCACATCAAAAGAGTTTAATGAGTTTTGTAATATTCATGGAATTAAAAGGAATTCTCTGCTGCCAGAACACCCCAGCAAAATGGGGTAGTTGAAAGAAGAAACAAGACAATTTAAGAAATGGCAAGAACAATGTTATTAGCAGCAGACTTGTAGCCAAAATTCTAGAGAGAAGCAATCGGGACAGTTGTCTATACCCTAAATCAGACTCAATTAAGACCAAATTGTGAAAAAACTCCTTATGAATTATGGAAAGGAAGACCTACTTCAGTAAAGTACTTCAAGATCTTTGGAAGCAATTGTTTCATAAAAATCAATGATGGCTCACCAGGAAAGTTTGATTCTCAAGTTGATGAAGGGTTATTCCTTGGATACTCTACATGGAGCAAAGCCTACAAGTGCTACAATTTTTGACTAAAGAAAATAATGGAAAGAATTGATGTAGAGATTGATGAAGACCTTCTAGAAAAAGAAATTGAAGAACATGAAGATAATATTCTCATTAAAGAAGAAGAACCTAAAGAAGAAGAAATAGATCAAGAAGAAGAAGAAGAAGAAGAGGAAAAAGAACCACCTCACACCCCTTCAAAGATGAAGTTTCTCTAGAAATATCATCAATAAGAGCAGACTATTGGCAATAGAGATGAAGGGATGCAAACCCGAAGAAGGATGATAATTACACCAAAGAGAAACGTTATTGCTCTTCTATCCATGACAGAACTAGAAACATTTGCACAAGCAAGTAAAGATCCTCATTGGGTAAAATCCATGGAAGAAGAAATGTCCCAAATTGAGAAGAACGAGACATGGGTGCTGGTACATCGTCCAAAGGAAAAAAACATAATAGGAAACAAATGGGTGTTCAAAAATAAAATGAATGAAGAAGGACAGGTTATTAGAAACAAGGCAAGGCTTGTCTGCAAAGGCTATTCACAAATTGAAGGAATTGACTTTGAAGAGACATTTGGACCAGTAGCTCGTATGGAAGCTATCAGGATGTTCTTGGCATTTTCTTGCTCAAAAGGATTCAAAATCTATCAAATGGACGTAAAATCAACATTTCTAGATGGGGAACTCAAGGAATAAGTCTACATGGAGCAGCCAGAAGCGTTTGATCTAATAGAAGGAAATGACTTAGTCTATAAGTTGAAAAAGGCTTTCTATGGGTTGAAACAAGCTCCTAGAGCTTGGTATGCAATATTAGATCACTATCTACAACAACAAGTCTTCAAAAAGGGAGTCGTTTGAAGTAATCTATACATAAAGATAGATGAAGGTAAGTTACTAGTTACTCTTGTTTATGTCGATGATCTGATTTTTGCTAGCAATAATGATGAAATAAGCCATGAATTTTCTCAAAACACGTCAAAAGAGTTCTTGATGTTAATTATAGGAGAGATATCTCACTTCCTTGGACTACAAGTATCTCAAACTAGAGCAGGATTGTGTATATCTCAAGCCAAATATCTAAAAGACATGCTCAAAAGATATGGAATGGAGGACTGTGCACCCATGAGCACACCTATGACCACAAACTACAAATTGAGCAAAGATGATGACTCCCCTCCAGTAGATGCAACTCATTACATGTCAATAATTGAAGCCCTCATATACTTAACAACTACAAGACCAGACATAATGTAGGCTGTAGGAATGGTGGGAAGATTTCAATATACTCCCAAACAATCCCATTTATTAGCTGTAAAAAGGATTCTCAGATATCTGAAAGGAACTCCTAATTTCGGTCTTTGATACCCTAAGAGCTCAAAGATGACTGTAACTACATACACCGATGCTGATTGGGCCAGAAGTGTAGATGATCAGAAAAGTACTAGTGGAAATGTGTTCTTCCTAGGAGACTGTTTAGTATCCTTGCTCAGCAAAAAACAATCATCCATATCATTATCCATAACCGAATCCGAGTATATAGCTGCAACAGACTGTTGTACTCAAATACTATGGATGAAGGAAGCTCTAAAATATGTCAACATAGGTACAGATCAACCGATTACCATCTATTGTGACAACACAAGTGCTATCAGTCTCAACAAAAATCCAGCGATGCACTCAAGGACCAAACATATACCAACCAAGTATCATTTCCTCCATGAGAAAGTAGCTAAAAAAAATATCGTCCTAGAATTTATCAGTACTAAGGAGCAGATAGCTTATATTTTCATAAAACTTCTTCCTCGAGAAGCATTTGAATATCTTCATAAAATGATGGGGGCTATCTCTTTAGCATCACTCTGTTAGCGCTTGAATTTGGCCTCAGGCTGAAAAAGACAAAATCCAAGGCAACATCAAACCACTTAGCCTCGTAGCTAGCCCTACGGGGACAGGAGAGGGATCTCTCCGGGTCTATCTCGGCAAAAGGTCTTCAAAGGGCTGAGATGACCAATAAAGAACACTGATTTTAGGCTAGTAAATTGATTAAAAAGGGGTTTTAATAAAATGATGGGGTTTTTCTGGGCTGCATGGGGCAAAGAAACAGCTTGAACAGAGAAATATAATCAAAAACACAGATTATCTCCTGAGGCAAGGTAGGCAAGAAAGTTTAACATCAAATTGAGTTTAAATGGAATGGAAAGACTGCTGAGGAGCTCACAAGGGCATAGAGGATGAATCCTTGTCAAACAGAAGAAAACATTAAATATGAACAAACTTAAAGGCAGAGCATACAAAATATTAATTCTACCTTAACACTTCATTTGTTCAAATGGAAATGATCATGAAATGACATGAACACATAACAGGCTACATATGAAACAAAAGAGGACACAAATGTTAATTTTCATACCACAGGAATCTCAGGGGTCAGAGCTGCATTTTTTAATTAAAATCTTTGTCAAAATCTGTGCAATGAAAGCTCTGTTCTCTCTCCTCCACCAGCGCTCAGAACTCTCTCCCCCAACTCTCTCCTTACAAAATGTTTTTTAATACAAATAAAAAGCTCAGGAGAAAACTGATACATGAATAGATGGAACTGTTTCAACTGACATTATGAAAAATAGTAAAAAGCCACTCATCGGTTCCTAAAGAACAACACTACATTTTCTGTGACCAATACAAAGGCGGAAGCCGTAGTGTGAACCCCCCAAACCATAACTGAAGACTAGGATAAGCAATATGTCCCTATTTTTCTGCTCAGGTTGATAATTTGTGTTTAATCTAAGTTTGACTTTACTCTGCCTTTGAATAAGAACTAATCTTTAATAAAAATAGCGCAATATCTTCTCCAATATCAGCGCATACATATCTTGTAAAATAACTGAAGTGAAAACTGTGTATTTTCTATCTCATCCATCATGATTTGCAAGACTGATGAATAAAACAAGCCCACCATCAATCCAAGTTTCTTGTTTCCGTGGGTTAATTTGTACAAAGCGAGATGGGGAGTTGAAGGTTGAAACTCTCACCTCGTTCCACATAATTTGACACGTTATATGTCTGCATTAAGATGTCATCTTTTGCAAGAAACTCTTTAGTGTTTCTATAGTTCCTAATTAAGCCACTAAATCAATGCAAGAGCTGACTTCCTACGTGCTTTCTGAACTGCATGTCTTGGGCATCAAAGCCACTTCCATAGCCTTGATCATGACTGTCGTGGATATTATAATGGTGATTGGAATCTGCTGCTGCATCATCTCTAGATATATAAAGACCATTGCTATACTTCTCTTGACCTCCACTGTGGCACAGGCCCAACGTTAAAGACACGCCAGCACTCCCAAATCGAGGTGTGAAATCCTCATGTGAATACCTTCCACCCATGGCGGAGCTATGGTTGTATGAAGAAAAATCAATTGTATTTTCAAATCCTAGAAGCTTGTTTCTCTCATCATTCCTAAATATTTTGGAGCCGTGATGAAATTTGGAACCTCCGCCTTCAGTAGCAGATTGCCTATCTGACCCTCCAAGGACGTAAAAACATGCTCCACCGATGCATTGATGAAAGGAATGGTTCTATTTGGTTGAGTGCCACTGCCTGCTCCACCCCATCTCCGTGATAAATATCAATATCGATATAAAGCACTCGTTGATGGACCTTAAGAATTTCAAGAGTAGCCAAGAAAATGTCATTTACATAACAAAAGCCAGATGCCTCACACTTTTTAGCATGGTGGAGACCACCAGACCAATTAATGGCAATATCTTCTTCCTTGATCTGCACTAAAATTAATTCCTGCAGTTTCATTGGACTCACCATTTTCCTTCTTCTCTGAGTTCTTACCATCATCATCCCTAATTTGTAGTTTAGTGTCCTTGTCTAAGGATAAATCTGTTACCAAAATATTACTATTGTCATCATTAGCAATTCTGATCATTCTGTTCCGCATATTACAGCTCTCCATACTAGCACTTTCATCTATAGTCTCTTTAAGGCTACCAATTTTAGGAGTCTCTTTGCAATTGTATATAGCAGGGAGTGGATAAGGAAAATCCTTTAATTGTAATAATTGCTCAGATTCAGAAGCAAGCCCAGTTGCTGCTATTTCCTTCTCGTGTTCCAAAGAAATGTCACTTTCTATAGATGAAGCTATTGTTGTTAATCGATAAATCAATGCTCCCACATCAATTCGCATTGATGAAAATGAAGCAGCTCCAACATTTTTCTCATGAGGAAACTGTGTGGGGTGAGATTCCTCAAAAATTTGTTGTGGCACTTGCCCAAATTCATGAATCTAAACTTCAAGCCCAGCACGTTTGATGGGATCGTCTATCTTCTCCAAATCAACTGTACCCTCATATGATAGAAAATGAAATAAGTTATCTGCCACCAAAGCAGCCATTCCACGCTGCTTATAACCAAAAATGAGGTCTATCCATTCATGCAGATGTTGAGAAACATGCTCACATTCCAGAGCTTCTCTATGTTTAATAATGAAATCATCTGCATCATTTGCCCATGCCCAATGTTGCAATTTTCTTTGCTGCATAATCCATCCAACCCTCAGGCCGAGCATCCAGGTACTCCCTTGTCAAGACTGTGGTCATGTTGCGATACTGCTCCTAGAGCAATATGGTCTCACAAACATCAAATGGGTACTTCAGTGGTTCATAAAATTTGAATTGTTCATTATACCAGGTGTTGTTTGTGCCTTCATGGTATGCGAGACTAATTTTACAGTGGTCCACTATAGTTGCCGTAAGCCCCAAACCATTCCTTTTCATGCATTTTTTGACTTGTTTCTGGAAGTCATAGAAAGTCTTCGTATTGTTTGTTTCATGCAATCCACAGTTTCAACATTGTGCTTAATCAAAACCAAAGTTGACACTTGTTTCAACTGTTCGCTCTGTCGTTCTGGAAGAAACTCCAGCAATGAATTTAACAGTCTTTTTATGCTATAGCGTTGATCTGAAACAGAATCATGTGTTGATGTGAAATCTATGTTCTTTGTGTTTGTGTTTTTGCAGGGATAGGAGCTGATGAATCCTGGCAAGGTGACCAAGGCCTGCTTTGACATTCTTCATGAGGGCAGACTTTTAAAAATATACTTATTGCAAACCACTAATTTGCCAATTTCTTCTCCAAAACAGGGTTTTGGAGAAGAATTATCTTTGAAACCTTTGAAATAATGAACCTTCTTTTGGCTTTTCACATGTTATTGAAACATTAGCTCTGCAAACATCTAAGTTGTGGTTGGTGAACACTGGTTGACGTTAGCCTGCATATTTGAACTGAGATTTTGACAGCCACCTGTCAATTTGACTCTGACAGAGAGCTTTGAGAAGACAAAGTCTAACATTGGCTCCAATTGGGATGGCAGCTGCCACTTCGTGGAGGTGCCAAGAACCGCAGAACTTTGGGAGAGCAGACAGTGCCTCCATCCATTGGGCAATGGAGTCCATTATTTCAACAAATCGACACAAATCTTGACTTAATTTTCAAACTGAAACTGAACTCAAACTGATTCGGTCTCAAGACTGAAATGACTGAAAAACTGGCTTAACTAACTTCAAACTAAAACTGTAATGAAACTGGAACAGAATGCTGCCTTTTGGCTGCTTATTTATTTACAAAATCTACCCTACTTTGCTGTAAAAATAGTAAATCAGGTAATATTAAAATGCCAGATCAACCATTCCAGTAAACCTGAGAATGATGCCGCTTGAAAATGCTTCCACCAGGACACAGATGTAATTGCTGGCAACCCTTCATGCACGTAAGGAGCCTGGTCACGTACAAGATAGCCTGATCTATCAATCAAACTTAAAAACATTTCCATGTATTTTGCTATTGGATCGCGGAAGCCGGACCCTGTTGGCTGCCCCAACTCTGCAATACATACTTCCAGCTGCACACTGTCAATGTAAACATCTGTAGGCAAGTCCGTTATTTCTTGTTTCAATGGAGGAAGGATTTCCAAGAACTTTTTAGGGTCTTGGAAATCATATTACTGGATTTGCTCATCTAAACATTGAATCTCCTTTTCGATTCTTTCAACAACTAACTCACAAAATCTAGTTTTAATTTCAAAAGGGAACTTTGGAGATTTCAACCAATGAAGCACGACACTGAAAAAATATTCATCAAATTCAGAATCTGCTAACTCATTTCTTATTTCTTCTATAGCTTTACAATGTGCAGGGTTTGTCACATACCCCACCATTGCATGAATGGATCAGCAAGCACTGGAATGTCTGGATCGAATTGGAGTCGCCAGGTGAATGGTTCAGCCTGCATATGTGTCTGACTGCTGTGCACGATAAGCATCAGATCTGCAATTTGATTTCATGTACTGGGACAAGACAATCAACAAGTCAAATGTTCTCCCCAGTATGGTCGCCAATATGTTAGCGCTTGAATTTGGCCTCAGGCTGAAAAAGACAAAATCCAAGGCAACATCAAACCACTTAGCCTCGTAGCTAGCCCTACGGGGACAGGAGAGGGCTCTCTTCGGGTCTATCTCGGCAAAAGGTCTTCAAAGGGCTGAGATGACCAATAAAGAACACTGATTTTACTCTAGTAAATTGATTAAAAAGGGGTTTTTAATAAAATGATGGGGTTTTTCTGGGCTGCATGGGGCAAAGAAACAACTTCAACAGAGAAATATAATCAAAAACACAGATTATCTCCTGAGGCAAGGTAGGCAAGAAAGTTTAACATCAAATTGAGTTTAAATGGAATGGCAAGACTGCTGAGGAGCTGACAAGGGCATAGATGATGAATCCTTGTCAAATAGAAGAAAACATTAAATATGAACAAACTTAAAGGTAGAGCATACAAAATATGAATTCTACCTTAACACTTCATTTGTTCAAATGGAAACGATCATGAAATGACATGAACACATAACAGGCTACATATGAAACAAAAGAGGACACAAATGTTAAATTTCATACCACAGGAATCTCAGGGGTCAGAGCTGCATTTTTTAATTAAAATCTCTGTCAAAATCTGTACAATGAAAGCTCTATTCTCTCTCCTCCACCAGCGCTCAAAACTCTCTCCCCCAACTCTCTCCTTACAAAATGTTTTTTAATACAAATAAAAAGCTCAGGAGAAAACCGATACATGAAAAGATGGAACTGTTTCAACTGACATTATGAAAAATAGTAAAAAGCCACTCATTGGTTCCTAAAGAACAACGCTACATTTTCTGTGACCAATACAAAGGTGGAAGCTGTAGTGTGAACCCTCCAAACCATAACTGAAGACTAGGATAAGCAATCTCTCCCTATTTTTCTGCTCAGGTTGATAATCTGCGTTTAATCTGAGTTTGACTTTACTCTGCCTTTGAATAAGAACTAATATTTAATAAAAATAACGCAATATCTTCTCTAATATCAGCGCATACATATCTTGTAAAATAACTGAAGCGAAAACTGTGTATTTTCGATCTCATCCATCATGATTTTCAAGACTGATGAAGAAAACAAGCCCACCATCAATCCAAGTTTCTTGTTTCCGTGGGTTAATTTGTACAGAGCGAGATGGGGAGTTGAAGGTTGAAACCCTCACCTCGTTCCACATAATTTGAGACGTTATATGTATGCATTAAGATGTCATCTTTTGCAAGAAACTCTTTAGTGTTTCTATAGTTCCTAATTAAGCCACTAAATCAATGCAAGAGCTGACTTCCTACATGCTTTCTGAACTGCATGTCTTGGGCATCAAAGCCACTTCCATAGCCTTGATCATGACTGTCGTGGATATTATAATGGTGATTGGAATCTGCTGCTGCATATTCTCTAGATATATAAAGACCATTGTTGTACTTCTCTTGACCTCCAATGTGGCGCAGGCCCAACATTAAAGACATGCCATCACTCCCAAAATGAGGTGTGAAATCCTCATGTGAATACCTTCCACCCATGGCGGAGCTATGGTTGTATGAAGAAAAATCAATTGTATTTTCAAATCCTAGAAGCTTGTTTCTCTCATCATTCCTAAATCTTTTGGAGCCGTGATGAAATTTGGAACCTCCGCCTTCAGTAGCAGATTGCCTATCTGACCCTCCAAGGACGTAAAAACATGCTCCACCGACGCATTGATGAAAGGAACGGTTCTATTTGGTTGAGTGCCACTGCCTGCTCCACCCCATCCCCGTGATAAATATCAATATCGATATAAAGCACTCGTTGATGGACCTTAAGAATTTCAAGAGTAGCCAAGACAATGTCATTTACATAACAAAAGCGAGATGCCTCGCACTTTTTAGCATGGTGGAGACCACCAGACCAATTAATGGCAATATCTGCTTCCTTGATCTGCACTAAAAGTCATTCCTGCAGTTTCATTGGACTCACCATTTTCCTTCTTCTCTGAGTTCTTACCATCATCATCCCTAATTTGTAGTTTAGTGTCCTTGTCTAAGGATAAATCTGTTACCAAAATACTACTATTGTCATCATTAGCAATTCTGATCATTCTGTTCCGCATATTGCAGCTCTCCATACTAGCACTTTCATCTATAGTCTCTTTAAGGCTACCAATTTTAGGAGTCTCTTTGCAATTGTATATAGCAGGGAGTGGATAAGGAAAATCCTTTAATTGTAATAATTGCTCAGATTCAGAAGCAAGCCCAGTTGCTGCTATTGCCTTCTCGTGTTCCAAAGAAATGTCACTTTCTATAGATGAAGCTATTGTTGTTAGTCGATAAATCAATGCTCCCACATCAATTCGCATTGATGAAAATGAAGCAGCTCCAACATTTTTCTCATGAGGAAACTGTGTGGGGTGAGATTCCTCAAAAATTTGTTGTGGCACTTGCCCAAATTCATGAATCTAAACTTCAAGCCCAGCATGTTTGATGGGATCATCTATCTTCTCCAAATCAACTGTACCCTCATATGATAGAAAATGAAATAAGTTATTTGCCACCAAAGCAGCCATTCCACGCTGCTTATAACCAAAAATGAGGTCTATCCATTCATGCAGATGTTGAGAAACATGCTCACATTCCAGAGCTTCTCTATGTTTAATAATGAAATCATCTGCATCATTTGCCCATGCCCAATGTTGCAATTCGCTTTGCTACATAATCCATCCAACCCTCAGGCCGAGCATCCAGGTACTCCCTTGTCAAGACTGTGGTCATGTTGCGATACTGTTCCTAGAGCAATATGGTCTCACAAACATCAAATGGGTACTTCAGTGGTTCATAAAATTTGAATTGTTCATTATACCAGGTGTTGTTTGTGCCTTCAGGGTATGCAAGAATAATTTTACAGTGGTCCACTATAGTTGCCGTAAGCCCCAGACCATTCCTTTTCACGCATTGTTTGACTTGTTTCTGGAAGTCATAGAGAGTCTTCGTATTGTTTGTTTCATGCAATCCACAGTTTCAACATTGTGCTTAATCAAAACCAAAGTTCGCTCTGGAAGAAACTCCAGCAATGAATTTAACAGCCTTTTTATGCTATAGCGCTGATCTGAAACAGAATCAGGTGTTGATGTGAAATCAATGTTCTTTCTGTTTGTGTTTTTGCAGGGATAGGAGCTGATGAATCCTGGCAAGGTGACCAGGGCCTGCTTTGAAATTCTTCATGAGGGCGGACTTTTAAAAATATACTTATTGCAAACCACTAATTTGCCAATTTCTTCTCCAAAATAGGGTTTTGGAGAAGAATTATCTTTGAAACCTTTGAAATAATGAACCTTCTTTTGGCTTTGCACATGTTATTGAAACATTAGCTCTGCAAACATCTAAGTTGTGGTTGGTGAATGCTGGTTGACATTAGCCTGCATATTTGAACTGAGATTTTGACAGCCACCTGTCAATTTGACTCTGACAGAGAGCTTTGAGAAGACGGAGTCTAACACACTCAAGATCATTCATAAAGATGTTGTAGGACAAGGGGAGCAGTTCTACAGGGGGAGCAGTTTGACAGGGGGAGTCCATATGCATTCCTTTGCCATTTATGTCAAATGGGGAGAGCAGAAGAATATTGCCATCAATAACAAAGGGGGAGATTGTTGACATAGCTTGTCATTGATGCCAATATGGCCATATAAGAAGAACCAAGAGGAGCTGCAAGAGTAGCCATATCGGAGGAGCGCTTCTTGTAATACATGCCCAAGAAGCACCTACATGAGCGATGCCTATAATATATGCCAAAACATAGCTATCAGAGCCATAATTATAGACCATACATATATGCCAAGGAAGAGGAGAAAACGGAGCAAACAGAGCCATGGAGGATGCAAACAGAGCCATCGGAAAAATGGAGGAAGCAGATAGAGGTTTAAGGAGCAGACATGGCATATTAAACTATCGGGAGCACATATCATATATATGCCACAAACTCATGTATCGGCGACAAAAACATATATATACGTGCATTCACACTATCGAAGGCCAAAAAGACTTGTATATATATTTATTTACCCATCGACGGCAAAAACCGTACATATATGTGTTTAACACTATCAGAGCCACAAACAAAGGCCAAAGCATATATATAGGCAAATACACTATTGGAGGCAGAAGACTTGGCTGTATGGAAAATACATTATCGGAGGCAAAAAGAGGACTTGAAAACTTTATGCACAAGAGCGTTGAGTCATATCGGGCCTGGCACACAATATTATATCGCATCAACACTTCAAGAGTGGGAGTTACAATGTGTCAAGCGGTCCATTTCGATCACCGATAGCAACTAGTGATGTCGCATCGGACCTCCACCAAGGGAAACCCCCGATTACGATACATATACACGCAGGTTTACTGCAACATTGTGCTATGGGTTAATAATGTATCGCATCTACCCATTGCTATGCTTCACAGAGGGTTGTCCAACTACAAGCATTGATTGCGATTATACTGCGAACCCGATACAGTATAGATGCGGGTATAAAATTTCTTGAAGTCCGCCTTTAGCTGTTTTTGCTTGTTTTGCTCATATTTCCTCTGTAATTGAATGTTTGGCTTACATAGCATTTGGAGGTGGAAATACACTACAGAATTCTCTCGATAGTTTAGGAGGCTGCACTAACACCAATGGGATCACAATCAGGACGTGGCAGGTCTGTTAAATGAAATAATCTCTGTGTATGCCTGCTATCATGAGAAAACAAGAGCATTGTTACAGTGTTTGGAATATGTGTCCTCTACGTATTACTTGGTCCTCGTCATTTGAATCAACGTGTCTCAGGAGTGCTGGTGAAGCACAAAGAGACAGAGGAAGCCACAACGACCAAGGAGAGAAGCGGAAAGATCAAGAGAGTTAGAGGAAACGAAAACGACCGATGAGGAAGCCAAAGAGGTGGTGGAAAGTGGAAACGAAGAGTCAGAGGCATCTGAAATACTTAAAATAGAAAAGCAAGGTGAGATGGGTATTGATGAATGTATAATCAGTGAGAGAGGAAGCCGAAGAATAGGCAAGAGTTAGGAGAGGCCAGAGAGGCAAGAGAACAGGAGAAAAGAAGAAGCTCAGCAGGTTTGGGAGCAGAGAACTGCAACATAACAGTTTATATCAGGTTTGGGTTGGAGCCCAAGAGGTTGGAACCTTAGAACTGAACATGATTGAAATCCTTGGGAGTTGGTGCTCCTAAGTGCAGAACTATTGCAAGACAGATTTAGTGCTCTAGAAGTTGGAGCCCAACTAAAGTCCAAGTTGGAGCTTGGCAACTAATTGCAACCAGTTATATATATATATTGTATTCATTTCATTGCATTGTTTTGTGTTAATAAAAGAATAAATTCTAGCTGTCTATTTCTGGGTCCCACCCTAACCCCCTTATTTATGTCATGGGATCACATCATAGTCAAGAGTCAATAAAGCCCATATTAATATTTGTAAGTGGTTAACCCACAATTAATGACGGGACCACAGTTAGTTGCAAATGGGCGGTAGTATTAGATAGATGGTAAATGGGAAGTAGTATTAGATAGATGGTATTAATAAAACCCACGGTATTGGCCCGTGGTATTGCATGTATGAGTCATATGTAAAGGATAGAGACTCCCTGAGGAGTATCGTGTCTTGTTTTTGTGATCGAGCTCTGCTCTATTGGAGGTTGCCCCCTCGAAGAGGCCTGTGAACATTTCTCTCTGAATAATAAAATCATTGCTATTCTGTGTTCTGGGTATCTTTTCTTCGTATATTCTATGTTCTGGGTATTTTTCTTCGCATATTCTGTGTTTGGGTATTACTTTGCAAGTTAAGAGCATAACAAGTGGTATCAGAGCACTTTCCAGGGCTCGGTGGGATCTCCAATTTTTAGCAAATTTTTTTTTGGCTAGAGATGTGTTCCGGCGTCTTTAAACCACGGGATCTGTCGTTAAGCGCATAAACCTGCGGATTTGGGGAGGCATGCACGCAGGAAATACAAGAGGTGGTCACGTCTATTGGACTCCCTTGTAACCTCTGTGGGTACCCCTTCGAGTAGTAGCGCATTAGACAGAACCGCGCACGGACTGTCTTCCACGTACCCTCTGGGTATATAGGAAGCCCCCTAGCTACCTTGAAGCCTCACCATAGATAAACCTTCGGCCGTCTTGTGGCTACAGTACACCGAGAACAGCACTCGGAGAGATTACTCGCCCGTACGATCGGGTAGTCGGGTTGTACGGCTAAGGGTACGGTCGATCCTCCTTAGTTAGAGCCCTGAAACATTGGGCCGAGTACTACTGTCAGACCCTTATGTATATTGCGATCTGTAACACCTGACACTCCTCAAGACCATAGTTCCCTTTCTATCGGGGGATCACACCTCATCTATTCTAGATCAGCAAGGGCAGCAGCAACAGACATCAGTCCCGCAACTCTATCAGATCAGCAGCCGCAGTGTTCCACCATTCAGATATCTCAGATCCACCAGATCAGAGTAGTTGTGAAGGGTTCCTGTACCTGGGTATCAGATCAGCAGCAGCAGTGTTCCACCATTCAGATCTCTCAGATCCACCAGATCGGAGTAGTTGTGAAGGGTTCCTGTACCTGGGTATAATTTTCGCAGGACTTTTGGCGGCATTGACATTTTGAGGATTTGGCGACTGCAGTATTGATCAAGAAGGAGTAAAAATCCGTTAGGAGTTTTCCAAAAAAAAAAAAAAAAAGTCTGAGATCTTCCGAAGTGCTTATTTGTGATCTAGCCCATCAGCATTAGGACAACGAGCTGAGCACGGTGGTACCATTCAATTTCTTAGAAAAAAAAAAAAAATTGGCGGTCCCAATTTTTCATCAAGTTGGTGTATGGTAGAAACTAGAGCTCAAGCAATGGCCAATGAAAGACTGGACAAAATTGAAACAGATATGAACGAGCTCAAAAATACGCTTGATGGACTATCGAGCCTGGTACGGCAAGCACTCAATAAGGGCAAGGAGCTAGCTCTCGAGGAACCCTATAATGACCATATACACCATGAGGGTGAGTCTAGCCACTCTCCTCACGTCTGGCACACCCATCCACCACCCAGTCAGTGACCTCCCAAGTTGGATATGCAGAAATGTGATGGTTCTAACCCGTCCGCATGGCTAGCACAAATGAACCAGTATTTCAAATTGAATCGTCTCCAAGATGATTGGACTAAGATTGGAGTGGCGACCATGTACTTGGACAATGAACGATGGCAATGGGCGGAATGGCATCAACGTCGCAATGCACCTTTTTCGAGTTGGGCCCAATTTTCCAAAGCTCTTCAAGATCGCTTTGAACAGGGAGACTCCTTTTTGGGCTGTCTCACTAAGCTCCGACAGACGGGTACAGTGGATGAATATATCACCGCTTTTGAAGCCTTAGCCTTCCGCACTCAGCATCTCTCAGATGAGTTCTACACGGAATGTTTTATCAGTGGTCTTAAAGAAGCCATCAAAGCTCAAGTTCTACTCCACCACCCTCCCACATGGACGGAGGCTTGCCAGGTAGCCCGTAAGGTGGAACGTGCCATAACAGCCCAATACAGCCGCCCCAATTTCCCCACTAAAGGTCGTCCCCCACAAGCTCATACCACGACTCAGACACTTAAGGTCCAAAAGGTGTCACCTTAGGAAATGGCCGAAAGAAGGAAGCAAGGAATATGTTACTAGTGTGATGAAAAATATTCCCCTAGTCATAAATGCAAGGAGCCCAAGTTTTTTCAAATAGATGCCACTGACTACAGCTCCACCGAGGAAGATCCACCTCTTGAGGAACCGGAGGCAATCGAAGAAGACAGCCAAAAGGAGATTGTATCTGATGACCCAGTTATTTCGCTCAATGCGTTGGCAGGAATCTCTTCCCCTCAAACTCTCAAAATCAGGGGTTTTCTTAAACATCGCCCAGTAATTGTCCTGATTGATAGTGGAAGTACCCATAATTTCATCCATCAAAAAATCGCCGAAGCAGCGCACTGTTTTGTAAGGGTAGTTTCTAACTTCCAAGTCCAAATTGCAGATGGGGGCACAATGAAATGTGAAGGCCGCTGTGAAAATGTCAAACTTCAAATGGGGGATTATCAGTTGAAAACCCACATGTTTGCCATACACATGGGGGGATGCGACATTGTCCTAGGTGCTGAATGGCTCCACACACTTGGGCCAATCACAATGGATTTCCAGGAGTTATATATGAGTTTTAAGCAGAACAACTCCACACATACCCTCCGTGGCCTCCAGGTGGGAGCCCCCTCGGTCATCAGCTCGCATCGGATGGAAAAATTGTTAAAAAAGGGCCATCATGGAGTGGTAGCGCAATTTAATGCCATCCAGGTAGTCGAAACCAGACCTCTGCCAATTCATCCTGAGATGCAGCAGATTTTAAATACCCATCGGACGGTCTTTGACAAGCCTCATGAGCTTCCACCCTCGCGAGGGGAACATGATCATAGCATCACATTGGTTCCAGGGGCTCAACCCCCAAATGCGCAGCCATACCGATATCCGTTCACTCAAAAGAATGAAATAGAAAAAATAATCAAGGAATTGTTGGAAGCAGGCGTCATTCGTCCCAGCATTAGACTTTATTCATCCCCAGTGGTCATGGTCCTCAAGAAAGATGGGGAGTGGAGGATGTGTCCCGACTTCAAGGCCCTCAACAAGTTGACAGTCAAAGATAAATTTCCCATTCCGGTGGTTGATGATTTGCTAGACGAACTCAATGGGGCTCAATTCTTCACCAAGTTGGTTCTTCGCTCCGGCTACCACCAAATTCGCATGAAGGAAGTCGACATTCCCAAGACGACTTTCAGAACTCATGAAGGCCATTATGAGTTCCTGGTCATGCCATTTGGTCTCTGTAATGCCCCTTCTACTTTTCAGAGTCTTATGAATCACATCCTCAAACCATATCTCAGAAAATTTGTTCTTGTCTTTGTTGGTGAGGTAAATCCCCTCTGCGGACAGAGGCGATCCCACTAGCCTAATACAGAACTAGCCACAAACAGTCCGCGCTGCCGCGCAAGTTCCTACTTATATATTAAAAGTGAGTTGAAGGGACCAACCTTTAGTCCACGCTATGGTTGAAGCAGTTGAGTTCGTATCCCCACTCCCTCGTTCCGACAAGTCACAGTCCTCACGATCCTTGTAAGTGAGCTCCTGAACAGGCAAACGAAGAAACAGATACAAGCATACAATTCACTGATAATAACAAGTATACTTCAGTTGGAAAGGAAATAAATCACGTTACTATGATAAATAACAAGATTGGAACTATAACAGCAGTCGCTCATTTATTAATGATAGAAAGGAAAAATTACAACCAAGTTCCAACGCTGTGAACTTTCCCTTTGACTGGGCGAGCAGCTATATGTCCTGCAGCAGCATTCTCCCTCTCTCAGAATCTCGGCAGCATAACCCCTCTAGCATGACTCTGACAACTCAATATCTACAGCACTCTTACTCCAGAAGCATTCCAAACTCTAGCTTGTCTTAATGGACAATGACAAGCTCGATGTACAAGGACACTCTGATCCATGAAAAGCTTCAGATGGATAAAGCTCGACACTGACTTTTTATCCTCAGAAAAGCTCATGTAATGAAGGAAACAATAGTCGGACGTGCATTAAGGCAAAAAGCATGACTAAATTTGGTTGGCGTGACTGTTGCTCTAAGACAGGGCGCCAATGGTCGCGCCCTCTTTTGAGGATTTTCATCATTGGCGCGGGTGTAATACTGTGAACTGGCGCCAATGGAAAAAGATCACTTTCCAGGGGTAATCAGCAGAAGATGTCTTCAGGGAACTTGAAATACATGCTCAGGGGAACATAATGCAAGCGTTTTTAGACTTTGTCACTTCTTATAACTCCTGGGATGGGTCCTCCAAGGTATGACAAGAGGAGCAACAGGGATGGTGACAAATTACTGTGTAACAGATGCCCCCCAAAGCATGAGGCCCGAGCGAGAGAGAGGGGTGAAAAGCTTTGCAAGAACATATATAGCCGCTGCCGAGAACCTGTACTGATAACCCAAACATATGACGTACGTGGCATGGTCGCAGCCATCCATAAGAGAGTACATAACAAAATAGATCCATAGCATGGACGCAGCCATCTAATGAGGATCAATGAACTGACTCAGGTATGGTCGCAGCCATCCAGTGAATGAGTCAAGTACCAAGAATCACGCCTGGATTACAACAGACACAATCCAGGGTCTTGCGCTCCATCTCGACCCGAACAAGAGTACAAGTCCAAGCATGTGAATATACGAGCTGAAGTCGAACATGCATGAACATCGCCTGATTACCAGTCAATAATGGAAACTGTTAACAGACGCGAGAGGTACCACCAATAATGACAATGGCCCTCAAGGTACTATAGGTACAATCTACGGCATGTGAATTAATGAGCTGAAGTCGAACACCCGTAGAATCATTCGATCGGAGGCCAACGATGAAAAACTCACGTCGAACACGAAGAACCTGCCATTGAGGCATGCAGGCTCCAAGGCACCGAAAGGGAGTCTCTAGGTCAACTTCCTGGATAATGAGCTGAAGTCGACAGGGAGTGACCTTGATCGAAGGTGGGCCATAATGTTTCCCACATCATCGACACGAGACAGAGACAGAAAGTTGTGGAATCAAGATGGTGTGAACTATCAGAGGGAGATTGTTTTTCCAGAGGTCAACTTCTCTTGAACATATCGGCGGCACATCAACGGAATTGGCAGTATTTGACATCAATGTATCAAAGGTCATTATGATGAGGCAATGAGTGAATGAGAGGTCAAATAGGGTACCCAAATCCATGGAAGCAAGTGAACGATATGAGATGAGATATTCCCACCCTGGACACGAAAGCAAAAAGTGCCATGTTCAAGAGCGACATACTGCCGTTACGGTAATAATTACGGTTCCAAAAATTTTATTTTCCCCCACCATTTCTGGCGAGTACCCCAGTTATTTTTGACAAGCTTGATGGGGATAGCATATGCTTGTGTTGGGACAAAATCCGATGTCATTAAGTTTTAACGAGTCTGACAAAGGAAGAACTCGGCGTCTTTTCACGTTTAGAGAGTTTGAAAAGACCGCAAAAAGGAAACTCCAGGGGTGTCCTTTTTCGTAAAGTTGTGTCTCTCGGGCCCGAAAAAGTATAAAATAATACCTGAAAGAACCGCCCGATCATTGCAATCGAGGAGTACTTTTCGTAAATAGTGATTTTGACCCGAAAAAGTAAAAAAGCGGTCAAGACCACGTCGCTTCATGACCACTAACGAGTTCGAAACGACAAAACCCGGTAATCTTTTTAAGTTTTAACGGTCGACAAAAAGAACTTAAAACGACCGCCCCTTATTAACATTTAACGAGTCAAGAGGGAAAACTCGGCAATCTTTTCCTCTTTAAATGGTCAGAAAAGAGCTGAAAGCGGACCTCCATTTTTATTTTCTTTAACGAGTCAAAAAGGGAAAAATACTCAGCAATCTTTTCATATTTTACGAGTCAGAAAAGAGCGTAAAGGTGACTCGTCCTGAAGGAACGAGTGGTATAAGGGACAGCAACTGGTTCCGGTAATGGTGGAACTTTACTTGAAACACGTAAAGGTTAAGAGGCTGGCTAATAAAACCACTCACTGCTGCGGTTCCTCAGGAAAGGATAAACAACCAAGTGAAAGCATATGATCAGCCAAAGAGATGGTGGCGATGGAATGAAACAACCAAGGCTCATCTAGCAGAATTTAGCAGATAAAAGGAAATCACGGGATGTAAATCAGGTATAGGTTCATTTTTACACAAGCTTGAACCATAGAGAACTTTGCTTGGAAGTAGTTTCATTTTTACACAAGCTTGAAACAGAAAAAAACTGTGCTTGATGCCCCCTAAGCGTAACTGCTAGAGTGCGTGCCCCACAGTTTTATTTCATTCAACCAGATGGATGAAATGAAGGTTCATGAACGAGATCGTTTGAAAGACCCGACCTAAACTATAAGAAAATTATGCAAAACTAACTACCCTAAATACTCAACTTAACATTTAAGATCTAGTCAAACTCTCGATTCAAGTAGAGGAGGATTTGTTTCATTTTTTAATGAGCTTGACACAGGAAAAGAACTATGCTCGGCTAGACCTAGTTTCATTTTCTAAGGAGCTTGACATAGGAAAACGAACTATGCTCCGCCACCTAATTTCATTTTTTAAGGAGCTTGACATAGGAAAACGAACTGTGCTCCGCCACCTAATTTCATTTTTTAAGGAGCTTGACACAGGAAAACGAACTGTGCTCCGCCCGAACTTCATCATAATGAACAGGAAGTCGGTGCTTCCAAGAGTGCCACTCCCGGTGGAAGGACAACATCTCAGAAGTCAAGACCCAATGCCCCCAGGACACTATGCACGACGGTGGCATCGCTGGATACAGGCACGGGATAGGTGGCCACGTAGTTGACCTGCGGTGAGGCAGATGCAACTGGTGGATGAACACCAGGAGGGGATGACGACTGCGCAGGGGGGGCCCGTGGACTAACGAACGATAATTGATCGATAGTCACAATTCGTCCATTGTGTGGAAAGCAAACCACATGGAAAAGTGAAGAAATAAGGGCCCCCATGGCATAAACATAGTCACGACCAAGGAGAAGATTGAAATCTAAAGCACCTTGGGTAACCAATACGTCTATATAGACGGTCTTGCCTCCCAAAGTAATAGGGAACTTTGGAAGGATCCCTAATGGTTGGCTATTTCCTCCATCAAAAGCAGTCAGATTCGATGCTACGGGCACAAGCTGTGGGGAACCCAACGCTTGCCAAGTAGTAGCAGACATAAGACTAACAGATGCACCCTCATCCAAAACAGTGCCAGGTATTGCCTTGTCATAGGCATGTACCATGACCCAAAAAGGCACATGAGACGGGAGGCGGAAGGTAGTCAAATGCCTCCAATCGAAGGAAGCGACTGAACTACTTGGTGGGGGAATCGTATGATTGCCCCCCTGCTCGAGGGAGAGCGCAGTAGGACTCTCAGATGTAGGGGTATTTCCAGATGTAGGAGAATCTGAGGAGACGAGAAGAACATGAGTTTGATGCTCTTCCGAAATAGAGTGGTCGGCAGGTGGTGAACTCGAGTCGACGCTCTTTCCGACCAATGGTTGGTCTGGAACAGGCTTGGCAGAGCCAGATTTTGGAAGAGGGGGCTGGACAAGAGAGGAATCTTGGTTGATTTCTTTGTCAGCAGGGGAACGTTCTGCAATTGCAGAAAGACGTTGATAACCAGTAGGAAGTTGGGTTGAGGGAGCTGTAAGACTTTCCAATACAATAGAGGCTCTATCCATGAATGGACAAAGGTGAAGGGGATGATTGCCTTCACAAAGTTTACAAGGGATTCGAATCTTCTCTTTTCCCTTACCGTTTCCAGGTGATAAGGTAACATCGCCACGATCTACCGAGGACGATGCAGGGCGGTCTGGATCATGAGACCATACTTCTAAAACCCTGGGAATGCCAGGACAATCACGGAGAAGGTGGTCTTCCTTGCACAACTTACAAGGAAATTTGACCTTCCGCGGAGGAGCACAAGGTGGCTCGACTTGGGTTATACCTTTAACTTCTGGTTTAGGAGTCTTCTTCTTCTTGGTCTTCTTCTTCTTTTTCTTCTTAGCCACCTAGTTACTTGAATCCAGAGTTTCACCAGGCAAAGTAGAAGATGAGGACGCATCAGTAGGCGAAGAAGGGGAAGGGTCCACCTTGGAATCAACAAGACGTTGTTCGAGTGGAGGAGGTGGTGGTGGACCCGAACTGAACGAAGGAGCACTAGAGGGTATCTCAGGCTCCTTCCCGGTAGATGGCGGGTAATCTTTTGTTCGAGTACTGATATTGATGGGTATCGTTCCAGCCATAAACACTTGAGAACCAAAGGAAGAGGGAGGCTGAGATAGGTCAGCCACCATTTGAGTTTTTTGAGTGTGTTGGGTGGGAAAGGGCTCTTTGAGCACCGCAGGAGTCCCCAGGGTGCCTTTTAACAAACGACTAACTTCGGACCACCTCAGGCAATCCTTGGTATAGTGATCCTCATCGCAGATAAAACAAGGATACTTGGGTTTGCGTTTAGTGCCGTCCTCAGGTTGAGGTTTTGGGGCTTCCTGTTTGGGTTGTTCTGGCTTATTTTTCGGTTTCCCTTTCTTCTTTGCTTTCGAGGCTTTGTTTTCCGTGGTGGTTTGGACGGCATTGACCTCGGAAGTAACATTTGAAGTGGGTATTACCTGGGAGGTGGGTTCATTCAGAGCAGAATTTATCACACTTGAGACCACCGAATTTGAAAACAACCATACAGGCAAACCGATGGTTAACCCAGGCAAAGACAATGTTGCGATATACTAAACACCGACATTTCCAACAGAAGGAAATGGACGAGGGTTCCCATCAGGAGGAATACCTTGGCCGGTGGGTGCCGGGAAGGCTGCCATCGAACGAGAAATAATCCTACTCAGGCTAACGCAATCAAAATCTAATTGGGTAGATGTTATCGTGGCCAATAAATTTTAAGACACTAAACTTAACCTTTTCATTTTTTAAGAGTCGAGAAAAGGATAAAAGATGACTCTAGTCTCCTTCGAATGTTTAATGAGCACGAAGTGACAAGACGCTCACAGGCACCTTTTCGTTTAGGGAGTCCGAAAAGGATCAAAAGTGACTGCTCTGGAATTCTAGGTAGAGGGTGTGCCAAACTTTTCGCAAAACCACAGAATACTTTTTAGGGTACGGGTGGTCGATCTTCGTGAATGCTGTGTTCACTGCATTGCGAATCGTAGGGCGGCTGACACGGCTTCCTATGGATAAAGGCTTTATTCCTATAGGGGCCTCCCAATATATACTCGACGGTACGTGGGAGCACAGTCCGTATTGGCAGCTACCGTTTCACCGTGGAGGAATCACCCAACCACTCGACGATAAACCACCAGGTTTAACGACGCCGGAACACGTCTCTAACCTATACCTCTAGAGTGTTTGCGTTATGTTCCAATGCGTTGTTATGTTCATTGAGTTCATTTTAAAGTTTATCTTTAATTATGTCTCTGTTTCTGGTCCTACCGTATGTGGTCTCCCCAAAGTTCCTAAATGCAATCTATATGCTGTAATTATACCGTTTTGTTCGATGAATCCTACGTACAGAAGAGTAGAGATCTTTTTCAAACAAAATGATTATCAAACAAGCACCACAGATCCTAATGCAGCTACTAACAGGAAATAAAAGTTTTTCTTTTTCCTTTTTCAAAAGCAATAAACAATAAGAAAAGCTAACTAATAATGCAAAAAGCTCTTTTGTTTTTTGATTTTTTTTCAAAATGGCATGATGCATGTAAACAAACTTTTTAGGAGATATCCACAAACACAAACACAACTTAGTCAATGGACACAGAACCGATTCAGAAACAAGAAGACGAACTGTCAAGCAAAGGAACACGAAGACGTTCAATCAAGTCAAGTAAGATCCAAGCAAGATAGAGGTAACTCACTCGAAAATATAGGATATCAAATTCCAACAACTACCAGATGTGCGCGGGAAACAAATGACCAACTGACTCGATAATCGACATGTAAAGCCACACTAAGGTCCAGCACACTCCCAGAAGCAGGAAAAGATATGAAAAGCAGAGTTTGAAGGGCTGTCAAGTACTAAACAAGCAAAATTCACAGGGTTGGCGCGACTGTGAACCTGCAACTCGCGCTAAGAGGGAATTGGCGCTGGTGTATGTGGAGCAACCTGCGCCAACTGGCGCAACTGTGAGAAGAAAAACCGCGCCAGGCGAGTTGACTGAAACAGGAAGTAAATAGGACAGCCTAGGGTCTGACTGATAATGACCAGAAGATTCACACAGCAAGTAGAAACCTCAGAATCGACCCAGAAGGTTTATGACAAGCGAGAAAGACTGACATGCAAGGCATAGAACGACTGACATGCGAGACACGGAACGAGTCCCCACCGGAGTCGCCAATTTGTTGGTGAGGTAAATCCCCTCTGCGTACAGAGGCGATCCCACTAGCCTAATACAGAACTAGCCACAAACAGTCTGCGCTGCCGCGCAAGTTCCTACTTATATATTAAAAGTGAGTTGAAGGGACCAACCTGTAGTCCACGCTATGGTTGAAGCAGTTGAGTTCGTATCCCCGCTCCCTCGTTCCGACAAGTCACAGTCCTCACGATCCTTGTAAGTGAGCTCCTGCACAGGCAAACGAAGAAACAGATACAAGCATACAATTCACTGATAATAACAAGTATACTTCAGTCAGAAAGGAAATAAATCACGTTACTATGATAAATAACGAGATTGGAACTATAACAGCAGTCGCTCATTTATTAATGATAGAAAGGAAAAATTACAACCAAGTTCCGACGCTGTGAACTTTCCCTTTGACTGGGCGAGCAGCTATATGTCCTGCAGCAGCATTCTCCCTCTCTCAGAATCTCGGCAGCATAACCCCTCTAGCATGACTCTAGCTTGTCTTAATGGACAATGACAAGCTTTTATAGTTGAAGGTGGTAGAAGGGTTCGATGTACAAGGACACACTTCTGTGAATGGGAAAAATCCATGAAAAGCTTCAAAAGCCATAAAGATGGATAAAGCTCGATAAAAGACTGACTTTTTATCCTCAGAAAAGCTCCATGTAATGAAGGAAACAACAGTCAGACGTGCATTAAGGCAAAAAGCATGACTAAATTTGGTTGGCGCGACTGTTGCTCTAAGACAGGGCGCCAATGGTCGCGCCCTCTTTTGAGGATTTTCATCATTGGCGCGGGTGTAATACTGTGAACTGGCGCCAATGGAAAAAGATCACTTTCCAGGGGTAATCAGCAGAAGATGTCTTCAGGGAACTTGAAATACATGCTCAGGGGAACATAATGCAAGCGTTTTTAGACTTTGTCACTTCTTATAACTTCTGGGATGGGTCCTCCAAGGTATGACAAGAGGAGCAACAGGGATGGTGACAAATTACTGTGTAACAGTCTTCTTCGATGACATTCTCATCTATAGTGGCACCTGGGCAGCACATCTTCAGCATGTAGATCTACTCTTGCAACTGCTCCGCAAGCATAAATTATTTGTCAAAATGTCTAAGTGTGCGTTTGGCATGGAAGAAGTTGAGTATTTGGGCCACATTGTGGGGCGTGAAGGTGTCAAGGTGGACCCCAAAAAGATCCAGGCAATGCAAGAATGGCCTCAACCTAAGACTTTGAAGAGCTTGAGAGGATTTTTGGGTCTCACAGGCTATTATCGTAAATTTGTCCACAATTGTGGCCGCATAGCGAAGCCCCTCACTCAACTCTTAAAGAAAAATTCCTTCTTCTGGACCGAGGAAGCACAATAGGCATTTACCGCGCTCAAAAACGCCATGTGTACCACTCCAGTCTTAGCACTACCTGACTTCACCAAATCCTTTGTCATTGAAAGTGATGCTTCGGGTACAGGTATTGGGGCGGTCTTAATGCAGGAAGGGTGACCATTGGCCTTCACAAGCCAACAACTCAGTGGGAGGAATCTGGGCCAATCTACCTACGAGAAGGAAATGATGGCCATCTTACATGCAGTCGAGACCTGGCGACCTTACTTATTGGGGCGACGTTTCCAAATCCGCACAGATCATCACAGTCTTAAATATTTTTTGGAGCAACGCCTATCCTCCCCACAACAAAACAAATGGTTAGCCAAAATGCTGGGATATGATTATGAGATCATTTACAAGAAAGGGAAAGACAACAGGGTAGCAGATGCATTATCGCGCCAATTTGAGGAGGAAAGTACTCTGCTCACAATTTCCCTTCCCATTCCAGACTGGATTGAAGAGGCTCGCAGGGAATGGTTTTCACACCCAGGGCTCTCCCAACTCATTTCTCAATTGTAGGTAGATCCTAATTCCAGCACGGGCTACTCGTGGCAGAATGATATTCTTCGCTACAAGGACAGAGTCGTCATATCACCAACATCTACCCTCAAAAGTTGCCTTTTGGCAGAATTGCACTCATCTCCCATTGCAGGACATTCGGGCTTTCAGAAGACGTATGCTCGCACCAGAAGATCATTCTTTTGGACAGGCATGAAAAAGGACGTCCTTACTTTCGTAGCCAAATGTGATGTCTGTCAACGCCATAAAGGGGAAACCGTAAACACACCAGGCACCTTACAACCATTTCCCATTCCGGCCTCAATTTGGACGGAGGTTTCTATGGATTTCATTACAGGTCTTCCAAAGTCAGGGAACAAGTCAGCCATCATGGTGGTTGTGGACTGACTGTCGAATAATGCTCATTTCTACACCCTACCCCACCCGTTTACACCAACCTTGGTTGCTCAAACTTTCATGGATCAGATCTTCAAATTACATGGCATGCCCACTTCAATAGTGTCCGATCGCGACCCGATCTTCACCAGCAATTTTTGGCAGGAACTCTTCAGACTACAAGGCACTCAACTCAAACTCAGTACTTCATATCATCCGCAAACAGATGGTCAAACCGAAGCTGTCAACAAATGTCTAGAAACCTACCTTAGATGTTTCACTTCAGAAAAGCAACACCTTTGGGCACAGTGGTTACCTCTGGCTGAATGGTGGTATAACACCAACTATCATGCTACCACCAAAATGACTCCCTATGAAGCAGTATATGGTCAACTTCCGCCTTCCCCTACTTCTTATCTCAAGGGATGCTCCAAAGTACAAGCAGTGGATCAACTCCTACAACACCGCGCAACCATGCTCGCCCATCTTCGCGAGAATCTTCATCAAGCTCAGAACCGCATGAAGCAACAGACCGACCAACATCGCTCAGAGCGCCAATTTCAAGAAGGGGATCAGGTCTTTTTGAGGCTGAAACCATATAAGCAAACATCACTCAAAGATAAGGGTTGTCAAAAGCTCTCTCCAAAATTCTACGGACCATACCAAGTACTTCAGCACATTGGAGAAGTAGCTTACAAGTTGGCTTTGCCACCTACGGCAAAAATCCATCCAGTTTTCCATGTATCGTGCCTCAAGAAAGTGATTGGGAACAATTGCCGAGTTCAAACCAGTGTACCTGAGTTAGACGAAGAAGAGTCAATCTGGCTTCAACCTGAACAGGTTCTAGACACTCGAGACAAGCACCTGCGCGGCCACATGATTAAGGAGGTCCTCGTCAAATGGAAAGACACCTCTCCGGAAGATGCAACTTGGGAACCAGCCACTATTCTTCAGCAGTTTCCGCAGCTTCAGCCTTGAGGACAAGGCTAGTCTTAAGGGGGAGGGCATGTTAGGGTCCCACCCTAACCCCCTTATTTATGTCATGGGATCACGTCATAGTCAAGAGTCAATAAAGCCCATATTAATATTTGTAAGTGGTTAACCCGCAATTAATGACGGGACCACAGTTAGTTGCAAATGGGCGGTAGTATTAGATAGATGGTAAATGGGCGGTAGTATTAGATAGATGGTATTAATAAAACCCACGGTATTGGCCCGTGGTATTGCATGTATGAGTCATATATAAAGGATAGAGACTCCCTGCGAGGAGTATCGTGTCTTGTTTTTGTGATCGAGCTCTGCTCTATTGGAGGTTGCCCCCTCGAAGAGGCCTGTGAACATTTCTCTCTGAATAATAAAATCATTGCTATTCTGTGTTATGGGTATCTTTTCTTCGCATATTCTATGTTCTGGGTATTTTTCTTCACATATTCTGTGTTTGGGTATTACTTTGCAGGTTAAGAGCGTAACATATATATGTGTATGTATATATATATATATATATATATATATATATATATATATATATATATATTTATATATACATATATATATATAATAAATATAAGAAATACTGATTCACCTGCCCTCTCAGTATTTCCAACAATCTCATTGTCTTGTAGGGATAAATATTAATACTTGTGTGCAGGACCTTATATCACTGTTTTTTTTCTTCTTTTATAGCAAAGACCCGATACACTTGTCACCTATTTCATTTGAAGGGAGCTGGAATTTTAGTCCTCCTATTTGGAAAAGGTCTCCTCCCAAATGTGCAAAATTCTGAAAAAAGGAAGATTTATAGTGATTGTTTTGAAGGATTTCTTAGTAAATTCACCTTAAAACTTCAATAATTTCAAGACTAAAGCTTAATTAATTTCTTAGAAATTTTCTTGACAGACTATGAGCATTTGAGCCCGAGCCCTTGCCTACTTCTAAACCCCTGTGGAGGCTCGTTCCGCGAGGCTGCACTTCAAGGCGGCCTCCAATGTTGTTTCTAAAATTGATAAATTAAGGAAGGACCCATTTGAAATGGATCCTATCCAATGAATGATTAAGATTCCTATATGATCTTATGCAGTCATAGGTTCCATCGTTTCATAGCTTCTATCTAAATGCCCAGGTCTTCCCTCCGCAATTTTTGTTCTATGTTTTGGGCTGAAAGCATTTTCAGCATTGGTGCAAGGGGACTACATATAAGTTTCAAGCTTTGGGAGCATTGAAATTTTCTTTTGAAGATGTTAAAGGCTTGAATGACTTGAGAAAATCACTGTATTTTTTATTTTATTTTATAGGGTGTAGGGTTTCAAAAGTTTGGGAGAAAGTCATTTGTTGTTAGAATCTATCACCTATTGACTTATAATCTTGTTTTTTGGGTATACTGAGGTTTGAGGAGTGATTGGTCATTGTAAAAGAACTGTCATTCGTAATTCTCCTCAAGACATCAAAAGGCATTTGTCTCTATCAAAAGGCTTATGCATATTTGTAACTCTCATTAATAAAAGTTTATCTTTCTCTTGGGGAGCTTGGGATTTTCATCCCATGGCATCTTGTTTCTCCTTGTTTAAAAAGGAGAGTTTGTGTTTTGTTTTGTAACTCACTAAGCTGTTCTTGCTCATGCAACTCATCTCTTTAGCATGCTAGATCTAACTTCAATATTTGCATCTAAGTGTTTGGTATATTTCTTGTCTCTATTTTAGATGCAATTGTAGATCTAAGTGGTAAGTTCTTTAATTTCATGTTAGCAATCTCATCTGCCATAATTTGCTTTTGTTTACATCATATAAGCTAAGTGAAGAACATCTTTAACTAGGGTTTCTTAGAAGCATTCTGAGTTTTTCTCTAAGTCAGCATTGTCCTTGTTGTTTCATTGATCATTGTCATTAACAAGTAACCTTGTGCTTTGAAGAATTTAGCTACTTTGTGATTACAAATTTATTGGCATTTTACTTTCCTTGAAGCAACATTGTTATCATTGTAGTCCATTGAAAATATTGCATTAATATTTTCATTCTAAAGTTAGATTTTTCCTTCCACTTAACTTAGTTTGCATCCTTCTATCTATCTTTGTCTAATTTTGCATATTGTTATTTTGTGAGCACTCTATCTTTACTTTAATTTTCTTTCTCATTGTCCATTGATATTGTTACATTTATTTCAGCATCTCTTTGAAATCGAAGTACAGGTTTCTTTTATTCTTGCAAGGTAGATTTTCTGCTCATCTTTTAATATTGTGTCATTTCCAATACTAATACTTGTCTTGCAACATTATTTATCTTGTGAATTGAAATATCTTTCAAGTGTTGAATCTATTCTAAGCATTGTTACAAGGCACTAGTTTATCATTGTACCTAGTCATTGTCTTATTTATCTTATTGGGATTGCCCTATTAAATATTTACTTTGCTCTTTTAGTAATCAATCTTGCTAAATAATTTTAATCAAGTTGCTTAGATAAAGAATTGCCTTTCCCTTAGTCTCCTAGACTTGTTGTTGCAACAAGTTTTCCCTTTCTAACTATCCTTAGCGACTACCCCCCTTAGCTTTTCTAGGAGAGATCTTAAACGGAGTGTGTAGGGAATAGGTGACAGCCCCTACTCAGAGGGTTGTGCCTTAAAGATTATACCTTGTGGGGTTAGAAACGTTTCCCGCACTTAGGTGTACATCTTAGTCGACAACATTTTTTGGCGCCATTGCCAGGGATAAGTTTACTTTGACTCGGTTTATTCACTAACTTTCGGTTCTTAGCATATTGGGTTTTTAGAGTTAGGTTCTTGTTCAATTGGCGGTTCCACTTGTTACATTTTCTGCAAGGATCTCTACTAGAAGGAATCCAAGTATTTTGTATAATCCTATTCCAGATCCTGAAAGGGTTCTTAGAGTTCAATTACAAAAGCTTCTTTCTCGTAGACTCCTTGATAATCTTGGATAGGAAGCTATCCCTGATATCCATTTGCTTTTTCTTGATTTGGTTGAACAGGACATCATGGACTTGTTTGCCCCTTGTAACTTTGCTAACATTCAAGGTTATCTGAATGATCTTCCAGATAATGTTCTTGACAAATTTCCATCTTTTCAAGGAAATAATGTGGTTAGTGTTAAATCTCATCTCAAAGCTTTTAGCTCTTGGTTGGGAAAATATGCTAGAGGTCCCGAATATAATCATGAAGATGTGAAGATGAGCCTCTTTGTCCTTTCTTTGGAAGAAGATGCTTTGGATTGGTTTACAGAAAATCCTGATAATTCGTTTGATTCATTGCAATTGATTATTACTGCCTTTAAGGATAAGTATGGAGATAAAAAAGAAGAAAGGCACTTACTTAGAGCTATCAACACCATAAAGAAGAATGCAAATGATACTGTGGAAGAATTTAATAAAAGGTTTAATGGTATTGTTAGAGATTTACCTCAAGATTATAAACTTATTGATAAGTCTCTTTTAGAATATTATCTCGATGCATTTAACAATGATACATCTTATGAGCTTATACATGCTAAACCTAATGATTATAGGGCTGCACAAACTTTGGCTGAAGAAATGGAACAATGTACGAAAGCATCTAGGAAATCTGAGATTCCAGGTTTTGATAGGGGTCCAAGTAAATATCGTGATTCTAAAGGAAAAGAAATTAAAGAAGTTGATCATGATCCTATTAAAGAATTGACGCAAGTGATTAAGAACATGGAAATTAATCAAGAAAAAATGATGTCAAATCATGCTAAAGAAATTAGTGCCATGCAAGCCAGGTTGGTTCAAATGGAAAGATCGCAAGCACAAAATATCAAAACCTAGGAATCATCAAAATGATAATACTTGGCAAAAGAGGGGCCCAAATGAGCAGAGACCGCCAAATCCACTTGAGTTTGCTCATCTTGTGGAAGAAGCTCCTCCTTATTGTAGAGCTTGTGATGCCCTTCATGATGAGTCTACTTGTCCTACTGTAAGGAGAATTATGGATAGTGGAATGATTGGGACAAGTAATCAAATTAATATTGTTGGTGATGAGCATCACTTATCCATGCAAGATTGGATGGAAGTTGTCGAAAACATTCATGATGTGAAAAATATTCAATCTTCATATAGTATTAATACCTTTAATGATGAGAAGGACATGATATCTGAGCTATTTGGTGAAAATCCTTCTTCGGAACAAATCTTGGAGATCACTCGAGATAAAGGATTAACTTATTAGCGGAGAAATAAGGCGCAATGTGAAAATCAAATTACTCCCAAAGTTACTAACCCTGGTTTGAATTCTAACTCTAGATTGAATTATGATTTGGAAGTTGGATCAATAATGCTAAGATCTTGGTTCTTGTCACAGAGATAATAAATATTCCCTCCCAGAATACTAAGTTATTGAAGGTTATTGTTGCTCCTCGTGGTGATGTTTTACATGAAAAGGCTCCTGAAGTTGGTTATCAAGATGCTCCGGTATATTTGCAAAGTATGGAACCAAATAATAAAGATCATCAACCATTCTATATTACTTTACTTAATAATGGTTTTCGATTGTATAACTGCATGTTGGATTCTGGTGCATTGGCGTGTGTCATGACCAAAAGGGTCATGGAACAACTCAAGGATTTCTAGACCTTATCACAACATTTATGCCATGGATTCTAAGAGAATTGAAGTGCATGGTTTAATTAAGGATTTACAAGTGCATTTATTTATTTATCCTGATATAATGATTTCCATGGACATCGTTGTGATTGATGTGCCTAACGCTTGGGGCATGTTACTATCTAGAAAGTGGGCTTCTGATCTAGGAGGGAGTATTCAAATGAATTGGAATTATGCTTACTATTCCTTCTCCGAAGGCAATGGTTTTGTAAGGCTTGATAGGGAGGTTGAAAGAAGATTTCATGTGGAAGACCCCAAGAGGCCTCATAGTGAGATTATAACAGAACAACCTAGCCTTCCGAATTATGCTACTTTGTCTAACTCCATAGTTCCCTTGGATGAAAATATTGTTGATTTAAAGAATCAAGTATGGTATATGTATTTTAATGGTGCATCTTCTAGACATGGCAAAAGTGTTGGAATTGTGTTAAAATCTCCCCTTGCTAATATTTTCAAATTTACCTATAGATTGGATTTGAAGCTACTGACAATGTAGCTGAGTATGAAGCTCTACTATTGGGTCTCCAATTGGCAAAGGATTTAAAGATTAAATTGCTTAGTATCAAGGGAGATTCAGATTTGGTCATTATCCAAATCAAAAACAATTTTTCTTGTAATAATAATAGACTCAAGAGATATCGAAATGCAAATTGGGACACTATGTGTTAGGCCCCTATACTACTAGTGTAACCCCTTATTGGTATTAGTACAACCCACTTATTATATTTATGTACCCATGTAGTGCCCATATTGTTACTATTGTGCCACATAGAAGCCCACTATTGTTATTATTGTACCCTTACATTATTATTGTTATGTCAGCTCTGATTATGTTATGTCCCCTTAGACTCCGATATATAGAAAGGAGGTCTTTTCATTTGTATCATCCAAGAATTGTTCATTTATGTAATGTAAAGGAGGTTTCCCCCTCGAAGAGGCTAAATGTTAAGGCGTTGATCTATCTTTTCTATCTTTTTCTTGAGCTGGTTTCATAACATTTGGTATCAGAGCTTTGGATTCTAGGGTTTTGCTGCTCCAAACAGAGCATCGTGGCATTTTCGCTATAAATTTTTTCTGCGATGTTTCAGAAGTTGCAAAAAAAACCCATTTGATAAGAAATCTCGTTGAACCTCGGGTCCGAATTTCAGTGCTTTTCGCGCTATATTTGCGGTGATATGATCTGAGGAAGTTGGCCTTTTTTACAGACTCCTGAATTACATTCCAAACAGGTGACCTAGGAAAATCATCATAACTTTCTCTCTGGGGATCGGATTGAAATTTCGTAAGAAGGTATAGAAATAGGACGGACTTTAGTTTCTTGTATGCATTTTTTAGATCCAAAGGTCGAAACAGTGACTCGTGGCACGTCATACAATTTCGCTCTACTAAACTAGTCTATAATCAAGTCACTGTGGGAGATTTTGCATAACTATTTCTTGGAGAATCCAATTTGGATTACGTTGGTGGCATTAGAAAGAGGACATAGAGGGCTACTACAGGTCGTAATTTCATAACTTAAAGTGTGAAAGTACAGAGTTACATTTGTTTCAAGATCGAGCTCCTAAAATCAAGAAAAAGCAAGATGAGGAAGTTTGATGGCAAGGATCCAGTAAATTGGATACTTCAGATGGAGCAATATTTTGATCTACATGGTGTACCACTATTACAAAAGGTATGCATTGCATCTTCATATTTAGAACCAGATCAATTTTTATGGTATGAAGGGCTTTTTTCTCGTAAACAACTTGTTACGTGGTCAATTTTCACGGAGGAAATGATAGCACATTATGAGGATACAAAGAGCAACACCTTCTTTAGAGCAACACCACAATAATTGGAAAGAGTAAAAGGGCTTTGTGACATAGTGGAAAGAAAAATTATGGAAACCAGGAAGCATACGCCTCACAACTATAAATATGGAAGTGTTGTTTCTCCTAGCCTTCCACAACCTACAAGGGTTACACCACAACAATTGGAAGAAAAAAGAGAAAAAGGGCTTTGTTACAATTGTGATAGCAAATGCACTAAAGGTCATAAGTGTGCTGAGAAGAAATTATTTTACATAGAATATGAAGAGGAGGAAGAAAAGATCAAGAAACATCAAAAGAAGAAGATATACGCCAGGACCCCACCCCAGAGAAAGAAGAAATTAATCAAACCATATCTTGTAAAGCATTGGCAAGAATTACCACTCCTCAAACTCTCAAGATAGAAGGGCATATCAAGAAGAAAAATGTGCAAGAAGTGAAAGATCACATCGAGAAAGAAGAAACGAATCCAACCATATCTTGTAATTCATTGGTCGAAATTACCACTCCTCAAACTATCAAGATAGAAGGACATATCAAGAAGAAAAATGTTTAAGAAGTGAAATATCACATCGAGCATCAAGAAATGAAGCTGACGATATCTTGTAAAGGATTGGAAGAAATTACCACTCCTCAAACTCTAGAAATAGAAGGACATATCAAGAAGAAAAAGGTTCAAGCAAAGAAAGATCACATTGAGCATCAACAACAAGTTCTCCAACTTTTAAAGGATAATTCCACTTCAGTGCAAAATCAAACGAAACAACAGGTAGATCAACATCGTAGTGAAAAATGTTTTGATGTAGGTGATTTAGTATTTTTACTGCTACATCTCAAGCAAGCTATTTATGAGAAGGAAATGTTGGCAATACTACATGCACTTAAAAAACAGCGACCTTACCGAATGGGAAGACTCTTCAAGGATGAGGATGTGGAAGCATTGTTTTGTGCTATTTCTATTATCCAACTAGAGTGTATAAACGAAGCAAGGGATGAATGGAAGAAGGATGAAGAAGTATGGCCACCTATCAAAAGTTGCAAAAGATCCCAATTCAAACAATATTGCTAGAAATTAAAGAGGAAGGAAAAATCATATTGGAACCTGGAGCAGTCATAGAAACAAGAACCCGACAGCTACGAAATCGATCAATTTCAAAGTATCTCATCAAGTGGAAGAACTTACCCACTGAAGATTCCACATGGGAGGACAAGAATTTTACGTTAGGATATTTAGACACATAGGAAATAGTTAAGTACAACTTGGTCTAGTATAGAGTTAGGTATAGAGTTAGGTAAAGTGTGTTTCTTTACCGTTGTACATTTTGTAACTTACAATCCGATGGTCACGATATGTAGTGATCCGACGGTTCATTCTCTCCTCGGTATTACCGACACTTGATCCATGGCTTGACACCCGATTGGTCCATGATTTCTATTTAAAGCGCATGGAGGGTCATTTGTAGGGTAATCCGTGCATCAGAGAAGCATATGTAAATTTTCATTCTTTTATTAATAAATTGCCTGAAGTGGCCACGTTGGCTCAGGTAGTGGACTGTTTCCCTCTTTGAGGGTTTTAACCACGTCAAAAATACTGGTGTATTGATCTACGATCTGGTTGTGAGTGGTGTCCTTTGGTGTTCTATCTGAGGAACTTACCCTGTAAATTCCTACATGGTATCAAAGCTATTTAAGGGCCGCGTCCATTGGTGATCCAAATCTGAAGGCGGTAGAACTGCATCCGACTGTTGTTTCCTAGATCTGTTGTTTCTGACTGCTTTTGGGCCGAGAGGACTACTCTGTTGTGTTGGGAGCATCTGTTCTAGTGAGGAACCCCTTTCGTTTCACGCGAAAAGGTTTCCGGTAGCCCTAGCTGCGTCATTTTTAAGATCTGGAGGTATATAATGTTTATTTGTAGTTTACTGTTATTTTCTCTCTGTTTATTTCGGTTTCGGTTTATTTAGCCTTTTTTTATTACCAAATCTATACCTTTCATTTCTGCGTATGCTCTTTGCCCTGCGACTCTGTGCGATCTGGGCAAATCAGAAACAGAAAGGAAGGATTTTTCTCATGCGTATGCTCTTTTCCCTGCGCCTTAGGGTGATCTCGGAAAATCAGAAACATTGAGGAAAATATTTAGTTTTCGGCCAAAGCTAACTTTGAGCCGCAAGGTTCATTTTTGAAAATATTTAGCTTTTTGGTTAAAGCTAACTTCGAGCCGTAAGGTTCGTTTTCTTTGCATGTCCGTGTTGGGTTTTGTGTTTTTTGTTTTGTAGGGAAAAAGAGCCTTCTCAAACCAAGCACGCAACCCAAAGCATCAAACCCCCCTCTCTCTCTCTCTCTCTCTCTCAAATTTTTTGTATAGCTCAATTGGTTCAAAGCTATTCTAAGAGAGTAGAGGTCTTGGGTTCAAGTCTCCATTTTTGGGGGGCGGATTTTTTCATTTCCGCACATTCCCGCACTTCGTCGGCGACTTCATCAACGTTTTTCAAAAAGCCATAACTTCTTCATCTGGAAGCTGTTTTCAGAGCCGTTTTTTTTTAACCAGCCTAATTTTTCGAGATCTATCCATTGGAACACTTATTTTCAACATCTTTAGCTTCAGTTTCCATTGAAATGGAAAGTCAATACCAAGCTACCCTTGATAGCACCAACTACTTCCAATGGTTTTCCTACATTGAGGATTTACTTAGAAGTAAAGGTCTCTACCGAATAGCCTCAGGACAAGAAAAAAAACCAAAGGATGAAGATAAGGCTGCTAAATGAGAAAATAGGCAAGATCAATCACGTGGATTGATAGGGATGTCTATTTCTCTAGATCTTAGATTCCATATTGCAGAACTTGATACTCCTGATGAAGCAATGAAACAAATCAATAAAGTTTTTGGGATTAAAAATGAACTTAAAGCCCATCAACTTGAAAATGAGTTGCTTACATTGGACCCTAATAATTTTTCTTGCATTGAAGATTTCTTGTCCAAATTCAAGACCCTTAGATATCTCTTGGAAGGTGTTAAAGTTAAGAAAGAAGATAGTAACCTTATCTATTCCATTCTTACTAAGTTGGGACCAACCTACTCTGTGTTTGTTTCCACCTTCCATTCTACAAGAGAAGCCTTCATTTCTCAAGGAACAGACTACAAGCCCCCTTCCTTTGACTCTTTTTGTGATTCTTTAATAAGAGAACAAGAAAAACTCTTACACCTTGGTCTTCTTAATCTTGGAAACTCTTCCAAGAAAGCGTTAGCTGCCCAGCAGGAACCAAATTCAAAGAATCCTAATAAGTCATATCCTAAAAAGAATGGTCCTAAACCAAACAAGGGTCCTAAGAAATTTCAGCCCCAAAATGAAAAATCATTTCAACAAAATGATAAGACAAATAAAAACAAAGGGAAGAAGACTGATAGACATTGCAATTTTTGTAATCGAGATGGCCACTTAGAATCAAAATGCTTTAAGAAGATGGAAGCCTTGGAAGCAGCAATGAAGAAGCATAACATCCATTTGGGGCAATCTTCAACTTCAACTTCATCTTCAGGAATGGCACTTTCTGCATGTGGTTGTCAAGCATCTCGGTCTGGCTATGCATTAAATGTATCTTCTTCTTCTCATTCTCATGAGTGGCTCATTGATTCTGGAGCTTCTTATCACATGGCTAAAAACAAAGCCATGTTTTCTTCTTTAAATGGTTGTAACACAAAAAATATATATGTTGGTGATGATAGATCTCTTAGTGTTGTAGGGACTGGAACTGTTCATCTAGACAATGGTCAGTTTAATGATGTATTATGTGTTCCAACCTTATCCTGCAACCTTCTATCTGTATATCAGATAACTCATTCAGGTGAAGGTAAAATCATTGAATTTTCACCTCATGATGTTGTAATCAAGGACCTAAGAGATCCTAAAAATATTTTAGCTACTGGCATTGCTGATGATTCTACAAGGTTGTATAAGTTTCACAACTTTGGGTCATCAAATCTTCCCTCGGTATTTGTTGCTCATAACGATGAAGTGAGCAAACTTTGGCATGAGTGATTTGGTCACTTAAACTATCGCTCCCTTCAGCATCTATGTAAAGAAAATATGGTGACAGGTCTTCCTATGGTATCTTGCAGAGATGGTGTTTGTTCCGGATGTGTACTCGGAAAACATCATCAGGACAGTTTTGAAAACGTGCCTCTTGGCACGCCTCAGCCCCTTTACAGCTCGTGCATAGTGATTTATATGGTCCACTTCCTGTTGTTTCATCCTCTGGCTGCAAGTATTTCTTAACTTTCATTGATGATTTCTCGAGACGCACTTGGGTATACTTCTTAAAACTCAAGAGTGAAGTATTTAACACATTCTTGGCCTTCAAAGCCTTTGTTGAAAAACAATCTGGACATCAAATTCTTAAGCTAAGATCTGATAATGGCAGAGAATATGTTAAAAACACATTCATCAACTTTTTCACTGAGAATGGAATACAAATGCAACATACTGTTCCATATACTCCACAACAAAATGGTGTAACTGAAAGGAAGAATCGCACCTTAAAGGAAATGGCTAATTGTATGCTACAATCTAAAGGACTTGGTCTTAGTTTTTGGGTAGAAGCAATTAACTGTGCAAAGGACATAATAAATCGCACTCCTACTAAGGCTTTAAAGAATATCACTCCAGAAGAAGCATGGAGCTCAATCAAACCAGATGTAAGTCACTTTCGTGTTTTTGGAAGTGAAGCATGGGACCATATTCCAGATGAAAAGCATAAAGCTTTAGAACCTAAGAGTGAAAAATGTACTTTTGTTGGATATTCTGAAGATGTCAAAGGCTATAGACTTATTCCATTTAAGTCCAAAAATGTTATCATTAGAAGAGATGTAAAATTTGATGAAAATATATCGGCCTGCGAGCCTAGTCCGACGGTTGTGCCACCTCTCCCTATCTCTTCTACTTTTGAAAACATTTCTTCTTCAGATGATGAAAGTGAGGATGACAATCCTCCCCCACCATCTCAGGATCCTCCTTCAGCCCCTCAGCTTCCAAAATGGGTTTGTGCTACTCGAGATGCAGCAGGTGATCTTGCCAGTGATCCTACAGATCAGCGACGTACACGTTCTCAGTTCGAGAGAGCCTCTTCGTACACGTTCTCAGTTTGAGAGAGCCTCTTCTTTACTGGCTCAAGCTCCAGTAAATTGTGATATTGACACCTTTGCAGAAGCTTCAGGCCATCCAGATTGGGAAGCAGCTATGAATGAAGAATATCATTCATTGTTGGAAAATGATACATGGGATCTTGTTCCTTTACCAAAGGGACGAAAACTTGTTAGATGCAAATGGGTTTACAGAACCAAGTATGGACCAGATGGGAAAGTTGATAAACATAAATCTCGTCTTGTTGCTAAGGGTTTTTCACAGGTTGAAGGCATTGGCTACACTGAAACCTTCTTCCCTGTTGCCAAAATTAACTCTATCCGCCTTGTTCTTTCCCTTGCTGCCTCTTTCAAATGGGAAGTCCATCAGATGGATGCTAAATCTGCCTTCTTGCATGGGGACTTGCATGAAGAAATCTATATGGAACAACCCATTGGCTTCATACAAACAGACTCCAGCCTTGTATGTCGACTTAAGAAATCCCTTTATGGTCTCAAGAAAGCTCCTCAGGCTTGGTATGCCAAAATGGATAGATTTCTTTTAGAATGTGGCTTTTCTAGGTGTCATTCTGACAATACTGTCTACACCAAGAAAGTGGGAAACTCTCTTATCATCCTTGTTCTTTATGTTGATGATCTTATCCTTACTGGTAGTGATCCCAACCTTATAAACCATGTGAAGTCTAGCCTTAAAAGGAAATTTGAAATGACAGACTTAGGACACTTACACTATTTTCTCGATCTTCAAGTCTTGCAATCCAAGGAGGGTATTTCCCTTTCCCAGTCCAAGTATGCTTGTGATATTCTACATCATTTTCACATGGAAGACTGTAAGCTAGCCCCTTCTCCCTTTCATTCTTGAGTCAAACTTTCAGTCACTTGTACTTCTCCTGAAGTTGATGCTACCTTATACCATCAACTTGTAGGAAAACTCTTGTATCTAACTCATACTCGTCCTGACCTTTCCTTTGTTGTTGGTCTTGTTGCTCAGTTTATGCAAAACCCACGTGAAAATCATTGGAAAGCAGCTAAAAGAATACTTCGTTATGTTTGAGGTACAGTTCAGTTTGGGATTCATTACAGTGCTGAAGCAGCTCCTCTATTGGTTGGTTTCACTGATTCTGATTGGGCTGGTGACCCTGATGATCGGAAGTCTACTGCCGGTTATGTGTTCACTCTTGGTTCAGGACCTATTACATGGGCTTGTAAGAAACAAGCTGCCATTTCTCTTTCATCAGTAGAAGCAGAGTATCATGGTGCTGTAGAAGCTAGTAAGGAAGCCTTGTGGCTTCGTCAGATCCTGTCAGAGTTTGGCTTTCAACAACAGCAGCCGACTACACTTTGGTGTGATAATCAAAGTGCCATTCAGCTATGCAAAGATCCAGTCCAACATCAGCACAGCAAACACATTGAACTGCACATGCACTTCATCAGAAAGCTCATCCATGACCATGTTCTTGAAGTGCAATATTGTTCTATAGATGATCAAGTTGCAGACATCTTTACAAAGGCTCTCACAGAGGCGAAGTTCACTAAACTTCGATTTATGGTTGGAGTTCAGGAAGTTCTCACTAAGTGGGGATAGGCTCTAGTGCCTCCTTCCTTCTCCTATTGTGTCATATTTGTAAATCCTTCAATCCTATCCCAAGTTGTTCTTAAGGGGGGATGTTAGGATATTCCGACACATAGGAAATAGTTAAGTACAACTTGGTCTAGTATAGAGTTAGGTAAAGTGTGTTTCTTTACCGTTGTACATTTTGTAACTTACAATCCGACGGTCACGATATGTAGTGATCCGACGGTTCATTCTCTCCTTGGTATTACCGACACTTGATCTGTGGCTTGACACCCGATTGGTCCATGATTTCTATTTAAAGCGCATGGAGGGTCATTTGTAGGGTAATCCGTGCATGAGAGAAGCATATGTAAATTTTCATTTTTTTATTAATAAATTGCCTGAAGTGGCCGCGTTGGCTCAGGCCGTGGACTGTTTCCCTCTTTGAGGGTTTTAACCACGTCAAAAGTACTGGTGTATTGATCTGTGATCTGGTTGTGAGCGGTGTCCTTTGGTGTTTTGTCTGAGGAACTTACCCTGTAAATTCCTACATTTTATACAGAAGCATCAAGAACTACTCAAGCATTGAGGACAACACTTTTTGAAGGAGAGGGGCATGTTAGGCCCCTATACTACTAGTGTAACCCCTTATTGTTATTAGTACAACCCACTTATTATATTGATGTACCCATGTAGTGCCCATATTGTTACTATTGTGCCACATAGAAGCCCACTATTGTTATTATTGTACCCTTACATTATTATTGTTGTGTCGGCTCTGATTATGTTATGTCCCCTTAGACTCTTATATATAGAAAGGAGCTATTTTCATTTGCATCATCCAAGAATTGTTCATTTATGTAATGTAAAGGAGGTTTCCCCCTCAAAGAGGCTGAATTTTAAGGCATTGATCTATCTTTTCTATCTTTTTCTTGAGCTGGTTCCATAACACTATGGAACTTTTTGATGCTCTTGATATTCAAGCCATCCCTAGAGAAAAGAAGATCCATGCTGATCAAATTGCAGTGGCAGAATCTACTTTGAAATTATCTGATGAGTTAGTAAATGATCAAGTCAAGATGGAAGTTATTTTTAGGCCTTCAATTCTCGATAAAGTTGAGCATTAACAAGTGTTTAATGATGATAGACAAGTAGTTCACTTCTTGAATAATTTAGAAGAATTTGAAGATTTAAACATTGCTTATATGGAGGAAGGATGCAATTGTGTTAATGATGATGTGATGAATCCTATCCGTAGGGGACAACAAGCATTAGAGCGACTTTTTGATAGGCATGATGCTACAAAGAAAAGAGAAGAGAAAAATATTGATCCAGGGGAAAGATTGATCCAGGGGAATACATTGAAGTAAATATTTGTACCCCTAGGGATCCAAAAATTGTGAAAATTGGTAGGGGTACCACGGAGGAAGAAAGGAAGAAGTTAATTGATTTACTTCATGAATATAGAGATGTTCTAACATTTTCTTATGATGAGTTGAAAGGTTATAGGGAAGATGTCATGTAACACACTATCCCTTTAAAATATGAAAATGCTAAACCCTTTCGTCAAAAACTTAGACAAATGAATCCTAAGTTAGCTCCCTTGGTTCAAAAAGAGATTCAAAAAATGCTAGCAGCTGGACTTATTGTGCATACTAGGCATTCATCATGGTGTTCTAATTTGGTGATTGTTAGGAAGAAAAATGGAACAATTAGACTTTGCGTAGATTTTAGAAACCTTAATCTAGCATGTAAAAAGTACAATTACCCTTTGCCTAACATGGAAACCATGTTGCAAAGAGTAACAAGTTCAGGAATGATGTAATTTAGATGGTTTCTTGGGTTATAATCAAGTATGGGTAAAGAGAGGATCGTCATAAGACAACTTTCACCACACCATGGGGAACATTCGAATACATAAGAATGCCTTTTGGATTGACTAACGGTGGAGTGAATTTTTAGTTAGCTATGGACTATGCCTTCAAAGGGCTAATTGGTAAAATCATTGAAATATATCAAGATGATCTTACGATTTCTTCAAAGGATGGTATTGGTCATATTGATCATATCAGGCAATTTTTTAACAGGTGTAGAGAATTTGGAATTTCTTTGAATCCCTCTAAATCTGTATTTGGAGTAACTGAAGGTAAATTACTTGGTCACATCATTTCTAAGGATGGGATCAAGATTGATCCTGAAAGAGTTGAGGCCATCCAGAACATTCCTTTGCCTCATAACCTTAGGTCCCTTCAGTCTTTCCTTGGAAAGATCAATTTTCTCAGGAGGTTCATTCCAAACTATGAAGAAATTGCTAAGCCTATTCAAAGTATTTTAAAGAAGGATGCAAAGTTTATATGGAAAGATGATAGTAAGAAATATTTTAAGGAAATCAAAGGTTCTATCAATAAAGCTCCTGTTTTGGCCAGCTCAAATTATTCAAAGGAGTTCATGATGTTCTCTTTCGCCTCAGAGGATACTATAGCAGCTGTTTTGCTTCAGAAGAATAAAGAAGGCCATGAGCAACCAATTGCTTTTATGAATAGAGAACTTCAAAATTCCGAATTAAATTATAGTACCATGGTCAAGTCTCTTAATGTTAATATTAGGTATGTTCTATGCTTAGAGAAATTTATTTCAATTTTCACATTTAGCTCAATATATTTTCTAGATTAGCAATCACATCAACATTAATGTAAACTGCAGATAGAACATAAACATAAATCACAGAAGACAAGCCAAGAGAAGAGGACACAAGATGTGGCGCTAGCCAAGGACAAACCCCACAATGTGGGGAAATCATTGATCAATTCTTCTTTTATGTTCTTTAAAGTTCAGCAGAGAAAGTGAGAGAGATAGTACATTTACAATAGAAGTCAACACTTTGAATTTTGATATCTACAGAGATCAGTTGAAGACATATTGCTTCAACTGATTCTCTAAGGTGACTTCTTCACCTATCATAGTGCTGCATCTCATCCATTTGTTGCACCTTACCGTGTAGCACCATCATGCTGCATCATGCATCATCATGCTACTCATGATCACTGTGTTGCCCATACATCACGATGTCCATGATCTCATACATCATGTTGCCCATGCATCATATTTCCCATGATCTCATCTATCATGCTGCCTATTCATCATGATCTCATACATCATGCTGCCCATGATCTCATCTACCATGTTGCCCATGATAATTATGTTTCCCATGCTCATGATCTCATTCATCATGATGTTGTCCATGCTCCATGATCTCATACATCATTATGATCATACTACTTTAGATCCTTGTTATCTTGATACTAGATCTGAATATAGTAATGACTGTTGAGACTGTATGTCTCCTTTTACAGGTATGAGAAACACTGAAACTTATTGAGATGACACCCAATGTAATCCTCATTAGTGTTGTTTACAGTGTCCTCATCACACCTCCTAGGTTAGGTTACGACTGTACCTCAGAGACATCCGAGACTGATAACCAAAGTGACCTTGTTGCTGCCTTAATTCATTCAAGAACAACAGATCAGGTCGGTTTGTGTGTTACCATTCATTGACTGCGTTGTACAACATATAAGGTCTCCTCCATTTGTTGCATATATGAATCTTCATGACCTGTCAATATATGTATATATATATATATATATATATATATATATTGCTACATATGCTATGCATATATATCTTCTGTGTAAGGTCTCCATCTATTAATTGCATAAGGTCTCCCAGTTGTTCATACATATATTGCTTCATGACCTGTGCATATATATATATATATATATATATATATATATATATATATATATATATATATATATATATATTGCTACACTGTAATATATTTATCCATGACCTGTGCATCCAGTGTATTAGGCCTCTCCTACCAGCGTATACAGCATATAAAGTCTCCACCATTTGTTGTGGATATGAGTCTTCTTTTACAGCATGTAAATTTCTTCCTTGACCTGTTGCTAAGTGTCTCCATTACTGCATTGGATTAGGGCATCCTTCATTAGTGTTTCTCCTTCTGCAAAAACCCAAGACGTGGAGAGGAGATCACATGAAGAATGTGTGTCTAAATGACCTCAAATCCTCTTCTATTTATACTAAAAAGCAGATGATGAATGGACATGACTATTGGGCTTCTGAGCCTACATAAGATGCTGGTTGACTTGACAATATGTCTTATAATACAAATAAATTCATAACTCCATGAATACTTATCAAAATTGGATGATCTTTAGATCAATCCTACACCTCTCGATGATAGGGATCCAATAAAAATATCAACTGCCATAAATAAGATGACCCACATGGAATTTGCCCCTAGTTACCAATTTTAACACTCCCTCTCAACTAGGGAGAACTCCATCCGCTGATCCATATGTCCGACTATATTGTCTTTGCCATCAGTTCCCTGCACTGCTCTGCTAATCTCAGCTCATCTCTACTGGCTCTGCTATGCTTTTCTCAGCTCTACTTAGCTCTGCTGTCTCTGCTCTACTCTGCTCAAGTCTGCTTAGCTCAGTTGGGTTTGCTTAGCTCTGGTGGCTCTGCTCTACTCAGCTCTGCTGGCTCTGCTCTGCTCTGCTCAACTCTGTTGGCTCTGCTCTGCTCAACTCTGCTGGCTCTGCTCAACTCTGCTGGGTTTGCTCTGCTCTACTTAGCTCTACTCTGCTTAGCTCTGCTGAACCATGAAGAAGAAGAATTGATCGAGAATGTCTCATACCATTCTCCACTGACCTGAAGTCAGTCTCAGAGTATGTACCACTGGTCCCAGACCAGTCTCAACCGAACCAAAGTCGGCGTCATAATGGGTACCATTCCTACCACTGGTCCTAGACCAGTTCTCAACTGACCCGAAGTTAGTATCATAGTAGGTACAACTCCTACAACTGGTCCCAAACTAGTATCATTGATCCTAGATCAATGAAGTTCATCCTAGCATAGGGAGTACGGTAGATATAGCGATGTGTCCATCGGTACTACTATGGTCCCTAAACTCATTTCCCTGCTCATTGATCAAATGAGAGGTACTTCCCATGAGTCCTAGACTGCATGGGTAAGATGCTTCGATAGGAGAACTAATCAATCCTGTCCTAACAGGAGAACTAATCATCCTGCTACACAATCGCCATGGAGAACACATCATCCAGGCATCACAAGAAAGCTAATCATCTTGCTACATAATCATCATGGAGAACGCATCATCCAGACCTCACAGGATAACTAATCATCCTACTACATAGTGGTATCCAAACAGCTCACTGAAGAGCTTTTGTAACCAGACTGCCTCTCAGGTAGCCATGCTAGCAACAATATACTCTGCCTCAGTAGTGCTCAAAGCCACCGACTTTTGCTTCCTGCTCATCCAGGATATTGAAGCAGATCCCAAGGAGAACCAGCACTGAGAAGTGCTCTAGTGATCCTCCACACTACCTACCCACTCAACATTTGAAATATTTCAGGAAGTGTATCTCAATCCATGAGAGATTGTGCCCTGAAGATATTTTAGAAGATTCTAGGCACCAATCCAATGAATCTCAACCAAATATGAGCTCACCATACTAACTACAAAACATATGTCTGAATAGAGGTTCACTAAGAACATCAAGGCGAATGAGTTTATGAAACTCAGAGGCATTTCCTAAATTTGGTCCGACATCACTACCATATAACTTATGAAAGTTAAGATCCTCGAGGTAGTCACAGGCTTGCAATTTATCTTTCCACATTTGGAATCCAACTCCCTCTGTCTTCTACAAATGAGAGGGTCTACACCTGTCAGGCATAGGTGTCGGTATGAGAGATCTATCATCCACAACCTTTGAGTAATGGTTTGGATCGGTTTCACTCCTAGTGAATCTCAACTTCATCAAACAGCTGTTGATCCTCTCATACTATGCCCGGGGTGTTTTTCTTCGATCCATAGAGGGCTTTCTACCACCTGCATACATGAGATTCCCGATCATGAATCTCAAACTCATCAGGTTGTTCCAAACCTGTGGACCTGTGGCATGGGGGGAATGGCCCCCTTATAAGATTTTCCTTCGATACATCTCAGACATGTACCTTCATGCTCTTTTTGAATTCAGGCATCCCTGTCACCATCTGACTCACAGACCTTTGGTGCTATGTGTCAATGGACATGGTCCCCAGTGGACTTCTTGCAACTTGATACAACCCTGAACTCAAAAACATCTTTGAAGAATCTATTTTCAAACACGTACCTTTCCATTAATGAGTGCCACCTTGTAACTTTTGACTTCCATTGTTGAAATGGACACTAGGTTGTGAAATTAGGTACATAAAGGAGATCTTTCCCTATGTCATTTTCGGACTAGGTGGCATTGACTCCAAGTATAATCCCATGATTATCTATCTGATGAAGTGCCTGGTGTTCCTTGCTTTCTTTGAAGAGTTGACCATTTCTCCTTGATGAACTGTATTACTTGTCATTCCCTTGACCTTGGAATCATTTGCTTGTCTTCATCAAGAGAAGTGTCTCTGCCATTCAGACACTCCTTCGCATAATGGCTGAACTTATTGTAACCAAGGCATCTGTCTTTCCTTCCATCCTTAGATCCGAACTTCCTAATGAAGTGATCTTTAGGTAGGCCATCAGAACCCTCCACTGCGCCATTCTGATAATATTCTCTACTTCGACTTCACCCTGGGTGAATTATGAGGAACCCGTTGATCTTTTTGTCTTGTCCCAACTGTCTTTGGTGATTGCTCTTTCACTCTTGCCTGGGCGTTTTCTTCACCTCAACTCTAATACCATGTTAAGATTAGGTATGTTCTATGCTTAGAGCAATTTATTTCAATTTTCACAATTAGCTCAATATATTTTCTAGATTAGCAATCACATCAGCATTAATGTAAATTGCAGATAAAACATAAACATAAATCACAGAAGACAAGCCAAGACAAGAGGACACAAGATGTGGCGCTAGCAAGGGACAAACCCCATAATGTGGGGAAACCCTTGATCAATTCTTGTTTTATGTTCTTCAAAGTTCAGCAGAGAAAGTGAGAGAGATAGTACATTTACAATAGAAGTCAACACTTTGACTTTTGATATCTATAGAGATCAGTTGAAGACATATTGCTTCAATTGATTCTCTAAGGTGACTTCTTCACCTATCATAGTGTTGCATCTCATCCATTTGCTGCACCTTACTATGTAGCACCATCCTACTGCATCATGCATCATCGTGCTGCTCATGATCACTATGCTACTCATACATCATGCCTCCCATGCATCATGTTGCCCATGATCTCATCTATCATGCTGCCCATTCATCATTATCTCATACATCATGCTGCCCATGCATCATGCTGGCCATTATCTCATCTATCATGCTATCCATGATCATTATGCTGCCCATGCTCATGATCTCATTCATCATGATATTGTCCAAGCTCCATGATCTCATATTACTTTAGATCCTTGTTATCCTGATACTAGATCTTAATATAGTAATGACTGTTGAGACTGTATGTATCCTTTTACAGGTATGAGAAACATTGAAACTTATTGAGATGACACCCAATGTAATCCTCATTACTGTTGTTTACAGCATCCTCATCACACCTCCTAGGTTAGGTTACGACTGTACCTCAGAGACATCCGGGATTGATAACCAAAGTGACCTTGCTGCTGCCTTAATTCATTCAAGAACAACAGGTTAGGCCGGTTTGTGTCTTACCATTCATTGATTGTGTTGTACATCTTATAAGGTCTCCTCCATTTGTTGGATATATGAATCTTCATGACCTGTGCACACACACACACACACACACATATATATATATATATATATATATATATATATATATATATATATATATATATATATATATTGTTGCGTATGATGTGCGTATATATCTTCTGCATAAGGTCTCCATCTATTAATTGCATAAGATCTCCTAGCTATTCATACATATATTGCTTCATGACCTGTGCATATATATATATATATATATATATATATATATATATATATATATATATATCTATATATATTGTTGCATATGCTGTGCGTATATATCTTCTGCGTAAGGTCTCCATCTATTAATTGCATAAGGTCTCCCAGCTATTCGTACATATATTGCTTCATGACCTATGTGTGTATATATATATATATATATATATAGATATTGTTGCGTATGATGTCTCAATGACCAGTGTATTAGGCTTGATGTCACTGCGGCTAGGTGTCTTCCATGATCAACGTATATGTTATCACCTGCATGTATATATATTGCCACGCTATAATATATCATTTCCACACTGTAATATGTATTTTCCACGTTGTAATATATTTATCCATGACCTATGCATTGAGTGTATTAGGCCTCTCCTACTAGCGTATACAGGGTATAAAGTCTCCACCATTTGCTGTGGATATGAGTCTTCTTTTACATCGTGTAAATGTCTTCCTTGACCTGTGGCTAAGTGTCTCCATTACTGTGTTGGATTAGGGCATCCTTCATTAGTGTTTCTCCTTCTCCAAAAACCCAAGACATGGAGAGGAGATCACATGAAGAATGTGTGTCTAAATGACCTCAAATCCTCTTCTATTTATACTAAAAAGTCGATGATGAATGGACATGACTATTGGGCTTCCAAGCCTACATAAGATGCTGGCCGACTTGACAATATGTCTTATAATACAAATAAATTCATAAATCCATGAATACTTATCGGAATTGGATGATCTTTAGATCAATCCTACACCTCTCAATGAGAGGTATCCAATAAAAATATTAGCTGCCATAAATAAGATGACCCACATGGAGTTTGGCCCTAGTTGCCAATTTTAACACTTAAGCATTTTAGGAGATATGTGGGATATTTTAAAGTTATAGCCTTTGTCCTGCACTCTACTATTAAAGTTATATTAACTCAAACTGGTTTCTTAGGGACTAGAGCTAGGTGGGTCACTAAGATTCAAGAGTATGATTTGGAAATTAGACCCACTAAGCTTGTTAAAGGTCAAGGATTGGCCCAAATGTTGGCTGAAGATAATGAGAAGGCTTTAGGCTTGATTTGTCGAAATAATTCTTCAACTTCAGCTAAGCTTCAAATGTTAGGAGAAATTGAATGGTACAAGGACATTATTTATTATTTGCAAAATCTTACATGTCCTAACCATCTAGTTGCTCATAAGAGAAGAGCTCTAAGATTGAAAAAAACTAAGTATTGCATCATGAAGGGTGGCCTTGGATGGAGGAATCCTAAAGGAATAATACTTAGGTGTGTTAACGAAGTTGAATCGAAAAAGTTTATCGCTGAATTTCATTCAAGATTTTGTGGTGGTCATTAGCAAAGACTATTGCCCACAAAAACCTTAGAGTTGGTTACTATTGGCCTTTGATCTTTTCTGATGTGCACAAGTATGTTAGATGTTGCCAAGCTTGTCAACTATTCACTGGGAAGCAAAAGTTAGCAGCCTTGCCCTTATAGCTTGTTATTGTTGAAGCTCCTTTTCAACACTAGGGCCTAGATTTCATTGGGAAATTCCATGAGAATTCTAGTAATGGCTATATATGGATCTTGACTGCTACTGATTACTTTACCAAGTGGGTTGAAGCTATTCCTACTAAGAATTCCACTAAAAAGGTTGTTATGGACTTTATTGAAGATAAAATCATTACTCGATTTGGTGTCCCTGCTAAGATTACTACTAATAATGCCAAGGGTTTTAGTTCTTCAGAGTTTTCATCATTTTGTTTTAAGTATGGCATTGTCTTGTCTCATTCATCTAACTACTATCCTCAAGGAAATGGTCTTGCAGAGTCTAGTAATAAATATCTTATAACCATTATCAAAAAGATAGTAGGAGACAATAAACGGGCTTGGGATAGCAAAATAAAGTATGCGCTGTGGGTAGCTAGGATTACAAAGAAGAAAGCTACTGGTAAAAGTCCCTTTGAATTGGTCTATGGATTGGATGTAACTCTTCATGTGCACCTTAAATTTCCAGCTTATCAACTACTTCAACATTTATCTATTGACAAAGATGTTGTTCAATACAGAATTGATCAAATCGTGGAATTAGATGAAACTCTTAGAGAAGCTTTTGATAATATGTGTAAAAATCAATCTAATGTTAAGAAAATTTTTGATAAATCATCTCGAGCTAGATCTTTGCAGGTTGGAGACATGGTGCTACTCTGGAATAACATGAATGAAAAACCAGGATGTCATGGAATGTTCGACAACTTGTGTCTAGGACCTTATATCATCAGAGGACTTGCTGGATCAAATTCATTTCATTTGAGCACATTGGATGGTGAACCACTAGACTTACCTGCAAATGACCGGATGCTCAAGTTGTTCTACAAAGATGACATTTGATGTCATAAGGGCATCTTCTGTATTGTATTTCTAACCTTATGCCTTGTTATTTTAGATTTTGTTTCAACATTTTTGTTTTTTTCCTTTAAAAAGATTTACTTTTCATGTCACAAAAATATTTTGGAGCTTCTATTTCATGTGCTTAATGTTATATGATGATTTTTTTATTATATTTGGATGGATGCTACTTATATGAACTTGTGTGCTGCTTGGGTGCAGATTCTGGATTCTCACATTCCTTCAGTGAAGCAACGTGTCCCAAAGTAGAGACAGATGTTGACCACTTTGTGTCAACTACCCTGTAGCAGTGCACTTTTTTGCAAAGGAATTCCTTCATTTTTGAGCAGTGAAATATCCAAGATTCGTCAATCATCAGTGTATCAGAGTTATAAACCCATTCTGCAATGTTTGTAATGTAAATGATTCTAGTAAGACCATATACGTATGTAACAACCTAGGTAAGCCTATTATTTTGATGATAATTTTCATCCTAGGAGGTTTTTCGTCTCACTGATTCATCCTTATTAAAAAAAACAGATGATCAACAGAGTTTTCCCGTCTAGCCTCACCCCAAAGCTAGGGTGGAATTTATCATCAAGGTCTTAGGTAAGTCCTAGTGTTCTAGTCGAGTATTTTGTAAAAGTGATTTGGGAATAATTTAAGCTAATTGGCTAAATTATTCTGTTACAAGTCACTTAGTCCACTAAATCATATTGGTCGCAAAATTAGCATTAAGGGTCTATGGCTAAAGGTGTTTCCCCCTTTCAAGGATTGAGTTAGTTCTAATATCTTGATGTAAAAATATTTTGGTGCATGGTCCCTCATATTTAGACACCATGGCTTAAATATTTAAGGATGGAATAAATTATTAATACCCTTTAGTATCAATCAATTAATTTTTCTGGCCAAAATAAATTAAAATTCTAAGCCAGAAAATCAATTGATTTTTATTTTTGGTTTTCCAGCAAAAAAGTGGTTAAATAATTAGCCAGAATTTGGTCACAAAATAAAAATGAGAGAAAAAATTATCTCCAAGTGAAAAATATTAAAAATGAATGTGCACTTTTCAAGAAGGAAATCTCCACAAATCAAGCAAGAAAATATTTTTGGCCTAGAAAAAAGGAATTAATTCCCAGGAAAAACAATTTCTTAATGAAAATTGAATTCATGGTCCAAGTTGGTTAAGAGAATGGGGGTTTTTCGAGGAGAAAATGTCAGAAAAAATTATTTTTCGACCAAGAAAAGGGCAACATCAAGGAATTCACATTTTCTCTTAAGCAATCAATGATGGAGATCATTTTGACATGGATCAAGCGTTTAATGGTGCACCTTCATGGAACTAGCCGTTATTCACTTGGAAGCCTCTAGAGCTCTCATTTTTTCTATATAAGGAATCATATGCTCCTCATTGTATCATCTCTCGATGTTGTGCTCTGGCTTTTGGTCTTGAAACTTTCTCTATTTTGCAATAATAATACACAAATCTTTGAGGTGAAAATTTGTGGCTTTTCTCTTAGGGATATGGTAATGAATTCTTGAGCTTAATTTCCTACTCGTAATTTTATTTGTTACTTCATATGCTTACATATAACTACTACTGTATGGCTATCTTACACTGGTAATTAGATTTGGAAAATATTTTAGGATTGGGAGTGGCTAGTGTGCTTTCATTTAAGTTGTTAGAATTTTCTTCCATTATATTTTTCATGTTTCATCTGAAGCTAACAAAATATTTTTGAGGTCTGTAGAGAATACTAAGTTGAAACAGATCTCAAGTGTAAGGGGATGCTTTTGTTTAAGTTAACCAACTCTTGAGTAATCCAGTAGGAGAGCCCGTTTTATTTCACTTGAAAGATTTATCCGAATTTGTTGAAGGGTTTCTAGACCTTAGCTAGAGGAAAAATTTATTTATCTCTTTTAAAATTATTGTGCTCAATAGAATAAATCTGCTATTTAAAGAGCTAGTTACATTGTAAATGTTTGTAAATGATATTCGAATTATTTTTGTTTTGATTTTTTTGTAAATATAATATTCGCAAGTATTTGACTTTAGTATTTGTAAATATTTCAAACTTCATAAAAAATAAATAAATAAACAAATAAAATAAAATAAAAAGGAAAAAAAATTATTAAGTTTTATTTTTATTTGACAGTTAATTGAAAACTTGTTATTTAAGAAGCTAATATTACGACAGCTTTGTAATTTTTGTGAATACATTTTTCTATAATCATTTCTACCCATAACCATATTTATTTATTATACATACATGCCGTCTATTTTGTTTTCCTCACAGGTTTAGAGAGAGCGTGGAAACTTTATTTTGTTTGCAGGGTTTGAAGAGGAATAAATTAAATTTGTGAGGGCTGCAATCAAATTCAGGCCCTTCTCTTAAGCCGCAAACCAAACTTTTCAGGGATTTATGATTTCGATTCTGGAATTGAGAAGGTTGTAGCCTTAGATGCCTTACATTTCACTCCAAAATTGAATATCTGACAGGGCAGCAAGGGTTTTATTACAAATTTGTGGCTTGAGATTATTTTGACATCATTTTTCTAGAAGCTGCAGGGTTTTGAGGCACTTTCTTGGTCTCAAATGGATTTCTATTTGAGTATTCAACTTTTTTAGTTTCCTAAATTTTTCGTGCAAAGGTTATCATTTAAATTTGGGCAAGAAATTTGTTAGGTCCCTATAATACTAGTGATTACCCCATTACTATTGTAGTTGTATCCCTTATTAATATTGTTGTGCCCCTATTGTCCCCATATTGTTATTACTGTGCCCCATAGAATCCCTCTATTGTTATTTTTGTGCCTTTATATTATTATTGTTAGGTCGGTTGGGTTATATTGTGACTCCTTAGACTCCTATATATAGAAAGGAAGTTTTTTCATTTGAATAATCAAAGAATCATTCATTTGTGTAATGTAAAGGAGGTTGCCCCCTCGAAGAGGTTGGATTCTGAGGTGTTGATCTATCTTTTCTATCTTTTTTGCGAACTGGTTTCATAAAATTTGGTATCAGAGCTTTGGATTCTAAGGTTTCGCTGCTCCAAATAGGTCATTGTGACATTTTCGCTATAACTTTTTTCTGTGATGTTTCAGAAGCGAGAAAAAACCCATTTGAGATGAAATCGCATTGAATCTAGGGTCCGAATTTTAGAGCTTTTAGCGCTATATTTTTGGAGATATGAGCTAAGGAAGTTGGTCTTTTTGCAGACTCCTAAATTACATTCCAAACGGGTGACCTGGGGAATATCGTCATAACTTTCTCTCTGAGCATCGGATTGAAATTTCGTAAGAAGGTATAGAAATAGGATGGACTGTAGTTTCTTGTATATATTTTTTGTTGGCTGCTCGAATTGTTTATTAATTAAACAGTCGAGTACCACATCAAATTGTCAACCTGGGAAAGTCCTTTTGTTTCAAAGGTGACCTCGTACTGTATGCACTTAATTCTAAAAGCATTAAAGGCTATAATATAAACAAATCTACTTTCTATCAAACCCTTACTCTGTGTTACAGCAGTTATGATCTATTGCAGAAATGAAATGAAAACAGTGAACTAAAGGTAACAAATCTGCAAAAAGAAATGATGGCTGTCTTGTAACAGAGGATCAGGACCCTATCCTTAGGGTAAGGATGTTCAGCACCTGCCCCTGTGACCAATTTGCCAATGCACACTGCAAATCCTAATCACCGGTGACACACTCTTTTACAACGCCAATTGATTAAGAAAACAAAGTATCAGCAAAAGTAAATATCATTAGAAGCAGTAACTATAATGTAAATAGAAATCACACACACACACCACACAACAGAAAGAAGATGGGTGAATCTTGTGATGAAGGTGGGCCCTGTCCCTCTCACAAGATTCCCCAGAACAAAATTGTATTCATCTGCCAATAAACCATATTACAGAAAGAGATTCAGTCTCATTGTGTAGGGAAACCCTTTGATCAAATCTTAATTTATCTTCAATAATTCAGTAGAGATAAATAGTACAATAAATCTGATTTATATCAGCAGTAGCAAACCCTAGATCAGCAGCATCAGCATTAGCAGCTTCATCATCAAAACTAGGGCAGTCGATATCTCGCAAACCGACCGTCGGATCAGCTTGATTCCACCAACAAAATTTTTGGCCTTCAGAGGAGGTCCAGATGAAACTATAGTGCAGTTTAGAAGAGGAGGTTTGATGGTCCACACTAGTCAAAGTTTGGATCTGCAGTTGCAGCTTCAGTTTCAGCAACTTCCTTCAAACTAGGGCAGTCGATATCTCGCAAACCGATCGTCAGATCGGCTTGATTCCACCACCAAAAGTTGCAGCCTTCAGAGGAGGTCTAGATGAACCTATAGCGTAGTTTAGAAGAGGAGTTTTGATGGTCCATGCTGGTAAAAGTTTGGATCTGCAGTTGCAACTTCAGTTTCAGCAGCTTCCTTCCACGTGTGAGAGAGAGACACTTTTCTGCGCAGTAGAGAAGAGCCTCTTTTCTGTGTAGAAGAGAGAGAGAGAGATGTGATGATATGAGTGAGTGCAAATGAGGAAACGTCCTCCTTTATTTATACACAATTGTTGATGAGGAATAGATGCAACTGTTGGGCTTCTGAGCCCACATGAGTTGTAGGTCGGCTTGATAATAATTCCATAATCAAAATAAATTCATATCTCCATGAATACTTATCAGAATCAAATGATCTTTAGATCAATTCTCCACCTCTCGACAATAGGAATCTAATGAACATATTATCAGCCATCAATAAGATGACCCACATGAAGTTTGGCCCTAGTTTCCAATTTTAACACTCCCTCTCAACTAGGGAGAACTTCATCTACAATATGTTTGTTAGTCGCTACTATTCATCCATCAAATGCACTGCCCTATACAGCCTAACCCTTGCCCTACTCTACTCCATTTTGCCTATTCTGATTTGTCTTGTTCTACCCTATACTGATCTGTAGGGCTCTGCTCTGTTCTGCTTTGTTATTTTCTTCTCTGCTTTGTCTGAATTATGAAGAAGAAGAAATGATTGAGGATCTATCATACTCACTCAAAGTCAGTCTCAGAGTATGTACCACTGGTCCCAGACCAGTCTCAACAAACCCGAAGTCAGCGTCATAGTGAGTACAACTCCTACCATTGGTCCCAGACCAGTATCATCCTCCACTGACTCAAAGTCAATCTCAGAGTGCTTACCACTAGTCCCAGACCAGTCTCAACCAACCCAAAGTCAGCGTCATAGTAGGTACCACTCTTACCACTGGTCCCAGACCAGTATTGCAAGCTCAGAGAGTATACCACTAGTCCCAGACCAGTCTCAACCGACCCAAAGTCAGATTCATAGTATGTACCACTCTCACTAGTCCCAGACCAGTCCTGCATTGACACGAAGTTAGTCTCAGAGTATGTACCACTGGTCCCAAACTAGTCTCAACTGACCCGAAGTCAGCATCATAGTAGGTACCACTCCTACCACTGGTCCCAGACCAGTATTGCAGGCTCAAAGAGTGTACCATTGGTCCCAGACTAGTCTCAACCGACCCGAAGTCAGTGTCATAGTATGTACCACTCTCACTGGTCCCAACCAGTCCTGCACTAACACGAAGTCAGTCTCCGAGTATGTACCACAGGTCCCAGACCAGTCTCAACCGAACCGAAGTTAGCGTCATAGTAGGTACAACTCTTACCACTAGCCCTAGACCAGTATCATTCATCCCAGATCAATGAAGGTCATCCTAGCATAGGGAGTACGGTAGATACAGCAATGCATCCATCCGTACTACTATGGTCCCTAACTTCATTTCCCTGCTCATTGATCAGATGAGAGGTACTTCCCATGAATCCTAGACTGCATGGGTAGGATGCCTCGACAGGAGAACTTAATCAATCTCGTCCTCATAGGAGAACTAATCATCCTACTACACAAACGCCATGGAGAACATATCATCTAGGCCTCACAAGAGAACTAATCATCCTGCTACATAATCGTCATGGAGAACACATCATCTAGACCTCACAGGAGAATGAATCATCCTACTACATAGTCATCATGGAGAACACATCATCCGGACCTCACAGGGGAACCAATCATCTTGCTACATAGTCACCATAGGGTTTACCTGTACACAACCAGGGGATGGTGAATCACCTTGTGGTCATATGTCACTCCAAGAAGTACCCCACTATAGGTTTTAACCCTATACAGAAATTACCTGCATACGAATTATTAAACAAAGAAAATAAAACAATGCAAGAGCATAACCCATAAAACCGGGACTACCAGCTTGATTTTTCATTATGTTCCTTTCAATGTTACAATACATATTTATACATGCCGAAGCATCCAATACCATGGACCGAAAAACCATCGCGTCCAATACCATGTGTGAAAATCATGCACAAAACCATAGGTAGGTTCGCCCAACCTAATATAGGGTCCAAAAAAAAATTTCCCGGGGCGTTGCCCCGGACCCCGTAGAGGGGAGCTACCCGCCCCCCTCAAACCCCCCGGACAGGGGGGGCTACCGCCCCCCTCTAACCCCCCGTTTAACTACGTCGGTTAGTCGTGGAAAGAATATAACACAACCCAACAATCTCCCACTTGTTGTTTTCTTTCCACAGGAGAGCTTAGTCATTTTTCCAGCCCTGAAACACCCATTGTTTCTCTACACCAAGAGAACTTCTCAGAGCTCACAGATTTTGTCAATGCATCTGCAGTATTCTTCAAAGTGTCCACCTTTACCAGCAACACCTTTTTGTCTTCTATCATATCCCTCACAAAGTGATACTGAACATCAATGTGCTTTGTCTTTGAATGATAAGTAGGGTTCTTTGCCAAGAAAATTGCACTTTGGCTGTCACAGTCTATTCTTATAGCTCCCTGTACTAACCCCATACTTGAACACAATCTCTGCAACCAAACTGCTTCCTTGCTTGCATGAGTGGCTGCCATGTATTCTGCCTCTGTAGTTGATAGTGCCACTACAGATTGTTTCTTACTCATCCAACTGACTGCACCTCCAAATAGGTTAAACACATACCCACTTGTAGATCTTCTCTGATCCAGATCTCCAGCCCAGTCTGCATCAACAAAACCATGAATATCCAACACTCTATCCAATCCTGGTCTTCCTTGGTAGCACAAACCATAATCACTAGTGCCACGCAAATACCTGAAAACCCGCTTCACTGTTGTCCAGTGCTCCTTCCTAGGTTTTGACATAAACCTGCTCAATACTCCCACTGCATGTGCAATGTCTGGTCTAGTACAGACCATTGCATACATCAGGCTACCGACTGCACTTGCATATGGAACACGGGACATGTCCTCTTCCTCTTCTTGTGTCTTGGGACACTGTTTAGCAGATAACCTCACACCTACAGGAATAGGAACCTTCACCAGTTTACTATCCTGCATATTAAACCTCTGCAGTATTGTCTCGACATACTTCCTCTGGTTTAACCAGAGCTTCCTCTTTGCCCGATCTCTTTTAATTTCCATGCCCAAAATATAGTTTGCAGCACCAAGATCTTTCATGTCAAATTTGGAGGACAATTGGGTCTTCAAATCCTGGATAATTTCTTTGTCATTTCCAACCAGCAACATATCATCCACATACAAGACCAGATAAATAACACGGTCACCAATTAATTTAAAATACACACAATGATCTGCTTTGCTTCTGGTGAAGCCAAGTCCCCGTATAAATGTATCAAAGTTCTGATACCACATCCTTGGTGACTGTTTTAACCCATACAGAGACTTCTTTAGCTTGCATACCAGTTCTTTCTTGCCCTTCACTGCAAAGCCTTCAGGTTGCCTCATGTAGATTTCCTCTTCCAAATCCCCGTGAAGAAATGTTGTCTTCACATCCATCTGTTCTACCTCAAAATCAAAAGCAGCAGCAACAGATAAAAGTAATCTAATAGAAGCTACCTTGGCAACAAGAGAAAAAATATCACCAAAATCAATTCCTGGCACCTGGGAATAACCTTTTGCTACCAACCGCGCGTTGTATTTCTCCACCTTTCCTTCTGCATTAGTCTTCTTCTTGAACACCCATTTGCTGCCAATGGGTTTCCTTCCAGCCGGCAACTCTACCAGATCCCAAGCCTCATTTTTGTGCAAAGATGCCATTTCATCAACCATGGCCTCTTTCCAGAGTTTTTCATCCTCTGAATCCACTGCTTCCTTCACAGTTCTGGGATCATCATCAGTAACAGACAAAGCAAAATTTGAACTGAAACCAGATGGACTATACCTTTCTGGCTGCCTTCTTTCTCGACCTAATCTTCTCACAGCCGGAGTTTGTGGCTCTTCATCTTCTGATTCCTCCTCTGCTACAGAGTCTGATTCTTCCTCCTTTGTCTCAAACTCTATCTTCTCAGGTTCCTTTGGTTGGACTTCATGTTGAATAACATCTTTTACCTCTCTGAACACCACATCTCGGCTGTGCACAACCTTCCGTGTGACTGGGTTCCAAAGCTTATAACCCGTTAAACCATCCTTATACCCAATAAAGATGCACTTTTCAGATTTACTATCCAACTTGGTTCGTTTCTCCTTTGGAACATGTACATATGCATCACATCCAAATACCCTCAGATGTGAAAGAGAGGGTTTCTTACCAGTCCATACTTCTTGTGGAGTCTTATCCTCCAACGCTGATGAAGGTGATCTGTTGATCAAGTAACATGCAGTATCCACTGCCTCTGCCCAGAATTCCTGTCCTAACCCGGCACCACTGAGCATGCTTCTTGCCCTTTCCATCAACGTCTTGTTCATTCTTTCTGCGACTCCATTTTGCTGAGGTGTATATGGAGTAGTCTTCTGCCATGCTATACCACACTTCTTACAAAATTCTTCAAATTCCTTGCTGCAAAATTCTCCACCATTATCTGTCCTCAGCACCTTTATCTTCTTCTCTGTCTGATTTTCCACCAGAGCCTTAAATTCTTTAAACCTATCAAAGACTTCAGATTTCTTCTTAAGGAAATATATCCATTTATTCCTTGAGAAGTCATCTATGAATGATACATAGTACACAGACTTACCCAGTGATGGAACCTTCACAGGTCCAAACACATCACTGTGCACAAGCTCTAATATCTGTTTCGTCCTCTTACCACCAGAGGGGAAACTCACTCGATTCTGCTTCCCATACACACAATTTTCACAGAAATCAAAATCCAGAGAGCTATCATTCATACCTTCTACCATACCTTTACCATGAAGTATTCGAAGGCCCTTCTCTCCAATATGTCCAAGCCTTTGATGCCACAGCATGGTCTTCTCTCCAGAGACCACTAGATTTTCTACTCCATTTTCAGGAACCATAGAACTATTGCACCCATCAACAACAGTGCTACCTTGCAGTTTGTACAGAGTTCCAATCCGAACTCCCCGCATCAATATCAGTGCTCCTCGAACCATCTTGCAGGTATCTTTCTCGAACACCGTCTTTACACCTGCATCATCCAACTTGCTTACAGAAATCAGATTTCTGGCCAATGCAAGAATATGTAGAACACCCGTAAGTGTTCTAACCCTTCCACCTTGCAACTTCAACTTTACTTTTCCCCGACCAATGATTCTAGCCTTCCTATCATCTCCTAAGAAGACATCACCACCATCATATTTCTCATACTCGCAGAACCACTCTCTATGGGGAGTGAAGTGAAAGGATGCACCTGAGTCAATCAACCATGCCTCATGATCTACATGTGTACTTGAAGAAGCCAAGTACACATCCCCACCTTCATCTGAGGTGGTTTTCGCCTTTGCAGAAGGAGCATCATCAGATCCCTTTCCTTTATCAGGAGCTTTAGATTTACAATCCCTTCTGAAGTGCCCTTCCTTTCCGCATTTCCAGCACACCACCTTTGTAGGTTTTCCTGGAGATTTAGATCTCCCTTTAGATTTAGATCTCCCACTTGATGACTTATTTTTGTTTATGTTCTGGGACCGTCCTCGTACAGACAAGGCATCACCATTCTGGTTGTCCATATTCTTCCGTCTCATCTCCTCCGTCAGCAAGGCTGAGACTATTTCATCAAACTGCAAAGCAGTTGCATTGCTACCTATTGCAATAACCAGACTATCCCACGAATCTGGTAGAGAACACAATAGACTGATGCACTTATCTTCATCTGAAATTTTAATATCAACAGATAATAATTGACTTACCACAGTATTAAACGCATTCAGATGCTCTGTCACCGAGTCTCCATCTTTCATCCTCAGGTTATACAGCTTTTTCCGCAGGAACAATTTATTCACCAGAGACTTAGATTGGTACAAAGTCCCTAACTTGACCCACAAAGCCTTCGCCGTAGCTTCCCCTGATACATTCAACAATACTGAATCTGAGACACACAATCGTATTGTGCTCTTTGCCTTCCGATCCAACTTCTTCCATTCTTCATCGGTCATTCCCGATGGTTTAGTACCTGGATCTACCGCGATCCACTGATCTTTATCCACCAACAGATCCTCCATCTTGAGTTTCCACAACTCAAAATTCTGACCATTGAACTTCTCAATCTCGATCTTTCCACTGCTCGCCATCTTCTTTCACCACCAGAATCGATCTCGCAGATCTCCCACTGAACAGGGTCTATCACAGAGCCGAGCGAAACCCCTCAGCAACAAAGGCGTCCCCTTGAAGCCAAAACAGCTCTGATACCAAATGTAGGTTTTAACCCTATACAGAAATTACCTGCATACGAATTCTTAAACAAAGAAAATAAAACAATGCGAGAGCATAACCCATAAAACACATATGCACAGAGATTTTTCCCTGGATCCCAAAACCGGGACTACCAGCTTGATTTTTCATTATGTTCCTTTCAATGTTACAATACATATTTATACATGCCGAAGCATCCAATACCATGGACCGAAAAACCATCGCGTCTAATACCATGTGTGAAAATCATGCACAAAACCATAGGTAGGTTCGCCCAACCTAATATAGGGTCCAAAAAAAATTTTCCCGGGGCGCTGCCCCGAACCCCGTAAAGGGGGGCTACCGCCCCCCTCTAACCCCCCGTTTAACTACGTGGGTTAGTCGTGGAAAGAATATAACACAACCCAACACCCACACCCCCCCAGAGCTCCCAGAGCTTAATGCATCATTACAGGACCCTCACCGGAGGGTCTTTGAACAACACCAAGTTTTTCTCGGAAAGTCAGGAATTTGACTTTTCCTAGGGGCTTTGTCAGAATGTCGGCAACCTGTTCATTTGTACCGATATATTGGAGCCTTATAGCTCCCCACTGCACCATATCTCGAATATAGTAAAACCTAATATCGATATGCTTGGAGCCATCATGAAATATAGGATTCTCTAACAAATGAATCCCACTCTGGTTGTCACATAGGATCACAGTGGTATCCAATGTAAATCCAAACAGCTCATTGAAGAGCTTTCGTAACTAGACTACCTCACAGGAGGCCATGCTAGCATCAATATGTTCTACTTCGGTGGTTCTCAAAGCCACCGACTTCTGCTTCCTACTCATCCAGGATATCGAAGTAGATCCCAAGGAGAAACAACACCTGGAAGTGCTCTTACGGTCCTCCAAATTTCCTGTCCAATCAGCATCAATATATCCAAGTAGTCTCACATCTCCGGCAATGTATCTTAACCCATAAGTAATTGTGCCACGAAGATATCTCAACAAATTATTGGCACCAATCCAATGTATGTGGTGAGGTTCAACCATATGTTGTCTCAATGTGTTGATTGCAAAGCATATGTCTGGACGGGTGTTCACTGAGAACATTAATGCTCCAACGAGTTGCTGATACTCGGTAGCATTTCGTAAACTAGGTCCAACAGCACTACCACTTAACTTCTTGAAGTCAAGCTCCATCGGGGTAGTTACAGGCTTGTAGTCTACCATACCAAATCTTTCCAATATCTTCACCACATATTTTCCTTGAGATAGGAAAATTTCCCCTAGCTTCTGTCAAACTTCAAGTCCTAGGAAATAGTGCATCAGTCCTAGGTCCTTCATTTCAAATTCAGAAGCCAACTCCCTCTTACATTTGTGAATGAGACAGTCTACACCTATTAGAAAGAGGTCATCCACATACAGCACTAGTATGAGAGGTTTTTCATCTTCAACCTTAAAGTAAAGGTTAGGATCGGCTTCACTCCTAGTGAATCCCAGTTTCATTAAGTAGCTATCTATCCTCTCATACCATGCTCTGGGTGCTTGCATCAGCCCATAGAGAGCCTTCTTCAACCTGCATACATGAGATTTTCGGTCATAAATCTCAAGTCATTCGAGTTGCTCCACATAGACCTCTTATTTGATCGAACCATGCAAGAACGAGGTCTTGACATCCATCTGATGTAGGTTCCATCCTTGTGAATCCCCAAGGGCTATGATTGAGCGGATGGTCGTATATCTGGCAACAGGTGAAAATATCTCATCATAGTCTATACCTTCCTTCTCGAAGAAGCCACGAGCAACAAAATGAGCCTTATACTTTTTTGTACTTCCATCTATTGCATGCTTTATCTTGTAAATTCATTTAGGAGTGACAACTTTCTCGTCTGGGGGTCTGCGAAATACTTCCCAGACATCATTCTTCATAATAAACTCATGTTCTTCGGTCAAAGCATCCTTCCATGTTTGATGTTTGACTGCATCTAAGAATGTTGAAGGCTCATTTTGTATGATCATGCTCATGATGGTCAGGTATCCCTGATACTTGTTAGGTTTCTTACTTTCATGGAAGGTTCGTCGGGGTGCAGCATGTCCTTCAGCATCATCAAGTATCCCCCTAAGCCATGAAGGTCTCTTCCTAGAAGAGGAAGGCTCAGGTGGATAAATAAGATCCATGGGTTCCTCCACATTAGGCATTGTTACATTATCTACCCATAGAAACTTAAGAAGTCTCTGGACAAGTTCCATAATGATATTGTTCTTCCTTTCTGCCACACCATTATGCTCAGGAGTATGTGGAGTAGTAGTCTCCCACTTAATGTCAGCCTCATTGTTAACGGGAAAAGTGTTTATTCAGAACGATCCTATCCCACTGAGGTGTGACAGTGACCTCATAAACAAACAGGGAAAACTACTTTTGTATTCTCCTTTATGAACTATAAACGAAGAGGAATAGGAATGAACCAACCTATGTATTGCGCTAGTCCTTTGATCCAATCTCTCTCCTCTTTGACAGCTTCCAGCTACCTGCTCCCTTACTTGCCCAGCTTCAACAAGTTCCTGTAAGATCACAGAAGAAGGAAACTACACAAATACATGGATTTATATTCATAAATAGCTTAGGATCAGATTTAATCTAAACATACAAATGTAAACAACATCAATGATATACAAGCATGTAGGAGAAACTCAAATAGTTTTATTGATAAAACAAGAAGATCCAGGAGGAGTTACAACCGATGATTCTTGATCCAGCATCAACCTCCCAGCATAGAATCCCCTCTTCACCTCCAACAAAGCATAAATCACCCAATACTCTGATATCTATCTCAAAACCAACAGCAATTCTATGCAATGTACAAAATTCCAGCCTCTGGATCTCTTGGATGAGGAATCCATATATAGATGTATGCAAAGAGGATGAGTCATCTCATGAATTGATTAGTGGCTTCTCTCTGTCAATTCTTACTTCCACTTGGAGACTGAGAGCCTCTTACTCATCACTGGTCGAATTCAGTGAGGCAAGTGTCATTTGGGAAGATTCTGGAAGCTTCCATTGTCTCTCCACCTCGTGGAATGACTCTGCCACTTGTCATTTCCCGCTCAACACACCCTGGTAGTGCATTTAGGTGCGTTGCAACGCACTTAGATAGTGTATTTGGGTGCTTTGCAACACGGCTGGCTAGTGGAGCAGCTGAAATGATCGTGATTTGACTAGTTCTGAGCAGTTTCTGGTGGAGAACTTCTGGGAGAAGCTGTAATTTGTTGACCTTGTTCCTTTAGGAGTAATAACAACACTTTTAAGGACTTAGGAGCCCTTGGTTTATGGACATTTCATGCTTGGAGATATAAGGCACAAAAATGTCTATAACAGTTGCCCCCTAAAGTATGAGGTCGTTTATCGGGTGAAATGCTTTATTAGGAGGATCCGAAGTTCTTTCAATGCTGGGAGGAGACCTGTAATAAGATACAATACAATACATTATCTTCATACTGTTTTCATGATCTAGCTGAGGAGGGCATTCCCATGCTCAGCTTTATAAATTCATTTTCATGTACATAGGACAGACAATCGTCTGATGGTAGACTGATGATTCTGATGGAGTCATCATCCTTTTGGTAGGATGATTATCTGTGCTGCAATGATGTACATTTCAATGTCTTTATTTTTCCTGAATATATATATCGCAGCCCAGATGGATGAAACTAGATCCGGGGTCTTCAATCTCGTCCGATCTTCACTCGAAGTACAAGTCGATCCATGTGAGAAATGTTTTGAAGTCGAACATGGAAAGACATCGCTTGCTTACCAGTCAATGATGTAAACTGTTAACAAGCGCGAGAGGAATCACCGATAATGATAATGACCCTCAAGGTACTGCAGTACAATTCACGTGGTGTGAATAAAGGACTTGGTGTCAAACACCACGCAAAATCTTTCGGTCAAAGGTCATTGATGTATACCTGTCGCCAGAAGTGAGAAAATTGCCATTGAGGCATGCAAGCTTCAAAGTACTGAAGGGGTTGTTCCTATATCAACTTCTTGGATAATGCGCTGACGTCGACAAGAAGCGATCCGTCAAAGGAGGGCCTTAATGAATCCCACATCAATGACACGGAATGGAGCAAATGATTTTGATGGAGGCGAAAACGATCTGATGATATATGGTTCAGGGTGGCGGTCATGAAAGAATGAGGTATAATGTATGGTAGTGGATGGGACACGGGTGACTTCTCTGGATGACTTCTCTTGAACATGTCGGCGACACTTATGTGATGGATTGGTAGCATTTACCCCAAATGTGGATGGTATGGTGTGACCATGGTGATGTGACCAGTAAATGAAACAACCCAACTCGACTCAGGCACGGAGTGGAAGTGTCATGTTCAAGAGCGACTTGCTACCAATAAAGTTTCTTTGAGTTTTCTTCCCAATTTTTCCCCAGTCATTGCTGACCAGTACCTCTTTATTTTTGTCAAGCTTGAGGAGGATAACATATGCTTGTTCAATAATTTTCCCTTCGGGCAAACCCATTGCTATGTTTTAACGAGCCTAGCGATAGTGAAACTCGTTCTCGCCTAAAGACAAGTTTGTCGCTATTAATCTTTTTAACGAGTCTAACGACAAAGATAACTCGGTCCTTTTCATTTTTAGAGAGTCTGAAAAGGTACATAAAGGTAACTCCGAAGTTCCTTTTTCGTCATCTAATCCCTTAAGTCCGAAAAAGTATAAAATAATACAAAAGGGGTGAATTTTCGATAGTTTTAACAAGCCGAACAAAACAAGCGCTCGATCTTTCTGTGCAATAATCCCTCAGGTCCAAAAAGATTAAAATCTAGAGGAGGGATAGCACTTCCGGTCGCTTTAACGAGCTGGAAGGCCAAAACTCGGCAATCTTTTCATATTTTACGAGTCAGTTGAAAAGAGCTTAAAGAAGACTCGTCTTTTGAGGAACGAGTGATAAAATGGGTAGCAGCTGATTCCAAGTAAGGTTTGGAATTTTCCAATCACGGCAATGTCACAAGGATGGCTAGTGAAATCACTCTTCGCAGCTGTTCCTCAAAATGGGTAAACAATCAAATGGAGGTGAATGATCGGCCAATGGAAAAGTGGAGGTGACGGTGCAAACACGACCAAGGATTTAATGGCTGAAAATGCTTCATTCACGGTGGTTATTTACCGGGGGATAGTTCATTTTTTAACGAGCTTAAACACGGGTGGAAACATTTACTCGATCTTATGTTTATTTTTTAACGAGCTTGAACTATGTGCTAAAACTGCTCGATCTTATGGTCTTGCTTTGATTTTTTACCATAAATAGCTTTGTCCTTCCAAAGATAGTACTGTATTTTTCAACTGCTTCATCAAACTAGTTAGAAATGAACAATATTTTCTTTGAAAATGAGATTAAACGCTAATATTTTACTTCGAACTACGCAAAAGTAATTAAAAAGTGTTTTTTACCTCTCATTTTACCATTTCATTTGAACTTTGTTTGTTGGAGCTTTGGAGGTGTTTTCCCCTTCGATTTTCATCAGTTGATTTCGGGAGATTCTGTGGACGATTCTCAGTGCCGTCTGGACCAAGTAGGAGCTAAACCTGAGCTCTTTCATTTCATGGTTTCCTTTTTGCATTCTGTGCTTTATTCCCTGCTTTTTTGAGTCCCTGGGGTTTGATGGATCCGTTCTGCCATCAACGCACCCTCAGCACATCGAAACCTGCGTTGAATGCTGGCCTGTATGAAGGCAGTTTTACATTCAATGCACCTGGAACACTGCTGCAGGTGCGTTGGGCGCAAAAAGGGAATTTGTTGCACAGTTTTTGATGGAATTTTTGCCTGTTTCTCATCAAAATCAGGATCTAACTCCTCTCTTGTTTGTTTTTCAGAGATCTTGGAGCAAGATGACCCTTACATGGCGAGAACGAGAACATGAAGAAGAGGACATGATTGCCCTACATGATCCTGTTACAGTGAACGCGCTGCGGAATTGTGGCTTGCTGAAGTTCTTCCGCATCTCTAGCATGAGACAGCAGATTAACTTACTGAAGTATTTTCTTGATGCCTGGGATCCTATCAACCAGGTTTTCCAGATTAGGGGCAAATCTATCCCCTTGACTTCAGTAGACATCTATTTCTTGACTGGCTTGTCGAGGCGGGGTGCTCCCATCTCTTTGTCAGGTTTGGCCCAAGGAGGCGATTCTGTGAGAGATTATGTCCGCCAGTATTGCAGGGAAGGATCTCAGCCGAGTAAAGACGGCAAGATCATCATCCGTGATGTCACTGACAAGTCCCTTAGGACTATCCTATTTACTTTTGGTAGGATGGCTGGTAGTGCGTCTCTTCATGTAGCCAACAGATCCTATATGCAGCATTCCTTGGAATGCCTCCAACCGAAGGTGTTCAACTGGTGCGACGCAATACTTCTTGTGATGAAAGAACAGTTGACCAAGATAAAGAATAGGATGTTGAAGAACTTTGGGTTCGGTTCTATTTTGACCGCCTTTGCCTTGGAGAAGATACCACTGATGCAGCCGCAGTACATTGCACTCGATTTACCTTCTCCTACTGAACCATGTATGCAGAGATGGGTTGACCATATGTCTAGGCATGCTGGCCAGTCTAAGATTTCATTTTCTGATACCTTCTTCAGGTGGTTTGATCGTCAAGAGATGGTTTATTCCGAGTATCCATATGCTGGCATGGACTTCCGAGGTGATCCTGATTTGGTACTGCCGGATGGCGAGCAGTGGGGTGCTATTGGTAAAATCTCTGACCATATTGTTGTTTACTGTTTTTGTTTATAATGTCCTTGTGCTTTATTCTATCAAGACTTTTAATCAAACTCATGCGTACATGCAGATGTTGGTCCTGTTCATCCAGTAGTTCGCCTGAGAGTACCAGTTGTTGCCCCAACGAGAGAGGTCGCCGGAAGGGTTATTCTTCACGACCTCGATGTGGCGGAGACTCTCACAGCTGTGCAGGAGCAGGTTGAGAGCCTTACTCTCGGTATTCCAGATGTGAGGATCGACGAGCTACCTTTGCAGTTACAGCGGCACACTACTGGTGTGCCCAGACGATGGACTCGTCTCTTACGCATGATCGCACAGGCTGTGACTTGCTATCACGAGCATCATTAGACTAGGGTGCCCCCTAGCATCTTGAGTTTTTGGGTCGCGTGACCGATTTTTTCTTGGTTACAGAACATTATATGTAAACCATAAACAGCTATATATATTTTTGATTTTCGGAGTTTTATTCTGGTTGAGTTATGTGATCCACATGTAAAACATTGATGATGTGTTTCTTTTTATAAATGTTGCAAATGTCTATCTAACACATAGTTTGCTAATGAGTCGGTTAATGTGTTTAAGTTTCTGGAAATATGTTGGTATTGAATAAGATCAAACTGTCTTTCCAAAATCTTAACCCTTAGGAACATGTGATAAATAGCTGGGTTTCGGACGGAATATATACCATTGAGTTGTAGTATTACGAGCTGTGAGTCTAGCCTGACGATTAGTCGAAGTATACCATGAGTGATGGCATCAGAGAGAAGTTCTATCAATGCGTTATATTCAGCTATATTGTTCGTTGATCGACCAATACATACACCTCTGAAACTTACTAACTCGCCGCTTCGATCAAAAATGGCCCAGGCTGCGGAGGACAGGTTCCGCGAACTACGACTCACTCCGTCGGCATATCCAACACATGGCTCCAATGGGTTTGACATCTGCAATAAATGTAAAAAGGTGGATTACTAGACAAAAACAAACACTCTAGCGAAAACAAAAATATAACAAAAGCATATTGGTTACTACTAGGCGTAGTAACGCTTGAGGTACAACCCGTTACGAGGTTGCGCCAGTGGAATTCCATCGTAATCCATCAACTCGTAGGCTCCTTTCGCTAACACCCGCTTAACAATGTAAGGGCCCATCCATAAAGATTTAAATTTACCTGCGCCCAACTTATCGGATTCTTTGTCGTAAAGCAGGACCAAGTCACCTTTTGAGAAGACACGGAGTTTGACATTTTTGTCGAACTACACCTTGACTCGTTTCTTATGGGCTTCGTTAGCCAACACAGCGTCACGATGGGTTTCATCCAATTGGATTAATTCCATGAAACGAGCTTCTTCTTCTAAAGTTCCTGGGAGGAGATCAATTGTGAGTTTGAGAGACGAGATTTCACACTGGACTAGTAAGACTTCTTCTAGGCCATATACCAGTTGGAAGGGTGTGAACCCGGTTGCATTCCTTACCGATGTTCGGTAAGCCCACAAAGCTGAGTACAAGATTAGGTGCCATCTTCTTTTGTGAACTCCGATCATCCTTTGCAGCATGTGCTTCAGGACCTTGTTGATCGCTTCAACTTGTCCGTTGGCCTCCGGATAATATGGAGTAGAGCTGTCGTGGGATAGCCCTAGTTTGGCAGCTAATTCAACCATCATGTGATTGTGAAAATGCGATCCGTGATCTGTGACTATAGCCTGTGGTACGTCGAATCTGGCGACTACATGATTGAAAAAGAAAAGGGCAGCTGTTTCACCAGTATTATCTAATGTAGGCATCGCCTCGGCCCATTTGGTAAAATAGTCAACTGCAACTATGATATACCCATGCCCCCCGGTCGAGGTGGGGTTACATGTCATGAAATCAATGCCCCATTTGGCGAATGGCCCAACAGCAACTATTGGCTGTAGAGGTGCGGGTGGTTTTCTGGTTTTGCTATCAAAAATTTGACAAGCATGGCAACTTCTGACTGTGGTTATGCAATATTTGAACATTGTTGGCCAAAAGTATCATGCTCGTAAGATTTTTTGTGTTGTAGCATATCTAGATTGATGCCCCCCACACGCGCCTGAATGACACTCATTCAGGGCTTTTTCGGCTTCCTCATGGGTGAGGCACCTTCTCATAACCGTATCAACACCACGACGGTAAAGCGTATCACCGACGATCATGTAGTCTTTTGCTTGGTATCAAATACGTTTTTGTTCAGAGTGAGAGGTGTTTGGCCTGAATTTTTGGGTTTGGAGATAAATGATTATATCCCCATACCACTCATTTCTTGTAGATATCAAAAACAAACTTTCATCCACGATTGATTTTTCGGATGTTTCATCGTTGGACGACGATGGGAGATCGCATAATAATTCTGCGAAAACTAGAGCTTTCTTTGACTTGGATTTCACAAATTCCAGATCAAACTCTTGAAGGATTTCTATCTATTTTGAATATTTGCCCCCCAGCAACTGTCGCGACAATATATAAGTCATGGGGTTGCAATCTGACAGAATGGTAGTTTTCTGAAAGAGGATATAGTGTCGAAATCTTTGTATCGCTTGAACAGCTACAAGCGCTAGTTTTTCAACATAAGAATATTTGCTTTCTGTATCATTTAAGTTCTTACTTAAATAATATATAAGATGTTCAATTCCATCGACTTCTTGAACTAAAACCATTGCGATGGTCGTATCTGCTGCAGCCAGATACAAGTTAAAATCTCTTTGATAATCAGGGGCATACATTAATGATGCTTTCATTAGGTAATATTTTAAAGCATCAAAGGAAGCTTGCGCAACCTGATCCCAGACAAAGGGTACCCCCTTTTTCAAAAGACGTGTATAACCTTTAGCAAGTTCAGCGTAATTTGGAATGAACCTCCTCAGAAAGTTCGCTTTCCCTTGGCGTTTCTGAATCTGAAGCAAATTGGAAGGTGGAGGCAAATTTATGATTGCCTGGACCTTACACGGGTCGAGACGAATCCCATCCTTGGAGACTACAAAGCCAAGTAAGCGACCAGAACTGACGCAAAATACACATTTGTGCGGATTGAGTCGTATCTTGTAGTGTCGGCAACGTAGAAATATCGCTCTTAAATGTTGCGGATGATCAGTCCTCTTTCGTGAATGAGCCGGAAGGTCGTCGAGGTATGGTTGAACGATGTTTTTGATGTCATGGAAGGCATAATTCATTGCCCTCTGAAACGTCGCCCCTGCATTCTTTAAACCAAAGGGTAATTTTCGATATGCGAATGTGCCCCACGGACAAATGAATGCAGTCTTTGACTGGTCCTGTGGGCGGATATTTATTTGATTATACCCGGAAAATCCATCCATAAATGAAAAGATTTTTCATCCAGCGCATTCATCAATTATCTGGTCAATGAAGGGTGTAGGGTAGTTGTCTTTTGGACAAGCTTGATTTACATCCCTATAATCGACACACACTCTAATTGTCCCCTGTTTTTTCATAACAGGGACAATATTCGATACCCAATCGGTTAGAGGAACCGGGTAGATGAAACCAGCATGGAGAAGTTTTTCAACTTCTGCCTTAATGGCAGCGGCTTTTTTGGGGTGCACCTGCCTTAGCCGTTGTCGTACTGGTTTGACATCTGGATACATCTTAATTTCATGTTCAACGATACTCGAGTCGATGCCTGGAATTTCATTGTATGACCAAGCAAAGACATCTCTGAATTCGTGAAAAAGAGCGTTATATATTTCCATTTCTGAAGGAGAACAACATTTGCCAACATAAATATTCTCTACAACATCTGTTTTAGTCGAGATATTTATGGCTATAGTCTCTTCAATGTTGGATAAGTTTCGCTCGGAATCCACCGTATTTACAGTATTTGATAGAAAATCAAAAACTGAAGGATGATAAAGTTCATTTTGAGTCTCTTCTTCACAATCCGAAAGAAGGGAACGATGGTGGGAATCATTCCATGGTGCTCCTTCAATTACCATAGCTTGGAGAATTCCTTCGTCGGTGACATGCACTTGCGACCAAGGATCTGAAGGAGTACCATATTCTCTAGACCTATCTATCCAAACGCTTGATGAGCGTTGATTTGGGTTTGCCTCCCATGCCAGAAACATTGATTGCTATAATATTTATATTGGGCTCGTGGGCAAAACCATTGCATGATCCATGTTGATATCGTTTTCTGAGATCTTTGTAGAAGATATCATGTTGCAGGTTCCTATTGATGCTACTTCCGCCAGATTGATTGGAGGTGGAAGAGTGAAAGTTCCCATTAGTATAGGATCTTTTAGTAGGCCTACTCCGATATTCTGAAGTGAATGGGGGCTTCCATGGATCATGGGAATGCTTCCTGTAACTTGAGAACCATTGGGGAGGAAGTTTTGCTGGTCGACGATTGTAATCCCTCCTTGGAAAGGAAATGCAATATTTCTAAAATAGGTCGACACAACTGCCGCCATGGCATATATCCATGGTCGTCCTAGTAGGATGTTGTAATCAAGATTCCCATCGATGACTTCAACATCTATTTCTACTGTTTTCCCTCCTAGTTCAACTTTCAAGTTATTTAGGATACCGTATGGGGTATATGTCCTTCCGTCGAATGCTTTTAATGTTGTCGCAGATCGCGACAAGGTTGGAGATCCTAAAGTTTTCCAGCAACTCATCGACATAATACATGTTGATGCCCCCTCATCAATAATCATTCGGTGAACAGTTTTGTTGAGGGCTTTCACTTGAACAAGGAAAGCTAATTGAGCTGGTAACTGAGGATCGTACCCTTTGTGGTTGAAGGATACAAGATTTGAATCCTTTGGATCGATCCCACCAATGGCTGATAACAAAGCCTGCCTTTGGGATGGGCAATTTTGTAGTACTTCAAGAGTCGATATAGCGGATGGCGATTGGGCCAAATCTTCCACTATGTTATAATGCTGCGCCACTCTAGCGCGGGGATTAAATGTCGACTTGTGTACTACTCCCTTCGGCGGTTTTATTGTCAATTCAGGGATGGTGGGTGGTACAACTTCTGTCGAAGTTGTTGTCGAACTACTTGGTTGATCTTTATCCTTGTTGTTCGACAGCTGTGGATTCCCGTAATCTTTGTTCCTTGTCGAAATCAAAACATCATTCTGTTGTTTTGAAATTGACAACATTAGCACTTGAGACGGGGAAGCATTTTCACTTTCAACCAGATTCGTTCCTGGATTCGGAAACGGATCAGTTAACACCGCTGAGGTTTTCGAACTCTTAAAGAATTTCTTAAGCTCAGCTTTGTATGGACATTGTGAGGTCCAATGATCCTCATCGCATATCATGCATGGATTTTTTGGTTTCCTATTTTCAGGAGGGTTTGAAGAAGATTTGTCAGGAGATGACTCATCCTGTTTCTTCTTCTTCCCTTTGCCTTTCTTCTTGCTTCCTGGTTGTTTGGTTTCTTTGCCCTTATCTGTCGATACGGCATTTACTTCCAAAGCAAGAAGTTCATCTTTTGCATTTTGACCTAAAATCTTACGGGCTTTCTTAGATGTAGCCTTTGTCGATTTCGTGTCTGTCGTGCCAATCACGCCATCGCCAGCATGAGAGTCATTGTTCGATTTAGGAGGAGGAGGAATTGAGAATTCTGGTCTAGGGGCGTCAGGTATTTTGTCGTAGAGCGTGCCGGACTGAGTGTAAATCAAATCCAGATATTTTGCACGAGCGATCACTTGCTCTTCTGTTACGACTCCCCCCTTTGCCACATCTTCCGTGATGGAAGGCAGTAATGACTTGATAAACCATTCAACTAATAGATGATCGGGAACGTACATTTTTACCATCCTACGACGACGTCGCCACTCATGTATATGATCAGATATGTGAGTGGCGGTTGTCTGTTTAAAGTTGGTAAGCAGTTTTGTTCCCGTTTCATACCTTATTGGTAATTGAAAATGGGTTAAAAAGGTTGTGGCTAAGGTACTGAAGTTGTCGAACGAAGCTCTAACAAATTCAATGTACCATTTTTCCGCTGGACCCGTTAACGTCCTCTAAAAAAGGCAAAGTCTTATCGAATCATCATTTAAGGTGTTTGATGAACACCATAGATGAAATGTCATCACGTGATTCGATGGATCTTCACCCGGATTTCCATTAAATTTAGGAATATCTGATGGAAGTTTATGCGGAATCACTGGCCACCAAGGGGCGTAAGCAATTGGATCGTTTGTTAACCGGTTTAAATCAGGTAACTCTAAAGTTGCCACGAATGGTAACTGTTGATTCAGGTGAGGTGAAGCATACCCAGGATACGATGGAATCGCTTGAGCAGTTGGTCTTTGCATACTGGCATAATGCATTTGATGCTGGTATGTTTGGTAAGGTTGGTGGACTTGACCATTATAAAATGGTTGGTTTTGACCGTTTTGAATGTACGGTTGTCCACTGTTTGCAAAGATTTGTTGCTCAGTACCTTGGTATACTTGCTAGAATTGTGGTTGTTGGTATTGCACCAGCCACGGTTGTGAATCCATGTGCTGTTGCCCGATACTAACCATTTGACTAAGGTGAGGGGTAATTGTACCCGTCTGGGCCTGTGTCGCCCCACTAGTCGGCGATTGTGGTTGAGTCGCAGGGTCAAGGGGCTGTTGCATTACAACCTGAGAAACCTGAGGTTGGCATACAACAGGCATCGCTTGAACTTGCGATACCATCACAATATCTGGCGTAGTCGGTATGTTCGACACAGGTACGCATTGTTGCATTAAATATACAACTCTTGGTTGTTGAGGTAGTATAGGTACCCAACAACTTGAGTAATTCCAGTATAACCTGAATGCTGTTGTTAACTCCCGTATGGATATCCTACCGGAGGTGATAATGAAAGGGCATACTGCCCCCCATACGGTGGTAATCCAGAACTCAAGGGAATTGTTCGTCCTAGGGGACCAGACTGCCCAAACTGACCTCCAAATGGATCAATTTGTTGAGACTCAACATAAGAGTTTCCGGATATAATTCCAGATGAACAAACAGGAACGGACCAGACTGTCGAAATAGCCCCTGGATGGGCTCCTTCTAGCGGTTATGAGCTAGTCGGGACAGATGGTATGCCGGCGAACATTGTCGGAGTGACAGCAGGGAGTTCTGTCGTCGCTGTGTCAGAAGACACAGTCCTAGATGTTGACGGTTGTTCAGACATTTGTAATCTATCCAAAAGATTACCTAGCGATTCTACAGGAACTTTTGCTGGTGGTAGACTAACTTTTGATGTCGAAGGAAATAGAGTGATCCCGACTCCAAAGTGCGTTGGAGTACTTGCTTGAGGATCTTCTACAATTTCTTCTATCGCAATCAGACCAGGTGGAAGGGGAAGACCGTCAGGTCTGTAAAATATTTCTGGTGCCAAAGAGGCAGCGACAGATGTTTGAAGAGTAAGACTCTCTGAACCGGTTATAGATGGAACTGGTTCAGTAACACAAGTGTTTATTCTCAAACTAGGATCAGTACCACTGTCCTTCTGTGGTTGTTGAACTTCTTCTGTTGAGGCAGGGATTCCAGAAATGTTTGGAGTAACCGGAGTCTCTGATGTCGTTGGAACACTTGTTCTAACTTTGATAGGAGACTTGGATCCGGTTAAACGAGTTCGCTTTGTCCGTACTGGTTTCGCTTCCGGAGACAAAGACGGTTGACTCGTAAGCCTCCACGAACAACGGGGTTTCAATTGACTTTCTTCCACGATTGCGGATTACTCGATCAACTAAAATAAAAAGGGAATTATGTTTCCGTATTAAATGAATTTTAGACGCTTTTGACACAACTTGTTTTTTCAGTTTTTAAGAGTCGAGAAAAAAACAAAAGATGACTCTAGTCTCCTTCGATTTTTAATGAGCCTGAAGTGACAAGTGCTCAGATCGACCTTTTCCGTTAAGGAGTCTGAAAAGGAATGAAAGGGACTGCTCTAGAGATCTAGGTAGAGGGAGTACCAAACCAATCGCAAAACTGCAGAATACTTTTTACGGTACGGCAGTCAATCTTCTTGAATGCTGTGTTCGGTGCATTGCGATCAGTAGGGCGGCTGACACGGCTTCCTATGGATAAAGGTTTTATGCCTATAGGGGTCTCCCAATATATACTCGACGGTACGTGGGAGCACAAGTCCGTACTGGCACTTATCGTCTCAAAGTGGAGGAATCACCAAACCATCAGTGAGGACAACAGTTACCAGGCTTTACGACACCGGAATACGTCTCTAGCCTAGACCTCTAAATGTTGTGCGTTAAGTTACAAAGCGTTGTTAAGTTCATTGAATTTATTTTAAGTTGATATTTCTTATGAAGTTTTCCTTTTGGGTTCACCACGAGATGTAGATGTAATTCCTAAAATACAATCTAAAGATGATAAGCAATCTTTTATCTCTTTTCAACAATGAAAATCCTAGCTACAAGGGGAAAAGAAAGACACAATCTTTTCTCAAAGAGCAAAGAGCAAACTGTAAATGCACTTTTCCTAAATCAAGCCAAACAGACTGTCAATATGCAAATGCACATGTGCATGTATTTTTTTTTCACTTTCTTAATATTGATGCCTAAAAAGAAAGTTGTTGTACAAATTTGAATTCGTTTTCAAGTGAAAAACACAAACAAGCTTCTTTTCGAAATCAAAAGGTAGATACGATTACGACACTTTATGATTTTGAAATAAACACTTGTTTCGACACTAGAAATTCACAAATTCAAGCCAAAGGCAAAAGTAAAAGCATAATCAATTGTCAACAGCAAATAAACTTTCTCCTAAGATCAAAATCGACACTTACGACAGATCTAAATCAAAGGACGACAGTATGACTATTCTACTTTTGCAATGGGAAACTGTAAATGACGTAACAAACACACAAAAACATATACAGTTTCTTTTATACAACTGAGGCGGAATTAAGGCAAAGAAAAGGGGTTTTTAAACAGACACACACATTGATCACAGGCTGCAAAAATCAGAGACAAAACTGAAAAAATTGAGCAAAGAACCTCAGCTGCATAAGGATAGGCTGATCAACGCACCTGCTACACAGAGAAACTGGATTTCAACGCAGGTTTCCCTCTCGAGAACTGCGCTGAAATGCAGGAACTCTTCACAGCACCTGTGCTGGGGCAGAAACGAGAATTCTATCCAGGTTCTGGGTCATGGTTTGCAGTTTAATCTATGGTTTTTGGGCGAGTAAAAGCAATCAGTAATGCACAATTAGAGGGTAGATTTAAAAGAGGTTTAAGAGCTATCACAAAGGGTAATCAGATCATTTTTGAATCAGCTGTTCAAATCATAAACAGATCCAGTGAATGGATTGAAGTAGCAGATGTCTACTTTGCACTTGTTAATGGCAAATGCAGTTCAATTCGCTACTTCTAAGTTTATGAAACAAACAACAAGAGAAACACAAACAAACTAACTAGACACGATCCCCAGCAGAGTCGCCATTTTGTTAACGGGAAAAGTGTCTATTCAGAATGACCCTATCCCACTGAGGTGTGATAGTGACCTCAAAAACAAACAGGTAAAACTACTTTTGTATTCTCCTTTATGAACTATAAACGAAGAGGAATAGGAATGAACCAACCTGTGTCTTGCGCTAGTCCTTTGATCCAATCTCTCTCCTCTTTGACAGCTTCCAGCTACCTGCTCCCTTACTTTCCCAGCTTCACCAAGTTCCTGTAAGATCACAGAAGAAGGAAACTACACAAAGACATGGATTTATATTCATAAATAGCTTAGGATCATATTTAAGCTAAACATACAAATGTAAACAACATCAATGATATACAAGCATGTAGGAGAAACTCAAATAGTTTTATTGATAAAACAAGAAGATCCAGGAGGAGTTACAACCGATGACTCCTGATCCAGCATCAACCTCCCAGCATAGAATCCCCTCTTCACCTCCAACAAAGCATAAATCACCCAATACTCTGATATCTATCTCAAAACCAACAGCAATTCTCTGCAATGTACAAAATTCCAGCCTCTGGATCTCTTGGATGAGGGATCCATATATAGATGTATGCAAAGAGGATGAGTCAGCTCATGAATTGATTAGTGGCTTCTCTCTGTCAGTTCTTGCTTCCACTTGGAGACTGAGAGCCTCTTACTCATCACTAGTCGAATTCAGTGAGGCAAGTGTCATTTGGGAAGATTCTGGAAGCTTCCATTGTCTCTCCACCTCGTGGAATGACTCTGCCACTTGTCATTTCCTGCTCAACACACCCTGGTAGTGCATTTAGGTGCATTGCAATGCACTTAGCTAGTGTATTTGGGTGCTTTGCAACGCAGCTGGCTAGTGGAGCAGCTGAAATGATCCTAATTTGACTAGTTCTGAGCAGTTTCTGGTGGAGAACTTCTGGGAGAAGCTGTAATTTGTTCACCTTGTTCCTTTAGGAGTAATAACAACACTTTTAAGGACTTAGGAGCCCTTGGTTTATGGACATTTCATGCTTGGATCTGTAAGGCACAAAAATGTCTATAACACTCAGGTATGCCTGAGTGAACCAACTGTAATATATCGGAGGTCTTGCTTTGGCTTGAGGGGAATGGTCCCCCTTTTGAGCTTTCCTTTGGCACATACACCTTCTTTCTCTACTCAGAATTCGGGCATCCCTGTCACCATTTGTCTTACGTCGAGTAGAGCTTTATAATGAAGGTGGGCAAACCTCCAATGCGAAAGTTCAGACTGAAGAGATGTGTCATAAGACATGATACCTAGCGGACTTCCATCGACCTGATATAATGAATCAACACGAAACCTAAGAGTAAAGGCATCTTTAATATTATTTTTCCATATACGTACCTTGCCATCGTTGAAGGTTACCTTGTAGCCTTTGTCTTCCATTACCGAGATGGACACCAGGTTCTTTTTTTAGGTCAGGGGCATTTAATACATCCTAGAATTTCTAGCCTTCTTGAATGGTTGTTCTCTTCCTTGATTCCCAACACTCCCCTTACCTTTGCTATTGAATTTTTCATTTCTTTGATTGCCATCAGAGGATTTTGATCATCGTCCCAGTGTGAGTCCTTTCGATTAGGGCACTCCCTTTCATAGTTACCTACTTTATCGCAAATATAACATTGTCCTTTTCTTCCACCCTTAGGTCCAGCCTTTCTTTTTGATTTAGACCCGGATTCTTTCTTTTCTTAGCATGAGAAGAAAAAGTAGCAGGAGGACCTTTAGGCATGGACATTTCTTGCTCTTCAACCCTTGTTTCTTCTTGAATGCATCTAGCCATTAATTCCTTGAAACCAGGAATTACATTATTGTTCAGAAGAGTAGTCCTGAACACATACCATTCGGATGGTAATCCTCCAAGAGTTGTGAGTGCCATTTCCCTATCAGTAATAGTCTCCCCAATAGATAGGAGATCATTCCTCATCTTGGTGATTCTTAAGAAATATGCTTGCATGTTCTCATCTTTACCCTTATGAATTTCCTTCAGCTTATTTCTAAGAAACAAAACTTGATTTGCATCATTAACTTTAAATAAACTCACCATTCTATCGTAGATTTCCTTGGAGGTGTTCAGATATGATGTAGGCCACCAAGCGCTTGTCAATAGAGTCCCAGATGATCTTCTTTGCTTTAACTTCTCTAGTCTTCCATTTGTTCTTGGCAGCAGCAGATGCATTTGATGGAGGCTCAACAATATTGCCTCTCACATGGTCCAATACTCCTTGATCTTCTAGGGTTAGATCGATAGACATCTTCCATCCGTCTTAGTCAGCTTTCTCACAGAGCTTGTCCTCAGCGAGAAAGAGTGATGAGGACCCCATTGTTCTTTTAGGATAGCCTTGCCAATCTTCTCTTCGGTGATTGCTCTTGCTCTTGCTCAGGCTTTTTCTTCACCTTAGCTCTGATACCATGTTAAGATATGGCATGTTCTATGCTTGGAGAAATTTACTTTTCTTTCTTATTATTATTCATAGATTAGTAATCACATGTGCATAAGTAAAGAGCAGATAGAACATTAAACGATCAACAGAAAACAAGCCAAGACAAGAGACACAAGATGTGGCGGCTAGCCAAGGACAAACCCCACAATGTGTGGGGAAACCCTTTGATCAAATATTCTTTTATATTCAATAATTCAATAGAGAGAAATAGTACAATAAATATGATTTATATCAGCAATAGCAAACCCTGGATCAGCAGCATCAGCATTAGCAGCTTCATCATCAAAACTAGGGCAGTCGATATCTCGCAAACCAACCGTCGGATCGGCTTGATTCCACCACTAAAAGTTGCGGCCTTCAGAGGAGGTCAAGATGAACCTACAGCATAGTTCAGAAGAGGAGGTTTGATGGTCCACACTGGTCAAATTTTGGATCTGCAGTTACAGCTTCAGTTTTAGCAGCTTCCTTCAAACTAGGGCAGTCGATATCTCGCAAACCGACCGTCGAATCGACTTGATTCCACCACAAAAATTTGCAGCCTTTAGAGGAGGTCCAGATAAACCTATAATGCAGTTCATAAGAGGAGGTTTGATGGTCCACACTAGTCAGAGTTTGTATCTACAACTGCAACTTCAATTTTAGCAGTTTCCTTCCACATGTGTGAGAGAGATACTCTTTTCTGCACAATAGAGAAGAGCCTCTTTTCTGCGTAGGAGAGAGTGAGAGATGTGATGATATGAGTGAGTGCAAATGAGGAAAATTCCTCCTGTATTTATACACAATTATTGATGTTTGAATAGATGCGACTGTTGGGCTTCTGAGCCCACATGAGTTGTAGGTCGGCTTGATAATAATTCTATAATCAAAATAAATTCATATCTCCATACTTATCGGAATCAGATCATATTTAGATCAATCCTACACCTCTTGATGAGAGGAATCTAATGAACATATTATCGGCCATGAATAAGATGGCCCACATGAAGTTTGGCCCTAATTGCCAATTCTAACAAAGGGAAGCATATTATTGATGTGGAGCCCCGTGCCACCCTTAGCACTCTTGTACCTTAAGAAACCAATTTCCTGTTTGTGTAGAAATTGTGCTTAAGAAATTAATGTTTATAATTAATACCACTTGTTTGTCACTTAATTGTATGTGGCGTTCTCAAATGAAGGACCTGAAAGACTTGTTTTTGAACCCTCAATACTTAGGTGACATGAAAATATCCTAATGCCATTTGATTGTTGAATATAAATGATGAATGAAGAAAGCTTGAAGAAATCAGAGAGAATATGTTGTTTTACATAGAATCTACTATCTGTGACACTTGGATAAGTTAAAGATAATATGTTGTCTTACACACGAACTACTATTTGTAACTTAGAAGAATTGCAAAGGTGGGAACTTCAAGTATAGGACCACTCTTTTAAGTGATTTTAACTTCATTTACATAAGAAAATAAAGATCTGTAGCTTCATTACCATACTTAAAGGAAGAAAACATTTGATTACACGTAACAGAGAAGTCACAAAATCATACCCAACAATGTATGGAAAACTTGTGATTCTTTCATTAACGAACAGGTGTATCAGGAATACAGTGGCCTAGTCTTCAGATTCTCCAAAGTTCAAACCTCTTCTCTATAAATTTTCCTCTTTTTATACATTATGAGACAATTGGTGATCACCAAAACTGTCAAACTACTTAACTATTCTCCTAACTGTCTAAAGTAAAATTTATTACAAAATATTATATTTGAGGGTAAAAACACCTTCTCATGCATTTCCTCTGCAATAAATTCATTGTAATTCAAAACAACAGGTTTCTCACTAGTGGTAAAAATTGAGAGGAAGAGGACAATCGCCTCATCAACCCATTGATCAGAGTGATAACCAAGTAGGTATGAGATGATGTTATGATTTGCATGGAGGGTTTGTTTTAGGTAATTGGGCATCTTTAGGAAGAAATATTTCGAATACTTTCACTCTTTGAGGGTTAGTTAAGTTCTTGTAGAGCTCTATGAGAGAGTCTACTGAAAGTGGCTTAGAAGACTCTGGAATTGTCACTTGGAGTATTTGAGATATGGCTTCGATTGTGATGGTGATCAGAATTTTACCATTTTGTCCCATAATTGCTCTTTGTGAGGGTACATCACTAAAATGACACCAGGAGACTAGTTCAGGGAAGTGATGGGTCTGTGGGAACATGAATTGAGGGAGGGTAGACTCCCATAGATTAAATTCATCACTTTGATCTAAGAATTTCTTCTTCAACCAACTGTAAAGTTTGAACAATTTGAATTCATAGTTAGTTTCAGCGATTTTATACTGCATATCAACTAAGGGTAGATGATCCAGATCAATAGGAGGGGGTAGCATGGGATTTTCCTTTGGCTTCTTTTCCTTGTCCTTAGGGGTTCTAGTGTTAGGAGGCATTGTCAATATTTAAAAGTAACAGCAGGGGGACAACGACACTAGGATTACCTAGAACATAAGGTTAATTGCACAATGTTGGAGTGGGGTCTATAAAACCGATTGGATCACTGCCACTGAGAAATTGTCTGGTTACCACGACAGCATGGAAGGTTAAAATCTTGTACAGGTCATGCAAATAGGAGAAAAACAATTTGGTTTAACTGTGCTTAATAAGGTAATTTTTAAATTACCATTTATTTTTTCACCGTTATAGGAAGTGGATCCGTTACAAAGGGAGTAGGAGAAATAATGGGTGTAATGCTTTGCTGACGTGGGCAGGGGAGTGCCAGATGGCAGTCTATGATTGGGAGAGAGAGGAATATCCAGACGATTTTAACGGAAAGGAAGGTAATGGGAGTGGGATTTGCTATGCTAAGGTGGCGGATGGTGAGTGGGGTCGAGAAGGGTGTCATGGCACATAGGGATTGGTGTGGAAACAAATGGTCAATGCAGCACAACTTTTCAGTGGTGGGGTGCGAAATTATGTGGGGGTGACACGTAGCAGGGCTTTTGGACCCCCCCCCCCCCCTCCCACCATGGATAAAGTGGAATGGAGCTTGAGGGGGGCGAAAACACTTCCCCGTCGTTGATATATGCGGGGACTTCTCGACCATTACTTTTCCACAATAAATAATCCCGTCGACAAAACTATTTTTTTGGACATAGATTGTCATTGATGTCAATATGGCAATATTCGAGGAGCAGATAGAGCCAAGAGGAGAACACAGAGCTATCGGAGCCAAGAGGAGGAGACAGAGCCACCAGAGGAGCAAACAGCGCAAAGAGTAGACAAAGCCAATGGAGGCATGCAAATAAGTCATCGGAGAGCTTATATGCATGCAGATAACAGCTATCGGGAGCCATAGGAGAAATGAAGGTAGCAAGATCTGTATACGCATTTAATGCAAACAGAGGCAGAAAGACTTAGGTATATAGACTTAACACTATAGGAGGCGAATTGAAGACTTGAAACCTTATACACAGGAGCACTAAGAAATGGAGTGGTCTACGTTAACACCAAGCTTTGACCCTGTGCGACTTGCGATCATCGATAGTGATATCGCATCGAACCTCCGCCAAGGGCAACCCCCGATTGTGATGAACATATGCAGACCCGTTGCTACATTACAATATGACTTAACCTGTCATCGCATCCATCGCAGATCACAAGCCGTGAAGCCTTGCCATATGAAAGCACCGATTGCGATAAAGCTGTGGACCTGACGGGCATATAAACCATGGTTTAATACCATATCGCATCTGATCCATCGGTGCAGTGGAGGATCGGCCGTCAGCCATCGACAGAGTCATGGTTCCGATATATAAAGGACCCCAGGAGTCATGAATCGCCGATTGTGATTTAAGCAGCGGACCCGATACAGGAATAGATTGAACATCAGGTAAATGGGGTGATTCATGGTAACACTGATTGCGATTGGACGTGGTTGTCCATTAAATAAATCGGAACTCTTTGTATGCCCGACATCATTCCCAAAAGGAGAACTTCTATGGTAAACAAGGAAGATGTGTTCTTCGTGGATCATTTGGACCTGTCCATTGAATCAGCATGTCTCAGCAGTGCAGATGAAGCACGAAGAGACAAAGAAAACCACAGAGACCAAAGAGGAAGCCGCAACGATCGAGGAGGAAGCCTAAGTGGTAGTGTAAGTGGAAATGAAGAGACAGAGGCATGGGGAATGAATAAATATAGTAAAAACAGAGAACTATAGTTGTTGTTGTTGTGGTGAAGAACGAATGTGTGAGGTAGCAGAAGCAGCAGAGGCTGTAGAGGCAGCAAAAGTAGTAGAGGTAGGAGAGCATGAGTGAGAGACCCTCAGCTAAACAGAGTTTAGCAAGCATACGAGTTTACACCAAGGTTGGGTTGGAGCCCAAGAGGTTGGAGCCTCAGAACTGAACAGGATTGAAGTCTTTGGGAGTTGGTGCTCCTAAGTCCAAGATTGGTGTCTTGGGGAAACAGAGTTGGTGCTCTGGAGGTTGGAGCCTCACTGAAAGTCCAAGTTGGAGCTTGGCAACTATTCACAATCAGATATATACTTATATTGTATTTATTTCATTGCACTATCTTGAGTTTTAATAAAAGCATTAATTCCAGCTATTGAATTATGTGTTCTGTGTAGACATATACATATCTATATATGCTTTTGGCAATCACTAGAACAATTTAAAAAGAAAAGGTGAGAAATATTGATTCACCCCCTCTCATTATTTCCAAAAATTGGTGTCAGAGAAGGCTTCTTCATACTAGCCTAACAGCTTGAAGAAGGATCCGCAGCCATGATGAGAAATCACGAAGCATCAGGAAGACCTCGTTTGTTCAATGGCATTAACTTTGGTTTCTAGAAGAAAAGAATGACTTACTACTTAATGTCCCTTGGACCTGAAGTCTGGAATTTTGCTCAAAATGAATACCAAACGACTTCCACTCTTCCAACAGACCCAGATGAGAGGAAAGCCTACATCGCAAGTGCAAAGGCCTTGAACTCCATCACCAGTGGAATCACTGATTCCAAGTTTACAAAAGTCATGCACTGTACCTCTGCCAAAGAAATGTGGGAAAAGCTAGTTGACTTGCACGATGGAGACTCAAAAGTAAAAAAGGCAAAGCTTCAAACTTACAGAAGAAAATTTGAAATTTTGAGGATGGAAGATGAAGAAGATATTGCAGCATACCCCCTCCGAGTAGCTGAAGTGGTAAATTCCCTGAAAGGATTGGACGAAAAAATTGAAGAAAGTACCATTGTTCAAAAGGTATTAAGGTCTCTTCCAGACATATTTGACTCCAAAATAAGCGCTATAGAAGAAGCAAAGGATCTAGATACCCTCAAAATGGATGAATTCCATGGAATTCTCATTGCCTATGAAATGAGGAAAGGTGGCCCAAGCTCCAAAGACGCAGCATTCAAGGCCTCAAAGTCAAAGAAGGGGAAAGAAAGGAATGACTGTAGTGATGAGTCAGATGTGGAATCTGAATTGGCTCAATTTGTACGAAAGCTAAAGAGAGGATCTAAGCTTAAAGGCAAGTATCCTCTTATTTGTTTTAAATGTGGTAAAATAGGTCATTATGCAGAAAAATGTCCTCATAAACATCACAGTGATGATGAAGGAAATTCTAAAAGAATGGCACACAAAAAGAAAGGGTTCAATAAGAAAAATATCTTCTCCAATAAAGATGAGTCTGATGAGGATGAGTTTATGGTCATCAAAAAGAAATCAGATGAGGAAAGTGATCATGATGAAAGTCAAGAAACATTATTCATGGCACTCGCAGATGATGATGACTCAGGGTTGGAAGGACATCCAGATGAACTGTTAATAAGCGCCATTGAAGAAAATGAGAAACTACGGAACAAAATCATTTCTCTAAAAGTGGAAACCAAGGAAATAACAAGAAGAGAAGATTTCTAGGAAGCAAAGCTTAAAGAAAAAGAAGAGACTTGTGAAGAACGTGAGGCCGAAATAGTTTCTCTGAGAATGGAGTTGGAGCAAATCAAAAAACGTTGTAAAAGCTCTCAAATACTTGAGACTATTCTGAAAAATCAAAAACCTCAACATGACAAGTCTGGAATAGGTTTCAAAGGAGAATCCTCAAGCACTAAGAATAGTGCGAAAAGCTATGTCGATGTACTTTCCTGCAATCCAAAAGATGAAAAACTATGTTATCAAAAGTGCATCCCAGATCCCAAGAATGAAGAGAGAATTACTCCAAAGAAGAATGTGGAGTCGAATCATGGAAACTACAACAAATACAAACCTATACTCCACCAAGGGCCCATCGCAAATCCAAAGAACGAGGGAGAAATAATTCCTAGGAAGGAAATCGACTCAAATTGTGGTTGCTTCAACAGGTACAAAACCATATTTCTTAGACACTTCTTTCATCGTAAAAACTTTCGTCATCAAGCCATACATTATATGGCTCGCAAAAGTGAAAAGACAAGGCTAAAGGATCGAACAATCAACTCATATGCCCCCAAAAGGCAAGGAAAAATCAAAACCTTCAATTAACTTGATCCCTTGACCAAATTTGATCTGATTTGCTCTTTCTGCTTCAATAATGGACACTATGAACAAGACTTCCCACTCAAAGGAAGAAAGACGAGTAGCAAGAACTCTAGCATGGACAAATGCGGCCTAGCTCTATATGCTCCAAATAATGGAAACCATTGGTTTGTGGATAGTGGGTGCTCCAAACACATGACAGGAGACAGAAGGAAGTTTGTATCACTGAGAAAAAAGGAAGGGAATGTGTCCTTTGGAAGCGGATCTGGTAGAATTGCAGGAAAAGGAACAGTTACTCTAATCAATGGAAAAGGAAAAGCCCAAAATGCTCTGCTAGTTGACGGACTCAAACACAACCTCCTGAGTGTCAACCAAATCTGTGATCAAGGACATAAGGTTGTTTTTAGAACCAAAGACTGTGAAATAAGGAATTGTGCCTCAGGGGAACTTGTGGAAAAAGGGGTGAGAACATTAGACAACATTTACATTCTAAACAAGATTCAATAAAATAAATTCTACTTGAGTCAGACAGATGAGAGTTGGTTGTGGCACAAGCGACTTGGACATACAAGCTTCGAAAATCTGATCAATATCACCAAGATCAAAGCTGTACAAAACATCCCAAGGTTGTTCAAACCAAATCAAGGAGTATGTGGTCCATGTCAACATGGAAAGCAGACCAGAACCAGCCACAAGACAAAGGAACTCTGTACATCAAAGCCCTTGGAGATCATCCATGTTGATGTGTGTGGGCCAACTAGAAATCAAGGACTCCAAGGAGAAAGGTACTTTGTGTTATTTGTTGATGATTATACTAGAATGATGTGGATATATTTCATGAAGTATAAATCTGAAACTTTTGAGTGTTTTAAGAATCTAAAAACCCTTGTAGAAAATGAAAAAGATTCAAAAATTAAGTGCCTCAGAACAGGCAGAGGAGGAGAATTCACATCAAACGAGTTTAGTGAGTTTTGTAATATTCATGGAATTAAAAGGGAATTCTAGACTGCTAAAACACCTAAGCAAAATGGGGTAGTTGAAAGAAGAAACCGAATAGTCCAAGAAATGGCAAGAATTATGCTATTAGCAGTAGATTTACAGCCTAAATTCTGGAGAGAAGCGGTAGGCACAGCTATCTATACATTAAATCGAACTCAATTAAGACCAAATTGTGAAAAAAACTCTTTATGAGCTATGGAAAGGAAGACCTACTTCGATGAAGCACTTCAAGAACTTTGGAAGCAAGTGCTTCATAAAAATAAATGATGGTTCACCAAGAAGGTTTGATTCTTGGGTTAATGAAGCGATATTTCTTGGATACTCGACACGGAGCAAGGCTTACAAGTGCTACAATTATAGATTGAAGAAAATAGTGGAAAGAATTGATGTAAAGGTTTATGATGATCTTCCAGAAAAGGAAATTGAAGAACATGAAGATGACTTTCTCATTGAAGAAGAAGAGATAGATGAGGAAGAAGAAGAAGAGGAAAGAGAACCACCTCATACCCCTTCAAAGATGAAATATGTCGAAAGATATCATCCAGAAGAACAGATCATTGGCGATAGAGATGAAGGTGTGCATACCCGAAGAAGGATAACAATTACACCCAAGAGAAAAGTCATTGCCCTTCTATCTATGATAGAACTAAAAACATTTGCAGAAGCAAGTAAGGATCCTCATTGGGTAAAAGCCATGGAGGAAGAAATGTCCCAAATTGAGAAGAACAAGACATGGGAGTTGGTACCTCGTCCAAAGGACAAAAACATAATAGGAACCAAATGGGTGTTCAAAAATAAAATGAATGAGGAAGGACAGGTTATCAGAAACAAAGCAAGACTTTTCTGCAAAGGATATTCACAAATTGAAGGAATTGACTTTGAAGAGACATTTGCACCAATAGCCCGTATGGAAGCTATCAAGATGTTCTTAGCATTTGCTTGCTCAAAAGGATTCAAAATCTATCAAATGGACGTGAAATCAACATTTCTAAATGGGGAACTCAAGGAGGAAGTTTACATGGAGTAGCCAGAAGGGTTTGATCTAGCAGCAGTAAAGGACGTAGTTTGTAAGTTAAAAAGGCTTTATATGGGTTGAAACAAGCTCCTAGAGCTTGGTATGCAAGACTAGATCACTATCTAAAACAACAAGGCTTCAAAAAGGGAGTGGCTGGAAGCAATCTATACATAAAGACATATCAAGGTAAGTTACTAGTTGCTCTTGTTTATGTCGATGATCTGATTTTTTCTAGTAATAATGATGAAATGAGCCAATTCTTAAAACATGTCAATTTGAGATGTCAATGATAGGAGAGCTGTCGCACTTCCTTGGACTTCAAGTATCTCAAACCAAATATCTAAAAGACATGCTCAAAAATTTTGGAATGGAGGATTGTGCACCCGTGAGCACACCTATGACCACGAACTGCAAATTTAGCAAAGATGATGACTCCCCTCTAGTAGATGCAACTCATTACAGGTTAACGATTGGAGCCCTTCTATACTTAACAGCTACACAACCAGACATAATGCAGGCAGTAGGAATGGTGGTAAGATTTCAATCTGCTCCCAAACAATCCCATTTATTAGCTATAAAAAGAATTCTCAAATATCTGAAGGGAACTTCTAATTTCGGTCTTTGGTACCCAAAGAACTCAACACTGACTGTAACTGCATACACTGATGTTGATTGGGCTAGTATAGATGATCAAAAAAGTACTAGTGGAGATGCATTCTTCCTAGGAGACTGTTTGTTATCCTGGCCCAGCAAAGAACAGTCATCCATATCATTATCCACAACCGAAGCCGAGTATATTGCTGCAGCAGACTGTTGTACTCGGATACTATGGATGAAGGAAGCTCTAAAAGATCTCGACATATGTATATATCAACCAATTACCATCTATTGTGACAACACAAGTGCTATCAGTCTTAGAAAAAATCCTGTGATGCACTCAAGAACCAAACACATACCAATCAAGTATCATTTCCTCCGTGAGCAAGTAGCTGAACGAAACATCGTCCTAGAATATATCAGTACTAAGGAGCAGATAGCTGATATTTTCACAAAACCTCTTCCTCGAGAAGCATTTGAACATTTGCGTCAAAAGATGGGAGTTATTTCTTTATCATCACTCAAATTCATTCATAAGGATGTAACAGGACAGGGGGAGCAGGTTGACAGGGGGAGTCAGTATGCATTCCTTTTCCATTGATGTCAAAGGGGGAGAGAGCAGAAGAAAGTTGCCATCAATAACAAAGGGGGAGATTGTTGGACACAGATTCATTGATGTCAATATGGCAATATTCAAGGAGCACACAGAGCCAAGAGGAGCACACAGAGATATCGGAGCCAAGAGGAGGATACAGAGCCACCAGAGGAGCAAATAGCGCAAAGAGCAGAGAGAGCCAATGGAGGCATGCAAATAAGTCATCGGAGAGCTTATATTCATGCAGGTAACAGCGATCGGGAGCCATCGGAGAAATGAAGGCAGCAAGACATGTATATGCATTTAACGCAAACAGAGGCAGAAAGACTTGGGTATATAGACTTAACACTATCGGAGGTAGATTGTGGACTTGAAACCTTATACATGGGAGCACTGAGAAATGGAGTGGTTTGCGTTAACGCCAAGCCCTGACCCTGTGCGACTTGCAATCGCCGATAGCGATATCGCATCAGACCTCCGCCAAGGGCAACCCCCGATTGTGATGAATGTATGTGGACATGCTGCTACATTACAATATGACTTAACCTGTCATCGCATCCGTCACAGATTGCAAGTCGTGAAGCCTTTCCATATGAAAGTGCCGATTGTAATAAAGCTATGGACCCAACGGGCATATAAACCATGGTTTAATACCATATCACATCCGATCCATCGGTGCAATGGAGGATCAGTCGTCGACCATCGATGGATTCATGGTTCCGATATATAAAGGACCCTGGTTGTCACGAACCATCGATTGTGATTTAAGCAGTGGACCTGATACAGGAATAGACTGAACGTCAGGTAAATGGGGTGATTCATGGCGACACTGATTATAATTGGACGTGGTTGTCCGTTAAATAAAGTGGAACTCTATGTATGCCCGACATCATTCCCAAAAGGAGCACTGCTACGGTAAACAGGGAAGATGTGTTCTCCGTGGATCATTTTGACCTGTCCATTGAATCAACATGTCTCAGCAGTGCAGGAGAAGCACGAAGAGACAAATAAAATCACAGAGACCAAAGAGGAAGCCGCAACGACCGAGGACAAAGCCTAAGCGGTAGTGTAAGTGGAAACGAAGAGACAGAGGCATGGGGAATGAATAAATATAGTAAAAACAGAGAACTATAGTTGTTGTTTTTGTGGTGAAGAACGAGTGCGTGAGGTAGCAGAAGCAGGAGAGGTTGTAGAGGCAGCAGAAGTAGCAGAGGTAGGAGAGCATGAGTTAGAGACCCTCAACTGAACAGAGTTTAGCAAGCATACGAGTTTACACCAAGGTTGGGTTGGAGCCCAAGAGGTTGGTGCCTCAGAACTGAACAGGATTGAAGTCTTTGGGAGTTGGTGCTCCTAAGTCCAAGATTGGTGTCTTGGGGGAAACAGAGTTGGTGCTCTAGAGGTTGGAGTCTCACTGAAAATCCAAGTTGGAGCTTGGCAACTATTCACAATCAAATATATACTTAAATTGTATTTATTTCATTTCACTATCTTGAGTTTTAATAAAAGCATTAATTCCAACTGTTGATTTTTGTGTTCTTTGTATACATATACATATCTATATATGCTTTTGAAAATCACTAGAACAATTAAAAGAAAAGGTAAGAAACACTGATTCACCCCCCTCTCAATATTTCCAACAATTTTGTCGCCATCGAACTTTATTACAAACCTAGAAATGCTAAGGTACAATATACACCATTACAAAAAATTAATCATGTTCGACCTCATGATTAACTTACTCAAAATAAAATTAACTAATTTAAATATAATTAATCACATCTAGTACGCAATTGATTTTGCAAGTTCATTTATTCATTTTTATAAGTTTTTATTTTTATTTTTTCTATGTCAATTAACCATGATTAAATGGTGTGATTAATTGCACTAATCAAACTCAATGATGATTACACTGTGTGATTTATTTATTCACTCGCCTAATTAAATTTATTTTAAGACTAATCACGTTTAAACTTTTATGCGATTTTGACTTTTCTTGGTAGCATTTATACTTTCTCACCTAGGGGGACATTTTCATATATTTTTTCTCTTTTTGTTTTTTCTTTCCTTTTCTTTCGTTTCTTTCTTTATTCTATTTTTTCTGTCCCCTACAATTTATTTTTCTTTTCCTTTTTCTATATATATATCATTTTCTTTTGGAAATAAATTTCAAACATGAAACATTATTTACATTTTTTCAAATATAAATCATCAAGTCTAAACAACTCATCCTATGAAATATAGGACCATAACAGTGGCTCCAACTGGGGATGGAATCCTCCTTGCGAGGTGCCAAATAACATCGTAGATAAGTAGCCTTATCCATTGGGCCAATTTGAAAAAAAAAATATTTCACCTTAATTGTTATACCTATGAATTATTCATACCTATGGTAACACACCATTAGAAGCTTAGGGCCTTCTTTGCGGGCTTCAACTTCTGCTGAGAGTCACCTGCACTCTTGCAATATAAAAATGAAATGATATTTTACAATGGTGATAAATGAATTGATCTAATTTGGTGGGAAATAATGCTTTAACTGTCTTTCATTCACTAGTCCACCTGGAAGTTCTTCTCCTTTCAAATATGACAAAAGGAATGCATTTTTACCTCTGAAAGCATCAATCTTAAAAGGTCCTTTCCATAGGTTGTCAAATTTACCATGTTTTCCCTTATCCTCATTTTTGGAATCCCATTTCAAAACAAGATCATTGAGTTGAAAATCATCAACTTTAGTCCTTCTATCATAAATCCTTGTAATATTTTCTTGGATGACATGAGTTTTATGATAGATTTCTTCCCTTGATTGTTGTAACTAGATAGTTTGGTTTATCCTTCTTTGCATATCATTGGTCTCCACTTGTGTTTCCTGTAGAAGCTTGAGTACTATAATTCCCAAAGAATTTGGGAAAATTGCATCTATCCCATACACTATCTGGAATGGTGACATTCCAATGGACTTCTTGGTAGTAATCGATTAGCCCATAGTGCATTGATTATTTTTTTGTGCCATGATTATTACAGACTCATGTGTTGGTGTGTGTATATGTCATTTTAGGCAATGGATCGATCAGATTACGAAATACACAAACACTGGAAATATGGAAAACATCAGAGAAACACAGTAAGCAAACACAAGAAAACAACAAATTAATAAGGAGTTCACCTTAAGGGCTACGTCTCTGGTCCAGCTATTAATGGTGGCCTTCTTTTATTGTATCTTTAAAGAAAAGAATTACAATGAGGAGCTCAATCTGAGTCTCTTGAAACAGAATTGCTTGGAAGGGTGGTTCTTGGATTCCCCAAGCCACTAGAGTTCACAGACTCTTTTCCTTACCAGCTCTTGACCTCTCTGGTCTTCAATAAGAGGAGGCCAATGTGGTGCTCAGTTCCCCGACAGATCCTCTCAGGGATGGCTCGATGCTGCCTTATTCTGCAGGTCGGCTCGACTCTCTGTCTTTCTGCTCTTTGCTTCACTGTCTCTTCATTCTCTGTCTTCGTCTTCTTCTTTCTCTGATTCTCCCTCTCGGTGTCCTCTCTCTGTGTTCTGTTTTCTGTGTGTTCATGGCTTAAAGCCACTCTGGCTCATGACTGCTCGATTATGCTTCTGTCCCCCGTTGGGTCGCCTGCTGCTGCTTGCTTGGAGTTCCCTGTCTCTGCGTCTTCATCAACGGATCTCAGAGAGTGGCCACTTATCCTCCTACAACTGCGCCAGCTTTTCCTCATCGGTTCGGTTCTTTGGTTATGTCAGGAAATGACTCGTCTGCTACCTCAGCAATCAAATCGGACCTCAAATCCTTGTACATCGCGGCTCAATCCCCTGTCAAATTTGGTTCTTTCATCAGGCATGATCTCAGTCGTTAGATCTGGAGGCCCCCAGATCCGACGCCATTCTCTCATTTCACACGGTTTACTTGCTCGACCATTAGCGCGCGATGAGCAGTGGTTTTCTCTCTCCTCCACCTGCCACGCATTGGGCAATGAGTGGAATTGCTCTTTTTCTCCAAATCCACTTACCACCTAAGGGTGCCCCCAATAAATACCGTCGGTTTTGGAGCGTGGGTCCCGCCTTTAGCCTTCAGCACTTTCCCCACGGTTTTCTCAGCTCTCATGCGACCGAGCGCTCGAGGCCTCTCCTTCTCGAGGGGTTTTGCCCAGCGATGCGCGATTAGTGCTAAGCACTAGTTGCGCATTAGAAACTGCCTCCTTTTCCTAATCCGGGCTTCCCAGGGGCTAGTTTCGCCTCCTGCGTGGTCTCCATGGGCCTCGGTCAGCGCGCTTTGACCGAGGTCCTCATCGTTCCTCATTGGCTGCCAACTGCCACTGTTCAGAGGTCTTCCTAATCGCTCTGTGCTCTTGAATTCGAAGTTTTGTCCTGACTTGATACAGTCATGGTGCTTTGATCATTCTTCATGGATCCAGTTCGGATCATGAAAAATCTCCTTAAATGGAGCAAATGTTCCTCATTTATCTTTGAGAAGACAATGCTATCATTTAAATAAATGACTATAAACCTACCATATTCATCTGCAAAGGCAAAATCAATTTCTCTTTGGAATGTAGCACCAACATTCATTAGACTAAAAGGCATTTTCACATACATGAAAGTGCCCCAAGGTGTTGTAAATGTTGTTTTTTGTTAGGACCCTATACTACTAGTGTAACCCCTTATTGTTATTAGTACAACCCCCTTATTATGTTGATGTACCCATGTAGTGCCCATATTGTTACTATTATGCCCCATAGAAGCCCACTATTGTTATTATTGTGCCCTTACATTATTATTGTTATGTCAGCTCTGATTATATTATGACCCCTTAGACTCCTATATATAGAAAGGAGGTATTTTCATTTGTATCATCCAAGAATTGTTCATTTGCGTAATGTAAAGGAGGTTTCCCTCTCAAAGAGGCTGAATTCTAAGGCATTCAACTATCTTTTCTATCTTTTTGTGAGCTGGTTTCATAACATTTTCTCTTGGTCATCTGAAAGTTCTAGAACCTGGTTATAACTAAAAAATCCATCTAATTATGAAATTATTGCTGATCCAACAACCTTCTACAAGATGTGGTCCATTTTGGGCAAAGGATAGTTGCCTTACAAAGAAACTTTATTGAGATTTCTAAAATCAATACCTAGTATAATCTCCCGAGTCATTTTCCTAGTAGGAACTAAGTTAGATACCCATTTTGAAAACCATAGGGGTACAACGATTTTGGCATCACACAACTTTTAAACTTCTTTCTCAACTAGGGGCAAAAGCATTGGGTTGATCCTTCTGAGTTTTTGTTTAAAAGGATTATGGTCTTCTTTTATAGGAATTTTATGTTGTATAATGCTAGTGTTGTAAGACTTTAAATCCTCATAACTCCGGGAAAATACATCTATGAATTCTTTGAAAATCTCTATATGCTTCTGATTTTCAATATAAGGAAAAGATTCAGACAATTTAACTATTTTAGGCTTTTCTTCGGTTCCTATGTTACATTCTTCCACATCGTCTTCAGTACGTTTTATTTTAGGCTTTTTAGCCACATCATTAAAATCAAATAACTCCTCCAAGGAAACTAAACCTCTCAGAAAAGCTTTATCCTTCAACTACAAAATTTCTTACTCTTCTTGATCTTTATCTAATTCATTCAATTCTACTTTATTCATCTTCTTATGTACATTATTATCTACATCACAATCCATGTTTATATTGGCACACTCGAATTCATCCTTTGACTGCAAAAAAATTTCAATCTGTTCATCATTACCAAAAACTTGCCAGTACCTAATATTATCCGAGACAACTGGTCTGTTTTTAACTTCAATTGTGTATTGGTGACTTGGGCGATAGGGAATTTTGCAAGTACTAGCTAAAGTGGCCAGACCATTGAATATGATGTTTTGACCTCTTGCAACTATAGATAACTCATCTCAACAAAACGTTCAAGGAAATCTAAAACAATATTCCTATAAGCCCTTAACCTTGGATGTTTAGCTAAATATTCCCCTTTGATTTGTTTAATTATGAGTTCAGAATCTCCATGAACTGAAATTCTTTTGGCACCTAATATTTTCAAAAGCTGAAATCCTAGGATTAAGGCTTCATACTTAGATTATTGCTACATTGAAAGTTCAGTTTATATGAATTTCCTTTGGATTTTCTAATTTGTGAATTGAAAACCCACACACCTGCTCCTAATCCTTCCTTGCTTATAGCCCCATCAAAATTCATGTTCCATAAAGGCTCATTTTCTCCATCGAGTTTTACAAGGTCTGTTTTGTTTTCTTCTATCTCACACAAATCAATTTCTAGGTTAGGGAGTTTTACTTCTATACCTCCACCATTATACAAGATAAAAGAGTCTAGGTCTGAATGGACTGAATACAAGGGATGGTTTTTTGGTCTATCTTGACTGCTAACCATGATTTCATTAGGGTTTCTCTGTAAAGTCTCCTAGGCTGACCAAAAACAGGTATGGTAGTAGTACTCATATCCATTTGCAGGGTGCTTTGTAATTTTTCCTCCCATGATCTTGAGACTAGCATTCCATACTATGGGGGTATGGATTCCACTATGATATCCATAACTATGCTTCTGGAAAAAATTTGAGCCAGGGTGACACAGAGGTATTTAATGAGACCAAGGTCCTTACCTTACTAGACTTTATATGGCCTAGTAATGTCAAGATTCGATTTCTCCACTATGGCTCTAGGAATTAAATTGTGTAAGGCACCAGAGTCGAGCATGGCATTCTGAAGAATTTTATCAAGGATATATTGACTGATATAGAAAGGGGGAACATTTCCATATTAGGCTTTACCTTCTACCTACAAACTAAATAGCAGTGCAGGCTTGTCATCAGCAAGGTTTACAGTATCTGTTCCTTCTCCTACTTTTAAGGCTTTCATTAGTTGTGTCCTGTATGCATTTTTATTCATCAGTTCAGTGAGGGGGATTGAAATTTTAACTTTAGCCAATTCATTTTCTATGTTGAAAGAGGTTTTTGGCTTCTTTGTTTCCTTGATGTTCTAATCCTGTTTTTTAAGGTTTTCTTTTTTAGTATCTTATTTGGATTGACTAGAGGAATGAACATCTTTAGTTTGACTAGAAGAAGGGATATCAGTCTAAGTTTTCTTTGGTTGATTATCAACAGTATTTTTGGAAGGAGTATCAGAGATTTTCTTCGGAGGAGTATCAACATTCTTTCTACTCTTGAGGTTATATTGCCTATGCACTTCCATTATGGCATTTTGATAACTTTGTCTGTATTCTTCAGACTCTAATGGAATTGTTTATGGTTGTGAAAGAATAAATTGATCTTTCTCTTCTTTAGTAAAAAAGATACGATCAATTTTGTTTCCCCAAATAAATTAATTTGGTTTTCCTCTAAATATTCTTCTGGTTCCACTCCTCCTTCGGCATAGTTTTCCTGAAAAGGAGGCCTAGGTTGCTAATCGTTAGGGTCCTTATGTTTCCTTTGTTTTATCAGAGGTGGATTTCTCCAGAGATTCTGATTTATGTTTTGAGAATTTCCTTAGTTATCCCTTGGAGGGGTTTTATCAACCATTGTCATTCTCTCCATCATTCTTTCCATGGTTTTGACTAGGTTGTCTATTTTTAAGTTTGATGAAGAGAAGGATGGTTCCTCCTTGATGGTAGCCCTTCTTTCAATTTTAAGCTTTCCTTTTTTGGCCAATAAATTAGCCTCTACTTTGACAACATTACTTTATATTTATTCAAGTTTGGTAGGGTCTTGTTCTCTTAATTGGTAGGCCATGCCAATATCAAATCCTTCAAGGAAATGAATGAGGCCTAACCCTTGTGGGGGCTTTATGGTAGCTGGAATGGAATTATAGACTCGATTAAACCTATAACAATATTCTTCAACAGTTCCATGAGGCCCTCTTTTTAGATTTTTATATTCATTTCAAACCTGGAGGGGATTCTTTTTAGTTTCCCATCTATTGGGGAAAAACTTATGGAAGACAGCAAGGTCATTAATGGTAGCTGTTGGTAAATATTTAAACCATTTTCTTACCTCTCCATTAAGGCTTTGGGAAGAAAACCTCATCTTCACATCATCTTAATCAACCTCCTAAAGGTCAAAGTATTTTCATTTTATCAACATGTTGTGCAGTGATGGCCCCATTGTCGTCAAACTGAGGAATCCTACTTTGATAGTCTTGAGGCATGTTATGTAGTTGGATGGGTAAAACTAGGGGAGCATATCGAGCTACTCTGACTGGTATATGGGGGTGAACAATAAATGAACCTGTGTGAGGAGTAGATGTGGAAGGGATTAAGATAGTTTGAATTATAGTCTGTGATGTTGATGGGGAGGTAGTGAAAATTGTTGAGGAGATGGAACTAGTGGAAACATGATTTAAAGATTGTGTGATGGGAGAAGAAATAGAGAATGATAGGGATGAAAGTTCAACTAATTCTTGAATGTAATATTTGTGGATAGCTTGATCTAGGTCTGTCACTAGGTCTTCTAATTTTTCAAACTGCTGAAGAGATTGTTTGTGAAAATCCTGGTCTACAGACTGATGTTCAGATATGTATGGTTGTAACACCGACTCATTAATGACAGTTTCACCTACAAAGCCTTCAAACTTGGTTTTAAACAAAGTGAGTTCAAAGGGTAGATCAAATTGAATATTTTCTATGGTAACAAAACTCTTTGTAAAAGAATTGGCTCTAAATAGAGGACTGTTACTCCCTTGACTTTTGGTCAAGATTTTCTTCCTTATAAATTTCTCAGGATTATCTAGGATATTGGGAGGATTCGGATCTGGATGAGCTTTGGTATGAATTATTTTAGGAGCCAGATCTATATAGTATTAAACACAATTTGAAATATGTACAAATTTTACAACCTCAAAACATTTATTTCTGAAAAATAAATCTTAAATGTTGCTAAAATAAAGTTTTTCAACCAAAGAAATATAATTTCAAATGAAGATATGTTCATTCCCCAATATGGTCGCCATGATGTTATCACTCCGTAATTTTTGAGGTTGTATAAAAAATCACAGAGGTAGCCACGAAACCGCTTTGGAAATGGGGAATATAGCCCTTCCAGTTTGAGAGAGGGATATCTCTTTATGATTTAGCATTGTCTCACTGAAGGTATTAGGTTAGCTATTAAGTTCAGGTTTGGGTTTTTTGTGTTGTTGGGTTAAAAATGGGAAGAAAGGGCATTGGAAAAGTGGAGTCACAAGTTTGGGATGATCAAATACAGAGTTTACAGGCTAAACGTACATGGAAGCTTAGGCAAATTCATTGGATCCTTTAAGATCTATGGTGTGAAGGAGAGGAAAAGATTTAGAGATCCAATTAAAAACAGAGTATTTAAGAATTCAGATTTTAATCTTCAGTTGAAAACATAAAAATTACTCTTAAGCCAGAGACAAAGTGTACATTCAAACAAATTTCTCTTTATCTTCTTAGAATAATTCAGATTCTAGAATCACATATGTTAATAAAGAGAAAACAAATTAACAAAGAGAGATGCACTTCACTAATAAAAATGACACAAGAATCCTATAATGATTACACTGTATTACTGAAAATCTGATCAATGGTGGCTTTGGGAGCTGCTTTACAATACAAGTCATTGTCTTGAGAACAAGTCCCAACCCTTCATAATTGATATCCTTTGCAGGAATTTGGTTTATGTTGTTAAAGCAGGATGCATTGATTTGCAGGACACAGGTCTTGAACTTGTAGCTCTAGATGAATCTACATCGAATGATAATATGTAGAAGTGGCTTTGCAGCAACACTGCAAAATTTTCTGGCAATAATGATATACAAAAGTTGCAACTGGAGGCAATTTTAGCCCTAGCAGAATTGAAGCAGGGGCTCTCTATGTGTGGTTGTAAATGTTCTGTATGTTTTTGGCAATGTATTCTAGAGAAAGGCCATTCCTCTTATCACCCTTGTATGAGTAACCATGTTTGTGTTGAGAAGTGCACATATTGTTCTCTTGAATTAGATCAAGGAAATGAAGTGGAGAAATTCTCTACTCAATTTGATATGCTTGGCTTTGATGTGTAGATCATTTATATATTTCATGATGGGGTGAGCACAAAAACATTCATCATCAGATTGTTACAGTCTAGAAGGAAGGGAGAATTGAATATCTTCCCTCAGTTCAAGTTTGCAAGTATTTATGAAGCATCATAGGAAGTCTCAACACACTACAGAGGAGAATAAAAACATAGTTACCAATCAAACGAGAACAATTGCCTCAAAATGGGTACTAGAGCCCAAAAATCATAAACAAACATGAAAAAACAACCCAAAAATAAAAAGTGTTGATTCTGCATCACCATTTTTTTCAGAGTAAAATTTCAATATTTTTTTAAAAATAATATTAAAAACAATAAAAGCCATTTTGTTTGGTGCAAAAAACACCTTAAAATCGAAAAGTGTTGACGCTAGAATAACGTTTTTTTGTTTTTTTTCAAAGTACATTTTCAACATTTTTTAATAATGAAGTTAAAAATAAAATATCATGATCCTGAAAAACTTTAAATTTCCAACGATTTTCAAGCGCGACATTAACGATAAAATATCATGTCTTTCAAAAGCCTTAAAATTCCAACGATTTTTAAGCATAACATTAAATTTAAAATATCACTTCTTTGAAAAACCTTAAAATTCCAACAATTTTCAAGCATGGTGCTAAGAAAAAGTATTTATAATTGTTTTCAACCATAACATTAAAGATAAAATACCATGACTTAGAAAAACATTAAAATCTTCACAAATTTTCAACCATGGAATTAAAACCAAAAACTATGACTACAAAAAAATCTTAAATTTTCAAAATATTTCAAGCATGACATTATGGAAAATTTATGACTAAAAAACCTTTAAAAGTGAACCACTGAATGAAAGAGTTATTATACCAAAAGTAATTTTTTTAAATGCTAACTGTAAAGCGATTTTAAAATCTTAGCCTAAGACAATTTGATACATTTCAAAAAAAAATCAACTATCAAATTGACACGTAGTGTAGGTGAGGTCAACCCATAGTAATGAAAACTTAAAGACTAATCATAAAATTAACACACTGTAGGGCAGACTCAATTCATTATAATGAAAAATTTAAAATCAACTATTAAATTACACGTAATGGGATCGGGTTGCTAGACAAGCATCGACACAAATCCTACAATATATATATATATATATATAGATGAGAAAACAAAAATTCAAATATTGAAAAAAAATAATAATAATAACTAGTAAAAACAAAAACAAAAAAAACAAAAACACGACAAAAAAATCAAATGTAAAAAATATATAGTAATGACATAAAAAAAACTAATGTAAAAAAAATTAACCATACCATGTAAAAAAAATAATAATAATAATAATTAATAATTTTTTTATAATATAGTTATATCTTAAAAATATAATAAATAAATTATAATATAAAATTTGTTAATAACAAAATATTAGAATCTTTAAAAAAAATCAAATTCAAATTCATTTTTTTAATAATATAGTTATATCTTAAAAATATAATAAATAAATTATAATATAAAATATGTAAATAACAAAATATTAGAATCTTTCATTTTTAAAATTAAAATTCAGTTATTTATTTTTTATTTTAATAAATAAATTATAATATAAAATTTGTTAATAACAAAATATTAGAAGTTATCATTTTAAAAAATTAAAATTCAAAATAAAATAAATTAAATTTCAAAATTAACTAATTTGACTTTGGTCTTTTAACGTTCATTTAAAAAAAAAAAAATTAAAAAAAAAAAAAAAAAAAAAATTAACCATTGGGAATTTACCGTTATATCTCTAAAATTTATAAACATGTCAACCATTTGTTCTCTATGTGATTTCTCCAGAAAATCTGACCATTATATCATGAATCACATAAGCATAAAATCTGACAAGAGTAAAATAAAATAAAAACCAAATAAAAATACTACAAAAAAAAATACAACATTAAAAAAAAAAAACAAAAAAATCACCTGGCCAGCATGAGGCCCAACCTGGCCAAGGTTGGCAAGAGGACGATTCATGACAAAAAATAAATTAAATTTCATAAAATATATAATAAAAAAATTTAAAAAACAAAAAGATCATAAAAATGTAAAAATGTAAAAAAATAAATAAATCATAATTAACTTGTAAAAATGAAAAATTTAAATAATAAATAAATAAATATAAAAAACAAATATATATATATATATATATATATATATATATATATATATATAACTTATGAAAAAATAAATAAAAACCATTTTTTTAAGTTAAAAATAAAAAATAAAAACAATATTTAAAAAAAATGTTAAATAATTGCCAAAAAAAAATTCAAAACAATTATATATATATATATATATATATATATATATATATATATATATATATATATATAAAATTAAAATTTTAAAAAATAAACAATTAAAAGAAAACATATCCAATATTTTCAGGCAGTCCTTTAGCAGTCAAACACTAAGTAACCCATATGACGATCAAAGTTTCACTAATCAAAGAATCATATCCAAATTTTAAGGAGGAAAATCAGGCCAATAAAACAATTTCCAGAATTGAAGGCAAAAAACTTGCAACAGTTCCATATTTCCTGTGACTACTCAAGAGATATTACTTATTTTGATACATTATTGATATTTTTATTCCAAAAAAGCAGAAACATTTAATCTTGATTATTTTTCTATATATTGTTTCATTTTTATTGTAAAAAGGTTTCCTTTTGATGCCAAGTCTCTTGACTTTGTAATAGCTTCTATTATACTATTTCTAATTAAATCCTTTCGTCTCTAGTTTAAGACAGAGTTTGTGTTTCTAGTATGTTTTTTTTAGTATTTCCATACTCTTTTTCTCCGCATGTTCAAAGTATTACAGAAGATCTGGGTAAGAATAGATTGAGTTTCAATCTCTCTGAAATCCCCTGTAGATTAATAATTGTTTAAAGATATTAGTATATTGGATTGTCTGTCTAAGTTAGCTCTTCTATGAACTGATTATTGTTTGTCCTTCTATCTTATTCTGAATATGTTTTGTTGGGCTGTAAAAAATCTTCTACACGCATCCAAATTTCCCTAGTTGTTAAGTAGTCAAGTTGACTACTCAATTATTAGGAATCTCCTTACACTCTTCTATCATAATCCTTGAAAAGCTAAGTCATTCTGCCAGGCTGGAAGCTGACACTTTGAGAAGGGACCTTGTGAGAAAGGCCTTTAATCATGAATAGGGATTTTCATTGATCAACAACCACCCTCAATTAAAACCATAAATCTGGACATTATGCTTCAAAGGTTGTTGCTCAGTGACAGGTGAATAACGTTAAACAAAGCCTCATAACAACTAAGGGAGCCCCCTCTAGTTCAAGGGCCAGCTTGAACCTAGAGGATGGTTGAGTTGGTTTCCTAGCATATTTTTTGCAGCCAAGGACTACTTACGGGAAATACGTATAACACATGCCATCCAAAATGTCGCAAGCCTGCCTATCCTTGGAGTACTCAACCAATAGTTGAGCCTTCCAATCCTGTGTGACATCCATCAAAGACAGTGTTGTGGGTCTCCTAGAGAGGGCATCAGTTGCCTCTCCTCTAAGCACTGTTCTGCAAGGAGGAAGTGAAGACTGTTGTGATCCATCTTCACTTTGAATCGATTTCCCACTAAATACTATTTGAATTTGGCCAATGCATGCATCAATGCCAACATCTCCTTTCCGTACACAGAGTGCAACCGCTCGTGAGCCTACAATTTCCTACTCTCAAATGCAATATGATGGTCTCCCTGTGTCAAAACGGCCCCAATCCCTTCACGGGACGCATCACACTCCAGCACAAATGGTCGCATGAAATCCAGCAAGGCTAAGACCAGACAACTATTCATGACCCTCTTGAGGCACATGAAGGCCTCCTCTGCCACCTGCATCCATACAAAATCTCCCCTCTTAGTCAAATTCGTAAGAGGTGCTACAAGCTATGAGAACCCCCTCACAAATCTTCGGTAATACGTACAAATGCTTAGGAAACCCCTCAGCTCCGTCACATTCTTGGGTGTGGGCCAATCTAGAATTACATGAATCTTTTCCTGATGCACCTTCACTCCATCCTCCCCAATCACATGCCCTAAGTACGACATATTTGTTAGCCCAAACTCACATTTGGACAACTTTGCAGACACCTGTTGCTCCAGAAATATGCAAAGCACCTCTTCCAAATGTTGAAGATGCTCCTCCCAAGTTTTGTTGTAAATGAGTATGTCATCGAAGAAAACTAGGATAAAGCATCTCAGTTGTCTACGGAACATGTGATTCATATAGGACTAGAATGTGGCTAGAGCATTGGTTAGCCCAAAGGTCATCACCAAGAAATCAAAGTGTCCATAATGGCAGCAGAAAGAAGTCTTTGGAATATCCTGCTCCCTCATGCGAATCTGGTGGTACCCCAAATGCAAATTTATCTTAGAGAAGTATTTTGCTCCCCTAAGCTCTTCCATCAACTCATCTATCCATGGAACGAGGTATCTATTCTTCAAGTTTTTCTTATTGAGAGCCTAGTAGTCTATGCACATGCGTAGTGTCCCATATTTCTTCTTCACCAACACAACGGAAGAAGAAAATGGAGCTAGGCTTGATGTGCCCCAATCTCAACAACTCCTAAATGGTCTGCTCTATCTCATCCTTATAGGCCTTTGGGTGCCTATAAGGTGTGGTGATGACTATGTTCACCCCCTCCTCTAGCTCAATGGTGTGCTCAAATCCACGATCTGGCGATCTACCTGGTGGAACATCCCTGAAAACCCCATGGTGCTTCTCCAACAAGGCTAGTATGTCTGGATGTATGGCCTGCATCTTTGCCCCCAAATCAGAGAACCGTAGCTCAACTGCCCACTCCACATCTCCATGTCGCAGATCTGCCTCCATCCGATGGGCTGAAACTGTTTGAGGAGGATAAGAGTGCATTCCCCTCAACATAATCGGCTTCCCATATGGACCTTGGAACTCCATCTCAAGCTTCTACTAATCAATAGTGACCTTCCCCAATGCATACAACCACTGGACACCCAACACCACATTGGTTTCTAGGACATCAACCACAAAGAAATGGTCAGTGAGTGAGTAGTTCCCCATCTTTAAGGTCAGCCTGGGTACATACTTGGTACACTACATGGTCTAGTCTCTTGGTACCAAAACTGAGAACCCCTCAACTGTAGTTGTTTGGATGCCCCTATGCTCCACCATCTGGGCATCAATGAAATTGTGGGTGACCCCACTATCAACCAGGACTAACACACGTTGTCCCTGTATAGTTCCCCTAATCTTGAGTGTTAAATACTTCGACACATCCCGAAGTGAAGCGAGGGCTCCCCCAGTTGGGGCAAACGACCCTCCTCTAGGGGGTGGTGGTGGTGGCCCTCCTGATGATGGTCCTGCCTCATCTCCTCGCTCCTCTACTACCCCGACTTCCTCCTCCTCCGGCTCACTATCAAAGAACACCTCGATGAAATGGGCTTTTCCCTTGGTGCACTTCTGCTCCGGTGCCCAAGGCTCCCGGCACGTGAAACACAACCTCCTCCTCTTGAGTTCCCTACGGGTATCATCATCCAACTGGCTACATCCTCCATCTCTTTGTGGTGACCTCGCATCTATGTTCCCCTGTGGAACCATGGATCTCGTTGTTAGAGGGGGGATAGCTAGAGGGGGGGCGGAGCTACCCCTTCATTGCGTCGGGCACAATAGGGGGGTCACGGGGGGGTGGCAACCCCCACTGTCGGGGGGTTTGAGGGGGGTGGTAGCCCCCCGACGAAAAAAAATTGGACCCTATATTAGGTGGGCGAACCTACCTATGGTTTTGTGCAAGGATTTCGCACATGGTTTTGGGCGTGATGGTTTTCGATCCATGGTATTTTGTATATCTAGTCAAGGGAACTACAGTTCTGTTCTAATCAGGGTTGATGGATTGTGGTTTACAGATGCTTCGGCGTGTATATATATGTATTGTAACATTGAAAGAAACATAATGAAAAATCAATCTGGTAGTCTCAGTTTTGGGATCCAACGGAAATCTCTGTTTTATATGTTATGCTCTAACCATTGTTTATTTTCTCTTTTTAGAATTCATATGCAGGTAATTTTTGTACGGGGTTAAAACCTACACTTGTGGGAACAAAGGCCCGTTTCTTAGGCAGTACATTAATCATGTCCCGGGTCCTAGAAATGACATCATGTAGTGATGTGGGCTTGTAAGCCCTCACCCAGCCATGCAGAGGCTCATCTTCCCCTCCACAAACAACATGGTCAGTCGTGCCTCCGAAATATCTATCACCGTCACTACAAGTCTCTGGAACTCTGTAATGTAGACCTCTGCGCTGCCAATCTGTCTCAAGTGGGCCAGCTCTCGAAAGTGTAGCTCTGGATCCTTCCTTTCAAACCTCTCCAACAATCTCCTGGTGAACTCTATATAAGTGGTGATGTGAAGGTGCCCCAACGTGATCAGCCCATGATACCACCACTCTTGGGCATCACCTTCCAAGTGAAGGGTGATGAAACGTATGGCATCAGCGTCCCTCATGGGATTCAAGTGAAAATATGTATCAAGTTTTTAGACCCATGCCCTAGCTGAGCTCTTTGCTGACCCATCGAAATTTGGGAGTGTAATCTTCCCTAATACCTTATGCACATATTTGTTGGATGCTCCTCCCCTATAGTGGCCTCCAACGCCGTTAGTGCACCTCTCCTTGAGGTGGATGTACTCTCCAAAATACATCACCATCTTGATCTGGCCATCCAACCCCTCATACTCATCAATGCATGATGCAACAGAATGTACCAAGTCCACAACTGGGTCTATCTCTCTCTCTAGCTCAACCTCCTCAATGAAATGAGGCATTGTGGGGCGGTCAATGTGCCCATGTTGTGGGTTGTGTGGAGGCTGATACATACGACTACCTACTCCCGCTATGGAACCCCCTTCACCTTGAGGTTCTCCCTCTGGCCTTCCACCCATTTGTAGGCAATGTCACATGGTTCGGGTTCGAGTTCTGGTTTGACAATGATTAGGTTTGGTTTGAGTTCGAATTATGAGGTTCGCCATTAGGTTCATCTATATATATTAATTTAAAATTAATTATACGATAAAATAGTAAGAAATCAACATCAATAAACATAAAAAATGCTATCACAGACATGGAAACTGTAAGGATAAATTACAAGCTTGAGTTGTGATAGGCATTTATGAGTTTTGATCTATGGACTTAATCAATGGCTATGAGGTTCGATGAGGATCGCCGAACCTCAATTTTTTTTTAAGGTTCGCCAAAATTCGAACCTCAAGGTTAAAGTTCGACGAACCTTGTGCCATAGTTTGCAGGCCCATCACCTTCTACATCATGTTCATCATCAACTGCCCTTGCCTCATTATCTGTTGATTTGACCTTAGAAGTTCTTCTAAGACCTAGTTTGTGTTCCTCTGCCTGGGTTGCTCATTCTCTTCTTGGATCTCCATCCAGCCTCTGACGTTTTCCACTTCAGTGTCTAAAAATGGGTCTGGCCCCTCTTCTCTACCTTGACCCATGCCTCTGCCTCTACCACAACCTGTCTGGAAAACTAGTCCTTGGTATCTCGGTGGCATCACCCGCTCTTGTTCCCCACCCTGACCAAGAACATGCTATGATACCACTGTAATATTCCTAATGGAATATTTGCAATGATAATAAAGGTAAGTAATAACATTCACAATAAAATTTTATTCAGTGAGGAACATATGAACAGAAATTTCTTATCAACACCCAAATCGGCTCATTTTTCATTAAACAAATAAGTTGGAGTACAATAAAAGTTGGATGAGGTGCACCCAGGCTTGCACAAGGCAAGCTACAAGCCTAAGGTGATCAATACAAAAGTGTCCAACTACTGTGAATTTGTTGCTCCCAAAAACCTATGTTCTCCCCTCAAAACTACATCGTTGGTTGACTTTAAGTTCTGATTTACCCCTCAAAACAACCCAAAAATTTCTGCAACTTTGGGGATGTGCTCCTCTTCAAAAATCCAGAAAACCCCAAAAGGGTTTTTGCTGCTTTTGACCTGCCAAATTCGACCCCTTGGGGATTGGCCCTCCTCAAATACTGTAACTCACTACCTGTAACTGGAACTGTTGTAACTTGTTGCCACAAAGTCAAGAAAACTCCCCAAATCGGGCTCCCAACAATTTCCGCACAACCCAACTCCCCAATCCTCCTGTTAAGCCTCCTTCTAGGTGACCCCCACTAATGTCTGCCCAATCCTGAGTGAGGATGACACAGGCCCTTCAACCAGCAGCTCGACCTAGGTATTTGACTGGGCTTCCTGTTGTAATTTCTCCTCTCTGAACTAGCAAATCGATGTGAATACCTCCAGCAACCTTCCCAACTGAATTCCCTAACTCCCCTGCTCCACCAAACATGCAGTCTCTCCCACTGCATCCTGGCTAGCCAAGACAACGTACTCCACAGATGTGTGATCTTCTCTCTATGTCCAATGGGAAAGAAAACCCTCCTAGGCTAGCACTTGAAGTCCACCGAAGAGAGGGATGAGCTTCACTCCTTGGGAAGCTCTTATGTTAAAGAGCACTTGTAGCTTAGCTAAACAGCCAAAGCAACAATGAAATTCTCAAATCATCAAAAGGCCCCAAATGTTGCTCACGTCCTTCTATTTATGCTTGCTCCCTTGGGCCCCACATGGGTCCCATCAAATATTTCGATCCCCACTTAAGAAAATCAAACTGCCTCCCTAGGGTGCGTATTTTTGGTGATTGAGTGGCCCCCACAATCAACTAAAAGTCACATTGACCCCCTTTCTCCTAAGTTCTCCCATCAAAATTGCATTAAGCCAAAAATAACAAAATTGCCAAACAAAAAGATTTTCTCCTCACCTTAGGAAAATAATTAGGAAGGGACATTACATGAGCATACTTGTCTGGAATTGTTCTTGTGAGAACAAGCTTTGTATCTCCATTTATATTTCTGATTAATGCAATACAGATAAGCGAAGTTTTGAGCAGTGGCTTTCCCTAGAGAAACTTATTGTGTTATGTGCCATTGATTTGTCATCTTCTTGTTCATATTGTTTTCATTGATCTATTGGCTTTCGTTGGTTGAAAGTAGTAGATTCTTGTCTTGCTTTAGAACATTGCATGAGCTTGTGAATCTACAGGAAATTCTACAATGCAATGTGCCATGAACCTTCAATTGCCAATCATCGATATCGTCGATTGCTCCGATAATGCGATATGTGATGTGACTTGGACCTTCGATCACTGATACTGCAAGACCTCTGATCGCTGATTGCCGATATCGGCAATCACTCATCGCTAATGTGCTCCGACTTCCACTGTTGTTGCTTTAAAAAACTCTAATATGCAGGATCTAGGATTTATACTTTAGACATTTTCCTTTGTTTTTTGGCTTTGAAAGGAGAACTTTAATCTGCTCTAACTTTTGATTCTGGGATCCATTTAAGGAGTTCTATATACCATTCGAAAGTTGCTTCAGAGCACTTTCCAATGGAGAAAGTCCAATGTATGTTTTGAGTTCTTCCGATGCTTAAAAAAAGACTTCAAACTTCCCTGCTTATTTACTCAGATTTCTAAAGGAAATGTTTTACAGGCCTATTATTAAGCAATGTTCCCTATTTATTACAAATTTAAATACTAGCACTGAAATTGTCATCATTTTCCAAAAAAGAATTGAAAATGCGAAAATTTATTGTGATAACAAGTTCTTTAGCTAATAACAATATCAATCTTACACACGCATTCCATCTGTTACATTCCCATAATCCTCACTTCACTCTATCGGCTAATTCTTGATAATTCTAAATCAGTCATCCAAGGAGAAGTGAAAAGCTCTGTGGTTTTTAGTTTCATAGCTTCTTCAGTTTCAAGTTCTACCCAAAAGCCAATCCAAGTAAAAATTCTCAAGTCCAAAAATTTTGTGCTTTCGAAAGCCAAGTTACAGGTGTGGATCCTCGGTTATGTAGCTAACAACCATATCAATCTAATACTAGCACTCCATTTGTTACATTCCCATAATCCTCACTTCATTCCATCAGCCAATTATCGATCATTCCAAATCAATCAACCAAGGAGAAGCAAAAAGCTCTGTGGTTTTTAGTTTCAGAGATTTTGCAATTTCAAGTTCTACCCAACAGCCAATCCAGGTAAAAAAAATCTTCATTCTTTGAGAATTGAGTTTGAATAACAAGTTACTTTTAAAGAAGCCTTGTTTTAAAGATAGAAATGTGAGCTCTAATAGCCTCGTGAAAGATGGAGTGTGTTGGTAGATTATTGTGCCTTCTTAAAGAAGGTAAGGAATAGGTCCAACATGTGATCAAGGTGAAGTATGAGTTTATCAATCTACTGGCTCCTCCACTTGAGAAGCAAGAATTGAGTCTAGGTCCTATTAGAGAGAACACAACTTATCTAGCTTTGTTTCTATAGACACTTATGATGGGCCATTCGTCTTTCTAAGAAAAAATCTACACACCTGGAACATGACTAAACCATGATATCATCGGAATGTCATCCAAATCTCTACAGTGGAGGATGACGAATCTCTACAATGTCTCTAAGAAGAACCTCATAATAGAACACTTATCGGCATACTTATTATTTTTTAATTTATACTTGGTATAAAACATTCTGTAATTTTTTTTAAGTATTAATAATGTCTTAACAAAATCATTTTTGAAGAAAGTTGTAAGAGTATAAAAATCTTTTTAAAAAATATTTTTTATTAATTGAAAAAAACATTAATAAAAGTAATTTAATTAGATTATAATGAGACCCCAAAGAGAGTCGAAAGGCATACAGAGTAATTCAGGGTGTCATAGGCTTAAAAATAAAGCAAAAGATTAAATTTCGGTTGATTCGGGGTGTCATACGTTTAAAAAGAGAGCCAAAGGTTCCATTTCTGGTAGAGAGCGGGCTAATTCAAGGTGTCGTGGTTTAAAAATAGGGACAAAGATTCCATTTCTAGGTGTGTGCAATTTAGGAAGAGATGACATTTGTTCTTCTATGGCTTTTAAAATACGCATGTGCAAGAGCTTGTTTTCAAAGCAAGAGTTTGTATCCGATGCAATCACTTATTTGGAGTTGGTTGGAACAACCTCTTAATAACCAAAAACCACAAAATCACCCAATTTTTCCCTGTGTACTGCCAAACCGCAAATCTTTGTTATATGTTTTGCTTTTCTTACTGCAATTGAAATTAAAAGTGCAGTGCTATCGTTTTATTATTTTTTACAAAGTGTGATGCTATTTTGTACATAGCAATGATACACAACTTATCTATAAATGCAACGTTGATATTTGATAGATAAGACCTTCAAAAAATTCATATTTTGTAGATAAAGTCATCAACATGTTTTTTGGTTGGTCTAAGATAACGAGCAATCAAAGAGGCTTTTAGTTTTATTTTATTTTTTTATTTAAATTTGGTATAAAACATTCTGGAATATTTTTTTAAGTATAAATGGTGTCTTAATCAATTTGTTTTTTTGAAGAAAGTTGTAAGAGTATTAAAATGTTTTTAAAAGATTGTTTTTTTTAACTGGGGAAAAGAAACACACACACACACACATATAATGTAATTATACTATAATGTGACCCCAGAGAAAGTAGATAGGGTGTGCAAGTTGAGTATGAGTGTCGTGGGTTTAAAAATAAAGCAAAATATTCGATTTCTTGGAGAGGGGGTTGATTCAGGGTGTTGTAGATTTAAAAATAGAGCCAAAGATTCCATTTATAGGAGAGTGTGGGGAATTTGAGGTGTTACGGGTTTAAAAATAGAGCCAAAGATTCCATTTCTGGGAGAGTGCAAATTGGGCAAAGACGACATGTGTTTTGTGAAGGGACAACATTTGTTATTTTATGGCTTTCAAGATATGCATGTGTAGGAGCTTGTTGTCGAAGCACTAGTTTGCACAAGCGCTTGTTGTCAAAGCAAGAGTTTGTACCAGATGCAATCACTTCTTTGGAGTTGGTTGGGAGAGCCCCTTAAACACCAAAAAACACAAAATCACCCATCTTTTCCTTGCAAATTGCCAAACCCCACATCTTTGTTGTATTATTTGATTTCCTTACTGCAATTGAATTTGTGCTAGTGTTTTATTATTTTGTACATAGCAGTGATACCCAACTTATTTATAATTGTGAGGGTGATTTCCTTTTCTTATTTTGTACATCACCATGATACAACTTAATCATAAATGCATTGTTGATTTTCTCTTATTACTTTGTACATAACAATGATATTGAACTCTTACCAGAATCTTGGTTATGGTATCTCTCTTAGGTGTTAATACTATGGTGTTACTTTGGAATTCTACTCATGGGCTGAATTCTTTCGCTGGGCTCCAACCATAATCAATATTGAATTCACGCAGATTTGTTCAGCTAACCCAATTGCATGTTGTTGGCAATGGTGATGGTCAATGGTTTCATAAGGATGTACAATCCAAATTCGAGAGGGTGTTGTCTGAAGTTGATTTACATAACCCCTTATCAAATGAAAGTTAAGGAGGCTAGGGTTAAGGTCAATCTCTGGAACTTTGGAACTCTATAGAAATCTCTCTACGAGAAAAAAATTCAACAATGTCATATTGGATGAGAATCTGAATGGGGAATTTGAGGATTTTGATATTCAAATATCAATTGGGTTTCAAATCGTCAGAGACCCACAAGAGGAATATCGAGCAAAAAACATAACAATTGGAGCCCATGGAAATGAGGGGTCTTTTGTCTCTAGAAAGATGAATGATACATAGCAGTGATATGGTGCATTGTCGATTTTTTGTGATTTATGTTTAGGGAATATGATTTGGAATGAATGTTGAGTATGTGGTTTTCCCTTTTTTTTGGTTGGTCATTGCAATTTTTGTGAGAATTTGGTTTCTAGTTACCAAATACTATGGTGTTACTTTGGAATTCTACTCATGGGCTGAATTCTTTCGTTGGGCTCCAACCATAATCAATATTGAATTCACGCAGATTTGTTCAGCTAGCCCAATTGCATGTTGTTGGCAATGGTGATGGTCAATGGTTTCATAAGTATGTACAATCCAAATTCGAGAGGGTGTTGTCTGAAGTTGATTTACATAACCCCTTATCAAATGAAAGTTAAGGAGGCTAGGGTTAAGGTCAATCTCTGGAACTTTGGAACTCTATAGAAATCTCTCTACGAGAAAAAAATTCAACAATGTCATATTGGATGAGAATCTGAATGGGGAATTTGAGGATTTTGATATTCAAATATCAATTGGGTTTCAAAGCGTCAGAGACCCACAAGAGGAATATCGAGCAAAAAACATAACAATTGGAGCCCATGGAAATGAGGGGTCTTTTGTCTCTAGAAAGATGAATGATACATAGCAGTGATATGGTGCATTGTCGATTTTTTGTGATTTATGTTTAGGGAATATGATTTGGAATGAATGTTGAGTATGTGGTTTTCCTTTTTGTTTGGTTGGTCATTGCAATTTTTGTGAGAATTTGGTTTCTAGTTACCAAATACTATGGTGTTACTTTGGAATTCTACTCATGGGCTGAATTCTTTCGTTGGGCTCCAACCATAATCAATATTGAATTCACGCAGATTTGTTCAGCTAACCCAATTGCATGTTGTTGGCAATGGTGATGGTCAATGGTTTCATAAGGATGTACAATCCAAATTCGAGAGGGTGTTGTCTGAAGTTGATTTACATAACCCCTTATCAAATGAAAGTTAAGGAGGCTAGGGTTAAGGTCAATCTCTGGAACTTTGGAACTCTATAGAAATCTCTCTACGAGAAAAAAATTCAGCAATGTCATATTGGATGAGAATCTGAATGGGGAATTTGAGGATTTTGATATTCAAATATCAATTGGGTTTCAAAGCGTCAGAGACCCACAAGAGGAATATCGAGCAAAAAACATAACAATTGGAGCCCATGGAAATGAGGGGTCTTTTGTCTCTAGAAAGATGAATGATACATAGCAGTGATATGGTGCATTGTCGATTTTTTGTGATTTATGTTTAGGGAATATGATTTGGAATGAATGTTGAGTATGTGGTTTCATTGCAATTTTTGTGAGAATTTGGTTTCTAGTTACCAACATGTAACACAGACAAATATTTTGCAGCTTCATAAACCATATTACCATATTTAACAATTTAACAAAAAAAACAAAAACAAAAACAAAACAAAATCATAAAACTCATGGCAATTTCAACTCAAAGATAAAAGTTGATAAATATATTAAATTGTTAATTTTTCTAATAATCATCAATAAAAATTATCCTCTACCACCCAGATGGTAGTTTATCCCTCCTTTGTACAGAGTGGTGGTTTAATAAAAAAAATTGGTTTATTTTTTTGAAATTCAATTGCAACTTTTTTGAAAATTCAATTGCAACCTTACATATTTTAAACTGTGTATTTTAAAAATAAATAGCAAAAAAATTTAAATTATATAAACCAAAATTAAAACTATAAAATCTATTTTGTACAGAACTTCTATATATAGATATAGATATATATCAGTGCTTTAGCATTATTCTAATTAAAATTTTAATTAAATAATAATAATAATGGCCTAATGACCTCATCCAAAATTCTGCCCAACTGCACCTCTGACCACAAACCCATAAGTCTGGAACTCTCCGTGGATAGATTTCTTGGTCCCATTCCATTTAGATTTAGCCCTTTATGGATTCAGCAAGAGGGGTTCAATGAGGTGGTTGCTGAAGTCTGGAACCGGAAAATTCAGGGTTCCCCTTTCTTCGTGTGGGAAGAAAAATTGCGGGCTCTTAAGAGAAAGCTCAAGGAATGGGCAAAAGCTTTGAAAACTCCTGCTGCCAATCGAAAAGAGTCTATAGAAAATCTTGCTGCCCTCCAATCCTCAATGGAGAATTCAGATATTACCCAAAGTCTGCTCCAAAAAGAAGTTGAGTTACAAAAAGCCTTTCATAAAGCCAGTAGGGACGAAGAGGAGTATTGGAGACAGAAATCTAGAAACTTATGGTTACAAGCCGGCGACAAAAATACTAGTTTCTTCCACAAACATGCCGAAGCCCGAAAGCAATACAAAAATGTTTCAGAAATCCGATACCAAGATACAGTGGTTAATGATTTTGAGGGCATAAAGAGAGCAGCATTCTCCTTTTTTAAAGACCTCTATTCAGCTCCTGATTACCAGCCAATAGATCCCCAAGCATATCCGTACAATCTGATCCCCTTCTGTGTGCAAGAACCCGTCAATAATATGCTGACTGCCCCGATCAGCATGGATGAGCTCAAGAAAGCTTTGGATTGCATGGACCCGGATAAAGCGCCAGGGCCTGATGGGTTCACTGCCAGGTTCTTTCAGTCTTGCTGGTCAATTATCAACAAAGACCTTCTGAGAATGGTAAGGAAATCCCAATTTTGTACTAAGATAGGAGGCAGCACCAATTCAGCCTTCCTGGCTTTGCTTCCGAAAGAAAAAGGAGCTTCTGAGTTCAGTAGATTCCGCCCCATTTCGTTGTGTAATACTAGCTATAAACTTATTACCAAAATAATATCCATGCGCCTCAAGAATATATTGCCGGACATCATACCAGAGAACCAAGGAGGCTTCATCAAAGGGAGAAAGATACTGGATAATATTGTACTGGTTCAAGAGGCAGTACATTCAAGTGTCCAGAGAAAAGAGAAAGGAATGGTAATAAAACTAGATCTGGCTAATGCCTTTGACAGGGTGAGGCATGACTTTCTGTTTGCAGTTATGACAAAAATGGGCTTTTCAACAAAATTCACAAATTGGGTGAAAGCCTGCATCGCCTCTCCTTGGATTGCTCCGCTGGTAAATGGAAGATCAACTGAATTTTTTACAGCTTCAAGGGGATTAAGGCAAGGCTGTCCGCTGTCCCCGCTTCTCTATGCCATTCAAGCCTCAGTGTTGAGTTTCCAGCTCGACTACTGTCAGCAAATCCAAATTCTGCCAGGTCTCAGAATGGTGCAAAATGTCAAAGAAATAAACCATGCTCAATTTGCCGACGATACTCTGCTAATAGGTGGAGCGAGTATTATTTTGGCCAATTCTTTCAAAAAGGAACTGGACATCTATAAGGAAGCATCCGGCAGCAAGATTAACTACTCAAAAAGTACAATCTATGGCTGGAATTGCTCAGCTAAAAACCTTGCTGATATAGCTAGGCTTCTTGAAATGAAAATCTGTCAAGACTGGGATTCTTTCAAATATCTTGGGATCCCAATTTTCAGATCCATCCCCAAAGTTTCCCATTGGATGCCCCTTTTGGACAAGCTCAAACTCAGAATTAAGGCCAGGGGAGCCTCCTGGCTGAACACTGCTGGGAAAATTATCCTTATAAAATCTGTCTTAACAAGCATGCCTCTGTTTCAGCATTCCATTCTCCTCGCCCCCAAAACCTTTCTCAGTAAAATGGATGGTATGCTGAGAAGATTTCTGTGGGAAGGGGGAAAAAACAACGAAAGAAGGCTTCATTTAGTAAATTGGGATACCATTAAGAAACCTTTCATAGAAGGAGGTCTGCAAATTAGAGACTCGGCTGCCCAAAATCTCGCTCTTGGCTCAAAAATATTGTGGAATATTGTGGCAGGAAAAATAAGCTGGAGCAAGAAAGTGCTGTGGAAGAAATACTTTCAAGGTCAACGATTGAGATGTCTTGATCTTCCTCCAAAAAATTCCAAAGGCTCCCCAATATCCAAACTTTGTATCGCTGCTCTGAACAACTTCAGCCTCAACCTCTATTGGATCCCAGGTAATGGGAAAAAAATAAGAATTTGGAATGATCAGATTCTTGGAGACCAGCCTCTTCAGCATATAAAAGGCCTGGCAAATATTAAGCTATGGTTGCATTCCAACAACAAGGAAACTCTATGGGACATAACCAACTGGACGGAGGATGCTGAAAGAAGATGGGACAGCTGGAATCTCGGGGAGGTACCACACCATTTGCAATCTGAAGCTTCTTTACTGTTAGACAATCTGCAAGGGAAATCTCCATTATCAGCAACAGCCAAGGATAAAAGAGGGTGGGGCTCCCATACTGGCTCCTACTCGGTAGCTGAAGGATACAAAAGTTTAATTGCTGTCCCGAATGTCCCTCCAGACCCAACGCAATGGAAATTCATATGGAACTTTCCTTCTCTCCCTAAAATAGACTTTTTCTGCTGGACACTTGCTCATAATAGTATTCTCACAGGAGACAATCTGAGAAAACGGGGAATGGAAGGGCCCTCCAGATGTCCATTATGTATATCAGAGGAAGAAACAGCTGAACACCTGTTGCTGCTGTGCCCCTTTGCCAAGGCAGTCTGGAAAGGGGTCCTGAGTTCAAGGGCGGACAAGATTGAGCTACCAAGAAGTGTGCCATCCCTGTTCTACGAGTGGGCCAAGCTTCCTCCAATCTGCACCAACAATAAAAACCTCCTTAGGACTGCTTGGATGTGGACCCCTAAATACATATGTTGGAAATTATGGCTGGAAAGGAACAACAGAATCTTCAGAGGAGAAATCTGCACTGTAATCAATGTTATATCCAAAATTAAAGCTTTATTGGGAGAGACTTTGGAAGCTAAGCCAACCCTAAGGAATGAAGTAAAGCTGGACAATGAGGAGGAGCTGTGGCTAAAAGAAATCGTTCCAAATAATCAACCCATCTCTACTATTCCAACCACTTGCCATGCTAAGTGGGAAATCCGTATGGAAGAACAGGAATTTCTAAAGTGGAGATCGGCACTAGATGACCATTGTCTTTTCTTCGACGGGGCCTCTAAAGGCAATCCAGGAGCTGCGGGTGGAGGTGGAGTGCTGCTGAAACCCGATGGGTCTACTTTACTCAAGTACCATTGGGGTCTGGGAATCGAATCAAATAATAGAGCTGAGGCTCTAGCTTTGTGGCAGGGGCTGACTCTGGCTCTAAAACGGAACATTCAAACTTTGACGGTCTTCGGAGACTCTCGGCTCATCATTCAAGCAATGAATTCTCCTTCGAATCAGTGGCAGATTCATTTAGGCCGAATACTAAAGAAAATAAGACCCATGCTGGCTAAGTTTCAGAAAATCTCCTTCTACCACATTATGAGGCAGCTTAATTCTCAAGCTGATTTTGAAGCCAACCTTGGAGCTGCCAGAAGCCAAAGAACCCTATCAGTCAATTTGGAAGATTCTCTCTGCATCATCCCATAATCGGATTAACCAGTAATTCTGTTCTAACACAGAAAACCCAGAATTTGCTTGCTGGAAATGGTGTTCCAGCAACACAGTTATTTTATCAGTTGCTGAAACTGGTGTTTCAGCAACGCCGCTCGTGGTGTTTCAGCAACGCAAAATTTTGACGTCAGGCTCTGTACATTCAATCGGACAGCTGCCCATTTCGCACGGCTCTTTCTGCTCCAGGGGAAATTGCTTTGACAAAGCTCAAGCTGATTTTGAAGCCAACCTTGGAGCTGCCAGAAGCCAAAGAGCCCTATCAGTCAATTTGGAAGATTCTCTCTGCATCATCCCATAATCGGATTAACCAGTAATTCTGTTTTAACACAGAAAACCCAGAAATTTGCTTGCTGGAATTGGTGTTTCAGCAACACAGTTATTTTATCAGTTGCTGAAACTGGTGTTTCAGCAACGCCGATCGTGGTGTTTCAGCAATGCAAAATTTTGACGTCAGGTTCTGTACATTCAATCGGACAGCTGCCCATTTCGCACGGCTCTTTCTGCTCCAGGGGAAATTGCTTTGACAAAAATCAAGGCGTTGGAAGGTTAGAATGAAGACTAGAGATGGAAAACGATTTTCATACTCCCAAGTGGAAATAGCTCATATCCGATTCGCTCCTCTGGCAACAGAGTTAGAGGAAGGCTCCAGAAAGGCATACTCAGGTTGTCAGAATCAGCTGGTAACATCAAGGTAAAGAACCATCCGGCAGAGATACAGCGTTGCTTCTCCAAAAGACGACCCTGAATCAAAGATTGATCATGGAATCGTGGACTTCATGAACTCAGAGAGAAATGAAATTGAGAAACTCAATCCAATGTAAATGCAAGCGGCAGCTGTTTTGCCGCCTTTTAAATAAAAATCTAACCGTTAAAGTCAAAAAAAAAACAATAACAATAACAATAACAATAACAACAGCATTATATCACTGTTTTAGCTTTATTCTAATTCAAACAAAAAATAATAATAATAATAATAAATAAAAGAAAAACCTGCATTATATCACCGCTTTACCATTAATCTAATTAAAAATAAAACAAATAAAAAAACCCAAAAAAAGCTTTACCATTAATCTAATTAAAAATAAAACAAATAAAAAAACCCGAAAAAAGCATTATATTACTGCTTTACCATTATTCTAATTAAAAAGTCAAACCGGAAAAAGGTGTATATTTTCCTAAAATAAAAGTTTCAGGACTCCATCTTCAGTATGTACAATGTCGTTTCTGAAGTGGTTACATGGTCTTGTATGGCAATAAAAAATGCGCATTCAGAGTACACCTTTATTTAGACCGCTACAGTTTTCGGCAGATATTTTATATCCTACAAAGCCAGACCTGAACCTGCGACTTGGCATCTAAAGAACTCTATTGATTTGTATCTCATTAAAAAAACATCTCCAGTGACTACAACGAAGTGAAATTCTCGATGACTTTATTTTCGCTTAGAGTATGCGAGTTTTAAAAAACTTACCATAGCCACAATCACTGATCGAAAAACACTGGATCACTACTGTGTTATTGAGATTCCAAGCTTTAATTTTTTGCTTTGAAAAATGGGATTCCAAATTGAAAATTTCCAGTTGCGGTCACAATATGATATGATACCTTGAAGAAAAGAATGAACGAACGCAAATAATTCGATGATTTTGTGTAAATAAACAGACAGCGCATAAAGAGTTGAGAATCAAACAAACACCGCAAATACACATACGAATTCATGGTTCAATTAAATAATTACGGGAAGTGTCTTCTGAATGGCCTTCAACCAGTTATGACACCGGCCAGGACATCACTCTTTCCGCGTGCAAAAATAGTATACACAAGACGGATGGCATCTAGCCACCCATCCATTGCTTCCCAGGTGTCTGCAACCTACAATAGCATAGTCATTTACCAATGAGAAATAAGAGCATGCAATCTAGCTTTGCCAAAAGAGAGCAATTACAATTGTACCATCACAACAATGATATAGACTCATCGTGCCGAATATAATAAAACGTCAAAGGAGAATATTTGAACCGAACGGTTTAACTTCTTCTGAAATCATCAATGAACCTTATATTTTGCCTCTCTTTTATGGACATATCAGAACTACATTCACAAGCGGTGTTTGTATGGTTTGAACTTCAAAATCAAACTCATATCCCCTAAGAAAACAAGTGAGGTATATCATCACTGAATGGGCTGCACTGAATAAACCCATTCAAAGTGGAATGGGCTGCACTGAATAAACCCATTCAAAATGGAAGTACATAAAATATCTTATGCTAGGTGAAAAATAAATATCAAAGACCTGGAGAGAATTGCAGCCTCTGGAAAATATACTAGCAATAAAATCTAGGTGAAATAATAGTTACTTGTGAGTCAATAACCTATTTTTAATCCTCGCGAACCGTTCAGATCACGAGGAACACATTGAATAATTTATTCATAAAAACGGGGTGCAAGAAAGTTGGAACTGATTTGCGAAAAATACCATAAAAATAAGTAAGAAATTTCTCTAGTGCATGATAGAAATTCTTTCTAGTAAAACTTGGTTAGGAATGTAAAATATTTTGATTCTTTCTTAGTATATTTATACTAAATTCTTCCAAGCGGCATGCGAATTGCTGTCATTTGTTATTTTAATTAATCAACAACAATAGAGAACATAGAACTCCTAACACTGATCAGTGACAATGTTCGGTAATAACAACGAAAGACAAAAGATCATATAAAAGATTACGAAGCCATTGCAAGATGATAACTACTAGCTGCACCTCTTGAGTGGCTGTCAACCGAAAAGAATATTGCTTGTATTAAGCAGACAAGCAACTTTAAATTTTATTTTTGGAAAAGAATATAATGTTGAATAAGAATGATGACACAATAAGAGCAGGAGACTTACTTATATACCAAGCATCTCTTCATGGAGAAAGAATCATGCCACACTTAGACATGACTCTTCAACCTAATTACTAATTAACTAATAATTATTTATGGTTATTATCATTTACATTATTTCCTATATATTTATTTATAACATTGTTTTCCTCCTCAAAAAGCTTTGCCCTCAAAGCTTTGCCTTCAAAGCTTGTTAATGAAAAAGACTTGATCTCTTTTTCAACTTCAAATGTCTTTCTGTCTCGGAACAGTCATCTTCGTCGATACAAGTTTATATGATCGTCTAAGTGACAAACAAAATTGTCGCATTGAGAAATTATTAGACCATCCTAGATTAATCTTCTATGTAATTTTCTGATTGCTGGAATTTTGTAACAACTCGTCATCATAGCACTAGATTGATGTTACATCATTATTCTCTGCAACATCAGTGTGTTGTTTCTGTTCTAAATAGTACATACACGTAACTTGATTAAGTTGTCTACTCTTGTGATTCGGATACTGATATGGAACTTCTTTTTTTTTTACTTTCCCTTATTGGGCGTGTGGCAATTTTTTTTATTTTCTTCTGGTGAATGTTGTTGAGTTGGTTACGGAACATTCACTTGGGATGTTCATTGTTTGCACTGCCACATCTAAGTTTGTATTTTCTTCAACTCGCTTGTCTTCTTCCTAAGTTGTGATTTTCACCGATTCAGTGTCTGTTGTTTTTTCGTCAACTTGAATTCCTACATTTGATGCTTCGTTCTCGATAAGTTGTTGTACCTTGTTTTCTGATGACTTCTTATCCTTCTTAAGTTTCTTAATTTGAGTGAATATACTTTGATTATGGTTTCTCATACGTAAAAGTTCTTTGATTTCTGATTTATCAACCTTATTTTCAGTGTTTTGAATTTTAAGTTTTTCATCTTTTAGATCTTTGATTTGTTCTAATAAATTTTTAATGAAGTTCTTTAAACGTAAAGTTTCATCTTCATATTCTAATAACTGCTTTTCGAGTTCTTTCTTTGTGACTTTAGTCTTCTTCACTTGTGCAAGTAATTTTTCAACGTGGTCCTTGAGACGAGAAATTTCTTCATCCTTTTTCATTACTTCTTTGTAATGCATATCCACAAGATTTTTATGTTTGTGTTCTAATGTCTTCTTGTTTTGTTGAAGTTTGATCGTTTTCCCATTCTCTTGATCTTTGCGCTGCACTTTCTCGGTACACTAGATTACATTGTTTTGTGAGAGTGGTGATGGACATTCAACTTGCAATTGTGATTCCCATTTTTTTCTCTCCTCATTAAAATCAACATGTTGTCGCTCAAGTATTATCATTAATTGTTCTATATCTCTTGCAAATTGTTTTTGTTCATTACTTAGAGATTCCATTTCTTTTAATATTTTTTTTTAAGTAGCCCCTTTTATCCTTCAAAACTTTGAATTAAGCTCTAGGGGTTAATTATTTCTTTGAACCTCAATGATAAATTATTTTTCTTCTTCTTCTTTTTTTCCAAATCTTTGTAAATAAATAATGGACTTGAAAAATAATATATTCCTCCTTAATACTTTCACCAATACCCTTTTATGGGTTATAATAATTTGACTTTATAAACGATTTTTCCCTTGGTAATCTTTTATCCTTGTAAATATCTTTTTATTTTTTCAAAGTACCTTACTCAATAAGACACTTTATATTCTTCTCTTCATATATAATTAATCTTAATATGAAAGAAAATATATATATATATATATATATATATATGTTTTCCCTTGTAAAATATACCTTGTATTCAACTTATAATTTCCCTATTCCATTTTTTTTGGGACATTTAACTATGATTATATATATATATATATAATTTGTTTAATTGAAATACTATTATATTGGTTTAAGATTGTTGATTTGTTAACTAAATTTATTTGAGTTCAACTATTCCTTAACTTAACTTTAATTCAATTAGTCATATAAGACTTCTAATTTCAAAGAAGAGATACCTATGTGCAGTAGAGACGCGACCCTTTTGGAGATTCAAATTTTTTATGAGTTTAAGGGAATTGTGATCAGTTGGGCTATCAGATGTGATGTAGACAACAGGGGTGACAGCTTTACTGCATGAACAAGAAATATGGTGAGGCAGAGGGGTGTGCTGATCGGTAAACAACACAAGCACGGTGGTCATCTTTATTACGACGAACAGGGTGGTTATGGTTTGGGACAAGTGGCTCGGGAGAGTGCGACAATAATTTTTAGAATGTGGCTAGACCACTGTTGTGGGTAGAGCACAGATGCAACGGTTCTGACGGTTGTGGTTGGAGCGTGGATGCAACGAAAAGAACGTCGATGGTTGTGGGGTTGTGGCTCTGGAAACAGTCGCAGCCGCTGGAGTGAATGTCCCTGTGTGGACGTCAACAATGTTTGCCTGACCGAAATTGATGGAAAGAGGGCATGTTCGGTTGGCAGAAGCAGGTGGAATAAATTCGCTGCAGTGGCAGAACTCCGACGACAGCAACAAGCAGCGCAGCAGGAAAAATGAAAGGAAGCGGATTGCGATTGTCAAAGGTGGTGGCAACATGTGGTGTAAAAGAAAAGAAAATGGCTAGCATTTTTGACATTGGATAAACCAACTCTCCCCGTATGTTGCGTGACATGGGCTAACCGCCTCTCATGGATCTTTATCTCTGGCGATGACATCGTTGATTAACACCTGCAGGTTTTGGTCTAACGGCAATCGTGATTCCCAAGAAGTGGTATCAGAGCGTAGGTCACGAGTTCGATTCACACCCGACTTGCGTTGGGCGGCAGATTGTTGGACATTGGATAAACCAACTCTCCTCGTGTGTTATGTGACATGGACTAACTGCCTCTCGTGGATCCTTATCTCTAGCAATGTGATCATTGATTAACACCTGCGGGTTTTGGTCTAACCGTAATCGTGATTCCCAACATAGCAGTGGTAGCCAACGGTGGGGGTTGTTGCTAGGGTCGCGACAGCTGTGGGCACAGTGAAGACAAAGGATACATTCGCGAGAGTTTTAGCAGTGAGGACGGTGGTGTGAAACAAGTGCAGCGGCAACCCTTGGCTTCGGGAGGTCACAGTCGCAACTTTCTTTTTGTTGCTTCTTTTCTTTCTTTCTTTTTAACTCGATTTTGTATTTTTTTCTTATTATTTTATTATAATTTCTTTGATTTTTTTTTATAATTTTAATTTTTAATTTCTAAGAACCTTTTAAATGGCCAAAGGCATGATGACAAATCCAGTGGAATGGAGAACCTCCATAAACCTTTGTAGCGAAACGCTCCCAATCTCATGACGGCAACACAATTGACGATAGGTTGATGGCCAAAGGCCAGATCAAACGATGCTCTAATACCAAATAAAGCGAACAAAGTTCCTTCTACAGATTAATTACTCCAAAAGAACTTGGAATATAAAGATATCAATGAGGATACAAATATTATATATTAAATGTGTGAATAAGAATGATGATAGAATGAGAGCAAGAGGCTTGCTTATATACCAAGCAAGTGTCTCTTCATGGAGAGTCGTGTCTCATTTAGACATGCCTCTTCAACCTAATTACTAATTAACTAATAATTATTTATGGTTATTATCATTTACGTTATTTCCTATATATGTTTTCATGACATTATACAAGCATAATTGCTTTATATGATGTTAGAACAAATTATTCTTTGTACACATAAAGCAGAATAATTGCAGAGACAAAAGAGCCAAAAGAGAATGATAACTAATGTTTATAAAATTTGAAGGCTTTGTTCAAACTTTACACCAAGCCAAAACCAACCTAACAAGCACCCCGTTTTCGCTGTCTACTAGTTAGGCAAAGTGTCACATATCCTAGGGTTACCTAATTATTATAACCAGCAAGATGGCCAAACACTAACCTCAACAAGACATTCCACCACTAAGCATTTTTATTCAAAGTCCCCACTCTTTCTCAGATGATCATATATATTATTCAAGTTCATCCTAATATTGATTTAAACTTGATGTGATTCAAGATGCCCTGAGAAGGAAGTCTGAGTTCTACTAGAGATCAAGACATGATCCTAAAAGTTTAGACAAATATTAAAATATTCCCTTATCATGATATAAAAACATAAGACTTACTATTATCAAGCTTGCAAATTTGCATTGATAGTATTAAAAATTTGTACCAGTCAAGCATGCTCAGTGCATGCGGGAAGAGTAGATCAATTAATTAGTGCACCATGGTATGGATAAGCATCTTGTGCATGCATGAGAGACTTTTGTCAGAAAAGGCTCCTTTCTGATTACCCCTTTAGCACTAGGGACTCGAGTCTTTACTTACAAAAGAACCGTCTTCAGAGTTTTTAAGAAAGTCACTGTAGTTGATGACAAATTTCTTCTACAAATGAATCTTACCAATGGCTTATAGTTATCGTAGCTTCTGAAATCGCTATAATTTGCAAATGTGTCAAGTATTAGATTGATGATTATCTCAAAATGATAGGTTATAGAGGGCTCATTGTGTCGTTAAGGATGTAAGAATATAGAGGATGAGAAGGATGTGGCTAATATGGTCGGTGGTAAGGATGCACACAAAGATGCAAGGAAAAGGTTGGTGGTAGGACTTTGAAGAGAGTAACTAGCAAGAAGATTCCATGCATGAAGGGAAGTGTTGAAATTTGGGTAGCTCTGAAGGTATTTCTAAGAGGAGAAAACCCACAAAAAGGAGTTTGTTGAGCAAGGTACTAGTGTTGGGGTTTTGGACCCAAAATGGTGGGTTTGGAGCCAAGGGAATTAATATTACATTCTAATTTGTTGTTGACTGGTCAAACAAGGGTTTCTTGAAGGACAAAGAAGACCCCCAAGACACTCACACACAAATATAAATAGAGAGCCAATGCAGAGGCTAATCGCACATTGAGATGGACTTCATGTGTGGAGTGAAATAACCTTAAGAGGGTCGCAGATCTTAGAGAGAGGAGCCTAAAGTAGTCAGTAAGCCAAGCTAGGAATCCGGCTTAGTTTGTGAGTACAAGGACCTAGCCGTAGTCAATCAAGAAGGGTTGATGTTTGTTTGGCAAGGAGATTTGGCTCAACTGGAAAGGGTCGCAGTAGGGGAGGGTCTATTCAAAATCTACAGCCACAGGAGGTCTATCCTGACGCTGAGGCCTCGATCCGGGCCCAAGACTGGTAGGAAGCCTAGTTAAGGCTATCTGTTGTTGATTTTTGTAGCTTGGGAGGTACTCCACAACCCTGGGTCTTGGGTTTGTGTGAGTTGGCACAACAAAAGCACTTTGTGGACGAAGCACAAAACCCAAGGAGTGGGCTTTGCACCCAAAGTTGGGGGCACAAAACCAAACATAATTTTGGATGGTTTGACCATTGTTGCATGTGTTGCACCCTTAATGGAGTAAGGGGCAACTAAGGCAACCATGGAATATGTGATCAAATGAGAAAATAATTTTTTTATTTTATGTGGCGGGCTAAATAACATAATGTACACGTCGGCTTGACTTGAAGAGGTGTCTTTTGGAGGGTGGTTGTTGCACCTAGATCCCACATAAATAGAATAGGATAGAGACCTCATTTGAACACATCACAAGTGCAAAGACATACAAGAAAAAGGACCTCTAAACTGAAGGAGTCACAACCTCTATAGGAGTATTTCCAAGAGAAGAAGGATGAGTTGTTTGTGTTTCTTTGTATGCTTGGAGCAAACCAAGTTAGAGAAGTTTGCTGGCAGAGTTTAAAGGCAGATCTGTGCACATTTGGTTGGTGAAATTCTTTGTTCCACAGGGCCAAAGTTTTCTGTGCAATTGCAGGTTGGACGGATCTCTGATTTGGAGGCCCAAGAGTCCTAGAAGGAGCTGAACCTGGGTTGTAGTCACCAAGATAAACAGTGCAGGAATAGGACGCTTGAAGAGGAGGATAACTACAGGTTTTGAGGAGAAATGGCAGCAGATCTTGGGCAGACGTGACAGTGACAGAAAGCCCTAATCAGAGCGTTGAAGCTTTAGAGTTTAGTGCACAGGTCATGGGTTATTCGAGGACATAAATAAACGTCCAGAGCAAAGTATGTGTGCATTCGTATGTTGGTGTTTTTGCTAGGTTGATGTGTCCAGATTGGAGTGTCATGTCCCCATTTTTATCCTTCTTCATAGTATAGCCAGGATGGATTTCCAGCGCAAGGGATGGCCAAGTCAGTGGAGCAGGTTTATGTCATCAGGGGTCCCGATGGAGTTTTGAGGAGTTTTTATGGGATTTGATGGCATTCACTAGGGATATTCCATCATCCACACAGTTTGCCTTTCATTCCATCGCATTCCGACAACTTTCAAAAATCAACGTCATTATTGGGCATAACAGAATTAATTATGCTCGAGGTGGCATTCCGGGGAGATTAATTGATGGAACACCTCAGTGTAATAGCTCGTTGGAACCGAAACGAGAAGATCTATAGGATGGGGTGGTTAGATATGAGTTTCAGTGACCTGAGGAGAAGTGGCTGCCATTTTACCCTTTTCCAGCATTAAAAAGAGTATTTTAATTGAAATAAAAGAGAGAAAAGTGCTCCATGATTAAAATAATAATAAAAGAGGAGTCCATCAAATCTATAAAAGAGGAGTAGGAGACCATTGGAGGACATCTTGGTTTTGATATTGTTTCTTGTATGAGAGGTTGAGAACCTGGTTCCTTACTCCATTGGTAGCCTCAGAACGAAAACCCTTGGGTGATATAGAGAGATTGGGTGAGCACCCATCTCCCCTTGGTGGATTCATTCAGAATCCATAGGTGTAGTGATTGATTTCATGTTCAGTTGGGAGGTCGGTGTCAATATTATTACATATCTTGGACAACCATTCACAGCTATTGTATTAGCATATATTTCTATAATAAAGCTGGATTTTGTTGTTGCATTTCTCATTGTTCTGATAATCTTTTAATGAGATTTGTGCAATTTATGGATTTATGGTTTGGGTTTTGCATGAAAATCTTCTAGTAAATGCATGATAGTTCTATGTGAAGTGCCTATTCCAAATTTTCTTAATTTGGAACATTACAATGGTATCAAAGCTCAGATTCTGGCTCAGCCTAGAGGGTTCCAATTTTTATTGCGGATCAATTCAAAGGTTTCAAGATTTCTTTTATTTTGTCAAAGTCATTATTTTGCCAAAGAAATTTCTTTTTATAAAGTCGGGGCAAATAATATGTTGGCTCGGATACTCACTCAAAGCCATGTATTTCACTTTGGCCAAGATTCATTTTAAAGTGAGGCATTATTATAAGGGGCCAAACATTATTTTTTGAGGGAGTCGCAAACTATTATTTTAAAATCGGTTGAGTTCGTGAAAGCCGTTTTCCTTAGCACCTGAAGAGGGTCTATCTTTTTTTTGGCAGGCGTCTCCCATACGTAAAGAAAATTATTTATCAAAGGCCACATTCACCTAGCCTTTCAACAAGTGATTTTTAATCAAAGTATCGCAAGTCGAGTTTCTTGTTACCCGTGGAAAGGTCGGATTATGTCTTGTTGCAGAAGACGTGGACATAAATTTTGTGTTTATTGGTACATTGGTTCCTATAGAAGCTGAGCCCTGGGCCATTAAATGGGCGTATTATTGTATGTTAACCGAAATTGTTTTTTTTCCTAGTGGGGACCGTAGAGAAATCATTCCAAGGCAAAGTTGGACGAATATGGTTGCTTGTGGGCATGGCTCACTGTACGAGTTATAAGGTGAAGTCGTCGTATGCAATTTCTGGCACGATTCCATAATTTGCCGAAATTGTTAAATGTCGTAGACTTCTTCCCTCTTTGCAAAATCGAGATGGTATTACCAAGATCTATGCAAACTTGAAAGCAACAGATTGATTGCTCACTCAGGGGTCATAGGATTAGTCAACACTACAGGTCGTGGAGTTTTATGCTACAGCGCGTGGGAACATTATACAGGGCTACACTTCTCGTACGATCCTACAAAATGTTGAACATGCAATCACAAAGGTTAAATCATTGGTCATTGTTAAAATTGGAAACTAAGGCCAACTTCCACCTTAGGACAACTCATATGATGGAGATTATTATTGCATTGGATTCTTCTTTCCGAGAGGTACACTTTTGATATAAAGATCATCTCATTCTGACAAGTAGAAATGGAAATTTGAATTTATTCTTTCTCATGGACAAATTGTCAAGGTCAAACTCAGTGAAATGTAGGCTCATGAAGCCCAATGGATAGGTCTCCTCACCCTCAACGAATTGTATAAATAGGAATGCCCCTTCTCTCATTTTCACACTCACTCATCTCATACATCATCTTCTCTCTCCTCTCTTGATTGGTTTGTACTTTGTACACTGAGGCTCTCTTTCTCTTCGCACATGTGGAACGCTGGTTTCAAGAGGCCGAAATTTTTTTGATTAGGGCAACGTTGACTTGGGTGCTTTGACCAAGCGTTGACTTCTTTTTCTGGGCTAGAACTTTGATCTTTTTAGGCTGCATTCTTTGGCACGCAAATTAAGGAGTGGGGGCAGCGTGACCACATTGACTACAACATTAACTTTTTGGTTTGATAGCACAAATTACAACAAGGATTGTTTGGGTTGACCAAGTTGTTTTGGGTTGACTTTGACCCTCTTTGGAGGCCTTACTATTTTGTTGTTGACCGATCTTATTAGAGGCTGATTTGGCATCTCTGTTTTGGGCTTGTATTTATGATATTTGTACTCTCCCTCTCTCTGCTGAACTATTAAAGAATAATAGAAGATTTGATCAAAGGATTTCCCCACATTGGGGTTTGTCCCTAGCATCCGCCACATCTTGAATCCTCTTATCTTGGCTTGTTTTTTGCATGTGATTTTATGTTCTATCTGCATTTATTTTCAATGTTTATAAGTTAATGTGATTGCTACTAGATATAATTGGAAATTGTCATTGGGCTGCTAAAGGAACATTGAAGTAAATTGTGCTTAAGCATAGAACACAGCACTGTTATCTAAAATTAACATGGTATCGGAGCACAAGTGAAGACAAAGCCCAAGCATGAGTGAAGCAAAGAAATCACTAAGAGAATTTGTTGGACAAGGACTTGGAACTAGTCCCAATGACGACTACATCTTTCTTCAAATCTGAGGACAAGCTTAAGGACAAGTTCGACCATCATGCAAGGAAGATGACTTTGGATTTGACTTTGGAAGAGAATGATGCCATGGACTATGTCAAAGGAAGAATAGCAGAGCCTCCTTCAAATTCATATGTTGTTGCACAAACCAAGTGAAAGAAAGGTGAGGTAAAAGCTAAGAAGATTATTGTTGATTCCATTCATAAGCCTTTAGTTGCATATATTTCTGATTTGGAAACATCTAGGGTGATGTATGAAAAGTTGGTTGGGGTGTTCAAAGTAAACAATGCAAATCAAATTCTCTTTCTCAAGAACAAGATGAAAGATATCAAGAAGGAGAATCCATCCAATCCTACTTCATAAGGATTACCGAGAACAAGAACGATCTCCTATCTATTGGTGAAATCATTGGTGACCGGGAGCTCTCTCTTATTGCTCTTGGGGGCCTTACAAGAGATTGGAATGTGTTCAACCCTACCATTCTCAACAATGATAGGATTCTGGGATTTGATGAACTATTGGCCAGATGCACTCAAGAAGAAGTAAAGATGATGGAAAGAGACAAGCCCTCAAATGGAAGCAATCATATTGCTTGCTCCGCTCATTCTAAGAGAAGGAACAATGTTGGTCCAAGGAATCAAGGACAAGGGTTCAAGTCACGATTAAAAGAAGGAAGAAAAGGAAGGTGTTTCAATTGTAATAGGTTTGGCGACTTCGCTAGAGAGTGTCCTCACAAGGATACTCCAAGAGATGATGACAATAATAACAACAACTTGAAACACAATGGCAATCAAAGGAACAATGGGTTCAATAACAAAGGAAAATGGAATGCTCTTGCTGCTCGAAATAGAGGTGGTCGTCCTCCCAACAAGTCGAGAAACTCTAGGTATGATGAAGTTAATGTTGTAAAGAAAATAATTTTATCTTATTTCTGCCCTCTCCACCACCTCTCCTCCGGATACATTGGACCATTGGTTGATTGATAGTGGTGCCTCACCTCATTGGGTACAAGGAAGCCCTCTCTAACTTGGTCGAAAAGAAGACGAATATGGAGATTATACTTGGGGATAATGTCATTTATCCTGTGAAAGGAATTGGGGTTGTTACTCTCTACTTAAATCAAGGTTAAACCCTCCACTTACAACAACTACTATATATGTACCTATGTAACGGCGAAAAGTGGTATACACAGCAAAAATATTAAAATACTTCGTAGACAGAGATCCATGTAGGACAGTAATTGTAAATTGCATATTGTATAAAGAATTGATGTAGGATGATTACAATTGAGAATGAGGATCCTGTATATATAGCCGGGTAAGTACCCTTTCACAAACAGGGATGTCTCTAAGACATGCCTTTTCATTATTAACTAACTAACTATTAATTAATTTACTTATTATTTATTATTATATTTATATTATTATGATTATTGTTTATTATCTATTTTTATTTATTTTTACATAATTTATGTTCATAACATTGTCTTCTCCATCAAAAAGCTTTGTCCTCAAAGCTTGTTGATTCAAAAGGCTTGATCTTTTTTTCGCTTTTCGAATGTATTCTCATCTTGGTACTGTCATCTTTGTTGATATAACTTGATATTATCTTCTAAGTGATAAACAAAAATGTCACACTAAGAAGGGATCAGACCATCCTAGATTAATCTTTTGTGGAATCTTTGGGTCACTGGATACTTCATGTGAATTGTTATCACAAGACTTAATTGTAATGACATTAAAAGTCTTTAGAACATAAGTTTGTCATTTATGTTTAGATTGATTGTGGTGTCTATCGACGTGATTTAGATGTGAATAGAGGGTTCTTTTGGTTTGGTTTTCCCTTATCATGCTTCTAGAATTTTCTTGATTTACTTCAGAAACTGATGTTATTAATTTAATTATACATTCTTCACTTGAAATTTTCATCGTCTGAACTGCAACATCTGAATATGTTTTCCCTTCAACTAGGTTGTCATCTTCTTGAGTTCTGATATTGACTGAATTAGTGTTCAGTCATCTTTCTTCAAATTGGTCAGCTACATCTAAAGACCTCGATATGTTTTCCGTGTTGAATTCTTCTAGTTTGCTTTTCAATATTTTTTTGTCATTTTTAAGTTTCTTAATTTCCATCAATAATTTCTCATTGTGGTTCTTGAGGTGAGTAACTACTTCATTTTTGTCAATGATGATTTTGTCAATTTCCCTTTGCATATTTTGTATTACTTTTTTACTTTCTTGAGAAAATGACTTTTGCAATATCTTGCATATATTCTGATGTTATGGAATCTGGCTTCACTGTAACATCCTGTAATGTTATCTTTTTCTTTTTGTAAGAAAATGTCAGAAACTTCTTTTTCGTATTCAAGATCAAGGAACCAAGGGTTTCCATCCAGAGTGAACCTAAAATAATGTCACCGTGATCGCTCCATAGTGTTTGAACTGAGAATTGTGATACGAATGTGTAATCTCCAACGTTTAATTGTAAATTGGTTATGTCATATATTTTGTTGTTAAAACAATCATTTTTCAATAATATTTGACACAGGAATCACTAATTGGTTTGCGATTTTAGGTTTTATATAATTTTTATTTTCGGTTGACGACATAGCGATAGTAACATCTTTCCCACAATAAACACTTTAATTCTAAATAGTACTAAGGCATAGTTATATTTAGTTTCTGAAAATTTCCTTTCTCTTTCATTATAGACTCCATTCTTTTCTTTTCAATGATTAACTCCATATTCCTTTTCGTCCACAATTTTATTCAATGATACTAGGTAACTTTTGAATAATCCTTGGATGCTTCCAAACCTCCTTATAATTTATATATATAATTTGATAACTCCCTTTATAATACTTAGCCTCTATATAACTCTTTATAAATTTAAAATAGCTTCCTTTTGCTTCAAAACTCTTTTATTTAATTATTTCCTTTTAACTCTTGCAATAAATGTCTTATGGGAAAAAAAACATTTTACATGTTTATCATGCACCAAGTTGCAATATATCTAACCAAATCCATTGAAGCAGTTGCAATGGACTGGTGTTTATTTGTACCTTAATACGTATTCCCTTGCTAACTTAAGCAACATTAATTATTGGTACCTTTATTTAATTATGAATCAATGGGTATCAAAGGTCACACCAATTATATGGATGCTTAATAGTTACAATATGATATGTATATACCTTGCGAATAACCTATCACCGCAACTTTTATCTTGATTCAATTAGTGAAGTCTGTTTGCCCAATGTCTGATTAGATTAACATTTCAACGGTTGTGCCCTCATTCGAACAGGTGTGATTGATCGTTGGTTTAATGTGGTAAATGACACGCCTTGTTAAGGTTGCACGACCACTATTCGAAAGGCAACAAGATTGTACGCGGCAACAATAGACAACTATGAAACGACAAGGATAACGAGGGACAATCAGGAACTAGACAAGTAGCCTCAATACGAACAACAATGGTTCTGGTGTCGGAATTAAGGAGCGGTGACGGCTGGAGGTAGACGTTGTGGTTGTGCAGCGGTGGTTGTGCAGCGGTGGTTGTCGGTCGACTGACTGGCCAAACGGCAGCTCACACCCCGAGTGACAGTGTTTATGCGATGGGGCGGTTGCGGAAGTTGTGTGCGGCGGTTTCAAAATGGAGAGTAGCCTGGCGATGGCATTAGTGCTAGCTATGACGACAAGGTCAACCAATTGGTGGCTTGTTGTTGTTTCAATCAAATGTGGTAGCGGTGGTCGATTAGCTGTCGAAATTTGGAGTGCAACTCCGCTATCCTTGGTTTTTTTATATATTATTTTTTTATTTTTTTTTATATAACTCTTTTTCTTTAATTCCTTTTTTCCGTTTTTTTAAATCAATCTAATTTTTTTTATATAACCTCTTTTTTATATTTTTTATATTTTTCAATTTAACTTTCTTTTTATATCTTGATTTTATTTTATATATATATATGGCCAAGGGCCTGATGACAAGACCGAGAAACTCCAAATTGTCGCAAAACGCTTCAATCCTGATGGCTACAATGTTGACGAAACCTTGCTGGACAAGGGCATGGATCAGACATGCTCTGATACCAATGTAACAGCCAAAAGTCGTATATGCAACGGAAATATTAAAATACTTCGTAGACAAAGACATCCATGTAGGAGAGTAATTGTAAATTGTATATTGTATAAAGACTTGATGTAGGATGATTACAATTGAGATTGAGGGTCCTGTATATATAGCCAAGTAAGTATCCTTTCACGAACAATCGTGTCTCTAAGACATGCCTTTTCATTATTAAATAACTAACCATTAGTTAATTTACTTGTTATTTATTATTATATTTATATTATTATGATTATTATTTATTATCTATTTTTACTTATTTTTACATCATTTATGTTCATAACAACCTAATTTGAAAAAGAACTTGGTTTCTATTTCTGCAATGGAAGACAAAGGTTTTAAGGTGACATTCATTGATGGGAAGGTTCGTCTTTGGCAAAGGAATCCAAGAGATGCATTCATTATAGGATTCAGGGTTGAAGGTCTTTATCAGGTTGGAGGAAGTCCATTGGGAACAATGACTTGTGATACTTCTCTTCAATCCTAATTATGGCACTCAAGATTTGCTCACCTTCATTTCAAAGCCTTACCCGATGTAAGGAAGATGGTCACAGGGATGCCCAAATTCAACTTAAATCATGAAGCTGGAAAACATACAAGGGGACCATTCCCCTCAAGTGAGACTCAAATCACCAATATTCTTCAATTGGTCCATTCTGATCTATCGGGTATGATGTCAATGACATTTTTGTCGATGACTTCTCTCGCAAAATATGGATCTACTTCTTAAAGAAGAGGGATGAAGTATTCAAATGGTTTCGTTCCTTCAAAGCCTTGGTCATGAATAAAATAGGGAAGAATATTAAAATATTGAGGACTGATAATGGGACCTAATATGAGTCAAATGAATGCAAAGACTATTGTAGATAAGCTGGCATTAAGAGGGAGACTACAACTGCATATACTCCTGAACAAAATGGTGTTGCAAAAAGGAAGAATTGTACTATCATTGAAGCCATCCGGGCTATACTTCATGATCAAGGTCTTTCGAAGTTCTTATGGGGAGAAGCGGCCAACACCACTGTGTATGTCCAAAATTGATGCCCTCATCAAGCTTTGGACTTTAAGACACCCGAAAAAGTATTCACTGGTAAGATACCTGATGTTTCTCATTTTCATATTTTTGGTTGTCCAGTATACTTTCATATGCTGAAAGAGAAAATAAACAAACTAGATGCATTTGGGATGAAAGGAACATTTGTGGGCTATAGTGAAACTTCGAAGGCATATAGAATCTATGTGCCTGGTCAAAAGGAAGTGGAATTAAGTCATGATGTCACTTTCGATGAAGATTATGATCTTAGAAATATTAGAATATGTCTATTTAGTATTTAATGCTCAGTCTTCTAGCTGTTGCTAATTTTATTCTTTTAGCAGTTTCTTAGATGAAACTGTTTGTACATAGAAACCTGATGTTTCTATTATTGTAAATATCTTTGTATTATCATTGAGTCGTTTGCTCTTTGTGTAATTATCAATTCATTCAATATTCTTTTACATGAGTGTTTCAAACTGTTTTATGGTATCAGAGCACAGGAATTTTTTTCGAAATAATTTTTCATAGATTGAAAAATTCAGTAGTTCGTTTCGAAACTGCTCCCAGGGTCTGGAGATTTCTTGAGCTTCATTCCTTTCTAAGGTCGAGCCCTCTGTAAGCCAGGTAGCCTTCACTGAGTCTTCGCCTCGGCTTTGCTCATTGTGATAAAAGCTTACAGTCGTCAATCTCGATACAGAAAGGGATTCATCTCCTGCATTATCATTTTATGAGGATTTAAATTTGTGGCGGTGCTCAGAATCGCGAACAGTCTATTTGTTTTGAAGTCGTGTTTTGGAAGCCGTGCAGGACAGCCGACGTTTTTTGAAGAATCAAGATTCGAAACAGCTGCGGGGTCTGTTCTGAGGAGGGTTCTGTTCTGAGGGGTCTGTTCTGAGGAGAGATTCGAAACTTCCGACACTTTTCAGCGGCACCGAAACTCGACTTTGCCACACGGGAAAGTGGCATCACTCCCTTCGACACTACTTTCAATGTTAAAGCCATCACGGGTCGCAAAATCAAAATCAGAAGCGCTGTCGGACAAACGAGTGGCTGCCTCAACACAATTCGACGCACCATCCGAGCTCTGCCGTCACTGACTGGGCCCGACAAGCCGCCCATCAAAACCCCTCCTCGATTCAGCAAAAGTTTGTCGGACGTGATGTAGGGTCTCCACGGGACGTGATTCGGAGGTTAGCCGTAACTATAATTTGATTCCGGCACTTGATTCAGATCCGCTGTTGAGTTTTTTTTTTGCCGCGATCCGACCGCCAAATTCGTGAGCTGCTCCTGCTGAATCGTGAAGGACGTGCAGAACGGGATTAGAGCCTCCATATATTTGCTGAGAAATCAAATTTTTTTTACAGACCGAGATTCTTCATATAACGTGCCGGCAGTGTCACGTAAGTCACCATTTATTTGCAGAGAAATAAAGTTTTTTAACAGATCCGAGATTCTTCAGATAACGTGACGGCAGTGTTACATAAAGGTAGTTTCCAGCTTCTCGGTTTTTTTATTAGAAATTGGATTAAAATTTATTGTGATCTTATTTGAAGACAGTGGGACCAGAATAAGAATCACAGTAAATTTTTTTTTAGCGTGGTCAAACCAGCACCACAGTTTTTTTTTAAGTAAGCATCAAAAGTTATTTTTTTGAAGCAGCATCACAGTCAGTTTTAACAGTGGCGTGATCAGATCTGAGTAAAATTTTTTGTGTGCAAGACTATTTCTTTCACCACAGAATTTATTAACATTTTGGTACAGTCATCTTGAAAGAAGATTTTTAAGCAGGCAGCTACACTTTGCTGTGTATCAGACTTCTGTATTTAACTTTGGGAAAATGGCCACACTCACCAATCTGATGTTAGAAGGAAAACAACGCTTTAATGGCAGCAACTATAACATTTGGAAACAAAGAATGCTGACCATTTTTGAATACAAGCGTCTTGATCAGCTCATTTTGGGCAAAGAGCCTCGTCCCGGTACAGCTGGTACCGATCAAGATAAATTTGATGATCGAAATCGGGAGGCTGTTATGCTTCTCAAGCTTTCTGTCGCTGATGATCAGTTACCACAGATTCCCTCTGGCAAGATCGCTGCCGAAATCTGGCAACAGTTGAAAGAACTGCACGAGACATCTGACAAAAGCAGAGCATTTTTTCTCAAAAATCAGTTGTTTTCCATCATGATGGATGAACATATGTCTTTACAGGAACATCTCAACAAAATTAAAGACATTTGAGATCAGCTCGAAGCCATTGGTCGGACCATGGAGGAAGAAGATATGGTAGTCATTACTCTGAAGAGTCTACCAAAATCTTATGAACATTTCATAGAAACTCTCAACATTACAACCACAAATGTTGATCTGAAGTTTCCAGATCTATGTACCAAACTTCTGCAGCATGATCGGTGGAAACAGCAGTTTGGTAGTAGTACTTCATCAGTGTCCTCGGAAAATGCTTTTGCTGCAAAATATCAGTCCTCTCAGTCTTTTCAGCAGAAAGGTTCTCATCAGTCTTTTGATCCTGCTAGGAAGAAAAGTGTGCAGTGTAACTACTGTCACAGGTTCGGTCACATGAAGAAAGATTGCCGACAGCGGATTGCTTCTAAACAGAAGAAACAGGGAGGGCCAAATCAGACAGCGAATGTTGCAGAACATTCTGAGCAGACAGAGTCTGCCTTTTACGCCTTTATGGCTAAAAGGTCTTCGGAACATGTTCCTTCCTCTGCATGGTACATTGATTCTGGTGCATCACGCCACTTCTCTCACAGGCGTGACTGGTTTATTGACTTCTCACCTTTCAGTAATTCAGTGGTATTTGGTGGAGGTGAAAAGTACAATGTAGCTGGCAGGGGTACAGTTCAAATTCAGTCTGGTAGACGCACGCTCATATTTCTCAATGTATACTATGTTCCTGGTATGGAGATTAATCTGCTATCTGTCAGCCAGATTATGAGGAATTCTCCTCAGCTTGATGTTGTGTTCAGTACACACAAGTGCTCCATCATTGACAGGGAGACCAGTCTAACAGTTGCTGTTGGTCTAGAGGACCATGGTCTATACAGGCTACTTGACACCGGTGACTTTCCAGAAGTAGCTCTAGCAGCACGTGTCTCTCCCATCAGCACTCTATGGCATCAGCGATATGGGCATCTCAATATGCAGTATCTCTCTCAGCTCTCTCGGGAGGGACTTGTGTCAGGATTACCTAATATTCAGACTCAGCAGTTGGGGGTATGCAGCGCCTGTCAAGCGGGAAAGCAACATCGGTCTTCATTCAAAAATGGAGAATCTTGGCGCGCATCCAAGGTACTTCAGTTACTTCATGCTGATATTTGTGGTCCTATGAATACAGCTTCTATCACTGCTTGCAAATATTTTTTACTTATTGTAGATGACTTCAGTAGAAAGATGTGGGTGTATTTTTTAAAAAATAAATCTGATGCTCTTAGTACCTTTCAGAAGTTTAAAACATTAGTTGAAAAAGAATCTGGTTGTAATATCATGACCCTTAGGACCGACAATGGGGGGGAATTTTGTTCCTCAGCTTTTGCCAACTTCTGTGATATTCATGGCATCAAACGTCAATTAACCACACCTTACACTCCCCAGCAGAACAGTGTTGTCGAGCGTCGCAACCGCACGGTTGTTGAAATGGCTCGTTCCATGTTACAACACAGGAGTATTCCAAACAAATTCTGGGCTGAAGCAGTATTTACTGCTGTTTACCTTCTTAACCGATCACCTACTCAGGCTGTTAAAGGGAAGACTCCTGAAGAAGTGTGGTCTGGTCGTAAGCCTAAGATCAGTCATCTCAAAGTTTTTGGCTCAGTTGCATATGTTTGGATTCCATCTGCTAAGCGCTCTAAGTTGGATTCCAAAAGTCAGAAACTCATGATGACAGGTTACAGTGATCATCACAAGGCCTATAGCCTGATAGATATAGCCATTGGTCGCCTTAGCTTCAGTCGAGATGTAGTATTTGATGAAGACAGAGGATTCTTTCAGTCTTCTTCTTCTGAGCAGCGTTCTGAGGATCCGCCTCACAGTGTTCTTCTCCCAGTCAGTCCACCTGATGGGAGGGATGATGTAGCATCAGGATTTGATACTACTCTATCTGAGCTTCCTCCAGAAGCTAATCCTCCTCTTGCTGTTCCTATTGCTCTTGAGCCTTCTTCTCTTCCTCCTGATATTGGTTCCTCTAATCCTGATATTGGTTCTTCTTCTCTTCGGCCTAAATGGTGGGCTAAAACCATAGGTGATCTCCGGGATGATGAGCTCCTTGAAGGTAGAACTTCTAGACATAAGAACAGACAACAGTCTACAGTCAATTTTGCTCTTATGGCTAACCTTCACAGTATTTTTGAGCCTCAAACCTATTCAGAGGCTAAGGGTACATCTGAGTGGGAACAGGCTATGGAAGCCGAATTCCAGAGTCTTCAGAAGAATCACACCTGGACACTTTCTGATCTTCCTGCCGAAAAAAAGCCCATAGGCTGCAAATGGGTGTATAAAGTAAAATACAAAGCTGATGGAACCATAGACAAGTATAAAGCTCGTCTTGTGGCTCGAGGGTTCTCACAGAAGGAAGGCATCGATTATGAGGAGACTTTTGCTCCTACAGCCAAGATGAGTACCATAAGGCTTGTTCTTGCCCTAGCAGCTCAGTTCAATTGGAAAGTTCATCAGATGGATGTAAAGAGTGCTTTCCTAAATGGTGATCTTCAGGAAGAAGTCTACATGACGCAGCCTCCAGGATTCAAGGTTGCTGGTCAAGAACAGAAAGTGTGCCGGTTAGCTAAAGCAATCTATGGATTGAAACAAGCTCCTCGGGCTTGGTACATGAAAATTGATCAGTATCTGACAGATCAGGGTTTTCAGCGGAGCCCATCTGATGCAAACCTGTACATCAAGCATACTGGTGCTGATATCTTATTTGTTGTTGTCTATGTGGACGATCTCATCATTACTGGCAGCTCTGCACATTTGATCCATGGGATCAAACAAGATCTATGCAGAACTTTTGAGATGACAGACTTGGGACTTCTTCATTACTGTCTGGGGGTTGAAGTTTGGCAGACTGAAAATCAGATTTTTCTCTCTCAGTCCAAGTATGCCAACAATCTTGTGGAACGGTTCAGAATGCAGGATTGCAAACCGGCCACGACTCCTATGGAACCAGGGCTCAAACTTTCAGCACAATCATCCTCTCCTCTTGTGGATGAAACTTTATTCAGGCAATTAGTGGGCAGTCTCATCTATCTTACTGCTACCAGACCTGATATCAGTTTTGCAGTAAGCTACATTTCTCGCTTTATGTCAGCTCCTAAAGCTGATCATTGGATAGCTGCAAAGCGGGTGCTACGATATGTGCGTGGTACTTCTGATTATGGCCTCTTATATACTCGCAGCTCCAATCCTATTCTCAGTGGCTACACTGATTCTGACTGGGCCGGTTCGGTTGATGACCGTAAATCTACAGCTGGGTATGTGTTTAGTCTAGGATCTGGTGCTGTTACTTGGACTAGTAAGAAGCAACAGGCAGTGGCTCTCTCCTCAACAGAAGCAGAGTATCGGGGAGCAGTTAAGGCATCCTGTGAGGCAGTTTGGCTTCGCCGTATGCTTGCAGATATGCATGTTTTCCAGACAGGGCCTACTTCTTTGTTTTGTGATAATCAGGGAGTGCTCAAACTTGCCAAGAATCCAGTCTTTCATGAACGAACAAAGCATGTGGAAACTCATTGCCACTACATTCGCCAGCTGGTTGAAGACGGCTCAGTTCAGTTGCAATATGTTCCCACAACAGAGCAGCCCGCCGACATTTTCACCAAGCCGCTTGGTCCTGATAAATTTGTAAAATTCCGAGGGTCTATTGGTGTTGTAAATAGATTGAGCATTAAGGGAGGGTATTAGAATATGTCTATTTAGTATTTAATGCTCAGTCTTCTAGCTGTTGCTAATTTTATTCTTTTAGCAGTTTCTTAGATGAAACTGTTTGTACATAGAAACCTGATGTTTCTATTATTGTAAATATCTTTGTATTATCATTGAGCCGTTTGCTCTTTGTGTAATTATCAATTCATTCAATATTCTTTTACATGAGTGTTTCGAACTGTTTTAAGAAAGATTCGAGATCTTCCTATTCCTAGATAGGGCAATGATGATGCGGATGCAGAAGAGCAGGATGAATCTTCATCCAATAAACCGATGCCCAATGTTGAAGGTCCGATGGATCCCATTGATCCACCTCCTAGTGAACCCACTACTTCAAAAAAAAGACCTTTATGGCTCAAAGATACTCTTGAAGATGCCGAGAAACACATTGCACCGAGAGGGACATTTCGTGAAAGGAAGAAGCCGAATAGGTAACAAGGGTACCTAGCTTCCATGAGTACCATTGTACAATCTGAGCCTTGCACATTCGAAGAAGTCATGAAGCAACAAGTTTGGAAGGATGCGATGAACGAGAAGTATGAGTTGATCATGAAGAATGATGTCTAGGATTTGGTTCCAAGACCCAAGGATAAGTCCATGGTGTTGATTTGTGGTAGCATCAGATGTGCTCTAGCCATGAAATTTAGTGGAGAGGTTGGGGCACATGAGATCTCCAATACCCAGAAATGGTTTGGGCAAATTCTAAACAGTTCAAGAGATATTAAAATAATTAATATTTTTAATGGAGTCCCTAAGTCTAAACTTAGGGAAATTAAAATATTAATGTGGATTAATATAAAACTGTGTTAGAATAGTCCAAAAAACATGGATCAAGCCAAATCTAATCTTAGTCATTGATTAGGGACTTAATCTCGGTCGTTGATATGTCAATGAGAAAAGTATAAGAGGGGGCTTGAGGGTCACTTGGAGAATACACCAGATGATCAGTCATTCTATTCTCTAGAGCAGAGTTTGCTAAGAGAGATAGAATCAGTGATCGGAGTCGCAGCTGAGAGACATTGAGTACAGAGAGGCATAGAGGCAGAGATAGTGTCGGAAGAGCAGCGCAGGAGCCAAAGAGAGTGACGCAATAGTAGCCAGGGCTCACGCAGGGCCACGCAGAGGCAGCTAGGAGCTGCACAATGCTTCCGAGAGGCCAGCGTTGCTCACGCAGAGGGCTAGAAGGCTGACGCAGGGCCTCCTGAGGTTGACGCAAGGCCTCCTGAGGCTGACGCAAACCCATTCAGGGTGACGCAGGGCCTCCTGAGGTTGACGCAAGGCCTCCTGAGGCTAACGCAAACCCATTCAGGGTGACGTAGGGCCAGCACTGGGCAGAGAGGGGCTAACATAGTCCAGAGAGGCAGATGTTGGGGTTTCTGAGGCAAATTGGAGCTAAGGAGCTGCCGGAAGTTTTATCCGAGGTTTTATCTAGGACATTTGTCTCAAATTGAGAGGTACCACTGCCAAGGAAATTCTTTGTTGGGCAAGTTGGATTTGGCACCTAGATTGTACTCTGATATTGCTTAATAAGAAAACCCTCAGATGTTGCACCGGTTTTCCCACATTGGGTTTTTATGGAGACATTGGTCCAAATATATCGGTGTCATTTGGTGTGATTCTTTCTGTTTCCTTTAGTTGATGATCTATAGTATGTTGAGCATGCACTAGTGTTTATTTTCAATATTTACATTGTAAATAACTTGTTAAATAACGAAACAAGTAGGTAGGAATAAATCAATAAAGTGCATGGAGGGTTTCTAACTGGTAGATTTAGAAACTTCAACACATGGTCACTTTGAAATGGCTCTACAAGATCAAACATGGTGCTGATGGGAGTGTTGAGAAATTCAAGGCCAGTTTTGTAGCTCGAGGCTTCTCTCAAAAGGAAGGAGTAGATTACAATGAGATATTTGTACCAGTTGTCCGATATACCACCATTTGTTCGATCATAGCCCTTGTTGCCTCGCAAGGATAGAACCTACACCAGATGGATGCCAAAACTGCGTTCTTGCATGGTTAGCTTAAGCCGGAAGTGTATGTGGAACAACCTGAGGGGTTCGAGGTTCAACATCATGAAACACACGTATGCAGGTTCAAGAAAGCCCTCTATGGTTTGAAGCAAACTCCTAGGGCTTGGTATGAGAGAATCGATAGCTATGTTATGAATTTGAGTTTTACGAGAAGTGATGTTGACCCAAACCTATACTTCAAGTTTGAAAAGGACAAGCCTCTCATTCTGGTCCTTTATGTGGATGATCTCTTTCTCACAGTGAATGACCCTCCCATCCATCAATGCAAGAGGGAGTTAGCTTCTAAGATTGAGATGAAGAACCTAGGACTGATGCGTTATTTCCTAGGGTTGGAGGTCTGGCAAAATCAAGGTAAGATTTTACTTTCATAAGGAAAATATAATGTGAAGCTACTTGAGAGATGTAGGATGGTGGACTGCAAGTCTATGACTACTCCAACGGAACTCAACTTTAAGACACTATGTGGAAGTGTTGTTGGGCCTGGATTGGCGAACACTACCAAGTATCGTCAACTTGTGGGGGCACTAATGTTTTTGGTCAACTCCCATCCTAACATATGCTTCATTGTGAACACGTTAAGTCAATATATGGTCGAGCCTCATCACATTCATTAGATTGCTGCTAAGAATCTTTTGAGATATCTCTGGAGCACAATCCACTATGGACTGAGATACACAGTCGGGGATTTGAGACTATATGGATACACAGATGTTGACTGGGTTGGTAGTGTGGTGGATCGTAAGAGCACGTCTAGGTGTTGCTTCTCTTTGGGAACTACCTCTATATCTTGGATGAGCCAGAAGCAGAAAACGGTTGCATTAAGCACTGTCGAGGTTGAATACATCGCTGCGAGTATGGCCTGTTGTGAAACAGTTTGGTTGAGGAAGCTCTTCAATGAGCTATTTGCGCACGTGCTAGATACAACTGTGATCTTCTGCGACAACCAAAGTGGGATTCGTCTATCAGAGAATCTCGTGTTCCACGACCGCTCCAAGCACATTGATATCAGGTACCACTTTATCTAGGATATGGTACAGTAGGGAGCAGTTAGGCTCCAACTCATTAGGAGAGATGAGCAGATTGCAAACAATCTCACGAAGCCTCTTGAGAAGCTCAAATTCTTAACCTTCCGAGAGAGACTTTGATTCGTGGAATGACCCTCCTATGAGGGTCCCATATGAGTTGGATACAGGACTCTAGGAGCTCTTAGGGGCGTGGGGTACTTCTTGGAGCTAGCTATGAGCGACCTATATGGTGAGTGGTTCACCTTCCCCTAGTGGTGTGTTGGATACAGGGTGAGTGGTTCACCTTCCCCTGTGATACCCCATTATGGTTGACATGTGTAGGGTGAGTGGTGTGAAAATTTCTAAACTGAAATTCTACTACTGCAACAATTGATTTATTTCACCTACTTATTATTCACCATAAGTTATTTACGAAATCCCTTCAGTAAATATTAAAATAAATTCTGCTGCAGTTATCACACAATTACCCAGAGAAAAAAAATACATGCACAAGAACCAATCACATCAACATAGTTATTTTTGGATAATTTTTCCCAAAAAACCCAATGTGGGAAAATCAATGCAACAGATGATGGCTTCATCAATCTTCAGAAGCAATTTCTTTTACAAGGAATGATTTTACAAAGAAACTGAAAGAAAACACCTGAGACTTTCCCTTTGAGACCTTCTGACACTTTGGCGACCCTGCTCCCACTTCTATGTCACCCCTGCGTCACTCTGTGTGGCCCTGAGTGGCTCTGTGTCCCTCTGCGTTAGCCTACATAGGCTTTGTGTCTCTCCTCTGAACTGCGTCTATCTCTGCGTTGTCTCCCATTGTCCCTGTGTCACCTCCTCCTCTGTCACTGCCTGATGTTGATGCCCTCCTCTTCTTCCACCCTACAACTCTCCCTTTGAAATCGATCTCCTCTACTTGAGAATCAATTTTCCTTGAGATATTGAGTATCTATCATTGTGACTCCAAATCATCCTCAAATCTTCTCTTATACTTTCCCTGTTGACGAATCAACGGTTGAGATTAAGTCCCTAGTCAACGGCTAAGATTAAAACAAACTTGATCCTCGTCTCTTAGAAGCTTCTCACCCTTATCTTTATTAATACCCATTAATATTTTTATTTTCCTAAGTTTAGACTTGGGAACCCATTTTAAATATTAATTATTTTAATATCTCCTCATCCGGGTGGAATTTCTCAAAATGATTTATGGGTCTTGGAGATCTCATGTGCCTTAGCCTTTCCTCCAAATTTCAAGGCTAGAGCACATCCGATGCTACCAAAAATCAACACTCCCTCTTAGCGAGGAATGTGCTCTAGCAATGTTTCACTAAAAAAATATCACACTAATCTTCTGCATCGATACTGTGTTGATGCTTGGCCTACTGCCTCACATCCCCTGCACTATTCCTTCCTATACTATTGCCCATGACACTGCCACTGCCGCACCTGCATTGCAACTCCCTCTCAACACGCTGCATCATGCTGCCCATAGCACTGCCACTGCTAACTGCTGCATTGCAACTCCTGACACTTATCCATTTCTACTACTGAAATGGATTCTTTATCATCCCCATCTTCTCCCTGAAATAAAAAACTTTGTTCTTTCTAGGGCCTTGGTGAGGATATATGCCACCTGTTCTCCTGTAGGAGTGTATCTCATTTGTACAGCCCCTTGTTGAACACAGTCTCTGACAAAGTGACACCTGATATCAATGTGCTTTGACTGATCATGAAATATTGGATTCTCAGAGAGCTTGATGCAACTCTGATTATCACACATGATCCTAATCGCTTCCATCCTTCTCCTGAATAGATTCACAAGCAATTTCCTAACCCATATGGCTTCACACGACGTTGTGCTAGCTACCATACATTCTGCTTCAGCGGAGCTCAGAGCCACAGATTTTTGTTTCCTACTGCACCAAGAGGTCATTCCTGATCGAATGTGGAAACAGTACCCAGTTGTACTTTTCCGATCTGCTAAACTTCCAACCCAATTTGCATCAATGAACCCACTCAGCCTGATGCCATTGCCTCTGGTGTACAATAGTCCATGCTCAATTGTTCCTTGTATATACCTGAGAACATGTTTGGTTGTTTCCCAATGCGCCCTCTTAGGTTCCACCATGAACTCACTAAGGGTGTTGACAGCATAACAAATGTCTCGCCTAGTATTGACTAGATAAATTAGGAACCCTATAAGTTGTCTGTACAAGGTGGGATCAACGTTTTTATCTTTTGATGCATCAATCTTCTTCCAGTTGGTGATCATTGGACTAGCCATAAGTCTACAATCCTGCATCCTGAATCTCTTCAAGATTTTTGTAGAATATCTCCCTTGTCCAAGGAAGACCTCACCCTTCTGTTGCCAAACTTCCAACCCCAGGAAATAATGCATTCGTCCCAAATCCTTCATGTTGAATTATGTAGCTAGGTTCTTCTTGCAGTCTTTGATGAGCCTAGATGATCCTATCAGTAAGGATCATCCTCATATAACACTAGGATTAGAGGCACATTCTCTACAACTAGATAGTAGAGATTAGGGTCTGTGTCACTCTTGACGAACCCCATCTTCTGCAAGTAGCCATCAAATCGTTCGTACCATGCCCTAGGTGCCTGTTTAAGCCCATACAAGGTTTTCTTTAATCTGCATATATGATATTTCTTCTAATATGTCTCAAAACCTTCTAGATGTTCAATGTATACTTCCTCTTCTATTACCCTATTCAAGAATGTCATCTTGACATCCATCTGATGAATCTCCCACCCCATCTGTGCTGCAAGAGATATCACGGTTCTAATAGAGGTATACCTGGCTACTAGGGTGAAGGTTTCTTCATAGTCTATCCCTTCCTTCTGAGCATACCCCTTAGCCACAAGCATGGCTTTGTATTTCTCCACACTGTCTTCTACAGCATATTTGACCTTGTAGATCCATCTCGAACCTACCACTGATCTGTCATGAGGCCTAGGTACCACTTCCCAGACATCATTAACCATTATAGAGTTGTATTCCTCCACCATAACATCCACCCATACTTTACGTTGAACGGCCTCCTAAAAACTAGAAGGTTCCCCAACCTAAGCTACTAAGGTCTGGTATCTGTCTCGTTGTCTTCACTCCATTTTACTATTCCTGGGTGCACCACTGAAGTCTTCTGCATCCCGTAGATTCTGTCGGAGTTCCCCGCTCGTTCTTCCACTGGTAGTAGGCACATCTATCAACTCTTCCTCTTCCTGAGATTCCTCCTGTTCTGAAGCTTTGTCTTCGGGAGAATTCCTGGTACTAGTTTTCGATGGTTGAAGTGGTTTGACCAATGGCTTGTCTTTCGACTGCTCCTCGGAAGGCATTTTTTGGGATTTCCTGAAAGCTCTATCCTTCATGAACTTTACGTCCTGTTGAACTACTACCTTCTTACTCCCTGGAAGATAGACTCTATATGCCTTAGCATTCTCGCTATATCCCACAAGATATCCTTTCTCAACAGTTTGATCTAATTTCTTTCTCTTCTCTTCGGGTATACGACAATACGCTAAACTCCCAAATATCCTAAAACCACTCACTTCAGGTGTCTACCCAGTGAAGACCTTCTCTCGAGTGATTTTGTCCATTGCCCTGTAAGGAGTCCTGTTCTAGACGTAAATTGTCGTGGTGCATGCTTCTGCCCACAGGAATTTAGGCATATCCTGATCATACAACATTGCCCTAGCTACTTCCACAATAATCATTTTTTTCCTTTCTACTACTCCATTCTGCTACGAATTGTAGGGAGTTGTCCACTCTCTCCTGATGCCTTCCTTAGCGCAAAAATCAATTAAGTCCTTTTCAACATACTCTCCACCATTGTCTGAGTACAACACTTTTATCTTCTTCCTTGTCAGATTCTCCACTAGAGCCTTGAACTCTTTGAATCAACCGAAAACCTCATCCTTGGTTTTCAGAAAGTAGATCCAAGTTGTTACACAATAATTTGTCACTGCCTTCACCCCAGGCCTTCTACTATGTCATGTGTCCAGTGAAACATGCTCATATTGAACAAATGCTCTCTTATGTTGCCAATAAACCGTCTTTTCCTAAGTTTTCTGCCTCGTCACGAGAATCCCTTTAATACACACGACGGATCCCTGTCATAAACAATCCTGTCGCGACCCCATCGCGGAAGTACATCTGTTTCTAGCGACAGTCGGATTTCATGCCCCGGTGCGAGGGTATTAGCTATCTTTAGAGACGATCGGTCTGCTTACATTACTTACTAGCGATGTTGGCGCTGAAGCTTAGTTAACGACCTGCGACGATCCAGATTTGGTGAATTAGTTCAAACAGTCGGCCTTCTAGATGTTTCTAGAGCTAGTTGTTGGGTCAGTTTGGGTCGCCTTTCCGCCTCTGGGATGGTGGTTTCGCCTCTTGTGCAACCTCCCTTGAGGATAAGCTCCCTCTCCCTCATTTCATGGGGGCTCCTCCTCCTATAAAATCACTCACCATTGCTATGATCTGCTGGTTCCTAATTCTTGGATTGCGGGTTGCTAGTTTTTGTTTTTAGCAGAGTAGATAACTTTGGTGTGAGTGTGAACTTTGGTGTGAGTGTGACAAGTGTGGGATTACTATATAGTTTGCAAGAAGGTGTGGAGTGTCCTTGACCTTGTGTAAAGCTTGTGAATAAGAGAAAGAGGGAGAGGTATATTGCTATCTGGGAGACCCATCTTTGAGAGTGAATGCTTGAAGAAACATACTGGTTGGACCCTCTGAGAAGGCTTACGACATCAAGACTTGGTTGTAAGCTTTGCTCTTGATTTATCATTAATACAATCATCGATGATTTCCTATGCCTTGTATGCAATTTACTTGATAGCTCATGACTTCTTGAATTTATGAGTAAATAGATCATTGTTGTTTCTCGGTTACGTGTTCTGTTGTTTCTTTGTGGTGTTTCAAGTTGATCGCTCGTTAAGGAGAAGGAAACGGAAGCTAGAGCAGCGCAACGGAACTTCATCAACCACTGGTTTGAGGTAGGCCTCCAACGATGACTATTTAAGGGAATTAATTGTTGTTTTGTCCTTGTTGTGACTAGACCCACTCTAGGGCTAGAGGGGTTGCCTCTGTCTGCAGAGGGAACACTTTCCTGCATCACAAGTTGGCGACTCCGTTGGGGAGTCCTTTGCATGTTTCTTCTCTTGTTTTCTCTTGTTTTGGTTTTGATTTAGTGTCTCTTGAATTTTGGGGATAAACTATCAGTCTTTTGGATTACCTGGGTCAATCTAGGAAATCCCTTTATTATCTGTAGGATTGGCTGGTTTTTGTTTGGGAGTTTCTTGTTCATCTATCATTGTTTTTAAGATCATCGTTGAAGATAGCCTAACAGTCGCGACGACGTCGTTGATGTTATAGCTTTGTACCTGCGACTATTTGGCTTTTGTCTCAGGTTGCTAGTTTAATTCCCGCGAGGACTCTTGAAATTGGACTGTCGTTGAAAACGGGTGTACTTTAGCGATTGGGCTCTAGTTGTCAGTGTAACACTAGTGACGGTCTCTAGTTGTCAGTGTAACACTAGCGACTAGTCTCTAGTTGTCAGTGTAACACCTGCGACGATTCCTGTAAAGTTGTTTTTACAACTTTACCTCCTGAATTCATCAATCTTGTTTATCCCCTGTTGTTTCTTGTCTCTCATTAGCTTGTTTTAATTGCTTTTGGTTAGGGTACTGTCTCTTTAATTTCATTGAGTGAGTCTTGTGTTTTTAGACCATGTGACCTAGCCCTTTAGAAGTTTCGTCGAGAAACCATTTGCTTGGGTTACTTGTCTGTTCAAGGTTCATCCACAACTGTCTTGTGATTTGCTTGAGGCTTTTTCGCTGCTTGTTTTCTTGCTGGTTGATTTTTAGTGTCGATTATTGAACCAATTTTTTATGTTGATTCGATTTCTTCACTACCAAGCATAGATCACAATTGTTTGGATCGATCAGTTCACACTTGCTTGTTTGTCTCTTTAAATTCAAAACAAAAAAAATTAAGGGATTGCATTCATTTGATATACGAAAGTGAAAGTGTATGTGCATTTCAAATTTTCATGTTTGAGAAATTGAAAAGAGAACTCTAAATCTTTCATTAGTAGTATCGATGCATCGTGAGATTAGTGTATTGATGCATTGTGTTTCTTAGTGTTTGCATTCGCTTGTGTTTGTTTGGGGACGAACTTTCTACCCTCCTTTAAGTAGGTGTTCATTGAAGTAAAAGATGCTTTACTCATTCTAGCTGCATCCTAGGGTTTTTATATACATACGATAAGGCCTGAAAACTGAAACATAATTCAAGATCAACTCTAAAATGCATTGAATGAATTTAACAACACATTGAAACATAACGCACACTATTTAGAGGTCTAGGCTAGAGATGTGCTCTGACGTCATTAAACCTAGTCACTATTGTTTTCGCTTAAGGTTGGGTGATTCCTCCTTCTGTGACTCAATAGCGGTCTAGTACGGAATTGTGCTCCCAGTACCGTCGAGTATATGTTGGGAGACCCCACTAGATTATCATCCTATATCCCTAGGAAGCCATGTCTACCGCCTTGCAAACCGTAACGCACCAAACACAGCATTCGAGAAGATTGACTGTCGTACGGAAAGTCCTTGGTTTTCATATGACCGCCAAGGTGTATATGCAGTTTTATGGGTTGTTTGGTAAACCTTTTGCCTAGTTCTCCAGAGTAGTCACTTTCGTTCCTTTTCGGACTCCTTAAAAGGAAAGGTCCATCTGAGCACTCTTGAAACATGAAAAGGTCAAGTTTTGTTCCTATGTCATAAAATTTACTGCCCACGAAATATTCCTGGTAACAGTTCAACTTCTTAGTTGTGATAAGAGTGTTTCTCAGGCTCGTTCCTGATGGCAACATTCCCCGAGTCTACCGACCAAGGTCTTCCCCCAGATGAAACTCCTAGTCCGTTTCCTCCATTTGGAACTACCAGTGGTCCATATATGGAAACATTGTCTTTGCCTGGGTTAACCATCGGTCTGCCCATTTGGTTGTTTTCAACCTCGGTGGTCGTAGGCATCATGACTCCTGTTCCACCGTCTACCTCATTTGAATCACGACACGTTGATTCCAAGGTTGAGCCTGCGCCTTCTTCCCCTGTTTCTTCACCTTCATCTCCTCCTTCGCCTAGTGAAAGTTCCACATCTAGTAACTAGGAGACTAAGAAGAAGAAGAAGAAGATCGATAAACGCGAGGCCACCTGTGCAGCTATTTCCCCGAGTACATCTCAGGTCGGAACACCTTTTGCTCCTCCGCGGAAGGTTAAGTTTCCTTGTAAATTGTGCAAGGGTGACCATCTTCTTCATGATTGTCCTGGCATTTCTAAGATCTTAGAAGTATGGTCTCATGATCTGGCTCGTTCCTCGTCGTCCTCTGAAGCTCATGACAATGCTACCCTATCGACTGGCAGCGGTAAGAAGAAAGGGAAGATTCGATTCCCCTATAGACTGTGTGAAGGCAACCATCCCCTTCACCTTTGTCTGCTCATGGATAAAGCTTCTGCTATTTTGGAAAGTCTTACAACGTCTTCACCTCGACTCCCCACTAGTTATCAAAGGCTCTCTTCAGACCCTCTCCCCGTTGACAAAGAGATTGACCTAGATTCTTCTCTTGTCCATCCTCCTCTTTCCGAACCTGGCTGTGCCAACCCTATTACAAACCAACCATTAGTCGGAGAGAGTGTCGACTTGGGTTCACCACTTGTTGATCACTCTGTTTCGGAAGAGTGTCATGTTCATGTCCTCGTCTTGTCAGATTCTCCTAAGTCCGAGAACGACCCTCCTATCCTAGCTGATTCAGAGAGTCCTTCTTCGGTTCCTGTTGAGCATGGGGGCAATCATATGATACCCCCACCAAGTAGTTCAGTCGTTTCCTTTGACTGGAGTCATTTGAATGCATTTCGTCTTCCATCCTACGTGCCTTTTCAGATTACAGTGCATGCTTATGATAAGCTAATACCTAGCACTGTATTGGATGAGGGTGCATCGGTGAGCCTCATGCCTTCCACTACTTGGCAAGCTTTGGGCTCCCCACAGCTTGTGCCAGTCACACAGAATCTGTTGGAATTTGACAGAGGGACCATTCAACCTTTAGGAATCCTTCTGAAGTTCCCTGTTACTTTGGGAGGCAAAACCGTCTATATCGACGTGATGATTGTCCAACGTGCTTTAGATTTCAGTCTTCTCATTGGTTGTGACTATGTTTAAGCCATGAGAGCTCTTGTTTCTTCACTTTTCCGTGTGGTTTGTTTTCTGCACGATCAAAGAATGGTGACTATTGATCAATTGTCATTCTTTAGTCACCCGGTGCCTTCTGTACCACCATCATCCCCCATTGGTTCTCATCCACAAGCAGTACCTTCTTTGCCACAGGTCAATTATGTGGCTACTCGTTCCGTCTCTGCCTCTGTTGATGATCATGTAGATGGTCTCGTACATCATGTACAAGGGGCATTCGAACCTGATCTGTCATTGGTGCCTAATGACATGTGTTCCTCCCAGAGCGTGATTCTTCCCTCCAATGAAGATCTCTTGGGAGTCATGTTCGTGTATGACCCATGAACAGGATCCGAGGATAGTTTTGATCTTGTGTTGACCTCGTTAAAAAATGAAACAAGGTGTCCGAGGACAGTTCTTATCTTGTGTCAACCTCGTTAAAAAGTGAAACAAGGAGTCTTGAGGAAAGTTCTTGATCTTGTGTCAACCTAGTTAAAAAATGAAACAAGGGTTATGAAGATAGTTCTTTTACTGTGTCAATCTCATTAAAAAATGAAACACCTCCCTTTTCAAATCGAGTCTTTGATTAAGATCTTGTAAAATCTGAGTCGAGTCTTTCCAAGATCTCGAAAGTGAACCTTCATTCCATCCACCTCGTTGAATGTAATGAAGCTTGGGGGGCATGTACCTCGATTTGCGTTATTATGTTGGGGGCATGCGAACTTATAACAAGCAAAGTTTTTTGTTTCAAGCTTGTGTAAACATGAAACCGAATCCAAGCAGAGTTCTCCATAGTTCAAGCTTGTGTCAAAATGAACCCATACCTGATTTACACCTCGTGATTGTTGTTTTTTATCTACTAAATTCTGCTAAATGAGCCTTGGTTGTTTCATTCCATCGCCACCATCTCTTTGGCCGATCATATTCTTTCACTTGGTTGTTTTTCCTTTCTTGAGGAACCGCAGCGATGAGTGGTTTTATTAGCCAGTCTATTGACCATTACATGTTTTGAGCAGTTCCACCATTGCTGGAACCAGTTGTTACCATTTGTACCACTCGTTCCTCCAGGACTAGTCTCCTTTAAGCTCTTTTCTGACTCGTAAAATATGAAAAGATTGCCGAGTATTTTTCCTTTTTTGACTCATTAAAGAGAATAAAAATGGAGGTCTGCTTTCAGCTCTTTTCCGACTATGTAAACACAAAAAGATGGCCAAGCTATTGTCATTTCAAGCTCATTTTTTTGTTATGAAACGACGTGTCTTCGATTGATTTTTTACTTTTTCGGACCGGAGCCACTAATTACAAAAGTACTCCTTGATCATAATGGTCAAGCGGTTCTCTCGGGTATTGTTTTCTACTTTTTCGGGCTCGAGGGACACAAATCTACGAAAAAGGACCACCCTAGAGTTTTCTTTTCCATGTCTTTTTCAAACTCTCTAAACATGAAAAATACTTTGAGCTTTGCCTATGTCGGACTCGTTAAACCCTGACGACATTGGACTCGTCACCATGACGAGACTCGAGCTTCTCCTCCCTAGGGCTTGTTAAACCATTACTAGGTTGGATTCGCCCGAAGGACAAACTTATATTACAAGCATATGCTATCCCCTTCAAGCTTTGTTTTCAAAAATAATTGGGGTACTCGCCAGCAATGGTGGGGGAAAATTTGGAAGTTGTCATTGGTTACCTGTGGCAGCTAGTCACTCTTGAACATCGACACTTTTGCTTCTTGTCGGGTTGGGATGTCCATACATCGTCATTTGGTCTTTCGGGGTTTTGGGTTGCCATTTAGCCTCATTCCATCTGATCCATGCTGTCTCCATCAAAGCGTCTGATCCCTTGGTACCTGAATGTTGCCACCCTCCAAATTCGTGTCGCCAACATGTTCAAGAGTATAATATTTCTGCAGTTCACATCCTTACCTCCTCCTCTGATACTCTGCTTCACCATCTACCACTTGTTCCTTATCTCATGTCATTGATGGGGGAAACATTATGGCCCTCTTGCGACGGATCGTCTCTTGTTGATGCCAACTCATTATCCAAGAGACTGATCTAGAGATCCTCTTTGGTACCTTGAAGCTTGCATGCCTCAATGGCATGTTCTTCGGGCCTGACGATAGACTTTCTTCATCGGTCGTCGATTGGGTGATTCCACAAGTGTTCGACTTCAGCTCATTCTTCACACTTCGTGGATTGTACTAGACAGTACTTTGAAAGCCATTGGCATTATTGGTGGTTTCTCTCGCTCTTGTTAACGGTTTTCATCATTGACCAGTAATCAAGCGACTTTCTATCATGCTCGACTTCAACGCATTTGTTCGCATGCTAGAATTTGTACTATGGTCGGTTAGGTTTCAAGACCCCGAACTAAGATTACACATGTTCGGGCTGCGTGGAATGGTTCGTGATTACATATATGACTCTTTGATGAATGGCTGCAACCATACTTGAGTCTTCATGGATGGCTGCGACCATATCTTTATCATTATCATAGTCTTACTCGTTGGATGGTTGCGTCCATACCACAGACCTAGTTCGTATGTCTTTTGGATGGTTGCGCCCATGCCTAGACTACAGGTATTTCACTATCAAAGATATCAATTGTACTTGTGCCTGCAGGTTCTTCCCGATAGTGTTCCAGTTCAGATAGTTTCATAAAGCATTTCACCCCTCCCACTCTCTCGGGCTTCATACTTTAGCGGGCATCTATTACACAGTAATTTGTCACTGCCTTCACCCCAGTCCTTCTACTATGTCATGTGTCCAGTGAAACATGCTCATATTGAACAAATGCTCTCTTATGTTGCCAATAGACCCTCTTTTCCTAAGTTTTCTGCCTCATCGTGAGAATCCCTTTAATACACACAACGGATCCCTCTCATAAACCGTCCTATTGCGACCCCATCGCGGAAGCACATCTGTTTCTAGCGACGGTCGGATTTCATGCCCCGGCGCGAGGGTATTAGCTATCTTTAGCGACGATCGGTCTTCTTACATTACTTACTAGCGATGTCGACGTTGAAGCTTAGTTAACGACCCGCGACGATCCAGATTTAGCAAATTAGTTCAAACAGTCTGCCTTCTGGATGTTTCTAGAGCTGCTTGTTGGGTCAGTTTGGGTCGCCTTTCCGCCTCTGGGATGGTGGTTCCGCCTCTTGTGCAACCTCCCTTGAGGATAAGCTCCCTCTCCCTCATTTCATGGAGGCTCCTCCTCCTATCAAATACTCACCATTGCTATGATCTGCTGGTTCCTAATTCTTGGATTGTTGGTTGCTAGTTTTTGTTTTTAGCAGAGTAGATAGCTTTGGTGTGAGTGTGACAAGTGTGGGATTGCCAATAGTTTGTAAGAGGTTGTGGAGTGCCCTTAACTTTGTATTAAAGCTTGTGAGTGAGAGAGAGATATTGTTTATGTTGGGAGACCCATCCTTGAGAGTGAATGCTTGAAGAAACATACTGGTTGGACCCTCTTAGAAGGCTTGCGACGTCAAGACTTGGTTGTAAGCTTTGCTCTTGATTTATCATTAATACAATCAATGATGATTTCCTATGTCTTGTATGCAATTTACTTGATAGCTCATGACTTCTTGACTTTATGAGTAAATAGATCATTGTTGTTTCTTGGTTACGTGCCCTGTTGTTTCTTTGTGGTGTTTCAGGTTGATCGCTCGTTAAGGAGAAGAAAACGGAAGCTGGAGCAGCGCAACGGAACTTCATCAACCATTGGTTTGAGGTAGGCCTCTATCGATGACTATTTAAGGGAATTAATCGTTGTTTTGTCCTTGTTGTGACTAGACCCACTCTAGGGCGAGAGGGGTTGCCTCTGTCTGCAGAGGGAACACTTTCCTGCGTCATACAAGTCTTCTTAGAATGGTTATCGATGAAGGTGACAAAATATTCCGCACCACTAAGATCTTTTGTGGACATCAATCTGCAAATGTCTGAGTGTATCAATCCTAGCACACTCTTAGCCCTATTGTTACTTTTGGAAAATGTTGCTTTGGCATTCTTGCTAGAGAGCATCCTCTACATACATCATCTTGTTCTATACTTAGTTTTGGAACTCCTGATACGGTTTTCCTAAGAATTCTTAGAGTCCCATGGTGTAAGTGTCCCATTCTCCTGTGCCATAGTTCATTCAAATCTTTCTCTCCATTACTGCCTATTAGTGTCATTTGTGATTCTAGCTGCAACTTGTACAACCTGTTACCTCTAATTCCAATCTTGGCCTTCTTTTTCCAACTTGGGTGTTTGACATATATGTTGATTTGGGGAAGCATCGAACGTATTCTAGCCATGAAAATTGGTGGAGAGGCTAAAGCACGTGAGATCCTCCAAGACCTATAAATAGTTTGGGAAAATTCTACTCGATGAAGGATATATTAAAATAATTAATATTTTTAATGGAGTTTCTAAGTCTAAACTTGAGAAAATAAAAATATAAATGGGTATTAATATAAAACTAGGTTAGTCCCGGATCCTGGTGGCATCACCAACCTCATTGTTCTCCATGCAAGGAGTTAATGCCCAGTACTGCCAGCTGCAGAGCAGCGTGGCCTCCCAGGACGTAAACTCATGCGAGCAGGGAATGAGTATTAATGTTGGATCGGTTGGCGGATTCGCATTTATGTTCTGCGTTGATCGACGCAACATTCCTTCTGTTATAATCATGTTGCTCCATCATTCTCTCACCATGCCTTGTGCTCAGTCACGCAGTAATGGAACTTGGTTTGCAGAGGCTATTGGTGATGGTTTAAATCTGGTTCACTGTCGCGAGCTCAGGCAAGAGGCGGTTATGCCATGGAAACAGCGCCAGAACCTTTCAATCCCTCCCCCGTCCATGAAGTTGGGCCTTCTGTAGGTTCTGGTCGTAAACCTATCCCAAACAGTGCTTTCCAAACCACGCACTTTAAATTTCAAAGTAATTTGCATAGGCCCCTGGTCACTGCTCACATCACCATTATTCTCTCGGAAGAGGAAAACCTTGTCTCCCCTTTGGCCTGCATCGCCCCTGATCCTTCTCCAAGCAGTGAGCATTCCTCGGACAAAGACAGCATGGAGAATTGGAAAAAAGAGAAAGCTGAACAGGAGGATTTTCTCAAAAATCTTCCTCCCCTTGAAGATACAGGACCTGCAGCTGAGGACAGGACTCATGGCGAGGCAGACCATGCCATAGCAATCCCTGACAGCGATTTGAGCGACAATGAAGGTCTGAAGACTGGTGATATAGGTCTGGATGAGAAGAAGGACCATGGCCCGGCAAAGGAGAAGTAGCGCCACTTGGGTTTGTCTCTTTTTGTTTCGGCTTTTGTTTCAGGCTCGTGGTCAAGTTTCTATGCAATTGTCCTACTATTTTTTGGCTCCCAGATGGGTATTTGGCGACTCTTTATATGTTGGGTTGCAACATTTTTGTGTTTCTGTGCTGGCTCAGTTCTCCTTCTCGGCAACACATGTCACTCTTTATGTTTGTTATCTGGTTTCTTGTTCTTTGTAACTGGTTTCCCCAGCTTATGACTGTAATGGGGCAGTTATGTTCTGTCGAGTGCTTCCAAACCTCGATAATATGTAAAAATATTTTGCCTTTCAGTTAATAGAAGTTAGTATTTGCAGAGAAAAAAAATATATAAAACTAGGTTAGAAGGTTCTAAATGACATAGATCAAGCCAAATTTAATCTTAGCTGTTGATTAGAGATATAATCTTTGTCGTTGAAGACTCAATAAAAAAAGTATAAGAGGAGGCTTGAGGGTCAATCGGAGATACACCAAAGTGATCAGTCAGTTCGATTTTCTAGAGCGGGGTTTTCTAAGAGAAATCGAACCAGTGATCAGAGTTGCAGTGAGGGGTAGTGAGTGCAAGGAAGAGAGGCAGAGATAGTGTCAGTAGACTAGCGCAGAGGTAGAGAGGCAGACACAGAGCCAGCAGGAGCCACGTAGAGGCCAGAAGTGACTACACAAAGGGCCTGAGGGCCCACATGACTGACACAGAGGCAAGAGAAGTGACGCAGAGGGCCACAGAGATTGCGCAGAGCCTCAGAGCGCTGACACAGAGGCTTTCAGGCTAACGCAGAGGCCAGGAGGGTTGACGCTAAGCCTCAAAAAGGTGTTAGAGAGAGTTTTGTGGAGCAGATTTTCAAAATATCTGTTTCTGAAGAGAGGTATTACTACCAGATAGATTTCTTTGTCGAGTGAGCCAATTTGGCACCCAGTTGCACTCAAGAAAATATGCTTAATAATAACACCCTCAGAACTGTTGCATCGGTTTTCCCAAGTTGGGGGTTTTCCAGCGACGATTGTCCAAAAATAACAGTGTCCCTTGTGTGTTTATCTATTTCTTTCAGTGGATGATCTGTAGATGGTTGAGACTTCATTTTTCTTTATTTCAATATTTATATGCTTGAATAACTTGTTAGTAATTAAACAAGTAGGTGAAATAAATCAGATAGTGCAGGAAAATTTCTAACGGGTTAGACTTAGAAATTTCAACATGGTATCGAAGCATTGCAGATCACAAGAGAGCTGAAGACACCAGCTGAGACAGAGAATTTGTAGCAGAAACCATTGTCTCGAAAGACAAAAGTTGTTCCTAAGCAGAAAGCAGCAGATAAGGAGTGACACAGAGGGCCTACGTAATCATTTCGAGCTAGAGAGAGGCCAGCGCAAAGGCAGAGGAAGGCAGAAGAGGCTCACGAAGAGCCACATCATCCTGCTTAGACAGGTAGGAGTGGCGCATTTGGCCAGTAGAGCGATTCAACCACTACTGGGATTGCACAGAGCTAGGAGGCTAAGTTTCCTCAGTTGCTGGGACCTAGGGAGCTGTGGGAAGACTGTGGATTGTGACGCTGGTGGGTGTTGTTGTTGTCGAAGCATAACAGTACCTAACAGGATAGGACCAAGGTAGAGGGAGTCACTACCTAGGCAGATTTCTAGCCAAGAAATCAAGATCAGTGTTGCAGGAGCAAAGGGGATCGGAGAGGTGTAATTCGACTGTTGGCAGAAGGATTTCCAAGGGGAAATTGAGACTCTGAGGGAGTCTAGGAGAGAACTTCTAAGAGGGAAGTCAAGACTCAAAGGTTGCCCAGAAGAGGGACAACATGAGCAATGATGACGACTGTGCCATAAGTGCTCATGTACCTCTAGAGAAGAGGTGGGGAACATCGATTTGTAGTCACGAGGACTATAAGAGATGAGAGGCAGGATCCTTGAGGTACCCAAACTCTTAGATCATGTCCAGCTACAGGAGCCCCGAAGTGACAGTAGCAGGATGGCGGATGTTGGTACAAGTGGATGCGGATAACAGAGAGTGCTAGAGTGCAGGGATCTGTAGCAGCGCAGTGGGAGTTATAGCAATGCGAGAGGCACAGAGGAGGTTGTAGCAGTGCAGGAAGGCACAAAGAGGTTTGCAGCAGTGCGAGAGGCACAAAGTCATTATAACAACGTAGAGGAAGCATAGGATAGCGGCAGAGAGAGCTTCAGCATCACAAGGGTTTCTAGCTTGACAAGGATGTAGTATTTGGGTAGATAAGTTACCATCGTCTTAGTAACTGAGTTGCAGTGCAGCAGTAGCAGTGGTAGTGTTATAGGCAGCATGAGAAGAGAGGGTTGCAGTGCAGATGGAGTGTTGGGAGAAAGGACTAACAGTAGCATGGATGCAGAGGAGTTGCGGTACAGATGTAGCAGTGGCAGTGGTAGAGCCATGGGCAGCAGTACAGGATGCAGCAGAGCAGAGGATGTTGGGTAGGAAGGCCAAGCATTAGCATAGGTACCGGTGTCGGATGATCATGATGCTCAGTGGTGGAGTATTACTAGAGCACATTCCTCGCTAAGAGGAAGTGTTGATTTGGGGTAGCATCGGATGTGCTCTAGCCATGAAAATTGGTGGAGAGGCTAAAGCACATGAGATCTCGAAGACCCAGAAACGGTTTGGCGAAATTCTACTCGGTGAAGGAGATATCAAAATAATTACTATTTTTAATGGAGATTCTAAGTCTAAACTTAGGAAAATAAAAATATTAATGGGTATTAATATAAAACTGGGTTAGAAGGTTCTAAATGACATGGATCAAGCCAAATTTAATCTTAGTCGTTGATTAGAGATGTAATCTCGATCGTTGAAGACTCAACAGAAAAAAGTATAAGAGGAGGCTTAAGGGTCAGTTGGAGATACACCAAAGTCATCAGTTAGTTCGATTTTCTAGAGCGGGGTTTGCTAAGAGAAATCGAACCAGTGATCAGAGTTGTAGTGAGGGGCAGTGAGTGCAAGGCAAAGAGGTAGAGATAGTGTCAGTAGACCAACGCAAAGGCAGAGAGGCAAATGCAGAGCCAGCAAGATCCACGCAGAAGCCAACAATGACTGCGCAGAGGACCAGAAGGCCTGTGTGAGTAAGGTAGAGGCTGCAGAAGTGACGTTGATGGCCAGAGAGGTTGCGTAGAGCATCAGAGGGCTGACACAGAGACCAGGAGGGCTAATGCTGAGCCTGAGAAAGGTGTTGGAGAGAGTTCTGTGGAGCAGACTTTCAGAATATCTATTTTCGAAGAGAGGTATTACTACCAAATAGATTTCTCTATCGAGTTAGCCAATCTGGCACCCAGTTGTACTCAAGAAAATCTGCTTAATAATAAAACCCTCAAAATTGTTGCACTGGTTTTCCCAAGTTGGGTTTTTCCAGGGACAATTGTCCAAAAATAACGGTGTCCCTTGTGTGTTTATCTATTTCTTTCAGTTGATGATCTGTAGATGGTTGAGACTGCATTTTGTTTATTTCAGCATTTAAATGGTTAAATAACTTGTTAGTAATTAAATAAGTAGGCGAAATAAACTAGATAGTGCAGGAAAATCTCTAAAGGGTTAGACTTAGAAATTTCAACATGGTATCGGAGCGTTGCAGATCACAAGAGAGCTGAAGGCGGCAGAAACAGTTGTCTCAAGAGACAGAAGTTGTTCCTAAGCAGAAAGCAGCAGAGAAGGAGTGACGCAGAGGGCATGCGTCATTATTTCGAGCCAGAGAGAGGCCAGCGCAGAGGTAGAGGAAGGCAGAAGAAGCTCACACCACGTCATCCTACTCAGCCAGGTAGGAGTGGCGCAGTTGGCCAGCAGAGCGATTTAGCCGCTGTTGGGATTACGCTAAGAGGCTCAGTTTCCTCAGCTACTGGGACCTAGGGAGTTGTCAAAATATTATGGATTGTGACGTTGGTGGGATGTTGTTGTCGTCGAAGCAGAACAGTACCTAACGGGACAAAACCAAAGTACAGAGAGTCGTTACCTAGGCAGATTTCTAGCCAAGAAATCCAGATCAGTGTTGCAAGAGCAAAGGGGATCAAAGAGGTGCGATTCGACTATTGGCAGAAGGATTTCCAGGGGAAAAGTGAGACTCAGAGGGAGTCTAGGCGAGAACTTCCAGGAGGGATGTCGAGATTGAGAGGGAGTCCAAAAGAGGGGCAACATGGGCAGTGATGACGATTGTGCCATGAGTGCTCATGTAACTCTAGAGAAGAGGAGGGAGACATCGAGTTGTAGTCACGAGAACTATAGGAGATGAGGGGCAGGATATTTGAGGTACCCAAACTCTTGGATCATATCTAGCTACAGGAGTCCTAAAGTGACAGTAACAGGATGATGGATGTCGGTAGGTGTGGATGCGGATGAGGCAGCAGAGAGTGCTAGAGTGCAGGGATCTATAGCAGCGCAGTGGGGGTTGCAGCAGTGCGAGAGACACAGAGGAGGTTGTAGCAATGCAGGAAGGCATAGAGAGGTTTGCAGCGGTGTGAGAGGCACAGAATTGTTGCAACAATGCAGAGAGAGGAGAGGGAGCACAGGATAACTCCAGAGAGAGCTTCAGTATCAGGAGGGTTTCTAGTCTGACAATGATGTCAGTAGTTGGGTACATCAGGTGTCTAGAGAATCGAACAACTCTTATACCAATGTAAAGAACAAAGTCCATATACTTAGAGGAATGCTTTGATATCAATGTAACGAACAAAGTTTGTATACTTAGAGGAATGCTCTGATACCAATGTAATGAACAAGGTTCATTATAGCAGGATAAATACTCCAGAAGACTTGGAATATGAAGATATCCATTGATGATACAAATATTATATATTAAATGTATGAATGAGAATGACAATACAAATAAGAGTGAGGGTCTACGTATATACCCTAGGCAGGTGCCTCTTCATGGAAGGTCATGGCCCATTTAGACGTGCCTCTTCAGTACTAATTACTAATTAACTAATCATTATTACAATTATCATCATTATTTATATATTTTTTATTCATAACATTGTATCAAGGGTAATAAAGGACTATGATCCCTAGTATGAGAGCCCTAAGGTTTTCTTATTGATGGACTAATGAGAAATGTGATTTGGGCCATATTTCTTGTGTACTGCTATTGATTTCACTATTGATATATTCTGTTGTGAAAAGTGCTTTTAGTTGGGCATCTCTAGTGCATTTATGTGTTTGGCTAAGTCATAGATCAGATCTAAAGTGCACAGAAATTTCAACAAGGAGTTGGCAGCTTCATCAACTACATGTTATAAAGGCAGATAGAAAATGGAATGGCCTCACTTGAATCCTGTAGCAGAGAATGCAAACAAGTGGATGATGTAATATTAGTAGATGAATGCTCTAGAGATAAATGTGGGCTTTTGCATTGGCAAATGGCAGAGTATGAGGTGTTTTCTCCAACATTTTTAATGAGTTTCTAGAAGAAGACAACAAAGTTATGGGGGAGAACAATATGGAGCAAATTGCCATGTTGAAGGACAATCTAACTAGATGTCTAGACTAGAAGGGAATCATCAAACAAGGATTTACCATTATTGTTTGTAAGGCCTCCTATCATTTAAGTCGTGTACAAATGCATTTTATGCTTTATATCCTTGTAAAGTTGAGAAATAATAATTAAGACAGAATTTCAATAATTTGTAACATGTCCTAAGGTCCAAGGGTTGTTGAAGCCATAATCATACTAGTACAATCCTCCACTAATTTCTAAAAAGTTTAGATTACCAAATAAGAGAAACAAAGATACTTACAAGATAGCATGGTCCTTGAACAGTATCGATACAAAGACCAGCCCCTGGCGGTAGAGTAAGATCTGCGCATGGAGATACAAAGAGAATATTTGCAATCTCTACTCTGAGCAAAGATGACTTGTCATTATACACCATGCCACTTTCTGGCCTTCTAGGACTTTGCAAATATGGATGTTGGTCAGCTTTTTCAACCTGTATGAACAATGATCTATTAAAAAATGCAATTATCATTTACTTTCAAATGGTGTAACGTGCGTACCACTGAAAAATACAAAAACTAACCCAAAAGTTATAAATATCTCCCTTAAAAATAAAAGCCACACAAACAAAGATGAGAAAAAATTCATAAAATAATTACTGAAAATTCGGAAAACTCTTAAAATTAGAAGGAAGAGTGGATATAATTGATTCATACTAAATAGCTTCGAGTTTCTAAGCTAGGTTATTTCACAAAAAAATTGTAGAAATTGTGCTTCCATAAAAGAGTGTAGATATTAATTAAAGAATGGTTGTAACTTGTAAGAACATGCAAGCATTTGCCAAGTTTGAACTTGTGAGCAAAGTCATAGCCTTTCTTTGAATGGGAGCAAAGATAGTACCAGGGTCATTTAATATGTACATATTGCCAAATGCAAAATCTCTAAATATTGTAATAATTGGCTTTTGAAAACTATAGCACATATACTTGACAATTTATTTCAGTGCAAACTACATGAGTACGTTTTAGTTCCCAACAAATGACACAGAAATCAATCTAAGTTACTATCAGTGATACATGAAGACATACTCCTTGGGATTGGGGATGCACCTCCCCACACCTGTGAGACAGCAGAATTCCCTACTAAATGTTTTGTGATATCCCTCAAAAAAAGAAATGCGTAGCAAAATGTTTCTCTAAAAATGGGGGACATGTTGTGGGGTAGGCCTAGACACTTCCCTCAACAAGCAGGACGTCATGGGACTCCCCTGATTTCTTCCGTGAAAATTACAAATAAAACCAGATTCCTTAACCAAACTCACCTCAACCAACCTGGTCATCATTCAATATTTACTAATTGGAGGTATGATTTAGTTGGGGAAGAGCATTGTGACGGTATAAGTGGTTGTTTGAGTTTAAGAGGCGAATTTCAAGGAGATAGGATGACACCTACCAACCCTCATTTTGCATGATGCCTATTACCCACCAAAATGTGTAACCCCATAGGAGAAAACTTTTCTCCTACATTTGACAGCCAATTGTAGGCTCCATATCAAAGAAAAAACTCCTGACATCGAAGGAAGGAGCCCTACAAGCAGTTATTTGTCCCATGATCTCCACCTAAAGAGTTGCTGGAAACAAGTCCCTGGTCAAGAGGGAGCTTGGTAAAGTCCCTGATTAAGAGGGAGCTTGGGTACATTCCTTTTATAGGAATGGGTACATTCCTTCATTGGAACGGGTATATCCTTCCTAGTTAAGAGGGGGAGAAGACATATCATTCTTGTCTTCACTTGGAAGATAGAATGGAGGATTGGGTAAGCATCTGGCATTTGATGCTCTTTGAGGATGTGATAGGGCATCCAAGAGAAGAGTAGTCGTAGAGGAGCGATATTCTTTGAGGACTAGGAATCCAAGATAAGAATAGTCCTGATGGAACATAATCTGAAAGAACTTGGGTGGGGTATGTTCTGAGAGAGACAATGGTGAGGGTGTTTATAAATCATTGGTCTCGCTAGCATTGTGCTCTGATCTCGTGGAGAGATAGAGCAGTTAGTCAAGGCCTTGCTATGTGAAAATATTGATGATATGATGCTATACAGATGGGTTACCAATCCGACTCTTCTTATGAGAATTCTTCAGATTGAGAATGTCCAAGTACCTTGTATGGAATATGAATACCTCCCTAGTTAAGAGGGGGTATTGAAATATGTAACTAGGTTCGTTCTTCATAATGACATGTGTAATCATGATTTTATGTAATTAATGTAAAGAAGAAAAATAAAATTATTTTATGCTTGAGACATGGGTTTCATGCTCAAGGAATTTTATTTTTATAGATGAAGCTCCCATTGTGAGCTATTAGGATTGGTCATTAAGTCATAAAGTCAATTGAGTCTTTGTCATGTATAAGAGACCCTTCTTGGGCATGTTACATATGTATTTAAGTCATTGTAAGAGTCAAAAGACCCTCCAAGACCAAGTCCAAGCACTTCTAGCAAGTCGGCCTTCAAATGAAGCAATAAGCCTACTCCAAGTTAACATGTCGGCCTAGGATCAAGTCAAGTCAGCCTACAAGCATGAGGAAGAAGTCTATATATAGGGCACTCGGCCTCATTCAAGATACACCACATCACACACAACAAGTTCGAGTACAAGGATGAAGAAGAAGCCTCTCATTCAAGCGAAGAAGAGTAGATCAAGGTCGAAGGAAGAGAAAAGCAATTGCAGATCTGTTTTGGGCCATTTTTTGTTCACAGGGGCAACCAAATCAGAGGTTATATCTCTGCAATAAGACCGAATTACAGTGATCACAGGAGGGTCAAATCAATGCAAGAAAGAGATCCATATTGAAGGCCGAATTCATAAAGAAGCCAGCCCCAGTCAAGTGAAGGAAGAGGGCTTAAGTAGCCGTAATTCGTTCACACATGGAAAATTGCAGTCATCTATAGGTAGCCGAAAATTGCAGAGATAGAGGCTGAGAACTTCAGACTTGAGTTGCAGATCAAGGGTGAAAAAAGAAGGAGAAGTCGCAGCATCTACAAGTTAGGGTAGTCTTGGTCTTCGAATTCATCAATTAAAGATTCTATAAGAAGAAGAATTCAGTGGGTTATCCTCTCAAGCTTGGAGAGGTTTTGGCCTTGGCAAATAGTCTATATCTTGTGTCATTTGTCTCATTGTTGTTTATGGTTTAGTAGCTGGTTGATGAAGAGGAACACATAATATAATCAAGTAAGGAAGAACTCAATTAAGAAAAGCAAAAAGTCGTCTTCACAAGCAATTATCATTGCGAGAGAAATTATCTCATCTTTCTGTCCTAGATTTCCCAACACTGGGTAACTAGAACCTTTGCTTGATGGTGATGCTGATGCATGATGCTTTCCACATAGTTTTAGAATAGAACATGAAGTGGATGGAAACATTAACACAGCAGCCTCATTCAGACTTTTCTTGGGATGGAGAAACTGTTCAGCAAAGAGGACTTCTGAGGAAGTCAAGGAGAATACCTCCCTAGCTAAGAGGGAGTGTTGATTTTTGGGTAGCTGCAGTCGGTATTCCCCAACTACATATGTCGGCATTTGAAATAAAAATAAATTTAAATTTAAATTATAAATTATGGAGTCCATGCAGGCCCCAAAATGACAGGTCAGCCCCACCATGTGAACGGGGGTGACCCTTGGTCAAACCCACCTCCTTTGACCACTATATATATCAATTTGGCCTCTCTCATTTGGACAATTTGGATCACAAAAAATCATCTATTTTGTTCAGACGTGTGAAGGAGAGAGAGGAGAAGCAGACTGAAATTTGACCAGAAATTTGAACAATGTTTGACCAGCAGTTGACCAAATTTTTTCAGGTCAGTTTGACCTGCTTTTGATCAATTTTCTAAGGTTAGTTTGACAGAGTTCTGGGCAGTGTTTGACTGAAATTTCTTAGGCAGTTGACCAAAATTTCTGAGGGAGTTTGACCAAAATTTCTGAGACAGTTTGACTGGGCAGTTTGACCAAGCTTCTGGGCAGCAGCAGGAGGCTGAAATTTAGTCTGTTTCACTTAGGGTTGACCGAATTTGTAGGCAGCTGCAGGAGGCCAAATGTAGGCTTGTTTCACCAGGTTTGACCCATGTTAAGAGTGTTGATCTGAGTTGACCAAGTTTGAATTGAAATATCAGATTGTACTTCGCTGAACTAACAATTTCTCCAAAAAAAGGTTGTTGGGTTTTCTCTCGAGTTTGGGAAAAATTTTGGTGTCTACTGTGTATGGACTATGGCCTTTCTACTGTGATTTTTACTGTTTCCATTGCATCTACTGTTGAATTCTCTGAGTGTAATTGCTTAATGCTCTGAAATATGAAAAAGTAAGACTGTATATCTTTGAAAGTAATTATCTGTGGCAGAGAATTTTGTTTGTCTAAATTAGCACTAGAAAATCAAAACTTCTGTCTACATAAATACTTATTTCTTTTGGAGAATTTCTAGTAGTTAAGATTTTGAAACATGAAGTGGTCAATATAATAACTAACTATAACCCAAATGTTGATCGTTCAAAACATTTGAATGAAGAGACTCATCATGCATTGGACTACTCAAATGATCTCAAGTATCATGCTTCCATTATAAAAGGTCCTGTCCTAGAAATTATGGCATTGACACAAGAACCTATTATACTGACAAAACCTAACGAATTTCAATAAGAATTCTTTTCAAAAGTGTAATCAGGAATGACACTATAGCTGTTTCTGGTACCCACATTTGGAAAAAGTACAACGACAGGTTTTACTCTGATATTATCTGCACAAAGTGAGCTGGTTAAGATAGATATATATGTCAATTGTTCAATTGCGAAGATGTGCATCCAATGAAATTTTCTACAATTACAACAGAATTCATTGCAGTGTATTACTCATGATGCATAAAACTGACCTGGTAGAGGCCTTCATGATCAAGAACAAATTGTTGTCTTTTCCAATCACTATGAGGTGCCAAGGAATTCCCCGCAGGGGGGGCAGTCAAATATCCTGCTTTTAAATAGGGAAGAGGAAGCTGAAACATGACCAATGAAGAGAAAACTGTTCAGTCCAAAAATGAAAATTTAGTGAGAAGGAAAACAAGACAAAAGAACAGAAGGGGATTGTAGAATTTCTCTACAATAAAAATCTATAGCAAGATTGAATGCAATATTACTGCAGAAATACCAACCAACATCTGTATTGACTTATTCTGCCACACATTATATTTTAATCTTTCATTTGTCTTGTGATGCACATTATATTGAAGACAGAAGTGAGATTCTTGTTTCCTGAGCAGAGCTATTTTCTTTTGTACTAAGAATTTCAACATTCTTCCATATCAATCCTTAGAAACTTTACATTTTGTGAAACCCATTAGGTTCTGGATACCCTTTTTGGAGGTGAGTATGCATGCAGCTTTTGGTGATCATCAAAGAAAGTCAAGATTAAGGATTTCTTTAGAAATTCCTATACATGTGTGGGATTTTGCAGTGATCAAGATGCAAACCAAGAAATTTCATGTAACTTCAAGAAAGTGCAAAAGTAGGTCAAAACTAGGGCATAGTGTCTAAAAAATGACAGCAACAAGATGAAAAAGTTGTACTGGACCCATGAGTTATGTCTATGGTGAGTGTCAATTTGACAATTACCATGACCTGGTAGAGCAGCAGAATCAATCAATGAGGAAATATTTCTGCCCAAGGAAATCTAAACTATTTTTTTTGGAGTCTTACCCAATGTTTTTCTTCTGGACCTTATCTTGTCTATTTTCAGGCAAAAAGGGTGTGCTACACTTAAGCCTTATAATAGCCGCAGCAAGTCAAATGACAAATGATATGTGCGTCAAGTAGTGGACTATGGTGACTTCCAAGTGCAGTTTACCATGACCAAGTATTGTGGTAATTGCGTCATCAATTTTCAAACTCCTTTTCTTCCCATCCCCATCGGATAAAAAGCACCAATCAAAAAAACATATTGAAATATTACTTATTTGTTTTTTAATGTTATATCTGCAAGTTCTTGTTGCAAATCTGAAGAGGTTTATGCAGATTTGTGAAGTTTATATTGCATACATCAGCAAGTTGTTTGCGGATGTCGAGCATCTCTTTGAAAAGCAATTGCCCTAAATCACTAGGCAGACCCCCCTTGGATTGGCATGAATCAATCAGGAATCGAGAAGGAGTGTGAATTGGTGATAAGAACGGACTCCCTAGTTGGTTATCCCAACATCTTTTGATCCATTCTTTCAGGGGTATTTCTAGATTACAACAGGATAAAGATGGTCTCATTGATTGCCATATCCAACAAGAACATGTTATCCTAATTAACCTTGTGTGCTTTAGTTGATTTGCTTGGTCGTTCCATTCAAATATTTAGTGATCCACTGACACTAGTATAGATTCTTTCTTTCTTGGAGGTGAGAGCTGATTCAAAACAATTTTGTCAATATGTCTTTTACCATCTAATGTTTTATCATTTAGCGATCATATAAACCTAATAATTGATCTAATTTCATTGTAATTTTGCTACTTCCATGTCAGCAGATGCCTAGCTTGAATCCCTGTCAGTAAATTGCACTATTGTACATCAATGGGTTTATTAGGGATGCCATCTATGAATATGGGGAAGCATCCCTCGGATTTCACTGCAATGTTATCCTTGGAAAAAAACTATAAATTTCTTAGACTGGCTATTTTATGAAAATGTTATTTTTACATCTGAAATCCCACATCGCAAAGATTTCTTTAAAATTACCAAGGGTGCACATAAAAATATCTTGTGAATTTCTTGATTATGGGAACAACAGAAAAAAACAATTCCGCCAGAGCTAGCCAAGTAAGTTGTGTTCAAGAAGTAATCAAGTGCACCTTTATTGTGCATCCCCAAATTCAATCCCTAAACAAGAACATGGTGTCCCTCTAATGGGGCCAGATTGTGCTATGTTCTAATATATCATTTTTTCACTGAAGTTAGCTGCTTTGTGTTAGGTAATAAAGCAACAAGGAGAATTGCAAAGAAAATTTTGGCAGAACAGAAATCCATCAAAATGTTGTGTCTAAGACAGTTTTCTGGCATTAGAGGGTCTTGTATAAAAGGGTATTTAATCACCAAAAGAAATCAATTCCACCCTAGCTTTCCTGGTTCAATGATCAAAATATGCACATCGCCTTCTAAGTTGTGGTTTGCATACATACTATATGTCATCTTTGATGAGACAAAAAAAAAATGATATGCAACATATTTGCTAACTATATGATTTAAGTACAAGCAGCATGTTCAGTAAAAAATTAAATTCTCTCACCATAGAACGTACAAGGCGCAAGGCACTTCGATAAACCTACACAATCAAGTACAGTGTGATTAGAGGTGGAATTCAAATGGAATCAATAGTGAATACAAACACGGGGCACTGCAGTAAAATCACTTCTGTAAAGTAACAAAAAATGCATCTATACAACAAGCACTCATATCCAAAGAATCAACAAAAAGCATCAAACATTAACAAATGAAAAACAATATTGATTTTGATAGTGTAATATGTTTGCTTCATATCAATGCAATATTATATGAATAACAAGCCAAAAATAAACCAAGGACCGAAATTTGTCCAAAAAAACTAGTAACTCAAGTTTAGGCAAGATGAAGATTTACACGAGCACCAATCCAATTGTGACTCATTGCAAGACTTGACACTTTGATATGCTTGTGCAAAGGCATTGAATATGCTTGTGATAACGAAATATGACTCACTAATTAAGTGTCCAAAATACTTGGGAAATAAAGATATCCATTAGGATAAAATAATAATATATAAAAATGTATGAGAAAAATGATATGATTTTAAATACTATGTAGGAGGCCCTTTCATAATTAGTCATGTCTTTTCATAGAGACATGTGCCTTCATGTGTCTCTTTCAGTGAAGCACCACTCGCATAAGACCCGCTAGTACCCGCAGGTCTTGGTGGGTTCTATAGCGAGCTGGGTCACTCGCATAGAACCCCCACTTAACACCCTTACTCGGCCAAACTCGCATTAAACTTGTGTACTCATATAAGACCTGTGGTTTTGGCAAAAGACCCACATTGGAACCCTATAAGACCCATCGAACCTCAAATTGCAAATTTTTTTTATTTTTCTCTTTTTTATTATTTTTCTTTTCTTTTTTGGAAATGAGGTGGAGGAAAAGGGAAATTGGAGGCAAGAAAATGCTTTATAAGCACCTTTGTCCCTTCCATTTGTCATTTTGCGTGTTTGGCTCATTTCCATGAGTGCTCAGTGACTCCATTGCACAGTGAAGGAGCTCTTGGAAGAGGCTAGAGGCTTCATCAGATCAGACCCAGCTTCAGGTAGGCTTCATGAACCTTGTTTGAATGTTTCCACGTAAACTTTTTTAAATTTTTTGTATTCAATTTAATTTATTTTTGGTTTTCAATTTTTTTTAATTTACAAATTTTTTTGGGCTAAGGAGATAGTCCTCCTCAGCCCGCAAGGCCATGTGGCCAAGTTTCTCAGCTGCTCAAAGCCACTGTGGCTGAAAAACTCAGCCACAGGGCCCTGCGAGATGAGGAGGCCTCACAAAACAAGTGCAACCAAAGGATACAAATCCAATTTTATTGGATACTATTGATTTTGAGTTTGATTGGGTTGTGGAGGAGAAGTCCCTTGATTTGAGTTGGCTTGAAGAGACTGAGGATCTCTCTAGTTTTCCATCTCAAATGGAGACTCCAAATACACATGCCTCACAATTGCTTCAACCTTCCAATGTTAGCATTAGCTCCACGAGGGCTTATTGTAGGCGTGGTCCATGAGTGATGAGACTCAAGATTGTTATGAGACTACATTTATCATTTATGACATATGTATTTGAATTTTGAACCTGCTGACATTTTTTATTTCAATTATGGAATCGTGATTCCTTTTCTTATTCAGTATCTAAATGTTTTTCTTACAAAAATCGAATATGTTATGTTGTACTTTTATAGATATGAGATGATGTTATGAATAATTGCATATATTGAGGTTTTTATAACTTATAAGGATTAGAATCGTCATTAGTTTCTTTTTTGTGCTTAAAATTTACCATATTTTAAGGTTTTGTTTCATTTTGACGAGTCTTATACGAATTTTATACGAGTCATTCCCGAGTCTTATATGAGTCGACGAGTCAATAGCCAAACGAGTCTTGTACGACTACGAGTCATGCAACATTGGTCTCTTTATTAACTATTAATTAATTATTATTATTTAATTTAATATACATACACACACACACATAACAATGTCAAACCCCATGTTGGATACAAATAAGGAACTAATGTGGGAATTGTAGTGTCCTAAGGGTATTTTTTCTGTTAGCGTTTCAAGAATGCAAGTAATATTTTTACCAAATTCACAGTTACTCTCCAAAACCTTTGCCAATGACAACTCAAATACAATAATGAATAAATAAATAGCATCAACTGGATACACCAATTTATAGATCTCATGGCCTGAACTAAAACATTGGTCTATTAAAAGTATTACAAAGACATCATTGCAACCATTTTCAATTTATGAAATGTTGAAGGAAATGTAATTAGGTTTGGTCTTCATAAATGTGTTTTTGATATTTGTACTTATTCAAGAAAAGAAATATTATTTTTATAATATGTGTCAATGAGTTTCTTGCTCATTGAAGTAGGTCTAGCACATGTCAAAGTGTTATAGGTGAGTCAAAGAGTCAAGAGAATTATGTTGAAGACTTTAAGGGCATGTTACACCATGTATAAATATATATATTAAAGTAAAAAAGAAAACCTCCAAGCAAATTCAAGTCTACTCCTATGTTATGGCGCAATTAAGAAGCTCCTTCAAGCATGCTACACCACCATGGAAACTATCTGAAGTCTGCTCAACAAATCGACCTCCAAACAGCCTTCAAAGTCGGCCTACACACAAGGTGAGTAGTTAGCCTAAATGGAGGGGCAGACCTATATATATAGAGGTTGTCCACTCCTCCATAATGCATTCAAGTAAGCTCTAAAATCAGTGAAGAGATAAGCCGAGAGAAGGAAGGGAAGGGAAGTCTAAAGGGTCTCCAAGGTGCAGCGAACTAAGAAGGAAGGATGAAGCAGAGAACTTTAAGATACGCAGAAATTATATATAAATATTTTATTAAAGAGATGAAATTACAGATGATGAATGTTTACAATGGGTTGCCTGGCTTATATACCGCCATGGGCACCCCTTAGGAAAGGGCATGATCTTATGATCGTGCCCTTTTGTCTAACTAAACCTAAATTAAACAATAAACCTAAAATTAACTAATTTTTTACATAACATTGCCTTCCTCTCGAAAGAATGCTTTGTCCTCAAAGCATGCGCAACGACGGATGTTGTTGACAAAATGCTTCATTCTCCCAAGAAGCGTCTTCTTCGGTAAGTCCTTCCACTTGATTATAATTCCTAGATGATCAAAGTCCCACACTTTAAAAGGTCTTGGATTAATCTCTCAATTTCTGTTTTTTTGTGATGTGAATATCGGTATGGCTTGATGTTGACGGGGTCTGATCTTGCCTTGACTTCTATTGTATGCTCAATTTCCCTCTTAGGCGGCATCTTCATAGGTAGGTCTTGAAATACTTTTTCATGCTTCCAAATCAGATCTTGTATCTCTGGTGACTCTTCTCGACTCAGCTTCATCATCTGAGATGATGATACAACTTGATTTTCTGGTGCTTGGAATCCATGTAGCTTGTACTTCTGACCTCCCCATTTGAATTTTATAAATTGTACTTGATGGTTGGCAACATAAGTGCCTAAAGTTCATAGCCATTGGATACCTAGGACTACATCTACTCCTCCTAACGGTACTGTGAAGAATGGAGACTCTAGATTAAAGTCTTGAATCTGCAAATTGACCTTATGGCATTTCCCTACCTTTTCAATCTTCTTACCATTAGCTACCATCACTTTCATGTTTGGTAAGGGAAATGAAAAGATATTGAGTCTCTTTGCCATGGTTGCATCTAAAAAATTGTGTGTGCTTCCAGAGTCGATGAGAACCACTACGTTGTTCTTCTTTATGTGTCCTTTTAACTTTAAAGTCTGAGGTTGTGATATACCTGTCATAGCTGATAATGACACTTGCGGAATACTTCCGTCATCTAATTCTGGTGAGAATTCTGGGGCGTCTTCTGTGTCTTCTATGTCATAATCTTCACTGTTTGAATCATTGGTTGCTTCACAATTATATAGGTTCTTTGGTTCTTTACCTTTAGCACATCTATGTTTGGGTCCCACTTCTCACCACAGCGTTTACATTTACCCTCTTTTATCCTTTGCATTTCCACATTAGATTTTTCATCTGCACGACGATGTGGTGGAACATATCTTGTATTATTTGAGTCCACATACTGGGGTATCCTTCGTCTTGCATAAGCTTTTTCCGTTGTTGACCAAAATATTGGTTCGGATTTCTTTTCGGTTGTTTTTGCTTTTCGTCTTGCTACTTCTATAGATGTAATGTCATGCATCTCAAGTTCTGCTTGTAAATGGGTTTTGAGTCCCGAGATGTATGACTGAATTAGACGAGATTTTGATAACCCAGGTACTCGTGTTACTAAGGTCTCCCATTCTTGAGTGTATTCGTCCACACTTCCTTTTTGTCGTAATTTGATGAGTTTTGAAAAGAATTATTCTTCCTTTACACCTTGGAATCTTTTGAATAATGCATCTTTAAATTTTCTCCAGCTAATGACGTGTGTTGTCTTTTTCCACCACATATACCAGTTATATGCTTCTCCTTCCATTTTCATGGATGCATGCCTGAGCTTTTCGTCATCGTCATTGATGTCATATATCTCAAAGTATTCTTCTGCTTTATTTATCCATGCAACATTGTTTTTTTCGTTTCCATCGAATTTAGGCATCTCGACCTTTGCCCTTCGCTGGTATGTTGCTACTGGTTGAGTAAAAAAGGGTGTTGATTGTTAAAGTTATCCCAGAGTTGCTTGTTTGTAAAGGTTGTGTTACTCGCTTCTTGGTGGGGTGTCGCTGATTTTTTTGGGGATTCAACTTTGTCATGAGAGTCTGTGGACTTAGTTGAATCTGACGAGATGTGTTCTTGATTCTCTTCACCTTCTTTTAGTAGTTGTTCGGGTGTACAATTCGACCTTTTACACAGACTTTTCAGCATTGTTAAGACCTCTTTGATGCCTGCTTCTGTCTGAACATGGTAATTTTCCATCTTTATTTCTATTCGATTTGTCGTATCGCGAAGATTTTTTATTTCATCAGCTTGCTCCCCAAGCTTGATCTGGAATTCATTTAATCTTTTATTTACCTCATCATGGTTGCTATTTCTCTTATGCTCTGCATCCAACAATTTTTTTTGGAAATCCGCCATTGTCATTGTCGACATTGAGCGGGTTTGCGGGGGCGTGTATTTATTTGCCAGCGAAAATATTTTTCCTCTTTTTTTTTAATTAGCTAAAATAAATTTTATACATATAACTTTTAATTAATTAAAATAATTTTAATTAATTAAATTAACTTATATGTATATATATAATTTTTAGTTAATTAAAATAAATTTAATTAATTAAATTACATATATTATATATTATATATAATATAAAATATAATTTTATATATATATAGATTATATATAAATTAACGTTATATATGTAATTATAACTATATAATTAAAACTATATATAATTATATATATATATATATATATATATATATATATATATATAATTAAAATTACATAAAATTATAATTCATATATGTATTTATATATATAACGTATGCGTAGAGACGTGTAATGGATGGTCAAGTCCCACGGAAAGGTCACTTTTTGTTTTAATGTTCACCCTTCTCGTCCCTTTTCCGTGTTATTATGGCAAAGAATTGCCTGAACTTTTCGAACCGCAGAGCCACGCAGTTGGACAGGGAATATAACCCGTAAAAAAAACTTCTGATGCGTTGTGTTTAATTGTTGACCGATGGTTTCGAGCGGATAATCCGGTGGACACGTCGAGTGAGGAGCTTCCACAATCGAGCCAACTGCTGGTTATGATACCGGCGACGCTGTCACCGTTGTGGCTGTCGAAACCCATGTCGGAAATGTCGTTGTTTGTGACACTTTCGGTTTGGAGCCCCCGGAAACGCTACGGATTCGAAGCCGAGACCAGAGCCCCGTTAGTGGATTTAATTGAGGACGCAGTGGGCACAGACGGGTGAGACAATGATGACGGCAGCTCGATTTGGATGCTGATGACGAAGTCTGCGGGCCACGGAAAATACAGGGTGTGGAGAGTTACAGTGTTTTACGGGGAGAATGATGTGGTGTTGGACAGTTGTGGATGGAAATGGTGAGAAGCAGCAGGGAGAATGACGCAGTGTTGAACAGCTATGGTGGAGTATGGTGACGAGAGGCAACGGACACGATTGGGAGCAGCGAAGTGGATGCAGCAAAGTGGGAACAGCGAACAGATGCAGCAAAGTGGGAGCAGTGAATAGATGCAGCGAACGGATGCAGCAAACAGTAGAGTGGATGCAACGAACGGACACCGAGGATCGCTAAGCTCTGATACCAGATGAAGCAGAGAACTTTAAGATACGCAGAAATTATATATAAATATTTTATTAAAGAGATGAAATTACAGATGATGAATGTTTACAATGGGCTGCCTGGCTTATATACCGCCATGGGCACCCTTTAGGAAAGGGCATGATCTTATGATCATGCCCTTTTGTCTAACTAAACCTAAATTAAACAATAAACCTAAAATTAACTAATTTTTTACATAACAAAGGACAACGAAGGTAAAGGACTATTTCTAGGGATAGAAACAGTTACACGTGTGAGGAAGAGGAGGGGAAATCTGCGGGTATGATAACAAGGACAAACAGTCCATAATTTTGTGTTGTTTGGGTTTTACACTAGGCTCACAAGGCCTCCCAAGACAAGGGAAGAAGCCCCTCTCTCTAGAGAAGGAAGAAAGACCCTAATACACTAAGGGAACTCTTCACACGTGCGAGAAACTCGGGCAGTAGAATAGCAAAATAGACATATACTCAAGAAGAATCTCGGTTGGTCAAAGTTGAAGTATACTTGAGCAAGGGATAGAAGAGGAACACCTCATCTAGAGGACTGCTTCAAGGAAGGTCTATGTTAAAATTGGAAACTGTGGCCAAACTCCATGTGGGTCATCTTATTAATGGCAGCTGGTATTTTTCTTGGACTCCTCTTGTCGAGAGGTGTAGGATTGATCTAAATATCATCCGATTCCGATAGGTATTCATCGAGATAAGATTTTATTTGTGTTATATGACAATTCATCAAGGTCGGCCAGCAACTAATCTGCCCCCTCTTGTGCTCCACATTTTACTATAAAAGGAGGAGGTCTTCAAGTCATTTGTACACACACACACACTCTTCTTGTGATCTCTTCCTCTCCACTTGTCTTTGGGTTTTGGTGGGAGGAGAGATCCTAAGAGTATATGCTGGCCGAAGTCTTATGATGCCCTAGCCGCAGTAAGGAGGATGCCCTAGCAGCAGTCTGGCCTCTCACATGGTCCAACACTTCCTGCTTTTCTAATGTCAGATCGAGAGACATCTTCCATCCGTGATAGTCAGACTTCTCACGGAGTTTGTCTTCAGCGAGGAAGTGTGTTGAGGATCCCGTGACTTCATTAAGATTGCTTCAACAGCCTTCAGTGATTGCTCTAGCTCTTGCTTGGGCTTTGTCTTCACCTCAACTCCGATACCATGTTAAATTATGGTATGTTCTATGCTTAGAGCAATTTACTTCAAATATTTTTATTAGCCACTGTTTAGCAATCACATAAACATAAAGTAAAGTGCAGATAGAACAATCGACAGAAAACAAGCCAAGACAAGAGACACAAGATGTGGTGGCTAGCCAAGGACAAACCCCAATGTGGGGAAACCCTTTGATCAATTCTTCTTTAATCTTCAATAGTTCAGCAGAGAGAAATAGTACAATTCAGAATTCTGTAATTTTATAACAGCAGCAGCAAACCCTAAATCAGCAAAGTAAAACTTGGTCAAAACAACCTCGGATTGACTTCTAGTCAACTTAAAGAAATCGGTCTTCAACAGCTATCTTCAACAGCCCAAAACAGTCCACAATAATCAGTTAAAACAACAGCCAGAAGTTCAGCAATCTGCGGCAGCCCTAACCAGTCAACGCTGGTCAATTTTCAGGTCAACGCTCGTCAAGGCAACCCCTAAAAAGTCAGTGCATGTCTTCCCTTGGTCAGCTCTTGGTCAACGCTCCATAAAACAGACCAGCATTTGGTCAATGCAGCCCTAGAAATGTCAACGTTGCCCAAAAAGTCAATGTTTCCCTAAATGTTGCCCTAATTCAGTCAACGCTGCCCTAATTAGTCCTTTTTCTTGATGTGCGAGAGAAGCTACCCTAATTCGTCCTTCTTGCTTGCCCAATAAGATGAGTTGAGATGAGATGAGTTGATAATGAATCAACCTCACTTGTACTTATATGATTTGTTGGGCATGTGTGCCACACATTTAGTTGTTGGTCAACCTTGACAATTTGTCAAGTAAATACAAATAAATTCATATCTCCATAAGTACCTGTCGGAATCGGATGATCTTTAGATCAATCCTACACCTCTTGACAAGAGGAATCTAGGAAAAATATCAACAACCATAAATAAGGTCACCACATGGAGTTTGGCCCTAGTTGCCAATTTTAACATGTCTTGTGGTGGTGGGGATAATGATATGGCTTAAAATTAACTGGTGTTGAGTCTAGTTTTACTTCGATAATGTGTTCAATTTTCCTTTCCAGGAGTAACTTCATTGGTAGATCTTGGAAAACCTTCTCGTATCTCTGGATCAAGGATGAAACCTCTGATGGTTGATGAGTCCCTTCTGTCGATAATAATTCCAAGTGCTGACATTGTGCAACAAATGTTGGTGCCCCTTTGCGAATAAGCTTCTTCATCTATTGAGCGGAGATGACCTGCATTGGCAGTGTCTGAAACCCAAACAACTGATATTTCCTTCCATCCCATTTGAATCTAATGAACTATTTTATGTGATTTGTTGAATATGTGCCTAGTGTTCTTAACCACTGTACCCCCAAAACAACATCTACTCCTCCTAGGGGAACCATATAAAAACTGGACTCCATTGCATAGTCGCTTAATTGCAACTTAACCTTATGGCACTTGCCCACTCCATCTATATGTTTTCCATCTACTACCATAACTTTTAAGTCTGCTACCGAGTAAGCAAAGATGTTCAGTCTTTTTGCAACATTGACATCTACAAAGTTGTGCGTACTTCCTGAGTCCACTAGAACAATAACGCTTTGCTTCTTGATGTGACCTTTAAGCTTCAATGTCTGTGGTTGAGCTATCCCTGTGATGGATGCTATGGAGATTCATGGGATATCGTCTTTTGATTCTGGACTAGGGTTTGCATTTTCTTCATTGTCCTCTTCGTCAAAGTTGTCTTCTGAAGATTCCTCTTCTTGTCCAGCTTCACAGTTGTACAATTTTTGTGTTGCACGCTTGTGTCCTGCGTAATACTTGTCTCCGCACTTCCAACATTTGCCATCCTTTTTCCTTTCGACATTAGATTGTTGTTTTCCATCACTTCGTAATGGTGGTGGAACATACTTACTAGTATTTTCTGATGAGGTTTTACCTGCCTTCCCCTTGGAATAGTTGTTAATCATGTTGTTACTGGCATATGGTGATTTGTGAAGTTTATATTTCCGCTCGATAATTATGGCTACGTGTCTGGCCTCCTCAATGGTTTTGGGTTTATGCAATTTTAATTCTTCGCGAAGGTAATCTTTAAGGCCACAACGATACATTTTTAGCAACTCCTCATCTAAAAACCCTCTTTGCCTTACTGCTAATACTTCCCATTCGTGAGTGTATTCACTCACAAATCCTTTTTGCTTCAAGTGAACAAATCTCTCGTAGACATCATCCTCCCCCTCCTCATGAAACCTTTTTAACAAAGCGTTTTTAAGGTTTTGCCAATTGAATGAGCAACCCGTGCATTTAGACGACCACCACAAAAACCAATCGTACACTTCTGCTTCTAAGTAGTTGGATGCAGTCATGACTTTTTCTTGTTCGCCGAGCAGAGGGTTTGCTAAAAAAATTGCATCCATCTTATTTACCCATACAACAGCGCCTTTAAAGTTCTTACCATCATACTTAGGTAATTCATTTTTTATTTTAAGATGGTTCCGTCCAGAAGATTGAGTATAATATTGGCTTCCTTCGAAGTGAATTTGGGGTATTTGTTGCTTCTCACACCTCAAGAACTCATGCTCTAGAGAAGTCTCACCTTCCGGAGTCTTGGGACTTTGTGTAGCTGAAGGTGGATCGGTCTCTCTAAAGCGTCGGCTCATCAAGTTTTTTAAGTAAGAGATATCATTGGCCATCTGGTCCTGCTTACTAACTGACTTCTCGACGTTATCCAGGTGTTTATTCAGCTTGTTGATGTCCTCTTGAATCTTTTTCATCTCATCATTGTTGTTGGCCGCCATTTTATTTCATTTTTTTCTTGAAGACCTATTTTTTTTTTAAATAATTATTATTTTTTTAAATAATTATTATTATTATTATTTTCTTAAATTAAATTAAATAATAATTAAAATTTATAATTATAAAGTTTATAATAAAAAATTTATGAAAATTTTAATTATTTCTTGCCAACGGATTGGTCGCGTTGGTTCTCTGCAACCACGACCATTGACTAAGGTCACATCTGGTGGTCGTACTAGTCTTCTTGTGTGGCGGTGCAGAGACGGCCAATGGCCACACTGTCAATACGCTGAACGGTGCCCGGTGTCTGTAACCCTTACTCCGCAGCATAGCACGGCCACGCACCAGCCCCGTGCCTTCGATTTGTATGCGTGTTGAGACGAGTGAATCCGCTACGGCTGCAAATGAGGGAAGGAGGTGGACGACGGCAAAGGTGGACGTCAATGTGGTTGTGTGGCAGCGAATGGGGAGACAGGTAGAAGGGAGCGTGATGCGTAGGCGGAGGTGCAGGAACGCAGCAGAACACGGTCGCCAATCAGCGAGGGTCAATGCAGTGGCAGGGAAATGTCGAATTGGTGTGGAAGGCCCGCAGGGCCGATGGCCCACCGGGGGTGTGGTCCTGCCAGTCGAACGAACCTCTGATACCATTGTTAGCAATAAATTACTAAATTGTTGTAGACTGTAATAATACACCAAATTCACTGAATGTAATATATTTATTAATTGATAAAATTTGAATGATGCTTACAAGGCTGAGGCGGTGCTCCTTAAATAGGAGTTAACTGGCCATGCCTAATCAAAGAGACATGTCCCTTGGGACTGATGTCTCTTCATTTAATTAATTATTTGCTAATTAATTGATTATAATTAGTAAGTTATTTATTTAAATCATATTTTAATATTTTAATATTTATTTAATTGTTATGACTTTAAGTTCATAACAAAGGCGAGAAGAAGAAAAAACGACCTGTCAAAGATCAAATGCTTCAAATGTGGTGAATTTGGTCACTATCCCACCTAGCGTCCCAAGGGAAAGGACAAGAAGGGGCAGTTGCGACAGAGATAGATGAGTTGACCTCCAGATTGGAGGAGTTTCCATTGATAGTCGCTATACCTCCACATGGAGGAGGAGCATGATGCTTCAGAGTTGCAGGATCGGGCAGGGTCCGAGGATACACAATATGAAACAGGTGTTTCCTTTGGATCATTACCCTTGCTACAAGGGCCCACAATATTCAGTAGCAAGAGGATCATTGTCACCAAGCATAGCTAGGTCTTGAGGGACAGTGCAGAACTAGTTGCAGTCAGATATAGAGGGGTGCAGACATATTTGGGTGTAGTTAGATACTCAAAGACAAAGCAGAGCTAGTTGCAGTCAAAGATTCAAGGGATAGTTGCAGAAATTAGTTGCAAGGACATTAGTTCAGTTCCTAGTTGCAGTAGTTACAACAGCAACAGCAGCATGAGATCAGATGCAATGCAGGGACTGTTGCCAGCAATGCAGGAAGGCAGGGTGCAGTGTCAACAACAACGCAGAGCGGTTTAGCTACAGGTTAGCAGGTGAATTAGAGTATGTGTAGTAGCTTGGTGGACAGTGACAGTAAGTTGCAAATGTCAGACACCAACATCATGGTCTGACTACAAAGGAGAGATATGTTGTGGATAGATCATAGAACACCTTCCTCGTTAAGAGGGAGTGTTAGTTTTTGAATGATTTGGTAGCATTGGACAAGTGTTCTAGTCTTGATTTGTGTCTAAGAGGTTGAGGGACACAAGATCAAAATCCAAAAAAGGTTTCGCAAGATAAGCTACAAAACACCTTAATTAAATTAATTCACCATCATTTAAATATTTCCTAAATTTAACTTAGGAAAACTAGTTACTTAAGGTGAATTAATTAAGGAAATAGACTTATGCTATAGAGACTTCCAAAAAATAACTTGGATCAAGTCTGAGATGATCTTAGTCGTCGATAAGGATCTAATCATGGTCGTTGAAGTTCCAGGTAGAGATTGTAAGAGCAAGTGGAAGGAATGGAGATAGACACAAGGGGAGAGTGAGTTACCTTAGCAGATTGAGCTATCTAGTGGTAGTGATTCAGCAAGGAAGAGAGTTCGGGCCAGAGAAGGAGCAGCAAAGGAGAATTCTGGAGTGAAACCCCAGTGCAGTTTTCCAGTGCCAGAGAGGCAAGAAAAGGAAGGCCGAAATTATTCGGAAAAGAGGCTGAGTTGCCAGTGTGAGCAGCCAGAAACCCCAATGCGAGTGATGAAAAGAGGGTTGTTTCATTTGTTGAAGGTCAGGAGATCACCCAGGAAGCAGAGCGAGTCAATTCCAGAGGTAGAGGAATGTTGGACAGCTCAGTTAGAGCTGAGAAGCAGGCAGTACAAATTACCCAGGCCAAGCAGTGTGAATTCCAGGCACGTCGAGTTGCCAGTGAGAGTGTACGAGCAAGCCAAAGGGGGCTGAAATGTTTGTAGAAGGGAGAAAATTTCTCTAGTCAATTTTTCCAGATTATTTCTAGAGGATTGCCAATTGGGCATCCAGTTGTAATAATTTCCAATTTGCTGCATAATAAAAATAAACCCTCATTGACTGCATCAGTTTTCCCTTCGTGGTTTTTCTAGGGACGTTAGTCCAAAAATTATTGTGTCAATTTTTATTGTGTGTGCATCTATTTCTAATTCTTGGTTCTTGATTTTATTTTCTGCAGCATATTTTATGGCGGAGATTGCAATTGTGAATTATTTGTTAATTGCCATAAACAATTAAACTGCTAATAGTTAGGAGAATTATATCCAATAATTGCAATCAAGGAATTTTCACATCTCTGAAAAATGGCCATTAAATTGTGTATGCCTCCGAAGAAACCAGATGTTATAAAAGAACAGCTCTTCCTATTTGAATTAGGAGTTTATGAAGAGATCAGCATAGATATACTATCTCTTATGCCATATGATACCAAGTTGTTTGTTTTAATGTGTTCCAAGCATAGGAAGGCTGTTTCTAAAACTGAAGGTAAATTACTTGAATAATGCATTTATCTATGAAATACATTAAAAGTAATGATTTAATGGAAAACAAATTATACCGAATAATTTGGCCTCAAAGCATGTGCTGCAGCAATATATATAGCAGATTGACTGTAAAGCTCATTTGGTGTCATTTCCTTCATACTGATTTGGCGCCCACTTCTTAAACTATCTTCTGCTAAACCATACTGCCAAATATATGAGATTAGATAAAAGTTAAAACTACTAGCACAAAATTATTGTTAAAGCTCCTTCAAAATAAACAGGACAGGAATATAAAAAACAAAAAACAAAAGCATTTTATCACATACAGATGCATTCCTTCAAAGTCCCTCAGTTTCCAGTATAATCGTATCTCTTTTGTGCCCCTACTATAAAGAAGAAAAGCTAATTTTATTTATCTCATAGATAAAAATGACAAGAGAATACCAGTACAGTCCCCAAGTTATAAATAGCTCTATGAAAATCAAACTGCAGTTGAATTGCTGCCCGGAACTGTCATAAACAAAAGATTTAGCTGTAAGTCGAAATCTGCACTGTTGCTCGAAAACTGTATGCTTGCCACTAGAGAACAACATACAAGGATCGATATATAAAAGATATACCTTGCTTACAGCTGTTCTAACAATTGTCTGTTTTTCTCGTGCAGGAACAATAGCACTCAGCTCCTACATCACAGATGTGAGCAGCATCAGTTAACTGCATTTGAAAATATCCATTATTATGCTCCTGTTAAAAGCTAAGACTAATTGATGGGCATCAATTCTCCATTCTACCTACTTTCAAACGAAAAGTAACAGTTCACATGCTTAGATTTGAATTGTTTGTGAATTAAAATTTCTAGATGACATCTATTAGAAGATCATTAGGTATACATAAATTGTAAATGTAACTCATGAATCATAGATAACAAAAACGCACAGCAGCTATGAGCCATGAAAATATACACAATCCTGATAAATAACATTCATAGAATAAGCATAGACAACCTCCTGAACAGAAAATGCTAAAGAAAGGAGTTTTTCTCTTAGTGGGGTTCAGATCTGCATCGAATTCTACTGCAAAATTGCAAACCATTTTGGGTACCATGATTTGTCTTAGTTAGTTGCAACATTTTAGAATTCAGTTTTCAATTGTTGGAAGTGCTGAGAGGGGGGTGAATCAGTATTCCTTTTTGATTGTTATTATTTACCAGTTAGATCACTTAAAATTAGAACACAAAGAATGAACAATAAGAATAAATACTTTTATTAATTGTAACGACCACTAGTCATATACGCAACAGAAGTATTAAAATACTTCGTAGACAAAAACATCCATCATAGGATAGTCATTGTGATTCTATATTGAATAAAAGAATTGATGTAGGATGAGTACAAATGAGAATGAGGGTCCCGTATATATTAGCTAGGTAAGTACCCTTTAACGAACAGGGATGTCTCTAAGACATACCTTTTCATTATTAACTAATTAACCATTAGTTAATTTACTTATTATTTATTATTATATTTATATTATTATGATTATTATTTATTATCTATTTTTACATAATTTATGTTCATAACATTGCCTTCCCCTTCAAAAAACTTTGTCCTCAAAGCTTGTTGATGAAAGGACTTGAACTCTTATCTGCTGCGAATGTCTTCTCTTCTCGGGACGGACATCTTTGTTGATACAAGTTGATATGATCCTTGGAGTGATATATAAAATTGTCGTACTGAGAACGGATCGGACCATCCTAGATTGATCTTCTGCAGAATCAACTTTTGTGATGAATCGTTATCATAGGACTAGATTCTGCAACCCTCGGTTTTCCTGGAAACATAAAATTTTCGTTTATTTTCTGAGTGATACTAGTACATAGATTGATTGGAAAGTCTTCTCTGGTGATTCGGATGTCGATACATAGTTCTTTTGGTTGGACTTTCCCTTATCTTATTAGTGGATGTTTCCTAATTTTCTTCAAGCGCTATTGTTGTTGAATTGATTACTGAATCCTCATTCGGAGTGTTCGTCGTTTGAACGGTAACCTCTGAGTACATCTTTACTTCAGTAGGATTTGGATTTGCCTAAACTGTGAGATTAGTGGAATCGATGTTTATTTCTTCAACTTGGACTACTACCTCTAGAGATGTTGATTCTTCCTTTGCAACAAGTTCTTCATATCTATTCTTCAACGATTTCATATCAGTATTAAGTTTTTTAATTTGGTTAAACAGATTTTGGTTATGTTTTTTTAGACGTAAAAGTTCTTTTTCTAAATCATTGATCTCGTCGCTATTATCCTTCTCTTGATCTTTTAATTTTTTAATTTGTTCTAATAACCATTGATTTAGGGCCCCTTTAAACGTAACTTTTCTTCTTCTTTCTTTGATTGATTCTCGTTAAATTCCTCCTTAGAACTTTCATTTTCTTGCTTTAATTTTAGTTTCTTAACCTTGATCTTTTTAATTTGTGAAAGTAATTTCTCATTGTGGTTCTTTAAATGTCAAATTTCTTCGTTGCATTCTGTTGCTTTTGCATGAAACTGCTCTGCGAGATCTTTATATTTCTTCTCTGAGGCTTCGCTATTCTGTGGAAGTTTTGCTATTTCTTCTTTTAATTCTTTAATTTGCATCTAAGCGCTATACTAACATTTGGGACAAGGTATTGTGCGATTTTTATAAATCGATAAATACTGATCTCCTGCTCCACAAAATGGACATCTGATCCAAAATAGTGATTCTTGTTTGGAACTCATCTTGACTTCTCCTTTGCTTTTTCGAGATGAAGATGTAATTGCCTTCTTTTTTCTTTGATTGCCTCTCTTAATATAACCCTTTTTTTCATCATTTAATTAATTAATTAATTTTTTTTAATTAAATATATATATAATATATAACGATATATATATATATATATATATTAAATTAAATAATTTAACCGATTAATTATATTAACTTAGTTATGGTATTCTTTTATAACTATATGATAATATAATGTAATATGTATCTAACCCGTATTTATGGCTGCCTAACTTGTATTGAATTGTGGTATTAGCGAAAATATGGCCTTCTACCCGTACCATCAAATGACGTGACTCGATCAACCATCGCGATACGGACAGGAACGCTTCACATGGCTTGATACACCAGGTTACCACGTCTGGTGTGGGGTTCAAAGGCACAGTTGACAGTCGACAGGGCTTGGTGGCACATGGAATGTGACGAGGCAGTGTGTATTGGATACAGGGTGTCAACAGGAGCGGTTGTGGGACAGCTCAAGGCCGTGGAACAGGGATGCGTTGGTCAGGGAAAGCAGATGAAGCAAGGCTTGGGAAACACAGATGGAAGTCGACAGGGTGTGACAGTGGGCGCCAACGAATGCAACAGAATGGGAGAGCGAAGGAACTGGGCGGATGGCGTGGGTCAAGTTCCCTTGGCAACGATGTGCACGGGTTGTGGGTTGTGGACGGTATAATGGTGTGAACCCACTCACAATGCTACATGTTGCGGTTGGCTTCTAAGATGAAAGCTAGTCAGCAAAAGCATCCGATAATAGTGCCTGCGATTTTTTTTGGCAACCTATCAACGTATACAAAGGTTGTTTGCTACCGATTTTTTTTGACATATATTATTTTTAATAAATTTTTTTCTTAATATAGCTTTTTTTATATAATAAATGTTTATTTTTTATGTTTTCTTTTTATATTTTTTTTATTTGATTTTCTTTTCTATTTTTTTAACTAAATATTTTTAATGGCTAAGGGACTTTGACAAAAAAATCAGTGAAGGAGAAACTCCAAAACTTCTATAGCGAAATGCTTCGATTATGATGGCAACAAGGCTAACGAAAAGTTGATGGCCAAAGGCCGGTGATCAGAGAACATGGCTCTGATACCAATGTGACCACTAGTTCTATATGCAGTGGAAATATTAAAATACTTCGTAGACAAAGACATCCATCATACGATAGTAATTGTAATTGTATATTAAATAAAAGAATTAATGTAGGATGAGTACAAATGAGAATGAGGGTCTTGTATATATAGCTAGGTAAGTACCCTTTCACAAACAAGCATGTCTCTAAGACATGCCTTTTCATTACTAACTAACTAACCATTTGTTAACTTACTCATTATTTATTATTATATTTATATTATTATGATTATTATTTATTATCTATTTTTACATAATTTATGTTCATAACATTAATCAATGATGAGGACTCCAAACCTCTAATAAATTCAATACAATAATGTGTAGGGCTCCAACCCTAGAAGAAGACTCCAATCTTCAATCTCCCAAGCTCCAACCTATATATTGCCAAGCTTCGACTTGGACTTTCCAAGCCTCCAACCTTGTCAATTTTTGACGCTCCAACCCTATCTCTAGTGCCGATTCCACCCTGATTTTTTGAGGACTTCGAACCTCTAGCGCTCCAACCCTCTCTTCGGTGTAGGCTCCAACCTGATATATTGAGGACTCCTATCCTCTAGGGCTCCAACCCTCTCATCGGTGCAGGTTCCAACCTAATATAATGACGACTCCTATCCTTTCTTTGGTGCAGGCTCCAACCTGATATAATGATGACTCCTATCCTCTCTCCTCTGTAGGCTCCAAGCTAATATAATGAGGACTCTTATCCCCTGTCTTCCAAGGCTCTGTTTATTAATAGTTCATAGCTCCCAACGTCTTCTTCAACAAACCCTGTCAATCTTCAGCAATGTCTCCACTTAATCTCCACATTACTTTATCAATGACAACCTTGTCTTCACATGGAGTCCCCACAACTATTCATGTTACCCACACAGAGTCTGCAAAGTTACCTCATGATGATTTCAACAATGCATCATGATCTCCAATGATGTCTCCAAGATCTGTTGAAGCTTTTCAACAAGATATCTTCAATAGGTTGCGCTAAGCCTCAATGTCTGCACCAAACAATTCTCTGTTTCGAGCCTCAGTTCACAATGCCACAGTTACTCCTTCAGGAGTGACTACTTCAGAGGTTTGTGATATCTTTCTTACAAGGAAAAACTCACAAACACTTCAATGTTGATGTCATCTACTACTCCATTCAAACAATGACAAATGAACCTTATTTCTTTGGTCCGAGGTCATAGAGATCTGAGGTCATATCGATCTGAGAATTAATCTTTCCACAAATCCGAGATAATGGTACGGAACTTAACTGAGCTGCTAAGTGAACCTTCACAGAACTGTTCTGAAGGTCGCGGTCCACACTTCTTCTATAGATTAATTCATCATAGGTTTGAGCCTTCAAAAGATTAACCCAATCAAAGAATTTATTTTCCTGCTCAGCCTTCAACTTCCTTGCCTCTGTTCCTTCAAGTTCACGAGTTGTGAATTGTCTCAGCTTCTTTGTAATGGATGACCGATATCGATACTTGAGGTCAAGTATTTGACTTGTATTTATACGAGTTTCACCAATAAACGAAAAGACGCGTTCATTGGAGGAGAGGTCGATTTGTGCATGAGGTGGCATATTAAAAATATATTCGACGGGGGCCTTTTTTGTTAATAACCAAATATAATAGTCTTGTTCTTTACAAAAACCCCATAGCAACATAGGAGAGAATATACCCACATTACAATGGATGTTTTCAAGTTGTGCACATGTTCTATCCTCCGATATCAACATCATCGATATTCAAATATCGCCCCTACTTCCGATGTAGTGGATGCGATATTCAATAAACCCATTTTGATACTCCCAATCAAGTCCGCATCATGCTCTAACCATTGATGGATGCAATAGTATATTAAACTATTTTTGATAAATCAATCGGGTCCACAACTCTATCGCCATCGGAGGTTTTAACATGTCATCCCTTTGAAAGTTGCGATACAGCGAATGCAATATTATATTAAGTTATTTATAATGGAGCAATCGGGTCCGCAATACATATCGCAATCAGAGGTTTTAACATGACATCCCTTCAAGGCTTGCAATACGACGGATGTGATATTATATTAAGTCATGTTATGATGGAGCAATCGTGTCCGCAACTCATATCGCAAACGGAGATTTTAATGTGACGGGGCTTCAAAAACTTGCGAAACAGCGAATATGATATTATATTAAGTTATGTTATGATGGAGTAATCGGGTCCGCAACTCATATCGCAATCGGAGATTTTAATGTGACGGGGCTTCAAAAACTTGAGATACAACGGATACAATATTATATTAGAGGTGTTCCAATAAATTGATCAGGTCCACATATCGGTAATTCAGATATCAGATGTCCCATTCAAATCAGAGATTAGAGATCAAGGTTTCTAAGAGGTAACACATATAAAGCGCTAATATGATTTCTTGATATGATTTCTCCGCTAATGTGTTTCTCTTTGCTCCTTCGATATTGTTGTTCTTCCCTTTAGCTCTTTCTCTTGGGCATATGCAGCCTTCTCATGGATTTGATCCTCCTTCTCTTGTCGCTCCTGTGACTTTTGATAGCTTCTCTTTGATGGCTTCAATGGCTTTCAATGGCTTCTGATGAACTGCTTCTCTTGGATCTTGGTTTGTCGCTCTTCTTCTAGACTTTCGATGGCTTCCAATGGCTTCTAATGGCTTTTCTTGACTTCCGATGACTACTCTTTTATGGCTTATGATGGCTTTTCTCGTCTTCCCATAGCTTTCCTCCTTGGGATGCTCCTTGGGTCTGCATCTTTTACTCTATTTGTGTATATATTCAATCCATATGTTGTATTCAATCCTTGGGTCCTCCATCTCATCATATGATCTATACCATGTCATCATATGTCATCACGTCCTTCAGCAAGAATATCATAATATACATGAGGTTATGTCATCTTCATAACAACTTACATCATTATGATCATGTTATGTATAAAATATATAGGAAATAATGTAAATGACAATAATCATAAATATTTATTAGTTAATTAGTAATTAGGTTGAAGAGGCCTGACTAAATGAGACATGACTCTCCATGAAGAGACACCTGCTTGGTATCTAAGCAAGCCTCTCACTCCCATTGTATCAATCTTATTCATACATTTAATATATAATATTTGTATCCTTATGGATATTTTTATATTCCAAGTTTTCTGGATTAATTAATCTAAAGAAGGAACTTTGCTTGCTTCATTTGGTATCAGAGCAGTCGATCCTTTGGCCACTTCACAATTTCACAGAGCTCCTTCTCCGATCCAGGCCTTTGGCCATCAAACTTCGTCAACATTGTTGTCGTCAAAGTCCAAGCGTTTTGCTACAAACTCGGAGGTTCTCCATTCTGCTAGTTTCGCTACCAAGCCTTTGGCCATATCAAAAAAATACAATGTTCCACCAAGACTCCGGAACAGGGAGACGCAGGTGTGGGGAGACGCACAAGGGGGACGTGTGGGAGTACCCTCAAATTTTAGGGAAATTTAGGGGGGAAGGGGGGACATCAAAGTACATTTTTTTCCTTTTTTTATATATATATATATATATATATATATATTTCAAATTCATATTCAATAATGAAAGCATAAATACAATGATACATACATAATTGAATTAAATAATAAAATACATTGATCCATACTCATCATCCTTACTAATACATACATGATTCATCCATAGACCACGAGATTCAATAATGAAATACTCCAATCCATATTCATTATTCCTTATTCACCATTCTAGAATCTACATTGATTTAAAAATTAAATTCATCATTCATCATTGTAGATTCTAAATTGATTTAAAATTAGAATTCATCATTCATCATTCTAGAATCTAATTAGTACTAAGCAAAATAGACTATAATAGATACTAAAATCTGAATACTGGAATAGTAAATTGATATAACTAAAACTCAAAAACAATGGAGTGATAGGTCTAAAAGTCACTCTAAAGTACAAAGAGGGTTTGGTGCTCTTGATTAAATACAAATTCCATACCCTTGTACATGACAAAATGCAATGGAAACATTGCAATCCATCGAATCCTGAATTCCTGAAAAACTGTTAAGTCTACTGGATTTTGAGTGAGATCTAAAATTCTACTTTCTCCATATGAAATCCAATGAAGTCGGAACCACTCTCAAACATCCTGAGCCATTTCATGGTAATGTTAAAAATTTAAGTAAAAGGATGAAAATGAAAGATAAATGAGAATGTCACTTTTACTTGAGAGAAAGTAAAAAGTTAACAATATATATATATATGATGTTTACAAAAAAAAAAATCAATATATATTGAGAGAAAGTAAAAAGTCAATATATATATAGGAAAAATTATTGGAAAATAAAGGAAATAAAAATGAAAAAAAATAAACAAACAAACAAAAAATTCAAACAAGAAATTAAAAAAATAAATAAATCAAAACCAAAACTATATATATAACAAACTTACCTAGTCATCGTGTGTATCCGTTGTCAGCATCCATCGTTGGCTCTCACGATCGCCCTGTCGTCTGCAACTACTAACAACAAAACACTGCCAGCAAGCCGCCATCCCTGCGGCACGGGGTCCTTGTCCACCACTGTGTCCTTCGTATCACTGCACGACTACCACAACTGCAACACCCACCTAACATGCTCCGTCGTTTTGTCAAGTCCATCACAGATGTTGTTGTGCCTCCACCACAACCAGACACGACCAAGAGGTTTCAAACAATGCCATTGCTACAATTTATGTCGTCTGCACTTTCGCTCCCACTCTGCGCTCTCTAATCACATCACTGCCCAACCACTCGAAGCCCTTCTTCCGTCAATTGCGTTCCCTACCGACAGCACCCGACAACTACTACATTTCGTTGGTTAATTTGCCTAACAAGTCTTCATCGTCTTTTCGCTAGCCTCAACAGTCACAACTAAGCCATTGTCCTGTTGACTCCCTCCACAAATTGTAACATTTCGTATCTTATAAATTATATAACTTATATGTTTATTAAGTTATATAATAGTATATGACATATAATTTATTATATAGTCAACTTTATTTTAAATATATATATATAAGGATAAAACTATTAAAAAGGTGAAAAAGAAAGAGAGTTAAATTTTAAAAAAAAAGGGAGAGCTAGTCAAAAATTGAAACAACAAAATTCGTTACGGATTAAACTAAAGTCCGAAAGAATAATAAAGTTTTGAAGGTTTTCAAGAAAAAATTATATGTTTCTTTTCAATGTGTCCTTTTTGTTCAAAGGGATATCCTAATTGTCACGAATCATTTAGAAATCAAAATGTCGTCTGCACAAAATGTTACAAAACTTTTACCTTAGTTGAAATTCTAAGCGATGCACAAAGACAAGCAATTGCAACAGATATAAGACAATTAATGGCAATATATAAGCGATGATAAGCTGATTTTAATAAGGAAATGAAGAAAACAGAATCCGCATTGCAAGTTGAAAGCCCATCATCACTCGGAGGATCTTGGAGCAAAGAGAGCTAGGGTTTGTAGCAGAAGTTAAGCGTTGGGCACCATGGAGAGGCGAGAGGGGGGGTGTTCCACTCCCTCCTATAGTCAGGCAGTCTCCAATCGATTCAAGAAACCTCTGGAGGCTGAAATCGGGATTTTAGGAGAAGGGAAACATGACAACAGAGGTACACAGGGGCAGGAAAATACGCAGGAAGAAGTCAGAAAAGAAAAAAGAATAGAAGGAGAAAAATCAGAAAGTGGATACCAGAAATCGAACTGGACCATGCAAGCCTAGGGCAACTATCACACCCAGAGTGGTGTTAAGTGATCCAGCGCTACAGGCGCATAGAGAACACATGGCGACTTATGCAGTCATTTGTAAATTCATGGGGTTATGGCCAACGGAGAAGGCTTTACAGGCATGGATAAAGAATCATTGGAAACCTAAGGGGGATATAGATTTGCACCTTGGATCAAAGGGTTTCTTCACTGTTGTTTTTACAAACATTGAGGATAAAGATAGGGTGTTTGAAGGAGGGCCCTACTTCTATGTTGTTGCAGGCCTCTATATGCGGCCTTGGGTAATGAATTTTGTCCCGGAGCGCGAGACATTCACTTCGGTCCCGGTTTGGGTAAGGCTCTACTCCTTACCACTGGATTATTGGCAGCCAGAATCATTAAAAGCAATAGGAAATAAACTAGGGCACTTTGTTAAAATATTGGAGGCCATGAGGAAGGGAAAGTATACCTCCTTTGCCCGGATTTGTGTAGAGGTGGACCTCTCTAGAGCTCTACCGGATGAAGTTATTTTGGAAGTTTTTTATGAAGAATGGGTACAAGCGGTGGACTATGAGCACATTCCTTTCAGATGTCGTAAGTGCCATGAACATGGGCATCTATTCAGGGATTGCCCCTTAAACAAAATGGAACGCAGAACTAAAGCTACCCTAGGGAAAGAAACTGAAAGCTTTAGCAAAGTGGGAAACAGAGGTAAAGGAGGGAGAAAGTACCAAAAGAAAATAAATGAGAAAAAGCAGCAAGTCCGAATAGGTACAAGGTACTAGAAGAAGAAGAGGAGCACGATAATGCAATTCACACTCTGGAGGCAAGCTGTAGCATAAAAACTATGCTGAAGAACAAAACACTGATAGCTTGTAGACTTGAATGTAAAAATACACACAGGTATTTAAAAATAATAATTTATTTATATATATAAAATGTATAAGATGATATGAATGTTACAATGAGGCCCTGTTTTTATACCTCAGCAGGTGACCTTTCGTGAATGGGCATGTCTTTTAGACATGCCTTTTCACCTAACTTAATGACTATTTAACCTAATTAATATTTAATTATTTAATATTTATATTTATTTTATTTATTTAGTTGTTATGAATTATATTCATAACATAGCCCCTTCCTTCAGAAGCTTTGTCCTCAAAGCTTTAACGCTGGGGGTTTTCTTCACTTAGTGTATGTCGTCTTGATGTCTATAGTATTTGGATTCCTTCACACTAGTAATGTTTCTGGATCTGATCAACTGCTCCATTGGGATTCCTTCACACTAGTAATGTTGCTCGATCTGATCAATTGCTCCATTCACCTTCACAAGTTTGTGAATAATAGGGGTTTTATTGAAATCTTTTTTGTGTTGTTTAATCAAATTATGAAGCAACTGTAGACCGTTCTTATCTGCAATATCCATCAACACATTGCGTGATTCTGTTTTGAGTAAAGCATCCAACACCATTGAAAGATCTCTTGTACTATCAGACGCCTTGCTACTAGCATCACCCGATGCAGCTGTTAAAACCAAAAGTTTTGAATAATGCTTTGCAACATCTCTTCGCTTAGCGATTCCACCACTTCGGGAAGAGAATATGGAGGACACACAGGACAACAATCAACAAAAGGAGGATCTGCTGAACACAATGGAGCTCGATAGGGACCAAGAGATGACCCCGAGCGAGGTGGAAACAGAAGATCATGAGCAGCAGGATATTCTTGATAGGGAGCATCTAACTCTGGAAAAGTTTCTGGAGCAAGGAACCACCGGATTCGCTACCATAAGAGGAGTTCAATAGAGTGCAACAGCTATTCCTATGGAGAACTCAAGCAAAAGGTTCGGGAGTCAAAAGAAACCATGATAATCAGGACAACAAAGGGGTGAAAACAATGAAGGTAGCAACAAGACTAGCTCCTAGGAACCTAGGAAGGAAAAGAGGTAGGAAAAAACAGAACGAGTTGTTGATAGAGTGTGGAAAACTCATGATCGATTCAGGTAAGATGAAAGACCTAACCAGTTACTCATTTACAAATCTTTCTTAATGAAGCTCACAACATGGAGTATTAGGGGTCTAGGGAGTAAAAGGAAGCAAAGGAATATTAGCAATAGAATGAAAGAAGAAAAACCGGATATGAATTTTATCTAGGAAACAAAGTGTTCAATAGAAAAAATAAGAGAAATTCACAGCAAAAGGTTGAACAAATATGAATATCTAGAAGTCAAAGCAGATAAAACAGCAGGAGGAATTCTCACACTATGGAACCTTCAGAAAATAGAAATCCTAGATGCTTCATCAATGGTCATTCAACCTTTGGGGGATAAGGAAGTTTATTTAATCACAAATGTTTATGGTCCATAGAGGCCTGAAGACAAACTAAGACTTCTGACTTCACTGGAGGATTTAAGAGACAGACATTCAAGCATCCCCTGGATTTTGGGTGGGGACTTTAATATAATTAGGTCACTGTCAGAAAAAAAAAGGTGGAACCAGATCACTAGGCAGAGACTCCACAACATTTCAAAATTTTATAAACAATATGAGGCTAGTAGACACAGAGACAAGTAATGGCATATTTACCTGGAATAACAAAAGGGGAGGAGAGTCTCAGGTAGCCTCAAAGCTAGACAGATTTATTATCTCGGAGGACCTTATTCTAACAGGCCTTGACCTGTCAGCAATGATTCTCCCTTTTGGTGGTTCAGATCATTGGCTTGCTCAACTTGAAGCGTCCTTTATAGGAACTCCAAGAAACAGACCTTTCAGGTTTGAAAACATTTGGATCTCCCATCCGGACTTTATCAGCAATATTGAAAAATGGTGGACACGGGATATGCAAGTTCAGGGCACTAAAATGTTCCTCTTGCAGAAAAGATTGAAACATATCCAACGTAGGCTTAAAGATTGGAATAAGAAAGAGTTTGGCTACATTTTTTAAGCAAAAAAAGTGGCAGAACGAAAGCTACAGGAAATTAACCAAATACTCATTACAGATGGCTTCAACGGGGAAAGAAAGGAACAAGTTGACTACCATCAACAGGAATGGGAAGAATTATGCAAAGAGGAGATATTCTAGAAACAAAAACCAAGGGTACAATGGTTAAAAGAAGGAGAAAGGAACACAAGGTTTTTTCACAAATCTACCATGGATCACAGGTCTCATAACAGGATCTCAAAAATCAAAAACTCAAAAGGGAATCAACTCGACACCCACAAAGAAATAGAAGTGGAGTTGGTTAAACATTTCCAAGGAATAGCAGAGGAACCTCTCTTGGACAAATCACAATTCACCAGGGACTCTACAAGGCACATTCCTAAACTTGTGACACAAGAAGACAATTACAATCTAAACAAGCCTGTGAATGAAGAGGAGATCAGCGAAGTCATCAAAGAAATGCAAAATGGGAAGGCACCAGATCTGGATGGTTCTAATGTTGACTTCTTTAAAGCGTGTTGGAAAATTATCAAGCAGGATATCCTCAATGTGGCAGAGGACTCGAGAAAAAATAGAATTGTGTTGAAGGCGCTAAAGACCTCTTTCATATCCTTAATTCCAAAACAGTATAATGCTATGACACCAAATAGATTCAGACCAATAGCATTATGCAATGTGGTGAATAAAATAATTTCCAAAATTATAGCCAACAGGCTTAAAACCCTTCTCCCAACCCTAGTATCTGAGGAACAAACTGAGTTTGTCGAAGGCAGACAAATTCTAAACAATATCATTCAAGCACATGAGGTGGTTCACTCACCCATAAGTAATAGGCAGGCCGGAATGATTATGCAACTTGACCTAGAAAAGGTTTATGATGAGATAAGTTGGACTTACATAAGGAGAGTTCTTATAGCATATGGATTTGACCATAACTGGATAAGATGGGTGATGGCACTTGTAACTACCTCTAGTTTTTCAATCCTGGTAAATGGATCACCATCCAAGCCCTTTAATACGACGAGAGGTCTTAGACAAGGAGATCCTCTCTCACCCTTTATTTTTATTCTCATGATGGAAGGGCTGGGCAAAGCTATCAAGTCTGCCAAAGCAAAAGGTAAAATCCAGGGTCTCAAACTCACCATCAACAGAGATGCCTTGACCCATCAACAATTTGTGGATGATACTATGCTATAGGGAACACCTACGCTCAAAGAAGCACTAGCCTACAAACAAATCCTGAAAGACTTTGCAGTGGCTGCGGGCATAGAGGTAAGCCTTTCCAAAACAAAGATTTTCTTTTTCAATACTGACATTGTTATTCAGAGAAATATATCCAGAATTCTAGGCTTTCAAAGAGATATGCTACCTTCCAAATACCTGGTAGTTCTGCTAACTAACAAACCACTAAGCAAAAGGGTTTGGGAGCCGATGATTAATAAGCTACAGGACAAAATACGGAAATGGACAAGTAGGTCTTTGAACCTAGCAGGACGACTTGTACTAACAAAATTTGTCTTACAAACGGTCCCCATCTTTATGTTTTCAGTCCTTCCAGCTCCTAAAGGAGTCATGCAACTATGCAGAAATATCCAAAGAGATTTTCTTTGGGGTAAAGGGGAAGAGAAAAAAAATGGGCCTTGGTAGCCTGGGAGAAGATCTGTAAACCTAAGTCACATGGAGGTTTAGAACTAGATGATCCTGAAGTGCTAAACAAAGTTTTGGGGGCAAAACTTTGGTGGAGATGGCTAAAAGATTCAGCTTCCCCTTGGGCCCAAATTTGGAAACAGAAATATGTAAACAATTCGCAAGACAAGGATCACATTAGAATGTCAGGGATCATCAAAGGCTCGCACATTTGGAACAAAGCCTGGGAGAACAGAGACATTGTTCAGAAACACAGTTTCTGGGAAATTAGAGATGGAAATCTTGCATGATTTTGGGAGGATAAGTAGCAACAAGAACCCAAATTGCTAAGAGAAGAATTTGAAAATCTCAAGAACGATACTGATAACAAAAGGTTATTCAGAGTAAATGAATCCTGGGACCAGGAAAAAAGTGAGGGAAAATGGAGGATATGGAAGAACTTGGAATACAGTGATGACTCTCGTTTGAAGGCACAAGCAGAAGCTCTATCAGCTATCCTGGAATAGAGAAAGATACTGACATTAGCAAATTCAGACCAGCTGAGATGGGGCAATAACAATGAAGGCAATTTTAACCTCAAAGAGACTAAGCGCATAACAATTGGCTTGGCTTTCCAAACCATGATGGGGTATGGAAGGACCTATGGCAAAACCAAAGCTGGATGAAGATTAGACTATTCATGTGGTTAGTACAGCATAAGAAAATTCTAACCTGGGAAAATTTGAGGAAAAGAGGGGTAGTTGGTCCATCTAAATGCCAGCTATGTGAAGCACGAGAAGAAAGTATGGATCACCTTCTAAACCTCTGCCCATTCACATCCACATTGTGGAATTGCATTGCCTCAATATTCAGACAAACAGACAGAGACATGGGGAGTATTACAAGCACCTTAAAGAGGTGGAGGAAAAATTTCTCAAATAATGAAATAATCAACAAAGCTTGGGCTTTAGCTCCAAGCTTTCTAATCTGGAATGTCTGGAAAGAACGCAACAACAGAATATTCAAAAACAGGAAAGGTTCTTCCCAGTGCATCATGGAACATATTTTAAGACAACTCAATGAGACGGTAGGAACTCTCATTAAAAACCACCCTGAGAATCAACCGAAAGATACTAATGTGCAAATACTAACGCAGTTGGTAATGCAGGGGCTCACCTCAAAGGGCAAAAACAAAAAGGCAAATCATATAATTGCTGATACGGATTTCTGGCAACCCCCCCCCCCCCTCAAGGTTTTCTGAAATGTAATATTGATGCAACCTCAAAAGGAAACCCAAGCATGGCTGGTTATGGAGGAGTGATAGGGGATGAAAAGGGTCATATAATAATCATCTTTCATAGTAATTTGGGGAAAGCCACAAACAATATGGCAGAGCTCATGGCCATGGAGCAATGCTTCGAAATCCTGAGGGACTCAAATCTTCAGAACATTATAATTGAAGCCAATTCCGAAATGATTATCAATTCGGTCAAGAGAATTTGCTATGGCTCAGCTCTGGAAAAAGTTTTGAGACATTGGAGACTTCTGCAAATCTATCAAAGGATTCAATCCCATGTGCAGAACATGAGAACCTTGAGTTTCACTCATGTGCGCCGAACTGGCAACAAATTAGCGGACATCTTAGCTAATGAAGGCGTTCGTTGTGCTAAAAGCAACAATAAATATAAATGGAGAGAGATCCCCCAGGGTGGATTGCGGGAAGCTTGTCTTAGACAGGCGGACGCGGACCGGGAGTTGTATCAGAGCAGGAGATTCTAGCAAGAAGTAGTCTTCGGGTAATAGTTGAATGTTAGTCCACATGAATCAGCAGTTCAGCAATAGAAACGAAAAGAATGGCCATTCCTTAGGCTGGAATAGGTGCCCAGAAGCCTACAACCCCAAAGTTCGCGGGTGGGTGTCCATTAACAACTCAGGTATTTACCTGAATTTGAATCATGTTACAGAAAGCCTTTCCAGTTGCTATGCAGGGAGAATAGTTAAAGTACGAGCAGGTAGGAGAAATAGTAGCAATCGCAGCAATTCCGCGTTGAAAATTGCAAGACAGTTATCAAGGAAATCGGACGCAAAATCGACTTTAACAATAGCTTTATCTAGCTTCGGGTTTGAAGGCAATGTTAAACAGCGAGCAAGTGACGCAGATGGGTGGGAATCACATGCGTCATGCGGATTTCGGGTGGATTACATGCACGAGGGTTATTAGCCAAATCGGACCCAAAATTTTTATAGTGGTCTCTATAGGCTCATTGGGTCCAATTCAAGAGTTAAAGGGAGGGATTGTTATCGAACCGATATTGTTAATAACCGTCAGATCTCGGAGGGTAGATCGAACGGTCAGGGCTTCTGATGATTTGTTGTGGTTGCGTGGTCATGTTTTTGTGGGCCCTCAGCCCGGTGAGTGGGCCTTAGGCTTGGTTTCCTAGGCTTTTGATGGCCCACTTCTCTTCTCTTATGTACTTTTTGTAATATGGTTGTATTTTTAATTTGAATAGAAGGTCCAACTCTTAATTCAACAAAAAAAAGAAAGCCCATCATCACTCCTACAAAACGATGTAATCCAGTGTACCAAGAAATTGCAGCTAGAAGATCAAGAGAAAGGCAAAATAGCCAAACTTCAACAAAACAAGAGAGAGTTACAACACAACATAAAAAACTTTTGGATATGAATTACAAGGAAGTAATGGAAAGGGATGAAGAAATCTCTCACCTCAAGGACAACGTCGAAAAATTACTTGCACAAGTGAAGAAGAATAAGGTCACAAAGAAAGAACTCAAGAAGCGCTTATCAGAACAAGAAGAGGAAACCTTGCGTTTAAAGAACCTTAATAAAAATTTATTAGAACAAATCAAAGATCTAAAAGATGAAAAACTCAAAAGTAAAAACATTGAAAATAAGTGAGTAGACTTTGATTATGGTTTCTCGGACGTAAAAGTTCTTTGGTTTCTAATTCATCAATAGCCATTGTGTGCCCTCACTCATCTATTATGATAATATGTCTGAAGGTGGGCCTTCCAACCCTGAAGGTATGACTTTTCATTATGTAATTGAGTGGTTATGCTTGCTTTTCTTGGGCACATTTAGACATGGATTAGTGGTGAAATTCGACGAAAATAATGGGCTTGGACTATACTCTCCTTCCCTTACCTCCACTTGGGGGTTAATCTTTTATCCTAGTCCTGTGGGATTTCCTTTACTGGCTATTAGCTTTAGGAATGGCACTACATGGGAAACCCTAATTTTGGTTAAGTTACCACTTTCGGAATCGATATATCTCACTCCCCTCTGCATATGAAGAAGGGTGGAAACACAAAAGTCGAGGTAACTCATGTAACACGATTGCTCCCTTGTACATAGATATACCCAAGGTGTGGGCTTCAGTCATTCTAGCTCCCTGTGTACCATGTCATGTGGCTTGGAGCCTTCCCTATTACCCCACTTCATTTTATTATCATTTCACATAGCACCTACCATTTGATGGACATACCATTAACATGTCACTCCCTTAGAGGTTGAAACCACTTAATAGGGTCCTTTATTAACATCTCTTGTCAAGCAAGGAAACACCTATAGATTTTGAAACCCATTTGAAAGGGCATGCCACTATGAAGTGTCCACTTTTGCGCTTGATTAAACAAGCTTATTTACTCAATTGCACTAATGATTGGTTGTACTGGAAGGTGAGGAGACACATTGGACCCTAGGTTGCACGAAACGGGGAAATAGGTACGAGTTTCCGAAACAGGAATCGATACGAAACGCGAACTCCCCAAATTTTGGAAACGGGGAAACGCAAATATTATATATATATATATATTGAAAATATATATATATATATTGAAAATATATATATATATATATATATATATAATATATATATATATATATGTGTGTGTGTGTGCAACCATAAAGCACAAATGATACATTATAATTTATTACATTTAAACATTAAGATTTAATTTACATCACATTTACTCATGAATGATCACATAATGAAAATAAAAGTATCGGAATATCCAAAAGCAACATTTATTATATATCCAAATCTCAAAATCAGTGTTTATTTATATTAATATATGAGGCTGAAAGTACAATAAAGACTATAAGGCTGCAAGAGAGAGATCCAAATCAGGATTTTCTACATCCACATCCCATTCTTTAGAAGGACCACTATTGTATTGGGAGTCTCCTCGTACATAGTTGAACAACCTTAGTGCTCTTGATTAAATACAAGTTCATACCCTAGTACCCTACATGATCTTGATTATTGGGAGTTTCCCCCGCATAGAGGGCTTGGTTCTCTTGATTAAATACAAGTTCCATACCCTAGTACATGATAAAATCCAATGGAAACATTGCAATCCCCCCAATCCTGAAATCCTGAAAAACAAATAAGTCTACTGGATTTTGAGTGAGATCTAAAATTCTACTTTCTCCATATGAAATCCAATGAGGGCGAAACCACTCTCAAACATCCTGAGTCATTTCATGGTAATGTTAAAAATTTAAGTAAAAGGATGAAAATGAAAAATAAAGGAGAATATCACTTTTACTTTAAGAATTTAACATTACCATGAACTGCATATGCCTCAAACTTCCTAATGAACTGCATATCAACACTAGGGCAAAAATTCACTTTTATAACTTTAGACACACATCTAGAAGCAACTAGAAGTCACTAACATACCCTAAAAATAAATTAAAAAACAAATTAAAAAAAAAAAAAAAACACAAGTTAATGAGGAAACATGGGTCGTACGGCCGTGACCCTAAAAATAAATTAAAAACAAATTAAAAAAAAACACAAGAGGAAACGTGGGTCGTACGGTCGTGAAACGCGTTTCTGGCCGCACTGGCCACGTTTCTGTTTCGGGAAACATGGCAATACGGCCAGAAACGCGTTTCACGGCCGTACCAAACGCGTTTCCTCGTTTCGTGCCAGTTTCTGTACGGAAACGGACCTCTGTACCACGTTTCCTGCAACATAGATTGGACCTTATACAGCATTGCAAGTGGGTCTTCATCTTGGACTTGGTCTCCCTATACGAGGTCCAAGCCCTACAAAGGGTCATAATGGCACTTATAGGGTGAGCATTGAGAGCCATGGGCCTCCAGCCATGATGAACATTGATTACCACACCATGGGCATTGACCCATTTCAGATCCATTTGGAGCCCATAGAGCCACAGGGCATTGTCCATCTTGCCCTCACCCTCATTATTAGCACATGCCTCAACACTAGCTTCGGAGAGAACTTCGTATTAGATACAAAGATGACGATGCACTTGGACCACGTTACCCAATCGGCCACACATTTGCACTCGTCACTTGACAACTAATCTAGGGCCTAGATGAGGTTTTGTTTCATTCAAAGAGACATCGGAGGTCAAGGGTCATCTTCTAGCCCTCACTAATGGAGCATTGACTTGTTATGGAGCCATTTGGAGACCCATGAGATCCATTTGGAGCCCATAGAGCCTAATTTGGGGTTTGGAGATGTTTTGCAATATTTAGAGGGCATCCCCCTCTTGTCCATCATTTTTTAGGCCCTCACCCTCATTATTAGCACATGAGGCCTCAACACTAGCTTCGGAGAGAACTTCGTATTAGTTATGTGGGCTAAAAGACAAATAAAATAATAATTAATGTCGAAGCTATCTTTGTTGCCTTGTAACCAAGGGCTTGTTACTTGCTTTTGAACATTAGGGGCTTCTTCTTTAGAAAATCAAACTCATAAAACATGTATAAATATGAGAGTCTCACTCTCATTTCAAGCATCACACTTTGGATTTTCGGCCCTCTCATTAGAGAATTTCGGCTTGCAACTTTATGGAGGATTTTGGATAATTAAATGCATTTTGATGTATGGAAATATTTCGCTCTCTCTTGGAGCTTCTTGTTGGCAAATTTCTAGATGGATATACTCTTCTTTGTCTTGTAAGTGTTATTTAATGCTATATTTATGTTTTGATGAATGTCTAATGCATGGAATTACTTTCTTATTGTGAAATAATGTGCCCTAATTAAATTGTTGGAAGCATTGTAGCTATTGGAAATTTTTGCATGTGTTACTCATTGGACAAAGAATGAATGAATGTTCCTAGAGGACAATTTGCAATTACAACCTTGAAACTCCATAATAATTGCCATCGAAGTGTAAAAGTCTAAGGTTGTCGTGCAGTGGCATTCATATATAGTGAAGTTGCTTCTTTAGGCCTTCTTGAAGAGCAAAGTTCCCAATTCAAGATCATTTTGACTCTAATATTCCCAATTGCTAGGCATTGGTCCTATATCCATGGTGATTACATCAACTGTTATGAATTAAATATTCATAAACATCAATTAATAAATAAAGAGTAAATAACAAATATTCATAATACTAATAATTAATTAAAGTAATTAACATCCCATTAATTATGAAGGGACATTTCTCAAAAGATGTGACCTTTATTTTCGTGGCCAGTCAATGCCTATATAGGCACACTAACAAGAAGAATGGTAAACTACCATTCATTTTATGTAAATAATAAATTTGACTATTTACTATACGACACAAAGCCACACAAATACCTTGTCGTACTGGTTCCTTCATTTCAGTGGTATTAGAGCCATTCGATGTGGTAATGCACTACACCACTGATCATCGTTCCAACCAACCCACACCCACTATTTCGTTGTGCATCATTCCAATGAACACCCCGCAGCAATCAAACAAGCACCCCACAGGTATTGTCATTGCATTACCCATGTTCCGCCGCCCACACCCGTGTTCTGTTGTCTGCACTCGTGTTCTGTTGTCCGCACCTGCGTTCCACTGCCACAACCGTGTTGCATTGTTCGCATCCTTGTTCCTTTGTTACGCTGCAACACCTCACCGCACCATTCCACAGTCCTCGTCACCATTCGTTGTCTACCCTCAACTGTTGCATACACATTTGCACATCCATGGTTTGTTCTCGTCCGTTGTCTGCCCTCAACTGTTGCATACACATTTGCACATCTGTGGTTTGTTCCCGTCCGTTGTCTACCTTCGTCCATCCCCGTTCACCAACCATTTTGACCATCGTCTGACTGTGTGGTCAAATTGTTTCCCTATCACGTTGTTCCGTTTTTTATCACCATCCAACTCAATCCCAACACCACCTAGAAATTGTCCTCATGACCAGACCATTGGTCAATCCGTGGGCTTTGCCTCCGACCGTCCCTGACTAATTCTATGGTGACTATCCGTTGTTCGTCGGCACCGTATCACCAGTCCACGTTCAATCAACGTGGTTAACAGTGTGACCCATTACGTCTGTCCGTCGTGATCATTCAATCACATTTATTTTGAAACAAAAAAAATCACGTTCTTTTTTGTGCATTAATATCATTTGGAACTATATTACAATACTTTAATATAGTTTTAATGAATTCAATTAATATAAACTACATTATATAAATTTAATATAGTTATATATTAATTTTTTTAATTAAAAACAAAAACAAAAAATAAATAAATAATATAGTTATATACTAAGTCATAAGACATGTCCCTCAGGGTCTTGTGTCTCGTATTTCACGTGTTAGACACAAAACGTGCCCTAAAACGTGTGAAAACGAGACATGTGTTTTAGATGTGGTGAAAACATGCCCTAACATTTTTGGCTCTTAGGACACGTGTTCCACAAAAAGTGACATTTAAAACCTGTGACATGGTTTACTTTTGGATTTTTTTGTCATTGCTCCCACCGAAGTCGAGTTTGCTCGCCGCCGAAATTGAATTTGCTATGCAATGTGAGGAATTTCATTGGATGCGAACGCAATGCTCACAACTTCACACTAGGAGCGCAGTTCACAACTTCATATTGAGAGCGTAGTACACAAGTTCTTCCAAATTTCTAGTTTTATTTTATCAATCATGATATTTCTAAATTTCTAGTTAGCAGTTTCTTATGTGCTTGAACAATTGTTAATAACACAAACAATAAACATTGAACTGTGAACATCATTGATGTAGTAAATTAATAATCTCACTAGTAACTTACTAAATATTAAATACTAAATAGGTATCTTCATGATTCATATCTATAGATGTTCTAATTTCTAAAAAATATGGATCATGCAATAATAAATATATTTCAATATTTTTTTTAATATATATATATATATATATAACATGTCCCTCGTGTCCTATTTCTAAGTTCGTATCTCATGTTGAATACCCATATTTACGTGTCCTTCGTGTCTCATGTCCTCATGTCATGTGACTTAGGTTATATATTAATATATTTATTTAAAAAAAAAAAATGGGTCTACTAGAAAGAAGAAGAACAAAATGGGAAGTAGTAATAATGACGACAATTCGAGGAAATTTCAAGAAGAAATCAATAGAATGCGCCAACGTCTTGACAACGTCGAAAGAAAGAAAGATGAATTCGGGAAGAGCCAAAACCAAATGGCAGAGGATATCAAAGAAATAAACAACATGATGAACCAATTTATGGGAGGAGCCAATCCACCTTTTAATCCCTCAACTACACAAAGTCCAAAGACTCCAGAAGACAGAATTTTTCCAAGTCATGAATTTTCGTCGATGCACGAAAAGCCACGAGTACCACAAACACAGTTCGAAGGAAATCAGTACCATACAAAGTTTCTCGACAGAGGCTACCTTAAACTTAAAAGGGAATTACCTAAGTACGATGGTAAGAACCACAAAGGCGCCATTGTATGGGTAAATAAAATGGACGCAATTTTCAGAGCAAACCCACTAATAGGTGAATAAGAGAAGGTAATGACTGCATCCAACAACCCAGAAGCGGAAGCGTATGATTGGTTCCTATGGTGGTACAACAAATGTGCAATTCGCTCATTCAATTGGGAAAAAAATTTAAAAACACCCTACTAAAAAGGTTTCACGATGAAGAAGAAGGCAATGTTTACGATAAATTCATTCACCTCAGACAGAAAAGATTGGTAAGCGAATACACCCATGAATGGGAAGTATTAGATATAAGGCAAAGGGGATTCTCAGAGGAAGAGCTGCTAAAAATGTATTGATGTGGCCTTAAGGATTATATTCGGGAAGAATTAAAACTATATAAACCCCAAACCATTGAAGAAGCTAGACATGCAGCAACAATTACTGAGAGAAAATATAAGCTCAGAATGTCATCATTCAAGGAAGACGAAGATCAATAACACTAAGGGAAAAAAGAAACTAACAAATGTAGGTATTGTGGAGAAAAATGGACATAAAGACACAGATGCCTTAACAAGAAACTGTATACTTATGAAGTCAAGAAGGAATCAAACACTTCAAGTAATGAACCAGAAAAGAAAATTTAAAAAAAAAAGGATGAAAAGAAAAATAATTGTCGCAAATGTGGAGAAAATTGGACGTCGGGCCATAAATGTGAAGACGCATACTTGCACTACTTTAAAATAATAGATGGGAAGCGAATTAAAGTACAAGAACATGATGAAAGAATCGTTGTCACACAGAGTGAAGATTCAGATTCTGAGGAACTATCATTAGCTGCAATCTCATGTGACTGGAAAAACCTTGATAAAAATAGTAACTCTTTTAGAGATCAAGAACAACAAGCAACTGCAAAATACGTTCCACCACATCTTCGGAAAAAGAGCCAATTTCTAAGAAGGAACATTAAGCTTACTACAACGTCAACAAACATGAGGAAGAGACTATGTCCTAAAACCTTAAGGCTCAAGGGACTTATAAAAGGCAAAAATGTCAATATGCTTATAGATTCTGGTAGTACTCACAATTGTGTAAACAGTGATCTTGCTAAACAAATTGGTCTTTGTATATGCCCAATCAAGGACTTGACCATGTCTGTCGCTACTGGAAAAAAAAACAAGGAAATAAAAAAATGTCAAAGTTTCAATCCAAATAGAAGAACTAGAGCTACAAATAGATCTGTTTGCCCTACCACTCAAAGAAATAGATATAGTTCTAGGTGCAGAATGGTTAATACAACCAGGGAGCTATACTACAAACCTTGAAGAACAATTCATGGAGTTGAACTGGCAAGGACGACATTATAAATTAAATGATGTTAACACTCCTAGCTCCAAGGAAGGTACAATTACTTGTGAAGAATGCACCAGTCAATGAAAGGATGCCAGTCCATCACAACAATGTTCAACTAGAGGAAACCCTTCTGGTTGTGCTTTGAGGACAAAGCATCTCTAAAGGGGGTGGCAATGTTATGAATTAAATATTCATAAACATCAATTAATAAATAAATAGTAAATAACAAATATTCATAATACTAATAATTAATTAAATTAATTAATGTCCAATTAATTATGAAGGGATATTGGTCAAAAGATGTGACCTTTATCTCCATGGTCAGTCAATGCCTATATAGGCACACCGCCACGAAGAATTGTAAACTACCATTCATTTTATATAAATAATACATTTGACTATTTACTATACTACACAGATCTACACAAATACCTTGCCGTGTATTGGTTCCTTCGTTTCATCAACTCAACGAAGCATCATTCTTCTCACCTCTTTTATTCGTCCCTTTAAGGATAAAGAGGTTTTCTAGGGCTTGGTGCCAAATTTTAGGGAGGAATTTTGGGATTTCGTCCTGACAAATTTCTTCAATTATGTCTCCTCTAGGCATCCTCCAGTTTTGAACGAATTCCAATAATGGAATTTTAAATAAATTGATGCCCTAGCTATCACACCAAGTTGGAACCTTAGAAATTAATCCTTTCGATAGATTTTCACAAGCCAACTTCAGTTTGAGTGTACTCGCTCTATTGTGCTCAGTGTTGTCGTTGTATTGTCTGCAATTTCTTGAATTCAATTTCTAGATGCTACTTGTCCCCGTTGCCCAGAGCGTGAAGTGAATAGTGGTCGTGATTTGTGGCTTTTGGGTGCTCACTACTACTCATAGAGCTTTATTAATTGATTTTGATTTTTTATTATTCTATGTCATATATATATATATATATGCTGAAAAATATGTGTAGTCGAACTTAATGTCGAACCTCATAGGAACCTCATTGGAAAATTCAAATTCGAATCGAACTTAATTGTTTTCAAACCCGAACCATGTGACATAGAATGCAGATACCAAATCTTGTGAACTTGGCAATGCCCCTAAGGAAGTTAAAGCATGTGAAGCTAATTCTATCAAAAATAGGGCAATTGCTTTTATTACCAATGACAATCTTACTCTGGTATCATCTATGGATGATAATGAGAGACTCCAATTCAATATAAAGAGAACCACAGAGGTGGGAGCAGGAATGGTAATAGTAATACCAGAGCAATCAATTCGTAAGGAAGAACGAGACAACATCAATGCATATAATTCATCAAAGACAGAAATACAAGGATTTGTCTTTGATGCTCACTCCTTATTTTGTCAAGATGTTACTCATGACCAACTTGTTTAGGTAACAATAGGTTCTGTGAGATTGATTTTGTTGGCCATTGGAGGAATTCAGCTTGTCTACTTGGGAATTGGAGAAAGAACACTAATAGAAGTGAAATGTATGGCCATTGAGTTTGATGTATCTTGCTTGGACATAAATCATATTTGTGAAAATCCTAACCGGAGTGAAATGGCAGTTGTTGGATTGTGAGAAGACCATAGCATTAGTCTTTACTCTCTTCCTTGTCTGGAGTTCATTAAAAGGACCCACTTTGTGGAGAAAGTTCCACCCCGATCTGTTCACCTTTGTAATTTTGAGGAGATTTCATAATCTCTATGTGGTCTTGCAGATGAGCATTTATATAACTTTCCTGCATTGAATATGAACAACAAAAAGTTTTCTTATCAAGGGAACAAGGTTTCATTGGGTACTCACAGTGAATTTCACAGAAAAGATAAAATGTCAAGTGACAAGAATAGTTGGTTGTCCATGAATTCCTTCCATGGACTGCAATGCTAAGAGTTAACGAGAAAATTGCCAAATAGTTTATGGGATTACCATTTATATGCCTTCCTTGTATACGAAAAGATCACGTACTTGATCATAGCGGGTGACCTAATATGTGCTTTATGTCAGTGTTTTAAAATTCGACCGAGCCGACCAAGACATACCCCTGGCTGGTCTGGCTCGACAAAAAAACTAGTCCGGAGGCTGGTTTGTTACCAAACCGGTTGAGCCAATCACCGACTCGGTCAGTTCAGTGACAAACCGGTTGGCTCAGTCGAGCCCGAGTTAAACTAGCCAAACCGGCCATCGACACCCAAACCGGCCATCAACACCCAAACACGCCCAAACATGCCTATTGGAGGGAAAAAGGGACCCCAAACATGATTCTAATTTGGTTTTAGGTTATCTTTAAGGCCATTTACCTCTCCCAAGCCTATAAAAGCTACCCAACCCCCTCACATTTCCTCATAGTTATCTCATTGCATTTGTGTGAGAATTTGTGAGGAGTTTGTGAAGAGTTGTGGAGTTTGTTTTCGGAGCAACAGTAAGGAGTCTTGGCAATCATTGGAGCAACAATGAGAAGTTTCTTGGGCAACCATTGGAGCAACATTGAGGAGTTGGCTTGTTGGAGCAACATTGAGGAGGCGGTTTGTGCCTAGAGGCATTTTTTTTCACTTCTAAAATTTGTTTTGCTTTTTTTTGGTGCAAATTTGGAAATTGAAAAGAGTCTTTTTGTAAAAGAAATCAACATTAAAGCATTTTTTTTTTCATTTTCAGATTTTTTTCCTTTCATTTCCAAGTCCAAATATCAGAAAATGGCTCGTATAATGAAAGATGTTGCTTGGGCATATGCTGAAATGATTGATAATCAAATGCATTGCAAATTTTGTCATAAAAACATTAAGCGGGGTGGATGGGGCATTCATAGACTAAAACAACATTTGGATGGTGTTAGAGGCCAAATTACTCCATCTGAAACACCATCAGCACAAATTGGGGAGATTAGGAAGGACTTGCTAGATAACTTTGAGAAGTTTGAGCAAGAAAAAGTTAGGCAAAAAGAAATAGACGCTGAAATTGGGAGGAAGAGGAGTATACAACAAATGATGGCTTCCAACCCCAATTTTGATTATGAGGGCTCTTCATCTATCCCTTGCACTGAAGCATTCAACCCCTTTCACTATGTTCCTCGCTCTTTGGAGTCTATTCCAGAAAAGGGTAAGGTTAAAATGGAAAAGAAGGGTGATATCAAAAGTTATTTCACACCCTCCTCTCCCTCTGATAGTGCACATGGTCCTCAAGCTAATAGAAGTCATATGCAGCCCACTTTAGATGACCATTAGAAGAAAGAATTGAGAGAGATTGCTTGTGATTACTTAGCTAGATGGTGGTATGATGCTTATATCTCTTTCAATGCTTCTCGTTCACCATATTATGGACCTATTGTTTGATGCTATATTTGTTGTTGGAAAGTGCTTCAAAGGCCCTACTATCCATGAGTTAAGGGGATCTCTTTTGCAAAAAGAAGTCTCCTCCATTGATGAATATTTGAAAGATTTCGAAAGCTCATGGGCAAAAACAGGATGTACCATCATGTCAGATGGATGGAATGATCAAAGGAACCATACCATCAAAAACTTTCTAATATTTTGCCCACAGGGAACCATGTTTCTAAAATCAATTGATGCATCTGATAGGGTGAAAGATGCACACTTGTTTTTTCAGCTTTTGGATGAGGTTGTTGAAAAGGTGGGGTTGGCTAATGTTGTTCAAATCATCACAGATAATGCCTCTAACTATGTTCTCGTTGGTAAGATGTTAGAAGAAAAACACAAAACCATCTTTTGGACCCCATGTGTTGCACATTGCATAGACCTCATGCTTGAGGATATTGGCAAAATAGATTGGGTCAAGAACACTGTAAAGCATGCCAAAAGCATAACAAAATATATCTACAATCACTCATGGATTTTGAACCTGATGAGGAAACACAAAGGGGGCAAGGATATTATTAAGCCTGCCATCACTAGATTTACAACTCATTTTTTGACATTGCAATCTATGCTTTCCCAACATAGAAACTTGCAAAAGGTATTTTCCAATTACGAATGCAATGAATGTCAATGGTCTTGCAAACAGGATGGCAAAGATGTGAAAAAGAAAGTTAATGAAGAAATATTTTGGAAAAGGGCAGCAGAGGTTGTGAAGGTTGTTGAGCCACTGGTTAAGGTGTTGTGGTTGGTGGATGGGGCAAGATTGGCTATGGGATTCATTTATGAGGTTACGGATCAAGCAAAGGAGCAAATAAAGGCAGTATACAAGGATAGAGTGCCTAAGTATGGGCCCATTTGGGAAGTCATTGATAAAAAATGGAACAATCAACTCCATTGTCATATACATGCAGCTAGGTTTTTTCTAAACCCAAGGTATCATTATAAAGCTCTGGAGGCAGAAGCTTTGACTAGGGAGGTTAGAGATGGATTGATTGACTGCCTTGACTACATGGTCCCTAAGGAGAGTGATCAGCTGGAGATACACCAACAGATCACTTGTTTCGACAGAGCCACAGGTACATTTGGCAAGAACCTAGCAAGGATTGCAAGGGAAGCAAATGAACCACGTAAACAAACAATTTCAATTTTCAAATTCTTGTTTTGTTAAATTGTTTATAATTTGAAAGTTGGATATAATTTGTTGAGCTAACTCATTACACAACTATGTCTTTTGCAGCACAATGGTGGGAGGGATTTGGTAGCCAATGTCCTCAATTGAAGAAGTTTGCAATCCGCATTTTGAGTCAAACTTACAGTGCTACTGGGTGTGAGCGCAATTGGTCTGTCTTTGAGAGGATTCACACAAAGAAGAGAAACCGTTTGGAACAAAAACAATTAAATGATCTAATCTATGTCCAATACAACCTTTGGCTAATACGCAACCAATTGTTGAACAAAAGCCCTGATACAGATCCCATTGTGTTGGAAGATATTGATCCAACATCAGATTAGGTAGTGGAGAGTCATCCAGAAGAGTTTGATTCTGACGAGGATATTGGTATTGATTTGGATTTACAGACAGAGGCATTAGTTGAACATAATGTTCAGTTGAATGCAGATCCAATTGTCCTAGGCCCAGCCCCATGTCCTCCAGTTGCAGGCATTCCTCTACTCAGCCACAATGAAAGCGCATATCTCGTCTATCTCAGAGTGCAGCTATTGCGCCTGCCAGTGCTACTACTTCTACAGTTGCAGTTGGAGATGGGGATGAGGAGGAGGAGCCATGGGTTTCCCTATCTGACTCTGATTCAGAGTCTGAGCCAAATGATGTTGGCTTCTCTAGCAGTAGCCACTAGCACTGGTGACTAGTGATGTTTTACAGTTTAGTTTTGTTATAGAGGCCATTTAGAGCCTCCTTGGTTATGTGTTTCTGTTTTGATCTCTATATCATGTATGAATTTGACAATGCACTAGGTGCCATTTTGATATAATGGATATATTCATGAGCCTACTTTGATCATATATCTCTGCCTCTCTATTATGCACTCACTGGCCCTTGTTGCAACTCGGATCACTTGTTCAAATTTTCTCATCAAACCTCGCTCTAGAAAATCGAATTGACTGGTCAATCTTGGTGTATCTCCAACTAACCCTCAAGCCTCCTCTTATACTTTTTTTGTTGAGACTTCAAAAGCTGAGATTAAATCTCTAATCAACTGCTAAAATTATATTTGTCTTGATCCATGTCATTTAGAACATTCTCACCCAGTTTTATATTAATACCCATTAATATTTTAATTTTCCTAAGTTTAGACTTAGGAACTCCATTAAAAATATTAATTATTTTAATATCTCTCTAACCGGGTGGAATTTCCCCAAACTATTTCTAGTCTTGGATATCTCATGTGCTTTAGCCTCTCCACCAATTTTCATGGCTAGAGCACATCCGATGCTACCCCAAATCAACATATTCTAATGCTTTGTGTTTGAAAACATGAATGAAAATCTTTAAAATTATGTTTTTCATAAAAAATAAATATTTAATGTATTTTTTACAACGACCAAGTCATTGAAATCAAATCGGCCAAGTCAATACCGAGTCGGAGTTGGAGTCAACCCTCGGCTGGTTCCGAACCTGAGTGGGAGTTTTAATACATTGCTTTCTGTCATGACTATCTCATTCCATTCAGACGAGAGGGGAAAATCTCGCCCTCGACAGACAAATATGGTAAACATAATACTTGATTTGTCGATGGAGATTCAATCTGCCTACTACAATTCTCATAATAATTCACTCATAATGGTTGGTTATCATGAATCACTTCCTTACCTCAAGATTTTAAGCGTGAAAATCACATCTATAAAAGCAGGGTAAACTGACGAATACAAGGAGATTTATGCAGAAGAAGCGGGCACAAATATTTGGGATTTAGATATTTCAAAATATAGGGGCATAATTTATAATGAAGAGCAGAGAGTGTTGAAAGATTTTTATTTGAAAGAGTACAATCAGATATGCACCATACGATTTGAAAGAAACATAGAATGGTACTTAGAAAGTCAAGGAAATATGTACACAGTGAAGTATTTCCATGGAATGTTAGCATATAATGCAAGTGGCATTTCGTTTAGAATTTATTCCAATGAGGATGGAGAACTGTGTCAGGAAGCTATCGTTTATTTCAACCCTCGAATTCCGTTACAGTTTGCCACACTATGTGGCGATGATAAATATGTCTGGTGAGGTCCCTCAAGTAATAACAACAAATTTGGAAGTAATGGTGGAGCCTTACTATCTAGACAAATTGGGTCGTTCCCTGTGCTACACTACAAGCGGAAGGCTTCACATTTGTAATATGCAAGGTGACATTTTGATCACATTCGAAGACCTTCCAATGCATATAGGCGTCTTTACTGAGAACGAATTTTACAGGGATACTTATATTACAAGAGGGCAGGATATTGCCATTTTTGTTTGCGGTCCTGAGGATTTTGATGATTATACGATCAATATTAATAGCATTATTACAGGGGAATGTCTAGCAAATATCACAACTCAAGATGGTTCTCAAATCAGAGAAGTTGCATTGTCGGATCAAATCGTGTCACTCGCATACGACAAAAGAACTGGAGAAATTTTCACAGCTAATGAAAGGAGAATTTGTTTTGTGTGGTCAAAAAAATTTCGCTCTTTATAGTTTGTCGGCCATTCCGTTGTATCTCGTTCACGTCTCATTTGTTGCCACCCGACCACAGTGAACTGTGTTGCAGCCCTGTGCTCCATTGTTTTGCCTTCCCCAACAAGCTACAACCCATCCACCTCACACACATCCCACCGTTAAAATGTGCAATTCTATTCCCCGTCATCAAACATCACATCCCCCGCTCAAAAGACGTGACGTCGACAACATAATACGCTATTATATAGTTGTTATATAGGGTTCGGTAAATATAATACGTTACCACATAGGTTCCATTACACAACTACAATATAATAATTTAATTAATTTAATTATTTAGATAAATAAAATAATAATAATAATAATAATATTACTTTAATAAATAAATATCAAAATATAGATATATAAGTGTTACCAACAAATTATACAAGCTAAGGTACCAATGACGTCGAGATACATATGTCGAGATGACAAACACACGATGAAGGAAATTTTCAGCAATATAACTTTGAGGACAAAGTTTTGAAGGGGCAATGTTACGAATATAAATTATATAAAATAAAATGAATATAAATAAATATAAATAATAAATAATCAAAATAATGATTATCCTAGATAGTCATTAGTTAAGTGAAAAGGCATATCTAAAAAACATGCCCAATCATGAAAAGACACCTACATAGCTATATAAGCAAGGACTCATTGTAACATTCATCATCCTTGTACATTTCATATATTAAAAAATTATTATTTATAAATACATTTGTGTATTTTAACATTTTAAGTCAATAAGCTACAGTTTTGTTGTTTTGCACATTAAATCATTTTTAGGGTCTCCATTAGGGTAATTAGTCCATTCGAACTTGTGAGAGGCTCATATAAATTAAAGAGGAGCCTCATTTGTAACTCATCATCATTTGGGTTAGGATTTTCTCTTGTGCAAGAATTCGGACCTGCAATTGACGGACGAAATTGGATGTTATTGATGCATTTTGATATTTGGGATTTTTGCTATCTTTTCTAGGAGCTTCTAATTGCAATTGTGATGGATGGATATAATCACATTTCCTTGTAAGTGTGATTTTGATGCTATATCCTAATGTTGTTGCATGCCTAATGTATGGAATACCTTGTCATAATCTTGTTTTTTCCCTAATTTGATGTGAAATCATGAAAAGCACTGGATTATTGAAGTATTGCAATCACTACTCATTAGGAAATGTGAATGAATGTTACTAGAGGCTTACTTCATCTTGCGTCCTCAAAACTCCATCATTTCTTGCCAAGCGAAGTATAAACACCTATAGTGGCGGAATTATTGCCTCCTTAGGGTTAGCGAAAGCTACATATGATCTGAAAATGGAATGTACTTGTTTAAGGGTGCAAGGTATCCATTTCCAATAATTTCCACTGTGAAACATCACACCATAGTGCCACTGTTGTTCCGGTCAACCACGACATGCCATCAGCCACAATGCCACTCCTATTCCTTACGCAGTCGCTTTACGCCAGAGCTCTTTACTGTCGCCTCCACTACCACTTGTCACCCAACCAACCTACTCATTGTCACAACCGCACACAACAATTGTCATTGCAAAACCATCCTTGGTCGAACGTGTCCCTGCCACAACCTATTTTGTCACCTAGTTGTTATTTCGTACGTTGTCCATCTGTCGCAGATTGTCACTCCCACAACCCCTTCAACGTTGATATCTCGCTGGTTCAACCCGCCTTGGTTGCCCCTGCTTGCACTGTCATACACCTTCCACCCATGATCTTCCCAGTCCGAACTTCCAACAGAGGGATCCTTGCTCCCGTTGTTTCCCCTTCACCCCATGCTGTTGTCGCTGCTCCTCTATCCCCCGCAGCCCCTCGATGTCTCCACAACGTCGTCGCCCGTCTGCGGCGTCCAACTCTTGCTCCGTGACTTTCCACTACTCCGTGTCATGTTGACTGTCCACCATCGAAAGCGTTGTATTACAACCCCCCGACCCATCGCGTTTGTCCACTCGTAATTGCTCAACCACCTCGTTTTTTTTAAACGATCAAGTTTATTAAAATTTTGTTAATCTTAATATAGTTTGACTCAATTATTATCAACTATATTATATAAATTAATTTTAATATAGTTGCATATTGCAAAAATAAATAAACATTTAAAAGAAAGTACTAAAAAAATTATATTTAAAAAAATTATTAAAAAGGTGAAAAAAAAGGAATAACAATAAAAATTAATAAAAAAGGGAGATAAAATAAGTGAAGAAAAAAAAAGATGTTGTCCACAAAGGATAGTAGTTTCTTTTCAATATGTCATTTTTGTTTAGAAGGATACCCTAATTGTCAAGAATCATTCAGAAATCAAAACGTTGTTTGCACAAAATGTTACAAAACTTTTACCTTAGTCGAACTTCTAAGTGATACAGAAAAACAATCATTAGCAAGAAATATGAAACAATTAATGGCAAGATATAAGCAACAACATGTTGATTTTAATAAGGAAATGAAGAAAACAGAATCCACATTGCAAGTTGAAAGCCCATCATCACTCCTACCAAACGATGTAATCCAGTGTACCAAGAAATTGCAGCTAGAAGATCAAGAGAATGGAAAAATAGCCAAACTTCAGCAAAACAAGAAAGCGTTACAACACGAACATAAAAATCTTGTAGATATGAATTACAAAGAAGTAATGGCAAAGGATGAAGAAATCTCTTGCCTGAAGAAGACTAAGGTCACAAAGAAAGAACTCAAGTAGCACTTATCAAAACAAGAAGAGGAAACTTGACCTTTAAAGAACCTTAATGAAAATTTATTAGAATAAATCAGAGATCTAAAAGATGAAAAACTTAAAAGTCAAAATAGTGAAAATAAGGTTGATGAATCAGAAATCAAAGAGGTTTTACGTCTAAGGAATCATAACCAAAACCTCCTTACACAAATAAAGAAGCTTAAATGTGATAAGACATCACTTAAAGACAAGTTAGAGCAACTTACTCAAGAAGTATCGAAGTCTCCAGACGTAACAGTCCAAGTTGAAGATAAAGAAGTTAATACTGAACTAGTTGTTGTATCTCTGAGATGATAATGGTCAGCTATCATGCCAGGGCATCTAAGATATTTGTTTTGGGGGGTTTGTTTTAATTTTGGAGGACCAATGTATGAAACATGATTTAAAATAGTCATGCCTAACCTTTTCGAATAGTATTAATATTTAAACAGAGGGATGCCATTAAAATCCACACAGTGATATAGCTTGTCTGGTGATGAGCAGAAACTGAAAGATGATATGACTATTACAATTTTCAAATAGAAAATTAAACAGCCATAAGTAAGAAAACCTTCAAACAATGTTCAGAAAGTTTGACAGAATATACCTAAGATTACAAAAGATGTTGATGATTTCATGATTTAGAGGGAATTAGTTAAACAAACAATTTATATAATTCATTCTCTTTAAAGATGATCACTTCAAAAGCTTATAGGAGTAAATTGAAACACAACTATTCCTACCTGTTTATCTTTGTAAAACTTAAGAATATGAAGAAAGAACATAGTGAATGAAAACTGGAAAACTTACAGGGAACACAAAACTGTATGAATCAAAACTCAGAATCCTTTGCTTTGCTATTAATGATTCAGAAAAAGCCAAGTACATTTAATGCTTACAAATGTTTCTTCAAGGGTGCAACCCTTAATAACTCGTGGAAGGGAGTTATTTATACAATCTTAGAGCTAAGAAAATATCTTAAAGAAATTTACAAAAATAGATCAATACAAAATCAGGAATATAAACTAATAGTCGATCTGTCACTATTTTGGTGTTGAGTTGTTGATGACTGTTCCTGGAAAAGCTGAAAACTGTGAACTGTTGATGACTGTTCCTGGAAATACTGAATGTTGTTTGATCCTCCTTTCAGTCAAGTAAATCAATTAACTGTTCCCAGCATTTCTTATCTGGGATAGATAACTTAGTTACCCTTCGATAAACTTCATCCATTTCTATATATTTAGTAAAAGTGGGTTTTACTAAAAATATATGTCTGGTTTCATTTAGGATGAAAAAGGTATCTCTGAGTGCATTCAGCACAACCCTTGGTGTTGTTGCACCTCTTATGTTTGAAACTGAAGCTGCATTGGTACCTACCTCTGTAAGCTTTCGAACATAATCTTCAATGGGCATTAATTTATCGTTTATCATGAGCATGGAGGGCAAACCCTTGTTGGTCAAGGGTTCTAACCTGCTGAAAAATCATTGAACTATGACATTAACGTTGTTGCATTTTTCCTCCAACTAAAGGATGAGGTTTTTCTTTGTAATGATCTTCTTCACTTCCAGTATGGTTGATGTCCTATCATTTATACCTAATTCTTCAAGCTCATAGTCGTCTTTAGAATTCAGAAACTTGATTATCTCAGTGGCAACTTCTGGCATGTCCTCAATTTCCTTGGAAATAGTTTCAATCGCTTCCTAAGCTTTCTCCAACAAGTCTTTTTGATCAAAGATTATCTTGATATAAGGCCAAATATCCTTGATTGATTTAGTAATCTCTTCCCATAAAATCTCCTTTGCCAAACCCAATTTGTTTCCAAGGTAAGATTCTTTGATTTCTTTCTGCAATACTTCAATTTGGCTTTTTGCCCTCTACAACTCAATTGCATGTGAACTGTCGGCAACTATTTTCATATGGTGTAATTCCTTTAGTTCATCCTACAACTTCTTAATTTCTATTGTCTGAATAGACAGGTTCTGAACAGATTCAGCACGCTGTTCAACTCCTTCTGTTGTACCTGTAGTTGATTCTGTGCCTGAAGTAGAAACTCTGGTTATAGAGATTACTGAAAGATGAACTACATCCATTGGAATTTGAGCCCTTTTCACAACTTCCTCTTTCTCTTTGACCAATTTCTCCATTTGCTCCTCCATCTGTTTTATTTGCAGATTTTGTTCCATGATGAGATTCATCATGTCAGATTTCTGAGTCTCGGTTTCTTCAATCTCCTTAGTCATTGGGTCCTCAAAAGCTGGCAGTTTGAGCTACTTCCTTAATGCTGAGAGCTCAGCATTTTTCTTCCTGACAAGTTCTTCTGCATCATTTATATTTGAGGGATCATATCCCATCTTCAGCACCAAATCTCTCCTGCAACATCTGTTCAATAGACTAAGCATTGATGAAACAGAGGATTTCTCCTGTAGGTGAAATGATAGCTCTTTGACTGGGATCATAGGATTCATGGCATTTCATAATAAATTCAGGTGCTCTGTGTATCTGAGGGAAAAGGTAATGAGGAAGGTGGGATTCCCAAAGTCCTATTTCATCTGTTTGATCAACTAATTGATCCTCCATCCAGCAGTAGATTTCACATAAATCAAATTGAGAGGAAGACTCAATGATTTTACAGTCTCTGTCGACCAGGGGAGTATGATCATATAAATCAAATTGAGAGGAAGACTCAATGATTTTACAGTCTCTGTTGACCAGGGAAGTATGATGAAGTCAACTTGTGGATGAATGAGAGGATTTGGGATTTTTGCAATTTCATTTCCCTTAGGAGGCATTTTGTTAAGTGAATTGCAAGCTGAACTTGATGGATGTCGGCTTGGTTCTGAACAGAATTGAAAATTCAGTTGAATGATGAATCTGTCATTTTCGCTGCAAACTTCAAATATCCAGCAAATTATGGGAATGCACTGTGTAATGGTTTTTGTGAAAAATAGGGTTTATAATGAATAACATGAAGCGGGTCTGTTAATCAACGGTTAAATTGTCATTATTCTCCAAAGCGGCTTATTAACGGATCAATGGAATATTGACGTATGACCGGGAATGGGGAATTAAATGAATAACGGACAAATAGGCAACAACTGATTGGACGGAGGAAGTGACATGGGGCAGACGTGGATGATGATGTAGGAGCGGCGGTAAACGGTCGAATGAAAACCGCGTTTGGAAGTAAGTTTAGGTGGTAAGTTGTTTCAATATTTTAAGTCCTGAAAGACTAGGATGGAGGAAAAGCAGTTTCGGAGGGCAGTTTCCAAAACTACCGACTTCGGACGCCCCCCCTCCCGCCGATAAAGTTCAGGCGGCAAAGGAGGGCCGAGGAGCGATGTAGGCCGTCGGATCTCAAGGGAGTGTGCAAGATGAAAAATGTGTGAATGAGTTTTAATGTCACAGGGCGGAAAGCGATGGTGGGGTCCAAAGTTATGGCGGATGAATGAATAATGTTTGAATATCACAAATAACATTGATATTTACAATTTATGGTTAATTAAAACCAATCACCATATACACATGTATCCAATGTCCTGACTTAGGATAAATATCCTATCATACTCGAATTTCATTTCTCTACCTACCCTTACTTTCGTAACATTTTTTCAATATTAATCACCCGAGTGCATTTAGACTAACAACTCAACATTTTCTTTTTTGTTGATTTGGGGTAGCATCGGATGTGCTCTAGCCACGAAATTTGGTGATGAGGTTAGGGCACATGAGATCTCCAATACCCATAAAGGGTTTGGGCAGATTCTAAACAGATCAAGAGATATTAAAATAATTAATATTTTTAATGGATCCCTAAGTCTAAACTTAGGGAAAATAAAATATTAATGTGTATTAATATGAATCTGTGTTAGAATGGTCCAAAAGACATGGATCAAGCCAGATCTAATCTTAGCCGTTGATTAAGGACTTAATCTCGGCCATTGATATCTCAACAAGAAAAGTATAAGAGGAGGCTTGAGGATTACTTGGAGATCACACCAGATGATCATTCATTCTATTCTCTAGAGCGGGGTTTGCTAAGAGAGATAGAATCAGTGATCGGGAGAGCAGCTGAGGGGCATTGAGTACAGAAGAACAGAGAAGACAGAGATTGTGTCGAGAGAGCAGCGCAGTAGCCAAGGAGGGTGACGCAAAGTCATCAAGGGCTCACGCAGGGCCACATAGAGGCAGCCAAGTGCTGCGCAGAGCACCAGAAGGGCCAGCGTAGCTGACGCAGCGACTCCCAGAGTTGACGCAGGGCCTTGTAGGGCTGATGCAGGCCAAGAAAGGCTGACACATGGCCAGCATGAGACAGAGAGGGGCTGACACAGTCCAGATTGGGGAGACGCTGGAGTTGCAGGAGCAGTTTTGTGCTGAGGAGCTGCCGAAAGGGTTTTCCGGGGTTTCAGCCAGGAGATTTCTCTCAAACTGTGAGGTATAGCTGCTAAGGAAATTCTCTATTGGGTAGGCCAGTTACGGTACCCAGATTGTACTTTGATATTGCTTAATAAGAAAACCCTCAAATAGTTGCACCGGTTTTCCCGCATTGGGTTTTTCCGAGGACAATGGTCCAAAAATAATGATGTCATGTGGTGTGTTTGTTCTTGTTTCTTTTACTTGCTGATCTATAATATGTTGAGCATGCACTGGTGTTTATTTTCAGTATTTATTTTTGTCAATAACTTGTTAAAGAAAAATTAACAAGTAGGTAGGAATAAATCAGAAGAAGTGCATGAAGGATTTCTAAATTAAGTAAACTTAGAAACTTCAACATGGTATCAGAGGGTGATTGCAAATCACAGGAGGGCAAAAAGACATCCGCCAAGCAGAGCAATAGCAGCAGAAAACAATTGTCCCGAGTGACAGAAGTTGTTTCTAGTAGCGCAGAAGCCAAGAAGTGTGACGCAGAGCCAACCAGAGCCACGCAGAAGAAGTCAAGAGTTGTGCAGAGCCTCAGAGAGGCCAGCGTTGCTAACGCAAAGGGTCAGAGGGCTGACACAAGGCATCCTAGGGCTGATGCAAACCCATCTAGGGTGATGCAAAGCCAGCGTGAGGCAAATAGGGGCTGACGCAGTTCACAGAGAGGCAGTTGTTGGAGTCTAGAAGGCTGCAGAAATATTGCAGAGTGGAGCTAGTGAGGTACTATAGTCAGAACAGTACCTGACAGAGCAGGGCCAGAGGAGTTGTTACTGAGGGTTTCTAGCCGAGGAACCTGGATCAGCAGTGCAGTTACACAAGACGATCAGAGTAGGGGGCATCTCGACAAGCGGCAGAAGGATTTCCAGGAGGGGAATCTGGACTCAGAGGGAGTCCAGAAGAGAACTTCCAGACAAGTAGAAACTCAGAGGAGTCGAACAGAGAACTTCCAAGAGGGAAGTAGAGGAGCGTCATGGCACTTCACGGGGTAAGAGACCAAGATAGACTGGACAGAGCATTGAACTTCGTAGTCTGGAAGGCCAGAATCTTATCAGTGCTTGACAAGAATCATGTCAAGAACTTTGCCTTGAAGGTTATAGCTATCCTAGTCAACCCCAATGATAACGACAAGTATGAAGAGGCGATGGCGAGGGCCAAGTGCATTATCCTTGATGGGGTCAAAGATCATGTGGTACCACATATAGCCGAGAAGGAAACGGCAGTTGAGACATGGGAGGCTCTCAAGAACTTGTACCAGCACACTTCTGTGCAGAGAAGAATGTTGCTCGAAAACAAGAGGTCATATCAGATGAAGAAGGGTCAATCGATTGACTCCTTCCTTGAAGGACTGAATGAGATCCGAGATCAGTTGACTGCTATAGGGGCGATACTGGATCAGGAGCTTATGGTGAGGACAGTCCTGAATACTCTCTCAGAAGAGTGCGAAGTGTTTGTCCAGAGCATCCTGGGCAAAGGGACTCTCCTACCTTGGGGCGAGATGTGGGCAACTCTTCGCCAGGAAGAGATCAGACGACAGTCAAAGACAGGTAGCAATAGCAAAGGGATCAAGGTCAAGCAGGAGGAGGAGGATGTGGCCCTAGCATCTGAGGGAAAGCAGGAGGAGCAGAAGAAAAAGGATCTCTCCAAGGTCAAGTGCTTCCACTGTGGGGAGATGGGTCATTATGCGACCCAGTGCCCAAGGAAGAAGAGTAAGGGAGAGTCTTCCGAGACTAAGGCAGCCGCAGCACGGGCAGAGAAGGAAGTTTTGACAGATGATGATTGCGCCATGAGTGCACATGCACCACTTGAGCGGAAGTGGGGAGACATCGAGTTGTAGTCAGGTGGACTATAGGCGATGTGGGGCAAGATCCTTGAGGTACCCAGCCTCTTGGATTAGACCTTGCTACGGGAGCCTCGACGAGGAGTAGCAGGACTGGCTGAGTGGGTGGAGACGGATGCGGATGGAGCAGCAGAGCGAGCTACAGTGCAAGAGTCTCGAGACAGCGCAAAGCTAGCAGGCTGCAGCAGTGCGAGAGGCATAGGAGTGTTGCACGAGTTCAAGAAGGCACAGAGAGGTGTGAAACAGTGCGAGATGCAAGGAGTTGTTGCAGCAGCGCAGAGGTCAGAGAGAGGGAGCACTTGTCAGCAGCAGAGGGAGCTTCCGCATTAGTGGGTGTTTCTAGCCCAACAGGGAGGTCAGTTGGCAGATCAGTTACTTACTTCTCGGTAATTGAGTTGCAGTGCAGCAGTGGGCAGCATGATGAGAGGAGGTGCAGTGCGGATGCAATGTTGGGAGAAAGGACCAATAGCAGCACAGATGCAGAGGGAGCTGTCGAACAGATGCAGCAGTGGCAGTGGAAGAACCATGGGCCGCAGTACAGGAGGTAGCAGTGCAGAGGATGGTGGGCAGTAAGGCCTAGCATCAGCATAGTTACGGATGCCCGATGATCAGAGTAATACTCAGTGAGGGGTATTGCTAGAGCACAGTCCTTGCTAAGAGGGAGTGTTGATTTGGGGTAGCATCGAATGTGCTCTAGCCATGAAATTTGGTGAAGAGGTTAGGGCACATGAAATCTCCAATACCCAGAAAGGGTTTGGGCAGATTCTAAACAGATCAGGAGATATTAAAATAATTAATATTTTTAATGGAGTCCCTAAGTCTAAACATAGGGAAAATAAAATATTTATGTGTATTAATATGAATTTGTGTTAGAATGGTCCAAAAGACATGGATCAAGCCAGAGCTAATCTTAGTCGTTGATTAAGGACTTAATCTCAGCCGTTGATATCTCAACAGGAAAAGTATAAGAGGAGGCTTGAGGATCACTTGGAGATCACACCAGAGGATCAGTCATTCTATTCTCTAGAGCAGGGTTTGCTAAGAGAGATAGAATCAGTGATCGGGAGAGCAGCTGAGGGGCATTGAGTACAGAGGAATAGAGAAGGCAAATATTGTGTCGAGAGAGCAGTGCAATAGCCAAGGAGGGTGACGCAGAGCCAGCAAGGGCTCACGCAGGGCCACGCAAAGGCAGCCAAGTGCTGCATAGAGCACCAGAGGGGCCAGCGTAGTTGACACAGAGGCTCCCAGAGCTGACACAAAGCCTCCTATGGCTGATGCAGGCCAAGAAAGGCTGACGCATGGCCAGCGTGAGAGAGAGAGGGGCTGACGCAGTCCAGATTGGGCAGACTCTGGGGTTGCAGGAGGAGTTTTGTGTTGAGGAGGTGCCAGAAGGGTTTTCCGGGGTTTTATCTAGGAGATTTCTCTCAAACTGTGATGTATAGCTGCTAAGGAAATTCTTTGTTGTGTAGGCCAGTTACGGAACCCAGATTGTACTCTGATATTGCTTAATAAGAAAACCCTCAGATAGCTGCACCAGTTTCCTGCATTGGGTTTTTCCGGGGACATTGGTCCAAAAATAATGGTGTCATGTAGTGTGTTTGTTCTTATTTCTTTTAGTTGTTGATCTGTAATATGTTGAGTATGCACTAGTGTTTATTTTCAGTATTTACTTTGTAAATAACTTGTTAAAGAAAAATTAACAAGTAGGTAGGAATAAATCAGAAAAAGTGCATAAAGGGTTTCTAAATTAAGTAAACTTAGAAACTTCAACACTTTTCATGTTCAATCTACTTCTATCTCTTATTGCTTCCATTGTCTCAAATTATATTGTTGAGCGAATTTTATTTGCTACCCATTGACAAACAATTTAAATCAAATCCAATCATGATTAAACTGTACAATTGGATTGTATAAACTAGTGTGGCATTTAAACAATCTGCACACAACTTTTATTTGCAAAAAATAAACTTTGACTAAAAGTAGTATCATTTGGATTTGCAACACTTTCAGAATTTATCATTTTTTCTTTTCTCTCTAATCTAACATTTTTTTATTTTTGCCTTCCTTTTTTAGGCATTATTCTAACATTTTATTTGATATGGACTTATTCATCAAAATATCCCTAACATTTTTTGATTCAATATTTTTTTGTCCATATCCTAACTTAACATTTTTTGACTAATTGATGCTAACTTACCAAAACCAAAAAAAACGCTACAACACCAGTGAATAGCAAGACTCAAGAGGATCAATTAGTGGAAGAAAAAACACATTCACATGTTACAATCCAGATGATGAAAAATCCAAACAAAGATTATGTACCCAACTAAAAAACAATAGTACCTGAAGGAAATAAAAAAATTACCACACACCCAATAAGGGAAAGTCAAACCAAAAAGGTTCCCTATCGACATCTGAATCATGAGAGTAGACAAATCAACCAAGCTACGTTTCGGGACCATTCAGACCAGAAACAACAAACTGATGTTCCAGAGAATAGTGATGTAACCCAATCTAGTCCTATGATGACAAGTCATTACAAAATCCAGTGATCAAAATATTCCACAGAACACTAATCTAGGATGGTCTGATCCCTTCTCAGTGCGACAGTTTTGTTTGTCACTTAGAAGATCATATCAACTTGTATCAGTTTGTCTTGACTGTTGACTATTGCCAATCAAGGCTGTTTTTACTGTTGACTTTGACCAGAATTGCATATTTGACTTTTGAGCTCATCTCTTGGATATTGGTTAGTGGATTATTGGATAAGCCTAATTTGACTTTGCATCTTTGTTGATAAGTTGGAACATTGTATCTCTCTACTAAACATTTAATGACAATCTAATAGAAGAAAAATTTGAAAGGGTTTTTCCCTGGTCTTTGACCAAATCTTGTGTCTCTCTTGTTCTTGTTCTTGGCTGTCTTCTATTGCATTTGAACCACTGTTCTGTTTACAATTACTTTTTGCGATTGGAAGATTGAGTTTATTGAAAAGTGATTGCTAATTGAAGAAGAATTGGAATAAGTGATTGTGCTAAGCATAGAACAGTGGATAATTAACAGAGTGAATTTGCTTTCGCTGAATTTAGGTTGTAAGTACCCTAGCTGGTGCTTCTGCTGGATCTAATTCTCATTTACTAGAGTACAAAAAACTAACAGACATCTTTAACAACAATTTGAAAACCACAATTCAAAAGGTTCACAAATCCCAGCAGGTCAGAAACCTAAATTTTGTCTTCAGCTTTGCTGGATGTTGTCCCCACAGCCTACATCTTTCCAGGAATGAATTGAAGAAGCAATTCTACACATCCTCCCATCCATGTGTATTGGCAACATCTCTGGAGAACAGTGTATGAAGTTTGAACCCTAATACCATTTCCTCTGCGACCAGCTAGTAACCACGTTCCATGAAATCATATTTGAGAAGCTTTGTCATAGATTCTCAGAGGAAACTTTAAAAGTTGTAGAGGCAATTGGAAATTGTTTATCGAGCAGAATCTCAACTACATCAGAATATTTGAGACTATGAAAGCTTTACATTTGCTGCCTAACAAATTTGGCTTCAGGGAAATTTCCCATCATACAGGTGTCAATGTGTTGCTACATCAGAAGCAAAAGAAGTACTTCATTTTCTCTCCTATCACAATAGGTACAACATTGTTTCAAACTGTGTATGCACAAATGCAAACCAAGAAATTGCAGTACAGATTGTGTGAGGGATACTTCAAAATGCACCATCCAATGGGCTTGGTATCAATTCATCTCATCTCACAAGCCATGGGCCAGCCCTCCCATGGTCAAGAACAGAAAAGTGCTTTAAATTAGGAACAGTCTTAGACAGAATGAAGATAGCAGCTCAAAAATAACAGACATAAAAATCCACATTCTGTTCAATACCAAAAGACATAACCTACCAGCAAGGTAAGGCAGATCCACCTACTGGCAGAACTGAAATGGCTTACCAAGGGGAAACCCGAGAAAAAAAAAGGTACTACTGAAGGTGGCTCTGATCCCATGTCAATTATGTAACTCCTAAACATCTAACCTTTTAATCACTGCATTAATTACATTATTAGCAGCATCACTTTATTATAATAATACTAATTAAGACTTTATTACCTATCTATGACCATTGTATCTAACAGAAGCATGGTCATTAGTTGGAAAGAAATGTAATTAAGGCAGTGAACAGATTTCAATTAAAAAAGCATAGTAACCAAGCAGTTAACCATGCAGTCTATAAAGAAAAAGAGTAAACCAGCAGCCGCTACAATTTCTAGACGGCTTCAGAAAAGTATGTATTAGAGACTGGGAACCTTTGACACAAAATATAGCTATGTCCTTTAAGCAAGCATTATCATCAACCATAAAGCCCATAGACACAAGATCTCAATTCATGAAGGCCATATACAGTCAAAATGAAATGGTTGTGTTATATGAAATTCCCGAGTGAGAATGTGAGTTTTAGAATCGATATGAAAATCACCAAAACATATGACAACATGGGGTTTTCCAATATTAACTCCATAGCTTATGCTTGCATGTGCAGAACAAAAGATTTTGGAATGGAGTGCTGTCAATTTTAACCATTAACTATTCTTAGAAATTCATATCCAAAGAAAATGATCCAGATGACAGATTAGAACAATACCTGCAACGCAAGCCCCCAATTATTAAGTGCCTGTATACAAAAGTTTAGCATGGTCATAAACTAAACAACAAATTTTGCTTTAATAATGCAGTAAAAGAAACAAATACAAAAACTGAAGAATGCACTACAGCAAAATGAATATGAACACTTTTGCACGATAATTAGACGATCGATGCAAAACACTACTTATGTTCCTCCCATCTATGAAGCTTTTATTTTTGTTGCTTAGCAAATTGCAATGAGTATACAATACATTTTCAAAAAAACATCACTTATAGTCGTTGAAATTTGGTACCGGAGGACAGGTGGCTCCCTTAGGCTTTGATCTTTGCCCTAGGGAAAAGTGTCCAAAAGAATTTAATTTTTCTCCTAAAGTGACTTTATAATTTTATAAAGTTAAATCTAATTTAAAAGTGACTTTAAGTGATAAAGTTACTAAGTCTAATTTTATAGTGACTTTTATAAAGTCAATGAAAAATTAGAAAAGAAAAGTGACTTTGGAAATAAATGACTAAGTGGGTCTTTATTAAAATGGGGTGAATTAAAAAATAAAAAGTGAGATTTAAATGAGCATTTAATCTCAGCCATTGATCTAAACCTATTTCAGCCATTGGATTTAGAGATCACCCAAAAGTCACTTGGATCACCCAAAAGTCACTTAGAATTATATTAAGGGAGGAAAAGATCACATTCGATTCAATTCTTTCATGAGCAAATTGAGAGAAGGAGAGCAAGAGAGCAAGGGAGATTTCTGGGCGGTGTAACAGTTGCGGAGTATCAGCAACTGTGTATCAGCAACAGCAGCGGTGTATCAGCAGTTGTGTATCAGCAACAGCAGCGGTGTATCAGCAACAGCAGCGGTGTATCAGCAGCTGTGTATCAGCAACAGCAGCGGTGTATCAGCAGCTGTGTATCAGCAACAGCAGTGGTGTATCAGCAGCTGTGTATCAGCAACAGCAACGGTGTATCAGCAGCGATGTATCAGCAGCAGTGTAACAGCTGCGGAGTATCAGCAGCGGTGTATCAGCAAGGCTGAGATAAGTTGTAAAAGTCTGTTTGCTGATTTTTTGCTGAACATTTCTCCTACTGTAAAAAGGCATTTTCCAGAAATAAAGAAGAGCTCTCAAACTGGTTTTCCCCAAGAGTTGTAGGGGGTTTTTCCAGGGTCACATTGACCAAAAATATCAGTGTTTAAATGTGTTTTAATGGCTGTTTATTACTGCTGATTTTTATTTCTGCAATTTTCAGCATTCTGTAAAAATTTCCAGAATTTGTGTTTTCAGCAATATTTATTTTTTTCGGCTTGTTAAATGTATGGTTATGGGAAAGGGCATTTAACTATATGGGAGAAATAAGGAGAAACTGAAAACCGGGGTGGGAAATGAGAAATTTCTACATGGTATCAGAGCTTGAGTGCTGAAGGGCAGTTTGGGACAGCAAAAAGAAAAATTACAGTCGCTGATTTTTCACTCAGAAAATTCCAGCAAGCTGATTTTTCATAAACAGCAGTTTTATCTTTACTACAGCAGTGCTATTTTTCAGTTTTAGGACAGCAAGATGTCATTGGGATTGAGGGTGGAGGATAGGCTGGATGGGCATACAAATTACAGCGTTTGGAAGGAGAGAATGCAGAGTATCTTTGAGGAGGCAGAAGTCTGGGATATCATGGTGCATATCACACAGAACCCTGTTGTTGTGCCTACTGATGCTACTCAATTGACAGCTTATAATAAAAAAACAACAAGGGTAAGAGGTTGATTCTAGACGGAATCAAAGACCATTGCATTCCTCATGTGAGAGGAAATAGCAATGCCCATGAGATGTGGACAGCATTGTCCAATCTCTACCAGAGTACCAATGAGAACCGGAAGATGATCCTGAAGAAGCAGCTGAAGAACATTAAGATGGGTAATGATAGTGCAGCTGAATATCTCACAAAGATTACTAATGTGAGAGATGAGTTGGCAGCGATTGGAGAGGCCATTTCACCCACTGAGTTGGTGCGGATTGCAGTGAATGGCCTCCCCCGTTCATGGTTGAACTTTGTTGATGGGGTTTGTGCACGTGAGACCCTTCCCACATGGGAGAGGTTTTGGGATGATTGCATTCAGACAGAGATCAGGAAAGGTCAACTTGGGGCAACGAAGCCAGTTGAGTAGGATGAAGATGTAGCACTGGTGGCAGGAGGCAAGAAAGGCAAAGGGAAGAAGCAGGCTTCCACAAGCAGTGGTGGGGGCAAAGGCAAAGGTAAAGGTAAACAGGGGAACACACAGAAGGACTATTCCAAAGTGAAGTGTTGGAATTGTCAAAAGATGGGACACTATGCAATTGTGTGTCCGGAGAAAAAGAAGAAGGGGAAGAAATAGGACGTGGCAGCTTCAGCAGAGATTGAGGACTTTGCTGGTCGTTTTGACCGAGAGTTTGCATTCACTACGTGTGAGTCCTCTAGTGCAGGATCACCTGCCACACAGGTTCAGAAGGAGCATGCTTTTCCATCGATTAGCGGAGCATCTTCAGGTATCTTGTATGTGGACAGTGGGGCTTCACGTCATATGACAGGAGTTCGTGAGTACTTCTCAGAGCTTTCAGAGAGTGGCATTGATATTGAGGTAGTACTCGGTGATGACAGAGTTGTTAGCGCAGTCGGGGTGGGGACAGTGACATTTCAGAGGGAGTCCAAACCTCCCTTGAAGGTGTCAGAGGTTCTTTATGTGCCAGGGATGAGGAAGAACCTCATATCTGTCTCAGCTTTAGAGGACAGAGGATATGAGGTACTGTTCAGGGGAGGACAGGTGTTGATGTATCCCAGGGGCACTCCAGCTGATTCAGCTAGAGTGATAGGTGTACGCCATGCAAAGGTGTACAAATTTGCATTCCAACCCCTTTTGGCATTGAGCAGTAGTACCGACAGCAGAACTAGCAGTTATGAGCTGTGTGAGATTTGGCACCACAGGATAGATACATATTTGCAAGGGATGGGTTTCACAAAGAGTGAGGCAGATCCGAACCTTTACTTTATTGTGATTGGTGAGGAGCCTCTCATTCTGGTGCTGTATGTGGATGACTTGATCATTACAGGTGCAGAGAGACTCATACAGCACTGCAAGAGAGATCTTGCGACAGAGTTTGAGATGAAAGACATCGGCTTGATGCATTACTTTTTGGGTTTGGAGGTGTGGCAGGAGGAGGGGCATTTCTTCCTGGGGCAGGGGAAGTATATTGTGGACATCCTTAGCAGATTCCACATGGAGGATTGTAGACCCATGTCGACACCAATGATCACCAACTGGAAGAAGCTTCATGCTTCGGATTCCGAGTTGGTGGATCCCACATTGTACAGGCAGCTGATTGGTTCCTTGATTTATTTGGTCAACACTAGACCAGATATCTGTTTTGCAGTCAACACGATGAGTCAGTTTCTATGTGAGCCTAAGAAGGTTCACTGGGTGGCTGCAAAACACATTTTGCGGTACTTGCAGGGGACAGTGGATTATGGTCTGGACTACAGGCAGGGAGATGGAGTGAGATTGGCAGGATACACTGATTCTGATTGGGTAGGTTGTGCTTCTGATAGGAAGAGCACTTCAGGGTGTTGTTTTGGGTTGGGTTCAGCAGTAGTGTCATGGTTCAGCCGGAAGCAGCAGTCAGTAGCATTGAATTCAGCGGAAGCAGAGTATATGGCAGCCAATCTAGCTAGTTGTGAGGCTATCTGGCTTCGCAAGATGTTGTTTGGCTTATTTGGTCAGTCGTTGAGACCTTCAGTGATTTACTGTGATAATCAGAGTTGCATTAAACTCACGGAGAATCCAGTATTTCATGACAGGTCAAAGCATATCGAGATCAAATATCATTTCATCAAAGACTATGTTCAGAAGGGAGTTGTGAAGCTTGAGTATATTTCCACTGATGAGCGGGTTGCAGATATTCTTACCAAAGCCTTACCACGGGGCAAGCATGTCTACTTCAGAGACAAGATGGGTGTGGTGAGGAACACCTTCCTCAGTAAGAGGGAGTGTTGAAATTTGGTACCGGAGGACAGGTGGTTCCCTTAGACTTTGATCTTAGGCCTAGGGAAAAGTGTCCAAAAGAATTTAATTTTTCTCCTAAAGTGACTTTATAATTTTATAAAGTTAAATCTAATTTAAAAGTGACTTTAAGTGATAAAGTTACTAAGTCTAATTTTAAAGTGACTTTTATAAAGTCAATGAAAAATTAGAAAGGAAAAGTGACTTTGGAAATAAATGACTAAGTGGGTCTTTATTAAAGTGGGGTGAATTAAAAAATAAAAAGTGAGATTTAAATGAGCATTTAATCTCAGCCATTGATCTAAACCTATTTCAGCCATTGGATTTAGAGATCACCCAAAAGTCACTTGGATCACCCAAAAGTCACTTGGAGTTATATTAAGGGAGGAAAAGGAGGAAAAGATCACATTCGATTCAATTTTTTCATCAGCAGATTGAGAGAAGGAGAGCAAGGGAAATTTCTGGGCGGTGTAACAGCTACGGAGTATCAGTAGCTGTGTATCAGCAACAGCAGCGGTGTATCAGCAGTTGTGTATCAGCAACAGCAGCAGTGTATCAGCAGCTGTGTATCAGCAACAGCAGCGGTGTATCAGCAGCTATGTATCAGCAACAGCAGCGGTGTATCAGCAACAGCAGCGGTGTATCAGCAATAGCAGCGGTGTATCAGCAGCTGTGTATCAGCAACAGCAACGGTGTATCAGCAGCGGTGTAACAGCTGCGGAGTATCAGCAGCGGTGTATCAGCAAGGCTGAGTTTCAGCAAGGCTGAGTTTCAGCAAGGCTGAGATAAGTTGTAAAAGTCTGTTTGCTGATTTTTTGCTGAACATTTCTCCTACTGTAAAAAGGCATTTTCCAGAAATAAAGAAGAGCTCTCAAACTGGTTTTCCCCAAGAGTTGTAGGGGGTTTTTCCAGGGTCACATTGACCAAAAATATCAGTGTTTAAATGTGTTTTAATGGTTGTTTATTACTGCTGATTTTTATTTCTGCAATTTCCAACATTCTGTAAAAATTTCCAGAATTTGTGTTTTCAGCAATATTTATTTTTTTCGGCTTGTTAAATGTATGGTTATGGGAAAGGGCATTTAACTATATGGGAGAAATAAGGAGAAACTGAAAACCGGGGTGGGAAATGAGAAATTTCTACAATAGTTGCAAATTGGAAAATTAATCTGCACAGAATGATGAAAATTGGCAGCTGAAGGACGAATTTCCTTGAATAAAATTTCATCTTTGACTATTCTAGAGTGACTTTCTACAAATAGAAAGTCATGTCTATCATTGCAACCATGACTTTCCAAAATTAGTAAGTCACCTTGCTTCAATTAGTTTAATCATAAATGTTATTAATATTATTATTATTACACTTATGATACTATAATATCATCTAAAAAGGAATTTCATGTCATCTCTCCTACTCAGCACTAAATAATGTCACTTCACATCTCTCTCCTTGATGGCAAATCAAACTCTCTCATTCAATGATACATTACTCTCTCTCTCTTATCGGATTCATTCCCCTCTCTCTCTTTAATTCTCTTACGCACCTCTTACACTCTCTCACTGTTATGAATAAATATATAGGAAATAATGTAAATGATAATAAGCATAAATAATTATTAGTTAATTAGTAATTAGATTGAAGAGGCATATCTAAATTAGACATGACTCTCCATGAAGAGACGCTTGATATATAAGCAAGCCTCTCGTTCTCATTGTAAATCATCTTATTCATATTCACACATTTACTATATAATATTTGTATCCTGGTGGATATCTTTATATTCCAAGTCTTCTGGATTAATTAATTTGTAGAAGGAACTTTGTTCGCTTCACTTGCACACTTTAATGACTCGTCATAAAACATTCCTCTTACACCACTTTAATGCATATGATAGACTTCTCCTTAATGGCTCCAATTACTAAGGCATGTGTTCTCCTTTATGGCACAAGTCACTAAGGCATGTGTACTCCCTCTTGATGGCATCAGTTACTAAGGCAAGTGTACCTCCTTTATGGCATAAGTTACACTGCGATTTTGGCATATGTAACTTCTCCTCAAGACATGGGAGTTACTCCATGAATTCGACCTCCTTCCTCTTCCTATATATTTGTGCCTCTCATCCTCTCTACAACTCACTTGTGCATTGTGAAAGGAGAGTACGAACTTGAGAAAGAGAGAACTCCACAGACTAGAGAAGAATTGAGAGAGAGAGAGAGAGAGACTTGAAGAGGAAGAGCGGAATGTAATATTCCTAATTGGAAAATAACAATAAATACCAAAAACATGAACTAGGAACAACAGTTAAAATTAAAATCCAAGAACCCAAATTAGAACACCATAGAAAATAAGCACAATAACTGAGCCATTTTATTAATCTTGAGAATGATGAGTACAATGAGTAAGGAAAATGGAACCTATGCTTGTTACTGCAAGCTATGCAAAACCCAGGTGAGACAACTCTGATCTGGAGGAAATACTGGCCCAAACTGGTATTGCGCACTAACAAGATATTATTGTCGATGCTGCTAAAATGGGACTAAAGATTCTACTCTGAAGAATGAAGGAAACTAACACACATAAAATAAACTCAATAAAATAAACACTCAGAAATATAGAAACCAAACATGGCGGAAAAGGCCTTAGCCTTACAGCATCCCTCACATTCTCATTACTTATCAATTCAATGTACAAAGAATGATAATAGTACAAATAAATACATGAGGAAATTGGTCTCAAGATAGTACGTCTATCTTGGACACTATGGTTGAGAAAAAATCTCAACAACACACTAATCTAGGAGCCTAACTAGTTGGAGAGAATCTCTCAACCAACTAAGCCTAAATTGACTCCTAACCATGAGGACCAAACTCAATCTAGAAAGGTAGGATTAAATCCTAACTTTCATGATTTTAATTAATTTAATTATTTGGACATAGAATTGTTTTTAATGTGAGAGTGAGGCTAACATCCCCCCCTCCAATGATAAGTCCAAATTAAGAACCAGGAACCATATTCCAAGTTCTCATGCTGAAACTGTTGATCCTCAAAAAACATTTGCCTAAAAAACAGCCAAAGCTGGATGCTGAAGAAACTGCAATATGAAGAGACCATGAGTCAGCTGCATGTCTGATTCATCTCTGAATGTCGCTTGACAACTCCATCACGTGCCAAGCTACAAAAGGATCAAATTGTCCTTTGCTTGAAATCAGCATCTTGTGTCCACTAACAAAATTTGATGAACGCCCACTGGCGTATTTGTTTGTCCACTGACAAAAGTTGATGAACGCCCATTAGCTGATGGCATTGAAAAACAACTCACTGGCTCACTGGTGTACTCCCCCGTTCAAATGCACAAGAGTACGATCTTCATTTTTACTGTTGGCTGCAATATGTGTGGGTGAATTCGATTGTAAAACTTATACAATCTTCTAACCGTGGATGACCATTCCCAGGGATCAATCCATGAATAATCGATATTTAATCTGCTTGATTGTTGTTGTTTGTTGCATTATGTTGATGAATGATTTGACTTGCCACAATGGTGACAAGGATGGAGATCAAAACACTGATCTTCCAGATGACCGGTTCTTTGACAATGAAGGCATTTTGGTTTGACTGCAACTTCAGTTTGCATGTATTGTTGTTTGTCTTCAACTTTCTCATGGCTTGTTAATGTGATTTGATCAAGAAATCCTGCACTAACAATGTTAATGGGCCTTGAATAATTGGGATATGCAATTTGACGTTATATTTGACATATCCTAAGCCTCCTGGATTTCTATTACTTTGAATTTCTTCCCATGGCTTGATGATTGGTTTGGAAGAAAGTTGAACTAGATCAGGGACCATTTCGATACTTGAAGTTGGTTGGATCAATGATTTGGAATTAACATCTTTATCTTCATTTGTGCGGATGAAAGACATGGAAACATCACTCTTCTGTTGCAACTCATCTTTTAGAAGTTGCGACTCCAGTTGAAGAAACTCGATCATTTCATGTGCATGTTGTAGGATTCATTGAAATATCAACAAGAGTTGATTTGCTGATTTGCAACATGTCTTCAACAGTTGAGAGGATCAAATTGTCAAGAATCTTTAATAACTAAATGCTTTTCGCCATGTGAACTTGCTAGAACTCACGCTCGCTTGCTTTTAATACTTACTAGATTTTTAGAACTTGCTCGCTTGATGACGATCGCTTTGCTTGAATGCTTCACTAACACTTTGTGAATGCTTCAATCAACTTCACACTGGCTCGTTTGTTGTAGATGTCGTGCTTTGAACTTTCACACTTGATTTTGACATGCTCGCTTGCTTGGTTGTGTGAATGACACGCTTGCTTGCTAAACATTGGCTTGATTTTATGCTCACTTGAAGAATAGAAAACTAGAATTCACAATCGTTTGATGATGATTTCTTGCTAGATGGCGTGCTTGAGCTTGTTTGATTGATTACTGACACTTTGTGCTTTATTGAATGTACTCACTAAATGTGCTAATTTTTAAAAAATAGGGTGTCGAACACTATCGAAAATGCACCCAAGAGACAAATGACAAGTTCAATCTTGATGACTCAGTTGAAGACTTACTTGACTTAATGTATTCACCTTAACAATTCAAATTAGGGTGTCGGTTACAACCGAGAATGCACCCGTACAATTCAGTTAAAAAATGTTTATCTGCAAGTGATACAAAAAGTGTTGATGATGTTGATGTCGTCTTGGCTTGAAATGCTTGATTTTGTAGCGTCCTTAACTTGATTGCTTTGATTACATGATGTGAAATGTGCTTGCTTGGAAGATCATTTTATCAAGTTGATGATGTGACGCTTTGTGCTTGTGTACTTAAGCTTGATTACAAGAGCTTGATTAAGCGTTCTTATACTTAAGCTTGCTTATGTGCATGTAATTGTTTAAGCATAATACAAAGAAAGTATTTTGATAATCTAAACAAAAGTCATGCATACGCATTCATTGCACACGATGTACCTAAGATCCCCTTACTCAATTTCGGGCGGATCTAGGACACAAGCACCACAAAAATTATGATTTTATTAATTACTGAACTACATCATTCTTCAATGTCACAACTTTGTCTTGGAAACTTCTCAATGAGAATGTCACACTTGCAAACTTTGGAAGCAAATCGTCTTCAAAAAACTGCCTGCACTGACTCAATCGCTCTCAAAGTAAAAAAATTACTTTGGATTACAATAATGACTTTCACCCAAACAGATTCACTTATCGCTCCAAATATTACAAAAGGCAACTTATCACTCTAAAAAAAGTTATGCAAATTAAAAAACATGTCCTTATGACTCCATTAACTTTATCATGATTGGAAATCTTGGAAAAAAAAACTTTCATAACTTTATTTCTCCTATAATAAAATTTAATGCACCTAATGCACTAATCCTTTTTCTTTTGTCACTCCTTATATCTCCCAAAATTATCCACCACTCTTCCCTAGCAAAAAAAATGTGGTTCATCAACTCGATTTGATAACTGATTTGCTTGGCACACCCTCCCTAGAAGCCATCACAAGGGTTCGTAATGAAAAAACTGGGATTGCATACCCCAGAAGGCAAAAGCTGGGGATTTCTTAGTCGTGTGTACCCTGTTAGGCGTAGTTGAAGCAGGAATTAAAATCCTAAATTGGAAGGGACGAGATTTACAGAGGGAATAAGGTTCCTTCCTTTCTGTTAGAGCGCAAAATGGGTAATAGGGCAGAAGAAGGTCGAGAAGACAATTGGTATGGATGATTTTTGGCCTCTGGAGGGAAACAATGTAAACCAAGTTCAGATTGTTCCTATAAAGAAACAAGCGCAGGAAAAATATCCAATAGCCAGTGACAAAAAGAAACCTATTGTTCCATATATTGGGCACATACCACACGGATTTTTCGAGGACCAAATGAGAGGTTTTTTAGCCAGTTTGGGGCAATCAAACGATGTCGAATCGCCCGAAACAGGAAGACTGGAGGATCAAAGCACTATGACTTCATTGAGTTTGAGTCCCCTATCGTTGCTGAAATTGTTGTTGATTGCATGCACAACTACCTTTTATTTGAACACATACAAGTTCAGCTTGTTCCACCTGAAAAGATTCACCCACAGCTATGGAAGGGATCAAATCGCAAGTTTAAGCTAATAAAGTGGCAGAGGATTCAAATGAAACATCATAATCGGGAGAGAACAGCAAAAGAGCAAGATCATTTGATGAAAGCAATACTGAAAAGGGATGCAAAACGTTGCAAGAAGATCTAAGTTGCTGGTATTGAATATGACTATCCACACATTATTGATGGCTTTCCGCACGCTCGACATTCTGATTCCCAGTGTTGGCAACAACTTTGAGGCACGTGATTTCCATTCTGCGCCTCCTGGCTACAGTAACTACCTGGTGTTCAGTATGGTGATTGATATTCAATGTTCCGTCACCGCTTGATCGATTCGTGGGTGCAGTCATATCATCCATAACCATCCCATTATTGATTGCTTACCCATCTGTATCCTACTGCAAATCAGATAAAAATTGATCTCCTTCAAGGAGATTATAGCAATGAAATCAATCCCATAATGAAATCAAACTGCTTCAAACATGTGGGCATTATGCAGAGACTGAATTTCCATCAAATTTCTAAAGTTGGTAATCGTATATTCCTCTGATCTCTGCTTGCTCGGCGGCCTCTACCCAAAATCAACTGGCTTGAAACAATATGATTTCCAAGCTCCTTGGGTTGTTTTCTCAGCCTGACACTCTCTGCTTCCTCAAAACCTAATTAGAAACAATTTCTCTGCAACAAGAATCATAGGTTGTGATGATTTTTCAAGCTGCAGTAATGATTTTGAGCTTGTGGGCACCCGCAGATTGCTTTCTTCTCCGCTTCTTCGAAAGACCCAAAAAGAAACAACAAAATACTCAGCTGGATCTGCACCCAAACAAACTTTTGAAGCTGCAGCTATGGTTTGTGGCATGATATCTTCAGTGGCACCAAACAAGCAGCACATCGCTTGAAATTTTTATTCGGACTCTCAGATTTGAAAGCTGTCGAGCTGCATGGAAATCTCACTCAAGCACAACGAATTAATGCCCTTGAACAATTCAGAAAACAAGAAGTTGATTTTCTTATTGCGACCGATGTAGCAGCTTGGGCCCTGGACATCATCGGTGTTAAAACAATTATAAATCTTGGCTCTGAAAAAAGTCTGGCCAAACTCCCAATTTGGAGGCACAATGTTCCAGGATGTGGAGGTCTTGCGGTCACTGCCAGTTATTCTGAAGGAGAGGCTCTGCATATCCAGTTGGTGAAAATGAACATTTGTGTATTCTTCATCAACAACATAGCTCTGTATCATTTACATGATCCACCATGGGGGATGGCCAATGGTCGGCACTGTTTGCCATGACAGATTTCGACCCAATTGCAGAGAAGGTTAACAAAAATCAATGCAAAATAAACCCTGGGATTTGACCCTCATAACACAAAACACTCAACAACGCAGCTACAAATAGACCTTCTAGTTATCTTAATCCCAAGGGCAAACTGTGAGCTCTGATACCACATGAAGGAAACTAACACACATAAAATAAACTCAATAAAATAAACACTCAGAAATATAGAAACCAGACATGGCGAAAAAGGCCTCAGCCTTACAGCATTCCTCACATTCTCATTATTAATCAATCCAATGTACAAAGAATGATAATAGTACAAATAAATACATGAGGAAGTTGGTCTCAAGATAGTACGTCTATCTTGGACACTATGGTTGAGAAAATATCTCAACAACACACTAATGTAGGAGCCTAACTAGTTGGAGAGAATCTCTAAACCAACTAAGCCTAAATTGACTCCTAACCATGAGGAACAAACTCAATCTAGAAAGGTAGGATTAAATCCTAACTTTCATGATTTTAATTAATTTAATTATTTGAACTTAGAATTGTTTTTAATGTGAGAGTAAGGCTAACAAAAAATGCCTGGATCACCCTGAAATTGCAACTACGTGCTCCAATCCTCATACCCAGAAAGGGTTTGGCCCAACTCCAAGCCAAAATTGAACCCACAAAGTGATGCAAATTTACCAGCTAATCAGCAATACACCCTGTTATAAGGATGAGGATTTCGAGCCCGAGTATCACCCGGAAAATTCTGTAAACATAGCCAAGGACTCCTCTCAATAAACCCACAAAAACCCAGAAAGGTTTTGGGCTGAATCCACCGATCCCCGGTGACCCCCAACAAGTGTGAATTGCCCAATTTGGCTAGAAAACGCCCGACAACTTTGATACTACTGAATTGAGGACAAATCTACCACAAGAAATTTCTCCTAGCTCCAACTAAATTCTCCACTGAGAAATACATCCTATCTCCAGTCCTGATCTCTCTCAGCACCACTTCTTTAAACAATTGTGCAACACTTGGTCAAATAGCTTTTGCGCCCCTGCCAAAAGATAGAAAAAATGACCCAGATAATAGCCTCCAATCTAGCCCGGTGAAACGTTGTCCAAACTTCAGTCTAACAAATAGAAAAATCACTGCAAAAGCTCGGAGCCTCTAACCCACACGTGCCCCCAAGATATTATTGTTGTTGCTGCTAGAATGGGACTAAATATTCTACTAAAAAGGCTGACATCATACTCATTCAACCGTGGTTTATGGATTTTGGTACATTCATGTTAAACATAGAGAAACAAGTTTTGACGTTTCCTTATAAAGGGAAAATGGTCATGTTTCGAGACATAACAAGTAAATCAAAATCAATAAAATCTTCATTAGAAGACCTTGAGGATATCTCAGACTTGATGTTTCAAGATAACGAAAAAACTATATCAAAGAAGCAAAATAGCTTGAAGAAATCATCTACAGCAAAGACAAAAATTTCGCGCCTCAAAGATCACCAAGAAAAACTACTCAAACAAGTCAAGAAAGCTAAAGCATCAAAAAAGGAATTCAAGGAGCATTTATTAGAACAAGAAGAAGAAAATTTACGTTTAAGGAGCCTTAACCAAACACTAGTAGATCAAATCAAGTGTTTAAAAGACGAAAAGCGTGAACGCCAAAATGAAGTTGACTCGGAAAATGAGGAATGCTTACATCTCAAAAATCATAATCAAAATCTGCTAAAACAGATTAAAAAACTTAAGGACGAAAAGAAATCAGTGACGAATAGATTCAAAGAACGTGTCACAAAGGAAGCATCAAAATCTCCAAATGTAGCAGTCCAAACTGAAGAAACAAACATCAATACCAATAATCTCGCAGTTCAGGCAAATACAAACCCTATTGAAGAAAAACATACTCAGATTTTGTCGATCAAACAGAGGACACCCCAAATAAGGATCCAATAGTTAAGTCAACAACAACAATGCTTGATGGAAATCAGGAAACTACCACAAAAATGTTTAAGTAAGTTCAAACAAGAAAAATTCCTTATCTACATCTAAATCACAAGAGTAGACAGCTTAATAAATCTACAAATCTATAACACGCAAAACATAAATAACAAGCTTATGTTCCGAAGAAAATTGAGGTGAGCTCAATCCAGTCATACGATAACTATTCACCACACAGCTCCAAGGGTCAGAAGATTTCCCATAGGATTAATCTAGGATGGTCTAATCCGTTTTCAGTACGACAATTTTGTCTATCGCTCAAAACATCATATCTTCTTGTATCAACAAAGATGAAAGCTCAGAAATAAGAAGATATGTTGAACAACATAAGAGAATCGATCCTTCATCAATAAGCTTTGAGGACAAAGCTTTTTGAAGGGTTAGGCAATGTAAAGAACTAAATTTATATAAAAATAAACACAAATAATGTAAAAAACAACAAATAAGATTAATCATTAATTAGTTAGCAATTAATGAAAAGGTATGTCCCTAAAAGACAAAATCGTTAGTGAAAAGGTACTTACCTGGCTATATATACAGGACCCTCATTCTCATTTGTACTCATCCTACATCAATTCTTTATATAATATACAATTTACACTTACTATCGTACAATGGATGTATTTGTCTATGAAGTATTTTAAATATTTACGTTGCGTATATGACCCTTGGTCATTACAAAGCCCATGTCACCAAAGAAATGGAAGAAGTTGAAAAGAAGAAATCAAAAAAGAGGAAGTGAAATATCTCTACTATCACTGAGATAATCTCCTCCACCAAGTTCTTTTCAGTTTCAGATACCTATCATGGTAACATTATGAGCACAATAGGATGCATCATTTTAGGGATGACATCATAATAGCATACGATTGAAGCAAGAGCGCATGATATAATTATAAGAAGCTTGAAAGATAGTTGAAGTAGAAGTATATAGCAAGTCATCATAAGGAGGAAGGAGCTCTTGATAACCTCACTGAAAGCATAAGTAGTACTTATGGGTAGAAGAAAGTCATCTAGCATATAGTTCATCATACATCATCATCATTAGGAAGGAGCATTTGCAAGATGAGGATAATCAAGATCCTTTGTTTGAATCTTCATTAGAAGGTTCATCACTCTTGGGAGAAGCAAGTGTCTCGAATTCCATCTTGTATGGGCTTCATGGTTTAATAAGGATTATGGTATGGTAACAGAAGAATACAACATAATTGAAGAACTTTCAAGCAAGGAAAGGAAACAGTTGAATGAGGAAAGGAAGGAAGGAGGTATGTATGCATGTATTTGATTGAGTCATGTCTTCATATGGTTGCATGGGTAAATGCTTTATCTCATTAACATGCTCAAAGAAAAGGGATCTCTTCCTTTGGAAAGATGCATAAAGACATGGTTCACATATTGAAAAGATGAAATCAACATAATATGTCCTCATATGGAATATGAGGTGGTTGACAAAGATAAAGGAACTACGGATGGGAGTACCTGGGAAACAATATGTCAAGAAAGAAAGAAGAGATCATTAAAGATGCAACTACGATCACATAAGGAATCAACATTCGATGAATAGAAGGATTTGGTATGGTATATCCATGGGAAAGGTATGAAGACCTTGATAAAATCTGAAAAGAAAGAAGACACTGGACATTGGAAATTTTGGAGATATGTCTATGACTATGTAGGATATTACAAGAAGCAAATGTCATGATGAAAGGCTATCACAAAAAGTAACTTTGATTTGATGTTCATTTTTTTATTTTTGAACAACACATGGATGGGTTGATACAGGGGTGATACAGGGCTACCAAAGAGAGTTGTAGATGTCACCTACAACTAGCACTCATGTGGTTGGATGAAAGATCCTAAACGAAACATAACTTGGAAGAGGTAGTTGTCTGAAGAAAAGCTAGATGTGGATTAGAAGCTCACTTTCCGGTGAAGAAAAGGATGACATGACTGACATGGTTTGTGAAGGAAAGTGATGGATGGTCGAAGCCCTACAAAGAAGTCTTGAAAGATGAATGCTCCATAATGATAAAGATGAAATTCATGACATCGAAAGGAGGAGCTCTTCAAGCAGTTGAAGGTCCCATGATCTCCACCAAAGAACAAGTGAGTTGTTGAAAACAAGTCCCTAGTTAAGAGGGAGCTTGGACAAGTCCCTGGATAAGAGGGAGCTTGGGTACATTCCTTTATAGGAATGGGTATATCTTCCCTGGTTAAGAGGGAGAGATAGATACATCATTCTTGTCTTCATATTGTGAAGAAAGAATGGAGGATTGGGTAAGCATCTGGCATCTGATACTCTTTGAAGATGTGGTAGGGCATCCAAGATAAGAGTAGTCGAAGAGGACCGATATTCTTTGAGGACTAGGAATCCAAGATAAGAATAGTCCTGGAAGGACATATCCTATGAACACCCGGGTGGGGTATGTGCCTTGAGAGACAATGATGATGGTGTCTGTCAATCATTAGTCTCGCCAGCATTGTGCTCTTATCTTGTGGAGAGATAGAGTTGTTAGCTAAGTTGCATGAAACGCCAAGAAGTTTCGGAGTTTTTGAAACGGGAACATTTAGAAACGCCACCTCCCAAAAATGGAAATGTTGGCTGAAACTTCAACCGAAACGTCATATATGTATCTACAGATATATATATATATATATATATATATATATATATATATATAAGTGAATAACACATTATCATGTAAGAAAAAAGGGAATAAGACCCATAGATGACATTTTAGAAGGAAAAACAAGTCTATATTAACTCTCAGATGAATACATGATGGTCGAGTTTTGGCCGAGTTTCGACCAAGTTTCAGAGTTTCGGGTACGAGTACGGTTCGAAACGCTGGGTTCCAAGAAGTTTCGTGCAACACAGGTTGTTAGTCAAGGCTTTGCTATGTGACAATGTTGGTTGATATGATGCTAAACAAATTGGTTACCAATCTGACTCTTCTTATGAGAATTCTTCAAATTGAGACTGTCCAAGTACTTTGTATGGATTATGAATATCTCCCTAGTTAAGAGGGAGTGTTGAAATATGAAACTAGGTTCAGTCTTCATAATGATATATGTAATCATGATTTTATGTATTTAATGTAAAGAGAAAAATAAATTATTAATGTTCTCAAGGTATGGGTTTCATGCTCAAGGGAAATTTATTTTTAGGTCCAACACCCATTGAGTGCTCCTAGGTTTGTCATAAAGTCTATTGAGTCATTGAAGACCCATTTGGGCATGTTACATATTGTAAAGAAAATTTATTCGAGTCAAAATAAAGTCAAAAGAGCCTCCAAGACCTCGTTATGATGCAAGCAACAAGTTGGCTTAGAGACAGTTACAAGTCGGCCTACAAACATGGACAAGAAACCTATATAAAGGAGACTTTGACCTCACTTGAGGTCATTCACTTTGCTCACACAAGTTTGATCACAAGAGAAAGAAAGGTGCAAAGAAGAGAAATACAAGAGGGAGAAAAGAAAGTCAAGTTTTTGGGATTGGTTCTAGGTTATCTTTCTCACACGTGCGAAGTAGATTAGGGCATCTTTTTGCAGCAGCAAGTACCGAATTGTAGTCATCATCTAGGGTCAATTTTTGGGTCAAGGACTGTCTTGCAAAGTTGAATTATCAAGGAAAAGAATTCAAGTCAAGCGAAGGAGAAAGGAAGCAAATTCACCCATCTTCTAGCCACACGTGTGAACTAGGTTCTCTGCAGAAGAATTTGCTGGCCAGGTCGAAGTTGCAAAAGAATCTGCTAGGCAGGTCCAAGTTCCAAAAGAATTTGCTGGATAGGTCGAAGTTGCAGAAGAATCTACTAGGGATTGAAATTGCAGAAGTTGTTGAGGTCAACGTTGTTGGAAAGCAGGAAAGATCTAACTTGGTCTTACAACGTCTCAATCAAGGATCATAGGTCTTGGAATTCAGCAATTGAAGTTCTATAAGAAGAGAAGAATTCTTGTGGGTTTTCCTCTCAGTTGGAGAGGATTTAGTCGTTGCTAATTGCCTACATCTTATGTCCTTTGTCTTATTGTTCTTTATGGTTTGGTAGTTGTTTGATGAAGAGAATACTAATAATAATTACATGAAAGAAAAAAGCTAATAAATGTAAAAATACATCACAAACAGTTATGAAAGTAAGAGAAATCATCTACACTTGCTCCCCCTAGATTTACCAACACCTGTGTCTATTAATACAATGACATTTTCTTTCTTTATATCTTCCTTTAGCTTTAGGGTTTGTGGTTGCCTTATTCCTATGATAGCTAGGGAAATTCATGGCATAGCCTCTTCTTCCGAATCTATGTTTGGGGCTTCATTTTCCTCATTACTATTTGTCTGAGTCACTACTCGTAGCGTCCTCTTGTTCTACTTCACAATTGTAGAGTTTTTGTGTGTTGCATTTGTGTCCTAGTGAAAATTTGTCCCCACACTTTCAGCATTTTCCATCTTTCTTCCTTTCAAAGCTCGAATTTAGGTTACCTTCTTCTCGCAATTGAAGTGGTATATACTTGTTAGGCTTATCCAATGAATTTTTACTTGATTTTTCAAAACTAGTATATGATGACTTACTGAATTTATTTTTTTGTTCAATAAGCATTGTTGAATGTTTGGCTTCTTTGATAGTTTGTGGTTTGTACAATTTCAATTTTGCACAAATATAGTCTTTAAGTCCACATCTATATATTTTTAGCAGTTGTGTATCAGTAAATCATCCTTTTTGTGAAGCCAAAACTTCCCATTTGTGGGTATATTCACTTACAAACCCCTTTTGCTTGACATGAACATATTTGTGTAGACATCATCTTCTTCTTCATCGAAGAATCCTTTTAGCAAGGCATCCACGAAATTATTCCAATGAAAATAATGGGCATCACATTTGCCAAACCACCATAGGAACCAATCATATGCTTCTGCTTCCAAATTGTTGGATATCGTCATGATTTTCTCACAACCTTAAGGTGGGTTTGATTCGAAAATGGCTTCCATTTTATTAACCCAAACAATAGTGCCTTTATGGTCTTTACCATCACACTTGTGTAGCTCCTTTTTAATCCGCTGATAGTTCTTTTTTGGAAATTTAGTGTAATATTTGCTACCTAAAAACCATAACTCAGGTGGATTTGCAAGTTCATGCACATTTTTGTTTTCTAGGTTGGATTCTGGTCTTTAAAAAGTTGTTCGCTATGGTTGTCAAGTCTTTTGGTGGTTTCGTCAATTTTGTCATCTCTTTGTAGTATTTTCTCCATCATCAGCGTTAACTTTTCTTTCCCTTCATTAAATTTTGTTTGTGATTTTTCTAAGTTACCAACATGGTATCGCACGCTATTGACTTCATCCTTATAGCGGTTAACTTCGGCTTGTAACTCCTCGTTGCTTACCATCTTCTTCTTATTTTTCATGGTTGAACCCACTTTATATATATATATATATATATATATATATATAATTTTTTTTATTATAATTATATAATTAACTTTAACAAACTATGTAATATAACTTATATATTATATAAGTCACACAATGATATGAATGAGATTATAGGATATGGCGGTAGGCGAAAAGACGGTGGGAGTCGACAGCAACAATGGCAGGGGCAAAGCAATAACGAGAAGATGGCAGCGGTTCGGAAATGGAGACAACACGTGGTCAACAGGATAGAATTGTCAGAAAGGAGGCGGAGATTCGAAAGGTGGTGGTTTGCCTGGGATGCGACGGTTGAGCAAGAACAAGGCGGTTCAGGTGAAAACAATTACGCAGAAATTGGCTAGAATATGTGATTGAAATGATGGAGGAATGCAACAGATGGTGCGGGGAGCAAAACGGAGCAATTTTTGTGGCAACATTCATTGTGACTTCAGGATAATTTGGGTTGTGATCTTTTGAGGTTGGGCTGTGCAGATCAAGAAGACTTCGTTGACCTGGTTTAGAGACCTAATCTAAGAGTTGAAGCTCCTTGATGGCAGAAATTACTCAGCATCTATGGGCATTTGTCTGAAGCATATTTGGACCCTTTGTTTGATACATCTTGCAAATTGTCAATGCCAAATTTGTGGCAAAATCCTATTGTATTTGGTAGTTGAGACAAGCCTAATTCAAAGCAAACTATCTAGGGATTACTACAATCATATTTGATGTTTATTCTCTGAGGTTGTTTGATTGTCATGATCAGTGGTAGACATCTTCAAGCATATTCTTGCCATCAACTCAAGTGCACCTTCAGAACTCTTGGCCAAGTAAATCAGTGACATCTTCAGTAGTATATTTGGATCAACCGTTCTTGAGGTATGAAAATTATCATTGAAGGAATTCCAAGAGAAGTATACGTTGAAGAAGGCAAGATTGTAGCTTTCATCAGCATTACAAAAGGTCTAACTTGTAAAACCATTGCACTGCATTGTTGTTGGAGCTCTTCAATGTTGTGTTATATGATTGAATGCTTGTTAAGAAGCCTGTTCAAGTTGCAGTAAGTTAAATGTACTGGTTAGAGCATTGACAAGATATTGAGATGTCAAGATCTGTTACTACTAATGTGAATATGTATGATAGTTAGGGTTTGACAAAGTATGACTTAGCTATTGACAAAGTTGCAGCTTGATGACATGTGGGATATAGTGATATGGTTTGACAGTATCGGTTGTTGAAAAAAAAGGACAGAGGATGCGTTGCGCAGATTTGTATTATCAGAAGAGTTATTGTTGAATCTAGTTTTGACAGAAAGTGTTGAGCAGTGTTATTGGTCTATGTGGGAAGTTAATGAATGTAGTGATTCTAACTTGCTTGTTGAGCCAAGATAATATCTATAGGTTTGATGATAGCTTGATGCAACTTGAGCACAAGATAACTAAGTTTTTGAAGCTAGGGTTTGATGTATATATCGAGCAAAGGCGATTTGATTGAGCAGAGATCGTATTGCAGTTTTTTTTTTTGTATTGATATTGAGCACAGGTGGAATCAGTCTGAAAATTGTGAAATGTGGTTTGCTTGTTAAATAGGGTGTTAGGGTGGTACAAGGAAAGAGAGGGAAGTTTCCTTCAAGTCGAAGCCTGAGAACACTTCAGTGTAGCAGGGTGTTGCTAGGGCAGGTTGGACGTTATGCAGGGCGTTGGAGCGTCCTTCTAATTGGAGCTTGTAAACTAGGGCATTGGAGCGTCCCTCTAATTGGAGCTACTAAACTAGGGTGTTGGAGATGGTAAATCAGGGCGTTGGAGCATCCTTTAAGTTGGAGCCTCCTTCAGTTGATGCTGAAAATCTTGGTAGTTGGAGCTTCCTAGTTGATGTAAATTTTGAACACCTATATTAAGAACCATTTGGTGTTTCTTTTTAGTCGAAAGGGTTTCCACCTAAAAATCTCGTCTACAATTTTTGATATTTTGTATTCTTGAATGGTGTTGATGATTTATGTTTTGATCTGATTCTAATGTGAATTAATGCGCTAAAGATTAAACATTAACTATTTGAATTGAAATATTGATTCATCCTCTCTCAATATTTCCAACATTTTCATCACATTAGTGATATTGTTTACAGAGATATAGTTACACTCTAGTACGTACCAACAGAGGAGCAAACAACAGACATTTTAACCAAGGCATTGCTAGGGAACAAATTTGTTTCCTCAAAGAGAAGTTGGGTATCGTATAGAACAACTTCCTCTCTAAAAGGGAGTGTTGACTGGAGTAGAGAAGTATGGATTTTGCTTGCCTAGGTGCTCAAGCTAGTAGAGAGACCCACAAGACAACCACTTTAGCAGAATATTAATTTATTTAACGATTTCCTAAAATTAGACTTAAGAAAAAAATAAAATATTAAATTAACTTATGATTTAATCTCAGCCCTTCATCAAGATCTAATCTCAACTATTGAGTGTGAAATATGGGATGAAATGAACAAAGTCTTTCCTTCAAGTTAAATACTCCAGAACACTTGGAATACGTAAATCTTCATTTAGGATACAATAATATGTATTAAATATGTATGAATAAGAATTATGATACAATTGAGAGTGAGGGTCCTGTATATATAGCCAAGAAGTACCCTTTCACGAAGAGTCATGTCTATAGAGACATCCCTCTTTGTTTAGCTATTTATTATTTAATTACATATTATTATGATTATTATTTATTATCTATATTTATTATTTTTACATAAATTATGTTCATAACATTGCCTTCCCCATCAAAAAGCTTTGTCCTCAAAGCTTGTTGATGAAAGGACTTGATAATGTCTTCTCATCTTGGGACAGTCATCTTCATTGATACAAGTTGATATGATCCTTGGAGTGACATATAAAATTGTCACACGGAGGAAGGATTTGATGATCCTAAATTGATCTTCTATGGAATATTCTCATCACTGGAAATTCGTAACGAGCTGTCATCGTAGAACTGGATTGAGGTTATTTCAATATTCTTCGGAACATCAGCAACTTGTTTCTATTCTGAATGGTACATATACGTAGCTTGGTTGAGTTGTCTACTCTCATGATTCAGATGTCGATAGGGAACCTTTTTGGTTTTACTTTCCCTTATTAGGTATGTGGAAATTTTTTGATTTCCTTCTGGTACTGCGGTTGTTGAGTTAGGTACACAATCTTCGTTTGGAATTTTCATCATCATAAGACGTGACGAATGGTTGGTCATGTGGAGTGGAAAACTATTGGAAACGACACGAATGAACCTCTTGACCCTTCGGTGAATGAGCACTACTGCAAATAATTTTTGGTCCTCGAGTTTATGGTTTGTTGTAGAGAGATTGGTGATTTGTAAGAATGGTATGGTTGTCCAATTGTGAATGATGTGGACAATAGCGTTTAGATGGTAGTGCGATAGTGAAATGGAAAAGACACAGCAGTGGCTTGGAGGAAGAGACGTGTCACAACGAACAGAGACTAGCGGCAGTTTGGTCAGGCAACGACTATGTTGTTGAGTGTTGTGGTAGCGGACACTCCAGATAGCAGTGCAAACGGAAATGTGGGACGGCGGTCGACGGAACTAAGGAGAATGGCACATCGTGGGACTAACTTGCCATGGATCGTGGTGGTTATGTCAGTGGCGGCGGCTTGAATTACACAGCATCCCAGGTAAAATCATATAGACAGGGTTGTATGGTTGGGCAACGTCATATAGAAGACTTTCGGCTGCAAGTAAATAAAAATGAATATTATTTCTTTTTGTATTGATATATATATATATCTATATTATATATATATATAGATAGATAGATATATATATATATATTTAATAAATCCTTTGTATTTTGGTATATTTATTTTTTTCGCCCTTTTTTTAATATAATCCTTTTTTTATAATACTCCGTTTTTTTAATATATTTTTTTTTTGTCTTATTTATAAACTTGTGTTTTTTCTAATATTTTTTTTATTTTTATCTCTTTTAGTTTTTTCTATAATTTTTTTATGGCCGAAGGCCTCAGGAAAAATGGAGAATCTCCAGAACTTGTAGCGAAACACTTGAATTGCAACAGCAATAAAGTTGACGAAGAGTAAATGGCCAAGGGCCTGGATCGAAGAGCGCGACTCTCTGCAGCGGTGGGGCAGCCAAAGGATCAAACTTGGCTTTGATACCAAATAAAATGAACAAAGTTTGTTCTTCAAGTTAAATACTCCAGAACACTTGGAATATGTAAATCTCCATTTAGGATACAAGAATATATATTAAATATGTATGAATAAGAATGATGATACAATTGAGAGTGAGGGTCATGTATATATAGCCAGGAAGTACCCTTTCACGAAGAGTCATGTCTGTAGAAACATGCCTCTTTGTTTAGCTAATTATATTATTATTATTCAATTACATATTATTATGATTATTATTTATTATCTATATTTATTATTTTTACATAAATTATCAACTCATGGGTTTAGATCAAAATCATAAGAGGAGATAGAGTAAGTGGCCACTCAGCTGAGCACAAGCAGCGTGTTAGATTAACGAAGGGAGAGACTAGGGTTTCAGCAGATCGCAAAGCTTCAACGACTACGAAGAAGATTGAGTGAGGGTCGAGTTGCTCTTACAGCCTCAATGCAATTATTCCACTCGCATGTGTGCACAGGAAGAGAAATTTGTAGGTCGCCCATGTGCACAGATAGGTAGATATGTGCGGCCGTACGGCAAATTGAGTGCATAGTAGGGAGATTGATTTATTTTGGGAGTTGATCAATTTTTTCTTGTAGAGAAAGGGAAATTTTCCCTTGCTGTAAATTTTTTAAGCTTACCCTTTGGATGAAGATAGTAAAAAATACACAAACTTGTCGGTTTTCCTCGGAGTTGGGGTTTCTTGGGTATATATTGTGTTCTATGTGTTAAATGAGTTTGTCTTGTGATTTATTATTAATTTCCACTATGCCTACTAAGTTAGAAAACTCAATTTAAGTTTCCGGAACAGTAGTTGTTTGTATTTCTGGTTTTACGCTTAGAAATTTGTGAATCAGTTATAACTTATTGGGTTTTATGGAAATCTAACACAAGTTTCCAGCACATTTCCTTTTCAGAAACTCATACTCATTTCCCTGTATCGTGCAACTTAGACTAGAAGTATCTATCCACATATTTCTCTAACTGCATAAATGGCCATATATAATTTTCAACATTCTAAACAGATTTTTACGAGCATCCAACATCAGTGTTTCTATCCAACACATTTGGCCCTAGCAGATTATAAGTATGACACTTTAGTAAAGCATTATAGCCAGTAATGTCAACACAATAAGCACCAATCTTCAGCCCTTTCAACAGCAGTATCTGACTCAAGTTCAACCTAAAATGCAATAATAATCACAGCATCCTCCAAATAATAATAACAGTAACCGTTTGTGCAAGGACAGTGCAGTAATCTAACAGATTAATCTTACCTGAGGGCTATTCCAATTGAGCTGAACAGCTTTTTCATAGTTTTTGGTTGCCTGAAAACACCGCAACATAAATTAGATCATCTAATAGCAATAGCTCCTGTATATGTCCATTGATAGAACTACCTATGAAATATGTACCAAGGAAAAGGGCACACAATAATGTCAAAATGGATCATCTGTTCACAGCTTCACATGCCTCAATAGAAAATCTCAGCAATTTTTTTAACAAATGCTACTTTACATATCATTTATGTTCTCAATCCCCATAGAGAATGGTAGTTTCAGAAAGGCTCTCAGCATATTGCAATGCTAACTATAGATGCGTATCTCTGACACTGGATTTTAAATACCAGAACATCAAGAAAAGCAGCATGAGCTGCCGTATGCTTAAGACTATCTGTTGACTACTGTTATTGATATTACTACATTTCTAAGATAATCATTTAGGTAATAGATGTTAAATTTCAAAGTAACAATATACGCAAAATTCTCATAGCATTTGCATTTTGTTCTTGACCTCTAATTTGCATGTCAAATTTCTTATCTGTGAACTGAATATGGGCACAAGTTCTAAATATCTAGGTTATTCAGAATGTAAGAAAAGTTTAAAATTTTAGGAGAACCCACTGACTGAAGGTACATCTCGAAGATAAGAAGACACTTTTTGCCATCAAAATGGTATTTCAAGTGATCAATGTTGCACTTTTGATGTGGCAATAAACATACAAAATTGATCCCAATTTCCAACTATAGATAGAGAATCTTGAAGTACTCATTGAGATAGATATATATTATTTTATAGATGCATTTAAGATTAGCAGCTAAAGAAATATTCTGCAAAAAACGACAACCTTTTATTGTTAACTAGGAAAAGAAATGAGACCATTCATCAATCAATTCCCTGTTTCTCAGAGAGCATTATTATAGTTTCCATTATTTGTTGCAACAATGAACTATTTGTCTGGGGCAACACCCATTTGGAATTCTAGTCATTTTTGTATTCTAATGGTATTATAAGACATCCCTGGCACTAAATAAGATAGTTGCATAGGTGTAGGCATTGATAAATGAATATGAAATTTTTTATCCTCATCCATGTGAGTAAATATACTTAACCATGTGTATGCAGGAAGATCATGCCCATATCTTCCCATGATCTCAGTTGGGTAGACGTCTATTAATAGTGAGCCGATAGTCCTAAGGTCTTCCCACATATATGCATGGTGTATCAAGGTGTTGAAAATAGCTGTTTAGTGTAACATGATTTCCGTTTCAGTTGCTCCATGGCATTTGTGTCTGATAGATCGGCTCTCTGACACAACTTGCTCTACTATTAAGAATGTTTTTCATAAAACGTAATCGTCCAATGGTTTAGCAAGGCAAAGCTACTCAATATGAAATATTTTGAAAATCGGCAAATATTTAGTAGGATCTATGATAGAAAAATCAACAAATACTATGTTTAACATACATTATCAAACAATCGTAAAAGTACTGCAATCAAGCAGACTGCTAACCAAAACAATTGGAAAGAATAGAGATAAGCATTGCCTCTAAAAGGGAGAGAGCATACTTGCTTCCAAAGTTCTTCAGCTTCTTTTGTACGGCCTCTCATCTTAGCCCTATCAGATATTGCAATTGCCCAATTATAAAATGCCTGTTTTGACCAATTAAAAATTTCAGCATTAAATACAAAACAAAATTATAGTAAAATACAATTTTAAATGCATTGCTAAATAGAAGTATCATTTACATAAAAATATAGAATAAAACTGATTAGCAAAATGCCAAAATCAAAGAACCAAACAGATATTATGGAAATTTGTTTCACAAAACCTTAGTGCATTTACCATGAACAAGCATGTTGGAAATATTGAGAGGGGAGTGAATCAGTATTTCCTTTTCTTTTTACAATTGGTTAGAATAATTCATTTATTCAAAGCATTAAATATGAACACAAAAAATCATCATCACATTTATGACAATACACAGAAATTTCTCTCCAACAAGTGCTTTACATTATGTATGGTTACATACACAATTTTACCAGCCAAGCTGGAAGGAAGTATAGAACTCCCCAACTCTGAAGGTGTTCGCAGATAAAGTCTGCAGCAGTCTTCAGCGTCCCTTACAATCAACAAGTTGACCAATTACTACTGCTCCACAACTGCTGCCCACTGCTGCAACTGCTACTGCCATTACTGTAATCTTTGCTGCAATCATCGTCTCTGCTCTTACACTCACTATCCATTGTCCACGCTGCCTCTGCTGAACTTCACTGCTTTTTACTGTCTGCTGCTATCTTTGCTGCTTCTAACTACTGTCCAACCTATTGACGCATGCTGCCACACACTACCATAGATGACGTCATTCTGCCACGCATCTATATCACTATCATCATGAAATCTCTTCCATCTCAAGGTCACTGTGTATTGAGCAACTGTTATGCAATAAACTCAAGGTTGTCAAGTGCACCATTGTTATCCCATATCTCCAAGTCACTACCGCATACTTCTGTTGTCATGAGAACATGGTCATATAGCATTGTACTGTCATGTATATTGATGTTACTGTCATCAAGCTGCAATCAAGGATCCTAATCATACCTTCAGGACACAATCTTACTTGCTGCCATATTGAAGCTCTCTGCTATGTGAAATGCCTTGCTACAGGATCACTGCCATATCATAGTCAAGCCATGCAATAAGCCATATATCACACTACTATGGGTTATTGTAATACACTGCTGTACATGTGCTACTTCACTAAAGGTAACCTCAGTAATTCAAGATTACAGTCTTCGAATCACCTTATCTGAGCAGCTACTGTCATAATGTCATCATCTCAAGATCACTGTTAACAAGGGCCGTGTAACAAGGCTACAATCACATTAATGATATTTTAATGAGTGTTTCCACAGATATAACTGCTAGGTCATATACCAAGTTAGATAGATCACTGTTATAGTGTCAATAAGGTCATTGTCAACTCAAGTCACTATCTCAAGGGTGCTGTCATCACAAGAGCACTGTCACATACTGCTCCATAGTGTGTTGATACATCCATATCACTGTCATCCTCATGTAGATTTATCATATCAAAGTTACTGCTCTCCAGGTCAATATCACTGTCAAATGTTCTAGATCACTGTTATGTAACTGTCATATCATCTGAGTTTCTTCAGAAGTTTGTTACAAAGAATGATGAGAATGATGAGACAACAAATCTTTTGTTCAAGCTACAAGAATTCAGCAAACTTCAAGTCATAAAGACGTAATGATCAGATAGTAACATAGTGGGCTATTACCATAGCTCTGCAAATCAACACTGCTCCAGAATTCATAGACACCACGCAAGTTGTCTTAATGCACAGCAGCTCAATGACTAGTCAATGCACCAGGTTCCATGATATAATAATGCTTTCTCTTATGACCAGAGAAATAAATAATAATAATAAAAAAAGAAAAAACTTTTCAGCATCAGTCACAACAATTAAAGGGCCTTGGCTATTCGATGTTAAAGGAGTGCATTATATCCGAAGTCTACAGAGGTTAATGCTCTTCGCTGGTTCTGGAAACAATTCAAATCATAGATGATGCTCAGTATGCATGCCTGGAAATCTTAAATTACTGCACAAAAGATTGTCAGAAGTCTGCCCTAATAAATGATATGATTCAGCTTCTGTTCTATAGATCCGAGTTCCAAGATTTGGCTCAAACCCTGTGATTCCTCAAATCATGGTACATGAAAGGGTGATTCTTGTATTAAGTTGATGCCCAAAGAGGGCCACAAAGTTCAAATTTTCCTTCTACAAAAGATATTAAACTCCAAAATTGGAGATGCAAAGGGATTTCCAGACAATGCATAATGATGAATGGTGTTGGCCACAGGTAAATAATTCAGCATTGGAATTTTCACATGAGATCTATTTCTTCTTGGAAGATCACAGGGTCACCAATATATATGTAAGCCAGCGATCCTCCGTCAATTAATAAATCATGCCACAAAATTTACGAGCCATATAAATAATCTGTGTTCCAAAAAGCGAGCTACAGAGATGAGTGACAGATGTGTGCCACATCAAATAATGTGCATCTGCAAACAGAAATTTGATCCCAGCAAAGTTCAGAACCAACAAACCCCAGACCCAAAAAAATAATTGTGCCAAAGATTTGTTCAAGCTTCTCGCATTTCCCAAAACCGGATATCAGATCAGAACTGCCCATAGTTACGAAGGAACATGAGAGTGTTTATATAGTTTATTTTTATGAGCTTCTAGATGGATCAGCCAACCCAGGGATGGAGGGAATTTAAAAATAAATTTAAATTTGAACGCAATTCTTTCCTCTGATTTTGATTTATCATTTTTGAACCATGATAATTTGGGCATTATAGAATTATCCAGCTTCCTTTTATTAAATAAATTTATTTTATCACTTTCCACAACATTAAATTGTCTCATCATTTGACCAATATTTGAATAATGATATGATACCCCAACATCACTTTTTGGGATATTGACCAGGGGTTGGGTGCATCAACTTTGACTGAGCTTATACTTCAAACCATGAAGGCCCACAAAATGCTCCTCACATCAATGGCATCGGCATGACGAGGAGAATCTGATGGCAGGGATCTCCAAGGCAAATTCGGCAATCAGATTCCTCATAAAACTCCAACAACTCTTAGGCATGCTCAGCTTCTAAGGAAGCCAAACCCTAGAGCTAGGGTTTCATTGACCTGCATCATCCAGCTGCAACATCTTGTGGACATCAACGATGACGACCTTAACATATCATCAAGTTGTATCATCAACACTTGTACCATGGGTTCCAAGGGATCCAAACCCTAGGGTTAGGGTTTCTGCAATATCATCATCAAATTGCATTAGAGCTAGGGTTTCATCCTAGAGCTTCATCATCATCTGCATCATCATCCTGCACCTGCTTCTGTTGCATTTGTTGCCTGAAAGTTGACATAAATGACAACATACTCAACAAAGCAAATGTTCATAAACTTTCTTAAGAGATTTTATGACGATGGGGAAAATGACACCCATACCAGGTTCACCTATTTACAGAAAAAGGGAACAGTTAACAAATGGGAAACCACAGAAAACAGATTTCCCAGTCTTACAAAGGATCAACTGCTAAAAATTGGATATTTTGGTGTTAAAACCCAATTATCCACAAAGAGAAAATGTTATCAAGACATACAAATTTGGTTGAAGCTAGAAGTATTGCAAAAGAGATTGAGAGGAAGTTCATTATTCAACAACAGGTATATTTTGAACCCCCAAAGAAAACAACCAATTACAATGATACTAAATATCACCACTCATAAAGGACAAAAATAAGGAAAACAATTGTCATATATGTGGTAAGAAGTGCACTCCATGTTAGGATATTTCGACACGTAGGAAATGGTTAAGTATAACTTGGTCTAGTGTAGAGTTAGGTAAAGTGTGTTTCTTTACTATGTACTTTTGTAACTTACAATCTAATGGTCACGATATGTTCTAGATATGAAGTGATCCAACGGTTCATTCTCTCCTCGGGTGGCTTAACACCCGATAGGTCCATGATCTCTATTTAAAGTGCATGGAGGGTCATTTGTAGGGTGATCGTTCATGAGAGAAGCTTATGTAAATTTCATTTCTTTTACATTAATAAATTCCCTGAAATGGCCGCGTTGGCTCAGGCCGTGGACTGTTTCCCTCTTTGAGAGTTTTGACCACGTCAAAAATATTGGGGTATTGATCTGTGATCTGTTTGTGAGCGGTGTCCTTTGGTGTTCTATCTTAGGAACTTACCTTGTAAATTCTTACATGGTATCAGAGCTATTTGAGGGCCACATCCGTTGGTGATCCAAATCGGAAGCTGGTAAAACTGCATTCGACTATCGTTTCCTAGATCTACTGTTTCTAACCGCTTTCGGGCCGAGAGGACTGCTCTATTGCATTAGGAGCGTTTGTTCCAATGAGGAACCCCTTTCGTTTCACGCGAAAAGGTTTCCGGTAGCCCTAGCTATGTCATTTTTAAGATCTGGAGGTATACAGTCTTTATTTGCAGTTTTAGTTATTTATCTCTCTATTTATTTCGGTTTATTTATCTCTCTGTTTTTTATTACTGGATCTATACCTTTCATTTTTGCGTATGCTCTTTGCCCCGCGACTCTGTGCAATCTGGGCAAATCAGAAACAGAAAGGAAGGATTTTTCTCATGCGTATTCTCTTTTCCGCCGCACCTTAGTGTGATCTCAGAAAACCAGAAACATTGAGGAAAATATTATTTTCCAGCGAAAGCTAACTTCAAGCCATAAGGTTTGGTTTTTTTTATGTCCGCGTTGGGTTGTGTGGTTTTTTGTTTTGTAGGCAAAAAGGGATTTTTCAAACAAGCATGCACCCCAAAGCTTCAGTGACTAAAAAAAACCCCTTCCTCTTTTCCAAAATTACTAACCTTTTAAACTAACTCACTTGGTCCAAAGTTACTTTATAAGAATAGAGGTCTTGAATTCAAGTCTTTCTTTTTGTTGAGTTACTTTTTCAAAAAGCACATGTAGCTTATGTTTTAAAGTTACTTTATGTAAAAGTGTTTCACCCATTATAAAAAGTGAGTCACTTATAATTCTAAAGCCTCTTTATCTTTTATTTAAGTTACAATTTAGTGGGTAGCTCATAAAGTACCATTGTATAAATGACTTTCATTTATTTATAAAAGTGAGTCACATAAAATCTTTTTTTTCAAGTGAGCTAATTAGATTAAGTTTGGAAAGGGGGGGATTTTTGTTTAAATATAACATTATCATTCACTTCCGCACATTCACACACTTCGTCGGCATCTTCAACAACTTTTCATCAAAAAGCCATAGATTCTTTATCCAGAAGCCTTTTTCAGAGCTGTTTTTTTAATCAGCCTAATTTTTCGAGATCTTTCCATCGGAACACTTTTTCAGCCTCTACAACTTCAGTTTCTATTAAAATGGAAAGTCCATGCCAAGTTATTCTTGACAGCACCAACTACTTCCAATGGTGGTCATACATTGTGGATTTACTTAAAAGTAAAGGCCTTTACAAAAAAGCCTTAGGCCAAGAAACTAAACCTAAAGATGAAGATAAGGCAGCCAAATGGGAAAATAGGCAAGATCAAGCACGTGGGTTGATTGGGATGTCTATTTCTCCAGACCTTAGATTCCATATCGCAGAACTTGATATCCCTAATGAAGCAATGAAACAGCTCACTAAAGTTTTTGGAATTAAAAATGAAATTAGAGCCCATCAACTCGAAAATGACTTGCTTACGTTGGACCCCAATAATTTTTCTTCCATTGAATATTTTTTGTCCAAGTTCAAGACCCTTAGACTTCTCTTGGAAAGTGTTAAGGTTAAGAAAGAAGATGGTAGCCTTATCTATTCCACCTTCCACTCTACTAGAGAAGCCTTTATTTCTCAAGGACAAGACCACAAGTCCCCCTCTTTTGATGCCTTTTGTGACTCTTTAATAAAATAACAAGAAAAACTCTTACATCTTAGTCTCCTTAATCTTCGAAACTCTTCTAAGAAAGCATTAGTCGCCCAGCGATAACCAAATTAAAAGAATCCTAAGAAGCAGTATCCTCAAAAGAATGGTCCTATACCAACCAAGGGCCTAAGCAATTTCAGTCTGAAAATGAAAAATCAATTCAACAAAATGATAAGGCAAATAAAAACAAAGGGAAGAAGACTGATAGACATTGCAACTTTTGTAATCGAGATAGCCACTTAGAATCCAAATGCTTTAAGATGATGGAAGCATTGAAAGCAGCAATGAAGAAGCATAACATCCATTTGGAGCACTCTTCAACTTCAACTTCATCTTCAGGAATAGCACTTTATGCATGTGGTTGTCAAGCATCTCAGTCTGGTTATGCACTAAATGTATCTTCTTCTTCTCATTCTCATGAGTGGCTCATTGATTCTGGAGCTTCTTATTACATGGCCAAAAACAAAGCCATGTTTTCTTCTTTAAATGATTGTAACACTAAAAATATATATGTTGGTGATGATAGATCTCTTAGTGTTGTAGGGACTGGAACTACTCATCTAGACAATGGTCAATTTAATGACATATTATGTGTTCCAACCTTATCCTGCAACCTTCTATCTGTATATCAGATAACTCATTCAGATGAAGGTAAAACCGTTGAATTTTCACCTCACGATGTTGTAATTAAGGACCTAAGAGATCCTAGACAGATTTTAGCTACTAACATTGCTGATGATTCTACAAGGTTGTATAAGTTTAACAACTTTGAGTCATCAACTCTTCCCTCAATATTTGTTGCTCACAATGATGAAGTGAGCAAATTTTGGCATGCGCGATTTGGTCACTTAAACTATCGCCCCCTTCAAAATCTATGTAAAGAAAATATGGTGACAGGTCTTCCTATGGTATCTTGCAGAGATGTTGTTTGTTTTGGATGTGTACTCAGAAAACATCATCGGGATAGTTTTGAAAAATGTGCCTCTTAGCACGCCTAAGCCCCTTTACAGCTTGTGCATAGTGATTTATGTGGTCCACTTCCAGTTGTTTCATTCTCTGGCTACAAGTATTTCTTAACTTTCATTGATGATTTCTACAGACGCACTTGGGTATACTTCTTAAAACTCAAAAGTGAAGTATTTATCATGTTCTTGGCCTTTAAGGCCTTTGTTGAGAAACAATGTGGACATCAAATTCTTAAGCTACGATCTGATAATGGCGGCGAATATGTGAACAACAAATTCATCAATTTTGCCACTGAGCATGGAATTCAAATGCAACATATTGTTCCATATACTCCACAACAAAATGGTGTAGCTGAAAGGAAGAATCACACCTTAAAGGAAATGGCTAATTGTATGCTTCAATCTAAAGGACTTAGTCTTAATTTTTGGGCAGAAGCAATTAACTGTGCAAATTACATAGTAAATCGCACTCCTACTAAGGTTTTAAAGAATATCACTCCAGAAGAAGCATGGAGCTCAATTAAACCAGATGTAAGTCACTTTCGTGTTTTTGGAAGTGAAGCATGGGCCCATATTCCAGATGAGAAACATAAAGCTTTAGAACCTAAGAATGAAAAATGTATTTTTGTTGGATATTCTAAAGATGTCAAAGGATATAGACTTCTTTCACCTAAATCCAAAAATGTTATCATTAGAAGAGATGTAAAGTTTGTTGAAAATATATCGGCCTACGAGCCTAGTTCGGTGGATGTGCCACCTCTCTCTATCCCTTCACCAATAAGCTTTGAAGACAAAGCTTTTCTAAAGAGGAAGACAATGTTATGAATATAATATATCAAAATAATATAAATAATAATAATCAAAATAATAATTAGTTACTGAAAAGGCATGTCTTAAAAAACATGACTATTCATGAAGGGGAAACTACCTACGTATATCAATGGGCCCTCATTTGTAATATCTCATATCCCTTGTACATTTAGCATTTTTATATACATATACTACTTGTCCAATATTTGATATTTACATATTCCAGACATTTTGAATATTTTGCTGCGTATATGAATCCTGTTCATTATCTGCGTCATACCACCATCTAGCTATGTATTGAAAAGCAGCTTCTTTGCATTCTTTTTCCAATGGGTATCCAAAGTGGGTTGAGTAAGATTTGGTTGGGAGACAATGGCATTAGCAGAGGTAATGTCGCAGGCAGGTGTGAAATAACTCTTAATGTTCATCCTTTTTTTACCTTTATGTTCACTCTTAGACCCAAAAGGGAGAGGAACACAACGGAAGGGATCATTGACATTCGTGTAAGGGATAAAAAAGGAGTCTTGAAGGTCAGAATCATCACACCCACTCGCACCTTTCATAGCTTCTGCAAGTTCCCTCTTCCTTGCAATTTTTGCCTTTATAGCCTTTTCCCTAGCCTTCTTGTCCTCAAACTTCTGCAACTTTTCAAGGTATTTTTCCCTAATAAGGGCTATTACTGCGTTTAGTACTTCACATGGGAATACTTGGCCCGTTATACCAACTAAGTGTTGCTTCAACATATAAATACCCTCCCTTTCATTAGGCGTCTCCAATATTTGTAGAACATTTTGCCATCAACAATATTACAATGAATCCATTCGGCATCTTTGGCCTTAGGTGTTGAAATTTGGTACCGGAGGACAGGTGGTTCCCTAAGGCTTTGATCTTTGGCCTAGGGAAAAGTGTCCAAAAGAATTTAATTTTTCTACTAAAGTAACTTTATAATTTTTATAAAGTTAAATCTAATTTGAAAGTGACTTTAAGTGATAAAGTTACTAAGTCTAATTTTAAAGTGACTTTATAAAGTCAATGAAAAATTAGAAAGGAAAAGTGACTTTGGAAATAAATGACTAAGTGGGTCTTTATTAAAGTGGGGTGAATTAAAAAATAGAAAGTGAGATTTAAATGAGCATTTAATCTCAGCCATTGATCTAAATCTATTTCAGCCATTGGATTTAGGGATCACCCAAAAGTCATTTAGGGTTGGGTTAAGGGAGGAAAAGGAGAAAAAGATCATTCATTCTTTCATGAGCAGATTGGGAGAAGGAGAGCAAGAGAGCAAGGGAGATTTCTGGACAAGGAGGAGAAAGAGGCAGCAGTTTGGCACACACACCAAGGCAGCATTTCAGCAAATCTGAACAGCATAAAGAACAAGCAGAAAAAGGCAGATTTAGTGAGCAAAACAGTGAAAAAATTGATTTTCAGCACGAATATCGAGGAGGCGATTTTCTGCACGAATTTCGAGGTCAGTCCGTACGGCCGTCCGTACAGTCCGTACAGTCCGTACGGTCCGTACATTCGTACGTCCGTACAGTCCGTACATCCGTACGGTCCGTACAGTCCGTACAGCCATTTTCAGACTGTCTGTTAGCTGAAAAAACAGATAAGTTTGCTTGCTGGAAAATTTCTGTTTTTGCTGATTTTTGCTGAAAAATATTTTCTCTGTAAAAGGCATTTTCCAGAAATAAAGAAGAGCTCTCAAACTGGTTTTCCCCAAGAGTTGTAGGGGGTTTTTCCAGGGTCAAGTTGACCAAAAATCACTGAGTTTAAATGTGTTTTTATGGCTGTTTTAATTGCTGATTTTTTATTTCTGCAATTTCCAGCACTCTGAAAAATTTCCAGAATTTGTGTTTTCAGCAATATTTATTTTTTCAGTCTGTTAAATGTATGGCTATGGGAATGGGCATTTAACTATATGGGAGAAATAAGGTGAAACTGAAAACCGGGGTGGGAAACAGAAAATTTTACATGGTATCGGAGCTTGAGCGCTGAAGGACAGTTTGGGACAGCAAAAGGAAAAAAATACAGCTGCTGATTTTTTCACTCAGAAAATTCCAGCAAGCTGATTTTTCATAAACAGCAGTTTTATCTTTACCACAGCAGTGCTATTTTTCAGTTTTAGGACAGCAAGATGTCATTGGGATTGAGGGTGGAGGATAGGTTGGATGGGCATACAAATTACAGCGTTTGGAAGGAGAGAATGCAGAGTATCTTTGAGGAGGCAGAAGTCTGGGATATCATGGTGCATACAGCACAGCACCCTGTTGTTGTGCCTACTGATGCTACTCAGTTGGCAGCTTATAATAGAAAGAACAACAAGGGTAAGAGGCTGATTCTAGACGGAATCAAAGACCATTGCATTCCTCATGTGAGAGGAAAGAGCAATGCCCATGAGATGTGGACAGCATTGTCCAATCTCTACCAGAGTACCAATGAGAACCGGAAGATGGTCCTGAAGGAGAAGCTGAAGAACATTAAGATGGGGAATGATAGTGCAGCTGGATATCTCACAAAGATTACCAATGTGAGAGATGAGTTGGCAGCGATTGGAGAGGCCATTCCATCCACTGAGTTGGTGCGTATTGCAGTGAATGGCCTCCCCCGTTCATGGTTGAACTTTGCTGATGGGGTTTGTGCACGTGAGACCCTTCCCACATGGGAGAGGTTTTGAGATGATTGTATACAGACAGAGATCAGGAAAGGACAGCTTGGGGCAGCCAAGCCAGTTGAGCAGGATGAGGACGTAGCACTGGTGGCAGGAGGCAAGAAAGGCAAAGGGAAGAAGCAGGCTTCCACAAGCGGTGGTGGAGGCAAAGGCAAAGGTAAAGGTAAACAGGGTAACTCACAAAAGGACTATTCCAAAGTGAAGTGTTGGAATTGTCAGAAGATGGGACACTATGCAGTTGTGTGTCCAGAGAAGAAGAAGAAGAAGGGGAAGACCCAGGATGTGGCAGCGTCAGCTGAGATTGAGGACTTTGCAGGTCGTTTTGACCGGGAGTTTGCGTTCACTACATGTGAGTCCTCTAGTGCAGGATCACCTGCCACACAGGTTCAGAGGGAGCATGCTTTTCCCTCGATTAGCGGAGCATCTACAGGTATCTGGTATGTGGACAGTGGGGCTTCACGTCACATGACAGGAGTCCGGGAGTACTTCTCAGAGCTTTCCGAGAGTGGCACTGATATTGAGGTAGTACTCGGTGATGACAGAGTTGTTAGAGCAGTCGGGGTGGGGACAGTGACATTTCAGAGGGAGTCCAAACCTCCCTTGAAGGTGTCAGAGGTTCTTTATGTGCCAGGGATGAGGAAGAACCTCATATCCGTCTCAGCGTTGGAGGACAGAGGATATGAGGTACTATTCAGGGAAGGACAGGTGTTGATGTATCCCAGGGGCTCTCCAGCTGATTCAGCTAGAGTGATAGGTGTACGCCATGCAAAGGTGTACAAGTTTGCATTCCAGCCCCCTTTGGCATTGAGTTGTAGTACCGACAGCAGAGCTAGCAGTTCTGAGCTATGTGAGATTTGGCACCGCAGGATGGGGCACATGTCTCATGGAGCCTTGAGGACATTGCGGGAGATCACTACAGGTGTGCCAGATTTCAGTACTGATCACCATGATACTTGCAGAGGTTGTGCGATGGGCAAGTTTGCCAAATCCCCTTTTCCCAGCAGTGACAGCAGAGCGACGGGGATACTTGATTTGATTCATTCCGATGTGAGCGGTCGGATGTCTCATGTTTCCTTGAGTGGATATGAGTACTATGTCTTATTCATTGATGATCACTCCAGGAGGACCTGGATTTATTTCTTGAAGACCAAGAGTGAGGTCTTCAAGCGGTTTCAGGAGTTCAGAGCTCTTGTGGAGACTCAGACAGGTCGAAAGATCAAGTCCCTGAGGTCGGACAATGGAGGAGAGTACACCCTTGGAGAGTTTGTTGACTATTGTGCAGAGGCAGGCATTAGGAGGGAGTTCACTGTTCCTTACAACCCCCAGCAGAACGGGGTTGCGGAGAGGAAGAACAGATCCATCATAGGGGCTGCCAAAGCCATGTTATATGATCAGGGGTTGCCATTGTTCTTGTGGGCAGAGGCCTGCAACACAGTTGTTTACTTGCAGAACAGGAGTCCGCATCGTGCCTTGGGGCACATGACTCCGGAGGAGGCTTTCTTTGGGAAGAAGCCTGATCTTGGTCATCTTCATATCCTTGGATGCATTACATACTCCTATATACCCAAGGAGGAAAGGACCAAACTAGAGCCCACCGCAGAGAAGGGTATCTTTGTGGGCTACAGTGAGACCTCAAAGGCCTTTCGGATTTACATTCCTGCACAGAGGAAAGTTGTTGTCAGACGGGATGTGAAGTTCGAGGAGGACAGGGCCTTTAGGAGGTCACGGGAGTTAGAGTATCTGGATCAGCCAGACCCTCAGCAGCAGTTGAGTCAGTCGCAGGGATCCAGTGGGCAGGGATCAGGAGGATCCGGAGGTACATCTATGAGGATGTCAGGTCCATCAGTGAGCAGTGGCTCGCCGAGCCAGAGGGGTGGTGCTCCGGGCAGCATACAGAGCAGTTCACAGAGCAGTTCACTAGGGAGTCCACTGATGGACAGTTCACACGGTACCTCAGCTTCTACAGGTTCAGGTGCAGGCAGGAGGACAGCAGACAGACAGTCAGGAGTTCAGGCTACTGATGGGGATGAGGAGGAGGAGTTTCATTCTCCTATGGGAGAAGCATGCTCAGGGAAGAGGAAGCCCAAGTGGCTTCAGGACACCTTGAGAGATGCCACATCTGTTGCTGAGCCGAAGAGGCCGGTCAGAGAGAGTAGACCACCTGAGAGATTTTGTAGCTATATGGCGATGGTTACCAGCATCCTTGACTCTGAGCCTTCTAGCTATGAGGAGGCAGCTAGCCAGCAGGTCTGGAGAGAGGCCATGCAGGAGGAGTATTCTTCTATCATGAAGAATGATGTTTGGGAGGTGGTGCCGAGGCCTGAGGGCAAATCCGTGGTTACTTCCAGATGGCTTTACAAGGTAAAGCATGCTGCAGATGGCAGCATTGAGAAATTCAAAGCAAGGTTTGTGGCTAGAGGGTTCTCACAGGTAGAGGGAGTTGATTATGAGGAGACCTTCGCTCCCGTGGCTCGATATACTTCGATCCGCTCCATTATATCGATAGCAGCAGAGATGGGTTGGAAGATCCACCAGATGGATGTGAAGACCGCATTTCTCAATGGCTTCATACAGGAGGAGGTGTACATTGAGCAGCCACAGGGCTTTGAGGTGCATGGGAAGGAGTCCCATGTGTGCAGATTGAAGAAGGCCCTTTATGGCCTGAAGCAAGCTCCCAGAGCTTGGTACTCCAGGATAGATGCATACTTGCAGGGGATGGGTTTCACAAAGAGTGAGGCAGATCCGAACCTTTACTTTATTGTGATTGGTGAGGAGCCTCTCATTCTGGTGCTGTATGTGGATGACTTGATCATTACAGGTGCAGAGAGACTCATAGAGCACTGCAAGAGAGATCTTGCAGCGGAGTTTGAGATGAAGGACATCGGCTTGATGCATTACTTTTTGGGTTTGGAGGTGTGGCAGGAGGAGGGGCATTTCTTCCTGGGGCAGGGGAAGTATATTGTGGACATCCTTAGCAGATTCCACATGGAGGATTGTAGACCCATGTCGACACCGATGATCACCAACTGGAAGAAGCTTCATGCTTCGGATTCCGAGTTGGTGGATCCCACATTGTACAGGCAGCTGATTGGTTCCTTGATGTATTTGGTCAACACCAGACCAGATATCTGTTTTGCAGTCAACACGATGAGTCAGTTTATGTGTGAGCCTAGGAAGGTTCACTGGGTGGCTGCAAAACACATTTTGCGGTACTTGCAGGGGACAGTGGATTATGGTCTGGACTACAGGCAGGGAGATGGAGTGAGATTGGCAGGATACACTGATTCTGATTGGGCAGGTTGTGCTTCTGATAGGAAGAGCACTTCAGGGTGTTGTTTTGGGTTGGGTTCAGCAGTAGTGTCATGGTTCAGCCGGAAGCAGCAGTCAGTAGCACTGAGTTCAGCGGAAGCAGAGTATATGGCAGCCAGTCTAGCTAGTTGTGAGGCCATCTGGCTTCGCAAGATGTTGTTTGGCTTATTTGGTCAGCCGTTGAGACCTTCAGTGATTTACTGTGATAATCAGAGTTGCATTAAACTCACGGAGAATCCAGTATTTCATGACAGGTCAAAGCATATCGGGATCAGATATCATTTCATCAGAGACCATGTTCAGAAGGGAGCTGTAAAGCTTGAGTATATTTCCACTGATGAGCAGGTTGCAGATATTCTTACCAAAGCCTTACCACGGGGCAAGCATGTCTACTTCAGAGACAAGATGGGTGTGGTGAGGAACACCTTCCTCGGTAAGAGGGAGTGTTGAAATTTGGTACCGGAGGACAGGTGGTTCCCTAAGGCTTTGATCTTTGGCCTAGGGAAAAGTGTCCAAAAGAATTTAATTTTTCTCCTAAAGTAACTTTATAATTTTTATAAAGTTAAATCTAATTTGAAAGTGACTTTAAGTGATAAAGTTACTAAGTCTAATTTTAAAGTGACTTTATAAAGTCAATGAAAAATTAGAAAGGAAAAGTGACTTTGGAAATAAATGACTAAGTGGGTCTTTATTAAAGTGGGGTGAATTAAAAAATAGAAAGTGAGATTTAAATGAGCATTTAATCTCAGCCATTGATCTAAATCTATTTCAGCCATTGGATTTAGGGATCACCCAAAAGTCATTTAGGGTTGGGTTAAGGGAGGAAAAGGAGAAAAAGATCATTCATTCTTTCATGAGCAGATTGGGAGAAGGAGAGCAAGAGAGCAAGGGAGATTTCTGGACAAGGAGGAGAAAGAGGCAGCAGTTTGGCACACACACCAAGGCAGCATTTCAGCAAATCTGAACAGCATAAAGAACAAGCAGAAAAAGGCAGATTTAGTGAGCAAAACAGTGAAAAAATTGATTTTCAGCACGAATATCGAGGAGGCGATTTTCTGCACGAATTTCGAGGTCAGTCCGTACGGCCGTCCGTACAGTCCGTACAGTCCGTACGGTCCGTACGTCCGTACAGTCCGTACATCCGTACGGTCCGTACAGTCCGTACAGCCATTTTCAGACTGTCTGTTAGCTGAAAAAACAGATAAGTTTGCTTGCTGGAAAATTTCTGTTTTTGCTGATTTTTGCTGAAAAATATTTTCTCTGTAAAAGGCATTTTCCAGAAATAAAGAAGAGCTCTCAAACTGGTTTTCCCCAAGAGTTGTAGGGGGTTTTTCCAGGGTCAAGTTGACCAAAAATCACTGAGTTTAAATGTGTTTTTATGGCTGTTTTAATTGCTGATTTTTTATTTCTGCAATTTCCAGCACTCTGAAAAATTTCCAGAATTTGTGTTTTCAGCAATATTTATTTTTTCAGTCTGTTAAATGTATGGCTATGGGAATGGGCATTTAACTATATGGAAGAAATAAGGTGAAACTGAAAACCGGGGTGGGAAACAGAAAATTTTACATTAGGGGCCATGGCAGATGATGAAATTTCAAATTTTGACAAAAAAAATGCAACTAAGTAAAATGCAAACCAATGATAAATTTGTAAACAAAAACAAGGCTGGTGCAGCCTACAAAGAGGGGATATTTTTTACTTGAAAAGGAAAATAAAAAATAAAATCGGGACAGCAATTAAATCTGGAACATTTTAGGAGAGAAAGAATACCTGGGAATGAAAACCACCAGCAAAAGCCTCCTCCCAAAAAAGGCAACTTCATTGGACATCTCTAAACTAACTCCAAGATGACAAACAACCTCCAAACGTGCTGTTGTTAGACTGCTGCTGTAAAAATCAGTGTTGTTGCAGAACTCTCCAAGCTCACATATGCTCACAAAAATTCAAAATGAGAGGTGTAAGGCAAATAGGAGGGGAGCGCTGCTTTTATAGGCTAAGCTAAGGGAGCGCTGCTTTTATAGGCTAAGCTAAAGGGTCAGATTTTGGAGGGAAACAGCCCCTTGTTTTTCTAGAAACCATTTTAAAAACTGCCTGCAGGTCCTCCACATTGCCACACGTCATTGGGAGCAGAACCGACCAGTTCGTTCCGATCTGTACCAGTTGACTGGTTGGTAACCAACCACTACCAACCGGTCTCCAAACCATATTTTTGTGCCCATCATTAACTGGAGGTTTCTGACTGTCCAGTTTGACTGGTTACCAGTTCAAACCGACCAGTTAATAGAACTATGTTGACACCTCACATTTCCCCAACCCAAAGGTGAATTAGTTTTGGAATATTCTTTGACATCTGGCAATTCCTCTTCAAATGAAGCCATAATACTCTAAGGAAGTTGCAACAGTAAAAAATACTTATAGGTTTTTGTGAATCTTACAGAAATAGTAGCAAAAATTTTTATGTTCTTTGAGAATCTTACAGCAGCTATAAAACACAACTCAAGAAAATGAAACATTCTTCAACAGGCAGAAGTGAACAACCAAAAATATGCAGCAACCAAAATGTTGCGGAGTAAAGAAACTAGCAATATGTTCTTGCATAAAACTCTATTAAGCAGTTTTTGAAGTCCAATAAGGATCTCTTATAATATATTTATGCTATAAACTGCTCCATGCAATCGTATGTTCTGAGATTATAAGACCTCTGGAGACTCAGCTCTGTTTTTTATAATAGGAGGAGCTGGCTCGAAGGATGAAGTCATAAGAAAGAATCAGATGAAAAAGGCACATGTCATAGCAATGATTGTCCATGGGTGAAAAACTCCCTAATAAATAATGATGGGCACAACTGATCCTCATACTTAAAAAACATGCCAGAAGACCTATTTGATTCTCTGCTTAAACAACAGTATCCATCTTGAATTTCATATTAGATTGGCTATCAAAAGATGAAATGCTCCTTACTCTCACAATCCAAAAATAAAAGGGTTCTCATAAGATTACCATCAACATAAAGGTTTTCTAATTTTTCTGGTCGCTGTTTACAACTACACTACAATTTAATTACCTGATAACAAGGTTCAAGCATGTGAATCTGGAGGCAGAATTTAAAACAGTCAACTATTCAAACCAAATGACACAAATACTTGAAAAGCTCACAAGGAAAATCATGTGTGTGTGTATATATATATCAAAATGAGTTATGAGTTTTATGTTTACATCATGTAAAGTAGGACAAAGCCTCGTAGCCTCATCATATTTTTTGCAGGCTTCTTCCAGAAGAGTATCTTTTGAAGGAGAGCTAGAATCTGATCCAACATTGTCTGCACTTTCCTGCAAAGCATCATACACTAATAAGAGCTTTAGAAGTTGCAACAACAGTCTTTCTTTTCAGAACATATTAGTAGTTATTTTCTTAAAAATGATCAAAAATTTATACTATTTCATCCAAGCAAATGGTATAGAAACAACAGACAATTTGGATGAAAAGCTCCTCCTACGATACAAATTCCCAATGATAGATATTGCCTTAGCAAGACATGTTATAATAGGTAGAGACCAGAAAACTGAAACATACTTAGAAATAAGCACAAACCCTGTTGTTTGGAATCTGGATGCACTATTCTGCCCAAGAACAATGCTATGGAAAAAGAAAAATTTGATGTGTAGACTCTAAAGCATCTTCAATCTAGGTAATAATCCAGGCTGGTATACCATGTAGCAGTGTTGAAAATATCGGTGAGGTTCTAGAAAACATCTTATCGGCAATATCGGCAAGCATAAAAAATGCATAAATATGAATAAAGCACTAATACATCAAAGGCAATACCAAATCCTGCTAATCCCTGATAATTGTCCAACCAAGGACTCAAATGTGGAGAACCAATACAAAATAACATCACATATATAAAAGTATCTCATCATCATGAGTTATATGTAGCAAAACAAATAAAACTAGCAACTATCTATCTGAAATCACTGCCCTCTCCCCCTTTTACGGGAAAACATGATGGGCTGTTTGCCAGGCCTGCCCCTAGTAGTAGAAGACCCTGACCCTGCCTCTGCACCTAATGTCAAATAATGAGTGCTAGGTATGGAGTTGTGCTCTCCTATATTTATAGCAGATGGTGTTGATGCTAATGCTCCCATAGTGTCCTCCTCCTCCGCCTCCGCCTCCTCGTGTTGCTCCTCCTCCGAGTCCCCCTCCTCTTGTTGCCCCTGTTCTAATGGATCATCTGGCTCTAACCATGAAGGTGACTCCTCCAAGATGGGCTCCTCAGACTCCACCCTCCACTGAGACAATACATCAATATTGTCTAAGAAAATGGCATCTAGATCCATTGGTGCTTCTATTTGCTTCACTCGAAGTTGGATATTGTAATGCACATACACTAAATCATTGAGGCATGCAAACTCCAACTTGTAAGAGTGTCAAAAAAACTAATGACTCTTGACGCTTGACACTTGAAGGTCATATATTAAAAATTAAAAATTACAGTAAGTGTAATTGCTCAACTGAAGGTTGGAGCTCAATGTTATACATGTTGCGCTCTTTTGCATGTATTTTCTCAAATACACTCCAATTACGCTCACACCCTGAAGAGCTACATGTTTGATTCATGATTCTTATGGCCAATTTCTGCAAATTTGGTGCCCTTGCACCATAGCTTCGCCACTAAATATCTACAACAAAATAAATAAACAAAAAATTCAAAAACTTAAAACATAATTAAACTTTCAAATAAAAGTTACATAATTGAATTTTAAAAAACTAGAATTATAAGGAAATTCTAAATTGAAATTTCTAATGAGTGATGACTTGTCACTTACGTGGCATGAAGAGGGTTCTTTCCCTAATAGCATCATCAAAGCCAAATAGGCCAACACAATCCCAATAAAACTCTATCTCGCGATTGATTTTGCTACGAAGCTCAAGATCAGGTACCATCCTATGAATACAAGAATGGAGCCCTTCCATCACCTCGCAATCAAAATCAAAGCCGCATTTGTATGAAAATGTGGGGTTGAGGAAGAGTGTTGTTGCATGAAGTGGGCGATGAAGCATCTCTATCCACCGACTATCAATCACATCCCATAACATCATATGCCTATCAAGGCCAGCAAAACCTTTGTCTGCATAAATAAGAACGAATGGCCTCTTTGGCCCTATCCATGGCCTCATACAAATAAGCCATTGCATGCTTCTCCCCATCTACCAATCTCAAAACCTTTACTATAAGTTCACTAACTGAGCATGCTTCTTCTACTCCATGCCAAAACGTGTCAGAGTACACCATTTTTGCAATGGCTCTCCTGTCCTATCTCCTGTTGTATCTACAATTATGTCAGTCATCAGACACAAACATTTGCTTCAACTCGAACTAACATCGAAGCAAAGAGTAATAAAGTTTGTGGCAAAACATGTGATCGTAGGATGCCGCAACTCCTTGTTTCTAGTGAACCTCCTCATGAGACTAAGAACAAAAGCATGGTTATAAATAAACTTGGGGACGCTCCTAGAAATATCAACCACCTCCTTGATGAAAAAGAGTTTCCCCATATCCTCAAGCAGCAAATCGAGACAATGTGTTGCACACAGAGTCCAGAACAATTGGTCAGACTACATGGACCAATCCTCCCAATGGGTTGCGTCTAAAAATGGCCTTCGACGCGGAGCATTGCCTAGAGATCGGGGATGGGCTCATCATGAGACGCCAGTACACGTTCCAGCATTGGATGCATGCCCTTAGAATCCCCCTCAGGTAGCTCAGAGTTGGGTCTCACAGACTCCGGGTGGAGACAGATCACCACATCGATAGGGCAGATAGGATTTGTCAGCTCTGCCACTTACAGGAGATAGAGACAGAGACACACTTCATCTTCGGATGCCCTGCTTACTACGAGATTCGAGGTCGTTTCCATTGTCTCTTCAGGTCTTCTCAGACTTTGTCCAACTTCCTCAAATATGTTGATCCGAGATGCCTTGCACTTTATCTCCAAGAGGCCTTCAGATTTCGGGCCCGTTTTCTTCAACCCCCCACCAGATCGGACACCACGCAGAAGATCACAGACTTCTTTAGGGTGCTACCATCAGCGTGGGGCGCCAAAAGAACCATTGACCGACCCACAGACACTGAGACCAGATCGGTGCGGTCCCGGGGAGGCCGACCCACCAGACTGCACCAGCGCTCCAGGATTGGATCCACACCTAGGAAGCACCCTAGAACCTCCAGGTGACAGCAGCGACAGACCAGTATGCCCACAGGACAGCAGACTTTGACAAGGTTCTCTCAATTTTCTTCTCTCGACCTCGAACGTTAGGAGTAGGAACTGGACAGGAGACTCCTTTTTTTCTCCTTCTCCTTTTCTGCTTCATCACAGAGCTTTGTTCCGAAGCCGAGAGCTTCTAGCTTCTACATTTAAATTTACTTAGATTATAGATGAATTTTCTGCTCTTTAAATAGAAATGTTAAAGGGGACCGTTTGGTCCACCGGCTTGGCATGATGTAATCATTGTAGCCGACAGTCCCGTTGACCTATTATGGTCATTTGTTGGACATTAATAAATTATCCTATCCTATCCTCTCCATAAGCATCTTGCCGGTAGACACATAGTTAGTTGCATTGTTTGTTATGACTTGCACCACATTTTAAAATTTAAAGAGCATGGAGGGTCATTTGTAGGGTAATCATTCATGAGAGAAGCTTATGTAAATTTTCATTCTTTTATTAATAAATTGCCTGAGGTGGTTGCGTTGGCTCAGGCCGTGGACTGTTTCCCTTTTTGAGGGTTTTAACCACATCAACAATACTGGTGTATTGATCTGTGATCTGTTTGTGAATGGTGTCCTTTAGCGTTTTGTCTGAAGAACTTACCCTGTAAATTCATACATGGTATCAGAGCTATCTGAGGGTCGCATCCGTTGGTGATCCAAATTTGAGGTCGGTAGAACTGCATCCGACTGTCGTTTCCTAGATCTATTGTTTCTGATTGGTTTCGGCCCGAGAGGACTGCTCTATTGTGTTAGGAGCATCTGTTCGAGTGAGGAACCCCTTTTGTTTCATGCGAAAAGGTTTCTGGTAGCCCTAGCTACGTCATTTTTAAGATCTGGAGATATACAGTGTTTATTTGCAATTTCTAGTTATTTTCTCTCTGTTTATTTCGGTTTATTTAGCTCTTTGTTTTTTTATTACCAGATCTATACCTTTCATTTCTGTGTATGCTCTTTGCCTCGCGACTTTGTCCGATCTGGGCAAATCAGAAACAGAGAGTTAGGATTTTTCTCATGCGTATGCTCTTTTCTGCCGCGCCTTAGTGTGATCTCGAAAAATCAGAAACATTGAGGAAAATATATAGTTTTCAGGTAAAGCTAACTTCAAACCGCAAGGTCTGTTTTTTTTTATGTCCGTGTTGGGTTTTGTGTTCTTTGTTTTGTAGGGAAAAAGAGCTTTCTCAAGTAAGCATGCAGCCCAAAACTTCAGCAACTATAACAAAACAAAAAACATTAGAACAAAAAAACCCTTCCTCTTCTCCAAAAATTACTAACCTTTTAATCTAGCTCACTTGGTCCAAAGCTACTTTATGAGAATAGAGGTCTTGAGCTCAAGTCTTTCTTAGTCCAAAGCTACTTTATTAGATTAAGTTTGGAAAGGGAGCGGATTTCTTCTAATATAACATTATCATTCATTTCCGCACATTCCCATACTTAGTCGGCATCTTCAACAACTTTTCTTCAAAAAGCCATAACTTCTTCATTCGGAAGCCGTTTTCAGAGCCGTTTTTTCAGCGTACCTTTTCAAGATCTTTCCACTGGAACACTTATTTTCAGCATATACAGCTTCAATTTCTATTAAAAATGGCAAGTCCATACCAAGTTATTCTTTACAGCACCAACTACTTCCAATGATGGTCCTACATTGTGGATTTACTTAGAAGTAAAGGTCTTTACCGAATAGACTCAGGCCAAGAAACCAAACCGAAAGATGAAGATAAGACAGCCAAATGGGAAAATAGGCAAGATCAAGCACATGGGTTGATAGGGATGTCTATTTCTCCAGACCTTAGATTCCATATTGCAGAACTTGATACTCCTAATGAAGCAATGAAACAGGTCACTAAAGTTTTTGGAATTAAAAATGAACTTACAGCCCATCAACTCGAAAATAAGTTGCTTACATTGGACCCCAATAATTTTCCTTCATTGAAGATTTTTTGTCCAAGTTCAAGACCCTTAGACTTCTCTTGGAAGGTGTTAAGGTTAAGAAAGAAGATGGTAACCTTATCTATTCCATTCTTACTAAGTTGGGACCAGCCTACTCTGTGTTTGTTTCCACCTTCCATTCTACAAGAGAAGCCTTCATTTCTCAAGGACAAGCCTACAAGTCCCCTTCCTTTAATTCCTTCTGTGATTCTTTAAAAAGAGAACAAGAAAAACTCTTACACCTTGGTCTTCTTAATCTTGGAAACTCTTCTAAGAAAGCCTTAGCCGCAATGTTGCACGAAGCGCCCCCCCCCAAGCGGTTCCAAGCCCTGAAGCGCGTCCCGTATGGAAGCGCCTAGGAAGCTTGGCCCAAAGCGGCGCTTCCGAATTCGGAAGCGTCGCTTCCTATTTTTTAGCCGCTTCCTGGAAATTTGGAAGCGCGGTACGGAAGTGCCGCTTCCAGGCCTCCGAAGCGTGCTTCGTACGGCGCTTCTAAGGAGGAAGCGTACGCTTCCCATATGCTTCCGTACGCTTCGAGAAGGAGGCCGTGCGCAAGGCAAAAAAACATTTTTTTTTTTAATTTTTTTTAATTTATGTTAACTTAACATAAAGGGGGTGGGTTAGGGTGAGGTTAGAGTGAGAATAAGGTGAGGAATGAAAAGAATAAAGCCCCCATTCATTCCTCATTTTCTCACTTTGAGTTTATGAGAGTTGGAGAAGAGAAGAGAGGAGAGGAGAAGAGAAGAGAGGAAAGGAGAGGAGAAGAGAAGAGAGCTTGGAGGAGTGAAGGAGGAGCTAGGAGAAGGAGGAGGAGCTTGGAGCAAGAGCTTGGAGGACTTCATCTGCAAGAGCTAAAAAGGTAAGTTCAAACCCCAAGCTCCCTTATTTTTTTGACAATTTTTTTTGTATTTTTCTCCTCCCTCTCCTACTCTTTCCCATTGTTTCTACTTGCTCCTTCACTTACAGGTTGTCCACCACCTATATCCATATTCCAAGATGGTGTTCTTTTGGCTTCTATGTATCATTCCACTCTTGGTTTTAATGATGGCAAAGGGGAATAGGAATAGAAGGGAAAAAACACAAGATGACAGTGGTCCCAATATGAGTGACCCAATGTATGATGAGGAGGAAGGGGATGAAGAAGAAGGGGATGAACCTGAAGAGGACACTGAAACACAAGATGGCAAAGCTACATCAACACCCTTGTGGAACTACGTGACCAAATTTGATGGGGGAAAGGGTGGTGGATCTTACAAATTTGTGTGCCCTCATGGTTGTCATGAAGGAAAACCATATTTTGGTTCATATACCCGTCTGAGGAGGCATCTTTGTGGGGTGTTGGACAGTGATGAAAAAAAAGGTCTTGTGGGGGTACAAATTTGCCCAAACATTTCAACTGAAGAAAGAAGAAAATACATCCAAATAGAGATGGCTACACAACAAAAAAACAAGAAACAAAGAACTCATTCTGAATCAAGTGCAACCTCTAAATTGGTAGCTACTCATCTCCTCATGGTACTTCTGCAAGCTCTAGAGGTAGAAGAACAATAGGGGATTTCCTTAATGTTGTTGGGAGGGATGATGTGGCTGGAAAGATAGTCCGTTTTCTTTGTGCTTGCGATGTACCATTCAATGTGCTTCGCTCTCCCTATTGGCATGAAATGGTAAAGGCCATCAATGAAGCCCCAAAAGGATACAAGGCCCCCAACTATGAGAAAGCTAGAACAGTGTTATTAGAAAGAGAGAAAAAGCTAAGGTTCAAAGAGCTTTGACACGTTTTACAAATGAGTGGGTAGATTCTGGGGTATCCATTGTATCAAATGAGTGGACAAATATTAGAAACCAACATTTGATAAATGTTCTTGGTGTTTCTTCTAGTGGTGCAGTATTTATTACATGTCATGACTCCTCCTCCATCACTGCATCTGCACAAAACATTGCAGATCTCCTATTGAAATCAATCAAAGATGTTGGTCCGAATAATGTGGTTCAAGTGATCACAGATAATGCAGCAAATTGTAAGGCAGCAGGAGAAATTATTGAGCATACTCATCCACACATCTTTTGGTCTGGGTGCCTGATTCACACATTGAACCTTTTGATGCATGATATTGTGAAGCACAAAGAATGTGGGTGGATTACTGAGCTTTACAGGAGAGGGAAGCAGCTCATTAAATTCATCACAGGGCGTACAAGGGTAAACTACTTCTATGGCACTTACTCCAAGTTGCAGTTGGTTAAAATTGCAAAGACAATATTTGTTAGTTATTACCTCACCTTTAGGTGGCTAGTGAAGGTGAGACAAGCTTTAACTAATCTGGTGTGTGCTGAAACATGGGATGAAATTAACACTGACATAGATGGTGCTAATGCAGTCAAGGACATTGTTCTTGAGAGTTACTTGGTGCTAATGCAGTCAAGGACACTGTTCTTGACAGTTACTTTTGGTCACAGGTTAAATATGATTTGCAATTCACCAAACCAATTTATTACATGATCAAGTTTGCAGATACAGATTGACCAGTAATTGGGGAGGTGTATGAGCAAATGGATAGCATGTTGGGGCAGATTAAAGACATTGTTGAGCCTAGAGATACCACCTTGTACAATTATATTCGTGTAGAGGTGCAAAACCGATGGGAAACGCTAAATGTTCCATTGCATGCGTTAGCATATGTTTTGACACCTAAATACTATCATCCATCATGGCTTTCAACACCAGCACCTGGGGGGGAAGCAGGAGAAAACCACACCAAGATCAAGAGGTTCACAGAAAATATATGGCTGCATTGAGTAAATTAATCCCTGATGAGGAGGAGGCTGCACTGGTACGGAGACAGGTGAGCAACTATACGCTTAACACTGGTCCATTTGGGAGCATGCATGCAATTAAAGATCGAGAAACGTTTTCTTCTCTTGAGTGGTGGAACATGCATGGAGGGGGTACTCCACTTCTACAGGCTTTGGCATTGCGGGTACTATCACAGGTGGTAAACACTTCTTCTGCAGAGAGGTGTTGGAGCTCTTATTCTTTCATCCACAGTGTTAAAAGGAACAGGTTGAGTTTAGACCAGGCAGAGAGCTTGGTTTATGTTCATTACAACTTTCGATTGTTGTCCCATTACTGTGAAGATGCAAAGTCTAATAAAGACCTGTTGATTTGGGACAAGAATCCAGAGGAGCCCAATTTGGAGGATGGAGTGTTGCAATTAGTGCAATTAGAGGATGCTCTTATCCAAGTATGTCCATTGTGGTATGAATTTTCCAATTTTTCCTTATAAAGCCTTTCTCTAATTCATGTTTTTAATTTTTTTGTTAACTATTGGTTTTTTTTGCACGAATTTTTTGAGCGATTCCAAGATGATGATGATCGTGTTGATATGCCACCCCCACCCCCATCTGGTCCCTTGGTTCTTAGGTTCCATGGTTCAACACCAACAACAAGGGGTTCTTATTCATCAGTTTCAGTGCCACAACTTCCACCGGCACCATCTTCTTCATTGCCACCACGTGGAGGCCCCCGCCCGCTGACACGTTCTCTTCGTGGTGGAAGGAGGAGAGATTAGTAGATATATTCACAATCTACTACTTTTTGTCATAGATTACTCATTAGACTTGTAGGCTTGTGAATTTGAATTTTGAACCTTTTTTGTCTTGGCGGTGACCAAGTGACATATTTTGTAAACATTATTATTTGAATTTTGGACATGACAAATGTTGACAGTTGCTCACTTGCTAGATAAATCATAATATGCTCTATGTTTTATGTTTTATAATATGCTTAAATGTTTTATGTTTTATAATATGCTTAAAATTTTGATGTATGTTTGTAATAGCTAGAATATAGATGATTGTTGTACATACTAGTAACTACAATGGAATCATGGATGCCATATTTATCTTGATTTATGCAAAAATATGCATGTTTTCATGTCTTCTACAATTAATTTGCAATTTGGGATGTTTGTTTTGAGTATAAATGCAAAAAAATATAAAATATATATATATATATATAACAGACGCTTCCGCGGACGCTTCCGCTTCCTAGATTTTTGAAAAATGACGCTTTCGCGTCCCTGCTTCCAAAAAACGCTTCCGCTTCGCTCCCGCTTCGTGCAACATTGCTTAGCCGCCCAGCAGCAACCAAATTCAAAGAATCCCAAGAAGTCGTATCCTAAAAAGAATGGTCCTAAACCAAACAAGGGTCCTAAGCAATTTCAACCTCAAAATGATAAGGCAAATAAAAACAAAGGGAAGAAGACTGATAGACATTGCAACTTTTGTAATCGAAATGGCCACTTAGAATACAAATGCTTTAAGAAGATGGAAGCCTTGGAAGCAGCAATGAAGAAGTGTAACATCCATTTGGAGCACTCTTCAACTTCAACTTCATCTTCAGGAATAGCACTTTCTGCATGTGGTTGTCAAACATCTCGGTCTAGATATGCACTAAATGTATCTTCTTCTTCTAATTCTCGTGAGTGGCTCATTGATTCTGGAGCTTCTTATCACATGGCCAAAAACAAAGCCATGTTTTCTTCTTTAAATGATTGTAACACCAAAACTATATATGTTAGTGATGATAGATCATCTAGACAATGGTCAGTTTAATGATGTATTATGTGTTCCAACCTTATCCTGCAACCTTCTATCTGTATATCTGGAGATCCTAGACAGATTTTAGCCACTAGCATTGTTGATGATTCTACAAGGTTGTATAAGTTTAACTTTGGGTCATCAGATCTTCCATCAGTATTTGTTGCTCATAATCATGAAGTGAGCAAACTTTGGCATGAGCGATTTGGTCACTTGAACTATCGCTCCCTTCAGAATATATGTAAAGAAAATATGGTAACAGGTCTTCCAATGGTATCTTGCAGAGATGGTGTTTGTTCCGGATGTGTACTCGGAAAACATCATCGAAATAGTTTTGAAAAATGTGCCTCTTGGCACGCCTCAGCCCCTTTACAGCTTGTGCATAGTGATTTATGTGGTCCACTTCCAGTTGTTTCATTCTCTGGCTACAAGTATTTCTTAACTTTCATTGATGATTTCTCCAGACGCACTTGGGTATACTTCTTAAAACTCGAGAGTGAAGTATTTAACATGTTTTTGGCCTTTAAGGCCTTTGTTGAAAAACAATTTGGACATCAAATTCTTAAGCTAAGATCTGATAATGGCGGAGAATATGTTAACAACAAATTCATCAACTTTTGCACTGAGAATGGAATTCAAATGCAACATACTGTTCCATATACTCCACAACAAAATGGTGTAGCTGAAAGGAAGAATCGCACATTAAAGGAAATGGCTAATTGTATGCTTCAATCTAAAGGACTTAGTCTTAATTTTTGGGCAAAAGCAATTCACTGTGCAAATTACATAGTAAATCGCACTCCTACTAAGGTTTTAAAAAATATCACTCCAGAAGAAGCATGGAGCTCAATTAAACCAGATGTAAGTCACTTTCGTGTTTTTGGAAGTGAAGCATGGGCCCATATTCGAGATGAAAAACATAAAGCTTTAGAACATAAGATTGAAAAATGCATTTTTGTTGGATATTCTGAAGATGTCAAAGGATATAGACTTCTTTCATCTAAATCCAAAAATGTTATCATTAGAAGAGATGTAAAGTTTGCTGAAAATATATCGGCTTACGAGCCTAGTTCGGCGGATGTGCCACCTCTCTCTATCTCTTCTACTTTTGAAAATATTTCTTCTTCAGATGATGATAGCGAGGATGACAATCCTCCCCCACCTTCTCAGGATCCTTCCTCAGCTCCTCAGCCTCCAAAATGGGTCCGTGCTACTCAGGATGTAGAAGGCGCTCTTGCCGGTGATCCTACAGATCAGCGACGTACACGTTCTCAGTTCGATAGAGCCTCTTCTTTACTGGCTCAAGCTTCAGCGAATTATGATCCTGACACCTTTGCAGAAGCTTCAGGCCATCCAAATTAGGACGCAGCTATGAATGAGGAATATCGTTCATTATTGGCAAATGATACATGGGATCTTGTTCCTCTACCAAAGGGACGAAAACTTGTTAGATGCAAATGGGTTTATAGAACCAAGTATGGACCAAATGAGAAAGTTGATAAACATAAAGCTCGTCTTGTTGCTAAGGGTTTTTCACAAGTTGAAGGCATTGACTATACTGAAACCTTCTCCCCTGTTGCCAAAATGAACTCTATCCGCCTTGCTCTTTCCCTTGCTGCCTCTTTCAAATGGGAAGTCCATCAGATGGATGTTAAATCTGTCTTCTTGCATGGGGACTTGCATGAAGAAATCTATATGGAACAACCTACTGGCTTTATACAAACAAACTCCAGCCTTGTATGTCGGCTTAAGAAATCCCTGTATGGTCTCAAGCAAGCTCCTCGGGCTTGGTATGCTAAAATGGATAGCTTTCTTTTAGAAACTGGCTTTTCTAGGTGTCATTCTGACAATACTGTCTACACCAAGAAAATGGGCAAGTCTCTTATCATTCTTGTTCTTTATGTTGATGATCTTATCCTCACTGGTAGTGATCCCAATCTCATAAACCATGTGAAGTCCAGCCTTAAAAAGAAGTTTGAAATAACAGACTTAGGACACTTGCATTATTTTCTTGGTCTTCAAGTCTTGCAATCCAAGGAAGGTATTTCCCTTTCCCAGTCCAAGTATGCCTGTGATCTTCTACGCCATTTTCACATGGAAGACTGTAAGCCAGCCCCTTCTCCCTTTCAGTCTGGAGCCAAACTTTCAGTCACTTGTACTTCCCCTGAAGTTGATGCTACCTTATACTGTCAAATTGTAGGAAAACTTTTGTATCTGACCCATACACGTCCTGACCTTTCCTTTGTTGTTGGCCCTATTGCTCGGTTTATGCAAAACCCACATGAAAGTCATTGGAAAGCAGCTAAAAGAATACTTCGTTATGTTCGAGGTACAGTCCAGTTTGGGATTCATTACAGTGCAGAAGCATCTCCCCTATTGGTTGGTTTCACTGATTCTGATTGGGCTGGTGACCCTAATGATCGGAAATCTACTGCAGGTTATGTGTTCACTCTTGGTTCAGGACCTATTACATGGGCTTGTAAGAAACAAAGTGCCATTTCTCTTTCTTCAGCAGAAGCAGAGTATCGTGGTGTCGTAGAAGCTAGTAAGGAAGCCCTGTGGCTTCCTCAGATCCTGTCAGAGTTTGGCTTTCAGCAGCAGTATCCAACTACACTTTGGTGTGATAATCAAAGTGCCATTCAACTATGCAAAGATCTAGTCCAACATCAGTGTAGCAAACACATTGAACTGCACATGCACTTCATCAGAAAGCTCATTCACGACCATGTTCTTGAAGTACAATATTGTTCAACAGATGATCAAGTTGCAGACATCTTTACAAAGGCTCTCACAGAGGCGAAGTTTACTAAACTTCGATTTATGGTTGGAGTTCAGGAAGTTGTCACTAAGGGGGGATAGGCTGTAATGTCTCCTTCCTTCTCCTATTGTGTCATATTTGTACATCCTTCAATCCTATCCCAAGTTGTTCTTAAGGGGGGATGTTAGGATATTCTGACACATAGGAAATAGTTAAGTATAACTTGGTCTAGTGTAGAGTTAGGTAAAGTGTGTTTCTTTACTATGTACTTTTGTAACTTACAATCTGACGGTCACGATATGTAATGATCCAACGGTTCATTCTCTCAGTATTACCGACACTTGATCTGTGGCTTAACACCCGATTGGTCCATGATCTCTATTTAAAGAGCATGGAGGGTCATTTGTAGGGTAACCGTTCATGAGAGAAGCTTATGTAAATTTTCATTCTTTTATTAATAAATTGCCTTAAGTGGTCGCCTTGGCTCAGTCCGTGGACTGTTTCCCTCTTTGAGGGTTTTAACCACGTCAACAATACTGGTGCAGTGATCTGTGATCTGTTTGTGAGCGGTGTCCTTTGGTGTTCTGTCTAAGGAACTTAACCATCTAACAACTCACATACCATTGTTGCATCTTTGATATGTTTTGATGCATTCACTAATTTAATAAACATGGTACCTTTAGGACAATGTACCAAGAAATTTAGAAGGGTCCTACCCTTCCTATCTGTCCATTAGAGTTGATGTCCTACTTTTCTACTTGAATAATTGGCCCCCGCAACTCCTCATATGCAGCACTTCTGTACCCTGGGCCCACAACAGCAATAGCATCACACATTAGCTGCCAAAATGGATTGGTTTTGGTGATGCTGAGAAGTAAGTCGCTCCAGAAAAGACACCTCCCCATGACTATCTGCTTCTTGCTTCTCCTTTTTTTTAACAATTGATTTTATGCCAGGTTGTGCTCCATGTCCTGTTCGTGGAACAAAAAAAGATGACCTCGCACTAGCAGTGGCAGGTGATGTTGTGGAGCCCCTCCCACTACCCTCAGCATCAAAATCAGAAGAAGATATCCCGAAAGATCTACCTACACATTCAACCTTGTTTCTTTCTATCTCTTCTTTCTTTCTGTCTTTTTCATCAATTGCTTCAAGAGCTTTTTGGATAAGCTTCAGACTAAAAACTGGACAAATCCCAACATCATGTCTAGTTAGTCTAGCCAGATGGTATTTCAATCGCATAACCCCTCTTGTCATCCTAGTCCCACACAATTTGCATGATAGATATGCCTGATTTGTCCCACCATCAAGCTCCCCGCTTTTGGCATATTTGAATTTTGTAGTGAGCTAACTCAAACCTAGGGCACCAAAAAAATTTGGAATTAATAAGTAACAACCAGCTCATTTTACAAAATAATTTTTTTGCTACATTATTTGCACTGTGAATTCAATGAAAAATCATAAATGACAATAAGAGGGTGCATTTGAAAGTTTAAAAAAAAAATTGAGTTTGTTGTCCAAATATGGAGAAAACCCTTGCATTTGCTCATGGGCATGAAAATCATAGCAAATGGAAAAAAAATAGCAAAATGTTTGTAGGCAAATAGGCAAGCGAGAATAACCCTAAAACTATCAAAAAAATCATTAACATAGGGGTTTATTTGAACATACCTGTTAATGGAAGAAATGAAGATTGTCTCAATGTTCTTCAATCTTTTATCAACAAAATATTCTTTGTTGGCGGCGATAATGGCTATTCAACCCTCGAATCCTCCTTGGCAGCAAGCACAATGCTCTCCCCTTCCTTCTCCAACAATTGGAAAACAAAATGAATGAAAAAAAAAACGAATTCGGCCATTTCTAGCCGCAACGACGAATTTTTTTCTATGCATGACTATATTTTCCATCATAGCGTGATATTTTCCCGAGATATCGCCGATATTTCGGAAATATCGCGATATTTCCTCGGCGATATCTCATCTCCCCGAAAATATCGCGATATTTCCAAATATCGGCGATATCTCGTTGATATTGTCATCACTGCCACGTAGCACTGAAACTATGATTCCTTTGTTGATTCTTTGTGTAGCATCGCGAGGTATTCCCACATGCCAGCTAGGCCTACTAAATTACCATGAATAGCATAGCATTATTAGGGAAATATGGTCCAATACTACGTTTTCCCTGTCATAAATCATTGTTTACAAGCAAATTTAAGGGGGGACGCATAGCCCATTTTGAGGGGGGACGCCTAGGCATCCCCCTTTTGGGGAGTCGCGTCCCCCACACGGGGGAAACGTCCCCCCCGCATCTCCCCACGTCTCCCCAAAAGGGGGACATGGGGAAACGTTTCCCCAGACGTCCCCCCGTCCCAGGTGCGTGGCGTGCGAGGGATGCGCGCTCCCGACCCTGGGGGACGCGTCCCCGTGGAACACTACATAATACTCATAACCACCCAAAGACACATGAGACATACGACCACTAACATAAGTATGAATCACATCTTGTACACCTGTAGATCTGTTGTCGCTCGCTGGGAATGGTAACTTGGTGTACTTGCCCAAAGCACACCCTCTGCAAACCTCATAATGCTCGACACTGAAATCAGGAACTCTAGTAGTGATCTCCCTCAATACTCACAAAGCTCCATGATGCATATGTGCCATCCTCCGGTGCCATAAATCGCACAAGTCTCTATTGTTGGTGGTACTAGTGTGAGTGCTACCAGATGTGCTACTCACCAATGCTTCTGCCAACTGAAAATTGAACCTGTATAGTTTCCCAGAGTGAACTCCAATCTCTTTGGCCGAAGTGATTGAAGCTCCCCTGGGATGCATTAATACCTGTCGTCCTAAGAAAGTGACGTCAAACCCCTTCTCCTCCATAGTAGACACTGAAATCAAGTTCTTCTTTCCCGGAACATAAAAAACATCCATGACCTTCAAAGGAGGCAAAGACTCCCTCTCAATGGTCACAGTCCCCACACCAACAGCTCTCATAGTTCGGTCATCTCCTAGTACAATCTCAATATCAAGTGCCCTCAATGCAAGCTCTGAAAAGAACACCCGTGCACCTGTCATATGGCGAGAAGCCCTGATGTCTATGTACCACACATCAGATGATGTACTCCTACTAAATGTAGAAGTAATAAATGCAAATTCCTTGTCAAACTATGAAGCGAACTGCTCCACCTCTGTTGATGTTGCATCGTTGCAGTACCCTTCTTCCCCTTGTTCTTCCTCTCAGGACACGTAGAAGCATAATGTCCCATCTTCTGACATGCCCAACATTTGACTTTGGACATATCCATATCTTTCTTCTTCTTCTCCTCCTTTCCCTTAGCCCCCTCTGATGAGGCCCCTTTCTTGGCCTTCCCTTTGTTCTTCCCCCTGGCTGTGAAGGCTACATCCTCCTCATCTGCTATCTTCACCCCACCACTATCAGTCTTCTATATCTCATGTTGCACACAATCATCCCAGAATCTATCCCAATTGTGAAGATTCTCCCTAGACGTAACAACATCTCCAAAGACCTCCCAAGAGTTAGGAAGTCTCGCTAAAGCTATCCTGACTAACTCTGTGGGTGCAACTGCCTCACCAATAGCAATCAAATCATCACGTACCTGTTTGACCCTGCCAAGATAATGAACTACACATTCAGCCTTTGTCATCCTGATGTTCTTCAATTGTTCTTTGAGTACCATCTTCATGCTCACATTGGTACTCTGATAGAGAGTGGTTAGAGTTGTCCACATCTGATATGCATATGCGTTTGCTCTCACCTGAGGAACCACATGATCCTTCAAACTGTCCATCAAAATATTTTTTGCCTTTGCATTATTTTTTGTGAATTCAGCAAGTTCATCTGCAACAGGAGGTACAACCACTTGTCGCACTATGACCCACACTGTTGCCTCCTCAAACACTGTCTAAATTTTGTCCTTCCAAATGGCATAGTTGGATTTTCCATCCAGTCTGTCCTCCATCCTTAAGAACATGGCCATGACTGTTGTCCAAAATTTACAAAACCAAGATAATGGAGAAATGAACTTTCCAGCACACCTTGTTGTCCCTAAAGCTCAGTCTGTGTGAAATTTCACCTTGTGGTCCCAAAATATAAGTTTGTTTTCCAAACTAAGTAAATTCAGTTTGTTCTGCAAACCACTGTTTGTTGTCCCAAATACTCTCTGTTTTTCAAACTGCAATTTCCAGTCTGTAGCTCTGATACCATGTTGAAATTTGATGACTAAAAAGTTCCCTGCAATCCCAACCCAGTTTTAATTTCATCTTATCACTCACATTCAGTTAAATGCCCTTTCCCATAAACATACATTCAACATATAGAATTCTGGAAATGAAATTTTCAGATTAAAACACATGGGACTGTCAACACATGCTGAAAAATAAATATTGACATAAACAAACCAACGACACACATAAAATACACACAGATTTTTAGTCAACTTAGACCCAGGGAAAACCCCTTCAATCTTCTCCGGGGAAAACCTATTCGAGAGCTCTTCAAATTTATTTATCTTTCAAGTTCAGGAAAAATACATTTGCAGACAAAACAAAACAACAAAATACAACTTATCTCTGTAGCCCAAAATTCCTTGAAAACCATGCCCACTTTGTCTCGATTTCCATGCCCACTTGAAGCTGAAAATATGTATTGTACGGATACGAACTGCACTGTACGGATTCTTTCAAAAAACTCTCAAAAAAAACTTTACCATACGGATTTTTTCAAAAAAAAAACTCTCAAAAACTTCTCTCGAATGGTGTGCAGCTCACAGTATTAAATGTTGTTCGTACTGTACCTTACGTTGTCTTCTATGCCTTGATTTTTGTGCCTAGCTTTGCTTAGAAATCACTCCTTCAGCTTGCTGCAACAAATTTCTCCTTCAGAACTTTTCTCCAACTCTCAGCCTCCTTTTTCCAATCTGCTCATGAACAATGAATGTAGTCTCTCTTTTCTTTTCCCCCTTTTGTTTCCCCAAATGACTTTTGGGCAACCCTAAGATCCAATGGCTCAGATTCATTTAGATCAATGGATGAGAATAAATGTCCATTTATTTCTCACTTTCTATTTTTTAACTCACCCATTAAATAAAGTGCCCACATTGTACTTTATGTCTAAAGTCACTTTTCACTTTATAATTTAACATTGACTTTACCACTTGTCCAAGATACATTAAAAATCAACAACTTGAAGGCAATTTAAGTACCCAGCTCAGAGTCATTCTTTTTTTGGGTGCTAAATGAGTCCCTTTGCCTTTTGAACAGCGTATTGATAGCAAATGTGGGTTAAATAATTGTGGGGCCTGCATAAAGTCATAACAAGGCAGTGCGTACATCTCCTAGGCGGCGTATCAATTTTTGAGTCAGCATATCATTGGTGGGGACAATTCCTTGTGGTAACCGGACCCCACACTCAATTGTTGGACATGAGGGCCTCTACATTGTACTTGGGTATTAATAATCAGATTTTTTTGGATGGTTCGTGGGGCATTAAAGAATACATTAAATAATTACTTTTTAATTTTTAATGAAAAAAACTATTTTTAAGATTTAAAACCATGATTCCAAGCCAATAGAGACAAAATATGCAAAGTTTGCTCATTTATATACCATGTAAAGGTGAATATATCAAAATGGCACCGAGTGCAATACATATCATCGATAAAATACATAAGCAATGAGGCTCTAAATGGCCTATAAAGTCCGAAAACAATGCTACAAGCTATGAGGCCATTGGCCTACTACAAGTCTAGACTCTAGAGTCTACACATGATCAATCATCAAATTCATCACCACTACTAGACACATGATCATCATCATCAGCAAGAGCTACATAGACATCATCTGGATCAAAGTCTGAGGATGCAAATACAAACTAGCTTCCTCAACCTCCTCTAGAAGATGCCAACTCCACTGACAGCTCTAAACTATCTCCAAAATAGCTCCAACTCCAACTCCCAGCCTCCAAGACGACTACCCCAGCAAAATCTCAACACTCTCCAAGTTCCCAATCAAACTCACAAATACTACAAATGAGATGTGTGAGACAAATGAGAGGGAGAAGGTCCTTTTAAAGGTTTGGAGAGGGTGTCTTTGGAGGGAAAGAACCCTTATTTTCCCTCCAAAACACCGTACAAACTTGGAAAACAATGTTGTGTGGGTCCTTCGCAGCCTTGGCAGCTAACTGGCCAGTTTGACCACAAACAGACTGGTTTTGCCCTAAACCAGTCGGCTAGGACAAGTTTTACCCTTTTTTGGGTGAAATGAAGGGTCAAATCGGTTTTTTGTCAGTTTGACCTAGAGGGCTAGCCAACCGGCGGGTTTGACCGGTTACCGGTTCAAACCGGCCAATTTTAAAAACACTAGAGACTAGAGAGTCGCATTTCCTCTTCTAGGCCTGACTGTAATAACCATAACTCATGTTAAAAGGACGAGAACCTAATTAGTATATTGAGATCATTGTAACCTCATCTATCGAGTTGCGTATCATCACAAATCATTGGTTGGACAGTTGTTAAATATTAAATCTGGTTGGGGGTGAGTTAAAGGACGTGGTGTTGTTGATTGTAATATTCCTAGACTTAAAGGTGTGGTTGTTGCCCTCAAAAAGATTGTTGAGCTAAATGTGCCTTGCTGGTAAAAGAACCAGGTTCCCCTGACACTCCATTCTTTGATGTATTTTCTCAAAAGTAAATAAAGAAGTTGTTTCTAACATCTTTATTGTGTAAACATTACTCTATCAGCGCTGTCAACATTTCTGAGTTGTTAAATTAGTTATACAATCCACTGGGAAATGCTTGAGAGTATTTGTTATCTCTGCATGACATTCTTGATAATATATATATAAATAAGTGCAGCCACAACAGTGTTTCCCTTGAACTATTCAAAGAAATTTGCTACTATACTCGGTTACAATCCAGAAAAGTATTGAGAATTTACAATGTTATTTAAGTGAGAATATTACATATACAGAGAATACACCACCAAAAACTCGCATAAATAACTCAGACAAACCCTCCAAAAAGCTCAACATGCTCCTCTCCTTGCATCTTCCTAGTTGTCACAAGAAGTAGCCCTTAAACTTGCCCCTTATTCTCTTCGCTGAGCTCCAAAGTCTGCAACCCAATCAAAAGTCTGTTTTTATGAAATTTTGAACTAGGATGATGCCTTATGAGGTCTACAACTTCCTTTATTTATATGCCACTTGTGGTGTGACAAATAGCCCTTAAGGGCACTCCTTACTCCAGGTCGACTTGTCGCTTTTAATTGCAACCCCACAATTTAACATATAAAAATTATTTTCTCAACTTGTAGACCTCCTTTCTTGGTGCTTGAAGTTGCCCCTTGCTCCTATAAGGGTGCTCTTCCATCTCCAAGTGTCCAATGTCCAAAATCCTCTTTGCTTTCACACCCACAAGCTTTGGTGCAAAGCCCGCATGTTGAGTTTTTACCCACAAAACACTTTTGTGGTGCCAATTCCTCCACAACCCTGAACCCTAGGGTTTGGGGTAACCGATGTTGCACACATTTTGTCAAAATTCCAAGGAAGCAGTTGTACCAATTTTTTCAAAGGATCAAGATCATCAGCGATCAGTTATTTTGTCATTGTAAACCCATTCTACAAATTTTTAATGTAAATGATGCTAGTAAGACCATATATGTATCTAGCGAACTAGGTAAGTTGATTATTTTGGCAACGAATTTCATCCTAGGAGGTTTTTCTTCTCCCTAATTCATCTATGTTTCTAAAAATGGATGATCGGCAGAGTTTTTCCTTCCAACTTCAGCCTAAAGCTAGGGTGGAATTTATCGTCAAAGTCTTACGTGAGTCCTATTGTTTTAGTCAAATCTTATGTAAAAGTGATTTGGGAATAATTTAAGTTAATTAGCTAAATTATTTTATTACAAATCACTTGTTCTACTAAATCATATTGTGTCGCAAAATTGGGTAATTAATTAAGAGTCTATAACGAACAGTCATGTTGGAAATACTAAGAGGGGGGGTGAATTAGTGTTTCTTTTCAATTGTTACTTATACCAGTTAAATCAATTATATTTAGAACACAAAATAAGCAATAGGAATAAATTTTTTTATTAATATTATCTTTATAATGAATCAAGTACAATATATAGGGCTCCAACCCTTGAGAAAGACATCGATCTTCAATTCCCCAGGCTCCAACCTATTGCCAAGCACCAACTTGGTCTTTTGTGAGGCAACAACCTCTAGGGCTCCAACCTTTAATTTAATTTTGAGTTAAATAAAAATCAATTAAATAAAAAAATCGTTTTTTCTCAAATTAAATAATTTCGACAGTGATGATTAAAAATTAATTGAATATTTATGAACAGTCGAGATTAATTTGACAGGGATCAAGCCAACTAGCCGTTGGAGATTTTACCTATAAATTAAAGGTCAGTGTCAATATGTCGTTTCATCCGATCTTTGAATTATGTACTAAGCTCTCAAGTTCTCTTGTATACTTTTTGAATTAATGAAAAATTATTTGGGGTTTCAACGAGTAAGAATGTTCCTCTTCATGAATTTATGGTAACATTGTTTTAATTTTTACTTAATGTTATGTGAAAACTATCAATCAATAGCTCCATTAGAATAATCTGAATACAGGTACCTTCTTCAGTTTGTTGGATTTGGGGTAACATTCTTAATTTTGATCGAAGTAGCACGTATCTCTATTTCTTCAGAATTTCATTGTTGTTCTATTTCTCTACTTGGTTTGATGGTTGATCTAGTGTTTGCAGGAGATTCTTCAGGTTTCTGTGGAGCATTTGGGGATAGTTCTCGGTTGGACCAGCCAATTCTTAGCATATATTTTCTGAAGAGCTTACTTCACATAAGTTTCGGGACTTATCTTAAGATTAAATTTTTTTGCAAGGTGTTTTTGGGTTAATACCTCTCTAAAATTTCAAAAAAATAAATAAATATTTGTGGATAAATTGATAGATCTAGAGTCTTAGATTATCGAATCTGGGAGCGGAGTTGGACTCATACTCCTCAAATCTGATAGATCCACAATCTTTGTGCATAGATTTGTAAATTTTTTATATAGATCTAGAAATTTTTTCTAACTTGGGTTTCTGAAGTTTTATTTATTTTTGTATATCTAGGTTTTGGGTGTTTTTGTTTTTGTTTATGCATGTGCAAATCTGAAGGAAAAATTTTATTTGAAGCTAGATCTAGACCCTGGAGGTTAAAATATGGCCTCAATACCATTTTGCAGGGACATTATTCAAAGTTTTTTACAGTCAGAGGGTTTCAAAATTTAGATCTAGGGATTTCATGAGTTTTCCTGAGAGGATTTGAAGCAGGAATATATCATTTTAAAAAAATATAAATTTCTGGAAAGATTTTTAAAAATGTTTGGCTACCGTCTGCTTCCCTGAAGCGCCTGTTGTCGCACAAAGTGTCCAGGCACCGCGACAACGCTCAGAGTAAGGGTTGTCACTCTAATCCTTACTCACTCCGTTTAGACTCTCTCCTAGGCAAGTCAAGGGGGGTAGTCACTAAGGTGAATGGATAAGGGTAGCCTGTGGAACACGAACTCTAGGAGATTTTAAAGATGAACAACTTGATGAATTTAGAATAAGTCACGATCAATTGACATAGATAGACAATCACAAGATAAAGATGACTATAGACCAGTGCCTTTAATTTGAATTAACAAAAGACTAAATAAATGACAAGTTATCCTGAATAATTTTCCAATATGTGACGAATGGTGACAATCAGGTATGATTAATATAAACGCCCAAAATGTTAACTTGCAAGAGATTCCAGATTTAAAGTAATTTTCATTAACTGCCCAAATCTAGATTCAATTAACTTTCTCCAACCGTCAATATGATTTAAAACACTTATTGCACTTGACAACAGAGAAATATCAAAAACGCATTTAATCACCAGATAACACCAAGGAACTTTAGATTAGCGCTTCAATAATTCTTTAGGCAAAAATAAAGTAAAACAAATCAACGGGTTAATAAATCGAATTTTTAATGGGAAATAGACCACATTAAAAATGTTTAAACACAAATCCCTTAATTTATTTCATTCTTAATTCTCACGTCAACAAAAATTTAAAAAAAATTAGATTTTTTAAAATCTTTAGAATTTTTTTAATTTTTAGGATTTTTCTAGATTTTAAATTTTTTTTAATGTTTTTTAGATTTTTTTTAGAATTTTCATGATTTTAGAAATTTTTTAGAATTTTTATGATTTTAGAAATTTTTTGATGTTTTTTAATGTTTTTTTTTAGAATTTTTTTGATTTTAGAAAAAATTTAATGTTTTTTAATGAAAATTTTAAATGAAAACAAAAAATAAAATAAAAAATGAAAAGTGAGAAAATCGAATCAAACCACAAAATTAAAAATAAAAGTCAAAACAGAAAATCAAAATAAAAGAAAAAATGAATCTAACTAACGCAAATGATGAAAATGAAAAAGGGAAAGTCGAAAACAAATAAAAATCAAAAATCAAATTAAAAATAAAGGGGAAATAAAATCAAAAATCAAAAGTAAAATTCAGAAATCATAGTTAATATAAAATCGAATCTCAAATACAAAAAGGGAAAATATTCTAACCCCTAATTTCTACGCATATACACATTCAAAAAATAAAATAATCAGAAATTAAACTAACTAAACTAAATGAAAATAAAAACTAACCTAACCAAACTCATATATACAAATAAAAAGAAAATCGAATGTGTATTTCTCTGTTGTTTGTTTATGCAGGTGAGACGGAGGTGAGAGCAACTGAACAACGGCAAAGATGAGGTTGTGATGGACAACAAAATGTGCGAAGGGAGGGCGAGGGTTAGCAATGTGAGATAGCAGGTTAATGGGAAAGACTTGGACAGAGTCGTAGATAGTGAAGGAGTTGGGCAGAGGAGAGATGCAGCGAGAACGGAAGGAAAGAAAAAGATGACAGCAGGCAGCAGCGTTTGGAAGTTGCAAGTTTGCATGGAGAGGCAGCGTGGATTGATTGTGAGGGTTTGGACAGCAGTTTGACGTCAGAAGCAGAGAGGAATGGAGCAGCAACACGCAGCGAGGGTTTAGGCGAGCATTTTGATGGGAGAAATGTGGATGGGTAGCAAGACTAGGGTTTGCATATTTGTAAAGAATGTAGCAGCAACAAAAAGACAGTGAGCCTTCTAAAAAAAATCGAAATTGCACAATGAATTCCACAAATCAGGCCGCAAATCAAAGAAACCAATCAGCAAACTGGTGGTCCAGAAACCCCTTAAAAAATTTCCAGAAATCTTAATGATAAAATTTTTTGCTTCAGATTTTTTTATGAAACCCTTCAAAAAAATTCCAGATTATAAAAAAAAATTAAAAAATTAAAAATAAAAATTTAAAAATTAAACCCCTGGATTGCAAAAGTTGAATAATATTCCCTGCAAAATTATGCAAATAAAACCCCAGAGATCCAGATCTTACCCTCCAGGGCCTAGATCTAAACTCTACACGGATTTTTTCTTCAGATCTGTCGCTGCATGACAACAAGAAAACACCCAAACGATATATAACAATGGTAAAAAAACTAAAACCCCAAAAACCCAAGTCAAAAAACCAAAAAAATTTACAGATCTATGAACAAGAATGACAAATCTATCAAATCTGAGGAGTGTGAGTCCAACTCCGCTCCCAGATCTGATAATCTAAGGCTATCAACAGTCAGATTTATCGATTTAGCACAGAAAAAAATATTTTTTTTGAATTTTAAGGGAGGTGCTGAGCCCAAAACCCTTCATGCATCACCCATAAAAAATATCTTATGATAAGCCCGGGATCAAATTAAGTTGGGCTCTTCAAAAAACATGGATCAAAAGTTGGCTGGTCCAACTGAAAACTTCCTCGAACGCCCGATGATCTAAAAATCAAGACTTTCCTGCAAAACTCAATTCAGCCATCAACATAGAGCGAGAAAATGATAATAAAATTCAGATAAATAGAGATACCTGCTATTACATTCAAAATTTAAATTATCACTTAAACCCCAGTGACTGAGCAAGATAACTGTACTCAAATCACTCTTCAAAAGCTATTATCAATGGCTAAAAAATATTACACATGAAAAACGATACATCTTACAATATTTCCATGAAGAATAACACCGGTGAAAATTAACCCCAAAGTCTTCCTTTATTATTCAGAAAAAAAATATTACACAAGAGCTTTTCACTTAGCACACAACTCAAAGGTCGGATGAATTGACTGACAAATGACTTCCTATTTAAAGATAAATCCTCCAATGGCTAGTTCGAGTGATTCATGTCAAAGCAATCTCAACCGTTGATGAGTATCAAAATTTCTTTTAATCTCATCCATTGAAATTTTAAATTCTTGAGGAAATTAAAATTTTTCAATTAAATGCATTTTAATTAATTCAAAAATTAAGTTTTTTAATTAATTTCCTCAAAATTTTGACTTTGATTTAACCCCAGGGACCAAAGGCTTAAAATTTAGCAAAATAATTAATTTACCTTAGTCTCGGGACCTTTTAAAATTTGAATTTTAAGGACCGAAGAATTTTGCCTTTAGAGAATTTAAATTTACCTAAGACCTAGAATTAATTAAATTTCTGGCTTAGGATTTTAATTAATTTTTTGGCCAGAAAATTTAATTAATTAACCTATGAGGGGATAAATTATTTTTTTCCAACTCTCAAAACACTTTACATCATAATTTTCACATTTTTACATCATAAAGGGGAAAACCCAATTGAAAAAGACCCTCACAGACTACCCATTTCTGCTTCACAAATATAATCCAGTAGACCAAACAATTTGTAATAAAATAACCTAATCAAATAGTTAGGATTATTCCAGTGACAAAATCCATTCCGGCGTTGGGATAAGACTGAAGGAAAACTCTGCCGACCATCCGAGAATTGATCGATGAGACAAAAAAACCTTCCGGAATGTAGATCGTCACCAGAAAAGTTGGTTTACCTAGGCAATTACATACACGACACGGATCTGTTGAGATTATTTACATTTTACACATGCAAAAAGGGTTTACAATATAACATGATGATCAGGTTGATGATGATAGTTGGACGGCACAGACACGTCAATCAGGCGCTATCCCTTTTGCGAAAAAAAATGGGGTGTACTGCTATGGGCCGTTTCTCTTCCCTAATATCGTTTTTCTATTTCCCTGATGGTTGCCATCTACCCAAGCTTGCCCTTCCTCCTCATAACATTTCCATTCTCCCCGCTGCTCGCGTCCCTTATTTCCTTTCCCTTGCCTATGGGAGCCTCGCATTTCCCAGGCCTACATCTCTCTTCCACCAGTTTCATTCCCCTCGCTTTCCCTCGTCTCCCATATTCCCTCAAACCTATTGCAGCTCCTCTCCCTATCGTGAAATCCTCCTTCTCGCACCCTTGCGTATTCTTTCCTTTCCTCATTGCTCGCCCATCAACCTACATACTAACCCTCGTTGTTCGTTGCGATCTCCTCAGCTCCATCCTCCGTCGCGGTCAACCTGCAAAAGCCCTCACGATTTCATCTTTGATTTTTTTCCTTTAGCTTTTGTTTTAAATTCCGTTGAGGGTTAGATTTTTTTCGTTACACAAATAATTCGATATTTTCTTGAGTTTGCTTGTTTCACTTTTTTTTTTGAAAACTAGATTTTAATTTTTTTGTGACGTTGATTTCTTTTTAAATCGAAATTTTTTTTGCTTGCTTTTCTTTTTCCTTTTGTTTTGATTTCTTTATGGCACTTTGATTTTGTTTGATAAATAAAAAGTTATATATATATATATATATATATATATATATATATATATATATATATATTTTCTTTTTCTAATGTGACTTTCATATTTCTAAAGAATTAAATCAAAAAAGAACTTTGTGCTCTCACATTAAAATTTTAAATTTCTATGTTACCTTTGGCCCATTAAAATATTAATTTATTAAGCCTTTTGATTTTTTACTTTTGTCACATTAAAAAACTTAATTAAGCATTTGCCACATTAAATTTGTTTCATAAAACTTAACACATTAAAATTGCCTAAAGAATAATTAAATTTTTAATCTAAAGTTCCTTCTAGGCATTTTTGTGTTAGGAGTTTGGGACTTTAAAATTTAAAGCGGAAAATTTTGTCGTATTAAAAATTTATTTTCTCTATAGTCAAACACGCTTAAATATTTTTTAAATCGTCTATAAAAGATTCAGTATAGGAAATCAACAATTTTTTCTGGATTTGGCTCATTTAAGAAAAATCATTTTAATTCTGGAATTTATTAGAATATATCTCTATATCTCTATTTAGTAATGCTCAGTCTTTTAGATGTTTCTATTCTTATTCTTTTAGCAGTTTCTTAGATGAAACTGTTTTGTTCGATATTCTACATAGAAACCTGATGTTTCTATTCTTGTAAATATCTTTGTATTATCATTGAGCTGTTTGCTCCATGTGAATTAATTCATTGAACATTCTTTTATGGTATCAGAGCAAGGTTAAGAGATTCTTCTTGAACAGTAATTCTCTTTGCATCGTAATCTCTTGAGTCCTTTCTAAGGTCGAGCCCTCTGTAAGCCAGGCAGCCTTCACTGAGTCTTAGCCTCGGCTTTGCTCGCTGTGATAAAAGCTTACAGTCGTCCATCTCGATACAGAAATGGATTCTTCTCTTGCATGATCATTTTATTAAAGAAATAACTTTGTGGCGGTGACTGTTTTCGTGGAAGCGGGATTTTTTTTGGCTGGTCAGTTCTGCTTGGAATCACGGATCCGGCTATCTTCTTCTTCACCTGGCGGCTACTCGACCACACCGTGGAATTTCTCAGCATTCGTGATCCAGGTGTTCTACTTTCAAAACTCATTTGTTTGTTTGAAAATCGGAGTTGTGTTTTGAAAATCGATCTGCGAGCATCGGTCAAATTTTTTTTGCTGATTAAACGCTGTCAAACTTGTGGCTTATGTATCCGTGGCAATACATTTTGCATCCCGTGACATTCATTTGAAACCCGTGGCTCTATATATATATCACGCAACCTGTGTATTCATTATATATCACGCATCCTGTGTATTTTGCAAGCGTCCGTGGATTTATAAGTCAAACCACGTGGATCTGAAGCCCGTGGATTTATAAAGTCAAAACCCGTGGTTCATTGTATTTCACGTAACCTTTTTTTTTTGCAATCGCTGTATCTTGCAAACTCTGTTACGTAACCCGTGGTTCTCTGTCATACGCCTGTGATTTATTATAGCTCTGTCATACGCCCGTGGTTCTCTGCAAACTCTGTTACGTAACCCGTGGTGCTCTGTCATACGCCCGTGGTTTATTGTATTTCGCCCGTGGTTTATTGTATACGCCCGTGGTTTTTTCCGGCCCGTATTTGATAACCCGTGGCAGTTTGAAGTTTGAAAATCCGTGGTCCAGCCCGTATGTGATAACCCGTGGCAGTTGATTTTTGAAATCCCGTGGTTCATATATATATTTTGATAACCCGTGGCAGTTGAAACACGCTGAGTCGTTTCCAGTTGAGACGTGAAGGCTTGATAGCTCACGTGGGCCATCGTGGTTAGATCGTGGTTCATATATATATTTTGATAACCTGTGGCAGTTGAAACACGCTGAGTCGTTTCCAGCTGAGACGTGAAGGCTTGATAGCTCACGTGGGCCATCGTGGTTAGATATTGGGATTTAATTTATCAGCTTTACCAATCCGTGGTCTTTGCCGGAATTTGTTTTCCGTGGTTTTGGTTGCCGGCATTTTTATCAGCAGTTCTGGTTGTCAGAATTTTTTATCAGCGGATTTTTTTTGGTATCCTGTCAGCCTTCTTTACACAGCTATACACCTGTGGGTTTTGGTGCATGCTCCTGTGGGAAACTAAATTCTCAGAAATTTATATTTTGTGCTAGCAGGATTATCATTGATTTAGACTGGAGAGATACCTTTGCTGAGTAAATTTTTTTTAGCAGGACAAAGTTGGTCTTTGCTGGGTAACATTGTTTTTAGCAGGACAAAGTCTGTTCTCTAATTAACATCAGGATAAACAGTCAGCTACATTGTTCTTGTGTGTCATACTTTTGTATTCTCTTTGTGAAAATGGCCACACTTACCAATCTGATGTTAGAAGGAAATCAACGGTTTAATGGCAGCAACTATAACATTTGGAAACAAAGACTGCTGACCATTTTTGAGTACAGGCGTCTTGATCAACTCATTTTGGGCAAAGAGCTTCGTCCAGGTACAGCCGGGACTGATCAAGATAAATTTGATGATCGAAATCGAGAGGCTATTATGCTTCTCAAGCTCTCTGTTGCTGATGATCAGTTACCACAGATCCCTTCTGGCAAGACAGCTGCTGAAATCTGGCAACAGTTGAAAGAATTGCATGAGACATCTGATAAAAGCAGAGCTTTTTTTCTCAAAAATCAGTTGTTCTCCATCATGATGGATGAACATATGTCTTTACAGGAACATCTCAACAAAATTAAAGACATTCGAGATCAGCTCGACGCCATTGGTCGGACCATGGAGGAAGAAGATATGGTAGTCATTACCCTGAAGAGTCTACCAAAATCTTATGAACACTTCATTGAAACACTCAACATTACAACCACAAATGTTGATCTGAAGTTTTCAGATTTATGTACCAAACTTCTGCAACAAGATAGGTGGAAACAGCAGTTTGGTAGTGGTACTTCATCAGTGCCCTTGGAAAATGCATTTGCTGCAAAATATCAGTCCTCTCAGTCTTTTCAGCAGAGAGGATCATCTCAGTCTTTTGATCCTAACAGGAAGAAAAGTGTACAGTGTAATTACTGTCACAAGTTCGGTCACATGAAGAAAGACTGCAGGCAGAGGATTGCTGCTGAACAAAAGAAACAGGGAGGGTCCCATCAGACAGCGAATGTTGCAGAACATTCCGAGCAGACAGATTCTGCCTTTTACGCCTTTATGGCTAAAAGGTCTTCAGAACATGTTCCTTCCTCTGCATGGTACATTGATTCTGGTGCATCACGCCACTTCTCTCACAGGCGTGACTGGTTTATTGACTTTTCACCTTTCAGTGATTCAGTTGTATTTGGTGGAGGTGAAAAGTACACTATTGCTGGCAGGGGTACAGTTCAAATTCAGTCTGGTGGACGCACGCTCATATTTCTAAATGTATACTATGTTCCTGGTATGGAGATTAATCTCCTCTCTGTCAGTCAGATTATGAGGAATTCTCCTCAGCTTGATGTTGTGTTCAGTGCACACAAGTGTTCCATCATTGACAGGGAAACCAGTCTGACAGTTGCTACTGGCCTCGAGGACCATGGTCTATACAGGCTACTTGACACCGGTGACTTTCCAGAAGTGGCACTAGCAGCTCGTGTCTCTCCCATCAGTACTCTATGGCATCAGCGATATGGGCATCTCAATATGCAGTATCTCTCTCAGCTCTCTCGGGAGGGACTTGTGTCAGGATTACCTGATATTCAGACTCAGCAGTTGGGGGTATGCAGCGCCTGTCAAGCGGGAAAGCAACATCAGTCGTCATTCAAAACTGGAGAATCTTGGCGCGCATCCCAGGTACTTCAGTTACTTCATGCTGATATTTGTGGTCCTATGAATACAGCTTCTATAACTGCTTGCAAATACTTTTTACTTATTGTAGATGACTTCAGTCGAAAGATGTGGGTGTATTTTTTAAAAAATAAATCTGATGCTCTTAGTACCTTTCAGAAGTTTAAAACTTTAGTTGAAAACGAATCTGGTTGTAATATCATGACCCTTAGGACCGACAATGGGGGGGAATTTTGTTCCTCAGCTTTTGCCAACTTCTGTGATATTCATGGCATCAAACGTCAATTCACCACACCTTACACTCCCCAGCAGAACAGTGTTGTCGAGCGTCGCAATCGCACGGTTGTTGAAATGGCCCGTTCCATGTTACAACACCGGAGTGTTCCAAACAAATTCTGGGCTGAAGCAGTATTTACTGCTGTTTACCTTCTTAACCGATCCCCTACTCAGGCTGTTAAAGGGAAGACTCCTGAAGAAGTGTGGTCTGGTCGTAAGCCCAAGATCAGTCATCTCAAAGTTTTTGGCTCAGTTGCATATGTTTGGATTCCATCTGCTAAGCGATCTAAGTTGGATTCCAAAAGTCAGAAACTCATGATGACAGGTTACAGTGATCATCACAAGGCTTATAGGCTGATAGATATAGCCACTGGTCGACTTAGCTTCAGTCGAGATGTAGTATTTGATGAAGACAGAGGATTCTTTCAGTCTTCTTCTTCTGAGCAGCGTTCTGAGGATCCGCCTCACAGTGTTCTTCTTCCAGTCAGTCCATCTGATGGGAGGGATGATGTAGCATCAAGATTTGATACTACTCTATCTGAGCTTCCTCCAGAAGCTAATCCCCCTCTTGCTGTCCCTATTGCTCTTGAGCCTGCTTCTCTTCCTCCTGATATTGGTCCCTCTAACCCTGATATTGGTTCTTCTTCTCTTCGGCCAAAATGGTGGGCTAAAACCATAGGTGATCTCAGGGATGATGAGCTCCTTGAAGGTAGAACTTCTAGGCATAAGAACAGACAACAGTCTACAGTCAATTTTGCTCTTATGGCTAACCTTCACAGTACTTTTGAGCCTCAAACATATTCAGAAGCTAAGGGTATATCTGAGTGGGAACAGGCTATGGAAGCAGAATTTCAGAGTCTTCAGAAGAATCACACATGGACTCTTTCTGATCTTCCTGCAAACAAAAAACCCATAGGCTGCAAATGGGTGTTCAAAGTCAAATACAAAGCTGATGGAACCTTAGACAAGTATAAAGCTCGGCTTGTGGCTCGAGGATTTTCACAGCAGGAAGGCATCGACTATGAGGAGACTTTTGCTCCTACAGCCAAGATGAGTACTATCAGGCTGGTGCTTGCCCTAGCAGCTCAGTTCAAGTGGAAAGTTCATCAGATGGATGTAAAAAGTGCTTTCCTAAATGGTGATCTCCAAGAAGAAGTCTACATGACGCAGCCTCCAGGATTCAAGGTTGCTGGTCAAGAACAGAAAGTGTGTCGGTTAGTTAAAGCAATCTATGGATTAAAACAAGCTCCTCGGGCTTGGTACATAAAAATTGATCAGTATCTGACAGATCAGGGTTTTCAGCGGAGTCCATCTGATGCAAACCTGTATATCAAGCATACTGATGATGATATCTTGTTTGTAGTTGTCTATGTGGATGATCTTATCATTACTGGCAGCTCTGCACATTTGATCCATGAGATCAAACAAGATCTATGCAGAACTTTTGAGATGACAGACTTGGGACTTCTTCATTACTGTCTGGGGGTTGAAGTGTGGCAGACTGAAAATCAGATCTTTCTTTCTCAGTCCAAGTATGCCAAAAATCTTGTGGAAAGGTTCAGAATGCAGGATTGCAAACCGGCCACGACTCCTATGGAACCAGGGCTCAAACTTTCAGCACAGTCATCCTCTCCTCTTGTGGATGAAACTTTATTCAGGCAATTAGTGGGCAGTCTCATCTATCTTACTGCTACCAGACCTGACATCAGTTTTGCAGTAAGCTACATTTCTCGCTTTATGTCAGCTCCTAAAGCTGATCATTGGATAGCAGCAAAGCGGGTGCTACGATATGTGCGTGGTACTTCTGATTATGGCCTCTTATATACTCACAGCTCCACTCCTGTTCTCAGTGGCTACACTGACTCTGACTGGGCCGGTTCGGTTGATGACCGTAAATCTACAGCTGGGTATGTGTTTAGTCTAGGATCTGGAGCTGTTACTTGGACTAGTAAGAAGCAACAGGTAGTGGCTCTCTCCTCAACAGAAGCAGAGTATCGGGGAGCAGTTAAGGCCGCCTGTGAGGCAGTTTGGCTTCGTCGTATGCTTGCAGATATGCATGTTTTTCAGACAGGGCCTACTTCTTTGTTTTGTGATAATCAGGGAGTGCTCAAACTTGCCAAGAATCCTGTCTTTCATGAACGAACAAAGCATGTGGAAACTCACTGCCACTACATTCGACAGCTGGTTGAAGACGGCTCAGTTCAGTTGCACTATGTTCCCACCACAGAGCAGCCCGCCGATATTTTTACCAAGCCTCTTGGTCCTGATAAATTTGTAAAATTTCGCGGGTCTATTGGTGTTGTAAATAGATTGAGCATTAAGGGAGGGTATTAGAATATATCTCTATATCTCTATTTAGTAATGCTCAGTCTTTTAGATGTTTCTATTCTTATTCTTTTAGCAGTTTCTTAGATGAAACTGTTTTGTTCGATATTCTACATAGAAACCTGATGTTTCTATTCTTGTAAATATCTTTGTATTATCATTGAGCTGTTTGCTCCATGTGAATTAATTCATTGAACATTCTTTTAGAATTGTTAAGTGTTGTAGCATTTAAATTTCATAGTTCTTATGGTATTTAAATTTTCAAAATTGAATTGCTAAAGTATTTGCATGCTAAGGTTTTGAGCATTGTCTTATGCTTGGCATTTATTGAGATTGTTTGCCGTTGAATTAGCTCTAATTACTTGAATTATTTGATGTTTATTGCATGTCAAATATTTTGCAAATATTTCGAGTAATTATTAAAGTACTTTGCCATGGGATTGTGATAAATTGCATATCTTTTGTTTCCTAAGCTGAGTATTTTTTGAGCAACTGATATTAAATTGTGAAAAAGTTTTTGTTCTTTTAGCTATAATTGTAATGAAAAGATTTGAAGTAAACTTGTGGTTTAATTGTGATATGTTAAGGGGTTTATCTTTCAATCTTCATCTAGTAAAGTGAAATTTTCATTTTGGTAATTAAGGGCTTTGATAAATTGTAGCATAAGCGCTTCTAATCCTTGAATCTAATTTCATCTCATCTTCTAATCATCTCGTGCATTTGCATATTAAGTTAGTTTTGCATAAGTAAAATTTACTTCCAAGCATACTTCAGGAAAGGTATCGTTAATCACACCCTAGTGTGCTTCACCTTATCTTCTCTCTGCCAATACTTTAGGAAATGTATCGTTAATCACACCTTAGTGTGTTTCACCTTATCTTCTCTTTGCCAATTACAACGAAATCAGGCTCAATATAGAAAAGATTAAAGGGTTTAAACATAGAAAAGCATTTAACTAAAATTAACCAAGATTTCTGCATCTCACATTAGTTTTTGGATCTGCATTTCATATAAGATAGTCACTCATCCAAGAAGCAGTGGCAAATCAATTACTTGGTCCTAAATTTCCTAGCAAGATTGTTGACACCATAAGGCACTGGTATCAATCATTTGAATCTAATCAAATCTTATAAGTCTTGTTAAATCTTAATCAAGTACTTGGTCGCTTCACTGTGTCTCCCGAACTAGTTGGTTCCCAACTAATTCTCCTTCATCCCATTTCTGTAGGGTCTAGCCCCCTAGCCTGTTGTAGGGAGACAGCTTAAACGGAGAGATTGAGGATCAAGGTGACAGCCCCTGATCTGAGTCGTTGTCTCAGTGCCTAGACATTTTGTGCAACAGCATGCCCCAACAAGAAAACCAAGCTATCTCCAGCACTAAACTGAGGTGAGATCAAGGACACAATGGACCAATTCCCACTTTCAAGAGCAGAAAATGGCAGTACAAAACTTTATATATTCACAATGTTGTTATTTGAAACTTTGATATGATTAAAAGATATGGTCTTAAATACAGATGGACCTCTAACCTTTATTCTGTCACTGCACAAAGGCATGAAATCTCATTTGTGATAATTACGGTTTGAACATAGGTTGGTCCCTTATCTTGGACTTTGCCTTGACCATTCAATATATTTATTTGATTTGACAAGTGACATGATATTTTTTTGCTCTATTCTTATCAAACCATATTTGATCACCATGTTCAGAGTTGTTTTCAGCCCTTCCTTATACTTTTGTTTGCACAAACACTTCTTAAGCTCGACACCTGACTACATGATGTATTCCAACAACTAATGGTGATCACAAGTTGTCCCTTAGCCACTAGCAGTCACCTGCAAAATACCTTAAAAATAATAAAAAGTGCATAATGCACTCCTGTGAGCAGGGTTCAGGAATGTTAGACACCTGATCCCATGCCCCACCACATAAAAGGACGCAATTGAATGGGGAAAGAGTTACTTTGAATTGCTGATCGTGAATCATTAAACACGGAGAAATATTCATTGAGAAAGAAGTGCCCTGGTGCTACCAATCCCTGCAAAAGTATCTTGTTGGAAATCCTTTTTCAACTATACAGTCCCTTCCTCTAAGAGACTGAATTTCCTTGTTGAACTTGTCTCCTTTGCATATAAGAATTGTTGGTCGTTAGAGACCTGAGGGTGATTTCATGTGTGGCTGCAGTTGAACTGTCATTTGGGGTGAAGGAAGCCCTGACTCACATACTAAGATATACCATTGATTATTGTACTTTTACGGTCTCTATTCTTCACCCCCAGCCCCCACAACCCCCATACTCATTATTATATATGTTGGAAATCTTGATGAGTTGAATTATATATTTCTGTATTTGGTATATTTTGATTTCTTTGAATTGAATTATTATATGGCTGAAAGTATTTGAAGAAAGCTGTAGTTGTTTTCTTGTGTTCAGGGGCCTTAGAAATACAGTATGGCAACTTGCTGTGGTGAAGCTTACACAGAAGGAATAAGGATAAGCTATCTGATCTGGTGAGTTTCTTCATTGTCCTACTTTTTTCTCATTTCAGGAATTTGATTCAACAGATCGGGAAATCGTCTCCTTTAGTTTGTTTTACCTTTCAGTCTGTCGGCAAAATCCCAACACTTTGCTGGTGATCTCTGACTCGCACAGAGATGTAAAAACCTTTTAGACAGCCCCCTCTGAGATATTCCTCACCTCAAAAGGAATTATTTTAACAATCAGAGGGGTTTCTGCATCCCCAAAAGGTATAAAATCATAAGCCTGTCTATACTACCAGTTTGATAAGTTCTAACAAGATACACCCTCTCACCTATTAGTGCCAGTCATCCATTCATTGATAATTATACCATAATAAAATTCTACGAATGGAAACAGGCCTTTAACCATTCATTTAAACGTTCAGTAAATACCTGCAGAACCAAAGCCCAATTGTAAAGCGCATCATAGTCTTGTGGGTTCCTTTCAATTGTACTTGCATACCTGTAGTACATATGCAGATGTGCATAAACATTAAAAGTACACATTGATATAAATATATGTTGACTAAAAAATTACTTTCTCCATCCTGCAAAGCCTTTCAAAAAGTTACACATATTAAACTAGAAAAGCAATTTCCAAAATCTAAAACAGAAATGCAAGAACTATCACACCAGCAGAATTTGGCTGCTGGCATAACAATAGCTTATGACAAAGCATGAATTATGTTTCACAAAGACTGCTACAACGAAAAGGATTTACTTAGATGTAATACTTAAACATAAAATGTGAATGTGACTACAGTTAAAGTCTTAATATACCCAATCAAACTATCAATACTAGTATGGTATAGCATTGCAAACAAGATCATAGAAAGATGGAAACATTAGTGTTGGATAGAATATGACAATCTGCTCTAGAGTCCAAACCAAAGTTAACTAAACTTTGCATCTTGAACCTGCAACGTTAGAGAAGGAATCGCCTAAAGGAAAAGGGAAGGCCTCCCATTTTAATGAGAAAGTAATTGGATTTAGAAGGGAAAAGAGATTTCAGGCCAATAAGGAGCATTTTTGAGAACACCCCAAAAGATAACGAGCATCCATTGTCATCCCCCCATCACAGATGTTACAACTCCTACATTCAGCTCAATCACAGGAGATGTTTGTGCAACAAACAACAGATAGTCCCTGTTATCCACCAACCTGCTGGTGGGTAAAAGGTTCTCAAGGATGTTATCATCTGACTTTTGCACAAGTTGATTGAAGATCTGATAGGTTTTTGAAATAAAAGGAGGTACAGGATACCTTTGGACTCCAGGTTCATAAGAATTTGTTGACCCTCATGAGATCTGACAAACCTGGTCTACAAACTCGAAATATGCAAGGTAGATCATTCCGTTCCTTAACGTCAAGTTGGATTAAGTTCTTCACACTTGGAGGTTTGTACCCATACAAAGCTATAAATGGCATCACCTTAAATTACTTTCAATTTTGAATCACAGTCACAATTTCTTTTGGTAGTCCGTGTAATTAGTATACATTTTTAGAAAATATTTGTGCCATCTGTTTTGCTTTTAAGTTCTTCACACTTGGAGGTTTATACCCATACAAAGCCATAAATGGCATCACCTTAAATTACTTTCAATTTTGAATCACAGTCACAATTTCTTTTGGTAGTCCATGTAATTAGTATAAATTTTTAGAAAATATTTGTGCCATCTGTTTTGCTTTTATTGGACAGTTATGAAACATGTGCACCTTGTCAGTGTTAACTTAATGGTCATCAAAAGGCAATAGAGTCTTGGTTAGTGTCTTTATAATATAGTGACATAACTATGAGTTGATAAATGTAGACATTAAAAGATTATGTATTCGGGAGTTACATAACAATTCTCTTTACTACTATGTAATGAGACATTGAATCACTCAATAATGTATCAATCTACTCTCTCTCTCTTTCTTTCACTCTCTCTGAGTGCATTTCTGTTCATGCTCTTGCAAATATAAAAACTGAAATGGTATCAGAGCTACAAAAAAAAAGTTCCGAAGTTGGAAGCAGGGGAAGACCTAGGCACTACTTAGATCAGCAACAATGTAAGAAAAAACAATCACGCACAGTTGAACAAAAGCAAGGCAACTTGATTCCAGAAATAAGTTTTTTGTTGAAATAATACAAAATTTTATTTCTAATTCTACGTGGTAAACTTTGATGAGAAAGGTGTCAGAGAAGAACTATCATTTTTATGTGGTGAGGTTTGATGAGAAACGTGACCATGAAGAACTATCAGGCAACGCTTTCTTAGAAAGGAGACACATGTTGATCCGGATTTATGAAGGAATGAAATGAAAAACAGATTTCAAACAGAAACACAGAGGCACAGTGAAATTGAACTTCAATTAATAGATAGAAACGCTGAAATTGTTTACATGCAGAAAGAAACCAAACTAGCTCGAACTGTTGTAGCTTATCTCTGAGAAGAGATGTGATGGCTATGCGCATTCTGAACTATGTTGCAATGAGGATTCGAGGCCATTTTATCATTAAGAAACAATGAGAAACCCTAAACATCCAAAACCCTAAACAATGAATTTTCAGATCACCATGGGGAACAAGGCAAGGTGTATTCCAGTAGGGAGGGGTACCATAGTTTTTCTGAACTATGTTACAATGAGGATTCGAGGCCATTTTATCATTAAGAAACAATGAGAAACCCTAAACATCCAAAACCCTAAACAATGAATTTTCAGATCACCATGGGGAACAAGGCAAGGTGTATTCCAGTAGGGAGGGGTACCATAGTTTTTCAAACAGAAACACGAGAGCGGTTCCATGCTACCAATGTGTTGCATGTAGCAGGAATGGGGATGAATTTACTTTCTGTGTCGCAACTTCAAAGCAAAGGCTATGATGTTTTCTTCATTAAGGAGAAAGTATACGTCAAACACCCAAGCTAGAAAAAGAAAGTGCATATCAAGATCAAAAGTAATAGGTTGTACAGACTACAACTAGAATCACCAATGGCAATAATAGGCAGTCATGGAGACAAGGATTTGAACGAACTATGGCACAAAAGAATGGGACATTTGCACCATGGGGCTCTGAGAATTCTCAGAAAAATTGTGACAGGAGTTCCGGATCTTAGTACAGAATGAGATGATATATGCAGAGGATGTGCTCTGGGAAAGTACGCTAATACAGCATTTCCTAGAAGTAAGAACAGGGCTAAGAGTGTACTAGAATTGATACACTCATATATCTACGGACCAATGTCCACTAAAGCTCTTAGTGGTGCCGATTACTTCCTTACCTTCATTGATGACCACTCAAGGAAAACTTGGATTTATTTTCTGAAAACCAAGGACGAGATTTTCTGTCGATTCAAAGAGTTCAAGGCTCTAGTGGAGAATCTAACTGGGACCACACTGATTTTTGTGCTAAGAAGAGCATCAGAAGAGAGTGGACATCTCCTTACAACCCAGAGCAAAATGAAGTAGCAAAAATGAAGAACAGGACTATTGTAGAAGCAACTAGGGCCATGATGTATGATTAGGATATGCCAAAATTCTTGTGGGCAGAAGCATGCAACACAGCAGTCTATGTTTAGAACAAAACTCCTCATCGGGTATTGAGCAAGATTACTCCAGAGAAAGTCTTCACAGGAAAGATGCCTGAAGTTAGTCATTTTGGGATATTTGGGAGCTTAGCATGTTGTCACGTACCCGAGGAAAAGAGGAAGAAGCTGGATCAAACTGCAGAGAAATGATATCTAATGGGATATAGCGAGAAAGCTAAGGCATACAGAATATATCTTCTAGGGAGCAGGAAGGTAGAAGTTCATAGAGGACAGGGCTTTCAGAAAATCTCGAGAGATGCCTTCCGAGGAGCAGTCAAAGGTGGAGTCGTTGGTCAAACCTCTTCAACCAACGAATGTAAAGAATTCTTCCTCAGATCAGGAAGAATCACAAGATGAGGAGAAGATAACAAAATCACCTGTTGGCAGAGGAAGAACGAGTAGGGAACTTTGTCAAATTCTGCGAGATGCAGAGGACTTCATTGGTGTGCCAAGGAACAATAAGAGGGAGCAAAAACAGCCAGATAGATATCAGGCATTAGTAGCTCAGGATGGGGAGCCTGCCAGGTTTTAGGAGGCCGCTCAACATCAGGTTCGGCTGGATGCAATGGTAGAGGAGTACAACTCCATAATGGTGAATGATGTCTGGGAGGTAGTGCCAAGGCCTCAAGACAAATCAGTGGTAGGTTCGAGATGGATCTACAAGATTAAATACACTGCAGACCGCAGTGTTGAGAAATATAAAGCCAGGTTTGTGGCTAAGGGGTATGCTCAAAAGGAAGGAATTGACTATGAAGAGATCTTTGCCCCAGTAGCCAGGTATACATCTATTAGAACCGTGATATCTCTTGCAGCACAGATGGAGTGGGAGATTCATCAGATGGATGTCAAAATGGCATTTCTAAACGGGGTGATAGAAGAAGAGGTATACATTGAACAACCAGAGGGCTTTGATACACATGAGAGGAAGTCTCATGTATGCAGATTGAAGAAAGCCTTGTATGGGTTGAAACAGGGACCTAGAGCATGGTATGGTCGAATTGATGGCTACTTGCAAAAAATGGGATTTGTCAAGAGTGACGCAGATCCAAATCTCTACTATCTGGTTGTAGAGAATGAGCCTCTAATCTTAGTATTGTATGTGGATGATCTCTTCCTGACAGGATCATCCAGGCTCATCGGGGACTGCAAGAAGAATCTAGCCACGGAATTCAATATGAAGGATTTGGGATGAATGCATTATTTCCTAGGGTTGGAAGTTTGGCAGCAAAAGGGGGAGATCTTCCTTGGGCAAGGGAGATATGCTACAGAAATCCTGAAGAGATTCAGGATGGAGGACTGTAGACCCATGGCTACTCCAATGATCACCAACTGGAAGAAGATTGATGCATCAGAAGACAAGGATGTTGATCCCACCTTATACAGACAGCTCATAGGGTCCCTGATGTATCTGGTCAATACCAAGCCTAACATTTGTTACGCTGTCAACACCCTCAGTCAATTCATGGTGGAACCAAAGAGGGCGCATTGGGCAGCAGCCAAACATGTTCTCAGATATATACAAGGAACAGTCGATTATGGACTCTTGTACACCAGGAGTAAGGATATCAGATTGAGTGGATTTACTAATGTAGATTGGGCGAGAAGTTCATTGGGCGAGAAGTTCAATGGATCGGAAAAGTACCTCTGGGTACTGTTTCAACATTGGATTAGGTATGACCTCCTGTTGCAGTAGGAAATAGAAATCTGTGGCTCTGAGCTCAGCAAAAGCAGAATATATGGCCGCAAGCACAGCTTCGTGCGAGGCCATATGGCTTAGAAAACTGCTTGTGAAACTATTCAAAAGAAAGATGGAGGCGACTAGGATCATGTGTGATAATCAGAGTTGCATCAAGCTCTCTGAGAATCTAGTGTTTCACGATCAGTCAAAGCATATTGATATCCGGTGTCACTTTGTCAGAGATTGTGTCCAACGAGGAACTATACAGTTGAGCTACACTCCTACAAGAGAACAGGTGGCAAACATCCTTACCAAGGCCCTTCGAAGAACCAAGTTTGATTATTTCAAGGAGAATATGGGGATGATAAAGAATCCATTTCAGTAGCAGAAATGGGTATGATGTTACAGTGCAATAGCAGTCAGCAGTAGCACGATGCAACATGATGAGGAGGAGTTTGCAATGCAGTAGTAGTTAGCAGTTGCACGATGCAACATGATGAGAATGAGTTTGCAGTGCAGTAGTAGTCAGCAATAGCACGATGCAACATGATGAGAAGGAGTTTGCAGTGCAGATGCAGTTTTGGGAAGAAGGACCAGCAGCAGCACGGATGCAGAGGGAGTTGTAGTGCAGATGCAGCATTGGGAAGATGGATCAGCAGCAGCATGGATGCAGAGGGAGCTGCAGTACAGATGTAGTATTGGCAATGATAGAGCCATGAGCAGTAGTACAGGATGCAGCAGTGCAGAGGATGTTCCGCAAGGAGGCTTAGCATCAGCATAGGTACCGATGTCGTATGATCAGAGTAATGCTCAGTGAGGAATATTACTAGAGCATAGTCTTTGTCAGGCCAGGCAGTAACTCTCCAAAGGCAGAAAAAATTGATTCGTCTGATTATTCCATAGGTAGGTTATTGTTATATACATTAGGAGTGATTGTTCAGTTCATCTTCCGATGACTGTTCACATTCCTGATTTATTTATTTACAAATTCCCCAATCATGAAGATTAGGTGTCAACATTCCCCCCCTTAATCTGAAGGGATGTTGGTGAGTCCAAGCATCATTCTGAATCGTTCAAGCTTTTCCTTTCCAAGTGCTTTGGTGAAGATGTCTGCAATTTGCTCATTTGTGGAACAATGACGGAGATGGATTGTTTTGGCCTCAACATGATGTCGAATCAGATGATATTTAGTATTGATATGTTTTGTTCGATCATGGAACTTTGGATTCTTGGCCAACTTTATTGCAGAGGTGTTATCAATCATGAGTGGAGTTGACTGTACTTGTTTTACCTGCAAATCTTCAAGAATTTTCCTGAGCCACACAATTTCTTTCGTTGCTTCAGCTTCTACCACGTATTCTGCTTCAGTTGTGGAATCTGCTGGAACTGATTGTTTGCGTGATCTCCAGGAGACAGCTCCTGATCCAAGACTCATAGCATATCCTGAAGTAGATACCCCAGTTTCTTTGTCTCCATCGAAGTCTGAATCAGAGTATCCAATCAAGCTGAAGTCGTCCACCTGTGTATACTTGATTCCAAGGTCTTGAGTTCCCTTCAAGTACCTTAGAACTCTTTTTGCAGCAAACCAATGTCCATCACAAGGCTTTTGCATGAACCTGGAGAGGATTCCAACAGTAAATGAAATGTCTGGTCTGGTAGTAGTGAGGTAGATGAGACTTCCTACAAGTTGTCTATATTTTGTTGCATCCTCAAATTCCTTTCCTTCAATAGATGTGAGCTTTAAGTTTTGTTCCATTGGAGTAGAAAGAGGATTGCACTCTGTCATGCCAAATCTGTTTAACAAATCTCCAATGTATTTCTTTTGAGAAAGAAATATGGATTTTGGATGTTGGGTTACTTCAATGCCAAGATAGTAATGAATATAGCCCAAATCATTCATTCAAAACTTTTCCCCAATTCCTTCTTTATGGATGCAATGTAGCTTTCATTGTTCCCTGTCACTAAAAGATCAACTACATATACCACAAGATACACAACTGTTTTGCCGACTTTCTTGACAAATAAAGTTGCATCATCAAGATCAAAATGATTGAAGTTGAGTTTCAGAAGATGCTCAGTTAGTTTTTCATACCAGGCTCGCGGTGCTTGTTTGAGGCCATACAAGGACTTCACAAGTTTGCATACTTTATGTTCATGTCCTTTCACAGCAAATCCTTCAGGTTGGGACATAAAAACATTCTCTTTTAGATCTCCATTCAAGAATGCAGTTTTTACATCCATTTTATGGACTTTCCAACCGTTCTGAGCTGCTAGTGCAAAGAGTGTCCAGATGGTGGCCCATTTTGCTGTGGGGGCAAAAGTTTCATCATAATCGACCCCTTCCTTCTGTGCAAAACCTTTTGCCACAAGCCTAGCTTTGTGTTTGTCAAGTGAGCCATCAGCGTTGTACTTGTTCTTGTAGACCCACTTGCCGCCAATTGGTTTGGTTCCAAATGGAGGATCAACCAGCTTCCAAGTGCCATTCTTTATGAGGACATCATACTCCTTTTGCATCGCTTCTTTCCATTCATCATGAAAAGCAGCTTCTTTGAAGGAAGTTGGTTCAAAATCTGTAGACAAATTCAATTCACAATCATAAGTAACATCCATATCAACAGGTGAATTAGAGTCATCTACATCACCTCCATTTTGTCGGTTTGAATTTCTGGTTCCTGTTTTTCCAATTTCATCAGGATGAACACTTTCAAGTGTCTTTGTCAGCCACTTTGGGGGACCTTTCTGAGATTGTCCAAGCTGCTCTGTTGATTGAGTTGGGACTGAATCAAGATTGAGTCTCCCAATTCTATCAATTACATCACTTAAAGCATCATCCGTCGTTGGAGTTTCATGCAGAGGAGATTGTTCTTCAGAAGAAGATTGCACATGTTGTTCTAGTATAGGAATCCCCCCTTCAAGATGTGGAATCTGATTATCAAACTCTTGAAATGATTTCGTTTTTGCGAATCTATCCAAGCGATCAAGTTGCCGCTCAACAACATTGTCAGATTTGGATGATTCAAGAAAAATTACATCTCTAGATACAACAAACTTTTTATTTACTTCATCATAGAGACGGTATGCTTTGGAGGTGTTTGAATACCCCAGGAAGATACACTTACGACTTTTAGCACCAAGTTTGTTTCTATGTACCTTTGGTATCAAAGCATAACAAGTGGAACCAAAGATCCTGAGATGTTTTACCGAAGGAACATGTCCATACCACAATTCATAAGGAGTCTTATTTCTTATAGCATTAGATGGACATCTATTCTTTATATATGCAGCACATAGAACAGCATCAGCCCAAAACATTATCTTTACATTTTTGAAGAAAAGCATGGATCGTACCATATTCAAGATTGTTCTATTCATTCTTTCTGCTACACCATTCTGTTGGGGATTATAAGGCATAGTTGTTTGATGTTTGATCCCATGTTGGCGAAGATAGTTTTCAAATTCATTGATGTATATTCTTTTCCATTATCAGTGCGAATAGACCCAATATGAGATTGTGCATCATTTTCAATCCATTTATGAAAATTCTTGAATGTTTGAAGAGCATCAGATTTGTTCTTCAATAAATAAACCCAACACATTCTGGTGTAATCATCAATAAATGTCATGATATATTTATTTCCATTTGCAGAAGGAACAGGCATTGGACCACATAAATCTGAATGAATGAGTTCAAGCTTCCTATGTGCTCTTGAATGTGAATCATGAAAAGACTGTTTGCTATGATGTCCTAGAATGCAAGCATCACATTGCTTATGTTTCCTAGGAATTGTAGGCAAACCAGCAACACCATTTTTCTTCAATAAGCGGAGACTGTCATAGTTTAAATGTCCAAATCTAGCATGCCATAATAAACTTGATGGAAGTGTACCTTCTTCATGATGAGAAATATATGAGAAATGTTGTGCATGAGCAGAGGTTCCTTGCAGTTTGAGAAGCCTTTCTTCTTCTATTCCCCTCATGACAAGTGAGTGGTCAGATGCTTTTCTTACCTCAAGCTTGCCATCAAACAATGAATGGAGTGACCTTGCTGGCGGATGTGGACCAAGGACAGCAAGTTTCTCTTGAGCTGTGGGAGATATAGAACATGATCCAGAAGAAAGTCTGGAAGACCAGGCAGTTTAAGCCTGATTGTGCCAAGCCCCGATGGCTTGATTTTTGACTGATCTGCAAAATATACTGCTCCATCAACATTGTCAGTGAAATCTTCAAAAAAATCTTTTCTATGAGTCATATGACATGTTGCTCCTGAATCAAGCAACCAATCATTTTTCGAAGAAGCAAGTGAAGCATTAAACAAATCTTCATTTACTCCAATGTTACATTGTGCCTCAATATAGTGAGCGGATTCAGGTGCTTTACCTTTGTCTGTATCATCAGTTTTGACTTTCTGCTTGTTTCTTTTCTGCTCAATTTTGTCCCATGGTAGCTTGCATGTAGAAGCATCATGTGATCCATTTTGTTTGCAGCGAATGCAATGCAGATCTACCTTTTCTCCTTGAGAATGTCTGCCCCCCCTGCCTCTAAAGTATCTTCCTCTTCCTCTGCATCCACCTCTTCCTCTTGTAGAATCTTGAGCAGGATGCTTTTCTTTATGAGCAAGGCACACAGTCTCTTCAGAAGATTCAGGAGTTGTCTTCTTTCCAAAACTTTTCTCTCTTTCAGCAAACTTTTTCACAAGAGAGTCAAAGGTTATATGATATATCTTTAAGATTTCCATTTGCTTGTAAAGACTCAAGATAATTGGAGTAGGTAGGATAGAGTGCCTTAAGAAAAGCAATAAGAGGGATATCCAGCTCAACCTTAGTGGATCTAATATCATGCATTATAGACTTTACTTCAGATGCAAGAGCAAGAGGATCATTATTTTTCAGTTCAAGAGTGAAGAGTTTAATCATGAGCTGAACAACTTCAAGTGCAGAATGTGAGTCATAGAGTTCTTTCAGCTTTGGTAAAGCTTCAAAGGCAGTTGAATATGATGAAATATGGCGACTTACTTCTTCATTTACAGATGCTGCGATTAATGCATAGGCTTTGTTGTTCTTGTTTTCCCAAATGACGAGCTCTTTGTCTGATGTAGGCTTCACTGGGTCATTGTCTCCTTCTCCGACACACACTCCTTTCCACAACTCATTGAAGATGAGGGTGTGTTTTATCATCCGGGACCATTCAGGATAGTTCTCCTTGCCAGTGAGAACTATTCCTACCATAGAGATGATTGAATGCATTCTGTAAAAAATACTTCTGCTGAGAAAAAAAAAACTTCTGTTGATAAAAAAAAAACTTCTGCTGATAAAAAACTTCCTGCTGATATACAGTGAAATTGTACTCAAAAGAGCAACAGATTTCAAATTCTTTATGCACTAAGTTTTCTTCAAATGTCTCCAAAATTTATAAAATATCCTCCCCTTTCATTTTCTTTTAAGCAAGAAAACCATTCAATATATATATAACTGGACCACAGACTTGGACAATATATATATACACCCACAGTGCTCAGCGTTAATACCCACAGTGTTTTCCCCGGATGCGCTCAGCTTTAATACACATTCAATACTCGAATATAGTGAGTGGATTCAGCTTTAATTCAACGGCGTTAATAATGCAAACGCATTCAAACATTAATAATGCAAAGGCATTCAAACGTTAATACGACTGCGCATTCAATATTCAAAACGATAATACCATTGCGCATTCAATATTCAAACGTTAATACGACTGCGCATTCAATATTCAAAACGATAATACCACTGCGCATTCAATATTCAAACGTTGTGACCTTGCCGTCAGCACTGAGAACTTATTTAAACTTTCAAAACTTGCGTTGCAGCCCACATTGGAAAGAAAGGATTATGTCCAGTTTTCAGCGGCGTACAAAGAGGCTTCTCAACCAGTCCATCCATGGTGCCGCCTCATATTCATGCATCCCGTCTTTGTGTTCTTCTCCATTCTGGAACTTCCACTTCCACTGGCGATAGCTATGCTCTCTTTCCGAAAAGCCTTCACCAATACGTTCGGATACCCTCTTCCTCAATTCCTCTTTCTCGGCTCTAGGAAAAAAGAGTTGGCATTCAGAGCGACAGTAGTGCTGAAAGTTTAAAAATGATGTACCTTGATTATGATGTCTCTGGTTGAAATTACCATAGAATAGCGTTCACATATCATGCAGGTCGAACAGGGCAATGAAATGACGATTTTTACAGCAAAGTAGAATGGTTTGGGCAAATGAAGAGGCAATTTTCATAGCAAAGGTAAATGTTATTGGAGATCTTGAGATCCCAATACCATACACCTTCAGTGTACAGCAACTCGGTCACGTGAGAGCGAAATGAGCTTGGACAGGTCTGCATAGAGGCACCAACGCATCTTTGGGCATGTCAGGCCATGGACAGAGGCAGAGCAGCGCTCAGGACTGCGGCAGTAGCAGACTATTTCAGGACAGAGGCAGAGCAGCGCTCAGGACAGAGGCAGTAGCAAAAATGAAGGGAGTTACAACTATTTTTAGAACTGGCTCTGATACCATGTCAGGTCAGGCAGTAACTCTCCAAAGGCAGAAAAAACGTATTCGTCTGATTATTCCATAGGTAGGTTATTGTTATATACATTAGGAGTGATTGTTCAGTTCATCTTCCGATGACTGTTCACATTCCCGATTTATTTATTTACAAATTCCCCAATCATGAAGCTTAGGTGTCAACAGTCTTCGCTAAGAGGGAGTGTTGATTTGGGGTAGCATCAAATGTGCTCTAGCCATGAAAATTGGTGGAGAGGCTAGCACATGAGATCTCCAAGACCCAGAAATGGTTTGGGCAGATTCTAACCAGTTTGGGAGATATTAAAATAATTAATACTTTTAATGAAGTTCCTAAGTTTAAACTTAGGAAAAATAAAATATTAATGGGTATTAATATAAAACTAGGTTAGAAGGTTTTGAAAGTCATGGATCAAGCCAAATCTAATCTTAGTCGTTGATTAGAGATTTAATCCCGACCGTTGAAGGACCAACAGGAAAAGTATAAGAAGAGTCTTGAGGGTCAGTTGGAGAACACACTGAGGGAGACCAATCAATTCAATTTCTGGAGCGGGGTTAGCTGAGAAATTCGAACTAGTGGTCTGGGGAGCAGCAGGAGGCACGGGTACAGAATAAAGAGTCGGGATGAACACCAGAAGACCAGCGCAGAGGTTGGAGAGGCAGACGCAGAGGCAGCAGATTGCGCAGTCACTGGAAGGCCTGTGTGGGTAACACAGAGAGGCCCAGTGCTGACGCAGAGAGGCAACAGTTGATGCAGTATGTCTGGGAGCTGGGAGAAGTGTTAGAGAATTTGTTCTCTGTTGGGTAAGCTAGTTTGGCACCCAATTATATTGAAGAATTGTTGAATAATAAAATCCTCCTCTGCTGCACCGTTTTCCCGCATTGCATTTTTCGAGGACATTTGTCCAAAATATCTGTGTTGATGTGTTGATTCTTGTGCATGTGTTTGTTTCTGTGTTATGGTATGATATCTGCAGCAGAATTTATTTTGATGTTTACTGAAGGGTTTTCGTAAATAACTTATTGGCAAATAAGTAGGTAAAATAAATCAGTTGTTGCAGTGATAGAATTTTCACAAGCAGGAACGGGAGCTGGGAGCGACATTTTTGAAAGCTCCCAGTTCAAAAGCGAATCAGGAGCGAATTTTTATATAATATATATTTTGATGCATATATGTCAACAAAAGCATGAAGAACGATGAATTAGATATAAAAAACATAAAACATGGATTGAACCATATAACATCAATCATCTACAAATTATAATCTTCATCAACCAAGTCCACAAGTTAGTAGCATACAACATATCGAGTCTCATGATTCATCAATCTTAAAGTTTCAAGCTTTCAAATTCAATATATAACATTTGTCACCATTTATCACTAAATTTGTACTTGTAACCATTACCCTTATGAAGTAACCAAACTATGAAGTAACCTGTCTCATATACCACATTTGTCCATATACCATCGCTGTCTCATGTGGTTTTAATATGTATCGTTGGTTTTTACCTCCCCTCCCATATTACCTTCCCCATATACACCCTCCCCAAAATACCACCTCCCTCAAATATACCTCTGCCATATATGTATTAGTATTATATTTTTACCACCAAGAGAGGAATTTTTTCTATATATTGCAACAGAGTACATTTTTACACAGTATACATATTTTAAATGCATTCATTGATCTCTATAGTTGGAGTAGTTCTCTGGGAAAGAGAACTATCCAGAAGGGTCGCGGAAGATAAAACACACTCATTTTCAATGAACTATGGAAAGGAGTTTGTGTAGGAGAAGGAGATAATGAACCTGTAAAGCCCACCTCAGATAAGCAATTCGCCATGGGAAAACAAGAACAGCAAGGTCTATGCCTTGATTGTAGCATCTATAAATGAAGAGGTGAGTCGTCATATTTCACCATTTTCAAATACTTTTGAAGCCTTACAAAAGTTGAAAGAACTCTATGACTCACACTCTGAACTTGAAGTTTTCCGATTGATGATTAAATTGTTCAGTCTTGAATTGAAAAACTATGATCCTCTTGATTTAGTATCAGAAGTAAGATCTACTATGCATGATATCAAAACCACTGATGTAAACTAGACATTCCTCTTATAGCTTTTGTCAAGGAACTTTATCCCACTTATTCAAATTAACTCGAGTCATTGCAAGCAAATGGAAACCTCAAAAAGATTAACTTTGACTCCCTTGTGAAGAAATTTGTTGAGAGAGAGAGGCTTTTGGGAAGAACACAGCTCCTCAGTCTTCTGAAGAAGCTATGTGTCTTGCACATAGAGAGAAGAATCATGCTCAAGATTCTTCTAGAGGAAGAGGTGGTCGAAGAGGAAGAGGAAGAAGAAATTTCAAAGGCAAGGGGGGCAAACACTCAAGGAGAAAAGTTTGATCTTCATTGCATACGTTGCAATAGAGATGGACATGATGCATCTACATGTAAGTTGTCTTGGGATAGAATTGAGCAGGAAAGAAATCAAGCCAAAGGTAAAACCAATGACAAAGAGAAAGGTAAAGCACCCGAATCGGCTCACTATATTGTGGCACATTGTAATATTGGAGTCACTAAAGACTTGTTTAATGCTTCACTTGCTTCTTGGAAAAATGATTGGTTGCTTGATTCAGGAGCAACTTGCCACATGACTTTTAGAAGATATTATTTTGAAGAATTTACTGACAATAATGATGGAGCAGTATAGTTTGCAGACAAATCAAAACTCAAGCTATCAGGGCTCAAATTGTCTGGTCTTCCAAACTTTCTTTTGCATGATGTTTTATATCTCCCACAGCTGAGGAGAAATTTGTTGTCCTTGGTCCACATCCTCCAGCAAGGACACTCCATTCATATGTTTGATGGCAAGGTTGAGGTCAAAAAAGCATCAGATCACTCACTTGTCATGACGGGAATAGAAGAAGAAAGACTTATGAAGTTGCAAGGTACCTCTGTTCGTGCACAAAACTTCTCATACAATTCTCATTATGATGAAGGTACATTTCCATCAAGTCTTTTATGGCATGCTAGATTTGGACAATTGAACTATGACAGTCTTCGCTTGTTGAAGAGAAATAGCGTTACTAGTTTGTCTACAATTCCTAGGAAACTTAAGCAATGTGATGCTTGGATTCTAGGAAAGCATAGCAAACAGTGTTTTCATGATTCACATTCCAGAGCACATAGAAAACTTGAACTTATTCATTCAGATTTATGTGGTCCAATCAATGTTTTAAAAACCGAAATCGGTGACCGGACAGGTCCACCTAATGAATCGGGTTTCGAATCAGCACTAGTCAGGTCTAAACGAACCAGTTTTATAAAAATACATTAAACAATTAGTTTTTAAAACTATTTTAAAGATTTAAAACCATGATTCCAAGCCAATAGAGACAAAATATGCAAAGTTTGCTCATTTATATACCATGTAAAGGTTAATATATCAAAATGGCACCGAGTGCAATACATATAATCGACAAAATACATAAGCAATGAGGCTCTAAATGGCCTATAAAGTCCAAAAACAATGTCACAAGCTATGAGGCCATTGGCCTACTACAAGTCTACAATGTACACATGATCAATCATCAAGTTCATCACCACTACTAGACACAAGATCATCGTCAGGAGATACATAAATATCATCTAGTCCAGAGTCTGAGGATGCCTCAGCCTGATTTGCAACCTCAGTATCAATGCCACCAATAACAATAGAAGTGGACCTAATGGAAGCACGAGTTTGTCAACCTGCACGACTAGTGCCTTCCATTGGTTCTTTGCCTTTCCTTGATGCCGCTACTGATCCTAGTTCTGATGTCGCCACATAATCTGCTTCATCCCCCGCTAAAGCCATGTCGATATCAAAATCAGCGTCAAACACAGGATCTTCAGTCTCCTCCACCCATTCCGATCTTGGATCAATATCGTCCAACACAATGGGATCTAGATCGGGTGTTGTGTTCATCATTTGGTTCCTCCTTAGTCGAAGGTTGTATTGCATGAAGAAAAGATCATTTAACCGTTTTTGTTCCAAACGGTTTCTCTTCTTCGTGTGTATGCGCTCAAAAACAGACCAATTGCACTCACAACCCGAAGCACTGCAAGTTTGGCTGAGGACTCTAATTGCAAACTTTTGCAATTGAGGACACTGGCCGCCAAATGACTCCCACCAATGTGCTGCAAAGAAAAAGACATTAATTAGTGACTTAGTTCATTTCATTACTTATTTACAAATTACAAGTATTTATAGATAATTTGAATTATAAATTTGTAAGCAATTTTAACTTGAAAAACAAATTGGAAATTGGAATCGCTTACCTGGTTGATCCACATCTCTTGCCATTTTTTGCCAAGTTTTCGCCAAAGGTACCACTTGCCATACTGAAAACAGTAAGTTATCTATGTCTTTCCAACTGGACTGCATGACTAGGGACCATGCGCTCCAAGCAATCAATCAATCCAGCTCTGACCTCCTCGTCCTGCAGATCTCCTAGCCAAGCTTTATAATGATACTTTGGGTTCAAAAAATACCCAGTTGTATGTATAGGACAATGGAGTTGATTGTTCCATCTGTTATCAATGATCTCCCATATACGGCCATATTTAGCTAACATGTCCTTGTAAGTTGCCCGTATTTGCTCCTTTGCCTGATCCATAGTCTCATAAATTTAGCCCATGACCAATTTTTCTCCATCCACCATCCTTAGCACCTTAACAAGGGGCTTGGTAATTTTCACAAGCTCTATGAACCTTTCCAAAAATAATTGTCAAACACTTTCTATTTTGTGCCTTTGCCATCTTGTCTACGAGCCCACCGAGATTCAGTCCAATCATCAAAAAAAAACATCTTCTGTAGGTTTTTATGTTGACCATTAGGACATTGCAATGTGAGGAAGTGAGTTGCAAATCTCGTAATTGCAAGCCTAACAAGCTCTTTGCCCCCAATGTTTTTCCTCATTAGGTTAAATACCCATAAGTGGTTGTAAATATTTTTTGTAACGCACTTGGCATGCTCTATAGTGTTTTTACCCACTCCACTTTGCATATGTCCTCAAGCATGAGGTCTATGCAATGTGCAACACATGGAGTCCAAAATATGGTCCTATATTTGGACTCAAGCATCTTTCTAGCACGAACAAAGTTTGAGGCATTATGGGTAATGACTTGCACAACATTTTGCTCCCCAATTTTCTGAATAATGTCATCCAAAAGCTCAAATAGAAGGGTTGCATCCTTCACCTTATCAGATGCATCAACTGATCTCAAAAACATGGTTCCTTGAGGGCAAGAAATAAGGAAATCAATGATAGTGTGGTTCTTTCCATCAGTCCACCCATCTGACATGATGGAACAACCTGTTTTGAGCCATGAATCTTTATACTCAGCCAAATACTCATCAATGGAAGAAATCCCTTTTTGCAAAAGAGCTCCCCTCAAGTCATGCATACTAGGGCCTTTGAAACCCTTTCCTGCAACTATAACAAAGTCCCACATAGCTTGGTAATAAGGTGAGCAACCAGCATTAAATGTATTCATGAGAATTTTCTTTGCAATGTTTTTTCCAATGTTGATCCAAAGTGGGTTGACGATTTGGCTGGGAGGAAGTGCGATTAGAAGAGGCAATGTTGGAAAAGGATGAGAAATAACTTTGGATGTTTGTTCTCTTTGTTCCTTTTGATAGTTGGCCAAAAGAAAGATGAACATGGTGAAAGAGGTCATTGGTGGAAGGGATAGAAGAGGAGTCTTGAATCTCATAATCATCATACCCACTCTCTTTCATGGCTTCTAATAATTCCCTCTTCCTTGCAATGTCATCTTGGATGGCCTTCTCCCTAGCCTTATCCTCATGAAACTTTTCAAGCTTGGAAAGGTATTCTGCCCTAATAGGACCTAACACTGCATTTGGTGCATCACATGGCTTTACTTGGCCTCTTACCCCAACCAAGTGTTGTTTCAATCTAAGAATACCCCCACCTCCAATAGATTTATGGCATAATTTGCATATCATTTTTCCATCAATCACATCACAATGAGCCCATGCACTGTCCTTTCCTTTTGGAGCCATGTTTGCTTGAAATAATTACAATCTGCAAAGAAATTTGCCATTTAAAAATAAATTGCAGCTAAGAAACATGGAAAACCAAAGCTAAATTTAGGAAAACAAATGCACATGTAGCCTACAAAATTTGATAAAATAGAACTAGAGATTTGATAGCATAAATGATAGAAGTTAGAAGTTTATAACACACAAAAAAAATTAATACATGGACAGCAGTCAATTGAGGAATTTTCAAGTGAAAATCCTAACCTGGAAATGCAAACTAGCTCCCTTAGCGTCCTCTTGAAGATGCCAACTCCACTAACAGCTCCAAACTATCTCTAAAATAGCTCCAACTCCAACTACAAGCCTCCAAGATGACTACTCCAGCAAAAACTCAACACTCTCTGAAGCGTAAAAACTTCAGGATAACAGAAGATATATAAAAAATACTTTATTAATAAAATGAATAAACAGATGATGCTGATTTACACTGGGTTGCCTGGCTTATATACCGCCATGGGCACCCTTTGGGAAAGGGCATGATCTTATGATCGTGCCCTTTCGCCTAACTAAACCTAAATTAATTAATAAACCTAAAATTAACTATTTTTTACATAACATTGCCTTCCTCTCGAAAGAATGCTTTGTCCTCAAGGCATATGTAACGACGGATGTTGTTGAAGAATGATTCATTCTCCCAGAAAGCGTCTTCTTCGGGTAAGTCCTTCCACTTGATCAGATACTCCAAGATGATCAAAGTCACACACTTTAAAAGATCTTGGATTAATCTCTCAATTCCCGCTTTTTGGAGATGTGGATATCGGTATGGCTTGATGTTGATGGGGTTTGACTCTGTTTTAACTTCTGTTCTACGCTCAATTTCTGTATTAGGCGGCATCTTCATAGGTAGGTCTTGAATCTCTGGTGATTCTTCTCTGGTCATATTTGCAGATAACATTTCTAATTGGTGACATTGTATTGCATAAGCAGGTGCTCTTCTTCGACTCAACTTCATCATCTGAGATGATGATACAACATGATTTTCTGGTGCTTGGAATCCATGTAGCTTGTACTTCTGACCTCCCCATTTGAATTTTATAAATTGTACTTGATGGTTGGCGGCATAAGTACCTAAAGTTCGTAGCCATTGGATACCTAAGACTACATCTACTCCTCCTAACGGTACTGTGAAAAACGGAGACTCTAAACTGAAGTCTTGAATCTGCAATTTAACCTTATGGCATTTTCCCACCTTTTCAATCTTCTTACCGTTAGCTATCATCACTTTCATGTTTGGTAAGGGAAATGAAAATATATTGAGTCTCTTTGCCATGGTTGCATCTAGAAAATTGTGTGTGCTTCCAGAGTCGACGAGAACCACTACGTTGTTCTTCTTTATGTGTCCTTTTAACTTTAAAGTCTGAGGTTGTGATATACCTGTCATAGCTGATAATGATACTTGTGGAATACTTCCATCATCTAGTTCTAGTGAAAATTCTGCGGCATCTTCTGTGTCTTCTACGTCATAATCTTCACTGTTTGAATCATTAGTTGCTTCACAATTATATAGGTTCTTTGGTTCTTTTCCTTTAGCACATCTATGTTTGGGGTCCCACTTCTCACCACAGCGTTTACATTTACCCTCTTTTATCCTTTGAATTTCCAAATTAGATTTTTCATCTTCACGACGATGTGGTGGAACATATCTTGTATTATTTGAGTCCACATACTGGGGTATCCTTCGTCTTGCATAAGCTTTTTCCACTGTTGACCAAAATATTGGTTCGGATTTCTTTTCGGCTGTTTTTGCTTTTCGTCTTGCTTCTTCTATAGATGTAATATCATGCATCTCAAGTTCTGCTTGTAAATGGGTTTTGAGTCCCGAGATGTATGACTGAATTAGACGAGATTCTGATAACCCAGGTACTCGTGTTACTAAGGTCTCCCATTCTTGAGTGTATTCGTCCACACTTCCTTTTTGTCGTAATTTGATGAGTTTTGAAAAGAACTCTTCTTCCTTTACACCTTGGAATCTTTTGAAGAATGCATCTTTAAATTTCCTCCAGCTAATGACATGTGTTGTCTTTTTCCACCACATATACCAGTTATATGCTTCTCCCTCCATTTTCATGGATGCGTGTCTGAGCTTTTCGTCATCGTCAGTGATGTCATATATCTCAAAGTATTCTTCTGCTTTATTTATCCATGCAACATTGTTTTTTTCGTCTCCATCGAATTTAGGCATCTCGACCTTTGCCCTTCGCTGGTATGTTGCCACTGGTTGAGCGAAAAAAGGGTGTTGATTGGTAAAGTTATCCCAAAGTTGCTTGTTTGTAAAGACTGTGTTACTTGCTTCTTGGTGGGGTGTCGCTGATTTTCTTGGGGATTCATCCTTGTCATGCGAGTCTGTAGACTTAGTTGAATCCGACGAGACGTGTTCTTGATTCTCTTCACCTTCTTTCAGTAGTTGCTCGGGCGTACAATTCGACCTTTTACACAGAACTTTTAACATTGTTAAGGCCTCTTTGAAGTTTACTTCTGTTTGGACATGTTGACTTTCCATTTTTATCTCTATTCGATTTGTCGTATCTTCCAGATTTTTGATTTTGTCCGCTTGCTCCCCAAGCTTGCTCTCGACTTCATTTAATCTTCTACTGACCTCGTCATGGTTGTTATTTATCTTTTGCTCTGCCTCCAACAACCTTTTCTGAAAATCCGCCATTGTCATTGTCGACATTGAGCGGGTTTGCGGAGGCGTGTATTTATCTGCCAGTTAAAGGGTTTTCCCTCCTCCTTATTTTTTTTATTTTTTTTAAATAATTAAATTAAATTAATTTAATAATTTAATTTAATTAATATTTTTTTTTTAATTATAAATTATAATAATTATAATTTATAATTATTATATATATATATATAACTTTTAATTAATTAAAATAAATTTAATTAATTAAATTATATAATTATTTTAATTAATTAAATTATATATAATATATAATTATTTTAATTAATTAAATTATATATAATATATAATTATTTTAATTAATTAAATTATATATATATTATATATAATATATAATATATAATATAATTATATATATATATATGTTATATATATTATATTGATTACCGTTATATATAATATATATGTATTGCACGTTATATATATGTTTTTATACATACACCGTCACGTCCGCTGGTGGAGGGACACTTCCGTTGACCGGTCGAATCTTCCCGTCGGACAAGGATACCGTAGATAACTAAGAAAACCTGCGCTTACAGCGTTATCACCACAACTGGACTCTCGGCGCACGACTCACCGCAGGTATAAAACAAACGCTGGAATTTAGTGTTTATCACCGCAGGTTAAGTCACACGGACCCGCAGAGATTTATTCGACGTAGTCACAGGCAATCGCTTTGGGTGAGTAGAGTGTGGATAATAGATGGCGGAGCTGGGGCGAAGTGATGGGGACGGGAATAAACCGATGCCTCCCTCTTTTCTCTTAAACCCCCCGTGAACTTTAATACCTTTCTACAGCGGCTTGAGAAGGACCGACTAGAATATTCGACAATGCCAGCAAGGATGTAAATTTGACTCCGGCGTTAGCGTGAAACGTATGGCATACAAGGCCCCAGGCTTTAACAAATTTGAAGGCGATGCGGAAGAAGGTGAAATTTGCAGCAGATTGCGGCACGTGCAGAGCACTGTGGACGGGTTGAATGAAACTAGCAGTAAACACAGACAACAGAGTGTACGAGGGGCGAACAAGAGCTGTAGCAGCGGTTGGCTCTGATACCAGATGAAGCGTAAAAACTTCAGGATAACAGAAGATATATAAAAAATACTTTATTAATAAAATGAATAAACAGATGATGCTGATTTACACTGGGTTGCCTGGCTTATATACCGCCATGGGCACCCTTTGGGAAAGGGCATGATCTTATGATCGTGCCCTTTCGCCTAACTAAACCTAAATTAATTAATAAACCTAAAATTAATACATGGACAGCAGTCAATTGAGGAATTTTCAAGTGAAAATCCTAACCTGGAAATGCAAACTAGCTCCCTTAGCGTCCTCTTGAAGATGCCAACTCCACTAACAGCTCCAAACTATCTCTAAAATAGCTCCAACTCCAACTACAAGCCTCCAAGATGACTACTCCAGCAAAAACTCAACACTCTCCAAGCACCCAAGCAAACTCACAAATACTCCAAATGAGATGTGTGAGACAAATGAGAGGGAGAAGGGCCTTTTAAAGGCTTCGAGAGGGTGTTTTTGGAGGGAAAGGACCCTTACTTTCCCTACAAAACACCCTAAGCACCTTGGAAAAATCACTACGTGGGTCCTCTGCTGTCGTGGCAGCTAACCAGCCAGTTAGGACTGATTAGGGCAAAAAAATGGCGAAATAATGGGTCAAACCGGGTGTTTTAGCCGGTTTGACCCGGTGGGCTTGCTAACCGGCCGGTTTGACCAGTTACCGGTTCAGACCGACTGGTTTTTAAAATAATGGGTCCAATGCATGTTCCTTCCGCAAATGGAAATAAATATATGATGACATTTATTAATGACTACACCAGAATGTGTTGAGTTTATTTATTGAAGAACAAATTTGATGCTTTTCAAACATTCAAGAACTTTCATACATGGATTGAAAATGACGCACAATCTCAATTTGGCTCTATTTGCATTGATAATGGAAAAGAATACACTTCAAATGGATTTTGAGAACTATCTTCACCAACATGGGATCAAACATCAATCAACTGTGCCTTATAATCCCCAACAGAACGGAGTAGCTGAAAGAATGAACATGACAATCTTAAATATGGTACATTCCATGATGTTTTTCAAGAATGTAAAATTGATGTTTTGGGTTGATGCAGTTCTATGTGTTGTGTATGTAAAGAATAGATGTCCATCTAATGCTATTAGAAACAAGACTCCTTATGAAATGTGGTATGGCCACATTCCTTCAGTAAAGCATCTCAGGGTCTTTGGTTCCACCTAGTTATGCCTTGATACCAAAGGAACAAAGAAACAAACTTGGTGCAAGGAGTCGTAAGTGTATCTTCTTGGGGTATTCAAATACCTCCAAAGCATACCGTCTCTATGATGAAGTTAATAAGAAGTTTGTTGTATCTAGAGATGTAATCTTTCTTGAATCTTCCAAAACTGACTATGTTGTTTAGCAGCAACTTGATCGCTTGGATAGATTCAGACATGCAAAATCATTTCAAGAAATTGATAATCAGATTCTATATCTTGAACGGGGGACTCCTATACTGGATCAGTCTGTGGAATCTTCTTCTAAAGCACTCTCTCCCTCACACGAAGCTCCAGCCACTGATGATACTTTGAGTGATATGGTTGACAAAATTGGGAGACTCAATCTTGATTCAGTCCCAACTCAGTCAACTGAACAGCCTGGGCCATCTCAGAAAGGTCCTCCAAAATCGCTGACAAAGACACTTGAAAGAGTTCATCCTGATGAGATTGGAAAGACAGGAACAAGAAATTCAATCAGTCAAAATGGAGGTGATGTAAAAAATTCTGATTTACCTATCGATATGGATGTTTCTTATGATTATGAATTGAATTTGTCTACAGATTTTGAACCAACTTCCTTCAAAGAAGTCGCTTCTCACGATGAATGGAAAGAAGCAATGTAAAAGGAGTACGATGCCTTGATAAAGAATGGCACTTGGAAGTTGGTCGATCCTCCATTGGGAACCAAACCAATTGGTTGCAAATGGGTCTACAAGTACAAGTATAAAGCTAAGTCACCAGACACAGGGATTCGGGATTCGACATATACATGGATTTGAGTATCGAATACGCACACGTTGAGCCCCCTGAACAAGACACGTTTGGATACGTTATATATTATTTTATATATATATATATATATATATATTAAAAATTAGATATTTCTTACACAAATTCTCATTAATGATACAAATTCATTGATTTCAAACATAGATCTTCATCTAGATGTAAGATTTACAAATTAACATTATGCATACAAATACAATTGTGACATAAATGATAAATCATAATACATATTCAATTCATCAATGATCCAATAGGAGAAAGACAAGATAGTAAGATAAAGATATTATAGTTTTCTCATTAAGTCATTAAAATCAAAATGTGTTGCATGGTAGTGCAATGCTAATGGCAAATAGAAATAGCAAATACAAAACGACTACAATCTAGAAGTATACAAGCCTCAAAGCAGTAGGTAGCTCATGACTCATGAGTCATCAATCCTCATAGTCATCATCAAAATCAGCATCGTTGTCCTGATCATCATGGTCACCGCTGCTCTCCTCTGTTGCATCCTCCTCCTTTGTATCCAAAGTCATCTCTGCATCTGCTGGTGTGGAGGATGACCCCTCTAAAGTATCACCATCATCAATCTGACAGGCTCTAGCACTGGATCATTGAGATCCAAATTGGCCAATGCCAATTCAACTATTGTCCAGACCCATATCATCAGGAAAAACATCCCACATCTTTGTCTTTCCCTTCAACCACTCATCCCTCTGCCTATAAATAAGATGACAGTTGGTGTGCACATACATCATTGTCTCTACCCTGGACTGCTCAAAACTACTCTTCTTGACACTATACAAATTCTCATACGTGCTCCAATTCCTCTCGCAACAAGAGGATGAGATAACCTTAGAGAGGAGCCTCATGGCTAACTGTTCTAGAGGAGAGCTTGTTGCCCCATGATTTGCCCAGCAAGAATAGGGCTTCTTAGCCCCCTGTCCCTAATCAAATCATACCTACAAATCGACCAGTGCAGTGGAAAACTCTGCAAAGGCATCCTCCACTTCATCAAGGGATGCTCTATCCTGAAAAACCCGCCTGAATTCCTCTTTCCTCCCCTATGAGATTTCACCATCCATGTGAGGAGAGAATCTACGGGAAGATCCACCATTCAGCAACTCATGGCTATAGTATTTTGGGTTCAATGAGTGAGCCAAACAATGTAAAGGTGTGCAATTCTTACCTCATCTGCCGACAAGAATGTCCTGTATAGTCGTGAAGAAGACCTCTGGTGATGTCTCATACTCGGGGCACTCACTCTATAGAATAATGTTCCTCACAGACTTAATCATGGAATCCCATCTCTCGTAAACGTCTCCTAGGATGGGTTGTTCTGTATCTACAAATCGAAGCAAAGAAATGATAGGGTCCATGATCTGAATAAGTAGATCTACCCTCTTCCACCAAGCATCATCTAACACTGTGTCCTTCACTCTTTTAGAGGTTACTTGATCTGTCTTTCTCCAAAAAGACCAAAACTCTGAAATAACCATGGCCCCAAGAGCAGTCTTGACCTCCTTCAACCTCTTCAACATGATGAACGAAGAGGTAAACCGTGTATCCGCAATCTTCAACAATGATAGATTATTGCACTCCTTGTAGATAGTGACAGCATTTGTATGATTTTGTACAAAGTTACAGATATGTTGTGCATCCTCAATAATGTTACCAATCCAAAGCAAATCAGAAGTAATGGATTTCAGTGCTAAGTTCAATGAATAGACAATGAAAGGTTTCCAAAACACTTGAGGGTATTTAGCTTCCACAATCATGCCAGTAGCCTTGCAAAAAGGTGCATTATCTGTAATGATTTTCACACAAGAATCACACCTACATCTTCAATAACTTTAATAAACAACTCACCCATATATTGTGCATCCTTATATTGTCCAAGTGCATCCACTGCTTTCAAGAAAACTGGACCATTCAAGGAAGACACCATGAAAATGATGAGTGGGTGTCGTGTTGGATCTGTCCATCCATCAAAAACAATGCTAACCGCAGATGTTGGCCATGATGCTTTAATAGGCTCAAGCATTTTTTCCACCTCTTTTTCTGCCTTTGCCAACAATGTGGTTCTAAGCTTCTCAGACCCATGAGGCACATACCTTGATGGAGCCCCTTGAGTTAGAGCTCAGCACATCTCAATAAATAGAGGTGAGTGTGCAACATTAAAGGATATGAAGTTTTGATAGAAAAGAAAAAAAGCAATGGTGAGATCAAGCTCTTCCCGTTTCTCCTTCTGAAAAATCTTGTCCATTGGACCAAGTGAAATTGCCTTTCTTTTTACTGCCTATCCCCCACCAGAACTCTCAAATGGGAATTTGTTGTTGTTTTTCCTCAAGAATAGAAGGGGGTCATCATTCTTGGTTTTTTTATTTTGCAGCCTTGTACTCCAATTCCACAACCTGATAGAGCCAACAAATGACCTTTCACACGGAAATATGTGCTCCTAAAAGTATTGTGGCAATAGTTGCATTTCCAACTCACAATGCCTCCTCTCTTCTCCTTGTTGGATGGCCCTTGCTCTTTTGTGACATATTTCTCAATGTTACATTGAGAAGGAAGTATTCCCTCAACATTACTTGCAATAGAGGGAATACTTGCAGCAGACTCTGATAAAATTGGGAGAGGAGGAGAATCTCGAAAGGGGACATTCTTCACCTTCCTTTGCCCATTCCCAGTTGCCCTTGATTGAGCCATGAATGATGTAAAAAAATGAAACAAAATTGCACAAATTTGTAAAAGAAATGCATATGCAAATTGTTGTAATAAAAATGCAAAAATAATAGAGAGCAAATGCACTTAATTGTTGCTTGAATCTCCTTGAAAATGCTCCCACGCTCTTTTCTCCTTGCTCCAAAACACCCACAACAACCACACACCAAAATAGACAAGTGAAAGTGAAAAGAAAAGGCAGCAAACTCACCTTTTAACACTGCGCGAGTTGCCTTTTTTCAGATTCGTGTCCGAAAATCGGGACACGATAAGGATTTGATCGTGTCCCAATTGGACACGACTTGTCTAGATTTTCGGACATGAATCGGGTCAAATCATGTATGATTCACAGGATTTGTGATTCGTGGGCCCTGGGGGACAAATCTGATTTTATAGGTATAAAGTCGATGGCTTACTTTACAAGCACAAAGCCAAGCTTGTGGCAAAAGGTTTTGCACAGAAGGAAGGGGTCGATTATGAGGAGGCTTTTGCCCCCACAGCAAAATGCGCTACCATCTGGACACTCTTTGCCTTAGCAGCTCAGAACGGTTGGAAAGTCCATCAAATGGACATAAAAACTGTTTTCTTGAATGGAGATTTGAAAGAGAATTTTTTTATGTCCCAGCCAAAAGGATTTGTTGTGAAGGGCCATGAACATAATGTATGCAAACTTGTGAAATTCTTGTATGGCCTCAAACAAGCACCACGAGCCTGGTATGAAAAGTTAACCGAGCATCTTCTGAAACTCAACTTCAAACATTATGATCTTGATGATGCAACTTTGCTTGTCAAGAAACTTGGCAAAACAATTGTATATCTTGTGGTATATGTAGATGATCTTTTGATGACAAGGAATAATGAGAGCTACATTGCATCCATAAAGAAGGAATTGAGGAAGGTTTTGAAAAACTGACTTGAGCTATGTTCACTACTATCTTGGTATTGAAGTAACTCAACATTTAAAGTCTATATTCCTCTCTCAAAAGAAGTACATTGGAGATCTGTTGAACAAGTTTTGCATCATCTTTCCCGGTTGTTCCGACAGTTCCGGCTTCTGCGTGATAGGCAGCGTTTCTGCTCTACGCTAGCCCTTCTAGCTCTGCATCAATGTTGCGTGGGCCCAGAATGGCCTAGCGTCAACTCCCCCGGCTACTACGCTGCCTCTCTGCTGGCTCTCTCCACCTCTCTGTCAGTATTATCTGGAAAGTCCTCTCGGATTCTTGAAGAAATTTCAACCCCCACTCTGGTTATCAGTTTTCCTTATCACTCCATTCATTTAGTTTTAAATCCAAGCATGATAAAAAAAATCCTAAAATCTGGAAATGACAATATTTTTCTAAAAACACAAATTTAGAGATTTCACAACTGCTAAAATTGCAGAAATAAAACACAACAAAACTATGACAGCCACACATAGAAAATAACACAGTGATTTTTAGTCAATGTGACCCTGGAAAAACCCCTACAACTCTTGGGGAAAACCAGTCTGAGAGCTCTTCTTTATTTCTGAAAATGCTTTTACAGAGAAACTGAAATACACAGTAAAAATTCCAGAAACCACAAATTACAACTTATCTCGATTTTCGTGCTTGAAATCTGCCTCGGAAATCGTGCCAATTAGCAAACAGTGAAAACAAAAATTTTTCCAACAATAAAACAGCGTTAAATGTTGTACGGCCTGCCTCAAAATTCATGCCCATAACCTAATGTATGGACTATACGGGCCGTACAGATTTCAACAGTACAACTGCCTTGAAATTTGTGCCCTTGTTGTTATCCCTCTTCCTCGATTTTTGTGCCTTTCTCCTATTGTACGGTTTTGTCTTGGGATGCGTGCCAATAAATGTTGCTGCTCAGATTTGCTGAAATGTCTTATTGTTGCTCTCCTTCACTTCCTCACTGCTCAGAAATTTTCTCCTTGCTCTCCCTTCTCTTTCTCTCAAATGCTCATGAAAATATAAATTGATCTTTTTCTCTTATCTTCTCATTTTACTCTCTAAATGACCTTTTGGGTTACCCTAATATCTAATGGCTGAAATTCATTGAAATCTAGAGATGAGAATAAATGTGTATTTAATTCTCACTTTCTATTTTTTAACTCACCCACTTAAATAAAGACCCACTTAGCCTTTTATTTCCATAGTCACTTTTTCACTTTCTAATTCTTCATTGACTTTAATAAAGTCACCTTTAAATTAGAATGTAACTTTACCACTTATAAAGTCACTTTTAAAATAAATTGTAACTTTACGACTTATAAAGTCACTTTTAAATTAAATTGACTTTACCACTTATAAAGTCACTTTAGGAGAAAAGTACAAATAAATTTGGACACTTTTCCCTAGGCCAAAGATCAAAGCCTTAGCGAACCACTTGTCCTATGGTACCCAAATTTTAGCACTCCCTCTTACCGAGGAAAGTGTTCCTCACCATTCCCATCTTGTCTCTGAAGTAGTCATGCTTGCCCCGTAGTAAGGCATTGGTGAAAATGTCCGCTACCTGCTCATTTGTGGAAATGTACTCAAGCTTGACAGCTCCCCTTTGGACATAGTCTCTAATGAAGTGATACCTGATCTCAATATGCTTTGACCTATCATGAAAAACTGGATTCTCCGTGAGTTCTATGCAACTCTAATTATCACAGTAAATTACTGAAGGTCTCAATGCCTGACCAAATAGACCAAACAACATCATATAAAGCCATATGGCCTCACAACTATCCAAACTAGCAGCCATATACTCTGCCTCAGCTGAGCTCAATGCAACTGGTTGTTGTTTCCAACTAATCCACGACACAACTGCCAAACCCAACCCAAAACAGCACCCGAAAGTACTCTTCCTATCTGAAGCACAACCTGCCCAATCTGAATTTGTACACCCTACCAGTCTCACTCTATCACCCTGTCTATAATCTAGACCAAAATCCACAGTCCTCTACAAGTAACAAAGAATCTGTTTTGCAGCCACCCAGTGCACTCTCCGGGGCCCACACATGAACTGAATCATAGTGTTAAATGCAAAACATATATCTGGTCAAGTGTTGACCAAATACATGAAACAACCAATCAGTTGTCTGTATAGAGTAGGATCCACCAACTCAGACTCAGAAGCGTGAAGCTTCTTCCGGTTAGTGATCATAGGTGTAGACATGGGTTTGCAGTCCTCCATGTGAAATCTGCTAAGAATATCCAATATGTACTTCCCTTGTCCCAGGAAGAAATGCCCCTCCTCCTGCCACACCTCCAATCCCAAAAAATAATGCATCAAGTCGATATCCTTCATCTCAAACTACGAAGCAAGATCTCTCTTGCATCCCTCAATGAGTCTCTCTGCATCAATGATGATCAAGTCATCCACATACAACACCAGAATGAGAGGCTCCTCACCCACTACAATGAAGTATAGGTTCGGATCAGCCTCACTCTTTGTGAAACCCAACCGCTGCAAGTATGTATCAATCCTCGAGTACCAAGCTCTGGGAGCTTGCTTCAGGCCATAAAGTGCCTTTTTCAATCTGCATACATGGGACTCCTTCCCATGCACCTCAAAGCCCTGCGGCTGCTCAATATAAACCTCCTCCTGAATGAAGCCATTGAGAAATGCGGTCTTCACATCCATCTAGTGGATCTTCCAACCCATCTCTGCTGCAATCGATATAATGGAGCGAATAGATGTATACTGAGCTACGGGAGCGAAGGTCTCCTCATAGTCAACTCCCTCTACCTGTGAGAACCCTCTCGCCACAAATCGAGCCTTGAACTTCTCGATGCTGCCATCTGCAGCATGCTTTATCTTGTAGAGCCATCTGGAAGTAACAATTGATTTACCTTCAGGCCTCCGCACTACCTCCCGAAGAATACTCCTCCATCATGGCCTCTCTCCAGACCTGTTGGTTGGCTGCCTCCTCATAACTAGAAGGCTCAGAGTCAACAATGCTTGTTACCAATGCCATGTAACTACAAAACCGCTCAAGTGGTTTACTCTCTCTAACCTATCTCTTTGGCCCAGCAACTGATGTGGCCTCGCGCAAGGTATCTTGAAGCCACTTGGGCTTCCTCTTCCCTGAGCATACTTCTCCCACCGGCGTGAAAGAATCCTCATCATCATCAAAAGCCTGAACTCCTGAAGGCCTGCCAACTAACCTCATGCCTAAATCTGTGCCTGTAAATGTTGAAGTACCATGTGAACTATCCATTAGTGGACTACCTTGTGAACTGCTCTACGGACTACCCTGCATGCTGCCCGAAGAACCACCCACCTGACTCTGAGAGCCATTGCTCACTGATGGACCTGACACTGTAATTGATGTACCTCTTGATCCCTGACCACTGGATCCCTGTGACTGACTCAACTGCTCCTAAGGGTATAGTGACTCTAGATACTCTAACTCACTTGACCTCCTGAAATCTCTCTCCTCCTCGAACTTCACATCCACCTAACAACCAGTTTCCTCTGCGCAAGAATATAAATCCGATATGCTTTCGAGTCTCACTATAACCCACAAAGATGCCCTTGTCTGCAGTGGGCTCTAACTTGGTCCTGTTCTCCTTGGGGACATAGGAATATGTAAGGCACCCAAAGATACGAAAGTGCCCAACATCAGGCTTCTTCCTAGAAAAAAACTCCTCCTGAGTCATATTCCCAAGGCACGATGTGGACTCCTGTTCTGCAAGTACACAGCAGTGTTGCAGGCCTCTGCCCACAAAAATAAAGGTAACCCCTGATCATGAAGCATGGCTTTGGCAGCCCCTACAATGGATCTGTTCTTCCTCTCTGCAACCCCATTCTGCTGGGGGTTGTAAGGAACTGTGAACTCCCTTCTAATGCCTGCCTCAACACAAAAATCAACAAACTCACCAAGGGTATACTCCCCTCCATTGTCCAACCTGAGGACCTTGATCTTCCTACCTGTCTGGGTCTCCACAAGAGCTTTGAACTCTTGAAACCGCTTGAAGACCTCACTCTTGGTCTTCAAGAAATAAATCCAGGTCTTCCTAGAGTGGTCATCAATGAATAAAACATAGTACTCATAGCCACCCAAGGATACATGAGACATTCGTCCACTCACATTGGTATGAATCAAGTCAAGTATCAGGTCGCTTTGTTGTCACTGCTGAGAAAAGGGGATCTGGCAAACTTCCCCATAGCACATCCTCTGCATACATCAAGGTGATCAGAACTGAAATCTGGCACACCGGTGGTGATCTCTCACATTGTACTCAAGGCCTCATGATACATGTACCCCATCCTACGGTGCCAAATCTCACACAACTCTGAACTACTAGATCGTTGTTAGCCCTGTCTCGGGTGCAATGTTGCAGGAAGCATCCCCCCCCGGTTCCAAGGCCCGAAGCGCGTCCGTGCGGATGCATCCAGGAAGCGTCCTCGAAAGCACGCTTCCAAAATTCGAAAGCACACTTCTGCCTGTTTTGGACGCTTCCTGGAAATTTCGGAAGCTTTCCTCCGAAGCGCGCTTCTGAATATCCGAAGCGCGCTTCGTACGGCGCTTCGGCAGTACGAAGCGTGGCGCTTCAGAGGGCGAAGCGTATGCTTCTCGTACACTTCCGTACGATTCCGGAAAAGCATTTAGAAAATCGTTTTTTTTCATTTATTTTTAATTTTAGGTGAGTTTGCTTGTTGGGGGTGGGTCCACCTTGGGTTAGGGTGAGGAATGAAGGCAAAAAATAAAAATAAAAACATAGCAGATGCTCCCTCATGGTAATGTTAAATTCTTAAAGTAAAAGTGACATTCTCCTTTATTTTTCATTTTCATCCTTTTACTTAAATTTTTAACATTACCATGAAATGACTCAGGATGTTTGAGAGTGGTTCCAGCCTCATTAGACTTCATATGGAGAAAATAGAATTTCATATCCTATTCAAAATTCAGCGGACTTAACAGTTTTCAGGAATTCAGGATCAATGGAATTGTGGCATTTCATTAGATTATATCAAGTATGAAGGTACGCGATTAGCATTTAATCAAGAGCACCAAGCCCTATATGTACCCTAGTGTTGGTGGTGTTAATTGTTGAACTCTTTTGTCATGCGGCACGCCTTTAGCAAAAAATTACCTTTCAATCAAGTCAAAATCATCGATCAAGCATGTTAAGCTTTTTCTACCATATTTTAAGTCTTGAATTAGGTAGTTTGATCAAAATTGGGCAATGTTGACTAATATCCCTAGACAATCGAGGTAGAGGCAAAGGCTAGACAAGAGGAGAAGAACCTAGATTCTAGATGGTTGATGCATCTAAATGGTTGATGCTCGAATAATTAATCATTAATGTACAATGGATGTTATATCTATCTTGATTTATGCAAAAATATGCATGTTTTCATGTCTTCTACAACTAATTTGGTATTTGGGATGTTTGCTTTGAGTATAAATGCAAAAAAATATAAATATATATATATAGCAGACGCTTCGCTTCCTAGATTTTTGGAAAATGATGCTTCCGCATCCCCGCTTCCAAAAAACGTCCCCGCTTCGTGCAACATTGCTTGGGTGTTGCTACTCAATGCCATCAGGGGCTGGAATGAGAACTCGTACACCTTGGCATGGCGCACACCAATCTCTCTAGCTAAAGAAGCTGGAGTTCCCCTAGAATATATAAGCACCTGCCCTCTCCTAAACAAAACATCATACCCTCTATCCTCAAGTGTTGAGACGGATATCAAGTTCTTCATTCCAGGCACATATAGAACATCTGACATTTCAAGGGGGGTTTGGGTCCCCTATCAAATGTCAATGTCCCCACAACGACTACTCTAACAATGCTATCATCACCAAGTACTACCTCCATATCAGTGTCACCCTCTGAAAGCTCTGAGAAGTACTCTCTGACTCCTGTCATGTGGCGGGAAGCACCATTGTCAACATACCAAATGCTAGAAGATGCTCTACTAGTAGCGAGGAATGCACACTCCCTTTGAACATGTATGGCAGGTGATCCTGCACTAGTGGCCTCACAAGCTATGAACCCAAACTCCCGATCAAAGCTCTCTGAGAAGCTCTCTATCTCTGCAGAAGCTGCCATGGGTTTGTCTTTCCCTTTCTTGTTCTTCTTCTCCGGACACACAACAGCATAGTGTCCCAACTTTTGACAATTCCAACATTTGACTTTGGAATAGTCCTTCTCCTTGTTCTGCTGCTTGCCTTTACCTTTGCCTTTGCCTCCACTGTTGGAAGCTTTCTTCTTTGCTCTACCCTTCTTGCCTCTTGCTAACAACGCGACATTGTCATCCTCCTCCTCCTGTTTGGCTGCCCCAAGATGGTTCTTTCTGATCTCATTCTGAATGCAATCATCCCACAACCTCTCCCAATTAGGAAGGTTTTCCCGTGCAACAATGCCATCCACAAAATTCTCCCAAGTCTTGGGAAGACCATTCAAAGAAATCCTCACCAACTCAGTGGGTGCAATGACCTTACCTACGGCTACCAACTCATCTCTCACTAAAGTGATCTTTGTGAGGTATGTTGTAGCACTGTCAGTCTTAGCCATTTTAATGGCCTTCAGTTTCTCCTTTAGGACCATTTTTTTGTTTTCATTTGAGCTCTAGTAAAAAGTCTAGTCAAGGTTGTCCACATCTCATGTGCATAAGTCTTTCCTCTCACATGAGGAATGACATGGTCCTTGATTCCTTCCAAAATCAATCATTTTGACTTAGCATTCTTTTTGTTAAACTCTACCAACTATACAGGGTCAGCAAATACTACTATTGGGTACCATAATGCCCCAGACTTTTGCTTCCTCAAAGATGCTCTGGGTTTTTGTGGGTTTATTGAGAGGATTCTATGCATAATTTTACAGAATTTTTTGGGCGATATTCTAACCTGAAATTCCAATTCTTATAGCAGGGCAAATTGCTAGTTAGCTAGGGAATTTGCACCATTTTGTGGGTTCGACTTTGGCTTGGAGATAGGCCAAACCCTTTCTGGGTTTTTCTGGGTTTTGGGCAAGGAGTGCTGATCCAGGTGGATATTGGTGGACACCTGCCAATTCCACTTGGACCCCCACCATTGTTTCTTTCAGTTTTTCAGTTTCCTTAATTGTAGCACAATTTACTATTTTTAACAATTTTTCAGGTCCTGAACTTCCAGAGCCGTTTTGAGGCCCTAAACGACGTTTTTTTGGAAAAACTGGGAGCAACATGTGTCCACGAACCGATGTTGCTCACTCAAAAGTTGTAGTCCTCGGATAGATCTTTCTAGCGAGGTATTGTACGCGTCGAACGGAGATCGTATGCCAAAGTTACGACTCCGGGAAGTTGATGTACCAATTTACCCAAATGGGGCCCATAGTTTGGCGCTTCATCTCCTAGGGTTAGGTTTTTGGATGTTTAGGGTTTTCCATTATTTCTCAACAATAAATAGGTCTTCGAGCCTCATTGTAAGACAGTTCAAAGGCATGTAGCCACCACATCTCTTCTCATAGATAAGCTACCATCGCCCGAGCTAGTTTATTTCCATTTCTTTTTGTAAGCATATTTCAGTACTTTACATCAATGGAATGAAGTGTTATTTATGTTGCATCTCTGTATTTATGGTCATATCTGTAGTTTGTTGCGTTCCAGTTTAAATCTGGATCAGCAGTATCGGAGCAGTCTGCACTTTTTCTGTTTTTCTTTGCATATCCCCAACTAGGTCGGGATATTAGGAGTTAGGGCTTGCGCTGGTCGAACCTTTGCAAGACCAGCCTCGCAAATCCCAACGGCCTCCCATGGCGAATGAAAAGAAAGACGAGGGGGCAGGAGATCTTATCAAAATCTTGCTCGAAGAGGCCCTCAAGCAACAAAGGAATGCTATGATGGACAACTTTGCCCAGATCCTTCAGTGGCTACCCAGGGGCGACACATCTACTTCCAACAGCTACTCTGGAAGCGCCACACTCTTTAAGGTACAAGTTAGCTATGACATTCCCATATTTGAGGGTCAAGTAAATGCAGACATTGTAAATAAATGGTTAAATCTGCTAGAAGGGTATTTTTCTATTCATGATTTTTTTGACCTGGAAAAGATTACTTTCACTCTTCTCAAAGCCGCCCCCCACGTCAAGGACTAGTTGGAAACCTACTGCAAGCAGAAGGATGAAAGTACAACCTCACTGTTTTCAACCACACCCACTTGGAATTCATTCCAAGCTGCCATCAAGGTGCAGTACTACCCTGTCGGAAGCTATGAGGATAAATACATAAAGTGGACCATGCTGCGATAGGGAAGGAACCAAGACGTGTCAGAGTTTACCAATATTTTTCATACCCTTTGCACACAGTTGGGTATCAAGGATTCTGAGCAGCATTTGGTACTCAAATACCGCGGCTGCCTACACAGGTACATCCAGGACAAGATGGAGTTCCTAGGCATCTCCTCACTCGACATGGCATACCGATATGTTGTCAAGATCGAGCAGAAGTTTAAACAGAAGAAGCGAGACTTTGGATCTGCGAATCTGAAGCAAGGGAAAGGTGCCCCCAAACCGCTGAACAAAGGACAAATCCAAGGCGGGGTGGCCCAGGACAACCCGCCAAAGCCGCAAGCAAAGAACAACACCGCGAAGCCGAAGAAGGACACGGGAAAGTGGTGTGAGTTCCATAAGAGCTCCACTCACAACACAAGTGAGTGTCGAGCCAAGCAGTCACTGGTGGTCGAGCTAAAGTCTTCGAAATCAGATGCATGTTTCGACTCTGAGTCAGAACCCGATAAGGGGAATGACAAAGGGAAGCAGATTATCGATGCAAAGCCCAACGCCATCGTTGCCACCACGAAGATTCAGAAGGAGGAACCCGAAGATCCAGAGGAGGAGGAGGGGCTCTTCCACTCCCAGATGTGGGTAAAGGGTTCCTCGCTACAGTTCATTGTCAACAGCGGGAGCCAAAAAAACCTCATTTCGGCAGAAATCATGACGCGGTTGGGCTTACCGACCATAACACATCCACAACCGTATACCATCGGGTGGCTTAACAAAGGATGGGATCTTAGCATGAGCCAGCAGTGTCACCTTCCATACAACATCAAGCCCTTCACACATGAGGTATTATGTAACGTTGCTCAACCATACTTGTGGAAGCGCCATGTTGTGTATGAGTCAAGGCTTCGTGTTGTTATTGTTGCTTTGGGTAATAAGTTGTACGGGATACGGAAGGTAGCACCGCCTACCACCATCTCTTTAGTTACTGCAAAACAATGCAATAAGTTCATTTCCAAAACTAGGAAATTTGTTTTCCTGATGATCCGCCCTCAAGGAAAGAAGAAGACGATGGCCACGACTTCCAGACAGGGCCCCTCTGCACGACAACAACAGATGGACAAGGTCATGGAGGAGTACAAGGACATCTTCACCTCCCCCACAGGGGTGCCTCTGTACTGTCAAGTCAAGCACTCCAACGATCTAACCCCAGGTGCACCACTGCCCAATGGACCAATCTATCGGCGCTCTGTTCTGAAGAACGACGAAATCAAGAGGCAGACTCAAGAACTGCTGCAGAAAGGTCACATCCGACCAAGTTCATAACCCTGTGGGAGCCTGATCATGTTGGTACAGAAGAAGGATGGGACTCGGAGACTTTGTATTGACTATCAGGCGCTAAACAAAATCACTATCTAGAATAGGTACCTGATCCCACAAATTGATGACCTTCTGGACAAGCTGAAGGGGCCAAAATATGTTAGCAAGATCGACTTGAAGTCAGGATATCACCAGGTACTAATCGAACCCTCCGATGTGTGGAAGATTGCATTCAAAGCCAAAGAGGGCCTTTTCAAATGGTTGGTTATGCCTTTCGAGTTGATGAATGCTCCTGCAACCTTCATGAGGTTGATGGATGACATCTTGCAACCATTCACCAACTCATTTGTAGTGGTATACTTGGATGACATCCTGATCTTTAGCCAGAGTTGGGAAGAGCAGCTCCATCACATCCGACAGGTTCTCCAAACACTGCAGCAACACAAGCTATGTGCAATATTGGAGAAATACACTTTTGGCATGACCCAAGTTCAGTATCTGAGATACATTATTGATGAACGGGGGTGCATGTGGATCTAGCCAAGATCCAAATCATTCAAGATAGGCCAACTCCAACCACTCTGACAGAGCTCCGCAGCTTTCTAGGTCTTGCCAATTTCTACTGTAGGTTCGTGTTGGGATTCTCTCATATCACTTGGCCCTTGAATCAAGTCACCAAGGAAGGAGCGAAAGCAAAATTCTTTTGGTCTGAATCTCAACAGAAGGCATTCATAGAGTTGAAACATCGCCTCTGCTCGGCACCAGTGCTCGCATTACCAGACTTGCAACAACCATTTGAGATTGAGACAAATGCCTCTGACTATGCTGTTGGGGCAGTCCTTACTCAACACGAGCATCCAGTGGCATATCACAGTGAAACACTTTCAAACACAGTTCAAAAGTATCCCACTTATGACAAAGAGATGTATTCCATTGTGCAGGCCTGCCGACACAGACCATCTGCCCCTACAGACCATCCACACAGACCACAGACCCCTACAGTTCATACAAACGCAAGGGAAGTTGCAGAGTGATCGCCATCAGAAGTGGTCCACATACCTGCAACAGTTCCATTTGAATATCAAGTATAAGGGCAACACCAATAATGTTGTAGATTGCCTCAGTCAACCACCAATCATGGCATTAACCATCGTGCTCAACTCTTGTGGGCATGAGACTTTTGATTGGCCACTTCTCTACAAAAGCGACTCAAAATTCGGCCACACATACTAAACGCTCTTGGAGCGTCAGCATGTTCCATATTTTCACCTCCAGGGTGCCCTGTTATGCCATCTAGGTCACCTTTGTGTTCCTTCAAGCGAGCAGGCCAAGATGATTTGGGAAGCGCACTATAGTTGGGTTGTTGGGCATTTCGGGGTCGAGAAAATGGTGGCAATACTGCAGAAGTATTTCTATTGGCCGAATCTTCGACAGGATGTCAGGAAGTACATCAGATCCTGCATTGCCTGCGCCATTGCCAAACCGACCATTAAGAAGCAAGGCTTCTATACTCCGCTGCCTACCCCTAGTCGACCTTGGGAATCCATCTCCATGGATTACATGTCGGGCCTTCCTTCTACTAAGCATGGAAACAACTGTGTTTTTGTGGTCGTCGACAGATTCTCGAAGATGGCCATTATGGCGGCCTGCAAGAAGAATATCACAGCATAAGCCATTGCTAAACTCTTCTTTGAACGAGTGTGGATACAGTTTGGGATCCCACAATCTATCATCTCGGATCGGGACAGCAGGTTCCTCAATACATTTTGGTCCAGTCTCTAGTCGATGTTGGACACCAAACTCACTAAGTCCACAGCTTTCCATCCCCAAACTGATGGCCAGACAGAGGTCGTCAACAGGATGATCGTACACATTCTACGCATGTACAACTCAAAGCATCCACGCACATGGGATGAGAGCCTCCCCTATGTTCAGCACAGCTATAACCCGGCTCTCCACAGCTTGACTGGCCACAGCCCTTTTCAGGTGGTCTTGGGATTCTAGCCCCTGTGTCCCATTGATGTGGCCATGCCATTTGCGGCTACTCAAGCAAATTTGGCTCATGTCCAGTCTGAAACCGATAAGGCAAACAGCTTCATTGAACACATCCAACATATCCGCCAGCAGGTCCACGACATTCTGGAGAAATCAAATGCCAAGTACAAGCAGTGACATGATCAACATCAGGTGCCACACAAGTTTCAAGTGGGCGACAAAGTCTGGTTGCATTTGCAAAAGGAACGCCTTACCGGAGCCTATCGGAAACTCAGACCACTCTGATATGGTCCTTACACCATTACCAAGGCTATAGGAGGCAATGCATTTGAGCTCAGCATTCCCCCATTGCTTGGCCTGCACCCGGTGTTCAATGTGGACCGCCTTCGGCCATACTTTCCACCATTACTAGACACATCCCACATTACAGAACATCTCACACCAACAGAATTCAATCCAGATTGCATGGAACATGCTGCAACTGATCGGATCATGGACACATAGATCAAGCACACTCGTCAGCAGAAGATCCAACTGTATCGAGTTGTCAAAGCAAACCAACTCCTTCACCAGTGCAAATGGCTCACCAGGGACCAAGTTCAGCAGAAGTCTCCTCATCTCATGGAAAAACTCAACGCAATGGGGACCATTGCTTCCTAAGGGAGGAGGAATGATCCAGGTGGATATTGGTGGACACCCACCAATTCCACTTGGACCCCCACCATTGTTTCTTTGAGTTTTTCAGTTTTCTTAATTGTAGCACAGTTTACTATTTTTAGCAGTTTTTCGGGTTCTGAACTTCCAGAGCCGTTTTGAGGCCCTAAACGACATTTTTTGGGAAAACTGGGAGCAACATGGGTCTATGGAGCTATGATGTTCACTCAAAAGTTGTAGTCCTCGGATAGATCTTTCTAACGAGGTATTGTACGCATCAAACGAAGATCGTATGCCAAAGTTACGACTTCGGGAAGTTGATGTACCAATTTACCAAAACATGGCCCATAGTTTGGCGCTTCATCTCCTAGGGTTTACGGTTTTTCACTGTTTCTCAACAATAAATAGGCCTTCGAGCCTCATTGTAAGACAGTTCAGAGGCACGTTGCCACCACATCTCTTCTCAGAGATAAGCTACCATCGCCCAAGGTAGTTTATTTCCATTTCTGTTTGTAAGCATATTTTAGTACTTTACATCAATGAAATGAAGTGTTATTTTAGTTGCATCTCTGTATTTATGGTCATAACTGTAATTTGTTGCGTCCCTGTTTAAATCTGGATCAAGCGCTCTCCTAATTTTATAGAACTTTCTGGGCACTCTAGAGTGGGAAAATTAGAGGGCGAAGTTAAGCAGCATTGCAATTTTGGAGCAGCAACGCAGTTTTCTAGAGGAGCTTGCTATTATAGTTGTTAAGCTTTCTTGTATTCATCACCTAGTGCTTGTTGCTTGCCTTCTACAAAGCCCAGTTGCATTTTCTCCAACTCATTTGTACCACAGCACTATTATTAATAAAATCTTGGTCAGTTTGTGGATTTGGAGATATTTCTAGTTTATGTGTATGCATTTTTTTAAAATTATGTGTTATTATCATTGCATGACTTTGTTATCATTGTAAAATTTCCATTAAGAATATTACAACACCAACTCAGTGAGTTAGTAAGCACCAATCCCTCAGCTAAGCACCATCTAAGCTTTAAGTTGTTCCTTAGATTTGTCGTCGACAACTTTTTGTCCTCAAATCTTCAGTGAGTAGTCATCTAACCATGCAAACCTCAAGTTTGCACCTTCAAACTTGATCACATCCACCTGTCCTGCTCTTGCCTTACCCTAGTCCTTCGCTTAGACAATTGAAGCTTCACTTTACTGTTACACGTAAGGTCATTATAGTTGTTGACTTTGAACTTTACTTGTTGCAGAATGCTTAAAGCTTCCTCACAAAGAACTGCCTCTTATCCTTTGCCCCTTCTTCTCTTTGTGCCTAAATACACAGGAAAGGCTTGCTCCTTATCCTTTGCCTTTCCTCTTACTGACAACAAATCACAACTCTGCTCTTTGGCTTGCACAGGACTTGCTCCTTTGATTTGCTATTTTTAAATCTTTTTAACAATCAAGCACACTGCGACTATCACTGTAACTTTCTTTCTAGAACTTGGGGTTGCTCATATTAATGCCTATGAACAGGCCTCCACACCCTTAAATGTTAGTTCAATTTGCACTTTAAAAAAGCTTCTTACAAGGCTGCTTCAGCCTCTACTAATCCCCGCAGCCTAAGCAAGTAGCGACTACGATCTGTCTATATTACAAAGTCTTCACAAATGAGCTATTTCTTCTCTTAGATAGCCTACAAGCCTGTAGTTTAGATAAGATAGAATTCGACTTTCAAAAGTTCTCACAAATATGCAACTAGAGTGCTTTGGGGCTCGGCCTACTCAACAGTTGTGATGCATTAAACAAGTCTGCAATTTCAACAATCTAGGACTCAAATAGGGCTTAGCCCTTGAATGGGCATGGCGTACTCCAAAAGCAGAGAAACAAAACTCAGTATAGTTGCATCCCTTGTACAGAAGGATAACTCTGCTCTATCATAGAATATTACCACAGAGAAGCACCAAAAATATACCAAGCAATACCTCAGATATGCAACAGTTCTCCATAGTCTTCCCTCAGCTCGCAAACTCATTCTATCTTAGACCTTCGCAAGACAGTCCCTTACATCACTGAGAACATTATGTTTCACCACAATCTTGTTGAAGAATGTAACTAGGTTCCTTCTCCATACTTGTATTTAAGTCATAATGAAATGTATTTATCTAAAGAAAGAAAAAGAATTTTTTATTATTATTATGACTTATTAAAGCATGGGTTTCATGCTTAGGTCATCATGTTTTAGGTCAAAGTCCCCAATGAGAACTTCTAGGTTTTATATTAAGTCATTAGAGTCATTGTCCATTTAATGATACCCTTCTTGGGCTTTTCAATCATGTAAAAAGAATTATTATTGAGTCAAATAAGTCATTTGTCACCTCCACACCAAGTTGGACCTTACCTGATCCAGTCGGTGTACACGAGGGTGATTCAAACTCTAGAAAAGGGTATATATACAGTGCAGATCGATTCATTTGGAAGAAACACTCGCAAGTTTGATATAGGAGCAGAAAAAGTGTGAAATTCCAAGATAAGAAGGAGAATTGTTGGAGAAGGATAAAAGTCGAAGTTTATGGGTTGTCTCTCTCTCTCTCACACATGTGTGAATTTGCTAGGCTACTACTGTTGGGTCGAAGTTCTGCTGTTGGGTCGAAGTTTGTTGTTGGGTAAAAGTTTTGTTGTTGGGTGGAAGTTCTGTTGCTAGGTCAAATTTCTACTGTTGGGTTGAAGTTTTGTTGTTGGGGAGGTCGAAACTCTGTTGTTGCATGTTCGAAGTGCTAGGTCATAATCTGCAGAAGAGGAAGAGTTGACTTGGTGATTGGAGGAAGTTTGTGCTTAGGTCAAGGAGTCTTGGATCATCTCGTGAAACTATTAAAGGAATAGTTGTTGATTGTGTTTTCCCCTAGATAGGGGTTTTTCCCTGGTTGTCTGCCTACATCTGGTGTCTTTGATCTTCGTGTTATGGTTATTGGTAATTGCTTGATGAACTAAGTTAAAAGAAGAACACAAGAAAGTTAATAAGAATATAAGAATATCATCTCGTGAAACTATTAAAGGAATAGTTGTTGATTGTGTTTTCCCCTAGAAAGGGGTTTTACCCTGGTTGTCTGCCTACATCTGGTGTCTTTGATCTTCGTGTTATGGTTATTGGTAATTGCTTGATGAACTAAGTTAAAAGAAGAACACAAGAAAGTTAATAAGAATATAAGAATATCACAAGTAATTATCAACATAAAGAAAATCTTTTTGCCTTTCTGATTTTCCAACATGGTATCAGAGCTAAGGTGAAGAAGAAGGAAAAAGGTGGCCTGAAGATCATAAAGAGTTATAAGAAGTTTGATTAAGGGTCATCAAGGAAAAGGATCATATAAGAAGTCAACCCTACTATCTGCAAGAACAATGTCTAACGCAATGAAGGGGGAAAACAGATTAGAAGGAGCATCTAATTACAGGGCATGGAAAAAGAGGATAGATCTCATCCTCAAGAAAAAAAAATCTTGATCTAGTCAAAGGAAAAGTAAAGAAGCCTACAAATGAATCAAGTGATGCAGAAAAGGAAAAATTCAGAGAAACAAAGATATTGCCCATGACCCTAATGGTGGATGGAATAAAGGACAAACTCATCCCATATATATCCAACATAGATTCCGCTCATGAGATGTATGAGGCCTTATCCAAATTATTCACAATCAAAACTCTTGGTGAAACTACAAGTCTGAAGAATGAACTAAGAACTATAAGGATGACAATGGAAGACATTGTGGCATCCTTCTTTATAAGGTATAGCTAGAATCGAGATGAACTCCAGGAAATAGATGAGATAGTACCTGAAAAGGAGCTTGTAATCACTGCACTTCTAGGATTACCAACATCTTGGAGTTCCTTTTCATCAGGTCTCAACAGTTGGAAGGAAACTCCTAAATTCAAATACTTATGAATGCATGTAGTCAAGAAGAAGTCGGAATTTCTTTAGTAAGCAACAAAGAGAATGAAAGGAGAAAGTTTCAAAAGCCTATTCCGCTCATTACAAGAACAAAGGAACCTTCAAGAAGTCTAAAAGGTCTAGAAGGAAGGTAGACCTATCCAAGATTGAACGCTACAATTGTCACAAGATGGGTCACTATAGAAGCGATTGTCCTGAGAATCCGAGAAATAGAAAGAGAAATAGGGATCAAGCAAATGTTGTCGAAGAAGGATCTCCAAAGAAGAACAAGACAGAAGAATCAGAAATAAAGGACGTAATTAATAAGTCCCTCTACTATAAGTTTTTGAATTGTTTTGTATTTTGATTTTTAGTACTTATAGGTTTAACATGCTTTGGAAAAACATTGTTGAATGTTTTGTTAAAGTTATAGGTATCCTTCAAGATTGGATTAAGAGGGAGCCCCCACCATTTTTCCAAAGATAAGTATCTTACTCCTTGTATTACTTTTTATATTTGGTTTTCCTTTTCCTATCTAAATGTGTTTGTAGTATATGCTAATAACATTTATTTTCATATTTTCCTTGTTTAGGAAAAACTTGTTGATATGCTCAAGGGATATGGAGAAGATCTCACAAGACAAAGCATGATAGAAGTTTTATTGATGTCCTATAAGGTTTCTCTAGAAAACAACTTAAAGGTATGTTTTAGACCATAAGCCTTGTTCTCTTCATGATAAAGGAATATTCATTCATTCAAATAAATTTGTTTTACATTACTAACAAGTGTTATGTCTAGGACTTTTGAATCTTAAAGATTCTTATTTGGGAGATTAATCATTAGATTAAATGTATCCTCGTTAAAATCATCATGTTTGTGGAACCCTAAAAGGTTCTTTGTAAAACCCTAACCTAAGGGCATGTCAATGCTAATGTGAAATATCCTAGCCTACTTAGGGTTACTAATTAAATCTAGAAAATTCTATTCTTTTGATGTTTGGGGTTTTGATGGTAATATCATAATTGAAGTTTTAGTATTGTTATAACAACCCTAGTCCTTTAGGGTTGTGTATTCCTAGACCTTGAGGCTTTGGTAAATTAGGGTTTATGAGTAAAACCGGTGTTTTTAAAACCGGAACTGGTGACCGGACCGGTCCACCTAATGAACCGGTTTACCAACCAGAACCGGTCTAACTGGCACTGGTTTGGTCTAAACTAACTGGTTTTAAAAAAATACATTAAATAATTAATTTTTGATTAAACAAAACTATTTTTAAGATTTAAAACCATGATTCCAAGCCAATAGAGACAAAATATGCAAAGTTTGCTCATTTATATACCATGTAAAGGTGAATATATCAAAATGGCACCGAGTGCAATACATATCATCGACAAAATAGCAAAATACATAAGCAATGAGGCTTTAAATGGCCTATAAAGTCCAAAAACAATGTTGCAAGCTATGAGGCCATTGGCCTACTACAAGTCTACAGTGTACACATGATCAATCATCAAGTTCATCACTACTACTAGCCACAGGATCATCATCAGGAGCTACATAGTCATCATCTAGTTCAGAGTCTGAGGATGCCTCAGCCTAATCTGCAACCTCAGTATCAATGCCACCAATCACAATAGAAGTGGACCTAATGGAAGCACGAGTTTGTCGACCTGCATGACTAGTGCCTTCCATTGGTTCTTTGCCTTTCCTTGATGCCGCTATTGATCCTGGTTCTGATGCCGCCACATAATCTGCTTCATCCCCCGCTAAAGCCATGTCGATATCAAAATCAGCCTCAAACACAAGATCCTCAGTCTCCTCCACCCATTCTGATGTTGGATCAATATCGTCCAACACAATGGGATCTAGATCAGGTGTTTTGCTCATCATTTGGTTCCTCCTCAGTCGAAGGTTGTATTGCACGAAAACAAGATCATTTAATCGTTTTCGTTCCAAACAGTTTCTCTTCTTCGTGTGTATGCGCTCAAAAACAAACCAATTGCGCCCACAACCTGAAGCACTACAAGTTTGACTGAGGACTCTAATTGCAAACCTTTGCAATTGAGGACACTAGCCACCAAATGACTCCCACCAATGCGTTGCAAAGAAAAAGACATTAATTAGTAACTTAGTTTATAATTTGAATTGTAAATAACGTGAACAATTTTAACTTGAAAAGAAAAACAAATTGGAAATTGGAATCGCTTACCTGGTTGATCCACATCTCTTGCCATTTTTTGCCAAGTTTTTGCCAAAGGTACCACTTGCCATACTGAAAATAGTAAGTTGTCTATGTATTTCCAACTGGTCTGCATGACTAGGACCATGCGCTCCAAGCAATCAATCAAATCCAGCTCTGACCTCCCCGTCCTGCAGATCTCCTAGCCGAGCACATAGTATGTAAATTCTAAGGTTTGTAACTAAGCCCTAGTATAGGCTTGATATTCTGAGATATGCTAGTAGTGTTTCCATTATCTAGGGTTTACAACAAATCCTAGTAGAAGTTGGTCATTTAGTTGAAACCTTAGTTTGTTTTGTGATTGTTTTTAATTATTGAAGCTTAGTGTCTCATGTATGGAATCTAGGGTTTGCATTAAATCCTAGTGGAAGTCTAACATATGAATTCTAAAGTTGTTGGATGAATTGTAGAACTATACTTGTTTGAATTGCTTCTAGGGTTTGCAATATATTATAGTAAAGATTGTCATCTCTCTGGAAGAAATATTGAGGTCCTAGATATAATGAGACTCATATCTTCATTGAGTTACTAATGTGATATAGGGGTTATAACCTAGCCCGACCAAGAAGTTGAGGTTTAAAAGTATGTATCTGTTGTTGCCTATGAACCTAGGTTAAAATTGGCAACTAGGGCCAAACTCCATGTGGGTCATCTTATTTATGGCAGCTGATATTTTTCTTGGATCCCTCCCATCGAGAGGTGTAAGATTGATCTAAAGATCATCCGATTCCGATAAGTATTCATGGAGTTATGGATTTATTTGTGTTATAAGACAATTCGTCAAGGTCGGCCAGCAACCAAATAACACCCACATGTGCTCAACGTTTTAGTATAAAAGGAGATGACTTGAGAGTTATTTCACACACACTTCTCTCTTGATTTCTCTCCACTCACTTTAGGTTTTAGTAGAAGAAAAATCTAGGAGTGGAAGCCCTAGACGTTGGAGGAAAGGAGGTTGCCCTAGCTGCAGCAAAAAAGACAAGCCAGCAAAGCTATGGAAGGGATCTATACGTTGACCTAAAGGAGCCCTTACCTTTGTCATGGATGAAGTTTAACGCAACTATGGAGGAGGCCTTAGCAAGCCCTAGCCGGAAGTAGCCGCAACAAGAAGAGGGCACCGAGTTGCTAAAAGGAAGGCCAAGTTGCTTGCTGGGAAGACCGAATTAGGAGACCTCTCTCACAACTCTGTTTGGGCACTGTTTTGTGGACAAAATTATTGTATGATGTTGGTCGTATGCTACAGGTGGATTGAGTGCTAGGCCGCAAGCCATAGCACCATAGTTAGGGTCTGCGTAGGGAGGATTAAGGGCTAGTATATGCCCAGAACAGCAGCATACTAAGTGTGAAGTCTCATGAAGGTGTGCCATAGTCTTTGAGGGTTGTATGTGGACTATTAGATGTGTTTGTAAGGGTTGTCGCAGCATGACCAGATGTCCTAACCAGTCACAGTAAAAACAACAGCAAAAGCAAACTTGGAACAACAATGTTTAAGGTATGTTGGGTCGTTGTAGGTTACAATGGGGCAAAAGCAAGCACTGTGCTGCAAACACAAATGGGACAGCAAGCAATCATAGGAGTAGCCGTCACTAACAGTGGGACAGTAGTGGTAGGAATGTGACAGCAAGGTGACCCATGAAGTTCGAATGCATGATAGTGCAGCAAGATGCATGGGCAGCATGATAACCACATTGGGGTTTGTCCCTGGCTAGCACCACATCTTGTGTCCTCTTGTCTTGGCTTGTCTTTTGTGATCTACGTTTATGTTCTATCTGCAATTTACTTTAATGCTGATGTGATTGCTAATCTAGAAAAGGATATTGAGCTAACTATGAAAATTGAAATAAATTGCTCTAAGCATAGAACATACCTAAAAATTAACACCCTAACTAAGTTTAGGTATTTGATGTCTAAAGTCTAACACTTCCATGATTCTGATATAGTTAAGTTCATGCTTCAATATATGTATTTGGTTGTACTTGCTATCTATGTTGTGCAGGGACATAATCTTCAAAATGTTGAAGATGTTCGTAAGGAAAGTTGATTTGATTGATAAGCATGATGAAGGAAATTATATGAATGATGATGATCAAGATGACTTTAATAAAAAGTTGAAGCCATGAAAGATTCTTCGATGCTATGGAAAAGAAGTTCAACTCCCTAAGTTAAGAGAGAGCCTGGATAAAGAAAAGGGTATATCTCCCAAGTTGATAGGGAAGGCATATGATAGTCGTGTTGGATATCTTGAAGAAGAAATTGGAGAATGTATATTGAAAGAAGGAAGGCAAGATCCAGTTGTAGAATATGTTGTTGCATGAGAAATAGGAAAGGAAGCTCTATAATTGAGGAAAATTCTGTCAAAATTTGTTTGGAAGCCTCTAAGTCCTACTATGATAAATTGTAAAGCAGCATCAAGATGATTGAAAGCCCCAAAGGTTTGTGTTTACCTATGTATCCTTGAAATTTTCTTACTAATTGGGGTTGTGATTGTTCAGGTAAATCTCTTGAAGTTTTGGGAGCATACTCGATGTCACTGATATGTTTGATCGGGAGAGATTTGATGTGTTGAGGCATTGTGTATGCCTGGGAGGACATCTAGTCAGCCTGTGTGTTGATGTCTAGTTCCTCAAGTATGGAGGGTGGCATTGGTCATAGAGCTTTGCCCTTGCATTATGCACCTAGTTCCCTGGGTTGATGGTTATTAAGTTTGATGGTATCTAGAGAGGCTGAAAGCTTTAGTCCATCTTAGTCCCACCCGAATAGATTGCCCTGGTCAGGAATCTAGTACGTGGCACCGTGAGTGCCTAAACTCTTTATGGTTCATGTGTTTTGACTTTTGAGATCTTCCATATGAATACATCCCTTGTTAAGAGCATAGTTTTACAAATCAGCTAGTTCATGTGCGACCAAGTCAAACCGGCACAAAAACCTGGTTTAGTCCTCCATTTCGCCCAAAAACCAGAAAAAGCGGCCCTAACCGGCAGGTTTATGGTCAAATTGGTCAATTTCATCCTAAATCGGTTGGTTCATTGCCAAGGCCACGCGCGGACCCACACGATGCGGTTTAGGAAGGTTCCAAGGTGTTTTGGAGGGAAAATAAGGGTTGTCTAAACCAAAAACACCCTCTTCAAGCCTTTAAAAGGAACTTACCCCTCTCATTTGTTTCACACATCTCATTTGGAGTTTTTAGAGTTTGATTGGGAGCTTGGAGAGTGTTGAGTTTTTGCTGGAGTAGTCATCTTGGAGGCTTGGAGGTGGAGTTGGAGCTATTTTGGAGATAGTTTGGGGCTATCAGGAGAGTTGGCATCTTCAAGAGGAAGCTAAGGAAGCTAGTTTGCATTTCCAGGTAAGGATTTTCACTTGAAAAAATTCTCATTTCACTGTTGTCCATTAATTAAATTTTTTTATGTGTTCTATGCTATCAAATCTCTAGTTCTATGCTATCAAATTTTGTAGGCTACAATGTGCATTTTTTTCCTAAATTTAGCTTTGGTTTTCCATTTTTCTTAGCTGCATTTTTTTAAATGGCAGATTTCTTTGCAAATTTTAACTATTTCAAGCCAACATGGCTCCAAAAGCCAAGGACAGTGCATGGGTTCATTGTGATTTGATTGATGGAAAAATGATATGCAAATTTTGCAATAAATCTATTGGAGGTGGGGGTATTCTCAAATTGAAACAACCCTTGGCTAGGATAAGAGGCCAAGTAAAGCCATGTGAAGCACCAAATGAAGTGTTAGGTACTATTAGGGCAAAATACCTTTCCAAGTTTGAGGAGAATAAGGCGAGGGAGAAGGCCATCCAAGATGAAATTGCAAGGAAGAAAGAATTATTAGAAGCCATGAAAGAGAGCGGGTATGATGATTACGAGATTCAAGACTCCTCTTCTATCCCTTCCACCAATGACCCCTTTCACAATGTTCCTCCTTCTCTTGGCCAATAATCAAAAGGAACAAAGAGAACAAACATCTAGAGTTATTTCTCATCCGCTGCCACCATTGCCTCTGCGAATCCCACTTCCTCCCAGCCAAGTCATCAACCCACTTTGGATCAACATTGAAAAAAACAATGCAAAGAACTTCTTATCAATACATTGCTAGATGGTGGTATGATGCAGATGTCCCATTTAATGTTTCTCACTCACCTTATTAGCAAGCTATGTGGGACTCTATTATAGCTGCAGGAAAGGGCTTCAAAGGCCCTAGTACAGGTGACTTGAAGGGAGCTCTTTCGCAAAAAGAGGTTTCTTCCATTGAAGAGTATTTGGCTGAGTATAGAGAGTAATGGCTCAAAACAGGTTGTTCAATCATGTCATATGGATGGACCGATGGAAAGAACCGCACTATCATTAATTTCCTTGTTTCTTGCCTTCAAGGAACCATGTTTCTGAGACCAGTTGATGCATCTAATAAGGTGATGGATGCAACCCTTCTATTTGAGCTTTTGGATGACATTATTCAAGAAGTGGGGGAGCAGAATGTTGTGCAAGTCTTCACAGATAATGCCTTAAACTATGTTTTTGTTGGAAAGATGCTTGAGTGGAGTGGGTAAAACACATTGTAGAGTATGCCAAGTGCATTACAAAATACATTTATAACCACCCATGGGTATTTAACCTAATGAGGAAAAACACTAGGGAAAAAGAGTTTGTTAGGCCTGCAATTACGAGATTTGCAACTCACTTCCTCATGTTGCAATGTCTCAATTCTCAACAGAAAAACCTGCAAAAAAATTGTTCTTCTGATGATCGAACTGAATCTCGGTGGGCTCGTAGACAAGATGGCAAAGACACCAAAACTAAAGTTTTGACAATTATTTTTGGAAAAGGTTTGCAAAGCTTGCCAAAATTATCGAGCCCCTTGTTAAGGTGCTAAGTATGGTGGATGGGGAAAAATTGGCAATGGACTACATATATGAGGCTATGAATCAGGCAAAGGAGCAAATATGGGCAGCTTACAACGATAGGTTAGCTAAATATGGTCGTATATGGGAGATCATTGATAACAGATGGAACGATCAACTCCATCGTCCTATAAATGTCGCTGGGTATTTTTTGAACCCAAAGTATCATTATAAAGCTCAATTAGGAGATCTGCAAGATGGGGAGGTCAAAGCTGGATTAATTGATTGCTTGGAGTACATGGTCCCTATCCATGCAAACCAATTGGAAATACATAAACAACTTACTCTTTTCAATATGGCAACTAGTACCTTTGGAAAAAAAATTGGCAAAGATGGCAAGAGAGGTGGATCAACCAAGTAAGCAATTCCAATATGTTTTTCTTTTCAAGTTAAATTGTTTACAAATCTACAATTCAAATTATATACAAATACTTGTAATTCGTAAATAAGTAATGAAATTAACTAAGTTACTAATTAATGTATTTTTCTTTTAGCACATTGGTGGGAGTCATTTGGCGGCCAATGTCCTCAATTGCAAAAGTTTTCAATTAGAGTCCTCAGCCAAACTTGCAGTGCTTCAAGTTGTGAGCACAATTGGTTTGTTTTTGAACACATACACATGATGAAGAGAAACCATTTGGAACAAAAACGATTAAATGATCTTGTCTTCGTGCAATACAACCTACGAATAAGGTGAAACCAAACGATGAAGAGAACACCTAATCTAGATCCCATTGTGTTGGACGATATTGATCCAACATCAGAATGGGTGGAGGATATTTACGATCCTATTTGGCACAAACAACTTAGATATTTAGAAAATTCATATTTTTTATTATTATTAAAGATATAGAAGATGATTACAATTGTGGGAGACCCCTGGCTTTATACTACCTTTGGGTGACTCTTGGTGAATGGGCATGATCTTTGATCATGCCCTTTGTCGAATAACTATTAATTAAATAATTTTTTATATAACATTTCCTTCCTCCCAAAAAATGCTTTGTCTTCAAAGCATACATAATGACGGATGTTGTTGACGAAACGCTTCAATCTCCTAAGAAGCTTCTTCTCTGGTAAATCCTTCCACTTGATCAAGTATTCCTTGATTACACAAGGTCGAAGCTTCTTTTCCCTAGTGGATATTATACCTTCTGGTTCTCAAATGACCCTTCCTTCATCATCGAAGGATAGAAGCATTGTTTGTGTTGATTGATGGTCACCCAGTGCCCTTTTAAGGCAAGATACATGGAAGACGTTGTGGACACGACTTTTATCCAGAAGACTTAAACATTATGCAACTTGGTTGATCTTTTTGTTGGTCTGGTATGGTCCATAGAAATTTGGTGCTAATTTATTTTTTCCTTTTTGTTTTGAGGGCAACTGTTTGTATGGCTGGAGCTTGACAAATACCCATTCTCCAACTTCAAATTCTCTCTCAGTTCTGTTTCGGTCAGCTTGTTGCTTCATACAGTGTCTTGCATTATTTAAATTTTCTTTTAGGGTTTGGACAATTTTTTAGGTTTCTTCTAGTTGGTTTTTAACAACTAGTAGATTTGTCTGGACGGTAGCTAGATCCTTCCATTTCGGAGGTTCGTACCCATATAAAGAGTGGAATGGGGTCATTTTTGCTGACATATGATACGTAGAATTATACCACCATTCAGCAAGATGCAACCACTGAACCCACCTATTTTGTTTTTATGTAGCATAACAACGTAGGTAGGCTTCCAAACATTTATTGACAACCTTTGTTTGTCCATCTTTTTGAGGGTGGTAAGCGGAACTCATATTTAGGTAGGTTCCAATATGGTTGAACAATTCCTTCCAAAATTTACCCTTAAATTTGGCATCTCTATCACTCACAATGACTTTCGGAAAACCATGTAATTTATGAATATTTTTGCAAAATATCTCAGGGACTTGTTTAGCTGACTCTGATTTCTTCATTGCAATAAAGTGAGCATATTTGGTGAGTATGTCGACTACTACGAAAATCTTATCCTTGCCTTCATATACAGGTAATCCCTCAATAAAGTCCATCGATATTTCTTCCCATTTCTGATTCGAATGTTTAAGGGGTGAAGTAATCCAGGTGTCGTAATATTTTCAATTTTATTTATTTGACATTTGTCACATTCTACTACATAATTCTGAATATCGTGACTCATCCCCTTCCAAAATTGATGTGCATTGTAGTAAGTTTTAAAGAATCCTACATGTCCGACTAACGGTGATACATGTGACTCCTTGAGTATCTTGGATTTAAACTTGGAGTTTGAATTCAGATAGATTCTTCCTTTGTACCATAGAATATCATTCTTGCATTCAAATTTTGGGTTGTCTGGAAGGTTATTGATTATCGCAATTATTTCTGGTCCTTGGCATACTCACTTCAAATCTCATTAAGCCATTCAGGAACAACAACCGAGACTGCAAGTAATTCTGGTTCTTCGTCCTTCCTAGACAAGGCATCTACTACTACAATGTCTTTTCCCTTTTTATGTAGTATCTCCATGCCAAAAGCGACAATTTTTTCAATCCATTATTGTTGTTCTTCAAAAAGTGTTTTTTGTTGAAGGAGGTGTTGGAGACTGTTATGGTTTGTTCGAAAGGAGAACTTACTTCCCAAAAGATATTGTCTCCACTTGGCCAGTGCGTGCATAATAGCAAGCATTTCCTTGTTGTATGTGGACTTAAGACATTCTCGTTTATTGAGCTTCTTGCTTTCAAACGCTATTGGATGCCCTTCTTGCATTAACATTGCACCTATACCGAAACCGGAAGCATCACACTCAATGATAAATGGTTTAGAGAAATATGGAGTTGCTAATACCAGGGCATTAGACATAACTTCCTTCAATTCTTCAAAACACCTTCCTGCTTCTTCATTCCATTGAAATGAATTCTTCTTTAAAAAGTTTGTTAGAGGTGTAGTTATATGTGCATAGTTTTTAATAAATCTTCAATAATATAGAGTCAATCCTAAGAACACTCTTAGCTTGGATATATTCACTGGCTTGGTCCATTCCTTTATAGCTTTGATTTTATTAGGGTCCACTTTTACTCCTTCATGGGATATTATGTGTCCGAGATATTCTACTTCTTTCCCAAAGGTGCATTTGGATTTCTTGGCGTAGAACTGATGCTCTTTCACTAGTATAAGAACTTTATCCAGATGTTGTAGGTGCTCCTTCCAAGTTTTACTATAAATTAAATATCATCAAAGAATACTAATACAAACCTCCTAAGATATGGACGAAATAGCCTGTTCTTAGTGGCTTGGAATGTTGTTGGTGCATTGGTTAACCCAAAGGGCATTACTTTAAATTCGTAGTGACCTTCGTGTGTTTGGAACGTCGTTTTTGGTATGTCTTTCAACCTCATTCTGATTTGGTAATAACCTGACCTTAAATCCAATTTTGAGAAGTATTTTGTGCCATGTAGTTCATCCAACATTTCATTGATAAAGGGAATTGGGAATTTGTTTTTAATCGTTATTTTGTTTAATCTTCTACAATCAATGCATAGCCTGAATGATCCATCCTTCTTCCTTACCAATACCACTGGAGCAGCGTACGGACTCTTACTTTTCGAGATGATCCCACGTTTTAAAAGGTCTTGGATAAAACTCTCAATTTCAGTCTTTTGGTGATGTGGATATCGATATGGCTTAATGTTGACGGGGTCTGATCCTACTTTGGCTTCTATTGTATGCTTGATTTACCTGTTAGGAGGCATTTTCATGGGCAGGCCTTGGAATACTTTTTCATGCTTCTGAATTAGCCCTTGTACTTCTCGTGACTCTTCATTGATCACGTTTGCAAATAATATTTCTAATAGGTGACATTGTACTACATAAGTTGGTGTTCCTTTTCGAATCATTTTCATCATCTGGGATGATGACACGGTTTGATTTTATGGTGCTTGGAATCTGTATAACTTGTACCTCTGCCCTTCCCAGTTAAAGCTTATGAACTGCTCTTGATGGTAGGGAGAGTAAGTGCCTAGGGTTCGTAGCCATTGGATACCTAAGACCACATCTACTCCTCCTAATGGTACAGTGTAGAACAGGGATTCTAAACTAAAGTCTTGAAACTGCAATTTGACCTTATGGCATTTCCCTACCTTTTCAATCTTCTTACTGTCGACGACCATCACCTTCATGTTGGGCATGGGAAATGTGAAAATGTTGAGTCCCTTTGCCATGGTTGAGTCTAAAAAATTGTGGGTGCTACTGCAGTCAATGAGAACCACTAAGTTGTTCTTCTTTATATGTCCTTTTAATTTGAAGTCTGGGGTTGTGATATACCTGTCATAGCCAAATCTAACTCTGGAGACAATTCTGAAGCATCTTCTATTCCTTCTATGTCTAATTCATCATTGTTTGAATCATTAGTTGCTTCACAATTATATAGGTTCCTTGTCTCTTTTCCTTTAGCACACCTATGTTTAGGGTCCCACTTTTCGCCACAGCCTTTGCACTTGCCTTCTTTCATCCTTTGCATTTCCACGTAATTTTTCACCTTCACGAAGATATGGTGGAACATATCTTGTATTATCCGTATTCACAGACTAGGCAATTCTTCGTCTCAAATATATTTTTTTCCGATTTTGACCACAGTATCTTTTCAAATTTCTTTTCAACAACTTTTGCTTTCCGTCTTGCTACTTCTATCAACGTAATGTCATGAAGCTCAAGTTCTACTCGTAGATGAGTTTTAAGTCCGATGATGTATGGTTGAATTAGACGAGATTCTGATAACCCAGGTACTCATGTTGCTAAGGTCTCCCATTCTCGAGTGCATTCATCCACATCTCCTTTTTGTCGCAATTTGATGAGTGTTGAAAAGAACCCTTCTTCCTTTACACCTTGGAATCTTTTAAAGAATGCATCCTTAAATTTTCTCCAACTAATAGAGAGTGTCGTCTTCTTCCACCACATATACCAATTATATGTTTCGCCTTCCATTTTCATGGAAGCATGCCTAATTTTTTCATCATCATTGTCAATATCGTAAATCTCGAAATATTCTTTTGCTTTATTCAGCCACGCAACGTTGCATTTTTCGTTACCATCGAACTTGGGTAGCTCGATTTTTGCTCTTCGTTGATATGTTGCTAACGGTGGAGCAAAAAGGGAGTGTTGATTGGTGAATGAATTCCAAAGTTGCTTATTTATAAAGATGGCATTACTATTTTCTTGACGGTGAGTGGATGATTTCATGAGAATCTGTTGAATTTGTTGAATCTGATGAATTGTGTGGTTGATTACCTGCATCATCTTGGAATAGTTGTTCGGGTGTAATCTTCATCCTCTCACACAAAACGGTCAGCATTGTCCTTGTTTGACTATGGTTCATTTCGATTTAATATGGTTCTCCCCGAGCTGTTGTTCTATCCGATTTGTCGTATCCTGAAGCTTCTTGATATCCTCGGAATGTCCGGTAACATTGCTCTTGAGATCGACTAATCTTTGGTTAAAATTATTGGAATGGCTAGTAATCCTATTCTCAAGATTAATCAATTTTTTGCTGAAATCAGTAATTGTCATCGATGACATTGAACAGGTTTGTGGGGGTTTATATTTGTCCGCCAACTTAAAGTTCCTTTCTTAACTTGAACTAATATTTTTTTTAAAAATAATAATAATTATTATTATTAATTTATTTTTTTAAACAACTATGTTATGAAATTATATTATATTTAACCAATCGAAGGAAAAAAAATTGTTTAAATGGACTGACGGGTTACTGTTTATGAAATCATATGTATTAAAAATACGACTTTTGATACCCTGGAGGCCACATGAAAACGGCGGAGAGGGAGTACGCAGACAGCCCCATTGGGAAGTTTGGTCGAGGAGACCAGCCGATGAGCAGCGGGGACAGTCGTATGTCAGGTTTTATGATGGCAGGGGTATAGCAAACGCTCGATGGAGAATGGGTTATCTAACAGTCTCAGGTTATCTAAAGTTTAATTATGGGTTTTGTTGTGATCTGTAAAGGATTTTAATGCTTGGACCATGGAATCCTATCCCTATGTGGCTAATTTGGAGAAGGTCAAGATCAAACCCAATCCTTTTCAGGAGATGATCCATAACTACAACATCAGTAGTGAAACTGATGATTCATTGTAAGCAATATTTCTCTTGGCTTAAGGAATACCGCGGACGCACATTTCTGAGGCGGACCCAGAGATGTCGTCCAGGAGGGACGAACTCCATAACAAACTTTTGGTATTATGTTTTTATTATGTGATTGATGTGGAATTAGTTAAATCTAAACATTCATAGATTTATACTTAAAATCATTTCATGTCTAACAGTTAAATCACATAAACGAATAACTGTTCCAGTAACGCTTGCATTCCATTTTGTACAAGAACTAGAAAAGATCTTGGTCATTTCCACATTCAGATCAAGTGGTATCAGAGCAGTCTAGCTCTTTTTCAGGTACAATATGGGTAGAAACTCCCGACAGCAACTAAGGCTAAAAGAATTGGAAGAGTTCAATCAGCAGTATAGGCAGGAAAATGCTGCATTATGGAGGATGGTGCAAGCGCTAGAGAGAAACAAGCAAAGCTTGCAATCTGAACTGGAAGAATTGAGGAGGAATCAAAGAGGAAACAGTCCTCTCATGAAAGATGCAGCTTCTAATAGCGAACAACCTACACCTTCTCTTCAACAGGAAGATAAAAGTAGTTCTTCTCTTTCATCCTCACCAAAGTCAGCAATGGAAGCCATTGGCTCTTTTTCCAAATCATTGGTTGAGGAAAAGTTTGATTCACTAACATCATCAGAAAGTGAGTCTGATGAAGTCTCTAGTCAGAAACCAATTGTGGTTCCTGAAAGCAAAGGCTTATCCATGATGAAAGCCATGGGATACCAAGAAGGTGAAGGCTTGGGAAGAAATGGACAAGGGAGGCTTCTACCTATCAAGGTACAAGAAAGACCTAAGAATCTGGGTCTAGGATGTGATTTGATGAAATGTGACTATTGCGGGAAGCTTGGTCACATCGTTGACCAATGTTGGTCAATGCATCCTGAACTATTACCAAAGAAGCTCCTAGATAAAGAAGGTAAGAAACCGCAATCCTCTAGCAATAATGATTCTCATAGTGATTTCTTTTATCGGAATAGGGTAATAGAAACAGTTAAGAGAATATATCCATGTACATTTTGTAGTAGTTCTTGGCACTGTGTAGAGCAATGTTGGAAACATAAGGTCTACAGCAAGAAAATTGGAGCTACAAAAAGTCAGCCATCAGAAGATGACAAGACACTTCAGGTAAAGAAGCAGTCAGGAAAAATTTCGCTTCAATCTGCAAAAGAAGCACCCAACTCTGAAAACTCAACAAGTACAAAGGAGAAAGTTTGTCAAAAATGCAAATTGTCAGGGCATGTCAAAGGCAATTGTCCAATCCTTCCAAGTGAAACAGCATCGACACCAACAGCCCAGGATGTATCCAAGTCACCTGCTGGAGAATAATCAAATGCCAAATGGAATTGGGCAAATTTTATGCCATATGCTCTGAGTTTGTAAGAATTGTCTAGATCTAGAAAAGATGTAACTAGGTTCTAGAATTAAAAATTTTTCTTCAAAAAGCATTGTAATAAAACTTTTGGAGAACCAAAAGTTCTTTTAGTTGGGAGGTGTGATCCAATTTTGGATTCTCAAAATTTCATCGAAATTACCAAATGTCCAAGATGGTCATGTTGAAATAAGTAATTATCGATAATGTAATAAAACAGGTGTTTTCGACCAAGATGGTCGTCGACTTAAGTTTAGTTCAACATCAGTTCGCCATCAGTGTTGACATTAGTTCGACATCAGTTGACATCAGTTTGACATCAATTCGACATTAGTATCAACATCAGCATCGCGTCAAAGCAAGTCGTCATCAGTGAATATGGGTGTCGTTCAGTGTCGTCATCGCTTCAGTTCAACTTTGACAGATCGACAAGTGATGGTTATGATCAGTGATGTTAGTGGCATAGAGTCATCGTCCGAGTTGGTGTTGCAAAATACTTGGATTCAATGATGTGGGTTGTCGTCATGGCAAAGTTGGTGTCTTCGTTTGTCGATGATGTGTATGGGATAATTGTCGCACTATGACAAAAGATTTAATATGGATTTTTTATTCTAGACCCTAAAAATCCTAATCCTACCTCTTAGTCCTTTGTACTAAAAGCCTATGCCTAAAACCCTAGACCTATGCTAAAGCACTTAACCCTAAGTCCCATTCTATCTATGGGACCCCATGGTCCAAATCAAAATACATTTTATGTATTAAACCTAAGTTCTATCCACCTATCGGACCCTCATCCTAATGCAATACATTCATTTATGTATTAGATTAATACATTAAAAACTATTGCTATTTAAACATTTTATATGAAATACAATATAAAACTATTGTAAATACCATATATTAGTCTGACCGCACAAGGACCGTATGGCATAAGAACGCAGTTATAAAAGCCGCCAAGGTTAGATCACCGTCCAGTCAGGGGTTATAACCGTAGCTTCAAACCGCAGCGGGAGAGCAGTTAACATGTGAGCAGCAAGGTTCAACCGTCGGGGTTTCAGAACCGCAGAGTTAGCTGCAACAATAAACTGCGCAAAGTTAGCATGTGATCAGAGCACGTGGCCACAGCGCTAGCCGAAACTGCCGAGATGACTGTCATCCAAACCCTGATTTCAAGCGTGCACATGTAACGGACAGTGCCCTCCGCCTGGTTAGCCTGACAACTAACGGTCTCGGTTATCCAAAGTTTAATTATGGGTTTTGTTGTGATCTGTAAAGGATTTTAATACTTGGACCATGGAATCCTATCCCTATGTGGCTAATTTGGAGAAGGCCGAGATCAAACCCAATCCCAAGAAATCAACAGTCATACCAATCCATTTGAAGACCTCGAAATGTACTTAGAGGCCTTTAAAAGGCATGAATGATCATTGGAGAAAGTGGGGAGAGAGGGACTTAAGAGGAAAAGAGATGGTTTTCTCTACTTCAAGATGAAGTGATCACTCTTAAAAAAAACTCAGATATAAATTGGTGGAGAGTTTCTTTTTGCAGGTTATTGAAGGAGCAAAGGACATCCTTACTTGCATAGTTTCAGTGTCGAAGTACGTTGATGATTGACGAGATCCACTTCGACTTTTCAAACTCTGTTCAGCCACCATACAATCAAAGGTCCATCAAGCTTCAGTTCTTCTGTAATAGTGCAATTCATCCTCACCCTTTCTTAGTTGTTGAAGGATAAGAATTTGTATTCAAGTAAGCCTTTTCAGGAGATGATCCATAACTACAACATCAGTAGTGAAACTGATGATTCATTGTAAGCAATATTTCTCTTGGCTTAAGGAATACAGCGGACGCACATTTTTGAGACGGACCCGGAGACGTAGTCCAGGAGGGACGAACTCCATAACAAACTTTTGGTATTATGTTTTTATTATGTGATTGATGTGGAATTAGTTAAATCTAAACATTCATAGATTTATACTTAAAATCATTTCATGTCTAACAGTTAAATCACATAAACAAATAATTGTTCCAGTAACGCTTGCATTCTATTTTGTACAAGAACTAGAAAAGATCTTGGTCATTTCTGCATTCAGATCAACTGAGGTTGCAGATGCGGCTGAGGCATCCTCAAACTCTGAACCAAATGATGTCTATGTAGCTCCTGATGATGATCCTGTGTCTAGTAGTGGTGATGAATTTGATGATTGATCATGTGTAGAGTCTAGACTTGTAGTCTTGTAGTAGGCCAATGGCCTCATAGCTTGTAGCATTGTTTTTGGACTTTATAGGCCATTTAGAGCCCCATTGCTTATGTATTTTGTCGATGATATGTATTGCACTCGGTGCCATTTTGATATATTCACCTTTACGTGGTATATAAATGAGCAAACTATGCATATTTTGTCTCTATTGGCTTGGAATCATGGTTTTAAATCTTAAAACAGCTTTTTCATTAAAAATAATTATTTAATGTATTTTTTTTACCAACCCCGATTTGACCGGTTCCGAATTCAAACCCGATTTATTAGGTAGACTGGTCAGTCACCGGTTCTGGTTTTTAAAACTATGGTTAAGAGGGAGTGTTGAAGAATGTAACTAGATTCGGTCTTCATACTTGTATTTTAGTCATAATGAAATGTATTTATCTAAAGAAAGAAAAAGGAAATTTTATTATTATTATGACTTATTAAAGCATGGGTCTCATGCTTGGGTCATCATGTTTTAGGTCAAAGTCCCCATTGAAGACTTCTAGGTTTTATATTAAGTCATTAGAGTCATTGTCCATTTAATGAGACCCTTCTTGTGCTTTGAATCATGTAAAAAGAATTATTATTGAGTCAAATAAGTCATTTGATACCTCCACACCAAGTCGGCCCTTCCCTGATCAAGTCGGCCTACATGAGGGTAATTCGAACTCCAGAAAAGGGTATATATACAGTGTAGTTCGATTCATTTGGAAGACACACCCTCAAAAGTTCAATATATAAAAGAAGCAAAAAAAGTGCAAAATTCCAAGAGAAGGAGAATTGTTGGAGAAGGATAAAAGTCAAAGTTTATGGGTTGTCTCTCTATCACACATGTGAATTTACTAGGCTACTGTTGCTAGGTCAAAGTTCTCTTGCTGGGTTAAAGTTTTGCTGCTGGATCGAAGTTGTGATGTTGGGATGAAGTTTTGTTGTTGGGACGAAGTTCTACTATTGGGTCGAAATTCTATTGTTGGGGAGGTCGAAACTCTGCTGCTGCAAGATCGAAGTGTTAGGTCAAAGTTGTAGCGGAAGGTCATAATCTACAAAAGGAAGGGTTGACTTGGTAATTGGAGGAAGTCCGTGTGTAGATCAAGGAGTTTTGGATCATATCGTGAAACTATTACAGGAAGAGTTGTTGACTAGGTTTTCCCCTAGATAGGGATTTTTCCCTGCTTGTCCATCTACATCTGGTATCTTTGATCTTCGTATTATGGTTATTGGTAATTGCTTGATGAACTAAGTTAAAAGAAGAACACAAGAAAGTTAATAAGAATATAAGAATATCACAAGTAATTATCAACATAAAGAAAATCTTTCTGGCTTTCTGATTTTCCAACAAATCTCTCTTTACCTCAACCGCAGAGCACATTTTCCAAAACCACAGAGTTGATTGGTCATTAAACTAGTTATACGTATGGCAATTTAGATGCGTTTAAACATTATCATTTTGCTAGAGGGTCGACCTATCTTTTGGTTGAACCGACATGTCCACTAGATGTGATTTTAATGCTAACTTCAAAAATTCATTTCTCCTCAATCGTGAGGAGTTAGGAGGCGTGCCACCTACCGTTGGAAAGGTCTCGTCAAGGACTACGTGATGATGCAGCTTTCCTTTGTGTTTTTCTTTGACTTTGACCACTTATTTGTTGATTTTCTTGAAAGGCTTCTTCTGGCTATCATCTTTGCCTTTGAGGGCTTAAACCCTTTTGCAACACCTCTTGCTGGATTCTTAGGGCTCTTAAGGCTTCTGCTGAACTGTTATCACATGCTTTGACATTCCTTCTAGGGCTTTGACATCATTCCAAGCTCTTTGCCATCATTCCTAGAGCTAGGGCTTTATTCCTAGGGCTAGGGCATCAATCATAGGGCTTTGACATCAATGATAACTTTACTCAACAATCTCCTCCTTTGTCATTGATGGCAACAATCCTCTCATTTCTCCCCATTTCGATATTCTCCACCCTTTGACATCAATGGCAAATGGGGTGCTCCCCCTGTCTACATCTTCTCATCACTTCTTGACATGTGCTCCTTCTGGAATCTGACATCCATAATACATATCCAATTTAGGATCATCAGCATTTTCTACCATTAGCATCACAATGTCAATGGTCCCTTCATGTCATATAAAAACATTGTTCGCAGCAATAACTTCTTTTCCTTCCTTAGGGCTTGCACTCTGAAGTTCTGAACATAAGTCTGAAGAGGCAGGCCGCAGTGCATAAGGAGCTGGCACAGGTTTAGGGCTGCTAGGGAGGTTGAACAAGAGTGGTTTAGGGCTGCTGGAGCAGCACACAAGGCAACAGGAGCATCCGCTGGTGAGATCAGGGAGGCCAAGGCCTACACAGAAAGCTGGCTGAGGCTGGTTGATCATGCCGAGGACAGATCTGAGTTGGCAGAAGATACGGCAGCTGGCCGAGGAAAAAAGAGAAAGGCTGAGTGAGCTAAAGGAGCAGTCTGCTAGTCAAATCAAAGGAGACCGAAGTGCTCTTGTGGTATTGGGAGCCTGACAGAGCTACAGATAGACGACTGTGGGCTAAAGGAGCGAGCCCAGGTAAGTAGTTTGCTGATAGTTTGAAGAGACTAAACAGCTGTAAGTATTTTGTATTTATTTGGGCAGATTAGAGCCTAAAGGATATGGCCTCAGCCCTAGTTGTATTAGTCAAAGGACAGACTTGTACTGGGATTTGTAAAGAGCCATGATCCCTGGTATGGGAGCCCTATTGTTTTTCTATTGAATGACTGATAAAGAACATGTTTTACACCATAAACACTATGTACTGTTATTGATCTCATAGCTGTTATAGTCCGCTGTGCAAAGTTGTTTTTGGTTGGGCATTTTCAGTGTGTTTATGTTCCTAACTAAGGCATAGACCAGACCTGAGGTGCATGGAAACTGCAACAGTTTTTCATCCAGATGTTCAGCCGAGCTGGTCCTAATCTCACAGGTTCTTCAGAATATCATCTTTCTCAGCACAAAGGTTATTGGGATTGAGTGTTTACAGCATTTACTGTTTACTTCTGCCTACAGCTATGACCAAGGAAACAAGTAAAATTGTATTCTTGTTACAAATTTATTTTCTGAGTAAAAAAATCACACATGTAAGAGAAATTTCTGTCCCATATAGCTATATGAAGTATCAAATCTGTCCTTTCCAAAATCCTCTGTGCCTCTGGCTGCTTTCCCACAGAAAAAAGCTAAAAATGAAGCAGTATGCTTCAACATAATTGGTTGCTGAATCAAAATAAAATGTTTCCAAAATGTTAGTAGTATTGTATTTATCTTAATTAGCCATATGGGTAAACTAGATAAGATTAAGATAACTATAACTTATTTTTAAAAAATCATTCTTACTTCAGAAAAAACAAATACGTCAACATGCATTGAAAAGCTAAAACCCTTACTTTGGTTTCCCAAAAACAATAAAAGTACAGTGGGAAATTAAAATTATATTCACATTTTATAGGTTTCAAGTACAAAGGTTATATGTTCAGTAGCTTCCCTGGAATCAAAGCTACATTACAGACATGGTGAAATTTGAATGCAATAAAAGATAAGGCAATACAGCAAGTACAGTGTATAATTTGCATTAACAATGGTGAAATTAAAATGTAATAAGATATAGAAGTCAATAAATCACTACCCTCGTTAGCACTTTAAAATCTGCAGCAAGTCCACTGTGTAGTTTCTTTTTTAATGCAGTTTAGGACATCAGGTAGACCTTGAAAAACTTCATGGCATTTTGTAGGAAGTTAGGAATTTCTTAGGTTACCGTTTCGCAGCAAAAGAAAGGATCCGCTGACGGGACCGACCCTCTTCATCCCCAACAATGACATTGTTAAGAAGATCTGCTGCCATATTTTTCTGACTTGTGGATTGTTCAATGATATTTTCCTGGCTGAAAAAATGCAAATCAAAACAAAGTTAATATTAGAAAAGTATGTCTAAATCCTAAATTTGCATTTACACCCTGAAGGGTGAAAACTTTGTGGTATCAAATAGTCTATATGAGAAAAATCTATATATATAAACACCAGCCTAGTAAACTTAAAAACTAGCATAAAGCTATCTTAACCCAGATCTATTAAGTGCACCTTGTGGTTGTTTAATGATAATCCCTCTTGTTGCTTAAATTCAGGGTTGACATGGATCTATGCTAATTAATTGATACCAGGGATATAATTGCTCAGAAGAATTATATAACTAACTGAAAACAACAGCTGAAAATTAGCAACATACTCTGGTGCAAAGCACGGGATAGATAGTAAATATAAAGAACAAAAATGCCAAGTAACAGTAAGAAATGAAAAGAAGCTTAACAACAATGAACAATATGTTCTAGTTGGTTAATCTACTCTTAGACAAATTTTGAATTTTCTTCGTGAATCTGATGATGAGTTAGGTCCTCTAGATGCTTGATTTAGGTCCTGTGAGTCAAGAATTGGTATAATAGATGACTTTCCTTGGAAGGAAATTTAACTTTGGTTAAGTCTGTCCTTAAGGCAATCTCTGTCTATTGGATTTCAATGGCATTTGAATCTTATCCCCAGGATAATCTCAGTCTGTCCTTAAGGCAATCCGTGTCTAAAGATGGTATAGGGAATGAGATGATCTCTGATAGATTCCTTCAAAATCTTTTGAGCCTTTAGATCCCTTTCCATGTGTTCTTCAGATAGCTTGGAGACCTTTCCATGGACATGATCAATGGCTTCATTTACTTCAAGGACTACGTCTATCCTTCTTTTCCATTCAAGCAAGTTTGATATCCCAACCAGCTTATGGTTCTCCTTGAAACATGAAGTTATTTTTACTAGATTAGATTATAAGAAAAAGGTACTTACTTGTGAAGATAGAATCTTCAACTTGATAATGATGACGAACTTGATGCTTCAGATGATCCTTTTAAGAGGGTTCCTACTTTGACGAGGGAAGATTGCCTTCTTTAGGATGATCTTCTTCCAAATGAGATCCTTGCTTCAATAAAGAGAGGATTGCTTTTTGATCTAGCCTTCCTTAGTTTTTGAAGAGCTTCCACTCCTTTGGTGATGAATGAGTGATGATCTCAGAAGTGCTTCTAGGGTTTTGGTCTTTCTTCCTGCTTCCTTCTTGAAGATAATTTCAAGTCTCTTGCTAGAGTATATTATTTTGATCTAGGGTTTTGGTATGATGAAGATCTCGGTTTCTTGCTTGGTGTTCTTCGACTTGCTTCTTTGATCCTTCTTTGAAGCTTGATTCTCGTGTGTCTTCTTGCTTGAATGCCCCTTCTTGACTTCAGCACCTAAGCTCTGATACCATGTTGAGAAATCAAGGGCATCGATGATTAAGAGATTTCTCTTCTTGATTATTGCTTGTGATATACTTTTACTTCTTGGATTATGATCTTCTCTTCGTTATATTATTAATGTGTTCTTTGCATCAAGACAATTACCAAATAAACAATACAAGACAAGAGACACAGTATGTAGGCTTGTTATCCAGGGCCAAAACCTCTCACTCTTTGAGAGGAAAACCCAATCAGAAATTCTTCTTATAGATCTTCAATTGACGGACACCAAGACCATGACAAAGACCCTTGACTTTAGTGTCCTCCCAAGACCCTTGTCACTAGCCTCCTTGATGCTTTACCTCTTCCCTTTCTCAACTTCCTTCTAGAGTCTCGAACTGCTCTTCTCCTTCTTGCTCTCAGCTTCCTTGATCGCTTCTTCTTCTTCTTGGTCTCAGCTTCCTTGGTCCTCAGCCTTCTCTTGTAGTCTAGTAGCCCTACCACCGAAACTCTAATATATTCTTCTTCGGCTCCTTCTAGAGAGGCTTTATACCCAAAAAATAAGCAGCAGCTACTTCAACTTCTTCTGGATACCTTCGGATCTGCTTTCTTCGCACATGGGAGGACAAACTAACCCAAAACCGAAACTAGAATATCATCGTTCTTCTTCCCTTTGCTTCGTTGATATGGAGACTTCTTCTAGAGGCTATCACGCACTTCTTTTTTACTTGCTTGATCGAATTCATGCCTTTCAAAGGAGACCGAGTATGGGTATATATACAATGTTGTTCATGTCCCTTAGGCCATCATGATCTCTTGCAGGGAAGCCGACTTCATCTTCTAGATTCTTCATTCATTGTAGGCCGTCTTGAAGAGAGCTAGTGACAAGGTCTTGGAGGATTACTTTACATAGACAAGTGTGACTCTTTACAAATGTGTAACATGACAATGACTCTTGTATTCTTTTATGACTGGATGACAAAATTCCTAAAGGCTCTCAATGGGAGCGTTGACTCAAAAATAAAATCTCTTGCTCATGAAACCCATGATGAAAGCATTACAATATTTTATTTTTCTTCTTTGCATCTCTTTACAGAAAATCACAATTACATGTCATTATGAAGACCGAACCTAGTTACGCTTTTCAACGTTTCCATCATAAATACAAGGTCCTCCTTCCATTTGGAGACCTTACAGGAAAATGGTAGGCATGAATACCACGTATATTTATATCAAATATTTTTGGACAAAATCACATTTAGATTATAAAGTCGACGTGTTTCGAACCACTTATTGTGGTTCATCATTAGGACATATGATCGTATATTATCGTAATCACATCCATTAATCTGTAAGTGTAGTTATCATTATCCATCAAAAAGCAAAATTTTAACATAACAATTTGGGTGGAACTTAAGTGTTTTGTGGATACAGGAATTTACACTCCACCTTGAGAAAACTCAGGTTATAATTTTCTAAATGTCTACCATAATATTATTGTAGAAACCTATTATGTCTATTTCAGTAGTTTTTAAGACACCAAAAATATATATAAGCATAAAATCACAAGCCTGCCTTAACAAAGCATGTGGGATGAGAATGTAGCGCTTAAATTGTGACCCATTTTAGTTTAAGCATTGTTTATCATATGCTCATTTAATGCCTAATATCAACAAATAACTTATACCATATACATGCATTGCAACTCTTACCTTTCCTCGATCAAAATCCTAAGATGCTATAAAATATTTCATCAGTATTAAGTATTAGCTTGATCAATCATGGACATATTGGATATTAGTACCACAGTGACTAGTCACATAGCTGGTCTAGTTGGCAACAATTGCCAAGTTCTTGTCAGGATTGCTACAAATCAAGTCAAACTTTCTTGATTTGGCACTTTTCAATAGCACACATCAAAATTTACCAAGTTTAACAAAACTTGTCCCTCAAATTCATCCTCCAATTCAACCACATCAAACTGTCCCGTCAACCCTTTCAAAAGCAACGTTTCACTCCTTGTCAGCACTTTCACAAATAATTTTTGTTCTCCATCATTTAAATGTTCTAAGAGAATCTTAATTGCAATCAACTCAATATTCAAGCTCCTTGAAAGATTTGAAAAGAAGAATGATTCAAAAAAAGTGGCTTTTCAATTTATATCAGAGCTTTAACCTTTCAGTTGCAGCAGGCATTTGTAGTGCCATTCTTGGGCAAGAATTTGTTTAATCCTTGGATGGTTAATCCTCCTAGACTGAAGCCACCTTTCTCAGGAAGACTGGAGTAATTTTAGGATATTTCCGTAATTTTCCTTTGAGTGTTTGTGCATTGTATTAAGTAATTGCAAACTGTCTATCGTCAGCTTAAAGATTAAACTAACCACGTGTGTTATAGTTTCAGACACCTGTATAGCATATACACAAACAGATCTTTATTTGGAATTTATTTGGAATGATGGACTTCAATTTGTGCTGGAATGGAATTCTCTTCTTTCTGTCAATCCTATAAGAAAGTGTGCATATTAAAACTTTTGCCCAGCTGCAAGTTGACTCTTGGATTTTGCACAGATTCCCATAACTGATGATAAATGGGATGAATACCATGACCTCAAAGAGCAATGAAAATCATGTACCATAATTCAGTTTACAGCAACACAGATCCACCTTAACCCCAAATCTATCATGCACCATGAGGTATCAAACTGCATGAAATGCCAATCTCAATGTTTTCAAATCTACTTGGTGTGGTTAAATAATATTTATGTTAGCTACTTTTCTCTTATTACTATTGGCATTACGGGGTGCAGGCACACACACAAATGGTTGATGGATATCCCCTGTCACAATGCACCTCTTGGTAAAAGAAATGCAGTTCTAAATTTTCAATTCTTGACACTTGTAACTATGAATGCAATTCTATAGCGTTTTGGTTTTATAACTAGAAAATGTGTTTGCATTACTATTAGCATTACAGGGTGCGGGCACACACACAAATGGTTGATGGATATCCCCCGTCACAATGCACCTCTTTGTAAAAGAAATGCAGTTCTAAATTTTCAATTCTTGACACTTGTAACTATGAATGCAATTCTATAGCGTTTTGGTTTTATAACTAGAAAATGTGTTTGCATAGATTCAAATTTCCAAAAATAGAGGTTGCGTTTCCAATTTACTGTAAAAAAATTCCCAACTTAGGCTTAGTTAGCATTACTGTGGATTAGACTAAATTCAGTTACCAGCAAATCCATGAATTCCGCTCCTTGCATTACAAACTGTGAAGCAATTTTGTTGAGATTTCACTGGTGTACATGTATATTACATCTATATTTAAAACACTTCAGTTCCACCCTCATTATATCACTAAAGACCTAAAGGCCATTTAGTTTCACCCGTACATTTTTCTTGAATTCATTTTCCGATTCAGATTATGCTCCCTCAAATGACAGCATAAAGCACATGTCAATTCCAGGGCTTTGACAAAGCATACGTAAACAGGACTACAGACTTGCGGTTAAGGTTTCATCTTCTTGAAGTCTCCTTCCATTTCAAATCAAGTTCTCAAATCAAGCTTTCCGAAATGATAACTCGAAGCACATAACTTGAGTCGCTTTTCAATTCCAGGATTTCAAGAACAAACGGGACTACAGACATACAGGTAAGACAATATTTTAATGAATTCTTCTTCTCTTTCAAATTAAGCTCTACAAAATGATAAAATAGAAAGCATTTCTGAAGTTGGCTTTTAATTCCAGGGTTTTAATAAATAATAACTAAAAGGAGTGAGATTATTTTATTTTATTTATTATATTAAGCTCTCCGAAATTATCAAAATAAAGCACAAATCTTCAATCGATTTTAAATTCCGAGATGTTTACAAAAATTAAGTGCAAGACTTACGGGTAAGACGACCTCGCATCTCGCCTCTCGTCGTCATGAACAATTGTTCCTCTGAACAGTCCGCCATTTTCCTGTTCACTTGCTTCCACGATTCCATCACCGATCCTTTGAATCTCATCTTCGTTTTCTTCGACAGTTCCGTTCTCTTCTACTCCATGCGCCGCTTGCGACTGATCATTTTCAGTTTCGTCCAAACGATTTATTAGCTCCCGCATAGTAAACGTTTTATTAGATTGATCTTCATTTTCATTAAAGTTCTCGACCTTCTTTATAGCGGTTTCATCATTCTCATTTGAATTTTCCATCTTATTTATAGTAGGTTCGTCGCTCTTATTTACGACCTCCTTGACAACATGTTCGGCATTTTCATTTAAAATTTCCACCTTCTTTACAGAACTTTCCCCTTCAAAGCCCTCCGATCCGCCCGTTTCCTGCCTCTGTCGTTCAGCTAATACGCTGAAATCTGCAAAATCTTGTTCGTCTGCATTCACGTTCTCGACCCTGTGGGGGTCGACTGTAGCACCTTCTGGCGCATTTGCGGATTCGTATCCATTTCCTGGCATGGTTTTGGCTGAAAATTCTCGATCTGTGGCTTAGTTCAGCAAAATTGAGCTCAAAATGTAATATTAGATGAAAAATGGAGTATTTGAGTTCATCTAGCTGCCTAATCCACCTCTAATAAAGGAAACTCGTCTTAACTGAGTTGGACTCGATAAATAGCGGACTCTGCGGTTCCTCCTTGGCTCAGGCGTTCAGGGATTCCCTGCTTACGATATCATGTAATGGAGAAGCTAACATTTCAATAAGTTGTTTGATGGGACTTGATTTCTAAAACCCTCTTCGATCCCGGTTTTTCGCTTCTCTTCGATTGATCATGAGCGGTATTTGGCACATATGTTCCACTTTCTTCCTTTGGCTTTAGCCTTCTAAGGTCATTTGGAAAATTTAAATTAATATTAATATTTAAAATAAAAATGAAATATTAAAAAACGCAAAAACCAATTTTCGTTTGGGGTTAAAGTGCGAAGAGCAATCACGAAATGAGTCGCATACGGTTTTAAATATAAATTTAATTATTAGAATTAAAATTAATGCGTTTAGTTTTATTTTAATTTTGGAATTTAATTATTAGAATTAAAATTAATGTGTTTAGTTTTATTTTAAATTTTGATTTATCGTGTTTAGAGGGATTAAATTTCTCTAGAACCAAATTTTTATTTCGAGTGTAAAATTTGAATGGTTTGTACGTTGAGATATTTGGTCCTTCTGAAAGCTTGATAGATATGGAAGTTAAGATGGATCTAAGTTGTTTAATTATTAATTTTATTTTTTTAGTTTAATTTTTATTTTTATGTAATTTCACTAAAACAAAATGTTTTAATTAAATATTTTCATTTTTTAATGTAATTTGACTCGGTCAAAATGTTTAGATAACATAATATACATTACAACATATATATGGTCCCTCCCATAATAGGGAGGCTTATTGGGACAGACAACTTAATCATAGGAGACCTAAATTTCTCTTTGGGTTGTATTGAATCTTAGGGAAATAGGGCATAGACTAACCCTTTAACGACATATTTTGAATATCTGATGAACTCCAATAACCTCATGAACATTGATTCGGCCAAGATTCTATCGACTTGGAGGAATATGAGAATAGGAGAGGATGCTTTGGCTAGAAGATTGGATTGTTTCATTATTAAAGCACCTATGTTGGCTAAGTTGGATAGAATTCGACAATGGGTGGGATCGGGGGGAATATCTTACCACTCCTCGATTTATTTGGAAATTATGAACTCTAATCACAAGCCAAACTCCCCATTCAAATTTAATGCCACTTGGCTTGCTAAAGCTGAATTTCATAAATTAATCATGGAATTCCTGGACTCACTGTGGTCATGACAACATCTCTTCTCTGGCTGAAGTGATTGCAAGCAATTTAGCTCGTATCAAACACAAAACCATTAGATGGGCCAATGAAAAAAAAGAAAAAGGATGAGACCACCATTCAGAAAATTGAATCTGACATTTCGGAGCAGGAAAACATGGGTATTGCAAGTTATACATCCTGTGAAACAAAGGACCATTTGGTAAGATTGGAAACAAAAAGATTCGTCTCTTGAGACAGCAAGAGGAAGCATGGAGATTGAAGACTAGAGTGATTTGGCTAAAGGTTGGGGACAAAAACTCAAAGTTCTTTCAACAGTGTGCGAGGGGGAGGAAAATAAGTAACACAATCTAGACTGATCTGGAATTTATCTAGGATAAAGAATGAAAGGTATTACAGACTCATGTGCATGGATGTGCCTATGTTACTTATGCAACGGATCGATAAGATTGCTAGAATACATAGACACTGAGGCAAACAGAGAAAACGTAAGAGTCAAACATGTAAAGAAAACAAGTTTTATAAGGAGTTCACCCAATGCTCTTGGGCTACGTCTCCTGGTCCAGCCTTTCAGTGGTGGCCTCTCTATTATGTTTTCAAGCAGAGTTTTACAACAGTGAGCTCGATTCGAGACTCACTAAACAGAATGGAGTCAGTAGGAATGGAGTGCACAGACTCTCCTTACTGAAACTCGACCTCTGAGGGTCAGAGTAGTATGATAGGCCTATGCCAAGGAGTTTACTTGAACCTCTCAAGCCTTCAATGGAGTACACAGACTCTCTGACTCTCTCTGGCTCTGTCTGGCTCAATGTTGCTTTCAAGTCAACTCGGCTTTCTACGTCTCTGTGTGTTGCTTCTCTGTATGCTTTCCTATGTATGCTCTCCTCTTCTACTTCTGTCAGTTTATGGCTTTAAAGCCAGTCTGTTCTTTTGACTGTTTGTTTCCGCTTCTTGGCCTTCTGGTTTCCTTTCCTCTGCTCTGCGTCATCATCACCAGGTAACGCCTCTTAGGAAGGTGGCCACCTGTTTACTAACGAACTAGGTGTCAGATTCCCTGAATCATACTCGGATGGTCGTTAAATCTGTTTGCTTCAAGATCGCCCGCGAACACAAATCGTTTGCCAACTCATCATCCACGTTGGACGTCAAATCTCTGTAATCTTGCTTTTTGACCTGTCAAATCTGGTCAACCATCGGGACATATCTCCGCCGTCAATCTGGACCCCCCAGATCCTATGGTTGTCCTTCATATCGGGCGAACAAGTCGCACAGTGTTTACCCATCCGATGCGGGCGGTTTTCTCTCTCATCCGCCAGACGCATGTCGCTCGATGTGTGGCATCGGGCGGGACTCAATCAAAACTGCTTACCGCCTCGAAGCCTTCCGATATCCTGACGATTTGGGGAATCCCACGCTACGAAATCGAAACAATTGCTTTTCCGAATTTTAAAGCAATTTTGGGTCCAAGCACTTTGGGGCTTTCCTTCACTGAGGGGGATGCCCTACGCTAGACGCTTAATCATGTATCAGAATCCACCTCTGTTTCCCGAATTAGCCTCTGGTTTTGCCAGTTTTGTGCCATCGCACTTTACCATGGGCCAACGGTCTGCACGCTTGACCAAGGGTCCTCGTTGCTCCGCTCTGGCCATAACTGCAATTGTTATGAGGATTCCTTCTGATAGCTTCGATCTTTTCTAGGAATTGAATCTTTTAGCATAATTTGAAACAGTCATGAAAACTTAGAGAGTTTTAGGATCCAATTCGGATCACGGCCTTCCCACTAAAAAAGCTTTTGGACCACCAAAAGTTGGTTTTCTTTCAAGCATCAATCAAGTGAGGGTATTGCTTCCTCGCTTGCTCAATTTCTATCCATTTCGCACTGCTTGGCTTTGAACCTTTGAGTCTGATCCTGAGGTACTCAACATCCCCTCTGCATGTAGTTCTTACCTTCTTGTCCAGAACTGTATCTTCCTGCAACTCATTAAGATATTTAGGTAACAGATCATCAATAGAAGGCAATTGACTCTGCTCTTCGGGATCTTCAATTAATGAAGGTTCAAATAGTCTCAAGCTATTTGCATTAACAACTGAGTAGATGTGCATGTAAGCTGGTAGATCAAGGCGAAAATCATTCTCACCAATTTTCTCAAGTATCTTGAAAGGTCCATACCTTATTGGCTTCAGCTTCTTACCTTCTCCTTGCATTTGGTCTTTGCTGATATACAGCCAGACTTGATCACCAACTTGGAAACTATGCTCCATTCGATGCTTGTCATGCCTTGCCTTGTACTTGGCTTGGCTCTTTTCCAGCTGTTCCTGTACTGCCTGGTGAATCTCTTGGATTTGTTCAATGAACTTGGTTGCCTTGTCCACATCACTGTGTCCATCAACTACTATGTCTTTACCAAAGACAAAATCCAAGGGAGACCTTGGTGTGAAACCAAAACAGGTCTCAAAAGGAGATCTTTGTGTAGAAGAATGTTTAGCTCGGTTGTAAGCATGTTGCACATAACATAAATGTTCATCCCAAATTTTGGGATGCTTGCTGCAATAGCCTCTGAGCAACTGGATCACTGTCCTGTTGACCACTTATATTTGACCATCTGTTTGCGGATGAAAAGTTGTGCTTTTCTTCAACCTGGTGTCCATCAATTCCCACAAACTTGTGATCCGGATTTGAACAGGAACGCAACAAATTACAGAGATAACCATATACACAAAGATGCAGCGGAAATAATACTTCATTTCATTAATGGAAAATACTGAAATATGCTTACAACCAGAAATGGAAATAAACCAACTAGGGCGATGGTAGCTTATCTCTGAGAAGATATGTGGTGGCTACATTCCTCTGAATTGTTCTAAAAACTGTGTTACAATGAGGCTCGAAGGCCTATTTATTGTTGAGAAACAATGGAAAACCCTTCACATCCCAAAACCTAACCCCAGAAGATGAAACGCCAAATTGTGGGCCCTGTTTGGGTAAATTGGTACATCAATTTCCCGGGGTCGTAACTTTGGCATACGATCTTTGTTTGACGCGCACGATAGCTCGTTAGAAAGATCTATCCGAGTACTACCACTTTGGGAGGCAACATCGGTCCATGGACCCATGTTGCCCCAGATTCCCAAAAAAACGTCGTTTAGGGCCTCAAAACGGCTCCGGAAGTTCAAGACCCGAAAAACTGCTAAAAATAGTAAACTGTGCTACAATTTAGGAAACTGAAAGAGCTGAAAGAGACAGTTGTGGGGGTCCAAATGGGATAGGTGGGTGGCCACCAACATCCACCTGGATCAACTTGACCAAAATTTCCCAACAAATCGGGTATCTCGATCAGATATTATGGAAGTGGGAAATCCAAAATGAACCCATACATGCTAAAAGAACAACTTTGCAGTTTGTTCGGCTGTAATCTGTTTGTTACAAGGTATTAAAATACACATTCTGCTGAACCTATCCACAACAACATATAAATAGTCATGACCTTTCCTAGATTTAGGCAGTCCTCCAACAAAGTCCATGGAGACACTTTCCCAAGGATGAGAAGGAACTGGTATTGGAGTGTACAAGCCTAGTTTTCTATTGTTGGGCTTGCTTTTAGCACACATGGTACACCTCTTACATATCTAGAAACTGTCTCATTCATTTTTTGCCAATAACAAAATCTTTGCAGTTGTGCAACCGTTTTACTTACACCAAAGTGACCTGATATTAGAGAAGTGTGTGCTTCTCGAATTATCTTTACTCTTTCAGTTTGTGGAATGCATAACTTCCCAAAATGATACAAGAGTTGGTCCTTAATATGATAATCCAATTCTTATACCTTTTTGCCTTGACTCAAAGTTGCATATACATCTTTAAAATCTATATCTTGAGCATATTGTTCAATGTAGCTTTCATGCAATACTGAATTATGCTTAAGTATAGTAGATGCATTTATAATTGGTATAGATAACATATCTGCAACTTTATTGTGTATGCCCTTTTTATATCTAATGACTAAATGAAACTGTTGTAGAAAACTCATCCATCTATAGTGTCTTGATTGCTATAACTTAGTTTGGGAGTGTAGATATTGAAGTGGTTGATGATCATTATGTATAACTGTCTCTTTGCCCATTAATTAATGTTTCCACTTTTTCACACTCTGTACTAATGCATACAATTCTTTATCATATGTAGGATAGTTAACTACTGCGGAATTAAATGTCTCTGAATGATAACATATGGGTTTACCGTGCTGCATCAACACTACTCCCATGGCATAGTCACTGGCATCTGTTTCAATCTCAAATGGTCTTTGAAGATCGGGCAGTGCTAGTACTGGTGTTGTACTAATCTTTTCTTTCAAGGTGTTGAAGGCTTTCTGTTGTTTGCCTCCCCACTTAAACACCTTGTTCAATCCTGTTAAAGCATGTAAGGGAGTTGCAATTAAGGAAAAGTTAGAAATAAACTTTCTCCAATATTGTGCTGCTCCTAAGAAGCTTCTAACTTCTGTAGCAGATTTGGGTTTAGGCCAGTTTACAATGACTGCAACCTTAGAGGGATCTATCTTCAATTCACCACCCCCTACTATATGTCCCAAATAATTCAAAGATGTTTTGCCAAATTCACATTTTGAGAGTTTAACATAAAAAATTTCTCTTTTCAAAACATCCAGTGTCTGCTTAACATGCTTTAAATGTTCTTCCCACGTTTTGCTAAATATAAGAATGTCATCCAGATATACAATAACAAAATCATCAAGAAAAGGTCTGAGTACATCATTCATTACTCTCATGAAAGTAGCAGGAGCATTAGTTAAGCCAAAAGGCATAACCAACCACTCATACAATCCCTGCTTTGTTTTGAAAGCAGTCTTCCATGCATCTTGCTCTGCAACTCTGACCTGATGATAGCCACTATGCAAGTCTAACTTGGAAAAATAAACAGCCTCTTTCAACTGATCTAATAGATCATCTATGCGAGGAAGGGTTAACGATTTTTTATCGTTATTTTATTCAATGCTTGGTAATCAATGCACATTCTCCACAAGCCATCTTTCTTCTTCACCAAAACAATTGGAGACCCACATAGTGATGTGCTAGGTTTGATGAACCCTTTCTCGAGCAGCTCCTGTACTTGCTTCTTGATTTCTGCATTCTCTAAAGCGGACAACCTATACATTCCGATGTTATGCAATGGAGCATCTTGCTGCAAATTAATATCATGCACTATTTCCTTTTTGGGTGGCAGGCCTTTAGGTTCTTGAAACAATACATCATATTCTAAAACAACTTTTTCTAAATCAGCTTGCTGTTTAGCATCACAGCCCTCAAATACATTGGTTTTATCAGGTTTCTTTTCCTTTACAACCATCAGTAAAAATTGTTTGCATGAATTTACAATTCTTTTCATCTGCCATGAGTTTATGAGAGTATAATTATTCTTGAGCTTATGAGCTCTTACAATATATTTGATTCCATCTTTAACGAGTAGATACTTGTTCTCAGCTCTATAGAAAATAGCTTTTCTATCATACAAGTCATGACTTCCTAAAACAATTCCACATGTATCCAAAGGAACTATATCTAACTCAACCTCGTCTACAAACGCTGACCCAAAAGAAAATTTAAGTTTACATTATCTAGTCACTTGTAGCTTTGCTTTATCACACATCCAACCTAATGGATATGGTTTCTTGTGACGTGTGGTTAGTAATCCCAACTTCTTTACAATTGCTTCAGAAATTAAATTTACTTGTGAGCCGCTATCAAACAAAGTATCAATCTTTTGATGATTGGAAATAACTCGAATATGAAAAAGCTCGCGTCTTTTTCTCTCATTTTCTTCATTATCAGTAGATTGTGCAGAATTACTAATAGATGCTTCATAATTTTTACCTTTTATACCTATGGTTGCGATTATTGCTTCATCTCCTGAGTCTAACCCCAAATCCTTTTGAATAGTTGCAACAGTCTTCTTCTTCTTGCCCTCGAACTTCTTAGGTTTCAGCTCCGGATGCAGAATCCAACAGTGTTCATCATCATGCCCATCCTTCTTACAGTGAGTGCATGAAGACTTGTTTTTCTGTACAGTGTTTGTCTTCCTCTCTTTCCATTTCTGTTTTCTTTTCTCCTTATTTTTGCTTGCAGTGGGTTTGGATGATCCCCCAACTTCTGGGTTCCCATTCTTACCTCTTGCTTCAAGATGCGTAGCCTGAACGAATATTTCATCTATACTAGTGGGATTAAACATGAGGATAGTGTGCCTCATGTAGCTGTGTAGACCACCTATATACTTCAGCAGAGTTTCAGGTGAGTCTAAAGAAATTCCTAGAATCAAAGCTCTTTTCCTAAATTCTTGGGTGTAACCTTGTACACTTTGCCCCTTTAGTTGTCGAAGAGTTTGCCAGCTCATCATGGCTTGCTGCATATAGGCTAGTGGATAGAATCGCTTTTTAATTGCAGAAACAAATTCACTCCAGACAGAAAGAATCTTACCATATTTCTTCATGTCAGCTTGTGTTCTGCCTTTCCACCATACCAAGGCAGTGCCTCCAAGGCGTAGGCTGGCCAGTTGAATCTTACTCTTGTCTGAGTAAATACTCTGCACTCTGCAATAAACATCAATCTGTCTGATCCAATTATCCAACTTCTCTGCATTCAACTCTCCATCATATATTTGTAAATCAAATTTAACATCTAATTTAATCAAAGATGTCTTATTTTTATTTTCAGGGCTATTAGGAGGCGTGAGAAATTTTTCTTCTTTCCCTTTGCCTTTTGAGTGGTCATGGAGGAGAGATTCTTCTACTCCTTTGTCTTGTTTGGAGCTTGATGAATCTTCGTCTCTATGTTTCTTATAGTCCCTATACATTTCCTCCACCATGGATTTCAGGGTCATAAAACTATCCATGAACTGGGGGTCTGATTCCAAGGGATTTTCTCCTGACATTTTCCTCTTAGAATAGACTCTTCCAATTTCCGGGTTAGTTTCAGCCAATTCTCCTTCTCCTAATTTAAGCTTTGATCTAGTTAGCATTCAACAACAAGATCCAGCACAAGCTTGTCTAACCTTAGTGATCAAGAGCTCTGATACCACTTGATCTGGAATTTATCCAAGATAAAGAATGAAAGGTATTACAGACTCATTTGCATGGATGTGCCTATGTTACTTATGCAACGGATCGATAAGATTGCTAGAATACATAGACACTGAGGCAAATAGAGAAAACATAAGAGTCAAACATGTAAACAAAACAAGTTTAGTAAGGAGTTCACCCAATGCTCTTGGGCTACGTCTCCTGGTCCAGCCTTTCAGTGGTGGCCTCTCTATTATGTTTTCAAGCAGAGTTTTACAATAGTGAGCTCGATTCGAGACTCACTAAACAGCATGGAGTCAGTAGGAATGGAATGCTTAGACTCTCCTTACTGAAACTCGACCTCTGAGGGTCACATTAGTATGACAGGCCTATGCCAAGGAGTTTGCTTGAACCTCTCAAGCCTTCAATGGAGTACACAGACTCGCTGACTCTCTCTGGCTCTGTCTGGCTTGATGTTGCCTTCAGGTTAGCTCATCTTTCTACGTCTCTGTGTGTTGCTTCTTTGTATGCTTGCCTCTGTATGCTCTCCTCTTCTGCTTCTGTCAGTTTATGGCTTTAAAGCCAGTCTGTTCTTTTGACTGTTCGTTTCCTCTTCCCGGCCTTTTGGTTTCCTTTCCTCTATCCATTCGAATTCCTCTACTCTGCGTCATCATCACTGGGTAACGCCTCGCAGGGAGGTGGCCACCTGTTTACTAACGAACTGGGTGTCAGATTCCCTGAATCATACTCGAATGGTCGTTAAATCTATTTGCTTCAAGATCACCCGTGAACACGAATCGTTCGCCAACTCATCATCCACGTTGGACATCAAATCTCTATCATCTTGCTTTTTGACCTGTCAAATCCGGTCAGCCATCGGGACATATCTCCTCCGTCGATCTGGACCCCCCAGATCCTACAGTCGTCCTTCATATCGAGCAGACAAGTTGCATGATGTTTACCCATCCGATGCCGGCAATTTTCTCTCTCATCCGCCGGATGCGTGTCGCTCGATGTGTGGCATCGGGCGGGACTCAGTCAAAACTGATTACCGCCTCGAAGCCTTCCGATATCCTGCCGGTTTGGGGAATCCCACGCTACGAAACCGAAACAATTACTTTTCTGAATTTTATAGCGATTTCAGGTCCCGACACTTCGGGGCTTTCCTTCACTGAGGGGGACACCCTGCTAGCGCTAATCGCGTATCAGAATCCTCCTCTGTTTCCCGAATTAGCCTCCGGTTTTGCTAGTTTTGTGCCATCGCGCTTTAACATGGGCCAACGGTCTGTGCGCTTGACTGAGGGTCCTCATTGCTCCGCTCTGGTAATAACTGCAATTGTTATGAGGATTCATTTTGATAACTTTGATCTTTTCTAGGACTTGAATCTTTTAGCATAATTTGAAACAATCATGAAAACTTAGAGAGTTTTAGGATCCAATTCGGATCATAGACTCTAAGGGATCAGACTGGTAGGGAAGCTAGCACTTTCAACCAACTTGCAGATATGGGTGTCAGACATTTCTCACAAATGTTCAAAGCGCCCAGGGAAACTACCATTGTTGAGAGACTCTGCATTGTTGACTCGTTACCTAGATTTGTTGAGGTAGACGATACGGAGACTCTAAATGAACCGGCGACTTTAGGGGAAATTGAAGCTATTCTGAAATGGTTCAAAAGGGATAAGAGCCTGGGACTTGATGGATGGCCTATGGAATTCTACCTTACCTTCTTTGAACATTGGGCCTGATCTCCTTTTGGCTATTAAGGATTGTCGACTTTCTGGTCTGATGCATGAGGGTTTCAACTCAACCTTTATTTATCTCATTCCCAAAGCCAATCACCCTCAAACCTTTGATGATTATCGTCCCATCTCCTTATGCAACTACATATACAAAATAATTTCAAAAATTATTGTTATTCGCATTAACCTATTTTATCCAAAATGATTTCCAAGGAACAATTCGCTTTCCTAAATCAGTGCCAGATACATGAAGCCATTGGGACAGCACAAGAAGGTATCCATTCAATCAAGCTTAAGAATATTAAGAGTATCATTCTAAATATTGATATATCAAAAGCATCTGACAAAGTTAGTTGGACATGTCTCTAGCTTATTCTTACCGACATTGGCTTCCCTCACTCTTTCATAAAATGGATCGTGTGTTGTTTTACATCTCCACCATATAGCATTCACGTCAATGGAGTTGCATCTAAGTTTTTCCATGATGAACATGGTCTGCGACAAGGATGTCCATTATCACCTTTGTTAATTTTTTATCATGGAGGGTCTAAGTAGACTATTAACAAAAGTCTGTACTGATGGGTCTTTGGGTGGTGTAAATATATCTCAAGTTTCCTATCTTTCACATCTATTATTTGTAGATGATGTGCTTATATTTTTAAATGGTTTTATTCGTGATACCACTTGTTTCAAGAATATTCTATCCCTGTTTTGTAAAGCTACAAGTATGGAGCCCAACTTCAACAAATCCACCATCTTGTTGGTGTCATGCTTACAAAATGAGCAAAGACATGCTCTACATCATTTTCACTTTGTTAGACAAGAATTGGAGATGGGTCTCAAATACCTTGGATTCAGGCTCAAGCCAAATGGTTATCGTATTGCAGATTGGACATGGCTTATTGCAAAAATTGAAGGGCACATCAACGTATGGTAGCAGAGATGGGTTTCCAGAGTGAGCAGGCTCACTCTTATCAAATATGTATTGGAGATCATCCTAGTATATTGGATGGCCCTTGCCTGGATCCCAAAAGGCATAATCAACAGAATTCAACATATTTGTAGTCGATTCTTATGGCGGGGGAAAAATGTGGGGAGGACTTTTGCCTGGGTTCATTCGGATAGAATTGGGAAACCAAAAAATGGGATGGATGGGGTATAAAGGACATGCACTTATTTGCAAAGGAACTCGTCATGAATATGGGGTGGAGGATTATCACATCGAATAGTCTATGGAAAGAGGTGGTTTATTTTAAATACATTCACCCTCTATCTGCTCTGGACTAGATTCGCCGACCGGCCCATAGCATTACTGGTGCATCTATCATCTAGAAGGTTATCGCTCAATCTATCATTGTCATTAAGGAAGCACTGTTTGGCGTATTGGAAATGGCGAGCATCTGTGGCTGGGTATTGATGCATGGTCAGGATGTGGTAATGCACACATCCTACCACTAGAGCTCCGACAGATCCTTGCAACGGATGGCATCACCTAGCTCTCTCATATTGAAGATGTTAGAAACTCTATCTAGATCTTACAGTAATGGTTTAGTGCACTGGATTTCGAGATTCCGGGAAGACGGAGCACGGTGTGGCATTGTTTTATTAGTGCATTGGAGGAAGCTCACATTAGGATTACTTTACAGGAAGATGAAATCATTTGGGCTACTGCACCACATGGTCGATATACCCCCAGGGATGGACACGCAACACTAATTACTACACTGGATCCGGTGGAGGTGAGCTAGTGGTGGTGCCCGCTACGGAAGCTTAAGGCTCCTTCCAAAACCCGCCTCTTTATGTGGTGTATACTATCGAATAAAGTGCCCATGGAGGTCAACCTAATGCATCATGCCTTTCATGGTCCTTCTAGATGTTGCCTTTACAAAGAGAATGCTAAGGATATTGATCACCTATTCCTTCATTGCCCAGTGGCTTATCAAGTGTGGATTCAGATCACTGCCTCCCTCAACATTATACTCAGATGGGATGGGCCTCATTTAACTGATGCCTCGTAAGGCTAGTGGAATGTTGCAGCTGCACAAAAAATCAGAAACCTCTCCTGCTTGTCTGTTGGGGTATCTCGCTGACCAGGAATCGCATTATTTTTCAGGATGCACCAACTCTTTAGCCGACCACTTGCAACTATATTGTTGTTATTTATCAATTGATCCCTGAGGAAATTGGACACCATCCCGCCTGGGTCATCATCCCGGAAGTAATTGATAAGACTATCCCCTAGGCATACTTTGATGGATCGGCGCAGATCACTGGATGTGGGGGGTGGGGCGGTACTTCACATTAATGATTCGCATTATTTCAAGCTCAAATTGGGTTTAAGGAGAGGCACCAACAATTATGCTGAACTAAATTGTCTCAGATACCTAATTTTTGCTCTGGAACAAAACTGCCACAGAATTCAGATCTATGGGGACTCAAAGCTTGTTATTAATCAAATCAAGTTTGCATATCATTGTCACGTGCACACACTCAGGGGTTTACTAGATGAAGTCATTACTTTAAAATCACATTTTGATTTTATTGTATGCTCTCACATATATAGGGAAAGGAATTCGGTCGCTAATTTTCTTTCCAAGGAGGCCGTGCAGCAGCACAGGGGACAGTGGTTGATTCAAGAATTCCGAGACCAGGAGTTCTATTAGTTTTTCCACCGACCATTCAATGAATTGGATGGGTTTATATCTGAATGATTTGCATTGATCATTCATCATTTTTGCAGTCTTTTTTATCTATCTCTATGCACTAATTAGACAACTATTTTTTTATGTGTAAATATTGTGTCTTTTATTGTAAATATTGAGCTATATGACACTGTACTGGATAGAATGGTTAGTTCATTTACCGGTGATTTTGCATTTCGCACATGCCGATGATACAATATGTAATTTTCTCATTTATTAATGAAAATTACGCTTTATATATATATATATATGGATGAGTATCTATGGTTAAAAATCTTGTTATATTGTAAGTATTCTTTTGATTGTGAAATGTGAGATGGTTTTTGGACATGTGGCTAGAAAATTGGGATAACTATCTTAAAAAGTTGTATGACTCTACCACCTTAAACACTCCTATTAAGGATGATATTTTCTTTGGAAGACGTTGAGTTTGGGATTAATAAGGTCACTAATGGGAAAGCCAAATATCTTTAAAATGGGAAAACCTATCCTCATTCCTCATCTCCACGAGCTTCTCAATATGGTTGTAAAGCATGGCTTCCCTAAGATTTGGACGCATATCCTTATGTGCCTATCTTCAAAATTGGGACAAAAGTGTTCCCTCTAACTACAGACCATTATGATTAGCCACATCCGAGCCAAGCTTTATGGGCTCATTCTGGAAAAAAAACTTAGCCTTTGGCTTGAGAACTAGGGTAAAAGAGCTAAAGGGCAAGTTGGTTTTAGGAGACATCACTCGACCATTGACCACCTTGTCACCCTTAAGATCATCACAGAGGAATGTCGCAATAGTAAAATTGATCTCTTATGTTGTTTTGTGGACTTTAGAAAAGCTTTCGACACTGTCCCCTGAGATAAGCTCTAGGAGAGGCTTGAAGAGATCATGGCTCCTCTCGAATTGAGGATTGTTGTGATCTATCTCTATGAGACTTTAAGACCAATGAAGGATGGTCTAAAGATATTAAATGTATTATTGGGGTTAAGCAAGGTTGTCCCCTTTCACCACCCTTTTTGGTATTTACATTGATAAACTAGAGGAGTGTCTGGACACTACGGGTTGCAAAGGCATCGAGCTTGCTAGTATTATCATTACTCTTCTCCTTTATGCTAATGATATCGTTCTTCTTGCAAGGAGCCATGATGACCTAGATAAGCAACTTGAGACTCTTCATGTCTACTACTCCAAGATGGATATGATAGTTAATACCGACAAGACTAAGTCATGATATTAAATCCAAAAATATCACCCATGGTAGTTTTGTCTATGATAACCATTGCCTTGAGTAGGTTTATTCTTATAAATATTTGGGTATTGACTTTCCTCATCAGCTCAACTAGAATTATAACATCGAGAAAAGAATTATTGGAGATTGGAAAGCTTATTATGAGCTTGAAAACAATTGTAAGCCAATCGATCTTTACATTTGGAGTAAAAAAATGTTCATTTTTAAGACTCTCGTCACGTATGTTATCTTATATGGATGTGAAGTTTGGGGGTGCAGTATATCTAGGGAGTCGTGGAGAAATATTGAGATGATCCAAAAGCAATTCATAACCTATAACCTCAAGATCAAGGGAAATACTCCCTACCCTATCCTCTTGATCGAAGTTGGGTTGTCCCCCATTGAAAGTGCAGCTATGTTTAGATATATGATATATAAGAAGAAGCTTCACATTATGGAATCCAAGAGGCTCCTAAAAATTGCTTCTAACTTTAGTCAAAACCCCCACCTGCGCCTCAAATGCAGGTGGCATCAGGATGTTCAATCTTGGCTCAACCTTTGGGGGATTAAGGAGGAGATCATCATGGGAAGCAAGGACAATATCAAAGATACTATTACCTCGAGTTTTAAGAACAAGATGTGGGATGTTATGGAGTTGGAGGGTAAAAGGAAGCTAATGTACTATAAGGAGGTGATCAACCCCACCCTCGATAACCAAAATTATATCTCTGTGTTGAATAGCACTAAGAAGAAAATGAACATCACTAGTATTAGAACTAACTCTCATGAGCTTCGGAGTGAGACCGGGCGGTGGTCTACTCCCAAGACTCCCTCAAACGATGGAATTTGTCAAATTTGTGATACTAAAAAGGTGGAAGATGAAAAGCACTTCCTTTTAGACTACCCAACTCTTGCCCACATCTGCTCTCAATTCCCTATCATCAGCCACACCTCCAATCTTCTTGACTTATTAAGCCAACCAAACTATAACGATCTTGGAACGCTTCTTTCCATACTCTTTGATCACATAAACAAGATTTTGAAGAATGAAACTTAGACTCTCTTTTCTTAAAATATGACAGACCACATTAGTCTTAGTGGACATTAATCATCATGGTATGGTATGGTTAATAATATCTATGGTAAAGTGGGGTTGAATATTCATGATTAAAAATCTTGTTATATTGTAAGTATTAAGTTTTTATGTCCTTATTAATGAAATTGAAATATGGTTACAACAATATTATTTTAATTTAGGTGATAAAATGAATCTTAATTTATAGCTACTATTTATACTTTATATATTTCAATGTAATAGAGGTGTAGATATATCTCAAAAGTAATTATAATTTTTTTAGATTTAATAAAAAATAATGTCAAATTAATTATTTATAAAATATTTGATTGTGAAATGAGAGATGGTTTAGGTATGTTGTATTGATGAGCTATCGTATTGGCCCATGGTTTTGTAACAAAGTCTATTTACAAGTTAATAATATTTATGGTAAAGTGGACATGAATGTCTAGGGTTAAACATATTGTTATATTGTAAGTATTAAAGTTTTTACGTGCTTATTATTTAAATTTAAATATGGTTACCTATTTTATAAGGTTAAATGAATCTTAACTTATTGATGCTACATATATATTTTATCGTAATATGTATATTATGATAAACATGTAAACTAAACGTAAATGTAAACATTTAACATCTAATGTTTAACATTTAACATTTTTAATCTAATGTCAGCCCTATTTAAAAATCAATCTAATTATTATTATATATAAACACAATATGAACTTAAAATATAAAGAGGTTTACCAACACTCAAAAAAGAGTTATGATAAATAAATAAAAATATAAATAAACTCGAGGTATGATAAATAAATAAAACCTCTTTTTATACTTACTCCAAATGTATGGTAAATAAATAAAAATATAAATAAACTAGAGGGTATGGTAAATAAATAAAAATATATCAAATAGGATTAGAAATCAACATCTAAACTCCTAGATCTAGCCTAGATCAAAAATACCATGGGGCAAATACCATGGTAAATAAAAGAGGTATGGTAAATAAATAAAACTAGCAATTGCACCAAATGTTACAAAGGAAAATGCATAATGTATAAGAATCATGACATATAAAATATCAAATTTTTGAGACAGGTTTTCGGGGATAATTACATCAAAATTCATTGACGCTTTTCGAACCAACAAGTGTGGTTCATCGTTAGGACAAGATTTTTTAGACAAGTTTTCAGGGATAATCACATCAAAATTCATTTGTCGACGTGTTTTGAACCAACAAGTGTGGTTCATCTTGTCCTAACGATGAACCACACTTGTTGGTTCGAAACGCGTCGACAAATGAATTTTGATGTGATTATCGCTGAAAACTTGTCTCAAAAATTTGATATGGATCACAAAAGCCTCAATTCAATAATATAAAATATCATTGACGATAAAAATTAGTAAATAAAATGCGTTTCAAAGATAGAAGATAAATAGAAATCACTTACATTATGCCAAATTAACACTTGTTTCTATTGATGGGTTACTATAATGAGTAATGAATTACCATTTGGAAAGAGTTATGCATTCAAGAACTAAAAAATGTGGATCCTAATGAAGTACCGAAGGGATTTGAGCCTCAATATTATTAGTTGCTACAATGAGCTCAACATTGCCTATGTACATGGAATCTAGAGGTGTGGGGACCTACATGGTTGCATTCTCAGCCTAGGGGCTCAAAGGCATGACTAACTCAAGTGACAATACTTCATCCAATATTGTCTTCTTGAAAGCTGCTCGGGCGGATGCTGTAACCAGTTCTCCTCCCTGCTTGGCCATCTGTAACTTAGCCATTCGCTCGTTCTATGGTTGCATTCTCAACTTAGGGGCTCAAAGGCATGATTGACTCAAGTGACAATACTTCATCTAGTATTGCCTTCTTGAAATCCGCTCGGGCGGATGCTGTAACCAATTCTCCTCCCTGCTTGGCCATCTGTAGCTTAGCCATTCTCTCGTTCTCTACTATCAGAAAGCGAACACTTGAGCTAGTAGCTTCGAAATATGCTATGGTAGCATCGACTAATGCTACTGGATGCTTGTGCATGTCAGACACGATCACTCGTTCCTCAAATTGTGCAGGAGATGTGTGATCATCTGGAGTAGACACTCTACGAGATTGCACAACTCTATGTTGCAACTCATCGAATGATATGTTGTGCATCTCTCCTTCCGGATTGTCTCCAAGGATCTCAGTGTCTCCTTGGTTGCTTGGGACTTGCTCTGCTTCCGGATCCGGTGAAGCTGGTGGGTTGACCTCTTAGTGGTAAGGCATGAGGTCGATGTCTTTCTCTAACTCCTATTGCTCCATATCCGTATCCATCTGCTCAAGTGCTTGTTCAATCTCTTGAGAAAAGTCTTGCTCCTGCGATTGCTTACCCTGTCTACTTGGTGCTAGCTGTTTCGATGAGTCGACTACCTATACGGGCACAGTTTCATCTGTCTGTACATGTTGCGCCCCCTGTTGTACCTGTTCCTGTTGCGCTTCCTTGTCCTGTTTTTGCAGCTCTTGTTCCTTCCGGAGTTTCTCCTTCAACTCATGCAACTCCTTATCTGTTTCCTCCATTCTTCGTTTTTATCTCTGCCTTTGCACGTTCCTCTTATCGCGTTATTTCCTTTATTACCAAAGCTGCTTTCTGCACAAGTGGGTTTGCTTGGAACTTGTAGCTTTGTTCCTCCTCCGTACTGTCAACAATCTTCCTCTTTCCTTTGTTGCGCGCCGGTATGTTTACCTCTATTGCTGTTGCTCTTGGTGCTCTCCTGGATGTTGCTTCATGCTGCTTTTCTAGCCATTCCACAATGATGCTGACCGATTCATTGGGCTTGGAGAAGCTATAACAATATCTCCATGGGTCTTCCTTCACCTAATGACATGCCTCGTGGATCCACTGAAACTTTACTCCCGTGCAGTGATCTTTTACAAAACAATGTGGGTCATACGGATTGTAGCTTCGGGTGTCAAAAGGATATTTCTTGATCTCCTCTGCTTCGACATCCACATGCTTGAAATTTCGTATCTCGTATAATCCAATCCGCAATAGAAGAGCAGGCCAAGGTGCCTTCTTCTTCCGGTGTAACCTGGATGATAGTCCTGCCAAGATGTGGTATGATACTTCTTGCATGATGAGCTTGTCTAAGGCAAACTTCGACAAAACATGTGGAGGCTTCTCCATGTTGTACATTCGTATGAAGGTGCCGGATGGTGAGGCATATCCGCTATGTCAATCAATGCCTCCATTGTTGCCTTCAACATGTAAAGTGGATCCTACTCAAATATCATCTTGTACACCGGGGTGATAAAATGATCTAATAACAGTGTGATAACTCCTCTAAAGCTGCATTTAGACAACATTTTACAATAAGTATTCACAGAGGTCTTCGTCGATGTCCATGCCCAATTCAAGCCCGGGGAATCCTGACGGGCACAAATTGCATTCAATATGTAAGCGGACATGTAGATTTCTAGTTGCTGACCTTTGGGCAGCTGTCGAGATCTTGTACATGTTCCTTCAACATGTGAGCCAACATGTCGGACTATTTGCATGCTTTGCCTTCAATAGCCAGTTGGTCCAACGCGATCACCCAACTCTGCGGAAGGTTTCCATGCTTTCTTGGCCATACAAGCGACATGCAAAGATGACCAAGTATTGATACGCCTTTTGCAGTATCTTTGTCTTGTAAACCTAGTTGGGTGTCATCCTGAATTTGGCCGGCTCCTTTACCCAGTTCTTCAAGATATCCCTGGAGTTGGCATTGCTGCTGGGTATGCTGAAGGGTGTCTCCATGGTGATCACTGGCTTCAACATATGGTACATCTGTTCATAATCCTATGCCCTGAAGGTAGCAATATCCATCTTGTTGATGCTACTCAATGTCATCGTCTTAGGATCAGTGTGTGAGACGATCCAATGTATCATGTCCGCGCATGGGAACACGAGATACCTGCATACAAGCCGGACTCATGAATGTTCACATAAACTTGGCGGACTTCAAGGTCTTACCCAAATGTGCCTGCAAATGCATCATTAACCTCTTGCCATTGCATCTTGATGTCCTTGTATACAATCAACTTGGTGTCTTCATAGATCGACAAACTTGTAGACACTCGCTCAACTACTGCTCCATTTGCGCTTCCATCAGTGTCCTTTGATCCTACTCTCTTGGAGGCCATTGATCCTGAACTGCTGAGAGGCGGACGAACACTTGCTAGATCTGGAGACATGGCGACATGCATGGCAAGAAATCTATCAGCTAAAACCAAAGCAAACTTGAGGAACAACATGCAACATACTTGGGGATTGACTGGAAAGGATTGCGCAATTTTTCCTGGGAGGCTGGGAGACTGGTTGTCGGAACTGCGCAAAAGGCAGTCCGGACTGCTGGGAGGCTGCTGGAATTATGCAATCCAGACTAGCATGTTGGCTGTTGGGATTGTGCAATGCGCAATTTCAGCTGGCAGGGGTTGCAGGCCCAGTGACTGCATTGCGCAATTTTCTCGGCCAACAGTCACTGCCTCTTAGAATTGTGCAATGCAAGACTGGAGGATAGTCATTGGGCAGAATGCGCATTTTCTGGGGGAAGGCTTTGAGGAAGGTAAAGCCTTCCCTTTCAGGATTGCGTAATGTCATATTGGTGAGGCAAAGTCCGGGCCAAGGTTGCCCAAACCTGCTGACGGGCAACTAAAAGCAAATGGGGATGTGAATGCATGACGATACTAAGTGTAACCAGTAGTGAATGATTGTGCATGAATGCAAGATTTAGAAAACAGAACAACATGCTTGTGTGTGAAGTGAGTCACCGAATTGACGACCGTTCGTGCAAAACAGTGGCATCCATGTGACAACAGTGAGATGCTAACGAAAATTGAAACAATGCTAGTACAAGCTAATATGCATGAAAACAACAACAAACGTTCACATAAATCAAGCAGACAACACTCACACAAGCCAAAACACAAAAAGCGACAAAAATGTTGCAAAAGACAAGTTAGGCGGACTTACCTGGAAATAACTGAGTTAGATGTGCCAAAGACTCTTGGTTGTGTTGCGGGATGTCAGAGCTCCAAGATCAATGTGAAGAAGTGATCTCTGAAGCATTAAATAAATAAGTTTGAGGCTCATGAGGCACATGCCACAAATCTAGGAAAAAGCGACACTTGGAGGAAATATTCTAAGACTATATTTGCATGTAACCTTCATGATCCGAGTTTAATCAAATTCCAGATTTAACCAAGATCCTTTGATTCCATGATGTAGTTAGAATTGCATTTTATAAGAGCATCAATGAACATATATGCATTGTTAAGCAAATGGAAGCATAATGACGATTATCAAATCATAAACAAGAGACATTGATAATGGAGTTCGTCTAGTGTGGACTACGTCTTCAAGCCCGATGTCAAGATGGTGTTAGACGCTTCATTCAGTGCTAGAAATGGTGAATATGTACATGGACTATGTTTTCTGTCATACAAGGACATGTGCCCTCTACATGAGTGGCAAAGTATCTCCATGAGACGTTCCACTACATGAACTATCACTCACAATAGACCTCCTATCAGCATGACATAATATTACACATGTTGACAATGAGTATCCCGCCATCATGGCATCAAACGGATCTCAACCAAAACACGCATGGTGACAATGAGTATCGCACGATCATGGCATCATAGGGATCTCAATCAAAACATACATAACAATCCATGATGAATACATCTCACATGAAATAGACACAAAGATTCTGCATCATACATCAAGCAGGAATCGAAACAACATAATACATCTCACAGCAAATGATCAAAGAAGTACATGACACAACACTTCATATACCTCAACTCTACTTCTGGCTGGAGATTAGCATACTCAACTATTGGGTCTGAATGCACCATCGAAATCGTGGCGTTGCATGGCATATGATCAACTGTCCACACTCTGAAATCTGACATCGTCACTCCAATCTGGAAAATAGTCGAAAAATAAAAGGCTCAACTGCAAAAGATCATTACACCACTGAATTTGTGTCGTCGAGAGGTGTAAAATCGACTATCCATTTTTTGAATTATGACATCGACAAAATCTGGGCCTGTAGGAATCTTTTAGATTCCCTCGCGATTCTCCAAAGATTCCCTCCTCTAGGTTGACTGGAGATTTGTAACTCAAATAAGAAAACTTATCTCGCCATTGAGATCCTTGGAAATTCTGAGAAGAATGAGTATAAAGTTGGTTGCATTTTGAATCTGGAAAATTTCAGCCTCCAAGGAATCTAGAAGATTCTCAAAGATTTTCCTTTGTTGGGAATTTGAAAATCCGCTTCTCAAAAGGAGAATCTGACCTCACCATTGCATTCCCTGCAAAAATATAAGAAAAATGACTGTAAACTTGATTACATTCTGACAAAATGATTTTTTACCTCCCAAGGAATCTTTTTAGCATCTTAAGATTATCTGCAAAAATTCTGTCTCGAAAAGTGTGCCATCGTGGTTCCACTTCTCATCCGTTTCTTTGTTCCCCATTCTCCATTCCCTGTTCGGCACCTCCATTCTCCACTCCTCCCGTGCAAAATGAATTGAAGGTTTTTAAATGTTTGTGGGTGGAGCCACCAAGGACAAGCCTGATGGCTCAACAGTGGCGGAGGAGTCTAGGAGGGTGGAGGTCACGGTGTCGAACCCTTCACCTCTCCAAAATTGTCGGGCCATTGTGTTTTAAAAAGGCACGGTTATAATTTTTTCCAAGGAAAAATGCGTAACTTTGATTATATGAATAACAAAATTACATGTTTATACCGGCTAGAAGCAGCATCATCAAGTCAGAGACCAAATGATAAGCAGAGACATGCAGAAAAACAAGATAAAATACATGGTGGGGGAAGTTATGCTTTCTGCCCCTTCTTTTTCTCTACCCTGCGCCATTCCCCTTGGAATGACGTTGAAGAGACAAGAGAAAGATGGTTTCCTGTCTCCAATTTGGCGTTGTCCTTGTCAGAGTCTGAGTTATCTGATGTGTGGAAGCACTTGTTCCCATTGATGTCCCCCTCGTCAAGGATCAAGACGGCCTGCACCTTGTGATTCTTAGCTTCTGATTGGTCTTGTGGAGATCCCCCTTGTGTATCAAGTTCCATAGGAATCTGACTTTCCTCTTGTGGGGATGGTTCATCTGGATCTTCTTCCTCCTCCTCTTCAAGTTCAGGTGGGGGGTATTGCCAACCTTTGGGTTTTTTCCCTAGGTTCTTTTTCCTTCTGGTATCCTTTTTGGCTTCTGGGCACACATTGTGCAAATGTGCTGTTTGTCTACAATTCCTACATTTGAAAGTTGTGTTCTCATAATCCAAGCTCTGTGTCCAAATTCGCTTATTGTGAATTAATCGAATGCTGTACGGAAGTCCTTTGCTGAGGTCTACATCTACACATATGCATGCGTAGGTGAAAATCCTTTCCTCTATTCTTTGGGAGTCCTTTTTTATGAACTGTCCAAGGTTGTTGTCTATACCAGCTAGAACTCTGTCCTCCCAGAAATGAAGGAGGAGGTTGTGCATTCGGACCCAGACAGGCATTCTGTACATGACCATGGTGTTTACGTCGAAATCGGGGAACCAGGGAGTGGTAAACAGGCCAGTTGAACCCCAGAACCATGGTCCTTCCTGTAGAATTTTTTCTCTAGCTTCAGGGGATGGGAATTTTACAACAAAGAATCCTTTGGAGCAGAGGTGGATGTCACAATCTAAGGACCAATTTGTTAAAATCCAGTGGAAAATATCTACTGGTTTATGACAGAAACAGTTAAATCGACAGATAATCGCTAGAGATTCAAGGGAGGCGCATTGCTCATCAGATTCTGGCATATCAATATTTAATTCTGGGTTGTTATTCAGCTACTCCACTATATAGGGGTTTGGAGCATTTCTTGTCTGTTTGGATGGTTCAGAGGCTGTCTTTTTCCCCTGAAGAATGTGCTTGAAAGATAGGCCCTCATGAGCTTGCTTCTGTTTTGATCCTGAACCTAACTGTGTGCTGCCTCCCAACCCTATTTTGCCCTTGGTTGCAGCCCCCCCACGTAATCTCAGGTTGAGTATAATGGTGGAGTTAGCATGTATGTGATACTCCTTCAAGGGTTGGTGGTCCTGTAGTATTTTTCCTTCAAACATCAAGATCTGTGAATGGCCAGGGTATCTGTGTTTCCCCATGATGCTTTGCTTCAAGTCAAGAACTTTGTTTGTGTTTTTGACCCAGAGTAAACTAGAAGCCCTAGCAGGAGATTTTAAAAAGATTTGAAAGCAGTTTAGGGTTACCTGGTTCCCATGTTCCATCTGAATCTTCCAGAGCGAGGGGGCAGCTTCCTCTTTAGAAGCAGAGGTTATCCATGCTGCAGGGGGAAGAACGTTCGTCGCTAAAGGTTGGACAGAACAGAGTATGGTGAGTCTGGCCATGCGTGTGATTGCTGAAAGTCCAATCCTGTGTGGGGAGGGGCAAAGTATCAGGCCAACTGCCAACACAGGGATCATTAGTGCGGTGATCTCATGGAGAATAAAAGGGCCGGCTTCTTAACGGCCGGGTTTCGAAATCTGGGGGAGCGTTTGGTCAGAGTACTTCCCCATAGTTGTAGACCCATCCTAGGTTCTCCGCATATCACCTTGTAGCCTGCCAAGGACAAATGATAAGCAAGCCTCGCTGACTATGCATTCGCCGAGCAAAACCTCGTCTGGGTTTGCCTCCTGAGTTCGAGTCCGTCCAAAGAATGAAGTCTGCTACAGTCGCCGAGGGGCCGCAAACTGCAGGGACGGCGGGCAGATATACCAGGATAAAATGGGGACTCGTTCTGTGATGTGGCCATGGGGAGGGTCAGAGAGAGTAACCGCACAGGCCCATGCCAGCCCTGGCCTCCAAAATAGGGGCTCTTCATGTTTGTTCTTCGAGCCCTCTAAGGAGTCAAGAATGTCGGCTGAAACCAGGAATTTCTTCGCTCTGATGAGGAACCCTAGCTCCATGATTCGCTCTCTAGCTAGCATCCAGCAAGTTTTTCAGTTGAAAAACCAGACACGGTTATGATTTTGTTTTAACATGGTGCGGAATTTGTAACCGATTGTTGTGTTACAACGACATTGTTTGGTGTGGCAGTTTGGGTTGGTGTGAGGGCACCCGGGAGGCGGGTCGGCCACATCGGCCGAGAGGGTTCAAGCCCTACCACCCTAGGAATGCTCAACACATGGCAAGGGGAACGGTCGGGTCCATCGGTGGCGGCCCGCCTTGTTACATCGTTGCAATTATACATTTTTGGTCGGACATTGGAGGGTCGAGCGGGGTCATGGCTGCCGACCCGTTTTAATATTTTTAATACATGCGGGTATGGTGGATGGAGGTTCTGCAGGACCATGGTCGCCTACCTATTTTTAATATAAATTTCGTTTTTAAATATATAGTTGGGTCCGATGGAGGTGGCGGGGGTCATGGCCCGCCACCTATTTTAATATATATTTTTTATTTTTATTAAATATAGGTTACATTTTTTATTTTGTCTAATATAAGGGATATTAGAAAAATTAAAGAGGCAACAATTTCACCCGCTCTCGGGAGCTAAGTTTCCACGCTGGTTGACTATGAATTTGTAGGACACTTAAACCTTGCCCACTGCCCAACCATGACCAAAACTTTGACTATCTCTATCTCCTCCATACGAGCTCATATTTGAGTGTTGTTTGCACCATTGGACTCAGGGCGACGAGCACTTCGATCTAGTGCTAGTTTGCAAGCAATATGACCACTTTGAATTTTGACCCTTTCTGAGTCCTTTGAGACTTCTGCATGTGTCTGGAGCCACCTAGATAACTCCAGCTGCTAAAAATAGCTCCATAAAATCTAGGGATGCTTTTTTTTCTATTTCGGGAAAGAGCAACCCATACATGCAAGTCAAGTTTTCTTAGTCCCGGGTGGAACTGGTCAACCCAATGGCACATGCAACAGGCTACCTGCCTGAGGGAGAAATTTTCACATTTTTGGGAGGGAGCTGGGCTGGCTACCCAGAGGGATTGCACACTTTCTGGGAGGAGCAGTTGCCTGCTACCCAGAATTGCACAATTTCTGGGCTGAGCAGTCCTGCTGGACCAGATTGCGCGGTTTTCTCTGGGAATTTTGATTGATAGGATTGCACAGTTTCTGAGCCCAGCAGGCTTCTAGTCAGGATTGTGCAATTTCTGGAGGGAATTATGGTTCCCCTCTAGAATTACGCAATTTCTTGAGGGAGTTGCTCAGCTTGCAACTGGACTAAGTCCGAAGAAACAACCTGTGAGGGGAATGAAATAAGCTATCATGCACAGGTTGGAAATTTTCTAGAAAACCACTATAGCTCTGCACTTAACAATGCAAGACATGCTGCTGAGGATGCTTGGTAGGGAGGCTCCAAAACGAAGCTAAGGAAAATTTTTGGATGGTGGTTGTAGCCGCTACAACAAAATGGAAGTTGTAGATGCGAATCTCAATTACAACCTTCTTCTTGGGCGAAGTTGGACCCATGCTATGTTTTGTGTGGTTTCTTCTTTGTTTTGGGTGCTTTGTTTTCCTCACGAAGGAAAAATTGTCACCATTGACCAACTGCCTTCTGCTCTTCCGGTACATCAAATGACAATGTCCCATATGTGGGAAATACCAAAATTCCTTATGAGGTTGTGGGGGCGAGTCTTTTTAAAGATTCTCCTTTAATGGGTATTTTTTCTCTCCCACCTCCAAATATCACTTCAACCAATATGATATATGTTTCTACAGATCCTTGGATTATTCCTACTCTGGATCATATTGATTCATTTGGTGATTCTATGTCGTTAAGTCCGTTAGAATTAGCTTATCAAGAAATTGTCTCGGCTTCAACGGCTGCTTCAGGAAGTCATTTTGTTTTCAGTATGAACCTGGACACTTATGCGCAATATCCTTAGCTTCGTTCTTGGGATTCCCCAGATCCTTTGAATGAGACATTCCCCACTGACAAGAGTATTGTTGAGGTTATGTCTCTGGACAAAATGCCCCAGAACGATCTCCATCATCGTACTTCGTTTCTTCCACACCTCAGTGAAATTCCTTCGTGTCTTAAAGCTTTCATTTCTCATAACCCGACGCATCCACTTCAAACACCTGTTTGGTGCACGAAGCCCTATCTGAGGGTAATATGGGAAACATTACTGCAACCATGCCTCTTGACATTTCTATTAAACTTGGAATTGTTGAGAATGTTCATATTGGGGTTTCTTATTCTCCTGATGAGATCAGGGTTTACACCGAACTTTTCAAAGAATTTCGTGATGTCTTCGCATGGTCATATGAGGAAATTCCTGGTATTGATCCAACAATTGTGGTGCATGAAATACCCATGTATCCTAGTGCAAATCCTGTTCGTCAATGGCTTTGTCCTGTGCATCCTCGGAAGGTTGCTGCTATTAAAGTAGAAGTTGAAAAGCTTTTAAAGCTGGTTTCATCTATTTGATCACATTGACAGATTGGGTGGCTAACATTGTCCATGTTGCTAAAAAGTAGGGCATGATCCGAGTCTATTTTGATTACTGTGACATCAATCGCGCATGCCCGCAAGAAAAATATCCCACTCCATTTATCGATCAGATCATCGACGAGTGTGCTGGGAGTGAGATTTTCTCTTTTATGGATGGTTTTTTTGGTTACAACGAGATCAACATCTCACTTCCTGATCAACACAAGATGACCTTTATCTGTCCATGGGGAACTTTTGCCTATAAGAAGCTTCCTTTCGGCTTAAAAAACATTGGCGCTACCTTTCACAGAGTAATGTCCTATGCGTTTCATGATATTTGACACATTGTTCAGCCTTATCTCAACGACTTACCAGCCCATTCTGCTAAGCGTCATGATCATCCGGATCTCCTAAGATCCATCTTTCTGCGACGTCGACACTCTAACATCCATCTTAATCCGCATAAGTGCATTTTTTTATGTAGAATCTGGTTGACTCTTGGGTTTTGTTGTGTCCCGTGAAGGTATCCGGATAGATCCTCTAAAAGTTGAGGCTATTGTAAACTTACCCCATCCTACTTCATTTTTTCAATTGCAAAGTTTGCAAGGAAAGGTTAACTTTCTTCGTCGTTTCGTTCCTAACTATACTGAACTCGCTAGGGGTTTTACTCGTTTGCTTAAATAGGGGATCCCATTCATTTGGGATGAAATTTCCCAAAAATCCTTCGATGCCTTGAAAGACATGCTCATCAGTGCTCCTTTACTACATCCCCTTGATTATTGACGCGATTATTTCCTATACTTGGCTGCAAATGATAGTACCATTGCTATGGTGTTAGTTCAAGATGATGACGATGGAAAAGAACATGTGGTTTATTATTTCAGACGAAATCTCCTTCACACTGAAACTCAATATGCTCATGTCGAGAACTTACCTTGGCAACAGTCCATGTTGTTCAAATATTTCGTCATTATATCCTTCTATGGAAAACCACGGTGATTTTCGATTGCAACCCCATGACCTATATTTTGACTCGTTAATTACTTGGGGGAAAATAATCCAAATGGATTGTTATCCTGCATGAGTTTGATTTGGATTTTACCACCGCCAAGTCAAAGAAATCACATGTTTTTGCCGAATTGATATGTGCCCTTCCTTTTGGGAGCACTTCTACCGATTTTACTGAGCATATTCATGATGAAACTTTATTTCTCATAAGTACTCTTGACCCGTAGTATGGAGATATTATCATTTATCTTCAAACCCAAACCTTTTGATCCGAGTTGTCTCAATCTCACCAACGCCGCATCCAGCATCAGTCCCAACCCTATCAGATTCTTGGTGATACAATGTATCGAGTTGGTGTTGACTCTGTTTTTTGCAGATGTCTAACACTTGAAGAGGCTGAGCAGGTCTTGAATGACTGTCACTCTGTGGCATGTGGTGGTCATATGTCAGGTTACGCCATTGCTCAAAAAATCCTCCACGCCGTTATTTATGGCCTTCCATCTTTAAAGATTGTATTATAGCTATTCAGAAATGCCATGAATGATAGATTTTTAACTGCAAGCAGCGCGCTCCGCCAACACCCTTACACCTAGTAGTTACTATTGGCCCATGCGCTAAATGGGGCATCGACTTCATGACATGTAACCCTCGCTCAACCGTGGGGCATGGCTATATTATCGTCGCCGTTTACTACTTCACTAAATGGGCCAAGGCAAAGCCCACATATAATGTTGATGGTATCACTGCTGCTCAGTTCCTCTTCAACCGCGTCATAGCACATTTTGATGTTCCTCAAGCCATTATAACTAACCATGGATCACATTTTTGTCAGTACATGATGGCAGAGCTGACTGCTCAGTTGGGCCTTCGTCATGATAGCTCAACTCCTTACTATCCACAGGCCAATGGCCAAGTCAAAGCAATTAATAAAGTTTTGATCACTATGCTTTAACGAACCATTGGGCATCTAATGCTATTATCAGCTCTCTGGACCTACCAGACTTCAGCTAAGACGACCACTGGATTTACTCCATTCCATCTAGTTTATGGTTTAGAGGCAACACTCTCGATTGAATGCGAAATCCCTTTGCTCAAATTAGCTATCGAACTTCTTCCTAATAACTTGCCTGAAGAGGAGTAGTTACTCTACATTGAGAGGCTTGATGATATCTGTTGCATGGCTGCGATGGTAATCGAAGCCCAAAAGAAATGGGTCAAAGCTCATTTTGATCAAACTGTTACCCCTCACACTTTTTCTGACGATGACTGGTCCTCCTTTATGATCAGGATAATGATAAGTTGGGTGCTGGAAACTTCGAACCTATGTAGCATGGGCCATATATCGTCAAATGTGTCTTGTAAAAAGGCACCTATGAGCTAGTTGGTTACAAAGGAAATGCATTGCCACAGCCCCTCAATGGGTTGTACTTGAAAAAGTGTTATGCGTGAAATTCGTGTAATTACTTTTGTACATTAGTGTGTGAATCCATTGGTGTGCGCTTTTTATTTTTCGGTGTGTTTGTTTGCTTTGCAGACATGTGTTTTTCTGCTTACCTTGTGTTCTACTTGTTTTGCAGATGTTGTCAAATCATTGTCATTTTTGCTAATGATTCTTGTCGTAGCACACAAAAATTTTCTTCCATAGCTTGGGCACTCTTTGCCCTTGATGGCGAGTTGGTTGATTTGCAAGGTATTTGCCTAGGACGAAAAACTAACAATACTGCTGAATACAGTGCAATTAGAAACAATTGCTTTTGGTTTTAGTTGTTAAGTTAGATTCACAACTCGTTTTGTTACAATTGAATAATCATTACTTAGTAAGATATCCACATATTTTGCGTATGTATCTATGTGTTCGATTACTGGAAATAAATTTTGATTTTATCACATATCAACATATTCCTTGCAATTTGAATACATGAACAGGTGTATTAACAAATTATTTTTATGATAGACATTTCGTAATTTATAAACCCAATCACATCATCATGACACACAGACACATAAGTAGAAAATAAAACATGCATATGTATATATACATATGTACACACACACACACACACACACACACACACACACATATATATCGCGCCTATAAGAGTGTTTAGACATCAAAATCTCAAAAAACAAAGTGTTCTGAGACACGTCTTTCAAAGCCTACATCATGTGCAAAAACAACTAGAAAAGCTATGCGCCTGCATGGTGCTCGCGATAACATGAGACTACCCTAATCACTCGGCCTAACAGCCGACGGAGTCTCTCAGATACCCCTAGTGTGTGCCTTTGGTATCGCAATGGCACGTTATCTATAGCAACGTACTATGGAATCCCTCAAGTGATCACATCCAAATTACTTTCTATCTCTCTTATGGGTTTGCTCCTTCCTCATAGGGGGCATCTGCTACATACTGGGCTACTCGCCGTGCTATTGGTGACATGGCAAGCGGCCTTTCCAGTCCAACATCTGCACATTTATCACAAGTTCAGTCTCAGTTACACTTTCATAAAAAAATTCATAAAACTTGAAAAATCCAAAAACAAGTTTTTACCTGCATCAATCCATTGTTCACTCGGTGGCAGAGGTAGATCTGAGTCCCATCTAAAATATGTCCCTGCATAGGCATATTCGTCCACAACGATCAATTGGTGGTGCAGCCAAATGAAAATCTGCGGTGGGAAATGCATCTGTTGACCCCCTCCTCCTCTAGGCATGATTTTACTCCATCTGACTAGTCTCAGATCTTGTGGATTGGGATTTGGTACCTCTGCCCACTGATACCAAAACAAAGGCACGCACTCTAGAAAGAAAGTAACCAAAATCGAACCAAAGCCAAATTTTTTTAAGTTTCCATGCTTACCCTTGGTTAGTTGCCTCTTCATATTGGCCAGTAACCTCGAACACCAGTTGAATATTGTTGGAGTGAGGGATTCTATTGCATACTGGAATTGGGATTTCAAAGTCTCGTGCAAAGCTTGTGTCCCAGCTATGCGAGCTATGGTGAATAGGATCATCCTCAGGGGAAGATTTATGACTGTAGCTATCTTCACCTTCCCACCCATTGTCATCTTGGCACCCGGGCAATGTCTCACAACTAGAGTACTGGTGCTCTCACCTCCAGGATGAGCCCGAAGAGTTGAACTCTTTCTCCTCTTCTTGACAATCCAGTGATGAAATAAATATCAGTTTCCTCCAACTCCAACTCCTGGTCTCCAATGATGAAGATTTCTCGATCAATGTCCCATAGGCTGATCAAGTAGTGTAGCAGTTCATTTTGAGCTCTTAGTCCTGTAGTCCTGAAGAACTTCAACAACCCACAGTTCCTCAAAGCATTGATACATTCTGGATCTTTGGTTGCCTGGTCGTCTTCTGTCTCATGGCCTCTTTCCTTCCATTCTAGAACCATGATTGGCTAAAATCTCCTGCAAAACATCATTACACAGTAATTAGATGCCTTTTATGGAGTTAAATCCAAACATTTTGCTTTAAAGAGGGTTTTTCCTTCAAAAAAATCCACCCCGGAACCATCTCAACTATTTTTATTAACAGTGCGATGCCATCACGAATGTTTATATTAACAGTGAGATGCCATCGTGAGGGTGTTTTGGTTCGGGGGTGATCATCGTGGGTCTAATGAGAAAACCCGCGATGATCACCTGCATGGTTAAAAATGAGAACCCTCCTATTGGCAAGGAAAAATCCATTTAAAATGCATGAAAATGTAATAAAATACAAGAGAAAAGACATAGATATTACATGTTGCTGATGACTCGAGGAGTGATGCCATGGATCTCCCACACCATTCGCCTGAAAATCAAAGGAAAAAGGGTAAAATGCACTCTCAAAACTTATTGAAGTGAAATGGTAAAAATATTTTAACTTGTGGTCTATTTATAAGTTTTAATTTCATTTTTGCCATTATTTTATTAATATTTTATTATTTTTCTCGATATCAGTGATCGGTGGTTATTCTTTTGCAGTTATAGGTACTTTATGTGAACATATGATTATTATTGACTGATTCTAGAGAGTTTTTGTTTTATCTCTTTTTCAGTCTCATTAAAAACAAACGAAAAAGGAACCCCCTTGGAGTCATCTTTAAGCTCTTTTCTGACTCTCGAAACATGAAAAGATCATCGAGTACTTGTCTTTTCGAACTTGTTAAATTAAATGAATTGACTTTGTCTCAGTGTACATTTACCCATTTTCGAGATGAGATTGACTATTTACGAAAAATGTACACCTTGGTCGATATGGTGAAGAGGTTCTCTCGAATATTGTTTTCTACCTTTTCGGGTTCGAGGGATAAATTACAAAAATGGACATGATGGAGTTTTCTTTTTCATCTCTTTTCAAACTCTCTAAATATGAAAAAGATACTGAGTTATTCTTACGTTAGACTCGTTAAAATTTTACGAAGAAAAACTTGTCACCATGATGAGACCGAGTTTCTCCTTCCTAGGGCTCATAAAACTTACTAGGATGGATTTATTCGAATAATGAACTTACATGACAAGAATATGTTATCCCCTTCATGTTTGCGACAAAAATAGTTGGGGTACTCACTAGAAATAGTGGGGATAAATGAAAATGAAATATCCATTGCATAGGCAGCGCGTCGCTCTTGAACATGATACTCTTCTACTTCTTGTGTCAGTTTTGGGATATTCTCACTCACTCACTTGTCCTCCTTGGTTTTGGTGGTCCATTTTTGCCTCTCATCTGACTATTCCTTTTCATCATCATGACCTTTAGTCCTATGTTGAGTCAAATGCTACCACACTCCGGATTTGTGTCACCAATTTTCAAGAGAAGTCCTATATGTAGTTATTTACCTATACATTGTCTGACCCATTGTTACAGTATTGGATATTATTCACTTCATTCCATTTTATTCCTTGTTTCATGTCGATGATGGGGGACTCATCGTGGCCCTCCTTCGACGGGTCACTTCCTGTCGACTTCAGCTCATTATCTGAGAAGACGACTTAGAAACTCCCTTTCAGTACCTTAGAGCTTGCATGCCTTAATTGCAAGTTCTTTGCATCCGACAATAGGTTTTCGTCACTGGCCTTCAATCAGGTGATTCCACGAGTGTTTGACTTCAAATTAATTATCACATTCATGGATTGTATTTTCGTACCTTGAGAGCCATTGTCATTATTGGTGGTTTCTCTCGTGCCTGTTAATGGTCCACCTCATTGGCTGGTAATCAGGCAGTTTTCTAGCATGTTTGAGTTCGACACATTCATTCACATGTTATAATTCATACTTTGATCGGGTTGGGATGAAGTGAAAGACCCTAAGTCTTGTATAATATGACTCAGGCTGCGTGGAGTTATGTGTTATCCATGATTGTACACATGTTTCGGCTATATGGATGGCTATGACCATACCATGGGACTTTACATTTATGATGATCCTTATATATTGAGTGGCTACTTCCATACCTTGGATCTTAGATTTACAGATGATCCTTCTCATTTGGATGGCTGCGCCCATGGCATGGATCCTTTCATATAGTCCTTATTATCCATATGGTTGCATCCATACCTTGGATTCATGTTTTTATATCAGATATGTATATGTATATGCGTCCTTAATTTGCAGGTCTCCCAACAATGTTTGTTCTCATCCTTGCAAAAGCTTGTAAAGCATCTCAACCATCACTCCTCGTTCTGCCTTCAAGCTTTAGGGGGCATCTGTTACACAATATTTTGTCACACCTCCTCCACTTCCCTGTGACATACCATTAAGTGCCTAAAACATGACCATCATGGAGTGTACTCATTCATATATACAGCTTAGATCCTCCCTAAGACATTGATTGGAAAATGCCTTAAGCTTCTCTTTAAGGAAATAGCCCTAAAACCCTAATTTGAGAATCATCGCTCTTATAAGACTAAAAACAGCAATGTTCACCTATTGCACTATACCAGACCCACGATGGCATCTTTTTGTTTGCTTGTATACCCGTGATGATCCCAAAAAGGAAATTTTCCCAAAGAGGATGAGAAGCTTCATGATCTAGAAGCTTCAAGAGCGACGAGATGGAGGTTGTTTGGCATATATTAGGTCGAGTTCTCCGAACTTGAGCTCTTGGTATTATCCCTATGAGATACCTCCTTGAGATGAGGGCCTAATCTTATCTTTGGAGAGATCCTATCTCCCTTTCCCTACCTATATATTCATCCTTTCCCATTCCCAAATGGTTGGTCTTTGTCTATTTGCACCCTTATGCTAAGATTGTGCCTATATGCTACTCATTTGGCTTGGAGAGCCTAGCTTGGAATTGGACATTCATTCAAGGAGAGCCTATTGACATTAAGGCTTGGTTGTATGCTTCCTCCTTTATTTTACTAATATACAACTGCTGGTTCGTTTTCCACAAATGTGTATGTTTATGTATCATTTGTCTTAACGCTCCTTGATCTGTTAAGTAGGTTACTTTTGAATATGCTATTTGTATTTGCATGCCTTTTGTGCCTTGATCTCTTGTGCAGATGCATAAATGCTGTGAGCAGCAGGAACGAGCCCATGACACAAGTGATTCAAGGTCTTCAACAAAGGAAGACGTGGTAGCATCAGAACAGGGTAGGCCATCTTCTTCGTCTCTCTTTTCAATTGTAACTTAAGAAAGTGTCAAGTAGATTGTCACGTAGGTTGCTAGTCCCACTCATTGGGCTAGAGAGATCGTCTCTATCCGTAGAGAGGATTTACTTAGAAAACACCCCAACAAGGAGCATGTTGTTGTTGATTAGTGTTGGTGCAGAAAGGAGCAAGCTGCTGTTGAACGTAGGTCTCTAAAGGGGAAGGGTGTGTTGGGGCTTAAAAGCATTGATTTTTGGCAGTTAGACCCAAAAACTCAGTTATTTGGAAAGGTCATTCTTAGGGATTTGTGTAGGGATGATGCTAATATGTTCACAAATTGTGATTGATCCAGTGTTATGAAACCAGCTCAAGAAAAGATAGATCAACGCCTTAGAATTCAGCCTCTTCGAGGGGGCAACCTCTTTTACATTACATAAATGAACAATTCTTTGATGATTCAAATGACAAAACCTCCTTTCTATATATAGGAGTCTAAGGAGTCTTAATATAATCCAGCCGACCTAACAATAATAATATAAAGCCACAAAAATAACAATAGAGGGATTCTATGGGGCACAGTAATAACAATATGGGGGCAATAGGGGCACAACAATATTAATAAGGGGTATAACTACAATAGTAATGGGGTAATCACTAGTATTATAGGGACCCAACATGCCCCTCTCCTTCAAGAAAGTGTTGTCCTCAACGCTTGAGTAGTTATGGATACTTCTGCATAAAATTCTCATCCTCCCATGTGGAATCTTCAGCGGATAAGTTCTTCCACTTGATAAGATACTCTGAAATTGATCTATTTCATAGCTGTCGAGTTCTCGTTTCTGTGACTGCTTCCGGTTCCAATATAATTTTTCCTACCTCGTCAAGTTCTGGCAATATTGTTTGAACTGGGAGCTTGTCGCCTATAACCTTCTTTAAACATGAAACATGGAAAACTGGGTGCAATCGAGAAGCTGCAGGAAGCTCCAATTTGTATGCCATAGTACCAATCTTTTGCAACACCTTGTACAGACCATAATACTTTGGTGATAATTTATTATCCTTCTTAGCTTGCTTGAGGGACATTTTCTTATATGGTTGTAGCCGTAGGAATACCCAATCACCTACATCAAAACTTCTTTCACTGCGATTTTGATCTGCCTATTTTCATTCTATTCTATGCCAACACGAGGATATCCTTTAAGAGTTGGAGGACTTGTTGTTGATGTTCGATGTGATGTTCCACTGCCTGAACCTTAGAATTTTCTCTTAAATATGATGTGATGGATGGTGGTTGATACCCATAAAGTGCCATAAATGGGGTCATTTTTGTTGTTGTATGGAAGGAAGTGTTATACCACCATTCAGCCAGAGGCAACCATTTGACCCATTGTGTCTGTTTATTAGATACAAAGCAACGAAGATATCTTTCCAAACATTTGTTTACTATCTCAGTTTTCCCATCAGATTGAGGATGATAAGATGAGCTATGAGCTAACTGAGTACCAAGACAAGAAAATAATTATGTCCAAAAATTTCCAGTGAAAATGGGATCTCTGTCACTTACAATAATCTTTGGGTTTCCATGTAGCTTTTGAATTGTTTCCATAAATGCAGTAGAAACTGTATTGGCTTTAAATGGATGTGATAATGCACAAAAGTGTGCATACTTGGTAAGTCTATCAACTACCACCATGATGACACTCTTTCCCTCAGACTTGGGTAAACCTGTGATAAAATCCATTGAAACCTCCTCCCAACATTGGCTTGGAATGGATAAAGGTTGTAATAGACTCGGTGTCTTAATTGTTTCAACTTTATTTTGTTGGCAAACCAAACATTCCGCCACAAAATTTTGAATATCTGATTTAAGGCCATCCCAAAAACATTCCTTCCTAACCCTGTGGTAAGTTTTTAAAAATCCCGAGTGCCCTCCTAAGGGAGAAGTGTGCACTTCCATAAGAATCTTTTGTTTTAGCTGGGAATTCTTACAGAGGTATAAGCGATCTTTGTACCATAACGAATCATTTTGCCAGCTAAATGTATCAAACGTACTGGAATCTTATTGTAACTTTCGAATAAGTGCCCACACTTCTTCGTCATTCTTCCATTCCTCCCTTGCTTTGTTTATCCAATCTGGTTGGATAATAGAAATGGCGCACAACAATGTTTCCACATCCTCATCCTTTCTTGAGAGTGCATCTGCCACCACATTTTGCTTCCCTTTTTTGTAGATGATTTCAAAGTGATAACCCAACATATTTGTGACCCACTTTTGTTGCTCTTCAGAGGATAATCTTTGTTCTAAAAAGTATTTAAGGCTATCATGATCCGTTTTTACCTTGAAGTGTCTTCCCATTAGGTAGGGTCGCCATTTCTTAAGTGCATGGAGTATTGCCAACATTTCCTTCTCATAAATAGCTTTGCTTAAAAACTTTCCCTTGATTGGACGACTTTCAAAAGCAATGGGTCTTTCATCTTGCATTAGAACAACACCAATTCCATTTCCTGAAGCATCACATTCCACAATAAAGGTTTTTGTGAAGTTCGGTGTAGCTAAGGCCGGTGCTTGGCACATTGCCTCTTTAAGATTTTCAAAGGCCTTTGTTGCTTCCGGAGTCCATGAAAATGCATCTTTCTTCAATAATGTTGTTAGAGGTGCTGCTATTCTCCCATAATTCTTAACAAACTTGCGATAATACCTTGTCAACCCGAGAAATCCTCACAGATGCTTTATGGATGTGGGGATTTTCCATTGCTTAATGGCTTTAATTTTGTTAGGGTCTACCTTAACTCCTTCATGAGATACAATATGACCCAGATATTCCACCTCCTGGACTCCAAAGAAACATTTGGATCTTTTTGCATATAATTGTTTCTCCTCCAATAGTTGTAGCACCCTGTCAACATGGTCAACATGATCCTTCCAAGACTTGCTATAGATTAGTATATCATCAAAAAATACTAACACAAATTTTCTAAGGAATGGTTTGAAAATTGAATTCATCAAACCTTGAAATGTTGAAGGTGCATTGGTAAGGCCAAAAGGCATGACCAAAAATTCATAATGACCCTCATGAGTTCTAAATGCTGTTTTCGGAATGTCTTCAATCTTCATTCTGATTTGATGATATCCTGAACGAAGATCCAACTTGGTGAAGTATATTGATCCATGCAATTCATCCAGTGATTCATCAATGACAGGAATGGGGAACTTATCTTTAATAGTGAGCTTGTTGAGCTCCCTATAACCTGGACACATGTGCCATGATCCATCCTTCTTGTGCACCAATACTTGTGGAGCAGAGAAAGAAATTTGACTCGGTTGAATTATACCAGCCTCTAGAATTTCTGCAACCATACGTTCAATTTCACTCTTTTGGACATAGGGATATCTGTACGGCCTGATGTTTGGAGGAACACTTCCTGGAATCAGATGAATAGCATGATCATGATCACGCATAGATGGGAGACCTTTGGGAGTCTCAAATACCTTGGAATGATTGTCTAGGACTTTTTGGAGATCTGGAGAAATAGATGATTCCGATGTGGAAACATCTAGCGAACATAATTGTGCAATTACACCTCTTTGCTCATTTTTTAGAAGCTTTGTCATACCATTAGAGCTGATTATCTTTCCTGGTTTCCCTGCAATACCCCTTAATTCAACTTCCTTTCCTTCTGTAGAAAATTTGATGAAAATTTCTTGAAAATTAAAAGCTATTGTACCCAAGGATTGTAGCCATTGGACTCCTAGTACAACATTAGCACCTCCCATTGGAATGGAAAGCATTGGGCTAGTCAATACATATTCTCCCATGGATAGCTTGATATTATGGCACTTTCCAGAGCAATTTATTGTTCCTCCATTTGCAATCATCACTTGACACTCTGGTGCTGGATATAGGAAGCAATTCAATTCTTTTGCTACCTTACAATGAATAAAATTGTGGGTGCTTCCTAAATCAATCAACACTATTACCTTTTTCTTCTTGATTTGTCCTTCTATCTTGATGGTTTGAGGAGTGGTAATTCCTGCCAATGCATTACAAGATATGGTCGGATTTATTTGTTCTTCATCTAGGCTTTGTTCCTGGAGTATATCCTCTTATTTTGACCTTTCTTGCTCCTTTTCTTCTTCCTCTTCACAATCTATATAGAATAATTTCTTCTCAGCGCACTTATGACCTTTAGTGTATTTGCTATCACAACTGTAACAAAGCCCTTTTGCTCTTTTTTCTTCTAATTTTTGTGGTGTTAACCTTATAGGTTGTGGAAGACTAGGGGCAACAACACTTCCGTCTTTATAGTTGTGAGTGATATGCTTCCTGGTTGCCATAATTTTGCTTTCCATTTTTCTTGCTAACCTGAATGCCTTCTCTAATGAATCAGGTTCCCAAAGGTGAACATCATGTTGGATATTATCCTTTAAAGACCCTATGAACACATCAATCCTATGCTCCTCTGGAATATCTTTTACCCTTATGTTCAATTTTTGGAACTCCTCAATGTGCTCCATTATTGAACCCTTTTGTTTGAGACTTATCAATTGGCTAAAAAAAGTGTTGCTTTTTGTATCCTCATAATGTGCTATTAATTCTTTCATAAAAATCGCCCAAGTGATAAATTGTTTACGAGAGCAAAGCCATTGATACCATACAAACTGATTTGGTTCCAAATATAAAGTTGCCATACGTACCTTTTGTGTGTTTTGCACATTATTGAGATCGAAGAATTGCTCCATCTGTAATATCCATGTGGCGGGATCCTTGCCATCAAACTTCCTCATATCGATTTTTGGAACATGGTGAGTCTTCGATCCAACATTAGAGTCTATGGAATCATGATTAACATTTCTTTTGTTCTCATCATGAGTTTCCTTTAGTACCATTTCACCCTTAGTGACCATTTCTTGTAGCAACTTATTCATATTTATCTTCAATTCTTCCATCTTATCATCCATGCCATCAATTTTAGCGTCCATGCCATTCACCTTAGCTTCCATGCCATCCATCTTAGCTTCTACGCCTTTCTTTAAACCATCCATCTTAGCTTCTACATCTTTCCTTAAACCATCCATCTTAGATTTTGTTGCTTTTTGTGAAAGTGACACTTGCTGCACTTGTTCTTGTAATTTTGATATATCATATAGCATTTCTTCTTCTTCTTCATGAGTCATGATAGAGCTTTCAGGTTCCTTACTAGGTGTTTGCATTTTCTTTCCTCGGAGCATCAGTTACCAATAATAATTCTCTATTATGCCCTTTGAATTCCTTCAAAATAAATTTTCAAACCAAGCTTAAGCAAAAATTTAAGAAAATCTACACACCTTTTTTCACTTTGTAGGAGCTCGATATTGCCTCTGATGTATCTCTGTACTTTTCGATCATCTAGTTCTGAATTTGTGACCTGCAGTAGCCCTCTGTGTCCTCTTTCCAATGCCACAAGTCTGACCCAAATTGGATTCTCCAAGGAAGAGTTATGCGAAATCTCCCACAGTGACTTGATTATAGACTAGTTCAGTAGAGCGAACTTGTACGATGTGCCACAAGTCACTGTTTCAACCTTTGGATCTAAAAAATGCATACAAGAAACTACAGTCCATCCTCTTTCTGTACCTTCTTACGAAATTTGAATCTGATCCCCAGAGAGAAAGTTATGACGATTTTCCCCAGGTCACCTGTTTGGAATGTAATTCAGGAGTCTGCAAAAAGACCAACTTCCTCAGATCATATCTCCACAAATATAGCGCAAAAAGCTCTGAAATTTGGATCCGAGGTTCAGATTAATTTCTTCTCAAATGGGTTTTTTTTGCAACTTCTGAAACATCGCAGAAAAAAAGTTATAGCGAAAATGCCACGATGACCTGTTTGGAGCAGCGAAACCCTAGAATCTAAAGCTCTGATACCACATGTTATGAAACCAGCTCAAGAAAAGATAGATCAACGCCTTATAATTCAGCCTCTTCGAGGGGGCAACCTCCTTTGCATTACATAAATGAACAATTCTTTGATGATTCAAATGACAAAACCTCCTTTCTATATATAAGAGTCTAAGGAGTCACAATATAATCCAGCCGACCTAACAATAATAATATAAAGCCACAAAAATAACAATAGAGGGATTCAATGGGGCACAATAATAAAAATATGGGGGCAATAGGGGCACAACAATATTAATAAGGGGTATAACTACAATAGTAATGGGGTAATCACTAGTATTATAGGGACCCAACATCCAGTTTGGAGGCTTATTGACTAGATGCGACAAAATGGCCTATAACACCTATGTCAGGTTAACTGTCGGTATTTGTGCCATATCGTGTATAGATTGATTCACTTGCATTTGAGGTATAAATTGACCAAGCGGTGGAGTTTGTAAGGTACCTTGAAGAGGATGGGTAACCGAGTTTTGAGACATCCCAGAAACCAGTGGGATAGGTTGTGTTTGAGATGCATCTTATATAGGTTGACTTACTTGAGATAAAGATTGGAAAGTAGGAACATGGTGTTGGTTTGTGTTATATTCTTTCCACGACTAGCCCACGTAGTTAACTGGGGGGTTAGAGGGGGGTGGGAGCCCCCCCTTCGTTGCGCCAATTGTGCAGCAAGGGGCGGGTAGCCCCCTCGAGATTTTTTTTTTGGACCCTATATTAGGTTGGGCGGACCTACCTATGGTTTTGTGCATGGTTTTCACACATGGTTTTGGAAGCGATGGTTTTTGGTCCATGGTTTTGGACGCGATGGTTTTCGGTCCATGGTATTGGATGCTTCAGCATGTATAAATACGTATTGTAACATTGAAAGGAATATAATGAAAAATCAAGCCGGTAGTCCCGGTTTTGGGATCCAAGGGAAATCTCTGTGTATATGCGTTTTATGTGTTATGCTCTCGCATTGTTTATTTTCTATTCTTAGAATTCATATGCAGGTAATTTTTGTACGGTGTTAAAACCTATATTTGGTATCGGAGTTGTTTTGGCTTCAAAGGGACGCCTTTGTTGTTGAGGGGTTTCGCTCGGGCTTGTGGTAGACCCTGTTCAGTGGGAGATCTGTGGGATCGATTCTGGTGGTGAAAGAAGATGGCGAGTAGTGGAAAGATAGAGATTGAGAAATTTAATGGTCAGAGTTTTGAGTTATGGAAACTCAAGATGGAGGATCTATTGGTGGATAAAGATCAGTGGATCGCAGTAGATCCAGATATTAAACCAACAGAGTGCCTATGAAGAATGGAAGAATTTGGATTGGAAGGCAAAGAGCACAATATGATTGTGTATCTTAGATTCAGTATTGCTGAATGTATCAGGGGAAGCTACGATGAAGGCTTTGTGGGACAAGTTAGGGACTTTGTCCCAATCTAAGTCTCTGGTGAATAAATTGTTCCTACGGAAAAAGTTGTATAACCTAAGGATGAAAGATGGAGACTTGGTGATAGAGCATCTGAATGCATTTAATACAGTGGTAAGTCAGTTATTATCTGTTGATATTAAAATTTCAGATAAAGATAAGTGCATTAGTTTGCTGTGTTCTCTATCAGATTCGTGGAATAGTCTGGTTATTGCAATAGGTAGCAATGCAACTGCCTTGCAGTTTGATGAAATAGTCTCATCCTTGCTGACGGAGGAGATGAGACAGAAAAATATGGAGAGCCAGAATGGTGATTCCTTGTCTGTACGAGTACGATCCTAGAATAGAAACAAAAATAAGTCATCGAGTGGGATATCTAAATCTAGAGGGAGATCTAAATCTCTAGGAAAGCCTGTAAAGGTGGTGTGCTAGAAATGCGGAAAGGAAAGGCACTACAAAAGGGACTGTAAATCTAAAGCTCCTGAAAAAGGAAAGGGATCTAATGATGCTCTTTCTGCAGGGGCAAAAACCACCTCAGATGAAGGTGGGGATTTGTACTTGGCTTCTTCAAGTACACATGTAGATCATGAGACATGGTTGATTGACTCAGGTGCATCCTTTCACTTCACTCCCCATAGAGAGTGGTTCTGCGAGTATGAGAAATACGATGGTGGTGATGTCTTCTTAGGGGATGATAGGAAGGCTAGAATCGTTGGTCGCGGAAAAGTAAAGTTGAAGTTGCACGGTGGAAGGGTTAGAACACTTCCGGGTGTTCTGCATATTCCTACATTGTCCAGAAATCTGATTTCTGTAAGCAAGCTAGATGATGCAGGTGTAAAAATAGTGTTTAAGAAAGAGACTTGCAAGATGGCTCGGGGAGCACTGGTATTGATGCAGGGAGTTCGGATTGGAACTCTGTACAAGCTGCAAGGTAGCATTGTTATTGATGGGTGCAATAGTTTAGTGGTTCTTGAAAGTGGGGCAGAAAATCTAATGGTCTCTGGAGAAAAGACCATGCTATGGCATCAAAGGCTTGGACATATTGGAGAGAAGGGCCTTCGAATGCTTCATGGTAAAGGTATGGTAGAAGGTATGACTATTGATTTCTGTGAAAATTGTGTATATGGGAAGAAAAATCAGGTGAGTTTCCGCTCTGGTGGTAAGAGGGCAAAACAGATATTAGAGCTTGTGCACAGTGATGTGTTTGGACCTGTGAAGGTTCCATCACTGGGTAAGTCTGTGTACTATGTATCATTTATAGATGACTTCTCAAGGAATACATGGATATATTTCCTCAAGAAGAAATCTGAAGTCTTTGATAGGTTTAAAGAATTTAAGGCTCTGGTGGAAAACCAGACAGAGAAGAAGATAAAGGTGCTGAGGACAGATAATGGTGGAGAGTTTTGCAGTAAGGAATTTGAAGAATTCTGTAAGAAGTGTGGTATAGCACAGAAGAAGACTACTCCATATACACCTGAGCAAAATGGAGTTGCAGAAAGAATGAACAAAACATTAATGGAAAGGGCAAGAAGCATGCTCAGTGGTGCCAGGCTAGGACAAGAATTCTGGGTAGAGGCGGTGGAGACTGCATGTTACCTGGTCAACAGGTCACCTTCTTCAGCGTTGGAGGATAAGACTCCACAAGAGGCATGGACTAGTAATAAACCCTCCCTTTCACATCTGAGGGTATTTGGATGTGATGCATATGTACATGTTCCAAAGGAGGAAAGAACAAAATTGGACAGTAAATCTGAAAAGTGCATCTTTATTGGGTATAAGGATGGTTTAAAGGGTTATAAGCTTTGGAACCCAGTAACAAGGAAGGTTGTGTAGAGCCGAGATGTGGTGTTCAGAGAGGTTAAAGATGTTATTAAACATGAATTCCAACCAAAGGAACTTGAGAAGATAGAGTTTGAGCTAAAGGAGGAAGAATCAGACTCTACAACAGAAGAGGAATCAGAAGATGAAGAGCCACAAACTCCAGGTGTGAGAAGATCAGTTTGAGAAAGAAGGTAGCCAGAAAGGTATAGTCAATTTGCTTTCTGTTCAAATTTTGCTTTATTTATTACTGATGATGATCCCAAAACTGTGAAGGAAGTAGTAGATTCATAGGATGGCAAACTATGGAAAAAGGCCATGGTTGATGAAATGACATCTTTGCTAGAAAATGAGGCATGGGATCTAGTGGAGTTGCTGGTTGGAAGGAAACCCCTTGGCAGCAAATGGGTGTTCAAGAAGAAGACCAATGCAGAAGGAAAGGTGGAGAAATACAAAGCTTGATTGGTAGCAAAAGGTTATTCCCAGGTGTTGGGAATTGATTTTGGTGATATTTTTCTCCTGTTGCCAAGGTAGCTTCTATTAGATTACTTTTATCTGTTGTTGCTACTTTTGATTTTGAGGTAGAACAGATGGATGTGAAGACAACATTTCTTCATGGGGATCTAGAAGAGGAGATCTGCATGAAGCAACCTGAAGGCTTTGCGGTGAAGGGTAAGAAAGAACTGGTATGCAAGTTAAAGAAGTCTCTGTATGGGTTAAAACAGTCACCAAGGATGTGGTATCAGAAATTTGATACATTTATGCGAGAACTTGGCTTCACTAGAAGTAAAGATCACTGTGTGTATTTCAAATTAATTGGTGACTATGTTATTTATCTCGTCTTGTATGTGGATGATATGTTGCTGGTTGGAAATGACAAAGAAATTATCCAGGATTTGAAGACCCAACTATCCTCCAAATTCAACATGAAAGATCTTGGTGCTGTAAACTATATTTTGGGTATGGAAATTAAAAGAGATCGAGCAAATAGGAAGCTCTGGTTAAACCAGAGGAAGTATGTCGAGACAATATTGTAGAGGTTTAATATGCAGGATAGTAAACCGGTGAAGGTTCCTATTCTTGTAGGTGTAAATTTATCTGCTGAACAGTGTCCCAAGACACAAGAAGAGGAAGAGGACATGTCCCATGTTCCATATGCAGGTGCAGTCGGTAGCCTGATGTATGCGATGGTCTGTACTAAACCAGACATTGCACATGTAGTGGGAGTATTGAGCAGGTTTATGTCAAAACCAAGGAAGGAGCACTAGACAACAATGAAGCGGGTTTTCAGGTATTTGTGTGGCACTAGTGATTATGGCTTGTGCTACGAAGGAAGACTAGGATTGGATAGAGTGTTGGATATTCGTGGCTTTGTTGATGCAGACTAGGCTAGAGATCTGGATCAGAGAAGATCTACAAGTGGGTATCTGTTTAACCTATTTGGAGGTGCAGTGAGTTGGATGAGTAAGAAACAATCTATAGTGGCACTATCAACTACAGAGGTAGAATACATGGCAGCCACTCATGCAAGCAAGGAATCTACAGGGAGCTATAAGGATAGACTGTGATAGCCAAAGTGCAATTTTCTTGGCAATGAACCCTGCTTATCATTCAAAGACAAAGCACATTGATGTTCAGTATCACTTTGTGAGGGATATGATAGAAGACAAAAAGGTGTTGCTGGTAAAGGTGGAAACTTCGAAGAATATTGCAGATGCATTGAAAAAATTTGTGAGCTCTGAGAATTTCTCTTGGTGTAGAGAAACAATGGGCGTTGCAGGGCTGGACAAATGACTAAGCTCTCTTGTGGCTCCCTGTGGAAAGAAAACAACAAGTGGGAGAATGTTGGGTTGTGTTATATTCTTTCCACGACTAGCCCACATAGTTAACTGGGGGTTGGTGCCCCCCCTTCATTGTGCCGATTGCGTAGTGGGGGGGCGACAACCCTCTTGTTTAAGGGGTTTGAGGGGGACGGGTAGCCTCACTCTACAGGGTCCGGGACAACGCCTCAGGGAATTTTTTTTGGACCCTATATTAGGTTGGGCGGACCTACCTATGGTTTTGTGCATGGTTTTCGCACATGGTTTTGGAAGTGATGGTTTTCGGTCCATGGTATTGGATGCTTCAACATGTATAAATATATATTGTAACATTGAAAGGAGTATAATGAAAAATCAAACTGGTAGTCTCGGTTTTGGGATGCAAGGGAAAATCTTTGTGTATATGTGTTTTATGTGTTATGCTCTCACATTGTTTATTTTCTGTTCTTAGAATTCGTATGCAAGTAATTTCTGTATGGGGTTAAAACCACATGGGGTGTAACTGGAACAGGTTGAGAAGTTTGGAATTGATTCAAAATTGAACCAGGTTGAATGAGAAACGTGGGATACCAAGGATTAGCATCCATTCTAGAAATGGAGGACTCAAACAGGATATAGCATCATATTTTTGTATTTACTCAGTAGATGGGAACATTCCAGCAATACGTTTCCCCCCTGCTGAAAGATATGGGGAATATGGAGGCAACTACCCTCTGTGAGGAGGGTACCCAATGTAAGGTGGAGTAGGTTGTTGTAGATGTCTAAATCCACTAACATATGAACCTTATTGCTGCTCCACTGAAGGTTGGGGTGTAATAGGAGGAATATGTTGCATGGCACTCATCTAAGAGGTGCTATATGGCATTGTGGATGAGAATGACAAGGGTGAAGTCCATGGACTGCTCGATGCACCAGAAAAGGTTCCAGATAGTGATAGGTAACCAGGTGGAACTAACGAAACACCATATAAATACATTTTTGGTTAAGTTGTGTTACACAGTAATTTGTCACTGTCTTCACTCCAGTCCTCCTTCTGTGTCATGTGTCCAAGTCAAACCTGCTAATATTAGACAAATGCTCTCTGATGTTGCCAAATGACCCACCTTTCCTAAGTTATCTGCTTCATCGTGACTATGGACTAAATATACGCGCTAAAGGGCACTCTTAAACAGTCCAAATGCGTTGCCAGCGCAGAAGTACACCAGATTCTAGCGATGGTCCGATTTCATGTCTTAGCGTGAGGTTACTTATAATCTTTAGTGATGATCTGACTAGCTACATTATTCACTACCGATGTCAGTGCTATAGATCAGTTATGCCCCCAAAATGATCCAGATTGGGCAAATTTTTCCAACAGTCGACCTTCCAGATGACTCCAGACCTGGTTGTTGGCATAGTTTGTATCGCCTTCCTTTCTCTGGCGTGGCTATTCCGTCATTTGTGCTACCTTCCTTGGAGATAAGCTCACTCTTCCACCTTTCATGGAGACTCCTCCTATTTAAACTCTCACCATTTCTATGCATTACTAGTTTTCTGATAGTTGGCTAGTTGAGCAGTTCTGTTAGTGTTTGTGAGTTTGCTAAATAGCTGGTGTGAGTGTGACAAGTGTGGGATTGTTGATAGCTTGTGGAAGGTTGTGCAGTGCCCTTGATCTTATGTAAAACTTATGAGTGAGAGAGATCTTGTATGTTGGGAGATCCATCTTCAAAGAGTGAATGCTTGAGGAACATGCTGGCTGGATCCCTCTGAGAAGGCTTGTGACGTCAAGACTTTGGTTGTAAGCTTACTCTTATTTCATTATTAATACAATCAATGATGTTTTCCTATGTCTTGTATGTAATGTACTTGATAGCTTATGACTTCTTGACTTTGTGAGTAAATAGATCATCGTTTTTTTTTCCGGTTACGTGCTTTGTTGTATTTCCTTTGCATTGTTTCAGGTTGATCACTCATTAGGAGAAGGAAGCGGAAGCTGGAGCAACGCAACGGAACTCCATCGACCACCGGTTGAGGTAGGCCTCCAACTATGACTGTTTAAGGAAAGCTATTGTTGATTTGTCCTTGTTTGTGACTAGACCCACTCTAGGGCTAGAGGGGTTGCCTCTGTCCGTAGAGGGAACACTTTCATGCATCACAAATTGGCGACTCCACTGGGGAGGCTTGGCCTTTGTTCTTCCCTTATTTTCTCTTGTCTTGATTTTTGATTTGGTCTCTTTTGAAGTTTGGGGATTAGTTATCAGTCCTCTGAGTTTCCTGGGTTGATCTGGGAAGCACCCCTATTTGATTGAAGGATTGACTGTTTTTGATTTGGGAGGTTTGGTTCGCCCTTCATTGTTTTGAACATCATCGTGACTTTAAATTTAACATTCGTGCTGTCATCGTGCTCACCCTTTTGTAATATACAATGCATCGCGTAATTACGCCTCACAGTCGCGACGGGTCTGGAAATCCGACCATCGCGGAAAAGCTGTGTACTTCCGCGCTGACATCGCTCTGTTGCTATGGCTAGTTCCTTATCAGCACTTGTTGCTTGTGTATTACCCGCGCTGATTGCTGTAGAATTGATTTTCTCAATTCTGCCTCCTGAGTCCATCAGTCCTGCTGGTCCCTTGCTTTTCTCACTTGCTTGATAACTTGTTTTTCACTGTTCATGGTTAAGGCACTCTTTTGTGAGCTTTGTTGAATGAATCTTGCTTTTTTTCTTATGTAAACTAGTTCATTATTTCAAGTTTCTTGAATCAGTTGGCTTGGTTGCTCAAGGTTCGTTTGCAGCTTCTTGTTGGTTTGATTGAGCCTTTCCCTTCGCTTGTTTTTGGTTGATTGTTTAGTGATTGTTATTGAACCAATCGTTGGCATTGATTCGATTTCTCTTCACTACCGAACATAGATCACAATTGTTTGGATCAACCGGGTTTTTCCACTCTTGCTTGTTGCTTATTGGTTTCTTCTAGATTTAAAGACATCAAAATCAAAAGGATTGCATTTATTTAGTGTACGAAAGTGAAAGTGAATTTTCATTTCAAGTTTGCATATTGGAAAGCGAATGATAAGATCTCTCATTAGTAGTATCCGTGCACTTTAGGAATTGATGTCCGTATGCATTGAGTGACTGCCTTTGTTGTCTTGGTTTCCTTGGTTTGGGAATGATCTCTCTACCCTCTCGTAGGTAGGTGTTCATTGAAGAAAAAGGATATTTTTGCTCATTCTAGCTGTATCCTAGGATTTGTTGTATACATACGGTAAGGCCTGAAAACTGAAACATAATTCAAGATCAACTCTAAAATGAATTGAATAAACCTAACAACTTATTGGAACGTAACACACACTGTTTAGAGGTCTAGGCTAGAGACGTGCTCCGACGTTGTTAAACCTAGTCACTTTTGTTTTCACTCAAGGTTGGGTGATTCCTCCTTCTGTGACTCAATAGTGGTCTAGTACGGAATTGTGCTCCCATGTATTGTCAAGTATATGTTGGGAGACACCACTAGGTTATCATCCTTTATCCCTAGGAAGTCGTGTTTGCCGCCTTACAAACCGTAACGCACTGAACACAGCATTTGGGAAGATTGATTGCCGTACGGAAAGTCCTTGGTTTTCATATGACTGCCAAGGTGTATATGCAGTTTTACGGGTTGTCTGGTAAACCTTTTGCCTAGTTCTCCAGAGTAGTCACTTTCGTTCCTTTTCGGACTCCCTAAAAGAAAAGGTCCATCTGAGCACTTGTCACTTCAAGCTCATTAAATATTCGAAGGCGACTAGAGTCATCTTTTTGTCCTTTTCTCGACTCTTTAAAGATGAAAAGGTCAAGTTCTGTTCCTGTGTCTTAAAATTTATTCGGCCACGATTCACATTTACCCTGTTAGATCTTGCTTGCGTTAGCTTGAGTAGGGTTCTTTCTTGTTAGTTTTCCTAGGATTTTTGAGTCGAATCATCTAGAGGAATCACCGATCCCGTCTCCCGTTCCAAGTGACCAAAGGTCTCCCTCTTCTGTTGCTCCTGAGATACCAGTTGTTAGTGATACTCTCCTTGTTATTCCAAGTATCCAACTGATTAACTCTCGCGCTCCAGAAGACGAGTCATACGATATTCACTGGAACCCAATTTGGGAGCCTTCCGAAGAAGATATTCCCGGCACTCCTCCTTGTGTTTCGGTCCCAATGTCTTCTTCTGATATGGATGACACATCCCCCATCACGAGTGAAGAATTTATTGTGACGAGCGGTGAAATTCCTATCTCAACGGAAACTACACCCTTCCGTGTCACCCCTCTCGGTGTCACGCTGCCTTTATGCTATAAAGCTTTGAGGGATGTTATGGGTTCTAGGACCTCCCTTGCGAGTTCCATGTGGTCTCATACTGTCACTCCGAATTTGGAGTCTTTTATTCCTCAAATTCACAATGTTTCTGTCACCTCAGTCCCGACTATTCCAACTGTCTGTGTGGCTTCTTCAACCCCTGTTGTTGGTGCCGTTACTGCATCCTCAGTTGTGACCACTGTTGTTGGACCTCCATTCGGATCTGCGAATAGTGGCCCGTCAACATCTACATCTGGACTTGTTGATCCTACGCTAAATGCCCCACCTTTTTCTGGTTCCATTCCAGCAGGGGGGGCATACGATCAATATTTGCACGCTCTTCAGAATCCTGACCCCCAAGATCCATTTCATTATTGCGATTCTCGAGGGGCTCATATCTATTACCCCAGACCTTTGCCATCTCAGCCGGCGGTTGAGGTCTCGGTCCCGTTATCTGTTGCTTGGGGTACCACCGGTTATCATGGTGGCCAAGTACCCCCTGCGAATTTTCAAGGACCACCTTATCAAGGTCAGCCGTCTTACACGCAACCCTCCTATGGGTAGTAGTATTATTGATAGCCTTATCTAGGGCAACCTGGAGGCCCACAAGGACAACCCTTCCAAGGACAACCTTCGGCCTCTGGTGGTTCATCTTTTACCTATCTCGGGCAACCTTCTGGTAATCCAGGACAACCTTACATGCAACAAGGTCAACTTGGTGTCCAGTAAGGCTACCCTTCTGGGAAAGTCGGTTAGCCCTATGTTCAGCAAGGCCAACCCATTGTCCAATCTGGTCAACCATCTGGACAAGTTAGTCAGCCTCAAATCCAATCAGGTCAACCAACTGTCCAGTCTGCTCAGCCATCCGGTCCATCAGGACAACCCTCAGTTGTGCAAGGACAACCCAATACCCAACAAGCTCAACCTTCTGGGCAAATGGGTCAATCTCAATCTCAACTAGGTCAACCTTTTGGCGAGGTGGCTCAGCCTCAGTTCTCTCAAGGACATCCTTCTGGGCCTGCTCAACCGGGCACTCAAATGATTGTTGCTTCTCAAGCTCCACCCAGTTTTCAGCCCCATTTTGGGCTCCGGACCCAATCCAGTCTTCAAATGCAGGTTGGATCCCAATCTCAACCTGCTTATCAGATGCAACCTGGCTCCTAGGCTCAGTTTGGAGCCCAACCGCCTTATGGTTTCCAACAATCCCAAGGGCAAACCCAATTTTCCCCGTACCAAAATTATCAACAATTGCAGGTGAGTCCTTATCAGAATTACCAACAACTGTATGTTGCTCCTGCAGGCCAAGTTGGTAATCAATGGAATGCTGGGGGGCAAATCCAGGGTCAACCATCCAGTTATAACTATAACCCCTATGGACAAAATCCCTACAGACAGAACCCTGCTGGGCCAAATCCGTCTGGACAGAATCAATGGGGGAAACAAGCAGCTGGTTGGAACTCTGGTGCTACCTCCTACCTGCGGCTTCAGATGTCCTTTAATCCTCAATTACCCTTTTTAGCAACGTTGGAGTTACTGGATGTGTCCAAACTGAAAAATGATCCTATCCTTCATAATCCATATTGGCCACCAGTTCCAACTAAGATCCCCGGTGATTGTCCCAAATTTGATGGTAAAGCTGGAGAAGATCCCCAAGCCCACGTTATGACTTATCATCTATGGTGTTCGTCAAATTCATGGCTTGATGATTCAATTCGGCTCCGCCTTTTTCAAAGGACCCTCATCGGCTCTGCTGCTAAATGGTATATTGAGTTAGTTCGCGGATCTTTTTAGGATTTTAACTCGTTGTCTATGACATTTTAAACTCATTTTTAGTTGCCGATTCGGTATGAAATGGGCACACATCTCCTGACATCCTTAAAACAAACAATGGCTATGCATATCTCTGATCATATCCATGAATGGAGACGGCATCCCCATTTGATTAAGTTTTGGATTCCCAATCAGCTCCTGACTGACTGGTTCATGACCTCATTTGTCGGTCCGATAGCGCGGGACATTGCTATGGGGGCATGTGTAACTGAAGAGCAGGCTATTGCGCATGCTCAGTACCTTGACTTGGTTTACTCCCAGTTCGATACACTATATGATTATTTTCTTGATTCCCCAAGGCCCAGAATTTCCAAAGCCTCGCCAACACCATCTATTGACGGTGCCATTGGTTCTGTTAATCTGTCCTCTAAGAAATCTTCCGCGAACCCTGGGAAGCAAAATTCGAATGCTCCGAATAAAAATACTTATAAGGCGGTATCCAATTCCGGTAATACTTCCGAGGTTAATGCCGTCCAGTCCACCACGATGGACAAAGCCTCGAAAGGAAAGAAGAAGGGAAAAGGAAGGAATTAAGCTGATCAACCGAAGCAGGATTCCCCTAAACCTCCACTCGAGGAAGGTGCCAAACACAAGCCTAAGTATCCTTGCCTTATCTGTGACGAGGATCACTATACCAAAGACTGCCCGAGGCGGTCTGAAGTTAGTCGTTTGTTGAAAGGTGCTCCCGGGACTCCTGCCGTGGTTAAAGAGCCTTTTCCCTCGCAGCAAATGAAAATGGTGGCTGATCCATCCCAATCCTCTTCTCCCTTTGGTTCTCAAGTGTTTAAGGTTGGGACGATTCTCGTCCACATTAGTACTCGAGCAAAAGAGTATCCGTTGCCTACCAGGAAATAGCCTGAGGTCCCCTCTAGTCCTCGTCCGTCTAGTTGTGGTCTGCTCCATATCGAGAGACCTAGCACTGAGACGCCCATCCGACCCCCTCCTAAAGGTGTACTCCGGAAATCTTCTTACAACCCTGATGCTCGTGCTGCTCAGCACTATTGCATCGTTGAGGACTTAGCCCAGGTTCTGTCAGTTATGTCCGATTTAGAAGTTCTCTAGAGCTGCCCCTCTCAGAGGAAGTCCTTGCTATCGACCATCGGTGGCATCAACCCGGCTGACTTGGATTTGATCACTTTTGACCTCGACAGCCATATACTGAGACTACCTCACCAAATTTCCTTCCTTATCCAGGTCATCATCAATTCTAAAACGATTCATCGTACCGTCATTGATGAAGGCGCTTCGACTTGCATAATGTCTGTTGCTTGTTGGAAGGCTATCGGTTCTCTGACTCTGAGCCAGTCTCCTACGACCTTGGAAGCCTTTGATGGGAGAGAGTCTCGCCCTTATGGTATACTCCAACGCTTGCCTATTACTTTGGAAGGGAAGACGGTCGAAGTGGAAGTTGAAGTCGTTGATGCCAATCTAACTTACAACCTCCTCTTGGGATGAAGCTGGACATATACCATGCGAGCCATGGCTTCATCTCTATTTCGTGTCATTCATTTCCCTGGGAAGATCATCACGGTGGACCAGCTGTCTTTCTTCGCCTCCTCTTCCGAAGGCAACATGCCTTTCGTGGAGCATACCTTCATTCCATATGGGTGTTTTTTCGCTCCCACCTCCCAACATCGCTCCTATTAATATGATTTCTGTTTGCTCTGATCCTTGGGTTCTTCCTCCCGCTGATCAGATAGAATCCTAGGGCGATGAGATGTCGTTGAGTCCTGCCGAGCTCAACTACGTCGAAATTGTTTCTACATCGGCTCCCCCTCCTGAATCTGCTCCTTCGAGCAGAGCTCTCGACTCGTACGCTCGTTCCCCTTGGGTTGGAGATGATGCTTCTTCAGACCCTTTAAAGGAAATATTTCTTTATGATGAAGCCATTATCGAGACCATGTCTCTCAAGGAAACCCCCTTGGTCTGATCGTCACCATCGTTCCTCGTTTCTCCCTGCCCACTGGGAAATCCTTACCTGTCTCGAGTTGTTTTCTCCTTGTCTCCCATCCCAACCCCTTCAAACACCAATTCAAGTTTATATAGTGTCTTCTGAAGGGAACATGAGAAACATCATGCAAACCCATCCAATCGACATCTCTGTTAAACTAGGGATTGTCGAGCATATCCATGTTGGAGTAACTTGTACTCCGGAGGAGATTTAGCTCTATACTGATCTTTTTCGCAAATTTCGTGATGTGTTTGCTTGGTCTTACGAAGAGATGCCCGACATCGATCCTAGCATCGTGGTGCATGATATACCTATGTCTCCAGGTGCTAAGCCTGTTCGGCAGCGTTTACGCTCCGTGCACCCCCGAAAGGCTGCGGCTATTAAAGCAGAAGTTGAAAAGCTCCTTAAAGCTGGTTTTATTTACCCCATCCCACTCACAGATTGGGTCTCCAATATCGTCCCTGTGACTAAAAAACATGGTACTATCAGGGTCTGTTTTGATTACTGTGATATTAATCGAGCCTGTCCCAAAGATAACTACCCCACACCCTTCATTGACTAGCTCATTGATGAGTGTGTCAGGAGTGAAATGTACTCCTTCATGGACGGGTTTTCTAGTTATAACCAGATTAATATTGCGCCGGCTGATCGGCACAAGACTGCCTTTATCTGTATGTGGGGCACTTTCGCATACAAAAAGCTCCATTTCGGTTTGAAAAATGTCGGTGCCACCTTCCAACGCGCAATGTCTTATGCATTCCATGATATTCGACACATTGTGTAACATTACCTGGATGACCTGCTAGCTCATTCAGCAAAATCCCAGGACCATCCCGCTCACCTTCGCGAAATCTTTCTCCACTGTCGACACTATCGCATCAGACTTAATCCACATAAGTGTGTCTTCTGCGTTGAGTCAGGCAGACTTCTCAGGTTCATCGTCTCTCGAGAGGGCATTCGTTTGGATCCCCTTAAAGTTGAGGACATTCTGAATCTCCCTCCCCCTGCTTCTTTGCAGCAATTGCAGAGTTTTCAGGGCAAAGCGAATTTTTTACGACGATTCATTCCGAACTATGTCGAAGTGGCAAAAGGTTTTATGATGTTATTGAAGCGGGATACCCCTTTTCTTTTGGATGCCACTGCTCAAGAGTCCTTCGAGCGCCTCAAGGTTCTCCTTGTTTCCGCTCAGTGTTGCATCCTCTTGATTATCATCGTGACTACACTCTGTATTTGGCCGCTGCCGATACCACTATTGGCATGGTTCTCGTTCAAGATGATGACGATGACATTGAGCATGTCATTTATTATCTCAGCCGCAATCTACTTGATACGGAAACTCGATACGCTTACGTCGAGAAGTTGGCATTGGCTGCCATTTGTGCCGTTCAACGTTTCCGCCATTATATCTTATTGCGCAAGACGACAATGGTTTCTGATTGCAACCCGATGACGTACATCCTGTCACGTTAGTTGCTGGGGGGCAAGTACTCGAAGTGGATTGTTATCCTCCAAGAGTTTGACTTGGAATTCACCACCGTCAAGTCTAAGAAATCCCTCGTCTTTGCTGAGTTGATTTGCTCTCTACCATCTCCTACCGCGCCCTCTCGGTTAGAGGACCATATTCTAGACAAAAATCTGTTCTTAATTAGCACCCTCGATCCCTGGTACGGGGATATCATTGTCTATTTATAGACGTCCTCTTTTCGTCCCGATGTGTGTAAGGATGCTCGTCGATGGATTTGCCATCAGTCTCAGCCCTATCGTATTATTGAGGACACCCTGTACCGTCTTGGCGCTGACTCTTCTCCGCCAATGCTTAACATTCGAGGAAGCTGAGCGAGTTTTAAATGACTGCCATTCTGGCGCCTGTGGTGGTCACATGTCCGGATATGCTACTGCTCAAAAGATCCTCCGTGCTGGTTACTTTTGGCCCTCCATCTTTAAGGATTGCATTCTTGCCGTCCGCTCTTGTCACGAGTGCCAAATCTACCAGCGGAAGATGCACGCGCCCCCTGCTCCATTGCACCCTGTTGTTACTGTCAGCCCTTTTGCAAAATGGGGCATTGATTATATGACCTGTAACCCTCGCTCAGCTGGGGGGCATGGGTATATCATCGTTGCCGTTGATTACTTCACAAAATGGGCCAAGGCGATGCCCACACTATCTGAAGACGGTCACACAGCGGCGCAATTTTTGTTTAATCATGTTATCTCACGGTTCAGAGTCCCTCAGGCTATCGTCACTGATCATGGTAAGCATTTCCATAATCATATGATGACTGAGCTAACAACCCAGCTAGGCTTGCGGCATGATAGCTCGACTCCATACTATCCTCAGGCCAATGGCCAAGTAGAAGCCATCAACAAGGTTCTAGTTACGATGCTTCAACGCACCATTGGCATGCACAAGTCTAACTGGCACTTGATGTTGTTCTCTGCCTTATGGGCCTACCGAACTTCTGTGAAGGATGCCACCGGTTTCACTCCGTTCCAATTGGTTTACGGGCTGGAGGCTACCCTTCCCATTGAGTGCGAGATCCCTTCTTTGAAATTAGCTGTCGAATTACTCCCCAACACTACTCCGGTAGAAGAACACCTTCTCTACCTAGAACGGCTGGACGAGACTCATCGACTAGCCTCTCTAGCTATTGAAGCACAGAAGAAGAGAGTGAAAACTCACTTCGATCATACTGTCCATTCTCGTTCTTTTGTTGAAGGAGATTTAGTCTTGCTCTACGATCAAGCAAATGATAAGTTGGGGGCAGGCATATTCGAGCCCATGTGGCACGGGCCTTATATTGTAAAGCGAGTTTTTCAGAAAGGGGCCTATGAGCTGATTGATTATGAAGGGAATCCTCTGGATAAGCCCCGAAATGGGCTTTACTTGAAAAAATATTATGCGTGAATTTCATGCACTCTGATTTGTACATACATGTGTTTTTAGCAGGTGTGTTGTGTGTGTGTGTTTTCATGTTTTGGCTTGGTGTGTAGGCATGATTGCCACTTATTGTGTCTTTTGCTTCTTGTGCAGATGTTTGGTGCACCTTACATTGGTTTTGCTGATGGTGCCTGCCGCAGTACTCACAACCTGTCTTCTGCGGCATGGGTGATCTACGATCCTCATGGTGAGTTAGTAGACCTTCAAGGTGTTTGTCTAGGTTGTACCACAAACAATGTCGCTGAATATAGTGTTGTTATTGAGTTACTGACCGAGGTGATCAATATCGGTATTCGTACATTGGTTGTGAACCTGGATTCTCATCTTGTTGTCCACCAGCTCAATGGGCGATATTCCATCAGAGACCATCGGATTTTAAGGTTGTATTTACGTGTTAAATGATTAGAAATGAATTTTGATTTTATCACATATCAACACATTCCACGAAGGTTAAATATGTTAATTGATGCATTGGCAAACCATGTATTAGACATAAATTTGCATAACATGTAATCAAAACAACATATAAGAAGCATGTAAAACACAATAATGAACCATAGGAATATGTGTGTATATATATATATATATATATATATATATATATATATATATATATATATATATATATATCTCGTCTGGCGCACGGAGGCGCTCAAAAAATAAGTGTATATGTCCAAATAGAGTCTGTGTTCTCCATACATCCGAGACACATGTCTCTCAAAAAATCATCAGCAGGAAATGAAACCTAGGCGTATACTGCGGTGGGTTATGCTCCCTATAGCACACCACCGCTCGTGCCACCCGCCTCAATAGGTGGTGCATCCTGGGTACCACTCCTATTGTGTGAATCTAGAACGCTATAGGGACCTCCTTGATCCCCATGTAATCAGGGATCCTCGCCGTCAGACCCTCAAGGTTTCGGGCCACTGTCTCCACCGGATCATCAGCTGGGGGAGCCAAGGCTAGCACTACAATTCCCTACGCGTCCCTTCGTGCCTCTGGAGCTAGCCCGACAGGTCTCACTGGTCCCACATATGCATACCATAAAGTTAATTATTAGGACATATACATGAAAAAATCGAAAAACATCATAAAAAGTAAAATGCAAAATAATGTGATCAAGTGTCTTACCACCATCATCCCACTGCTCTCCAGCGGGTAGCTGCATGTCAGAATCTTCGTGGAAGTCCATGCTAGCATATGGCCAATCCTCAACGAAGATCGTCTGGCGCTCCAACCACTCTCGAAACAGTGTCCCCCACAACACTGGTCGTCTGCCACCTCCTTGAGGCATAACATGTGCCCACCGTGGGGCCCTAGTCTCATGTGGTCTGGGCAACTCCAAATCGATGTCCTGTAACTGCAATGCGGGCACTCGCTCCAGCATAAGCGGGACTAAGATGGACCCGTAGCCAAACTGCTTTATCTCTCCTCGACGACAGTTGGTAAGTTACCTCTTCATGTTGGCCATCACTACTTCTGCCTAGTTGAACATGGTTGGATTGAGACATTCGAGAGCCAGCCGGAGATGGGTCTTCAATGCCTCGTGTTGGGCTTGGGAGCCTGCTGCCCGTGTCACCATGAATAACATAGCACGAAGAACTACGTCTTCCACTGTCAGGATTGCCACCTTCCCACTCCTCGTTTTGCGTGCCCGTGGGCACACTTGAGCCATCAGCATCTCTAGAGAATCACCCCCGGGTTGCTGCCCCTCTAGAATGGGCCTCTCACCACGACGGGATAGCCCGGTCAAGAAATATATGTCTGTGGCATCAAACTTGATGTCTCGGCCTCGGATGATGAATTTCCCATCTGTTGGATTCTAGGCTCGGATCAGTAGCTCCAGTAAATCGGGTTGAGACCGAAGGTGCGGAGTAAGGAAGAATTTTAGCAATCTGCATGCCTGTAATGCATTTCGGCACCCAACATCGGCAAAAGCTTCCGCATCGTTATCATCATGCGTTCGTTCTTGCCAGACATACACCATTATGTTCTACATGATGAGAAAAAATGAATTAGAACTTCGTTTGCAAAATTCAATACGTAATTTGCACGAAAACATAATTTTGCGTCGCCATCGCGTCTGTTTTTAAAACAGACGCGATGACGCGAGGTTTCCAGTTCAATTTTCTCGCAGTCATCGTGGAAGTACATCACTTTCGCGCGATGATCAGGGTGCATTATGTGTAAATATTTTCGGTCATCGCGGACCCCAGTGGTATACCCGCGATGACCGAGCGGCGGAGCCTGACTAAAAAAATCTGCCTAAACTAACACATCTAATGTAAAAATGCTTAAAAAAGACACTGAATTGAAGCGCAGGAGGAAGTCTATTTACCTGGAACCAGTTTTAGGGTGAATGGTGGACAAACAAGGCCGAAATTAGCTCGCCAACTTTGGTGCTCCAAAATTCTCCACAGTGAAATGAACAGTACCAATGGTAAAAATAAATGAATTACCCCCTTTTTATAGTAATTTTTGAAAATTAAAAAATTATATTTTATTAATGTGGGTTTTTTCTCATTTTTTGTCACATGGTTAGTCAAAATTTGGCTTTTTAACTATGTTTTTACGTATATTGTTCATTTTATGTCGGATGGGTTTACGTTTGACATGCTTTGTGCAGAACTACAGGTAGTGGAGTTATGTCAGCTTCGTGTACACTTGATCCGTAAAGTCGTCTTTAACGCTCTTTTCCGACTTGAAAAATGAAAAGATAGCCGAGTTGTTCCTCTTGACTCGTTAAAAGTAATAAGAGGTGGTCACCTTTAAGCTCTTTTCTGACCATGTAAACACAAAAAGATTGCCGGGCCTTTGTCGTTTCAAGCTCGTTATTGGTTACAAAACGACGCGATTTCGATCGCTTTTCTACTTTTTCAGGGCGAAGTCACTAGTTACGAAAAGTACTCCTTGATCGTAATGGTTGGGCGGTTCTTTCAAGTATCATTTTATATTTTTTCGGGCTCGAGAGGCACAAATCTACGAAAAAGGACCCCTCTGGAATTTTCTTTTTAGTGTCTTTTTCAAACTCTCTAAACATGAAAAAGACTTTGAGTTTTGCCTATGTCGGACTCATTAAACCCTGATGACATTGGACTCATCACCATGAAGAGACTCGATCTCCTCCTCCCTAGGGCTCGTTAAACTATTACTAGGTTGGATTCGACCAGTTGGACTTACATTACAAGCATATGCTATCCCCTTCAAGCTTGTTTTAAAAAATAACAAGGGTACTCGCCAGCAATGGTGGGGCAAATTTGGAAATCATCATTGGCAGCTAGTCACTCTTGAACATCGACACTTTTGCTTCTTGTTGGGTTGGGACATCCATACATCATCATTTGGCTTTCCGCGGGTTTGGGTTGTCATTTAGCCTCATTCCATCTGATTCACGCCTCTGATCCCTTGGTACCTGAATGTTGCAACCCTCCAGAGTCGTGTCACCAAATTGTTCAAGAGTATAATCCTTCTGCAGTTTACACCCTTGCCTTCTCCTCTGATACTCTGTTTCGCCATCTACCACTTGTTCCTTATATCGTGTCGTTGATGGGGGAAACATTATGGTCCTCTTGCGACGGGTCATCTCCTGTCGACATCAACTCATTATCCAGGAGATTGATCTAGAGATCTCCTTTGGTACCTTAGAGCTTGCATGCCTCAATGGCAAGTTCTTCGCACCTGACGGTCGACTTTCATCATTGGTCGTCGATTGGTTGATTCCATGAGTATTCGACTTAAGATCCTTCTTCACACTTCGTGGATTGTGCTAGCTAGTACCTTAAGAACCATTGGCATTATTGGTGGTTTCTCTCGCGCTTGTTAACAGTTTCCATCATTGACCGATAATCAAGCGACTTTCTATCATGCTCGACCTCAGCACATCTATTCGCATGCTAGAATTTGTACTATGATCGGTTGGGTTCAAGACCCTGAACTCAGATTACATGTGTTCGGGCTGCGTGGATTGGTTTATGATTACATGACTCGTTGATGGATGGCTGCGACCATACCTAAGTCTTCATGGACGACTGCGACCATACCTTTATCACTATCATGGTCTCATTCGCTGGATGGTTGCGTCCATACTATAGACCTAGTTCATATGTCTTTTGGATAGCTGCGCCCATGCCTAGAATAAATGTACTTCGTTATCAGAGATATCAGTTGTACTTGTGTGCAGGTTCTTCCAGATGGTGTTCCAGCTCAGTCAGTTTCGTAAATCATTTCACCCCTCCCACTCTCTCGGGCTTCATACTTTAGGGGGCATATGTTACACAGTAATTTTTCACTGTCTTCACTCCAGTCCTCCTAATGTGTCATGTGTCCAAGTCAAACCTGCTCATATTAGACAAATGCTCTCTGATATTGCCAAATGACCCACTTTTCCTAAGTTATCTGCCTCATCGCGACTATGGACTAAATATACGCGCTGAAGGGTGCTCGTAAACAGTCCAAATGCGCTGCCAGCGCGAAAGTACACCGGATTCCAGCGATGGTCCGATTTCATGTCTCAGCGCGAGGTTACTTGTAATCTTTAGCGATGATCTGACTAGCTACATTATTCACTAGCGATGTCAGCGCTATAGATCAGTTATGCCCCCGCGATGATCCAGATTGGTCGAAAATTTAACCATCACTGAGTTTGACATGGTTTCTCAGCCAACATTTCAATTATGAGCAAGAAAACCAACATTGTAGCTACTTCCATGTTTGTAACTTGTGATGCAGGAAAGTGTTCTCTCTACGGACAGAGGCAACCCCTCTTGGCTCCCTGTGGAAAGAAAACAATAAGTGGGAGAATGTTGGTTTGTGTTATATTCTTTCCACGACTAGCCCACGTAGTTAACTGGGGGGTGGAGCCCCCCCTTCATTGCGCCAATTGCGTAGTGGGGGGGCGACAACCCTCTTGTTTAGGGGGTTTGAGGGGGACGGGTAGCCTCATTCTACGGGGTCTGCCCAGGCAATTTTTTTTGGACCCTATATTAGGTTGTGCGGACCTACCTATGGTTTTGTGCATGGTTTTTGGACATGGTTTTGGACGCGATGGTTTTCGGTCCATGGTAATGGATGCTTTGACATGTATAAATATATATTGTAACATTGAAAGGAATATAATGAAAAATCAAGCTGGTAGTCTCGGTTTTGGGATCCAGGGGAAAATCTTTGTGTATATGTGTTTTATGTGTTATGCTCTCACATTGTTTATTTTCTGTTCTTAGAATTCGTATGCAAGTAATTTCTGTACGGGGTTAAAACGATATGGGGTGTAGCTGGAACAGGTTGAGAAGTTTGGAATTGATTCAAAATTGAACCAGGTTGAATGAGAAACGTGGGATACCAAGGATTAGTATCCATTCTAGGAAATGGAGGACTCAAACAGGATAGAGCATCATCTTTTTATATTTACTCAGTAGATGGGAACATTCCAGCAATAGGTTGCCCCCGTGCTGAAAGATATGGGGAATATGGAGGAAACTACCCTCTCGAAGGAGGGTACCCAATGTAAGGTGGAGTAGCTGTTGTAGATGTCTAAATCCACTAACATATGAACCTTATTGCTGCTCCACTGAAGGTTGGGGTGTAATAGGAGGAATATGTTGCATGGCATTCACCAAAGAGGTGCTATATGGCATTGTGGATGAGAATGACAAGGGTGAAGTCCATGGACTTCTCGATGCACCAAAAAAGGTTCCAAATAGTGATAGGTAACCAGGTGGAACTGACGAAACACCATATAAATACGTTTCTGGTTAAGTTGTGTTACACAGTAATTTGTCACTGTCTTCACTCCAGTCCTTCTACTGTGTCATGTGTCCAAGTCAAACCTGCTCATATTAGAAAAATTCTCTTTGATGTTGCCAAATGACCCACTTTTCCTAAGTTATCTGCCTCATCACGACTGTGGACTAAATATACGTGCTAAAGGGCGCTCGTAAACAGTCCAAATGCGCTGCCAGCGCAGAAGTACACTGGATTGCAGCGATGGTCCGATTTCATGTCTCAGCGCGAGGTTACTTGTAATCTTTAGCGATGATCTGACTAGCTACATTATTCACTAACGATGTCAGCGCTATAGATTAGTTATGCCCCCACGATGATCCAAATTGGGGGAATTTGTTCCAACAGTCGGCCTTCCAGATGACTCCAGACCTGGTTGTTGTCATAGTTTGTATCACCCTCCTTTCTCTGGCGTGGCTATTCCGTCTTTTGTGATACCTTCCTTGGAGATAAGCTCACTCTTCCACCTTTCATGGAGACTCCTTCTCCTATTTAAACTCTCACCATTGCTATGCATTGCTAGTTTTCTGATAGTTGGCTAGTTGAGCAGTGTTGTTAGTGTTTGTGAGTTTGCTAGATAGCTGGTGTGAGTGTGACAAGTGTGGGATTGTTGATAGCTTGTGGAAGGTTGTGAAGTGCCCTTGATCTTGTGTAAAACTTATGAGTGAGAGAGATCTTGTATGTTGGGAGATCCATCTTCAAAGAGTGAATGCTTGAGGAACATGCTGGCTGGATCCCTCTGAGAAGGCTTGTGACGTCAAGACTTTGGTTGTAAGCTTACTCTTATTTCATTATTAATACAATCAATGATGTTTTCCTATGTCTTGTATGTAATGTACTTGATAGCTCATGACTTCTTGACTTTGTGAGTAAATAGATCATCGTTGTTTTCTGGTTACGTGCTTTGTTCTATTTCCTTCGCATTGTTTCAGGTTGATCACTCATTAGGAGAAGGAAGCGGAAGTTGGAGCAGCGCAACGGAACTCCATCAACCACCGGTTGAGGTAAGCCTCCAACTATGACTGTTTAAGGAAAGCTATTGTTGATTTGTCCTTGTTTGTGACTAGACCCACTCTAGGGCTAGAGGGGTTGCCTTTGTCTGCAAAGGGAACACTTTCCTGCATCACAAGTTGCAAACATGGAAGTAGCTACAATGTTGCTTGTCGTGCTCATAATTGAAATGTTGGCTGAGAAACCATGGCAAACTCAGTGATGGCTAAATTTTCCAAAGAGGGTTGTTGAGGGAAACTCAAAGGTGATTTGAAATGAGGAGTATCGGGTGAAGGATATTATATTGAAGTATGAGGAGTAGTGAAAGGATAAGGTTGATAAAGATGAGTCCCTCTTAAATGGAGAGGAGGGAGGGTCGAAACTCTTTTTGGGGAATTTCATCAATAATCAAAAGATCAGGTGGAAGTTGTTCACCATAAGGACCAAGATATACGAGTTGTGGTTGAGTCAAAGACATATGAGGAGAGGAAGAAGACCCTGAAGTAACAAGTGTAGTTAACTAAGGTTCTGTTGTTCCTCTGAGATAGTAGTAGGTCAGTCTACCAATGCTAGAGCATCTAAATAATTGTTTTGGGGTTTTTGGTTTTAGTTTTTGGAAGACCAATGAAAGAAGACAGGTTTAGAATTGAAATATTTAATCCTTTGGATAATATTAATATTTCAGCAAAGGGTCGCTATAAAGCTTTACACAGTGATATAGGTCAAAAATAGTGGTGAGATGAAAACAAAAAATAATATGATTATCACAGTTTCCAAACTGTAAATCAGAACAATCATAAGTGTGAAAACCTTCTAAACTACGTTCAAAAGATTCAAGGCAATATACTTAAGCTTACACAAGACGCTGATGATTTATTGATTAGAGGGGATTAGCTACACAGAAAGTTGCATTAATCCAATCTCTTAATAGATGATCACTTCAGGGGCTTATAGGAATCAATTGAAACACAAATTATTCCTACCTAGATATCTCTGTAAGTCATAAGCATATGATGAAAAACATGATGATTGAAAACTGGAAAAACATTCAAGATAACACAAACTGTGTAAAACCAGATTCAGAATCCTCTTCTTTGTATTAAGGTTCCAAAAAAACCGAGTACATAAAGTGTCTGCAAAAGCTTCCTTCAAAGGTGCAACCAAGTTCAAAGTAGAATTGACATTCAAGACTTAACAAGCAATGAACTATGAATCTTGAACTCCAAACCCATAACATCTTGAGAAGAGAGTTATTTATACAATAATAAACTTAAGAAATATCCTAAAACTGATTAAGATTTATTCTAGGAAAGGAAAAGATCTTCATGCAAGAAGATAGGGGCAACTATTGAACTGCTTCTCGCTGTCCCCTTTTATTCAGGTTGTGCTCGCTTTTTGTATGATATTTTGCCCTTTTGGCTGATCGATTGTTGGTATCCTTCATGTTGGGAGATTGACTCATTTAACCTTTTTACTTGATACTGCTTTAAACTCTGTGTAATATGCTTTGACCTGGTCGAGTGACCTTTACTGTGCTCATTTCTACCTTTACTGTGTGCTTCAGGTTTTTACTGTGTTTTTCAACAGTGAAACGGTTTTGTTTGTCTTCAAGCTGTTACGCAGGCTTTTTGTTTGTAAACCTGGAAGAACAGTCTTTACCTGCAAAACACAGAAATTATTAAGAGAAACATGGCATCAGAGGAGGTCGTTTAATGGCTTTGCTGAGCTTGAAAGTAGATCGAAAGGAGTCCAGGGCATATTCGGAAGGCAAAATGATGGTTTTTTGGCTGCAGAGGTTTATGCAGGCTTCACTGTGTGTTATAGACATTTTTGGGCGCTGCAACCCCATTCATAAATGTCCATAAACCAAGGGCTCTTAAGTCCCTAAAAGTGTTGTTCCAACCTCTAAAAGAACAAGGTCAACTGATTACATCTTCTCCCAGAAGTTCTCCATGAAAAACTACTCAGAACTGGTCAAAAATGGACCATCTCACCTGCTCCATGGTCAAAGTGCGCTGCATCCGACCTAAATACACACGAGAGGTGCGATGCATACTGAAAAGCCCTTCTATGGGGTGCGATGGGCGAGAGTGGACAAATGGCAGGGTCAATCTGCAAGGTGGAGGATCATGGAATCTTCCAGAAACTTCTCCTGTGACACTTGCCTCTCTGCATTTGCCCAGGGATGAGTAAGAGATCATCAATCTCTAAGTGGAATCAAGAACTATCAGAGAGAGGAAACTAATCAAATCTCAAAAGTTGACTCACCCCCCTTGCAAACATCTATATATGGATCCCTCATCCCAGAGATCCAGAGGCTGGAATTTTGTATCTTGTAAGGAAGTGCTGCTGGTTTCTTGGTGTAACATCATAGTGTTGGGTGATCTAAGCTTTTCATGAGGTGAAGAAGGGCTTTCTTGCTGAGAGGATGATGCTGGGTCAGAACAATTGGTTGTAATCCTCTTTTCTATTCTTGATTATTAATAAAGCTATTCAAGTTTTCCTCCACATTCTTGTATGATTGATGATTTATGCATTTGTGTGGTCAATATATATATGGTCCTATATTGTTTATGATAGTAGATCTATGTTCTTGGATAGTATTATGATGCTTTGATACTACAGGTGCTCTTTGAAGCTGGGTAGACGAGGAAGCGAGTGGCAAAGATCTATCAGAAGGGAGAGGAATCAAGCAAGGAGTCAAGCGCAAGACAGAGGTTGGTCTCCTTCTTTCTCCTCTTATCTACTTCTCATAAAGGAAAACGAAAGTGGTTTTAGTTTGTTTGTTTCTAAGGTAGCTACCAGCCTTAGTGGGACTAGCAGCTCTGCATAAACACTAGATTTCCCGATAACAAAATGGCGACTCCACTTGGGGATCAAATAGATTGTTTGTTTGTCTATATTTGTTTACTTTATAAACTTACAGACGAACCCTGAAGTCAAGCCAGCTAGCCTTCGAACTGCATTTTCTATGCAAGTGCAGAGTAGATCAATACTGCTTCAGTCTATCTTCGGGTTTTGTTTATAAATTGAACAATCGATTCACAAGCTCTCTAATTGCCCTTGTGGTGGCTCTAGTAACCTCCTTAGATCTACCCCTGTGATTTATTTACTGATTACCACTTGCTCGGCCTAAATCTCTGAACTAAGCTGCAAACTGTGATCCGGAACCCAGTTGAAGTCTCGTCCCTGGACCATCGCATTGTCTCTTCGTTGGAATCTGGATGCATCACACTTCCCGAGTGTAGTAGGTGTGCTGCATCTCACTTTCCCTGTGTTACAGGTGCGCTGATCAGACAAGACCCCTTCTGCTCTTAGATTTTGGTTTCTATGTTCACTCTTTTCAGCTCTATTCAGGAGTTTTGCTGTCTGTAGTCAGTATACCTCTGTTGAAACCCCCTTCCTTACCATTATTCCGCCTCCATTGTGCAAAGAACTGTAAATGTTTTTATGTATTGTGATCCATTTTCAGTTCTCTTTACAAAGAAGTAGGGTAATTGAACTGTCGTTTCTTGAATTGAAAGTGTCACAAGTGTCGTTTTCAGTCATAGAAGAGAATCCGATTGTTCTTGATAGTCGATTACACTGTTACTCTTGTATTTGATTTGAGTTAGTAGTTTTTAAAGTGTCGAAAGCAAGTTTTCAATTCCAAATCGCAAAGTGTCGTCATTGTCTTCATTTTGTCTTGAAGAAACTTGTTAGTAATGTCGCTTTGAAAAATAATTCAGATTTGCGCTTAGCTTTCTTTTTCATCATTCACACATTAAGAAGGCTGAAAACAAGTACATGCATGTGCATTTGCATTTAGACTGTTTGTTGGTTTGATTCAGGACAGTGCATATAGTGTGTGCTCTCTGCTCTATGTTGGAAGAATATCATCTCTCTTTCCTTAGTAGCTAGGATTTTCATTGCAAAAAGAAGATTAAATGATTGTTTATCATCTTAGATTGCATTTTAGGAATTGTACATCTACATCACGCGGTGAACCTAAAAGACAAATTTCTTACGCAAGATCAACTGTAAAATAAATTTAATGAATCTAAAAATGCTTTGGAACCTAACGCAAAACATTTAGAAGTCTAGGCTAGAGACGTATTCCGGCGTTGTAAAGCCTGGTAATTGTTGTTTTCATTGTTGGTTGGGTGATTCCTCCACTTTGAGACGATAAGTGCCAGTACGGACTTGTGCTCCCACGTACCGTCGAGTATATATTGGGAGACCACAATAGGCTTTATCCTTTATCCATAGGAAGCTGTGCTTGCCGCCCTATCGATCACAATGCACTGAACACAGCATTCGAGAAGATTGACTGGCATACCGTAAAAAGTATTCTGCAGTTTTGTGATTGGTTTGGTAATCCCTCTGTCTAGATTTTCAGAGCAGTCTCTTTCGTTCCTTTTCAGACTCCTTAAAGGAAAAGGTCCATTTGAGCACTTGTCACTTCAGGCTCATTAAAAATCGAAGGCGACTAGAGTCATGTTTTGTTTTTTCTCGACTCTTAAAAATTGAAAAAGCAAGTTGTGTCAAAGCCTCTAAAATTCACTTAATTCGGAAACATATTTCCCCTTGATTTTTAGTTGATCGAGTAATCCGCAATCATGGAAGAAAGTCAATTGAAACCCCGTCGTTCGCGAAGGCTTACGAGTCAACCGTCTTTGTCTCCAGAATCAAAACTGTTACGGACAAAGCGAACTCGTTTAACCGATTCCAAATCCCCTGGTAAAGTTAGAACAAGTGTTCCAACACCATTGGAGACTCCGGCTACTCCAAACATTTCTGGTATCCCTGCCTTTACAGAAGAAGTTCCGCAGCCACCAAAGGATAGTAGAACTGACCCTAGTGTGAAGGTAAACACTTGTATTACTGAACCGACTCCATCTACAGCTGATTCAGAAGGTGTTATTCCCCAAACATCTGTCGCTGCAGATTCTATACCTTCTTCGGCACCAGAAATATTTTACGGACCTGACGGTCTACCTCTTCCACCTGGTCTGATTGCTATAGAAGAGATTGTGGAGGATCCTCCATCTAGTACTCCATCGCAATTTGGAGTTGGGATCACCCTATATCCTTCTTCATCAGAAATTAATCTACCGTTATCAGAAGCTCCTGTAGAATCGCTAGGCAATCTTTTGGATAGACTAGAAATGTCTGAACAACCGTCGACATCTAGGACTATGTCATTCGACACAGTAACGACAGAACTTCCTGCTGTCACTCCAACAATGTTGGCTGGCATACCATCTGTCCCAACTAGCTCTCAATTACTAGAAGGGGCCCACTCAGGGGCTATTTCGACAGTATGGTCTGTTCCCGTTTGTTCATCCAGAATAATATCCAGGAACTCTTATGTTGAGTTTCAGCAAATTGATCCTTCACGGTGTCAATTTGGGCAGTCCAGTCCTCAAGGACAAACAATTCCTTTGAGTATCGGATTACCACCGTATGGGGGGCAATATACCCTTTCATTGTCTCCTCTGGGAGGACAACCATACGAGAGTTCACAACAAAATTCAGGTTATGCTGGAATTACATCTAGCAGTTGGGTGCCAATACTGCCTCAACAGCCAAGAGTTGTATATTCGATGCAACAATGTTTACCTATGTCAAACATACCAACTACGCCGGCTATTGTGACGGTGTCGCAAGCTCAAGCGTTGCCTGTTGTATGCCAACCTCAGGTTTCTCAGGTTGCAATGCAACAACCTATTGTCCCTGTGACTCAACCACAATCGCCAACTAGTGGAATGACACATGCCCAAACGGGTACAATTACCCCTCATCTTGGTCAAACGGCCAGTATTGGACAACAACACATGGCTTCACAACCATGGCTGGTGCAATACCAACAACCGCAATTCCAACAAGTATACCAAGGATCTGAGCAACAAATCTTTCTGAATAATGGGCAGCCGTATATTCAAAATGGTCAAAATCAACCATTCTACAATGGTTATACCCATCAACCTTACCAAAGTTACCAGCATCAAATGCATTATGTTGGTATGCAAAGACCAACTGCTCAGGCGATCCCATCTTATCCTGGGTATGCTTCGCCAAACCTGAATCAACAATTACCCTTCGTGGAAACTTTAGAGTTACCGGATCTAAATCGGCTAACAAACGATCCAATTGCTTACGCCCCATGGTGGCCAACGATTCCGCATAAACTTCCGTAAGATATTCCTAAATTTAATGGAAATCCGGGCAAAGACCCGTCGAATCATGTGATGAACTTTCATCTGTGGTGTTCATCAAACACCCTAAACGATGATTCGATTAGGCTTCGCCTTTTCCAGAGGACGTTAACTGGTCCGGCAGCAAAATGGTATATCGAATTACCTAGAGCTTCGTTTGATAACTTCAGTAACCTAGCCACAACCTTTTTAACCCATTTTCAGTTGCCCATAAAGTACGAAACGAGAATAGAACTCCTTACCAATTTCAAACAAACGACGGCCACTCACATATCCAATCATATTCATGAGTGGCGACATCGTCGTGGAATGGTAAAAACATATGTTCCTGATCAGCTTTTAGCTGAATGGTTTATTAAGTCATTATTACCTTCCATTACAGAAGATGTGGCAAAGGGAGGAGTCGTCACTGAAGAGCAAGTTATTGCTCGTGCACAATATTTAGACTTGATTTATACTCAGTCTGGCATGCTCTACGATAAAATACCTGACGCTCCCAGACTGGAATTTTCCATTCCTCCTCCTCCTAAATTGAACAATGACTCTCATGCTGGCGATGGTGTGATTGGTACAACAGACACGAAATCAACAAAGGCTACATCTAAAAAGGCCCGTAAGATTTCTAGTCAAAATGCAAAAGAAGAACTTCTCGCCTCGGAAGTAAATGTCGTCTCAACTGATAAAGGCAAAGAAACCAAGCAACGAGGAGGCAAGAAGAAAAACAAAGGGAAGAAGAAGAAACAGGAGGAATCATCACTTGAAAAATCTTCTGCAAACCCTTCTGGAGATAAGAAACCAAGTCGTCCATGTCTTATATGTGATGAGGATCATTAGACAAGAGATTGTCCATATAAAGCTGAGCTTAGAAAATTCTTCAAGAATTCAAAAACCTTGGTGGTATTGATTGATCCGTTTCCAAATCCAGGAACAAATCTGGTTGCTAGTGACAATGCTTCCCCATCCCAAGTGCTGATGTTGTCGGTTTCGAAACAACAAAATGATGCTTTGATAACGAAAAGGAATAAAGATTACGGGAATCCATAGCTGTCGAACAACAAGGATAAAGATCAACCTAGTAGTTCGACAACTTTGACAGAAGTTGCGCCGCCCATCATTCCAGAGCTAACAATAAAACCGCCAAAGGGAGTAGTACACAAGTCAACAATTTAATCCGCGTGCCAGAGCAGCACAACATTATAATATAGTGGAATATCTGGTCCAATCGCCATCCACTATGTCGACACTTGAGGTACTGCAAAATTGCCCCTCCCAAAAGTAGGCTTTATTGTCAGCAATAGGTGGGATAGACCCAAAGGATTCTAATCTTGTGTCCATTAATCACAAAGGATATGATCCTCAGTTACCAGCTCAACTAGCTTTCCTCATTCAAGTGAAAGCCCTCAACAAAACTATTCATCGAACAATTATTGATGAGGGGGCATCTACATGTATTATGTCGATGAGTTGCTGGAAAACTTTAGGATCTCCAACCTTGTCGCGATCTTCGACGACATTAAAAGCATTTGATGGACGAGCATATACCCCATATCGGATTCTAAGTAACTTGCAAGTTGAACTGGGTGGAAAAATAGTAGAAATAGATGTTGAAGTAATCGACGAAAGCCTCGATTACAACATCCTACTGGGAAGGCCCTGGATATATGCTATGGCTGCGGTTGTGTCGACATACTTTAGGAAGATTGCATTTCCTTTCCAAGGAGGAATTATAGTCGTCGACCAACAAACATTTCTCCCCAATAGTTCCCAAGTTACGGGAATCATTCCGATGATCCATGGAAGCCTGCATTCACTTCAAAATATCGGAGTAGGCCTACTAAAAGACCCTATATTAATGGGGACTTTTGCCCTCCCGCCTCCAATCAATCTAGCGGAAGTGGCGACTGTAGGAACTTGCAATATGATATCTTCTATTCAAAAGATCTCAGAAAACGATATTAACATGGATCATCTGCAGGTATTGCCTCCAAGCCCAATAGAAATATTGTAGCAATCAATGTTTTTGGCATGGGAGGCAGACCCGAATCAACGCTCATCAAGCGTTTGTATAGATAGCTCTAAGGAATATTTCACCCCTTCAGATCCTTGGTCGCAAGTGCATTACACCGACGAAGGAATTGTTCAGTCAATGATAATTGAAGGGGTACCATGGGAAGATTACCACCATCGTTCCCATCTTCCGGATTGTCAAGAAGATACTCCTGATGACCTTCATCATCCTTCAGTTTTTGATTTCCTATCAAATACTGTAAAGACGGTGGATTTCGAGCGAAACTTGTCCAATATTGAAGAGACTATCGCCATAAATATCTCGACCAAAACAGATGTTGTAGAGAATATTTATGTTGGCAAATGTTGTTCTCCTTCAGAACTGGAAATATATAACGCTTTTTTTCGCGAATTCAGAGATGTCTTTTCTTGGTCATATGATGAAATGCCAGGCATTGACTCGAATATCGTTGAACACGAAATCAAGATGTATCTAGATGTCAAATCGGTACGACAACGGCTACGACAGGTGCACTCCAAGAAAGCCGCTGCCATCAAGGCAGAAGTTGAGAAACTTCTCTATGCTGGTTTTATTTACCCGGTTCCTCTAACCGATTGGGTATCGAACATTGTTCCTGTGATGAAAAAACAAGGAACGATTAGAGTGTGCGTCGATTATAGGGATGTAAATCAAGCTTGTCCAAAAGGCAACTACCCTACACCCTTTATTGCCCAGATAATTGATGAATGCGCCAGATGTGAAATCTTTTCATTTATGGATGGATTCTCTGGGTATAATCAAAGAAATATCCGCCCACAGGACCAGTCAAAGACTACATTTATTTGTCCGTGGGGCACATTTGCATACCGTAAATTACCCTTTGGTTTAAAGAACGCAGGGGAAACATTTCAGAGGGCAATGAATTATGCCTTCCATGACATCAAAAACATCGTTCAACCATATCTCGACGACCTTCCGGCTCATTCGCGAAAGCGGACCGATCATCCGCAGCATTTGAGAGTGATATTTCTACGTTGCCGACACTACAAGATACGACTCAATCCACACAAATGTGTGTTTTGTGTCAGTTCTGGTCGTTTGCTTGGCTTTGTAGTCTCGAAGGACGGGATCCGTCTCGACCCATGTAAGGTTCAGGCAATCATAAATTTGCCTCCACCTTCAAATTTGCTTCAGATTCAGAAACTCCAAGGGAAAGCAAACTTTCTGAGGAGGTTCATTCCAAATTATGCCGAACTTGCTAAAGGTTATACATGTCTATTGAAAAAAGAAGTACCCTTCGTCTGGGATTAGGTCGCGCAAGCTTCCTTTGATGCTTTAAAAGAATCCCTAATGAAAGCATCATTAATGTACGCTCCTGATTATCAAAAAGACTTTAACCTGTATCTGGCTGCAGCAGATACAACCATCGCAATGGTTTTAGTTCAAGAAGACAACAGAATTGAAAATCCTATATATTATATAAGTAGGAACTTAAATGATACAGAAAGCAAGTATTCCTATGTTGAAAAGCTGGCTCTCGCAGCTGTTCAAGCGATACAGAGATTTCGACACTATGTCCTCTTTTGAAAAACTACCATTTTGTCAGATTGCAACCCCATGACTTATATATTGTCACGACAATTGCTGGGGGGCAAATATTCAAAATGGATAGCAATTATTCAAGAGTTTGATCTGGAATTTGTAAAATCCAAATCAAAGAAATCCCCGGTTTTCGCAAAATTACTATGATATCTTCAAGCAATCCGTGGTATGGAGATATAATCATCTATCTCCAAACCCAAAAATATAGGTCTAATACCTCTCGCTCGGAACAAAAACGTATTCAATACCAATCAAAAGACTACATGATCGTCGGTGATACACTTTATCATCGTGGTGTCGATACAGTTCTAAGGAGGTGCCTCACCCATGAGGAGGCCGAAAAAGTCCTAAATGATTGCCATTCAGGCGCGTGTGGGGGGCATCAATCTGGTCACGCTACGGTGCAAAATTTTTTATGAGCAAGATACTTCTGGCCAACAATGTTCAAAGATTGCATAACCGCAGTCAGAAGTTGCCATGCATGTCAAATTTTCGATAGCAAAACCAGAAAACCACCCGCACCCCTGCAACCGATAGTTGTTGTCGGGCCATTCGCCAAATGGGGCATTGATTTCATGACATGTAACCCCACCTCGACTGGGGGGCATGGGTATATCATAGTCGCAGTAGACTATTTTACCAAATGGGTCGAGGCAATGCCTACATTAGATAACACTAGTGAAACAACTGCCCTTTTCTTTTTCAATCATGTAGTCGCCAGATTCGGCGTTCCACAGGCTATAGTCACAGATCATGGATCGCATTTTCGCAATCACATGATGGTTGAATTGGCTGCCAAATTGGGGTTGTCCCACGATAGCTCTACTCCATATTACCCGCAGGCCAATGGACAAGTTGAAGCAATCAACAAAGTCCTGAAGTGGATGCTGCAAAGGATGATTGGAGTCCACAAAAGGAGTTGGCACCTGATCCTGTACTCAGCCTTGTGGGCATACCGAACATCGGTAAGGAATGCAACCAGGTTTACACCTTTTCAACTGGTGTATGGCCTAGAAGCAATCTTACCAGTTCAGTGTGAAATCTCGTCCCTCAAACTCGCAGTCGACCTTCTCCCCGGAACTTCAGAAGAGGAGGCTCGTTTCTTGGAACTAATCCAATTGGATGAAACCCGTCATGATGCCACTTTGGCTAACGAAGCCCATAAGAAACGAGTCAAGGCGCAGTTCGACAAGAATGTCAAACCCCGTGTCTTCTCAGAAGGTGACTTGGTCTTACTTTACGACCAGGAATCCGATAAATTGGGAGCAGGTAAGTTCAAGTATTTGTGGATGGGCCCCTATATTGTTAAGCGTGTATTAGCAAAAGGAGCCTACGAGTTAATGGATTATGATGGGATTCCACTGGCGCAACCCCGTAACGGGTTGTACCTTAAGCGTTACTACGCATGATTCAGTGTGGTAACCCATATGCTTTTGTTACATTTTTGTTTTCGCTAAGAGTAATTGTTTTGGTCAAGTAATCCACTTTTTACATTTGTCACAGATGTCGAACCTATTGGAATCTTTTGTTGGATATGTCGACGGGGCGAGTCGTAGTTCGCAGAACCTATCTTCTGCGGACTGGGCCATTTTTGATCCAAGCGGCGAGTTAGTAAGTTTCAAAGGGGTATGTATTGGTCGATCAAAAAATAACATCGCTGAATATAGCACGTTGATAGAACTTCTCTCTGATGCCATCACACATGGCATAAGCCGACTTGTCGTCAGGCTAGACTCATAGCTCGTCATACTACAACTCACTGGTATCTACTCCGTCCGAAATCCAGCTATCTATCGCATGTTCCTAAGGGTCAAGATTTTTGAAAGGCAATTTGATTTTATTCAATATCAGCATATTTCTAGAAACTTAAACACATTAATAGATTCATTGGCAAATTATGTGTTAGATAGACATTTGCAACATTTATAAAAAGAAGCATTTCATCGGTATTTGCATCAGGATCATGTAACTTAGCCAAAATAAAACTCCGAAAATCAAAAAAATATATAACTGTTTATGGTTTACACATAATGTTCTGTAACCAAGAAAAAATTGGTCAAATGACCCAAAACTAAAAATGCTAGGGGGAACCCTAGTCTAATGATGCTGGTGATAACAAGTCACCGCCTGTGCAATCATGCGTAAAAGCCTAGTCCATCGACTCGGCACGCCGGTAGTGTGTCGCTGTAACCTCAGGGGCAGCTCATCGGTCCTCACGTCCAGAATACCAAGAGTGAGGCCTTCGACCTGATCCTACAATGCTGAAAGAGTCTCGACCACATCAAGGTCGCAAAGGATAGCCCTTCCCACAGCCTCTCCTGCTGGAGCGGCAGCTGGCACTCTCAGGCGTACTACTGGCCGGACTGGTCCAACATCTGCATGAGCACATGAGTTTTGATTAGTCCTAATAGAAGAAAGCACAAGAACATTATAAAGAGAAATGATAAACAAAGATATGGTCAGAGAATTTACCGATGACACCCCATTGCTCGCCAACTGGCAGTACCAAATCTGGATCACCTCGGAAATCCATACCAACATATGGATACTCGGAAAAAACCATCTCCTGACGGTTGAACCACTCGAAAAAGGTATCAGAAAAGGAAACCTGGGACTGACCAGCATGTCTGGCCATAAGGTTGACCCATCTCTGCATCCGTGGCTCAGTCGGTGGAGGTAAACCAAGTGAAACATACTGCGGCTGCATCAGCGGGATCTTTTCCAAGGCGAAAGCTGTCAAGATAGAACCATATCCAAAGTTCTTCAATCTTCCATTTTTCACCTTGTTCAGTTGTTCTTTCATCACAGAGAGTACTGCGTCACACTAGTTGAACACCTTTGGTTCAAGGCATTCCAAGGCGTACTGCATATAAAACCTATTGGGCACGTGAAGAGCAGCACTACCAGCCAGTCTAGCAAAAGTAAACAGAATGGTCCTCAGGGGCCTGTTAATGACATCTTGGATATTGATCTTGCCGTCCTTACTCAGCTGAGATCCCTCTCTGCAATACCTGCGAATTTAATCTCTCACAGATTCACCCCCATGGGCCGAACCTGATAAGGAGATAGGGGCACCCTGCCTCGATAAGCTGGTCAAAAAATAGATGTCCACGACAGTCAAGGGGATGGACTTGCCCCTAATCTGGAACACCTAGGTGGTAGGATCCCATGCATCGAGAAAATATTGCAAAAAGTTGATTTGTTGCCTCATGCTAGAGATGCTGAAAAACTTGAACAGGCCACAGTTCCGCAGTGAATTTACCATAACCGGATCATGTAAAGCAAGCATGTCCTCTTCTTCATGATCGCGTTCTCACCATGTAACAGGCATTTTGCTCCAATGAATCTCTGAAACAAACAAGAGAAGAGTCAGGATCATGATTTGGTGAAAAACAGGCAAAAATTTCCATGAAAAACTATGCATAAATTTCCCTCTTTGCGCCCATCGCACCCCCAACCGTGTTCTAGGTGGGATGCATTCTGACTGGCCAATGGCCAAGCCAGCATACATCACACCTTTCGATATAGAAGAGGTACGATGGAGCCAGGGCGAGTTTTTCAAACCCCAGAGGCTCAGAAAAACCAGAAAACATGCACAGAATTGAAAAAGGAAAGGGTGAAATTGAAGAGCTCAGGTTTAGCTCCTACCTGGTCCAGACGGCACCAAGAATCGTCCACAGAATCTCCCAGAATCAGCTGGTGAAAATCAAGGGGGAAAGCACCTCCAAAGCTCCAACAAACCAAAGTTCAAATGAAATGGTAAAATGAGAGGTAAAAAACACTTTTAAATTACTTTTCACGTAATTCAAGTAAAATATTGGTGTTTTAACTCATTTTTCAAAAATATATTGTGCATTTCTAACTAGTTTGTTGAAGCAATTGAGCAGGCAGTAAAACCTTTGAAAGAACAAATTTGTCAATGGCAAAATCAAGATAATCAATGACCATTATATCGAGAGGTTTTAACGCAGAATTCAAGCTCGTTAAAAAATAAACATAAGCAATGAGAAAATGTTCCCCCAGAGTTTAAGCTCATTAAAAAATGAACCAATTTTCGGTAAATAACCATCGTGAATGTATTATCATCAGCCTTTGAAGCCTTGGTCGTGTTCTCATCATCACCTCCACTCTGTATTGGTCGATCATTCACCTCCATTTGATTGTTTACCCCTTTTGAGGAACAACTGCGAAGAGTGATTCTGTTAGCCATCCTTGTGACACTACCGTGATTGGAAAATTCCAAACCTTACCTGGAATTAGCTGCTACCGGAACTTATCACTTGTTCCTCAAAAAACGAGTCTTCTTTAAGCTCTTTTCAACTGACTCGTAAAATATGAAAAGATTGCCGAGCAATTGGCCTCTCCAGCTCGTTAAAGTGATCAGAAGTGCTATCCCTCCTTTAGATTTTAATCCTTTTGGACTTGAGGGATTATTACACAAAAATATCGAGCGCTTGTTTTGTTCGGCTCGTTAAAAGTACCGAAAATTCATCTCTTTTATATTGTTTTATACTTTTTCGGACTCAAGGGATTATATGACGAAAAAGGATTATGGGAGTTTTCTTTACGTCCCTTTTTCAGACTCTGTAAAATTGAAAAGGACCGAGTTATCTTTGTTGTTAAACTCGTTAAAACTTAATAGCGACAAACTTGTCCATACAGACAAGAACGAGTTTCACTATCGCTAGGCTCGTTAAAACATAGCGATGGGTTTGCCCGAAGGGCAAATTATAGAACAAGCATATGTTATCCTCCTCAAGCTTGACAAAAATAAAGAGGTACTGGTCAGCAATGACTGGGGAAAAATTTGGAAGAAAACTTGAAGAAACTTTATTGGTAGCAAGTCGCTCTTGAACATGACACTTTCACTCCGCATCCGAGTCGGGTTGGGTTGTTCCGTTCACTGGTCATATCACCATGGGTCCATCACACCATCCACATTTGGGGTTAACGCTACCAATCCATCATGACAGTGTCGCCGATATGTTCAAGAGAAGTCGCTCAGAGAATTCACTTGTGTCTCATCCACTGCAATACATTTACGCTCCATTCTTTCATGACCGCCACCCTGAACCTTATATCATCAGATCGTTTTCACCTCCATTAAAATCATTTGCTCCGTTCCGTGTCATTGATGTGGGATTCACTAAGGCCCTCCTATGACGGATCGCTTCTTGTCGACATCAGCTCATTATCCAGGAAGTCGATCTAGGAACAACCCTTTTAGTACTTTGAAGCTTGCATGCCTCAATGGCAAGTTTCTCACTTCCGGCGACAGGTTTACATCAATGGCCTTCAACCGAAAGATTTTGCGTGGTGTTCGACGCCAAGTCCCTTATTCACACCACGTGAATTGTACTGTAGTACCTTGAGGGTCATCATCATTATCGGTGATTCCTCTCGCGCCTGTTAACAACTTACATCATTGGCTGGTAATCAGGCGATGTCTTTCCATGTTCGACTCCAGAACATCTCTCACATGGATCGACTTGTACTTTGAGTGAAAGATCGAACGAGATTGAAGACCCCAGATCTAGTTTCATCCATCCGGGTTGCGATATATATTCAGGAAAATAAAGAAATCAAATGTACATCATTACTGCACAGATAATCATCCAAACCAAAGGATGATGGCTCTACCAGAATCATCAGTATGCACTCAGACGATTGTCTGTCTTATGTACATGAAAATGAGTTTATAAATCTGAGCATGGGAATGCCCGCCTCAGCTAGATCATGAAAATATTATGAAGATAATGTATTGTATTGTATCTTATTACAGGTCGCCTTCCAGCTCGAAAAAACTTCAGATCCTCATGATAAAGCATTTCACCCGACATTAACGGATTAATGATCTCATGCTTTAGGGGGCAACTGTTATAGACATTTTTGGGTGCTGCAACCCCAATCATAAATGTCCATAAACCAAGGGCTCTTAAGTTCCTAAAAGTGTTGTTCCAACATCTAAAAGAACAAGGTCAACTGATTACATCTTCTCCCAGAAGTTCTCCATGAAAAATTACTCAGAATTGGTCAAAACTGGACCATCTCACCTGCTCCATGGTCAAAGTGCGCTGCATCCGACCTAAATACACACGAGAGGTGTGATGCATACTGAAAAGCCCTTCTATGGGGTGCGATGGGCGAGAGTGGACAAATGGCAGGGTCAATCTGCAAGGTGGAGGATCATGGAATCTTCCAGAAACTTCTCCTGTGAGACTTGCCTCTCTGCATTCGCCCAGGGATGAGTAAGAGATCATCAATCTCCAAGTGGAATCAAGAACTATCAAAGAGAGGACACTAATCAAATCTCAAAAGCTGACTCACCCCCCTTGCAAACATCTATATATGGATCCCTCATCCCAGAGATCCAGAGGCTGGAATTTTGTATCTTGTAAGGAAGTGCTGCTAATTTCTTGGTGTAACATCATAGTGTTGGGTGATCTAAGCTTTTCATGAGGTGAAGAAGGGCTTTCTTGCTGAGAGGATGATGCTGGGTCAGAACAATTGGTTGTAATCCTCTTTGCTATTCTTGATTATTAATAAAGCTATTTAAGTTTTCCTCCACATTCTTGTATGATTGATGATTTATGCATTTGTGTGGTCAATATATATATATGGTCCTATATTGTTTATGATAGTAGATCTATGTTCTTGGATAGTATTATGCTGATTTGATTCTATAGGTGCGCTTTGAAGCTGGGTAGACGAGGAAGCGAGTGGCAAATATCTATCAGAAGAGAGAGGAATCAAGCAAGGAACCAAGCGCAAGACAAAGGTTGGTCTCCTTCTTTCTCCTCTTATCTACTTCTCATAAAGGAAAACGAAATTGGTTTTAGTTTGTTTGTTTCTAAGGTAGCTACCAGCCTTAGTGGGACTAGCAGCTCTGCATAGACACTAGATTTCCCGATAACACTGTGAAAACAGGCAAAACAAAGGAAAAATGGTCATTTTGGCGTTTAAACGGGAAAAGCAGTTTTCCTTTGAAATATGGCGCGATAGTGAATAGTAACCATTTGTCGTTTTGCGGAAGGTGGTTTTAATCGCACCGCTTATAAAGCGTGGGCGATTTTGGGAAGGGGTCACCCGAAATGATCTGGGTTTGATGCGTATCAAGGGAGGACAGTGGAATACCACTTTTCGGGTGGGTAATGTCGGTATAGAGAGTCAACCTGAAATTTGCCGAGGGCCGTTTGATTTGAACGCCTTAGATCGGATGGTGGAAGAAGGAGTACGAAGGGTACGAATGATAAAAATGGCGGAAATGGTTGTATTATGGCTTAAAACCCAGATTAGCAGTTTAAATGAAGTTTAAGGTTAATTCTTTGTTAAAATCATAAAAATGTTTTAAAAAAGAAAACCTTCGCAAAAACATATACAACGGACTTGAAACTTTATTAAATCGGGTGGATATCGGCATCGGGTTCGGGCTTATCGCTTATCGCAATTGGAGTTGGTTCTTTGTTAAAATCATAAAAACGATTTAACGAAGAAATCCTTCGCAAAACAATATATGGCAGATTTGAAACTTTATGGAATCAGGTGGATGAATGTCGTTGGGTCCAGGTCCATCGGATATCAGATATTGCAAAGGTGGAGGATGTATACATTGGACAAGACTTGCGATGAGAACGGATGCGATATGGCAATAGACTGTGATATATATTACGTCGGGTTCGGACTTATCGCGCATCGCATTTTGCAATGGCGGAGGGGAATGCTTATTAGCTGGACTTTGCGATGGAGGCAGATGCGAAATGGTATGAATTGTAATATATATATGAGTCGGGTCTGGGCTTCCCATCGCATATTGAAATCGGAGTTCGCAATGCAGGGAGTAATGTATGTATGTTTGAAGGGCTTGCGATGCGATATTTATGAATTACATAGTTTTTTATAAATCTAAGGGTTTCATGATATTTAATAAAAAGGAGTTAATAATACGGGAAAGGGATTTTTTCAAGGATTTAATAATATATGTTAGTATTAATATAAAATATGAGTGGAAAGTTCTGTTAGAGTCGGTCTAGTAGCCCTCCATCAGCGATCAAAGCTCTTTGAATTTGCATAAGTAGGTGTCTCATCAGTGTCATCTTATTGCATTCCATTAGGCATGCCATAACCCTGATGGAGGGGCTTGTGTCATTTATTCCCCTCTTGGCATTGCTGGATCAAGTTTGTTTCAGTGAATAAATTCCTTACAGGGTCATTGGTCTTGTCTTGAAATCAAGGTCCTAGGTCTAGGGTTTAGTCCAATTTTGTCTTTTGAGGTCAAAAAATGCCCAGCAGGCCAGAGGGATGTCCAACAAAGCATCACTTCAAATGATTTCATATTATACAGCTAATTTTTACCTTGAGTTCAAAAACCATGTTTTTGAAGGCAAGGTCATTTTCTCATTTTTTGTAAAAATGTGTAAAAAAAAATTCAAACTCTCCAGAAGTTGGCATGCAGCCTTGGTCTCCTTTGCCAAGACTCTTCAGAAGCTATCCCTGCAAAAATTTGCAAGAAAAAGCATCATTTCAACCAATTTCATGTCAAAAAGGAAACCACAAGTCAGCAGCAATTAGTTTCAAAAAGTGTCATTTTATAAACATTATAAAGTGAGTTTGAGGGGAAATAAATTTAAATCAAGCTTATAAAAGCCCCTCTCTCTTCATTTTGTCATTCATTTGCCTCCAAGACTCCAAGATCAAGTATGAAAGGCGATTTAGTGTGAAACTGGGTGAATTGAGAAACAGAGCCTGCGCGCTACGCATCAGAGCCCGCGCGCTACGCGTTGGGTTTCACCTACAGCAAATTGCCAACAAGCTTCAAAACGACCTCAAATCTCTTAAGTTTTACAGGTAGGCCTCAAATCATCAATGTTTTTTGCTTGCTAAATAAAAATGAGCATGGAAAATGTGTCAAATGCCATCAAGTGTGAAGCATGAAATTCATATATATTATGTTTAAAAATTTCAAATTGCAAGTGAAGCTAGGGTTTTGAGTTCGCTGCCCAAGGTCATCTTTTTCACTCCCTCATTTCCCCACATTCCCATTATCACTTCCCTTGTCACTTTCACACAATTTCCCTAACAAAAATCTCATAAGCCCTAAAACCCTACCCCTATCCCTAAAATTCAATAAAATCTCCCTAAATCCTACCTCCTATCAAACCCCGACAAATTATGATTATGTGATGATGTATGTGTTATAATTCCTTCCCTAAATTCCCTTTTTTATATATGTTTTCCCTAAATCCCCTCAAAAGTCCCCCTACCTAACATCTCCCTTGTGTTTTTTGTCGCCTTGGAGCAGCATTCAAACAGTCAAAACAGCAGGTCATTTGTGCAGAAGCACCAGTACATTTCAGCCATTTTGCTCTTGAAACCATGTCAGAAACCGAAATAGACTATGAGCAAAGTGATGACCGTGAGTCAACACCGGAGGTTGAGGTGCCAAGGAGGCCTCAGAGGGGTGGTAAGGGTGGTGAGCATGTGAGAGAGGAGCCCACCTCTTTGGCCTATTTGCAAGCTTGTTCACTTGCAGTCACATGTTTCCGTCATCAATCATGCTATGGATATTGCGAGAGAATTTCCCAAATTCAGCACCACAGGGAATTGGTCCGCTTGTTTGTTTTGCATTTGCACAACGTGCATGTGAATCTTGCAGGGGTGGATTTTACATTGTCACTTGAGATTGTTGCTCAAGCAACAGGGATACCCAATGTTGGAGAAGAGTGGAACAAGCGCCAGCTGTTGCACAAATTCCAGTATGAGCCCTACATTAAACCTGTATATGTGAGGCACCTAACTGGTGTGTTTCCTTTCAGATTGTTGAGGGATGAGTATGCGCCCTTGATGAGGCTCATCATTCGCTATTTCACCTGTGAGGGCAGATTTTCACGTTTGTATTCATATCATATCCGCTTGTTGATGCATTTCACACGGGTACGGATGATGAACATTCCTTTCTTCATGTGCTGGAATATTGAGAGGATGGTGCCCTTGGTGCAAAGAAAGAGCCCAGCACAGCAACACAGGAGCATCTACCATTATGCTTTGATCAAGATTGTGGTCATGCATCAGTTGGCCCAGCAGGGTATTCCATGGGAGGATTTCATCTCTCGAGATTTCTTCATAGCGCCACCACCCCCTGAGGTTGTTCATGAGGAGGGAGGACCTTCACAGTAGTATGACATCCCTGAGCCCAGACATGTCAGCTCCCCTCCATTGGTCACATATCAGAGAGGCCACAGGGCCTTATTTGCATAAGCTCGGCGAGTATTTTCTCCACATCAGGTGGAAGGGGTCTCGCCTTCTTCATTAGCACCGCGAGTGTTATCTCCACACCAGGTGGAAGGGGCCTCGTTTCCGACAGCAGCACAGGTATCAGAGAGGGGCAAGCAGCCCATGATTGAGGAATTGTCAGGTGATCCAGATATTGACATCATTGATCTTGACACCCGTTCTCCTAGCTCGAAGCTTAAGGAGATCATTCAACAACGGGAGGCTGAAAATCGCTTGTTGCAAGAGAAATTAGAGAGGGCACAATGGACAATCACATATTTAGAGCAGCGCAACAAGAAATTAGAGGATGAGCACATTCTCGATGAGTTGCGGAGGATCCATGAGGACCGCAACTTGGCTCGTAAGAGACCCATTTGGTACCCATTGAGCGAGAGGCTATGCTTCTCCGGGTCAATGCTCATTTGGAGAGGTTGCTGGCCAAGGCTAACAAAGATAAGGACATGCTCCGGAACATGAAAAACCATTATTGGGCTCGAATGCACGTATGTAAGGCAAAAATGAAGGTGCTCAAAGGACGGTTGGCCAAGGCACTAAAACAAAGAAAAAGGCCCGATCCCCTCCACATCTTGGCTGAGGCTTCCTTGAAGGAGCATGGTGCTAAATGAATTACCTTCTGCACAAATTTCAAATTTTGAGCATTTTTGGTCATTTGTGAATTTTTTGGGCAAAAAACAGGTTTTCTTCCCCAACGCGTAGCGCGCTACCCTGAAGATGGGCAACTCCTTTTCATGAAAACTCAGCATTTTTGGATTTGTCATGAAAAAACACATTTTCTCAGCAATTTCCAAGAAATTTCACCAAGTTTTGAGCCTCCAGAAGGTCAAAAAACATGCAAAAAATGACTTTCTGCCACTTTTTTGACACACAGGAAGCAGTCTTGGGAGATTGCAATCTTGGAGGGGCAAATGGTCACCAAATTTAGAAATTCCACTTGGGTTGGAAAGTAAACATCCAGACCTTTCCAACAAGCCCACTTTTTCCTCATTTGGATTCCAGGAAGTGCCTCAAAATTAGGCCCAAAGGCGCGCTACGCGTTGAGATTCAGGGCGCTACGCATCAGGCTATTTTCACAGAAATGCACCTACAACTCAGCAAAACGCAGTTTTGACTAGGTTTGACTTTTTGGAGTGGGTTTTGATCCTCCTTGATGTAAATGATGTAATTTTATGATACTTTGACACTTATTTATCTCTTCTAGAAGATTCATTCATGAAATAGGAAAAAATTTAATGAATGAATTGGTTTCCTAGCTTATAGAGGCAAGTTGTTTTGACTGCCTAGATTCTAGTGCTCAGTTTGGAATTGGTTGAAACAGCTCCTAGGATAGTGAGCTTGACTCCTAGAGGCAAGGAAAGATGTTAGATTGCCTATATTATGTACTTTCTTGGTCATTTTCATGGTTGGACTCTTGAGGGATAAGCTTCTATTGTATTACACTTTGTATCTCTGCAATTTTGGCAAAGGAAAGACCAGGGTTTTGCAGCATTATTTGGGATTCCTGTGGTTATTTGTTTTGATGGTGTGCTTCTATCATGTACTTGTAAGATTTGTTATGTGTATCAATTTCCTATTTCTCTTTTCTGCACATTAAGTAAATGAAGTGTTAAGGTAGAATTCATAATTTATATGCTCTGCCTTTAAGTTTGCTTAATATCTATGTTTTCCTCTGTCTAAAGAGAACTCTCGATGGTTTCTTGCTCTCTTTAGCTCCTCACCGGTCATTCCTATCCATTCACTTAAATCAAAGGCATCAAGACAATCTCCTACCTTGCCCCAAAAAGACCTCTGCAAAAGCTGTGTCTCGTCCCCGCACCCAAAATTGCTCTCCCCCTGTTTTCCACCAAAACCCTAAAAATTTAAAATCAAACCTTCTCTATCAGTTTACTAGCCTAAAATCAGTGTTCTTTATTGGTTATCTCTGCCCTTTGAAGATCTTTGCCGAGATAGACCCGGAGAGAGCCCTCTCCTGCCCCGTAGGGCTAGCTACGAGGCTAAGTGGTTTGATGTTGCCTTGGATTTTGTCTTTTTCAGCCTGAGGCCAAATTCAAGCGCTAACAAGTTCCATTCAGAAAGTTAAACAAATTCATAGTAAATGGCTAAATAGATTTGAGTTTTTAGAAGTTAAAGCTGAAAGCACAGCGGGGGGCATTCTAACTCTTTGGAATCCCCAGAAAATCAGTATTATAGATGCTGAAGCATCCAGAAATTACTTATCAGTGGTCATGCAACCAGTGGGGGTTTTGGAAACCTTCCTGGTCACAAATGTTTATGGCCCTCAAAAAATAGATGACAAACTTAAATTGATAGACTCCCTAAAAGATCTCAGGAATAGACAGGATGGGATTCCTTGGATCTTGGGAGGTGATTTCAATATGATCAAGTCTCTTTCGGAAAAAAAAGGAGGAACCAGAGTGCTAGCCAAAGACTCTTTAGCATTCCAATCATTCACAGAGGATATGAAGTTGGTTGATGCAGAATTGAGCAATGGCCTTTTTACTTGGAATAACAAAAGAGGAGGTGAGGCACAGGTAGCCTCTAAATTAGACAGGTTCTTGATTTCGGAGGAGCTGATGATTATAGACAAAGAAATAACAGCGAGAATCCTTCCCTTCGGAGGGTCCGATCACTGGCCGATTCAACTGGAAATCAAAGGTATGGCTTCTCCCAGAAATAGGCCCTTCAGATTCGAGAACATCTGGCTCTCCCACCCGAATTTCATCAGTAACATTGAAAAATGGTGGTCTGAAGATCTGCAATTACAAGGATCACCAATGTACCTCCTTCATAAAAGACTAAAACATGTCAAGTTCAGACTCAAAGAATGGAATAAGAAGGATTTTGGAAACATTTTTGTGAACAAAAGATCTTTGGAGATCAAAATTCAGGATCTCAACCAGGCTTTGATCCAAGAAGGCTTTGACAAAATTAAAAGTGAACAGGCAGACAAACATCATCAAGAATGGGAAAATTTATGCAAACAAGAGGAAATATTTTGGAGGCAAAAGTCTAGAGTTCAATGGCTCAAAGAAGGAGAAAGGAACACAAAATTTTTCCACAGATCCACCATAGCTAATAGAGCACACAACAGAATCTCTTCGATAAAGAACGAGAATGGGGAGCTTCAGAACACTCATAGGAATATTGAAGCTGTGCTTGTTCAACATTTCCAAAACATCACTCGGGAAAACAATCCAAACAGGGATTATTCCATCAAGGAAATGATAAGGCATATCCCTAAGTTGGTTTCGAGAGAGGACAATTTTAACCTCAATAGACCTGTTACCGAAGAGGAAGTAAGCGAGGTTCTCAAAGAGATGCAGAATTGTAAAGCACCAGGACCGGACGGTTTCAATGTGGATTTTTTAAAAACTTGTTGGCATATTGTCAAACAAGATATTCTGAATGTGGTGGAGGATTCCAGGTGTAGCAACACCATCCTGAAAGCCCTCAATACCGCCTTCATCTCTTTGATCCCCAAATAGGATTCAGCGCAAATGGTAGATAAGTATAGACCCATAGCCTTATGTAATGTAGTTTACAAGATAATATCCAAGGTTGTTGCCAATAGACTAAAACCTCTCCTTCCTCACTTAGTATCAGAGGAACAGGCAGGCTATGTGGAGGGCAGACAAATTTTAAATAACATTATCCAAGCCCATGAGGTGGTTCATACGCTTACCAGTAAAAAGCAGGTGGGGATGATCATGCAATTGGATATTGCCAAAGCATATGACAAGGTGAATTGGAATTACATCAGGAAGGTTCTCACTGCTTTTGGTTTCGATCACAACTGGGTCAGATGGGTCATGGCTCTGGTAACTTCATCCAGCTTTTCAATTTTGGTGAATGGCTCTCCCTCAGAGATCTTCATTCCTTCTAGAGGCCTCAGGCAGGGAGACCCACTCTCTCCCTTTCTTTTTATCCTCATGATGGAAGGACTAGGCAGATCCATTAAACATGCTAAGGATTTGGGCAAAATTAAAGGTCTTCATTTATCTGAGAATGGTCAAGCTCTGACTCACCAACAATTTGTAGATGACACCATGCTACAAGGAATCCCCACAGTCAAAGAAGCTTCAGCCTACAATCAAATCCTGAAGGAATTTGCCATGGCTACAGGTATGGAAGTCAATCTCTCTAAATCAAAAATCTTCTTCTTTAACACTAATATTGCTATTCAGAGAAATATCTCAAGAATTCTTGGCTTCCAAAGGGATTCCCTCCCCACAAAGTATTTGGGAATCCCACTCACAGCCAAACCTATGCACAAGAGTACCTGGGAACAAGTGATTAACAAGATGCAGGACAGAGTCAGAAATTGGACCTTCAGGGTCTTGAACTTAGCTGGCAGGTTGGTTCTGACAAAGGCGGTTTTACAATCCATCCCGGTTTTTATGTTATCAGCCCTCCCAGCTCCCAAAGGGGTTTTAGAACAATTTAGGAATATACAAAGAGATTTCCTCTGGGGTAAGGAAGAAACAAAGAAGAAGTGGGCCCTGGTTTCTTGGGACAAAATCTGTAAACCTAAGAGTCATGGGGGTCTGGGTTTGGATGATCAGGAGATTCTCAGTAAAGTGCTTGGAGCCAAGCTTTGGTGGCGATGGGTTCAGGAGCCAACAACACAGTGGGCAAGGATATGGAAAGAGAAATATGCCAACTCTTGGCACACTAATGAACTCATAAGGATGTCTGGGAATTTAAAAGGATCTCACATCTGGAACAGAGCCTGGGAAAATAGAAGCCTAGTTCAAAATCATAGTTTTTGGGAAATTAGAGCAGGAGATCTTGCACTCTTTTGGGAGGACAAATGGCAACAAGAATCTATGCTGTTAACAGAGGATTTTTTAAGCCTCAAGCAGAAAACAGATTTCCAAGGGTTAAACAAAGTTAAGGATTTTTGGGATCCTACTCAGAACTCCGGAAAATGGAGAAGATGGAGGAAAATTGAAGGCAGAGATGATAGCCCCATTAGAATAAAAGCAGAGGCGTTGGAGAACTTGCTGAAACAAAGAATGATTTTAGTAACAGAGGGGCAGGATCAATTGAGATGGGGCAATAACAATAAAGGCACCTTTAATCTTAAGGAAGCTAAAGGTATTCTTCTGGAACTTGATTCCAGTGCTCCAGAAAATACCTGGAAGCACCTTTGGAAGCACCAAGGTTGGATAAAGATCAAGCTTTTCATGTGGTTGGTTCATCATAAGAAAATTTTAACGTGGGACAACATCAAGAAAAGGGGGGTAATGGGGCCTTCCAGATGCCAACTCTGTGAAGAGAAGGAGGAGACCATGGAGCACATTCTTAACAGCTGCTCCTACACCACCTGGTTGTGGGATTCTTTCTCCACCATTTTCCATCAGACAGACAGGGACATAAGAAGTATCAAAAATACCCTAAACAAGTGGAGAGGAAACTATTCGGAGAATGAGTACCTTAACTTGGCCTGGGCCTTCATGCCAAGTTTCATTATCTGGAATGTTTAGAAAGAAAGAAATAAAAGAATTTTTAAGAACGAAAAGGTTATTCCTCTAAGACTTTTTGATCTGATCCTAAAACAGCTCAGGGAGACTGTGAGTATCACAGTTCACAATCTCCCTAAAAATCCCCCCTCTGAGATTGAGCTCAGAACTCTTAGACAACTGGGAATGGAAGGAATTATTCCCCAAGGACTGAGCAAGAAGAACATAATTATTGAGACAGAGAAGGACTTCTGGCATCCTCCTCCGAAAGGCTATCTGAAATACAATATCGATGGGGCTTCAAAAGGCAACCCGGGAACAACAGGTTTTGGAGGAGTTTTAAGAGATGATAAGGGCAGTATCATCTTTATCTTTCACTGTCATTTGGGAAGAGCCACAAATAATATGGCAGAATTAATGGCTATGGAACAATGTCTTGAGTTTCTGATCCAGCACCATGATTCAAATGTCATTGTTGAAGCGGACTCAGAGATCACCATTAACTCTGTGAAAAAAATCAATGGCGGATCTCGACCAGAGAAAGTCTCTACACACTGGAAATTAATACAGGTCTACCAAAGAATCCAAGTTCACCTCCAGAAGCTTCGAATGGTGAGTTTCAATCATGTTCGTATATCGGCCAACAAACTTGCAGATCTTCTTGCCAATCAAGGGGTGAATAATACTGATGGCGAATGGCAAAAAAGTGGCAGGAAATACCACAAAACAGATTAAAAGTTCTCTGCGAAGAACAAGCCACAGAAGATAAAGAAACATTTAGAAATCGGGCTAGGTTTACTGGCATGGATTGAGTTCTCTGGTCTATTTTGTTTTTCCTTCCAGCATGTACTTGTTTGAAAGGAAAGCAAATTTGGGTTTCATTTTACCCTGGAGGCAGTTGAAGGGGATTCTCAGTTCTTTGATTGAAAAGGTGCAGGGTCTTTTTCCACAAAAGAACCTTTTCGGAGTCCGGTTCTGTAGCAGGGATATACAAATTGCGGGGTCTGTTTTTCTGGCAGCCAGATTTCTCCTCCTTTTCCGCTTTCGGGTTTGGCAAACATGGCTTGCACGGTATTCTAGTGATCGCGCATTTCATTAGCAATTAATGGTTTTGTTATTTCGGGAGCGATTCCATAGAGCTTGTTACACATGGTAGGTGGTTGACTTTGAAACCACCTTCGATCGGGAACTATCCCTCAGTAGTGCTTGGCCGTGCAATTTGATTTCCGACCGTTGGATTCGGCAGCCTGGATCAATGGTTGTGATTGATCACGCTATTGTGGGGCCAGGCGGGTTTTGTCCATTCTTTCATTTTGGCGCGTTTTCCCACTCTTTAGTGGTGCGTGGTATTTGGGCGGTCAGTAGGGTCTAATATTGTTGGTGGGCCCTGAAGACTTTGTTTTTTCCGTTAGTTTGAGTGTGGGCTTGTCTTGACTTTACATGATCATTTCTCAAAATGTAAGTTGATCACCATAGCAGCTTGGGGGATCTTGATCTTTGATAGGATTTCCTTTTCCCGTATTTTGGTTAAGGATCGGGTTTTGTACAATATGTAATTTTTCTGTTGATTTAATGAAATGGAAGGATCAGCGCTTGCTTCAGCAAAAAAAAATAAAATATGAGTGGAAAGGGAAATGCGACTAAGTATAATGCTTTTCATGGTTTTTGTTTTTCATATATGCATTAATACTTAGGGAAAACATCATTTTGTGGGTTTTTTAGGTAAAAGGGATTTTACATGTGAAAAGGGATTTTACATGGTAAAAAGGGATTTTCCATGGTAAAAAGGGATTTTACATGGGATTTTTACTTTCCTAGGCAAAAAGGGTTTTGACCTTAGGAAAAGGGGTTTTTGTGGAAAATGAATGAATATGAATATATGAAGGTAAGTAGGGGTAATTAGTGAATATAAGGATGAATGGGAAGTTAATTAATCTATGTTGTAGACCTTCTTTTGCTTTGTGTAATTGAATCATGGACATAGAAACATATGGTGAAACATGATAATGTACCTTTAGTCCAATGAATATCAAACTTCTGCAACCTTTCTCTACTTACCCTTTGCTTATCCTATCATTTTTTCTTCACTTAATGGGTGCATTTAAGCTAGCAAAACCTTATCCATTTTCTTTTAAAGCAGGAGACTATCTAGTTCTAACCTTATATCAATCCAAGGGCTCAGATTAAACTGATGAGCACCTTATTATTCTCTACCTAACTACTGATCTGCCAAGATTAAATATTTTGGCCAGATCTTTATTCACTAACTATAACATCAAATTTAAACCATGAAGCAGTTAAGATTAAACTGTTTGACTGTCATGGGTTGTGGCATTTAGACAAGCTGCACACAACCATTTTTTTGCAGAAACAAAGTAGTGGCATTTAGACTTGCTCACTTTCAGAGTTTATTTGTTTTCTTTTCTTTCTAACCTAACATTTTCTTTTTGTCTTCATTTTTTAGGACGTCTAACCTAACATTTTCTTTGATATGGACATCATCATCAAGATATTTTCTTTAACTAACACTTTATTCACTATTGTTATGTCCATATCCTAACTTAACATTTTTTCAAATATTCTATCTTATCAAAACCTAAAAATGCTACAACATTGGCTCCAACTGGGGATTGCTTTCTCCTATAGAAAGCAGAGAACCTGCAGATCCATGTGCCTTCTGCTCGGGCTATGGTGTCCTTGCTGTAAGGAAATCGCACTGACATCTTGAAAAGTAAAGAAAACTGGAGTATTTACAATGAAATTGCTAAAGGTCCAAACCATAGATTGTCAAATTTGCCATGCTTCCCTTTCTCTTCTTTCATGGAATCCCATCTTAGAACTAAATCACCTTCCTTAAAGTCTCTTTCCCTGACTCTTTTGTCAAACAGGGTCTTCATTTTGTTATGATATTTATTCAATTTGTATTGAACTTCATCTCTGTTTTCATTAAGTTCAATAATCTAATTTATCCTTCTTGAAAAATCATCAGGTTCATCTGTTGAATCTTGCAGGAATTTTAAAACAGGGAAGGTCAAATTGGTAGGGAATATTGCATCTTTACCATACACTAATTGAAATGGAGATTTTCCAGTTGATCTCTTTGGAGTGATTTTGTTTGCCCATACTGCATAAATCGAATGTGAATCCCAACTCTTCTTATGATCAGCTAGAGTCTTTTTTATTATCTTCACCAGGCTTTTGAAGGATGATTTTGCAAGGCCATTACCTTGAGGGTAGTATGGAGTTGAATGATGTAACAAAATCTGATATTTTTGGCAAAAGTTAATCAATTTAACACTAGAAAAGGATGTTGCATTATCAGTGACAACTTGAGTTGGGAAACCAAATCTAGATAAGATATTCTCCTCAATAAACTTAATTACTACTGCATCAGTAGAATTTATGACTGGAATTGCTTCCACCCATTTAGTAAAGTAGTCTGTTACAGTGAGAACCCATCTATGCTGATTACTTGAAGTGGGGTGAATTTCTCCAATTTGAGAAAAAGGTTCTAAAACTATTGATGGAACGAGTGAAAGAGTTGCTAATTTTTGTTTACCAGCGAACATTTGGCATGGAACACAACCTCTGACCTTTGCCCCTACTTGTAAGAACAATGTGGGCCAGTAAAATCCTCCCCTCGGAATCTTGTATGCTATTGCTCTCCAAGCATAATGTCCCCCACAAAATCCTGTATGAAACTGATCAATGATTCCTTCAGTTCCTGATTCTGTTAAACATAATAACAAAATATTTAGTGGATCTTTCTGGTATAAATTTGCATTTATAATGCAATACTTGATTGATTTCAACTTAAGGGTTTTACACTGGGTTTTGGAGAATGATGCTGGACACTCAAAATGAATCAAGAAATTTACAATATCTTGATACCAGTTTGACAACAAGAATTTTTCATCAGCGTGTATAGGACTGATCTGCTTAGAAGGTAGAGTGTTGTAGGGAAAAGTATCCGACTCGGATGACCCTATCCCACTCTAAGGGTGATAGTTCCTTAGAAACAACTGTAAAACAAACTACTTAAGGTTTACTTCTTTATGAAAGCAAAAGATAATGGAGAAATGCACTAACCGTTGCCTTGCGCTTAATGTCAAATCCAAACTCTTCTCTTTGGCCACTTGCTCCTAGCTCCTTGTTCTTTTGCTTGCCCAGCTACAATGAGATCCTGCAAAATAACAAAGAAGGAAACTACAAGAGGCATGCAATCATAACTGGTTCATGGATTAGTGTAAACCAAACATGCAATCATCACAATATATTATTGAAACAAGAGCACATAGAAGAACCTCAATAGTTTTTATTAATGAAGAAGTAAAGGTTCTGAGAGTATTACAACCATTGAAGGCTCCAACCCAGCAACACCTCCCAGCAGAAAGAATTTCTCCTCTTCACCTCTCTCAAACAATCACCCAATAGTTCTATAGTGAAACCAACAGCATATCATTACTTTGCACAAAATTCCAGCCTCCTGAGCTCATAGGAGAGAGCTCAATATATAGATGAATTGAGAAAGGATGAGTCAGCTTGCAACTGATGTGTAGCTGCCTTGTGTCCTCTCTCTCTTCAGTTAATCTTTAGTTGATCTTCAGTTCTTGAGTCCACTTGGAGAACCTTGCTTCCACTTGGAGAAACAGAGCCTCTGACTCATCACAAGGCGAAATACCTGATCCAAGTGTCATTTTTGGAAGATTCCAGAGCAATGACTCAGTGTGCCACTTGTCCCATCTCGCTCAGTGCAGGTGGCCTTTGTTCCACTTGCTTTGCAACGCAGGTACACCATGGAGCAACTGAGTTTCAGCGCAGAAACCTAGTGGAGCACCTGCTTTGATTTCAGGATTGCTTGTTTTTGAGTGTTTTCAGGTGGAGAACTGATCTGAGAGCTGTTGGTTTGCTGACCTTGTTCCTCTAGGGGTAGGAACATCATGTTTAGGGAACTTTGGATCCCTTGGATTATTGACAATTCATGCTTGTTGCTGTAAGGCACAAATTTGTCTATAACAGATGCCCCCTAAAGTATGAGGTCGTTTATCGGGTGAAATGCTTTATTGAGAGGATCCGAAGTTCATTCAATCTGCTGAGAAGTGTCCTGTAATAAGATACAATACGATACATTATTTTTCATACATTTTCATGATCTAGCTGAGGCGGGCATTCCCATGCTCAGCTTTATAAATACATTTTGGTACATAGAACAGACGATCGTCTGATTGTAGACTGATAATTCTCTGCTGAAATTATCATCCTTTGAGAAGGATGATCATCTGCTGCAATGATGTACATATCAAATGTCTTTATATCCTGAATATATATCGCAGCCCGGATGGATGAAACTAGATCCGGGGTCTTCAATCTCTTCCGATCTTCACTCGATGTACAAGTCGATCCATGTGAGAATTTCTTGAAGTCGAACATGGAAAGACATCGCTTGATTACCGGCCAATGATGTAAACCGTTAACAAGCGCGAGAGGAATCACCGATAAGGATGATGACCCTCAAGGTACAGCAATACAATTCACATGGTGGGAATAAAGGACTTGGCGTCGACCACCATGCAAAATCTTCTGGTCGAAGGTCATTGATGTATACCTGTCGCCGGAAGTGAGAAACTTGCCATTGAGGCATGCAAGCTTCAAAGTACTGAAGGGGTTGTTCCTAGATCAACTCCTTGGATAATGAGCTGATGTCGACAAGGAGCGATCCGTCAAAGGAGGGCCTTAATGAATCCCACATCAGTGACACGGAACGGAGCTAGTGATTGTGATGAGGTGAAAACAAACTGTGATGTATGATTCAGGGTGGCGGTCATGAAGCAGATGAAGGATAATGTATGGCAATGGATGGGACACGGTTGACTCTTTGCAGAACCACATCTCTTGAACATATAACGACACTGATGTGATGGATCGGTAGCATTACCCCAATTGTGGATGGTGTGGCGAGGACCATGGTTATGAGACCGGTGAATGAAACAACCCAACCCGATGTGATACGGAGGACAAAGTGTCATGTTCAAGAGTGACTTGCTACCATTAATGCTGTGAGGTTCTCCCAATTTTTCCCCAGTCATTGCTGACCAGTACCTCTTTATTTTTGTCAAGCTTGAGGAGGATAACATATGCTTGTTCTATAACCTGCCCTTCGGGCAAGCCCATCGCTATGTTTTAACGAGCCTAGCGATAGGGAAACTCGTTCTCGTCTAAAGACAAGTTTGTCGCTATTTAATGAATTTAACGAGTCTAACGACAAGGATAACTCGGTCCTTTTCATTTTTAGAGAGTCTGAAAAGGTACGGAAAGTTAACTCCAAAATTCCTTTTTCGTCTTCTAATCCCTTAAGTCCGAAAAAGTATAAAACAATACAGAAGGGATGAATTTTCGATTGCTTTAACGAGCCGAACAAAACAAGCGCTCGATCTTTTTTGTGCAATAATCCCTCAGGTCCAAAAAAGATTAAAATCTAGAGGAGGGATAGCTTTCCGGTCGCTTTAACGAGCTGGAAGGCCAAAACTCGGCAATCTTTTCATATTTTACGAGTCAGTGAAAAGAGCTTAAAGACGACTCGTCTTTCGAGGAACGAGTGATTAACAGGGCAGCAGCAGATTCCAGGTACAGGTTGGAATATTCCAATCACGGCAGTGTCACAAGGATGGCTTAGTGAAATCACTCTTCGCAGCTGTTCCTCAAAATGGGTAAACAAACATATGGAGATGAACGATTGGCCAAATGAACAGATGGAGGTGAGACTACAAGAACACGACCAAGGGCTTTAATATGGCTGTCAAAGGTTACATTTACCAAGGTTATTTACCGGTTCATTTTTCTGGGTGAGCTTGAACTCTAGGGGAAGATTGCTCACAACTTATGTTTATTTTTTAACGAGCATGAACTATGTGCTAAAACTGCTCGGATCTTGCGTTTATTTTTTAACGAGCATGAACTATGTGCTAAAACTGCTCGAATCTTGCGTTTATTTTTTAACGAGCATGAACTATGTGCTAAAACTGCTCGAACATACCAGTCATAATACAAGAAACGCCTCAGGTGAGGTAGTCATATTTAAGGAGCTATACCTCACTAGTTACTCCAATTTGGAAAGTTTTAACTTTTGCCCCACATCCTTTCTTTATGCAAGCTGGAAACGGCTAATCCTACGAGTTTAACGGGTTAGACCTACAGGTTTAAAGGGAGGACCTAAAAATTTAAAAAATAAATAGTCGTCCCATGCTTGCACTCCAAAAGGTTTGCATGCCCCCAGGTATAAAGTATAATTTTGAGGCGCTGCCTCTTACTTATTATCCGAAAAATGGTTTTGCTTGCTGCCGCAAACTAAACTCTCTTTTCGGCGGTGTCTATCATTAGGTTGCTAAGGATGGTGACTACTTGTTGTAGCAATTTCATCTCTTTCTTTGAAGACTACCCCTACTTATCCTTCAAAACATATTGTTTTAATGGGTGAGGCTTGACATTCAAAGATGGTGGCTACTTGCTGCCACAAATGGATCTCCTCCTTAGGAGAGCCTACTTTTTTAGACAAAGGGAGACGATCTTTTCACTCACATAACTTTGACAAAAGAATTTTATCCTAGAACAACCCTCTCTTCCTTTTTCGGACGGGGTACGGACTAGTCTATTCTTCTGCGGAAATTAACTTTATACCCAAGGTTTTCTCTGCCCAAGGCAGGCCAGGGTGCATGCCCCCTGGGTCCCAGTTCTTTCTTTCCGAATTACTCGCATTCATCGAGAAGTAGAACCGGGGGTGGAGGCATTTCTTGAGTGAATAAGCCGTTTAGGGTTGGTATTTGACTATTTGCGATGCGAGATCCCGGAAATGAAAGTTGGTCTACGAGCTTGACCATCTTTCCTTCGTGTGGAAAACACATTACTCTAAAGAGTGAGGAGACTATAGCTCCCATGCAATATATATAGTCCCGTCCAAGGAGTAGGTTATAATCCAAGGGTCCTTGGACGACCATGACATTCATATGAACTGTCTTCTTCCTCAATGTAATGGGAACATTGGGGAGAATCCCTAATGGGCGACTGGTTCCTTTATCAAAACCCGATAGATTTCTCATCTCAGGTAAAAGCGCCGGGGAACCCAGTGCTTTCCAAGAAATAGAGGAAAGGATACTCACAGATGCCCCTTCATCAATGATGGTTCCAGCCATTACCATTCTATAGATTTGGACAATGATTCTGAATGGTATACTGGCTGGTAACCGGGGTCTGCCTAGTTGGTTCCAATCAAAGGATACAACCAGGTTGCTTGGTGGTGGGACCGAATACACGGCCAGATACGACCCTGACGATATTCCTTCCTGCGATAAAGGAATGGGCGCATTGCCCTGATGCTCATCAGAGTCTGTGTTGATGAAAAGAATCTGGACGGTGTCATCCTTATTCTCTTCAGTGAGGGTGTCATTTGAAGATGAATCTTCAACGACGGTGTCATTTGAGGATGAAACCTCCGAAGGAAGAACCGGGTCAACTGCCGTTTCGACCTTTAGACTTTCGTCTGGTCTGGATTCAGTTGGTTCATTCTCAATGACCGACACTTCAGCTGACCACTTGAGCGGGCCAGCTGGATTTTCAACTATCGAGGGATTAGGCACGAGTTTTTGGTATCCAGGAGGAAGTCGTAACGGTGATACCGGACGATCTTCCAAAACTCTTTTCGCCTCATCTAAGAATGGACATCGGTGGATGGCGTGATTGCCTTCACACAACATACAGGGTGATCTTGGTCTCCCTTTTCGTCCTTCACTCTCGCTAGTTGACGGATTGCAATCAACATGACTACCAGAGGTTGATGCTACCGGATTGTGCAACCTGGGGGACCAGTCCCTTAGTATCCGGGGAATACAAGGACAATCACGATGGAAGTGGGTCCCTTTGCAAATGACACATGGCGATTTAGGCCCGGTCGGTGCAGTGTGTGGATTTTTGTCAGATGTCTTTTGCTTGCCCCCAGTCGCCTTCGCCATAGGCCCCTTCTGCTTCTTTTCTTTCTTCTTCTTTTCCTTCTTCTCCATGGGAGGCTGACTTTTGCCGGCTCTACCTTGTGAAGATGAAGGATCAGAGGAAGAAATGTAAGAAGTGGAAGGCTGGTGGGCAGCTCTAGACTGGTCTAACTGTTGATTCGACTGCTCAGGATTTGTGGCGATTTGAACTACATTAGTTGAAAAGAGCCATACAGGTAGGCCAATTGTCAATCCTGGAAGTGACAATGTGGCCATATGAGGCGCACCAACATCTCCCCAAGAGGAGAAGGGATTTGGACTTCCACCAAGGTTACTTCCTTGGTTGGTGGGCTCCATACTTTTCAACTGAAAGATCAACGTGGGAATAAGAGGTGATTATGTTCCGTTTAAAATAAATTTTATTAACGACGCTTTTAGACACAAACTTGCTTTTTCATGTTTTAAGAGTCGAGAAAAAGCTAAAGATGACTCTAGTCTCCTTCGATGTATTAACGAGCCCGAAGTGACAAATGCTCGGATGGACTTTTTCAGTTATAGAGTTTGAAAAAAGGCCAAAAGAAACTTCTCTAGAGTTCTAGGCAGAGGGTGTGCCAAACTTTTCGCGAAACCACAGAATACGTTTTACGGTACGGGTGGTTGATCTTCGTGAATGCTGTGTTCACTGCATCGCGATCAGTAGGGCGGCCGACACGGCTTCCTACGGATAAAGGCTTTGTTCCTATAGGGGTCTCCCAATATATACGCGACGGTACGTGGGAGCACAAGTCCGTATTAGTGCCACCGACTCTCAGGAGGAATCACCCACCTTCGTAGAGATCGACAGTCACTATGTTTAACGACGCCGGAACACGTCTCTACCTAGACCTCTATTTGTTTGCGTTATGTTACAAAGCGTTGTTATGTAAATTGGATTTATTTTAATGTTGATCTTGCTTAGCAGTTTGCCTTTAAGGATCACCACGAGATGTATGTAACAAATTCCTGAATGCAGTCTAAGATGAGAAGTAAACTTTTCAATCTTTCAACTTTGAAAACCTTAACTATTGAGGGAAAAGAAAGGCAAATCTTTTCACACAGATCATAGAGCACACACTAAATGCAAATTTTTCCTAAATCGTCAAGCAAACAGTCAAATGCAAAATGCACAATGCATGTATTTTCTTCTCCCTTTCTTAATGTGGATGGGTTACAAAAAGAAAGTTGTTATATAACTTTGATTTCGATTTAAAGCGAAAGTAAACAAGCTTGTCCAAAATCAAAAGACACCTTAAGATTCACTTGCTTAATCACTGGAAATGCATGAAATCAAACCATAATGGCGAAATTAAATGACTAATCAGCTATGGACAGCAAACAAGCTAACTCTTTAGACCAGCAAAATGCCTAACACAGGTTCAGATCTAAGAGGCCAAAAGCAAGACTAGTTTACTCTTCGTTATGGGAAATTGTAAATGAGTAAGAAATACAAAGAACAAGTACAATTTCATTATATAACAGAGGCAGAATGATGGCAAGTAATATTGGTTTCAGAACAGGTGCAAGACTGGTAACTGGCAGCCAAATCAATAGTGAAAACAGGCAAGAGAAAAGGAGGAAACCCCAACAGCACTAGGCAAAATTGGGCCAACGCAGGTGCTGCACAGCCAGTCTGGCTCTCAGCCCAGGTAGCCCCTTCGGGACCTGCGTTGAAAAGCAGGTAGCCTGTGTACTACCTGCTTTGGAAAACGAAAGTTGCGTTTTCTCAGTTTCTGGGTCACAATTTTCTAAAAAATGCACAGTTTTTGCTCAAATCAGAAGCAATCAGTCAAGCACACTCAAAGGGATGATTAGGAAGGTGAAAAGCTATCACTAAGAGCTTACAAGGATCCTTGTAGATCAGCTCTTCAAATCATGAACTTGCTCAGAAATGAGTCAGAGTAGCTGCCCTCTACTTCGCTTTTGATATAGTCAAAAGCTTTTCGATTTGGTACTCTCTTGTTCAGGAAATGAATAGCAAAATACTACAAACACAATCAAACGGATACGATCCCCAGCGGAGTCGCCAGTTTGTTGTAGGGAAAAGTATCCGACTCGGATGACCCTATCCCACTCTAAGGGTGATAGTTCCTTAGCAACAACTGTAAAACAAACTACTTAAGGTTTACTTCTTTATGAAAGCAAAAGAGAATGGAGAAATGCACTAACCGTTGCCTTGCGCTTAATGTCAAATCCAAACTCTTCTCTTTGGCCACTTGCTCCTAGCTCCTTGTTCTTTTGCTTGCCCAGCTACAATGAGATCCTGCAAAATAACAAAGAAGGAAACTACAAGAGGCATGCAATCATAACTGGTTCATGGATTAGTGTAAACCAAACATGCAATCATCACAATATATTATTGAAACAAGAGCACATAGAAGAACCTCAATAGTTTTTATTAATGAAGAAGTAAAGGTTCTGAGAGTATTACAACCATTGAAGGCTCCAACCCAGCAACACCTCCCAGCAGAAAGAATTTCTCCTCTTCACCTCTCTCAAACAATCACCCAATAGTTCTATAGTGAAACCAACAGCATATCATTACTTTGCACAAAATTCCAGCCTCCTGAGCTCATAGGAGAGAGCTCAATATATAGATGAATTGAGAAAGGATGAGTCAGCTTGCAACTGATGTGTAGCTGCCTTGTGTTCTCTCTCTCTTCAGTTAATCTTTAGTTGATCTTCAGTTCTTGAGTCCACTTGGAGAACCTTGCTTCCACTTGGAGAAACAGAGCCTCTGACTCATCACAAGGCGAAATACTTGATCCAAGTGTCATTTTTGGAAGATTCCAGAGCAATGACTCAGTGTGCCACTTGTCCCATCTCGCTCAGCGCAGGTGGCCTTTGTTCCACTTGCTTTGCAACGCAGGTACACCATGGAGCAACTGAGTTTCAGCGCAGAAACCTAGTGGAGCACCTGCTTTGATTTCAGGATTGCTTGTTTTTGAGTGTTTTCAGGTGGAGAACTGATCTGAGAGCTGTTGGTTTGCTGACCTTGTTCCTCTAGGGGTAGGAACATCATGTTTAGGGAACTTTGGATCCCTTGGATTATTGACAATTCATGCTTGTTGCTGTAAGGCACAAATTTGTCTATAACATAGAGGTTCTTGTGGATTCTCCCCTTTAAAAGGAAAGGAAGGTTCTTGTGGATTCCCCCCTTCTGCAAGGAGAGAAGGTTCTTGTGTATTCTTCCCTTGAGGATGAAGGGAAGGTTCTTGTGTATTATTCCCTTGTATTTCTAAAACAAAATTGATTCCAAGTACTTTGTAGTTGGATTTAGCTAGAAGCTTGGCTAATCCTTGACCTTTTACTAGCTTGGTAGTCTTGATAGTTAGATCAAACTCCAAAATTTGAGTGATCCATCTACATATTTTCCCATCAGTGTCTGGTTGGGTTAGAACAATTTTCACAGCACTATTAGGAACATAAGCAGTAATAGGTGAATGTAAGACATACATCCTGAATGACTTCAAGGATTGAATGAGGGCATAGGCTTGCTTCTCAATGACGTCATACTTAAGCTCAACATCTCTCATAACCTTGCTGAAAAAGGCTATGGGTTCGTCATGGGAATCTTCATTTTTCTGTAATAAAACATCAGCAAAGGTTGTTTCGGAAGCAAAAGAGAAAATATTAAATGGCTTAGTATAGTCAGGGTTGCCTAAGGTAGGGGATTCAGAGATTGCCCTTTTTATTTGTTCAAATGCATGCCTAGAAGAGGGAGTCCATTTGACTTCATGTTCCTTTCAGAGCATGTCAGTTATATCTTTTACATTCTCTGCATAATTTGGAATAAACCTCCTTAGAAAATTAATCTTGCCTAGAAAAGCTTGAATCTCCTTCCTGTTTCTAGGTAAGGCCAATGTTTTAATGGAAGATACTCGTTTGGGATCAATTACTACTCCCTCCTTTGAAATAATATGGCCCAACAATTTTTCTTCTTTGACATCAAATAAGGACTTCTTTGGGTTCAATGATATTCCAAATTGTCTACACCTGTCAAAAACCTTCATCAAGTGCTTTAGATGTTTTCGATCAGATTTAGAAAAAAACAGTTACGTCATCAAGATAAATAACCACAAATTTATTTACCTGACCCACAAAAGCTATGTCCATAGCTCTCTAAAATGTTGCTCCAACATTGGTCAAGCCAAACAACATCCTTGCGTACATGAATGTACCCCAGGGTGTAGTAAAAATTGTTTTCTCTCTGTCTGCTGTATCAACATTCACCTGATTATAACATGAAAAACCATCAAGCATAGAAATTCTTTGTGCTTCTGAAACCATTTGCAATAACTGGTCCATTTTGGGCAAAGGATAATTATCTTTTAATGATGCCTTGTTCAGATTTATAAAATCCACACAGAGTCTTATTTCTCCATTTTTCTTTCTAACAGGAACTAAATTTGCAACCCAATTAGAATATCTAAGAGGGAGGATGATCTGAGCATCCAGAATTTTCTTAATCTCCCTTTCTACAGTTGGTAGAAGGGCTGGATTTATCCTTCTAAGCTTCTGTTGATAAGGTTTTGCTTCCGGCTTCAAAGGAATCTTATGCTGTATCAATGAAGTATCAAAAGTATTTAAATCAACGTAAGTCCAGGCAAAAACGTCCTTATAATTTTTCATCAACTTAAGATATTGAGCTTTGATCTCAGGATCTAGAGATGCACATAATTTGATGTTTTTGATATCTTTCAACAGTTCCAATGTTAATCTCTTCTACGTCATCTTCTGAAGAAATAGACTGCGGGTTTCTGAATACATCATTTTGATCGAATAATTTTTCTAAAGGAATGAGTCCCTTTGGAATAAAATTATTAGATAATTGGATAACGTCATGATTAGCAATCTGGGCTTTAAAATTTGAAGTATAGTTTCCTTCTGTGTTTTAATTTGTTTTAGTTCTGTTATCATCAATTTGCAGAAATGAAAAATCATCTATTACCCGGAGAAATAATTTCAACTATTCATCGTCTTCGAATATTTGCCAATGTTTCAGATTATCTGGGATAGATGGCCTATATTTGACTTGAATCTGATAAAGCACATCAGTATGATCATGAATTTTAAAGCTGCTAGCAGAGACAACTAAAGCATCTACGTGAATATTCTGATCCCTGGGAATATAAGTCAAATTAAAAGCAGCGAACAGGTTTTCAACTGAATCCCATACCTCATTTTGGTAAGGCCGAAGTCTAGGGTGCTTGGTCTGGCAAACATTCTTTACTTGCTTAACAATAAGCTCAAAATCAATAAAAACACTCAAGTTTTGAACTTTTAAACTTTTGGCTAAATTCAATCCTAAAAGGAAAGCTTCGTATTCAGCTACATTATTAGTGACTTCGAAGTCTAATTTACATGATTGGGTTATATTTTCCTTTTCAGGTGAAATAAAAGCTACTCCAACTCTTGCCCCATCTTTCGTGCAAGAGCCATCAAAGAACAGTTTCCAAATATCGATTTGGTTTGGTTCAGAACTCTCAACTACCTCTTCAATTTTGACTTGAGTTTTATGTTGTTTTGAAGTGAGTTGAAAACAACCAAAGTATTGATCTATTGCACAAATTGGATGGTTCCTTGGCTGGTGAGTTTTACAAACAGTATTATAAATATTACCTCTATATATAATCTTAAATGCTCTCCTCCATAAACAAGAATAGTAGCATATGACATGTCCGTCTGTAGAGTTCCCCCTAGTTTGGCACAACAAGACCTAGAGAGGAGCATTCCAAACTTGGGAGGGATATCTGTAACAACAATATCAAGCACTACACTTTTCACTGGATTTTGGGCAAGGGTAACCACAAAATCTTTGATCAATCCTAAACAGGGCACTCTTTTAGAATCAAAGGTGTATAGGTCATGGTAGGATTTAGTGATGTTGAGTTTCAAATGGTCCATGATAGATTTTGGCATAAGATTGTGTGATGCTCCTGAATCAAGCATACAATTGTATAACATGGAGTCATTTGTTTTAAGAGTTACATAGAAAGGAGGCACTATCTCATTGATCATGTCTGAACTAGGGCCAAAAACTACTGTTGGTTTTTCATCTTGTAGACTTATGACATCACCTTCTGCATCAACCGAGGTATTTTGAATCCATTTTGTCACTTGGCTTTTGTAACCAGGGTTTTTAGAAAGTTCTGACAATGGAATTGGGATCTTAACCCTCTCTAATTCTTTTTCAACATTAAATGCAGTCAAAATGTTTTTACCAACTTGGGTAATTGACTGATCTAATGGCTAAATAAGAGTGGTTTGAGCTTCAACAGTTTTGGTACATGGTTCAATTATTGGAGTTTCCTTTGGAGGTCTCCCAGGACCAGGCCTAGGCCTAAGATCATACCTCTTGTTTAATTCTGCAATTAAAAATTCAGAAAAAGCATGATATTTAGATACCTGTGCAGCGTCCCGATCTTCTTGAACCTGATTCTGTTGTGAGAGAGGAATGATGGCTGTTTGATTGGAAGAAGAATCCACACTATTAATATCTTTAGTAATTGTCATAATATTATCATTAGGTTGTTGGTCATCTATCAATAGAGGAGTAGGATCCTGTTGATCATTGGTAGGTCTCTAAAGAATTTGTAGTGGTTGGTTTCTTTTATACTGACCTTGATTTTGGTTTTGAGGTCTAGTAACTGTTTGTTGTATTATTCTAGGTTGGGTCTCAATCTTTGAAATCCTATTTGATAGGTTTCTAAGAAGAGATTTTATTTCATATATTTTTGAGTCTTCTGATTTAGTCTTAGAGGAACTAGAGGTTTCTTGAACAGTTTTGAGCTTTCTTTGGGCCTTTTCTTCCTTAAGTTTTAAAGAAGTTGAGGCTGCCCTATTCGCTTCTACTTCTATAACGTTTGTTTGCATATCTTCAAGAGTTCTTGAATTTCTCTCTCATAGCATAACATCGAAGTCATCATCAAAAGCTTTAGAGAATCTAGATTTAGTCACTGCTACAGGAGGCTTACAATCAGCAGGAATTTTGTGATAGAGTTTATTGAATCTTTTGATAAAATCTGATACTGGTTCATCGAAGTTCCTTTTAAGCTGTTCAAATTCTATGAGGAAGTAAAGAGGATCCTTTTTCACACCCCATTGATTTTTAAATATGTTTGTAAGCTCTTCCCAATTTCTAATGGTAGCTGTTGGTAACTGTCTAAACCAAATCCTCACATTTCCCTCAGGTGGCTGTACAAACAATCTCATATAAACATTTTCTTGTTCAATATTCATGTTGTCTGCAAAGTCAAGGAAAGCTTGAAGATGGTCCTCAACTGAGGGACCAGTTTCTCCATTGTACTTGGGCATCAAGGTTATTAGGTAAGACTAAGGCGACATATCTAGCTTGTACAATAGGTCGGAAAGCCATGACAACAGGTGGTGTATGAGGTGCTTGAGGTATATGAGGTTGTTGATGTGTATGAGGTTGTCCAAGTGGAGTATGTGGTGTTTGTGTGGATGTAGAGAATAAAGAATAAGTAGAGGAAGAAGACGGTGATTCGGGGGTTGATGGACTAGTTGGAGGTGAAGGAGGAGATGAAGGAGGAGATCTCCTGAAAGACTTCAAAGGAGTCCTAAGAAATAACTTTGGGACCTGTAAAGGAATACCTTCTTTTGTTTCAAAGAGAGGATTGGAATATATAGAAAAGGCCTCCTAAGATTGTTTGGAAGAAGAAGCTTCAGGTCGGTCAAAAATGGAAGGAAATTGATAGGTGGTAGGGGATATGAAATCTGTGGGTTTATATTTTGGTAGATTGACACCCAAATCAGAACCAGTTTCAGGTGACCCTGATGGTAACGTGGGTATTGGATGAGATTCTAATGAATCGATAAGGTAGGCTAACTTAAAATCAACTCCTTTATCTAGAAGTTCAGCAACCCTAGGTGATAAATGGGAGTAATAAGGATCAGCTGGGATATTACTATAGGGGTCAAATGATTCTAATACTTCTGACTGCAAGACTGAAGAAGAAGAAGAAGATGATTGGTGTCCCCTTTTAAAACTGGCTTTTCTCAGAAGCCTTTAAGGGTCTGACAGAGGTTTAACTATGTCAGCTTCTGATCGAGATCTAGTATGTTTATAAGGTGCCAGCTTGAGAGTGTGGAGTCGTCTATGTTATACAGTAATTTTTCACTTCCTTCATACCAGTCTTCCTACTGTGTCATGAGTCCAAATCATTCATGCTCATGCTCTCTGATGTTGCCAAATGACCCACTTTGCCAAAGTTTTTCCATCATCGCGACTGTTGTAAAAATAAACGTGCTGATGAGCGCTCCAAAACAGACCGAACGCGCTGCCATCGTGGAAGTACACGTGATTCTCGCGATGGTCGAATTTCATGAGACAACACGACTATTGCTTATATTTGATTGCGCTGACATGACTTTCTCCGTTATGCAGTGAGGATGTCAGCGCTCCAGTATAGTTATGTACCCGCGATGATCCAGTATGGGCGAGTTTGTTTTAACAGCCGGCCTTCCAGATGACTCCAGAACTGGTTTTTGGCCTTGTATATGTCGCCCTCCCTTCTCTGGCATGTTTGTTTCGTCATTTGAGCCACCTTCCTTGGAGATAAGCTCATCTTCCCACTATTCATGGAGACTCCTTATCCTATTTAAGCCTCCACCATTGCTATGAGCTGCTAGTTTGGAATTCATAGTGTTTAGAGTGTTGCTGATAGTGTTGTGAGCTTGATAGGTAGCTGGTGTGACAAGTGTGCGATTGTTAGAGAGCTTAAGGAAGGTTGTGAAGTGTTTTGATCTTGTGTAAACTTGTGAGTGAGAGAGTTTTGTCTTAGGAGATCTATCTTCAAGGGTGAATGCTTGGGGAACTTGCTGGCTGGATCCTCTTGAGAAGGATTTGACGTTAGAACTATGGTTGTATTCTTCTTTGTTTATCAATAATAGATGACTATCATTATGGTTCCACTCTTATTGTCTTTATAATGGTGATTGAGTTATATCCTTTCTGACTGATATATAGTTGCATCCATTGGATTTTATGCTTGTGTTATTATCGTTCTTTGCATGTGCAGGTGTCTTTTCACGAGGATCGTGGGGATTGTGACCAGCCGGAGCAAAGGAACGGGAGCGTCGACTCTTCTACAAGTACTAGTGTTGGAATCCAGGTAGGCCTTCATCATCGGTCTTTAATTTGCAATTAGGAACCCGCGTGTTAGCATTGTTTGATTGTTGTTAGACCCTACTTGGACTAGTAGGGATCGCCTCTGTCTGCAGAGGGGATTTACCTCCATAACAATTTGGCGACTCCGCTGGGGAGGTAAATCCCCTCTGCAGACAGAGGCGATCCCAACTAGTCCAAATAGGGTCTAGCAACAATCAAACAACGCTAACACGGAGGTTCCTAATTGCAAATTAAAGACCGATGAAGAAGGCCTACCTGGATTCCAACGCTAGTACTTGTAGAAGAGTCGAAGCTCCCATTCCTTTGCTCCGGCTGGTCACAATTCCCACGATCCTCGTGAAAAGACACCTACACATGCAAAGAACGATACAAACACAAGCATAAAATCCAATGGATGCAACTATATATCAGTTAGAAAGGATATAACTTAATCACCATTATAAAGACAATAAGAGTGGAACCATAATGATAGTCGTCTATTATTGATAAACAAAGAAGAATACAACCATAGTTCTGACGTCAAATCCTTCTCAAGAGGGTCTAGCCAGCAAGTTCCCCAAGCATTCACCCTTGAAGATAGATCTCCCAAGACAAAACTCTCTCACTCACAAGTTTACACAAGATCAAAACACTTCACAACTTTCCTTAAGCTCTCTAACAATCCCACACTTGTCACACCAGCTACCTATCAAGCTCACAACACTATCAGCAACACTCCAAACACTATGAATTCCAAACTAGCAACTCATAGCAATGGTGGAGGCTTAAATGGGAGAAGGAGTCTCCATGAATGGTGCGAAGATGAGCTTATCTCCAAGGAAGGTGGCTCAAATGACGAAACAGACATGCCAGAGAAGGGAGGGCGACATATACAAGGCCAACAACCAGGTCTGGAGTCATCTGGAAGGCCGGCTGTTAGAACAAACTCGCCCAGACTAGATCATCGTGGGTACATAACTGTACTGGAGCGGTGACATCGCCACTGCACAACGGAGAAAGTCATGTCAGCGCGATCAAATATAAGCAACAGTTGCGCTTTCTCATGAAATTCGACCATCGCGAGAATCACGTGTACTTCTGCGATGGTAGCGCGTTCGGTCTGTTTTGGAGTGCTCATTAGCGCGTTTATTTTTACAACAGTCGCGATGATGGAAAAACTTTGGCAAAGTGGGTCATTTGGCAACATCAGAGAGCATGAGCATGAATGATTTGGACTCATGACACAGTAGGAAGACTGGTATGAAGGCAGTGACAAATTACTATGTAACAGATGCCCCCTAAAGCATGAAGCCCGAGAGAGTGGGAGGGGTGAAATGCTTTACGAAACTGACTGAACTGGAACACCACCGGGAAGAACCTGCACGCAAGTACAACTGATATCTCTGATAATCAATTACATGTAGTCTAGGCATGGGCGCAGCCATCCAAAAGACATACGAAATGGGTCTGTGGTATGGACACAGCCACCTAGCTAACGAGACCATGATGATAATAAAGGTATGGTCGCAGCCATCCATGAAGACTCAGGTATGGTCGTAGCCATCCATCAACGAGGCATGTAATGATCATAATAATCCACAAAATCGCAACCTGGATCTCAACAGACAAAATCCAGGGTCTTGCGGTCCATCTCGACCCGAACAAAGTACAAGTCCAAGCATGCGAATATAGGAGTTGAAGTCGAACATGCAAGAACATCGTTTGATTACTAGTCAATGATGAAAACTGTTAACAGACGTGAGAGGTACCACCAATAACGACAATGGTCCTCAAGGTACTATAGGTACAATCTACGACATGCGAATCAGTAAGTTGGCATCGAACACCAGCAGAATGTTCGGAGGCCAATGATGAAAACCTCGCGTCAAACACGAAGAACCTGCCATTGAGGCATGCAGGCTCCAAGGCACCTGAAGGGAGTCTCTAGGTCAACTTCCTGGATAATGAGCTGAAGTCGACAGGAAGTGACCTTGATCGAAGGTGGGCCATAATGTTTCCCACATCATCGACACGAGACAAAGAAGGATAAGATGTTTTGTGTGAGGTGTCAGAGGGAGGTTGAGTATTCTGCAGAGGTCAACTTCTCTTGAACATATCGGCGGCACGACAGTGGACTTGGCAGTATTTGACATTAAATGATCAGGGGTCATGGTGACAAGGCAATGAGCAGATGAGAGGTCAAACAGGATAACCCAAACCCATGGAGGCAAGTGTAAAAACAAGATGAGATGTCCCCACCCAGACACGAATGCAGACAAGTGCCATGTTCAAGAGCGACATACTGCCGACACGACAATGATTGTGGTTCCATTTTCCCCACCATTGCTGGCGAGTACCCCGGTTATTTTTTGATGACAAGCTTGACGGGGATAACATATGCTTGAAAGGCGTCATTTCGACAGAATCCGATGTCATTAAGTTTTAACGAGTCTGACAAAGGAAGAACTCGGCGTCTTTTACTGTTTAGAGAGTCTGAAAAGACAGCAGAAAAGTAAAATCTAGGGGGGTCCTTTTTCGTAAAGTTGTGTCTCTTGAGCTCAAAAAAGTATTAAACAATGCTCGAAAGAACCGCCCGACCAGTGTGATCGAGGAGTACTTTTCGTAAGTAGTGATTTCGACTTGAAAAAGTAAAAAAGCGATCGAAATCACGTCGTTTCGCAACCGATAACGAGCTTGAAATGACAAAGCCCAGCAATCTTTTCGCATTTATACGGTCAGAAAAGAGCTAAAAGCAAACCTCCATTTTTGTTCTCTTTAACGAGTCAAAAAGGGAAAATACTCGGCAATCTTTTCATATTTTACGAGTCAGAGAAGAGCTTAAAGGTGACTCGTCCTGGAGGAACGAGTGGTATAAAGGGTAGCAACTGGTTCTGACAATGGTGGAACTGCTCAAAACATGTAATGGTCAAGAGGCAGGCTAATAAAACCACTCATCGCTGCGGTTTCTCAAGAAAGGAAAAACAACCAAGTGAAAGCATATGATCAGCCAAAGAGATGGTGGCAATGGAATGAAAACAACCAAGGCTCATCTAGCAGAATTTAGCAGATAAAGACATCAATCACGAGATGTAAATCGGGTATGGGTTCATTTTTACACAAGCTTGAACCATGGAGAACTCTGCTTGGATTCGGTTTCATGTTTACACAAGCTTGAAACGAAAAACTATGCTTATCATAAGTTTGCATGCCCCTAGCATAATGATGCAAAATGAGGTACATGCCCCCCCAAGCTTCATTACATTCAACAAAGTGGATGGAATGAAGGTTCACTTTCGAGATCTTGGAAAGACTCGACTAGTAATCTACGAGATCTTAATCAAAAGACTCGATCGGGAAAGGGAGTTGTTTCATTTTTTAATGAGGTTGACACAGTAAAAGAACTATCCTCATCACCCTTGTTTCATTTTTTTAACGAGCTTGACACAAGATCAGGAACTATGCTCGACCAGACCCAGTTTCATTTTTTAAGGAGCTTGACATAGGAAAGCGAACTATTCTCTGACCAGACCTAGTTTCATTTTTTAAGGAGCTTGACACAGGAAAGGAACTATGCTCCGACCAAACCAGACCTAGTTTCATTTTTTAAGGAGCTTGACATAGGAAAGGAACTATGCTCTGCTCGAACTTCATCATAATGAACAGGAAGTCGGGGCTTTCAAGAGTGCCACTCCGGGTGGAAGGACAACATCTCGGAAGTCAGAACCCAATGCCCCCAAGACATTACGGACGACGGTGGCATCACTGGATACAGGCGCGGGATAAGTGGCCACGTAGTTGATCTGTGGTGGGGCAGATACAACTGGTGGATAAAAACCAGGAGGGGATGACAACTGCGCAGGAGGCACCGGGGGACTAAAGAACGATAATTGATCTATAGTGACGATTCTTCCGTCGTGTGGGAAACAAACCACACGGAAAAGTGAAGAGACGAGGGCCCCCATGGCATAAACATAGTCATGGCCAAGGAGAAGACTGAAATCTAAAGCACCTTGGACAACCAACACGTCTATATAGACAATTTTGCCCCCCAAAGTAATAGGAAACTTTGGGAGGACCCCTAGAGGTTGATTGGTTCCTCCGTCAAATGCTAACAGATTCTGCACGACTAACACAAGCTGTGGGGAGCCCAAAGCTTGCAAAGTAGTGGCAGACATAAGATTGACAGATACACCCTCATCCAAGACAGTGCCAGGTACTGCCTTATCATAGGCAAGTACTGTAATCTGGAAAGGCACATGGGATGGAAGGCAGAATGTAGTTAAATGACTCCAGTCGAAGGAAACGACCAAACTACTTGGTGGGGGAATCGTATGATTGCCCCCTACTCTACAGGAGCCGAAGAAGGACCCTCTTGATCAGCGACGATAGGGGGGTCGTTCTCGGACTCAGGAGAATCTGACGATATGAGAAGAACATGAGCATGATGCTCTTCCGAAACAGAGTGATCGACAGGTGGTGAACTCGAGTCGACACTCTTTTCGACCTGGTCTGGAACAGGCTTGGCACAGCCAAGTTCGGAAGGAGGAGGATAGACAAGAGAAGAATCTAAGTCGATCTCTTTGTCCACAAGGAGAGGGTCAGAAGAGAGCCTCTGATAACCAATAGGAAGTTGGGGTGAAGAAGCTGTAAGACTTTCCAAAACATCGGAAGCTTTATCCATGAGCGGACAAAGGTGAAGGGGATGATAGCCCTCACATAGTCTACAGGGGATTTGAATCTTCCCTTTCTTCTGAATGTTGCCAGTTGATAGGATGGCATCGCCATGAGCTTGAGAGGACAATGAGGGATGAGCCGGATCGCGAGACCATACTTCAAGGATCCTGGGAATGGCAGGACAATCACGAAGAAGGTGGTCATCCTTGCACAATCTACAAGGAAATTTGAACTTCCGCGGAGGAGCAGAAGGTGGCTCGACTTGAGTTGTACTTTTAACCTCTCGCTTAGGAGACTTCTTCTTCTTCTTATCCACCTGGTTACTTGAATCCAGACTTTCACCAGGCGAAGTAGAAGATGAGGACGCAGAAACAGGCGAAGAAGGGGAGAGGTCCACCTTAGAATCAACATGATGTTGCTCAGGTGGAGGAACTAATTGACCAGCAGTTGAGACGATAGGGACCAGAGAGGTTGAGAACAACCAAACAGGCAGCCCAACAGTTAACCCAGGAAGGGACAACATTGCCATGTAAGGAGCACCAACATTTCCAAAAGGAGGGAAATGACCAGGATTCCCATCAGAGGGGATGCTTGGGTTGGTAAACTCCGGAAAAGTTTCCATCGCAAATGAGAAATAACCCTACTCAAACTAATACAAACAAGATCTAACCGGGTAGATGTGAACGTAGGCCGAATAAATTTTAAGACGCAAGGACATAACTTGACCTTTTCATTTTTTAAGAGTCGAGAAAAGGACAAAAATATGACTCTAGTTGCCTTCGAATGTTTAATGAGCCTAAAGTGACAAGTGCTCAGATGGACCTTTTCTTTTAGGGAGTCTGAAAAGGAATGAAAGTGACTACTTTGGAGAGCTAGGCAAAAAGGTTTACCAAACGAATCCGTAAAACTGCATATACACCTTGGCAGTCATATGAAAACCAAGGACTTTCCGTACGACAGTCAATCTTCCCAAATGCTGTGTTCGGTGCGTTACGGCTTGTAAGGCGGCAGACATAGCTTCTTATGGATAAAGGATGATAACCTAGTGGGGCCTCCCCATATACTCGATGGTATGTGGGAGCTCAAATCCGTGCTAGACCACTATTGAGTCACGTAAGGAGGAATCACTCAACCTTGAGTGAAACAAAAGTGACTAGGTTTAACGATGCCGGAGCACGTCTCTAGCCTAGACCTCTAAATGTGTGCGTTATGTTCCAATGCGTTTTAAGTTCATTCAGTTCATTTTAAGGTTGATCTTGTATTAGGTTTCAGTTTTCAGGCCTTACCGTATGTAATCTCTCAAAATTGCCTAAATGCAAACTATATGCCAAAATATGTCATTTCATTCGATGAATGCTAGTTGCGAGAGGGTTTGAGGGCTTTCATGCAAACGAAATGATCACAAAACAACAAATAACCTCCCTAATGTAGCTAATGGAAATTAACAAACTTTTCTTTGAGATCACTAATCACTAATCAAAATGAAAAGCTTCTAATTCTCATTAACTAATACAAAGCAAAAGAGATTTTTCTTTTTGTTGATGGCAAAGTGCATTAAACAAACTTTGAGAAATGATAACAAACAAATGTGGAAAACCGGTTGACCCCAAACAACTGTGATCTGTGTCTGGGTAGTGAAAAGAAATCGAAGCAATGTCAAGATTGGTTCAACAATGATCACTTAAACAACCAACCAAAAGCAAGTAAAGAGGAAGGCTCAATCAAACCAATAACAAGCAATAAACGAACCTTTGCAAACGAGTAACCAAGCAAAGCTGATCCAACAAACTTGGAATAATAAAACTAGGTCACAAAGCAAAAAGGCAAGATTCGCTCAACAAAACTCACAAGAGAGTGCTTCAACTTCCAGACAGTGAAGAACAAGTCATAAACCAAGTGAGAACAGCAGGGGATAGCAAGACCAACAGGTTCAGGAGGTAGAATTGAAGAAATTCAATTCTACAGGAATCAGCGCGGGTGATACACAGCAACAATGCGCTGATAAAGAACTACGTGTAGCAACAATGCGATGTCAGCGCGGAAGTACACGCCTTACCCGCGATGGTCCGATTTACAGAACCGTCGCGACTGTTAGGTGTATTAACGCGATGAACAGGAGGTCACAGAAAGGGTTGCGCGATGACAGCGCGACTGTTTAATTATAAACCGCGATGATGTTCAAAAACAACCACAATCAAGCCAAAAACTCCCAAACCAAGACAATCAATCTTTAAACAAACAAGGCATTTCCCAGACCAAACCAGGAAACCAAGAAACAGAGAACTAATCCCCAAATTTTTAAAAGAGATCAAAAAACAAACTCAAGGAAAGAATGAACAAAAAGGGACAAAGGCCAACTCCAAGCTGTTCAGTTCGTAAACCAAACCGAAGATTGATTGAAGTGGCGTTGATCTACTTCGCTAATGCAGAGAAACAATGTTTCGAAGGCTATCTGGCCGTGCTTCAGGCTCCGTCTAAAGCTTACAAGTCAAACAACAAGGTAAACTCCCCAGCGGAGTCGCCAAATTGTTGTGGAGGTAAATCCCCTCTGCGGACAGAGGCGATCCCTACTAGTCCAAATAGGGTCTAGCAACAATCAAACAACGCTAACACGCAGGTTCCTAATTGCAAATTAAAGATTGATGATGAAGGCCTACCTGGATTCCAACGATAGTACTTGTAGAAGAGTCGACGCTCCCGTTCCTTTGCTCCTGCTGGTCACAATCCCCACGATCCTCGTGAAAAGACACCTGCACATGCAAAGAACGATACAAACACAAGCATAAAATCCAACGAATGCAACTATATATCAGTCAGAAAGGATATAACTGAATCACCATTATAAAGACAATAAGAGTGGACCATAATGATAGTCGTCTATTATTGATAAACAAAGAAGAATACAACCATAGTTCTGACGTCAAATCCTTCTCAAGAGGGTCCAGCCAACAAGTTCCCCAAGCATTCACCCTTGAAGATAGATCTCCCAAGACAAAACTCTCTCACTCACAAGTTTACACAAGATCAAAACACTTCACAACCTTCCTTAAGCTCTCTAACAATCCCACACTTGTCACACCAGCTACCTATCAAGCTCACAACACTATCAACAACACTCCAAACACTATGAATTCCAAACTAGCAGCTCATAGCAATGGTGGAGGCTTAAATAGGAGAAGGAGTCTCCATGAATGGTGGGAAGATGAGCTTATCTCCAAGGAAGGTGGCTCAAATGACGAAATAGACATGCCAGAGAAGGGAGGGCGACATATACAAGGCCAACAACCAGGTCTGGAGTCATCTGGAAGGCCGGCTGTTAGAACAAACTCGCCCAGACTGGATCATCGCGGGTACATAACTGTACTGGAGCGCTGACATCGCCACTGCATAACGGAGAAAGTCATGTCAGTGCGATCAAATATAAGCAACAGTCGCGCTGTCTCATGAAATTCGACCATCGCGAGAATCACGTGTACTTCCGCGATGGCAGCGCGTTCGGTCTGTTTTGGAGTGCTCATCAACGTGTTTATTTTTACAACAGTCGCGATGATGGAAAAAACTTTGGCAAAGTGGGTCATTTGGCAACATCAGAGAGCATGAGCATGAATGATTTGGACTCATGACATAGTAGGAAGACTGGTATGAAGGCAGTGACAAATTACTATGTAACAGTCTAGGTGAATGATTTTAACCTTTATAAACCTTTAATCACATTTAAAGGAAAAAATGAAAGAATATCGTTGTCCCTAGGGAAACTTAAATGAAATTCGAATCCCCGGCCATGGCGCCAGTCTGATGTTGTTCCTCTGAGATAGTAGTAGGTCAAGCTACCAATGCCAGAGCATCTAAAATAATTGTTTTGGGGTTTTTGGTTTTAGTTTTTGGAAGATCAATGAAAGAAGACAAGTTTAGAATTGAAATATTTCATCCTTTGGATAATATTAATATTTCAACAAAGGGCTGCTATAAAGATTTACACAGTGATATAAGTCAAAAATAGTGGTGAGATGAAAATAGAAAATAATATGATTATCACAGTTTCCAGACTGTAAAACAAAACATTCGTAAGTGTGAAAACCTTTTAAACTACGTTCAAAAGATTCAAGGCAGTATACTTAAGCTTACACAAGATGCTGATGATTTATTGATTAGAGGGGATTAGCTACATAGAGAGTTGCATTAATCCAATCTCTTAATAGATTATCACTTCAGGAGCTTATAGGAATCAATTGAAACACAAATTATTCCTACCTAGATATCTTTGTAAGTCGTAAGCATATGAAGAAAAACATGATGATTGAAAACTGGAAAAACTTACAGGATAACACAAACTGTGTAAAACCAGATTCAGAATCCTCTTCTTTGTATTAAGGTTCCAGAAAAACTGAGTACATCAAGTGTCTACAAAAGCTTCATTCAAAGGTGCAACCAGGTTCAAAGTAGAATTGACAGTCAAGACTTAACAAGCAATGAACTATGAACCTTGAACTCCGAACCCATAACATCTCGAGAAGAGAGTTATTTATACAATAATAAACTTAAGAAATATCATAAAACTGATTAAGATTTATTCTAGGAAAGGAAAAGATCTTCATGCAAGAAGATAGGGGTAGCGATTGAACTACTTCTTGCTGTCCCCTTTTATTCAGGTTGTGTTGGCATTTTGTATGATATTTTTCCCTTTTGGCTGATTGATTGTTGGTATCCTTGACGCTGGCAGATTGCTTCATTTAACCTTTTTACCTGATACTACTTTAAACTCTGTGTAATATGCTTTGACGTAGCTGAGTGACCTTTACTGTGCTCCTTTCTACCTTTACTATGCGCTTAAGGTTTTTAGTATGTTTTTCAACAGTAAAATGCTTTTATTTGTCTTCAAGGTGTTACACTGGCTTTTTGTTTGTAAACTTGGAACAACAGTCTTTACCTGCAAAACACAAAAACTATTAAGAAAAACATGGTGTCAGAGGAGGTCATTTAATGGATTTGCTGAGCTTTAAAGGAGATCAGAAGGATTCCAGGGCGTATTCAGAAGGAAAAATGATGGTTTTTTGGCTGCAGAGGTTTATGCAGGCATCACTATGAAAACATGCAAAACAAAGGAAAAATGGTCATTTTGGCTTTTAAATAGGAAAACTAGTTTTCCTTTGAAATATGGCGCGATAGTGAACAATAACCATTTGTTGTTTTGCGGAAGGCGGTTTTCATCGCACCTCTTATAAAGCGTGGGTGGTTTTGGGAAGGGGTGACCCAAAATGATCTGTGTTTGACACATAGCAAGGGAGGACTGTGGAATTTTCGGGTGGGTAATGCCCGTATAGAGAGTCAACCCGAAATTTGTTGAGGGCCGTTGGATCTGAACGCCTTAGATCAGACGGTGGTGGATTAAAGAAGGAGTATGGAGGGTACAAATGATAAAAATGGCAGAAATGGCTGTATTATGGCTTAAAACCCAGATTAACGGTTTAAATGAAGTTTAAGGTTAATTTTTTGTTAAAATCATAAAAATGTTTTAACAAAGAAAACCTTCGCAAAAACATATATGGCAGACTTGAAACTTTATTAAATCAGGTGCATATCAGCATCGGGTCCAGGCTTATCGCTTATCGCAATCAGAGTTGGTTCTTTGTTGAAATCATAAAAACGATTTAATGAAGAAATCCTTCGCAAAACAATATATAGCGGATTTGAAACTTTATGGAATTGGGTGGATGAATGTCTTCGGGTCCGGGTCCATCGGATATCGGATATCACAAAGGCAGAGGGTGTATACATTGGATGGGACTTGCGATGAGGGCGGATGCAATATGGCGATAGACTGTGATATATATTGCATCGGGTCCGGACTTATCGCGCATCGCATTTTGCAATGGCGGAGGGGAATGCTTATTAGCGGGACTTTGCAATGGAGGCGGATGCGAAATGGTATGAACTGTATATATATATATATATATATATATATATATATATATATATATATATATATATATAGATACGGGTCGGGTTCGGGCTTCCCATCGCATATCGAAATCGGAGTTCGCAATGCGGGGAGTAATGTATGTATGTTTGAAGGGCTTGTGATGCGATATTTATGAATTACATAGTTTTTTATAAAACTAAGGGTTTTCGGGATATTTAATAAAAAGGAGTTCATAATACGGGAAAGGGATTTTTTCAAGGATTTAATAATATAAAATATGAGTGGAAAGGGAAATGCGACTAAGTATAATGCTTTTCATGGGTTTTTGCTTTTCATATATGCATTAATACTTAGGGAAAACATAATTTTGTGGGTTTTTTAGGCAAAAGGGATTTTACATGTGAAAAGGGATTTTACATGGTAAAAAGGGGTTTTACATGGGATTTTTACTTTTCCTAGGCAAAAAGGATTTTGACCTTAGGAAAAGGGGTTTTTGTGGAAAATGAATGAATATGAATGTATGAAGGTAAGTAGGGGTACTTAGTGAATATAGGGATGAATGAAAGTTAATTAATCTATGTTGTAGACCTTCTTTTGCTTTGTGTAATTGAATCATGGACATAGAAACATATGGTGAAACATGATAATGTACCTTTAGTCCAATGAATAATCAAAATTCTGCAACCTTTCTCTACTTACCCTTTGCTTATCCTATCATTTTTTCTTCACTTAATGGGTACACTTAAATTAGCAAACCCTTATCCATTTTCTTTTAAAGCAGGAAACTATCTAGTTCTAACCTTATATCAATCCAAGGGCTCAGATTAAACTGATGAGCACCTTATTATTCTCTACCTAACTACTGATCTACCAAGATTAAATAGTTTGGTCAGATCTTTATTCACTAGCTATGACATCAAATTTAAAGCATGAAGAAGTCAAGATTAAACTGTTTGACTGTCATGGGTTATGGCATTTAGACAAGCTACACACAATCATTATTTTGCAGAAACAGAGTAGTGGCATTTAGACTTGCTCACTTTCAGAGTTTATTTGTTTTCTTTTCTTTCTAACCTAACATTTTCTTTTTGTTTTCATTTTTTAGGACATCTAACCTAACATTTTCGTTGATATGGACATCATCATCAAGATATTTTCTTTAAATAACACTTTATTCACTTTTTGTTATGTGCATATCCTAACTTAACATTTTTTCAAATATTATATCTTATCAAAACCAAAAATTGCTACAACAGGTTCCTCAGGTTGTATAACCTCAGATTGTAATGTATCTGAATATGGAAATTCAGGTTCATTGAACTCAGGTAATAAAATTTCAAGGGCTTCAGTGTCGATTGCGTCAGACTCATGAACTGTTAAAGAGGTGATCTATGGTTCATTACTTATGGGAAGGGACATTTCTAGTTGGTTAATTTTAGATGTAGGTCCAGAATGGGTATCCTCTAAATTACCATATTTAGTAGTTTGCGTCTTTTTGTTCTTTTGATGACTAGGAGTTGCCTATGGAGGTAAAGGAGGTAATCTTTGAATTCTATGTGAAAGACGGGGTTTTTATTCCATGATGGTTGAATAAATTTTAGAAATTAACAACAAAAAATATATCAAAAGGGGTAACTAGGCAAAAGGGTTTACCAAATAACTGTGAACTACGAAACATTGTTTCTAGTACATGTAGGAAATCTCTCAAAATGTTGTGTTTGGTGTATCACAGTATACAAGACAGTTGACTCAGTTATCTAAGGCATGATCACAACCTATAAGGGACTTCCAAAATATACCCGGGGGTACGTGGAAGTGCAGTCTGTGGTAGCGCTATCTAATGTGCCCTGTATGATAGGAAGTATTTTGATATACTTTTAATATAGGGAGGGCCATCCAATATACCTAAAGGTATGTGGAGAACGATATGATATACTTACGTATGTGGAATACCGACTACCCCAAAATGTAATGCAAACAAAGAATGACAAATCCTACGTTTAAAGATGTCAGAACACGTCTCTAGCCTAGACCTCTATGTTTATTGGTAAATGTTACAAATTCTCCTTAGATTGATTCAATAATTTTTAGAGTTGATATTTGATTATGTTTCAGTTTCAAGGCTCACCACATGTTCACCTAAATTCCCTACAATGCAATTTAACATGATAGTAAGAACTCTTTAATTTTTATTGAAAATCTATCTATGGGAGGGAGGAAACAAAGAATAATGGAACACACAAAGCTTCCTAAGTAGATATGTTAATGTAGCTGTTTCAATTTAAATTCAAAACCATATATGATGAAAATAATGAAAAAATAATCAAAGTTATCCTTAGAGAGATTGGAATACAGAAAAGGAACCTACTTCGAATTCATAGCGAGTCCTTCTCTCCTCTTCGCTTGTAAGCTCCAATCCCAACTCCATGCACTATAAATGGAACTTGCAACAATGACTAAAACAAGTAAAGGAACTACACTATTCACATAGCATAATCCAATATCTGTATTCAATGAGTCAACATGACATTGAAATACAAGAGCATAAGCATAACACAAGTATAGGAAAATGAGATGCTTTTTGAATTAATAAATAAATGAGAGAGTTACAACCATATATAGAATATGAATTTGTAGATGTATCCCCAATTGACTTTTCCTTCCTTACCACAAAGCAAACCTTCACACTCAACCCTAATGCAAATGGATGATGATTACTTGAGCTCAAAGTGACAACATGAGGGCACTAACAATCTCCAAAAGCCAACCCAAACTCCATGGGAGGCAACAAATTTATAGGGTAAACATGGTAGTTTAGGATTTACCAATCTAGGATTGATATCCACTTATGAGGGAGGATAAGCTAAAGGGATAAGAGATAAGATCACTAGAATAGGATCATATAGGAATTTGAGATCTCTATCCATGGTAAATAATTAAAACCACCTTAGAAGCATTTGGAAGGAGAAGATTGGAAATTGTTTTTTAATTTTCCCAAAATTCTAGAATCAGTGCACCTACATAATGGAGCAACCTACACTGGTCAACGCTAGTGGTCAGGCATGTAACTTGCACCCAACTTTGGTGGACAAGACGAAAGAGTGTGTTGGGCCTAAAAATATGGTTTTTGAGCAGATAGACCTAAAAACTCAGACTTCTTGGAGAAATTAGGCTTAGGGATTTACAAAGGAATTATGACAAAGTGTTCATGGATGTTGATTGATCTTGTTTTTAGGCCTTTTGGATCGATGTGACAAAATGGTATGTAACATATATGATTCAAGATTGTTTTTTGTTCAAAGACAATAAGCTTTGCATAAGGAAATGCACAATGAGAACCAATTTAATAAAGGAGAAACACAATGGACGATTGTCAGGACACTTTGGGACTAATAAAACCCTTGCCTTGCTAAGTTCATTTCATTATTGGCTAGGTATGTAAGCTAAAATAAGACTATTAATTGAAAAGTGCATATTGTGCTAACATGCCAAGGGAAGAAGTTAGTTTATAGTGTTGTACCAGCCACTACCCATTTGAAGTAGGCCTTGGGATTCCATGAGCATAGATTTTGTTTTGAGATTTCCTTGAACCCAAAGGGGCAATGATTCTATTTATGTGGTTGTGGATAGGTTTTCTAAAATGGCTCATTTTATTCCTTGTACAAAAACCATTGATGCAACGAATGTTGCAATTTTTTATTAAAGAGGTTGTAAGGTTGCATGGTTTTCCTAGAAGCATCGTTTCAGATCATGATGCAAGGTTTGTAGGCCATTTATGGATGACCTTGTGGAAGAAACTAGGCACCAATTTAAATTACAATTCAGCTTACCACCCATAGATAGATGGAAAAATAGGGGCAGTGAATAGAAATTTGGGAAACATCTTGAGAAGTTTGGTGAGTGAACATTCTAAATAATTAGATCAAGTGCTTTCCAAAGTTGAAGTTGCTTAAAATGAAACACCTAACACAAGAATAGGAATGAGTCGATTTCAAATATTGTATGGAATGCGCCCGAAGAGGTTGTATGAACTAATAAATTTATGAAAGCAAGAACTCAATAGTGTAGATGGTGAAGAATTTGTAGTGAGTATGCATGAGTTATAGGAAAGAATTAAGCAACAATTGCAAGAGAACAACAAATATTAGAAATAGAGAGAAAACATAAAAAGAAGACAATGGAATTCAAAGTTGGTGAATTAGTGATGGCATATCTTAGAAAGGAAAGGTTTCCTGTTGGGACAAACAACAAACTTAAGCTCAAGAAAATTGGTCCATGTAAAATTTCAAGGAATTTTTTTCTAATGCTCATGAATTGGAACTCCCTAAGGACATTGGAATATCACCAATTTTAAATGTAGAAAACCTATACCCTTAAAGGAACTAAATAATATTACCATAGATGCACTTGTATTTGATAAATATCAGACCATTAAGTTGCAGAAGCAACTACCCAAAGCATTTCATAAAGAATTTGAAGCAATATTGGGCTAGAAAACAATCAAGAAAACCAATGGTAAAGAGTATCTTCAATATCTAGTTAAATGGAAACAAAAACTAGTAAAATATGCTACATGGAAGACATCAACATATATTATAAAGTGTTTATCAAGTATGGTACAAGTGTTGAGGAATTAATGGTCAATTCTTTTCTTCCCCAAAGTCTGATGTAGGAGCATCTACCAACCAGAATTCATCTTTGACCTCTTTAGGTTAACCCATTGTTACCAAAGGGAGTTGGTTCCCTCATGTATTTATTTAAATTTATAATATTTCTAAAATGTAATCTAGAAGTATTTTTTTATTGTTGGCAAAGATACGACGAGTGTCATTAGATAGCTATATTAAAACACAATTATATAATTTAGGGATTCTATTTGATAATTATGGAAACATGATTAAGTTTGTTAGATTGAGAACAAGAGTATATGGGTTTTTTTGTAATTTGAAAACAAAAGAATTAGCAAGAGAGATATAACAAGAGTGTTGAGTGAGTGTGTGTAAAGAAAAGGAACACTGGGCATGTAATTGATTTTTTTTTGTAATCTTCTTGAACATAAATGATTAGATCTTGTATCTCTTTCATACATTATGTAATTAATTTTATGATTGATTTGTATTTGAATCGAAATAGACTAGTTTTTCTTATTTCCTGTAAGTATAATTCAATCCTTAAATGAAATTGAAGTTTAGTAGGATTAACATCAAATCTGGAGTCACACGTTTGAATCAAAGCAAAGGCAAAGAAGAGTATCTAGATAATGACAATAGATATTTGGACCTATTTCAATCTAGCTTGAATTCATCCAACTCAATCAGGGTTAAGCAAATAATTTTGTAACTAAATCCATCAATAGACATAGTTGTGGACTGTTCCGTAGAAGAAGTCTGCTACCCTGACTTAAGGATATATTTAGATCTTTGCATATATGACTCAACCAAGTATGCAACTAAGGTTTTAACTATATCCCTGGATGGATAGATCAAATTTTGATTAAATCCATTTGATGTAGGACCCACATCTAGGACATCACACGGTAATCCGGGCTGAGCCAACTTTGGGCCTTTGAATGGTTTGTCACTCCAAAAACCTCTAGATATCAGATCATTGGATTGATGATCCACTTTCATTATTCAAACATATTTGGGCCACAATGAAGTATAATACCCTGGATTAATTCAGACCCTGATTGCCTAGATCAAGGGGAGTGCGCAAATATATCCATATGCAAGAGGTTATATCTAGCCATGCCTTGAGTTATATTTGGATCATATCATATCTAGGTGTGAAGGCTTGAGAGTAAGTCTGGGGCATATGTATCCTCTAGATACTAGATATGGATAATTTGAGGTTCAAGTTTTATTTTGTTTTTAAAGAATTTTGGGATTTCCACCTTTTTATTATTGGCCAAATATTCAAGATGAAATACAAAAATTTATTGAAAAGTTATTTTTCATAGGGTTACATTGTTCTTTGCTTTGATAATTTCATTTCTTTATTAACACATTAAGTTCACCCCATAACATTATAACATTATTCAGATTTACATTATTATTCATTAGCATATGCAACTATGTAGAAAGAATAATATCATCATCAATGCAAAGTAACATAAAGGAACAATATAAGAAAAGCATGCGCACATAGAGACACCAAGATTTTTCGGAAACCAGGGAAAAACCCACTATGGGGAAAACCCTTGCAAATTCTTCTTCTTCTTAGATCATCATCAAATGATTTAGCAAAAGGGAGTACAATGATCCATATATTTGTAAATGAAACAAAACAACTAGAACATCCATGACATGACCCTAAACATGCTTGTATTCGAAACCCTGATTCTGAGGGTTGTAATGCACTATCACTGACTATATTCAACTGCTGAATATGGTTTTTACTGAGCAGAATCTTCAGAATACTGATACTTCATCTTTTGGTCCCAGACGCATGTTGAGACACTGTGTGTGTACGTCTGAGACTGATTTGGACACTCTATGGAGAACTTTGATAAATGCGTTTGGGGACCAAACTGAGTTGCGGAAAACCTAACCTCCCGAACACTCTATTAGACACTGGGTGCGAGCATTTGAGACTGATATGGATGCTCTCTAGAGAATTGGATGCAAGTGTCTGGGATTGAGCTGGACTGAAGAAATCCTAGCATCCCATACACTCCCCTAGACACTGTGTGCGAGCGTATGAGACATCTTGGACATTCCCTTGACCATAATGTGCGAGCGTCTACAGATGAAAAGTCTTAGATATGAGCGTGCGTCTGAGACTCAGAAACCATAGACACATGCGAGCTTCAACCCTATAGTTTCAGACCCTTTGCATGATCTTTCCTCCATCATACATGTGTGCACCAAACAATAGAAGAAATAAGAGAGTATTTGATGATTGTGTCCAAATGAGGTTGAGGTATATTCTATATATAGGCTTCCATGAGGGTTCACTTGATGTTGAGGCCGACTTGTCAATTGTACATGTGTTTAGGGCTGACCTAATCCAATACATGAGTAAATAAATAAATCCAAAAACCAACACGGTTGCATAATTTTAACAAAGGGAAGAAGTAAGAATCCAGGATTGTACCAGCCACTTTCCATTCCAAGCAAGCCTTAGGATTCCATGAGTATGGATTTTGTTTTGTGATTGCCTCAAAACTAAGGGGAAATTATTATCTTTATGTGGTTGTGGATATGTTTTATAAAATGACTCATTTTATACCTTGTACAAAAACCACCGTTGCAACCGATGCCACAAATTCAATATTTGAAGATGTTGTAAGGTTGCATGGTTTACCTAGAAGAATCATTTCAAACCGGGTTACACAATTTGTAGGTAATTTTTGGAAGAACTTGTGGAAGAAACTAGGCACCAATTTAAATTATAATTCATCCTACTACCCATAGACAAATGGAGAAACAAAGGTGGTGAATAAAATTTTGGGAAACATTTTGAGAAGTTTTTGCGAGTGAACATCCTAAATAGTGGTATCAGGTGTTTGCTCAAGCTAAGTTTTCTTACAAGGAATTAGGTAAAAGAAGCAAAAGAATGAGTCCATTTCAGATATTTTATGGAATGCACCCCAAGTGGGTGTATGAACTAGGAAATTTGTGAAAGCGGGAACTCGGGAGTGAAAATAGTGAAGAATTTGTAGTGAGTATGCAGGAGTTATAGGAAAGAGTTAAGAAAAAATTGTAGGAGAACAAAAGGAAGTACAAAAAAAGAGAATAAATAAAAATAAGACATTGAAATTCAAATTTGGTGACTTATTGATGGAATATCTTAGAAAGGGCATATCTTAGAAAGGAAAGGTTTCCTATTGGGACATACAACAAACTTAAGCTTAAGAAAATTTGTCCATGTAAAATTTTAAGGAATTTTTCTTCTAATGGTTATGAATTGGAGCTCCCTAAGGACATTGGAATATCACCAATTTTCAATGTGGAATACCTATACCCTTCAAGGAACCATATAATATTACAATAGATGCACATGTAATGATAAAGATCATACCGACAAGTGGAAGAAGAAGCTACCCAAAGCAACTCAGAAATAAATTGAATCAATATTGGGTTAGAAAACAATCAAGAAGACCAAACGTAAAGAGTATATTTAGTATTGAGTTAAATGGAAACAAAAAATAGTAGAAGATGCTACATGGATGACAACAACAAATATTATCAAGTATGGTACAAGTGTTGAGTAACTAATGAACAATTATTTTCTTCCTCGGGAGTTTGATGCAAGAGCATATACTAGCCATAATTCATCTTTGACCTCTTTAGGTCAACCCATTTTTATCAAAGGAGTTGGTTCCCTCATGTTTTAATTAAATTTATAATATTTCTAAAATGTAATATACAAGGAATTTGTATTGTTGGAAAAGATAAGACGGGTGTCATTTGGTAGCTATATTAAAATATAATTAGATAATTTAGGGATTTTATTAAACAATTTTGGAATCATGATTAAGTTTGTTGAATTGAGAACAAGAGTGTATGGGCTTTTTTTGTAATTAGGGAACTAAAGAATTAGAAAGAGGGATACACCAAGAGTGTGGAGCAATTATGGGACAAGAAAAGGAATACTACGTATGTAATTGAAAAAAATTATGTAATCTTCTCGAGCATAAGTGATCAAATAATGTATCTCTTTCATACCCTATGTATTTAATTGTATGATTGATTCGTATTTGAATCTGAATAGACTAGTTTGCATTATTCTGTATAATTATAATTTGATCCTTGAATGAAACTAAAGGTTAATAATATTAACATCAAATCTAGAGTCATAGGTTCAAATCATAGTGAAGGAATAGAAGAGTATTAAGATAAGAACAATAAATATATGGACCTATTTCAATCGAGGCTAAATTCATCTAACTCAATCAAGGTAAAGAAAACAATTTTATAACCAAATCCATCTATAGAAAAACTTATGGATTGTTCAGTCGAAGAAGTCTACTAGCCTAACTTAAGAGATATCTGGCTCTTTGAATATCCAACTCAACTAAGGTATATACAACTAAGGTTTTAATCATATCCTCAGATGGGCGGATCAAAGTTTGTTTAAACACATATGATGTAAGATCCACATTCAGGACATCATACAGTAATCCAAGTTGAGCCAAGTTCGGGCCCTGGAATGGTTTTGCACTTCGATAACCTCTAGATCTTAGATCACTAGAGCCTTGATCAACATCACCTTCAAACATATATAGATACCACAACGAAGTATAGTACCTCATATGACTAGATCAAGGTGAGTGTGAAGATATATCCAGATGAAAGTGGTTACATCTAGTCACGTGAAGAGTTATATATGGATTGGATCATATCTAGGTGTACAGAATTGATAGTAAGTTGTGTTGGACATTTGTATTCTTACGATACTGGATACTAATAATTTGAGGTTAGAGTTTTTATTATTATTAAGTAATTTTAGGATTTTCCCCTTTTTCTTATTGGCCATGTATGCAAGTTAAAGTAAAAATATTTATTGAAAAGTGTAGAGCGCGTTAACATGCCAAAGGGAAGAAGTCAAAATACATGACTGTACCAGACTCTTACAATTCTAAGCCGGCCTTGGGATTCCATGAGTATTTTTTGGGATCACCTCAAACCCAAATGGGAAATAGTTCTATTTATGTGGTTGTTGATAGGTTTTCTAAAATAGGTCATTTTATACCTTATACAATAATCACTGCTGCAACCAATGTTGCAAATTTATTTTTTAAATAGGTTAAAATGTTGCAATTTTTGCTTAGAAGCATAATTTCATATCATGATACAAGGTTTGTATGTCATTTTCGAGGACATTATGGAAGAAAATACACACCAGTTTAAATAAAATTCATCTCACCAGCCTCAGATAGATGGACAAACAAAGGCGGTGAATATAAGTTTGGGAAACATCTTGAGAAGTTTGTTGAGTGAACGTCTTAAATAGTGGGATTAGGTGCTTGCTCAAGCTAAGTTTGTTTACAATGAATCACCTAACAAAAGCACATGAATGAGTCCATTTCATAAATTTTATGGAACGCACCCCAAGGGGGTGTATGAAGTACGCAATTTGTGAAAGAAAGAACTTACAAGTGGAGATGGTGAATACAATGAGTATGTAGGATTACAGGAAAGAGTTAAGTAACAATTGCAAAAGAACAACAATAAGTACAAACATAGAGTAGACATCGAAAAAACATAATGGATTTCAAATTTGGTGACTTAATGATGACATATCTTAGAAGGGAAAGGTTTCCTGTTGGGATATACAACAAACATAAGCTTAAGATAATTGGTCCATGTAAAATTTTAAGGAAATTCTAATGCTTATGAATTGGAAATCCCTAAGGACATTGGCATACCACCAATTTCAATGTAGAAAACCTATACCATTTAAGGAACTAGACAATATTACAATAGATGCACCTGTAAGTGATAAAGATCACACCAACAAGTGAAAGAAGAAGCTACCCAAAGCAACTCGGAAATAAATTGAAGCAATATCGGGTCAGAAAATAGTCAAGAAAACTAGAGGTAAAGAGTATCTTCGATATCTAGTTAAATGTAAACAACAACCAATAGAAGATGCTACATAGATGAAAACAACAAATATTATTAAGTATGGTACAAATTGTTGTGGAACTAATAAAAAATTATTTTCTTCCTAGAGTTGGATGCATCAACATATACTAGCCAAAATTCATCTTTTCTTCTTTAGATCAACCCAATTTTACCAAAGGGAATCCATTAAGTTTTTATTTAAATTTATAATATTTTTAAAATTTAATCTATAAGGAATTTATAGTGTTGGTAAATATAAGTCAAATTCACTAGATAGCTATATTAAAAGGAAATTAGATAATTTAGGGATTTTATTAGACAATTCTAAAAACATAATCAAGTTTGTTGGATTGAGAATGAGAGTATATGGGCTTTTATTGTAATTAGAAAATGAAAGAATTAGAAAGAGGGATACAACAAGAGTGTGGAGCAAGTGTGTGTGAAGAAAAGGAAGACTAGTTATGTTATTGAAAATTTTCTATAATAATCTTGAAAACATTTTCTAATATCATTGGATAGGGTGTTACTTATGTAGTAGTGCTTGAAAATGATCTTGAATGTGGAAGTTCCTCTAAATTGGTTGAATTCATTGAGAAGAGTATTCTAGAAGCCCAACTTGTTGTTGGCAGGAAAAACTTCCTTAAGGTAAGGGTTGACAACCTCAATAGATCGAAGGAAGACTATCAATAAGAAGCATACATTCAAGCAAGAAAACTATGCTAACTACTAAACTTGGGTTTGAGAGGAGTACCCGTTGGTCCTACATTTGATGTCGATCCTATAGGGTCCAAACTCTCTACTTCCTCCAAAGTGATCAAACCTACAACACAATTTAGAGAAGCATATACATAGCAAGTAGTTCAAAGTGAGTGCACAACAAATATGTTAGATCATCAAGCATAAAAATATAAATCATGATATGTTACACGTTATCACTGTAAAAATTTCTTAAAAAATTTGGACAACCTACATGGTTTCTAAATTTTTGTGTTAGTCATGGTCAAGTCATTTTTATGTTTTTAGAGTCTACGTCATAGGGTTAGAGTCTCATTTCCATCATTAAATAAAGTTCAACAACCCTGTTTTGCCCCTTATGGATCCCATATCATGTTTTAAGTTGCATGTGTCTAGTCATTTCAAACTTTTGAACGTGCTACGAAACTATATAGGCTTTTTCGTAGCGCAAAGTCCTAAAATTACACTACATACATTATGAAATCAGGGATTCACAGTTAGGTGTTTTCGCAGCGCAAAACCCTGAATTTACACTAGATGCGCTACGAAATCGGGGATTCATGTTCAATCAGGTCTAGCTGTCAAATCCACCAAAATCCGTTAGATTTTCATCATCAGGTGTCAGTCCATAAACCTTACCACTTACATGCAACCATTCATATCAATCATTAGATTTTTTAGGGGTCATTTATTCGCAGTCATTTCAAATTTCAAAAGAGGAAAGGGTTAGTTGATCCTGGTCATATCCGTGTTGATATTGCTCATATGCATGCAAGAGACACTTACTGCTGTTCTTAAGTTTGAAGTAAATAAGCCCAGAGTGAGCAGAGACCAAAATTCTTCTACAGGTTTCAAGCGAGGCAGCTCTTCATCAAATTCAAGTGAGGCAACTTTTCAATTAAGCAAGGCATTTTCTTCCAGGTTGTTCTATCTGGAGAAATGTCAGAAGAAAGAAAGAATCATAGGTTAGGCCGTTGTCTGAGAACTGAACCTAAAGGCTTAGATGCCCTCACAAAGGATAAAACAGTGGAAGAAATTTTCAAAAAGGTAGGTTGCTGGAGGTTCTGTGAGAAACTACAGGGACGACATAGCCAGGTGACTAAGGAATTTGCTCTTAACTTCACAAGTTTACATACAAAGATTGGGGTGTTAGAATTTCCCGTTTCTCCTGAAGTGATATATTTAGTCACAAAACTTCCTAGAGGTCAAGAAAAGTGGTTTAATAATTTCAAGTTTGAAATGGCACCCCGCAAGATATTCCTGAAGCCAGAGTTTGTAGACACAGATTTAACTAAAGCAGTGCCAAGGAGTTATGTCAAAGATTCATTTGCCAACTTACTCTCATGCATACAAAGGTATTTCACCTGTGAAGGAAGATACCAGAAGGTGTATTCTTACCATTTCAAACTCCTTTTACATTTCACTGGCATAATATCTATATATCTACCTTTCTTTCTGTTTCGGAGCTTAGGCAAGATGTCTGATAAAATACAGTTGAAGAAAGAGGCATGTGAAACATCATTGTTCCATCATGGCTTAGTTAAATTAATGGTCTTGCATGAACTTCAGAAGGTAGATAGAGAGTGGTCTTCATTTCTTTTCATGTCTGGTTTTAGAGCTGAAACAAGACTTAGCCCTAGGAGTAAGGAAATATCATCACCAGTGATTAGTCACCATGCAGAAGAAAGGTCAAGCAGGTTTGTTAAACTGAAGGCTAGAAAACAAGTTAAGGAGCCAGTGACCAGAACACCATTGGCTGTTCAAGATACTCCTCAACAGTCATAGAAGAAGAAAGTTCAGATTAAAGAAGCAGCACAAGAGCAGTCCATTGGTGAAACAGTCCAAAGAAGGGTAACTAGAAGCCAAATAGCCAAATAAAAGGGTAAAATAGTGGTCACTGATGAAAGCCCAGCCTCAAAGGGAAATTTGAATGATCTTCTCCAAGTAATTGACATTGAGGAGTCCCCTCTGGTCCAAGCAGACTTCATTGAATCAGGTGAGGGCAAGTCAAAAAAGATGAAATCCTCTAAAAAGCTACAATTTGATGATTAGGTTTCAGAATTTGTTTTTAAGCCTAGAAGGCCTGTGACTATGCAGTCCAAAAGGTTACAGGAGGTAGAGCCGGAGGTAAGTGAGACAGGGGAGATATTAGGATTTCGTGAAGAGCTCGTAGTTCTAGTAGTGCAACCATCACTCATGCTCGAAGATGACAAAACAGAGCAGTGGATACTCAAGAAGAAGAAAATGGCTATGAGGAAGTCAAAAAGAAATTAAAGCTTGCCAATCTAGATATTGCCCAACTTAAGAAAAGGGCAAGGAAACATGCAATTGAAAAAGCCAATTTCAAAAGAATAAAGGCCATATGGGAAGAAAAAAAAGTTTCAAAACTGGAAGTAGTTAGCATAGATGCTCAATACTTCACCTGGACTGTCCTTGCAATTAAGGAAGAAAGGTATATCATATGGATCAATGACAGACTAAGAACTAATATCATGGTGATGAAAAGACAAATCGAAGACCTGGAAATTCAACTGAGCAAGTCTGGAGGTCAGCCTCAACACAAATAAACAGGGCAGTAAGTGATGAAACACTAATACAATTTTGGTTAAAACAAAGACATTTCTTTTTGAAGACATTACTTTTTGAAGTTGTTTTCATGGATGGGTGATGACATATTTACATAATGAAATAGCTGTGAAGAATCCTTAGAAGGAAAGTTTTTAGGAAAAAACTGTGTAAATTAATTCACATAGCAGTTTCGTAGCGCGCTACGAAACTGCTGTAGGTGCAGTTTTGTTCTTTTTGGTAAATCTTCAAAGGAAGAAAGGGGTTATTTTTGAAGAAGGATGTTGCTGCAGAAATGTAAGGAGATCATTTAAGAAGGTTTAAAGCCTAAGTGAAGAAAAACTTAAGGAATGAAAGATATATGCAAGAACTAAGCCTTGCGCTACAAAAACAACAGTTCATTTCGTAGCTCATCTAGTTTGACTTTCTTCAGGAAACTTCAAGGAGTTTAGTTTTGGCACAAGTGTAAGAGCAGGGTTCTATGGCTAAATTCAACATGTGTTATATGATTAAAGGGGCTAGTTTGGTCAGCAGGAGATTCAAGGAACATCATTGAAGACCAAGACTGCATTGCAGGGGACAATTTCCTAGTTTTCAGGACAGATGAAGGAGAAGTTATTGAAGGCTAGCAACAGGGTTATGGTCATCACCAAGGTTGAAGTTAAGGAGGAGCAGCTGTCAAACATCGAATTTATTTCCTAGTTTAAGTTGCTACTATCATAATAAGGAGTTGTACTCCTAATTGTATTAGGACTCTAAGACTGTTAGATAACTGCTACTTGTAATTAATAGTTTGTTTTAGGAATGAATAGGTGTCAAGATAGGAAATTTGAATTCCCCTCATGTTGGATCAGGGAATCCAAGATTGTAATGACAAATCTATAAAGGACAAGAGGTGGAATACCTCAGGGTTGGAAATTTTCAAAAGAAATAGTCATACTGTGTCATTGTGGGAGACTGTGTTTTTCATGTTAATATAGAGATTTTTGCTTCACTACTTAGGATTCAGAAGAGAGTTTTAATGTTTGATTTTCTCATGGTTTTCTTCATTTACTCACTTGCAGTGGTATGAACACATGTTACTTAGAATTCATTGGCAATGCTCTAACTTCCTTCATGTGTTTATAGACTGTGTTCCTTACATTATTTCTCTGTTTTGCTGATACATTAAGACTCTTTATGCCCTGACTTCCATGTTAAGCTAATCTTGCTATGATACTGAAACATATTCTGACTCCATAAGCCCAATGGATGTTTATTGATTGTGTTCAACCATTTATAATTTGTCACTTGTTTATCCATAGAGTTAGCCATCTAATATTTAAACTAAAATTTTTAACCTAGTGAGAGAGCCCTCTCAGGTTGAGGAGGCTAAGCCTCAGCTAAAAGTTTGGTTTGAAATAGTTACTAAAAGTCTTCCTGATAAGTAGCCTATCAGGGTTGGGTTTTGTGATAACATTACACATGAATCATAAAAAACATGAGACCATAACATATAAGGAAGGAGACAAAGATTCTTTATTGATATCAGTAAATAATAGTGGCTAGATACAACCTGATTTGACCACGAAACCAATGAAACCTTCCTCTAGATCCGTCCAACCCAAGCCTCAAAAGTCACCTCTCAATCATATGCAATATGATTCCATATAATGTAAGATGAACATCTATGCAAGGAAACAAGGGTTTCTTATGGCTGGGAGTGCAGGAGGCATAAGGAAAATCAAACTTGATCTGGGGACAAAAAAGGGATATAATGTCGATATCCTATTTCCTTTTATGACAAGCCCTTCCCATGAGGTGTATAAATACCACCATAAATCAATTGATTTAGTTAGGCCATGGGATCCTGTAGGTGGGATTTCGGTGAAACCCGTAAACCCCACTCGAAAAATATGATAAATTTTTATTTTTTCATATTTTAAATCATATATGTGGGTTCTGTGTTATGGTACCCGTGTGTGTACACACTTTTTAAAGGGTAGAGTCACATATGGAATTGAAAATATTATTTTTTAATAAATGATAAAGTTTGAATGGGAAAGCGCTACCCAAGGCCATATCAGAACATTAGAACTATAAGAGTGATGGATGATACTATAATAGATGCCCCCTAATATATGAGGTAAGAAGGGGTACATGATGGCCGAAATATATTAAGTACAAATAGAGATCATTTGAGGACCTGAGAGGAGATCACCAAATTCCAGCCCATTGAATACCTGTAGAAGGAATTAGAAAGAAGACTCACATCTAAGGCGGGCATACCCATGCTCAGAGATGGTAAAGCATGTCCGCTGATCAAGTACAACGCGGATCCATCATGTATACATAAATGTATAAAGAAGATTGAATAATACATAGTGGATCATCTAATCATAACCACAAAGGAACACATCAGAGCTATGTCTCAATATCACATATAGAATAAAATATGATCAATGATGCTCAAAGAATGAATGATCAGTGATGCTACATAACTGATCCTCATAACAGTACCATGTGATATAGGTGGAATAATGGTACTACATAAAATTAGGTGTCAACATATAGGATGGTGCTGTGATGAACTGCAACATATAAGGGTCTCTAGTAACACTGATAGAAAACAAAAGGAGCTGATAAGTGAACCAAGATGCTGACACATCTCGAGGTCTTCATTGACCGCAGATGGTATATTTCTACACTATGGGAATAAATGAGCTAAAGTCGACCATAAGAGAAATAGTTTCATTACTGGTCATTGATGTATACCATTAACAAACGTGAGACAACTCAATGATAATGATGATGAGAATCAAGGTACCCCAGTACATTCTAACAAGTGTGAATAAATGTGTTGAAGTCGAACACTTGAGAGAATCTATCAATCAGGAGATATTGGTGTATTCTCACTGTTGATAGCGAAGGAGTTTGCCACTGATGACTGCAAACCCTAAGGTACCAGAAAAAGCACTCTAGATCTTGTTCCCAGAGCAATGAGCTGAAGTTGATGGGAAAGATCTACTGGAAGGAAGGCATTAAGGCATCCCACATCAACGAGTGCGAGTGTAACCCGCAAGCCAACAATTTGGAAGAAATCAGACAAAAATAAATGAAGTAACGATTCTGAAGTATGTTTCCAGTGTACATAAAATGTGGCTAGCACACGACAAAAACCATCTGAACCAACCAATAATGAGATCTGACATAGAGGTGAGGAATCCACCGATAGGGTCATATGGAAACCAAGGTACTGCACAAATCCCAATGTGTGAATGTAAACTGACGTTGAACACAAGGGAAATCACTCAATTAAAGACCCATGTTATTGATCGATGCTGAGCATAAGGTCACCTATAAATTATGTAAATAGGTCTAGGGTGTTTCTCTAGGCCTACTCTTAGAGCAATTTGTTAGAGTTGATAAGAATAAACCCACCATCAAGAAGTCCATGGAGACCTTCTTAACCAACACGAGCGAAGGACAAAATAACTGATGTGATACTGAAGATAACTTGATGGACCAGGTATGGCCGACTACAAAATGAGTCAAGAGACACCGCATAATGGCCAACACAGGTTGATTTCCCTTGAACAAAAGCACGACTCATATGTGACTCTATGGCAACATAAAATAACTTTGTATAAGTTTACAATGCAAGAGGCATTAACAAACTCTCCATATGATTCGAAGAGATAACCAATTGGAGGAGTACTGACTGAAGAACAAGGTTATGGCTCACCTAAGGTCAAATTAAGTCTCACCCCAATGGAGGAAAGACTTATTTTGAGTGGTTTCTTCAATCTTAGCGACATAACTAACTCTTGTTGCTATCAAATATGGAAGTAAATGTCCCATTCCTGGTCTTTTTTGGAATATATAATTTTTTTATTATATTTTTCCTATTTAAAGCTTGAAAAAGATTAAAATAATTCCTATAGTACAGTGGAAAGAATGAGTGTTAAAGGCAGATGCACTAGTTCCTCGGACTGGAACATTCCTATCCTCAATGCAAGGTGGAAAATACTAGTCATCAACACTCAAAGGAACGTTCTTTCCATGGAAAAAGGTGTCAAGTCACAGAGGCTAATGAATGCATGGTTTGAACTTGTAGAAAGGTCATGGTCAAAAGTGGCTTATACACGAGTCCAAGTGAAGCCGACTTAAGGGAAAAAGGGTACAAGTAGTCAATATGCAATGAAGTAGTACAACTTAACACATGGGAGCCTCTAGGGTATAAATCTAGAACGATAGCGAAGAAGAAGATGAATAAGGCTTCATCGCAAAGTCATGGCAAGACTAAAGAGGGCTCCTGAGCCTAAGCAATTCTTGCAGCATGGGCAACATATACTAGCGAGTATCTAACTAGGAAGCCCATGTAAGGAATGAATCTACCACTATGTTACGATTTTATAAGATGATGAGTGAAAGTGGTTTTAAAACCACAACATAATGGGGTCAAACCTATGGAAAAATATCACAGTATGAGCATAAGATGCATAATGCAATGGAAAAAGTGATATGTCCTAACCTATATGCCAGTGACGAAAACGATGCCTGCCACGATAGGTCTGCGATCATGGAGTCGAAGTGTTGAAAAAATGTCACAAAGTCTTCATTTACCCTGGAAAACAAACTCCCCTAACACTTCAAGCCAAAAGTTAAAAAGTTCATGAAATAATACAACTTTAAATTATGAACTTCATAAAAGTGGGTTTAAAAGTTTTAATATAAAAAGACATTTCAACTCACCAAAAGTTCATTTTAACTTGCAAGTGTTGAGAGCTTGAGAGCTTGGGAGAAAACTTGGGCAACTCCATTTCACAATTCTCTCAACCAATTCGTCAAAAGAAGGCTTCCAGGTAATTCTAAATCCTTAATGTCTTCCATTTATTTGTATTTTGAATGAATTCAATCGATTTTTACCATTGGAATTTGTTTCTAAAATTTGCATCTGCATGTACACGGGTTGAATCTTTTGAAACCGCATATAGAAAGCCCTACACATGGGTTTCTAAAGGAAAAGCCAAATGTATACATGAATGTCGTTTAATAAAATCACGTACACACAAAGAAGTTTGATTTTTTTTTTCTCCTATTGGATGAATCTTCTTAAATTTTCAAGATGTCAATTGCTTGGAAAGAGAGGGAGAAAAGTGATGTTGACAATGAGGTTGTAAATGATCCAATGGCATTAGATGTATTAAGAGGATGTGGATTGTTCAAGTTTTTTATGATGTCAAACATGAAAACACAAAATCTATTGTTATAAATGCTTGTTCATTACTGGGATCTAGAGCAAGAGGTTTTTATGATTGATCAAATGCCTTTACAAATTGATTTGGAAGATATTTACTTCATCACAGGACTTTCCTGAAGAGGGGACATAGTGGATCTAAAAGAGAGGGCTCGGGGAGGCCTAAATGTCTCAGATTACATAGATCTCTACTGCACACTAGGCACAGACAAAGTTGGATCATAGAAAAAATGTGAGGAGGCTACCAATTAATATTATCCTCTTTACCATTGTTAGGGTAGCAGGCTCGAAGAACTACCTCAGGCCTCTTGACTTGCCATGTTCTTGGAAGTAAAGTGCCTTCGTCTGAAAGTCTTTGATTGGTGTACAGGGCTCTTGGCCTACATGAAGAAGCAACTGTCTTTAGTGAGACAAGGGAAAACGAAGAATTTTGGCTATGGGAGCATACTTTTTTCCTTTTTATATGAGTGAGTACTAACACTTCTACCCAAAGTGTTTACAAACATCAATAGTTCCAGGGATCCGAGGATAGCTAGATGGGTAGACTTAATCAAGTGAATTGGCGGAGGTGAAGTCACTTGAGCAACATTTGATGACAATTTCTTCCTCTAGTGGGAGGAACAAGTCATAGATATAGATCACTACCCCTATTCATGCATATATTACCGAGAGGACTCAGATCTAGCACTTCCTGAGGGCGCTGCATGTAGAAAATCCTGTAGATTCACAAGCTCATGTAATGTACTAAAACAAGAGACAAGAATCTACTTATACTCTTTACAGCGGAAGCCCATAAACATCGAGAAAAAAATAATCAATAGAGAAAGAGAATCAAATGCACATAACACAATAAATATCCAAGGAAAGCCACAGCACAAAACCCCACTATTTGTTTTGTATTAATTTGGAAAATCAAGATGAAATTACAATGCTTGTTCTCTCTAGAACAATCCCAGCACTCAGAAAATTCAATCTCCAACTCATAAGCAAGATCAAGGCCAAAGGTTAGCTAATTCAAAATCTCTCCAAGTCTCTATTCCAATGTGTAATTCCTATGAAGGATAGCTTGTATTTAAAGGGAAATAAAGCCTCTAAAAATAACGCAATCCCTCAAGGATCAGTTCTTGATTGCATGCACTATCAGTGCAACTCAGAAAAATCTAAAACAAATAGTACACTGTCCATGCACTCGAGTCTGAACTGGGTCTTTCTTAGAATCTACATGCATGAGTTTCTGATGGGTAAATATTCAGTTAACGAGAGTAGCACTGGTGGAGTTCATTAGTGTCACCACTGACTGTTAACTCACTATTAGTTCTCTCAATTGGTTTGATAACTAATTTAACTGAATTGACTCATGAAAATGAGTCTTCTATTTTACAACTCACAATTAACTCACACTGGACTCCTACAAAGTAGTGAGAACATATACATGACTTCCAAAAGACTTCCAACTCAAATTTCCTAAGTTAATCAAGTTTAATAAACTTTATTTAACTATTTTAAGTTGCTATGAGAATAGAATTCAAAAATAATTCACAGTTTAATTCAAGGACAAATTAAACTGGATTTTCTTGTTGCCATTTCTCAACACTGCATGGGGAGAGATGGGTAAGAATTTTTAAATTTTTATGTTATTTGATTTTTTTGGATTTTGAATATGATCTTAAGAAGTTAAAATTATTTTTTTCGTGAAAAAAAAATCTTACAAGATTATTTGATCATGATGCAGATGTTGGACCAATGAGAGCTAAGGGTCTACCTAAGCAAAGGCATCGCGGCATAGACGAGGAGAGAGCAACAACCGAGACCGAGAGAGTCCTACATGCAGTTCATAGGAACCTAGAGAGTTTGACTCATGAGGTTCCCATGGTAGCCATAGAGGATATCCCCGAGGCCATTCAGAGACAAGTGGTAGTACCATGAGAGTGGGTGCGAATATTTCGATAAGTGGTGAATAACATTGTCTTCTTCCGTGACACTCATCCAGAGCAAGGCCCACAAACTTAGACTAGATGGCTGATCTTTTTATGGACATGATCTGGCTTAAGCCCTAATTTTGTAGGACATTTGTCCACATTTTATAACATTTTAGACATATTATTCCTATCTATATACATAAAATTTCACGATGATTTGATCATATATACAGATGGTTTTATGATATTTTATTTTATTTTAATGTGATGAATGATTAATGTTCCAATCCAATGCTTGATTAGCTATAGAATCAACAAATGAATTTTCTGATCGTGGAGTATGAACAAAAGTAATAAAATTAAATGATCTTTGTAGCAATGTCACTTTTATAAATTGTCGATGTAATACAGGATCTCTCACATGATATATATTATTTAATTGAGACAATGCCAGTTGTGAATCCAAATAAACCACTAATGATTTAATACCAAAAGATATTGCATTAGATAGTAAATTAATGACAACACTATATTCAACCATATTGTTGGATGCAAGACCGATACATATGCCTCTTGAGATTCCCAGGAAAAGCTCGAACGACCTTCAACAAATGGGTACCCAAGTGGCAGAAGCTAAGTTCCGAGTATATTTATTAGTACCATCGATGAATCCCAGATACACCAGATCACCCATCGAAACCTGCCAAAGTAGATAAAAAATACCAACATCACCACAATACCCATAGAGAGAAACAAACAACTATGTACAATATTTACAAAACAAAGCAAATGATAGACAATGACCTAGGCATAATATTTCTTAAGATAAAGCACGTTTTTGGGCTCCGACAACACATTTCCATCAAAGTCAAGCAACTCTAAGCACCTTTATTCAAGACCAATTTAAAGATAAAAGGACCGTACCAGATGGGTTTGAACTTGCTTTCCCCCAAGGTGTCCTTATCTTGGTCATAGACCAAGATAAGGTCACCTTAAGAGAAAATCCTAAGATGCATAATCTTGTCATATTGGGCCTTTACTCTCTTTTTATGAGCTTCATTCATTGTGGCTGCATCCCGACGCTACTCATCAAGATATTTCAAATGAATAAGGCATTATTCAAGACTTGATGTGTCTAGAAGAAGTTCAACTGCTAATTTAAGAGATGTGATCTCACATTCTATAGGGATGATTGATTCCAAACCATAAACGAGTTGAAAAGTAGTAAAATCCATGGCAGTCTTAACAGACATCTAGTATGCGCAAAGTGTAGGATATAGCATGATGTTCCAGTTCAATCTAACTTTATTGATGGTCCTTTGCATAATAGTTTTGAGGGATTTGTTCATGACTTCAACTTGTCCATTACCTTAAGAATAGTACGGAGATGAATGCTCCTACCGAAATCCCAATTTTAAAGCCAACTCAGACATCATCTTATTTTGAAAATGACTGACATGCTCAGTGAAAATCTCCCTTGGAATACTGAAACGTGAAATTATTTGGTTGAATACGAAAATAGTTGTTGTCTTACCATCATTATTGAAAGTAGGCCCACATCATAAAGTAGTCCACTGCTACGATAATGTACTTGCGACCCTTAACTGAATCCTGGTTAGAAGTCATATAATCAATACCCCACTTTGTGAATGGATCGACAATGATGACGGGGAAGTGGAGCTAGATGAGCACGCATTTTTTGAGTATAAACTTGATAAGGATGGCACTTCTTGATTGCTTCCATGCAATCTTTAAACATCAAGTGCCAAAAATAGCCTTCACGCAAGATTTTTTGGGTTGTAGCAAGCCCAGATAGATGACCTCCACAAGCTCCATTGTATCAGTCATTAAGAACATACTCAACTTCCTCTAAGGCTAAACAATGCCTAAGAATTGAGTCAATCCAGTGACGATACAAAGTGTCACCGTTAATAATATAATTTTTTGCTAGGTGACACAATTTTATACGTTCATCCTTCAAAAAAGTCCGAGGGAACTTCAAAGTCTAGAGATATACTATGATGTCTCCATACCAAGGATCCTGTGAAGAGATTATGAAGATATCTTCACCAGGAAATCACTTTTCATAAATAACATCCTCTTCACAAGGCAACTCTGAAATGAATTCTGCGAATAATAAATATTTTTTGGACTTGGCTGACATAAATTTGAGATCAAATTCCTGTAAGATGACAATCCATTTATTATACTTTCCCCTAATCACTCACCTACTGAGGACAAACTGAAATGAGTTGACATCAGCCAACACATTTTTTTTCTAAGGAGAATATAATGACGAAGCCACTAGATAGCATGAACTACTATTAAAGATAATTTCTCTATATGAGAATACCTAAGTTCAGGGCCAACTAAGCCTCGACTAAGATAATAAATCACATGCTCTCTAAGATCATCATCTTCCTAAACCATAACCATACCAATGGTTGGTTTTTCCGCAACGAGATACAAGAGGAAATCCCTTCTATAATCGGGTGGAATCAAAAGAGGAGCAGAGGTCAATGCATTTTTCAAATCATCGAAGGAGCGCTGAGTGAAATCATCCCAAACAAATGGAATCCTTTCTTTAGTAATTGCATAAATCCTTTTGTAATATTGGCGTAATTTATGATAAATATCGTTACGAAATTGGCTTTTCCTTGGAGAATCTGAAGTTGACGAACTATTGACGGAGGAGGCAACTGAAGTATTGCCTCAACCTTGGAGGGATCAACGCGAATCCCTTCATTGGACACAATGAATCCTAATAAATGACCAGATGTAACAGGGAAAACACATTTATTAGGGTTCAACCGAATCTTATAGTGACGACATATTTCAAAAACAAAATGAAGGTGATGTGCATGATCAATTCTCTTTCTAGAACAACCATTTAGGTCATCCAAATATGCTTCTATTATGTACTTGATGTCATGGAAAGCATAAGACATGGCCCACTGAAAATTAGCTCTAGCATTTTTTAGGCCAAAAGGCATCTTCTTGTATGCAAGTGTACCCCAGGGGAAAATAAATGTTGTCTTGTGTTGACCTTCAGGACATATATTTATTTTATTATATCTTGAAAAACCATCCATGAAGGAAAACAACTCATTTCTATCACACTCATCAATGATATGATCGATAAATGGAGTGGGGAAATTATATTTAGGAAAAGGCTTTTCAAATCCATAAATTCAATGCATACCCGGATCGTTTCTTTCTTTTTATCAATAGGGACTAGATTTGAGACCCATTCAGTTAGAAGAACCGGGTATATAAAATCCGCCTTAAGCAACTTTTCAACCTTAACTTTAATAGCCACAACTTTCCTAGTGTTTATCGCTCAAAGATTTTTCCGTACAAGCTTAGCGTTTTCATATGTCTTGATCTCATGTTGAACTATCGATGGATCAATTCCAGACATTTCTTCATAAGACCAAGCAAACACATCTCAAAATTCCTTAAAGAGGTCACTATAAATTTTGATTTCTTCAGGGGAACATGCAACTCCGATGAAGATATTCTCGAAGATATTGGGATTCCTAGAAATGTTCAAGGGAGTAATTTCCAAGATATTAGACATATTACCTCCGACAAAAATATTTGATGGGGCCAAAGGATTTATAATTTTATGAACACTTCTATTTGAAGATGGATCAGACAAATTTGATTTAAATCGATGAAAATAAGGGAAAAAATATGACTGATGATGCAATCATCCCATCTTCTTTCTGCACCAGTCATTGCTTCTAATATTTCTTCCTCAGATGGTAAGACAATGTCAAGGCAATCCATAGATGAAGTAGAGCCAATTGTCCAATCGGAGCCACATCACCATCCAAATCCTTTTACGGGGGAGGAATGGGGTCAGAATCCACATAATTCACAATAGATTGGTACATGATTTCTGCTGCAGATATAGGATATGACATTCCACCTACTTGCTCCTCTTCTAATGTGGCAGTAGAGGGGAGTAAGGGCCAAGGATCAAAAAAATAATGAGTTGTGAATGAACATTTTTGAGGAGCGATCGTGGAGGATGAAATGGAATTAATATGAGTAGTAGGAGAAGGAAGATCAAAAGTACCCATCAACGAGGAATACATTCCAACTCCTTATTTCTCAACGAGCTACTTGGTATTCCTTACCAAGGGGATGATAGAGTCAGAAGATGCATTGTGATTGTTAGGAGAATAAGCCATTTGATCAATTTAAACAATTATCCCTTCATGAGGGAAGCATAGAATGTGAGACAACAATGAAACAATAAATCCATTGCATAAACCCAATTTCGAGCCAATAAAAGATTATAATCAAGTTTTACATCAACTATCTCTACCTCGACATTGACAACCTTGCTCCCAACACAAACGGGAAAGGCTAGAAGAATTCCATAAGGCCTATGAGAATGACCATCGAATGCAGTAATGAGAGTAGGGGAAGGAACAACTTTTGAAGACCTTATAACCTTCCAACATGACATCGACATGACGTACATGGAAGTCCCTTCATCAACGACAATTCAAAAGATATTCATTTTCTGAAACGTAGATTTAATTTGGAAAGCCATGTGATGAGGGAATCTCTTCTTAACACTTGACATATCAAATGTAATATCAAGAGAGTTCTTCAAATCTACTACTCTTGTGCATGACACGATTGGAGTACCTCTAACGCTGACATCGCACAGGGTCTCTCAGCTAGATCTTTGATAATAGAATAATTCTGAGCAGCCCTAACATTGGGATTGATAGTCAAACGTTTTGTAGAGACTTTCGACATCCGAGGTATATAATCAACTGCGAGCCTCTCTATATGGAGAGGCTTTGGGATATCAAAAACAACCTTAGCCTTAGAAGGTTCCATCTCACCATAATCATGTGATCATGTAGCAACGTGAACATGAGACCTCACCATATATACATTCAATGTGGACTCTCCATCTTGGTTGCCCCCTGTGGGGGTTCCAGTACCAGCATTAGCACCAACAAGCATTTTCTTCCCTTGGGGAAAAGGGTTAGTTAGCACAGCCTGGGAACTTGAAGAACTCCATTGAGTTAACAAGTGCTAAGCATCCTGAATATTAGGGAAAATATGGGTAAGATGAAACCCATTGCATAACTTGCATGGGGATTTTACTTTCTTTTTTTATTCCTTCTTGCCATCTCAAGTATCATTACTGGGCTTGTTCGCAATACCCTTCTCGACCTTATATTTATTCTTACCACGTCGCTTCTTCTTCCCATAAGATTTTTGGTCTCCTATGGGATTCGAGGATTGGACAACATTAACTACTAAAGTTTGGGAAGGCATAGACAGTGATGACGAAGCCTGTGCTAGAGAAGCAGATTGTAAAGACAAATGTTACAATTGATTCAACATGTCAGTTGTACGAGTATCGATTGACCCTACAATTCTATCAGCATGGGGTCCTGGCTTAGGTTTGGCTAGATCGATCTTCGATTGAGGAGCATCAGGAAGAATCTTGTAAAGGACTCTAGACTGAGAATATATGAGTTCTAACTGCTGGGCTCTAAAGATGGCCTGTTCTTCAGTGAACACTCCGAAGAGTGACACATCCTTATAAATATCTGGCTGTAAAGATTTCAAAAACCATTCGAGAAGGAACTCATCAGGGATATATGCCTTGATGAGCCTCTTCCTTCTACGCCACTCTTTGATGTGGTCAGAAATATGAGTTGCTTTGTCTTGTTCAAAACTGGCTAGAAGCTTAGTTCTAACATCATATTGGACATGAAATGAAAATGATTTAGAAACATAGTAGCCAATTTGCCAAATGTAGCAAAGGTACCCCCTCTAAGCTCAATATACCACTTTTCAACGTTTCCAGTTATGGTGCGCTGGAATAATCTCAACCTGATCGAGTCATCGATCAAGGAGTTCGATGAGCACCACAAATGGAAAGCGGTTATATGATTAGTCGGATCCTCCCCAGAATTCCCTTCGAATTTTGGAATATCAGGTGGAAGTTTGGTGGGGACCGGAGGCCAACCCAGATTGTATCAAATCAGATCATTTGCAAATTTCAAAAGATCTGGAAAGTTTAAAGTTTCTAGGAATGGTAAGCATGGAGGAGCGGGAGAATTCCACCCACCAAGAGCATAATTTCTGACATTAGGAAAAGAGTATACTGGATTTTGAGAGGTACTAGGTTTCCACAGGTTACTCGTAGAAGGAACTGAACCATAAGGAAACCCTTGTGGCCTAGAAGAATTCAAAGGGTATCCACCCCCTACAATAGGGTAACCATGCATGGGGTAATTTCCTCCCAGTGAGACATTGAAAGAAGGCGAAAGCCCCTGATAAGGATTCCATGCACTAGCTAGCGGAGGAAAGACCTATGAGGTCCCGACAGAAGGGAAGGGAATACTCCCCTGTTGACCAAATAGATGGGATAAATTCCCAGCCCCTAAACCACTAAGAGAAAGATTTGGCCATCCTTGACTTCCATGGAAAGGATTAACATTCTGAGCCTATCATAAGTTCAAATATGGATTAGAAGGGGGAATCTGACCACTTCCAAAAGAAAAGCCATGAAAAGATGCTAAACCACTTGGCATATAAGCCATAGATGTGGAAACAACAGATGGGAAGGTTGAAGGTGTTAGCGCTTGAAATTTCACCTCAGGCTGAGAAAGGTAAACCTCAAGGCTACATCAAATCATTTAGCCTCATAGCTAGCCCTACGGGGCAGGAGAAGGCTCTTTCCGGTCAATCTCAGCAGATCTTCAATGGGATGAGATGACCAACAAGGTAACACTGATATTAGGCTAGTAAACTGATTTAAAAGGTTGATTTGGGGTTTTTTGGGTTTTTGGTGGCAATTTGAGGAATTGCAATTTTGGGTGCGGGGAGGGATTTTAGGAAGCAGGGGAAAGTGGAATCTCAGAGATTGAGTGAGGGGAAGGGGTGCAAAAGGGCAAGACACAGGCCCAACCTAGAAAATTGCCAGGTTGTAGCTAGAAACTAGGGTTTGTGCAAAAATGAGGATTTTGGGGGATCTGAGTGTTGGGAAGTGTTTGAGAAGGTACTTTAAGGATAGGGGAAGATGTATGAACATCCGGATATGAGTTTTGCCGATTATTTAGCCGCCCAAGAGAAATTTCCTTCAAAACCCTAGGAGAGGGAAATGACCTTGCCTAGGCACAACTGAAGCATGAATAAGTTGTAAAAAGACTCATTAGACACTGAGATGATAATGAAAACCCTATGAATGATGATAAACTCAGCTGAATGATGACATGGACCGCCATTTGGACAACTTTGAGAAGAGTGAAAGCAAACCCTAGACCTAATGCCTAGTGACCAAATTTTGCTTGAAGACTCACTGAAATGACAAAATTTGACCTTGACACTTCAAAATCACTTTGTAAGAGCACATTTGATCACTGGAGGAAGGCTGGAAAGACTGACACTAACAGAAGGAACCAGAGGAATCCCACTGGATGGCATCCTGAAAGGTTAGGTACCAGTGAAAGGGGTGGAACATTAGGTGCCCCCACTTAGAGCCGGAATGGAGGTAGAGGCAACAACTAGTGTACTAGTTGTAACATTAGAGATAATAATAGTAATTCCTTCTACAACTTAAGGAGGGGTCTAGACACTAGAAGTATTGGTATCCATACTTACGCCACTAACATTGGCCATCTGAAAAAAAGGAGAGTGAAAAAGGCTTGCCGACCTACGAGTCAGTGTACCCACGTATGATACACCGTAAGTGTTGATGGTGCTGGACCTGCCAACATTCAAGGGATCACCCTGGTATGAAGTCCCAACTAGACCTCACACTATTTGGTGTGGGAGTCCCATTCGATATGATGGCCCGATTGCCATTATCTTAAAGATTTGCCTCAACTCTTACTTGTCAACACAAGAGAGTGGTCTGCTTTGTTTTTCGAGAACTAAGGTTCGCATGCCTAGTGATTGTGTCACTTGTGTCAATGGTTCTTTCACCATAGAGGGAGAGGGTGGGAGTGAGTCCCAAGTCGGTTTGGAGAAGTCCCAACTCTTCTAGGAACACACAATACAATAGGACATGCACAACTTGCGACAGAACAATCCACACGAATGCTGCAGTCACAGCACATAAGGGAAGATAACATGTATAACAATCAACGATTAGTCCGCGCGAGTATAATGGTTGTTATAGCAAGTTTTATGTGGAAGGTCTGTTCGATGTCTGGGAGAGTAGTCAACACGGGTGAGACAACATTACCAACATATACAACACATTTTCATTAACATATATGTATTACAACAAGTGCATTAGTTCAAGTGTTAAACATATGTTAAAGAAACATGCATTACAAGTGTTCAAGATTAGTCTTACAACAGTTACAATACATGTGTGAAATGTGCTGGCCTGTTAGCAAGCTTCTAAATTAAGTGAAAAATCCAAGACACATCATTACACCATACATCACTAACCCCATGAGCGGGGCAGTTGAGCCACTACTTACTCCTCAAAGAAAAGGTTACAGACTCTCAAGGATATGTGGGAGGAGTAGAGGTGAAAAAGTCCTTTACATGTACAAATGAGGGGGTATTTATAGCCACGGGTGAAATTGACGCTTGTGGCTGTTCGACTACCCTCATGACTATTTGACTTCCATGACTTTTCGAATTTACATGACCCTTCATATAACAAGTGGGTCTCTTGGACTTCCATGTTAAATTACATTGATTGACAATACGATTCATGGTAGAGATGTGGATGACATGACTCATGACAAGACTTGACATGACAGTGGTGGTACATTTGTGTTGCTGCTGGTGTGCATGTCGAGTTGCAGTGCTGCTGGGTGATAGATGTGCTCATGGTGTATCACAACTTTACCTTCGCATGGAAAAGTGCGTGGAGTATTTGATGGTCTTTGGTTCGCTTGATGTTACATTCACACATTGCTCCTTGCTTGTATGTTGGTAAGCTCGAAAGGTTCGTCCGTTCGTGAAAGGTTCATGTTCATCTGTCCGTCCGTCCGTGAACACATCTTACATGCTTGCTTGTCTATTCGTCTACAAACACATCTTTGCATGATCATCCGTTTGTGAGCACATCTCTTTGCATGCATCATTTGTTCGTCCATTGGTGAACATGTCCTTCTGCATGTGCTCCCTTTGTTCATCCCATCCGTCATCATGCCATGTTTGTTTGTGTACCTGTATATGCAGTCACTCATGACGAGATGACATCAAATCCATAAACCTCCTAGTCTACCATGATGCATGATTGTTTCAGATGCAGGTGACCGGGAGAGGAGAGAAGGTTGTGAGCTGGGATGGAGGCTCTAGGCATTGCTTATGAAAACTACGTTGAGTCATTGGGTGATGAAGATGGGCGATCTAGATCGACAATGACTGTCCACAGGGTATGGCTCAACTGGAGGACAAAACTACTCAGATTTTGGGAGGAACAATCCGGGCTGCGGGAAGGCTGAGCAGGCAAAATCTGCGCAGTTTCTAGAATGAGCGGGCAATGGTAGCATGGCAGCCAGAACTGCACAATTCCAGAGGGGAACTGGTAGTCAGCTGTTGGGTCACAGGAAGAAAAAATTGCACAATTCCTGAGGGGAACTGGCAATCAGCTGCTAGGAGCTTGGCAAAAAAAACTACGCAGTTCCTAGAGGGAAATGACAGTCAGTTGCTGGTGCTTGGCAGCAAAAACTACGCAATTCCTAGAGGGAACTGGCAGTCGGCTGCAAAGAGTTGCTGGCGAGGAAAACTACGCTAATACTGGGAAGCTGGCCTACTAATCACCTCTGCACAGTTTCTGAGCTGAGCAGATTGCTGGGCAGCAGAGGGATTTCTCATGAAAACTGTGCAGTTTTCCGGGTGAGCAGCCGGTCGACTGACTGGAAGGTTGACTAGTAAAACTATGTAATTTTATGAGGGAGACAGGGATGGGCATTGAGTGTTTTTCCGCCTGTCTGCGCAATTTTCCTAGTGAGTGGAGTGGGCAAGTGTTATAGCACCATTTACCACTCTTGGTATATATGATGCTTTGTTTATGGCCTAGGGTAACCCCTCCTTCCAAACTTGGTCCAAATATATAAAAAATAGTGTTTTATTCGATGTACACTACTTTGCTCTGAGCTAAAAGCATGTACACGTGGGTCAGTCAATACCCAATCGGCGTATATGTATTAAAACACTTAAAAAATTAAATTTCCTTAATTTTGGACAGAGTTCACGGGTTTTACCTGTTGATTACCTCCTATTTCCCGTGGCCCAAGTGTTTCCCAACTAAAAACTAATTGGGAGAGGTATAAATAGACCTCTATGGGAAGGCCTTAAGGGGAGGAGAAAAGATAGAGTTATTATACTGAGATTATCCTTGATTGAGTCTGATGAATCCCTATGCCTCATGCACTTCCCCAAGCTTCAGGAAACCCTTGTTTCCTTGATTATAGATATCCTTCCTTTTGCTTGAGATGTCATGGTGTTGGTGATGGAAGAAGATTGTTGAAGGCTGGGACAGGACGAATCCGGAGGACGGTTCCACTTGGAGCCAGAGAAAGACTCAGGTGAATTCTCTCCATGTTATTTATAGCTTACTGTAATAAAAGAAATGTTGTGTTGTTTATGAAATTAACTATGTCTATGCATCAAATTATGTTTTATTTCATATATGAATGTCGTTTTGATGTATGATCAATCATTTGTTTATATGATATAAAGTCAATTTCGTGAATATGCTTTACTTCTATACTACTATGTATGTTTGAATTGAATGATTTTCAAGTTTGAAGAACATCAGGAGTTGCAGAGGGTCTAAACCCTGTGGGACGTACTCGAACGAAGGAAACCTGGGTATGGTCACTCTTACATAGTTTGATAATATAAGCATATTGCCTAACCTATTTGAGTATTTCTTGTTGTAGTTTGCTTCTGCTCTATTGGGGTTCTAACCCAAAGCCCTAGGGTGCTTTCACCTGAAACAAAATTGGAAACTCCACTGGGGATAACAATCTTGTTATTCCTGGTTTGGGTTATTCTGTTGTAGATCTGATCCAAAAATACTATAGATCTGATATGAGAATATAAGATAATGCAAATATACCGAGAAACAATAAGATAGACATAGATAGAAATGTTGCTTTATTGATCAAAACCCTTATGGTACATAACATTATTACTATGGCCCATCCCATTATTACATTATTACTTTGGGTACCACCCTTGGTACCCCATATTATCCCCCCTAGGTACATAACTTTCCACCCCCCTTAAACATGTTTCGTCCCCGAAACATGGGAAGAACATAAATAATAAGATCTACTCAAAAGAGTAGTCCACTGATACCATGCACGTGCATCTAGCCATCCAAGAGAAAGGTGAACCTTCGATCTCGCTGGTGCCTCGCTCGCTTGAGATGGAATTTGACCATGGCAGCTCTTCTGTGTTGATGTGTTGTGGGTGGATCTTCTCTCCTTTATATCCATCATGTGACTACTTGGTTTCCATGATGGTTGTCTTGCGGGGTGATGTGGGTGATGATATGTTGAAGTTTTAACCCACGATGGCTTTTGCTTGACTTCACCCTGTTGTGGTGCCTGTTGTGGTGTCTTCTTTTTCAATATGACTTCAACCACTGAGCCCTCCTCTGATGTATCATCACCTGTAACCTTTTCTTCTGCAGCCTCTGTTTGTGTTTGATTGTCGATCATCAAAGGCTCATCATCTGATATGTCAGTCCCTTGAACATCTTCTGCTTCAGCCTCCATGTGCTCTACCTGTTTATGGATGGAAATATCCTGTAATGTAATTTTCTTCTTTTTATACCAGAGCTTCAGGAATTTCTTCTGCACATTAATATTGATAGTACCCATGGATTCCATCCAAGGGTATCCCAAAACAACATCCATGTTATCCATCTCTGAAGCATAAAAATCACCATGCAACACATATTTATCCATAGAAATCTTCAAATCCTTGTACACTTGAACATCCTTATCATCAACCTGTGTATGTTCCATTTGTTTTGCTGGGACTTGCAATTTTTTTGCCAAATTAACACTGATAAAATTATATTTACAACTAGGATTGATAGAAACAATGATCTTCTCTTTCTGAATCAATCCATGAATCTGCAATACGGATATACCAGTAGGAATTAACCCTTTATGTGTCTCATTCTCATTTTTTCTAGCTCGAGACCATTTGTCTAAAAAGACTTTTTCAAATTCTGCATCTGAGAGTTTGGTCCACTGTTTGTTATCAAGTGAGAGATACCATTTGTAAGCCTCATCTACGAACCCCAAACAAAATACATTCCTCCAATTTTTTTCCGATGCTGACTTTTCTTGTTTTATGTATTCTTCAATTGTAGGACCATCATCATTTCCTGTAAAAAATCGAGCCTTGCCAGAAGCCATGAAGAGGGTTTTGAAAAAACTTGGCGAAAATTTGAAATGGCCACAAATCTGTCAATATTTCTCAGAATCTCTATTATAACCTGTTTTTGGAAATGGAACAACCATTCTGAATCTGCCCATGTGATAGAAATCTTGATCCAGGCACTTGAAATTCCAGATCTGCGCTGCTACTCTCCCGCCGTCATCCAAAATTTCTGCAAAAAGAGCTGATTTTAGTTCAGCGATATCTCTCTCATCCGGACTCCGATTCGACTGATTTTTTTTTTGAAATCATGTGTTTTTTCACAAAGATTCCAGATCTAAAATTAGATCTTGTAGATCTGACACCAAGGCCTCTAGATCTGCGCCGCAAACTCGCTGTCCTGAAAATTGTCTGAAACCCCCACTGATTTTTAAATCAGTGATATCTCCTTCATCCGTACTCCGATTCAACTGATTTTTTTTTTGAATTTGGATGTTTTTTCCCAAAGAATCCAGATCTGCAATTAGATTTTGCAAATCTTGTTCCAGGACGTCTAGATCTGCGCCGCAAAGTCGTTGCCCTGAAAATTGTCTACAACCCCACTGATTTTTAGATCAGCGATATCTCCTTCATCCGGGCTCCGATTCAACTGATTTTTTTTTTGAAATTGGCTATTTTTGCACAAGGAATACAGATCTGTAATTAGATTCTGCAGATCTTACACCAAAACGTACAGATCTGATCTGCAAATTCGCCACCCAAAAAATCCCTGCAAAAATGAAAAAAAAATGCTCCCACCGTTTGCCCAAGAAAGAGCTCCGATACCAATTGTTATAGCTCTGATACCACTTGTTGTAGATCTGATCCAAAAATACTATAGATCTGATATGAGAATATAAGATAATGCAAATATACCGAGAAACAATAAGATAGACATAGATAGAAATGTTGCTTTATTGATCAAAACCCTTATGGTACATAACATTATTACTATGGCCCATCCCATTATTACATTATTACTTTGGGTACCACCCTTGGTACCCCATATTATCCCCCCTAGGTACATAACAATGAAGGATCCTCTGCAATTATTATATCCTCCTTGACTTGGAAAGCTTTGGGTTCTCCAAAGTTGTTGACAACTGAGAGTCAGTTGTTAGCTTATGATAGAAGACTTGGAAAATCTATGGTTGTTCTTCCTCAATTTCCTATTACTTTAGGTGGGAAGACTATTTTTATCGATATGATGGTGGTTGATTGCCCTTTAGACTTTAATATGCTACTTGGGCGTGATTATGTCTATGCGATGAATGTTGTGGTGTCTTCACTCTTTCGAGTGATGTGTTTTCCTTATAAGGGAATATTGTCACTATTGATCAGCTTGCATCTCATAATCACCACCCTAATTAAAATTTACTGCAGAATACCCCTTGGTTTGTTCCAAGTGTTCAAGTATACTCTACCCCGCCACAGGTGAATTATGTGGCATTGAATCCTGAATGTTCAATTGCTTTTGAGAAGGATCCTTTCACCTATTATTCTCCTTCTTGGGACTTGGTCCCGGCAGTTGACCGAGAGATTCTTCCTATAGGGACATGGGATCCCTTAATTCCCTCGTTTGATCCTTGTAGTTCTCATGATTTCTCAGAATTTGATTTTCCTTCACAGGAGGAACTCTTTGAAGCCATGAGTTTTGACTACCAAAGGAGTCCTTGGCCCGAGCCTCGCAAGGGGCTTGTTCCGAAGAACTATTATGCATAAGCTGTAAGGCTGCGTGGTTCCCTGTACCATATTGTACATATAAGGTACACATTTTCAAGTTTTGTATTGTATAACACAAGATTTTATCTGAAGTTTATATGTGGGATGTATTAACTTCTTGTCTAGTGATCCAAATGGATCCTAGAAAACCCTCTAAGTCTTCTAAAGATCAAAACTATCGCATGAGAAGAACTTTTAGAAAAGTCGGATAACACTATCGGGAGGAAAAAACATAAAGAAAACAATAAAATGAAGCCTATTGGAGGTCAACAGAGCAATGCACAGGAGCCGTCGGATCTGGCCGATCAATGGTCCAGATCCGATCGGAAAATCGCAATCGGCAGTGGCAAGTGGAGGCTATCAGCAGAGACCACATGGAATATGTGACAGCGATCAGTGGGGTCAACGAGGACCGTCGATCAAGCGTGCAGATTGATGGCCCAAGTTGAATTGCAATATCGCATCGACAAATGATAGAGGAGCGCTTACAAACGGCCCAGGGGCATGTGCGATATGCGATTGTGATCAATCGCATCGCAACATCACATTGAAGCATTACAATGGAGCGGGGCTGATATAAACATAACTCACAATAGCCGGACCCGATGGAGATATAGGTGATATTTCATATATTTTGAGATCCAGAAAACAACATTTTCCTTTGTATTTACGTTTTTCATTAAATAAACAAAATACGAAGGAAATGTGCCGATGCGATGAAACCAGACCCGAAAGGGTTTATGAATGCAAATATATCATATTTCAAGTTCGTTTAAAGCAATTTTATGGGGTTTTTCAATGTTTTCATGTATTTTTAAAATACAAAGGGAAATCAAGAAACAAGCGGGATTTCGGGCGGGCCGTAGGCGGTAAGTGGTTTTGGCCGGGCTTTGCTCGAGCCCATACACTGGCTGCCACGTGTCTAGGCGCTGGAGAGAGAAAACCACCCTTTTCAGGCGGTTAACCCTCATACGCATGGGCCGCCCGAAATGAACCTCAACCGTTGGATCTAGATCTCTTAGATCAACGGTGGAGATGCGATAAGTGACATAAAGGCAGACCCGATAGGAGTTATAAGGCGGAATTTATAATAATTCAAATCTGATAAATGATAGTTTGGTGAATTTCCTATGTTTTTAGTGTATTTCTCTGTGAAAACAGAGAACGTTGTTTCTGGGGATTTCAGAGGCTTGATGGTCCATTCCATTACAGAACAGGTGGCCACCATCCCTGAAGGCGTTTAACAATGATTTCTAATGCTCAGAGGGGGATTTGAGCGGACAGAGGCCGAGAAGCCCGAGAGCCGAGAAGGAGAAATGAACAGACAATGCCTATTGGCTTTAAAGCCACAAACTGCCAGAAATAGAGACAAGCAGTGCTGAGATAGAGAGAAACAGAGGCAAAGAGTCAGTGAGGAGAGTTTGTGTACTCAAAAAGACTTGGGGGATCCAAGTAAAGCCTTGTTGTTTTGTATCTGTTGTGTGAGACTCAAATTTAGTTCACTTTTGTAAAAACTCTGCTTCTGAAGACATAATAGAGAGGTCACCACTGAACACTGGACCAGGAGATGTCACCCAGGAGTGTTGGGTGAACTCCTTATTAAACTTGTTGTTTTTATGTGTGTTTGTCTATTATGTTCTTTAACTGCTTCATTATTTATGTATTTCACAATCTTATTGATCCATTGCACAAAGTAACATAGGAAAATCCATGCATGAGTCTATAATACCTTAATAATTGTCTAAGATCTCATTATCATATCAAGTGGTATCAGAGCTTTAGGTTGCTAAGGTTAGACAAGCTTGTGCTGGATTGTTGAATGCTAACTAGGTCAAAGCTCAAATTAGGAGAAGGAGAACTGGTTGAGGCTAACCTAGAAATTGGAAGAGTCTATCCTAGGAGGGAAATGGCAGAACAAGTCTCATCGGAATCAGACTCTCAGTTCATGGATAGTTTCATGACCATGAGAGCCATGGTGGAAGAGATGTATCGAGAATTTAAGAAAGGTCGAGGTGAAAGTACTTCAACCTCCAAACAAGACAAAGGAACAGAGGAACCTCTTCTAGATGGCCATTCAGAAGGCAAAGGGAAAAGGGAAGAGCCTCCTCCATCAACACCTCCTTCTAGCCCTGAAAATAAAAAGAAGAAAACATCTTTGATTAAATTAGATGTAAAATTTGATTTGCCAATATATGATGGAGAATTAAATGTAGAAAAGCTAGATAACTGGATTAGACAGATTGATGTATATTGCAGGGTGTAGAACATCGATTCAGAAAGGAGAAAGATTCAACTGGCCAACCTTCACCTTGGAGGAACTGCCCTAGTGTGGTGGGAAGGAAGGACACAAGCTGATTTGAAGAAGCATGGTAAAATTCTTTCTACTTGGAGTGATTTTGTTTCTTCCATTAAAAAAAAATTCTTTCCACTAGCTTATATGCACCAAGCAATGATGAGTTGGCAAACTCTTCGCCAATTAAAGGGGCAAAGTGTATAAAGCTATACCCAAGAATTTAGAAAAAGAGCTTTAATTCTAGGCATTTCTCTAGACTCACCTGAAACTTTGTTAAAGTATATAGGTGGTCTACATAGCTATTTGAGGCCCACCATTTTAATGTTTAACCCTACTAGCATAGATGAGATATCAGTTCAGGCTACACATCTGGAGGCTAGAGGAAAAAATGTGAACCCAGAGATTGGGGGATCATCAAAACCCACTGCAAGCAGGAACAAGGAAAAGAAGAAGCAAAAATGGAAGGAGAGGAAGACAAACACTGTACAGAAAGACAAACCTTCATGCACTCACTACAAGAAGGATGGGCATGATGATGAACACTGCTGGTCTTTGCATTCAGAGCTGAAACCCAAGAAGTTCAGTGGTAAGAAGAAGAAGACTGCTGTTGCTATGCAGAAAGACTTAGGGTTAGACTCAGGTGATGAAACAACAGTCATAGCTATAGGTATAAAAGGTAAAAATTCTGAAGCATCTACTAGTAATTCTGCACAATCTATTGATAATGAAGACAATGAGAGGAAAATACATGAGATTTTTCATATTAGAGTTATTTCCAAGCATCAAAAGATTGATACCTTATTTGATAGTGGTTCACAAGTAAAATTGATTTCTGAAACAATTGTAAAGAAGCTAGGATTACTAACAACACCTCACAAGAAGCCATATCCATTAGGTTGGGTATGTGATAAAGCAAAGCTACAAGTGACTAGACAATGTAAACTTAGGTTTTCTATTGGGTCAACTTTTGTAGATGAGGTTGAGTTAGATATAGTTCCCTTGGATATGTGGTATTATTTTAGTAAATCCTTACTTGTATGATAGAAAGGCCATTTTCTATAGAACTGAAAATATATCAACTCACAAAAGATGGAATAGAATATATTGTAAGAGCTCATCAACTCATAAATAACTACACTCACATAAACTCAGTGCAGATGAAAAGAATTGTAAATTCATCCAAGCAATTTTTACTAATGGTTGTAAAGGAAAAGACCCCTGATAAGACCAATGCATTTGAAGGCTGTGATGATAAACATAAAGCTGATTTAGAAAAAATTGTTTCAGAATATGATATCCTATTTCAAGAACCTAAAGGTCTGCCACCCAAAAGGGGAATAGTAAATGATATTCATTTGCAACAATATGCTCCATTGCCTAACATCGGAATGTATAGGTTATCCGCTTTAGAGAATGTAGAGATCAAGATGCAGGTACAAGAGATACTCGATAAAGGGTTCATAAGGCCAAGCACATCACCATGTGGATCTCCAATTGTGTTGGTGAGAAAGAAACATGGTTCGTGGAGGATGTGCATTGATTACAAAGCACTGAATAGAATAACGATCAAGAATCGTTATCCTCTTCCTCGCATTGATGATCTATTGGATCAGCTGAAAGAGGCAGTTTACTTTTCCAAGTTGGACTTGTGTAGTGGCTATCATCAGGTCAGAGTAGCAGAACAAGATGCATGGAAGATTGATTTCAAAACAAATCAAGGGCTGTATGAATGGCTAGTTATACCTTTTGGCTTAACTAATGCTCCTGCCACTTTCATGAGAGTTATGAATGATGTACTCAGGCCTTTTATTGATGATTTTGTAATTGCATATTTAGATGACATTCTTGTTTTTAGTAAAACATGGGAAGAACATTTAAAGCATGTAAATCAGACTCTAGATGTTTTGAAAAGAGAAAATCTCTATGTTAAATTATCAAAATGTGAATTTGGCAAAACATCTTTGAATTATTTGGGTCATATTGTTGGGGGTGGTGAATTGAAGATAGATCCCTCTAAGGTTGAAGTCATTGTGAACTGGCCTAAAACCAAATCCGCTACAGAAGTTAGGAGCTTCCTAGGAGCAATACAATATTGGAGAAAGTTTATTGCTAACTTTTCCTTGATTACAACTCCCTTACATGCTTTAACAGGATTGAACAAAGTGTTTCAGTGGGGAGGCAAACAACAGAAAGCCTTCGACACCTTGAAAGAAAAAAATAGTACAACACCAGTACTAGCATTGCCAGATCTTCAAAGACCATTTGAGATTGAAACAGATGCCAGTGACTATGCCATGGGAGCAATGTTGATGCAACATGGTAAATCCATATGTTATCATTCTGAGACATTTAATTTTGCAGTAGTTAATTATTCCACATATGATAAAGAATTGTATGCTTTAGTGCAGAGTGTGAAAAAGTGGAAACATTACCTAATGGGCAAAGAAACAGTTATACATATTGATCGTTACCCACTTCAATATTTTCACTCACAAACTAAATTGCAGCAATCAAGACACTATAGGTGGATGGGGTTTCTACAACAGTTTCATCTTGTCATCAGATATAAGAAAGGCATACACAATAAGGTTGTAGATATGCTATCAAGACCAATCATAAATGCATATAATATACTTAAGCATAACTCAGTATTGCATAAAAGCTACATTGAACAATATGCTCAAGATGTATATGCAACTTTAAGTGATGGCAAACAAGTAGAAGAATTGGATTATCATGTTAAGGACCAACTCTTGTATCATTTGGGAAAGTTATGCATTCCTCAAACTGAAAGAGTCAACAGAATCTGAGAAGCACATACTTCTCTAATATCAGGTCATTTTTGGTGTAAGTAAAACAGTTGCACAGCTGCAAAGGTTCTGTTATTGGCCAAGAATGCATGAAACAGTTTCTAGATATATAAAAGGTTGTACCATGTGTGCTAAAAGCAAGCCCAACAATAGAAAACTAGGCTTGTACACTCCATTTCCAGTTCCTTCTCATCCTTGGGAAAGTGTTTCCATGGACAGGTTCAACAAAATGTGTATTTTAATATCTTGTAATAAGAAGATTACAGTTGAACAAACAACAAAGTTGTTCTTTCAACATGTATGGGTTCATTTTGGGTTACCCACTTCCATTGTATCTGATTGAGATTCCCGATTTGTTGGGAAGTTTTGGTCAAGTCTATGGTAATTGATGGACACCACACTGAAGAAGAGCATAGCCTTTCGTCCACAAACAGATGGCCAAACAGAGGTGGTCAATAGGACAATGATCCAGTTGCTCAGGGGCTATTGCAGTAAGCATCCCAAGCTTTGGGATGAAAATTTATGTTATGTGCAACATGCTTACAACCATGCTAAACACTCTTCTACATAGAGATCTCCTTTTGAGACTTGTTTTGGTTTTACACCCAGGTCTCCCTTGGATTTTGTATTTAATAAAGACATAGCAGTTGATGGACACAGTGATGTGGACAAAGCAACCAAGTTCATTGAACAGATCCAAGAAATTCACCAGGCAGTGCAAGAAAAACTGGAAAGAAGCCAAGCAAAGTACAAGGCAAGGCATGACAAGCATCGAATTGAGCATAGCTTCCAAGTTTGTGATCAAGTCTAGTTGTACATCAGCAAAGACAAAATGCAAGGTGAAGGTAAGAAGCTGAAGCCAATAAGGTATGGGCCTTTCAAGATACTTGAGAAAATTGGTGAGAATGCTTTTCGCCTTGATTTGCCAAATTACATGCACATCTATTCAGTAGTTAACGCAGAGAACTTGAGACTATTTGAACTTTCATTGATTGAAGATCCCGAAGAGCAAAGTCAATTGCCTTCTATTAATGATCTGTTGCCTGAATATCTCAATGAGTTGTAGGAAGATACAGTTCTGCACAGGAAGGTGAGAACTACGTGTAGAGGGGATGTTGAGTACTCAGAAGCGGACTCAAAGGTTCAAAACCAAGCAGTGCAAGATGGATAGAGATTGGACAAATAAGGAAGTTGTATCCTCACTTGATTGATGCTTAAAAACCAACTTTTGGTGGTCCAAAAGCTTTTTCAGTGGGAAGGCGTGATCCAAATGGATCCTAGAAAACCCTCTAAGTCTTCTAAAGATCAAAACTATCGCATGAGAAGAACTTTTAGAAAAGTCAGATAACACTATCGGGAGGCAAAAACATAAAGAAAACAGTGAAATGAAGCCTATCGGAGGTCAACGGAGCAATGCACAGGAGCCGTCGGATCTAGCCGATCAACGATCCAGATCCGATCGGAAAATTGCAATTGGCGGTGGCAAGCGGAGGCTATCGACAGAGACCACATGGAATATATGACAACGATCAGCGGCGTCAACAAGGATCGTCAATCAAGCGCGTAGATTGATGGCCCAAGTTGAATCGCAATATCGTGTTGGCAAACCACAGAGGAGAGCTTACAAACGGCCCAGGGGTATGTGCGATATGTGATTACGATCAATCGCATCGCAACATCGCATCAGAGCATTACAATCAAGTGGGGTTGACATAAACATAGCTCGCGATAGCCAGACCTAATGGAGATATAGGTGATATTTCATACATTTTGAGATTCAGAAAACAACATTTTCCTTTGTATTTGCGTCTTTCGTTAAATAAATGAAATACGAAGGAAATGTGCCGATGCAATGAAACCGGACCCGAAAGGGTTTATGAATGCAAATATATAATATTTCAAGTCCGTCTAAAGCCATTTTCCGAGGTTTTTCAATATTTTCATGTATTTTTAAAATACAAAGGGAAATCACGAAACAAGCGGATTTCGGGCAGGCCATAGGCGGTAAGTGGTTTTGGCCTGGCTCTGCCCGAGCCCATACATTGGCTGCCACGTGTCCAGCGTTGGAGAGAGAAAACCACCCTTTTCAGGTGATTAACCCCAGTACACATGGGCCGCACAAAATGAACCTCAACTGTTGGATCTAGATCTCTTAGATCAACGGTGGAGATTCGATAAGCGACATAAAGGCGGACCCGATAGGAATTATAAGGTGGAATTTATAATAATTCAAATTCGATAAACGATAGTTTGGCGAATTTCCTATGTTTTTAGTGTATTTATTTATGAAAACAGAGAATGTTGTTTATGGGGATTTCAAAGGCTCGATTGTCCATTCTGTTACAGAACAGGTGGCCACCATCCCTGAAGGCGTTTAACAATGATTGCTAACGCTCAGAGGGGGATCTGAGCGGACAGAGGTCGGCAAGCCCAAGATCTGAGAAGGAAAAATGAACAAACAACACCGATTGGCTTTAAAGCCATAGACTTCTAGAAATAGAGACAAGTAGTGCTGAGACAGAGAGCAACAGAGACAGAGAGTTAGTGAGGAGAGTCTGTGTACTCAGAAAGACTTGGGGGATCTAAGTAAAGCCTTGTTGTTTTGTATCTATTGTGTGAGACTCAAATTGAGTTCACTTTTGTAAAAAATCTGCTTCTAAAGACATAATAGAGAGGTCACCACTAAAGGCTGGACCAGGAGACGTAGCCAAGGAGTGTTGGGTGAACTCCTTATTAAACTTGCTATGTTTATGTATGTTTGTCTATTATGTTCTTTAACTGCTTCATTGTCTATGTATTTCATAATCTTATCGATCCATTGCACAAAGTAACATAGGAAAATCCATGCACATGAGTCTGTAATACCTTAATAATTGTCTAAGATCTCATTATCAGATCATATAGTGTTCTTATTTATGTCTACAGAACTTGGAAGATTTCTCCTTTGGACATTTGTATGGTTGATTCTCTCTGACAGGTATTGGTTCTCGAAATTGGCATACAGGTTAGGTTTTTCACCTGCATTGTGCATTTATAAGTTTCCTTTCCCATTTTGGCCTTAGGATCAACCCCCCTAAGATATGATGCAGAACCTTCTCTTTGCTTAGAAGTGTCATGACTTGTGTGGTAGATCCTACCTTATCATGGGCGCCCTAGATAGTACCTTGTTGTCACTTGGCACCCATGTTGAATTTTTGTTCTTAGGCTCGGGAGTCCTCTTTATTCACGCCATGACTTATGCGTTGAAGCCTCATTCCTCTACTTCTTCGTTATTTTTCTGGCTTGATACCCTAGAGGCTCCTTTGCGTTGAGTTGTACTACTGCATTGCATATTGACTAGTTAAAATTTGGGTACCAGAGGACAAGTGGTTCCCTAAGGCTTTGATCTTTGGCCTAGGGAAAAGTGTCCAAATTTGTTTTTTACTTTTCTCCTAAAGTGACTTTATAAGTGGTAAAGTCAATTTAATTTAAAAGTGACTTTATAAGTGGTAAAGTTACATTCTAATTTAAAAGTGACTTTATAAGTGGTAAAGTTACATTCTACTTTAAAGGTGACTTTATTAGAGTGAATGAAGAATTAGAAAGTGAAAAAGTGACTATCGAAATAAAAGGCTAAGTGGGTCTTTATTTAAGTGGGTGGGTTAAAAAATAGAAAGTCAGAATTAAATGCACATTTATTCTCATCCCTAGATCTAAATGAATCTCAGCTATTAGATCTTAGGGTAACCCAAAATGTCATTTGGAGAATAAAAGGAGAAGAGAAGAGGAAAAGATCAATTCATTCTTTCATGAGCATTTGAGAGAAAGAGAAGAGAGAGAAAGGAGAGAATTTTTGAGCAGTGAGGAAGTGAAGGAGAGCAGCAAGAAGACATTTCAGCAAATCTGGGCAACAACATTTATTGGCATGCATCCCAAGGAAAATTGTACAGTAGGAGAAAGGCACAAAAATCGAGGAAGAGGGACAGAAAGTTCTGGGCACATTTTTCGAGGCTCGACGTACATCATTTAATGTTGTTTTACTGCTGTAAAAAATTCTTTTTTGGCTGTTTGCTGATTGGCATGATTTTCGAGGTGGAGTTCAAGCATAGAAATCGAGATAAGTTGTAATTTGTGGTTGCTGGAATTTTTACTGTGTATTTCAGTTTCTCTGTAAAATCATTTTCAGAAATAAAGAAGAGCTCTCAAATTGGTTTTCCCCAAGAGTTGTAGGGGGTTTTTCCAGGGTCACATTGACCAAAACTCACTGTTTTATTTTATGTGTGTGGCTATCATAATTTTGCTGTGTTTTATTTCTAAATTTTAGTAGTTGTAAAATCTCTAAATTTGTGTTTTCAGAAAAATATTATCATTTCCAGATTTTAGAATTTTTATCATGCTTGGATTTAAAACTAAATGCATGGAGTGATAAGGAAAACTGATAACCAGAGTGGGGGTTGAAATTTCTTCATGGTATTAGAGCTTGGTTGGCTAAAAAGTGCAGTTTGGGACAACAAAGTGAAAATTACAGCAAGCTGATTTTTACACAGAAAACAGATTCCTTTACCATAGATTTGAAAATTTCAATTTGGTAGGACAGTGAAACATGTATTTGGGTTTGAGAGTTGAAGATAGGTTGGATGGGCAGAACAACTACATTGCATGGAAGGAGAGAATCCAGAGCATCTTTGAGGAAGCAGAAGTCTGGGGAATTATGGTAAATACCACACAAAACCTAGTAGTAGTACCTGCTAACCCTGTCCAGTTGGCAAAGTTTAACAAAAGTAATGCTAAGGCAAAAAGATTGATTCTGGAAGGAATCAAAGACCATGTCATTCCTCATGTGAGAGGAAATACTTATGCACATGAGATGTGGACAACCTTGACCAGTCTTTACCAGAGCTCAAATGAAAACAGAAAAATGGTCCTAAAGGAGAAACTGAAGGCCATTAAAAGGGCTAAGACTAACATTGCTACAACATACCTCACAAAGATCACTTTAGTGATAGATAAGTTGGCAGCTGTAGGTGAGATCATTGCACCGACTGAGTTGGTGAGAATTGCTTTTGAATGGTCTTCCCAAGACTTGGGAGAATGAAAACCTTCCCGATTGGGAGAGGTTGTGGGATGATTGCATTCAGAATGAGATCAAAAAGAACCATCTTGGGGTATCCAAACAGGTGGAGGAGGATGACAATGTGGCATTGTTAGCAAGAGGCAATAAGGGCAGAGCAAAGAAGCAAGCTTCCAACAGTGGAGGCAAAAGCAAAGGTAAAGGCAAGCAACAGAACAAGGAGAAGGACTTTTCCAAAGTCAAATGTTGGAATTGTCAAAAGTTGGGACACTATGCTGTTGTGTGTCCGGAGAAGAAGAACAAGAAAGGGAAAGACAAACCCATGGCAGCTTCTGTAGAGATAGAGAGCCTTTCAGAGAGATTTGATCGGGAGTTTGGGTTCAAAGCTTGTGAGGCCACTAGTGCAGGATCACCTGCCATACAAGTTCAGAGGGAGTGTGCATTCCCCGTTACTAGCAGAGCATCTTCTAGCATTTGGTATGTTGACAGTGGCACTTCCCGGCACATGATAGGAGTCAGAGAGTACTTCTCAGAGCTTTTAGAGGGTGATACTGATATGGAGGTAGTACTTGGTGATGACAACATTGTTAGAGCAGTCGGTGTGGGGACATTGACATTTGATAGGGGACCCAAACCTCCCTTGAAAGTGTTAGATGTTGCATATGTGCCTGGAATGAAGAAGAACCTGCTATCTGATCCAGATTTAAACAGGAATGCAACAAATTACAGAGATAACCATAAATACAGATATGCAGCGAAAATAATACTTCATTTCATTACTGTAAAATACTGAAATATGCTTATAAACAGAAATGGAAAGAAACCAGCTAGGGCGATGGTAGCTTATCTCTGAGAAGAGATGTGGCAGCTACATGCCTCTGAACTGTCTTACAATGAGGCTCAAAGGCCTATTTATTGTTGAGAAACAATGCAAAATCTTTAACATCCAAAAACCTAACCCTAGAAGATGAAACGCCAAACTGTGGGCCCCGTTTGGGTAAATTGGTACATCAACTTCCCGGGGTCATAACTTTGGCATATGATCTCCATATGACGCGCACAGTATCTCGTTAGAAAGATCTATCTGAGAAATACAACTTTGTGAAGAGAAACATCGGTCCATGAAGCCATGTTGCTCCCAGTTTTCCCAAAAAAACGTCGTTTAGGGCCTCAAAATGGCTCCGGAAGTTCACGACCAGAAAAACTACTAAAAATAGTAAATTGTGCTACAATTAAGGAAACTGAAAAGCTAAAAGAAACAATGGTGGGGGTCCAAGTGGACTTAGTGGGTGGCCACCAATATCCACCTAGATCATTCCTCCCCCCTTAGGAAGCAATGGTCCCCATTGCATTGAGTTCCTCCATGAGATGAGGAAACTTCTGCTGAACTTGGTCCCTGGTGAGCCGCTTGCCCTGGTGAAGGAGTTGGCCTACTTTGACGACTTGATACAGCTGGATATTCTACTGGCGAGTGTGCTTGATCTGTGTGTCCATGATCCGATCAGTTGCATCTTGTTCCATGCAATCTGGATTTAACTCTGTGGGTGTGAGCTGTTCTACAATGTTGGATGTGTCTAGTAATGGTGGAAAGTATGGCTGAAGGTAGTCCACATTGAACACTGGGTGTAGGCTAAGGAATGGGGTAATATTGAGCTCAAATGCATTGTCTCCCACAGCCTTGGTCTTCATTCACAAACATGCATATAGATGACTCTTGTTGGTAAGCAAAGATGTTTATTCATATGATAATTACTAAGCCCAAATAGTTGAACAAAACAATCAAGCAAACATTATTACACTATTTCTCATATATATCATAGACATAGATATGAGTGAAAGAATAACTGTCCTCGGACATTCAATAGTGAAAGGTACAAGGATTGCTGTTAAAACACATATATATATTCAATGATAGCAAAATTTAAACGAATGCCGATTCACATAAAAATGACACAAGAGCATAGATAATAGTACCATATGTTTATTCGAGTCACTCCCAATATCAATCGCATTCAAATTCCTTTTTTCGACTTAGAAACACTTCCACAAAAGGCAATAGTGCACAGATTATCAAAGCTTTCTTTGTCAAAATTTAGAATACTGGCCCAATATTTATAAAAAAAATAGATCAGAAGCACAATAGTGTGACTTCCTGATTTGAGTTTATACAAAAACTGAGGACCCTTTCCAAATGCATGAAAGGGCCTATAAATACTAATTAAGCTAACTAATTACAAAATACAAGTGCTAATTAATTGGTACAACTATGCTATGAATATCTCCTCAAGATCGGCTTGTCCTCAGTCGGCAGCATGATTCATTGTTTCGGATGATCTCCCTTCGACTTGAGCTGGCATATATCTAACATCGGTTGCAACTCTGGGGTGCGGCTCAGGCGAGAATTCAATTGAGCTGAATATGTGGCATCTTGGATCTCGGGGATCATGCAACTGATAGCATCAGTTAAACATTTGAGCGCGGCCCTCTGATTGTATGGCTTGATTAAGAAAAACCAAAAGGTATCCCAAGTTAAACTTTGGATGCCAGCGATTAGTCTTCCTTTCTTTTCTAACTCCTGATTGCATGTTTGTTCCAAGGCTTTGGCCGATGTTAATTTTCCTGGATTACACTGTGAAATCATATTAGACAGATAAAGAGTGTCGTTGACAAAAGCAATTAAATTGCTAGTAGATAACCGACATCTTGAGGTTTCTCTTTCTGCCTTCATTAGTTGGGTCTGCCATTCTAGGAACATGATGTCTTTGTGTGACTCAAGAATTTTGGGCAGATCCGAAGCCTATCCTTCAAGGGAGTCTTGCCAAGCAAGAAAACTGGTTAAGGTCTCATTGGCCTGTTCTAAATCCTGTCTAGCTTCAACTGATTTATCAACTATTGATGTAGTAATCTCACAAAGAGGTTCAGCCAGAGAAATATTATGACATAGTAGGTTCAGCTATGTAATCAATGCCTTATTGATTTGTAGAGCTTCTATTCTGAACTCTGCTACTTGAGGAAGGCTCCTGAACTTTTCTACCTCTTATGACAGTTGAACGATTTGCTCATCCTTAGTCTTGCTCATTTGTTCGTTCATCGCCTTTAATTTGGCCACTGCTTTAGACAGTTCCTTCTGTTTCTGCACTGCACTCGAATCTATCCTCTGTTTCTCTTTGTGTAATTGCTCATTTAATTGGCTGTTTTTCTGCCGCTGTGTTGATAGTTGTTGTTCCAATTGTTCTATTTTCCATTGTGCTTCGGACACCTGCGACTGCAATGAATCAATCATTTGATCTTTTTCCTTAAGGAGATTGCTCACTTCCGAGGCTTTATCCATGGTGGCTGCCGAATATGCTCCGGCATACTAGGAGAGTTTCGTAAGGTCATCGGAAGGGTTCAGTTCCTCCTTCCACACCACATTAGCCATCTCTGTTTGATCTGGCAAAAGGGAAGATTGATCAAGTCTCTTCCTTTTCCTCTGTCTTTTCACCACAACCCTGTGTTTAGGATTGTAAAAGACGTCTAGTGGTGGTATGTCTTCTACCTGTAAAACAATTTGATCGGATGGATCTTTGGGGATTATTTCCGCATCTTTACTACTGGGTAGGCCGCTGGTTCCTTCCATCGGAACCGTAGTTGTGGTTGTTTCTTGACTGACTGTCACTTGGGGTATGCTGAATCCTGGTGGAGTCTCGGGATTGTTTATAATAGAGTCAAATTGCTGCCACTCTTGGAGGAGTTTGGGATCAATTTGAGTCTCTAAATCAATAACTTCACTGTCATGCTTCTTTCCTTTTTCCTGCTCTGTTTCCTGCTCTTTTCCTTTCTCCTGCTCTGTTTCTTTTTCGGGAATTTTCTCTGTAGCAGGAGACTCGTCAATACTCTTCTGCCCAGGCTCGCTTGACTTAGTTGTTGGTGTAGTGGCCAACAAGTCCAGAGGCAGAGTTTGCAACCTCTGTTCTCTGAGCCTATTGAATTCTACCAATCCTTCATCATTATATTTCATCCTGGCCAATGTTTTAACCTGAGACAATGATTCTGCTGAAGAAAATAAATCATAAAATTCATCTTTTTCATGGTCAAACTTGGTAAGTTTGTCCTGTTCAAGCACATTATAGGCAACCTTCCGTGGATTGAATTGCCTGCTAAGGATGGTTGCAAGATTGAGCATATTTATTTTTCCTGCCTCCTTCTCAGCATGTTTCCAATCAAGTATGGTATAAACACCACATCTTAAAGGGAATACGAGCCATAGCTGCTTTTTGGAAGTCCTAAGAGTTTGGGACGTTCCAGCGGTTGTGATTTGGTAAGTTAATTCTTGTGCCAACAGTTTATCTGGCACATATAATGGGAGGACATGGGGTTTTGCGGCACTACCAAACACCCGTATATATGTGAATTTATCTTCCCCGAACCAATTTCCCATAGCACTCAAGTCAATTTCTGCCTCCTCGGAAATCCTTGGGGCAGGCTTATCAAAGATAGCATAATAGATAGGCAACATGAAACCATTACAGATTTGATACAAGTGGTCTTTATAATGTGCCTTCCATAACATCTGATGGTAGATGTGGATTGACTTAGGATCCTGTGGCGTCCACCTCCACCCAAGTATCGGGTATTCGGAATTAAAACAAAGAATATCCATAACATAAGCACTGTAATAGAAGGGAGGAATAGTCCGGGTTGTTTTGTGTGAATTGAATCTAAAATCAAGAATTGCAGAGGCTAATTTATTAGACAATATATTGGCCCAATCCATGACATAACTACTAGTTGCGCTTCCATTAAAGGAACCATTTCGATATCAAATTTTGCAGAATCATGCATTCCCCATATCCTACACATCATTGCCCCAGCGTAATAGTAAGGAGATGCTAAGGAATCCACGGAGTACTTACCTGATGACTCATGTTTGTGCTTTGCTGGATTCTGTCTCCACTGTCTAATCGGGGCTGATTCCGTCTCATTCTCATCTGCGAATTTCTTTAGAAAAGCTTTGTTGTATTTCTTTTCCGGCTCGGGAAAATGGTACATTTTCCTCAAGTCGTCAGGCTGAAATGAACCGAAAACTCTTCCATCAACTGTGCAAAAGGTCCTATTAGAAACAGGAATTTGTTCGACCACCCATCTGACCACATCAGTGTAAGGGAGAATTTTCTCCCGAGCTGCTATCCTGTGTAAAAATGAGTCGGCCAAATCTTTCAGTGAGGCTTCTGATTTGTTGGTTGAGTCTGCAGTAGCTTCTTCTTCTGTTTCCTCTGGTTCTTCCGCCTCAATCAAATTATAGATGCTTTGCCAGCTTGTATTTCCAAGGCCGAGACATGTAGTGTCCGAAATTAGGCCCTTCTTGCTTGGTCCTGGGTCACTGGTGGGCTGGACTGTAACTGTAGGGGCCGCTGCCGCAGCGAATCTCTTAGATTTCTTTCCCATTTGCTTAAAACTTGATACTTCGACAAAATTCTACACAAGGAAGGAAACCAGCATGATACAGAGAAACAGATAGCAAGAGACAATATGAAAGAGTTATATCTTTTAACGAATAATCAAAGATCATGGTAAAATTGCCACAGATAGAATCTAAGTGGAAAATCTCGGCATAACTGCTTCATTAATTGGCCACTTCACCTGTCAATGATGATAAGGAGGCTTTTAAATAATCCATCATAACGTCTATTGATTCAAGCGTGGCTTAGATTTTTGGTAGTTAATCGCATTTGATGATTGGCGTCGTGAAAGGGAGGGTTTTCATAATAATCCAAAATATCGTTCAATCACCAAAGGTGATATAATGCATGCCAATCTTTAATATGTTTAGAAACACGCGCCCTGATTTAATGCATCGCAATTGAGACAGGGCTCGGGTCACTTTATTTATGCCATTGCGAAATCGTCGATCACCGATGGCGATACGCCTTATCGCATCGGGGGATTTGAAGGTGTCATAATTAACGCATTGATTACCATAGCCGATTGCCAATAGCGATGCCTTTATCGCATCAGAGGAATGGGGGATGCCTTATAAATGATGCGCTTTGCCTTTCCCCGATATCCGATAGCGATTTCCCTCTTCAGATCGGAGTTATTCAATGGGCCTTTATTTATGTTCCTTTTATTATTGTGATATGCGATCTTGTAATCACTTTATTGTAATAATAAAAGCTTTATGATTTGTTTTAAAAAGGCCTCTTTTATCATTGTTTAAAAGGGATATCATATTTCAATCGGACCTTTTGATGAGGGTTTTTCTAATAATAAGTTAATACCAATTTATTCACACATCTATGTTTAAAAGGGACACATTTCATATTATGATTTTAAAGAAAAAATTTATGAAATGGGGGGTTGTTGTACAACACAACAATTGGCGATTCACTGGGAGAAACAGTTATCTCTGGGAAAAGTTAAAATACTTAAACTTTTTAATCTGAAAATCTTATCCGAGCGAAAAATTCTAATATAACTAGGAAAACATAAATTCTGAATGTAATGATAACTATTTCTGCTATCCTCTTCTCATGTTATAATTAAATACATTCTATGTTTCAAACTAGCCTTGCTTGGTTGCTAATGATAAAACAAAAACTTTTCCAACTTAGCTTTATAATGACTCCTTTGCCATAGGTAGAGCCTCTGCTGCCAGCAAACGTCTATAGTCTCGACAGGGATACCTTTTAACCATTTGATCGTTCATTATCCCATCCATTTCAGAGTATAATTAAAAAGAATGAATCCAGAAATATGTTTTCATATTTTTGTATCATTTTTTCTTTTTCTTTATTTTGTAAGATAAAAAGCCATTGTCTTGGTTTGGTAGCCAACTATTTGACAATTCCATTCACTGGTGATAATTTAACTGAACAAGATGGCTCGTGATGAGACCCCTTGTCTTATAATTATAAGCCATTACCCTGTTTTGGTATGCAGTATTGGTAATGTCAGTTGAACTATTTCCCTATGATCATGGTAAGCAGGCTTGTGATAAGACCTCTTATCTTTTACCTCAAGTATATTTTAGAATTACGCTTTGAGTAATTATAACCCTTGATGAATTGGATGAACAATTTTCTCCTTAAGAGAGGATGGATGACAGGATAAGAGTTGAAGATGGTAAGATTGAATCAGTATCTGTTTTGTATTGATAACCGTTTTCAGGCTGATTAAAACATCACAATGGTTTACAGTACTTCTAATCCTTGAGAAGAGTTTACAGAAATAAAATGGGGTTTCAGAATCTAAATATACCTAACTTCCTAGAAATCTTCCTTTCGTTTAAGGCTTCCATTTTAAAAGCAAATATCATAACCGTTTCTTTTGAGAAACTTTTCAATATAGTAAAGACCAATGGAAGGCTAACTTTATTCTTCTAAAATCTAAGTTATGTACAAAAATTTTAGCTGGAAATTGAATATTTACAAAGGGAGAAGGGGTTACCTTCTCAATTGAAGAATTTTTTCAAGATAAGGCCGTTAACAGGAAGAGAGTCTCTCTTTCCTGATAGATCTTGCAGAATGAAAGTAGAAGGGCCTATCTTCTCATTGATTTGAAATGGTCCAAGCCACATTTTTTGGAACTTTGTGTGTTTTCCTTTATCCTCATGGGCTTTGTCCCATTTCAAAACTAGATCACCAACTTGTAATTGTTTTGAACTGGTTGAATTTGTATCAAAAGATGACTTGATAATTTGCTGATGTTTTGCATGTATAATTCTGGCTTTTCCCTTTCTTCTTCTAGTTTCAAAATTTGATCGTGTCTTAGTTGAATAGAAGATGAGGGAATTTCTTCAATAAACTGAACTAAAGCTAAAGATGGAAGCACTAAGTTAGCTGGTATGACAACTTCCTTTCCATACACTATATTGAATGGAGAAGTGCCTATAGAGGTTTCTTGAGTTATTCTATTAGCCCATAGTGCAAATATCAAAGATTTATGCCAGTTTTTATGATTCTGTTCAATAGTTCGCTTAATAATTTTAATAAGGTTTTTTATTGGTGGATTCTGCCAAACCATTGCCCTGGGGGTAGTAATTTGCAGAATACCTCAATTTAAATCCCCTTTTGATAGCAAACTCAAACATAGAATTTCTAGAGAAATAAGATGCATTATCAAAAACAAAAGCATTTGGGACACCAAACCTGGTAATAATGAAGCCTCAGAGTTTGTTATCTTTAAAGGAATTGCTTCAACCCACTTAGTAAAGTAATCAGTGGTAGTAAGGATATACTTATGCTGTTTGGATGAGTGTGGAGTGATTTCTCCAATGATGTCCAATCCCCATTGCTCAAATGGTTGCTCAATGTTGACTGGTTGCAAAGGGAAAGCTGGCTTTCTTTGTCTTCCACTGGAGGTTTGACAGCTTTGGCATTTCCTTACATATTCATGAGTATCCCTGAACAAGGTGGGCCAATAGTACCTAGCATGAATGATTTTGTGAGCTGTGGTGTCAGCTCCAAAATGTCCTCCTGCTGGTCCATCATGAAGTTCCTGCAAAACTTTTTGAGCTTCAGGTTTTTCTAAGCATCTTAATAAAATTGAATCATAATTTCGCCTAAACAATACACCATCTATAATTGTAAAGTTTTTTGCTTTCAATCTAATGGCACGTTTGTTTTTATAGGAGAGATTGGAAGGAGCATACCCATTTTTTAAATAGAAAATCAGATATGTATATTGTGATTCAGAACCTGTGGTACTTATCTGATTGATTTCTTCCGTATCTTCTATACTTTCAGGTTCTTGAATGTTGGATGCTCCTGCTAATAACCTGCAAAAACCTTTGCCTTTGACAATCTTTGCTGGCTTGATTTGCAAGTCATATTCTTGTAATGCTGTGACCCAATTTGCTCTCTTTTCGCCTAATTCCCTTTGAACTAGTAATTGTCTTACTGCTGAAAAAGGAACTATAACTTTTGTGTGAGCTTTTAAGAGGAAGGGCCTATAGTGTTTTATGGCTTTGTACACAACAAAGGCTTGTTTTTCAACTTCCGAATAATTTAGTTCAACACCTTGAAGATTTGAGCTATAAAATGAAATTGGTGCTTCCAAGTTTTGATCATTAATTTGAGTCAACACTGTTGCATATGACGAAGCGGATGCGAGGGTATATAGTATGAAATGATTAGAAAAATTGGGAGTGCTTAAAGTAGGGGCATTAATTATTGATTTTTTGATGGAATCAAATGCCTCCTTTTCTGCAGATCCCCATTTAAACACTGAATTTTTCTTAATCATCATTTGCAATGGTAAAATAATCTGGGAAAAATCTGGAACAAAACGTTTAACAAAGTTAATTTGACCCAAAAATGACTGCATGGATTTTTTATTATGGGGAAATGGAATTTCAGAAATCTCTTTAATTCTATCTGGATCAATATAGATACCATCCTTTGAAACAATGAAGCCTAAAAGTTTTCCTTGATTAAGGGCAAAAAAGGACTTCTTTGGATTGAGAGAGATACCATATTTTCTACAACGTTCAAAGATTTGTTTTAAATCATCTAAATGATTAAACCTTTTCTTGGAAAATACAGTAATATCATCTAAATAGACAACTACTGATTTATTGAGCAATCCTTTGAACGCTATGTCCATGGCTCTCTGAAATGTAGCTCCTGCATTAATGAGTCCAAAAGGCATCTTTTGGTAGGCATAAGTTCCCCACTTAGTTCTGAAGGTCATTTTAAGCCTGTCATCAGGATGAACCAGAATTTGGTTATATCTTGAAAAACCATCTAAAAAGGACATTAGTTCTAAACCAGCTACTGAATGTAATTCTTGCTCCATAGTAGGTAAAGGGAAGTTATCCTTTTGACTTGCCTTATTAAGATTTCTGAAATCAATACAAATCCTGATATCGCCATTTTTCTTCCGAACATGCACCATGTTGGAAACTCAGTTTGAATGTCTGACAGGAAAAATTATCTTAGCCTTCAAGAGTTTATTTAATTCAGCCTTTATTTGACTCTCAAGGTTAGGATGAATATTTCTTAACTTCTGTTGCACTGGTTTTTGTTCAGAAAGCATTGGAATAGTATGTTGAATAATTGATGTATTGTATGTTTTCAAATCATCATATTTCCAAGCGAAGACATATTTGTTTTTGTTAACAGCCTAATGAATGCTGTTTTTTCTTCTATAGAAAGTCCTAGTCCCAAATTGATGTTTTGAGGGTTCTCCTCAGTACCTAGGTTTATCAATTCAAATCTTAAAGTGGAACTCTAGAGTTTTGAATTGGTCACCTATTTAAACCCGCCTTTAATATCATAAAGATCTTCAAGCTTGACCACTGGTTTTGGTATTGAGTTTCCCTCTTGCTTTTCCTTCATCTGAAGGTCATGATCACTTTCATCAATGATTTGGACATCATAAGACTTGTTAGAAGTCAAGAAGTTTAAAATGTCTTCATCATGATTAAACACTCTCCAATTGGTGACATTATCGGGAATTGATGGTCTAAAAATTAACTCTACTGAAAATCTATCTGGGCTGTAGGCTTCGGATGGTAGGACTCTGAAAGCAACATTAGCTAGCAGGCCTGCTGATGCATTCTGGGACCTAGGGATGGGAGAAATATTGAATGCTAAAAATTGAGAGGTGAGTTCCTGTACCAGAGACTGATAGTGTTTGAGATGACCAGAAAGGCAATGAATTGTATTTCTAACCTGTTTAATAACAATCTCTGAATCACCAAACACTTTCAGATATTGAACCTTGAGGCCAATCGCTTTGTAGAGTCCTTGGACTAGGGCCTCATATTCAGCTGTATTGTTTGTGCATTCAAATTCAAGTCTGCATGACAACATAGTTTTTTCTCCCTGAGGGCTAACTAAAATACATCCTGCTCCTGAGCCTTCACTAGATTTAGACCCGTCAAAATATAGTGACCAAAATAAAGAATTATCAACAATTTTATTTACAGTTTCCTCAGTAACATTAAAACATTTTGACCTATCTGTTTGTGAAAATTTTTCGATCTGAGATGTGAAATTATTAACTGGGAAAGGAGATGGTTGGGCAATGAAATTGTCAAAGAATGATTCAGATGAATAATTCCCCAAAATATTGTTATTGAATGCTATTGGTTGGTTTTCTTGTTCAAACTCGGTGACTGTATGGTTCATGTGTTTCTCCCGATCAATCTTGATCTGATTTGGTTTTCCTTTATAAGGTAACCACATATGAGACCAATCAGTGGAAATATAACCATGGAGTTTTTCGGACCAATCTCTACTTAAAATCAACCCATAGAATTCAGGTATATCAGCGATCAAAATATCAATTCTTTGAACTACTCTAGGATTAGCTGATAACCTGATAGTTACTGAGTTGATTTCCCCTAAAACCTGGACCTTAGTTCTATCCAACTGTACAATATGAATTGCAGAATTTTGGGGTTCGATGTTCAGTTTGGAACAAACTGAAGCTGGCATTGTATTAGAGGAAGCCCCTGAGTCAATAAAACATTTGTGTAGGTTTCTATTATAGATATCATAGGTTAAGAGGAAGGGAGGAGTATGAGAATTTGATATATCCCCAATTAAGACTGTGTCAGTAGCTTCCACTCTACCAGAAGGTGGTTGGCCTGAATCATTAGTAGCTTTGGACAATACAACATTGGGAAGAGGTGAAGAAGGAACAACATTTAACTCTTTAAGAAGTAACTTCTGCTGATGTTTGAGTTTGCTAAGTTCAAATATAGTAATATTCGCCTTAGTCTTCTTCATATCTTCGATAATATTGTAGTCCATAGAATCTGATACTACCAATGTATTAGATGTTGAAGGTAGATTTGAAGATGATGGTTGATTTTGGGATGGTGTCACTGAAGCTTTCTTTGTGGAAATCTTATCTTTGGTAGTAGTGGAACCTGCATTCCTTTTCTTTGAAGTTTTCTGGACAGGTTCAGGAGTAACTTTACTCCTGGTAGTCACAGGGAAAGCTTCTTGTTCATTTTCTGTATCGGAGGTGGGTAAAATAAAATCCCACATCCCATGGCATTCGACAGTCTCTTCTTCTTCGGGTTCCTCGGATGTCAAGACTGTTTCATCTTCTTCTTCTTCTTCAGGATCTGAATCAGCGTTGGATATAACATTTGGTGGTTTTGATTTAGGTTTCTTAAAATTTCTAAATGGCCTTTTTGTTGAGGTTTCTGCTACTTGCTTCTTGATTTCAACCATTTCATTTGACATAGTCTTGAGGAATTTTTGTAAACCTTCCATATCATATGGATCTTTAGGGGTTTTCTTCTTTGAATCATCCTTGAAAGAAACTTTTTTGGATTTTCTATCTTCAAGAGCAACTTTCTTTTCTAAAGCATTAATACGTTTCTCCACAACAAGCGCCTCTTTCATGTTTTCAGCTAAAGTTGATTTTGCAGCCCTGTCTACGAAAATAGCTATATTTGAGGGTAGGGCAGTTATATACCATTCACTTCTATTTTGCTCACTTGGTTTGGAGGCAGTTGGAATCTTATTCAAGAGTTTATTGAATCGTGAGTTGAATTCCTTAATAGGTTCTTTATGCTCTATCCTAAAATTGGAGAGATCATTGATTAATGTGGCTAAAGATCTGTCATCGCCATACTTAGTAAGAAACTGTTCTTGGCAAATGTTCCAACTGGTAATGGATCCAGAGGGCAGGGAAAAATACCAAGATCTCGTTGATCCTTGCAAAGTATAAGGGAAAATCCTTACGAAAACATCTTCTTCTGTCACTCCTTTCAAACTAACTGATAACATGAAGTTGTTAATATGTTCTTCGTCTTGTGTTCCAGCATCTGGATTAAACTTGGGTAACCATTTTTTAGGAGAATCGGGCAATGCATGTAATGGTGCAGGCATATTGACCACACCGGGACTATTCCATGGATCCGCCATTGAAACGCCAGTAGTTGACGATATTGCTGATGAAATTCCAGATGTTTGGGAAGGAGTTGATATTGAGGATTGAATCGGTTGGGATGTTGAAGTTCCTGATCCCTGATGGACAACAATATGTAATGAAGGAGTGGATGGCTGACTTTGCGTTGGGGAAGATGAGATGGAAGATGTCGATGAGAATGTTTCACTATCAGATCCTTCAGTATTCTTTTTTGCCCTTTTCCTTTTAGGTAAAGGCAACTCAGTAGGTTCGATACCGAGCTTTCCGCTCTGAAGTCTGGTGAGAGGGTGAGGTAGATTGAATTGCGAAGTCTCACTACCTTGAGATACCTCAGATTTCTGTGGTGATATCGAAAAGCCTTAAAGTTTATGGATGGGAGACTGAACTTCAGGGGACTCAGGACTTAATCGTTCTGAAGTATGGTGGGTTTGAGCAGCAGTAATTGATTCCTCTTCTTCTCGCTTGGATACTGGAGATCCAACATGCAAATGGGAAGTACGAGGTGAGGTGGAGGGAGATTTACTCTCAGAATGGATTATAGGTTTGGGTTTGCTCGCCATTCACAGTTCATACCCTCCTTCTAGCGCCAAAAATGTTGACGCCTCGAAAATCGCTGCATCAACATCGGGGATAACTACCCGGTCCGGACCTTAAAGGTAGCTCCTTTTCCATTTGGTGTGGTGGCTCCGACTGGATATAATGGGACCAGTTTCCCAATGATTGGTAAATGGGATGGGTAAATAATTGATTTTCTAATATCTAATGATAATGGATGAATGATCTAATCTAAAAGTAAAATATAAACAACTATTCTATCTTGGGAAATTGCTGCTTTTAGTGTAACTTTGGATGGTATTCATTCACAAACAGGCATATAGATGACTCTTGTTGGTAAGCAAAGATGTTTATTCATATGATAATTACTAAGCCCAAATAGTTGAACGAAGAAATAAAGCAAACATTATTACACTATTTTTCATATATATCATAGACATATATATGAGTGAAAGAATAACAGTCCTCGGACATTCAATAGTGAAAAGTACAAGGATTGCTGTTAAAACACACATATATATTCAATGATAGCAAAATTTAAACGAATGCCGATTCACATAAAAATGACACAAGAGCATAGATAATAGTACTATATATATGTTTATTCGAGTCACTCCCAATATCAATCGCATTCAAATTCCTTTCTTCGACTTAGAAACACTTCCACAAAAGGCAATAGTGCACAGATTATCAAAGCTTTCTTTGTCAAAATTCAGAATACTGGCCCAGTCTTTATAAAAAAAATAGATCAGAAGCACAATAGTGTGACTTCCTGATTTGAGTTTATACAAAAACTGAGGACCCTTTCCAAATGCATGAAAGGGCCTATAAATGCTAATTAAGCTAACTAATTAAAAAATAAAAGTGCTAATTAATTGGTACAACTATGCTACGAATATCTCCTCAAAATCGGCTTGTCCTCAGTCGGCAGCATGATTCATTGTTTTGGATGATCTCCCTTCGGCTTGAGCTGGCAGATATCTAACATCGGTTGCAACTCTGGGGGGCGGCTTAGGCGAGAATTCAATTGAGCTGAATATGTGGCATCTTGGATCTCGGGGATCATGCAACTGATAGCATCAGTTAAACATTTGAGCAAGGCCCTCTGACTGTATGGCTTGATTAAGAAAAACCAAAAGGTATCCCAAGTTAAACTTTGGATGCCAGCGATTAGTCTTCCTTTCTTTTCCAACTCCTGATTGCATGTTTGTTCCAAGGCTTTGGCTGATGTTAATTTTCCTGGATTACACTGTGAAATCATATTAGACATATAAAGAGTGTCGTTGAAAAATTCAATTAAATTGCTAGTAGATAACCGGCATCTTGAGGTTTCTCTTTCTGCCTTCATTACTTGGGTCTGCCATTTTAGGAACAGGATGTCTTTGTGTGACTCAAGAATTTTGCGCAGATCCGAAGCCTGTCCTTCAAGGGAGTCTTACCAAGCAAGAAAACTGGTTAAGGTCCCATCGGCCTATTCTAAACCCTGTCTAGCTTCAACTGATTTATCAACTATTGATGTAGTAATCTCACAAAGAGGTTCAGCCAGAGAAATATTATGACATAGCAGTTTCAACTATGTAATCAATGCCTTATTGATTTGTAGAGCTTCTGTTCTGAACTCTGCTACTTGAGGAAGGCTCGTGAAATTTTCTAATTCTTGTGACAGTTGAGCAATTCGCCCATCCTTAGTCTTGCTCATTTGTTCGTTCATCACCTTTAATTTGGCCACTGCTTCAGACAATTCCTTCTGTTTCTGCACTGCACTCGAATCTATCCTCTGTTTCTCTTTGTGTAATTGCTCATTTAATTGGCTGTTTGTCTGCTGCTGTGTTGATAGTTGTTGTTCCAATTGTTCTATTTTCCACTGTGCTTTGGACACTTGCGACTACAATGAATCAATCATTCGATCTTTTTCCTTAAGGAGACTGCTCACTTCCGAGGCTTTATCCATGGTGGCTGCCGAATATGCTCCGACATACTGGGAGAGTTTCGTAAGGTCATCGGAAGGGTTCAGTTCCTCCTTCCACACCACATTAGCCATCTCTATTTGATCTAGCAAAAGGGAAGATTGATCAAGTCTCCTCCTTTTCCTCTGTCTTTTCACCACAACCCTGTGTTTAGGACTGTAAAAGACGTCTAGTGGTGGTATGTCTTCTACCTGTAAAACAATTTGATCGGATGGATCTTTGGGGATTATTTCCGCATCTTTACTACTGGGTAGGCCGCTGGTTCCTTCCATCGGAACCGTAGTTGTGGTTGTTTCTTGACTGACTGTCACTTGGGGTATGCCGAATCCTGGTGGAGTCTCGGGATTGTTTATAATAGAGTCAAATTGCTGCCACTCTTGGAGGATTTTGGGATCAATTTGAGTCTCTAAATCAATAACTTCACTGTCATGCTTCTTTCCTTTTTCCTGCTCTGTTTCCTGCTCTTTTCCTTTCTCCTGCTCTGTTTCTTTTTCGGGAATTTTCTCTGTAGCAGGAGACTCGTCAATACTCTTCTGCCCAGGCTCGCTTGACTTAGTTGTTGGTGTAGTGGCCCACAAGTCTAGAGGCAGAGTTTGCAACCTCTGTTCTCTGAGCCTATTGAATTCTACCAATCCTTCATCATTATATTTCATCCTCGCCAATGTTTTAACCTGAGATAATGATTCTGCTGAAGAAAATAAATCATCAAATTCATCTTTTTCATGGTCAAACTTAGTAAGTTTGGCCTGTTCAAGCACATTATAGGCAACCTTCCGTGGATCGAATTGCCTGCTAGGGATGGTCGCAAGATTGAGCATATTTATTTTTCCTGCCTCCTTCTCAGCATGTTTCCAATCAAGTATGTTATAAACACCACATCTTAAAGGGAATATGGGCCATAGCTACTTTTTGGAAGTCCTAAGAGTTTTGGACGTTCCAGTGGTTGTGATTTGGTAAGTTAATTCTCGTGCCAACAGTTTATCTGGCACATATAATGGGAGGACATGGGGTTTTGCGGCACTACCAAACACCCGTATATATGTGAATTTTCTTCCCTGAATCAATTTCCCACAGCAGTCAAGTCAATTTCTGCCTCCTCGGAAATTCTTGGGGCAGGCTTATCAAAGATAGCATAATAGATAGGCAACATGAAACCATTACAGATTTGATACAAGTGGTCTTTATAATGTGCCTTCCATAACATCTGATGGTAGATGTGGATTGGCTTAGGATCCTGTGGCGTCCACCTCCACCCAAGTATCGGGTATTCGGAATTAAAACAAAGCATATCCATAACATAAGCACCATAATAGAAGGGAGGAATAGTCCGGGTGGTTTTGCATGAATTGAATCTAAAATCAAGAATTGCAGAGGCTAATTTATCAGACAATATATTGGCCCAATCCATGACATAACTACTAGTTGCGGCTTCCATTAAAGGAACCATTTCGCTATCAAATTTTGCAGAATCATGCATTCCCAATATCCTACACATCATTGCCCCAGTGTAACAGTAAGGAGATGCTAAGGAATCCACAGAGTACTTACCCAATGACTCACGTTTGTGATTTACTGGATTCTGTCTCCACTATCTAATCGGGGCTGATTTCGTCTCGTTCTCATCTGCGAATTTCTTTAGAAAAACTTTGTTGTATTTCTTTTCTGGCTCGGGAAAATGGTACATTTTCCTCAAGTCGTCAGGCTGAAATGAACCGAAAGCTCTTCCATCAACTGTGGAAAAGGTCCTATTAGAAACAGGAATTTGTTCGACCACCCATCTGACCACATCAATGTAAGGGAGAATTTTCTCCCGAGCTGCTATCCTGTGTAAAAATGAGTCGGCCAAATCTTTTAGCGAGGCTTCTGATTTGTTAGTTGAGTCTGTAGTAGATTCTTCTTCTGTTTCCTCTGGTTCTTCCGCCTCAATCAAATTATAGATGCTTTTCTAGCTTGTATTTCCAAGGCTGAGACATGTAGTGTCCGAAATTAGGCCCTTCTTGCTTGGTCCTGGGTCACTGGTGGGCTGGACTGTAACTGCAGGGGCCGCTGCTGCAGTAGATCTCTTAGATTTCTTTCCCATTTCCTTAAAACTTGATACTTCGACGAAATTCTGTACAAGGAAGGAAACCAGCGTGATACAGAGAAACAGATAGCAAGAGCCAATATGAAAGAGTTATATCTTTTAACGAATAATCAAAGATCGTGGTAAAATTGCCGCAGATAGAATCTAAGTGGAAAATCTCGGCATAACTGCTTCATTAATTGGCTGCTTCACCTGTCAATGATGATAAGGAGGCTTTTAAATAATCCATGATAACGTCTATTGATTCAAGCGTGGCTTAGATTTTTGGCGGTTAATCGCATTTGATGATTGGCGTCGTGAAAGGGAGGGTTTTCATAATAATCCAAAATATCGTTCAATCACGAAAGGTGATATAATGCATGCCAATCTTTAATATGTTTAGAAACATGCGCCCTGATTTAATGCATTGCAAACGGTACAGGGCTCGGGTCACTTTATTTATGCCATTGCGAAATCGCTGATCGCCGATGGTGATATGCCTTATCGCATCGGGGGATTTGAAGGTGTCACAATTAACGCATTGATTACCACAACCAATTACCGATAGCGATGCCTTTATCGCATCGGAGGAATGAGGGATGCCTTATAAATGATGCGCTTTGCCTTTCCCCGCTATCCGATAGTGATTTCCCTCTTCGGACCGGAGTTATTCAATGGGCCTTTATTTATGTTCCTTTTATTATTGCGATATGCGATCTTGAAATCGCTTTATCGTAATAATAAAAGCTTTATGATTTGTTTAAAAAGGCCTCTTTTATCATTGTTTAAAAGGGATATCATATTTCAATCAGACCTTTTGATGATGGTTTTTCTAATAATAAGTTAATACCAATTTATTCACACATCTATGTTTAAAAGGGACCCATTTCATATTATTATTTTAAGGAAAAATTTTATGAAATGGGGGGTTGTTGTACATCACAACAGGACCATATCAGAGTGGTCTGAGTTTCCGATAGGATCCGGTAAGGCATTCCTTTTGCAAATGCAACCAGACTTTTTCGCCCACCTGAAACTTGTGTGGCACCCGATGTTGATCATGTCGCTGCTTGTTCTTGGCATTTGATTTCTCCAGAATGTCATGGACCTGCTGGCGAATATGTTGGATGTGCTCAATGAATCTGTTTGCCTTATCTATTTCAGACTGGACATGAGCCAAATCTGTGTGAGTAGCTGCAAATGGCATGGCCATATTGATGGGACATAGTGGCTGGAATCCCAAGCCCACTTGAAAAGGGCTGTGGCCAGTCGAGCTGTGGAGAGCCTGGTTGTAGCTGTGTTGAACATAGGGGAGGCTATCGTCCCATGTGCGTGGATGCTTTGAGTTGTACATGCACAGAATGTGTATAATCATCCTGTTGACAACCTATGTTTGGCCATCAGTTTGAGGATGGAAGGCCGTGGACTTAGTGAGTTTGGTGTCCAGCATCGACCAAAGACTGGACCAAAATGTACGGAGGAACCTGCTGTCCCGATCTGAGATGATAGACTGTGGGATCCCAAAGTGTACCCACACTCATTCAAAGAAGAGTTTAGCTGTGGCTTTTGCTGTGATATTCTTCTTGCAGGCCACCATAATGGCCATCTTTGAGAACCTATCGACGACCACAAAAACACAGCCGTTTCCATGCTTAGTGGAAGGAAGGCCTGACATGTAATCCATGGATATGGATTCCCAAGGTCGACTAGGGGTAGGCAGCAGGGTATAGAGGCCTTGCTTCTTGACGGTTGGTTTGGCAATGGCGCAGGTAGTGCATGATCTGATGTACTTCCGGACATGCTGTCGAAGATTCGGCCAATAGAAATACTTCTGCAGTATTGCCATCGTTTTCTCAACCCCAAAATGCCCAACAACCTGACTGTAGTGTGTTTCCCAAATCATCTTGGCACGCTCGTTTGAAGGAACAAAAAGGTGACCCAGGTGGCATAACAGGGCATCCTGGAGATGAAAATTCGGAACATGCCGACCCTCCAAGAGTGTCTAGTATGTGTGGCCAAATTTTGGGTCGCTTTTGTAGAGAAGTGGCCAATCAGAAGTCTCATGCCCACAAGAGTTGAGCACGGTGGTTAATGCCATGATCGGTGGTCGACTGAGGCAATCTGCAACATTATTGGTGCTGCCCTTCTTATACTTGATATTCAAATGGAATTGTTGTAGGTATGTGGACCACTTCTGAAGTTGATCATTTTGCAATTTCCATTGGGTTTGTATGAGTTGGAGGGGTTGGTGGTCTGTGTGGATGACCGTTTCCTTCCCCAAAATGTAATGTTTCCATTGTCGGTAGGCCTGCACAATGGAATACATCTCTTTGTCATAAGTGGGATACTTCTAGACTGTGTCGGAAAGTGTCTCATTGTGATATGCCACTGGATGCGTGTGTTGAGTAATGAATGCCCCAATAGCATAGTCAGAGGCATCTGTCTCGACCTCAAATGGTTGTTGCAAGTTTGGCAATGCAAGCACTGGTGCCGAGCAGAGGCGATCTTTCAATTCTGTGAATGCCTTCTGTTGAGATTCAGACCAAAAGAATTTTGCTTTCACTCCTCCCTTGGTGACTTGACTCAAGGGCCAAGTGATATGAGAAAATCCCAACACGAACCTGCGGTAGAAGTTGGAAAGACCTAGAAAGCTGTGGAGCTCTATTAGAGTGGTTGGAGAGGGCCAATCCCGAATGACTTGGATCTTTGCTAGATCCACATGCACCCCCTGTTCATCAATAATGTATCCCAGATACTGAACCTAGGTCATGCCAAAAGTGTATTTCTCCAAATTGGCACATAACTTGTGTTACCGCAGTGTTTGGAGAACCTGTCGGATGTGGTGGAGGTGCTCTTCCTAGCTCTGGCTGAAGATTAGGATGTCATCCAAGTATACCACTACAAATGAGTTTGTGAATGGCTGCAAGATGTCATCCATTAGCCTCATGAAGGTTGTAGGAGCATTGGTCAATTCGAAAGGCATACCCAACCATTTGAAAAGGCCCTCCTTGGCTTTGAAGGCAGTCTTCCACACATCGGAGGGTTCGATCGGTACCTGGTGATATCTCGACTTCAAATCGATCTTGCTAAAATATTTTGCCCCCTTCAGTTGGTCCAGGAGGTCATCAATATGTGGGATCGGGTACCTATTACGGACAATGATCTTGTTCAGTGCCCAATAGTCAATATAGAGTCTCCAAGTCCCATCCTTCTTCTGTACCAACACGCTCGGGCTTCCACAGGGCGATGAACTCGGATGAATGTGGCCTTTCTACAGTAGCTCCTGAATCTGCCTCCTGATTTCATTGTTCTCTAGAATGGAGTGCCGATAGATTGGTCCATTTGGCAGTGGCGCACTTGGGGTAAGATCGATGGAGTGCTTGACCTTACAGTGCAGAGGAACCCATGTGGGGGAGGTGAAGATATCCTCGTACTCCTCCATGATCTTGTTCATCTGTAGTTGTCGTGCAGAGGGGCCCTGTCTGGAGGTCGTGGCCACCGTCTTCTTCTTTCCTTGAGGGCGTATCGTCAGGAATTTTTTTTTCCCAGTTTTGGAAATGAGCTTACTGCATTGTTTTGCAGTAACCAAATAGATGGCGGTATGAGGTGCTACCTCCGGTATCTTGTACAACTTATTTCCCAAAGTAATATAACAGTACGGGGCCTTGATTCATACATAGCATGTCGCTTCCACAAGTATGGTTGTCCTAATAGTACATCACAAACTTCAAGGGGAGCAATGTCACACAATACCTCATCCGTGAAGGGCTTGATGTTGTATGGAAGGTGACATTGCTGGCTCATGCGAAGATTCCGTCCTTGGTGAAGCCACCCGATGGTGTACAGTTGTGGATGTGCTGTGGTCGGTAAGCCCAGCCGCTTAACGACCTTTGTCGAAATGAGGTTCTTTTGGCTCCCACTGTCGACAATGAACTGTAGCGGGGATCCCTTTACCCACATCTGGGAGTGGAAGAGACGCTCCTCCTCCTCTAGATCTTCAGGTTCCTCCTTCTGGATCTTCATGGTGGCAACAGTGGCGTTAGGATCCGCATCGATAATCTGCTTCCCTTTGTCATTCCCCTTGTCGAGTTCTAACTCAGAGTCAGAACATGCATCTGATTCTGAAACCTTTAGCTCAGCCACCAGTGACTGCTTGGCCCGACACTCGCCTGTGTTGTGAGTGGAGCTCTTATGGAACTCACACCATTTTCTCGTGTCCTTTTTCGGCTTCGCGGCACTATTCATTGCTTGTAGCTTTGGTAGGTTGTCTTGGGCCACCTCGCCTTGGCTTTGTCCTTTGTTTTGCGGTTTGGGGGCACCTTTCGCTTACTTCGGATTCGCAAATCCAAAGTCTCGCTTCTTCTGTTTAAACTTATGCTCGAACTTGATGGCATATCGGTATGCCGTGCCGAGCGAGGAGATGTTCAGGAATTCTATTTATTCTTGGATGTACTTGTGCAAGTAGCCGCGGTATTTGAGTATCAAATGTTGCTATGAATCCTTGATACCCAACTTTGTGTGAAGGGTATGGAAAATATTGGTAAACTCCAACACATCTTGGTCCCTTCCTTGCCGCAGCGTGGTCCACCTTATGTATTGATCCTCATAGCTTCGGATAGGGTAGTATTGCTCCTTGATGGCATCCCGGAATGAATTCTAGGTGGGTGCAGCTAAAAATAGTGAGCCGGTATTTTCATCCTTTTGCTCGCAGTAGGTTTCCCACCAGTCCTTGACGTGGGGGGCTACTTTGAGAAGAGCGAAAACAATCTTTTCCCAACTCGAAAATCCATGAATAGAAAAATAACCCTCTAGCAGATTTAACCATTTATCTACGACATCTGCGTTTATCTAACCCTTGAATATGGGGATTTCAAAATTAAATTGTACCTTAAAGGGCATGGCGTTTCTAGAGTAGCTGCTGGAAGTCGATGCATCGCCTCTGGGTAGTCGCTGAAGGATCTGTGCAAAGTTGTCCATCATTACGTTCCTTTGTAGCTCGAGGGCTTCTTCAAGCAAGGTTTTGATAGGATCTCCTGCCCCCTCATCTTTCTTATCATCCGCCATGGGAGGCCGTCGGGATTTGCGAGGCTGGTCTTACAAAGGTTCAACTAGTTCAAGCCCTAACTCCTTATATCTCAACCTTGTTGGGGACATGCAAAGAAAAATAGAGAAAAAGCAGACCGCTCTGATACCACTGATCCGGATTTAAGCAGGAACACAACAAATTATAGAGATAACCATAAATACAGATATGCAGCGGAAATAATACTTCATTTTATTACTGTAAAACACTGAAATATGCTTACAAATAGAAATGGAAAGAAACCAGCTAGGGTGATGGTAGCTTATCTTTGAGAAGAGATGTGGTGGCTACATGCCTCTGAAATATCTTACAATGAGGCTTGAAGGCCTATTTATTTTTGAGAAACAATGGAAAACCCTAAACATCCAAAAACCTAACCCTAGAAGATGAAACACCAAACTATGGGCCTCGTTTGGATAAATTGGTACATCAACTTCCCGGGGTCGTAACTTTGGCATATGATATCTATTTGACGCACATAGTATCTCGTTAGAAAGATCTATCCAAGAACTACAACTTTTGGAAGAGAAACATTGGTCCATGAGCCCCTATTGCTCCCAGTTTTCCCAAACAAACGTTGTTTAGGGCCTCAAAATGGCCCCGGAAGTTTAGGACCTGAAAAACTGCTAAAAATAGTAAATTGTGCTACAATTAAGGAAACTGAAAAGTTGAAAGAAACAATGGTTGGGGTCCAAGTGGACTTGGTGGGTGGCCACCAATATCCACCTAGATCAATATCCATCTCAGCACTTGAGGATAGATGGTATGATGTGTTGTTCAGGAGAGGGTAGGTGCTTATATATCCTAGGGGAACTCCAGCTTCTTCAACTAGAGAGATTGGTGTGCGCCATGCCAAGGTGTACAAGTTCTCATTCCAACCATTGATGGCATTGAGTAGCAGCACCCGAGATAGGACCGACAACAGATCTAGCAGTTCAGAGTTGTGTGAGATTTGGCACTGCAAGATGGGGCACATGTATCATGAGGCCTTGAGTACATTGCGGGAGATCTCCACTGGTGTGCCAGATTTCAGTTTTGATCACCTTGATGTATGCATAGGATGTGCTATGGGGAATTTTGCCAGATCCCCTTTTCCTAGCAGTGACAGCAAAGCGACCGGGATCCTTGACTTGATACATATCGATGCGAGTGGTTGGATGTCTCATGTATCCTTGAGTGGCTATGAGTACTACGTTTTATTCATTGATGACCACTCCAGGAAGACCTAGATTTATTTCTTGAAGACCAAGAGTGAGGTCTTCAAGCGGTTTCAAGAGTTCAAAGCTCTTGTGGAGACCCAGACAGGTAGGAAGATAAAGGTCCTCAGGTTGGACAATGGAGGGGAGTATACCCTTGGTGAGTTTGTTGATTTTTGTGCTAAGGCAAGCATTAGGAGGGAGTTCAGAGTTCCTTACTACCCCCAGTAGAATGGGGTTGCAGAGAGGAAGAACAGATCCATTGCAAGGGTTGCCAAAGACATGCTTCATGATCAGGGGTTACCTTTATTTTTGTGGGCAGAGGCCTGCAACACTACTGTGTACTTGCAGAACAGGAGTCCACATTGTGCCTTGCGGAATGTGACTCAGGAGGAGACTTTTTCTGGGAAGAAGCCTGATGTTGGGCACTTTTGTATCTTTGGGTGCCTTAAATATTCCTATGTCCCCAAGGAGAACAGGACCAAGCTAGAGCCCACTACAGACAAGGGCATCTTTATGGGTTATAGCGAGACCTCAAAAGCTTATCGGATTTATATTCCTGCGCAGAGGAAAGTGGTAGTCAGGCGGGATGTGAAGTTCGAGGAGGAGAGAGCTTTAGGAGGTCACATGAGTTAGAGTATCTAGAGTAACCAAACCCTCAGGAGTAGCTGAGTCAATCACATGGATCCAATGGTCAGGGATAAAGAGGTACGTCGATTACAGTGTCAGGTCCATCAGTGAGCAGTGGCTCTCAGAGTCAGGTAGGTGGTTCTTCGGGCAACATGCAGGCAAGTCCACAGAGCAGTTCACAGGGTAGTCCACTAATGGGCAGTTCGCACGGTACTTCATCATCTACAGGCACAGGTTCAGGCATGAGGTCAATTGACAGGCCTTCAGGAGTTCATGCTTCTGATGATGATGAGGATTATTTCACTCTGGTGGGAGAAGTATGCTCAGGGAAGAGGAAGCCCAAGTGGCTTCAAGATACCTTGTGTGAGGCCACATTAGTTGTTGGGCCAAAGAGACAGGTTAGAGAGAGTAAACCACCTGAGCGATTATGTAGTTACATGGCATTGGTAACAAGCATTGTTGACTCCGAGCCTTCTAGTTATGAGGAGGCAGCCAGCCAACAAGTCTGGAGAGAGGCCATGATGGAGGAGTATTCTTCTATTATGAAGAACGATGTTTGGGAGGTAGTGCCGCGGCTTGAAGGTAAATCAGTTGTTACTTCTAGATAGCTCTACAAGATAAATCATGTTGTAGATGGCAGCATCAAGAAGTTCAAGGCTCGATTTGTGGTGAGAGGGTTCTCACAGGTAGAGGGAGTTGACTATGAGGAGACCTTCGCTCCCGTAGCTCGGTATACATCTATTCACTCCATTATATCGATTACAACAGAGATGGGTTGGAAGATCCACCAGATGGATGTGAAGACCACATTTATCAATGGCTTCATTCAGGAGGAGGTTTATATTGAGTAGCCGCAGGGCTTTGAGGTGCATGGGAAGGAGTCCCATGTATGCATATTGAAAAAGGCACTCTATGGCCTGAAGCAAGCTCCTAGAGCTTGGTACTCGAGGATTGATACATACTTGCAGCAGTTGGGTTTCACAAAGAGTGAGGCTGATCTGAACCTATACTTCATTGTGGTGGGTGAGGAGCCTCTCATTCTGGTGTTGTATGTTGATGACTTGATCATCAATGGTGTAGAGAGACTCATTGAGGGCTGCAAGAGAGATCTTGCTTCAGATTTTGAGATGAAGGATGTCGGCTTGATGCATTATTTTCTAGGATTGGAGGTGTGGCAGGAGGAAGGGCATTTCTTCCTGGGACAAGGGAAGTACATTGTGGATATTCTTAGCAGATTTCATGTGGAGGACTGCAAACCCATGTCTACACTTATGATCACTAACTGGAAGAAGCTTCATGCTTATGGTTTCGAGTTGGTGGATCCTACTTTATACAGACATTTGATTAGTTGTTTGATGTATTTGGTCAACACTTGACCAGATATATGTTTTGCAGTTAACACTATGAGCCAGTTCATGTGTGAGCCCAAGAGAGTGCACTGGGTAGTTGCAAAACACATTCTTCATTACTTATAGGGGACTATGGGTTTTGGTCTGGATTAGAGACAGGGTGATGGAGTGACACTAGCAGGGTACACGGATTCAGATTGGGCAGGTTGTGCTTCAGATAGGAAGAGTACTTCCGAGTGCTGTTTTGGGTTGGGTTCGGCAGTTGTGTCGTGGATCAGCTGGAAACAACAATCAGTTGCATTGAGCTTAGCTGAGGCAGAGTATATGGCTGCTAGTTTGGCTAGTTGTGAGGCCATATGGCTTCGCAAGATGTTGTTTAGTCTATTTGGTCAGGCATTGAGACCTTCAGTAATTTACTGTGATAATCAGAGTTGCATAAAACTCACGGAGAATCCAGTTTTTCATGACAGGTCAAAGCATATTGAGATCAAGTATCACTTCATTAGAGACTATGTCCAAAAGGGAGCTGTCAAGCTTGAGTACATTTCTACAAATGAGCAGGTAGCAGACATTTTCACCAAAGCCTTACCACATGGCAAGAATGTATACTTCAGAGACAAGATGGGAGTGGTGAGGAACAATTTTCTTGGTAAGAGAGAGTGTTAAATTTTGGGTACCAGAGGACAAGTGGTTCCTTAAGGCTTTGATCTTTGGCCTAGGGAAAAGTGTCCAAATTTATTTTTTACTTTTCTCCTAAAGTGACTTTATAAGTGGTAAAGTCAATTAATTTAAAAGTGACTTTATAAGTGGTAAAGTTACATTCTAATTTAAAAGTGACTTTATAAGTGGTAAAATTACATTCTAATTTAAAAGTGATTTTATAAGTGGTAAAGTTACATTCTACTTTAAAGGTGACTTCATTAAAGTGAATGAAGAATTAGAAAGTGAAAAAGTGACTATGGAGAGAAAAGGCTAAGTGGGTCTTTATTTAAGTGGGTGATTTAAAAAATAGAAAGTGAGAATTAAATGCACATTTATTCTCATCCCTAGATCTAAATGAATTTCAGCCATTAGATCTTAGGGTAACCCAAAAGGTCATTTAGAGAATAAAATGAGAAGAGAAGAGGAAAAGATCAATTCATTCTTTCATGAGAATTTGAGAGAAAGAGAAGAGAGAGCAAGGAGAGATTTTTGAGCAGTGAGGAAGTGAAGGAGAGCAACAAGAAGACATTTCAGCGAATCTGGGTAGCAACATTTATTGGCATGCATCCCAAGGAAAAACCGTACAACAAGATAAAGGCACAGAAATCGAGGAAGAGGGACATCAAGTTCTAGGCACATTTTTCAAGGCTGGTCGTACATCATTTAATGTTGTTTTATTGCTGTAAAAATTTAATTTTTAGCTGTTTGCTGATTGGCACGATTTTCGAGGTGGAGTTCAAGCACGGAAATCGAGATAAGTTGTAATTTGTGGTTGTTGGAATTTTTATTATGTATTTCAGTTTCTCTGTAAAATCATTTTCAGAAATAAAGAAGAGCTCTCAAACTAGTTTTCCCCAAGAGTTGTAGGGGGTTTTTCTAGGGCCACATTGACCAAAAATCACTGTGTTATTTTCTTTATTTGTCTTTCATAATTTTGCTATGTTTTATTTCTGCAATTTCAGCAGTTGTGAAATCTCTAAATTTGTGTTTTCAGAAAAATATTATCATTTCTAGATTTTAGAATTTTTATCATGCTTGGATTTAAAACTAAATGCATGGAGTGATAAGGAAAACTGATAACCAGAGTGGGGGTTGAAATTTCTTCACTACTTGCACCTCTTGGCCTTGAGCTGACTTCACTTGGACTCATGTTTAAGCCACTAATTTGACCATGTCTTCTGCAAAGTCAACCATGAAATCACTTAGCTTCTGCAGCTTGACACATCCTTTTACCCGTGGAAGGAGCATCCCTTTGAGTGTCCTTGACTAGTTTTGCCTCCCTGCATTGAGCATAGGAATGTTCCCCTCCCAGGAACTAGATCATCTGTTTCTCTGACACTCGTTCTTTCCACTGTACTTTAAAATTCTTTTATTCTTTTTCCAGTTTAAAGAAAAAGACAAAAAATTATATATTCCAAAAAGAGCAGGAACGGGATGACATTTCCATATTTTGTTGGCAACTAGAGTCAGTTGTGTCGCCCTTGAACAAAGCACTCCAAAGAAAGTCTCTCCTCCATTAGGGTCAGATTTAGTTTGACTTAGGAGCACCTTAACCTTGTTATTGAGTCAGTACTCCTCCGATTGGTTACCTCTTCCAATCATATGGAGACTTTGCTTATGCCTCTTGCGTGACAAACTTATACAGAGTTATCATATGCTACCATATAATCATCATTGAGTCGTACTTCTGTTCAAGGGAAGTAAACCTGAGTTGGCCTCTCTGCGATGTCTCTTGACCTATTTTCTAGGCGGCCATCCCTGGTTGACAGTGTCATGTTTTTCATCACATTAGTTATATTGGTCCTTTGCTTGTGCCGGTTTGAGAAGGTATCCATTGACTTCTTGCTAGCGGGTCTTGTCCTTATCGACTACGACAAATTTCTCTTAGGGCAGATCTAAAGCCTCACCCTGGCCCTATTTTCATTATTGACAGGTCACCTTGTGCTCAACATCAATTAGTATCATCGATATTTGACTGAGTGGTTTCCCTTGTGTTCGACATCAGCTTTCATTATCACACATTGGGATTCGTGCAGTGCCTTGGTTTCCATTTGACCCTATTGGTGGAATCCTCGCCTCTGTGTTAGCTTTCATTATTGGTTGGTTTAGAGAGTTTATATCGTGCGCTAACTACATCTTGTGTACGCTGGAAACGTGCTTCGGTTGGGTTACTACATCTTTTTCATCCGATTCCTTCCACATTATTGGCCTACGAGTTACACTCGTGCTAGATTGATGAAGGATGCCTTAATGCCTTCCTTCTAGTGGATCTTTTCCTATCGACTACAACTCATTTGCTCTAGGAAAAATATCTAGAGTCCATTTGGCAGTACCTTTGGGTTTGCAGTCACCAGTGGTAGATTCCTTAGCTATCGAGAATGGGAAACAATCATTGTCTCCTGATTGATAGATTCTTTCAAGTGTTCAACTTCATCTCATTCATTTGCACTTGTTAGATTGTACTGGGTACCTTGACTCTCATTATCATTATCGGTGAGTAGTCTCGCGTTTGTTAATGGTATACATCAATGACTGGTAATCAAACGATTTCTCACGTGGTTGACCTCAGATCATTCATTCCCATTGTGTAGAAATGTATTGCGGCGGTCGGTGAAGACCTCGGGTTGCATCAACATGTTTTGGTTCACTTGTCAGTTGCTCCTGTTGCTGCTAGTTGACACCATCCACCTTATATGTTGCAGTTCTTCACAACGACATCTTATATGCTGGCATCCGAGTTGTGATGTAGTATCATTTTATTCCATCATGTTCATTTGGTACTATTGGGATCAGTTTTTGACATCAGTGATCAGCTTCATCCTTCAGCATCATTGATCGTCTTCTTATATGTGATATTCATACATGTATTTTTTCAATCACAACCAGATGATCCATTATGTACTTTCAATTCCTTTATACTAGTATACATATTGGATCTACTTGTACTTGATATGCGAACATGCTTTAATTTCTCTAAGCATGGGTATGCCCACCTCAGACAACAATTTCTATCTGATCTCTTTTGATGGTTTGGCAGGCTGAATTCTGGTGAAATCCTTCTCAGTCTCGACATGATTCTTTCCATACACTTAATACATTTCGGCCATCATGTACCCCTTCTGACCTCATATATTAGGGGGCATTTGTTATAGCACCATTTACCAGTCTTAGTATATATGATTCTTTGTTTATGGCCTAGGGAAACCCCTCCTTCCAGACTTGGTCCAAATATATAAAAAACAATGTTTTATTCCCTGTACGCTACTTTTCCCTGAGCTAAAAGCGTGTACACGCGGGTCAGTCAATACCCTATTTGTGTATATGTATTAAAACACTTAAAAAATTAAATTTCCCTAATTTTTGGTAGAGTTCACGGGTTTTACCTGTTGATTACCTCCTATTGCCCATGGCCCAACTGTTTCCCAACTAAAAAACTAATTGGGAGAGGTATAAATAGACCTCTATGGGAAGGCCTTAAGGGGAGGAGAAGAGATAGAGTTATTATACTGAGATTATCCCTGGCTGAGTCTGATGAATCCTTGTGCTTCATGCACTTCCCCAAGCTTCAGGAAACCCTTGTTTCCTTGATTATATATATCCTTCCTTTTTCTTGAGATATCATGGTGTTGGTGATGCAAGAAGATTGTTGAAGGCTGGGATAGGACGAATCTGGAGGACAGTTCCGCTTGGAGCCAGAGAAAGACTCAGGTTAATTCTCTCCATGTTATTTATAGCTTACTGGAATAAAAGAAACACTGTCTTGTTTCCGAAATTAACTATGTCTATGCATCAAATTATGTTTTGATTCATATATGAATGTTTTTTTGATGTATGATCAATCATTTTTTGTATGATATAAAGTCAATTTCGTGAATATGCTTTACTTCTATACTGCTATGTATGTTTGAATTTAATGATTTTCAGGTTTGAAGAACATCGGGAGTTGCAGAGGGTCTGAACCCTGCGGGACCTACTCAAATGAAGGAAATCTGGGTACAATCACTCTTATGTAGTTTGATAATATAAGCATGTTGCCTGAGCTATTTGAGTATTTCTTGTTGTAGTTTGCTTCTGCTCTGTTGGGGTTCTAACCCAAAGCCCTAGGGTGCTTTCACTCGAAACAACAAGGTCTCCAGCTTCTACGCAATTTTTGAGGGGAGTCAGTCCCGGGGTGGCTATGAGTCAAACTCTCCAGTTGACCAACATGAAGGTTGATTGATCTGCTTGCGGGCAACACAACTTGAAATGGCTTGCTTGGTGATTCTGCGTTGTTCTGGGTGATAATCGATCGAGTCGACGAAAAGGTAGTGGTCTAGCTATCAGAGGGGAATCCGATTGTCAGAACTTCAACAAAGTGACTAAGTGTGTGAACAAGTGAAAGATGCATATGTGATCTTGCAAACACACACTTACATGACTTGACGACGAGACGACTCAAACCATCTAGACATGCATGCTCAACATGACTGACTGACGGTGTGAGCGACAAGCGTGACACTTGTGATTGATTGTTGGTTGATCATGATGACGCTTGCACGACAGTGTATGTGACTTCGTGTGTGAGTGCGACAAATGTTTACATAGAGAACACAACATGTACACATGAAGCGAAGACCTTGAGTATGAACATAACATGGTTGCAAGCATGACATTGACATCAACATGCAAAAGCTACCAGTGGAATGATCAAGCAAGGTGGGTGCAAGGACTCCCACAAGCTCACGAAATGAACCCACGTACATGCAGTCATCAAGTAAAACTCTCAAAGGAGGCTCCGAAATTAGATGCAGGCCAAAATTTTGGAGGGTGGTTGTAGCCGCTACAACACTTTGCGACACACTGGTGTAACTCCAGCTTCTCTTTTTTGGTTCATTGATAACATAGGGCCTTGGTCTCTCAGGGAGTGTTGAACTGCTATTGGGGTTACTTTGGCTTCCCCACTTACCCCATTGACATACATGGTTCACCTTTTGCCAACTCAGTCAAACAAAATAAAATTTTTAGCTTGATAACAGTGTTTCAAAATTGGGAAGGGTAGTTTAGCTCGCGAGTTGAAGTTTTTCAGAGTATAAGTTTTCATCTCTGGTGTTGCTCCTCTGCTAGCAGGCCTGGATAGTACTCTGATGGATTCACACAGGAACACACACATTTCTCCACTTCCATCGAGCCTGATTAGTACCTTGGTGGAGTTGCATGCTTCACCTCTCTGCGCAGGAAGCCTTTCTCTTCTTTCGCCTTTGTATTTTTTAAAGAGGACTGTGCATAGGCACTTATTTATTTTGGGGTGGAAGAGGGATCCCGACTTATTGAGAGTAGAAGAGGTTGTTTCTTTAGATAAACATGTAAGACCTATGACATAGGTTTTCTCGTTTAGATTTCCCCTTCTCCATTTCTACTAGTTGGATGAGCTTGAACATAGAGCAGAGAGCTGAGTACAGGCATGATGCTTCCTAGTGTGGACACAGGTTCATGGTTGTACCAAAACTTCCCTTGTGTATGGCTCGTATTTTCCATCAAGACTTCATTGGCTGAAGGTTATAATCAAGCGTAGAGAAGACAAACAAAATATTGGCCAAGTGCTGCAGTGTCAAAAGTCTCTTCATATCTCAACCACATACTCATTCAAAATCTAGAACGTAGTAGTTGGCAACACTTATTTCTGGAAAGAAAATAGTAAGGTATTAAGCAAACCAAACAAAAAAAACAAAAATAGTAAGAAAAGAAAACAAAGTGAAAACAACAACAAGCAAGAAAAGCAACCAAGTCAGCAAGCAAATCAACATGCAAACCATAAAGCAAAGACAAGCGAAAAATCAAACACTACTCCTACTCCTACGTTAAACGGTCGGGGTTACATGAAATGAAATTTCCAGTGAAGCCACCGTAGGCTTACTTGACCTGCAGTCACAAATATAGATGCGATTGAAACAAATAAAAAAATAGTGTGCAACAGAAAATGAAAAAACTTGAAAAACTTGCACATGAGAGAGAAGTTCTCGCCCATGGGTGGAAGAATGCATCACAACCACCCAACACAGATGCTTACCTCTTTCGTGACTACCATTTTTCAACAAACCTTGGAGGCCTCTTGCAAGTGTGTGTTGTTCTGCACCAAGTTTCTTAGTGAGTGCGAGGAAGGACTGAAGCTTGTTACCTGCAACACGACTCACCAAGTAAGATTGTTCCAGCCATTTAGCGATTAGATCATAAAATTTGTGATGGTTGTTTTGAAAGATTCATGATCTTTGAGAAGATGGATTCCTGATTTGAGAGAGGGGATCACGATGGGAATCTCATACGGATAGATAGATCTAGTCATTCTCATCAGTCATGTCAAGACAGTGAGGGTCTACCATAGCCACTAGCGCTAACCGAGCTGCCTCACTTGCTTGACAAAAATCTAAGAATAAAGATGTTACACAATGAAAATTATAGTGTTCAAAGTGACTGTCATTGGATGTAATGATGGGAAAATGATAAACTGCATGAAAACCACCCAAGGTAGAAGAAAAATCATACCAGTTGATTGAGATGGAAAATTCCTAGTATGACAAGGACAAAGAAATTTTTTGAACAATCGTGAAAATGATCTGAATGAGGGAACCAAGTTCGCTATCCGCTAGACATGATATAACACCCACCTACAACTGGTGAAAAAGTGCACAGGCATCATGGTAATCACAGAAATGTATAAAAGATTCTAGCACTATGAATGTGTGAAAGTAGTTGGGGTGTGGTGAAATGAGAGTAACTTGATTCGCGCGATAGGTTGTGCGCTGGTCATCACACATGGAGATTGCTGGTGTGATGAGTGGGCATATTTGATGTGTGAAATTTGCAAAAAGACCAAGGATCTGATTACGAGAGAGAACATACGATAAGTATGATTCCAAATAATGATAGTCTTTGAGATGATCAACTTCGTTGTCCCAATCAAGCTCAAAGCACATATTGGGTCATTTATTTGCAACACCAGATCATCTGGTATTGAGGTAGATGCATTATTGAAGAAGATAAATTTCTAGCCAAGTTTCACCTGGTCCTATGATCCTTTTGGCATCATTTCTGCCTTAAGGGTTAGTTTTAAGATGACTCCTTATAACCACACTCCTAGGCCAGAAATTGAAATGTTTATGAATCAAGAAATACGGATTGATAGGACCCTTCAAGAAGTAGATGAGCAGGTTGTGTCTACTCCCATTGACTAGACTCCAGTTTCTCAGAGTAAGAAATAGAAAATGCTGAGAGAAGAAACTTCAGCCACTGAAGATGTTATGAAATGATTCATTTTTCAGCAAAAGAAACCTAAAGTCAGCTTGATCACATCAACATAAGAGACTCCACTAGTGATCATTGATATTGGAGATCCATAAGTGTCTACATCAGCAGGAGTTAGTACTTCAACAACTCCTCCCACAGTTAGTGCTTCAATTGCTCCTCCTGCAACTTCACTTGCTAGAGAACCTCTAGAAATTATTCAGTCAACAAGAACCAACACTTCGGATGATTCAAATATATTTTCAAGGTTCCTAGAAATTAAGCAGAAAAATGAGACTTTAAAGTCCAATGTATACAGTTAGTTTTGGAAGCAAACTTCAACCTCTCAACATAGGCTCCTTTCTTCTTTTGATAGTGAGAAGGGAAGAATGCAAATGGATTTCTTACAAGCCAAGATTCCTTTTCCTAAATCACCATCTGATTACAAGAAAACTGTATTTTCATTTGACACTCAAATCCATCCAATTGACCAGATGGACATGCACAAACAAACTGGTGAGATGTTATTTTCCACTATGACAACTAAAACCATGTCTCTTTCTAAACTTGGGACTGCTCTATCAAATTTTCAGTCCCAACTTAAGTTAGAAAACATCTCCTCTCTAGCTAAGGACAATAGGATAAAATAACTAGAGGATTTTGTGATTAAAGTGGGATATGATCCCAAGGATGTAAAAGCTGCAGAACTACTTTTTAAGAAGAAAGATGCAAAAATTGCCGCATTGAAGAAAGAGTTGAAGTTGCCTTCAATAAAGGATTCCCTGAACAAGGATATGGCAGAAAGTGAACAACAAAAGGAGGATATGCTCAAGTTGATCATTAAGCAGAATATACAGTTAAAGAAGATGGAAGAACATATTGAAGAGCTATTGAAGGAGAAGAAAACAACACATCTTGCCATGTTTCCCATTACATTAGTCCCAATAGCAGTTGCAGGTACAGAGCCTAGTTCCTCATCTATAGCCATTGAGTCTACATCAACAAAAATTGATCCAGTCAGATTAGCACAAGAACTATCAATCCAGAGGCAGGAAAACCAGAAGTTACTTTAGAAATTTCAAAAATATGGAATTGCAGAAAGTGAAAAATGATATGAAGTATCTAGAAGAAATGCAGAAGACTCACAAATTAGAGCTTAAAATCCAGAAGTTGGAGAGTGAGTCACTAATGGTAGACACTTTGGCCCATGCCAAGGAGAGTATCTGGACAAAAATCAGTCAATCTATGACAGATGTATGGCCATCCATACAGATTATTTTTGAGCAGCAGGAACTCATCACTAGGTGCAGAGCAGTGATTGAAGAGAAAAAAGAAGCCTTGAATACCAAGCCAACAGAAGCCACATATATGATCAAGGTTCCGAATTCAAAGAGAAAAGAGGAATTAGAAGAAATAAACATCTCTGACAGAACAACGACCATTTTAGAGATAAAAAAGGAATTACAGAAAATGGATTTCATCAATCAATTGGAAACTAAGTGTCAAACCTTGGAGATTTATGTCAAGAGATTTCATTCCAAATTTAATGTTTTAAATCAGAAAGGATTGTCAGGATTAGTAGGTTTGAATGATAAGTTGATTAGATTAGATCATTATTTTAAGGAATTATATGGTATTGCTGTAGACAAAGCCAAATTTGCAGGAGTGAAAGGACAAATAACAGGGAGGGCTTTCCTAGAAGCCTTGGAATATGATTTAACCATCTTACATGAAATCAAGCACTTGTTTCTCACCAAGCCTAATTTCAAAATATATACAGAGGTTGATGAAACATTTAGGAAGATGGTAAATGTAGAAATCCCAAGTGAACAAAAATGGGATCATTGGTGTGAAACAATTGAGTAATTCCTCATTATGACAACAGAACAACTCATTAGTATTTTCAGGACATCTCATCAGTGTTTTCAGGCCTGATCTTCAACAAATTCCAAAAGAATAGAGCCACCTCTTCAACAGTTTTTCGGTTCCTATTATATTGTTCTATTTTTGTAATTTTGTACTATTTTGGTATTCTATTCCAAACAGATTGTAGATATTTTGTAAAATTTTGTATAAATAACTCCTCCTTTGAGTTATTAAGGGTTGAACACTTGAAAAAGTTATCAAGTAGATTTGTACTAAGTTGGATCATTTTTGAGATAATAAAGATTTTGGATTTACCTCATATGGCTTGTCTCTCAGTGATTTGTATTTCATCTTTTCTATTCATTAGTTTTCTTCATATAAATTAATTATTTTGCAGTCATCTGATTTAAAATTTAATTGAATATCAATTTCATTTTGAATCCTCTATGAAGTTGTAATTTAAATAAGAGATTAATTTACAGAGCTATTTGTTATTGTAAATTCCTCTTTGAACATAAATTACACTAGATCTTTGTAATAGTTTGATTATATTTTGTTGATTAAGAAAGCACTGTTTTCTTAATTTCTTCTTGTAAATGGTTAAATATTTAGTTTGAATATCAAATCAATTATACCTCTCCATACTCTACTTCTCCATCACTTTAAAAATCAAACTAACCATGTGCAGTTAAAGAAAAACCTTTCATTTTATCAAAAAATTGTCTAAGTTTAAAACACCTGTTTATAAATAGTTCAGTGGTCATCCAATCACTCAAATCAACAAAAGATTATAGATTCTTTGGCATAACTGATTGACCTCAGGTTATCTCAAAGGACAACATCAGATTGGCACTGTTTCCGGGGAGCGAAGGATTGCAAGATAAATTTTCCCTGGGGCAATGATTCTCCCTTTCCTTTAAGGTGAATACAAGATAAGGATATAGGTCAAAATATTTCACCTGGCGATTCCATTGGTCCAAGATGGTTCCTTTTAAGCATACTAGATCACGTTCTGATTCTGATATTGTTAACCCTCTACCAGATCTAGAAAGACTTATTAGGGGAGCCTCTTCAAGGAGAAAACATAGAACCCCTTCTTCTTCTTCAGCTTTACACCCTGAAGACATCTCATTTGTAGATCCTTTTTCATTTGTGCCATCCCATCCTGATTGGATTGAATTACCTCCTAGGGTTTCTGAACTCCATTCCAGAGGAGTAGATCTTCCATCAGCCTTTTTAATACAATCACTTGAGTCATATCAAATCATCTTCATCTGAGGAAGAATTGGGTTTACATTTACCTGAATTCAAGCCTACAGACTTCATTTCTCCAACTCCTTATTCTATTCCATCAACCTCTACTAATCTTGAAGAGACATTTTCTGTCTATTCAAATCCTTTGTTTGATAATAAGGAAGACTTTCCACTAGGAGTTTAGAAATTGGTTATTAAAACCCCTTTGAAATCCTCAAGGAGGTTTCCTCCCTCTTTCTCTCCTCCACATACTAATACCCCTATTGATTCATCTTCATCCCCTTCATCTTCATCATCTTCCTCTTCCTCATCATCATCCACCCAGTCACCCAAACTCCTCCTGCTATTATGGCTTTTCGACCCATTGTGCAAGCAAGGTATGCTGCTCTAGTTCTCCCTGTAAACTTGGCAAATTTTCCTTATGGATATCTAAAACATCTACCAAGATTTAATGGAGAAATAGGTCCCTTAGCAGAGGATCATGTATCAGCTTTCCTATATTTTGCTGACAATGTGAACATAGAACAGGAAGATGTTTATATGGCATTATTCATGCAATCTTTAGAAGGAAATGTTAGGATTTGGTTTAGAAAACTTAGAGCTGACTCTATTAGAACATGGAATGAGCTCATAACTGTATTTAAAAACCAATGGGGGGTAAAGAAAGATCCTATTTAATTTCTCACCGAATTTGAAGAATTGAAGAGAAACCCTGGTGAACCAGTTGCTGAATTCATCAAAAGATTTAACAAACTCTATCATAAAATGCTTGCTAATTCTAAACCACCAGTAGCAGCTGAAAAAGTCAGACTTTCCAAAGAATTTGAAGATGACTTTGCAGTCATGCTAAGGGAAAGGGTATATAATACATTAGAAGACATTCAGACAAATGCTATTTAGGTAGAATCTAATAGGCCAGCTTCTGGCAAACTTAAAGCTAAAGTAGAGAAGGAAGAAAGAAAACTAAAAGCTAGGGTTGATGACTCATCTTCTTCCAAATCTAAACTTGAAGATCAGAAAATTGATGAAATTACATCTTTACTTAGAAACCTTTCAAATAGGATTTCTAGAATTGAAACACAACCTAGAATTTCTCAGCAAATTGCACTCCTCAAATGCAGATTCTTCAGAGACCAGGTTCTGATCACAATGTTCAACCACCCTTGTTGATTGATGATCAACAACCACAAGATACAAGCCCTTTAATCACTGAAGACATCAATAATATTGATTCTTCAACAATACAAATGGCAATAGTTCCTTCCTATTCACCTCAGTCTTTTGAACAAGAACAAGGATATCCTTAACTTTCAAAATACCAAGCATTCTCTGAATTTCTCATTGCAGAATTAAATAAGAGGTATGATCTAAGACCAAGATCAGGTCCAGGTATACCTTCAAAATATACCACTATAATTGAACCTACAGTAAAATCCATTCTAACACAAACTACAACACCTCATACTACAGAGTCATCCACTGAAACCTTTTCATCTGACAAGACCATTTTAACAACTTTCAATATTGAAAAGGAATTGGAAAGGGTCAAGATCCCTATCCCTTTAGCTGAACTTTCCAAAAACCCTGGTTATAAAATTCAAGTATCTAAATGGATGCTATCCTCTAGTGTAGATGCTAAGGGAGATGTTATTAGTTTGCAGGATGAAAAGCACTTAGTAGTGTTTTGCCCTAGTTATGATATGATTGTTGAGATTGTTCCACCATTTTATGCAACTTTAAAGGCTCATGAATTTCTTTGTATAACTACATGCTGGACTCTGGAGCTTCTCATAACCTTATGCCAAAGGTAATTATGGACCAGCTTCAGTTACAAGTTACTCATTCTTATCATGATCTTTACACCTTTGATTCAAAAAAAATACCATGCCTAGGATTGATCAAGGACCTAGTTGTGACCTTAGCTCAAATACCTGTCAAGAGTATAGTTTTAGACATAATTGTCACTGATATTCCTGCCAAGTTTGGCATGCTCCTGTCTAGGTCATGCTGTGCTAAACTTGGAGGACCACTTTAGATGGACATGTCTTTTGCTACTATTCCAGTATATGGAGGTGAACATTTAAGGTTATATAGGGAACTCAGATTCCTTCATACTGTTTGTAGGTCCAACCAAGCAAAAAACCACCCTATCTATGCAATAGATCAAGATTTTGGTTGCTTTCAATTATCTTCACAAAATTCATCAAACACTCAACTTGTCATTGAAAATATAGTCTCCAAACCTAAAATTGTAGAATCAGATATCTAGAAACTTCATTTTGATGGCTCTTGCTCAAAGGAAGGAGCAGGAGAAAGAATTGTTTTAATATCACCAAATAAAGAAAACATAACTCAATGATGTAAACTTGAATTTTGAGGTCACCAATAATGTGGCTGAGTGTGATACTTTTCTTCTTGGTCTTGAGCTAGCTAAGAGTCAATAATGTGGCTAAGCATGATGTTTTTCTTCTTAGTCTTGAGCTAGCTAAGAGTCTAAAAGTTCAAAACTTGAGTGTCTTTTATGATTTTGAGCTAATAGTCAAGCAACTTAGAAATCTTCGTAAAAAAAAACACCCAAGGCTTAGGTCCTATAGAAATGAAGCTTGGGACACAATTGAAAATTTCTTCCAAGGATTTAACATAACTGCTATTCCCAGAGATGAAAATATGCATGCTAACTCACTAGCTATCTCAAAAAGCTCTTTTGAAATCCCTGAGCTAGTATTGTTAGAATACCAGATTCAAGTCAAGTATAGACCATCAATTCTTGATAACCTTAAACATTGGTAGGTTTTTGAAGATGATGAACAATTAAATTCTTTCCTTCAAGTCATGGATGAATTCTAAAATATGAAAATTGAAGAAGATGAAAAGGATGTTCAAGAATCAAATCACCAAAATTCAGAAACTTCATTCAGTCTTAAAATTCTTGATCATGATATCATCCAATTATCTAATAATTTTATTCCTAAAGGATTAGTTCCATTGGAAAAACTATTTCATAATAATGATGTCTCTAAAAACCCCTTGTTTAACTCACATGAAGAAGAATCGAAGAATGCAATATTGGGACTTTGAATGATGTGAAAAATGTTAAATTGTCATCAAACTTGCCTTTGGATGTAAAAATAAAATACTTGAATCTTCCTAAAAATTACAAATATGTTTTTGCCTAGTCTTATAATGAGTTAAAAACTTATAATACATCTTTGATTGAGCACAAGATTCCTTTGAAACCAGAAGCAAAACCCTTTCAGCAAAAAATAATAAGAATCAATCCCATACTACTTCCAACCATTGAGAAAGAGCTTAAAAAGCTACTTGGTGCTCATATCATAACACCTTTAAGGTATTCTGATTGGGTAGCCAACCTAGTTCCTGTCAGAAAGAAAAATGGTGAGATTAGGTTATGTGTAGACTTCCGAAATATGAACAAATCATCTTTAAAGGATAATTATCCATTTCCAAAAATGGATCATCTACTTCTGAAAGTTTCAAGTGCAAATAGGATTTCTATGCTAGATGGATTTTCTGGTACAACCAGATCATGGTAAGTCAAGTTAACCAAGAAAAAACTTCTTTCATCACTCCTTGGAGTACATTTATGTATGCTAGAATTCCATTTGGGTTGACCAATGATGGAGCCACTTTTCAGAGAGCCATGGATCTAGCATTTGTAGGTAAAACATCTGAATTTACTGTCATTTATTTAGATGATTTAAATGTTTTCTCTGATTCTGATGAAAATCATTTAAAACACTTGAGAAAGGTTTTTTGACAGGTGCATGAAATTTGGCATATCCATCAATTCGAAGAAATCTTTGTTTGCTATAAAGGAAGGAAAATTACTAGGGCATATAGTGTCCAAGGAGGGAGTTATAATTTATCCAAAGAGATTTTCAGCTATTCAGACCCTATCTCTACCAAGGAATAAGAAAGAGATACAAACCTTCCTTGGAAATATTAATTTTCTTAGAAGGTTCATCCCTAATTATGTAGAGATAGTTAAGGATATAACTGATATGCTAAAGAAAAACAATGAAGTGAAATGGACAGTTTCTGCTAGATATGCTTTTGATCAGATAAAAAAGGCTATATCTAAAGCTCCTACATTAGCCAGTTCTGATTATTCTTCACCTTTTAACATATTTTATTTTGCATTCGAGACAACCTTAGCTACTGTACTTTTACAGGTTGACACAAATGGTGATGACCAACCTATAGCCTTCTTTTCCAAAGTTATGAGGGATGCTGAACTTAGGTATGATATTATTGAAAAACAAGCTTATGCCTTAATTCAAGCCCTCAAAGCCTTTAGAACCTATGTCCTGCATTCACACATTACAACTTATGTCCCTAATCATGCTGTTAAAACTATTTTGACCCAGCCTGATACTGATGGAAGAAGAGGAAGATGGATTGCTAAAATCCTTGAATTTGACCTTGAAATTAAGACCAAAAAGCTAGTAAAAGGCCAAGGCCTGGCCAAATTGTTAGCTGAATCCAACTGTAAAGTATTGGGGATAAATCTGGTTTCTGCAATTTCATCAGGGGGGAATCCACAAGAACCTTCCTTAATATCAGGCGATAATCCACAAGAACTTTCCTTAATATTTGGGGAGAATCCACAAGAACCTCCTCCTCTTATAGAAGGGTAGAACCCACAAGAACCTCTTTTTTCAGATCAATCCATTCTTGTTCACATAGATCAAAAATATCTACTCTCTGATTGGTACTCTGATATTGCACAGTTTCTTAGGGATTTTAAATGTCCAGCTGATCTTAACTTGAAGCAATGCAAAGCCCTGAAGCTTAAAGTAGTAAAATATTGCATTATCAATGTTAATCTATACTGGAAATACCCTCTTAATATCCTTCTTCTTTGTTTAACTGAAAATGAAATAGAGGGAATTATGGATCAGTTCCATGTGGGGTTTTGTGGTTGACACTATGCTTGGAGAGCACCAACCTACAAAATTTTAAACGCAGGTTTCTACTGGCCAACACTTTTTAAAGAAGTTGGAGCAAGAGTAAGAAGTTACGTGCCATGCCAATTATTTGCAGGAAAACAGAAACTGTCAACACTTCCTTTTGTTCTAGTAGTGGTTCATGCCCCTTTTCTACAATGGGGATTGGACGTTATAGGGGAAATTCATCCACAATCAAGTAATCAACACAGATGGATTTTAACTGCTACAAACTATTTTACCCAGTGGGTAGAAGCCATACCTGTTAAAAAGATCCTACACCTAAGTGAACAAACCAAGACTAGTGACTAGTATTTATACTAGAACTACACTAAAATAAGAGTATATGGTTGCGAGCTTGCACCGTACAAGCTGCCTAAAGATGTTCCTTTGAGAATATTTTCTCTAGAATATATCAGGCAGATGATTCACATGGATGACCTAAATTTTGTATCAAGTAAAAGAAAGTCTCAATTCAAGCTCAAAGCATAGATTGGGTCATTTATTTGCAACACCATATCATCTGGTATTGAGGTAGATGCATTATTGAAGAAGATGAATTTCCAACCAAGTTTCACCTGGTCTTATGATCCTTTTGGCATCATTTCTGCCTTAAGGGTTAGTTTTAAGATGACTCCTTATAACCACACTCTGAGGCCATAAATTGAAAATTTTATGAATCAAGAAATATGGATTGATGGGATCCTTCAAGAAGCAGATGAGCAGGTTGTGTCTACTCCCACTGACCAAACTCCATTTGCTTAGAGTAAGCAACAAAAAAGGTTGAGAGAAGAAACTTCATCCACTGAAGATGTTCTGAAAGGATTCATTTTTTAGCAAAAGAAACCTAAAGTCATCTTGATCACATCAACAGAAGAGACTCCACCAATGACCATTGATCTAAGTGGAGATCAAAAAGTTTCTACAACAAGAGTCAGTACTTCAACCACTCCTCCCATAGTTAGTGCTTCAACTACTCCTCCTACAACTTCACCTGCCAGAGAACCTCTAGAAATTATTCAGTCAACATGAACCAACACTTCGGATGATTCAAATATATTTTCAAGGTTCCTAGAAATTAAGTAGAAAAATGAGACTTTAAAGTCCAATGTATACAGTCAGTTTTGGAAGAAAACTTCAACCTCTCAACATAGGCTCCTTTATGCTTTTGACAGTGAGAAGGGAAGAATGCAAATGGCTTTCTTACAAGCCCAAATTCCTTTTCCTAAATCACCATCTGATTACAAGAAGACTCTGCTTTCATTTGACACTAGTCAAATCCATCCAATTGACCAGATGGACATGCACAAACAAACTGGTGAGATGCTATTTTCCACTATGACAACTACAACCATGTATCTTTCTAAACTTAGGATTTCTCTATCAAATGTTCAGTCCCAACTTAAGTTAGAAAATGTCTCCTCTATAGCTAAAGATATTAGGATGAAATCAATAAAGGATCTTGTGATTAAAGTGGGATATGATCCCAAGGATGTAAAAGCTGTAGAACTACTTCTTAAGAAGAAAGATGCAGACATTTCCACATTGAAGAAACAGTTGAAGTTGCCTTCAACAGAGGATCCCCTGACCAAGGATATGTAAGAAATTGAAAAAAAAAGGAGGATATGCTCAAGTTGATGATTAAGCAGAAAATACAATTAAAGAAGATGGAAGAACAAATTGAAGAGATATTGAAGGAGAAGGAAACAACACAGCTTGCCATGGTGCCCGTTACAGTAGTCCTAATAGCAGTTGTAGGTACAAAGCCTAGTTCCTTATCTACAACCATTGAGTCTACATAAAAAATAGCTGACCCAATCAGATTAGCACAAGAACTGTCAATCCAGAAGCTACTTCAGAAATTTCAAAATTTGGAATTCCAGAAAGTGCAAAATGATACTAAGTATCTGGAAGAAATGTAGAAGACTCACAAACTAAAGCTTAAAATCTAGAAGTTGGAGAATGAGTCACTAATGACAGACACTTTTGCCCATGCCAAGGAGAGTATCTAGACAAAAATTAGTCAATCTACAATAGATGTATGGTCATCCATACAGATTATTTTTGAGCAGCAGGAACTCATCACTAGGTGCAGAGTAGTGATTGAAAAGAAAAAAACAGCCTTAAGACCAAGCCAATAGAAGCCACATATATGATCAAGGTTCTGAATTCAAAGAGCAAAGAGGAATTAGAAGAAATAAACATCTTTGACAGAACAACCACCACTTTAGAGATCAAAAAGGTATTACAGAAAAGGAATTTGATCAATCAATTGGAAACAAAGTGTCAAACCTAGGAGATTTCTATCAAGATATTTCATTTCAAATTTAATGTTTTAAATCAGAAAGGATTGCCAGGATTAGTAGGTTTGAATGATAAGTTGATTAGACTAGATTATTATTGCAAAGAGTTATATGCTATTGCTATAGAAATAGCCAAATTTGCAGGAGTGAAAGGACAAATAACAGGGAGGGATTTCCTAGAAGCCTTGGAATATGATTTAACCATCTTACATGAAATCAAGCACTTGTTTCTCACCAAGCCTAATTTCGAAAGATATATAGAGGTTGATGAAACATTCAGGAAGATGGAAAATGTAGAAATCCCAAGTGAACAAAAATGGGATCATTGGTGTGAAACAATTGAGTAATTCCTCATTATGACAACATAACAACTCATTAGTATTTTCAGGGCAGCTCATCAGTGTTTTCAGGCCTGATCTTCAACAAATTCCAAAAGAATAGAGCCACCTCTTCAACAATTTTTCGGTTCCTATTATATTGTTCTATTTTTGTAATTTTGTACTATTTTGGTATTCTATTTCAAACAGATTGTAGATATTTTGTATAATTTTATATAAATTACTTCTCCTTTGAGTTATTAAGGGTTGAACCCTTGAACAAGTTATCAAGCATATTTGTACTAAGCTGGAGCATTTTTGAGATAATAAAAGATTCTATATTTGCCTCATATTGTCAGTCTCTCAGTGAATTGTATTTCATCTTGTCTATTCATTATGTTTTCTTCATATAACTTAATTCTTTTGTAGTCATCCGATTTAAAATTTAATTGAAGATTAGTTTCATTTTGAATCCTCTGTGAAGTTGTAATTTAAATAAGAGATTAATTCACAAAACTATTTGTTATTGTAAATTCCTCTTTGAACATAAATTACACTAGATCTCTGTAATAGTTTGATTATATTTTGTTGATTATGAAGGCACTATTTTCTTAATTTCTTCATATAAATGGTTAAATATTTAGTTTGAATATCAAATCAATTATACCTCTCCATACTCTACTTCTCCATCACTTTAAAAATCAAACTAACCATGTGCAGTTAAAGAACAACCTTTCATTTTATCAAAAATATGTCTAAGTTTAAAACATCTGTTTATAAATAGTTCACTAGTCATTCAATCAATCAAAACAATAAAAAATTATAGATGCTTTGGAATAACTAATTGACCTTAGGTTATCTCAAAGGAAAACATCAGATTGGCGCCGCTGTCGGGGATCGAAGGATTGAAAGCTAAATTTTCCATGGGGCAACGATTCTCCCTTTCCTTTAAGGTGAATAAAGGATAAGGATATAGGTCAAAATATTTCACCTGGTGATTCCACTGGTCCAAGCTAGCTCCTTTTAAGCATACTAGATCACATTCTGATTCTGAGATTGTTAACCCTCTACCAGATCCAGAAAGACTTATTAGGGGAGCCTCTTCAAGGAGAAGACATAGAACCCCTTTTTTTCTTCAACTTTACACCCTGAAGTCATCTCATCTGTAGATCCTTTTTTATTGTGCCATCCCATCTTGTTTGGATTGAATCACCTCCTAGTGTTTTTGAACTCCATTCTAGAGGAGTACATCTTCCATCAGCCTTTTTAATACAATCACTTGAGTTGTATCAAGTCCCATCCATTCCTATCAAATCACCTTCATTTGAGGAAGAATTGGGTTTACATTTACCTGAATTCTAGCCTCTTGGTAGCAAAAACTGCAAAATTCCTGAGGGGAACTGGTAGTCAGCTGCCGGGAGCTTGGAAACAAAAGCTACGCAATTCCTGGAGTGAACTGGCAATCAGCTGCTGGTGCTTGGAAGCAAAAACTACACAATTCCTGGAGGGAACTGGCAGTCGGCTGCCGAGAGATGCTGGCGGGGAAAACTGTGCTGATGCTGGGAGGTTGGCCTGTTGATCACCTCTGCACAGTTTCTGAGCTGAGAAGATTGCTGGGAAGCAGAGGGCTTTCTCATGAAAACTGCACAGTTTTCTGGGTGAGCAGTCGGTTGACTGATTGGAGGGATGACTAAAAAAACTGCGCAATTTTCTTAGGGAGACAAGGATGGGCACTAGGTGTCTGTCCGGCCTATCTGCACAATTTTCTCAGTGAGTGGAGCGGGCAAGGTCTGTAGCTTCTGCACAATTTTTGAGGGGAGTCAGTCTCGGGGTGGTTGTCGGGTCAAACTCTCCAGTTGACCAACGTGAAGGTTGATTGATATGCTTGTGGGTAGTGCAACTTGAAATGGATTGCTTGGTGCTTCTGCACTGTTCGAGGTGAAAGTTGATCGAGTCGATGACGAGGTGATGGTCTGGTTGTCAGAAGGGAATCCAGTCGTTGGAACTTCAGCAAAGTGACTAAGTGTGTGAACAAGTGAAGGATGCATACATGATCTTACAAACACACACTTACATGACTTGATGATGAGACAACTCAAACCATCTTGACACGCATGCTCAACATGACTAACCGACGGCGTGAGCGACAAGCGCGAAAATTGTGATTGATCATCGGTTGACCTTGACGATGCTTTCACGACATTGTATGTGACTCCTTGTGTGAGCACGACGGATTTTTACATAGCGAACACAACATGTACATGCAAAGCAAAGACCTTGAGTATGACCAGAACATGTTTGCAAGCATGACATTGACATCAACATGCAAAAGATATCGGTGGAATGATCCCAAGGTGGGTACGAGGACTCACACGAGCTCATGGAGTGAATGCAAGTGCGTGCATTCATCAAGTAAAACTCTCAAAGGAGGGTCTGAAATGGGATTCAGGCCAAAATTTTGGATGGTGGTTGTAGTGCTACAACACTTGGTAACACACTGGTAGAACTCTAGCTTCTCTGTTTTGGTTCATTGATAGCATAGTGCCTTGGTCCCTCAGGGAGTATTAAACTACTGTGTGGGTTACTTCGGCTTCCCCACTTACCCCATGGACATACATGGTTTACCTTTTGCCAACTCAGTCAAACACAATCAAAATTTCAGCTTGATCACAATGTTTTGAAATCATGAAAGGTAGTTTAGCTCGCGAGTTGAAGATTTTTAGAGTATATGTTTTCATCTCTGGTGTTGCTCCACTACCAGTAGGCATGGACAGTACCCCGACGGATTCACGCAAGAACACATGCATTGCTCCACTACTAGCGAGCCTGGTCAGTACCCTGGTGGAGTTGCATGCTTCACCTCTCTGTGCAGGAAGCCTTTCTCTTCTTTCGCCTTTGTATTTTTTAAAGAGGACTGTGCATAGGCACTTATTTATTTTGGGGTGGAAGAGAGATCTAGACTTATTGATAGCAGAAGAGGTTGTTACTTCAGAGAAGCATGTAAGACCTCTGACATAGGTTTGCTCGTTTAGATTTTCCCCTTCTCCGTTTCTACTAGTTGGATGAGATTGAACACAGAGAGCAGAAAGCTGAGTACAACCATGACGCTTCCTAGTGTGGACACAGGTTCATGGTTGGACCAAAACTTCCCTTGCGGAGGGCTCGTATTTTACGTCAATACTTCATCGGCCGAAGGTTATAACCAAGCACAAAGAAGACAGACACAAGATTGGCCAAGTGCTGCAGTGTCACAAGTCTCTTCATATCTCAGCCACATACTCATTCAAAAGATAGAATGCAGTAGTTGGCAACAATTATTTTCGGAAACAAAAACAGTAAGGTATTAAGCAAACCAAACAAACGAAAACAAAAAATTAAGCAAAGAAAACAAAGTGAAAACAACAACAAGCAAGCAAAGCAACCAAGTCAACAAGCAAACAAACATGAAAACTAGAAAGCAAAGACAAACGAAAAAAAACACTACTCCTACTCCTACATTAAACGGTCGGAGTTATGTGAAATGAAATTTCCAGGAAGCCACCATAGGCTTACCTGACCTGCTGTCACAAAGGTACAAGTGATTGAAACAGATAAAAAATAGTGTGCAACAGAAAATGAAACTACTTGAAAAACTTGCACACGAGAGAGAAGGTCTCACCTGTGGGCGGAAGAATGTGTCACAACCACCCAACACACACACTTACCTCTTCCGTGATGGTAGGCCTATTGCGAGTGTGTGTTGTTCTACACCAAGTTTCTTAGTGAGTGCGAGGAAGGACTGAAGCTTGTTACCTACAACATGACTCGCCAAGTAAGATTGTTCGAGCCATTCAGCGACTGGATCATAAAATTCGTGATGGCTGTTTTGAAAGATTCGTGATCTTTGAGAAGATGGATTCTTGATTCCAGAGAGGGGATCACGATGGGAATATGATACAGATAGATAGATCTGGTCATTCTCATCAGTCATGTCAAGGCAGTGAGGGTCTCCCATAGCCATCAACGTAGATCAAGGTGCCTCACTTGTTTGACATAAATATCAGAATAAATATGTTACATAGTGTGTGAAGCGACTGTCATTGGATGTAATGTTGGGAAAATGATAAACTGCATGACAACCATCCAAGGTAGATGAAAAATCATACCAGCTGATCGAGATGGAAGATTCCTAGTTTGACACGAACAAAGAAATTTTTTGAACAATTGTGCAAATGCTCTGAATGAGGGAACCAAGTTCGCTGTCCACTAGACATGATAGAACACCCACCTGCAACTGGTGAAAAAGTGCACAGGAATCATGGTAATCACATAAATGTAGAAAGGATGCCAGCACTATGAATGTGTGAAACCATTTGTGGTGTGGTGAAATGAGAGTAACTTGATTCATGCGATAGGTTGTGCGCTCGTCATCACACATGGAGATTGTTGGTGTGATGAGTGGGCAGATTTGATGTGCGAAATTCACAAAATGACCAAGGATCTGATTACGAGGGAGAGCATCCGATAAGTATGATTCTAGATAAAGATAGTATTTGAGATGATCAACTTTGCTGTCCCATGATTGAATGAGGGACATACACTACCAACCCAAATTAGATGTAAGAGAGGTGCATGAATAAAGACATGCTATAACAGACTCATGGATTCAATCATTAGCGAAAATATGAAATTTTGAAATATCACACCCAGAATAGTAAATATTATTTACATGGGGATCCACGTCGAGTGCAACCATGCAGATATACAGATTGTGCGTGAGAAACGAGATCTGATTTGGTTTGGTGGTATTACGAGAGTCGCAAGGTCCTGACGTAACCATCGACAAATGTTGAAGTGCCTCGACTCCCTAGCATGTTCCAGAATTGAAAAATTGCATTTTGAGATGTGAACCAGATCATGCATGGCTTGAGGATGGCTATTGTTACTGATTTCAAAATTTCTCTCAGGATGACAACCATCTCTGTCACAGGCTTCATCAAAATTTTCAGCAAGCTGACTTGACGAGTTGTCTTCATGAAACACACAAGATGATGACAAGTGGGAAGAGTCTTGTGTGTTGAGACTATTTTCATTGTGGACAACCTCATTGCCTTGTGTCGATCGAGGAGATAACTCATGGGATGAAGAAGCAAGAGAACGTGGAATATCTCTGATGCATGTTGATGTGCTGTGAATGATAGGACACACGGGCGAGTGAGGTGCAAAGGAATCTTTGATATGGATGTCTGCTTTGACTAGTGCACATTCCAGATCTAAGTTAGAGTGTACATGATATGACAATAGATTTTATGATGTGCTTGGGCATCCATCACAACATACAGAAGTGTGGGAGTGATGATAGCCCAAGACTGGAGGTTGATCGAAAGAATTGATTGTGCATGATGTTTCACCAAGATTCACGGATCAAGAATCAATCAAGAATGGAGGCTCAATGTTTTGAGAGGAATTGATTATGTCTTCACCATATTTCTCCTCCATTTGTATGATGAGACTGCCTTGCACATGACTACAAATTTAGCCAACAACTCGAGAATCAAGAGAGTGCGCGCAACTAGCTTGTGAAGAAGATCGCTCAAGCGAGTCATGGTGCAAGGAGTCATGGCTTGTAGATGATGGAGGATGACAAAGATGTAGATTAGACTCAAGGCTTGGGTTATTAATGGTGATTTCCTCTTGCAAAATGGAGGGATGAGTTTTTGCCATAGGCTTTCTGAACCCTTTTGGAATTTCCTCTGTTGGGGCAGGAGACAACTGAGAAGATGGGTTGGGAACATGCTGCGTAGATTTCTCAGCTTTTCAACTGTTGTGAGGGGGTACCCACTGCGAAAATTTCTTAGATTTGCAGTTGTTGCGAGGGGGAACCCTCTTCAAGACATGAGGTGTCTCGTGATCTGCAAGAGTCGAGGAAGAAGGAAAATTAGGAGTTTCACTGTTTCGAGAGACATGAACCAAGCTTTTTAGATCTTGGCTCATGAAGTCAAGGTCCACAAACCATTAAGGAATTTTGTGACATAGGTGAAGGAAGTGGGTAGAAAAGTCCTAAACTGATTCGCCAGGCTTCATTCTTAAATGAGAGATTCTTTCATAGACATCATGGTGGTCACACTCATCGAAGGCTCGATGGAGCCCCTTGAGGAAAGTGAGAAGGGAATGGACGGAAGCGAGTGGCAGGGTATGCCACCACCGATTAGCATGACCTTCAAGGGTGAGGAAGAAGAGTCATAAACAAGATCATCACTATCGATTTCATGAGATCCAAAAAAATGAAGAAAATCAGAAATGTGCTCGGTTACAGACGTTATGTCTTCACTGTCAAACTTTAACAAGAACAAGTGATCGAGAAGCTCATCGAGGATTAATAAATGATTAAGGGAGAAATGAGAGAAACATCCCGGGAGCACGAATTGTGTATTATTCATTGGCTAAGAGATTCAAACCAGATGTATGGGCTCAACTTGTCATCTGGCCCTCCTTCTAGCACCATAAATGATGACGGTGCTGGACCCACCAACATTTAGGGGATCACCCTGGTATTAAGTCCCAACTAGACATCACATCATTTGGTGTGGGAGTCCCATATGGTATGATGGCCTGGTTTCTATTATCTTAAATATTTGGCTCAACTCTTACTTGTCAGCACAGGAGAGTGGTCTGCTTTGTCTTTCTAGAAGTGAGATTCATGTTCGTGATGATTGTAAGTGTCACTTGCGTCAATGGTTATTTCACCATAGAGGGAGGGGGTGGGAGTGAGTCCCAAGTCAATTGGGAGAAGTCCCAACTTTGATAGGAACACACAACACAACAGGACATGCACAGCTTCTGATGGAACAATCCACACAGATGCGGAAGTCACAACACACAAGGGAAGATAACACATATAACACTCAGTGGATTAGTTCGCACGAGTACAACGGTTGTTATAGAAAGTTTTATGTGAAATGTCTTTCTGATGTCTGTGAGAGTAGTCAACACGAGAGAGACAACTTTAACAACATATACAACACATTTTTATTAACATATATGTATTACAACAAGTGAATTAGTTCAAGTGTTAAACACAGGTTAAAGCAACATGCATTACAAGTGTTCAAGATTAGTATTACAATAGTTATAATACATGCATGAAAATGTGTTGGCCTGTTAGCATGCTTCTGAACTAAGAGAATGTTCCAAGACACATCGTTACACCATACATCTCTAACACCATGAGTGGGGCGTTGGAGCCACTACTTACTCCTCAAAGAAAATATTACAAACTCTCAAGGCTATGTGGGAGGAGTTGAGGAGAAAACGTCCTTCGCATGTACAAATGAGGGGGTATTTATAGCCAAGGGTGAAACTGACCCTTGTGGCTGTTCGACTACCCTCACGACTATTTGACTTTCATGACTTTTTGACTTTACATGACCCTTCATACAATAAGTGGGTCTCTTGGACTTCCACGTTACATTACATTGATTGAAAATACAGCTCATGGTAGAGATGTGGACGACATGACTCATGACAAGATTCGACATGACAGTGGTGGTACATTTGTGCTGCTGCTGGCGTGCATGTCGAGCTGTAGTGCTGCTAGGTGATGGATGTCCTCATGGTGTATCACAAATTTACCTCTGCATGGCAAAGTGCGTGGAGTCTTCAATGGTCTTTGGTTCGCTTGATGTTACATTCACACATTGATCCTTGCTTTTATGTTGGTAAGCTCAATAGATTCGTCCATTCGCGAAAGGTGCATGTTCGTCCGTCCGTCCATCCGTGAACACATCTTTCATGTTTGCTCATTTGTCCATCTGCAAACACATCTTTGCATGATCATCCGTTCGCGAGCACATCTCTTTGCATGCATCATTTGTTCATCCGTTGGCGAACATGTCCTTCTGCATGTGCTCCCTTTGTTCATCCCATCCGTCGTCGCGCCATGTTTATTTGTGTACATGTATCTGTAGTCACTCATGACGAGATGACATCAAATCCATAAACCTCCTAGTCTACCATGATGCATGATTGCTTCAGATGCAGGTGACCAAGAGAGGAGACAAGGTTGTGAGATGGGATGGAGGCTCCGGGCACTGCTGATGAAAAATGCGCAAGAGTCATTGGGTGATGAAGATGGGTGACACAGATCCGAGAGTGACTGTCTGCTGAGTCTGGCTCAGCTGGAGGACAAAACTACGCATTTTTTGGGAGGAACAGTCCGAGCTGTGGGAAGGCTGAGCAGGAAAAATTTGCATGGTTTCCAGAACAAGTGGGCAGTGAGAGCTTGGCAGCTAGAACTGCGCAATTCCTAAGGGGAACTGGCAGTCAGCTTGTGGGTCACGGGTAGCAAAAATTATGAAATTCTTGATGGGAACTGGCAGTCAGTTCCCGGGAGCTTGGCAGCAAAAACTACGCAGTTCCTGGAGGGAACTGGCAGTCAGCTGATGGAGCTTGTTAGGAAAAACTGCGCAATTCCTTGAGGGAACTAGCAATCGGCTGCCGAGAGCTGCTGGTGGGGAAAAGTGTGCTGATGCTGGGAGGCTAGCTTGCTGATCACCTCTGCACAGTTTCTGAGCTGAGCGGACTACTGGGCATCAGAGGGCTTGCTCATGAAAACTGCGTAGTTTTCTAGGTGAGCAACCAGTCAACTGACTGGAAAAACTATTCAATTTTCTGAGTGAAACCAGGATGGGTACTGGGTGTCTGTCTGACCTGTCTATGCATTTTTCTCAGTGAGCAGAGCGGGAAAGATCTGCATCTTCTACGCAATTCTTGAGGGGAGTCAGTCCCAGGGTGGCTGCCAGGGCAAAATCTCCAGTTGACCAGCATGAAGGTTGATTGATCTACTTGTGGGGAGTGTAACTTGAAATGGCTTGCTTGGTGCTTTTGCACTGTTTTGGGTGACAGTCGATCGATTCGTTGGTGGGGTTATGGTCTGGTTGTTAGAGGGGGATCCAGTCGTCAGAACTTCAGCAAAGTGACTAAGTGTGTGAACGAGCGAAAGATGCATACATGATCTTGCAAACACACACTCACATGACTTGACGACAAGACGAATCAAACCATCTAGACACACATGCTCAACATGACTGACCGACAGTGTGAGTGACAAGCACGACACTTGTGATTGATCATTGGTTGACCGTGATGACGCTTGCATGACAGTGTATGTGACTCCGTGTGTGAGCACGACGGATGTTTACATAGCGAACACAACATGTAGACACAAAGTGAAGACCTTGAGTATGACTAGAACATGGTTGCAAGCATGACATTGGCATAAAAATGCAAAAGATATTTGTGGAATGATTAGGCAAGGTGGGTGTGAGGGCTCACACGAGCTCACGAAGTGAACCCAAGTGCGTGCAGTCATCAAGTAAAACTCTCAAAGGAGGCTTCGAAATTGGATACAAGCCAAAATTTTGGAGGGTGGTTTTAGTCGCTACAATAGTAAGGAAGTTGGGAAGGAAGAGGTATCGAAGGATTCATGGGAGACTCAGGGACATCCTCAATATAAATCTTGTCTTCCGATTGGAAGAGCACCCTAGTAAGGACCAAATAATTTCCGTACAAATTATGATTTGTACTAGTTTCACCCTGTGAAATGAGAGGCCCTAATGTAGGATTAATCTCTAGTGCGTCAGCTACTACTGGTTGGAAATCACCAGTAGAACTAATCCTATGCCTTCTAGATGAAGGCTTGACACTCGCAAGTGAAATCCCACAAAGCCTCCTAGAACGACGTGCCTGTTGATCAACCAATTTTAGATATTAAGAGAAATTTTGAAGACTAAAAAAAAATACTTATGGAAATCTAGGAGCAAAGAGAAATCACTAAAAATTCGCTAAAGATACAACCAAAAAAGCAACTTCTAGGTATTTCTAATCTGGGTGATTAGGACTGGACACCAAAATACAAGAAAGCGAAGATAAGGACCTTTCTAAGATAGTTTGGGATAATTACGACCCAAGCCTACCAACGAAGGTATCATAAACAGTTACCCTGACCTCCAGACAATAGCCTTTGATGGTGCAACTACCTGAGCTTCACAAGGGCACCCTCTAGAAGTACTATGAAAATGATGAAACATTTGTGTCAAGTACCACATGCATTCCCCCCTGAAACCACCTGTGTGGTCCCTAGGATAGGAAACTATGGTCAATAGTTCGTAATCAGAAGCTGAGAGGAACAGTCATGGAAGGGGGATCCAACAAGTAGGAGAGGGGGTATCTCTCTTTCCCTGTCTTCACTCATCCTCATGCTTTACTAATGTGTTAGAAGAGCTTTCTTGGACAACTTAACGAGACTAGATTTTCACTCTTTAATCTAATTCTATGTTTCAGTTTAGAGTGACCTTGGAGAGTTTACTCTCCACACACTTATTCCAAGGCCCTAAATTCCCTCAACTAATTTATGTATCTATGTGAAAAAGAAAAATCTAGTTCATTTTAGATTAAGTGCTTGATTTTATTGGTTGTTATTTAGGTCACGGGTAGCGGAAGTGAAACTTATGATGTTCTAATGCAAAAAGAAACCAATATAAAACTAGGTTACATGTAAATGAAACTTCTTTTTCTTCTATGTAAAGTGATCTCTACATGGTTCTACAAGAAATATATGAAACCAAAACTCTTATTTTTCCTTTAAACACACTCACACATTCAACATCTATCAAAAGAGACTAAAATGGCTAAAATGTAAACTACCTTAATGCATACTAGAATGCCTTGATGCAATATTATATGGAATGCTCTAAACAAAAAAAATGTGTTCTTTCAAGGTCCTAAAGCCAAAATTTGACCAACAAGGAGAAACAAATATCCAAGAAAAGATCTCCCAAGCGAAGCAAATTTCAACCCCAAGCAAAGATTTCAACACTTTTTGATAAACCAAAAAAATCAAAAACCAAAAAACAAAAACCAAAGAAAGGAAAAGAAAAAACAAATGTTTTTTCTTTTCTTTTTAAGGACTTAAAACGAAAGTTTCAAGAAGGAAAAGCAATCAATCACCTTAAGATCAAAATAGAGAAAAAAAGACTCCAAACTTCACAAGCCATAAACAATCACCAAGATGATAATACTAAAGTGACTAAGAGACCAAAACACTTGACCAAATTGACTTGAAGGATACCTAAAAGATTCAGAAAAACATAAATATTTTAGAGAACCAAAATCCTTCATTGAACCAAAATTTCAAAGGTCGTTTTCAAATAATAAAAAAGAAACCAAATGAGTCAACTTCAAGAATGAAAAGTGAAGTAGTGAAAAATTTGGATTATAAGCAACTTGAGAATCAACTCACTGTTCCATAAGCGTAGAACAATTAGACACTTCACCAAGAAGCTTTGAAACCCAAACTCAGAATGCAAAAATTTCAAAAAATTTTAAACCCTAGGTTGACAAAATATTTTTGCAAAAAGAGAAAGAGAAACTAACAACAACAGGAAACAAGACTATTCCAAATTGCAAATTACCTTAAGGAAGTAGAAAAACCAGGCTACACCCCTGACTGAAGGAAAAATTTGAAAAAAATCCTATTTTTCCAAATATACATGATTGCGTAATAATAGAGCCGCATGTACACATGTCTGTTTGTGAAGAAACTAGCGTATACATGGGTTTCTTTGGCATAAACCACATGTGTACGCTTATGTATACAAGAAAAAGTGCATATATCTAGAAAAATAGGGAAAAATAAAACATCTAGACTTGATATAGAAGATCATACTGATTTCCGAAAGTGCAAATGAGTCAAAAATATTGGAAAAATCAAGAAACAAGAAATAAAAGCCTAGATCAAGGAAAAAACAACCCTTCTAGGAAATACGTGATTTATTCCCGAGTGAAGTCGCCAGTTCTGTTGGCAGGAAAAACTTCCCTAAGCTAAGGGTTGACAACCTCAACAGATCGAAGGTAGACTATAAAAAATAAGCATACATTCAAGCAAGAAAACTATGTTAACTACTAAAGTTGGGTTTGAGAGGAGTACCTGTAGGTCCTATGTTTGATGTTGATCCCGTAGGGTCCAAACCCTCTGCTTCCTCCAAAGTGATTAGACCTACAAAACAATTCAGAGAATCATATACATAGCAAGTAGTTCAAAGTGTGTGCATAACAAACATGTTAGATCATCAAGCATAAACGTATAAATCATGATATATTACACATGAAACATAAAAAACATGAACATGAGATCATAACATATCAAGAACGAGACAAAGCTTCTTTATTGATATCAAAAAGTAGTAGTGGATAGATACAACCTGATCTCGCCACGGCACCAACGAAACCTTCCTCTGGATCCATCCAACCCAAGCCTCAAAGATCACCTCTCAAGCATGTGCAAAAGGATGAAATATAATGGAATATGAGCATCTATGCAAGGAAACAAGGGTTTCCTATGTCTGGGAGTGCAGGAGGCACATGGAAAATCAGACTTGTTCTAGGGACAAAAAGGAATATAATGTTGATATCATATCTCCTTCTATGATCAGGCCTTCCTGTGAGGTGTATAAATATCACTAGAAATCAGCTGATTCAGTTAGGCCACGAGCTCCTATAGGTGAGTTTTCAGTGAAACCCGTAAAATCCACCTGAAAAATAGGATATATTTTTATTTTTTCATATTTTAAATCATGCACGCGGGTTCTGTATTATGGTACCTGTGTGTGTATGTGCTTTTTAAAGAGTAGAGTCACGTATGGAATTGAAAATATTATTTTTTAATAAATGATCAAGCATGAATGGGAAAGGGTTGCCCAAGGCCATATCAGAGCATCAAAACTACATGAGTGTTGAATGATGCTATAACACTTGCTGATTGCATTGAGAAACATAAGGCTTCGTCTTTTGAGGGATATAATATGATCGCTAAATCTCCAAATGGAAAGAGAAAAGATATTCCTAGGAATAAACTCAAACCTGAAGAAGATCTCTAATGGTGGAGCTTAAGAGAGGAGTTTATAAGGACACAAAGCTAAAGGAAAGCAAAGGATTCATTATTGAAGGCTTGGTAACAAATTACCATTTGAAGCATTGTGAAGAGATGTTGTTCAAGTTTGCAGAGTAGCTAAGTAAAAAGGCTAAATCCATAGGAAAAGAGATGCATAATGCCATGAATCCAACAATAAATGCAAGAGCTTCCTCCTCCTCCCGAGCTCTAATACAACGCCATACAAGATTTTATTAATGTTTGTTTGGTTCAAATATATCAGAGCACATAGTAAACTAACTAAATCACAATATCAACTTTAGGGAGAAGGAAATGTGATTGGGAAAATGACACCTATAAATGTGACTAGTCACAAGTTCAATTTGAAAGTCCAAATGCAACCTCCCCTGCAGCTGTAAAATGTAACCTGACAACCTTGCTATCCTGTGAGCTATCTTTCCCCCCAACTTGTGACTAGGTATTTCTTCATCAACGACCATCTAGGTCGTAAAATCACGATGGAGAGCTTCAACAATGTACCCAGAAAGCACGGCCTATACTATATTGTGACGGTGCAACTTCTATAAGTTTGATCTCCACAGGTCACATTCCCAATTGCGACCTTCATTAGGTCGCATTCCCCAAATGTGACCTCTACATAAATGAAAAATTCCATCTGCGATATCACAATCATAGTTCTAAAGTGCAACCTCTCCATTGGTCACGTTTCCTACCACAAATCTCAATCTGAGCATGCAACCTTCCCTATCTCACCCAATTGCGACCTATCTTTCTGGTTAGAAATGCAACTTACAATGGGGAAATAAATTGCGACCCACAATATATTATGTAAATTATAGATTTCACTTCAGTGAAGCTGTAATTTTAAAAGTGTGACTAATGCCAACATTTGAACTGGTTTCTCCCTCATCGCACTAGTGGTAAGGAATATCCAAATTTAATTGGCTAGAAGTTACATGTTACCAAATAGAATGGTGGTGAAATTAATTCATGCTGAAAGTTTAAGAGAGTTGTACTTCTGCATTACAAGGTGTTCATTCTGGATGAAATGCATGAAAGATCAGTTGAATCCGACCTAGTTTTAACATGTGTAAGAAAATTTATGTTCCGAAACAATAAGATTAGGTTGGTGCTAATGTTTGAAACTACAAATATAATAAGATATGGGGACTACTTTAAGGATATTGGTAAGGATGAAAGGGTTGAAGTGATTGTGCCACTAAGTTCCTTAGTGCATTGTTGTATTTTTCAATGCAGAGTGATGTACCTTGAACAAGTACTTGAACTTCTTAAAAGGAGTCCTGAATGTCTATCAGATTTGGAATCATCTAATAAAGGTCGTGATGACGCTGATATAAATGATGAAGTGCACTACCTGATTTGAGATTTGATGATGCATATTCATGAAAAATAACAAGACCTACAAAATATCATTTTGGTTTTACTTCCAACATATCAACCCTTGGGGCAACATTGGATGCTTTTAAGAAATTATAGGATGTGTTTCAAGGTTCATGTTATTCACATTATGATTGAAACTAAATAAGCAACAAGAGTTATGCAAATTTGTCATTCTTATAGAAAGGTAATACTTGCAACAAACATTTCATAATATTTTATGACCGCACCTAGGATATACTACGTTATTGATTCATATCACCCATTAGACATATTTTGGAATGAAAACAACAAAACACATGTGCCGCATTTGGTTTAGGTGTAAAAATCTCGGGTAGATGTTGGGATGGGGTTCTTGGGGTCAAGTTTTGGTCAATTTTGGGTAATTTTTTTTATCAAATGTAAAGTCTCCGCGAAATGTGGAAGCGGAGCGCGAAGATAGTATGAGTTAAAGGGGATTTAGTCCCTTAGGTGGGTAAGTGATAGGAAGTTTTTGAGACCCACACATGGTCCACAGACCATGGTATTGTAAAAGAGAAAGGCTATAAATAGATAAGTTATAGCGAGACTAGGAGGTCAAGCTAAGATAAAAGATCATTGTTTTGGGCAAGAAGCTAAGGCAAGAAGGTCTATTCCTATACTTAGGTGAAAGGGGAATTCTCCTGTAGCTGAGTGCACAGAGACCTTGGTAAGTCTGCAAACTGAGTGGGGGTCCCCTGTAGCTGAGTGCACAAGGAAAGGAAGTCTGTAATTTAAATAATATCTAATAAAAAGACAGTTTTGAAGACCTATTATGTGTATTTGCATCTCTGTGTTTATTTCTGTAAATTTATAAGTGTTCACTATGTTATTAAAGATATATGAAAGATTGCTTATTTTATGCACGAAAGTAGAAAATCTATAAGTTTTATGCATAATATAAACTTTTAATGATCTGTGTGAAGATATAAATACTGTGTACAAGTTTTATTATTATTAACTGTTCTAGGAAGACTAGGGTTCGTGAAGGCAAGAATAAGCCTTAAGGACCACAGAAACCCTTCACACAGACCTTTGGATGTAGAAACCCAGTTCTGTCATCCCCCAATACTACTTCGGGTGAGACTTCATCCTGCACTATGCGAGTTGTATCCGAAAGGGCCACCAATTAGGGTTTTGTTGGTTGGCGCAACTAACGTTGAACCAGGTTCAGGCCCCAACAAGCCAACAAATGGTTTTATTGCTGGGACTGGGATTTTGCTGAGGAATGTGTGCTAAGTGGTTCCACAAGAAGAAATAAATTGAGAAGTGGGGTGATCGAAAACTACACGCATTTGCAACACAGAAGAATAGAAATCAGAGCTTGTCCAAGGAAGAGTGGCTAAACAGATACCTGTACACAAATGAGCCTGAAATATTTTTCTACTCTTTTCCTTTTGAATTGCATGAGTGGCTATCCATACTAGTGGATAGTTAGGGTACGTGGAAGCTTGATAACCCTATTGTGTGGATTGCAGAGCTAGTGAAGCGCTTAGAGGCTTCAGAAAATAACATTGCGCCAGCCGTTGATCACTAGATCGATCATATCTTAGGAGGATTCATCACTGAGATCGCGATTGATATGACCATCAACTACTGTAAAGCAGAGCATAGGCTCTTCAAGGGACCAAGAGGTAACTACTTAAATCTCTGAAGACCTGGATTAAGATGCTATTGTGCGAAAAGTGGGTTATGCCATTACATTGATGTTTGAGACTATGCGAAATGGGAAAACCCTTCAGAAGAAACGAAGAATCAGGCTTTGAATAGAGTCTACTGTTAGGATCGCCTGATAGTGATGATGAAAGAACTATTTTGAGAACACCGCGAAGCTTACTGCAGATAGTAAGTCAGGGTATTCCATGTTGGCATTATGATACAAGTAATGCAGGTGTTGTACTTGATGGCAAATCTCTCAGATGACAAATCACAGTTCAGGCCACTTAGAATTAAGAAAGAAAGGTATACTCATGTTCATCTTGACCAATCCATGTATACATGCAGGTTCATTGAACAAAAGGCGCGTATGCGTACACACGCACTTTCACAGAAGGAAAGACACGTACATGTTGGAAAACTAAATTTTGGTTCATGGTATTTGATTTATGGTATTTCAGCATTGATCCATGGTATTTGATCCGAAGTGTTGATCCTAGGTATTCCGTCCACGGTATTGGTTCTAAGTGGTTTTGGTCCATGGTTTGTGTAAGGCCTAGGACTATAAAAGGAGGAGAAGATCATTAGGCAAAAACACTCATGAATTGAATATCTAATGAAGAGCAAGATCTAGAATACTGGTTATTGGGTTATGGTGCATAGATAGATCTGAATCAAGGAGGAACCTGAGCGCTTGATGAAGGATAAGTTCTATTGAGGGGTCAAAATCTTAAGGCTTGAAGAGAAGTATCTTTGTGTGTTTTTGATTTCTTATCTGAATAACTAGTGCATGTTGTAATCTATAAATATGATGATCTGGGTATAATTGATGTATGAAGTTATTGTAAAGTTTTAAATAATCAATTATAGATCTATACGCAGTTGCATTAAACACAGTTGCATATACACACAGGTTTCCTTAACTGAAGTAGCGTATATGAATCAGAGTATGAAATGAAAATGTTTTATTGATTTTCTAATATTGATTCACCCCCCATCTCAGTATTATTTCCAACAATTGGTATCAGAGCAGGTCCTTCAAAAGAAGCTTGATGGCTTGAAGGAAGATCTATCATCATGAGTCACTATGAAAGAGAGGGATCCATTAGAACACTAATATTTGATGGGAGCAACTTCGTCTATTGGAAGGTAAGAACCACAACCTATCTTCAATCTCTTGGAATAGATGTTTGGGAAATCGTGGAAGGAGGATACACATTTCCATCAGCAATTCCTACAGATACAACAGGTAAAAAGCAATATGAAACAAATGCCAAGGCTGTCAATACATTATTGGGGAGTCTGTCACAATTAGAATTTATCAAGGTTATGTAGCTCAAAACCGCCAAAGAAATATGGGACAAGATCGTTCTAAGCTATGAAGGAGACGATCAGGTAAAACATGCAAAACTACAATCTCTCAGAATTCAATATGAAACTCTCAAAATGCACAATGATGAAAGTATAGCTAATTACTTCTTACGTATAGATGAGATTGTTAATCACATGAAAAACTTGGGTGAAGAGATAAAATAAGTTATTGTAGTTGAAAAGGTTTTAAGATCCTTGTCTTCTAAGTTTGAATCAAAATTTTCTGCCATAGAGGAAAAGCAGAATCTTCAGAGTATTACTATGACACAACTGCACGGAATCCTAATTGCTTTGGAAATGAGAAAAGGGGGTCCATCAGATATGAGAGAAGCTGCATTCAAAGCTTCAGGAAGAGAAGAACTCAATGAATCAGGACATATTTTAGAAGGAGAGGAAGAAGCAAACATTGTCAAGAACCTTCAACGAGGTAATGGAAGATTCAAAGGTAAGCTATTGCTTGTGGAAGAGTTAGTCATTATGCGGTCAAATGTCCTCATAAAGATAAGCTTTATAAAGGTAAGGAATTAGAAAAATGGAATAGAAAACATAATGTAAGTAAGAAGAGCTATTATATGCATGAAGATAGTGATGGTTTATCAAATAGTGATGAAGATGAACATGGTAATGACTATAGAATTCTGATGGATTTTGAAGATGATGATTTCTTGGATGCTTTAGATGAAGATGGTCTTTATGAAGAAATTTCTAAACTTAAAATTTGTTTAGAAGAAAAAAATATGATTATAGATACTCTGACATTCCAACTTGCTGAAAGGGAAAAACACAATGAAAAATTAGAATGTGAAATTGTGGGTCTAAGAAAAGATATTGAGAAAAAAAAAGCTCTCAATCTCAGATTTGCTAAAGGATCAAAAACTTTAGATGAAATTATCAAAGTGCAACGTTCTCCTCTGATAAAGATAGGTCTTGGATATACTAAAGAAGCATCTCAAGCACAAAAGCCATCAACCTCCAAAATCTATCTTGATGTAGCAAGGAGAAGTGAACAGGTTGACAATTGTCAACAAAGGCATAAAGCAGATCACCAGGTAAATCAGGTTCAATCTACTTTAAGGGTGAACAGAAGCTACAAACAACCTCAGGTAAATCATACTCAATTTGCTTCAAGAATGAATGTCAATGGAAACTACAATCACCAGGTCAGTAGGTTCGATAATCACAGGAATTTCTTTAATGGCCGATGTTTTTCATGTCATAGCTTTGGACATAAAGCTGCTCAATGTGTTGCTTACAAGACCATCATGACTAGAGAAGCACAAAATCAAAGGAATGTGACTGGGATCATGAAAAGGACCTACGATAACTTTTCTTCCCTTGAAAATGAAATAGAATGCTCTATCTGTAACAACTTGGGTCATGAAGATTCTGAATGCAGGAGTATATTTCGGCAAACACCTCAAAAGGAGAAAAATTCTTTAGGTCCCAAAACATGGAAAAAGAAAGAACAACAAACAAAAAGATGTGGTATAGCCTTGTATGCAGAAGGAGAAGAAAATTAGTGGTACATCGACAGTGGATTCTTGAAACACATGACAGGTGACGAAGAAAAACTTCAGTCATATAATGCCTTCGAAAAGGAAAAGAAGGTATCTTTTGGAAATGACACTCCTGCTGTCATAAAAGGTAAAGGATCTGTTCTCTTAAAGGAAAAGGTTAAAGCTAGAAATGGTATGTATGTTGATGGTCTTAAGCATAACCTATTAAGTGTCAGTCAAATGTGTGATCAAGGAAATGAAGTAGTATTTCGATCAAATGGATGTGTTGTTCGTGAGCTTGATACAGGAGAAACAATGATCAAAGGTGTAAGAACTCCAAACAACTTGTACATACTCAAGGGAGGACAACAACAATGCTATCTAAGCAAAAATGATGAACACTGGCTATGGCACAGAAGACTGGGGCATCTAAGCTTCCCTCAAATAAGAAAAGCATGCAGATACCAGGCGGTTCGTGATCTTCCAGATATCCGTATTCCAGAAAATACAATATGCAAATCATGTCAATTTGGTAAGCAAACCAGAACACATTTTTCTGAAAAGGAAGGATCAGCTAGTAAGCCACTTGAACTTGGTCATACTGATTTATGTTGACCATCAAGGAAAAAGTCACCTCTCGGAGAAAAATATTTTATATTGTTCATTGATGACTTTTCAAGAATGTGTTGGATCGGACTTCTAAAGCATAAATATGAAGCATTTGAAAAGTTCAAAGCTTTAGTTGAAAATGAATCAGACTGCAAAATCAAATATCTCAGATCTGATTGAGGAGGAGAATTTACCTCAGATGAATTCTTCAACTTTTGTGAAGAATATGGAATAAAAAGGGAATTCTCCACCCAAGAACACCTTAGCAAAATAGAGTAGTAGAAAGGATGAACAGAACTGTTCAACAAATGGCTCGGGCTATGCTAGATGAGTCTGGAACTCCTGCAACCTTCTGGGGTGAAGCTGCATTCACTGCTATCACTATTCTCAACAAAACAAACGTTCAGGTAAACAACACTCAAACTCCTCAAGAAATTTGGTATGGTAAGACTCGTACTGTAAAATACTTCAAAGTTTTTGGAAGAAAATGTTACATCAAAAGCACTGATGAAAACCTTGTGTTAACGGGAAAAGTGTCTACTCAGAACGCCCCTATCCCACTAAGGCGTGACAGTACCTTAGAAAAAAACAAGGAAAACTACTTTCGTATTCTTCTTTATGAACTGTAAATGAAGAGGAATAGGATGAACCAACCCGTGTCTTGCGCTAGTCCTGTGATCCAATCTCTCTCCTCTTTGACAGCTTCCAGCTACCTGCTCCCTTACTTGCCCAGCTTCACCAAGTTCCTGCAAGATCACAGAAGAAGAAAACTACACAAAGACATGGATTTACATTCATAAATAGCTTAGGATCAGATTTAAGCTAAACATGCAAATATAACAAAACATCATTGATACACAAGCATGTAGGAGAAACTCAAATAGTTTTATTGATATAACAAGAAGGTCCAGGAGGAGTTACAACCGATGATTCCTGATCCAGCATCAACCCCCCAGCAAAGGAATCCCCTCTTCACCTCCAACAAAGCATAAATCACCCAATGCACTGATCTCTATCTCAAAACCAACAGCAATTCTCTGCAAAGTACAAAATTCCAGCCTCTGGATCTCTGGGATGAGGGATCCATATATATATGTATGCAAAGAGGATGAGTCAGCTTATGATTTGACTTGTGGCTTCTCTCTGTCAGTTCTTGCTTCCACTTGGAGACTGAGAGCCTCTTACTAATCCTTGGTCGAACTCAGTGAGGCAAGTGTCATTGGGGAAGATTCTGGAAGCTTCCATTGTCTGTCCACCTCGCGGAATGACACTGCCATTTGTCATTTCCCGCTCAGCACACCCTGGTAGTGCATTTAGGTGCGTTGCAACGCGCCTAGCTAGTGTATTGGGTTGCTATGCAACGCAGCTAGCTAGTGGAGCAGCTGAAATGATCCTGATTTGACTGATTCTGAGCAGCTTATGGTGGAGAACTTCTGGGAGAAGCTGTAATTGGTTGACCTTGTTCCTCTAGGGGTAGGAAAAACACTTTTAGGGACTTAGGATCCCTTGGTTTATGGACATTTCATGCTTAGAGCTGTAAGGCACAAAAATGTCTATAACACCTTGGCAAGTTTGAACCTAGAGCAGATGAAGGCATTCGCCTTGGTTGCTCTTCCCGAAGTAAAGGATATAAGTGTTATAATAAAAGACTTGGGAAAATTGTTGAAAGTATTGATGTTGTGATTGATGAAGTAGGCAAAAATCCAAAGCAGGTAAAAACCGAAGATTGTGAAGAAGATGAGGATTATCCTTCCACATCAAATCAGACTAATTCTGAAGAAGAAGAAACTAATGAAGCACCATAATAATAGATAATGGTAGAAGAAAAGACTCCATCCAGGTATGTCTAGAAAAATCATCCAGAGACTCAAATTTTGGGACAGAAATAGGCAGGTGTGCAGACAAGAAGAACTATTACAAAATCCTCAAGCTATCTTGCATTACTTTCCTCCATCAAACCTCAAATTGTAAGTGAAGCATGCAAAGATGAATGTTGGGTCAAGGCCATGAATGAAGAGCTTGAGCAGATTGAAAAGAATAATACTTGGGAATTAGTTCCTAGACCTCATGATAAGAATATCATAGGAACCAAATGGATATTCAAAAACACGCTGAATGAAAATGGAGAAGTTATTAGAAATAAGACCAGACTTGTTTGTAAAGGGTATGCTCAACAAGAAGGTATAGATTTTGAAGAAACTTTTGCACCTGTTGCAAGACTTGAAGCCATAAGAATGTTTCTTGATCTTTCTAGTTTTCAGAATTTCAAAGTATACCAAATGGATGTAAAATCTTCTTTTCTTAATGGGGACTTGGAAATGATCCAAAACTTGTATGCAGACTTAGAGAGGCCCTCTATGGTCTAAAACAAGCTCCAAGGGCATGGTATTACCGTCTTGACAAATATCTACATCAACAAGGTTTTTCAAAAGGATCAGCTAATAACAATCTATATATAAAGTTTGATAATGATAAATTGCTAATACTTGTTGTGTATGTTGATGATATCATTTTTGGTAGCAATGAAGAAGCCATGAGTTAAAAATTTGCTTTGGTAATGCAGAAAGAATTTGAAATGTCCCTGCTGGGTGAGCTCACATATTTTCTTGGTCTACGAGTTCAACAAAAGAAAGATGGCATCTTTTTGTCACAAACCAAGTATCTCAAGTAGATCTTGAAAAAATACGGCATGGAAGACTCTAAACCAGTATGTACCCCCATGGTAACCAGATGCAGTCTCAGCTCAAATGATGAATCAGTAGTAGTACATCAACCAACCTACAGATCCATGATTAGCAGTTTGCTTTATCTAATAGGTACCCAACTAGACATCATGCATGCAGTGGGAATAGTTGGAAGATTCCAAGCAAATCCAAAGGAATCACACCTTCAGTCAGTCAAAAGGATCTTCAAATATCTTCAAGGAACTCAGAATTTTGGTTTATGGTATCCTAGGATACATATCTTACGCTTCATGCATATAAAGATGCAGATTGGGTAGGAAGCGTGGATGACAGGAAAAACACTAGTGGTGGTGCATTCTATATGGGTTCCAGATTAGTGTCTTGGTTCAGCAAGAAACAAAGTTCCATTGCAGTATATACAGCTGAAGCAAAATATATGGTTGCTGCATCTTGCTGCACACAACTCCTTTGGATGATGCAAACATTGCAAGACATTTAGATCACATGTACTCCACCCATCTCCATTCTACGTGATAATACAAGTGCAATCAGTGCTTCAAAGAATCCAATCATGCATTCCAAAACCAAGCACATACCCATCAAATATCATTTTCTACGTGAACAAGTGTTTGAACAAAAGGTCAAATTGGAGTATGTTCCCTCCAAAGAACATGTTGCTGATATATTCACCAAACCACTGCCCAAAAAGACATTTGAATATCTCAGACAGAAGCTGGGAGTATTTGATGCATCATCTTGCTGTTGAAACTTATCTATTTCAGAGAAAAGCGGTTGTATGCGAGTTTCATGAAGCATACCTGTGTATATACACTGGTTTCTATGGATACAGTCGCGTATATGTTGGTTTGAAGACAAACAGTGGATGAAAGGAGTCTGATATGGGTCTGACAGTGATCTTCTGGCACAGATTCAGGGGGAGCATATACTTATAGTAATGCATTGTTGGCATTATCTTAGAAGGTCTTGGTACAAATCCAAAATTGTTTTGATTTAGGTAGAATAGGATTCAGGGGGAGATCATGGTTGCTGGTCTGGATACTGATTGTTAGATGCTGCTGATGATAATTGCTAATGACTATCATGGTCTTATTTCAGATGTTTGATCTCTGTGTTATATGTCATATATATCTTTCAATGTAAAGGTCATATTTTGTTACCCCACTATGCATGGGATGGATGATGTAATGTTCTTGTTTTGACATGTATAAACAATTGGTATATCCCCACTTGATTGGGAGATGGATGTATATATGAGTCCTTGGTGATAGGAATATCTTTGGTGATGTATGTATAGAGTCATATTATCTTTTTGTAGACCTTTCTTATGCTCAGGGGGAGCATGGACTCGATCATAGGAGCTTAATCAACACTTCAAAATATCAGAGGTTTCGGCAGGTACTCAGGGGGAGCATGACCCTTTGCCCTTGATGACAAAGGGGGAGAGTGATTGGTGTTGTTGCCATCAAGTCCAAAGGGGGAGATTGTTGGCATTATGATACAGGTAATACAGGTGTTGTACTTGATGGAAACTCTCTCAGATGACAAATCATAGTTCAGGCCACTTAGAATGAAGAAAGAAAGGTATACACAGGTTCATATTGACCAACCCGCATATACACGCAGGTTCATTGAACAAAAGGCGCGTATGCGTACACACGCACTTTCATGGAAGGAAAGATGCGTACATGTTGGAAAACTAAATTTTGGTCTATGGTATTTGATTCGAAGTGTTTATCCCAGGTATTCCGTCCACGACATTGGTTCTAAGTGGTTTTGGTCCATGGTATTGTGTAAGGCCTAGGACTATAAAAGGAGGAGAATATCATTAGGCAAAAACACTCATGAATTGAGTATCTAATGAAGAGAAAGATCTAGAATACTGGTTATTGGGTTATGGTGCACAACTAGATCTAAATCAAGGAGGAACCTAAGCGCTTGATGAAGGATAAGTTCTATTGAGGGCTCAAAATCTTAAGGCTTGAAGAGAAGTATCTTTGTGTGGTTTTGATTTCTTATCTGAATAACTAGTGCATGTTGTAATCTGTAAATATGATGATCTGGGTATATTTGATGTCTAAAGTTATTGTAAAGTTTTAAATCATCAATTATAGATCTATACGATGATTGCATTAAACATAGTTGCGTATACATGCGAGTTTCCTTAACTGAAGTAGCGTATATGAATCAGAGTATGAAATGAAAATGTTTTATTGATTTGCTAATACTGATTCACCTCACTCCCCCCTCTTAGTATTATTTCCAACATTCCAGGGATAACCCATCCATCCACTCTGCTGCCACCTCAACCTCTGCCACACACACCTACACCTGCACCTCCACGTCCACGTCCACCTCTGCATCAACCATTCAACATGGTGAACACGATAAACATGACGATATTTAAAGGGTGGGAAGTGAGGACCCCGAACAATTCTTTTTTGTCACGGATGCTGTGTGGAAGGCATACAAAATCACTGATGATAATATGAAGAAAGCACAACTGGTCACAGTGCTGCAGGATAGGGCATTGACCTAGTATATGAAGTTCTATACGGATAAACCCAATGTGACGATGGTAGAGACTTAGCAGGTTCTGAAGGGTGAGTTTAAAAAGCCTAAGTCTTAGGTGCAGTCTGTAACAACCTTTAAGGAGATACAACAGAGGGTAAATGAGTCTGCATGGGACTTCGATCAGAGGCTAAAGTGCCTAATTTGGTAGGCTAATATGTCTATCATGAATTCTCAGCATAGGGACTTGTACATTGCTTCAATCCTACCCCATCTAAGATTTTGTTGTCACAACAGAAAATAGGAATGCAATTAGAAGCCATGGAGATTGCGATGAGGTTGGAAGCCTCACCAATGTAGGATACGAACATTGGAGTACAACAGATTCAATTGCCACTGGCAAGCCTGCACATGGAGTTGCAGAGCTTGAAGATAGGAAAGGAAGCTCAATGTGAGGTGAGCACATAAGTTTGGTGCATAAAATGTAAAGACAAGGGTCATGATAAGGATCAGTGTCCTATTTATCAACATTACTTGATTGGAGGAGGTCTCATTCCATTGAAACCTGAGAACATTGTGGGACGAGTACCCTTATGGTGCGTTATATGCCAAATAGTTGGGAAGCACGTGACTGACCATTGTCACCTCTTGCAAAAGTTTGTATAGACTCCACAACAATTGTTTTGTACCTTCTGTAAATCGGTTGGGCATGATGAACGAAACTATCAAAGCTACGAATTAATGATGGATCAGACACCTACATATAGAACATAAGTAGTAACTCAGCCTTAGGATCAGAGCACGGGGGCAGTGCTTGGAGGATTCTAGGGCAATGGAAGAGGAAGAGGAGGAGGGGCTGGAAGAGGTCGTAGACAAGTTATTTGCTACAACTGTGGAGAAGCAAGACATTTTGTGTGCGACTGTTAGAACCCAACACATCCAACCTTTTAGTATTGCAGAAAACTTGATCATGTGATAGAGGATTTTCCAGTGTTGATAGCCAAAATGCAAGAGAAAAAGACTCAACCACCAATGCAAAATATATAGATAATGAGGTTGGAGCCTCTCGAAGAGGATCATAGCATTAACATAGTGACCCAAAGTGGTATTTCCACGGGAGAAGATAAAGGAAAGCAGCTAGAAGCCGAAGGTTGGGTGCGCAAGGATGCCAAAAAATAGGTTGGATTTGATCTCAATAGGGCTAAAGAAACTTTTATGGAAGCCAAGAAGAACTTCGTTGAGGCTTCTATGTCAGGAAGTCAGGAGAAATCGATTAAAACCAATGAAGCGCAGGACATGGATCCCTTGCTATTGGCTACCTTTCTGAAAACCTGTATGAAGCTGTTGCGGAATAGGAAGGTGGTGGAAGGGATCTAGGATATAATTGAAAACTGTACAGGCAAGATCAAGACTCCTCCCGAACAACGCGTTGTGAGGAAATTGGGTAAGCATAAAAAACAAACAGGGTGTGAAATGAGGTTGACCGCGTAGATTGGAGAGTACAAAATGGATAGTGTCATCCTGGATCCGGGATCTGATGCGAATGTGTTGCCAAAGAAGACGTGGGAAAGGATGGGGAGACCTGTGCTATAATGGTCTCCTATATAGCTACGCATGGCCAATCAACAAAAGATCATTTCTATGGGGTGCCTGTATGGGGTAACAGTGGACATTGAGGGAGAAAGCACTCTAGTTGACTTTGAAGTAATTGAAATAGTGGATGAAATCAATCCTTACCCTTCGCTATTGGGAATCGATCGGGCCTTTGACATGGATGCAGTAATTAATTTGAAGAAGTAAAGGATGAAATTTGAAAAGAAGGTGCTCCAAGTTATTATCCCATTGGATCCAACTGAAGGAGCATGATACATAGAGCCATTCCACGACTATGAAGAAGAAGATGTTTTGGATCAAATATATAAGATCACTGCGCACGATCAATATTGGATTAATCCCACTACATATGGGTGAATTACATGGGATAAAGATAGCTCCTGTACCTTGGATTCAGATGAAGAGCAAGAGCACTGGTAGAAAAGGTTGCAACATCTTAATGCCACACTGTAATATGATAACAAAGTCGCTTCGCTACGTATCTACAGAGGTACGAAATCTACATCATTATGATGGTTTGAATGATGCTAACTTATTTTTGGATCAGTTTGAAAAAGAAGTGCTAGAGGAATATAGGTTCCAGGCGTTAGATTTGGTGTTGCACGCTACGCTTGCATGTTGGTTGAGAACACATAAGGATAGCTTTGCTGGCTGGAAAGAGTACAAGCGAATGATGAAACTAAGGTTCAGGTACCTGAATACCCGCATGATAGAGAAATACTCAGAGAAGGATGATTCGTGCGATCATTTTGTGCGATGGACTAAAGCTTGGGGGGAGGAGCCTCAACCTGAATGGCTACATATCTTTTGTCACACCTTAGATACTATTACAATGAACTTGTACTTGGAAACGAAGCTACACCATGGGACAACCGAGTGGGATATGCTGAGGGAACATTTCTTGTTAACTTACAGCTTTGAGGATGGCTTCACATGCATTGATAAGGTGCTCCAGGAAATTAAGGCCACAATCTTCAAGATTCCCAGAGGAACTAGTAGAATGGGTTCAACCGAACTGGAATACAAAACTGCACCATGCGCTGGAATGCTACAATGTAACTGCAAAAGAAGAAGAAGAGGACCCAAGAAATATTAACATTCCAGAGTCCGAGGGACAATGCGAGGTTAAAGGACCCAAGGCAGTGAACTCTGATATAACAGAACCTTTGAAGACCAGGCAAGTGAACATTGGATCAAATGCACAACCCAATTTTGCAAAGATAGGCGATTATTGGCATGAAGATACAGTTGATAAGGTTGTGGAACTACTGCGTGAATACTAGGAATTGTTTCCTACTAAGTTCTTGAATATGAAGGGAATAGCAGGGGACCTGGGTGTAATGAAGATCACCTTAAAGCCTGACACGAAGCATGTGAAACATAGACCATACCATTTGAATCCCAAATATAAGGAGAAGGTGCGGAAATAGCTGGACAAAATGCCGGAGGCTGGAATCATTGAGCCGGTGGAAGAGTTTGAGTGGGTGAGCCCTATGGTTGTTCAGGAGAATAAGCAACAAGATGAAATCAGGATATGTGTAGATCTGAGGAAGCCTAATGATGCATGTATCCATGATCCATTTCCGACACCGTTTACAGATGAAGTCCTGGAGAATGTTGGAGGGCAGGAAGCTTATTCATTCACTGATGGGTTCCAAGGGTACCATCAGAATAAGATCGTGTGAGAAGACTGCAACAAGACCACCTTCACAACATAGTGGGGATTCTTCCAGTACACAGTGATTCCATTCAGGCTGAAGAATGCGCCCTGAATCTTCTCAAGGGTCGTAATTGCAGCTTTTAAGGAGTTCATTCGCAAATTATTAGAAGTTTATTTTGACGACAAGACTGTGTTTGGGTTGGTAAAGCGCCACATTATAAGTCTGCACCTTATGTTGGATACTTGTCACAGACACCAGATTGCCCTGAATTTGAAGAAATGCATATTTTCTATGCCCTATGGGATATTGCTAGGCCATGCGGTCTGTAAGCAGGGATTGATGGTATACCTTGCAAACATAGCTGTTATTGCCAATTTCGAGGATCCAAAGAATGTAAAGCAACTGTGCGTAATGCTGGGCCACACAGGATACTACAAAAAGTTTATCAAAGCTTATGCGCATATAACTGCGCCAATGGAGAAATTACTGGAAAAGGACGTGACATTTTGTTGGGATGAGGAGTGTTAGAACCGTTTGGATGTTTTAAAGGAAAAGATAGTCACTACGCCCACTTTTGTGTTCCCAAACTGGAAGAAATAATTTCATGTTCATGTGGATGCCACTATGTGTTAGGTGCGGTATTGACCCAACCAAGCGAAGGTGAGATCGATCATCCTATAGATTTCGCGAGAAGGAAATTATCGAAGGCCGATAAGAACTAATCAACTACAGAGTGTGAAGGGTTGGCGATGGTGTATGCGCTATAAAAATTCTGGCATTATTTGTTGGGTGCGCACTTCAAAATGTATAGAGATCACTCTACTTTCAAATACCTGGCCAGCAAGCTTGTGTTGGGGGGGAAGATCTGTCGGTGCATGTTTCTTTTTCAAGAATACGACTTTGAGGTGATTGTGAAGCCCAGACGGTTAAATGCGGGACCATATCACTTATCCAGAATTGAAACAGGTGAAGAGCCCACTAGTTTGGAAGAAGGGTTGCCAAATGCACAACTCTTTGTTGTGCACATCGCAGACAATCACTTTGCTGACATAATCCAGTTTTTAACCATTGGCACAGCCCCAGAGGGATATTATACACAACAAAAGAAGGAATTGGTGGTGCACACAACTGATTTTTTTGTGATCACTGGACACTTGTATAAGATGGGATCCAATGAAATACTGTGCTGATATGTTTCTGAGATTGAACGATCTAACATCCTTGTCGAAGCCCATGGAGGAGTGGCAGGAGGACACTATGCAGGCAGAGCAACCGTGCAAAAGATCTTACGCGCAAGATTGCGGTGGTTAATGGTGCATAAGGATTCTAAGGCATATTGCAGGGAAAGTGATGCTCGTCAGAGGATGTGGAAGCCATCGCAGAGGGATGAACTGCCCTTGAATCCACAAATCTTTTTTCAGGTGTTCGACAAATGGGTGATTGATTTTATGGGCTTGATATAACTACCAGGGAAAAAGACGAGTGTGCGATATATTGTTACAACAACTAAGTACTTGACGATATGGGAGGAAGTGCAACAATTAAAATGTTGTAGCACTGCTATAGCTGTGAAGTTCCTTTTCGATTTTGTCTTATCTTGGTTTGGGTGTCCTAAGATATTGATGAGCGACAGGGGTACACATTTCTTAAACGAGACTATTACTGTGATGCTGGAAGAATTCTGAGTTTATCACCAGAAAAGAATTCCCTATCATCCTCAAGCTAACAATATGGTTGAAGCATTCAATAAGATCTTGGAGAGCGTGTTGACGAAGGTATGCAACATGAAAAGGAATGATTGGGATGTACACATACGAGCAGTCCTATGGGCATATAAGACAACATGTAAAAATTTGATAGGCCAAACTCTTTTCAGGTTGGTCTATGGTATAGAGGTTGTGATGCCCATGGAGTATATCGTGTCGAGTCTATAGATTGTAGCACTAACTGATATGGTTGATCGAGAAACGATGGAGGAGTGTCTTGCACAACTAATGGAATTGGAAGAAGATAGGTTTTTGGCAAGATTTCACTAACAAGTGCAAAAGGGGTGCGAAAAGGCTTGGCACGATCGACACATAAAGTAGCGCACCTTCTAGGTGAATGCTTGTTATAGACATTTTTGTGCCTTACAGCTATAAGCATGAAATGTCCATAATTCAAGGGATCCAAAGTCCCTAAAGATGTTGTTACAGCTCCTAAAGGAACAAGGTCAACCAATGACAGCTTCTCCCAGAAGTTCTCCACCAAAAATCACTCAGAAATAGTCAATTCAGGATCAATTCAGAGGCTCCACTAGCTGCCTGCATTGAAATGCAAAGTCTGCACTGGCTAGGTGCACTGCAACGCAGGTGGAAGCACTACCAGGGTGCGCTGAGCGGGAAATGACAAATGGCAAGTTCATTCAACGAGGTGGAAATACCCTGGAAGCTTCCAGAATCTTCTCCAATGACACTTGCCTCAATGAGTCCGACTAGTGATGAGTAAGAGGTTCTCAACCTCCAAGTGGAAGAAAGAACTGACAGAGAGAAGCCACAAGTCAAAACATAAGCTAACTCATCCTCTCTGCTTACATCTATATATGGATCTCTCACCCAGAGGTTCAGGAGGCTGGAATTTTGTACTTTGCAGAGAATTGCTGTTGGTTTGAGATTGAGATTAGCACATTGGGTGATTTATGCTTTGTTGGAGGAGAGGAAGGGATTCCTTTGCTGGGAGGTAGATGCTGGATCGGAACTCACTTGGTTGTATCTCCTCTTGGACTTTCTTACTTTATCAATAAACTACTTGAGTTTCTCCTACATGCTGTATACCAATGATGTTTTTTTATGCTTACATGTTTAGCTTAATCTGATCTTGAGCTTTTTATGAATGTATATCTGTATCTTTGTGTAGTTTCTCTCTCTTGTGATCTTGCAGGAATTCGGTGAAGCTGGGCCGGTGAAGGAGCAAGAATGCTGGGAGCTACTGAAGAGAGGAGTGATTTGGATCGACAAACTAGCGGAAGACACAGGTTAGTGAGATCCTTCTTCCTCATCTACATTTCATAAAGAAGAATACTCAATTAGTTTACTTCGTTCGTTGCTAAGGCACTATCACACCTTAGAGTGGGATAGGGGCATTTCGAATTGGATACTTTTCCCATCAACAAATTGGCGACTCCGCTGGGGAGAGTATCTTGTTGGTTTATTTGTGTTTCTATTGTTGTTCTTCTCATAAACTCAGGAGTGCCGAATCGAAATGCATTTGCCATGTTCAAATGCAAAGTAGAGATATGCCACTCTAGTCCACTCATTGGGCCTGTTTTTATGATCTGAAAAAACTAATCCACAAGTGCTCTAACAACCCTTTGTGATAGATCTTAGTCCTCCTTTAAATCATCCTCCTAATTGTACCTAATTGATAGCTTTGATCCGGCCAAAAACTGTAGATTTAACTGCAAACCGTAACCTAGAACCCAGAAACAACTCTCATTTTTGCTTCAGCGCAGACTCTGTGAAGAGGTTCTGCATTTCAACGTAGGTCCCGTGAAGGATACCTGCACTGAAGTTCAGTTTCTCTGTGCTGAGGGTGCGCTGATCAGTCTTTGCCTTGTGCAGCTGTGATTCCCTGCTTCCTTTTGCTCAGTTTCATCTCTGTTTTTGCAGCCTGTTATCAGTTAGTGTACCTATCTGAAACCCCTTTTCTTTGCCTCAATTTTGCCTCAGTTGTATAAAGAAACTGTATTTTTTCTTTGTGTATTTGTTACATCATTTTCAGTTTCCCATTACAAAAGTAAACTAGTCATACTGTCGCCCTTAGATCTAGACCTGTCGTAAGTGTCGTTTTGATCTTAGGAGTGAGTTTGTTTGCTGTTCACAGTTGATTGAGCTTTTAATTTTTGTTGTTTGGTTTGAATTTATGCATTTCTAGTGTCGAAACAAGTAAATCATAAAGTGTCATAATCGTCTTTTTGATTTTGAAAAAGGAACTTGTTTATGTTTTCACTTGAAATCGAATTCAAATTTGTACAACAACTTTCTTTTTAGGCATCAATATTAAGGAAGCGAAAACAAATACATGCATTTGTGCATTTGCATTTTGATAGTTTGCATGCTCTGATTTAGGGAAAAGTGCATTACAGTGTGCTCTATGCTCTTTGAGAAAAGTTTGTGTCTTCCTTTTCCCCTTGTAGCTAGGATTTTCATTGTTGAAAAGATATAAAAGCTTGCTTATCATCTTTAGACTGCATTTAGGAATTGTATCATACATCTTGTGGTGATCCAAAAAGGCAAACTTCTAAGAAAGATCAACCTAAAATACATTGAATGAACTTAACAACGCTTTGTGACTTAACGCACAACATAGAGGTCTAGGCTAGAGACGTGTTCAGGCGTCGTAAAACCTGGTAACTGTCGATCTCGCTGATGTTTGGGTGATTCCTCCTGAGAGACGATAAGCGCCAGTACGGATTGTGCTCCCATGTACCGTCGAGTATATATTGGGATACCCCTATAGGAATAAAACCTTTATCCTTAGGAAGCTGTGTTAGCCGCCCTACTGATCGCAATGCACTGAACAGAGAATTCGGGAAGATTGACCACCCGTACCTTAAAAAGTATTCTGCGGTTTTGCAAAAAGTTTGGCACACCCTCTACCTAGAACTCCAAAGCAGTTCCTTTTGGCCTTTTTCAGACTCTATAACGGAAAAAGTCCATCCGAGCATTTGTCACTTCGGGCTCGTTAAAAAATCGAAGGAGACTAGAGTCATCTTTTGCTTTTTCTCGACTCTTTAAAATTGAAAAAGCAAGTTGTGTCCAAGCGTCATTAAAATTTAATTTAAACGGAATAATCATCACCATTCCCTCGTTGGTCTTCGAAGTTAGTCTCTTTTCATCGAAAGTTCTTGTAGAATCGCTAGAAAATCTGTTGGATAGACTAGATATGTCTGAACAACCATCGACATCTAGGACTGTGTCGTCCGACACAGCAGTGGCACAGCCTCCTACTGCTACTCCAACGATGTTCAATGGTATACCATCTGTCCCGACAAGTTATCAACAACAAGCCGGAGTCCCATCAGGGACTGCTTCGACGACATGGTTAGTTCCTATTTCTTCATCCAGATTATCATCTGGTATTTCTTATGTTGAAACTCAACAAATTGATCCAATCTGTCTTCAAAGGCCAATTTGCCCTTTAAGTACTGGATTTCCGCCATATGGAGGGCAGTATGCCTTTTCATTGTTCCCTCCCGAAGAACAACCATATGGGAGTTTACAACAAAGTTCAGGTCAAACTGGAATTACATCTAGCGGTTGGGTACCAATACTGCCTCAGCAACCAAGGGTTGTATATTCAATGCAACCAGTCCACCCTGTTTCGAATATTCCCACTATACCTGCTATGGTGGCTGCGTAACAAGTACAATCGCTACCTGTTGTATGTCAACCCCAACAACCTCAGGTTGCAATACAACAGCCTCTTGTCTCAATGACTCAATCGCAACCTCAGGTTAGTGCCTCCTTATCTGGAGCGACTCAGGATCAAACAAGTACTGTGACTCCTCATCATGGTCAATCATCCAGTATTGGTCAACAGCAAATGGTCCAACAACCAGAGCTGGTTCAAACTCAACAACCGCCATTCCAGCAATCATATCAAGGACCTGAGCAACAAGTATTTGTAAGTAATGGGCAACCACATTTCCAAAGTGGTTATCAACAACCATATTATAGTGGTTATGCCCATCAATCTTGTCAAAGTTGCCAACATCAAATACATTATGCTGGTATGCAAAGACCCATTGCTCAGGCGATTCCATCTTATCCTGGGTATGCTTCGCCTAACCTGAATCAACAGTTGCCCTTTGTAGAAACTCTAGAATTACCAGATCTAAACCGGCTGACGAATGATCCAATTGCTTATGCCCCTTGGTGGCCAGCGATTCCGGATAAACTTCCGTCAGATATTCCTAAATTTAATGGAAATCCGGGTGAAGATCCATCGAATCATGTGATGACATTTCATCTGTGGTGTTCATCAAACACCCTAAACGATGATTCGATTAGGCTTCGGCTTTTTAAGAGGACGTTAACTGGTCCGGTAGCAAAATGGTATATTGAATTGCCTAGAGCTTCATTCGACAACTTCAGTACCCTAGCCACAACTTTTTTAACCCATTTTCAATTACCCATAAGGTATGAAATGGGAACAGAACTCCTTACCAACTTCAAGCAGACAACGGCCACTCACATATCTGATCATATACATGAGTGGCGACGTCGTCACAGGATGGTAAAAACGTATCTTCCCGATCAGCTATTAGCTGAATGGTTTATCAAGTCTTTACTTCCTACCATCACAGAAGATGTGGCAAAGGGGGGAGTCGTAACGGAAGAGCAAGTTATCACTCGTGCGCAATATCTGGACTTGGTCTATACTCAGTCTGGCACGCTCTACGACAAAATACCTGACGCCCCTAGACCGGAATTCTCAATTCCTCCTCCTCCTAAATCGAACCATGACTCTCATGCCATCGATGGCATGATTGGCGCGACAGACACGAAATCGACAAAGGCTACATCTAAAAAGGCCCGTAAGATTTCCAGTCAAAATGCAAATGAGGAACTTTTTGCCTCGGAAGTAAATGCTGTGTCGACCGACAAGGGCAAACAACTGAAGCAACCAGGGGGCAAGAAGAAAAAGAAAGGGAGAAAAAGGAAACCCCCTACGGGGTGTCATATATGCGATGAGGATCATTGGACGAGAGATTGTCCACATATAGCTGAAGTTAAGAAACTCTTTAAGAGTTCAAAAACCTCAGCAGTCTTGACTGATCCATTTCCAAGCCCGGGAACCAAACTGGTTGCTAATCAAAATGCTTCCCGATCCCAAGTTCTTATGTTGTCTATCTCAAAGCAGCAAAATGATGCTTTGGCAAGGAATAAAGATTACGGGAATCCACAGGTGTCGAATAACAAGGCTAATGAACAACCTAGTAGTTCGACAACAACTTTGACCAAAGTTGTGCCACCCATCATTCATGAACAAATGATAAAGTCGCCAAAGGGAGTAGTGCACAAATCGACATTTAATCCTTGTGCAAAAATAGCACAGAATTATAATATAATAGAGGACCTGGCCCAATCGCCGTCCGCTATGTCGACATTTGAGGTACCGCAAAATTGCCTCTCCCAAGAGCAAGCTTTATTATCAGCAATAGGTGGGATTGACCCAATGGATTCCAATCTTGTGGCCTTTAATCATAAAGGATATGACCCTCAGTTACTAGCTCAACTAGCTTTCCTTATTCAAGTGAAAGCCCTCAACAAAACTGTTCATCGAACAATTATTGATGAGGGGGCATCTACATGTATTATGTCGATGAGTTGCTGGAAAACTTTAGGATCTCCAACCTTGTCGCAGTCTGCGACGACATTAAAATCATTCGACGGAAGGACATATACCCCATATGGTATCCTAAATAACTTGAAAGTTGAACTAGAGGGAAAAACGGTAGAAATAGATGTTGAAGTCATCGATGGGAATCTTGATTACAACATCCTACTAGGAAGACCATGGATATATGCCATGGCAGCTGTTGTGTCGACCTATTTTAGGAAGATTGCATTTCCCTTCCAAGGAGGAATTACAATCGTCGACCAACAAACATTTCTCCCCAACAATTCACAAGTTACGGGAATCATTCCAATGATCCATGGAAGCAATCATTCGCTCCAAAATATCGGAGTAGGTCTCCTAAAGGACCCAGCCTTAATGGGTACTTTTGCCCTACCGCCTACGAGTAATCTGGCGGAAGTGGCCACAGTGGAATATGAAACCTTCTATATCTAATGGATTTGGACTCCGAGGACGGTTCTTATCTCCTGTCAACCTCGTTAAAAATGAAACAAGGAGTCATGAGGATAGTTCTTTTACTGTGTCAACCTCATTAAAAAATGAAACAATCCCCTTTCCAAATCTCAAAGGTAAACCTTCATTCCAACCACCGAGTTGAATGCAATGAAGCTTGGGGGGCATGCACCTCGATTTGCGTTGTTATGCTGGGGGCATGCAAACTTATCATGAGCAGTGTTACCACAGGGTTCAAGCTCGTTAAAAAATAAACCCGCATCGAGCAGTTTTAGCGCATAGTTCATGCTCGTTAAAAAATAAACGTAAGACCGAGCAAGTGTTTCAACCCGCGTTTAAGCTCGTTAAAAAATGAAATATCCTCCGGTAAATAACCACCGTGAATGTAACATTATCAGCCATTAAAGCCTTGGTCGTGTTTGCACCATCACCTCCACTTTTCCATTGGCCGATCATTCACCTCCATTTGATTGTTTACCCATTTTGAGGAACAGCTGCGAAGAATGATTTCACTAGCCATCCTTGTGACACTGCCGTGATTGGAAAATTCCAACCCTTACCTGGAATCAGCTGCTAACCCGTTTTATCACTCGTTCCTCAAAAGACGAGTCTTCTTTAAGCTCTTTTCATCTGACTCGTAAAATATGAAAAGATTGCCGAGTTTTGGCCTTCCAGCTCGTTAAAGCGACCGGAAGTGCTATCCCTCCTCTAGATTTTAATATTTTTGGACCTGAGGGATTATTGCACAAAAAGATCGAGCGCTTGTTTTGTTCGGCTCGTAAAAACTATCGAAAATTCATCCCTTCTGTATTGTTTTATACTTTTTCGGACTTAAGGGATTAGATGACGAAAAAGGACTTTCGGAGTTGACTTTACGTACCTTTTCAGACTCTCTAAAAATGAAAAGGACTGAGTTATCTTTGTCGTTAGACTTGTTAAAAACATTAAATAGCGACAAACTTGTCTTTAGACGAGAACGAGTTTCACTATCGCTAGGCTCGTTAAAACATAGCGATGGGTTTTCCCGAAGGGCAAATTATAGAACAAGCATATGTTATCCTCCTCAAGCTTGAAAAAAATAAAGAGGTACTGGTCAGCAATGACTGGGGAAAAATTGGGAAGAAACTCAAAGAACTTTATTGGTAGCAAGTCGCTCTTGAACATGAAACTTCCACTCCGTGCCTGAGTCGGGTTGGGTTGTTTCATTCACCGGTCACATCACCATGGTCTCGCCATACCATCCACCTTTGGGGTAAATGCTACCAATCCATCACATAAGTGTCGCCGATATGTTCAAGAAAAGTCATCCAGAGAAGTCAACCGTGTCCCATCCACTACCATTCATTATCCTTCATTCTTTCATGACCGCCACCCTGAACCATATATCATCAGATCGTTTTCACCTCCATCAAAATCATTTGCTCCGTTCCGTGTCACTGACATGGGATACATTAAGGCCCTCTTTTGACGGATCGCTTCTTTTCGACATCAGCTCATTATCCAAGAAGTTGATCTAGGGACACCCCCTTCAGTACTTTGAAGCTTGCATGCCTCAATGGCAAGTTTCTCACTTCCGGCGACAGGTATACATCAATGACCTTCGACCGAAAGATTTTGCGTGGTGTTCGACGCCAAGTCCTTTATTCACACCACGTGAATTGTACTGTAGTACCTTGAGGGTCATTATCATTATCGGTGATTCCTCTCGCACTTGTTAACGGTTTACCTCATTGACTGGTAATCAAGCGATGTCTTTCCATGTTCGACTTCAGAACATTTCTCACATGGATCGACTTGTACTTAGAGTGAAGATCGAACGAGTTTGAAGACCCCGGATCTAGTTTCATCCATCCGGGCTGCGATATATATTCAGGAAAAATAAAGACATTGACATGTACAGCATTGCAGCACAGACAATCATCCTACCAAAGGATGATGATTTCAGCAGGATCATCAGTCTACCATCAGATGATTGTCTGTTCTATGTACAGAAAAATGAATTTATAAATCTGAGCATGGGAATGCCCGCCTCAGCTAGATCATGAAAGTAGTATGAAAAATAATGTATTGTATTGTATCTTATTACAGGTCTCCTCCCAGCATTAGAAGAACTTCGGATCCTCCTAATAAAGCATTTCACCCGATAAACGACCTCATACTTTAGGGGGCAACTGTTATAGACATTTTTGTGCCTTACAGCTATAAGCATGAAATGTCCATAATTCAAGGGATCCAAAGTCCCTAAAGATGTTGTTACAGCTCCTAAAGGAACAAGGTCAACCAATGACAGCTTCTCCCAGAAGTTCTCCACCAAAAGCCACTCAGAAATAGTCAATTCAGGATCAATTCAGAGGCTCCACTAGCTTCCTGCGTTGAAATGCAAAGTCTGCACTGGCTAGGTGCACTGCAACGCAGGTGGAAGCACTACCAGGGTGCGCTGAGCGGGAAATGACAAATGGCAAGTTCATTCAACGAGGTGGAAAGACCCTGGAAGCTTCCAGAATCTTCTCCAATGACACTTGCCTCAATGAGTTCGACTAGTGATGAGTAAGAGGTTCTCAACCTCCAAGTGGAAGCAAGAACTGACAGAGAGAAGCCACAAGTCAAAACATAAGCTGAATCATCCTCTCTGCTTACATCTATATATGGATCTCTCACCCAGAGGTTCAGGAGGCTGGAATTTTGTACTTTGCAGAGAATTGCTGTTGGTTTGAGATTGAGATTAGCACATTGGGTGATTTATGCTTTGTTGGAGGAGAGGAAGGGATTCCTTTGCTGGGAGGTAGATGCTGGATCGGAACTCACTTGGTTGTATCTCCTCTTGGACTTTCTTACTTTATCAATAAACTACTTGAGTTTCTCCTACATGCTGTATACCAATGATGTTTTGTTATGCTTACATGTTTAGCTTAATCTGATCTTGAGCTTTTTATGAATGTATATCTGTATCTTTGTGTAGTTTCTCTCTCTTGTGATCTTGCAGGAATTCGGTGAAGCTGGGCCGGTGAAGGAGCAAGAAGCTGGGAGCTACTGAAGAGAGGAGTGATTTGGATCGACAAACTAGTGGAAGACACAGGTTAGTGAGATCCTTCTTCCTCATTTACATTTCATAAAGAAGAATACTCAATTAGTTTACTTCGTTCATTGCTAAGGCACTATCACACCTTAGAGTGGGATAGGGGCATTCCAAATTGGATACTTTTCCCAACAACAATGCTTTAGTGTTACTTTACGATAGAAATTCACAAAGTTTCCTAAAAAATTAAAATGCATTGGTTGGGGCCATATGTCGTCAAAGAAATTACAGATGGTGGCATAGTTCAACTGGTGAATCTGAATGGAGAGATATTCCTAAGAAAAGTTAATGGCAGATGGTTGAAGCTGTACAAGGGTGACCCTGCCCCTACACAATGACTATATGATGGTGGGATAGTCTTAGTACTCCAGGAAGCTGCAAGAATGTATAGGACTTTAAAATAATTTGCCTGAATTGCGAACAGACGAAGAAAAGGGGCTGCACGATGGAGGAAAGAAGGGTGCCAAGGGGAGCTATGCCAAGGTAGCTGCACCATGGGGATGAGTGCCATGCAGACTGCTAAAAAATGATCCATTGAAGATATTGTAGATGATTGGATGGTAAATTTTCCGTTAGGAGGAGCGATGAGGCCGCATTTACTGGGAAAATATTTAGCCATTTGCCGCCAAAGGAGCATTGATGATGGAGTTTTGGAGGGAGCAGGCAGATTCGAATTTGAAACCACCTATAAATCTGGCATCCTGACCTGCATTAGAACACTTTTCTTGTTACAAGTTTTCCTTAACCTTTGCTGCCAGGATGAGTGATGTATGTTTGAGAAGGATTGGGAGGACATCCTAGCAAAGCCGAAGTTCGCCAATTTGCTCGATTGGAAACATAAGCTAAGGCTGGAAAGAATGACTGTAAATCCCCCCCTTGAAGTCACGCCCCCTGAAGTCACGCCTGCAATGGAAGCAACACCCTCTATAACTATGACACCGAGGTCGCCTAGGCCTAAGCCATCTGCAACCGATAAGAAAAAATAGAAACCATAGTCTGTTTTAGTGAGGTAATTGCCAATGCAGAAGGGGAAAACAACGATGTCACAACAACCAACTGAGACACTAGATTTGAAGGAAGAAGAGGTGCACAAAGGCATCGAAGAGATGGATGCCGAGGATGATGAACCAATAATGAAGCTTCCGAAGTATATCTCGCCGAGGAAGGGCACAACTATGGTGCCAAAGGACCTAGATAATGAAAAATTTATGGTATCCACACCGTTTCTACCTGGAAAAGTGGTATTAGAGGAAGCACTGCTAGGCCCCATCCTTACATTGAAATTGGAAGAATGGGATACAGGGGATCATGAGAAGTTCCCTCAGTTGGCATCGAAAAAATACTTGTCAAAAATCCACTACCCAGAGAGCAGAGTCATGCGACTGGAGCCCATGTAGTGGGTCGCTTGTGTTGAGGGCGCAAACCTGTTGAACATGCTATGGGTGCCACATTTCACCCACGCAGTCATTAACATGGTGTGTATTAGGCAGTTTCTCATGCTAGTACATGATGGGTGTCTCTGGTTGGGAGAGCCCATCCCTATTATCGACATGTTGATCCACAAGATCACTCTGCTACCATACCAGGGTGAGGATCCTACAGCGGCGTTTGGAAGAAATCCACAGGAGAATAAAGTGGCAGATCAAATGAAGAAGGAATTAGGGCTCGTTAAAAAGTCACGCGGATATTCAATATGCTCAATCTCAAACCTTACGGTGTAGTTTGCCACGCAAATCCTAGCATGCAAAATTATGAGGAAGTGTCGTGCAGACGAGGTTCTAATGTCTGTCATTTTTTTGGCCATACAATGCGTGAAAGGAGTCCAGTACAATTGGTCGCAGTACTTGTAGGTTTTAACCCCGCATAGAAATTACCTGCATACGAATTCTAAAACACAGAAAATAAACAATGCGAGAGCATAACACATAAAACACATATACACAAAGATTTTCCCCTGGATCCCAAAACTGGGACTACCAGCTTGATTTTCCATTATGTTCCTTTCAATGTTACAATACATATTTATACATGCCGAAGCATCCAATACCATGGACCGAAAACCATCGCGTCCAAAACCATGTGCAAAAAATCATGCACAAAATCATAGGTAGGTCTTTCCAACCTAATATAGGGTCCAAAAACAAAATTTTATGAGAGTGTGGTTACCTGCACCCCTTAAACCCCCTGTGACCCCCCTCGCTACGCAATCAGCGCAACGAAGAGGGGGCTCTGCCCCCCTTCTAACCCCTCGGTTAACTATGTGTGCTAGTCATGGAAAGAATATAACACAACCCAACATTCTCCCACTTGTAGTTTTCTTTCCATAAGGGGCCACAAGAGAGCTTAGTCATTTATCCAGCCCTGCAATGCCCATTGTTTCTCTACACCAAGAGAACTTCTCAGAGCTCATATATTTTTTCAATGCATCTGCAGTATTCTTCAAAGTGTCCACCTTTACCGGCAACACCTTTTTGTCTTCTATCATATCCCTCACAAAGTGATACTGAACATCAATGTGCTTTGTCTTTGAATGATATGCAGAGTTCTTTGCCAAGAAAATTTCCCTTTGGCTGTCACAATCTATCCTTATAGCTCCCTGTACTAACCCCATACTTGAACACAATCTTTGCAACCAAACTGCTTCCTTGCTTGCATGAGTGGCTGCCATGTATTTTTCCTCTGTACTTGATAGTGCCACTACATATTGTTTCTTACTCATCCAACTAACTGCACCTCCAAATAGGTTAAACACATACCCACTTGTAGATCTTCTTTGATCTAGATCTCCAGCCCAGTTTGCATTAACAATGCGATGAATATCCAACACTTTGTCCAATCCCAACCTTCCTTGGTAGCACAAAACATAATCACTAGTGCCACACAAATACCTGAAAACCTGCTTCATCGCTGTCCAATGCTCCTTCCTTGGTTTTGACATAAACCTTCTCAATACTCCCACTGCATGTGCAATGTCTGGTCTAGTACAGACCATCACATACATCAGGCTACCGACTACACTTGCATATGGAACACGGGACATGTCCTCTTCGTCTTCTTGTGTCTTGGGATACTATTCAGTAGATAACTTTACACCTACAGGAATAGGAACCTTCACCGGTTTACTACCCTGCATATTAAACCTCTGTAATATTGTCTCGACATACTTCCTCTGGTTTAACCAGAGCTTCCTCTTTGTCCGATCTCTTTTAATTTCCATGCCCAAAATATAGTTTGCAACACCAATATCTTTCATGTCAAATTTGGAGGACAAATACGTCTTTAAATCCTGGATAATTTCTTTGTCATTTCCAACCAGCAACATATCATCCACATACAAGACCAGATAAATAACACAGTCACCAATTAATTTAAAATACACACAGTGATCTGCTTTGCTTCTGGTGAAGCCAAGTCCCTATATAAATGTATCAAGTTTCTGATACCACATCCTTAGTGACTGTTTTAACCCATACAGAGACCTCTTTAACTTGCATACCAATTCTTTCTCACCCTTCACCGTAAAACCTTCAGGTTTCTTCATGTAGATCTCCTCTTCCGGATCCCCGTGAAGAAATGTTGTCTTCACATCCATCTTTGGCTATGAATCGAGCTTTGTATTTCTCCACCTTTCCTTTTGCATTTGTCTTCTTCTTGAACACCCATTTGCTGCCAATGGGTTTCCTTCCAGCCGATAACTCCACCAAATCCCAAACCTCATTTTTGTGCAAAGATGCCATTTCATCAACCACGACCTCTTTCCAGAGTTTTCCATCCTCTAAATCTATTGCTTCCTTCACAGTTATGGGATCATCATAAGTAATAGATAAAGCAAAATTTGAACAGAAAGAATATGGACTATACCTTTCGGGCTACCTTCTTTCTCGAACTGATCTTCTCACACCTGAAGTTTGTGGCTCTTCATATTCTGATTCCTCCTTTGCTGTAGAGTCTGATTCTTCCTCCTTTAGCTCAAACTCTATCTTCTCAGATTCCTTTGGTTGGAATTCATGTTTAATAACATCTTTCACCTCTATGAACACCACATTTCGGTTGTACACAACCTTCCTTATTTCTGGGTTCCAAAGCTTATAACCCTTTAAACCATCCTTAACACCCAATAAAGATGCACTTTTCAAATTTACTATCTAACTTGGTTCGTTTCTCCTTTGGAACATGTACATATGCATCACATCCAAATACCCTCAGATGTGAAAGAGAGGGTTTCTTACTAGTCCATACCTCTTGTGGAGTCTTATCCTCCAACACTGATGAAGGTGATTTGTTGACCAGGTAACATGTTGTCTCCACCGCCTCTGCCTAGAATTCCCGTCCTAACCCGACACCACTGAGCATGCTTCTTTCCCTTTCCATCAATGTCTTGTTCATTCTTTTCGCAACTCCATTTTTCTCAGGTGTGTATGGAGTAGTCTTATCTCATGCTATACCACACTTCTTACATGATTCTTCAAATTCTTTGCTGCAAAACTCTCCACTGTTATCTGTCCTCAACACCTTTATCTTCTTCTCTGTCTGGTTTTCCACCAGAGCCTTAAATTATTTAAACCTATCAAAGACTTCAGATTTCTTCTTAAGGAAATATATCCATGTATTCCTTGAGAAGTCATCTATAAATGATACATAGTACATAGACTTACCCAGTGATGGAACCTTCATAGGTCCAAATACATCACTGTGCACAAGCTCTAATATATGTTTCGCCCTCTTACCACCTGTTAGTGTCAGTATCTTCACACTGCCATCAATGATCAAAATTGCTCTTTTGCATTTCATATTAGGTGTCCCATTCTGATGAGTTTCACTCCATTAGGTCATGGATCAATTGATGGTAGGGTTTCATTTCATTTTTCCCTCATGCTATATACCTGCTCACCTATTTTCACATATATTTTCAGTCATTCGTAGTCATTCGAGTTCATTTCATTTATAAAAACCAGTCCTAGGGATTAGTTTCATTAGGTCTTAGGGTTTTTTTCCATGGTCATTCAAAATGAATAATAATGGTCAGCAGACACATGAGGAGGTTAGCAAAGTTAAGAAGATCATAATTTCCTTTTTATAAGCTAAATAAAGCTCTTTAACCTCAAAACTTGTTTTGAGGTAAAACAAAGCATTTGTATTTTATTGTTCCATTTCATGTAATTTGATGTAATTTTGGTTTCTATATGTAATAAATGTTCATGTGCTACTCCTAGTCACCTGGTGACATTTCCAATTCTTTCCACTACAAAAATTCAAAGAGATTAGCATCAGTGCACCTATCAAAAACCAAAATGTCAAATATCAGCAAAAACAGAGTATTTCAGGAAAGCAAATAAACATTATAAAGTGGGTTTTGATAAATGAAAAATCAAAGGGTTGAAAAGCTATAAAAGGCCATCTATGTCTTATGTCCCCTCATTGTTGAAATTAAATTGCCAAGGAGAGCTAAAAAACACGATTTTTAGTTGTCATTGAGCAAAAGGAGGTAGTCACAACATTTTTTGGAGAAATTTGCAGGCACTGTGCACCTGTGAGCTTCTGCCAGTGTAAAATTACACTGGTGCTACGCATACAATTGGCATTGCACACCTGTTTGAGGCCACTGCGCACCTGCTAAACGCTGCCAAATTGCTCAAAATCACCTTCAACTGCTCCAAATCACCTCAAACTGCTTTAAATCTACAAGCTCATCCCCTTTACAAGTAAGTATCATTGCCATTATTGCTTAAAACGAATTTTTGCACTTAGTTTGTGGGGAGTTTGTCTCTTAAAAAAATGAACCCTATTTGTCATTAAAATATCTCATATATTCTACAGTCCACTGTTTTATTGCTATCTTTCCTCACCTAGTTGCTGTTCCCTAAAACCTAAGCCCCACACAAGATTCCCTAAAAATTATTCCCTTCACATTTTCCCATTCCCACACATAAAAATCCCAAACCCTACCTTACATACACAAACTATACACTATCCCTGAAACCCTATACCCTACATACAAAACCCTACTCACTCCTCTTATGCCCTAAATCCCCAAATCCTTCACTCCCTTAATCCCATTCATATCCCCATTCACCTCACTCATTTTCCTTGTTTTTAAAATCTCTTCATACTCATCATTCATGCACCCTACTCCATTCCTCACCAGCATTTATAGTCATTAAAACCAATGGAGAGGGACAATGAATATGAAATGGAAGAAGATACCCTCAGTGATAGTTCTAGGGAAAGAAATTTGCAGTAGAGGAAACCTCACAAAGGGGGAAAGATAATCAGGGAGGAGCCCATTAGTTTGAGGGAACTACTTGCTTGTCCACTTCCCATTTCTTGTTTCAAACATCACTCGTGTTTTGGTTTATGTGAAATGGTGGAGAGGGTCAAGTTTCATCATGAATTGGCCAATTTATTTGTGACTCATCTGGACAACAATCAAGTAAACCTTGATGGAGTTACATTCACATTGTCACGTGCTGTTATTTTAGAGGCTACAGGCATTCCAAATATAGGTGAACAGTGGAACAAAGGACAGTATATTGATAGGGAATACTATGAGCCTTACATTAAGGCTAAATATCATAGCAAGATCAACAAAGTATTCCCCTCCAAATTCTTGGAGGACAAGTTTTCTTCACTCATGAAGATCATCATCAAGTACTTCACTTATGAAGGTAAGTTTTCTCAGTTGTATGCCTACCACATTAGATTGTTGATGCACTTCACTAGGGTGAGAATGATGAATATCCCCTATTTCATATTCAAAAACTTAGAGAAGATGGCATATTATGTCAAGAAAAATCCATATCCCCAACAGTTAAACAACATCTACCACTTCTCTGTGATCAACATCATTGACTTACATCAGCTAAATCTACTGAATATACCATGGGAGACCTTCATTTCTCATGAGGTGTTCAAAGGCCCTCAGGTATTTTCATCAGTGCATCAAGAGGAAGGTGGACCTTCATGACATGAACAAGCCAATGAAACTTAAATTGTTGGAGTGCCAATGTTTGTGACATATCAGAGAGGTAATAGGAGGCTGTTTGTAGCTGCTAGGCGAGTATTATCTCCACAGGGAGTAGAAGGGGTCTCGCCTTCATCATCAGGCCACTGGAAAATGCTATCTCCACAAGGAGTGGAAGGGACTTTTCCTTCTTCTTCAGCAAAACAGGTACATGTTGGGCAACACAACAAGGGTAAAGGTAGAGGCAAGGGAAAAATGTAGGAGAAGGATCCTAGTGATGAGAAAGAAAGGGACTTTGTCCTAGTTGATCACGAGGAGACACAGGGAGTTGATGTCATCTATGTGGAGACTCAAGGTACAAAGGTAACTAAAGACATGATCATCAAAGAGCAAGAGGCCGATATACAAGCCTTGTCAATTAATTTAGAGAGGGAAAAGTGGATCATCAATTACCTTGAGCAAGAAAACAAGCAATTAACTGACAAGCAAGTCCTCATGGAGTTGCAAATGATCAAGGAGAACTGACAAAAGGCAAAGAAGGCAAAGGTCAAGATGACCTCCATTGAGCAAGAGATTGAGAATGATCGGGAAACTTGGCTAGAAAGGGTCAACATACATCTTGAGAAGCTGCATGAGAAGGCCAATAAATAAAAGAAGATGCTTCGCCACATGGCCTATCACTATATGACCCAGAACAAAATATGCAATATGAGGATGAGGAAGCTTAAGGCAAGGTTGAGGAAGGCTTTGAGAAGCAAAAAGGAGAAAAACAAGTTGGAAATCCTAGTTGATGCCTCATTAGCTCATCCAAGCAGTGCATGAGGGTGCCTTGTGCCAATTTTGGGAAAATTTTGGTAAAATTTTGTAATTTTCAAATTTTAAATTTTGCAACACAGGAAATTGCAATAGGTGCGCAACACCACCGGTGCTGCGCTTTTGATTGGGGAACTTGTTGGAAGAATGGCTTGCATATTTAGATTCAACATGAAAAAATAAGCAAACCCAGAAATTTTCATCAAATTTGGAGCAAATATTGGTCACCTAAAGGTCAAAAAACCATAAAAAATTGACCTCTCTGCCACTTTTTGGACACACAGGAAGTAGTCTTGGGAGATTCCACGTTTGAGGGAGAAAATAACCTCCAAATTCAGAAATTCAAGATGTTCCAGAAACTAGACAGGTAGACCTTTCCAACAAGCCATCTTGGGATAAATTTGGTGAAGGGAAAGTCCCCCAAAACGGAGTTTGATAAGACACTATGCATAGGATCAGTGGCGCTGTGCATAGGATGAATTTTGCCAGTTTTGCTCAAAAGTCAAAATTTTGCCTAGTTTTTCTACAAGTTGACTTTTACTCTCATTTTGGATGAATCTATGAATGTAAATGATGCTATGTTATGTAAATGTAATTTTAAAATGACTCTTGAGGGTAGATACATCATTTTGAGGTGGTTTGGGGGTAAATGAATCAGTTTCCTTGGTTTTAGAGGCAAGCTGTTCCACTGCCTATATTCCTGTTCTTAGTTTAGATATGGTTGAAACCACTCCTCTTCTCATGGATTCGACGACTGATGGCTAGCATAAGTGGTTTTATGCCTATATTATGTACTTTCTTAGTCATTTGTAAAGTTTGGACTCTTGTGGATGCTTTGAGCTACATTGTACATCTCTACAACAGTTTGGCAAGGAAATAAACTAGGATTTGCAGCTATTTTTGTGGGATTCTTGTGGTAATGTGTTTTTGCATTGTTTCTCCTTCTGTCATTTAGTTTTTCTCATGTGTATATGTCCCAAAATCTATTTCATTCTTCTTAACTAAATGGAATCAAGATAGATAGGTAGAATACATTGGTAATAGTGCTCTGCCTTGGGAATACATTTAGTTTTTGATGTTTTTAGCTGTCTGAAGAGGACTCATGATCCTTGCATGCACTCCTCAGCTTCTCACTAGTATTATACCTACCATCTCACTCAATTAAAAGTGCCAAAACACCTACCTACCTCGCCCCACAGAACACCCTGCAATTCTGACTTGATTTCCCGGACCCAAAGATGCCTGCTCCATTTGATCCAACAACAAAACCTTCAAAATCAACAAAAACCCTAGAGCTACTATACCTAGCCTAAAATCCATATTCAATTCAGTCATATCCACTAAGATTGATAAGGAGAGATCCCTCTCCCGACCTGGTAGGGCTAGCTACCAAGTTAAGCGTGGTTTGTGGTTATCCTAGGATTTTCTCCCTTCAGCCTAAGGTCGATCTAGGATCTAACACCACCAGTGGGGAAATTCACCCGATTCTACTTCCCATATACAAAGTTTTCACAAAAATCAAAATCTAGAGAGATATTACTCATACCTTCTACCATACCTTTACCATGAAGTATTCGAAGGCCCTTCTCTCCATTATGTCCAAGCCTTTGATGCCACATCATGGTCTTCTCTCCAGAGACCACTAGATTTTCTGCTCCACTTTCAGGAACCACAAAAATCTTGCACCCATCTACAATAGTGCTGCCTTGCAGCTTGCACAAAGTCCCAATTCGAACTCCCCGCATCAATACTAGTGCTCCCCGAACCATATTGCAGGTATCCTTCTCGAACACTGTTTTTACACCTGCATCATCCATATTGCTTACAAAAATAAGGTTTTTTGCTAATGCAGGAATATGCAGAACACTCAGAAGTGTTCTAACCCTTCCACCTTGCAACTTCAACTTTACTTTTCTGCGACCAATGATTCTGGCTTTCCCGTCATCCCCCAAGAAGACATCACCACCATCACATTTCTCATACTCGTAGGACCACTCTCTATGGGGAGTGAAGTGAAAGGATGCACCTGAGTCAATCAACCATGCTTCATGATCTACATGTGTACTTGAAGAAGCCAAGTACACATCCCCACCTTCATTTGAGGTGGTTTTCGCCTCTGCAGAAGGAGCATTATCATATCCCTTTCCTTTGTTAGGAGCTTTAGATTTACAATCCCTTTTGTAGTGCCCTTCCTTTCCGCATTTCCAACACACCACCTTTACAGGTTTTCCTAGAGATTTAGAGCTCCATCTAGATTTAGATCTCCCACTCGATGCCTTATTTTTGTTTCTGTTCTGGGACCATCAACGTATAGACAAGGCATCACCATTCTGGCTCTCTATATTTTTCTGTCTCATCTCCTCTGTCAGCAAGGATGAGACTATTTCATCAAACTGCAAGGTAGTTGCATTGCTACCTATTGCAATAACCAGACTATCCCATGAATCTGGTAGAGAACACAACAAACTGATGCACTTATCTTCATCTAAAATTTTAATATCAACAGATAATATCTGACTTACCACAGTATTAAATGCGTTCAGATGTTCTATCACCGAGTCTCCATCTTTCAACCTTAGGTTATACATCTTTTTCCATAGGAATAGTTTATTCACCAGAGAATTAGATTGGTACGAAGTCCCTAACTTGTCCCACAAAGCCTTCGCTGTAGCTTCCCCTGATACATTCAGCAATATAAATCTAAGACACAATTATATTGTGCTCTTAGCCTTCCGATCCAACTTATTCCATTTTTCATCACACACTCTCATTGGTTTAGTACCTGGATCTACCGCGACCCACTGATCTTTATCCAACAACAGATCCTCCATCTTGAGTTTCCATAACTCAAAAATATGACAATTAAATTTCTCGATCTCTATCGTTCCATTGCTCGCCATCTTCTTTTACCACTAGAATCGATCTCGCAGATCTCCCACTGAACAGGGTCTACCACAGGCCCGAGTGAAACCCCTCAGCAAAAAAGGTGTCCCCTTGAAGCCAAAACATCTCTAATACCAAATGTAGATTTTAAACCCATACAAAAATTACCTGCATACGAATTCTAAAACACAGAAAATAAACAATGCGAGAGCATAACACATAAAACACATATACACAAAGATTTACCCTGGATCCCAAAACTGAGACTTCCAGCTTGATTTTTCATTATGTTCCTTTGAATTTTACAATACATATTTATACATGCGAATCATCCAATACCATGGACTGAAAACCATCGCGTCCAAAACCATGGACTGAAAACCATTGCATCCAAAACAATGTGAGAAAAATCATGCACAAAATCATAGGTAGGTCCGCCCAACCTAATATAGGGTCCAAAAACAAAGTTTTCCAGGGCGCTGCCCTGGACCCCATAGAGTGGGGTTACTTGCACCCCTCAAACCCCTTGTGACCCCCCCCACTACGCAATCGGTGCAACGAAGGGGTGGCTCCACCTGCCTTCTAACCCCCCGGTTAACTACGTGGGCTAGTCATGGAAAGAATATAACACAACCCAACAGTACCTATGCAACAAGTTTTTGGAACACTGTCGGCAGGCCCAAGATGAGGGTGTTAGCACTTAGTAATTTTCTGAGGTTGCAGAAGAAAATCACCAAGGTAACCACAAACCAACTTTGGAAACTGGGATATAGCCCTGCCAGCTTCAGAGAGGGCTCTCTATATAAGATTTAAATTTGTTGGATTGAATATTAGGCTAGTTATGAAGTTTGGGGTTTGATTTGTATTTGAATGGTTGGTTGATAACTAGATTTCCATTGGGCTATGGAGTCTGTTACATAAAATACAGATTAACTATAGTATCTACAGATAGATCTCACAGGGAAAGATAGCCAAACCGAATGGATTCTTTAAATTTTGTGAAATGGAGAAGAAGAACATATTAAAGTTCAATTTTAAATATAAATCATTGTTACCTGAATTCTATATTTAAATATCAGAGGAAAACATAGAAATTATTCGTAGCCTGGTGCAGGGTGTAGATTTAAACAAATTCTTCCCTTTATTTATCTATTGAATAATTCAGATTTGAAAAACAAATATGTGCTATAAATAGAGAAGTATAAATACATAAGATATATATATGTACTTCACCAACAAATTGACACATGAATCTTGTGAAAGAGCTTCTGTATTACTTGGAAAATCTGCTGATGCTTCAAAAAAATATACAATAGAGTTCTTCGTACAAAAAGAAAACACTTGATACTTCTGAAGATGAAGTATTTATAACTGATTTAGAAAAAATATCCTGTTAGAATGATTAGGATGTATATAAAAATAATAAAACTGAATCAATCTAAAGTATTACAATGATATCAGGGAAATTCAAACTGTCTGAAGTGGTGGCACTAAAATGGTGGAATAGTTGGCTGTTTGGCGCTCAAATTTTGCATGTGTTGTAACACTGAGTTGTGCCCCTGAAACTACCTTTTACTCCAGTAACTCACAAAGTTTATCCCAACATTGTTCACTCGGGATATTCATCTTCATCAACTTCTTGTACACTTCGTCGACTTCAGTATATTTGGAAAATGTCAGCCGGGTGATGAATATATTTGGATTTGTGTACTGAATCTTGAGATCGTATGACAATGGTTCTAGAAAAGCATTTCTTGTAATACTAAGTCTTCCAACTGTAACCTTTGAACTATCTCTTGCCTTGGTCATAATCTGCTCACTGTAATATGACCACATGCTGAGCTTGTCGTTAATCACTAACAAGTTTGGAAGTCCTTTCTTGTAGAGAGGCTCCAGCTTGGCGAAGAATTTTTGTATACCTGTGTTCATAATTCGACCCTTCTCTTCAAGCTGTCTCATAATATTCCTTTTAGTCAACACTTTCTTGACTTCCAAAATCATTTCAGCTCTATCTTCAATTTCCAACTCTTTTAATTCCTAACTGTTCTTGGAGTTGATAAATTTGATAAGATCAGTGGCTTCATTGGGTTTATCTCCTAGTTGCTTTCTGACCTGCTCGATGGCTTCATTGGACCATTCAATCAACTCCTGTTGCTAAAAAATAATTTGGATTGAAGGCCAAATGTCTTCCATGTCTTCATTGATCCTTTTCCAGATATTTTCCTTTACCTGTGCCAATGTATTGCCCATGGCACAATCTTTTTCCATTTTTTGCAATCTTTGGGACAATGTTTGGGACTTATGTGTTTCTATCATGTAGGAATTTTCAAACCTTGTACTCTGTTCCTGTAGAATATTTACCTCCAGTTTCAGCTTCTTTAGCTATTCTCCCTATATAGACATGTTTTCCATAGATTGAGCTAACTTAATTGAGTCATCAACAATTGATGTGGTAAGCACGGTAGAAGATGATGTTCCTGCTATCATGGTTGCTGCAAGAACACCTGTTTGTGGTTGAGATGCAATGGGAACTGCATCAAGAGGAACAAATGAAAGTTGTGAAATCTATTCCTTTTCTTTATCAACTTATCCATTTCTGCTTCCATTTCTTTGATTTGTGCACCTTGCTCCACTAGAAGCTTCAACATCTCTTCCTTTTGTAGCTTTGTCTCTCCAAGTTCCTTGGCATGGGGGTCTTCTGTTACTGATATATTCAATTGATTCTTTAGAGATGCTTTGTCAAAATTTTCTTTCTGATTATTTCTTCCATGGATTTTGAATTATCTGGATCAAAGCCTGCTTTCATCACCATTTCCTCCAGGTATTTTATTTTAGTATCTTTGGCAAGTGAGGACACTTTCTCCAATTTCAGGTGAGACTGCACATTATTCAAAGTAAGTTGTAGTTTAGAGGTAATGATAGTAGTCTGTGTCAAAGTAGAATACCATCTCCCCTGCCTTCCTGTGCATATCTATTTGATCTAAAGGATGGAGATCCTTAGCTTCAAATTCAAAAGTAGTTTTTTTGAAATTTGCTACTAACTTTGGTTGAGGGACCTAGGCCTGCAAGAATGCCATATGCATCCTTCCCTTCTCTGTATCATATGATGAGATGAGTCTGTGCTGGATGGAGGAATATTGCTTCGTGAATTGAGTAGATATATTATCATGAATGGCTTCATTCCTCTGCTTAATCTCTTTATATCTCTGAAAAATGTCTAGCTGCCTCTGCTCTGTGGATGATTATGGTGTTTGAGGTATAGTAGTTGGAATCTCTTTAGTAGCGGAGGATGATGGGGACTCTATGGTACCACTGTCCAACTTAAAATTCTGCAAACCTGAGAGCACAATAGTTCCTTGTGTGTCCTCCAATGATGGGAAGTCTATTTTAGAGCTTGTTTTAATCTTCTTAGTATATATTTTGAATTCTTTGGCTGAGACTTCTATGATTGATGGAGAATCATCCTCTCTTGGTCTCTTATTTTTCTTTTCTCTGGGTATGGGAGTCTCTGAAGTTGTCCTGGAAAGTACCTACTCCTCAACCTCTTGCAATGTATTTTATACCCAAGTGTGTTGGTTCATATATTTATCTATTTCCGGCCTCTAAGTATGCACATAGGGTGTAGCTTTTTGTTCCACTCTTAACTTGGAAATTACCCTAAAGGGGTCACAATACTAAGTAAAGCTGAGAGGGAAGTTTATTTGTTTCAGTAGGAGGTCTGCTTCCTCTCTTGTTGCTCTACTATTGCAGATGAAAGATCCTATCTATGTTTTGATCCGAAACTGGAATTTCTTCTTGCTGCCACGAAATGGATGTTATCAGAATGAATTATTTTCCTAATGTATTCTAATGCAAATATTCCCCCTTGCAACCACTTATGTGGTCCCTAGGATAGGAAACTATGGTCACTAGTTTGTAATCAGAAGCCGAGAGGAACAGTCACTGGAGGGGGATCCAACAAGTAGGAGAGGGGGTATCTCTCTTTCCCTGTCTTCACTCATCCTCATGCTTTACTGATGTGTTAGAAGAGATTTCCTGGACAACTTAACGAGACTAGATTTTCACTCTTTAATCTAATTCTATGTTTCAGTTTAGAGTGACCTTGGAGAGTTTACTCTCCACACACTTATTCCAAGGCCCTAAATTCCCTCGACTAATTTATGTATCTATGAAAAAAATAAAAATCTAGTTCATTTTAGATTAAGTGCTTGATTTTATTGTTTTTTATTTAGGTCACGGGTAGCGGAAGTGAAACTTATGATGTTCTAATGCAAAAATAAACCAATATAAAACTAGGCTACATGCAAATGAAACTTCTTTTTCTTCTATGAAAAGTGATCTCTACATGGTTCTACGAGAAATATATGAAACCAAAACTCTTATTTTTCCTTTAAACACACTCACACATTCAACATCTATCGAAAGAGACTAAAATGGCTAAAATATAAACTACCTTAATGCATACTAGAATGCCTTAATGCAATATTCTATGGAATGATCTAAACAAAAAAATGTGTTCTTTGAAGGTCATAAAGCCAAAATTTGACCAACAAGGAGAAAAAAATATCCAAGAAAAGATCTCCCAAGCGAAGCAAATTTCAACTCCAAGCAAAGATTTCAACACTTGTTGATAAACCAAACAGATCAAAAACCAAAAAACAAAAACCAAAGAAAGGAAAAGAAAAAACAAATGTTTTTTCTTTTCTTTTTAAGGACTTAAAACAAAAGTTTCAAGAAGGAAAAGCAATCAATCACCTTAAGATCAAAATAGAGCAAAAAAGACTCCAAACTTCACAAGCCATAAACAATCACCAAGATGATAAGACTAAAGTGACTAAGAGACCAAAACACTTGACCAAATTAACCTGAAGGATACCTAAAAGATTCAGAAAAACATAAATATTTCAGAGAACCAAAATCCTTCACTGAACCAAAATTTCAAAGTTCATTTTCAAATAATAAAAATGAAACCAAATGAGTCAACTTCAAGAATGCAAAGTGAAGTAGTGAAAAATTTGGATTATAAGCATGTTAAGAGTCAACTCACTGTTCCAAAAGCATAGAACATTCAGACACTTCACCAAGAAGCTTTGAAACCCAAACTTAGAATACAAAAATTTCAAAAAATTTCAAACCCTAGGTTGAAAAAATATTTTTGCAAAAAGAGACAAAGAAACTAACAACAATAGGAAACAAGACTATTCCAGATTGCAAATTACCTTAAGGAAAAAGAAAAACCAGGCTACACCCCTGAATGAAGGAAAAATTTGAAAAAAATAATATTTTTCCAAATATACATGATTGCGTAATAATAGAGCCGCATGTACACGTGTTTGTTTGTGAAGAAATTAGCGTATACATGGGTTTCTTTGCCATAAACCACATGTGTACGCTTATGTATACAAGAAAAAGTGTGTATATCTAGAAAAATAGGGAAAAATAAAAAATCTAGACCTAATCTAGAAGATCATACTGATTTCCCAAAGTGCAAATGAGTCAACAATACTGGAAAAATCAAGAAACAAGAAATAGAAGCCTAGATCAAGGAAAAAACAACCCTTCTAGGAAATACATGATTATATTTCCGAGTGAAGTCACCAGTTCTGTTGGTAGGAAAAAATTCCCTAAGCTAAGGGTTGACAACCTCAACAGATTGAAGGTAGACTATAAAAAAGAAGCATACATTCAAGCAAGAAAACTATGTTAACTACTAAAGTTGGGTTTGAGAGGAGTACCCTAGGTCATGTTTGATGTTGATCCTGTAGGGTCCAAACCCTCTTCTTCCTCCAAAGCGATTAGGCCTACAAAACAATTAAGAGAACCATATACATAGCAAGTCGTTCAAAGCGCAGCCGCAAGGACAACCTTTGTAGCTGCAAGGTCAACCGTTGCAGCGGCAAGGCCAACTCGAAAAACAACAACCCTTATACTCACATCAACAGGGTCAACCTTTGCAAGGACAAGGTCAGGGTCAAGCCCTGCAGTAGCAGGCCCAAAATTCTAATGTCCAAGGGCAACAAGTTCAGAATCCTCTTGTTCAAGGGTAGTAGGTCCAAAATCCTTATGTCTAAGGGCAGCAAGTGCAAAATATTTATGTCCAAGGACAATAGGTATTAAACCATTATGTCCAGGGGAAACATGTTCAAAATCCGTATGTCCAAGGCCAGCAAGGGCAACATCCATATGTCCAAGGTCAGTAGGCTCAACATCCTTTTAACCTGCATGTTGTTTTTCAACAACATATGGCCAGATAGTTTCAAGGTTTTCAAGGTCAGAATCCTCCCTACGGGCAAGGTAACCTACAGTGGGGGAAAATCAAAATCCATATGGACAAAACCCTCGACTATGGGGATAAAATCCTTACCAGTAGGGATGGGCCTTGCCAGTTGGGCCCCCTTATCGACCTTAAATTCCTTTCAATACTCAATTACCGTTCTTGGCTACACGAGAGTTGCCAGATGTATCCAGACTCACGAATGATCTAATTCTTCATTCGCTATATAGGCCTTAGGTTCTGTCCAAGATTTCGAGTAATTGTCCGAAGTTTGAAGGAAAAGCGAAAGAGGATCCATAAGCCCACGTGATGACATATCACCTTTGGTTCTCCTCAAATTATTAAGTTGATATTCATCTTCGAACTTTTCCAATGAACTCTTACAGGCACTGCAGCTAAGTGGTATATTGAGCTCCCTCGAAATACCTATCATGACTTTAACACTCTTGCCATGGCCTTTCTCACACATTTCCAATTGCTGGTTCACTTTGAAACTGACACCCATCTACTAACGTCACTCAAGAAAGACATTGCGACCCACATCTCTAATCATATCCATGAATGGAGACGTCGACGTCGCTTGATTACATTTGAAATTGATGATTAGTTTTTGACCGAATGGCTCACCAAATCCTTCGTCAACAAAATTTCTGAGGATATTTCTATGGGAGGATGTGTCATTGAAGAACAAGCCATCATGCGTGCCCACTATCTATACCTCGTCTATTCGCAATCTGGCATGTTATATGATGTGTTACCCATGCGACTAGACCATCATCTAATATGGCGACATCTAAGTCTCCTGCTACACCTCCTGTTGATGGTGTAATTGGTTCTGTGACTCAGACCCCTGTCAAAGCTTCTTCCAAACAAAAGTTGATCTCCAACACTGCTTCCAATGAGTCTTCTCGTAATCCACCTAGCAGTGGTAACACCTCAGAGGTCCACGCTGTTCAGTCTATGACAACGGATAAATCCTTTAAAGGTAAGAAGAAAGGCAAAGGAAAGGGTAAAGTCGATGCCGCAAAACATGGTCCTCCCAAGTCATCTGTTGGTGATGCTTCTCAACGGAAGCCCAAGTATCCATGCCTCATCTGTGAGGAGGATCACCATACTAAGGATTTTCCTCGACGATATGAAGTTAGTTGTTTGCTCAAAGGGACCCCAGCTATCCTGAAAGAGCCCTTTCCATCCCAGCAAAACCAAATCGTAGACCAGCCTCAATCGTCCACTTCTTTAGGTTCACAAGTGTTCATGATGAGTACACTGACCAATGTGGCTACTAGGTCAAAAGATTATCAAACTCCTACCTCGACAACAGGGAAAGAAAAAGAAGCCCCCCCTTCTTCTTTCACCCCATCAAGTTCTAGTCCTTTCCATATAGAGTGACCTAACCCTGATTCTGTCGTTCGACCTCCTTTTCGAGGTGTGCTACGAAAGTCCTCGTACAATCCAAATGCTTGAGCCGCTTAGCATTATAATATTTTTGAGGATCTGGCTCAAGTGGCCTCAGCTATGTCTTCTCTCAAGGTCCTTCAAAGCTGTTCGTCTCAGCGAAAGCCATTACTGTCGGCTATTGGAAGTATTGATCCAACTGACTCTCAACTCATTTGTTTTGACTTGGAAAACCACGTTCCACATTTAGCTCATCAAATTTCCTTTCTCATTCAGGTCATCATAAATGAGAAAACCATCCATCAGACCATCATTGACGAAGGTGCTTCTACCTGCATCATGTCTGTCGCTCGCTGGAAGGCAATTGGTTCTCCTACTTTGAACTAGTCCCCTAACACTTTGGAAGCTTTCGATGGGTGTGATTCATGGCCATTCGATGTCTTACCTAACCTTGCCATTACTTTGGAGGGAAAGATAGTACATGTCGAAGTAGAAATTGTTGACGCTAATCTCAATTATAACCTTCTACTCGGACAAAGTTGGACCCATTTCATGCATGCTATAGCCTCTTCCGTGTTCCATGTGATTCATCTTCCCCATTAAGGGAAGATAGTCACAGTCGACCAATTGTCATTCTTTGCCTCTTCCTCGGATGGAAATGATCCGTATGTCAAGCACACCCGTGCTCCTTATGAGAGTGTGGGGGTAGGACTCTTTAAAGATCCTGCTTTGATGGGAATTTTTCCATTCCCACCTCCTCATGTTGCCCCTATCAACATGATTTCAGTCTAGTTTGATCCTTGGGTCATTCCCTCTCTAGATCTTGTTAATACATGGGGCAAGGTTATGCCGTTACTTCCAGCTAAAATTAATTATGTGGAAATTGTTTCGGTTTCACCTTCAGTGTCCTTTGATCATCTTGTTTCGCGTACATCTCTCGACGAGTATTCTCAATCCCCGTGACTTGTTCCAGGCCTGGTGGCGATGTCTACTTGTCTCAAGAAGTTCTCTTTTGCACTTCCTATTGACATGTCAATTCATCCTGATTTTGTCAAAATCTTTCAACTAGAGGTATCTTTATCTCTTCATCGATTTAGGTGTCTTTTCCCTCCTGAGTTTTTCCCGATTGCCCATTATTGCAATGGGGCTATCATCTTATGACTTGTGACCCTCCCTCACCCAGGGGGCATGGGGGCACAACCTTATTTGATTTCTACTCTATTATTTGGCTGAGTCGACGCTCACTCGTCATGACAACGGTAAAGCTACGGTTTTAATCTTGGTTGATTGATTGCACGATTCCCAACATGGACCCTCTCAAACAGTACTATGCTTAGGTCATCTTCCATGGTTACTGTTGTACAATAGTGTGTCATACATTCTTGTACAATGTGGTTTGGTGTGTTATTTTGCAAGCATCTTTCTAGCTTATGATGTTTTCTACCCGCTTTGCAGATGTTGGTGTCCCCTCACATCTGTTTCGCTAATGGTGCCTGCCAAAGTACCCAAAATTTATCATCCACGGCATGGGCCATTTATGACCCACATGGTGAGTTGATTGATCTTCAAGGTATTTGTCTAGGTTGAACAACTAACAATATTGCTGAGTATAGTGCAGTTATCGAATTGTTGTCACAAGCTATCACTCTTGGCATCCGAGAACTGGTTGTCAACCTTGATTCACAACTTGTTTTCTTCAACTCAACGGGCAATATTCCATTAGAAACCCTCAGATATTGAGAATGTATCTACGTATTCGTCTATTGGAGGGAAATTTTGATTACATTACATATCATCATATTCCTAGGCATATGAATACATTCACAGATGCATTAGCTAATTATGTGCTGGATAGACATTTGCGAAACATGTAAAAATAAAAAACAAAACATTTGTACCATAATAAGAAAGGAAATATAACACACACACACACACACACACACACACACACACACACACACATATATATATGTGGGTAATGTTTGTTATACATCGAACCCTAAAAAATAATATGTGTGTTCAAAATACATCTATGGATCGCAGGCCTCGTATATTTGTGGCTCGCAGGCCTAAAAGATGTGGAATGCTAAACCTACGACCTAATCAACATGATGCTCATGGTAGCATGTAACTACTCAAGCTACGCAATTCAGCAGTCGATCGATCCGGTCTGATACCCCCACCGTGTGCCTCTGGTACTGGCGTAGGATATCACCCACTCGAGCATACTTTAGGATACCATGGGTCAATCCCTCAAGGTTCCGTGCGATCTCCTTCTCATTATCGCCTACTTCCTAAAAAGGAGCGACCTCTAACTAACAAGGAATGCGCCTGGAAATCTGGGACATCTCAGCAGGATGCTCTGGTCCCACATCTGCATTTACAAAATTGGAATGTTATGAATACGTATATTTAAAAAAAACAATAAAAAATATAAAAACATTAAAAATTGTTTGTTTTTTACCTTCATCATCAAAATCCTCCCCCTCTGGGAGTAGCATATCCATATCTTCGCGGAATTCAGTACCGTTGTAAGGCCAATCCTCCACTACGATCAACTATCTTCATAGCCACAAGAAAAAGGAGGGCTTATAGGACATCTGTTGGCCCCCGGTAACCTTAGGCATCAACTCGCTCCAACGGACCATCTGCGAGTCTTGCGGCATTGATGGATCTACCTCAGTCAGCTGGTATTGGAACAATGGGACCCGCTCTAGGAAGAAGGTCACTAGCATAGATCCGAAGGAAAACTCCTTCAGGTTTCCCGCCTTAGCTTTTGATAGCCGGCGCTTCATGTTGATTTTCATAGCTTCTACCCAGTTAAATATAGTGGGCACCGTGCAGTCAATAGCATACAGGAACTTCAACTTGTTGGTCTCATGCGGCACTTTGGACCTAACCACTTTGTTGATGGTCAACAGTAACACTCTCAACACAAGATCTCGATCAGTCATAATCTCAATCTTGCCACTTTTGGATTTTAGAGGTTCTGGACAATGTTCAGCAAGTAGCATGGTCACGCTTGCCCAAATTGGCCTCGACCCATAAATATTCAATAGTTCCCCTCTCTGGGACAATCTTGTGATGAAATAAATGTCTGAATTTTCCAACTCCAGTTCTTGGTCACCAATGATGAAAATTTACCGATTTATGTGCTAGAGACTGATTAGGTACCTTAGCAATTCAGGTTGAGCTTGCATCCCTGGCATGAGGAAGAACTTTAGGAGCCCATAGTTCCTCAAAGCCTCCAAGCAATTTAGGTCAACTATTGCTTGAGTGTCAATATCCTCATGCTCACTTTCTTTCCAATCCACCATTTTTAACAATTTTTTCCCTGCAAAAACCATAAAATCAAGTCAATGATCATATTTGGCAAGGAAAAATTGGATTCAAATGGTTGAATTGAGCAAAAAACATGAATTTTCTTTGCTCACGGCATCAGTGCGACTATTTTAAAAACAGTGGCACTGAAAATGCACTTGGTAGTTTTATCAACGCTCAATCGACGCAAATCCGTGCCTGTAAATCACGCTGACTGAGGGCGAAAAAGTTTTGCCAAAACCTCCTCATGAAATCCAAAAAATGGATAAAAACAAGTGAAAACATTATGAAAATGGAGCTTAAGGTCTTGGTTCTTACCTGCAACTGACAGCTTAACGAATAACCTCCCAGATCTCTGATAATCTGCTCTGGACAAATTAGGGCACAAGTGGGTAAAAAGCTCTTCACACAAAGGTAAAATGGTAAATGGTAAAAAATAATTACTTTTTCCCCTTTTAATTCATTTTTTCATGAAATATTAAGGTTTTTGAGTATTTTTGACCCATTTTTCCTTAGAACTGGATAATGCGTTTACCTTTCTTGTGTAGCGATAGGTGCCAGATTGTCGATGATGATGAGGAGTCACGTTTCAACTCTTTTTTTGGCTTATAAAACTCAAATGAAAAGATCGCCGAGTAGTTTTCCCTTTTTGACTCATTAAAGAAAATAAAAACGAGAGGTCTACTTTCAAGCTCTTTTATGACCTTTTAAACACAAAAATATTGCCAAGCTCTTGTCGTTTTGAACTCGTTAAAGGCTGCGAAACGTCATTTACCCAGTATATGTTTACCCCTTTTTTAGGCTGGGATAAACTATTTATGAAAAAGGTACTCCTTGACTGAAATGGTCAAGCGGTTCTCTCAAGTATTGTTTTCTACCTTTTCGAGCTTGAGAGACACAAATGTACGAAAAGGGACCACGTGGAGTTTTATTTTCCGTGTCTTTTTCAAACTCTCTAAACATGGAAAAGATACCTAGTTACACCTTTGTCGGACTCGTTAAAACATTAAACGACATCGGATTCGTCACCATGACAAAAGTGAGCTTCTCCTTCCTAGGGCTCATTAAACTTACTAGGTCAGATTTGTTTGAACGATGAACTTATAGTGCAAGCACATGCTATCCCCTTCAAGCTTGCGATAAAAAATAATTGGAGTACCTGCCAAAAATGGTGGGGGAAAAATTGGAAATCCTATTAGTTGTGTCGGAAACTCACTCTTGAACATGAAACTCTTTGTTTCGTGTTGGGTTGGGATATCCTCACTTCATCGTTGACTTTCCTGGGTTGGGCCGTTCATCTTTGCCTTCCATTTGATCTCTACCATGTCATCATGACCACCGATCCCATGGATCCAAAAGCTTCCAAACTCCAGAATTGTGTTGCCGATATGTTCAAGAGTTGTCTTTCTACAGTTACACTTACCCCTGATGCTCTGTATCATCTAAAATTGTTTGCATCCCTTTGTCTCATGTCGATGGTGTGGGATACATCATGGCCCTCCTTTGACACGGTCACTTCCTGTCGACTTCAACTCATTATCCAGGAAGTTGGCTGAGAGACTCCCTTCCAGTGCCTTAGAGCTTGCATGCCCTAATGGAAAGTTCTTCGCACTCAACGAAAAGTTCACATCATTGGCTTTCGATCAGGTGATTTCACAGGTTTTCGACTTTAGGTACTTTATTCACATTTAGTGGATTGTGTTGATCGTACCTTGAGAACCATTGTCATTATTGGTGGCTTCTCTCGTGCTTGTTAACAGTTCACATCATTGACTAATAATCAAGTGATTTTCTATCATGTTCGACGTCTGTTGTTGGGAAAAGTATCCAATACGGAATGACCCTATCCCACTCTAAGGGTGATAGTACCTCAGCAACAATCAAAGCAAAGCTATTTGAGATTACTTCTTTATGAGATGTAAGAGAGAGGAAGAAGAGATCCACTAACCGATGCCTTCCGCTAATGATTGATCCAATCTTCTCTCTTTGCTGCTTGCTCCCAGCTCCTTGCTCTTTCACTGGCCCAGCTACACCAAGATCCTGCAAAATCACAAGAGAGGGAAACTACAAGAAGCATACATTCATAATTGATTCAAGGATTAGAATAAATCAAATATACAAGTATAACAATACACCATTGAGACACATGCATATAGAAGAACCTCAAATGCTTTATTAATGGAAGAAGTAAAGTTCAGGAAGTGATACAACCATAAAAGGCCCAATCCAGCATCACCTCCCAGCAGAAAGAAATCTCCTATTCACCTCCTTCAAGCAAATCACCCAATAGTTCTATACTCAAACCAACAGCACTTCCTTACATTCACCAGATTCCAGCCTCCTTAGACCTCATGAGAGAGATCTATATATAGGACATTTGGAGAAAGGATGAGTCAGCTTGAGCTTGGCATGGAGCTGACTAGTGTCCTCCCTCACTTCAGTTATTCTTCAGTTCTTGAGTCCACTTGGAGGTTCTTGCTTCCACTTGGAGATCTAGACCCTCTTACTCATCACTAGGCGAATTCTCTGATCCAAGTGTCATTTTGGAAGCTTCCTGGGCATTGACACCTTGAGGAATGACTGTGCCACTTGCCAAACTCGCCCAGCACAGGTAGCCTTCATTGCAGTTGACATTCAGCGCAGGTACAGAGTGGAGCAGTTGACATTCAGCGCAGATGCTCAGTGGAGCAGTTGACATGATCCAGAATTAGCTTGTTTTTGAGTGTTTTCAGGTGGAGAACTGATATTTAGTGCTGTGGTTTGCTGACCTTGTTCCTCTAGGGGTAGGAACAACATGTTTAGGGACTTTGGATCCCTTAGATTATTGACATTTCATGCTTCATGCTGTAAGGCACAAAAATGTCTATAACAGTTGCCCCCTAAAGTATGAGGTCGTTTATCGGGTGAAATGCTTTATCAGGAGGATCCGAAGTTCATTCAATCGCTGAGAGGTGACCTGTAATAAAATACAATACAATACATTATTTTTTCATTCTACTTTCATGATCTAGCTGAGGCGGGCATTCCATGCTCAGCTTTATAAATTCATTTTGGTACATAGAACAGACGATCGTCTGATGATAGACTGATAATTCTCTGCTGAAATTATCATCCTTTGAGTAGGATGATCATCTGCTGCAATGATGTACATGTCAAATGTCTTTATGTTTCCTGAATATATATCGCAGCCCGGATGGATGAAACTAGATCCGGGGTCTTCAAACTCGTTCGATCTTCACTTTAAGTACAAGTCGATCCATGTGAGAATTGCGCTGAAGTCGAACATGGAAAGACATCGCTTGATTACCGGTCAATGATGTAAACCGTTAACAAGCGTGAGAGGAATCACCGATAATGATAATGACCCTCAAGGTACTGCAGTACAATTCACGTGGTGTGAATAAAGGACTTGGCGTCGAACACCACGCAAAATCTTCTGGTCGAAGGTCATTGATGTATACCTGTCGCCGGAAGTGAGAAACTTGCCATTGAGGCATGCAAGCTTCAAAGTACTGAGGGGGTTGTTCCTAGATCAACTTCTTGGATAATGAGCTGAAGTCGACAAGAAGCGATTCGTCAGAGGAGGGCCTTAATGAATCCCACATCAGTGACACGGAACGGAGCTAATGATTTTAGTGGAGGTGAAAACAATCTGTGACATATGATTCAGGGTGGCGATCATGGGTGGATGAAGGATAATGTATGGCAGTGGATGGGACACGGTTGACTCTTTCTGAACAACATCTCTTGAACATATAACGACACTGATGCGATGGATCGATAGCATTACCCCAAATGTGGATGGTTTGGCGAGGACCATGGTGATGAGACCGGTGAATGAAACAACCCAACCCGATGTGATACGGAGGAAAAGTGTCATGTTCAAGAGCGACTTGCTACCATTAAAGCTTTGAGGTTCTCCCAATTTTTTCCCCAGTCATTTCTGACCAGTACCTCTTTATTTTTGTTAAGCTTGAGGAGGATAACATATGCTTGTTCTATAACCTGCCCTTCGGGCAAGCCCATCGCTATGTTTTAACGAGCCTAGCGATAGGGAAACTCGTTCTCGTCTAAAGACAAGTTTGTCGCTATTTAATCATTTTTAACGAGTCTAACGACAAAGAAAACTCGGTCCTTTTCATTTTTAGAGAGTCTGAAAAGGTACAGAAAGTTAACTCCAAAATTCCTTTTTCGTCATCTAATCCCTTAAGTCCGAAAAAGTATAAAACACTACAAAAGGGATGAGTTTTCGATAATTTTAACGAGCCGAATAAAACAAGCGCTCGACCTTTTTGTGCAATAATCCCTCAGGTCCAAAAAGATTAAAATCTAGAGGAGGGATAGCTCTTCCGGTCCTTTTAACGAGCTGGAAGGCCAAAACTCGGCAAACTTTTCATATTTTACGAGTCAGATGAAAAGAGCTCAAAGAAGACTCGTCTTTTGAGGAACGAGTGATAAACAGGGATAGTGGAAGATTCCAGGTACAGGTTGGAATTTTCCAATCACGGCAGTGTTACAAGGATGGCTAGGTGAAATCACTCTTCGCAGCTGTTCCTCAAAATGGGTAAACAATCATATGGAGGTGAACGATCGGCCAAATGGAATGGAGGTGGTAGGTGCAAACACGACCAAGGCTTTTTATGGCTAATAAATTTACGATCACAATGGTTATTTACCGGAATAGGTTCATTTTTTATTTAACGAGCTTGAATGCGCCAAAACACTGCTCAACCTTATGTTTATTTTTTAACGAGCATGAACTATGTATTAAAACTGCTCGGATCTCGCTTTTCTATTTTTTAACGAGCATAAATTCCGCGGTAAAACTGCTCGATATACCAGTCATAAGATAATAATGTCTCCTGTGAGATAGCTATTTTTTATGGAGCTTTATCTCACGAAGCTATGCTCCTTCTCATCCTTTCTTTATGCAAGTTCGGAAACGGCTAATCCTACGAGTTTAAAGGGTTAGACCTACAGGTTTAAAGGGAGGACCTAAAAATTTAAAAAATAAATAGTCGTCCCTCGCTTGCATTCCAAAAGGTTTGCATGCCCCCAGGTATAAGACAGAGTTTCAAGGTTACCCCTACTTCTTTCCGCCAAAACTTTCGTTTCACCGAGAGAGGCATACCTCTTTCTGGTTACCCAAAGATTGTTTTGTTAACACCATCAAACGAAAACATTTCCTCGGCACTGTCTACCGAAGTAGACAATGGTGAATGACCTTTGTCAAACAAGTAACCTTAACAAAAGAATCCTGTTCTAGAACAACCCCTCTTCCATCCACGGACGGGGTACGGACTAGTCATATTCTTTCGCGGAAATTCTACCTTATACCCAAGGTTTCCTCTGCCCGAAGCAGACCAGGATGCATGCCCCCTAGGTTCCAGTCCCATCTTTCGAATCACTCGCACTCATCGGGAAGGAGGACTGGGGGTGGAGACATTTCTTGAGTGAATAGACCATTGAGGGTTGGTATGTGACTATTTGCGATGCGTGATCCCGGAAATGAAAGTTGGTCTACGAGCTTGACCATTCTTCCTTCGTGTGGAAAACACATTACTCTAAAGAGTGAGGAGACTATAGCTCCCATGCAATATATATAGTCTCGTCCAAGGAGTAGGTTATAATCCAAGGGTCCTTGAACGACCATCACGTTCATTTGAATGGTCTTCCCTTTCAATGTAACAGGTACATTGGGGAGGATCCCTAATGGTCGACTGGTTCCTTTATCAAAACCCGAGAGATTTCTTATCTCAGGCAAAAGCACGGAGAACCCAATGCTTTCCAAGCAATAGAGGAAAGGATACTCACAGATGCCCCTTCATCAATGATAGTGCCGGCCATTACCATTCTATAAATTTGGACTATGATTCTGAATGGTATACTGGCTGGCAACCGGGGTCTGCCTAGTTGGTTCCAATCAAAGGACACAACCAAGTTGCTTGGTGGTGGGACCGAATACACGGCCGGATATGACCCTGACGATGTTCCTTCCTGCGATAAAGGAATGGGCGCATTGCCCTGACGCTCATCAGAGTCTGTGTTGATGAAAAGAATCTGGATGGTGTCATCCTTATTCTCTTCAGTGAGGGTGTCATTTGAAGATGAATCTTCATTGACGGTGTCATTTGAAGATGAAACCTCTGAAGGCAAAACCGGGTCAACTGCCGTTTCGACCTTTAGACTTTCGTCTGGTCTGGATTCAGTAGGTTCATTTTCAATGACTGACGCTTCAGCTGACCACTTGAGCAGGCCAGCTGTATTTTCAACCAACGAAGGACTCGGCACGAGTTTTTTGTATCCAGGAGGAAATCTCAACGGTGAAACCGAGCGATCTTCCAAAACTCTCTTCGCTTCGTCTAAGAAGGGACAACGGTGGATGGCGTGATCGCCTTCACACAGTCTGCAGGGGGACCTTGCTCCCCCTCTTTGTCTTGAACCTTCACTTTCGCTGGTTGACGGTAAGCATTCAACATGGCTATCAGAGGTTGATGCTCCCGAATTGTGCAAATGAGGGGACCAGTCCCTTAGTATCTGGGGAATACAGGGACAATCTCTATGGAAGTGGTCTCCTTTACATATGACACATGGTGATTTAGGCCCGGTCTGTGCTGTGTGTGGATTTTTGTCAGATGTCTTTTGCTTGACCCCAGTCGCCTTAGGCTCCTTCTTCTTCTTCTCTCTCTTCTTCTTCTCCTTCTTCTCCATGGGAGCTTGGCTTTGCCGGCTCTACCTTGCGAAGATGAAGGATTGGAGGAAGAGTCATAGGAAGTAGAAGGCTGGTGGGCAGCTCTAGACTGATCTAACTGTTGACTCGACTGTTCAGGAACCATGGTGTTCTGAACTACATTGGTTGAGAATAGCCAAATTGGCAGGCCAATTGTCAGTCCTGGAAGCGACAATGTGGCCATGTGGGGCGCACCAACTTCTCCCCAAGAGGAGAAAGGACTAGGATTTCCATCATGTGGAATTCCTTGGTTGGGGCGTTCCATGTTCTCAACCTACAGATCAACGCAGGAATAGAAGGTGATTATGTTCTGTTTAAAATAAATTTTATAACGACGCTTTAGACACAACTTGCTTTTTCACTTTTTAAGAGTCGAGAAAAAGCTAAAGATGACTGTAGTCTCCTTCAATGTTTTAACGAGCCCGAAGTGACAAATGCTCGGATGGACTTTTTCAGTTATAGAGTTTGAAAAAGGCCAAAAGAAACTGCTCTGGAGATCTAGGCAGAGGGTGTGCCAAACTTTTCGCAAAACCACAGAATACGTTTTACGGTACGAGTGGTCGATCTTCGTGAATGCTGTGTTCACTGCATTGCGATCAGTAGGGTGGTCGACACGGCTTCCTATGGATAAAGGCTTTGTTCCTATAGGGGTCTCCCAATATATACGCGACGGTACGTGGGAGCGCAAGTCCGTATTGATACTTATCGCTTCACCGTGGAGGAATCACCCAACCACTCAACGCTAAGATATCACGTTTAACGACGCCGGAACACGTCTCTAGCTTAGACCTCTATGTGTTTGCGTTATGTTTCAATGCGTTGTTATGTAAATTCAATTTATTTTAAGGTTGATCTTGTTTAGCAGTTTGCCTTTATGGATCACCACGAGATGTATAGTAACACTCCTAAATGCAGTCTAAGATGATAAGCAAGCTTTTCAATCTTTCAACTTTGAAAATCTTAAATACTGAGGGAAAAGAAAGACATCATCTTTTCACACAGATCATAGAGCACACACTAATGCACTTTTTCCTAAATCAACATGCAAACTGTCATAATGCACATGCACAATGCAAGTATTTCTTTTCTCTTTCTTAATGTTGATGTAATACAAAAAGAAAGCTGTTGTATAATTTTGAATTCAATTTCAAGTGAAAGCAAACAAGCTTGTCCAAAATCAAAAGACACCTTAAGATTTACTTGTTTCGACACTAGAAATATATAAATTCAAACCATATGATGAAAGCAAAAGCTCAATCAGCTATGAACAGCAAACAAACTAACTCTTAAGATCAAAACAACACTTTATCACAGGTCTAGATCTAAGAGGCCACAACAAGACTAGTTCACTTTCGTTATGGGAAACTGAAAATGATACAAGAAATACACAAAGAACAAACACAGTTTCTTTATACAACCGAGGCGGAATAGTGGCAAGGAAAGTTGGTTTCAGATAGGTACATTGACTGGTAACAAGCTGCAAAAACAAGGGTGAAAACAGGGCAATAAACAGGAGGGAACCCCAGTAGCACTAGGAAAAACTGGTTCAGCGCAGGTAGTACACTGGCAGTTTGACCTTCAGCGCAGGTAGCCCCTTCGGGAACTGCGCTGAAATGTAGACTGCCTTCACAGTGCCTGCACTGAAGATTCAAACTTTCGTTTTTCTCAGTTTCCGGGTCACAGATTGCTCAAAAATTCACAGTTTTTGGCCAAATCAGAAGCTATCAGTCAAGTACACACTAAGGGATGAAAAGGATGATGAAAATCTATCACTAAGAGCTATTTAGAGTCCTTGTGAATCAGCTCTTCAAATCATAAACATGCCCAGAAACTGAGCTAGAGTAGCTGCCCTCTACTTTGCATTTGAAAGATCCAAATGCAGTTCGATTCGGTACTCCCTGTGTTTATGAAATGAATAGCAAAAACACAAACAACCAACAAGATACGATCCCCAGCGGAGTCGCCAATTTGTTGTTGGGAAAAGTATCCAATACGGAATGACCCTATCCCACTCTAAGGGTGATAGTACCTCAGCAACAATCAAAGCAAAGCTATTTGAGATTACTTCTTTATGAGATGTAAGAGAGAGGAAGAAGAGATCCACTAACCGATGTCTTCCGCTAATGATTGATCCAATCTTCTCTCTTTGCTGCTTGCTCCCAGCTCCTTGCTCTTTCACTGGCCCAGCTACACCAAGATCCTGCAAAATCACAAGAGAGGGAAACTACAAGAAGCATACATTCATAATTGATTCAAGGATTAGAATAAATCAAATATACAAGTATAACAATACACCATTGAGACACATGCATATAGAAGAACCTCAAATGCTTTATTAATGGAAGAAGTAAAGTTCAGGAAGTGATACAACCATAAAAGGCCCAATCCAGCATCACCTCCCAGCAGAAAGAAATCTCCTCTTCACCTCCTTCAAGCAAATCACCCAATAGTTCTATACTCAAACCAACAGCACTTCCTTACATTCACCAGATTCCAGCCTCCTTAGACCTCATGAGAGAGATCTATATATAGGATATTTGGAGAAAGGATGAGTCAGCTTGAGCTTGGCATGGAGCTGACTAGTGTCCTCCCTCACTTCAGTTATTCTTCAGTTCTTGAGTCCACTTGGAGGTTCTTGCTTCCACTTGGAGATCTAGACCCTCTTACTCATCACTAGGCGAATTCTCTGATCCAAGTGTCATTTTGGAAGCTTCCTGGGCATTGACACCTTGAGGAATGACTGTGCCACTTGGCCAAACTCACCCAGTGCAGGTAGCCTTCATTGCAGTTGACATTCAGCGCAGGTACAGAGTGGAGCAGTTGACATTCAGCGCAGATGCTCAGTGGAGCAGTTGACATGATCCAGAATTAGCTTGTTTTTGAGTGTTTTCAGGTGGAGAACTGATATTTAGTGCTGTGGTTTGCTGACCTTGTTCCTCTAGGGGTAGGAACAACATGTTTAGGGACTTTGGATCCCTTAGATTATTGACATTTCATGCTTCATGCTGTAAGGCACAAAAATGTCTATAACAACGTCAACACATCTATTCACATGTTAGAATTTGTACTTTGATTAGGTCGTATTGGAGCACGAGACCTTGGGCTCAGATTACAAAATTCCAGGTTGCAAGGTGATGTGACATGATCATGTTGATATACATGTCTCTTTTAGATCGATGGTTGCAACCATACCTTGGTTTCAATATGATCCTCTTTATCAAATGGCTGCGTCCATGCCTGGATCCCTTTACATGATCATTCTATGGATGGCTAAGTCCATACCATAATTCATGTATCATTTGACAAAGTTTTCAGTAATGTATATGTATCTATACTTGCTTGCAGGTTTTCCAATGACGGACTCCAGTTCCCCACACTTATTTGTAAAGCATTTCACCGCTCACTCTAGTTCGGCCTTCACGCTTTAGGGGGCATCTGTTACACATCATTTTGCCACTGTCTCTGTACTCCCCTTCACATGATCCTAGAGGATCTCTACAATGAACCCGACATGATTTCCCATCATGAAGAAACTCCCATCATGTCCCTCTCCATGAGCAGAATAATTCCCTTTTGCATCATTTCCCAAAAATCTTCCATTTTTCCCAGTTTACAAGGTCGACGCTAATGACATGTGTTCTCCTCGCGCTGATGTGCAGAGCTAACACTAGCAATCACACTGTACGGATCGACTGAGCCCTTTCTCAGTTGCGTCGATCCTCTTTTGGAATTTTTTTTAAATATGGAGGTAAAGCTTCCAGTTCTTGAAGCTTCGTAACAAAAGTCTGGTAAATGGTTGGGCTGGATGGAGCCGAGGAAGTAAATTTGGGCTCCTTTCCCCTATTAGGATGGAACAAACTCAAGAGATGAGACCTTCTCCCATGATGAGAGGAACCATATCCCATCCATTCAAGCTATATGAACCTCTCTTTTTCCCAAGCAAAATCTAGTTCTAGTTTTTGGCTAGTTGGATTTTTGAAGCAAGTGTAAATAACCAACAAGTCATCTATAACTTGTAGCTTTCTAGTGTATGTTTGAGGGAGAATATTGTGTTTTGGTTTGGTTTGAGAACTAGAGGGGAAGAGGCCTCCATTGTTGGAGTCATCCGTGAAGTGCTAACAGAAGTGTGGGAACCCAGATACATCGGAGGAGACCACGTCAAGGCAACAATTGTAATCTCTTTGTGATTTATATAAATGAAACTATCGATTGATTTCCTACATGAAGTGTCATCTTACATATTTATGGCTTAATGTTCCTTGACATGTTAAGTAGGCTGAATACAATATTGTATGCTATCACGTTTATTGTTTTCTATTGATTTCTTGTTTCAGGTATTCGAAGGAAGGAAACAAAAGATAGCTGGAGTGAGGAAGCAGTGTCATCACCGAGCGGGACAACGTTCTAAGAGGTAGGCCCTCTTGATTGATTCTAGCTTAAGGAAATATTCCATAGATTGTTTGTTTGTGGCTAGACCCGCTCTCTCGTGCTAGAGGGATTGTTTGTGTCTGCACTTAGAATTTGTCTACACCACAACTATGCATGGTGATTAGCTAGAGGCCAAGGCTATCACCCACAGTCTACAACAATTATGTGTCATATGTAGACTTTAAGGCATACTTTCACAATGTTTACATCCATGCCAAAAGAGACAGGAAGAAGGTATGGCACAAGTTTCCATATTTGCTGAGCGAAGCCGATGTTACAGATGTTGTAAACAAATGGACAAATGAATGAACGATTCCCTTGGATACAGGTGCAAGGATGAGTTGGACAACAAAAAAGACATCTGCAACCACAACGCAGAAGAAAGAAGCTGCAACCAGGGAGGCTGTTGCTAAAGAAATCGTAGGGAAAGAAGATGCTGATAAGGAAACTGCAGAGAGAGAACAGGTCACGAGGGAGACAACCATTGAGGTTGAAGAATCAAAATTGCTGCACACTCAAGACCAAGAAGGGTATAGGGATGAAGGAGGCAAGGGAGTGTAGCAATGCACTCCTTTTGTGGTAAAGAAATGAACCAAATAGACAATGTCAGGCCCTAGGAAGAAGCAGAAGTTTGACAGGTACACGCACGTCGATCCAATGGTCCGAACTAATGGGGACTTGGATGAAATTAGAGATAAGGTCAATGACACCATGACTGAACTTTGGACAAAGTTTGAGAAGACATAATAGTAGGCATTGGGTAATGTGTAGAAGGATCTGTGCGATATGAAGATCCAAATCGGATGGCTGCAAGCGAGCATTAGACAGGTGAGTGGGATTTAGGGGAGCCTGCAACAAGCGATCACGTTAGTGGTGGATGCCGAGTGAACCCTAGATATTAGGGTCATTCAACTATTAGAGGGGGCACTATGCGCAGACATAGAAGAGGCCAGAGCACAATTGGTACAGATGAAGAATCTAGGCCTCAATATTGCGGCTCTCCCTATACAGACCCTACACGAATTGCATCAAGGCATCTTAGATTAATTGTGGGTCAAGGAGTAGTTCACACTGCTGATTATCAACGAGTTCAAGACAAACAATCAGTAGATCTTCGAGGAGAAAGCACAGGCCTTGAAGGAAAAGGAGGAGATAGCAACACAAAGCTAGAATTTGGAAGCAGCGCTTACACATGCGTGTAATGAGCTGCCAAATCTACAGATTGCTACCGATGTAGAATTTGCTGTCAAAATTAAGGATTTGGCCGTGACAATCAAAGAGGAAAAAGAGGAAGTGGGCAAAGTTCACTTCAAATTACAAGTATAGATTTCAGAGCTGCAACTCAAGCTACAACCAATAACTCCACCAGGGGTTAGAGATCAATTCAATGCTGCTATAAAGGAGGGAATGGCTTTGGATGCAATGGTCAAAGGTTGCACACAACTATTTGAGCAGATAATGGAGCTGTGGACTTCACTGCAGGAGGACCCTACCCTGCAGAGGATAGACAAAGATTTAAGGAACAAGAAGTTGCAGTTTGATGAGATCAAGTCAACTGCATAGACATTGGCATTAGTCCAACATTCGCAAAGTTACAGGAGTGAAATCAACTGTAGACTGAGATCAAGGAGCTGCACAGAAAAGAAGCTATACTCTAAACTAGGATGCAACCATGGACATAGGAAGCTAGTCAACTAACTCTGTATGTGCAGAACAAGTTGAAGGGTCTGCAACAAACACAATGGACAATGGGCATCGCGATGGAATGCCCTACAACAGAGAAATTGGTTGAGGAGGTGCAACGTGTAGCTACATAGGGGACATCTGATCTGCAGGTTTTGACATTGGAGCTCCGTGAAATCCAAGCGAAGATTGGAGTACCAAATGAGTGACTCAAGGATGCGTCACCTAATTATGTTGGGGGCCTATTGGGATGGGGTCCCTGGGGACAAGATTTGGTTATGTTTTGGGTCAAATTTTGTATAAAATGTAAAGTCTCCATGAAATGTGGAAGTGGAGCATGAAGATAGTATGAGTCAAAGGGGCTTTAGTCCCTTAGGTGGGTAAGTGATAGGAAGGTTTTGAGACCCGCCCATGGTCTGTGAACCATGGTATTGTAAAAGCGAAAGGCTATAAATATATAAGTTATAGCGAGTCTAGGAGGTCAAGCTCAGATAGAAGATCATTGTTTTGGGCAAGAAGCTAAGGCAGGAAGGTCTATTCCTGTATTTAGGCAAAAGGGGAAGGCTCTTGCAGCTGAGTGCACGGAGACCTTGGTAAGTCCGCAAGATGAGTGCATGGGCCCCTGCAGTTGAGTGCGCAGGGAAAGGAAGTCTGTAATTTGAAGAATGTATAATAAAAAATAGTTTTGAAGACCTATTATGTGTATTTGCATCTCTGTGTTTATTTTTGTAAATTTATAAGCGTTCTCTCTGTTATTAAATATATATGAAAGATTTCTTATTTTATGCACGAAAGTAGAAAATCTATAAGTTTTATGCATGATATAACCTTTTAATGATCTGCGTGAAGATATAGATACTATTGTTATAGACATTTTTGGGCACTGCAACCCCAAGCGTGAAATTTCCATAAACCAAGGGGTCCTAAGTCCCTAAAAGTGTTGTTCTAACCCCTAAAGGAACAAGGTAAACTAATTACAGCTTCTCCCAGAAGTTCTCCATGAAAAACTGCTCAGAATTGGTCAAAATAGGATCGTTTCAGCTGCTCCAAGGGAAAAGTGCGTTGCATCTCACCTAAACACACTATGTGGGTGAGTTGCATTTCAAAAAGCCCTTCTATGGGGTGCGATGGGCGATAAATTGTTAGAAAATTATATATTACGGAGCAATGGAACACATAAAATATTGCAAAAATATAAACACAGAAAACGGACAAAACAAGAGAGACACAGACATACGTGGTTCACCCAGTTTGGGCTACGTCCACCCTGAACAGCCAGTCCTTCCTTTCTATTATCCAGCAAATCCGCCCTAATATCCTCTGTTTTCTCTCACAGTCTCACCTCTCTGTTTCTCGCTCACCGAATACACATCTATCACACAACCTCAAATACAATACCCTCATACAAAGAGAGGGATTTCATTCAAGGGCAAAAAACCCTAAACTTACCATAAGTTCTACCGTCAGATCATCCGCCTAATGAACGGCCCAGATTGACTAGAAATTACTATACTTTTACAAGGCAATTTTACAGCTGTTTTTAGCTTCGGGGGCGCTGCCCCCGAAACCCCCCGCCAGGGGGGGGGCTCCCAAAGGTTGCAACCGGCCCCCCTAGACCCCCCCTGCAGCGAATATTTTACGGGCGGCGTTGCCGCCCCCATTTTGAACTGGGGTCCTATGTGGCGATACCTTTGAATATAGAAGATAATCAGGCTCCACACCCAACATAAATGACAAATGGCAGTGTCATTCCGCGAGGTGGAGAGGCAATGGAAGCTTCCAGAAACTTCTCCTGTGACACTTGCCTCTCTGAATTCGACCAAGGATGAGTAAGAGATCATCAATCTCCAAGTGTAAGCAAGAACTATCAGAGGGAAGACACTAATCAAATCACAAGCTGACTCATCTCCCTTACAGATATCTATATATGAATCCCTCATCCCAGAGAGCCAGAGGCTGGAATTTTGCATATAGTAAGGAATTGCTACTGGTTTCTTGAGACAAACATCAGATTGTTGGGTGATCTAAGCTTTGTATGAGGTGAAGAGGGGCTTCCTTGCTGAGAGGATGATGCTGGGTCAGAACAACTGGTTGTAACTCCCCTTGGCTCTTTCTTGTTTATCAATAAAAGCTATTCAAGTTTTCCTCCATACTCTTGTGTAATTTATGTTTGCTGCATTTGTATGGTCAATTTACATCTTACCCTAGATTGTTTATGATTATAGATCCATGTTCTTGTATAGTGCTATGCTACTGTGATCTTACAGGTACTTTGTGAAGCTGGGCGTGCAAGGGAACAAGTAGCGAAAGACTATCAAGAAAGAGAGGAATCGAACCAGGAGATTAGCGCAAGACAGAGGTTGGTCTTCTTTGTTCTTCTCTATCTATACTTCATAAAGGAAAAACGAAAGTAGCTTTACTTTGTTTGTTTCTAAGGCAGCTATCACACCTTAGTGGGATAAGCAGTTCTGAGTAGACACTTTTCCCTGTAACAAAATGGCGACTCCACTGGGGACGAATTAGTTTGTTTGTTTATCTTCCTTTTTGTCTATTTCATAAACTTACAGACGGAGTCTGAAGTCGTGCCAGGTAGCTTTCGAACTGCATTTTCTATGCAAATGCAAAGTAGATAAATGCCGCTTCAGTCAATCTCCGGGATCTGTTTATGATTTAAACAACTGATTCACAAACTCTCTGATTTCCCCTTGTGGTAGCTCTTAGATCCTCCTTAGATCTACCCCTGATTGTTGCATTACTGATTACCATTTGCTCGGCCAAAACCCATGAACTGAACTGCAAACTGTGACCCGAAACCCAAACAAAGTCTCGTCTCTGGCCTAGCGCAGGTACTGTTCTGAGAATCTGAAATTCAGCGCACTTCCCGAGTGTAGTAGGTGCACTACATTTCAAATTCCCTGTGTTACAGGTGCGCTGATCAGACTAGGCATTGTGCAGTTTTGGTTTCTGTGATTCATTCTTTCCAGTTCTATTCATGAATTTTGCTGCCTGTGATCAGTATATCTTTGTTTGAAACCCCTTTTCCTTGCTGTTATTCCACCTCCTTTGTACAAAAGAACTGTAAATGTTTTTGTGTGTTTGTTGAGTCATTTTCAGTTCTCCTTTGCAAAAAGTAACATAATCGCACTGTCGTCCTTTGATTTGAAAGTGTCGCAAGTGTCGTTTTCAATCATAGGAAAGAGTTTGATTGCTGTAGATAGTCGATTATCCTGTTACTATTGTTTTTGGTCTGAATTTGTAATTTTCCTAGTTTCAAAAACAAGTATTCATTTCCAAATCGTAAGGTGTTGTGATTGTCTCCATTTTCGATTTCGAAAAGAAACTTGTTGATAACTGTCGCTTGAAAAGTAATTTAGATTTGTGCATCAAATTTCTTTTTATCATTTACATACTAAGAAAGTCGAAAACAAATACATGCATGTGCATTTGCATTTAGACAGTCTGATTGGTTTGATTTAGGAAAGTGCATTTAGAGTGTGCTCTTTGCTCTTTGTGAAAGGATTCTGTCTTTCTTTCCTTAGTAGCTAGGATTTTCATTGCACAAAGAAGATAAAAAGATTTTTTATCATCTTAGATTGCATTTTAGGAATTATACTACATCTCGCGGTGAACCTGAAAGGCAAACTTCGTAAACAAGATCAACTATAAAATAAATTCAATGAATCTAACAACGCTTTGGAACCTAACACACAACATTTAGAAGTCTAGGCTAGAGACGTATTCCGGCGTCATAAAACCTAGTAACTGTTGTTCTCACTGATGGTTGGGTGATTCCTCCCCTTTGAGACGATAAGTGCCAGTACGGACTTGTGCTCCCACGTACCGTCGAGTATATTTTGGGAGACCCCAATAGGCTTAATCCTTTATCCATAGGAAGCCGTGTCTGCCGCCCTATCGATCACAATGCACTGAACACAGCATTCGGGAAGATTGACTGCCATACTGTAAAAAGTATTCTGCAGTTTTGCGATTGGTTTGGTAATCCCTCTACCTAGATTTCCAGAGCAGTCCCTTTCGTTCCTTTTCAGACTCTTTAACGGAAAAGGTCCATCTGAGCACTTGTCACTTCAGGCTCATTAAAAATCGAAGGCGACTAGATTCATCTTTTGTTTTTTCTCGACTCTTTAAAATTGAAAAAACAAAGTTGTGCCAAAGCATCTAAAATTTATTTTAAACGGAATATTCATCACCCTTTCCTACGTTGATCTTGGGTTGAGAAAATGGAATCCACCAACCAAGGAATTCCCCTTAGAGGAAATCCTAGTCCGTTCTCCTCTTGGGGAGATGTTGGTGCACCCCATATGACCACATTGTCGCTTCCAAGACTGACAATCGGCTTGCCCGTATGGCTCTTCTCAACCTCTGTCGTTCAGAACACCGCAATTCCTGAACAATCGAGTCAGCAACTAGATGAATCCAGAGTCACCCCCCAACCCTCTACTTCCTCCAATTCTTCCTCTCCTCCTTCCTCTTCACTTGATGGGGCTGGTAAAGCCAAAAATCAAGTACCTGAGAAGAAGAAGGAAAAGAAGAAGAAAGAGAAGAAGAAGAAGGAACCAAAAGCGAAAGGGGGCAACCAAGCGTCGTTTAGCGAAAATCCACACACTGCACCGACCAGGCCTAAATCGCCATGTGTCATTTTCAAAGGAGACCACTATCATAGAGATTGTCCTTGCATCCCTCGGATCTTAAGGGACTGGTCTCCTCGTTTGCACAACCCGATGTCGTCAACCTCTGATGATCATGTTGAAAACACACTGTCAACTAGTGAAAGTGAAGCCCCAGGACAAAAAGGAAAATATAGATTTCCTTGTAAACTGTGCGAAGGCGACCATGCTGTCCACCGTTGTCCCTTCTTAGACGAGGCTAAAAGAGTTTTGGACGATCGTCTGGTCTCACCATTACGACTTCCTCCTGGATATAAAAAACTCTTGCCGAGTTCGTCACTAGTTGAAAAGCCGGCTGACCCACTCAGGTGGTCGGCCGAAGCATCTATCATTGAAGACAAACCATCTGAACCCATACTAGACGAAAGTCAAAAGTTCGAGGCGGCAGTTGACCCAGTCTTGCCTTCAGAGGTTCCATCTTCAGATGATACAGTCACCGAAGAGAACAAGGATGACACCGTCCAAATTCTTTTCGTAAGCACAGGATCTGATGAACATGGGGGCAATTTACCCGTTCCTTTACCGCAGGAAGGAAGTTCGTCAGAGTCATACCCGGCCATCTATTCGGTCCCACCTCCAAGCAACCTAGTTGTCTCCTTCAACTGGAATCAACTAGGCAGACCTTTTTTACCAACTAGTGTACCATTCCGAATTCTTGTTCAAATATATAGAATGGTTATGGCTGGTACCATCATTGATGAAGGGGCTTCTGTGAGTATCCTTTCCTCGACTGCTTGGAAAGTGCTTGGTTCGCCAACGCTTTTGCCTGAAATGAGAAATCTAATAGGCTTTGACAAAGGAACCAGTCGACCGTTAGGGATCCTTCCCAATGTGCCCATAACTTTGAGGGGGAAAACCGTTCAAATGAACGTAATGGTAGTTCAAGGACCCCTGGATTATAATCTACCCCTTGGATGAGACTATATTTATTGCATGGGAGCGATTGTCTCCTCACTCTTTAGAGTAATGTGTTTTCCGCACGAAGGAAGAGTGGTCAAGCTCGTAGACCAGCTTTCATTTCCCGGATCACACAGAGCAAATAGTCATATACCATCCTTGAATGGTCTTTTCACACAAGGAATGTATCATCAATCTCCAGTCCATCCGCCTGATGAGCGCGAGTGATTCGGGAGACATGACTGAAACCCAGGGGGCATGCACCCTGGTCTGCTTCGGCAGGAAAACTTTGGATATAGGATAGGTTTCCGCGAGAAGTATATGACCTCCATACTCTTGTCCGTGATTGGAAGAGGGAGTTGGACCGGAATAAGATTCTCTTATCAAATTTATGTGGGTTGGCAAGCATCGCCACTCACCTTTTTTTATTTCGATAAACATCACCGAAGAAATGTTTTGTTTACGCCCTGAATAGAACAATCGTTGGTAACCAGTAAGAGGTAGACCTCTCTCGGTAAAACAAATGTTTTAACAGAAGGAAGAAGGGGTAACCTTGAAATTTTGTTTTATACCTGGGGGCATGCAAACCTTTTGGCGTGCAAGTGAAGAGCGACTATTTATTTTTTAAATTTGTAGGTCCTCTAACCCTTTAAACTCATAGGATTGGTCGTTTCCTAACTTGCATAAAGGAAGGATGTGGGGCAAAACTCTAAAAATTTCCGTTTTTATATATGAGACATTCTTATTATACGACTGGATTAATCGAGTAGTTTTAAGACATAGTTCAAGCTCGTTAAAAAATAAACATAAGTCATGAGCAAATGTTTCCCCCCAGTGTTTAAGCTCAATAAAAAAAAAATGAACCGATTTCCCGGTAAATAACCATCGTGAATGTAGTATTTCAGCCTTTAAAAGCCTTGGTCGTGTTCTCATCATGACCTCCACTCTGTATTGGCTGATCATTCACCTCCATTTGATTGTTTACCCCTTTTTGAGGAACAACTGCGAAGAGTGATCTCACTAGCCATCCTTGTAACGCTGCCGTGATTGGAAAATTCCAAACCTTACCTGGAATCAGCTGCTACCCATTTTATCACTCATTCCTCAAAAGACGAGTCTCCTTTAAGCTCTTTTCAATTGAATCGTAAAATATGAAAAGATTGCCGAGCCATTGGCCTCTCCAGCTCGTTAAAGGGACCGGAAGTGCTATCCCTCCTCTAAATTTTAATCTTTTTGGACCTGAGGGATTATTACACAAAAAGATCAAGCGCTTGTTTTGTTCGGCTCGTTAAAAGTATCGAAAATTCATCCCTTCTGTATTGTTTTATACTTTTTCGGACTTAAGGGATTAGATGACGAAAAAGGAATTTTGGAGTTTCCTTTACATTCCTTTTCAGACTCTCTAAAATTGAAAAGGACCGAGTTATCTTTGTCATTAAACTCGTTAAAATTTTAATAGCGACAAACTTGTCTATAGATGAGAACGAGTTTCACTATCGCTAGGCTCGTTAAAACATAGCGATGGGTTTTCCCGAAGGGAAAATTATAGAACAAGCATATGTTATCCTCCTCAAGCTTGATAAAAATAAAGAGGTATTGGTCAGCAATGACTGGGGAAAAATTGGGAAGAAAACTTGAAGAAACTTTGTTGGTAGCAAGTCGCTCTTGAACATGACACTTTCACTCCGCATCCAAGTCAGGTTGGGTTGTTTCATTCACCGATCACATCGCCATGGTCCCATCACACCATCCACATTTGGGGTTAATGCTACTAATCCATCATGTCAGTGTCGCCGATATGTTCAAGAGAACTCATTCAGAGAATTCACCTGCGTCTCACCCGCTACAATACATTTACACTCCATTCTTTCATGACTGCCACCCTGAACCTTATGTCACCAAATCGTTTTCACCTCCGTTAAAATCATTTTGCTTCATTCCATGTCATTGATGTGGGATTCATTAAGGCCCTCCTATGACGGATCGCTTCTTGTCGACATCAGCTCATTATCCAAGAAGTTGATCTAGGAACACCCCATTCAGTACTTTGAAGCTTGCATGCCTCAATGGCAAGTTTCTCACTTCCGGCGACAAGTTTACATCAATGACCTTCGACCGAAAGATTTTGCGTGGTGTTCAGCGCGAAGTCCTTTATTCACACCACGTGAATTGTACTGCAGTACCTTGAGGGTCATTATCATTATCGGTGATTCCTCTCGCGCTTGTTAACAGCTTACATCATTGGCTGGTAATCAAGCGATGTCTTTCCATGTTCGACTCCAGAACATCTCTCACATGGATAGACTTGTACTTTGAGTGAAGATCGAATGAGATTGAAGACCCCGGATCTAGTTTCATCCATCCGAGTTGCGATATATATTCAGGGAAATAAAGACATCAAATGTACATCATTGCTGCACAGATAATCATCCAATCAAAGGGATGATGGCTATATCAGAATCATCAGTCTACACTCAGACGATTGTCTGTCCTATGTACATGAAAATGAATTTATAAAGCTGAGCATGGGAATGCTTGCCTCAGCTAGATCATGAAAATATTATGAAGATAATGTATTGTATTGTATCTTATTACAGGTCTCCTCCCAGCTTGAAATAACTTCGGATCCTCATAATAAAGCATTTCACCTGACATCAAAAGATTAACGATCTCATGCTTTAGGGGGCAGCTGTTATAGAAATTTTTGGGCACTGCAACCCTAAGCATGAAATGTCCATAAACCAAGGGCTCCTAAGTCCCTAAAAGTGTTGTTCTAACCCCTAAAGGAACAAGGTCAACTGATTACAGCTTCTCCCAGAAGTTCTCCATGAAAAACTGCTCAGAATTGGTCAAAACAGGATCATTTCAGCTACTCCATAGGCAAAGTGCATTGCATCTCACCTAAACACACTATGTGGGTGCGTTGCATTTCAAAAAGCCCTTCTATGGGGTGCGATGGGCGAGAAATGACAAATGGCAGTGTCATTCCGCGAGGTGGAGAGGCAATGGAAGCTTCCAGAAACTTCTCCTTTGACACTTGCCTCTCTGAATTCGACCAAGGATGAGTAAGAGATCATCAATATCCAAGTGGAAGCAAGAACTATCAGAGGGAAGACATTAATCAAATCACAAGCTGACTCATCTCCCTTACAGATATCTATATATGGATCCCTCATCCCAGAGATCCAGAGGCTGGAATTTTGCATATTGTAAGGAATTGCTGTTGGTTTCTTGAGACAAACATCAGATTGTTGGGTGATCTAAGCTTTGTATGAGGTGAAGAGGGGCTTCCTTGCTGAGAGGATGTTGCTGGGTCAGAACAACTGGTTGTAACTCCCCTTGGCTCTTTCTTGTTTATCAATAAAAGCTATTCAAGTTTTCCTCCATACTCTTGTGTAATTTATGTTTGCTGCATTTGTATGGTCAATTTACATCTTACCCTAGATTGTTTATGATTATAGATCCATGTTCTTGTATAGTGCTATGCTACTGTGATCTTACAGGTACTTTGTGAAGCTGGGCGTGCAAGGGAACAAGTAGCGAAAGACTATCAAGAAAGAGAGGAATCAAACCAGGAGATTAGCGCAAGACAGACGTTGGTCTTCTTTGTTCTTCTCTATCTATACTCCATAAAGGAAAAACAAAAGTAGCTTTACTTTGTTTGTTTCTAAGGCAGCTATCACACCTTAGTGGGATAAACAGTTCTGAGTAGACACTTTTCCCTGTAACAACTACGTACACGTTTTATTATTATTAATTGTTCTGGGACGACTGGGGTTCGCAAAGACATGAATAAGCCTTAGGGACTATAGGAACCCTTCACACAGACCTCTAGATGCAGAAAAATGGTTATGTCATCCCTCAATACTGCTCTAGGTGAGACTTTAGCCTGTGCTACGCGGTTTGTTGTCGAAAGGGCCAACCATTATGGTTTTTTTGATTGGTGCAACTAATGTTGAACCTAGGTCAGGCCCCAGTAAGCCAAAAATATATCAACACAAAGGAAGGACATACCACACATGTGTTTGTCGGGTATTCTGATTGGTTTCACGACATTTGTTTGATAGTTTTTTAAAATATGAAAATCCAACAATGCAAAAGTTGTCATTACGAAAGCAACTTCTTATGATTAGTTGTGCTGCATCAAAGGCCATGAATGACCCCAAAGTTTTATTTCGGAGGGATTTTGAACCACCAAGTTAGAAAATTTTTCAAGATGAATTAGATTTATTGGTTTCTTTAGATGCTTTGAAGGCACCATCTCAATATAGGGGAAAGTATGAACCAACATTATATGTCAATTTTCTTTCTTTGAAGGTGTCAATGCTTGTTATTAAGTTTGTTTAGTGTGGGTTTCTAGAGAGAGTGCTCTCATTGGTTCATACATGGATGCACAACAAATGCCTATCATACAACCATTTGGGCATTAATATTTATTCAATAAATACGTACAACTATTACAATAATGCTAATGGATCTATTGGTTCTTCACATCATACATATACACTTATGGAAATTCTCTGTGCATTTTGTTTTGGAAACAAATTTTGAAGGACAAGAAGCATTTAAATATAGGACCAAGAACAAATACCCTACAACTAATTTGGATCCATTATGAAAGTTTGAACAAAGGGGGATACTATTTCAAGATATGTCGTAAACATTTTGAAGACTAGAAAGACTCGGTAGGGGACACTTGCATTAACAACACTGTGGCACAGAAAGAGACCATACAAGAGGCCAAATTAATGTCATTTTTTCAATAAATTGCTTATGTTTTTAGTACCATTCTTTTTAAATATGTATGTCCAATGTCATTTCTTTTCATGTAGAAGGAAGGGAACGAAAAAGTTGACCATATGGAGAAAGCTAAGGTTTCTCACAAAGGCTACACAACTGGTGTTTTGACAAACATACTAGTTGGATCCATGTAGTAGCCCAAGGCATTATGCCAAAATTGATGGTAGATGTCGTAGCAAGCAAATGGTCATTCATTGTACCCAATGAACAATATAACATTGTCTCATGACTTGACAACCACATCAACAACGAATACACTATGGTTACCAAAAACCCTTTGTACTCTCCTCATGTCTTATCTGTTATCATAATGTAAATATCTCTCATCATGATGGCAACAACTACGCTAATATTGATTTGAGCATGTAATCTTCATTAGGTGTGAGAGAGATTCGTGAGGAAGTTTAAGAGTCATGAGGGCAGATGAAAGGTCATGGTAGGTGAACAGTCACCTCACCTCTATAAATATACCCTCGTGCCTAATTTTGAGTGGAATTTTAACACTTGAGATAGGACTAATAATAGATAGTTTATTTGTGCTTGAAGAACTAGAGGCACTCAACTCTTGGCAATTAGTAGGGTGAGCCGTGGTGAGGTTAGGGTTTTATTTTGGATAATGGAATGATCAACACATGTTTCACTATTGGGTTTGGATAGATTGCAGAACACGTACTTGTATTTGCAACAACATTAGTAAGAAATTTTCCTCTTTCGATATTGATTCCCATGCACTTCCATGGTGGTTATGATGGCTATCCGACATTTTAGTTATACGTGTATGTGTGCCTGCAAGTGGGAGATTTGTCTACGAACTAATTCGTTGCAATTATATGTGTATTTTCTTTTGAATCTTTGCTCATATATTCCACACCATGTCGATGACCTATTGTGAATTGATTTACAATTAATCTCTAGCATGTTCCTATTCAAGTATGTTTGAGATGATTTTAGCTCATTGATCCTTCTCATGTTGTTATCATTGAGCTAATAGAGTTGGGTTGTGTCAACCTTCAACCCAACATAACTATTTCAAACCACTTTGACTGGAAGTTAGCCCTTCCAATATGAGAGGGCTCTCTCAAATACTTATCAAGTTCACTTGAAACAACTCAAACTACAAATGACTAACTCTGATTTCTTTTTATGTGGTTTTACAGGTGAAGGAAAATGTGATGACTACCACCATTGGGCATGGAGTCAAATTAAAGCAAATTATGGCCAACAACAATGTTTAATGGAAGCTGAGGCATCTATGGCTTTAAAACTAATATCAAATGAACATTCACAGTCATACATAGTAAGTGAAGGAAATTGGAGCAGTTTGACAAGAGTTCCAAGTAATCAAAATACTATGAATACTGATAGTAAAACAAAAACAACATGGTAAGAACACATGAAAGCCATGACATGAATCTCAGGTACAAAAACAAAGTTGCTGCAAATTTTTATATTAACAAGATCAAAAGATTACATAAGGCCAATTCTTCACATTATCAATCAACCCTTTTAGAGTCAAGGATCTACAAATATATAGAGTAATACTACCATCATATCATTAATTACAAAAATTTGCCACTTGGGCTAGATTCAATCAAACAATTTTGAAACCTTATCCTACTTGACACTTATTGAGAAATATTAGGAATTTCTGTTTTACATAATTTGAATACAAGTAGGACTCTTCCACCATAAATGAACTCAACAAAATTCTGTTTGATGAAGCTTATCGAACCAAACTGATTTTTTGAACATGCTAGAGTTGATGATGTGTCTCATTGCCCCGTGGATGCTGGCCTAGTTGACTCGTTGACTTGTCTCCCTGAAAAATAGGAGTTGATGTGGACACCATTCATGAATTGTAATCCATCTGGTGCTTGGATGTTTGATGTTCAAAAACTTCAAAAAATGCAGAAAAACAAAGTTTTTGACAGTTTCGTAGCAAAAAACAGAGTCTTCAGCAGTTTCGTAGCGAACTTTAGTAGCAAATTCAAAAAAACACCTTTCTGCTACCCCTTTACACTTTTTGCAAGTTCTAAGGTTTTCCTTAATTTTTTTAAGCTAAATACATACCTTCAGAACTTCCTTTGTTGTATTTTAAGTTTTCCTTCTCCTCCATGAAAAGCTACAATAATTTTGTAGCAAATTTTTGGCTTCATTATGGGGAGTTGCTACAAAATTTTAAAATTTTGAGTTTTTTGAATTTTCATGGTTCCTAATGCCTCCTTATTACTCCTAATACCATGTTCACTATACATAAGGCTAAGTTTACTGGTTAAGTATAGTAAAGACAAAATTGAAAGTTTTACCATTTTCAAGGAGTAGCATCTACTTCAACAATAATCTTGAGATTTCTCTTTTTGAGTTCAACCTTGATCATTTCAATTTGTGTTTCTAATGCTATGAATTGTCCCTGTAAGCTCTTCTTGTATGCTTGTAGCCAACTATTCCTTCTATACATGTGCTTCAAAATCTTGTGCAAAGGCATAGTCATCTTTATCATCCTTTTAGATTTATCTTCACTTTCATCATAAAAATCTATCTGCTTTGACACTTACTTTCTCCACTCTTCAAACTCAAGTTTAGATTTAATAACTTCTTGTTTAGATTCTCTTAACTATTCCTGCAGAACCTCTATTTCACTTTTTTCTTGTATAACCTCCTTGCCTCTATTTTTCTTTGATGGCTCCTCTGATGGCTCTTTTGATGGTTCTATTTTATCCAGAGGTACTTCTGGCATCTTTTCAGCTTGCTACATTGACCTTGTGACAAGTTTCCTTGGCCTAAATATGAAACCATGTTCTTCTTGTCTAAAGTCCAACTTCTTTTCCCTCTTTATTTTCTTCTTGGTTTTAGTTTTGGTCACTTCTATAGGTTGATCAATTAGGTTTTCTTCAATCTTAATAGCCTCTGGATATCAGTTAGCTTGCCCTTTTTTGTACTCTGATCTCTACTTTGTCTTTTGGTCATCCTACTTTTCACGCTTGTGGAAGCCTCTACTATAGGTTTCTCTACCTCTATTTGTTGCTCTGCCACTAGTTGCTGCTCTTTTCTAGGGGTTGTAGATTAAGATTTTGGATTTCTTCTAGAGGGGGTGGAAGCGTTTAATTCATAACCACTTAAGAATAGGAAGGTAAGAAAATCTCTGTTTAACCTAATTAGCTCTTCTACAACCAACAATTTAATAAGGTCGTGATGAAAAACAGAGGTGTCACTTGCATTAGGTTTGGCTTGAATGTTGTCTGCCATTTTCCCCAAACTTCTAAACAAATAAAATGGAATATCTAGAGGATTGTTACCAATGAAATGAGTTAAAAATATGACATGATATAGATGCACCATGTTGAATTTGCCTTCACATGTGAAGTACTTCTGAATGACCATCAAGAGCTTGGAGAAATGTCCTTTACGACAAGTTCCTGGAATCCATGCAGTCATATCAATACCTTTGTGTTCCTCTTTGAGAAATTCATCACTGTTTTGCAGCTTGATATTCTGGACTTTAAACCATACTTCTCATGACCTAGGATTTCTGTAGCATAGGAAATTGTATCAGGAGACACTGCAAAGTTTAGAAGACCAAATTTTGTTTCTGTTCCAGTGAAATTCATAGTAAAATATTTAGAAATTTGCGCATGGAAACCCTGTAGATTTTGACAAAAACGTAGGCATCCCACACTGGCAAATGCTTGATCAAAGGTAGGGTCTTCCTCCAACACTTTCATGTCCACAGGCTCATAACGTACCGCTAATCCTCCTTTATACTGTTTCCTATGTGCCATGGCTACAACACGTAAGGTTCCTGTTTGTCACCTACAAATCAACCTAGAGACAACTAGACAACAATGGACCCTAACCTAGAGACAACAAGACCTGTATGAAAGCTAGGCTAGTGTGAGAGACAACAAGACAATTCTTTTATAGTATGAAGCTTATGGAAGCCAAGTAAAATATGAAAGAGTGAGTTAGTAGCAACGAGCTATGTGGTGTTAATATATAGGGAAAATGGACAAAGGGTGATAAAGTGTAATCATGACCCATCACAAGACTGACCAATCACAACTTTTAAACCTAAAGAACCATCACTTCACCGTATGCAGTTCATCGCAATATCATAGTGGAACAAGTATTCGAAAAGGCAGATTCGCTATGGGAGTGTCAGGAATTTTCGTAGCAAATACATGGTATACATAATTGGAGTTGCTACAGATTTTTGTAAAACTAGCAAATTTCAAATATGAACAAATAAACCCAACAAATATGAAAGATTGGAATTTGAACTTTTATTATTGGCCCTATCTGAACTTAGATGGACCCCACATCATGTCACGATGACCAAAAACCATATGATCATGAATTTTATTTTGAGAAAATTTGAAAACCCTAATTAACTTGACCACCAAACTTGACAAACTATTCCTAGGTGTTATCATGGATAACACATGTCATGCTTCTTCTTCTTCTTCTTGTTACTTTCTTATATCTCATTTTGTGGTTTTCCAATCATGATATGGCCTCATCCCCATTCTCTAGGAATTATTTCTTGTCCTCATTCTAATATCTCCACATTTCACAGCTAGGAGTGAAATTGACGTGATGGCAGTCAGGCCTACATACCGAATGTGGCTTCTATCCAAAACGGTGTGAGTTATAATTGGGACTTTACACCGGGGAGATCCTTTAGCTATTGGTGGTACATTCCATCTTGTTAACACAAGGTTAAGTAAACAAATTTATAACCGGATCCATCAACAGATGGAGTTGTGAATTGTTGTGTCAAAGAATTCTATCAACCCAAATTAAGGGGATATTTATCTGTTCACATATTCAACTTGAACAAGGTATATGAAAATAAGGTTTTAACCATACCCTTGGATGGGCATATCATTTTTTTTGAAGTATCTAGTGTAGGACCCACATCTAGGACATCACACGGTAATCTAGGTTGAGCCAAGCCCGAGCCCTTGAAAGGTTTGACACTCCAACAACCTTCAAATCCTAAAACATCGAATCCTTGATCCACATTCGATCTTGAAATATATTTGGGCCATGAAAAAGTATAGTACCCTGAATGACCCATAATCTGCCATGGATATTCCACTCGATAGTTCTCACAACAGATCAGATAATATTATATTAAAAAACTGAGATTCTACACTCTTACAGTTTTATTTAATTTTTGGATCTATAAAATTAACTGTAATTAGTGCATACATGTAAAATTAAATCAAGCAGAAAAGTAGAGAATGATAAAATAATCTCAAAAATGCATAATACACAAGATATTCTCTCTGGGAAACCCTTTTGGGAGAAAACCCAGCTGGAAGGTGAGGCTGCTTCACGCTCTTTCTCTGTTTGGAAATATGGTTGCAGATATAAAGAAGTAATGTCTGTGGCCCATGGGATACTACAACGCACAAATCCTCTGTGTCTGCTCTACCTCCTATCTCTCCAGGCTATCTTTTCTCAACTATGGAACAAAGTTCTCTTGAAAGAATGGAATGCCTCTTCATCCTAGTGGCCCGATTATAACACAATCTGATAGCCTACTAGTGGTTAATTTTGACTACATCTACTCTTAACTAGAGTTACAAAATAGACTATTCTAGAGTATTTTACATCACAAACACGTTTCTAGCCCCGTTTCCATGAATAATGGGGGGTGACGTGGCATCCTCCCGAACTATAGGTGTGAAAACAGGAAGGTCAACTTCTGAGTGGCATAAATTTTGCATACAGACTCCGATTGATGCGATTCTTGCGCCGTTGGAAAGATTTTTGTGTGTAGAATAACATGGAAGGTATGGTGCCAAAGTGGAAAATTTTTACCCCCAAAAAATCTCGTTTGATGCCTCAAAAATCTCTCGAAGGTTTTAGACCCCGTTTCGCCAAATTGGGTCCCGTCGATAAAAACGGTCCCGTAAGCTGATTCCTCCACTTTTTCCACTCCAAATTCATCGAGATAGATGAAAAAAAATGTAATGATCCAATTTGGATCACAAAACCAATATAAAACTTGGATGACAAGATCAAGGTGAGTGCAAAGATATATCTGGATGCAAGTGGTTAGGATAAGAGAGATATTAATAACTTTTGTTGAATATTTACCAATATACTAAAGAATGTATTGCTCTAAATATCCCCATAATGTGTTATTTATTCCTTTGTAAAAATATAGCAAGATACAACATAATCATTTTTCCTTTCACAAAGCCATTGATACCATAAATGTTGATCTTGTTCTAAAAACATGGATGTAATATTTACATTTTGTAAGGGTTCCACTTGGTGTAGATAAAAGTATTTCTCCATCTTGAATATCTATGTTATAAGATTGATACCATCAAACTTACTTATATCAATCTTTAGAATGCGGTAGTTCCTTGGTACTGAATTAAAGCTCTAATGATGTAGATATTGCATTGAAAAGTCATGATTATGATAATGTGATTTAATATTTGTGCTCTCCAATTGTGATAAAATTCTCCTCATATATGGTTGTCTCAATACCCCACTTCTCCTTATGTTCATGACTTCCTCGAATATTGATATCCTTTTAGTGAGACCCTTTAATATAGGATGGTCTGTAATAAATATTTTGAAATTGATTTTAGGACTATTCAAAAAACCTAACTTCCATAGGGTATACCTCGAAAATTGCAGTGAACTGTTGGGAATGGGATCCCCCAAGGATAGTTTTGGGGCTAAAGGCCCATGTTTTGGGTCAAATTCTGTAACAAACTAGTAAAGACTCCGCATTTTGTGGTTGCGGAGTGCGAAGGTGTCATGAGTCATAAAGGGTTTTCTGCCCTTATTTTTGTAAAGTAAATTCGGTTGTAAAAGACCTACCCATGCTCCGCAGAGCATGGAATTGTATAAAAAGAGCTAAGTAAGCTTTAAGTAGTTCAATAGTCGCTTAGAGAGTCATTGCTTTGAAGTAAGAAGTCCAAGTTTTGGGTCATAGCATAGGTAGAGGCTCTGCAGCTGAGTGCACAGAGTCCTAGGGAGGAAGTCCGTAGCTGAGTGCGCGGACCCCTACAGCTGTGTGCACAGGGTAGATAGAGTCTGTAATCGCTTGAAGATATCAATAAAGAGAAGTATTTTGCACATTCTGGGCCTTTGTTTCGATTAATGCATCCTGTCATATTATGTATGAATTTCCTTTATAATGCTTATGTGATGTGCGAATGTGTGTAATTGTGTTGGTTAACTGAATGCAAATAAGGATATTTGTTTACACGGTGCTAACTATGAGTATCTAATAAGATAAGTAAGAAACTTAGACTACTTTGAGAATTTGCATGGTACGCTACCCTAGAAGCGTGAAAGTACCTAAGCCACAGGTTAGGTCTATGCTGAGGTCGATCATACCCTTTCGTGGATGTACTGAAGGCCGGATATAGGGCTAGTTTGGCGAGCCCTAGAACTGAGTGACTTGCACGAAAGTAGGAATAGAAGGATTAAACTGACATCACGACCATCTCAGGGCGCGGTAACTTGGTTCTGACATCCCCCCATACTACTTCAGGTGAGACTTTGATCTACGCTCCGCAGGCTGATGTCGAAAGGGCCAGTAGTGTAGGGATTTGTTTGGCTAACTAACAATGAACCTGGGTCAGGCCCCCACAAGCCAGCAAATGGTTCCGTTGCCGGGACTGGAATCTGCATAAGAGATGTGTGATGTTATATCACTGGAAGCCAACTAAGAAAGAGATAGAAGACTGGTTGGATAGAAATATCCACGAATTCGCGGTGTAGGAAAACAGAGGTCTGTGACTGACAAAGGAACAGTGGCTGGATAGGTACCTATATATAGAAATACACGAGATTTTTTCTATTCCTTTCCAGTTGAGCTATACGAGTGGATTGTGAAGCTAGTAGATAGCCAAGGAAGGTGGAAACTTGACGGTCCTATTGTTTGGACCCCAGAGCTAGTACAAAAATTGGAAGCATCTGAGGATAAGATCGCCCGCGCTGTCAATCATTGGCTCGATCACATCATAGGAGGATTTGTGACAGAGTTCACGGTTGACACCTCAGTCAACTACAATGAGGCGGAGTGATGCTTTTTCAAAGGTCCACGAGTTAAGTACGTAAAATCTATAAATACCTAGATTAAAATGTTATTGTGCAAAAAACGGTTATGCAACTACCTTGACGTTTGGAGCTACGCGAAGCAGAAAAAATTACAGGAACGAAGGAAGAAAGGGTCCTGAATATAGTCCATTGATTTCACCTCTGCGAGGTGACGAAGAGGGAATAGCGTAGGTTTCTACGTGAAGTGATATTCAGTTAATAAGACAAGGATTCCCGCGACTGCCACCCCCACCCACTCCACCTCCAACTTCACCACCATCACCTGCGACTTCACTCATACCACCTCCGCCTCCATCGCAGTTAAGTATGGCAAATTCAATGAAGCTGCCTTTGTTTAAAATCTTGGGGAATGAGGACCCGAACCAATTTTGGTTCATTTTGAAAGCTATGTGGGAAGCTCAGGGCATTATAGATGATAACTTGAAGAAGGAAACCTTGGTTAGTGCTTTGTAGGATCGCGCGCTAACCTGGTACATCAAGTACTCTAATGATAACCTGAATGTTAGAGTGGCAGACATCCAGACAACACTGAATAAAGAATTCAGTAGGCCTAAATCTGAGGCATAGTCAATTGTGGGGTTCAAGGAAATCGTGATGCAACCAAGCGAGACACCTTGGGAATTAGATAAGAGATTGAAGTGTAAAATCCATGAAGCTAACATGAACTTAATAGACGGGCAACATCGCGAATGGTTTTTGGCTTTGCTCCTGCCTCACCTGAGGGTTGCGTTGTCACAACAGAAGATAATGAATTAGGTAGAGGCCTTGGAGATTGCAATGAGATTGCATGAACCACCGGTGCAAGATCCAAATCTGGGGGTTTAGCAGATCCATGTGCAACTGAAAAATATTTGCTTGGAGATGGAAAGATTGAAGCAGGACAAAACAGTTCGACCAGAGGTGCGCGAAGAAGTATGGTGTCTGGAATGCAAGAGTCAGAGGCATGAAAAAGACCATTGTCCGGTCTTTGTGAACTATATTGCAGGGGGAGGACCGATGCCTTTGAGGTCGGAAGCTCAGGTAGGACCAAGCGCGGGGCTTGCATTGTGGTGTGCTATATGTCAGGTAGCAGGAAAACATGCCACGAATAACTATCATTTGTTGCAAAAGTTTGTACAGACACCGCAACAACTGTTCTACAACTTTTGTAGGTCGATAAGACATGATGAGCATAATTGCAGAAGCTATGAATTTATGATGGATAGAACTCCCACCTATAGGGTACAGACAGAAATGTGACCCCCTCACCAGAGTGCGGGGATGGCACGAACGGGCTTTCAGGGGTGCAAACGAGGCCAAGGAGGAGGATGACATGGTAGAGGTCGGGGACAGTTGATCTGCTACAATTGCGGAGGACCAAGACATTATGCCTACGATTTCACTAACCAAACATGTCCATCGTGCAAGTATTGCACTCTGTTTGATCACGAAATAGAAAACTGTCCTACGCTAATAGCAAGGATACTTGATAAAGGGGTGCTACCACCTCCGCCAACTCAGAACCTGAAGATGATTAGGTTTGAGCCGCGGGAAGAGGATCCGAACGTGAATATAGTGCTTCGAAGTGGAATTGCAATAGGAGATGACAAGGGGAAACAACCCTAAGACAATACATGGGTGCGCAAAGCTCTAGCGAAGGAGACTGAGTTCAATTTGGAGCGCCCACGTGAAACATTCATGGAGGCTGTTAGTGTTAGTCTTCTTAGCCTTCCGCTAGTGATCAAACATGCTCTTACAAAGTGGTCTTAGGGTGTCAAAGTCAAATTTTGTCATTTCAGTGAGTCTTCGAGTAAAATTTGGTCACCAGGTATTAGGTCTAGGATTGTTTTCATTCCTTCCTAAGTTTTCCAAGTATTGGTCCATGTCACCATTCAACTGAGTGTACATCATTCAAAGAGTTGTTGTTGGGTCCATATAATACTAGTGATTACCCCATTACTATTGTAGTTGTCTCCCTTATTAATATTTTTATGCCCCTATTGTCCCCATATTGTTATTACTGTGCCCCATAGAATCCCTCTATTGTTATTTTTGTGGCTTTATATTATTATTGTTAGGTTGGCTGGGTTATATTATGACTCCTTAGACTCCTATATATATAAATGAGGTTTTTTCATTTGAATCATCCAAGAATTGCTCATTTGTGTAATGTAAAGGAGGTTTCCCCCTCGAAGAGGCTGAATTCTAAGGCGTTGATCTCTCTTTTCTATCTTTTTGTGAACTGGTTTCATAACATTTGGTATCAGAGGTTTGGATTCTAGGGTTTTGTTGCTCCAAATAGGTCATTGTGGCATTTTCGCTATAACTTTTTTTCTACGACGTTTCAGAAGATTAAAAAAAACCCATTTGAGAAGAAATCACGCTAAATATTGGATCCAAATTTTAGAGCTTTTAGAGCTATATTTGTGGAGATATGATCTGAGGAAGTTGGTCTTTTTGCAGATTCGTGAATTACATTCCAAACAGGTGACATGGGGAAAATCGTCATAACTTTCTCTCTGAGCATCGGATTGAAATTTCATAAGAAGGTATAGAAAGAGGACGGACTATAGTTTCTTGTATATCGTTTTCAAAAAGGTCAAAACAGTGACTCGTGGCACGTCGTACAAGTCCGCTCTACTGAACTAGTCTATAATCAGGTCATCTTCGGAGATTGTGCATAACTCTTCCTTGGTGAATCCAATTTGGATTAGACTGGTGGCATTGGAAAGAGGACACAGAGGGCTACTACAGGTAGCAATTCCAGAACTGGATGATTCGAAATTGTAGAGATACATCAGATTCAATATCAAGCTTCTACAAAGTGAAAAAAAGGTGTGTAGTTTTTTTTTTTTTTAAATTTTTGCATAAGCTTGGTTTGAAAAACTAGTTTGAATCAGTAATTGATGCCCCGAGGAAAGAAAATGCAAACACCTAGTAAGCAACCTAAAAGCTCTAGCATGACCCATGAAGAAGAGGAAGAAATGCAACATGATATATCAAAATTACGAGACCAAGTGCAACAAGTGTCACTTGCACAAAAAAGCAACAGAATCTAAGATGGATGGTTTAAGGAAAGATGTAGAAGCTAAGATGGATGGTTTAAAGAAAGGTGTAGAAGCTAAGATGGATTGTTTAAAGAAAGGCGTAGAAGTTAATATGGATGGCATGGAAGCTAAGATGAATGGAATAGACACTAAAATTGACGGCATGGATGATAAGATGGAAGAATTGAAGATAAATATGAATAAGTTGCTACACGAAATGGTCACTAATGGTGAAAGGGTAGTAAAGGAAACTCCTGATGAGAAAAAAAGAAATGTTAATCATGATTCCATAGACTCTAATGTTGGATCGAAGACCCACCATATTCCAAAAATCGATATGAGGAAGTTTGATGGCAAGGATCCTGCAACATGGATATTACAGATGGAGCAATTTTTCGATCTCAATAATGTGCAAAACACACAAAAGGTACGTATTGCAGCTTTATATTTGGAACCAAATCATTTTGTATGGTATCGATGGCTTTGCTCTCGTAAACAAATTATCACTTGGGCAATTTTTACGGAATAATTGACAGGACATTATGAGGATACAAAAAGCAATGCTTTTTTTAGCCAATTGATAAGTCTCAAACAAAAGGGTTCAATAATGGAGCACATTGAGGAGTTCCTAAAAAATTGAACATAAGGGTAAAACATATTCCAGAGGAGCATAGGATTTATGTGTTCATAGGGACTTTAAAGGATAACATCCAACATGATGTTCGCCTTTGGGAACCTAATTCATTAGAGAAGGCATTTAGGTTAGCAAGAAAAATGGAAAGCAAAATTATGGCAACCAGGAAGCATACCACTCACAACTATAAAGATGGAAGTGTTGTTGCCCCTAGTCTTCCACAACCTATAAGGTTGACACCAAAACAATTGGAAGAAAAAAGAGCAAAAGGGCTTTGTTACAGTTGTGATAGCAAATACACTAAAGGTCATAAGTGTGCTAAGAAGAAATTATTCTACATAGATTGTGAAGAGGAAGAAGAAAAGGAGCAAGAAAGGTCAAAAGAAGAGGATATACTCCAGGAAAAAAGCCTAGATAAAGAAGAAATGAATCCGACCATATCTTGTAATGCATTGGCAGGAATTACCACTCCTCAAACCATCAATATAGAAGGACAAATCAAGAAGAAAAAGGTAATAGTGTTGATTGATTTAGGAAGTAACCACAATTTTATTCATTGTAAGGTAGCAAAAGAATTGAATTGCTTCTTATATCCAGAACCAGAGTGTCAAGTGATGGTTGCAAATGGAGGAACAATAAATTGCTCTGGAAAGTTCCATAATATCAAGCTATCCATGGGAGAATATGTATTGACTAGCCCAATGCTTTCCATTCCAATGGGAGGTGATGATGTTGTACTAGGAGTCCAATGGGTACAATAGCTTTTAATTTTCAAGAACTTTTCATGAAATTTTCTTTGGAAGGAAAGGAAGTTGAATTAAGGGGTATTGCAGGGAAACCGGGAAAGATAATCAGCTCTAACGGTATGACAAAGCTTCTAAAAAGGGAACAAAGAGGTGTAATTGCACAATTATGTTCGCTAGATGTTTCCACATTGGAATCATCTATTTCTCCAGATCTCCAGAAAGTATTGGACAATCATTCCAAGGTATTTGAGACTCCCAAAGGTCTCCCACCTATTCGTGATCATTATCATGCTATTCATCTGATTCCAGGAAGTGTTCCTCCAAACATCAGGCCGTACAGATATCCCTATGCCCAAAAGAGTGAAATTGAATGTATGGTTGCAGAAATGCTAGAGGCTGGTATAATTCAACCGAGTCAAAGTTCTTTCTCTGCTCCAGTAGTATTGGTGCACAAGAAAGATGGATCATGGCGCATGTGTCCGGATTATAGGGAGCTCAACAAGCTCACTATTAAAGATAAGTTTCCCATTCCTGTCATTGATGAATTATTGGATGAATTGCATGGATCAATTTACTTCACCAAGTTGGATCTTCGTTCAGGATATCATCAAATCAAAATGAAGACTGAAGACATTCCAAAAACAACATTTAGAACTCATGAGGGTCATTATGAATTTTTTGTCATGCCTTTTGGCCTTACCAATGCACCTTCAACATTTCAAGGTTTGATGAATTCCATTTTCAAACCTTTCCTTAGAAAATTTGTGTTAGTATTTTTTGATGATATACTAATCTACAACAAGTCTTGGAAGGATCATGTTGAACATGTTGACAGGGTGCTACAACTATTGGAGGAGAAACAATTATATGCAAAAAGATCCAAATGTTTCTTTGGAGTACAAGAGGTGGAATATCTGGGTCATATTGTATCTCATGAAGGAGTTAAGGTAGACCCTAGCAAAATTAAAGCCATTAAGGAATGGAAAATCCCCACATCCATAAAGCATCTGTGAGGATTTCTCGGTTTGACAGGGTATTATCACAAGTTTGTTAAGAATTATGGGAGAATAGCAGCACCTCTAACAACATTATTGAAGAAAGATGCATTTTCATGGACTCCAGAAGCAACAAAGGCCTTCGAGCATCTTAAAGAGGCAATGTGCCAAGCACCAGTCTTAGCTACACCAGACTTCACAAAAACCTTTATTGTGGAATGTGATGCTTCAGGAAATGGAATTGGTGTTGTTTTAATGCAAGATGAAAGACCCATTGCTTTCGAAAGTCGTCCAATCAAGGGAAAGTTTTTACACAAGGCTATTTATGAGAAGGAAATGTTGGCAATACTCCATGCACTTAAGAAATGGCGACCCTACCTAATGGGAAGACACTTCAAGGTAAAAACGGATCATGATAACCTTAAATACTTTTTAGAACAAAGATTATATTCTCAAGAGCAACAAAAGTGGGTCACAAAGATGTTGGGTTATGACTTTGAAATCATCTACAAAAAAGGGAAGCAAAATGTGGTGGCAGATGCACTCTCTAGAAAGGATGAGGGTGGAAGCATTGTTGTGTGCCATTTCTATTATCTGACCAGATTGGATAAACGAAGCAAGGGAGGAATGGAAGAATGACGAAGAAGTATGGGCACTTATTCGAAAGTTACAACAAGACTCCAGTACATCTGATACATTTAGCTGGCAAAATGATTTGTTATGGTACAAAGATCGCTTATACCTCTGTAAGAATTCCCAGCTAAAACAAAAGATTCTTATGGAATTTCACACTTCTCCCTTAGGAGGGCACTCAAGACTTTTAAAAACTTACCACAGGGTTAAGAAGGAATTTTTTTGGGAGCGACTTCAATCAGATATTCAAAAGTTTGTGGCGGAATGTTTGGTTTTCCAACAAAATAAAGTTGAAACAATTAAGACACCGGGTCTATTACAACCTTTATCCATTCCAAGCCAACATTGGGAGGAGGTTTCAATGGATTTTATCACAGGTTTACCCAAGTCTGAGAGAAAGAGTGTCATCATGGTGGTAGTTGACAAACTTACCAAGTATGCACACTTTTGTGCATTATCACATCCATTTAAAGCCAGTACAGTTTCTACTGCATTTATGGAAACAATTCAAAAGCTACATGGAAACCCAAAGATTATTGTAAGTGACAGAGATCCCATTTTCACGGGAAATTTTTGGACATAATTATTGTCTTGTCTTGGTACTCAGTTAGCTCATAGCTCATCTTATCATCCTCAATCTGATGGGCAAACTGAGACAGTAAAAAAATGTTTGAAAGGATATCTTCGTTGCTTTGTATATGATAAATAGACACAATGGGTCAAATGGTTGCCTCTGGCTGAATGGTGGTATAACACTTCCTTCATACAACAACAAAAATGACCTCATTTATGGAACTTTATGGATATCAGCCACCATCCATCACATCATATTTAAGAGAAAATTCTAAGGTTCAAGCAGTGGAACATCACATTGAACATCAACAACAAGTCCTCCAACTCTTAAAGGATAACCTCATGTTGGCACATAATAGAATGAAACAACAGGCAGATCAACATCACAACGAAAGAAGTTTTGATGTAGGTGAGTGGATATTCCTACGGCTACAACCATATAAGCAAATGTCCCTCAAGCAAGCTAAGAAGGATAATAAATTATCACCAAAGTATTATGGTCCGTACAAGGTGTTGCAAAAGATTGGTACTATGGCATACAAATTGGAGCTTCCTGCAGCTTCTCGATTGCACCTAGTTTTCCATGTTTCATGTTTAAAGAAGGTTATAGGTGACAAGCTCCCAGTTCAAACAATATTGCTAGAACTTGATGAGGAAGGAAAAATTATATTGGAACCGGAAGCAGTCACAGAAACAAGAACTCGAGAGCTACGAAATCGATCAATTTCGGAGTATGTTATCAAGTGGAAGAACTTATCTGCTGAAGATTCCACATGGGAGGATGAGAATTTTATACAGAAGCATCCAGAACTACTCAAGCGTTGAGGACAACACTTTTTTGAAGGAGAGGGGCATGTTGGGTCCCTATAATACTAGTGATTACCCCATTACTATTGTAGTTGTATCCCTTATTAATATTGTTGTGCCCCTATTGTCCCCATATTGTTATTACCGTGCACCATAGAATCCCTCTATTGTTATTTTTGTGGCTTTATATTATTATTGTTAGGTCGGCTGGGTTATATTGTGACTCCTTAGACTCCTATATATAGAAAGGAGGTTTTTTCATTTGAATCATCCAAGAATTGCTCATTTGTGTAATGTAAAGGAAGTTGCCCCCTCGAAGAGGCTGAATTCTAAGGCGATGATCTCTCTTTTCTATCTTTTTGTGAGCTAGTTTCATAACAGTTGTCATCATTATTTTAGGTTCCAAAGGGTCATTTTATACCTTGTTTGTGCTTCAGTTGTGCTTAGGTAAGGCTCATTTCCCTCTCCTAGGGTTTTGAAGGTAATTTTTATTGGATGGTAAAATCATCAACAAAACTTGTATCCTAATGCTCATACACCTTCCCCTATCCTTAATATACATTTTTAGACACTTCCCATCATTGATATCCCTCAAATTCATCATTTTCCCACAACCCTAGCCTATCGCTACAATTTGACACTTTTCTAGGTTAGGCCTGTGTTTTTCCCTTTGGACCCCTTCCCCTCACTAAATCCTTGAAATTACACTTTTCCTTGCTTCCTAACATCCCTCCCTACTTCCAAAAATTTCTAAAGATTTTAGAAGCCCCTCATCCCCTTCATTTCCCTTCCTTTCTACAAATCCCCTGTTCCACATATTGGGATGGTTTTTATTAAAATGATGTTTCTAAGCAAGAAAATATGCATTTGAAATAAGTGAGATAGTTTTTTGTCCATAATAGACCTAAGAAGAAAAACCTCCTTCAGTGTTTACGCAGGTCTCATGGTTTGGGAGAAATGTCCAAACAATCATTTGCCACAGGAGAGTTGCTACACTTCTGGAGTGACCTTGGGAAAATCAATATTTCTCCTAGAGGGAGTGACCAAATGATTTCTTGATGAGTCAAATGAGAACTAGAAACAAAGAGATTTCCAATGAGCTATCATGAGCTTAATTTGGAGTTGAGGAAGACCTCCAAAAGTTTACTGCAACAACACTCTGCATTTTGGCAGCCTCATTCAACACATTTTGACAAGTCTTGGAAGATTGAGCTTTTGATAAGGAAAATGAGCTCAAAATTGAAAAATTCAAGATGTTATGGAAAGTAGACTCAACAATATTTCTAACGAGCTATCCCACGTCCAATTTGGACACTGGGAAGGCCTCCAAACGTGGCCTGAAAAAAACACTATGCATTGAGGGAGGGCACTGTGCGTTGGGGAAATTTTGCAGTGTATTTTTACACTACGCTGCGCATTCAGGAGTGGCACTACGCTCCTGTAGGGTGCACTGTGCGTAGGGACAGCGAGCATCAAAAATCATAGTCCATCATCCAAAAATCATTTTTTCTATTTTGGACCCTGATAAAAGTAAGTACCTTCCTTCTTTTATCCTCCGCATTTAGTTTGTGATTCTAAAGTGGTTGGTTGTTTGTAAAAAATTTGCAAACCCTAGGTTCCAAATACACTCCTCCACTCATTCTCCATATCCTAATTCCCTCAAATTCCACTCATTCCATATACTCTAATCCCCTCAAATAAACACTTCCATCTATCCCTTGCCACCTCAAACCATAAAACAAATTCATCCCTTGCCTCCTCAAACCCTAAAACAAATTCCTAAAACCCTCATAACCTCCTTATCACTCTCACAAGTTCACTCATAAGCTCAAACCCTAATGAGCTCACCTCCCATTCCCCCACCCCTATTCACCATAACTCATTCCTCAATTACCTTCTCTAGGGTTTCAAGGCTTCAAAACTCAACCAACATGGACACAGAGGACAAAGATTATGAGGAGGAGGAAAACAGTGGTAGTGAAAGCATGGAAGATGAACCTCAGTGTCAGAGAAAACCACATAAGGGAGGTAGACATATCATAGGGGCACAAGGAGATTGTTTGCAACTGATAGGCAAGTGTTTTCTCCACAGGATGTGGAAGGGACCTTGCCTTCTTCATCAACTCATAGGCAAATGCTAGCTCCACAGGATGTGGAAGGGGCTTTTCTTTCTTCATCAACACAACAGGTACAGGTGCAACAACTGCACAAAGGGAAAGAAAATATGCTGGAGGAAAGTTTTGATGATGAGGAGGAAGAGAGAGATTTTGATTTGACAGAGCATGATGAGCCTAAGCAGCATTATACTCAAATAATTGACTTAGAGGCTCAGGAGGAAGAAAAAATAAAGGACATCATCATATAGAAAAGGAGGCTCAAGTCCAAGCTTTGATGGACAATTTGGAGAGAGACAAGTATGTCATCACATATTTGGAACAAGAGAACAAGTAGTTGAGTGACAAGTAGGTCTTCATGGAGCTCGAACTTCTCAAGGTAAAACGACAAGGTGACAAGGAGGCACCGATCACTTTGTCTCCTATTGAAAGGGAAATTGAGGATGATAGAGATACTTGGATTGAAAGCATCAATTTGCACCTAGAGAAGCTATTGTAGAAGGCTAATAGGGATAACTAGATGATCAGGCACATGGCCTACCATTACAGGACCCGAGATAAAATTTGCAACATGAGGGTAAAAAAGATGAAAGCTAGGCTAAGGCGGGTTCTAAAGGGAAAAAAATAGGAGGATAGGCTTATGTTGCTTGCTAAAGCTTCCTTGGCTCATCAAGATGCTTGATTGTGGTGCTCCTCACCAATTTTGGTCAGGTTTGGAGAAGATTTTGTTTTTTGCAAATTTTGGAAATTGCACACATAGAAAATTGGGGCACCCAATGCACAAATGGCTTGCATTTTTGTATTCATAGTGATGAGTACATGCACCCTATGGATTTGGTAAGTTTTTGGGGCAAAACTGGTCCACCAAAAGGTCAAAAACACCCTAAAAATGACCTTTCTGCCACTTTTTGGACACATAGAAGCAGTCTTGGGAGAATCAAGTTTTGAGGGGTAAAATGAGCTTCAAATGAAGAAATTCTAGGTTTTTTGGAAAGTAGACTTGAAGAAATTTTCAATGAGCTATCATGGGCTAAATTTGGATTCTGGGAAGGCCTCCAAAAGGGACCTGAAAGTGGCGCTGTGCGTAGGGAAATTTTGCACAAGATGGCTATTTTTCTATGTTTTGACTGTGTTCATGGATTTTATCCCATGGAGGATGTTTTACTGATGTAAATGATGACTTGGCTTGTAAATATGATAGATAATTAATAGTAGAGGGTAGATTCACTGCATTAAAAGTCAATTTGAGCTTAAATGAATCAGTTTTTTAACTTTTAGAGGCAAGTTGTTCAGATGCCTATATTCCAGTTTCTTGTTTAGAGTTGGTTAGACTAGCTCCTCATCTTAGGGATTTGACCCCTGAGGATGGGAGGAGGTTGAAACAAAGGCTATATCTTCTTCTTCTTTATCATTGTAAAAGGTTTGGACTTAGTTGGATGCTCATACCTTGATTGTACATCATTTTGTAGCAGTTTAGCAGGAGATTAATAAAAATTGCAGCTATTTCTTTGAGATTCATGTGGTATGGAGTTTAGTTCAGTTTCTTCTCTTGTGATCATATGTTAATATGTTATTTGTACTTCATTAATCATTTGATAGCTTCTAAGTGAATGTTTTCAAGTTGATAGGCAAAATCCATAACATCACTGCCCTGCTTTGGGGAAATATTCACCATTATTATGTTTTCTAGAATTTAGGAAGGATCCATGGTAGTCACATGCTCTTCCTAGCTTCTCACCAATCTTAAAACACATCACCCATCAATCCCTAGAGTTCTAAGCCTCATGCCTACCTTTCCCCATTGAACACCTTGCAATTTTGACCTAATTCCCTAGCCCTAATTGTCCAGCTCCTCCTGATCTAGCAAAACCCCTTCAAAATCTAATCAAACCTTGTGCTACTGTACCTAGCCTAATATCCTTTTTCTGATCCACTCATCTTGTCTGAGATCCTTATGGAGAGAGCCCTCTCCCGGCCTAGTAGGGCTAGCTACTTGGCTAAGCGTGGTTTGTGGTTCCCCTAACATTGCCTTCCTTCAGCCTAAGGTTCAATCCAGGTGATAACAGAGGCGAAGAAGAGCTTCGTTGAGGCCTCCACCTCAGGGAGCAAGGATAAGCCTGATAAGGAAATGGACCCTTCTATGCTTATTACCTTCTTCAAGATATGCATGAAGCTACTGCACGATAGCAAGGCTGTGAAGAGGCTGCAGGAGCTCATAAATAGATGCGTCGGAAACACTCCAGCTGAGCTGCACGTAATACAAAAGATTGGTAAGCATAAAACAAGGATGAGATGGGAGATGAGACTGATCTATTGGATCAGTTCTGTTTTTTTACTGTTGTCTGTCAATGAAGTCTTCTTAGATCTGAATGCAAAACTGAATGCATAAGGAGTTTGGTACTTGATTGATTGATTGAATAAGTGAGAAGGGTGATCTCTACTACTACTTGTGTAAAGCTTTGTAAATAGATAGTAGATGGTCAACATACTACTTATTGGTACAGACTAATTCATAAATTTTATGTTTCATTAGTTTTGAAGGTATATGTAGGTTTGATTACAGGAAGTAGCATATACACGCAGGTTGGGTTCAATCAAGTAGTGTATACATTCTGATGCATGATTTTTGAGGTTGCAGCTGGTTCTGAATGATGATGCAGGTTTCTGGATTGAGCACACTATTTTGGTGACAGTGATCTGATTGTTTAGATTAACTGATTGTTGGTTGATTCAGTTTGAGTTTCAAAGTTTCTGATGGGTCTAGTATGAAAATTTGATGAAATGAGGCCATATACCAGGAGCATCCAGTCTGAAAATTTATGAAATGTGGTCCCAGGAGGAAGAGAGAAGGTCGTAGCCTTCTCTAGGCTAGCGCCTATGTACTAGTAATCACATTGGCTAGTACAAGAGCTAGGGGGTTGCAGCTCCCTTCCAGTAGAAGATGGAAAAAGAGAGAAGGTTGTAGCCTTCTGCAGGTGGGTGCATGCATGGTATGAGTCTGCAACAGTACAAGATTGTAAACATATTTTCTTATTATTAAAAGAAGACAGAGACGACAACAACAAGTGGTTTTCACCCACATTGGGTTTCCACCTTAAATCTTGGTATTTCTTAAGTGTGATGGTTTAGTCTGTTTTTACTGCTCTGTTTAATAAGTTACTGATGCACTGGTTAAAGATCAACACATGATAAATTGTCTAAATCACAAGTTTTTGGGTGTACGTTGGTTTCTCTAATCATAGTTGCATGTACACGCTAGTTCACTTCACAAAAGTAGCATATATAAATTTGTTTGAGAAAAGAAAAATACTGATTCACCCCCCTCTCAATATTATTTCCAACATCTAATGCCTCCTTCCTTCTCCTATTGTGTCATCTTTGTACATCCTTCAATCCTATCCCAAGTTGTTCTTAAAGGGGGATGTTAGGATATTCCGACACATAGGAAATAGTTAAGTATAACTTGGTCTAGTGTATAAGTAGGTAAAGTGTGTTTCTGTAGTATGTACTTTTTGTAACTTACAATTCAACGATCACGATATGTTCTAGACATGAAGTGATCCGACGGTTCATTCTCTCCTCGGTATTTCCGACACTTGATCTGTGGCTTAACACCCGATTGGTCCATAATCTCTATTTAAAGAGCATGGAGGGTCATTTGTAAGGTGTTCGTTCATGAGAGAAGCTTATGTAAATTTTATTTCTTTTACATTAATAAATTTCCTGAAGTGGCCATGTTGGTTTAGGCCGTGGACCGTTTCCCTCTTTGAGGGTTTTAACCACGTCAAGAATACTGGTGCACTGATCTATGATCTATTTGTGAGCGGTGTCCTTTGGTTTTCTATCTAAGGAACTTACCCTGTAAATTCCTACATTAAAGTGATGAAAAGAAAGAAAAAGTTGTACAAAATGATGATTTAGTCACACAAGTCACTATTAATTTAGGAGAAAAAACAGAACCAGACAATGAGGGAAAAATCTTGCAAATATCTAGTCCCCATCAACTTAACCAACTCATAAGAATTCCTCCTAAACATTTACAAACAAGAGAGAATTCTAGACCAAGGATATAGTAATGAATGAAACTCTATTGGAGATGAAGGGGAAAAGCCACCCTCTCATTTTATTATGGAAAAATTTCATGCTTTTCTTACTTCCTCAATAAGCAACAAAAATTCTAATAAAAAGAGATCAAAACAAGTAGAAGGACCTACCAATATGGAAGTAAATAGTGTTATAGTCCCGATTGGGTAGCATTATATTTTGTAGCAAGTTAGAAAATAATAGAAGAATTTGTTATAGAGGAGCCAATTTTTTTGAAGAACAATAATTAAATATGCATAATACTCATTATAATAAAGTTGGAAAGAAATTACAAATTGAAAAGGTGCATGTTAAGAATAAGAAAGTGATAAAAAATGGGATGTCGAGTTTGACCTACTAAACTTCTTAAATTACACATGACCATAAATGATACACTTGCTCATTAGGTCGTAGAGTAGAAGATTGAGGAAAACAATTAAAAAGTTAAATTAGTGAGCTTTAAGAAGCTCTTAATAATAAAATGTTTTCATGCCCCCTTTACTATTGTATCCCCACAATATGCACCACTAGACACACCCTACACACCAATTAAAGTTCATAAAGAAGCCAAGCTATGGAAAGGAATTGGAACTTATGTCACAAAGAATATCAGTAAGTGACTAAGTATTATTGAAGAAGCTAGGGTGATATATTTACATCTAAGAAATCATTCTTAGTATTATTGAAGAAGCTAGGGTGATATATTTACATCTAAGAAATCATTCTTGGAAGATATTTTTTTATAGATGATTTGCAAAATGACGTAGAACACAATCAACAATTTACCGACAATAATTTGATGACCTTTACCACCCTTTGTGATCTCTACAAGACTCAAAAAGAGCTTTTGATGGTGAAGTGAATAAATCAAATCAAAGTAAGATGATCTGCTAGAATTTAGATGTTGAAACTTGTTATTTATTAGTGTACCAAAAATAATTAAAGGAAGAGTAAAGATTTCTTTAAAGTAATTAAAATTGTTGAAGATCTTCAAGGACACGAATAATTAGAGACTATATATTAAAAGAACATTTAAAATCCATCAAACATCATTTGGTAATGATTTTGACAATTTAACAAATTTTACGAATAAGAAAATCAAGAAATGGTTAGTTACATTCATTGATGATAATGATGAACAATTTTCAACCATGGAATAGTTACGCTCATATTATCAAGAGATTAGATATTTGAATTAAGGGTAAATTAAGACATAATTGTTCTACCTATGAAGAAGTATATTAAAGAATGGTTTAAGATATCTTTAAACGAATTTGTTTTTTTAATTTTACGCATAAGAAAATCGAGAAATGGTTAGTTACATTCATTGACACAGTGAGGACCCATTTTGAACCGTTAATAGAGATTAGATCTTTGCATTAACGGCAAATTAAGACATAAATGTTCCACCTATGAAGAAGTTTCTATGAAGAAGTATATTAAAGAATGGTTTAAGAGATTTTTGAACGAATTTGTTTTTTTTATGAGTAGGCTTTTCATTAATTATGCGCCTATAACGTAGCCAAAAAAACCAGGAAGTGATTAAATATAGTGAAAATATGCTATATATTCATAATAGATCTTTGATGGGGATTAAAAAATTACTTCTATTTAAATACCCTATTCATACATGAAACACAAATCACCATGGTTGTAAATTCTGCAAAATTGGCTACGGACTAGGACACATTTTCATTGGGAAAACATGGATTAATTTGGAGGATCGGTAGGAATTTTATCAGAAGGTTCATCTGGTGCACTGATAGCTATGCTGTGTTCCATGTCCACATTTCTTTGGGCTGGCAAATTAACGAATTGGAATCATAACCAATCCATTTCTTCTTCTAGTTGATTTACCTTGGATTTCATCTTTTGGAATTCTTCATGAAGGAGGAGGATGTGCTTAGGATGTTGGCCTACTTGCTGCTTGAGATCATTTACCTCATCATTATCGTCAATTGAAGGAGAGGGTAGTGCATGCATTGTAATGGGTCCCTAGAGCTAGAGGGAGGAGCATCCTTATTCGCCATGATGACCCAAGAAATAAAAGACAAAACCCACGATAAGGTTGGATTTGTTGAAAGGAAGTCTTTAGGGAGATTGAGAACAAATAAGGTCTGTATAGCAGACTTTTGAGAGGCGATATCGACCTTCCTGGAGTGATTTAAAGCTGAGTAAGGAGGAGCCACTAATGCATGAATGACCCACTGATATGGAATCTTCCAAAGAGCATACATTGTTGAGACTAAGGGAAGATTTTTTATGAATACCTTTCAAATTAACTATTGAGAGGAATTTGCATGACCTTCAAAGTGTTGCCCTGCTCTGTTAGCAACTTCTTATGCAACCAAGAATATTGAACTATATACCACTTTAAAGTTTTGACCTTACTGTGCCGAAGCGGGAAAGAGATACATGGACTCAAACTCAAAGCATTCAAGCGTGGAGGGATTGAGGTTGACCAAACCAATGAAGTCTAACCAACCATGAAGCCTTATAATGAGCTAGATTCCACCATACCAAGGGAAGTGCTAAAATACACCAGAGATACTAAAGCATAGGCTTCCCAATCTGACAAATTTATCCATGATTTGTGCATTCTCGAATTTTCAATCCATTTGGAGCCAATAATGCCCATCCTTTCCTTCCATGGGTCGCACACTCGTGTCTAGATTTTCTCACACTTTTGGGAGTTTTCCATTCCTCCTTCTCTTGAATTCCATCCATTTAGACACCATCAAAACTAAATCCAAGATGTGGGAGAAGATCCGAATCAGGCTTGGATCAATCCTTGCTGTGTTAATTCCATCAGGTGGAACATGGCAAGAATTTCTACCGTCATCCATGTCACCTTGCATGACACAAAATCGACACCATCTAAGAGGCCCACAATAAATGAAGAGAGAGATGCAAGGAAATGAAATAATTGAGGGAATATTAATATGATTTGTGTATTTACGTGCCTTCATTGATTTTCTGTTCAACCCATTAGGAGGGAAGGGCTTAAAATACATGCCAACGACCTTCATGAGATAAATTTCCAACATAATGAACCATTCACTTACCATGTCCCTGCTTCAAGTTAACATTGCCTGTTAGATTGTGCATTCACCTCCTTATTCTATCCTTGAGGATGTGAAAATAAGATTTTGAAGAGAACGCCTCCAACATGGTTTTGATTATGTAAAGAAGGGGGGAGAGTTGGTTGTTCCCTAGATTATATTCTTTGAGGAGGTGATGAATGGTAATAAGAGAATCACCAATAATTATTATTGAGGAGACATTCCGATTATTAGCTAATTGGAGGCCAAAATATAGCCCATACATCTCCTCATGGTTATTTTATTTATGACCAAGCCCCAAAGTGTACCTAACTTCCTTTATTTCTTTTGGATTTCAAAGAATCCCTCCCCCTCTTTCCAACCCTGGGTTCCTTTTAGAGGCCCCATCAAAAAATAAGATCCATTTCTTTTGTTGGTAAATCCATTCTTCAAATGCATTATCATGGATTCCGAGTTTCCAATTTGTTTGAGTTGTACAACGACCTTGAACACGCAAGGGAAGAGAGTCTTGAGGGGAAAATAGAAGATCCCACCAATGAATTTCTATAGCATCTAAAGACGAGTCTCGATCCTTTATTAAATTCTGCACAAAGAGAGAGGGCTTGCATGGCTATAGATTTGGAGGTGGCGTAGACATTCTTAAAAATGAAACTATTTCTAGTTAGCCATATTTGCGAACATATATATATATATATTTTTCAGATCCTGTTATAGCTCCAAATCTCACTCTTATGGTTTGTGATACTGCACTTATGGCCTAGGGAAACCCCTCCTTCCAGACCTGGTCCTAAAATTTAAAAAACAGTGTTTTATCCCTTATACGCGACATTGCCCTGAGTTAAACGCGTGTACACGCGGGTCTGTGTATACCCAACCCGCGTGTATGTATTAAAACACTTTAAAAAATAAATAATTCCTTATTTTCGGGAGGAGATCACAGGTTTTACCTGCTGATCACCTGTTAGTGCCCGTGGCCCAACTGTTCCCAACCAACTCCTAACTAAAAAACTACTTTGGAGATGGTATAAAAAGACATCAAAGGGAAGGCCTAAGGGAGAGAGAGAAAAGAGAGCAAGATTATTATGCTGAGATTTTCCCCTTAGATCAGGTCTGAAGTCCTTGGTGCCTTCTGCACTTCCCCCATTTTGCATAGGAAACCCTTGTTTCCATGTGTATTGGTGATCATTCATCCTTTATATCACCATTGAGTAAGACTTGGAAGGAGCTCTTGTTGGAGGCTTGAGGCTGGAACGAATCTGGGAGGAAGCTTTGCTTGGAGCCTGCTGAAGGTGTTTCAGGTGAAATCTTTCCGTTATATGTACTTTACTTGCCTTTATATAAAGAAACACGTCTTGGTTCCCGAAACAATCTTTCTTTGTGCTTATGAGATTCTTGTTTTGAATTCTTATGCAAGTAGTTACTTAAAGATTTTTATAACTAACTTTATAGCATGAAGATGGTTTTCGTATAAGTATTTGTCCATGTACTGCTGTGTTCTTTGATTTGTTTGTTTTACAGGTCAAAGGAGAAGAAGGGAACTCCAAGAAGGGTTTGGACCCTAAAGGCATTCTCGAACGTAGGACCTTAGGTACGTACCCTCAACATTAGAATTTACTTACAGTAAAGATAATGGCTGCATGTGTGTTTCTTTGAATAAGCAATTTTCAGTCTGGTAGAGTCTTAACCCAAAGGACCCTAGGGGTACTTTCCCCTCAACCAGAATTGGCGACTCCGCTGGGGAACAACACTCTTGTTGTTCCTAGTTTGGGTAGTCTTCAAGCCAATCAAGGCTCAGCCCCTCTGTTTGCTGGCTCTGACTGTCTGATCTGTTCTTGAACTCTAAGCTTTTCCAGTTTTTTTCAACCTGTATTTTTTATTTTTCTTGAAAATATTCAGATACGCTATTTTGCTGGATTACAGAAGCGTATATACGCAAGTTTAACTAAGTGAACCCGCGTATACGCAGGTTTCCTCAGTTACAGTCGCGTGTACACGCACTCTGCACATCACTGCAGGCGCGTATATTATATAATTCTCAAGATTTATAAATTTTCTTTTTGCTGAATGTTTGTCTGGTGGTTTGGGTCAGTTTGAAGCAGTCATTTTCCAGTAACATTCCTCTGTTTAACAGGGGGCATCTTGTTCTGAACTCTCTCTAGTTATAAGGAGTATTAGTCTTGTTTTCGTTGATTGCAAGCGTCATTGTTTTTTGACACACAAGATTTCTGGTTAAGAATCTTGACTGCTCTGTTTTGGCAGAGTAGGGAGATTGGATTCAATCTTTGTGTTCATTTTGTTTTGGTGACCCTTTTGTTTGCTTAACGAAATCATTTTTGTGACCATTTGCTCCTTCGTTTCGGGAAAGTTGTTTGTTATCACTTTCTTGAGACTTGTCTTTTGATCTTTTGGACTTTCATTACTGCTTTTGATTGTCAAGAGCGATTTCAAACACATTTATTTTTGTTGGGTTTTCATCATTTGAAAGGTGTCAATTCGCAAAAGTGTTTGGTTGCCTATTCTTCAATCATTAGTGTCAGTATTTTTGAGAGCATTCTTTGAAAAATACTTCTTGGCTTGATTGAAAGAAAATCTTTTGAAAGTTTTGAGTTTCGCTTTCTTAAACTTGCTTTTCATTTGATTTCCTTTTTTGCGAAGTGAAAGTGCTTTGTGTTTATCTTAGAACTTGTTTTTATTGTTTGGACGAAATGATTGGTAACACATCATCTTCTATCTAAGCATTTTAGTGGCAAGACAAATTTGATAAGTCAGCAACTTTCCTTCTTTGTTTTCAGAGTAGTCTTAAAATCTTGCATTCACATATAGTTCTTGCATTAGCATAGCTTTGCATCCCCTTTTAGGCATGCATCGTTTTGTTAGCTTTTGTGAGTGTGGAGTTTGAAAAGAAAGCAAAAAACTTTGTTTAATTTGAAGTACCTCTGAACCCAATAGAAATTTCTCTTCATCGAAAAACGAAAAAGTGCATGTGCATGTAGTTAGGATAATTTCTTTTTGCGTCCAAAAAAACACCACAAGTTTCATCACCATTTGTTAGATGATCCAAAAATACTTTTTTATCATAGGTTATAAAATTAGAATAAAATAATTATTAATTTAAGATATTAAATTAATAATTATTATTCTAGAATGTTTAATTATTTAATGGAGACTTTTAGAATTAGCATATTGTTGTAACTAGATATGACTCTCTAAATGAGTCGTATCTTAGGATCTATTATAGGAGATTAGTTAGCTAGTTGGTTTGAATAGCATTTATTGTAAATGGACACTTGTTATTGAATATGTGATCCATAATTAGAGGTAGTTAGGACATGGAGCTTATAAATAGCTCATTGCAAGAGTGTTTGTGTTGTTCGGGTGTAAGCTCTTGCAAATCAATTATGTAATTATTTTTTTGATTAATAAAATTATGTGTCTGAGGACACTTCTGCCATTATTGTGGTATCGGAGCTCCAGTAATGCTGCAGTGGATTTGAAGAGATTTCAGTTCAACAAAGTTCTGGAAAACTCCATTCAGTTGGCCAGCAAATCAGTGGTATGAAATTGTCCAGTTTTGTGTTCACCAAACAAAAAAATTTCTTAGAATTTTAATCTGCGAAATGATTCTATTAATTCTTTAATGCTGGATCATACGCCCTTGCTGGAATTTAATGTAAAGTTGGATGGTATTTTTTAATTGAGTGTAATATTGAAAGTGTTGACGAATTGAACGAGATCATTTGCTAGAGGAGGCTTTTCTGGCACTGCCTGTACAGCATCAAACTCATACCGACAGACGACTTCGACTTGGTTAGAAAATGATTGATACGGCAGAACAATACATTCTCGGCACATGCCATGTATGCTGATTCTTCTTTGATCATTTTCCAGTGATGTTTGTTTATGGAGGCGTAATGGCAGAGATATAGTGATTAGATCAATCTCGTGTAGAAGATCAAACAGCCCCTTCTTTAATTTTTCTGCTTTCGTCAGCGCTTCTGTAGTCTCTTCGTTTTCCTTCAATTTAGAAAGGATCTTCTAAAACATTTCTGCATTTGATTGCACGTAAGAGGAGTTAAATAAATAAAACGTATGTACAGAAAGGTATTGGTTAAACAATTGCAGGGGATCATTTTGTTCCTTTACCACCGTTTTCAGTTGGACAGGTTTATTCCTTTGATTTAAAACTTCTGTTTCATTTGAGCCAGCGTTCCACGCAAATTGCTAGCATTTTTTTTTGTTGCAGAGAGGACGCTATTTGGTTGCGTTTTTGAGTGCTGGCATTTTTTTGTTGCAGAGAGGAGCACCGTAATGTTTGAAACAACGTAATGTTTGAGGAGCCACTGATGAAACAGCGATGCAACGCAACTGGAGACGAGTGCAAGATGGGTTTTTGCTAGAGATTTGGCGCTCCAACGTTTTCAAATGACATTTTCTCTCAATCCAGATCGAAAGAGGGGATGCACAGGAATTTTTTATGTAACTTCTGCACCTTTCGAACGAGCAATAGCTGATATGCATCATTAATGAATTCCTTGCACAGCAGACGGCACTCTATTCCAGCATTTCGAATGGCCTACAAGTTTTCAAAGCTTCCCTGAAAGTATTTGACATCTGTCAATACATTGAGGCATGCAGCTCCTCCCTTTACGTGAATCCTGCCAGCGTGAGTCTACCTGCCAGCGCCAAGCCAGAGTGCCAGCAATAAGATTTTTTTTATTATTTTTGTTAATGAAGTAATAACTTGTTTTTTTAATGGAGTAATAAGGTGTATTTATATTTTGAAATTGTGTGGAAACTAAGGAATATTGTATTGTGCCATAATATGGTGATTTTAATTTTGGGAATTTATGGTTGATGGAGAAATAAGGTGATTGTAATTTTTTTTTGGAGTAATAAGGAGATTTTGTAAATTGGAGAGATAACGTGTGTCGGGTAATTTGTTTTCAAGAAGCTATTTTTAATTGGGATCATCACATTGTAACTCAAAGTAATTTTACTTTGAGGGGGGGTAATTTTTCTTACCATATTGTGCAAAAGCACCATTGTAAAAAGTCAAATTTTGAAAGTTGCCCTGTAAAAATTTGAGAAATTGACTAGAGCCAAGTGCAAAGCTCAGTCAATATTCTCCTGTTTTGACGACTATTCGAGGGTCAAGGCCAAGCCCCGATAGATCGTGTTTTTTGCATGGTGTGTTGTGTTGACTATCTTGTCCTTTCTGTTCTGCTTCTTGGTGCATCTCTTCATCGCTAAAAATGTCTAAGTTGATTAACTTATTTTCTGATTCCGACAAACTTGAAGGCACCAAATCTTATAAAACGTGGCATCGTCTTATTGAAAGCACACTTATTTACAATGAATTATGGCAAGGAATATGTGATGGCGATGTTAAGCTGAATAAACCCACAGATGCAGATCCACTGGCAAAATGGGAAATCAAGAATGCTAAAGCCTTAGCTCTTATTAAATCGTCTGTGAATGATGAAATGTATGTGCATATAGAGAATGCCACAGATGCATGGACTGCTTTAAAAACTTTTAAAGACCTCTTTGATACTCAGCCTGAATCAAAGAAGGTTGATCTACAGTTAAAATTGTTGCAACAAAAATTAACTGAAGATGGTGATATTCTTGAATACCTCTCCAGACTTAAGAATATTAAGCAGGAAATTATTAATGCTGGTTTTCCCGCAATTGATGATAGCTTTATGGTCACAATTGTAATTGCTGGGCTTCCTTCTTCCTATACGCATTTTTTAGAAACTTTACAAGTAACTGGGAAATTAGAAAAACTAAAGTTTGATGAACTTTGTGAAATGTTAAGTCAACATGATAAAACTTTTGGGAAGAAGAAGAAAGTTGGTGAAGATGTTTTTCTCACAGAAGCCAGCACAAGTAAGTCTTCAGCAGATAGTTCTCGAGGAAGAGGCCGATGGAATCAAAATCTAGCAAATCGAGGTCGAAGCCAAAGTAGAGGCAACAATTTTAACAGAGGAGGAAGAAATAATTTTCAAGGTAGAGGAAACAACCAAGGAAGAGGCAATTTTCAAGCACAAGGATATAATAGTCAAGGTAGAGGACAATCTCCAAATAGAGGTCAAAGCAGAGGCAGAGGACAATCTTCAGGACGAGGAAGAGACTTTAGTCAAATTGTGTGTCGAAGATGCAACAAAGTTGGCCATTATGCTGAAGATTGTCGAACTTCACTTAATAAAATTCCCAAGTTTCAGCAGCATTCAGCACAATTTGCAAATGATCAAGATGAAGACAGCTCAGAATATGTGTTTACTTCCTCACCAGCATCACAAATTTCATCTCATCTTAGAAGTGACTATGAAGATGCCTGGATCTTAGATTCCGGGGCAACTCAGCACATGACTTGTCGACGTGATTTTTTCTGGAATTTTCAAGAATGCCAACTTAATTCAATTTTTCTTGCTGATGATACAAAACATACTCCTTATGGAAAAGGAGTAGTGAAAGTTTTTCTCCTTGACATTGGAGAAAAATTGATTTCCAATGTATGGTATGTACCTAGTTTCAAGAAAAATTTGCTCTCTTTAGTCACGATTCGACAAGCAGGACATCAGGTGATTATGGAAGATGGTTTAGTGAAGATTAATTCAGTGAAACAGAACTTGAAAACAGTTATGACAGGGTATGAAGATGGAAAACTGTTACGGATGAAAGGGACAGTTATTCCAAGGCATTCTGATTTTGCAGGGGCAGTGACTACAGGTATTTCACCTATCAGACTATGGCATGTAAGATATGGACATTTGAATTTTGAGAGTCTTTCAAAATTACAGAAACAAGGAATGGTTAAAGGACTTCCCACATTCAAAAGGGAAAATGCAAAATGTGAAGCTTGCATTTATGGGAAACAAAGTCGAGAAAGTTTTCCAACAAGTTCATGGCGTGCAAACAGGCGGCTCCAACTAATTCACAGTGATGTTTTTGGTCCACTACAAACCTCATTTGGTGGTTGCAAGTATTTCTTACTATTCATTGATGATTTCAGCAGAATGACTTGGGTTTACTTCTTGAAGAACAAGTCAGAAGCATTTGATAAGTTTAAAATTTTTCGCCAACTTGTTGAAAATGAAGTCAAAGAAAAGATAGGTACTCTCAGGACGGATAATGGGGGAGAATTCACTTAAAATGAATTCAAAACTTATTGCAGTGAAAATGGCATAAGACGACATCTCACTAATGTTTACACTCCACAGCAAAATGGAGTAGTTGAAAGAATGAATCGCACTTTGTTAGGAATGGCGAGATCCATGTTAACCTTTAAGAGGTTAAGTCCAACATATTGGGCGGAAGCAATACATACAGCTGTCTACTTAAGAAATAGATCTCCAACTGCTTCTTTAGATGGAATCACACCTTATGAAGCTTGGTTTGGTTTCAAACCTCGTGTTAAACATCTTAGAGTTTTTGGGTCAATGTGTTATGCCTTAGTTCCGAAAGAAAAACGAACTAAGCTTGACTCAAGAAGTTTAAAATGCACAATGATTGGCTATTCTGATGAGAAGAAAGGGTATCGTCTTTTGACCAATGGAAAATTCATTGTGAGCAGGGATGTCATTTTTGATGAAACAGAGAGTAAGAGTGCTGAAGAAATTGAAAATCTTCTTCACAAATTAGAAACTAAGGGAAGTAAAAGAAGTGGAAAAATACAAAGTCAACCAACTTCACCAAATTGGTATGAACTTGATTTTCCTTCCTCTGAAGATGAGTCATCGAGTCCCTCTACATCAACAACATCATCAGGATCTTCTAGCAGTTCATCCGCATCTCCAAGCAGCAGCAGTTCTTCAGACAGTGAGTCTCCACATTCTTCACCTGAATGACGAACATCAGTTTATATTAATCCTCTTTACAATGATGGGGACTTTACAGAAGCACAAACAAGTGAGCACCAACTTCCGAAATGGGCAGTTCAACTTTTGAAAGATGTAAAGCCTGATGAACAGAATAAAACTGGCACCAGAAGGGCACATAGAAGTGAAGGCAATTTTGCCTTGATAGCAAATGATTTTATTGAACCTTCCACATACAAAGAGGCAGTAAAACATAAAGAATGGCAACAGGCAATGGTTGAAGAATATAAAGCAGTAATTGATAACAACACTTGGAAACTTGTTGATTGTCCAGCAAATGTTAAACCCATAGGATGCAAATGGGTTTACAGAATTAAGTACAATCAGAAGGGTGAACTTGAAAAGTATAAAGCACGACTTGTCGCAAAAGGTTTTGCGCAACAGGAAGGCATTGATTATGAAGAAACCTTTGCTCCAACAACAAAATGGAACACCATCCGATTAACACTTGCATTGGCCGCTCAAAAAGGATGGAAAGTTCATCAAATGGATGTGAAAAGTGCTTTTCTCAACGGGGATTTATAGGAGGACGTGTATATGACCCAACCACCAGGTTTTGAAGTGGAAGGACAAGAACATAAAGTCTGCAAATTGATCAAGGCTTTATATGGGTTAAAACAAGCTCCCCGAGCCTGGTATGCAAAGATGGATGATTACCTTAAGAAAGTTGGTTTTCATCGCAGTGAATCTGATGATACTTTGTATGTACGACAACAGGGAAAATATTTGGTAATTCTTGTCATGTATGTAGATGATTTGATCATCACTGGCAATCATGATGATCATATTACGCAGGTAAAAAAGGAGTTACATGCAGGTTTTAAGATGACAGATTTGGGATTACTTCACTACTATCTTGGAGTTGAAGTCTTCCAACGTCCACATCATATTTTCATTTCTCAGAGTAAGTATGCCGCAGAGGTTCTTCAGCGATTTGGCATGCAAGATTGCAAGCCCGTTCTCACCCCCATGGAGCAGAATTTGAAACTTTCAAAATTTGAAGGGGGGGAAAGGTGGATAGTACAACTTACAGACAGTTGATTGGTAGCTTGATTTATTTGACAAATACTCGTCCTGATCTATCTTATGCAGTCAGTATTCTTTCACGTTTTATGCAGGAACCACGAGACAGCCACTGGAATGCAGCCAAAAGAGTTCTTCGATATATCCAAGGAACAAAAGATTTTGGTCTTCTTTACACAAAGACTAAAAATTTTGTACTTGGTGGATATTCTGATGCCGACTTTGCTGGGAGTATTGATGATCGAGCATCAACATCAGGCTATTTAATGAATATGGGGTCAGCAGCAGTATCTTGGAGTTGTAAGAAACAAGCTACAGTGGCCACTTCTTCAGCAGAAGCAGAGTACATTTCAGCATGGGAAGCAGCATGTGAAATTGTTTGGTTGCGCCGAATTTTGCAGGACTTGGGCATTTCTCAGGGAGAAGCTACATCATTGTTCATTGACAGCCAGTCAGCCATCAAAATTGCCAAGAACCCATTTTTTCATTCAAAGACAAAGCATGTGGACACCAAGTATCATCATATCAGGTCGCTCATTGCCAAAGATGTCCTCAAACCAGTTTATTGTCCTTCCGAAGATCAGATCTCCGACATTTTCACCAAATCGCTTGGCAGAATAAAATTTACTAAGTTCAGGGATGAACTTGGTATCTGTTGTAATGTATCTTTGGATCATAGGGGGGAATGTTAGATGATCCAAAAATACTTTTTTATCATAGGTTATAAAATTAGAATAAAATAATTATTAATTTAAGATATTAAATTAATAATTATTATTCTAGAATGTTTAATTATTTAATGGAGACTTTTAGAATTAGCATATTGTTGTAACTAGATATGACTCTCCAAATGAGTCGTATCTTAGGATCTATTATAGGAGATTAGTTAGCTAGTTGGTTTGAATAGCATTTATTGTAAATGGACACTTGTTATTGAATAAGTGATCCATAATTAGAGGTAGTTAGGACATGGAGCTTATAAATAGCTCATTGCAAGAGTGTTTGTGTTGTTCGGGTGTAAGCTCTTGCAAATCAATTATGTAATTATTTTTTTGATTAATAAAATTATGTGTCTGAGGACACTTCTGCCATTACCATTACCTTGTGACTTAAAGAACAGCCTAATAAAATCAAGCGCTCATTAAAATCCACTAGAACTTTTTGTTTTAGTCAGTTACACCAACAAGATTAGGATTTTAGGGCCTTGGAATAGGTGAGTGGAGAGTTAACTCTCCAAGGCCATATAAATGTCAAACGTAGGAGTCTGAATAACGAGAGAAAATCCAATAGCGTTAGGAAGACCAGGAAAGCTCCGGATTTGGGAGTTAAGCATGAGGGTCTGTGAAGACAGGGAAGAGAGATACCCCCTCTCCTACTTGTCTGAACTTACCTCACGATTGTTCCGCCTGGCTTCTGCGACGAGTTGGTATCCATAGTTGCTACTCCTAGGGAGCTACACAGGTGGTTGCGGAGGGGAATCCCATGGCACCTGAGGTTGACGTTGCATCACTCTCGACAGTACTACTGGAGGGCACCCTTGCGAAGCTTAGGGGCTTGCACTGGCGCAGGATGTTGTTAGGAGGTCAACGTAACTTCCTCTGTTACCTTCACTGATAGGACTGGGCCGTCATTATCCCAGACTATCTTCGGAAGGCCCCTGACTCCACTTTCTTGTATTTTGGTGTCCGGTCCTCATCACCCAGAGCAGAAATACTTGGAAGTTGTTTGACTGGCTGTATCTTTAGGGACTTTATAGTGTGTGCTCTTTGTTCCTTGTATATAGTTGGCTTTAGGTATTTTTGTCTAGTCGCATTTGGACTTTGTGTTCTGAGTGATTGGCTTACCACTCTACCAATCTTGAAAGGCTTTTGGTCGTTCTTTCAGAAGTTGTGGAGTTGCCTCCTCAAGGGCAAAGGTTTTGATTTCTTATCCATATTCCTTGAAGAGTTATTTCTATATTCCCGTAGGGGAAGGGTCTTTGGAACAGTTAGATATGGCCAATATTCCTGTGGAAACCAACCAAGGTGCCCTCCCAAAAGGGGATCCTTGCGCTTTTCCTTTCTTTGGAAACGTTGGTACTCCCTTGATGGCCACTTTGAATATTCCTGGGTTGAATGTTGGACTACCCGTTTGGCTGTGGTCCACTCCGAATATTCCGAATGCTCTTGAAGCTTCTCAGTTGAATGCTTTATTTCAAGGGCATTACATGGGTGCTAATTTTTCATCTTCTTTCAAAGAGAAATCTGAGATTCCTTCTTCACCTCCTTCTTGTACCAAGAAATCTAAAAAGAGGAGAAAAAGGAAGTCAAAGAAGAAGAATAATTCTAGCACTTCATCTTCAACCTCTGCGAGTCATGTTGGAGATGAGTCTTCAGCCGCTGCAAGTCATGCTGGGGGCACAAGTCTAGTCACCGCAAGTCACACTAGCACTTCATCTTCAACCTCTGCGAGTCATGTTGGAGATGAGTCTTCAGCCACTGCACGTCATGTTGGAGATGAGTCTTCAGCCGCTGCAAGTCATGCTGGGGGCACAAGTCTAGTCACTGCAAGTCACACTAGCACTTCATCTTCAACCTCTGCGAGTCATGTTGGAGATGAGTCTTCAGCAGCTGCTGGTCATGCTGGGGGCACAAGTCTAGTCACTACAAGTCACACTAGCACTTCATCCTCAACCTCTGCCAGTCATGTTGGAGAAGAGTCTTCAGCCGCTGCTAGTCATGCTGGGGGCAAAAGTCTAGTCACTGCAAGTCATACTAGCACTTCATCCTCAACCTCTGTCAGTCATGTTGGAGATGAGTCTTCAGCCACTGCAAGTCATGCTGGGGGCATGAGTCTAGTCACTGCGAGTCATACTAGCAAAGAGTCACCGACCTCTGCAAGTCATGTTCAAGACTCTCCGCAAACCACTGCTAGTCATGTTGGCGGAATGGAGGTTGATAAGAAACCTGGACGTAGAAGTTTTAAACCTAAGTTCCCTTGTAAGATATGCAAGGGAGACCATCTTACTCATTTATGCCCTGTATTCCAGAGGTTCAAAGGATATGGTCCGAGTCTGAAAGTACTTTTTCTCCTAGATTTGATATGGTTTCTCATCAATCCCATCAACCGTTGGTTGATAATGTGGTAAAGCCAGTGCAATCGCTGGCCGATTACACTCCTCTTTTGGGGGGTGAAGTGCCTAACAAAAGAGTCTGTTTGATCTCTAGTACTGAGTCTTCTAGTATAGGAGGCATTCCGATTTCTTCGAATGTTCCCCCTCCAAGTTCTAAGAGTGTTTCCTTTGATTGGGATAGTCTTGTTGAGCCTCGTCTTCCTTCCGCTGCACCTTTCCAAATAAAGGTCAGGGTTAATTCCACAAATGTCTATCGATGTATGGTGGATGAAGGATCCTCTACAAGTATTATATCCTCTTTGACTTGGAAAGCTTTGGGTTCCCCAAAGTTGTTGACAACTCAGAGTCAGTTGTTAGCCTATGATAGAAGACCTGGTGAATCTATGGGTGTTCTTCCTCAAGTGCCTATCACTTTAGGTGGGAAGACTGTCTTAATTGATATGATGGTGGTTGATAGCCCTTTAGACTTTAATATGCTACTTGGGCGTGATTATGTCTATGCTATGAATGCTGTGGTGTCTTCACTCTTTCGAGTAATGTGCTTTCCTCATAACGGGAATATTGTCACTATTGATCAGCTTGCATCTGATAATCACCACCCTAATTCGACTTTACTGCAGAATGCCCCTTGGTTTGTTCCAAGTGTTCAGGTAGACTCTACCCCGCCACGGGTCAATTATGTGGCATTGAATCCTCAATGTTCAATTGCTTCTAAGAAGGATCCTTTGACTTATTATTCTCCTTCTTGGGACTTGGTCCCGGCAGTTGACCGAGAGATTCTTCCTATAGGGACATGGGACCCTTTAATTCCCTCTTTTGATCCTTGTAGTTCTCATGATTTCTCAGATCTTGCTTTGCCTTCACAGGAGGAACTCTTTGAAGCCATGAGTTATGACTACCAAAGGAGCCCTTGGCCTGAGCCCTGCAAGGGGTTTGTTTAGCAGAACTATTATGCGTAAGCCGCAAGGCTGCGTGGTTCCTTGTACCATATTGTATATATAAGAACTTGGAATATTTCTCAATTGGAAGTTTATGGTTGGTCCGTTCTGACAGGTATTGGTTCTCGAAACTGGCATATAGGTTAGGTTTTTCCGCCTGCATTGTGCACTTATCAGTTTCCTTTCCCATTTTGCCTTAGGATCGACCCCACCAAGTTATGGTGCGGAACCTTCTCATTGCTTAGAAGTATCATGACTTGTGTGGTAGAGCCTACCTTATCATGGGTGCCCTAGTTAGTACCTTATTGTCGCTTGGCACTCATGATGATTTTTTGTCACTAGGCTCGGGAGTCCTCTGTAGTCCCGCCATGACTTATGCGATCAAGACTCATTCCTCTTTTCTTCTTCACTTCGTTCTGGCCTTATACCCTAGAGGCTCCCTTGTGTTGAGTTGTACCACTACATTGCATGTTGACCATTTGCATCTTTTGGCCTAGAGCCGGCTTCACTTGGACTCGTGTTTAAGCCAACTTTTGACCATGACGTCTGCAAAATAAACCTTGCATACCTTTGACTTCTGCAGCTTGACATACCCTGATCCGTGGAAGGAACATACCTCTGAGTGTCACTGACCAGTTTTCACCTCCCTGCATTGAGCATAGGAACGTTCCTTTCCCAGGAACTAGATCATCTGTTTCACCGACACTCGTTCTTTCCACTGTACCATAGCATTCTTTTATTCTTTTTCCGGCTTAACAGAAAAAGACAAAAAAGTTAAATATTCCAAAAAAGAGCGGGAACAGGGACATTATTTCCATTTATTGTTGGCAGCTAGAGTCAGTCGTGTCGCCCTTGAACAAAGCACTCAAAGCAAAGTCTCCTCCGCATGGGTGGGATTTAGTTTGACTTAGGTATGCCATAACCTTGTTATTGAGTCAGTTCTCCCCCGATTGGTTATCTCTTCCAATCATATGGAAGGTTCGTTCATGCCTCCTGCATGGCGAACTTATACAGAGTCATCATATGCTGCCACATAGTCACATTGAGTCGTGCTTTTGTTCAAGGGAAGTTAGCCTGAGTCGGCCTTCAGCGGTGTCTCTTGACTTATTTTCAGTCGGCCATCCCTGGTTGTCAGTATCATGTCTATCATCACATCAGCTATATTGGTCCTTTACTCGTGCCGGTTTGAGAAGGTCCCCATTGACTTCTTGCTGGCGGGTCTTGTCCTTATCGACGACGACACCTTGCTCTGAGGACAGGCCTAGAGCCGCACCCTGGCCCTATTTTCATTATTAATAGGTCACCTTGTGCTCAGCATCGATCAGTATCATGGGTCTTTGACTGAGTGGTTTCCCTTGTGTTCGACATCATCTTACATTATCACACATTGGGATTCGTGCAGTACCTTGGTTTCCATTTGACCCTATTGGTGGATACCTCGCCTCTGTGTCAGCTTTCATTATTGGTTGGTTCAGAGGGTTTCTGCCGTGCGCTAGCCACATCTTGTGTATGCCGGAAACGTACTTCGGTTGGGTTCCTGCATCTTTTTTCGTCCGATTCCTTCCACATTATTGGCCTACGGGTTACACTCGCGCTAGATTGATGGAGGATGCCTTAATGCCTTCCTTCTAGCGGATCTTTCCCTATCGACTCCGACTCATTGCTCTGGGGCAAAGATCTAGAGTCCATTTGGTAGTACCTTGGGGTTTGCAGTCATTAGTGGCAGATCCTTCGCTATCGACAGTGGGAAACCATCATTGTCTCCTGATCGATAGATTCCTACAGGTGTTCGACTTCAGCTCATCTATTCACACTTGTTAGATTGTACTGGGTACCTTGACGCTCATTATCATTATCGGTGAGTAGTCTCGTGTTTGTTAACAATATACATTAATGACCGGTAATCAAATGATTTCTCACATGGTCGACTTCAGATCATTTATTCCCATGGTGTAGAAATGTACCACGGCGGTCGGTGAAGACCTCAGGTTGTATCAGCATTCATTGGTTCACTTGACAGTTGCTCCTATTACTGCTAGTTGATACCACTCCACCTTATATGTTGCAGTCAGTCATGGCGACATTCTATATGCTGGCACCTGAGTTTGCAGTGTAGTACCATCCTATTCCATCATGTTCAGTTGGTACCTTTTGGGATCAGTCTTTGATATCAGTGATTCGTTGCACCTTTCAGCATCATTGACAGTCTTATATGTGATATTCAGACATGTACTTGCTCATTATGATCAGATGATCCATTATGTATCTTCCAGTCATTTATACTTGTATACTTAGTGGATCCGCTTGTACTTGATATGCGGACATGCTTTAATTTTTCTGAGCATGGGTATGCCCGCCTCAGACAGTGTTTCTTTCTGATCTCCTTTTGGTGGCTTGGCAGGCTGAATTCTGGTGAAGTCCTCCTCGGTTTCTCGACAGACTTCCTTTCCATGTACTTACATAATATATTTCAGCCATCATGTTCCCCTTCTGACCTCATATATTAGGGGGCATCTGTTATAGCTCCAAATCTCACTCTTATGGTTTGTGATGCTGCACTTATGGCCTAGGGCAACCCCTCCTTCCAGACTTGGTCCTAAAATTTAAAAAACAGTGTTTTATCCCTTATATGCGACATTGCCCTGAGTTAAACACGTGTACACGCGGGTCTGTGTATACCCAACCCGCGTGTATGTATTAAAACACTTAAAAAAATAAATAATTCCTTATTTTCGGGAGGAGATTGCGGGTTTTACCTGCTAATCACCTGTTAGTGCCCGTGGCCCAACTGTTCCCAACCAACTCCTAACTAAAAAACTACTTTGGAGATGGTATAAAAAGACATCAAAGGGAAGGCCTAAGGGAGAGAGAGAAAAGAGAGCAAGATTATTATGCTGAGATTTTCCCCTTAGACCAGGTCTGAAGTCCTTGGTGCCTTCTGCACTTCCCCCATTTTGCATAGGAAACCCTTGTTTCCATGTGTATTGGTGATCATTCATCCTTTATATCACCATTGAGTAAGACTTGGAAGGAGCTCTTGTTGGAGGCTTGAGGCTGGAACGAATCTGGGAGGAAGCTTTGCTTGGAGCCTGCTGAAGGTGTTTCAGGTGAAATCTTTCCGTTATATGTACTTTACTTGCCTTTATATAAAGAAACACGTCTTGGTTCCCGAAACAATATTTCTTTGTGCTTATGAGATTCTTGTTTTGAATTCTTATGCAAGTAGTTACTTAAAGATTTTTATAACTAACTTTATAGCATGAAGATGGTTTTCGTATAAGTATTTGTCCATGTACTGCTGTGTTCTTTGATTTGTTTGTTTTACAGGTCAAAGGAGAAGAAGGGAACTCCAAGAAGGGTTTGGACCCTAAAGGCCTTCTCGAACGTAGGACCTTAGGTACGTACCCTCAACATTAGAATTTGCTTACAGTAAAGATAATGGTTGCGTGTGTGTTTCTTTGAATAAGCAATTTTCAGTCTGGTAGAGTCTTAACCCAAAGGACCCTAGGGGTACTTTCCCCTCAACCAGATCCATTTTAAATAAATCTTTCCCACTAAGGAACCAAAGTAATTATTGTGCCAACTATTGATAAAGTCTAATAGGTTAGAGGGAAATACAAGAAAAAGAGACAGTGGTCCCATGGCCAAACTCAAGACTTGAGAAGGAAAAGGGAAGGAGAATAATAAATGGGGGATGGATTCTTCTTGTTTTTTGCAAAGAGGGAAACGAGAAGGGCCACATATCCCTCTTTTTAAAGATTTAACACGGTTATATTTTTTTTTATGGAGAAGAAGCCAAGAAAATACATTTACCTCGGGAATGACATTGTTGATCCAAATCTTTTTCCATGTGGAAGATTTTGGCGAAATTTGAGATGAGAAAAGAAAATCTTCATATCCATCTTTCACAGTGTATTCATGAGATTCCCATCGCAACTTATATTTATCTAGGCGATTTAAAGGTGCACAACCCAACAATCTAATTTTAACTAGAAGATCCATGAGACAAGTGAGGTTAGAAGGTATATTCTCTAGATGCCAATCGTCCCAAGAACCATTTCCTTTCCAGTTAGAAATACTCGCAAGTGAGAGCCTCCCTTGGTTGGATAGGTATTGATGAAGAGGTATAAGGTCCTCAAAGTTAAGAAGAGGAGGACAATTCAAGATAGAATCTGACCAGAGATGAATTAAAGATCCATTTATTTGAGTCCAATTGAGGTGGTTACAAATTAGATTCGTTGAAGTAGTAATCAAATTCCAAACTAGAGAGAAGAAGAAGATTACCTTGACCTTCCCTACCTAGTTGTTCATATTTGATTGAGAGGACTTTGACCCACAAATATTCCTTATTCGTTCTCATTTTCCAAACCATCTTTTTCCCCATTTCCTGATTCATGTGAGATGGATCTCTTACCCCTAGGCCTCCATGATCTTTTTGAGCATGAATTGTGCCCTAATTTATCAAATGGAATTTTTTAGTGGATATTTCTCTTCCTTCTTAGAGGAATTTTTGAATGGTCTTCCCCAAATACTATAGGATAGATTGGGGATCCAATAAGGAAAAGAACTGGTATATAGGGGCAACCGATGTAATAGATTTAATAAGAAAAATTTAGCTCGCAAGAGTAAGCCATCGGGAACCCCAAGAATCCAACCTATCTTTAATCCTAACAATGACTAATTACCAAGATTGAAAGGTGTTGGGCATGGGATCCCCCACAGCAGGTTTTGGGCCTCAAAGCCCAAGTTTTGGTCAAAGATGGTGTAGAACTCCGCAAAGTACGAGCGCGGAGCACAAAGTGTACAATCGAGTCATAGGGTTGTTCGCCCTAAGCATTTTATTGTAATTTAATGTAAAGTTGTGTCAGCCTACCCATGGTTAACGAACCATGGGATTTTATAAATAGAGCGAGGCTCTAAGTGTAAAGATAGCTAAGTTTGGTAGAAAAGAGAGATATAATAGTGAAGGCATGGTTAGCGCCTAGAGGGGAATCTGAAGCGTAACAGGTCGTAGTAGTAGGAAGAGGCTCTGTAGCTGAGTGCTTAGAGGCCTAGTAGAGTCTGCAACTGAGTGCACGGACCCCTGCAGCTGAGTGCATAGGGCGGAGTCGGGTTTGTACTTGGAATTGAAAGTTAATAAAGAGAAGTTTACTCTATGCATCTGTTCTTGAATCTGTCTTTTGATGTTATGCATTACTTTTACTCTGTTTATTTACTGCGCGCACTTGATGAATACTCGTATGAATGCTTATATGTGAATTTAATCTAAGTAATCAACTAACAGAGACTAATTAAGGAAGACTTGGGTAAATAACACGGGTTACGCTGTGGCTAGACCTGTGCGAAGACAGTATCATAGGGCGTGGGGTTCCCGTAGGTGCGCATAGAGCAGTAAGTTCGAAGGTTGGACCAATCACCTCATATCAGACATCCCTAGGGTGTGAAAATTTGGTTCTAGCACCCTCCCATACTACTTCGGGTGAGACCTCAGTCCGTGCTCTGCGAAATGTTTCCGAAAGGGCCAGTAGTACCAGGATTTGCTTGGCTAAATCACTTATGAACCTAGGTCAGGCCCCACTATGCCAACAAATGGTTCTATTTTGAGGACTGGGATTTGCATAAGGGATGTCTGATGTCGTGCCACTAGAACCCAACAAAGAAGGAAATTGAAGGGTGGTTGGACAAGAAGATTCACGAGTTCGCGACACAGGAAAACAAAATTCCGTGAGTATCTGAGAAACAATGGTTGGATCGCTACCTGTACACTGAAATCCACGAGATTTTCTTTTCATCTTTTCTGTCAGAGCCGTATGAGTGGATTGCGAAGTTAGAAGATAGCCAAGAAATGTGTAGGCTCGAAAAACCAATAGTATGGACTCCGAAACTAGTGCGCAGACTAGAATCCTAAGAGGATAAGATAACGCAAGTTGTGGCTCGACCGAATCATAGGAGGATTTATCACTGAGTTCACGGTGGACACGACCATAATTTATAGCGAGGCAGAGCGACGTTTTATCAAAGGACCACGAGGTAAGTATATTAAATCTTTGAGCACCTGGATTAATATGTTGTTATGTGAAAATTGGGTTATGTGAATAAGTTAATATTTGGGACTACACGGAGTGGAAAGATCTACAGAAGCGGAAGAAGTAGAAAATAGTCCCTTAATTTTACCCTGGCGGGAGAGCGAGGACGAGCTCGCGAAGGTTTCTTCAAGAGGCGCGGTTAGTTGGATAAAGCAACACATTCCGCGGTTACCACTTCCACCCACACCGCCACCCGCTTCACCTCCCTTGCCACCCACTCCACCTCCACCACCTTCACAGTTTAGTATGGCGAGCACGATCAAAATACCAATATTCAGAGGGGTATGGAATGAAGATCTGGACCAATTTTGGTTCGTGGTAAGAGCAGTATGGGAAGCCCAATGTGTTACGGAAGACAATATTAAGAAGGCTACATTGGTGAGCGCGCTGCAGGATTGCGCATTAACATGGTATATCAAGCATTCCAACGACCACCCAAATGCAGAGATAACAGAGATCCAAAACACGCTGAATAGGGAATTTAGCAGGCCAAAGTCAGAAACACAATCGATCATTGGGTTTAAATAGATTGCAATGCTCCCGGGCGAGACTCCCTAGGATCTGGATCAACGGCTAAAGAGTACAATCCGTGAAGCCAATATGACGTTGACAGATGGACAGCATCGCGCATGGTTTATGTTGACACCTAATCATTAGGATTGGGTGAATATAATGTAAATAAATAATAAGTAATATGAACAGTCATCGGGAGATGAAGTGAAAAGTCTCTCCCTCATCTATATAATAAAGATCAACCTGAAGGAATAGATATACGAATCAATTTGTTTTGAGGAGTTACTGCTTGGCTTGACATGGTATTAGAGCCAGCTCCCAAAATTAGTTGTATCTCCCTCCTACGTAATGCGCTCTCTGTCCACTGCCCCTATGGAGTTTGTCTTCTGCGCTTTGTTTGCCATAATTGATTCTGCGCCATTCTGCCCTCTGTCTACCATAATTAATTTTGCGCCATTTCTACCCTGCCTCAGCTCTGAGCATTACTGAATTACTACGTGAATGGTGTGGCTGCTGCGTTGAGAGCATTACTGCTACTGCATTGAGAGCATTACTACTGCTGCGTTGAGTGCATGAATCGTATCCATGACCAAGGTTACTGCGTGAAACGCTGCTGGTGCATGAATCAAATCCTCTGAAGATCGATCTGCAAGAAAGAGTGTTGATGCAGAAGCACTGGTATATACGTTGAAGTTTTTGGCATATAACATTGGTATATACGTTGAATGTACAAGCATTGTTTTCTAAACTGGCGCTGCTCATGTGTTGAATGTACAAGTGTTGTTTTCTAGACCCGCTCTGCTCATGCATTGAATGTACAAGCGTTGTTTTTTAGACCCATTATGCTCATCGTGAAATATTTATACCATTTTTTTGTCATCCTAAGAATGACATTATGAGGGAGAGCACTGCACTGGTTTATGAAGTGCAAGCGTTGAATTTAAATGCCATGCTTTGAATGTACATGGTATCTTGAACGCTGTTTTGGTACGCTGCCTATATATTGAACGTTGTCCTATGATGTGTATGTGAGTTAAAATTTTTGAAGGGCTCCATTGGGTGATCAATGTAAAAAGGAACCGATATATATTTTAAATAGTGCGTATTACCAAAAAGGCCGATATATATGTGTTGGGTATTGACATTTGCTGTCGAGTTGAGTTTGCTGTCCAGTCATATTAGAATTATATTTTTTTCCCATTAAGAGTAAAAGTTTTGTAGCTGAAGTTTTTTTTGTTACAGTATGCATTCAATCATATCCATTGTGGGAATAGTTCTCACTGGCAAAGAGAACTATCCTGAGTGGTATCAGATGATAAAACACACGCTCATTTTCAATGAGTTATGGAAAGGAGTGTGTGTTGGAGACAGAGACAAAGAGCTAGAATAGCCTACCTCAGAAAAAGAGCTCGTCATTTGGGAAAACAAGAACCACAAAGCTTATGCATTAATCGCAGCATATGTAAATGAAGAGGTGAGTCGCCATATTTTACCATTTTCAACTGCTTTTGAAGCCTTACAAAAGCTGAAAGAACTCTATGACTCACATTCTACACTTGAAGTTGTTCAACTCATGATTAAACTCTTCACTCTTGAACAGCAAAATAATGATCCTCTTGCTCTTGCATCTGAAGTAAAGTCTATAATGCATGATATCAAATCCACTGAGGTTGAATTGGATATTCCTCTTATCACTTTTCTCAAGGCACTTTATCCTACTTACTCCAATTATCTTGAGTCATTGCAAGCAAATGGAAATCTCAAAGATATCACCTTTGACTCTCTTGTGAAAAAGTTTGCTGAAAGAGAGAAAGCTTTTGGAAAGAAGACAACCCCTGAATCTTCTGAAGAGGCTGTGTGCCTTGCTCATAAAGAAAAGAATCCTGCTCAAGATTCTTCCAGAGGAAGAGGCGGTAAAAGAGGAAGAGGAAGATATTTCAGAGGCAGGGGGGACAGAAACTCTCAAGGAGAAAAGGAAGATTTTCACTGCATATGCTGCAAAAGAAATGGATCACATGATGCGTGTACATGCAAGTTACCATGGGACAAAATTGAGCAGCAAAGAAACCAACAGAAAGTAAAACTGATGATACAGACAAAGGTAAAGCACCTGAATCCGCTCACTATGTTGTGGGACAATGTAATATTGGAGTAAATGAAGATTTATTTAATGCTTCACTTGCTTCTTGGAAAAATGATTGGTTGCTTGATTCAGGAGCAACCTGCCACATGAATCATAGAAAAGATTTTTTTGAAGAATTTATTGACAATGTTGATGGAGCAGTATACTTTGCAGACCAATCAAAAATCAAGCCATCAGGGCTTGGCACAATCAGGCTTAAACTGCCTGGTCTTCCAGACTTTCTTCTGCATCATGTTCTATATCTCCCACAGCTCAAGAGAAACTTGTTGTCCTTGGTCCACATCCGCTAGCAAGTTCACTCCATTCATATGTTTGATGGCAAGCTTGAGGTAAAAAAAGCATCTGACCACTCACTTGTCATGAGGGGAATAGAAGAAGAAAGGCTTCTCAAGCTGCAAGGAACCTCTGCTCGTGCACACCATTTCTCATGCAATTCTCATTATGAAGAAGGTACACTTCCATCAAGTTTATTATGGCATGCTATATTTGGACATTTGAACTATGAAAACCTTTGCTTGTTGAAGAAAAATGGTGTCGCTGGTTTGCCTACAATTCCTAGGAAATTTAAGCAATGTGATGCTTGCATTCTAGGAAAGCATAGCAAGCAGTCTTTTCATGATTCACATTCAAGAGCACATAGAAAAATTGAACTCATTCATTCAGATTTATGTGGTCCAATGCCTGTTCCTTCTGCAAATGGAAATAAATATATGATGACATTTATTGATGACTACACCAGAACGTGTTGGGTTTATTTATTAAAGAACAAATCTAATGCTTTTCAAACATTCAAGAACTTTCATAAATGGATTGAAAATGATGCACAATCTCATATTGGGTCTATTCACACTGATAATGGAAAAGAATACACATCAAATGAATTTGAAAAATATCTTCGCCAACATGGGATCAAACATCAAACAACTATGCCTTATAATCCCTAACAGAATGGTGTAGCTGAAAGAATGAATAGGACAATCTTAAATATGGTACGATCCATGCTCTTCTTCAAAAATGTAAAGATAATGTTTCGGGCTGATGTTGTTCTATGTGCTGCATATATAAAGAATAGATGTCCGTCTAATGCTATTAGAAACAAGACTCCATATGAAATGTGGTATGGACATGTTCCTTCGGTAAAGCATCTCAGGGTCTTTGGTTCCACTTGTTATGCCTTGATACCAAAGGTACAAAGAAACAAACTTGGTGCTAGAAGTCGTAAATGTATCTTCCTGGGGTATTCAAACACTTCCAAAGCATATTGTCTCTATGATGAAGTAAATAAAAAGTTTGTTGTATCTAGAGATGTAATTTTTCTTGAATCATCCAAAACTGACAATGTTGTTGAGTGGCAACTTGATCACTTGGATAGATTCGCAAAAGCAAAATCATTTCAAGAATTTGATAATCAGATTCCACATCTTGAAGGGGGGATTCCTATACTAGATCAACATGTGGAATCTTCTTCTGAAGAACACTCTCCCCTACATGAAACTCCAACAACAGATGATGCTTTAAGTGATGTGATTGACAGAATTGGGAGACTCAACCTTGATTCAGTCCCAACTCAATCAGTGGAGCAGCCTGGACCATCTGAGAAAGGTCCCCAAAAATCGCTGACAAAGACACTTGAAAGTGTTCATCCTGATGAGGTTGGAAAGATAGGAACTAGAAATTCAAACCGGCAAAATGGAGGTGATGTAGATGACTCTAATTCACCTGATGATATGGATGTTTCCTATGATTTTGAATTGAACTTGTCTACAGATTTTGAACCAACTTCCTTCAAAGAAGTTGCTTCTCATGATGAATGGAAAGAAGCGATGCAAAAGGAGTATGATGCCCTCATAAAGAATGGCACTTGGAAGCTGGTTGATCCTCCATTAGTAACTAAACCAATTGGCTGCAAGTGGGTCTACAAGAACAAGTATAAAGCTGATGGCTCACTTGAAAAGCAAAAAGCAAGGATTGCGGCAAAAGGTTTTTCTCAGAAGGAAGGGGTCGATTATGAGGAGACTTTTTCCCCCACAACAAAATGGTATACCATCCGGACACTCTTTGCCCTAGCAGCTCAGAACGGTTGGAAAGTCCATCAAATGGATGTAAAAACTGCTTTCTTGAATGGAGATCTAAAAGAGAATGTTTTTATGTCCCATCCTAAAGGATTTGCTGTGAAAGGACATGAACATAAAGTTTGCAAACTTGTGAAGTCCTTGTATGGCCTCAAACAAGCACCGTGAGCCTGGTATGATAAACTAACTGAGCATCTTCTGAAACTCAATTTCAAACATTATGATCTTGATGATGCAAATTTATTTGTCAAGAAAGCTGGAAAAACAGTTGTATATCTTGTGGTATATGTAGATGATCTTTTGATGACAGGGAACAATGAAAGCTACATTGCATCCATAAAGAAGGAATTGGGGAAAAGTTTTGAAATGACTGATTTGGGCTATGTTCATTACTATCTTGGTATTGAAGTAACCCAATATCCGAAGTCCATATTTCTTTCTAAAAATAAGTACATTGGAGATCTGTTAAACATGTTTGGCATGACAGAATTAAATCCTCTTACTATTCCAATGGAACAAAACTTAAAGCTCACATCTATTGAAGGAAAAGAATTTGAGGATGCAACAAAGTATAGACAGCTTGTAGGAAGTCTCAACTACCTAACTACTACCAGACCAGACATTTCGTTTGTTGTTGGAATCCTCTCCAGGTTTATGCAAAAGCCTTGTGAGGGACATTGGTCTGTTACAAAAAGAGTTCTAAGGTACTTGAAGGGAAATCAAGACTTTGGAATCAAGTATACACAGGTGGACGACTTCAGCTTGATTGGATACTCTGATTTAGACTTCGATGGAGACAAAGAAACTGGGGTATCTACTTTAGGATATGCTATGAGTCTTAGATCAGGAGCTGTCTCTTGGAGATCATGCAAATAATTAGTTCCAATAAATTCCAAAATAGAAGCAGAATACGTGGCAGCAGCGGAAGCAACAAAAGAAATTGTGTGGCTCAGGAAAATTCTTGAAGATTTGCAGGTAAAACAAGTACAATCAACTCCACTCATGATTGACAATACCTTTGCAATAAATTTGGCCAAGAACCCAAAGTTCCATGATTGAACGAATCACATCAATACTAAATATCATCTGATTCGACATCATGTTGAGGCCAAAACAATCCATCTCCGTCATTGTTCCACTAATGAGAAAATTGCAGACATCTTCACCAAAGCGCTTGGAAGAGAAAAGCTTGAACGATTCAGAATGATGCTTGGAATCACCAACATCCCTTCAGATTAAGGGGGGGAATGTTGAAACCTAATCATCAGGATTGGGTGAATATAATGTAAATAAACAATAAGTAATATGAACAGTCATCGGGAGAGGAAGTGAACAGTCTCTCCCTCATGTATATAATAAAGATCAAATTGAAGGAATAGATATACGAATCAATTTGTTTTGAGGAGTTACTGCCTAGCCTGACATTTTGTAGCATCTCTGGCACTGCACTTGAGGACAACACTGTCACAGCAGAAACTTTCCACCCAGGCCGAAGCGTTGGAAATGGAAATGAGATTACATGAGACCCCGATACAAGACCCTAGGAGTTCAACAAATCCACGTGCAACTACAGAATCTATGTTTGGAAATGCAAAGTTTAAAGTAGGATAGGGCACCGCGACTAGAGGTGCACGAGGAAGTATGGTGCATAAAATGCAAAGGCCAAGGCCATGACAAGGACCACTGTCCAATGTTCATGAACTACTTGGCAGGAGGAGCGCCAATGTCGTTGAGACCGAAGGTACAGATAGGGCCGAGTGTGACACCTGCTTTATGGTGCACGATTTGTCAGATAGGAGGGAAAAATACGATAGATAATTGTCATTTGTTGCAGAAGTATACACAGACACCCCAACAATTGTTTTGTAATTTCTGCAGGTCGGTAGATCACGATGAGCACACTTGCCACATTTACAACCTAATGATGGATCAGACCCCAACCTATAGGATGCAGATCAAAACGTGAGCCCCCAACCCAAATGCAGGGATGGCACACGCTGGATTTCAAGGGCGAGGTCGAGGACAAGGTGGAATGGGACCACGAAGAGGCCATGGATAGTTAATTTGTTATAATTGCGAAGGACCAGGGCACTATGCCTGCGATTGTACCAACCTGACGAGGATATCCTGTACGTATTGTGCTCAGTTTGATCATGAAACAATAGACTGTCCTACGTTGATCACAAAGATGCATGAAAAAGGGGTATTCCATCCTCCCTTGACTCAGAATATACAAATGATGAGGTCTGATCTACGCAAAGAGGACCCAAATGTAAACATGATGCTCAGAAGCAGTATGGCCATGAGAGAAGATATGGGGAAGCAACCAAAGGAAAGTACATCGGTTTTGCAAGGCTCCTGCAAAGGAACCCGAGTTTGACTTAGAACACGCAAATGAGACATTCATGGAAGCTAAGAAGAGCTTCACGGAGGCCTCCACTTCAGGTAGTAAGGATCAACCAGAGCCAGGAATGGATCCTTCAATGCTCACTACCTTTCTGGAGACATGCATGAAACTGCTGTGCAACAACAAGGTAGTTAAAGGACTACAGGAACTGATCACCAGGTGCGCGGGCTTAGGGGAACCGTGCATAGTCCGGAAATTGGGGAAGCATGCATTGCGCACTGGAAGGGAAATGAGGTTGATTGCACATAGTGGTGAATATGAAATGGATCAGGTAATCCTAGATCTGGGTTCGGATGCGAATGTATTACCAAAGAAAACATGGGAACGCATGGGCAGGCCCATGTTGCAATGGTTCCCTATTCAATTACGAATGGCGAACCAACAGAAGATTTTGCCCATGGGAAGGTTGCAAGGGATAACAGTTGATATTGAAGGTGCAAGCGCGTAGGCGGATTTTGAAGTAATAGAGATTGTCAATGAAAACAATCCCTATCCCGCATTGTTAGGAATAGACTGGGCCACCGATATGAACGGAGTCATCAACTTGAAGAAGCGCAAAATGATCTTCAAGAAAAATTCACTATGCGTAGTAGTCCCATTGGACCCAGTCAAAGGAGCATGCTACACTGAACCAGTGCGCGATGATGATTTTGATTGTATTTACAAGATAATTGTGCGAGACTAGGATTGGGTGAATCCGAATGCAATGGGAGAATCTCATGGGAGCGCGAAAGCTCCTGCACTTCAGATTCAGATGAAGAAGTAGAGAGATGGCAGAATCGATTGCATGAAGTGACAACGCTGAACTGCAACATGATGGGTAGATCACTGCATTGCATGACAAAAGAGGCAAGAGTGCTACCAACATATGATGGATTGATAGTGGTGGATGAGTTCCTGAGAAAATTTGAAAGCGCGGTTTGATGCGTTGAAAGGGCATTGCGCAACACCTGCACAATGGTGGAGCACACATCAAAGAAACTTTGAGGACTAGCGTGGATGTAGAAGGATGATGCGCCAATGGTTTGGAAGCCCCCAGCTTTGTATGAGAGTCGGGAAGCAAGGACGGGGCAACTTGCACGCCCACCTGTGTTGATGGGTACATATGTGTGCTGTGCAGCCCACTCAAGCACACCCCAAACTAAGGATCGAAAATCAGAATAGGACGTAGCAACGGTGACGCGCACCGTAAACGTCCCATGTAGAAGCATTCAAGGAGGTATGCGGAATCCTAAACAGGGTTCACCAGGTGAGACAAACTGATTGGGACCTGCGCGTACCCACGGTTCGATGGGCCTATAGGGCCATGTGCAAAAACCTGAGCGCAGAGATGATTCCGAAGCTGAAGAGCAAAGTTGAGACCATAATTTTGGAGGAAAGGAATCCTCATGCAATATCTCTCACAGTTGAGATAGTATGCGAGGACCCAGACAAAGGAATTATGCAGTTACAAGAAGCCATTCAGCGAGGGAACCTTAAGCTTCGCGAACTCGAAGAATATCGGGTACGACTGAGGAAGAAAAGCATGTTAATGGATGTGGAGATCAAAAAACTGGAAAATGAAATCGTGCAAGCATGTCATGTCAATGGACTCAGCATGACCAGACAAGATACAGACAGCCAGACTCTTGCATTAGAAGATTGTCTATTGTAGATCTGATCTAAAAATATATGAGAACACAAATAAACCCAAGAATAATAAGATCCAATTATAGAAATGCTTCACTTTATTATCAAAACCCTTAAGGTAGGGCAACACCATACATTCACTCCTTAAGGAAGGAGAACATTCCACAAGCCATATGCTTGTTCATACAATAATACTTCTCTTCATATCTCTCCATGTGGAGTCTCTAGCCTCTATATAGGCCTCATACATACAATACCATGGGTCATTACCATGGTTCCCTCATACCATCAACTAATACCATGGGCCCATTACATTATTATTAACTAATTGTGGTTCCTTACATGACATGGGTTAACCACCTTATTTATTACTATGGCCCATCCCATTATTACATTATTACCTTGGGTACCTCCCTTGGTACCCCATATTATCCCCCCTAGGTATATAACATTCCACCCCCCTAAGCATGTTTCGTCCCCGAAACATGGGAAGAACACAAATAATAAGATCTACTCAAAAGAGTAGTCCACTGATACCATGCACGTGCATCTAGCCATCCAAGAGAAAGGTGAACGCTCGATCTCGCTGGTGCCTTGCTCGCTTGAGATGGAAGTTGACCGTGGCAGCTCTTCTGTGTTGATGTGCAGTGGGTGGATCTTCTCTCCTCGCGATCCGTCATGTGACGACTTGGTTTCCATCTTGATGGTTGTCTCGCTAGGTGATGTGGGTGATGATATGTTGAAGTTTTAACCCACCATGGCTGTTTCTTTACTTCACCCTGCTGTGGTGCCTGTTGTGGTGTCTTCTTTTTCAATATGACTTCAACCACTAAGCCCTCGTCTGATGTATCATCACGTGTAACCTTTTCTTCTGCAGCCTCTATTTGTGTTTGATTGTCGATCATCAAAGGCTCATCATCTGATATGTCAGTCCCTTGAACATCTTCTGCTTCAGCCTCCATGTGCTCTACCTGTTTATGGATGGAAATATCCTGTAATGTAATTTTCTTCTTTTTATACCATAGCTTCAGAAATTTCTTCTGCATATTAATATTGATAGTACCCATAGATTCCATCCAAGGATATCCCAAAAAAACATCCATATTATCCATTTCTAAAGCATAAAAATCACCATGCAACACATATTTATCCATAGAATCTTCAAATCTTGTACACTTGAACATCCTCATCATTCACCTGTGTGTTTTCAATGTGTTTTGCTGGAACAGACAATTTTTTTGCCAAATTAACATTGATAAAATTATGCTTGCAACTAGGATTTATAGACACAATGATCTTCTCCTTTTGAATCAATCCATGAACCTGCAATAAGGAGACACTAGTAGAACATAACCCCTTAAGTGGCTCATTCTCCTTTTTTCTAGCATGAGACCATTTGTCTAAAAAGACTTTTTCAAATTCTGCATCTGAGAGTTTGGTCAACTGTTTGTCATAAAGTGAGAAATACCATTTGTAAGCCTCATCTTTGAAACCAAACCACATTGAATCCCTCCAATTTTTTTGCCCATGCTGACTTTTTGTATTTTATGTATTCTTCAATAGTAGGACCATCATCTTTCCTAGTAAAATATAGCATCTCCATGAAGAGGGTTTGAGAAAAATTCCTCACTTGGCGAAAATTTAAAGTGGCCACAGTTTAGTCAATATTGCTCAGAATATTTATTATGACCTATTTTCGGAAATTGGATGACCATTCTGCATCTGCCCATGTGATAGAAATCCTTATCCAGGCACTAGAATTCCAGATCTGCGTTGCAACTCTCCCGTCGTCACCAAAATTTCTGCAAAAAAGAGTTGATTTTAAATCAACGATATCTCCCTCATCCAGACTCCGATTCGACTGATTTTTTTTTTGAAATTGGGTAATTTTTCTCAAAAAATTCATATCTACAATTAGATTTTGTAGATCTTGCACCAGGACGTCTAGATCTGCGCCACAAACTTGCTACCCTGAAAATTGTCTACAACCCCACTGATTTTTAAATCAGCGATATCTCCTTCATCCGGACTCCGATTCAACTGATTTTTTCTTTGAATTCGACTATTTTTGCACAAAGAATCCAGATCTGTAATTATATTTTACAGATATTGCACCAAAATGTACAGATCTAACCTGCAAAGTCGCCGCCCCCGAAACCCTGCAAAAAAAAAAAAGAAAAAGAAAATCTCCACGTTTGTGCCCAAGAAAGTGCTCTGATACCAATTGTTGTAGATATGATCTAAAAATATATGAGAACACAAATAAATCCAAGAATAATAAGATCCAATTATAGAAATGCTTCACTTTATTATCAAAACCCTTAAGGTAGGGCAACACCATACATTCACTCCTTAAGGAAGGAGAACACTCCACAAGCCATATGCTTGTTCATACAATAATACTTCTCTTCATATCTCTCCATGTGGAGTCTCTAGCCTCTATATAGGCCTCATACATACAATACCATGGGTCATTACCATGGTTCCCTCATATCATCAACTAATACCATGGGCCCATTACATTATTATTAACTACTTGTGGTCCCTTACATGACATGGGTTAACCACCTTATTTATTACTATGGCCCATCCCATTATTACATTATTACCTTGAGTACCTCCCTTGGTACCCCATATTATCCCCCCTAGGTATATAACATTGTCACCGAGGATTTGTGACTCTACTACCATGGCTGTGACCGCAACTTACCAAACAAAGTAACCAGAGGAGTGCACCTCATAAGGAAGAATGCGCGATGCTAATTGTTGCGAGGGTAATTGAGAAGTGCCCACGGACTAGGATGGAAGGTGAATTGCAGTCTCCCACAAGTGGTGCGACCACTTGACTAGCCGTCAGAAGCACAGTCTCAGCGCTCCAAGCAGTTGAAAGAGAGCGCGGGAGAAGGGATCCTAGTTCGAGTGGGAGAAATGGCGGAAGATGGTAGGTTTAGGGTTAAAAAATTTAACGACCAAAACTACCAGCTGTGGAAGATGCAGATGGAAGATTATTTGTACCAACCATTGAGCAGAAAGACAAAGAAGCCGACGAGTATGACAAACACAGAATGAGATATTCTCGATAGAAAAGCACTTGGAACAATACGGCTGTGCCTAGTGGCGTCGATAGCGTTTAATATTTCAAATGAAACGACAAAAAGGTTTAATGTCGAGATTGGCCAAACTATATGAAAAACCCTCGGCCTCAAATAAGGTATTTCTTATGGAGCGTTTATTTAATATGAAGATGTCAAAAGGTGGATCTGTTGCTGATCATTTAAATGAGTTTCATACAGTTACCAGTTAGTTAAGTTCTATAGGGGTAACTTTTGATGATGAAGTTAGGGCTTTGTTATTTCTATGCTCATTGCCAGAAAGTTGGAATGGTTTAGTTATGGCCATTAGTAACTCTATCTCTAGATCTAGTACTTTAAAGTTTGATGATGTTGTCGGTGCAATCCTTAGCGAGGAAATGCAATGGAAAAGCTCCGGTGAGACATCAGGTAATGCTTTGACTGCAGAGACTAGGGGAAGGAAAATGGAAAGAGGAAAGAGCCATGAATATCACAGTAAGTCAATAAAAGGCAGATCCAAGTCCAGATCAGGGATAGTGTGCTGGAAATGTAGGAAGAAAGGACAACTGAAGAAAGACTACAAGTCTCAAAAGGGAAAAGAAGGAGACGCGCAGCAAGAAACTAATCATGAAGTGAATGTAACAGGTGATGTGTTGCAAGATGCTTTGATTCTTTCATTAGAAAATATTATTGATGCCTGGGTGGTAGATTCAAAGGCCTCATTCCATGCCACACCTGATAGGAAATATTTTTATGATTATGTTCAAGGAGATTTTGGATAGGTTCGATTGGATGATGATAAACCCTGTAAAATCATTGGAATGGGTACAGTTTTCATAAAACAACAAAATGGAAATCAGTGGCTATTGAAGGAGGTAAGGCATGTTCCAGATCTGAAGAAAAATCTTATTTCAACAAGGCATTTGGGAGGTGAAGGTTGCGTAACTACTTTCACAGATAAAACCTGGAATGTCACTAAGGATCCCCGGTAATAGCGAAAGGAGGAAAGGTTGGTACATTGTATTTATGCAATGGTATTTATAATTCTGTTAATGCTTTAACCTCTACTGGAGAAGATACATCATTGTGGCATCATAGGCTCGGGCACATGAGTGAGAAGGGGATGCAGATTCTTCACTCAAGAAATTTGTTGCCAGGTTTGAAGCAGAAGAGAGTTAGATTCCTTAGAGTTGGCAAAGAAAAGAAAAGTGAAAAATTAGAGCTTGTGCATACAGATGTATGGGGACCTTCTCATGTATCATCTCTTGGTGGCTCTCGTTATTATGTTACTTTTATTGATGATGCAACTAGAAAAACCTGGATTTATTGTATTCAAAATAAATCTAATGTATTTGATACTTTCAAGAAATGGAAATATTTGGTTGAAAATGAGACAGGAAAAAGGTTGAAGTGTCTCAGATCAGATAAAATAAATGGGTTTATAAGTTGAAGGAATAAGATGGAGGTAGAAAAAGGTATAAAGCTAGACTTTTGGTGAAATGGTTTGCACAGAAAAAGGGTATAGACTTTGATGAGATATTTTCTCCTGTTGTTAAAATGACTTCAATCAGAACTATTTTAAGTCTAGTAGCAGCTGAAGATTTTCATCTTGAGTAGTTAGATGTAAAGACAACCTTTCTCCATGGGGATTTGGAGGAAGAGATATATATGCAGCATCCACAAAGATATGAGGTAAAAGGGAAGGAGAAACTAGTGTGCAGGTTGAAGAAGAGCTTGTATGGCTTAAAACAAGCTCCAAGGAAGTGCATCTAAAATTTGATAGGTTTATGCCTGAACAAGGTTATACTAGATGTCACTCTGATCAATTTTTTATCTCAAAAGGCAAAATGGGAGCCACGCGATCAGGAGGGTACGCGCAGGATCAGTATGTCATAGGGTCATGCCCGTGCATAAGGGGCTGTGCTGCTGCGCGGGTAGGCTGGGAGGTGACCATTGGTGTCACTATTCATGACAAGATGTCCAATTTAAGGCAAAGAGGCACTGGCGGCATGCAATTAAGACATGAAGTCAGAATTAGCTGTGGGACGATCTGTTGCCAATCTAGCATTAATGGGCCAAAGGTGGGGGTAACGGTCGAATTTGAATTAAAAAGGCCTATAAATCATAGGTGGCTATCTAGAAAACAACCCTTGGCATTTTGAGAATTCAGTTGTTGCGTTATCAAGTGGGTATGGACCTTACGAATTTGGAGGCTTTAAGAGCAAGTTTAGTGTTTGAGACATTTCCAAAGGAGATGTAGGACCTCCTGAATAGAATGATGTCGACAACTGAGGAAGTTGCACAGAGCCCTACACTGCAGGTGGGGGATGCACCAGAAATTCTAAAATCGCCCCAGACACTGAGGCCCTAGATGGATCCACAGGCAGTGGGACCAATCCACAGGTCCCCGCGAAATCCGCGGTGTGGTAAACTTTCTATGGAAGACAAGGGCAAGACTGTTAATCTTGAGACAGATGATGAGGAAGAGGACCTCCAGGCTTTCATAGAAGAGATAGAGGTGGATGAAGAAATGGAAGAAGACATCCAGTCGGTGCATGTTGTAGCAAAACTGCCCAAGTATGTCCCTCCATGGAAAGGGAAAGAAAAAGTACCCAAGGATTTGGATGCCACTAAGAGTGCACTTGAAATCCCGCTCCTCCCAGATGGAATTTTGATTGAAGGCTCGATCCTCGGCTACGTGCCCACAATGAAATTTGAAGATTGGGACCTCGCGGACTGTGAAAAGTTCCCACATTTACAGACTGAGAACCTCATGACACAGAGCAAGGAGGGGTCTGTTACAATGCTAGAACCGCAGAAATGGATACGCGGTGTGGAGAAGGCTGGGCTACTCCACCTACTATGGATTCCGCATTTTCACTGCGCACCACTTACAATATTTGTCATCAGGTAGCTGCTTTTCCTAGTACATGATGGGTACCTGTGGCTGGAGGAGCCCATTCCCATCACGGTGGATCTTATTCACAGGATTTCTTGGCTTCCCTGTAAAGAAAGGGACCCCATGGAAATAGCTGGCAAAAGCGGAGATTTTGCGCTCGTAGAGGCTATGAAGAAGAAATACAAGTGGGGAAGGAATTAGAGAGGCTACATAATTAGTAGCATTCCAGACAAAGGGGTGTGCATAGCCACCCAGCTGCTGGCCGGGAAGGTGATGAGAAAATGTCGCGGTAACGAGGTACCATCAACGGTCGTCGCGTTGGCCGAACAATGCACGGAGGGGGTCCAATTCAATTGGGCCACCTTCCTTTGTGAATAATTCCTCACCAACTGTAAGGCAGTCTAGGAGTAGGGCAAGAAATTCCACTATGTGTGGTTGCTCTTGTCCATCATACTGGTGTTAGGGGAACTGCCTAAGGATAGTCAGTTCCCTCCTCTTGAACAAGACTTCCCAGAGGCAGAAAAATACGCGTCGCTCTGGGCGATTGTTATAGAAATATTTGGGCACTTCAAACCCAAACTTATATGTCAATAAACTAGGGCTCATAAACCCATAAAAGAGTTGTTTCATACCCTAAAAGAACATGGTCATCTGATTACATCATTCCCCAAAAAGTTCCACCTAAAAAACCATCCAGAAATGGCCTAAACTGAACCATACTAATTTCTACACTAGCCAGGTGCGATGCATATTGAGTGGTACACTACTCAGGTGCGATGCATACTGATTAGGCCTTCTATAGGGTGCGATGGGAGAGGATGGACAAATGTCCGAGACAGGTTGCTAGGTGGTTGCTCATGGAATCCTCTAGAAACCTCTCCTATGACACTTGCCTCTTTGAATTCGCCCAAGGATGAGTAAGAGATCTAAACTTCAGTTATCTCTCCTCTTGTGGAACCAAATGTAACAAGTGGAATGACACTAATCAAAACCCAGAGATGACTCACACCCTTGCACACATCTATAAATGGATCCCTCATCTAAGAGATCCAGGGGGCTGGAATGTTGTGAATTGCAAGGAAGTGCTGATAGTTTGTAATTGAGGAAAGATAATTGTATTGTTGGTGTGATATTGATATTTCATGAGGTGAAGAGGGCTTGATGCTGGGAGAATGATGCTAGATCAGACAACTGGGTTGTAATTCTCCCTTCTATTTAATAAAGTTCTTCAAGTTTTCTTCCATATGATTGTGCAATTGTGAATGTTATCATTTGTGAATGCTATTATATGTTCATTATATATTTGATTCTATAATGTGTATGTTGTAATAGATCAATATGCTTTGATGGTTCTTTGTTACTGTGTTTCTACAGGTACTCTCCAAGCGGGATAAGTACAGGGAGGAGTTGCAAGCTCTATCAAGGGGGAGAGAGATCAAGCAAGGGATTAAGCGGAAGTTCCAGGTTGGTTCCACTATCTTTCTCTTATCTATTATACGTAGAAGAAATCATGAATTGCTTTAGACTGTTGTTTCTATGGTAGCTACCAAACCTAGAGGGCTAGTCGCTCGAAAAGACACTAGTTTTCCTAGAAAAAAATTGGCAACTCCACTGGGGATCGAATACATGTTTGTTTGTTGTTATTGTTTGTTTTATAAACTATAGACAGAGCCTAAAGTCAGCCAGGTAGCCTTCGAACTACTCTTTCTCTACAATTGCATAGTAGATGAATGCTGCTTCAGTCAATCTCTAGTTTAGTTTATGAATTAAACATTTGACTTACAAGCATTCTAGATGCCCTTTTGGTAGCTTAGTAACCTCTCAAGACATTCCTCTATACTTTGCTCTTTACTGTCCATCATAACTCAACTTAACTCACTGAAAACGGCTGCACATCTGAGCCAAAACCCACTTTAGTTGCGCTCCGTAGCCCATCGCACTGTCTGTCACTGTAAACCAATATGAATCACACCTATCGAGTGTGTAAAGTGCAATGCATCCCTGTTTCTGTGAAGCCCAGGTGCGATGACTGACTGAACCTATGTCCATTCTAGAATTTGGGGGTTTTTGTCCTTGTTTTCAGTTTTGTTTAGTTGTTTTGCTGCTTATGAACAGTGCCTCCTTACTGAAGCCTGCTTGCATCACATAGATTAGCCTCCATTGATTGGGATTAGCAAATGTTTTTTGTATTTGTTCATGATTTACAATCCTTTGTCGAAAAGGTTTTTAAATCGATTTGTCGCTTTGATGCAAAAAGTGTCGTAACTGTTGTTTTGTGTCGAAAAGAGAAGTGTCGTGGATTCTTCCTTCCCTGAATAGTCGATTGAACTTTTTGTCATGTATTTGATTTGATTTTTTTTTATTCGAAGTGTCGAAAGCATTTTTTTTATTCAAAATCGAAAAGTGTCGTGTAGTCTTCCTTTCTCTTTTGAAGAAGAAATTGTCGAAAATGTCGCTTTGAGAGAAATATTTCAGATCTTTGCTACATTTAGTTTTCCTTTATGGCATTTTTCACATTAAGGAGAACGAAAACAAATACATGAATTTTCATTTGCATTTAGTTTGTATGCAAAAAATGATTTAGGAAAATTCACTAGTGTGTGCTCTTTGCTCTTCGTTTGAAAGAATTGTAATCTTCTTTCCCTAGTAGCTAGGATTTTCATTGATCGAAATAAACAAAGATTGTTTATCATTATAGATTTCATTTTATGAATTTCAAATCATCATCACATGGTGAACCATTGAAAAGAAAACTTTAAACAAGATCAACTTTAAAATAAATCTCAATGAACTTAACAACGCTTTGGAACTTAACGCAACACATCTAGAGGTCTAGGCTAGAGACGTGTTCCGGCGTCATAAAAACTAGTAACTATCGTTTTCATTGAAGGTTGGGTGATTCCTCCTCCTTGATACGGCAAATGCTAGCACAGACTTGTGCTCCCTGTACTGTCGCGTATATATTGGGAGACCATAATAGGCTTATATCCTTTATCCATAGGAAGCTGAGTCTGCCGCCTTATTGATCGCAATGGACTGAACACAACATTTGGGAAGATTGACTATCGTACTCCTTGGTAATTTCTCTTTAATTTATCACCAAGGTGTATTTTGCAGTTTTGCGATTGGTTTGGTAATCTCTCTGTCTAGATTTCCAAAGTAGTCGCTTTGTTCCTTTTCGACTCTTTAAAAGAAAAGGTCCATGTGAGCACTTGTCACTTCAGGTTCATTAAAAATCGAGGGGGACTAGGGTCATCTTTAGCTATTTCTCGACTCTTAAAAATTGAAAAAGAAAAGTTGTGTCAAAGCGTCATTAAAATTAATTGAAATCAGAATAACATCCCTATTTCTTAATTGATCTTAAGTTGAGATATATGGAGTCCACCAATCAAGGAGTCCCTTTCGAGGGAAATCCTAGTCCTTTTACTTCTTGGGGAATATTGGTGCTCCTCATATGGCCACATTGTCCCTTTCGGGACTTACCATTGGCCTGCTGGTATGGCTGTTCTCAACCTCTGTGGTTCAAAATGCCGCGATTCCTCCATAATCGAATCAACCTCCAGCTGATACTGAAGTTGACCCTTCACCTTCTTCTTCGTTTGTTTCTCCCTCCCCTTCTTCCTCTTCGCTTGGTGAAAGTAGTGATGCTAGTAACCAGGTGGCTAAGAAGAAGAAGAAAGGGAAGGAGAAGAAGAAGAAGCCAATTCAGCAAGGGGGCAACCAAGCAACCATTGCTTTGGATGCATCAGCTGGTGAAAATCCACACATTAAAGCTCCTAAACCCAAATTTCCTTGCATAATTTGTAGAGGAGACCATTTTCATCGAGATTGTCCCTGCTTTCCTCGGATCTTGAGAGAATGGTCTCCCTGTTCGCACCGTCCAGTGTCATCAACCTCTGGTGATCATGTTGGTAACACTCCTTCGACTAGTGATAGCGAAGCTCATGGACAAAAGGGAAAGGTCAAAGTTCCATGTAGGTTATGTGAAGGTAATCATTCCCTTCACTGTTGTCCTTTTTTGGATGAAGCCAAAAGAGTATTGGATAACCGTCCTGCTTCACCACAACGACTTCCATCTGGTTACCAGAAACTCTCCCCAAGTCCTTCACTAGTTGAAAAACCGACTGACTTAAATCAACCGTCAGTCGAAACCACTCTCTCTGAAAGTGAAACTTATGAGTCTATACCCGACCAAAGTCAACAGGTCGAGGTGGCACCCGACCTAGTTTTACCTTCAGAAAATCGTACCCTTCCCGAAGAGAGTGAGAACGATACCATTCAAATTATTTTTGTTACATCAGAATCTGATGAACTTGGGGGCAATCCACTCGTTCCTTCACAATAGGAGGAAAATCCTCTAGTTCTTGAAACTCAAGGGGTTAATTCAACCATTTATTCGGTACCCCCTCCAAGTAGTCTAGTCACTTCCTTTGATTGGAATCGACTAGCAAGATCTCACCTTCCTTCTTATGTACCTTTCCGGATCATAGTACAAGTTTACAAAATGATCGTATCTGGCACTATCATAGATGAAGGGGCATCAGTGAGTATCCTTTCCTCAACTGCTTGGAAAGCGCTTGGTTCGCCATCGCTTATGCTTGTTACACAAAATCTGTTAGGCTTTAACAAAGGAACCAGTCGACCATTAGGGATCCTTCCTAAGTTACCGATCACTTTGGGAAGGAAAACTGTTCATATGAACGTGATGGTAGTCCCAAGACTGTTAGATTACAATCTACTCCTTGGACGTGACTATGTTTATAACATGGAAGCTATTATTTCAACACTCTTCCAAGTGATGTGTTTCCCACATGAAGGCAAAATTGTCACCATTGACCAGCTTTCATTTCCTGGTTCAAGCATAGCTCCAAGTCAATCATCATCCCTAAATGGTCCTTTTATATCAACGATGTCTCTTGAACCTTCATTCCATCCACCTAATTTCCATGAGTAGTCTGGTGAATGTAACAAAGCTTAGGGGGCATGCACCCTTGTCTATTCTGTAGACGAACCCAGCTGAAAAGATAAGTTTCCCTGTAGGTTATGTGATTGGTCTGACACACCATTCACCTTTGTCTATTCTGCGGACAAAGCCAAGGAAGTGTTTTGTCTATTTTGCGGATGAAACCATCCTACCTAGCCTCAGTAGTTTCCATATGGCTACAGGAGACTCTCCTTTTCATCATGATGGGGGCATGCAAACCTTTTCTCAATTTCTTTTTAATTTTTAGTTTTTAGCTTTTAGTTTTGACATTTCTAGCTTTTTAGCTTTGTCGTTTCTAGCTTTTTAGTTTTGTCATTTCGAGCTTGTGTAGAAATAGAAACTAGTTCAAGCATATCTTTCCATTTTAAGCTTGTAAAAAAATGAAACTGAAACCGAGCATAGTTCCCCCATGGTTCAAGCTCATTAAAAAATGAACCCACCTTCAGTAAATAACCTTTGTGATTGCCATGCTATCAGCCTTTTGAGCCTTGGTTGTGTACTTGCCATCACCTCCATTCTTTTGGCCGATCATACGCTTCCACTTGGTTGTTTACCATTTTGAGGAATAGCTGCAATGAGTGGTCTTATTAGCCAACCTCTTCCCAGAAACGACCATGTTTTGAGAAGTTCCAAGCTTACCAGGAACCATTTGCTACCCTAGACACCACTCGTTCCTCAAAATCGAGTCTCCTTTAAACCCTTTTCAGACTCGTCAAATATGAAATGATTGTCAAGCACCGGCCTTCCTAGCCCATTAAAGTGATTGGAAATGTCATCCCTCCTGTATATTTTAATCTTTTTCGGACCCGAGGGATTATCTCATGAAATAGTTCGAGCGCTTGTTTTTTTCGGCTCGTTAAAGTGATCAAAAAGTCATCCATTTTGTATTATTTTAATCTTTTTTGGACCTAAGGGATTATTCTACGAAAAAGAACCTCTGGAGTTTCCTTTTCATCCATTTTCAAACTCTCTAAATATGATAAGGACCGAGTTATCCTTGTCGTTAAACTCATTAAAACAATAGTGACAAACTTGTCCATTCTGGACGAGACAAAGTTCCCTTTTCGTCCCTTTTCAAACTCTCTAAACATGAAAAGGACCGAGTTATCGTTGTCGTTAAACTCGTTAAAACAATAGCGACAAACTTTTCCACCTAGAAAAGAACAAGTTTCACTATTGCTAGACTCGTTAAAACATAGCGATAGGTTTGCCCGAAGGGAAAATTATAGAACAAGCATATGTTATCCTCCTCAATCTTGACAAAAATAAAGAGGTACTGGTCAGCAATGACTGGGGAAAAAGGGAAGAAAACTTGAAAACTTTATGGTAGCAGGTCGCTCTTGAACATGACACTTTCACTTCATCTTCGTGATTGAGTTGGGTTGGGTTATTCTGTTCACCGGTCGTCTCACCATTGGTCTTTCACACCATCCATCTTTTGGGGTTAACGCTACCAATTCATCTCAGTGTCGCTGATATGTTCAAGAGAAGTCATTCAGTCGAGAATTCACCATCCAGTTAATGTCTCATCCATTGCAATACCTTCAACCTTCATTTTTCATGACCGCCATTCCTAAACCTTGTGTCGTCAGATCGTTTTCACCTCCAGAAAATCATTTGCTTCGTTTTGTGCCATAGATGTGGGATACATTAAAGCCCTCCTACGACGAGTCACTTCTTGTCGACATCAGCTCATTATCCAAGAGGTTGACTTAGAAACACCCCTTTTAGTGCTTTTAAGCTTGCATGCCTCAATGGCAAGTTTCTCACTTCTGGCGACAGGTTGACATCAATAGCCTTCGACCGAAAGATTTTGCGTGGTGTTCGACATCAGATCATATATTCACACCACGTGAATTGTACTATAGTACCTTGAGGGTCATCATCACTATTGGTGATTCCTCTCGCATTTGTTAATAGCTCACATTATTGGCTGGTAATCAAATGATGTCTTTCCATGTTCGACTTCAGAACATCTTTTCACATGGATCGACTTGTACATTGGGCGAAGCTTGAACAAGTTTGAAGACCCCGGATCTAGTTTCATCCCTCTGGCCTGAGATATATTCAGGGATATAAAAACATCAAATGTACAAAGACGCTACACAGATGGTCATCCAAACCAAGGATGATGACTCTACATCTAAAGAATCACCAGTCCGCATTTGTCGACGACTATCTGATCTATGTACATGAAATGAATTTATAAAGTTGAGCATGGGAATGCCCGCCTTAGCTAGATCATGAAACTTATATTATGATGATGTATTGTATTGCATCTTATACAGGTCACCTTCCCGTTTTGAAACCTCGGATCCTCATGATAAAGCATTTCACCCGACATCAAGATTTACGATTTCATGCTTTAGGGGGCAACTATTATAGACATATTTGGGCACTTCAAACCCAAAATTATATGTCGATAAAATAGGGCTCATCAAACCCTAAAAGAGTTGTTTCATACCCTAAAAGAACATGGTAATTTGATTACATCATTCCCCAAAAAGTTCCACTTGAAAAACCATCCAGAAATGGCCTAAACTGAACCATACTGACTGCTACACTGGCCAGGTGCGATGCATACTAAGTGGTACACTGCTCAGGTGCGATGCATACTGATTAGGCCTTCTATAGGGTGCTATGGGAGAGGATGGAAAAATGTCCGAGACAGGTTGCTAGGTGGTTGCTCATGGAATCTTCTAGAAACCTCTCCTATGACACTTGCCTCTCTGAATTCGCCCAAGGATGAGTAAGAGATCTAAACTTTAGTTATCTCTCCTCTTGTGGAACCAAATGTAACAAGTGGAATGACACTAATCAAAACCGAGAGATGACTTACACCTTTGCACACATCTATAAATGTATCCCTCATATAAGAGATCCAGGGGGCTGGAATGTTGTGAATTGCAAGGAAGTGCTGATAGTTTGTAATTGAGGAAAGAGCATTGTGGTGTGATCTTGCTATTTCATGAGGTGAAGAGGGCTTGATGCTGGATCAGACAACTGGGTTGTAATTCTCCCTTCTATTTAATAAAGTTCTTCAAGTTTTCTTCCATATGATTGTGCAATTGTGAATGTTATCATTTGTGAATGCTAATATATGCTCATTATATATCTGATTCTGTAATGTGTATGTTGTAATAGATAAAAATGCTTTGACGGTTCTTTGTTACTGTGTTTCTACAGGTACTCTCCAAGCGGGATAAGTACGGGGAGTAGTTGCAAGCTCTGTTAAGGGGGAGAGAGATCAAGCAAGGGATTAAGCAGAAGTTCTAGGTTGGTTCCATTGTCTTTCTCTTATCTATTATACGTAGAAGAAATTGTGAATTTCTTTAAATTATTGTTTCTATGGTAGCTGCCAAACCTAGAGGGCTAGTCACTCGAAAAGGCACTAGTTTTCCCAGAAACAACGATGAAGGACGCCATGAGCATTTGCGAGACCAATATCTTCTAGGTGCTCATAGAGGCGAGCGTCCAGATGTGGATCAACAAGAGGCCGCACTTATCCCCCACAATGTACAAAAGTCTGCAGAGCTTTGCAGACTTCAAGGTGGATATGCACAATGTATACATTAAGGCGCGTAAGGATCCGACACAAAACTGGACCAAAATATCATTCATCGCGATTGATGATGCCATTTTCGCTGTGCTCGACTCATGGCCACTTGAGTGGTGTGCCCCGTATTTGGCGGTGCGCGATAAGACAACGATACAAAAACAGAAGGATGCCACCAATCTGATGGCTCAGCGGAAGCACAACAAGCAGTTGGATGAGGAGGTAAGGGCTTTTTGCGAGGTAGTGAAGGCCACCACATAGCAAACCAAGGGCACCGAACAAGCAGCAACAACACATGCAACAGGGGCCACCATGATGCGAGAAGAAGGAGGCTCGAACTTGACCATGGGGCAAGGAACAGATGACACAATGAAAGGCGCGGACCCAAGCACAACATCTACATAGCTGAAGCGACCGCACTGTATGGAACGAGCAGGCCCATGGAAGAAGATCAAGGCTTCCAAGCTGGACAACAAACCCATTACACTGACAGAGGGTGACCTCTACGACATCGGCGACTTAGTTCACAAGGTCGCAAGGGAAGCGCTCTAGGAAGCAATGACGGAGCAGTGAAATGTGTTGGGGTCCCTTAGGGCATAGCTGCAACAACTTTAGGTGCCCCCCCATAGGAGGGAATAGTAGCCGCCTATGGTGCCATAAGTACATCGGCAATGGAGTAGTTATTGCAGGCCAAAATGGCTAACATGGTCGCACTGCCATAAGGAGCACTGACAGTGGACAACAGGGAGGACAGAACCACGACGGGCCGGATCAAGGGACTTGGCCTAAACTTGGCTGCCCTTTCGCGGGATATATTATACTAGCTATAGGAAGAAGCGACAACAGTGCTCCACGCGAGGGAAGGATGTGTGGTACAAATGCTCAGCGAACAACGAATCAACATTGAGTAGCTTAGTCTACAACGTGATGAAGTGCTAGCACAAAATCAACAGCTGGAGCAGATAGTAGAGGAAGCATTTCGCCGCACTCCAGAGTTAGAGATTGCGACCGACCTACCAGTTGGAGTGCGAATTCACATATTGGCTAGTGGATTCCGTGAGGCAAAGGAGGAAGAAACGAGGATATAGCTGGACCTCAACCTCCAGATTGTCGAACTGCGATTAAAGGCACAGTCATCCACACCCCCAGAAGTTAGGGAACAACATGCTGGTGCTATCCAAAAGGGGCTGGAGGAAATAGGACAGGCACTGCAGGACTGTACTATGATGTTGGAAGAATCCCTCACGGTCCTCACTTCCTTACAGGAGGACCCCACCATACAGTGCTTGGAAATAGAAGCATGGGAGCTTCAAGTGCAGTGTGACAGTGTGCGCGAAATGGCACAGACAGTTGTCCTGACCCAACGGCTGGCGAAGCTACAGCAGGCGAAGTCATTGAAGGAATAGATGGATGTCATGCGACAGAAAGGGGAAGTACTTAAAGCGTGCGTCCAACCTGGGATTGATGAGCCTTTCCACATCACTGTCGATATCAAACGAAAGCTTGCACAAATGAAGGTGATGCATGCTTTAAGATAGGGATTTTCCCATGAAAGTGAGCATTTGGCAGAAAGAGTAGAGTAGATCTAGAAGACGGCAGAACAGTGCGCTGCAGACCTTCGCGCAGCACAGGAATAGTTGGAGGGGCTCCGTGCCAAGATCGCCGCACCAGCAGAGTGACTCGGGATGAGTCACGAATATTGTGTTGGGGGCCTGTTGGGCATGGGATCCCCTGTAGCAGGTTTTGGTGCTCAAAGCCCAAGTTTTGGTCAAAGATGGTGTAGAACTCCCTGAAGTAAGGGCGCGGAGCGTGAAGTGTACAATCGAGTCATAGGGTTGTTCGCCCTAAGCATTGCATTGTAATTTAATGTAAAGTTGTGTTGGCCTAACCATGGTCTGCAGACCATGGGATTGTATAAATAGAGTGAGGCTCTAAGTGTAAAGATAGGTAAGTTTGGTAGAAAATAGAGATAGAATAGCGAAGGCATGGTTAGAGCCTGGAGGGGAATCTGAAGTGTACCGGGTCGTAGTAGTAGGAAGAGGCTCTGCATATGAGGGTGTAGAGGCCTAGTAGAGTCCATAGTTGAGTGCGCAGACCCTTGCAGCTGAGTGCGCAGACCCCTGTAGCTGAGTGCGCAGGGCGGAGTTGGGTTTGTACTTGGAATTAGTTAATAAAGAGAAGTTTACTCTGTGCATCTGTTCTTGAATCTGTCTTTTGATGTTATGCATTACTTTTACTTTGTTTCTTTACTTCGCGCACTTGATGAATACTCGTGTGAATGCTTATATGTGAATTTAATCTAAGTAATTAGCTAACAGAGACTAATTAAGGAAGACTTGGGTAAATAACATGGGTCACGCTGTAGCTAGACCTGCGTGAAGACAGTATCACAGGGCACAGGGTGCCTGTAGGTACGCGCACCGAAGTAAGTGCGAAGGTTGGACCAGTCACCTCATATCAGACATCCCTAGGGTGTGGAAACCTGGTTCTAGCACCCTCCCATACTACTTCGAGTGAGACCTTAGTCCGCGCTTCGCGGACTATCGTCGAAAGGGCCAGTAGTACCGGGATTTTCTTGGCTAAATCACTTCTGACCCTAGGTCAGGCTCCACTAAGACAACAAGAGGAGAGGGATTTAAAAAATATTGGGATCCCTAGGTATTTGAAATCTTTCCAACCATTAATGGCATTGAATCCAAAAATCACATCAATTTGAAGATGCATACCCGTTGAGATATTCCATGTGAAAATATGAGATTTAGTTGATTTTTTTTAGCCCCCCTAGAGGCGGTAAGAAAATTATCTAGAACTTTTTAAAAGTTCATTGCTATAGTAACAAAAGATTCTTCCAACAAGACAGTATCATCTTCCAATTGTGCATAATTTGTGATTTTGATTGAAGGAGTGAATCTCAAACTAGGGAGATGCCTAATGTTGCGCTCATATTCAAGTCTCATGCTTAAAGAGTTGGCTATAAGAATTTATAGGAAGGGGGGAAAGGGTATCCTTAACACATGCCTCTAGAGACCAGAAAGAACTCAGAGACTCTACCATTTATCAAGGTAGTGATCCATGGAGAGAAGATATGGAGAGATATCAACTGATTGAAGGTACTACTAAAGCCCAATATGCTCAAACTCTTGAAGAGAAATCTATGTCTGACACGATCAAAGGAATTCACCATATCCATATTAATGACCATCCCTTTATCACCCCTCGATCTGATAGAAAAAATGGCCACTTGAACAAGGATTATGTTATCAAAAATTTGTCTTCCTATAACAAAGCCTCCTTGATTCTCATAAATGATCATTTCGAGAAATTTCTTCAACCTTTCAACCAAGATTTTAGACATTACTTTATAGGAGACGTTACACAAGGAGATTGTCCAGAATCCATGGAAGGAGGGCTTATTTTATTTATGGATTGAGGCCAAGAATAACCAATTTATTCCCCCAATGATACAACAATTCTTCAATGGGTAGGTGATCATTTTGTCAAATTCTTGTTTAATAAATTCCCAAAAGGGCTAATAGAATTTAGCTAAGAAACTATCAGGCCCAAGAGCTTTGTCCAAGTGGAAAGAGAAAACAATTCTTTGAATCTCTTCCTATAAAGGGAGAAGTGCGAGTTTTCTATTCATTTCCTCGGTGATGACATGGGGCATATGTTGGTGTCCACGTATGAACAATTTATCCACCCCTTTCCTACATTAATTTATCAATCCAGGTGTGTATTATTTTCAAGGCAACATGCAAGGTATATGCAGGGGCAAGGTTACAATCTATCATTGACCAAGGGTTTGCGATTACCAATCAAAGTTATTGAAACAGAAACAGAAACTGCAGTAATCTAAAGAATCTGTAACAACAATCAAGAAATAAACACAACAATAAATAACACACACAAAACAGTAAAAAATGCAGCACCTAATCAGAAGAGCGGGCCCAACTCTCTGATTAGGGCTTCGTTACTCACAACGAAAGATAGAACAACAAAAAGGGTTGTATTTTATTAATCTGAACAATGTTGTTACAATACAATTCAGGGTCTCTCTAACCCCTCGTATAGGAATGAACCATCTTTTATACAGTACAAAGGGGAGTAACATCTCTCCCCAAAACTTGGCAACTATATGCCCAAATATATACATTATTTCAACGCAACACCAACGTCAAGAGAGAAAGAACCGAAATGATCCAAAACAGGTTGAGAACAACTGAAAATCAATTATGTTGTTTCATCGTGGTCAATTAGCTTCTGTGAATCATAGAACTGCTACGATATGCCGTGAGGTCAACACCTGCACTCTAGAATCTGCGGTCATAACATGTTTTAGTGGTTCTCATAGGCAAAACCCTCATGACTTTACTTCATTAATTAAATATTCCAAGAGATGAAGAAAGGGGAATTACCTCATAGTTTTACATAGTAAACATATGTGAATGAATGCAAAAGGGATGAAAAGAGGAGTGAAAATGAAGGAAAAAGATAGGTCGATTTGGTGCCCAACATCTCCCCCCAACTAGCCTTCCGCACGCCCTCGCGAAGTTCGTCGTCTCCACAGGTCTAGGTTGGATAGGTTATGGGCTTCATGAAGCCGGGCGAGATTGTATTGCCCGACTGTTTATGTTCCCAGAACCTTAAACCCCTTTGAAAGAAGAACTTCCTTCCACCAATCATTTGGTACATTATATGTTGGGGTGTAGTGCTCTGCCGGCATCCAAATGACAGAGTACTAAAACCGAATTCCCATCCATCGGACCCCACATGTTTGGATGCATGCCACGTACCTTGGCACCCTACTGAGTGCTCGTGCAAAATTTGGTGCTCCAAATGGTTCTCTGTTCCAGACAGATGTGGGTGACATCATCCATATTTTCTGACAAATATCTAGGGCCTCATCTTGAAACATGACTAATTGCTTGACACATAGATCAATGCACCACTTCTGTGTCCTCAACATCCGTTCCCTGTTTCCTACAATTTTTAAAAATGTATTGTGCTTATTGTACAATACATTTAGCCAAAAATTGCCCAAAAGCCTCTGAGAAAAATTTTGCTAGAAAAAACCACCACAGATCTACATGGTGGGAAGGAGCACAAAAAGAACACTACACTGTCATCAAAGAAGAATATTCTAGAGAAAACTATGAGTCACAAGAAATCAAGGAAGAAGGAAACAACTCTCAAAGCAAGCAAGGAGAAAGCCTGCCCCAACAAATCAACAGTTATGAGGATTTGAATACCGCAGGAAATAAATCTTCATTTAACAGCAAAGCAGATCTCCTAAACCAAACTTCTTCTTCGACTATAGATCGCGAAGCTAAGACACCAATGTCCCAAGAACCAGAAGAGATGAAGGAGATGCAAGACAAAGGAAGTTGGAAGACCGTAGAGAAAAGAAAGAAAGCTACAACACCAATCTCGCCAAGAAAGACGAGGAGCCAGACAAGTAAAAATTAAGAAAATTGTAGGTCCGATAGACCAATTTGGTCTCAGTGGACGTTAACCACCATCATCATCATCACATAGTCATTGATCTCTCGGGTTCTCCTCTTACCATAAAAGGATTCGTGACTTGATTTGACTCAAATGTATTAGAAGCCTTCTGCCAACTTATCTGATTAAAAGTGTAAGAGGTGAGGGCCCTTAAATTAATGTCCCCCACATATGGGACCATATTAAATTCTCTATCAACCCACATGAGATACCCATGCATGTAAAGTTCAAACATCAAATGTTGAATTGGAAAATCATGGGCCCTCAATATCCGAAGGAACTGTACACCATCCTTGATCTCATGACTAATTTCTTTCTTGATGCTCTCCAAATAGAAAAAGAGAAAAAGTTCATGCAAAAATAAAGAATAACTGGAAGCAGGAGGGCGATATGCCATCACCTCTTGTGCTAAATTGAACATTTGTTCTTTATCAGCTGTCAATTCTGTCACTTGTCCTTCTAGCCGCTCCACCTTGAGTTCCTACTTTGCATACCTCAATCGCATTATATCTATGTGCTCCACATATTCGAAGATAGCCGTGGATGCTCGTTCCTGTGCTCTCTTCACTTCGTTTTGGTATCGCGCTACGGTGGACTTCTAGGTTTGTATTTCGGCTATCAAGGAATACTCGCGGTCTAAAAATAACCACTTAATAGAGTTTGTTTGAGTGGCGACAGAAGTTGTTGCCACTTCATCCACCTGTGTCTCTGCTTCGGCCATTGTGGCTTTGGGCTTCTTAGCCCGCCGCTTATATTTCTTCACTTGCTTCTTCAACTGGTGTACCTACCTTCTCAACCTTTTGACCTCTATTTTAAGCCGCATTGTTTCCCTAAATTGTAGTTGATATTTTTGCTTATCAGGTAGCCTCCATTGCTCACACAATTCTATCCATTCCTGTTTAACCACCACCTCATCTGGTACTGCAATCGATTCCACAGGTGGTGGCTTACTCGAGGGGGTATCCACAGGTTTAACTGACGGGGCTGTTCTGCTTGGTCCCTCTTCCTCGGGAGCAACTGCTTCCTTATTGACCCCTACCTCGACCCACTGTGAAGCTGTCTCGGTAGGTGGTGGACTCACTGGATGGATATCCATTGATGTCTCAGACATCATTTTCCCTCCCAGTTCCCTTGTTTCAGAAACACCTGTTTCTTCCTCTCTCCTAGGTTCCTGGGAATGGTCCCTCTGGAAGTCTTTGGCTAACATGCCTGTTGTAACTAGTCCCTTGATCGACCCATCAAACTTCAAAATCGACAGAATGACAACATCCTCCTCTGTGCATTGGGAAGAGCGAGACACCCTCGCCCCTCTCGGAATGGAAAAGTAAGAGGAGAATTGAAAGAATTCTCCTACTTGATCTATCTCGGCCCCGGTTGTGTCCTCGGGCTCTTTCCCTCTATCTGCAACACCTATGCTCTGGGTTGAGACCCCTGTCTGTGCAGTCCCCCATTCTGAGGTTGACGCTGGTTCTTGTGGAATAACGTCAGCCTCAACATCTAATTCCTCTGCAATTTACAGGGTCAGACAGGTTGATGGTGGTTCTTGTGTAGCACCATCCCCCATATCCAACAATTCTTGAGTAGACGATGCTAGCACTATTTCTTCCAGCACGACATTGATAAAAATGGATTCTTGTATTATTATGTCAACTCCATCCATTATACCTATAGTCTCTCCTTTTGTTGGCCCCACAGTTCTTTCAACTTCGGGCCCTTCTTGGAATGGTTCATCTTCCTCCATTGGTTCCATGGTTGAGGGTGGTTCTTGTGGGTCACCTTTGGCCGCAACATCAACAAATTCTTCCACCTCAGCCTGCTGTGGTACCTGTTCCCTTATTACAGTGCTGCCAATTTGTTCCACTGGCTCCGCAATCGAGGCTGGTTCTTGTGGGACAACCTTGGCCATGGTGTTGGTGGCCCTTTCCATATCGACTCCTTGCTACAACATTTCTTCTTCCCTCAGTTCTGCAGTCGAGGCTGATTCTTATGGAGCAGCCTCGACTACCCTTTTTGGTTCAAACTCCTTGTTTTGTTCCAGCTCCTCCGGGTCCATATCCATTTCTTCTGGTTCTTCTTGGTCTACATATTCATCCTCTGACCCAGGCTCTTCCTCCATCACTTTCGGCTCTTCTTCTCTAGTGGCTATAGTGGCTGCTATCTCCTCTTCTGTGGAATCCTAGAATGTGTCCGACGGGATTTGAAACCGATCGATTGCATGCATGACTAACAGCCCAACTAGCCCATGGTTGGTAATGACTATTGCAACTTGTTGTGAACGTTGAGCAATTGTGCCATCAACTGGAGACTTTTTAATAGGAAGAAAGGCATATTCAATGAGAAAGCTTCCGACTGTGGGAACCGGAGGTGAGCCATCCTTCTGAAATGATATTTAAACACAGTGGTGTACCTTCCCTTGTAGGTTATGTATCTCACTACAAAACCTGCTACCTCATCCCATGGGTGTGGTAGTGAATTCTGGTCATACCCTCGACCTTTTCGAACGACATTCTATCCAGCTTGCAAAAATGATTCGGGAAACTCCGGGAGGGAGGTTCTCTGTGAAAACCATCTCTGCCCCTGCTGGGGTAGCTCACTGACCTCTGCAATGGCTTCCTCTGTAACAGGGATTTCTATCCCTCGTACCCTTCCTCTAGATTGAGTGCAAATTCAATCGCAATAGCTTCATCAAACCCTTGCAAACTGTCAAGATAGACATTCCATCCTGCATTTTCAAAAACCTGCCATACTTCTTGATTATTTCAGACCATTGTCATATCCTCTGGCTCATGGCGCACAACCAACCCACCCATCGCTGTAGAAATGGGATTAGCACGATGGATACAGTCGGCTAGTGGGGAGAGAGTAATAACAATCTAAACTGATGATGGCAATAATATCAGCATGGTGGCTGCAGGTGTTGTGGGGAAAAATGCCTATGCAGGACGATCCTATCCACCTAAGGTGTGATAGTGCCTTAGCAACAAACAGAAACAACTATTCTAGTATTCTTCCTTTATGAATTGAGAATGAAGAGAGATGGGATGGACTAACCGATGTCTTCCATTTGTCCTTTGATCCGGTTTCTCTTCTCTTTGAGAGCTCCCAGCTACTTGCCTTCTCGCTCGCCCAGCTTCACCAAGTTCCTGCAAGATCACAAGAGGGGAAAACTACACAAAGACATAGATTCATATTCATAACTAGTTCAGGATTAGAAATAAACTAAACATACTAATGCAATCATACATCAAAGACACATCAGCATGTAGGAGAAACTCAAATAGTTTTATTGATGAAATAACAAGGTTCAGGAGGAGATACAACCAAGAGAGTTCCAATCCAACATCTACCTCCCAGCGAATGAAATCCCTTCTTCACCTCCCTTCAGAGCATAAAGCACCCAATGATTTCAATCTCAAACCAACAACAATTCTTTGCAATATCAAAATTCCAGCCTCTAGATCTCATGGAGGAGAGATCCATATATAGATGTTTGGAGAGAGGATGAGTCAGCTTGAGATCTGACTAGTGTCCTCTCTCTCTGTCAGTTCTTGCTTCCACTTGGAGACTAAGAGCCTCTTACTCATCACTTAGTCGAACTTAGCAAGGCAAGTGTCATGGAGGAAGATTCTGGAAGCTTCCACAGTCTTTACACCTCGCACAAGGGCCCTGCCATTTGTCATTTCCCGCTCAACGCACCCTGGTAGTGCATTTGGGTGCGTTGCAATGCACCTAGCTAGTGTACTGGGGTGCTTTGCAATGTAGGTGGCCAGTGGAGCCACTGAAATGATCCTGATTTGACTTGTTTTTGAGTGGTGGAGAACTTCTGTGAATTGCTGTGGTTTGCTGGCCTTGTTCCTCTAGGGGTAGGAACAACATGTTTAGGGACTTTGGATCCCTTGGATTATGGACATTTCATGCTTAGAGCTGTAAGGCACAAAAATGTCTATAACAGTTGCCCCCTAAAGTATGAGGCCGTTTATCGGGTGAAATGCTTTATTAGGAGGATCCGAAGTTCTTTCAATGCTGGGAGGAGACCTGTAATACAATACAATACAATACATTATTTTCATACTGTTTTCATGATCTAGCTGAGGCGGGTATTCCCATGCTCAGCTTTATAAATTCATTTTCATGTACATAGGACAGACAATCGTCTGATGATAGACTGATGATTCTGATAGAGCCATCATCCTTTTGGTAGGATGATTATCTGTGCTGCAAAGCTGTACATTTCCATGTCTTTATTTTCCTGAATATATATCGCAGCCCGGATGGAGGAAACTAGATCCGGGGTCTTCAATCTCGTTCGATCTTCACTCTAAGTACAAGTCGATCCATGTGAGAATTGTTTTGAAGTCGAACATGGAAAGCAGTCAATGATGTAAATTGTTAACAAGCGCGAGAGGAATCACCGATAATGATGATGACCCTCAAGGTACTGCAGTACAATTCACGTGGTGTGAATAGAGGACTTGGCGTCGAACACCACGCAAAATCTTTCGGTCGAAGGTCATTGATGTATACCTATCGTCGGAAGTGAGAAACTTGCCATTGAGGCATGCAAGCTTCAAAGTACTGAAGGGGGTGTTCCTAGATCAACTTCTTGGATAATGAGCTGATGTCGACAAGAAGCGATCCGTCAAAGGAGGGCCTTGATGAATCCCACATCAATGACATGGAATGGAGCTAATGATTTTGATGGAGGTGAAAACTATCTGATGATATATGATTCAGGGTGGTGGTCATGAAAGAGTATAATGTATGGTAGTGGATGGGACACAGGTGACTTCTCTGAACGACTTCTCTTGAACATATGGTGACACTTATGCGATGGATTGGTAGCATTTACCCCAAATATGGATGGTATGGCGAGACCATGGTGATGTGACCGATGAATGAAACAACCCAACCCGATTGTGGTACGGAGGAGGAGTGTCATGTTCAAGAGCGACTTGCTACCATCAAAATTTCTTTGAGTTTCTCCCAATTTTCCCCAGTCATTTCTGACTAGTACCTCTTTATTTTTGTCAAGCTTGAGGAGGATAACATATGCTTGTTCTATAATTTTCCCTTCGGGCAAACCCATCGCTATGTTTTAACGAGCTTAGCGATAGTGAAACTCGTTCTCGTCTAAAGACAAGTTTGTCGCTATTTAGTGCTTTTAACGAGTCTAACGACAAAGATAACTTGGTCCTTTTCATTTTTAGAGAGTCTGAAAAGGTACATAAAGTTAACTCCAAAAGTCCTTTTTCGTCATCTAATCCCTTAAGTCCGAAAAAGTATAAAACAATACAGAAGGGATGGATTTTCGATAGTTTTAACGAGCCGAATAAAACAAGTGCTCGATCGTTTTGTGCAATAATCCCTCAGGTCCAAAAATATTAAAATCTAGAGGAGGGATAGCTCTTCCGGTCACTTTAACGAGCTGGAAGGCCAAAACTCGGCAATCTTTTCATATTTTACGAGTCAGATGAAAAGAGCTTAAAGAAGAATTTTCTTTTGAGGAACGAGTGATAATATGGGTAGCAGCTGATTCCAAGGAAGGATTGGAATTTCCAAATCACGGCAGTGTCACAAGGATGGCTAGTGAAATCACTCTTCGCAGCTGTTCCTCAAAATAGGTAAACAATCATATGGAGGTGAATGATCGGCCAATGGAAAAGTGGAGGTGACGGGCAAACATGACCAAGGCTTTAATGGCTGAAGTACTACATTCACGATGGTTATTTACCGGAGGATAGTTCATTTTTTAACGAGCTTAAACGCGGGTTGAAACATTTGCTCGATCTTATGTTTATTTTTTAACGAGCATGAACTATGTGCTAAAACTGCTCGGATCTTGCGTTTATTTTTTAACAAGCATGAACTGTGTGATAAAACTGCTTGAATAATCCAGTCATATGATAAGAATGTCTCATTGAAGATGCTATTTTTTATGGAGCTTCATCTTACAAAGCTTTGCCCCTGGATCCTTTCTTTATGCAAGTTCGGAAACGACTAATCCTACGAGTTTAAAGGGTTAGCCTACAGGTTTAAAGGGAGGACCTAAAATTTTAAAAATAAATAGCCGCCCTCGCTTGCACTCCAAAAGGTTTTCATGCCCCCAGGTATAAAATATGATTTCAAGGTTACCCTTACTTTGTCCGCCAAAACATTTGCTTCAGCAGGAAAGGCCTACCTCTTTCAGGTTACCAAAGATTGCTCTATTCGTGGCTACGAATAAAACACTTCCTCGGCAATGTCTACCGAGATAGACAAAGGTGAGTGACATCGTCTTGCCAAACACATAACTTTGACAAGAGAATCTTATTCCAGAATAACACCTCTTCCAAGACGGACGGGGTACAGACTAGTCATATTCTCCCGCGGAAACCTACCCTGTACCCAAAGTTTTCTTGCCGAAGCAGACCAGGACGCATGCCCCCTGGGTTCCAGTCATATCCTTCCAGATTACTCGTGCTCATCAGGAGGACGGACCGTAGGTTGAGACATTTCTTGTGTGAATAGACCATTTAGGGATGGTACATGACTATTTGCGATGCGTGATCTGAGAAATGAAAGTTGGTTCACGAGTTTGACCATTCTTCCTTCATGAGGAAAAAACATTACTCTAAAGAGTGAGGAGACGATGGCTTCCATGCAATAAATATAGTCTCCTCCAAGGAGTAGGTTATAATCCAAGGGTCCTTGAACGACCATCACGTTCATTTGAACGGTCTTCCTTTTCAATGTTATGGGAACATTGGGAAGAATCCCTAAAGGTTCCTTTATCAAAGCCTGTCAGATTTCTCATCTCAGGCAAAAGTGATGGCGAACCAAGCGCTTTCCAAGCAGTAGAGGAAAGGATACTCACAGAAGCCCCCTCATCAATGATGGTACCAGCCATGACCATTCTATATATTTGGACGATAATTCTGAATGGTATGCTTGCTGGTAAGCGAGGTCTGCCTAGTTGATTCCAGTCGAAGGATACAACTAGGTTGCTTGGAGGTGGGACCGAGTATACGGCAGGGTATGACTCTGACGAAGTTCCTTCCTGTGATAAAGGAATGGGCAAACTGCCCCCTTGTTCGTCGGAGTCTGTGTTGATGAAGAGAATTTGGACGGTGTCGTCTTTATTCTCTTCTGTGATGGTATCATTCGAAGATAGAACCTCTGAAGGCAAGACCGGGTCAACTGCTGCCTCAACCTTTTGACTTTCGTCAGGTATGGATTCAGACGGTTTATCCTCAATGATAGGTTCTTCAGCTGACCACCTGAGCGGGCCAGCCGGGTTTTCAACTGGTGAAGGACTTGGCAGGAGTTTTTGATATCCAGGAGGAAGTCGCGCTGGTAAAACCGGGCGATCTTCCAAAACTCTTTTAGCCTCATCTAAGAAGGGACAACGGTGGATGGCATGGTCGCCTTCACACAGTTTGCAGGGAAATCTAGCTTTCCCTCTCTATCCTGTGGCTTCACTTTCACTAGTTGACGGTGTGCTGTCAACATGGCTATCAGAGGTTGACGCCACCGAATTGTGCAAGCGGGGAGACCAGTCCCTTAGTATCCGAGGGATGCAAGGACAATCTCTGTGAAAGTGGTCTCCCTTGCATATGACACATGGCGATTTAGGCCTGGTCAGTGCAGTGTGTGGATTTTTGTTAGACGCCATTTGTTTGCTCCCAGTCGCCTTTGGCTCCTTCTTCTTCTTCTCTTTCTTCTTCTTTTCCTTCTTCTCCTTAGGAGCTTGGCTTTTGGCTTTGTCAGCTCCATCAAGCGAAGAGGAAGGAGGAGAGGAAGAATTAGAGGAAGTGGAAGGTTGGTGGGCAACTCTGGACTGGTCTAACTGCTGATTCGATTGTTCAGGAATAGTGGTGTTTTGAACAACATTGGTTGAGAAGAGCCAGACAGGCAAGCCGATTGTCAGTCCTAGAAGCGACAATGTGGCCATATGGGGCGCTCCAACATCTCCCCAAGAGGAGAAGGGACTAGGATTCCACCAAGGGGAATTCCTTGGTTGGAGGGCTCCATTTTCTCAACTGAAAGATCAACGCTGGAATAAGGGTGATTAGTATTCTGTTTAAAATAAATTTTAACGACGCTTTAGACACAACTTGTTTTTTCAGTTTTAAAGAGTCGAGAAAAAACAAAATATGACTCTAGTCGCCTTCGATGTTTTAACGAGCCCGAAGTGACAAATGCTCGGATGGACTTTTTCCGTTATAGAGTCTGAAAAAGGCCAAAAGGAACTGCTCTGGACTCTAGGTAGAGGGTGTGCCAAACCAATCACAAAACTGCAGAATACTTTTTACGGTATGGTAGTCAATCTTCCCGAATGCTGTGTTCCGTGCATTGCGATCAGTAAGGCGGTCGACATGGCTTCCTAAGGATAAAAGGTTTTAAGCCTATATGGGTCTCCCAATATATACTCGACGGTACGTGGGAGCACAATCCGTACTGGTACTTTTGGTCCCTCAGGAGGAATCACCCAACCATCAGTGAGGCCAACAGATACCAGGTTTTACGACGCTGGAACACGTCTCTAGCCTAGACCTCTATGTTGTGCGTTAAGTTACAAAGCGTTATTAAGTTCATTCAGTTTATTTTAAGTTGATCTTTTTAGAAGTTTGCCTTTTGAGGTTCACCACGAGATGTAGATACAACTCCTAAATGCAATCTAAAACATGATAAGCAAATCTCTATCTCTTTTTTTCAACAATGAAAATCCTAGCTACAAGGGGAAAAGAAAGACACCATCTTCTCTCAAAAAGCAAGCAGCACACTATAAATGCACTTTTCCTAAATCAATCCAAGCAAACTATCAACATGCAAATGCACAAATGCAAGTGTTTGTTTTTCGCTTTCTTAATATTGATGCCTAAAAAGAAAGTTTTTGCACAACTTTGAATTTGCTTTTAAATGACAACTACAAACAAGTTTACGTTTTCGAAATCAAAAAGGGTAGAAGAGATTACAACACTTCACGATTTTCGAAATAAAAACTTGTTTCGACACTTAAAAGAGACAAACTCAAACCAAAAGCAAAAGTAAATGTATAACCAACTGTAAACATCCAATGAACTCTCTCCTAAGACCACAATCAACAGATCTGAATCAAGGGCTACAGTATGACTATTTCACTCTTGCAATGGAAAACTGTAAATGATGCCACAAACACATAAAAACACACAGTATTTTCGTACAAAGGAGGCAAAATTAAGGCAGAGAAACGGGGTTATCAGACAGGTACCTATGCTGGTTACAGGCTGCAAAAATCAGAGATCAAAACAAGGCAAAACAGAGCAAAGAACCCCAACTGCACAAGGCATAAGCTGATCAGCGCACCTGTATAACAGAGAAACTGAATTGCAGCACAGGTAGCCCTCTCAGGACCTGCATTGAAATGCAGAGTCTCTTCACAGAGCCTGCACTGGAGCAGAAACGAGAGTTCTCTCCGGGTTCTGGGTCACGGTTTGCTGTTTAATCTACGGTTTCAGGCCAAATAAAAGCAACAAGCAAGGTACAATCAAAGGGATGATTTGAAGGAGGGCTAAGATCTATCACAAAGGGTCATCAAATCATTTGTGAGTCCATTGTTCAGATCATAGACAAATCCAGTGATTGGATCAAAGCAGCAGTTGTCTACTTTGCATCTGAAAATAGCAGATGTAGTTCGATTGCTGCTCTTGAGTCTATGAAACAAACAATGATAGAAACACAAATAAAATGATTAGACAGATGTCCCCGGTGGAGTCGCCAATTATTTGTGGGGAAAAATTCCTATGCAGGACGATCCTATCCACCTAAGGTGTGATAGTTCCTTAGCAACAAACAGAAACAACTATTCTAGTATTCTTCCTTTATGAATTGAGAATGAAGAGAGATGGGATGGACTAACCGATGTCTTTCGTTTGTCCTTTGATCCGGTTTCTCTTCTCTTTGAGAGCTCCCAGCTACTTGCCTTCTCGCTTGCCTAGCTTCACCAAGTTCTTGCAAGATCACAAGAGGGGAAAACTACACAAAGACATAGATTCATATTCATAACTAGTTCAGGATTAGAAATAAACTAAACATACTAATGCAATCATACATCAAAGACACATCAGCATGTAGGAGAAACTCAAATAGTTTTATTGATGAAATAAAAAGGTTCAGGAGGAGATACAACCAAGAGAGTTCCAATCCAGCATCTACCTCCCAGCGAATGAAATCCCTTCTTCACCTCCCTTCAAAGCATAAAGCACCCAATGATTTCAATCTCAAACCAACAACAATTCTTTGCAATATCAAAATTCCAGCCTCTAGATCTCATGGAGGAGAGATCCATTTATAGATGTTTGTAGAGAGGATGAGTCAGCTTGAGATCTGACTAGTGTCCTCTCTCTCTATCAGTTCTTGCTTCCACTTGGAGACTAAGAGCCTCTTACTCATCACTTAGTCGAACTTAGCAAGGCAAGTGTCATGGAGGAAGATTCTGGAAGCTTCCACAGTCTTTACACCTCGCACAAGGGCCCTGCCATTTGTCATTTCCTACTCAACGCACCATGGTAGTGCATTTGGGTGCGTTGCAATGCACCTAGCTAGTGTACTGGGGTGCTTTGCAACGCAGGTGGCCAGTGGAGCCACTGAAATGATCCTGATTTGACTTGTTTTTGAGCAGTTTCTGGTGGAGAACTTCTGTGAATTGCTGTGGTTTGCTGGCCTTGTTCCTCTAGGGGTAGGAACAACATGTTTAGGGACTTTGGATCCCTTGGATTATGGACATTTCATGCTTAGAGCTGTAAGGCACAAAAATGTCTATAACAACAGGGTAAAATAATGATAAAAATGGCTGGTACATCTCGAAAAACACAACGAATGATGATGGGTTATGGCAATACAGCTGAATGATTATGGTAATTGAATGCAGCGTACTGAGGAAGTGACCAATAAGGTTTTTTGCGTACACTTTCAAATTCCAATGCATTAGAATCATAATTACAAAATCGAAATATCATTAGATTTGATAATGATGTGGTATAAATACGATTCTTAGGTACGCCATCGTTTATTTGTGATGGGACCCCCAACTTAAATGTGGTGTCCTCGGCACATACTAGTCTCTTTTTGGAGTATTTTAATTAAATCTGTAAGACTCAATGAAGGCGTACCTGGCGACCTACCTGGAAGTGGAGTAACAACAAAAATAACCAGTGGAGTAATAGCAATGGTGGAGTAACAACAATGGCAGAGTAACAGTAGTGGCGGAGTAACAACATGGTAGAGTAACAGCATGGCGGAGTAACAACACTGAAAGAGTAACAACACAGTGGAATAACGGCACTGATGGAGTAACAACAACAGTGGAGTAACAGCAGTGGCGGAGTAACAACAACAACAGAGTAATAGCGCCGACAAAGTAACAGCACGACGGAGTAACAACACTGACAGAGTAACAACAACGGCATAGTAACAACAACAATGGAGTAACAACACCACAGAGTAACAACACCGATGGAGTAACAGCAGTGACGGAGTAACAACAGCGACGGAATAACAACAGCGGCGGAGTAACAGCAACGGCGGAGTAATAGGACCGACGGAGTAACAACAACGACGGAGTAACAGCACGTCGAAGAAAGAGCATTGATGGAGTAACAACACTGATGGAGTAACAACAACGACAGAGTAATAGTACCGACAGAGTAACAACAACGGCGGAGCAACAACACCGACGGAGTAACAATAGCGGTGGAGTAACATCAGTGGTGGAGTAACAACAACAACAGAGTAACAACACCGATGGAGTAACAACACGACAGAGTAACAACACCGACAGAGTAACAATAACAGTGGAGTAACAACAGCGGCGGAGTAACAACACCATGGAGTAACAACACCGACGAAGTAACAGCAGCGGTGGAGTAACAGCAGTGGCGGAGTAACAACAGTGGCAGAGTAGCAGCAGCGGCAGAGTAGCAGCAGCGGCAGAGTAACAGGACCAATGGAGTAACAACAGCAGCAAAGTAACAACAACGGCGAAGTAACATCACGTCGGAGTAAGAGCATCGACGGAGTAACAACCCTGACAGAGTAACAACAACGGCGGAGTAACAACACTGATGGAGTAACAACAACGGCGGAGTAACAGCACCGACGATTACTTGGAAAATTTCTCTGTTTCTCCTTATCGTAATTCGATTCTTATTCCTATAAAAGACAAACAAGTAAGTAGTGACAACATCTTATTATTATTATTATTATTATTATATATATATATATATATATATATATATATATTTAGAAGGTAGAGAGAGTATTCTCTGCACCAACAACCATCAAACCAGATGTATCAGAAATATGTTTGATGAAGGCATCCTTAGAAGTTGCACGGTGATATAACATTAGATAGTGTCCATTTACCAGGAAGGAAGTACGATTTTCATCTATTGTAACTAATTTGATTATTCCATTGTCGAATACAGCATCCACTTCATAGGGTCCCATCCAATGAGTGCGCAACTTTCCTTTAAAATATTTGAACTAGGAGTCATAGAGCAATGCCCAATCTCCTGTATGAAACACCTTTCTCTTAATAAATTTATCATGCCATTTCATTCTCTGCTGTTGGATAGCAATATTTTTCTGGACAGCTACTGAACAAATCTCGTCCAACTCATTGAGCTGTTCCAGTCGGCGTTTCTGGGCCTCTGATAAGTCTAACCCCACTTCCAAAGCCGTTTTGAGCATACTGATCTCGAACTCTATTAGAAACAAGGGGGATTTACCATAAACTAACTCAAATGGTGAAAACCTAGTTGTATTTCACCATGTCATCCTATACGCCCAAAGAGCTTCTGGAAGTTTCTGCAACCAATCCCTGCGATAACTTGCTACAGTTTTTGTCAAGATATTTTCCAATACCTTGTTTGTACATTCTACCTGTCCATTTGCTTGGGGGTGGGAAGGAGTTGTCACTCTGTGTTTAACCTTGTATTTCTGCATAAGCCTTCCTATCATGTGGGATGTGAACTGTGCTCCTCCATCTGAAATAATTTCTCTTGGGGTACCATATCGGGAAAAAATCTCTTCAAAAAGGAAATATGCAACCACCTGTTTTGTTGCTTTTGCAATAGCTTTGGCTTCTACCCATTTAGTCACATAATCAGTGCAGACCAGGATGTAAACCTTCTAGTGAGAAGGTGGGTTGAAAGGCCCAACGAAATCGATGGCCCAATTCTCAAAAGGTTCAAGGATTATCTGGGGTTTTAATGGCATTTCATCCGATTTCCCAGGTTGTCCCATTCGTTGACAGTTGTCACATCTTCAGACATACTCTCGAGCATCACAATAGATAGAAGGCCAGTAGTATCCCATTTGTAGCACCTTGTGGCCTGTTCTTTTATCTGCAAAATGCCCTCCACAAGGTCCATCATGGGTGGCCCTCAATATCTCATAGATATCATCCTCTGCTACACAATGTTGAATCTATTGATCAACCCCTATATGAAAGAGGTACCTTGCCATCCATGAATATCGGGCATTATGATGAATAATTTTTCATTGATTCTTATACAACAAATGACAAGGTACCTTCCATGTAGCAAGATAGTTAGCAATATCTGCATACCACAGAGTGTCAGCGGAAATTGCAAAAAGATATTCATTTGGAAAGCTATCTTTGATAGGTGTACCTTTGGCATTATTTTCTAAACTAGACAGAAAATCAGCAATCACGTTGTCCTTCCTCGGTTTTTCTACTATAGTAATATCAAATTCTTGAAGTAGAAAAATCCGTCTTGTAATATGACTAGGAGTAATGAGTTTATTCATCAAATACCTGATGGCTGCGTGATCAGTATGTACAAAGGTGGGGTACCTAGTAATATAGTGCCAGAACTTGTTGATGGTGTAGATGACAACAAGGAATTCTTTTTCAGTCACCATGTAGTCTAATTCGGCAGGAGCCAAATTCTCACTAACATAGTAAACTGCATATGGTACCTTATCCACTTGCTGTCCCAAAACTGTCCCAACTGCTGTCGGGGAAGCATCGGCATGAATATGGAATGGTAATGGCCAATATGGCCTTCTAAGGATCGAAGCATTATAGACCAGTTCCTTGATCTTCACAAAGGTTGCATCACAATCATTTGTCCACACAAAATCTACATCTTTTGTCAATAATTGAAAAAGTGGATGTGCTACTTTAGCAAAATTTTCTATAAAATGCCTATAATAACCAGCACAGCCAATAAAGTTGTGTACCTGTGTGGGTGTTTTGGGTACCAGAAAATGCAGTATTACCTTTATCTTAGCTGGGTCCATCTGAATTCCTGTAGCCGAGAGTAAGTTTCCCAGGACTATTCCTTCCTTCATCATCATATGACATTTTTCCATACTTAAAGAGACATGCGCCTATTTGCATTTCTCAAGGACTTTTTCTAGATTCCTCAGCCCCTCTTCGAATGAATCCCCATATGGAGTGGAATAGTACATATAAATCTCGACACTGTCATCCACCAGATCAGAGAAAATCCATAAAATTTCCCTTTGGAATGTTTTAGGCACATTACAGAGACCAAATGGGAGGACTTGGTATGCAAACGTTCCCCAAGGACATGTGAAAGTGGTCTTATCCTGATCTTCAGGATCTATCTGGATTTGGTTGTACCCACTAAATCCATCCAGGAAGGAGACAAACTTCTTCCCAGCCAACGTATCCAAGACTTGGTCAATGAATGGTAACATAAAATGGTCTTTCTGTGTTGTCTTATTTAATTCCCTGTAATCCACGCATATCCGCCATTTACCATTTTTCTTAGGGACCATTACCAATGGGGAGACCCATTGGCTATCTGAAATGGGGTAGATAAATCCCACGTCCACCAGCTTTTGAAGCTCTTGACAATGTTTTTCAGAGCAGGGTTCATTTTCCTCTGGGGATGCCTCACAGGGTGGCAGTCCTCCTCAATGTATATATGATGGGTACATAGATTAGTAGGAATCTCTTTCATATCTGAGTAGTCCCAGGTGAAGGCTTCTTTGTGTTTTTGAAGAACATCCAAGAGTTGTTTCTTCTGGGACTCTGATAGATCTGGATTGATATTTAGGGTTTTTCCTGGTTCTATTTCCACGAAAATACTGTCATGGGACGCAGTTGTAGGTAGCTCATTGAATCCATCCGCTGTTCCAATACTCTCCTGCTTCTCACAGCTCAAGAAAAACTCTAAGATTCACTGATTTAAATCTGAAACATAACAGGGATCACTAATAAAAGTAGTAATTGTTTCATCTTCCGTTTCTGTTTTTAGCTGGAGGACCTGTCCAATAGTAAGAACTGGTCTTAGTTCCTCGTTTTTTGATTCAGACTCTTTCCTGGGTAAATATTTCTTGTGACCTGTTGGTTTTGGTGATGGGTTAGGTTCTGCGGGAGGATATAACACTGAATTCTTAGTGTTTTGCCCATTTGAAATGATCATATGTCTAGATCGACACCCAATATAAGCGTCTGCAGTTGCCAGCCATGGTCTTCCAAGAATTAGGGGATGGCCTCCAGTTGGAGATCGCGTTTGGAGTACTAGGAAGTCCATAGGGTAGTGCCATGAATCAACCGAAATTGTGATATCTTCTAACTTCCCTACTAGTTTCACTGTAGATCAATCTGCCATCTCTAACACTGTAGGTGTATGTTTCAAGTTACGAAGACCTAATGCATGCATAGTTTCAGCAATGATGACATTTATGGAGACACCCAATTCTACCAGTACATTTGGAATTTCTACCCCATTAATTTGTATGGTTAAAATTGGGTTCCTAGGATCCACATACTTTATAGGCATGAAACTTCCCATCATAAAATCTTATAGCTTCCCCATGACATGAATGGTGAGCGGGTCTCTCGATTTCTTTTTAGGCTTCTTAGCAAAATATTCCCTAAGAGTTTTTGCGTATATAGGTACATCCCTCATAGCTTGTAGCAGGGGAATATTAACAAACAAATTTTGCAACTCTCCTAACAAATCAAACTCATCTTGAGGGGTTTGTTTACTCAAAGCCAACCTTTCTGGATAGGGCGGTTCAGCTTAGTGTTTTTGAGTAACTAGCGATTGAGGAGGTGTACGATTTTTGTTGACTTGGTTCGATTCTTCTTCAACCATTTCTGGTTCCTTTTCCTCACTGTCATTTGTTCAATGATAACTGGTGAGGGTTGAGCATCTACTCTCCACCCAGATCGTAAATTCATCTCATAAAACTCTGCGTAGAGATGCTGTATGAAGGTATGTTGAGGGTGTTAGCTTGCTAAGCCCCTTTATTGTTAGGATTTGGATTGGGTTGAATGGGAAGTTGGGGACGAATAGGCTGATTACCAGGAGGCACATTATAGGGTAACTGAATTTGCTGTTGTGGCATTGACTGGGGAAACTGTCCAGGAGGAGAAGGTCCCCGCCAGTTCGGAGCCCACGAGGAACTTGAACAAGCTTGAGGAGCCCACTGCTGCCAAGGTGGAAATTGGTATTGGGGCCACATGGGCGGATAAGGCATGGACTGAGGACCCATATTAAAATTACTAAAATATTGAGATGGATTCGGAAACATACCTTGATTTCCCATCGATGGTCGAGGTTGCCATGGCTTTTTGGGTCCCATAAAGTACAACTACTCCATCTCTTCGCCTGTCCCTTGAAACACTACTTTTAGTCCTGGCAAGGAGGGGCATGAACTTGTTTCATGATTTAACTGACAAATCGCACATTCCTCTACCGAGTTCAATGGGCATTCCCTTTCCAGTTGCTTCTTTTTGCACTTTGGGCAAAATATCGCCATAGTCCTTTCCAATTCCAGCTGTTTTTGTTTCACTTGTAATGTGTCCATCTATGCAGACATGGTACTTAGGATATCAGTCCTAAAATTATCCAACAGGTTTCCAATTTCTACTTTTGTGACAACTTCACCATATACTTTTGTTTATTGAATCCCTTGTTTATTCCTTGCAACTCCCCTTGAGCACTGGATGCACAATTCACAGATGGTGTCAAAGTTCTCCTTTGATATATCCCCCTTTCCGACTATGTTTAACAATTCCAAAGAGTCCTCTCGAAAGGCCCAGAGAAGGATAATTTTCAAAATATCCTTATCCAAGTCAGAGTGACTTGATCTTTGCAATGTGTATTTAAAGCGTTCCACCCAATATTCCATATTTTTGTCCTCTTTCTGTGTAAACTTGAAGAGTTCTTCCTTAATGTCCTGTGATTTATAGTAGTCCTGGTACTTCTCCAAGAAAGCAGTTCTCATCTCCTCCGATGTGGTGATAGACCTTCCCCCAAGACCCATAAACCATCGTAGGGCTGTCCCTTTTAGCATGGCAGGGAAGATTTTCAATTTCTGAGCATCCATTATATAATCATATCCTTGACACACAATGTCAAATTCAAACAAAAACGTGTCAGGGTCTTCGAAAGTAAGCCCATGGAAACTGGGTAAAGCTGTTAAAGGAATGGGCTTTGTTGGTGCGCCAGTCCCAAGAGCCCCAATTGGGAAGTAAATAACAGAGGTTGTAGGTGCCATAGATATCCTCCAATACTCATTCGGGATTTCGACAGGCTCTGCAGGAAGGGTTCTTATCTCAGGGGTTTGAGTTGCCTTAACAACGCTCCCTCTATCCTTTGGTGATAGAAGTGTCTCTACAATTTCTTCCTCCCCTCCACAGTGGCTTGACCCTTTAGATATCCTCTCTGCAAATTCTTATTCCCTACTAGGATGGATAATTTCCTTGGATGTTTTACTTGCAACTTATTCTTATGTTATGAGCAATGGTACCCCTTTATCAAGTGTACTGTTGCTTGTCTCTCCGGTTGCTAGAAGGGCCTGTTATATCGAATCAGCAGGGGGTGTTATGGACAACATTGGTTGATCTACATATTGTCCCCTAGATCTTGTCCGTGCATCTGGCCTCACAGCTTCACGGGAATACGCCTCCGATTCAGCTTTTGTGATGATTTGCTGGATATAAGTATTCCTACCCAAATCCTGTCCTCCCTTCCTTGGGGCTCTCCCTTCGCCCCTTTTATTTGTCTCTCTGTTCATAGAAGTTGGTGTGATGAAAGACGTTGACACCAAATCACAGTGCCCAAGACCTAGAGTAGGGCTTCAAAATATCCTTCCCTTTCGAGGACGAGAGATCACATTGAAAAGAAAACAGCTAATGGAAAAAAGAACAAGAACCTAGGGTTCAGGGCCTGGAGCAGGGCGTAAAAGGACTCCTCCCTCCCTAGGACAAGAAACCAAACAAGAAAAATAACACACATGCAAGAAAATCTAACACTTCAAGACCTAAAGTAGGGTGTCAAAGGACCCCTCCCTCCCTAGGGCGAGAGATTGGGATTCTCAAAACTAAAACAACACAAATTCTAGAAAAGTCTAAGCTCAGGGCTTGGAACAGGGCGTCAAAGGACTCCTCCCTCTCGAGGACAAGAGATCGGCCCTAATAAAACAAGAAAACAATAAAAGCATAAAACAAAAGAAATACCTACGCTCAGGACCTGGAGTAGAGTGAGAAAACTCGTTCTCTCCCGAGGACAAGAGATTGAACCTTTGGTTGATACAGATCATGTCTTGCACCTTGTTAGCCTCCCCAACAATGGCGCCAAAATGTTGGTGTCCAGTTATGAACAATTTATCCACCCCTTTCCTACACTAATTTATCAATCCGGGTGTGTATTCTTTTCAAGGAAACACGCAAGGTATATGCGGGGACAAGGTTACAATCTATCATCGACCAAGGGTTCATGATTACCAATCAAGGCATTGCTGAAATAGAAATAGAAAATCAACTGTAGAACTTAAAAAGGCATTCACAGTAATCTAAAGAGTCTGTAACAACAATTAAGAAATAAACACAGCAATAAATAACACACACACAACAGGAAAACACGCAACACATGATCAGAAGAGTGGGCCCAGCTCTCTTATCAGGGCTGTGTTACTCATAGTGAAAGATATAACAACAAAAAGGTTTGTATTTTATTAATTTGAACAACGTTGATACAATACAATTCAGGGTCTCGCTAACCCCTCGAACAGGAATGACCTGTCTTTTATATAGTACAAAGGGGAGTAACATCTCTCCCCAAAACCTGGAAACTATATGCCCAAAGATATACATTAGTTTAACACAACACCAACGCCGAGAGAGAAAGAACTGAAATGATCCAAAACAGGTTGAGAACAACTGCAAATTAGTTATGTTGTTTCATCGTGGTTGATCAACTGCTGTGAATCGCGGAACTGTTGTGATATGCCGTGAGGTCAACACCTGTGCTCTAGAATCTGCAGTCATAACTTGTTTTAGTGGTTCGCATAGGCAAAACCCTCATGACTTTACTTCATTAATTAAATATTCCAAGAGACGAAGAAAGGGGAATTACCTCATATTTTTACATATTAAACATATGTGAATGAATGCAAAAGGGATGAAAAGAGGAGTAGAAATGCAGGAAAAATATAGGCTAATTTGGTGCCCAACAACATATGTGCCAGCATGTACTGATCAACCTCCTCTAAGGGGGGACCCTGATGAGAATAGAGATTATTTAAATGAAATTGTTAATCCTTAATAGGTACCTTAATGATTCTCTCTCTCTCTCTCTCTCTCTCTCTCTCTCTCTCTCTCTCTATATATATATATATATATATATATATATACACACACACTTTTACATCTAAAGCTTCTGGGGAGAGGAGATTCATTCCACTTGTCATCCTTCTGCAATTTGTGAGTGTTTTGTATTTTATTTGACAAAATTTTCCATTCTTTCTTCTCAGTCATAGATCACTTAGATTTGTGAATTGTGTTATGTAGTTATAACACCAATCCTTTACTATGTTCATTTGTTTTCTTCCAGGTTACTACATACTATTTATTGGTCAATAGGAACCCCATCATATTTCGTTAGGGACAAATTCATTCAATTTACATTTAAGTATCAAGAAATTTGTAGAGTGCTTTAGACACCTCGTTTATTCGAACTTAAATTTCAGGTCTTTAATATTATTTTTTAATATTATAAAGAATTGTTTTATAGACTTTTGATTAAGCATTGAGATCTCACAAATGCTCTCCCGTGACTTTTTTGGATATTGAATGAATGAAATCATTTTAAAGCTCTCTGAAATATTTGGATGATTTCTTTTATTATTCTTTGTCTATGCATTTTCTTTAAATGTGTTTTCCTAATGATATGTGAATGGATGATATCGTGGAATGAATCGATTGTGAGATGATCTTTGAATCCTTTTATTGTCATTTTTTCTTTGAAGCCTCTAGTCGACTCATATATGAGTTTGCTAAATGTATGAATTGTCATCCTGATTTAATTAGAAAATATGAGTGCACAAGAGGAGTACCACCTCTATAAAAACATAGAAGCAACTTTGATAAGTCGTTGAGAGGTTAACTCTGGTCCCTGACAAGAAAAAAGATTAATGGCTCCACAAGTGTTGGTCAATTTTGAAAACCCCTTGGGATAAAAGAGTTAGTCACCTTTATGACTCTATGAGGGTTGAAGATGAAAGACACTTTCTCTTAGAGTCTCCTTCTTACACTCGGATTAAATATAAATTTCAAAATATTTGTTCCACTACTAACCTTATTGACCTTTTAATTAAAAAAAACTATAGTAAGCTCATAAAGCTCCTCTAAATGCTTTCCAAGCATTGAAATATAATTTCAAATAACTTTAATATCTTATCTTCTTGAGTGACTATTTTTTATCTTAATGGATATTAAACATTATCATTATCATAAATATGTTCGTGCTTTAAATTATATAATTATATTTTTAAAATATTTTAATTAAAGTTTTAGGGTTTTTCTAAAATACTTTTTGTTTTTGTTTTTTAAACATTTTCTATATTTCTTTTTATATTTTATATTTTTATTTATTTCTTAATGTTTATTTTATTTTAAAAATCCAGAGGGATTTCCTTTTCAAGTATATTTTAATTTTTTTTTAATATATTCTTAAAAAAATTTGTTATTGAATTTTTCTCAATTATATTATTTTAAAAATTTCAAATACATGTTTTTTTTTGTTTTTTGTTTTTAATATTCATTTTCTTGTTTTTAAAAAACAAAATCAAGTTTGTTTTCCTCATTTGAGTTTTTTCCTCTTAATCATTTTCTTCTTATTCTTTTTTTTTTTTAATTCTTTTATTATTATTATTATTATTATTATTTAACAATTTTGTGTGCAAAAGTATCAACTTTTTGAGCCTTATTCAATTCTTCTTTTATTATTATTATTATTTAACAATTTTGTGTGCAAAATTATCAACTTTTTGAGCCATGGTTTCTTATGTAACATATTTACAATTAAGAAAAAGAGAATGTTACTAATAATATCATTTTTCTATTTTGTAGTTGGTATTAAGAGTTCAGTGCTAAGGGTACCAATTGTCAAGGTTGTTGTTTCAAAAGCAATTTTATCCATAAAAAGAAATGGGTTACAACAAGGAGGAACACTTTTCAATTTTGGGGTCAATTTTAAGGTTTTGGTTGTAATGGTACCGATTGTCAATTATGGAGATTTCATAGAAGTTGCAATTTTTATTTTAAAAGCAAAAAATTGTGTTGTTGTTAGTAACAATTTTTTATTCAGATTTTAATGTTTTTGTCGACAACAATATGACACTATTAAAGCCAATGTCATAGAAGGTGGTAATTTTAACCTAAAAAAAGTGTGCTACTAGTCGCACCACTTCTTTAAATAGGGATTGAATTTGGTGTTTTTGATCTAAAGATATGGGTTGTTAGTGTTAGGGTTCACATTTTGAGGTCACAGTCATTATCAAGTCAATAACTATGTTTAATTTTATTAAGGTCTACTTTCAGACCTTCATGAGATACAATATGAAATAAATAGTCTAGCTCTTGAACCCTAAAGGCACACTTGAAAGGATTTGTATATGGTTATTTCTCTTCGAATAGTTTTAAGGCTGATATGTTTATGAAACTTGAAGGTGATATACAAATTGCAAGTGAAATTTTATTTATTTTGGGTAATGGATCAAGTTACAAAACACATAAACAAATGATTTTTAAACTTAGATAACAACCAAAATAGAGAAAAAAATATCATGTAAGAAACAGATAACAAAAAACATGATAAAGGAGTTCACTCCTCTCCTGGTCTATATCTCTTGGTCCAGCTTCTAATGTAGGGCCTCTTTCATTAAGTGCTCAAATTTGTGCTTTCATGGATTTACAATGTTAAAAATGAAAAAAAATGTCTCCAATGGATCCATAGCTTTCAAAAACCCCCATCTCGGTTCTTTCTACACTTCATTTGGCCAAAAACTGAGAAAGATATGCTTGTTACAAATTTTTCCTAATTTCCATAGCTAGTCATCCTACAATTCGACCCAAACCGGGCTTAAGCGCCCCAAACCCGGAACCGGTGTGCAAACCTGGCCTATAATCCCGCTTGAAGGATGAATTGTTGGACAATTAAGCTATCCATTAATCCCCAGTTTTAAAAAATTGAAGTAATGTGGGGGCCACATGCCCAGAGGCTGGGCTAACATCCTGCCCCAGCCAACCAAGCCCCCAACTATCTTGACCCATGGTCATGTGTTGGCGAATAGGACTGTTTAAAGTGCCTAAGAGTCAAGGTGTGCCAAATAATCAGAGGTGGTGGTCGTATTGTAGCCATACGCCCTAGGGCTGGCCCCCGTTCCGTGCCCTAAGGGTTGACCCCCATCCAATGTTGCACTCCCAGCTATATGGGGGGTCATGTGACCTGGACTAGCTCCCATTCCAACTCCACCGATGGTTCTCCAATCTGGTGTTTGTGGTAGGGCTGTGACCACGGTGCTGGGCTAAGCCCTGGACCATGGTCCTGCCCCTTAGTTCGAGGGTGCAAGGACCAAGGATGGGGCTTAAACTCGACCCCAACTCCCAAATGAAATTTGCTTCAATTTAATTAAGGCTAAGAGCCTATGTTTAACAAGGAACAATGTGATGGTGTGTTGGTGGATGGTCTTACTGCTCAGTGGAATGTCGTTGGTTCGAATCTCGTGGGGTGCCCTTGGCCCTCACACCAAAATTTTAGCCTACCCCTGGAGTGATCCAGGTGAATTTTGGTGTCCACCTGCCAAGTCCACCTAGACCCCCACCATTGTTTCTCTCAACATTTTCGGGTCCTGAACTTCCGGAGCCGTTTTGAGGCCCTAAACGACATTTTTTGGGAAATCTGGGGCAACATGGGTCCATGGATTGATGTTGCCTCCCAAAGTGGTAGTGCTTGGATAGATCTTTCTAACGAGCTATTGTACACGTCAAATAGAGATCGTATGCCAAAGTTACGACCCCGAGAAGTTGATGTACCAATTTAGCCAAACGGGGCCCACAGTTTGGCGTTTCATCTTCTAGGGTTAGGTTTTGGAATGTTGAGGGTTTTCCATTGTTTCTCAACAATAAATAGGCCTTTGAGCCTCATTGTAAGATAGTTCAGAGGCATGTAGCCACCACATCTCTTCTCAGAGATAAGCTACCATCGCCCTAGCTGGTTTATTTCCATTTCTGTTTGTAAGCATATTTCAGTATTTTATAGTAATGAAATGAAGTATTATTGCCACTGCATATATGTCTTTATGGTTATCTCTGTGTTTTATTGCATTCCTGTTTAAATCTGGATCAGTGGTATCAGATCGGTCTGCTTTTTCTCTGTTTTTCTTTGCATGTCCCCAACGAGGTCGGGATATAAGGAGTTAGGGCTTGAACTGGTCGAACCTTTGCAAGACCAGCCTCGCAAATCCCGACAAACTCCCATAGTGGATGAGAAGAAAGATGAGGGGGCAGGAGATCCTATCAAAATCTTGCTCGAAGAAGCCCTCGAGCGACAACGGAATGCGATGATGGACAAATTTGCCTAGATCCTTCAGCGGCTACCCAGAAGCGACACATCGGCTTCCAGCAGCTACTCTGGAAATGCCACGCCCTTTAAGGTACAAGTTAATTTTGAAATCCCCATATTCGAGGGTCAGATAGACGTAGATGCTGTAGATAAATGGTTAAATCTGCCAGAGGGTTATTTTTTTGTTCATGAATTTTTGAGTTGGGAAAAGATTGTTTTCGCTCTTCTCAAAGTAGCCCCCCACGTCAAGGACTGGTGGGAAACCTACTACGAGCAGAAAGATGAAAGTACCGGCTCACTATTTTCAGCCGCACCCACCTGGAATTCATTCCGGGATGCCATCAAGGAGTAGTACTACCCTGTCGGAAGCTATGAGGATGAATACATAAAGTGGACCATGCCGTGGTAGGGAAGGGACCAAGACGTGCCAGAGTTCACCAATCTTTTCCATACCCTTCGCACAAAGTTGGGTATCAAGGATTCAGAGCAACATTTGATACTCAAATATCGCGGCTGCTTGCACAAGTACATCCAGGAAGAAATAGAATTCTTGAACATCTCCTCGCTCGGCACAACATATCGATATGCCGTCAAGGTCGAGCAGAAGTTTAAACAAAAGAAGTGAGACTTTGGGTTTGTGAATCCAAAGCAAGGGAAAGGTGCCCCTAAACCACAGAACAAAGGACAAAGCCAAGGCAGGGCAGCCCAAGACAACCCGCCAAAGCTGCAAGCAAAGAATAGTGCCACAAAGCTGAAAAAGGACACGGGAAAATGGTGTGAGTTCCATAAGAGCTCCACTCACAACACAAGTGAGTGTCGGGCCAAGTAGTCACTGGTGGCTGAGATAAAGGTTTCAGAATCAGATGCATGTTCCAACTCTGAGTCAGAACCTGACAAGGGGAATGATAAAGGGAAGCAGATCATTGATGCAGATCCCAATGCCACTGTTGCTACCACTAAGATCCAGAAAAATGAACCCGAAGATCCAGAGGAGGAGGAGCGTCTCTTCCACTCCCAGATGTGGGTAAAGGGCTCCCCACTACAATTCATTGTCGATAGCGGAAGCCAAAAGAACCTTATCTCGGCAGAGGTCGTGAAGCGGTTGGGCTTACCGACCACAGCACATCCACAACCGTACACCATTGGGTGGCTTCACCAAGGATGGGATCTTCGCGTGAGCCAGCAGTGTCGCCTTCCATACAACATCAAGCCCTTCACGGATGAGGTAATGTGTGACATTTTTCCCCTTGAAGTTTGTGATGTATTATTAGGACAACCATACTTGTGGAAGTGACATGCTGTGTATGAATCAAGGCCCCGTGCTGTTATTATTACATTGGTAAATAAGTTGTACAGGATACTAGAGGTAGCACTGCCTACCACCATCTCTTTGATTACGGAAAAACAATGCAGTAAGCTCATTTCCAAAACCGGGAAATTTGTTTTCCTGATGATACACCCTCAAGGAAAGAAGAAGATGGTGGCCAGGCCTCCAGACAGGGCCCCTCCACATGACAACTACAGATGGACAAGGTCGTGGAGGAGTACGAGGACATCTTCACCTCCCCCGCAGGGGTTCCTATACACTGTTAGGTCAAGCACTCCATTGATCTAACCCCAGGTGTGCCGCTACCCAATGGACCAATTTATCGGCGCTCCGTTTTGGAGAATGATGAAATCAAGAGGCAGATTCAGGAGCTATTGTAGAAAGGTCAAATCCGTCTGAGTTCATCGCCTTGTGGGAGCCTAATCGTGTTGGTACAAAAGAAGGATGGGACTTGGAGACTCTGTATTGACTATCGAGAGCTGAACAAGATCACTATCCGTAATAGGTACTCAATCCCATGGATTGATGACCTCCTAGACCAACTGAAGGGGGAAAAATATTTCAGCAAGATCGATCTAAAGTCAGGATATCACCAGGTACCAATCGAACCCTCTGATGTGTGGAAAACTGCCTTCAAAGCCAAGGAGGGCCTTTTTGAATGGTTGGTTATGACTTTTGGATTGACGAATGCTCCTGCAACCTTCATGAGGCTAATGGATGACATCTTGTGACCATTCACCAACTCATTTGTAGTAGTATACTTGGATGACATTCTGATCTTTAGCCAAAGTTGGGAAGAGCACCTCCACACATCCGACAAGTTCTCCAAACACTACAACAACACAAGCTATGTGCCAATTTGGAGAAATGAACTTTTGGCATGACCCAGGTTCAATATCTGGGATACATTATTGATGAATAGGGGGTGCATGTGGATCCAGCCAAGATCCAAGTCATTCGGGATTGGCCATCTCCAACCACTCTAACAGAGCTCTGCAGCATTCTAGGCCTTGCCAACTTCTACCGCAGGTTCGTGTTGGGGTTTTCTCATATTACTTGGCCCTTGAGTCAAGTCACCAAGGGAGGAGCGAAAGAAAAATTCTTTTGGTTGGAATCTCAACAGAAGGCATTCATAGAGTTGAAGGATTGCCTCTACACGACACTAGTGCTCACGCTACCAGATTTACAACAACCATTTGAGGTTGAGACAGATGCCTCTGACTATGCTATTGGGGCAGTCCTTACTCAACATGGACATCCAGTGGCATATCACAGTGAAATACTTTCAGAAACAGTCCGGAAGTACCCCACTTATGATAAAGAGATGTATTCCATTGTGCAGGCCTGCCGACAATGGAAGCATTACATTTTGGGGAAGGAAACAGTCATCCACACAGACCACCAACCCCTGCAGTTCATACAGACCCAAGGGAAATTTCAAAATGATCGCCATCAGAAGTGGTCTACATACCTGCAACAGTTCCACTTGAATATCAAGTATAAGAAGGGCAGCACCAATAATGTTGCAGATTGCCTCAATCGACCACCGATCATGGCGTTAACCGCCGTGCTCAACTCTTGTGGGCACGAGACTTCTGATTGGCCAATTCTCTACAAAAGCGACCCAGAATTCGGCCACACATACCAGACACTCTTGGAGGGTCGGCATTTTCCAGATTTTCACCTCTAGGATGCCCTGTTATGCCACCTGGGTCACCTTTGTGTTCCTTCAAGCGAGCGTGCCAAGATGATTTGGGAAGCACACTACAGTCGGGCTGCTGGGCATTTCGGGGTCGAGAAAATAGTGGCAGTACTGCAAAATTATTTCTATTGGCTGAATCTTCGACAAGATGTTGGGAAGTACATCATATCATGTACTTCCTGTGCCATTGCCAAACCGACCATCAAGAAGCAAGGCCTCTATGCCCCATTTCCTACCCCTAGTCGACCTTGGGAATCCATCTCCATGGATTACATGTCAGGCCTTCCTTCCACTAAGCATGGAAATGATTGTGTTTTTGTGGTCGTTGACAGGTTCTCGAAGATGGCCATTATGGCAGCCTGCAAGAAGAATATCACAGCAGAAGCCACTGCTAAACTCTTCTTTGAATGAGTGTGGGTGCACTTTGGGATCCCACAGTCTATCATCTCAGATCGAGATAGTCGGTTCCTCAGCACATTTTGGTCCAGTCTCTGGTCAATGCTGGACACCAAACTCACGAAGTCCACAGCCTTCCATCCTCAAACTGATGGCTAGACAGAGGTTGTCAATAGGATGATTGTGCACATTCTGCGCATGTATAACTCAACGCATCCACGCACATGGGATGAGAGCCTCCCCTATGTTCAGCACAGCTACAACCGAGCTCTTCACAGCTCCACTGGCCATAGCCCTTTTTAGGTGGGCTTGGGATTCCAGCCACTATGCCCCATTGATGTGGCCATGCCACTTGTAGCTACTCACATAGATTTGGCTCATGTCCAGTCCGAAACAGACAAGGCAACCAGCTTCATTGAGCACATCCAACATATTCGCTAGCAGGTCCATGACATTATGGAGAAATCAAATGCCAAGTACAAGCAGCGACATGATCAACATCGGGTGCCACACAGGTTTCAGGTGGGGGACAAAGTCTGGTTGCATTTGAAAAAGGAACACCTTACTGGAGCCTATCGGAAACTGAGACCACTCCGATATGGTCCCTACACCATTACTAAGGTGCTGGGAGACAATGCATTCGAGCTCATTATTTCCCCATTCCTTGGCCTGCATCCAGTGTTCAATGTGGATCGCCTTCGGCCATACTTTCCACCATTGCTAGACACATCCGACATTGTAGAATAGCTCACACCCATAGAATTAAATCCAAATTGCATGGAACAAGCTGAAACTGATCAGATCATGGACACACAGATCAAGAACAATTTCCAACAAAATATCCAACTGTATTGAGTTGTCAAAGCAGGCCAACTCCTTCACCAGGGCAAGTGGTTCACCAGGGACCAAGTTCAGCAAAAGTTTCCTCATCTCATGGAGGAACTCAATGCAATGGGGACCATTGCTTCCTAAGGGGGGAGGAATGATCCAGGTGGATCTTGGTGGCCATCTGCCAAGTCCACCTGGACCCCTGCCATTGTTTCTCTCAGCATTTTCAGTTTCCTTAATTGTAGCACAACTTACTATTTTTAGCAGTTTTTCGGGTCCTGAACTTCCGGAGCCGTTTTGAGGCCCTAAACGATGTTTTTTGGGAAATCTTGGGCAACATGGGACCATGGACCGATGTTGCCTCCCAAAGTGGTAGTGCTCAGATAGATCTTTCTAACGAGCTATTGTACGCGTCAAACGAAGATCGTATGCCAAAGTTACGACCCCGGGAAGTTGATGTACCAATTTACCCAAACGGGGCCCATAGTTTGGCATTTCATCTTCTAGGGTTAGGTTTTGGAATGTTGAGGGTTTTCCATTGTTTCTCAACAATAAATAGGCCTTCGAGCTTCATTGTAAGACAGTTCAGAGTCATGTAGTCGCCACATCTCTTCTCAGAGATAAGCTACCATCGCCCTAGCTGGTTTATTTCTATTTCTGTTTGTAAGCATATTTCAGTATTTTACAGTAATGAAATGAAGTATTATTGCCGCTGCATATATGTCTTTATGGTTATCTCTATGTTTTATTGCATTCCTGTTTAAATTCGGATCAAGGAGGCCATGTGGCAACCTCCAATTGGCCCACATGGCCTCCCACCATTGGTCATCTAAATACAAAGTCAACCCATCAATAATATTAAAAAAATTATGAGGCAATCAAATTCAAAAATTTTGGACCAATCTGGAGAGGCCAAGAGGCAGCCTACCACTGGCCCAAAATGTATAGTCATCCTGTCAATTTTGAAATTTTTTACTGGTTTGGGAATTCAATCAGAACACGATATCAAGAGCATATGATATCAGTTTTGAGTGATTCAAGTTGCGTTGGATTTATATCATTTAGATCTATCCAATGGTACATGTTTCGAGCTCTGTTGCACATTTTTGAGCACTAAATTGATTCATTAGATCACTCCTCCCCATTGGAAGCTTTTGGACCTACAAAATACTACTTTAAGACAAAAATTAGATGAGAGTACAATTCCCTCAACCTTCCAACCTCAATCCATTTAGCTTTGCTTGGATTTGTGCCTTTGAGACCAACACAAAGGTTATCCACATTCCCATGTTTTGAAGTTCTTGTTCTTTTGTCAAGGATAGTATCTTGTTGCAAATTTTTAAGAAGTTCTGGAGATAAATCTTCTATTGAAGGAATCTGAACATGCTCTCCTTGATCATCAATCAAAGGAGGCTCATATAATCTCAAATTCTCAACATTAGCAACTACATACATTTGCATATAAGGAGAAAACTCCAAACGGAAGGCATTTTTACCAATCTTTTCTAGAATCGTAAAAGGTCCATATCTTATTGGTTTCAATTTTTTACCTTCTCTTTTAAGCCTCTCCTTACTAATGTAAAGCCAAAATTTATCTCCAACCTGAATATTGTGGTCAACACGATGCTTATCATTCCTTCTCTTGTACTTGTCTTGGCTCTTTTCCAACTGTTCCTGAACCATTTGATGCACCAATTGAATTTGTTCAATGAATCTCTTGGCCTTATCAATGTCAATATGACCATCAATAGCAACATCTTTCCCAAAGATAAATTCTAAAGGATATTTTTGTAAGTAACCAAAGCATGCCTCAAATGGAGATGTTTGAGTCGATGAATTCTTTGCCCAGTTATAAGCATGTTGAATGTAGTGTAAATGCTCATCCCAAAGCTTGGGATGTTTGCTGCAATAACCACAAAGAAGATGCACTACCGATCTATTCACCACTTTTGTATGACCATCGGTTTGTGGATGAAATGCTATACTCGTTTTCAACTTGGTGTCCATGTGTCCCCATAATCTTGACCAAAAGTTCATGACAAATCAAGAATCTTGATCAGAAATAATGGATTTGGGCAACCCAAAATGTACCCATACATGTTGACTGAACATTTGTGCAGTCTGTTTAGCTGTAACTTGCTTCTTACAAGGCATAAAAATACATATCTCACTGAAGTGAACCACCACAACATAAAGGTAATCATGAATTTTTTTAGACGTAGGCAGTCAACCTATAAAGTCCATAGAAACAATTTACCAAGGACGGGAAGGAACTGGAAGTGGAGTATACAATCCTAACTTTCTATTTCTAGGCTTACTCATAGCATATAAAGAACATCCTCTTACATATCATGACACACTTTCATTCATTATAGGCCAATAAAAATACCTTTGTAACTGTGTCATCGTCTTCCCTACACCAAAATGGCCAACAATAAGAGAAATACACACTTCCCTTATGATTTTGACTCTTTCACCCTGTAAAATGCATAACTTTCCAAGATGATACAAAAGTTTATCATGAACATGGTAATCCAATTCCTCTACTTGGTTGCCTTTTCACAAATTTACATATACATACTTAAAGTCATCATATAAAACATATTATTAAGCATATCTCTCGTGCATGATAGAATTATTCTTAAGAATAATTGAAGCACTAATAATTGGTCTAGAAAGCATGTCAACAACTTTGTTATAGGTACCTTTCTTATACCTTATCACCAAGTGGAATCGTTGCAAGAAACAAATCCATATGAAATGCCTCGCTTGTTGTAGCTTGATTTGTGATTGAAAGTATTGCAATGGTTGATGATCAATGTGAATGGTAGTTTTTTTCCCATCAAATAGTGTTTCCACTTTTTCACACTTTGCACCAATGCATACAGTTCCTTGTCATATGTAGGATATTTAACTATTTCACCATTAAAAGTTTCAGAATGGTAACATATGGGCTTACCATGTTGCACCAAGACCGCTCCCATAACATAGTCACATTCATCTACTTGTATCTTAAATTAGGAAGTGCAAGAACTACAGCTGTATTGATTCTATCCTTTAATGCATTAAAAACTTTCTTCTACATGCCTCCCCACTGAAAAACCTGCTCTATTCTTATTAAGGCATGTAATGGAGCTACAATTGAAGAAAAGTTTGAAATGAACTTTCTCCAATATTGGGCTACTCCCAAAAATATTCTAACCTCAGGCTTGGGCCAATCTACAATGAATTTGACCTTTGAGGGATCTATCTTCAATTCACCCCCTCCAACAATATGTCCCAAACACACTAATGAGGTCTTTCAAAATTCACATTTAGACATCTTTAAAAACAACTTTTCCTTCTTAAATTAATCTAAGACTTAGCTAAAATGTCTGACATGTTCTTCACCAGTTTTACTGAATATCAATATGTCATCTAAGTAGACAATTAAAAAATCATCAAGAAAAGGCCTTAAGACATTGTTCATAACTCTCATGAACGTTGCAGGAGCATTACAAAGCCCAAAAGGCATAACTAACCATTCAAACAAACCTTGCTTTGTTTTGAAGGTTGTCTTCCATATGTCTCCTTCAACAATCCTAATCTAATGATAGCCACTTCTCAAGTGCAACTTAATGAAATACAAAACATCTTTCAATTGATCAAGCAAATCATCAATTCAAGGAAGATGGTAATGATTCTTTACTGTAATCTTGTTCAAGGCTATGAAATCTACACACATGCGCCTTGTACCATATTTCTTTGGTACTAAAACAATTAGTGACCCGCATGGTGATGTGCTTCATCTGATGACCCCTTTGTCAAGAAACTCTTGGATTTGTCTTTTGATTTTGAATTCTCCATGACTGAAATTCTATACATGCCAATGTTTGGAAGAGGACAATCTTCCTGCAATTGGATCTCATGTTGGATTCCTCTTTTAGGAGGCAATCCTTTTGGTTCTTGAAACATCTCATCATAGGTGTTAACAACCTCATACAAATAAGATTTTAACTTTGCATCACATCCTTGGAAAGCTTCATTTTCAACATTCTCTTTGGGTTTTATCATCAAGAGTACAAAGTTCTTACTTGCATTAAAAGGCCTTTTCATTTATCCAACATTCACAAGTGATAAATTGAACTTCTTTCTATGTGATCTAACACTGTACTCAAATCCATCTTTAAACAAGTGATATTTGTTCTCATGGCGATGAAATATGGCTCTCCTATCATATAGATATGGGATTCCCAAAACAATACCACAAATGTCAAGTGGAATGATATCAAGCTCTACCTTATCTATAAAATTTGTAGTGATGAAAAATCTCAATTAACACCTTTTTGTCACATGCAAGTTTGCATTGTCACATATCCAACCTAAATGTTAAGGTTTAGGATGTGGAGTGGTTTCCAAATTTAATTTCTTGACAATGTCTTCAAAAATAAGGTTTGCTTGTGATCCACTATCAAATAATGTATCTATCTTGGTATGTTTTTAAATGACTCTAATGTGGAAAATATCTATTCTTTCTTTTTCATGTTGAGTTTCATTGAGGCTACTTGAAAAACTAGTACTTGCAATATATTCCTTACCTTTGAATCCCATGGGTGTGATCTTTGTTTAATCCCCGGAAGCAGAACCTAAATCAAGTTGTGTAGTTGCAACAATATTTTGTTTCCCTTTGTTGTTAAAATTTTTCGATCTCTTTTCAAAATGAAGTTTCCAACAATGGCCTTCATCGTGGCCTTCTTTTGAACAATGTTTACATGGAGTTTTTCTCCATCTGTCTTGACTGAAGCATTCTTCTTCCATTTTCCTTTGAATTTCCCCTTTCCTTTGTCTCCACTCTTAAATGGCGTTTTGCTGCCCCCCTGAGGAAAATTCTTCCCTCTTTCTTCTAAATGAGTTGCTTGTACACAAAATTCATCTAATTTTGTAGGGTTTGTTAGCCTTGTGGGCAAACGGTCCAAAATGGATCCAAGTATGCCCTTTAGAGTCTCCAAATTTGCTCAAAATCCTCTTAAGGATCGTTCAAAATTGAAATGGTCGAAGGAGGAAAGCCCTTGGAAGGGTAGAAATACACTATCGGGAGGCTCAAAAGACTCCAAAACCATGAAAATTCATTATTGCAAGCTTAAAGCGGGCATTGCACAACAACTATTAGATCTGGCCGATCAACGACCCAGATCTAAGCGGAAAATTGGATATCGGTCGAGCAGTGGAAATTGGCGTTGGACACCGCTGATTAGCAATCGCCGATAATCGAATCAGTGAGTCGCAATCAGCGGAGGCAAATCAACATTATCAACACAAACTAGAGGGAAGGAGTGATTGCGATCAATAATTAAATGTGGACTATCGATCGTGCACGCTAATCGATAGCCCACATCGCATCGGCGGATCACTATCGACGGAAACCATGGGGGGAGGCCTTTGCATATATGTGCGTCGATTATGATGAAGCCTAGACTCGAAAGGGTCCGGGAAGTAAAATACATAAAATTTGAGGTCCGCAGAAGGCCCATTTTCAATGTTTTTTCTCAGTTTTAATATATTTTCGTTGTTTAATGAAATACAAAGGGAACGAGCCAAATGTGGCTTGATATAATCCCAAGGGTGGACCCGATAAAGGAATTAATCATTTTTGAGGGCTGTTGAGGTCTGGAAAGGACAAAGAGGGGACGGACTAAAGGCGGGCACATGACACCACCAATCAATGATCGTTGATGATCGGATCGGTGGGTCGCATCGGCAGGGAACATATGCCATGTTATATATATAAATGGTTCAGGCATTGAGCGATCAACAATTGCGATCGGATCACATCACTGTATCGCATCGATGATATACCAAGGGGGCGGGGCCTATGCACATACATATGGGTGACCCGAAGAGCTGGACCCAACGATATTATAGTTGGGAATTCATATATTTTGAGATCCGCACCCAAGCAATTTTCAATGTATTTGATATATTTTCGTTATATAACAAAAATACAAAGGAAGCCTAGCAGCATTGATAGCGATAAAGCTCAGACCCAAAAGGGTCTAGGAAATGATATATACAATATTTGAGGTCCGCCAATGGCAATTTTCCCGTGTTTTTAATGTTTTAGGCATATTTCAAAATATGAAGGAGAAATCAAAACAGGAAGGATTTCTGGGGGGCCATAGGCGGTAAGTGGTTTAGGGCGAGCTCTGTCTGATGCCATACAGCTGTTGCCATGTGTCGAAGACAAGGAGAGAGAAAACCACCCTCATCGGGTGGTTAACTCTAGTATAAAAGAGGTGCCCGAAATGGATCACCACCGTTGGATCTATGACTCCCAGATAAATGGTGGAGATGTGCTATCACTGCAATGGTGGACCCGAGAGGAAAAGGAGCCATATCTAATAATTTTTGGGTCTGAAAAGGACAGAGATGGGTGGGATTTTCACAATATTGCTGTCTTTTTCTGTGTTTAGCAGAAACCAGTCATTCTAAATATCTAAGGGAAAACAGAGACCCGATAGCCCTTCCATAACAACATGGCTCACCCTAAATAGAAAACAGTTATGGAGCACGCGCAGCTAGCCCGAAATAGAATGGATCAGGGAGCATAGACAACACGACACAACCAGAATAAATAGAATGATCGTGGAGCATCCCTGGCATGGGAGAGCTCCCAGACAGCGCAACAACTGCCCAAAATATCTAAATGTGGTTATTCCTCTATCAGAAGAGGAAAACATCTGAGCCATGCTTGCCTAGGTAGCATCAAATCAGTTAAACAATGCATAGTAGGCAAAGTAAGACTCCAAGCCTTCTAAAGAGCTCAAGAGCATTATAAACATGCTATAAATAGCTATTAGTAAGATGTAATAGGGGTTCAACTTCTGAAGATTATTCCTCCTCTGTTCCTTCAATCTTCTCATCTTCATTCTAGAAATACAAACTTCTTTTGCCATTATATGTTCAACATCCATTCTCTTTTCTTGTTCTATGCTTGCACTTGAATAGTTTGTTCATGTTTTCTTTGTGGCCTTGTTTTCTTTGTGTCTAAGGCTAGATAACTGTCATCTTATCTCTGCTTTGATAACTTAGATTGGCAAGCTTCTTTGCTGCCTGTAGCTAACCATTCGTATGTGGTCATATATGCATCTGCCAGTATAGTCAATATTCTCTTTTGCTGGCTATAGCTCGTCATTCATTTATGTTTATATATGCAATCTGCTGATACAATTAATATTCTCCATCTATCCATTAAATCTACAAATTATTGAGCATTAGTGGTTTAAAGCCTTGTGTTGTTGACAGTGCTCATGCATGTCTTGAGTGAGAATAGAGTTGAAATGATTATCTAAATTGATCCAAACCATCATCCATTCCAATAGTTCTGAGAACAATATTGAAGATTATATGTTACCAGGCATCTCCGAGCTGCAACCTAGGAGAGATTCCTAGAGTGCTAATATAATTGGCGCCATTGTCGGGGATAGGAAACTGAAGCTCAGCTTCCCTGGGAAATGACATAGATCCAGCTTTGATGATAGACAAAGTCTGGGCACCTTTTCGGTTGTAATCATCTATCTAGTGACTCTACTAGAGGCCGAACCTCTTGGTGACTCCACTTCATAGTTCTGGCTTAGTTTGTGAGGCATACTCGAAGAAATCCTCAAAAGCTACAAGTGGACCTGTTAGCTACCTATATCAATAGGTTTCATATTTCATGATTGGTTATGAAAGGGCCAAATATGCTCTGCTTTGATGGTACAAAGCTCCCATATTTCCAAGAAGACAAGGTGTGTAAATAGTTTCATGTTATCTTAAAGCTTGATGGATGGTCCAACAACCTAATCTGGATCATGCCATGTTTTGAATTTTCTGTTGTAGAATAGAGAAGGAAGTCTGTCCAAACTGTTTAATCTTGGCAGACAAGTAGTGCAGGTAGAGAAGTAAGGTTCCCAACTGCTTAATCTGGGGCCTTGGAAGGAATAAGGGCAGTCTTAGATAGCTGAGCAAAAGAAAAGCCAATGAAAAGAAAAGGCACACAAGGGTCTGCAAGTCTAAATGCACCCTCCAAGAAGAAACAAAAAATGCTAGGCAAAGTAGCTGGGTAAGTAGATGGGGTTGCAGAAGTGGTATTCATTTCAGATTCAATCTTGCTGGCCCAGATAAGAAAAGCAAGGCAAAGGAGCATGTCTAACTCCCCAAATTCCCCTTCCACTTTATTACTAACATCCCTTCATCCATGGAGATTGATGAGACAATTCTAAGGTTTTATGGTGGTTCTTGTTCCTTTAAAAGCCACATTTCCTGTGTAAAATTCTTTTCATTTTGATCTACTCCCTAAACTAAGTAAGTCTCAAATAAACTTAGAGATTTTCCCCCATATTAACTCTAACACTACTATGTAAATCCCCTATATCACCTTTCCCCTACTAGTACTAACACCATGGTGTATAAACCCCAAATTTTGTATAAATATCCCTCCCCTTGGCATTATAGCCATATGTTCTCTAAAAAGGAATCAAAATGACATCTGGTCACTTTGATGAACCTATGCCTCATCTCTCTCCCTTATTTCAAGTCATTCCACTCATTAAACCGTCATTTGCAAAGAAAAACCCTATAAAAACCCCTTCCTACCCATAACCCCTTTGAAATTATGAAAAAACCCAAAAAACCCACTTTTGCCGCTTAACCAAAGTTGGCGCATATGTTTGATTTTTCGAAATATATTGAAAAACATTGAAAAATACCATATCTGAATCTTTCCCACCGAGCACGTGTCCCAAAAGAAATATTTGTTTATTCCTCCGCCCGCGTCCGTATCCACCGATCACATCGCCCTTTCGTCAACTGTCGGATCGGACCCAAGTGATCTGACGGTCCTCATTGATATCGGAGCGGCCCCCACGCCCGACAGTTAGCGCCCGAGAAAATGACGTAGGGTTACATCAGTCCTCGGCCACGCGTCACCCGTTCAAGGCTCTCGGAGCGGCCTCTGACAAAACCAGGGCCGTATCGTAAGCGCTCCGAGAAACCGTAACCGCTATGGCACTTACCGCCCGGTTTGCTGGTCCCACATCATGCCCACGTCGGAACCACGCCGCCATCGCATCAGTACTCTTGTTCGCCTCTGTGCCAACGTGTCTGCCACCGCATCATCCCCGCAGACCAATAGCAACTTGCCACCTCACCCGATGACGTCATGCTGACGTCATCCGAGCTTGACCCCACCCTATGACGTCATGCTGACGTCATCAGAGAAAAGGCGCCAAATTGCCGAAAGGTCCATATTTTGGCCAAAAATCACGTTTTGCATACATTTTTCTCATTCGCTATTGTTTTCGCTGCATGGTCTTTTACGTCCAAAACTGCGCCACCCTGCTGGAATCGACCTGGAGACCTCCAGAGCACCAATTCTGCCCACATTTACGACCACTGCTCGCTGTTTACCACGTATTTCTCATCATTTATCCTCCATACGCCTAAATTGTCTGTAAATTACTCAGAAGGCTCAAAGGACACTAAAACTCATCATTTTACCGGCAAATTCCCTCTGCAAAGCCTCTATTTCCGACTGCAAGCTCGAAAACCACTCGCTGAGCCTTGATTTCCCGAGTTCTTATCAAAAACTGTAAATTGCTCGCGCAATCGTGAGACAGTTGGTCAATCCATTAAAAACCTGCCACAAAAGACAGAGTGAGACTAGACATTGGTCTTATTCGTAATTCAAAACAGTTTCAGTTGCTGTGTGCTCAATTCACCCTCTGGTCCCTGAAATTCACATTTGCATTGTAAGAAATCACCTCTGTGCTGTGCTGCTCACTTCAACCAGTTCACCTGCAAGTCAGAAACTTAATAGACCATGGAAACTCCAATTGCACTAAACATCAAGCCTCTCAATACCCCTCACCAGGAGTTAGAATGGAAAGCTATGGGAGATATGGATTATCAAATGTTAGATTGGTTTCCAATAGGCTCTAAATATAATATTCAGTTGCTAAATGAGTTGAAAGCCCAGCACCTCAGTGGAGCTGATATCCTAGGGATATGGGACTCAAACTTGCCTATCTACAACCTCCCCCAGGTAAATCCTATGCCAGAATTGATCCACAGATGCCAAGAGTGCTATGATCCATGCCAAAGAGCTGTCCTTAGACCCACAGGCTCAATTCTGTTTCATATCACCCCAGAAAGCATAAATAAGATGCTGCATTTCCACACTGCAAAACCATTGACCCCCCTCTACATGCAGAACTTGATAAAGAAGGGGACTAAGCTGTCAAATGACCAGATCACCAAAATCAACCAGCTGTTTGTGCAACCAGGCTCTGAAGCCATCAGAACTCCTCCTATTGGATATGTATACTTAAATGAATTGGGCAGAATGCTAGTGGATTTGATCAGCTATGTCCCAGGGTTAAGGGAGTGGAGGATGTGGATGATAGCATAATGGCAATGCTGTCTATATTCTCTCCTGGAAAGCCTCCAGCTGTACATTATGACTATGCCACATATGTTGCAGATAGGATCCATGACCAGCTAATGAATTTGAAAAGGGAAAGACTGTTCAGATAGACTTCGTACATATACCATCTATTCTTGTTTTATCAGCCAGCCAGCTTCCCCATTCCCCTGAAGCAAGTCAATGCCCAGGGGAATCCAAGGTCAGTTGTGTTTTGGACCTCTGTTTTTCATTGTACCTCTGTATCACCATACACATACTGTGAGTTCATAGACTTGTTCATTCATCCAGCCATGACAGTATTGTATGGTGTTGCTCCTCCAAGGTTAACTGATGACATGAGGAGAATTCTCCATCTAAACAAAACCTACAGCATTGGTAATTGGTACCTTTACCAAGACCATACAGTCATTAGAGTATATGGATGTGAGTTGAAGCCTTATAGGCTGCCAAGGTATGTCCCTATGAGACTTTTTGCCTTAGAATATTTCAGGCAATTTGGGAATGTCGACTACCTCCACTTCCAAAGTAAGAACAAGAAGGCACAGTTGAAGGTAAGGAGCCAGCTGGGCCCCTTCCTATATAACAAAAAAGAAGAGGGATGGAAAGAGGCAAATAGTATCTTAGAGGCTCTCAAACTGCAAACTAGTTTTGAGTGGATACCCTATGACCCCAATCATTTTGTTTCCCTCAGGAGGATAAGATACAAATTGGGTACCTATTCACACATAAGGCTGCCTGAGATTGAGCAGTATGCCAATGCATTGAGCTGGGAAAAGGGTACCCTAGAAGAGGAAATTTCTAGTGAAGAGCTGCTAGAAAGAGAGGCCAGAAATATTCAAAAGGAGGCTGACTTAGAAACTTGTGGACAGGTCCCCCTCTCATATAAAAGACAACTTGGAGCAATTGCCTCATCCTCAACAACACATCAGCAAGCTGTCATGAATCCTCCACAGACATCCAACAAAGGTAAAGAAAGGCAGGTGGAACAACCACCTCCTATGACTGAAGAGCAGATGGAAACACTAGTGCAGCAACAAGAAGAGATGGAGCAGCAGGGTGAAGTGCAGCAGCAAGAAGAACAGCAACAACAGGAAGAACAAAGGCAGGAACAGCCTGTCCAGCAGAAGCAAACAGTGGAAGCCCCTAAATCCACTGAACAAACTGTGCCTCCAAGGCAAGAAACTTCAGCTGAGGCATCAATACTCCAAACTCCACAAAAGGAGGATACAAGCAGGAAAAGGGACAGAGAGACTCCCCTTACAACATCAGCAACTCATGGGGAGAAAAGACAGAGAATCAATCCTTTCTCAGAGGAAGAAATGCCAATAAGACAGTCTTTTGGTATGGTCCCACCCAGCAGGGAAGCATCAGCAAGTTCCTTTCAACAGGAACAGGATAGAGCAATGGGAGGAGAAGTGAGTTCCTCAAATCAGCAAAGGGAAGGTGGACGCAGCATTAAACAGCAGTTCATCGACATTAAGATGAGAAATGAGCCCATCAGGAGACAGCTGTATAACCATCTGTTAAACATGGCTCCCACCAACAACAGAGCAGACTCATAGTCTGGATATGCAGAAGCTTCAAAATGAAATTCAAGTCCTGGAAGCTCAAATGTTAGAGCTTAATCAAGCCAAAGAATCTTTGGCTAAAGTAAATGAAAGATATGATAAGAGCAAACAGAATGTGGCTGAGAAGGAAAGAGAAATAAAAGCTCTCAAAAAGAGAATAACTGAGCTGGAGAAAGAGCTCACACTAGATAAGGTGACAGCAGAGCTCAAAACAGTCCTATGGGCCAAGATTGGCCAGTCCATTACTGATCAGTGGCAGTTCATTGAGACCATAGATGAACAATCAGCACTCATTACAAAGGCAAATAGGGAGATACACAGAGCAAGAGCAAGCCTTGGCAACATGCCTGATGCTGCCAATAGGATGATCAACATATTGAATAACAGGACAAGCTCTCAACTGACCTCCATGGGAATTGCTCACAGGACTGAGACAATCTCAATGATTAAAAGGGTCCTGACACTAAGAAACCTGGTTGGAACATTAGAAAGGAGAACTCAAGATATGCAGACCGAAATCAACAAGTTCATGGACAGGTTTCAAGTATTGCAAAACAGAGGCCTCCCCAGTCTACTAAGCAGTGTGGGAAGACTGCTTACCCATGAAAACTATGCTAAAAGGGTCAATGCCTTTGCTGCAAGTCAAATTGCAGGACAGCCCAGCACTTCAGCAGAATCAGGGCCAGCATCAGGGCAAACTCTATATAATAGGGTGGAAAACCTATTTTTTATCATGAACGAGATCAATCATCTGTTCGATGTGCCTCCAAATTTTTATAAATATATAGAAGCAGATGAAACCATAGAGGCAATTGTCAAGCACCAATTGCCCACACAGAAAGTCTGGAATAAATTGACACAGATGATATTATCAAGCCAGAACCTGTAATGTTATGTTTTGTCCAATTTATAAGTGATCATACACAGGGAAAATTTTGGTAGATAAGCATACAGAGGAAAGATGAAAGGCTGAGCCAACTCAGCAGGGCCATTCGGTCACCACAGCAGCAAGCACAGTCACAGGTGGCAGGGCCGAGAAAATACAGCGCTGCAAACATAAAGACACATTTTCCAGCATTAAAGCAAAGCGGTTCAACCGACTCACTGACCTCCAAAGGTCAAAATATCCTCTGACAGACTTAAAGAGCAGTTATGCTGCATTCAAAGCTGTAATAACTTCTTTTCTACCTTTCTGTATGAAGTAATGAAGATATTTCTTTCTCAGATGACTCAATGCCTGAGATATTTTGTATAAACATTTCTATAAAGTCCCCTTCGCATGAGGTTGCAAGGGTTGTTGTGGATTTCATTTCTATACTTCAGTTGTTGTATAACTCTCAGAGAAATAATACAAAAGGTGGATGGAATTTCCAAAGCTCTGTGTTCCTTGATGCACTGTGGTGGCTGGCTGATTGTTACAGGATTCCTGCATGTTTCATAGCACAATAAGTCTTCTTTTAACCTCTGTGTTATATGTTTTCTAGTCTTTTATGTTCTTTCATGTTTCTTAGTTTTTACACTTAATGGCAAAGTAAAAGAATAGTTCCAGGATTTAATCACAGATTACCCTGAACTCAATCTAAGCTGTTATAAATGTTTTCTTCCAGATAGAGTAAATAAGGTGTAATTCTTAATTGCTACACTTTCAAGCTATATCTTTCACTGTGATAAATATTTTCAAGAATTCAAGTTTGCTCCTGAGGCATCTATCTCATTCCCACACACCAGCTTAGTGGAAAACTCTTGAATGCTTTTCACTGGTTGTTCACATGTCACCATCATAATCTAATTTTGTTATATGAAATATTTAAATGGCCCTGTAATTTCAGTAAATCATCTCAAGGTTTCTAAACACTTGTAGCCACAGACTCCATTGCCCAATGAAATAAACTCATCTGCAGATTGCACACTTCAAGTACAGAAAGATATCCTTCAACCAAAATAATAAACCAAAAACTTGAGCATAATAACTAGCCTAAAACACCCTCAAAACAGAGACAAATTATAAAGAGAGAGCCCTCTCTGATTACAGTTTGGCTAGGAACTGTGATCCAAAGATTGGTTAGTGGTTACCCGGCCGTATTCCCTTGGGAGTCATAGGGAACAACCTGGGTGTTAACATAATTGGCGACTCCGCTGGGGACTATTTAGAATTTTCCAATTTCTATCTGTCTCCCAAAGCTATAGATCAAGCCTGTATTTCAGTCAGGAAGCCTTCAAAACTGTTTCTGTGATACATTAACAGCTTTAGGGAAGAGCTGCTTCAGTCAATCTTCTTAGCTTTTGAAATATATATAGCCATTTCAAAATCTTTAATCCAGTCCTTGCACATATAAAAATTTCCTATAAAATCTTAAAAAACAGTTGGAAGCTGGCTCCCAAGAAAACTCCACGGTATACTAGGGCAAATCCTGACCCTAATCCACCCATCATTGTTGATAATCCAAATACCATCCCTAGAAACATTAGGAGGCAGCAAAGGCAGGAGCAGCCTGCTGATTTGACCTCAGATTCAGATCATCCCAGCCTTATCTCCACCCCATGCAAGGTTCTTTTCCGGTCTACCCCTAATTCCCCTAGTTCACCATCAACATCTCAAAGCCCTCCGTTCACATCCTCACCCACTGCTCATATCCCCTTGACCAACATTCTAGGTTCATCCCTATTTGTCACCCCTGTGGTACCCACTGTTCCTATTATCCCTGTTTCCCCTGTTAATCCTCTAAACCCTGTAAATATGGCTAACAGATATGCACCCCTGCAGATACCAGCTAATGCTGCAGCTCTACCCCAAGATTACCAAACTAAAATCTCATATTTTGACTCCAACGGCCCTTTAATAGCTGTACAACATGCCAAAAGGATGCAAGACCATTTTGAGACCTATGAGATAGATGATGACAGTGTCAGAATGAGGATGTTTGTTCAAAGTTTGACTGGAGATGTAAGAACTTGGTTCAGATCCCTGAATGCAAATTCTATCACAAGTCCTGATGAACTGTATCAAGCCTTTACTAACAGATGGGAGAAAAAGAAAGATCCTCTGCACATACTTGGGGAGTATGACACTATCAAAAGAGGTCCCCAAGAGACTGTTTTGGAGTATTGTGCAAGATTTAACAATGTATATAACGCGATTCCACAAAATTTAAGACCTCCTCCTGATTTAGCCCTGTACAAATTCCCTGATGGTTTTGACCCTGACATGGCCTATCAGTTGAAGGAAAGAGATCCTCAATCCCTTGCAGAAGCCCAAAGGGTTGCTGTCACAGTAGAAGCTAACCTGATTGCCAAAAGAAACAGGGCAAGGTTGGAAAAGAGGACTGCTTTCAAAGAGGAACCCTCTGCCTTTGATCAGAAGCTAGATGCAATACTCTATGGTATGAAAAGACTAGGTGACAGAGTAGAATCAGTTGAAAGAAAGTCATCATGGGAAGCACCACAAAACAATCCTCCTAGGAATCCAAATTTTAGGAGAAATCAAAACCCAGCTATTGGCAAGGCCAGTGCTGACCAAGACATAAGACCCCCTTTCCAAGAAAACTATGCTGAAACTTCCACATCAAATGAACCTAATGAAGATTCTCAAATTAATTTAATGGGTCTAGATGGTGAAAGTCAAGTCTTTTTAACACAAGAAGACCATGAGGATGAGGTAATCAAACTGTTCCCAGTCAAATCAGGTGAATCCTTTGATTTCAAACAAGGGTATGACACTGCTGTGTATGAAGTCCATAAACAATACAAACTAAGGAGTAGGACTGTGAGTGTAAATCAGCCTGAAAAGATAAAGGATAAACAACAGCCTAAAAAGGCCATAGTCACAGAACCTAATGACAAAATAAATTCACCTGCAGAAGAAGTGGTTATTAAAGAGGTCACTGAACCATCATCTCCACAACAGCAGCCCATGGCAACTTCATCCTCTCACCCTGAGTTGAATGTTGCTCCTCAAGAGATGAGTAAAAAGGATAGGTCCCAGATTCAAGATAAAAACCAAGAAGAAGATTTAGTAAACAAGGAAAGGACTGTTATCCATAACCCTAAGACCCAATCTGAAAAACCCTTTGATCTAGAAACTGAAATTGGCAAACTAAAGATAGCAATTCCTCTCTCAGAACTAGCTAAGCATGACACCTATAAACAACAGATCAAGAGATCCCTTCAACTCACTAGCAACAAAGATGATGTCAATGTGTTGGATGACACTCCAGAATTATTGTTTGGTCCAGAAGTGGATGGAAAAACAGTAGTTGCAGGGGTATTACCTTTTTATGTCAGCTTACACATTCATGATAAGATACTACATAATGCAATGTTTGACTCAGGTGCCTCTCACAATCTTATGCCAAAAGCTGTCATGGAGAGATTGAATCTAGACATAACAAGACCATACAAGGACCTATTTTCCTTTGACTCCAGCCAAGTCAAGTGTCTAGGTCTCATAAAAGATTTATGTGTGTCTCTGGTTCAATACCCAAACAAGACAATCCTAATGGATGTGGTAGTTGCTGATATCCCACCTAAGTATGGGATGCTGTTATCAAGATCTTGGGGAGCTAAACTCCAAGGTTCCCTACAATTAGACATGTCATATGCCACCATCTCTGTTTTTGGGCAACCCAAAAGACTGTACAGAGAAACACTCATGAAATACATGGTCAGCAGTGAAGAAAAGCCTCAAAACTTTCCCATATATGCTATCCATTCAGACATAGACTCATACATTCTCTTCAATGACACCACAACTCCCTCAAAAGGTGAGGTTGAAACCAAGATATTCATACAAGAGGAAGACTCAAATGAAAGTATTACCACCCATGAAACAACAGTCAATCAAACACTAGATGTTACTGCTGCCCTAGTTGTCAAGAACATCCGATCAAACAATGAGACTGTCCTAGAAGACAAGCTAGAGAAAAAACCACAACTGCTACTCACATTGCCAGCCCATGAACAAATCATCAAATCTCCCCCACAACAAGATATTCTATGGTTCCTTGAATTTGATGGCTCAGTCAACAAGTTAGGGGCAGGAGCTGGAGTTTGGGTACACAATAAAGAAAATAGTCATGCAGAAGGCAGAGCCTATAGATTGAGCTTCAGATGTACTAATAACATGGCAGAATATGAAGCTCTTTTACTAGGCCTCAAGTTAGTAAGGTTCTTACAAGCTGCCAGGGTTTCAATCATGGGTGATTCAGATCTAGTTATTCAACAAGTGAAGGGAAACTTTGTCACCAATGACAAAAGACTAAGGACTTATAGGTCTGCTGTTGCTGAGGTACTAAAATTTTTCTCTGAATTCCAAATCACTAAAATTCCTAGAACCCACAATCTACATGCTCATAGTTTAGCCACCTTTGCAAGTACCTGCAAGCTGCCTTTTGAGCCTCATCATTTTTTTACAGCTGAGGTAAAACACAGACCCTCATTCCAAACAATATTAATGATTGGCAAGTATTTGAGGATGACAAGCAAATAAACCATTTTTTAACCCTACAGCAAGAATTTACAGGATTGAATATTGACACTGATACAGCAAGTCAATCACAAATACTTGATACAGCAAGTCAATCACAAATACTTGATGGAGCAAGTCCATCACAAATACAGTTTCAACAGATTACTCACCCAATATCACCTAGAACAACAAAACAAATGCTAAATCCTACTATTTTCAACGAAGACAACATTCAGCAAATTCAATCAATCAAAGGTGAGGAAGTGGCCAATGCTGAAACTGAAATCATAGAGCTGAAAGACAATTTTCTACCAACAGGCCTAACCCCACTTGAGGACATCTTTGATTCAAATGATATCCCCAGAAAACCAAAAATGCAGCCCTTAAATGCAGCCATCGAAGAATGCAACATAGGTACAATTGACAAGCCCAAAATAATAAAATTGTCTGCATCTCTACCTCCTGACCAAAAGCCTAAATACATTGACCTCTTTAAGGAGTTCCAGGATGTTTTTGCATGGATTTATGAGGATCTAAAGTCCTATGATACCTCTGTTATCCAGCACACAATCCCCCTCAAGCCTAATAAAAAACACTTTAAACAAAAATTGAGGAGAATCAATCCTATGCTTCTCCCAGCAATGGAACAAGAGGTACAGAAAATGTTCAAAGTTGGCATCATAGCACCAATCAGATTCTCTGAGTGGATCTCCAACTTAGTCCCTACAAGGAAGAAGACTGGTGAAATTAGGCTGTGTGTGGATTTAAGAAATCTGAACCAAGTATCCCTCAAAGACAACTATCCATTACCCAAGATGGATCACATTCTCCAAAGGGTGGTAGGGGCCTCAATGATCTCATTACTGGATGGATTTTCAGGCTTCAATCAAATTCTGGTGCACCCTGATGATCAAGATAAAACAGCATTCACTATCCCATGGGGAACTTTCAAATATGTAAAGATGCCCTTTGGATTGAAAAATGCAGGGGCAACTTTTCAAAGAGCAATGGATATTGCTTTTTCCAAAGAGATTCATGACTTTTTAGTCATTTACCTAGATGACCTTACACCTTTCTCAAAAACAGACCAAGAACATATAAAACATTTGAGACAGATCTTCCTAAAATGCAGAAAATATGGAATTTCCTTGAATCCCAAGAAGTCCCTGTTTGGTTTAGAGGAAGGTAAGCTATTGGGCCACATCATTTCTAAAGATGGCATTAGAATTGACCCAGATAGGATACAGGCTATCCTACAAATGCCTCACCCAAGGAATGTCAAAGAGTTGCAGGGATTTTTGGGAAAGATCAATTTCTTGAGGAGGTTTATCCCAAACTTAGCAGAACTAATCAGATTATTGAATAACATGCTTAAAAAGGATTCAAAAGTCAAATGGACTGTTGAAGCCAATCAAGCCTTTGAAAGTATAAAACTGGCCCTTACCCAGACCCCAGTGCTGACCAATCCTCAGTTTGACAGAGAATTTATCATTTTCTCTTTTGCCTCCCAGCATACTATTGCTGCTGTTTTGTTGCAAAAAGATGACCAAGGAAATGAGAAGCCAATTGCTTTCTTTAGTAAAGCTCTTAGAGATGCACCCCTGAAATATCAAATCATGGAAAAGCAAGCTTATGCTTTGGTCAAAGCCATTAAAGACTTTAGGATTTACATCCTATACTCCCATGTTATAGCTTATGTACCAAGTCCTATTGTCAAAGACATTCTCACCCAAGAAAATTTAGAGGGCAGAAGAGGAAAGTGGATTGCCAACATTTTGGAATTTGATATTGAGATAAAACCTACAAAACTAATAAAAGGACAAGGTTTGGCCAAACTAATGACAGAAGCCAATTTCCAAGCCTTAGACATTAATCAGCTGGACAGTGAACCAGAGTTGGCGACTCCAAAGATCAATGTAGCCTTTGAACAATCCCCTTGGTACTCTGATATATGTTATGTGTTACAAAACCTGTGTGCTCCCCCAGGATTGTCCACAACTAAATGTAGGTTCTTAAAAATGAAAGCTTCTAAATTTTGTGTTATGGATGGAAATTTATTGTGGAAAAACCATGAAGGAATATTGCTAAACTGCCTAATTGAGAATGAAACTGACAATATCATAAAGGAATTTCATGCAGGTGACTGTGGTGGACACTTGTACTGGAAGTCCACTGTGGATAAAATACTGAGGGCTGGTTACTATTGGCCCACTATGTTCTCTGATGTTAAGCAATTTACCACCTCATGTCATAAATGTCAAGTGTTTGAGGGTAAGAGACAGTTGCTGCCACTTCCCTTGAGGCCTATTGCAACAGAAAGACCTTTTCAACAATGGGGCTTGGATTTCATTGGGGAAATTCATCCCTCATCTTCAGGGCAACATAAATGGATCTTGACAGCCACGGACTACTTCACCAAGTGGATTGAAGCTGTTCCATGCAGACAAGCAAATGATTCCACTATCATTCAGTTCTTGGAGAACAACATATTGGCCAGATTTGGCTGTCCTGACAAAATAATAACCGACAATGCTGCTGCTTTCAGATCCAAGAAAATGATGAACTTCTGCCATAAATTTCACATCACCTTGGGCCATTCTACTGCATACTATCCCCAAGGTAATGGCCTTGCTGAGTCATCAAATAAAAGTTTGGTAAACATCATCAAGAAAGTACTAGAAGAGAACAAAAAGAATTGGCATAAGAAGCTTGTGAATGCCCTATGGGCAGATAGACTAACAACCAAGAGATCAATTGGGACCAGCCCATATGAGTTGGTTTATGGACTAGAAGCCAAATTTCCCTCATCACTAGGGGTGCCTGTTATGAAACTTCTTCAAGAGAGCCAAGCTGAACCAAATGATATGCAAAGAAGAATCAATCAAATCATATGTTTACAGCAAACTAGAGACCAAGTTTTCAGCAGAGTTCAAGTTCTACAAGAAAAATTAAAGAAGGCCTTTGATAGAAGAACTAAGGCAGAAGATTTCAACATTGGTGACAAAGTCCTCAAGTGGGATTCAAGAAGAGAGGAGAAGGGAAAACATGGAAAATTTGATTCCCTTTGGAGAGGACCATTTGTTGTCCAAGCAGTGCAAGGAAACAATACTTATTTCCTTAAAAGTCTAACTGAAACTGACTTGGATGAAGGTCCTGTGAATGGTAGGATGCTGAAGCACTATTTTGACTACCATCCATAATACAGCCTGAGTTTCCATTGTACATATCCAAATGCATATATCACTTTCTCCAAATGTATATATTACTTTCTGTTAAAATGTAAAAATGCAGTTTCTCAAGTTTTATTGACAATCAACAAAAGACAAATAGGATCAGAAGTCTACCAAGAAGGGAAACACACAATTTTGGCATTGCAAAGCAGCACACTTCAAGTTCGTAAAAGCAGTTAAGGGCCAAGGCATTCTGACCTGCTGTTCTTGGTCTTTCAAATGAAAAACCATCCCCATGTGGAGCCACTGTTAGCTACCTATATCAATAGGTTTCATATTTCATGATTGGTTATGAAAGGGCCAAATATGCTCTGCTTTGATGGTACAAAGCTCCCATATTTCCAAGAAGACAAGGTGTGTAAATAGTTTCATGTTATCTTAAAGCTTGATGGATGGTCCAACAGCCTAATCTGGATCATGCCATGTTTTGAATTTTCTGTTGTAGAATAGAGAAGGAAGTCTGTCCAAACTGTTTAATCTTGGCAGACAAGTAGTGCAGGTAGAGAAGTAAGGTTCCCAACTGCTTAATCTGGGGCCTTGGAAGGAATAAGGGCAATCTTAGATAGCTGAGCAAAAGAAAATCCAATGAAAAGAAAAGGCACACCAGGGTCTGCAAGTCTAAATGCACCCTCCAAGAAGAAACAAAAAATGCTAGGCAAAGTAGCTGGGTAAGTAGATGGGGTTGCAGAAGTGGTATTCATTTCAGATTCAATCTTGCTGGCCCAGATAAGAAAAGCAAGGCAAAGGAGCATGTCTAACTCCCCAAATTCCCCTTCCACTTTATTACTAACATCCCTTCATCCATGGAGATTGATGAGACAATTCTAAGGTTTTATGGTGGTTCTTGTTCCTTTAAAAGCCACATTTCCTGTGTAAAATTCTTTTCATTTTGATCTACTCCCTAAACTAAGTAAGTCTCAAATAAACTTAGAGATTTTCCCCCATATTAACTCTAACACTACTATGTAAATCCCCTATATCACCTTTCCCCTACTAGTACTAACACCATGGTGTATAAACCCCAAATTTTGTATAAATATCCCTCCCCTTGGCATTATAGCCATATGTTCTCTAAAAAGGAATCAAAATGACATCTGGTCACTTTGATGAACCTATGCCTCATCTCTCTCCCTTATTTCAAGTCATTCCACTCATTAAACCGTCATTTGCAAAGAAAAACCCTATAAAAACCCCTTCCTACCCATAACCCCTTTGAAATTATGAAAAAACCCAAAAAACCCACTTTTGCCGCTTAACCAAAGTTGGCGCATATGTTTGATTTTTCGAAATATATTGAAAAACATTGAAAAATACCATATCTGAATCTTTCCCACCGAGCACGTGTCCCAAAAGAAATATTTGTTTATTCCTCTGCCCGCGTCCGTATCCACCGATCACATCACCCTTCCGTCAACCGTCGGATCGGACCCAAGTGATCCGACGGTCCTCATTGATATCGGAGCGGCCCCCACGCCCGACAGTTAGCGCCCGAGAAAATGACGTAGGGTTACGTCAGTCCTCGGCCACGCGTCACCCGTTCAAGGCTCTCGGAGCGGCCTCTGACAAAACCAGGGCCGTATCGTAAGCGCTCCGAGAAACCGTAACCGCTATGGCACTTAACCGTAACCGCTATGGCACTTACTGTGCGGTTTGCTGGTCCCACGTCATGCCCACGTCGGAACCACGCTGCCATCGCATCAGTACTCTTGCTCGCCTCTGTGCCAACGTGTCTGCCACTGCATCATCCCCGCAGACCAATAGCAACTGGCCACCTCACCCGATGACGTCATGCTGACGTCATCCGAGCTTGACCCCACCCTATGATGTCATGCTGACGTCATCAGAGAAAAGGCGCCAAATTGCCGAAAGGTCCATATTTTGGCCAAAAATCACGTTTTGCATACATTTTTCTCATTCGCTATTGTTTCCGCTGCATGGTCTTTTACGTCCAAAATTGCGCCACCCCGCTGGAATCGACCTGGAGACCTCCAGAGCAGCAATTCTGCCCACATTTACGACCACTGCTTGCTGTTTACCAGGTATTTCTCATCATTTATCCTCCATACGCCTAAATTGTCTGTAAATTACTCAGAAGGCTCAAAGGACACTAAAACTCATCATTTTACCGGCAAATTCCCTTTGCAAAGCCTCTATTTCCGACTGCAAGCTCGAAAACCACTAGCTGAGCCTTGATTTCCCGAGTTCTTATCAAAAACTGTAAACTGCTCGCGCAATTGTGAGACAGTTGGTCAATCCATAAAAAACCTGCCACAAAAGACAGAGTGAGACTAGACATTGGTCTTATTCGTAATTCAAAACAGTTTCAGTTGCTGTGTGCTCAATTCACCCTCTGGTCCCTGAAATTCACATTTGCATTGTAAGAAATCACCTCTGTGTTGTGCTGCTCACTTCAACCAGTTCACCTGCAAGTCAGAAACTTAATAGACCATGGAAACTCCAATTGCACTGAACATCAAGCCTCTCAATACCCCTCACCAGGAGTTAGAATGGAAAGCTATGGGAGATATGGATTATCAAATGTTAGATTGGTTTCCAATAGGCTCTAAATATAATATTCAGTTGCTAAATGAGTTGAAAGCCCAGCACCTCAGTGGAGCTGATATCCTAGGGATATGGGACTCAAACTTGCCTATCTACAACCTCCCCCAGGTAAATCCTATGCCAGAATTGATCCACAGATTCCAAGAGTGCTATGATCCATGCCAAAGAGCTGTCCTTAGCCCCACAGGCTCAATTCTGTTTCATATCACCCCAGAAAGAATAAATAAGATGCTGCATTTCCACACTGCAAAACCATTGACCCCCCTCTACATGCAAAACTTGATAAAGAAGGGGACTAAGCTGTCAAATGACCAGATCACCAAAATCAACCAGCTGTTTGTGCAACCAGGCTCTGAAGCCATCAGAACTCCTCCTATTGGATATGTATACTTAAATGAATTGGGTAGAATGCTAGTGGATTTGATCAGCTATGTCCTAGGGTTCAAGGGAGTGGAGGATGTGGATGATAGCATAATGGCAATGCTGTCTATATTCTCTCCTGGAAAGCCTCCAGCTGTACATTATGACTATGCCACATATGTTGCAGATAGGATCCATGACCAGCTAATGAATTTGAAAAGGGAAAGACTGTTCAGATATACTTCGTACATATACCATCTATTCTTGTTTTATCAGCCAGCCAGCTTCCCCATTCCCCTGAAGCAAGTCAATGCCCAGGGGAATCCAAGGTCAGTTGTGTTTTGGACCTCTGTTTTTCATTGTACCTCTGTATCACCATACACATACTGTGAGTTCATAGACTTGTTCATTCATCCAGCCATGACAGTATTGTATGGTGTTGCTCCTCCAAGGTTAACTGATGCATGAGGAGAATTCTCCATCTAAACAAAACCTACAGCATTGGTAATTGGTACCTTTACCAAGACCATACAGTCATTAGAGTATATGGATGTGAGTTGAAGCCTTATAGGCTGCCAAGGTATGTCCCTATGAGACTTTTTGCCTTAGAATATTTCAGGCAATTTGGGAATGCCGACTACCTCCACTTCCAAAGTAAGAACAAGAAGGCACAGTTGAAGGTAAGGAGCCAGCTGGGCCCCTTCCTATATAACAAAAAAGAAGAGGGATGGAAAGAGTTAAATAGTATCCTAGAGGCTCTCAAACTGCAAACTAGTTTTGAGTGGATACCCTATGACCCCAATCATTTTGTTTCCCTCAGGAGGATAAGATACAAATTGGGTACCTATTCACACATAAGGCTGCCTGAGATTGAGCAGTATGCCAATGCATTGAGCTGGGAAAAGGGTACCCTAGAAGAGGAAATTTCTAGTGAAGAGCTGCTAGAAAGAGAGGCTAGAAATATTCAAAAGGAGGCTGACTTAGAAACTTGTGGACAGGTCCCCCTCTCATATAAAAGACAACTTGGAGCAGCTGCCTCATCCTCAACAACACATCAGCAAGCTGTCATGAATCCTCCACAGACATCCAGCAAAGGTAAAGAAAGGCAGGTGGAACAGCCACCTCCTATGACTGAAGAGCAGATGGAAACACTAGTGCAGCAACAAGAAGAGATGGAGCAGCAGGGTGAAGTGCAACAACAAGAAGAACAACAACAACAGGAAGAACAAAGGCAGGAACAACCTGTCCAGCAGAAGCAAACAGTGGAAGCCCCTAAATCCACTGAACAAACTGTGCCTCCAAGGAAAGAAACTTCAGCTGAGGCATCAATACTCCAAACTCCACAAAAGGAGGATACAAGCAGGAAAAGGGACAGAGAGACTCCCCTTACAACATCAGCAACTCATGGGGAGAAAAGACAGAGAATCAATCCTTTCTCAGAGGAAGAAATGCCAATAAGACAGTCTTTTGGTATGGTCCCACCCAGCAGGGAAGCATCAGCAAGTTCCTTTCAACAGGAACAGGATAGAGCAATGGGAGGAGAAGTGAGTTCCTCAAATCAGCAAAGGGAAGGTGGACGCAGCATTAAACAGCAGTTCATCGACATTAAGATGAGAAATGAGCCCATCAGGAGAGAGCTGTATAACCATCTGTTAAACATGGCTCCCACCAACAACAGAGAAGACTCATAGTCTGGATATGCAGAAGCTTCAAAATGAAATTCAAGTCCTGGAAGCTCAAATGTTAGAGCTTAATCAAGCCAAAGAATCTTTGGCTAAAGTAAATGAAAGATATGATAAGAGCAAACAGAATGTGGCTGAGAAGGAAAGAGAAATAAAAGCTCTCAAAAAGAGAATAACTGAGCTGGAGAAAGAGCTCACACTAGATAAGGTGACAGCAGAGCTCAAAACAGTCCTATGGGCCAAGATTGGCCAGTCCATTACTGATCAGTGGCAGTTCATTGAGACCATAGATGAACAATCAGCACTCATTACAAAGGCAAATAGGGAGATACACAGAGCAAGAGCAAGCCTTGGCAACATGCCTGATGTTGCCAATAGGATGATCAACATATTGAATAACAGGACAAGCTCTCAACTGACCTCCATGGGAATTGCTCACAGGACTGAGACAATCTCAATGATTAAAAGGGTCTTGACACTAAGAAACCTGGTTGGAACATTAGAAAGGAGAACTCAAGATATGCAGACCGAAATCAACAAGTTCATGGACAGGTTTCAAGTATTGCAAAACAGAGGCCTCCCCAGTCTACTAAGCAGTGTGGGAAGACTGCTTACCCATGAAAACTATGCTAAAAGGGTCAATGCCTTTGCTGCAAGTCAAATTGCAGGACAGCCCAGCACTTCAGCAGAATCAGGGCCAGCATCAGGGAAAACTCTATATAATAGGGTGGAAAACCTATTTTTTATCATGAACGAGATCAATCATCTGTTCGATGTGCCTCCAAATTTTTATAAATATACAGAAGCAGATGAAACCATAGAGGCAATTGTCAAGCACCAATTGCCCACACAGGAAGTCTGGAATAAATTGACACAGATGATATTATCAAGCCAGAACCTGTAATGTTATGTTTTGTCCAATTTATAAGTGATCATACACAGGGAAAATTTTGGTAGATAAGCATACAGAGGAAAGATGAAAGGCTGAGCCAACTCAGCAGGGCCATTCGGTCACCATAGCAGCAAGCACAGTCACAGGTGGCAGGGCCGAGAAAATACAGCGCTGCAAACGTAAAGACACATTTTCCAGCATTAAAGCAAAGCGGTTCAACCGACTCACTGACCTCCAAAGGTCAAAATATCCTCTAACAGACTTAAAGAGCAGTTATGCTGCATTCAAAGCTGTAATAACTTCTTTTCTACCTTTCTGTACGAAGTAATGAAGATATTTCTTTCTCAGATGACTCAATGCCTGAGATATTTTGTATAAACATTTCTATAAAGTCCCCTTTGCATGAGGTTGCAAGGGTTGTTCTGGATTTCATTTCTATACTTCGGTTGCTGTATAACTCTCAGAGAAATAATACAAAAGGTGGATGGAATTTCCAAAGCTCTGTGTTCCTTGATGCACTGTGGTGGCTGGCTGATTGTTACAGGATTCCTGCATGTTTCATAGCACAATAAGTCTTCTTTTAACCTCTGTGTTATATGTTTTCTAGTCTTTTATGTTCTTTCATGTTTCTGAGTTTTTACACTTAATGGCAAAGTAAAAGAATAGTTCCAGGATTTAATCACAGATTACCCTGAACTCAATCTAAGCTGTTATAAATGTTTTCTTCCAGATAGAGTAAATAAGGTGTAATTCTTAATTGCTACACTTTCAAGCTATATCTTTCACTGTGATAAATATTTTCAGGAATTCAAGTTTGCTCCTGAGGCATCTATCTCATTCCCACACACCAGCTTAGTGGAAAACTCTTGAATGCTTTTCACTGGTTGTTCACATGTCACCATCATAATCTAATTTTGTTATATGAAATATTTAAATGGCCCTGTAATTTCAGTAAATCATCTCAAGGTTTCTAAACACTTGTAGCCACAGACTCCATTGCCCAATGAAATAAACTCATCTGCAGATTGCACACTTCAAGTACAGAAAGATATCCTTCAACCAAAATAATAAACCAAAAACTTGAGCATAATAACTAGCCTAAAACACCCTCAAAACATAGACAAATTATAAAGAGAGAGCCCTCTCTGATTACAGTTTGGCTAGGAATTGTGATCCAAAGATTGGTTAGTGGTTACCCCGGCCGTATTCCCTTGGGAGTCATAGGGAACAACCTGGGTGTTAACAGGACCCACTGCCTGACCCTGAAAAAGTTATCAAAGAGAAAAAGGTATTGTAGAAAGGAGCATCAGATTCAGGTAAACCTAAATAATCTTCTATATCTCTTCAAGAAAGGCTTGTAATAGAACAAACACATGTTGAGAGTTTAGCATCCAATACTAGCAGTGAAGAAAAACTCTCAGAGATTCATAAAGATCCTTATTCTTTAGGTTTTCCTTTTGCTTTAAGCCCTAAGGAAACCTCACCTACTATCCATCAGACTCCTTTAGTCTTGTCTGTCACCCCTCATCCCTCTATCATTGAAACTGCTAGTACTCTTATAGCCACCATAGTTATGGCAGGTCCACAAGAACCTACCAAAATGGACAGAATCATAGCTGCTAGGTATGGGCCCCTTGTACTACCCACTCCTTTGAATGCCATGTCCACTGGAGAATATCAAAAGTATATGCCTAAGTTCACTGGGACTGAAGGTGTTACTACTGAAGAACATCTTGAGTCATTCTATAGCTATGCTGATAACCTGGACATTACTAAAGATGATGTCTGGATGAGAGTCTTTGTCCAAAGCCTAGATGGAGAGGCTAGAAAATGGTTCAGAGAACTAGCCCCAAGATCTATAGTAGATATTGAGGATTTAGATGATGCATTCCTAAAGCATTGGGGGGATAAGAAGGATCTACTCTACTACCACACCGAGTTTGGCAACTTAAGGAGGGAAAATGGCGATTTGCTGTCTGATTTTAATAAGAGGTTTAACCACATGTACAACAAGATACCATATGAAGTAAAACCCACCACTACCTCTGCTAGACTCACCTATGCTAGTGCTTTTGATTCTGACTTCTGCCAACTGTTGAGGGAGAGGTGATGTGCTACTTTGGCTGATATGTAGGATGCGGCCTTGGAAGTAGAATCAAACATCATGGCTGCAGAAAAGCTCAAAGGTAATATTGATAGGAGAAGACAGAGGGGTGAGTCTTCATCATCCTCAAATTCCAAGATTGATAAAATGACTAAGATGATAGAGTCATTAGCCTCTGAAATCTCCAAATTAAAGGTTAAGCAACACCCAGGGAAAGGAAGAATGCCTAATACCTTTGCTCCTAGAAATCCAAATCCAAATCCATATAGAAGAGCTAATGAGTGGTTGCAGATTTTGTAAAGAAACAAAGATGCAGATGAAGACCAAAGGGTGAGGACTCCTTTTCAAAATGTAGTCATGGAAGAAGAGTAGTTTGAAGAAGAGGATGAGATTCATTGTCTGGAAGACAAAGGCAATGCTTCCTTTTTGACCTCAGCTGCCTATGAAAAGTCACTGTGCAATGTAGGTCAACAAAGATATAATTTGAGGTCAAAAATAAATAATTCCAAGGAAAATCCTGTTCAAAGTGTTGTTTTCCCTGCAGTACAACAAGCTAATAAGAAAAAACAACCAGTAGTTGATCCCATCATCCTCCTAGCTCCAGCTCATGAGGTAAGAGGTCTTGAAAAGTCTCCTTCTCCTTTCAATTTCCAATCTGAAATTTAGAAGCTAAAGATACCCATGCCTTTGATTGAACTATTGAAGAATGAGTACTTCAAAAGATCCATCCTTGAGGCCCTTGAGCCTAAAGCCATCCAAGCCTCCACTGACTGTGTGAATTTGCAAGATGACAAGCCAACTATTATTCCTAGCCCAATGATTGAAAATTGTGAAGACAACTCCCCATCATTCTATGTCTCTTTGACTATTCATGATAAAGTCCTTCACAACTGCCTTCTGGACACTGGAGCCAGCCATAATCTAATGCCCAAGGCTGTCACGGATGAGTTGGGTCTTGACATCACTAAGCCTTATCATGACCTGTTTTCTTTTGACTCTAGAAAAGTGAAATGTCTAGGATTAATCAAGGATCTAGTCATCACCTTGTCTCAGCTGCCTATGAAAAGCATGATCATGGATATTGTGGTATCTGATGTACCTCCCAAGTTTGGCATGTTACTTTCCAAAGGTTGGATCAAGAGATTAGGTGGATCATTTCAAAATGATCTGTCTTATGCTACTGTCCCAGTTTTTGGAGGTGAGAGCAAGAGATTATACAGAGAGGCGCAGTTGGTGTATATAATCAGCGATGAAAAGAATCCCACCAATCATCCCATATACGCTGTTGAAACTGATTTTGGAGCATGTATTCTTCATATTGAAGAATCCCAGTTGGCCACCACGCAGCTTAAAAAAACGGTTTTCCAAATGGTTGAGGAAGGACACCCATAGATTTTGGATATGTTTTTTGATGGGGCTTGCTCTAAAGAAGCTGCAGGAGCAGGTGTAGTCCTTGTATATCCAACACAGGAATACATTCATTTGTCTTTCAAATTAACCTTTCAGGTCACAAACAACATCACAGAGTATGAAGCTTTGGTTTTGGGCTTGAATGCTACCAAAGAAATGGGTATCAAAGGCCTGAAAGTGTTTGGGGACGCAGATCTCATTATTAAACAGGTAAAAAAAATAATTCCAAGATAAGCATCCAAGGTTGAAAGCATACAGGGATGAGGTATGGAGGCTCAAAGATTCTTTTAATGATTTCAACATTTCTTATATTCCAAGAATGAAGAATCAGCTTGCCAACTCCCTTGCTATCTTTGCTAGCATGTTTGTCCCTCCTTTGCCTCCTAAATTGACATATGTAGTTCAAGTAAAATACAGATCGTCTCTGCCTGACAATGTCAAATATTGGAGGGTTTTTGAAGATGATGAGGAAATTAACATTTTTTTGCAAGTCGTTGAGGAATTTTCTGAAATGCACATCGATCAGGAAAATAAAGCCATGGGAGAATGTGGACAGCCCAAGCTAAAAAGTGAGATCAATCGAGGAAGCATCATCCAGCTGCCCAGTAATCACATACCAAAAGGATTGGTGTCTCTAGAGAAGATTTTTGACCAAAACGATGTGGCATATAATCCTTCCAAAATAGAAAATGAGTCTGCTATTCATAAACATAATATAGGGAGCCCAACCCATCCAAAAAACATAAATCTATCCACGCATTTGTCCTCTGCCCAAAATTCCGAGTATTGCACCCTTATGAAGCAATTCACTGACATTTTTTCCTAGGAATATAGTGATCTTAAAACTTATGACACAGATGTCATACAACATAAGATTCCACCGGAAAAGAATGCCACCCCTTTTAAGTAGAAGCTAAGACCTATCAACCCTCTCTTATTGCATTTGATTGAGAAAGAGATCAAGAAGTTGTTGGATGCCAAACTTATAGTGCCCCTAAGGTATTCAAAATGGATAGCTAATCTTGTGGTAGTGAGAAAGAAAAATGGAGAAATCAGGCTTTGTGTTGACTTCAGAAATCTAAATAAGTGCTCTAAAAAAGATAACTATCCCCTGCCTAAGATGGAACACTTGCTGCAAAGAGTTTCAGGGGCTATAGTCATGTCCTTCTTAGATGGATTTTCAGGTTACAATCAGATTTTTGTACATCCTGAAGATCAAGAAAAGACCGCCTTCACTACTCCTTGGGGCACTTTCATGTACTCCAAGATTCCTTTCGGACTGATGAATGCTCGAGCTACTTTTCAGAGGGCCATGGACATAGCCTTTGTGGGAGAGAAGGAAAAATTTGTCCTTATTTATCTTGCTAACATAACAGTCTTCTCTAGCAGCCACAAAGACCATTTACAACATTTGAAGAAGGTCTTCCTAAAGTGCAGACAGTTTGGAATTTTAGTGAACCCAAAGAAGTCACAATTTTCTCTAGAAGAAGGAAAACTCCTGGGACATATCGTTTCTGCTGAAGGTGTAAAAATCGATCCAGCAATGGTTCAAGCCATCCAGACATTATCCATCCCAAGGTAAAAAAGGGACGTTCAATCTTTCCTGGGTAAGATTAACTTTGTAAGGAGGTTCATTCCAAACTTTGCAGAGTTAGTAAAACACATCACTTCCATGATGAAGAAAGGATAAGAAATAAAATGGACAGAGGCTTCAAGAAGATATTTTGAAGCCATCAAGCAAGCCATCATGGAAGCTCCCACTCTAATCAACTCGAATTACACTAAGGATTTTTGTATCTTCTCTTTTGCCTCTTATGATACGGTTGCAACAGTTTTGTTGCAGAAAAACGATGAAGGCATAGAGCACCCTGTGGCCTTTTTCAACAAAACTTTAAGGGATGCTGAACTAAGGTATGACCTTATTGAAAAGCAAGCTTATTCTCTCATAAAATATTTAAAGGCATTCAGAATTTATATTCTGCATTCAAAAGTAGTTGCATATGTACCTTCAGTTTCAGTAAAAGATGTCTTAACTCAACCAGATATTGATGGGAAGAGGGCTAAATGGATTGCAAAATTCATAGAATTTAACATAGAGGTGAAGCCCACTAAGCTTGTTAAAGGCCAAGGCTTGGCTAAGCTTATGGCTGAAGAAAATTGCAGCTTGTTAGACATAAATTGCATGGGTCTAAATTAAGATTATGAACAAACAGAGGAAGTAGCAGAAGAGAAAAAGTAGATTTAGTCTTTGGATGAAAATCTGGCCACATGTGAATGGTACTACAACATAGTTCATTTTTTGCAAAAGCTAGAAGTCCCTCCAGGGCTTAGCTCAAGTCAAGCTCGTGCCATTAAACTCAGATCAACAAAATTCTACATTAATAAGAATATGCTTTAATGGAAAGACCCATAAGGAATCCTCTTGAGGTGTCTAGATAAAGAACAGTTTGTGGAGGTCATACACCAGTTCCATTCTAGCATCTGTGGAGGGCATCACTATTGGAAAACCACAGCCCACAAAATCTTGAGGGCTGGATATTATTGGCCCACTTTGTTCTCTGATGTGTTTTCTTTTGTAAAAGACTGTGACAAATGCCAGAGGTTTGCAGGAAGACAACAACTTAAATCTCTGCCCTTGAAGCCAATACATGTCAATGGTCCCTTCTAGCAGTGGGGCTTGGACTTTATAGGTGAGATCAACCCACATTCCAGTGGCCAACACAAATGGATCTTAGTAGCCACTGATTATTTCACCAAGTGGATTAAGGCTATACCCACTAAGAATGCCAATCATCAACTTGTCATAAAGTTCTTAAATGAGAATATTTTCACTAGATTTGGTTGCCCAACCAAACTAGTCACTGATAACGCAACAACTTTCAAAGCAAAAGAATTGGTGGACATGACTGAATCCATGGGTATTCAAGTAGTGCATTCTACCTCATATTATCCTCAAGGCAATGGCCTGGTAGAATCATCCAACAAGAGTCTATTAAGGGTAATCAAAAAGCTGCTAGAAGACAAAAAAAGCGCTGGGATTCCAATTTGAAATTTGCACTATGGGCTGATAGAGTTACCATCAAAAAATCCATAGGGAATTCTCCATTTAAACGAGTTTATAGCACTGATATTGTTTTCCCTATCTAGCTAATTCTCCCTATGGTTAAATTCTTGCAAGAAGAACAAGAGGAAGAGAATGGCATGATAAGAAGGATGAATAATCTAGTTGAACTACAACAGATAAGAGAGTAGCTAGTTGAGAAGTCAAATGCTCATTAGAAGGAAATCAAAGAAACCTTTGACAGGAAGGCAAAAGTGGAAAATTTCCAAGTTGGTGATTGGGTGCTTAACTGTGATGCATTTAAAGAAAAGAGGGGTAATCATGGCAATTTTGACTCCTTATGGACAAGTCCTTTTGTCATTGCTCAAGTTCAACAGAACAATACATTCATTCTGCACAGTTTGGAAGGAGGAGATACCTTTGGTAGCCTAGTAAATGGTGTTATAGACATTTTTGTGCCTTACAGCATGAAGCATGAAATGTCCATAATCTAAGGGATCCAAAGTCCCTAAACATGTTGTTCCTACCCCTAGAGGAACAAGGTTAGCAAACCACAGCACTGAATAACAGTTCTCCACCTAAAAACACTCAAAAACAAGGCAATTCTGGATCATGTCAACTGCTCCACTGAGCATCTGCGCTGAATGTCAACTGCTCCACTGTCTACCTGCGCTGAATGTCAACTGCAAAGAAGGCTACCTGCGCTGGGCGAATTGGGACATGTGGCACAGTCATTCCTCAAGGTTTCAATGCCCAGGAAGCTTCCAAAATGACACTTGGATCAGGGAATTCGACTGGTGATGAGTAAGAGGGTCTAGATCTCCAAGTGGAAGCAAGAACCTCCAAGTGGACTCAAGAACTGAAGAATAACTGAAGTGAGAGAGGACACTAGTCAGCTTCATGCCAGCCTCAAGCTGACTCATCCTTTCTCCAAAACTCCTATATATAGATCTCTCTCATGAGGTCTAAGGGGGCTGGAATCTTGCGAATGTAAAGAATTGCTGTTGGTTTGAGTTTAGAACTATTGGGTGATTTGCTTTGAAGGAGGTGAAGAGGAGATTTCTTTCTGCTGGGAAGGTGATGCTGGATTGGGCCTCTTACGGTTGTATCACTTCCTGAACTTTACTTCTTCCATTAATAAAGCATTTGAGGTTCTTCTATATGCATGTGTTTCAATGATGTATTGTTATGCTTGTGTATTTGATTTATTCTAATCCTTGAATCAATTATGAATGTATGCTTCTTGTAGTTTCCCTCTCTTGTCATTTTGCAGGATCTTGGTGTAGCTGGGCCAGTGAAAGAGCAAGGAGCTGGGAGCAAGCAGCAAGGAGAGAAGATTGGATCAATCATTAGCGGAAGACATCGGTTAGTGGATCTCTTTCTCCCCTCTTTTACATCTCATAAAGAAGTAATCTTAGATAGCTTTGCTTTGATTGTTGCTGAGGTACTATCACCCTTAGAGTAGGATAGGGTCATTCCGTATTGGATACTTTTCCCAACAAAAAATTGGCGACTCCGCTGGGGATCGTATCTTGTTGGTTGTTTGTGTTTTTTCTATTCATTTCCTAAACACAGGGAGTACCGAATCGAACTGCATTTGGATCTTTCAAATGCAAAGTAGAGGGCAGCTACTCTAGCTCAGTTTCTGGGCATGTTTATGATTTGAAGAGCTGATCCACAAGGACTCTGAATAGCTCTTAGTGATAGCTTTTCATCCTCCTTTTCATCCTTTAGTGTGTACTTGATTGATAGCTTTGATTTGGCCAAAAACTGTTGATTTTTGAGCAATCTGTGACCCAGAACCTGAGAAAAACGAGAGTTTCTCTCTTCATTGCAGGCACTGTGAAGGCAGTCTGCATTTCATCGCAGGTCCCGAAGGGGCTACCTGTGCTGAATGTCAAACTGACAGTGTACTACCTGCGCTGAACCAGTTAGGCCTTGTGCAACTGGGGTTCTCTGCTTTCTGTTGCCCTGTTTTCATCCTTGTTTTTGCAGCCTGTTATCAGTCAATGTACCTATCTGAAACCACTTTTCTTTGCCACTATTCCGCCTCGGTTGTATAAAGAAGCTGTATTTGTTCTTTGTGTATTTCTTACATCATTTACAGTTTCCCATAATGAAAGTGAACTAGTCTTGCTGTGGCCTCTTAGATCTAGACCTGTGATAAGTGTCGTTCTGATCTTAAGAGTTAGTTTGTTTGTTGTTCATAGCTGATTGAGCTTTTTCTTTCGTCATATGGTTTGAATTTATGTATTTCTAGTGTTGAAACAAGTAAATATTAAGGTGTCTTTTGATTTTGGACAAAAGCTTGTTTGCTTTCACTTGAAATTGAATTCAAAGTTATACAACAGCTTTTTTTTTGTAGTACATCAACATTAAGAAAGAGAAAAGAAATACCTGCATTGTGCATGTGCATTTTGACGCTTGCATGTTGATTTAGGGAAAAGTGCATTAGTGTGTGCTCTATGATCTGTGTGAAAAGATGATGTCTTTATTTTCCCTCAGTAGTTAAGATTTTCATAAGTTGAAAGATTGAAAAGCTTGCTTATCATCTTAGACTGCATTTAGGAGTTGTACCATACATCTCGTGGTGATCCATAAAGGTAAACTGCTAAGCAAGATCAACCTAAAATAAATTGAATTTACATAACAAAGCTTTGAGAATCCTCCACCTTCAAATTTGCTTCAGATTCAGAAACTCCAAGGGAAAGCGAACTTTCTGAGGAGGTTCATTCCAAATTACGCAGAACTTGCTAAAGGTTATACTCGTCTTTTGAAAAAGGATGTACCTTTTGTCTAGGACCAGGTGGCACAAGCTTCCTTTGATGCTCTGAAAGATTGTCTAGTAAAAGCATCATTAATGTACGCCCCAGACTATCAAAGAGATTTTAACCTGTATTTGGCTGCAGCGGATACGACCATTGCGATGGTTTTAGTTCAAGAGGTCGATGGAATTGAACATCCTATCTATTATTTAAGTAAAAACTTAAATGATATAGAAAGTAAATATTCTTATGTTGAAAAACTAGCGCTTGCAGCTGTTCAAGCGATTCAAAGGTTTCGACATTATGTCCTCTTTCGGAAAACTACCATCTTGTTAGATTGCAACCCCATGACTTATATACTGTCGCGACAGTTGTTGGGGGGAAAATATTCAAAATGGATAGTGATCCTTCAAGAGTTTGATCTGGAATTTGTAAAATCCAAATCAAAGAAAGCTCTAGTTTTCGCAGAATTATTGTGTGATCTCCCATCGCTGTCCAACGATGAAACATCAGAAGAGTCAATCGTGGACGAAAGTTTGTTTCTAATATCTGCAAGCGATGAGTGGTATGTAGATATCATAGTTTATCTCCAAACCCAAAAGTTCAGGCCAAACACCTCTCACTCCGAACAAAAACGTATATGATACCAAGCAAAAGACTACATGATCGTTGGTGATACACTTTACCGTCGTGGTATCGATACAGTTCTGAGGAGGTGCCTTACCCATGAGGAGGCCGAAAAAGCCCTGAATGAATGTCATTCAGGCGCATGTGGGGGGCATCAATCTGGATATGCAACAGCACAAAAAATCTTACGAGCAGGATACTTTTGGCCAACCATGTTCAAAGATTGCATAATCGCAGTCAGAAGTTGCCATGCTTGTCAAATTTTTGATAGCAAAACCAGGAGACCACCCGCACCTTTACAGCCGATAGTTGCTGTTGGGCCCTTGCCAAATGGGGCATCGATTTCATGCAATGTAACCCCACCTCGACCGGGGAGCATGGGTATATTATAGTCGTTGTTGACTATTTTACCAAATGGGCCGAGGCGATGCCTACATTGGATAACACTGGTGAAACAGCTGCCCTTTTCTTTTTCAATCATGTAGTCGCCAGGTTCGGCGTACCACAGGCTATAGTGACAGATCATGGGTTGCATTTTCGCAATCACATGATGGTCGAATTAGCTGCCAAGCTAGGGCTATCTCACGACAGCTCTACCCCATATTATCCGCAAGCCAACGGACAAGTTGAAGCAATCAACAAGGTCCTGAAGCGTATGTTGCAAAGGATGATCGAGGTTCATAAAAGAAGGTGGCACCTAATCCTGTACTCAGCCTTGTGGGCTTACCGAACGTCGGTAAAGAACGCAACCGGGTTCACACCTTTTCAACTGGTGTATGGCCTGGAAACAGTCTTGCCAATCCAGTGCGAAATTTCATCGCTTAAACTCGCAATCGATCTTCTCCCCGGAACTTCAGAAGAAGAGGTTCGTTTCTTGGAATTAATCCAATTGGATGAAACCCGTCGTGATGCCGCTTTGGCTAACGAAGCCCATAAGAAACGAGTCAAGGCTCAGTTCGACAAAAGTGTCAAACCCCGTGTCTTCTCAGAAGGTGATTTGGTCTTGCTTTATGACCAAGAATCCGATAAACTGGGAGCAGGTAAATTCAAGTCCTTATGGATGGGCCCCTACATTGTTAAAATGGTGTTAACAAAAGGAGCCTACGAGTTAATGGATTACGACGGAATTCCACTAGCGCAGCCCCGCAACGGGTTGTACCTCAAGCGTTACTATGCTTAAATAGTAACCTGCATGCTTTTGTTGTATTTTGTTTTCGCTAAAGTATTTGTTCTGGTCGAGTGATCCACCTTTTTCATTTGTTGCAGATGTCGAACCTTCTGGAGACATGTGTTGGATATGCCGACGGAGCGAGTCGTAGTTCGCGGAACCTATCCTCCGCAGCCTGGGCCATTTTTGATCCAAGCGGCGAGTTAGTAAGTTTCAAAGGTGTGTGTATTGGGCAATCAACGAATAACATCGCTGAGTATAGCGCGTTGATAGAACTACTCTCTGATGGCATCACACGTGGCATACGCCGACTAATTGTCAGGCTAGACTCACAGCTCGTAATACTACAACTCAACGGTATATATTCTGTTCGCAATCCAGCTATTTATCGCATGTTCCTAAGGGTTAAGATCTTGGAAAGACAATTTGATTCAATTCAATATCAACATATTTCCAGAAACTTAAACACATTAACTGACTCATTAGCAAACTATGTGTTAGATAGACATTTGCAACATTTATAAAAAGGACACATCATCAAAGATTGTACATATGGATCATATAACTCAAACAGAATAAAACTCGAAAATCAAAATATATATAAGCTGTTTATAACCAAGACAAAATTGGTCATATGACCTAAAACTCAAAAAGTGCTAGGGGGCACCCTAGCCTAGTGGTGCTCATGATAGCACGTCACGGCCTATGCAATCATGCGCAAGAGACGAGTCCATCGTCTAGGCACGCCAGTAGTATGCCGCTGCAGCTGTAAAGGTAACTCATCGATCCGTACATCAGGAATACCGAGAGTAAGGCTCTCAACCTGCTCCTGCACAGCTGTAAGGGTCTCAGTATCGTCAAGGTCGCGGAGAATAACTCTCCTAGCGGGCTCCACTGCCAGGGCAGCAACTGGCGGTCTCGGACGAACTGCTGGACGAACAGGACCAACATCTGCATGCACCCAAGAGTATGATTAAAAGTCTTGATAGAATAAAGCACAGAAACATTATGAATAAAACAGTAAACAGTGATATGGTCAAAGAGTTTACCAATAGCGCCCCACTGTTCGCCATCCGATAACACCAAATCCGGATCACCTCAGAAATCCATACCCACATATGGATACTCGGAAAAGACCATCTCCTGGCGCTCGAACCACCTGAAGAAGGCATCAATAAAAGTAATCTGAGGTTGACCAGCATGCCTAGACATGTGATCAACCCACCTCTGCATACGTGGCTCGGTCGGAGAAGGCAAGTCGAGTATAATGTACTGAGGCTGCATCAGTGGGATTTTCTCCAAGGCGAAGGCAGTCAGAATAGAACCAAATCCAAAGTTCTTCAGCTTCCCGTCCTTTACCTTGGTCAACTGACTTTTCATCTGAACAAGTACTGCATCACACCAGTTGAATACTTTCGGTTGGAGATACTCCAAGGCGTGCTGCACATAAGATCTATTGGCAACATGTAGAGCTGCGCTACCGGCCATCCTACCAATGGTATACAGAATGGACCTGAGAGACCTGTCAGTAATCTCATGGATAACAACCTTGCCGTCTCTGCTCGGCTGGGAACCTTCCCTACAATACTGGCGGACATAGTCTCTCACAGAATTGGTCACCCAGGCCGTACCTGACAAGGAAATGGGGGCACCTCGCCTTGACAATCCAGTCAAGAAGTACATGTCCTCTATGGTCAAGGGGATGGAATTTCCCCTAATCTGGAATACTTGGTTAATAGGATCCCAAGCATCAAGCATATACTGCAGCAAAGTGATTTGTGCTGTCATGCTAGAAATACGGAAAAACTTCAGCAGGCCACAGTTCCGCAGCGCGTTCACCGTGACAGGGTCATGGAGGGCAATCATGTCCTCCTCTTCATGTTCTCGTTCTCGCCATGTAAGGGACATTTTGTTCAAAGTTCCCTGCAAAGCAAACAAAAGAAGGAGTAAGTTCCTGAATTTGGTGAAAAACTGGCGAAAATTCATCAAAAAATGAGCCAAAAACTCAGTTTTCTGAGCCCAACGCAGGCAGAGAGTGTCCCACCTACGCTGAAGGTCAGGCTGCCTTAAGGCAGCTTGACATTCAGCGCAGGTTTCGAATGGGAAACCTGCGCTGAAGTTAGGGCGCCCTGGCAAAACCCCCGGGGCTCAGAAGGACTGAAAAACAGGCATAAAACTGAAAAAGGGAACCATGAAAAGAAAGAGCTAGGGTTTAGCTCCTACCTGGTCCAGACGACGCTGAAAATCGTCCGCAGAATCTCCCGGAATCAGCTGGTGATAATCAAGGGGGAAGAGGCACCTCTAGAGCTCCAACGAACCAAATGCAAATGAAATGGTAAAATGAGAGGTAAAAACACCTTTTAATGGCTTTTTACGTAGTCCAAAGCGAAATATTAGGGTTATAATCTCATTTTCATGCAAATATTATTCATTTCTAACAAAGTTTGTTGCAGCAATTGGAAATGCAGTACTATCCTTGAAAAGAGAAAAGCTATTAATGGTAAAAAATCAAAATTTGACCGTATAATCGAGCAGTTTTAGCATAAAGTTCATGCTCGTTAAAAAATAAACGCAAGATCCGAGCAGTTTTAACGCGGTCTTCATTCTCGTTAAAAAATAAATAAAAGCAGTGAGCAATGTTTCCTCCAGAGTTTAAGCTCATTTTTAAATAAAAAATGAACCTATCCCGGTAAATAACCACTGTGATCGTAAATTTATCAGCCATAAAAAGCCTTGGTCGTGTTTGCACCTGCCACCTCCACTTTCATTTGGCCGATCGTTCACCTCCATATGATTGTTTACCTATTTTGAGGAACAACTGCGAAGAGTGATTTCACCTAGCCATCCTTGTGACACTGCCGTGATTGGAAAATTCCAACCTGTACCTGGAATCAATTGCTATCCCTGTTTATCACTCGTTCCTCAAAAGACGAGTCTTCTTTAAGCTCTTTTCATCTGACTCGTAAAATATGAAAAGATTGCCAAGTTTTGGCCTACCAGCTCGTTAAAAGGACCGGAAGAGCTATCCCTCCTCTAGATTTTAATCTTTTTGGACCTGAGGGATTATTGCACAAAAAGGTCGAGCGCTTGTTTTATTCGGCTCGTTAAAATTATCGAAAACTCATCCCTTCTGTATTGTTTTATACTTTTTCGGACTTAAGGGATTAGATGACGAAAAAGGAATTTTGGAGTTGACTTTATGTACCTTTTCATATTCTCTAAAAATGAAAAGGACCGAGTTTTCCTTGTCGTTAGACTCGTTAAAATGATTAAATAGCGACAAACTTGTCTTTAGACGAGAACGAGTTTCCCTATCGCTAAGCTCGTTAAAACATAACGATGGGCTTGCCCGAAGGGCAGGTTATAGAACAAGCATATGTTATCCTCCTCAAGCTTGACAAAAATAAAGAGGTACTGGTCAGAAATGACTGGGGAAAAATTGGGAGAACCTCAAAGCTTTAATGGTAGCAAGTCGTTCTTGAACATGACACTTTTCCTCCGTACCACATCGGGTTGGGTTGTTTCATTCACCGGTCTCATCACCATGGTCTCACCAAACCATCCACATTTGGGGTAATGCTACCGATCCATCACATCAGTGTCGTTATATGTTCAAGAGATGTTGTTCAGAAAGAGTCAACTGTGTCCCATCCACTACCATACATCATCTTTCATCCTTTCATGACCGCCACCCTGAATCATATTTCACAGATTGTTTTCACCTCCATTAAAATCATTAGCTCCATTCCGTGTCACTGATGTGGGATTCATTAAGGCCCTCCTTTGACGGATCGCTTCTTGTCGACTTCAGCTCATTATCCAAGGAGTTGATCTAGGAACAACCCCCTCAGTACTTTGAAGCTTGCATGCCTCAATGGCAAGTTTCTCACTTCCGGCGATAGGTATACATCAATGACCTTCGACCAAAAGATTTTGGGTGGTGTTCGATGCCAAGTCCTATATTCACACCACGTGAATTGTACTGCAGTACCTTGAGGGTCATTATCATTATCGGTGATTCCTCTCGCGCTTGTTAACGGTTTACATCATTGACCGGTAATCAAGCGATGTCTTTCCATGTTCGACTTCAGCGCAATTCTCACATGGATCGACTTGTACTTAGAGTGAAGATCAAACGAGTTTGAAGACCCCGGATCTAGTTTCATCCATCCGGGCTGCGATATATATTCAGGAAATATAAAGACATTTGACATGTACATCATTGCAGCAGATGATCATCCTACTCAAAGGATGATAATTTTCACCAAAATTATCAGTCTACCATCAGACGATCGTCTGTTCTAGGTACCAAAATGAATTTATAAAGCTGAGCATGGGAATGCCCGCCTCAGCTAGATCATGAAAGCAGTATGAAAAATAATGTATTGTATTGTATTTTATTACAGGTCACCTCTCAGTGATTGAATGAACTTCGGATCCTCCTGATAAAGCATTTCACCCGATAAACGACCTCATACTTTAGGGGGCAACTGTTATAGACATTTTTGTGCCTTACAGCATGAAGCATGAAATGTCCATAATCTAAGGGATCCAAAGTCCCTAAACATGTTGTTCCTACCCCTAGAGGAACAAGGTCAGCAAACCACAGCACTGAATAACAGTTCTCCACCTGAAAACACTCAAAAACAAGGCAATTCTAGATCATGTAAACTGCTCCACTGAGCATCTGCGCTGAATGTCAACTGCTCCACTGTCTACCTGCGCTGAATGTCAATTGCAAAGAAGGCTACTTGCGCTGGGTGAATTGGGACATGTGGCACAGTCATTCCTCAAGGTGTCAATGCCCAGGAAGCTTCCGAAATGACACTTGGATCAGGGAATTCGACTGGTGATGAGTAAGAGGGTCTAGATCTCCAAGTGGAAGCAAGAACCTCCAAGTGGACTCAAGAACTGAAGAAAAACTGAAGTGAGAGAGGACACTAGTCAGCTTCATGCCAGCCTCAAGCTGACTCATCCTTTCTCCAAAACTCCTATATATAGATCTCTCTCATGAGGTCTAAGGGGGCTGGAATCTTGCGAATGTAAAGAATTGTTGTTGGTTTGAGTTTAGAACTATTGGGTGATTTGCTTTGAAGGAGGTGAAGAGGAGATTTCTTTCTGCTGGAAAGGTGATGCTGGATTGGGCCTCTTACGGTTGTATCACTTCCTGAACTTTACTTCTTCCATTAATAAAGCATTTGAGGTTCTTCTATAAGCATGTGTTTCAATGATGTATTGTTAGGCTTGTGTATTTGATTTATTCTAATCCTTGAATCAATTATGAATGTATGCTTCTTGTAGTTTCCCTCTCTTGTCATTTTGCAGGATCTTGGTGTAGCTGGGCCAGTGAAAGAGCAAGGAGCTGGGAGCAAGCAGCAAGGAGAGAAGATTGGATCAACCATTAGCAGAAGACATCGGTTAGTGGATCTCTTTCTCCCCTCTTTTACATCTCATAAAGAAGTAATCTTAGATAGCTTTGCTTTGATTGTTGCTGAGGTACTATCACCCTTAGAGTTGGATAGGGTCATTCCGTATTGGATACTTTTCCCAACAACAAATGGGCGGTTCTTAAAACTTTATTTTATTTAAGGCCTTAAAGCCTTGGTATTGTAAATATGTTTCTCTTTTAGTTTTTATTTTTCATGCTAAAAAGACTACATGCCCAATGGAAAACTAGGAGGAATATTTCATCTTGTTTTTACAGGAAAGGCATTGATCTACAGTTCTTGAAACCTCACAGGGAAGCTTTTATCCATAGAGGGAGCTAGTGTTAGCCTTGTGGGCAAACGGTCCAAAATGGATCTAAGTATGCCCTTTAGAGTCTCCAAATTTTCTCAAAATCCTCTTAAGAATAGGTCAAAATCGAAATGGTCAAAGGAGGAAAGCCCTTAGAAGGGAGAAAATACACTATCAGGAGGCTCAAAACACTCCAAAACCATGAAAATTAATTATCGCAGGCTTAAAGCGAGCATTTCATAGCAGAGTTAGATTTGGCTGATCAATGACCCAGATCTAAGCGGCAAATCACATATCGACCGGGTAGTGGAAATCGGCACTGGACACCACCGATCAACAATCGCCGATGATCGGATCGGCGGGTCGCAATCGGTGGAGGTGAATCAGCGTTATCGGCACAGACCATGGGGAAGGAGCGATTGCGATCAGTGATTAAACGTGGACCGTTGATCGTGCACACTGATCGACGACCCACATCGCATCGACAGATCGCTATCGACGGAAACCATGGGGCGAGGCCTTTGTGTATATGTGCACCGATTGCGATGAAGCCTAGACTCGAAAGGGTCCGGGAAGTAAAATACATAAAATTTGAGGTTCGCGATAGGCCCATTTTCAATGTTTTTTCGCAGTTTTAATATATTTTCGTTGTTCAACGAAATACAAAGGGAGCGGGCTGAATGCGATTTGCGATAACCCTAAGGGTGGACCCGATAAAGGAATTAATCATTTTTTAGGGCTGTTGAAGTCTAGAAAGGACAGAGAGGGGACAGAATAAAGGCGGGCACATGACACAGCCGATTAGCGATCGCCGATGATCAGATCGGCGAGGAACATATGTCATGTTATATATATAAAGGGCCTGGGCATTGAGCGATCAACGATTGTGATCGGATCACATCGTTTTATTGCATCAGCGATATACCAAGGGGTGGGGCCTATGCACATACATATGGGTGACCCGAAGAGCCGGACCCAACGACATTATAGTTGGGAATTCATATATTTTGAGATTCGCGCCCAAGCAGTTTTCAATGTATTTGATATACTTTCGTTATATAAAAAAAATACAAATGAAGCATGGCAGCGCCGATAGCGATGAAGCCTGGACCAGAAATGGTCCGGGAAGTGATATATACAATATTTGAGGTCCGCCAACAACAATTTTCCCATGTTTTTAATGTTTTAGGCATATTTCAAAATACAAAGAAAAAGTGAAAACAAGAAGGATTTCGGGGAGGCTGTGGGCGGTAAGTGGTTTAGGCCAAGCTCTGCCCGATGCCATATAGCTGCTGCCATGTGTTCAAGACAAGGAGAGAGAAAACCACCCTCATCGAGCAATTAACTCCAGCATAAAAGAGGCGCCCGAAATGGATCACCACCGTTGGATCTATGACTCCTAGATCAACAGTGGAGATGTGCTATCATTGTAATGGTGGACCCGAGAGGAAAAGGAGCCATATCTATTAATTTTTGGGTCTGAAAAGGACAGAGATGGTGTTAGGCCCATGTAGTGCCCATATTGATGTACCCATGTAGTGCCCATATTGTTACTATTATGCCACATAGAAGCCCACCATTGTTACTGTTGTGCCCTACAATATTATTGTTATGTAGGCTTTGATTGTATTGGGACCACTTAGACTCCTATATATAGAAAGGAGGTATTTTCATTTGTATCATCCAAGAATTGTTCATTTATGTAATGTAAAGGAGGTTTCCCCCTCGAAGAGGCTGAATTCTAAGGCGTGGATCTCTCTTTTCTATCTTTTTGTGAGCTGGTTTCATAACATTTGGTATCAGAGCTTTGGATTCTAGGGTTTCGCTGCTCCAAACAGGTCATCGTGGCATTTTCGCTATAACTTTTTTTCTGTGACGTTTCAGAAGTCGCAAAAAAAAACCCATTTGAGAAGAATTGACGCTGAACCTTGGGTCCAAATTTCAGAGATGTTTACGTGATATTTGCGGAGATATGCTCTGAAGAAGTTGGTCTTTTTGCAGACTCCTGAATTACACTCAAAACAGGTGACCTGGGGAAAATCGTCATAACTTTCTTTCTGAGCATCGGATTGAAATTTCATCAGAAGGTGCAGAAAGAGGACGAACTTTAGTTTCTGTTTATATATTTTTCAGAGTCAAAGGTTGAAACAGTGACACGTGGCACTTCATACAAGTTCGCTCTACTGAACTAGTCTATAATCAGGTCATTGCGGGAGATTGTGCATAACTCTTTCTTGGAGAATCCAATTTGGATCAGACTTGTGGCATTGGAAAGAGTAAAAGGGCTTTGTGACATAATGGAAAGCAAAATTATGGAAACCAGGAAGCATACCCCTCACAACTATAAAGATGGAAGTGTTGTTTCTCCCAGCCTTCCACAACCTACAAGGGTTACACCACAACAATTGGAAGAAAAAAGAGAAAAATGGCTTTGTTACAATTGTGATAGCAAATGCACTAAAGGTCATAGGTGTGCTGAGAAGAAATTATTTTACATAGAATATGAAGAGGAGGAAGAAAAGGATCAAGAAACATCAAAAGAAGAGGATATACGTCAGGACACCACCCCAGAGAAAGAAGAAATGAATCAGACCATATCTTGTAAAGAATTGGCAAGAATTACCACTCTTCAAACTCTCAAGATAGAACATATCAAGAAGAAAAAGGTGCAAGAAGTGAAAGATCACATCGAGCATCAAGAAATGAATCCGACCATATCTTGTAAAGGATTGGAAGAAATTACCACTCCTCAAAAGATAGAAGGACATATCAAGAAGAAAAAGGTTCAAGTAGAGAAATATCATATCGAGCATCAACAGCAAGGTCTCCAACTTTTAAAGGATAACGCCACTTCGGTGCAAAATCAAATGAAACAACAGGCACTTAAAAAATGGCGACCTTACCGAATGGGAAGACGCTTCAAGGATGAGGATGTGGAAGCATTGTTTTGTGCTATTTATATTATCCAACCAAATTGGATAAACGAAGCAATGGATGAATGGAAGAAGAACGAAGAAGTATGGCCACTTATTCAAAAGTTGCAAAAGATCCCAATTCAAGCAATATTTCCAGAAATTGAAGAGGAAGGAAAAATCATATTGGAACCTGGAGCAGTCACAGAAACAAGAACCCAACAGCTACAAAATCGATCAATTTCAGAGTATCTCATCAAGTGGAAGAACTTACCCGCTGAATATTCCACATGGGAGGACAAGAATTTTATATAGAAGCATCAAGAACTACTCAAGCGTTGAGGACAACGCTTTTTGAAGGAGAGGGGCATGTTAGGCCCCTATACTACTAGTGTAACCCCTTATTATTATTAGTATAACCCACTTATTATATTGATGTACCCATGTAGTGCCCATATTGTTACTATTGTGCCACATAGAAGCCCACTATTGTTATTGTTGTGCCCTACAATATTATTGTTATGTAGGCTTTGATTGTATTGGGACCACTTAGACTCCTATATATAGAAAGGAGGTATTTTCATTTGTATCATCCAAGAATTGTTCATTTATGTAATGTAAAGGAGGTTGCCCCCTCGAAGAGGCTGAATTCTAAGGCGTTGATCTTTCTTTTCTATCTTTTCTTGAGCTGGTTTCATAACAGATGGGCAGGATTTTCACAAGATTGTTGTGTTTTTCTGTGTTTAGCAGAAAATAGTCATTCTAAATATCTAAAGGGAAAATAGAATCCCGATAGCCCTTCCATCGTAGCATGGCTCACCCTAAATAGAAAACAATCATGGAGCATGCGCAACTAGCCCGAAACATAATTGATTAGGGAGCATAGACAACACGACACAACTAGAACAAACATAATGATCGTGGAGCATCCCTGGCATGGGAGAGCTCCTAGACAGCTCAGCAACTGCCCAAAATATGTAAATGCGGTTATTCCTCTGTCAAAAGAGGAAAACTGCCGAGCCATGCTTGCCTAGAGAGCATCAAATCAGTTAAACAATGCGTAGTAGGCAGAGTAAGACTCCGAGCCTTCTAAAGAGCTCAGGAGCATTGTAAACAGGCTATAAATAGCTGTTAGTAAGATGTAATAAGGGTTCAACTTCTGGAGATTATTCCTCCTTTGTTCCTTCAAGATTCTCATCTTCATTCTAGAAATACAAGCTTCTTTTGCCATTATATGTTCAACATCCATTCTATTTTGCTGTTCTATGCTTGCACTTGAACAGTTTGTTCATGTTTTCTTTGTGTCCAAGGCTAGATAACTGTCATCTTATCTCTGCTTTGATAACTTAGATTGGCAAGCTTCTTTGCTGCTTGTAGCTAACCATTCATATGTGGCCATATATGCATCTACCAGTATAGTCACTATTCTCTTTTGCTACCCGTAGCTAGTCATTCATTTATGTTTATATATGCAATCTGCTGATATAGTTAGTATTCTCCATCTCTCCATTAAATCTACAAATTATTGAGCATAGTGGTTTAAAGCCTTTTGTTGTTGAGAGTGTTCATGCATGTCTTGAGTGAGAATAGAGCTGAAATGATTATCTGACTTGATCCAAACCATCATCCATTCCAATAGTTCTGAGAACAATATTGAAGATTATATGTTACCAGGAATCTCTGAACTGCAACCTAGGAGAGTTTCCTGGAGTGCTAACAGGGTTAAACATAGGAATTATGTGTCTCAAACAACTACGTAGTCCTCCATTGTATTTGAGTAGAGTGTCTTGAGAGGATAAATCTATACCCAAAATCAAAGCTCTTTTTCTAAATTCTTGAGTATAACTTTGCACATTTTGACCTTTAGCTTGCCTAAAGTTTTTCCAATCCATAATATCTTTTTGCATGTATGCTAATGGATAAAATTGCCTTCTTATTGCAACAACAAAATCATTCCAAGAGGATAAAACCTTACCATGTTTCTTCATGTCCTGCTGAGTATTGTCTTCCCACCAAATAAGTGCTACACCTTTCAATCTAAGAGACGCAAGCTAAATTTTGGTCTCATCATCCTTGATTCTCTGTATCCTGCAATACACTTCAATATAACAAAACCAATTATCCAATTTCTCAGCATTTAACTCCCCATTTTACATAGGTAATTCAAACTTTATATCAATCTTAAGCAAAGGAGTTTTACCATGACCATTTGGATAATTTGGAGGTGTTAGTGAAAGGGTAGAAGAAGTAGAAGATGAGGATGAGGATGGAGGTGAATATGGTGGTTTGTCACCATTCCCTCCATTCCCTTTTGGAGGCTTGTCTCCTTTTCCTCCATCTCCTTTTGGAGGTTTTGAGCTCTATCCATACAACCTTGAATTCCTCTCTTCATAAAGAACCTTTACCATTTCAGACATCTCAAAGAAATATTTTCTAAAAGTTATTTCATCTTTGGACATCCCTTCAGGACCTTGTTCATGTGCCATGGCTATTAAAGCTTGAGGTGTGTTTGTTCTTGTTGAAACAATTTGAGATCTTGTCTCCACAAGTTCTCCTTCTCCTCTTTTAAGATTCAACCTTGTAAGCATCATAAAAACTATTGCAAACAAAATCAAACCTTCACAATAACCTGAGCTCTGATACCAAAATGATCTGTTTATGAAACTTGAAGGTGATATAAAAATTGCAAGTGAAATTTTATGTATTTTGGGTAATGGATCAAGTTAAAAAACACATAAACAAATGATTTTAAAACTTAGTTGACATCCAGAATAGAGACAAAATACCATATCAGGAAAACATAACAACAAACATATTAAAGGAGTTCACCCCTCTCCTGGACTACATCTCTTGGTCCAACTTCTAATGCAGACCCTCTTTCATTAAGTGCAGAAATTTGTGTTTTCATGGCTTTACAATGCTCATAATGCAGAAAAATGTCTCCAATGGATCCAGAACCATCAAAAGCCCCTAGTTGGGTTCTTTCTACTCCTCATTTGGCCAAAACCTGAGAATGATATGCTTGTTACATTTTTTTCCCAATTTCCATAGCTAGTCATCCTACAATTTGCCCCAAACCTGGCTTGACTACCCTAAACCTGGAACCTACATGAAAACCTGGCCTATAATCCTGCTCGACGGGTGAAATTGTTAGACAGTTAAACTATCCATTAACCCCCATTTTCTGAAAATTGACATCATATGGGGGCCTCGTGCCCAAGTGTTGGGCTAAATGACCACCCCCATTAGCCGGGCCCCAACTGTCTTGGCACATGGTCATGTGTTGGCACATAGGACCTTATAAAGTGATGAAATGGTCATGTGTTGGCACATAGGACCTTATAAATGTTGGCATTATGACTCAAATTTGGCGCTATGACATAGGTGTTGTCCTTGATGGCAACTCTCATAGATGACAGATCACAGTTCAAGCTCACAGAAGGAAGAAAGAGGGGCATATGCAGGTTCCCTTTGACCAAGCCGTGTGTACATGCGGGTTCGCAGACCAAAAGGTGCGTATGGGCGTACACACACACTTTCATGAAAGGAAAGGCGCGTACATGTTGGAAAACTTGGTTTTGGTCCGAGGTATTTGGTCCATGGTATTGTGATCCATGGTATTGGTCCAAGCTATCTTGTCCGTCGTGTTGACCCCAGGTATTTGGCCCATGGTATTAACTCTAAGTGGTTTTGGACCATGGTATTGAGTAAGGCCTAAGACTATAAAAGGAGGAGAAGATCATTAGGCAAAGGCACTCAAGCATTGAATATCTAATGAAGAGCAAGATCTAATATTATAGGTTATTGGGTTATGGTGCACAGCTAGATCTGAATCAAGGATGACCCTGAGCGCTTGATGAAGGATAATTTCTATTGATGGGTCAAGATCTTGAGGCTTGAAGAGAAGTATCTTTGTGTGGTTTTTGATCTTGTATCTTAATTATTGGCACATGTCGTAATCTATAAATATGATGATCTAGGTATAACTGATGTCTGAATAATTGTAAAGGTTAAATCATCATTTATAGACGTGTATGCAGGTTCATTATAGCAAAGGCACGTATACACGTTGGTTCAGCATTTCAAAAGTGCGTATATGCAGGTTTGCCTTGATACAAGTGCGTATGCACACAGGTTCGTCACATTGAAGTAGCGTACACCTCATATAATATGCTTCAGCTACTTCTGATTGTTGTTGCAGTGTTCTGGGTTCTGGCTTGGGTTTTGGTTACTGTTACTGTATTCTGGTTACAACATTTAGAGAAGTGATTGTTTGATTCCGTTTTGGTTGGTGCAAAGGAGATTGGTTGATGCAAATATATTTGACGTTTAATTGATGCTATTGATGGATCCAGTCTAAAAATTTATGAAACATGGTCCCTAGAAGAAAAGAGAAGGTCGTAGCCTTTTGTAGGTCAGCACCTACGTACTAGTACATCAGCTAGTACAAGAGCTAGGGGGTTGTAGCTCCCTTCCAGAAGAAGCAGGAGAATGAAAGAAGGTTGTAGCCTTCTGTAGGTAGACGCCTGTGTACTGGTATAAGGCTGCACTGGTACAAAATATTGTAAAAAGAAGTTTCTTATTAAAAGAAAGATAGAGACGATTGCAGCAGGTGGTTTTCACCCACATTGGGTTTCCACCCTATATCTTGTGTTCATGTGTGTGATTGTCTGTTCTATTTTTTTTACTGCTCCTTATTATTGTTTATATGATTCTGATGCACAGATTAAAGATCAACATATGAAGAATTAACTAACTCATTAGTTTGCTAGATATACACTAGTTTCTTTAAACATAGTTGCGTACACACGCGGGTTGCATTTATTGAAGTAGCGTATATAGTAAGAAATTGTAAAAAGATTATTGAGTTGACTAACTCTGATTCACCCCCCCCCCCCCCCCCTCTTAGTATTATTTCCAACAATTGGAATCAGAGCATGTCCTTTAGAATAAGCTTGATTGCTTGAAGGAAGATCTATCATCATGAGTACCTACGAAAGAGAGGGATCCATTAGACCACCAATCTTTGATGGGAGCAACTTTGTCTATTGGAAGGTAAGAACCACAACCTATCTTCAATCTCTTGGAACAGATGTTTGGGAAATTGTGGAAGGAGGATACACATTTCCATCAGTAATTCCTACAAATACAGCAGGTAAAAAGTAGTATGAAACAAATGCCAAGGCTGTCAATACATTATTGGGGAGTCTATCACAATTAGAATTTGTCAAGGTTATGCAACTCAAAACTTCCAAATAAATATGGGACAAGATTGTTCTAAGCTATGAAGGAGATGATAAGGTAAAACGTGAAAAACTTCAATCTCTCAGAATTCAATATGAAACTCTCAAAATGCACAATGATGAAAGTATAGCTAATTACTTCTTATGCATAGATGAGATTGTTAATCGCATGAAAAACTTGGGTGAAGAGAAAAAAAAGTTACTGTAGTTTAAAAGGTTTTAAGATCCTTGTCTTCTAAGTTTGAATCAAAAGTTTCTGCCATAGAAGAAAAGCAGAATCTTCAGAGTATTACTATGACACAGCTGCACGAAATCCTAACTGCTTTCAAAATGAGAAAAGGGGGTCCATCAGATATGAGAGAAGCTACATTCAAAGCCTCAGGAAGAGAAGAACTCAATGAATCAAGACATATTTCAGAAGGAGAGGAAGAAGCAAACTTTGTCAAGAACCTTCAACGAGGTTTTGGAAGATTCAGAGGTAAGCTACCTTTCAAATGCTTTGCTTATGGAAGAGTCAGTCATTATGCGGCCAAATGTCCTCAAAACGATAAGCTTGATAAAGGTAAGGAATCAAAAAAATTGAATAGAAAACAAAATGTAAGTAAGAAGAGTTATTATATGCATGAAGATAACGATGGTTTATCAAATAGTGATGAAGATGAACATGGTAATGACTATAGACTTCTGATGGCTTTTGAAGATAATGATGTCTTGGATGCTTTAGATGAAGATGGTATTTATGAAGAAATTTCTAAACTCTAAATTTGTTTAGAAGAAAATAATATGATTATAAATACTCTGACATTCCAACTTGCTGAAAGGGAAAAACACAATGAAAAATTAGAATGTGAAATTGTGGGTCTAAGAAAAGATATTAAGAAAACAAAAGCTCTCAATCTCACATTTGCTAAAGGATCAGAAACTTTAGATGAAATTATCAAAGTGCATCGTTCTCCTCTGATAAAGACAAGTCTTGGATATATTGAAGAAGCATCTCAAGCACAAAAGCCATCAACCTCCAAAAGCTATCTTGATGTAGCAAGGAGAAGTGAGCAGTTTGACAATCATCAGGAAAGGCATAAAGCAGATCACCACATAAATCAGGTTCAATATACCTCAAGGATGAACAGAAGCTACAACCAACCTTAGGTAAATCATACTCAATTTTCTTCAAGAATGAATGTCAATGGAAACTACAATCACCAGGTCAGTAGGTTCGATAATCGCAGGAATTTCTTTAATGGCCAATGTTTTTCATGTCATAACTTTGGAAACAAAGTTGCTCAATGTGTTGCTTACAAGACCATCATGACTAGAGAAGCACAAAATCAAAGGAATGTGATTGGGATCATGAAAAGGACCTACAATAAATTTTCTGCTCTTGAAAATGAATTAGAATGCTCTATCTGTAACAACTTCAGTCATGAAGATTCTGAATGCAAGAGTAAATTTCAGTAAACCTCTCAGAAGGAGCAAACTTCATTAGGTCCAAAAACATGGAGAAATAAAGAACCACAAACAGAAATATGTGGTATAGCCCTGTATGCAGAAGGACAAGAAAATTAGTGGTACATTGATAGTGGATGCTCGAAACACATGACAGGTGATAAAGAAAAACTTCAGTCATATAATGCCTTAGAAAAGGAAAAGAAGGTCTCATTTGGAAATGACACTCCTGCAGTCATAAAAGGTAAAGGCTCTGTTCTCTTAAAAGAAAAGGTTAAAGCTGGGAATGTTATGTATGTTGATGGTCTAAAGCATAATCTATTGAGTGTCAGTCAAATGTGTGATCAAGGAAATGAGGTAGTATTTCGATCAAATGGATGTGTTTTCCGTGAGCTTGATACAGGAGAAACAATGATCAAAGGTATAAGAAATCCAAATAACCTATACATACTTAAGGAAGGACAACAATAGTGCTACCTAAGAAAAAATGATGAACACTGGTTGTGGCACAGAAGATTGGGGCATCTAAGCTTCTCTCAAATAAGAAAATCATGTAGATACAAGGTTGTTTGTGATCTTCCAGATATCAGCATTCCAGAACATACAGTATGAAAATCATGTCAATTTGGTAAGCAAACCAGAGCTCATTTCCCTGAGAAGGAAGGATCAGCCAGTAAGCCTCTTGAACTTGTTCATACTGATTTATGTGGTCCATCAAGGAAAAAGTCACCTTGTGGAGAAGAATACTTTATATTGTTCATTGACGAATTTTCCAGAATGTGTTGGATAGGACTTCTAAAGCATAAAGATGAAGCGTTTGAAAAGTTCAAAGCCTTCAAAGCATTGATTGAAAATGAATCAGATCGCAAAATCAAATGCCTCAGGTCTGACCTAGGAGGGGAATTTACCATAGATGAATTCTTCGACTTTTGTGAAGAACATGGAATAAAAAGGGAATTATCTACTGCAAGGACTCCTCAGCAAAATGGAGTGGTAGAAAGGATGAAACAAATTGTTCAACAAATGGCTCATGCCATGCTAGATGAGTCTGGAACTCCTGCAACCTTCTGGGGTGAAGCTTCATTTGATGCCGTCACTATTCTCAACAAAACAAATGTTCAGGTAAACAACACTCAAACTCCACATGAACTTTGGTATGGTAAGACTCCTACTGTAAAATACTTCAGCGTTTTTGGAAGAAAAAGTTACATCAAAAGGACTGATGAGAAACTTGGCAAGTTTTAACTTAGAGCAGATGAAGGCATTCTCCTTGGTTACTCTTCCTGAAGTGAAGGATATAAGTGTTATAATAAAAGACTAGGGAAAATTGTTGAAAGTATTGATTGTTGGTCACTTTAATTGCTTATTGAATTAAACAACAAAGTGTGACATTAATTGTCAACCCAGGGAAGTCTTGTTATTTCAAAGGCAACTGCGTACTATATACACTCAATTTTAAAAGCAACAAAAGTTGTAGTACAAACAAATCACGCCTTAAATTAACAAACTGAAGCTCCACTCTGCATTATAGCAATTACACTCTATTGCAGATAACTAAAGAATGCTCAATCCCATTCAAAGAATCATATAATGAAAAAGAATCAATCTGCGAAGGAAACAATGGTTGTGCTATAACAGAGAGTCAGGACCCTATCCCAGAGCGGGAATCTCCAGCACCTGCCTCTGATTAACTAGCTTGCAAATTCACTCTGTAACTTAATCACCGCTGAAACACTCATGAACTACTGTGAATAATACAATAATCAATTGAGAAAGAAATAGAGTTTTAGCAAAGGTATTATAAACAATATTCAACAAACAATACTTGTTAACAAGGCATGAATAAAAGACACACTTGACACACTGCAGAAATATAATGGGTGAATCTTGTGATGAAGGTGGGCCCTGTCCTTCTCAAAAGATTCCCCAGGAAACAAGAACTAGAAAAAGATGTTCAGAACAAAATTTTATTCATCCATCAATATGTCATATTACAAAAAGAATTCCAGTCCTGTTCCTTCAGCTAAGCCTTTTTCCACAGTTTGTTCATCCCATTCTAATGTAGATGTCTCCTCTTTATAAAGAGGAGACATCTATTAAAAAAGATTTACATTATTTTAATCCATTATACAAAAATAGGAAATCAATTTCCCGTCAACAAAATGTTGTTACAGTAATGCCGTCTTTAGATTATAGGCGTTACATCCATTGTAACAGCTTCCTCGGTGATCAGTTCTGGTTCCTTTGCTATTGTCAAATTTGGAATGCAAATCTCAACTGTTTCAACATCAAGATTCGCGTGTCGTTTTTACTATTTCAGCAACTGCAAAAATAGTCTCACAAACTCCAAGCTATTTCGGCAACGCGGACTGCACATCATTCTTTAATTGTTCATCACTTAATAATTAAACGTATAGTGATGAGAAGAATCATTACATACCTTTGAGATAATTGGGTTAAAAAACTAATAAGGAATTTTAAATGTAAGTTGAAAAGGATGATATCATAGCAAAATGTATGGTCAAAAAGGGACAATATGAGGTCCTAACATCCCCCCCAACTGAAGCAGTTGCATGTCCCCATGCAACATTTACTCTGAGTCTGAATCGGAGTACTGGGATGTACAGTGCAAATTACTTATACAGTAAGTATAGAAGGTGCTATCAATCGAATCTCTGAAGCCCTGGACACTTTGTAATCTCTGCCATGCTGCAAGCTCCTCCTTTTTGGACACCTTGAAGTAGGCCTTATATTGCTGTACTGGCAACCAGAGAAGCGGGAAATGAAAATGATAACCCAGCCATTTTTCGCCACACTGCTGAACACATTTAACATAATTAGGCACTCGTGAAATTGCTGCATGAAGATTAAGAGGGTTAAAGGGATGGTATTCCCTTCTCTCCTTAGGGCAATGTTCCCAGAACAAATTGTTTGCCTGTATGGCAAGAGGTCCTTTCTTTTTGACATACTGTTGACATTCCTCTAACACTGCTGCCTGTAATTCTCTGATATGCTCAGTCATTCCTGGTTCTCTTATAACCCGATGATGTTCAGCAATGAAAACAGTAGCATTCTGTGGTTCAGCTCGGATCCACAGAAGGCGATTTTCTTCATTATGTTTTGCTGAAAGAAAAGCATTTTTCCACGTGAGCTGATTGGCCATAAAAGAGACCAAGGCTCTAATCTGAATGTCACCAGCCACAGGAATCAAATTAAGCTTTCTATCTTCCGGCATGGCCTCATTATGGAGATAGAGTTCACATAAGAGATTATGTTCACTGACTGATGCTGCTGCAAAGGTTTCAATAAACTGCTGGGGTGTAGACACCTCATGAGGTCGTCCATCTCTAATTGCTTTTACTTGAAGGAATGCTAGGCATTCTGCTAGAAACACAGAATAGTTAAAGGACGGTTTCCTGGTGGCCAGAAGTCTTTGAACTAACTCAAAGATAAGAGACAGTCTAGTTTTCAACTCCTTATTTTCCTTTTGTTGTGCATGGAACTGTTCCAGGACTTCCCAATTTCTATATACATGATTCTGCCATAATGATTTATGTTCCTGCAATGCCTTTTCTTGCGACAGGGCATACTCTTTTTTCCATATCTCCCTGAGTTCTTGAATGCTTAAGGTCTGAGTGAAGACAGTCTCTACACACAGAGGTTCAATCTGGGTAAATACCGTCTTTGTAGACGTTGGTGCAGGATTTTCAGCTTTAACAACTAGGGTAGGCCGGGGTACTTGCAGTTTCTCTTCTTCTTTAGAAATCTTTGAAGGCCCTGCTGGTTCTTGTGTAACAGCAGGGCGTTCCTTTTTTAACTACAACAGGAGTAAATGTAGGAGTGGGTCGAGGCAATGGGACTTCGATTACCCCATAACCAGCTCGAGAATAGAGGTCACCACATTGGCTGCACATGTATGCATCGTATCGATCCTTATCTACACTTTTCTCTGCTGCAGATGCTACCTGAGCTAAAGTATACAAATTAAGTTCTTTTTCATAAGATTCTCTTGCCATCATTAACCCCTGCTTATAAAACTGAATCTCGACTTTGAGAAATTCATTTTCTTGTTGAAGTGAGGCTAACGTGGCAGGGCCTTCTGTAGCAATTGCAGTCTCTGTAGCTAGTTCAAGTGGATGGGAGGATGGTTGTTTGGTGGCAGATTCATTATTTTTATCTCCAGTAGGTGGTTCTTGTATGACTACTGCAGGTGGTTCTTGTGTAACACCTGCTGAGTCAGTAGCTACTATGTCCTGATGTGTTTCCTAATCATGATCACCAGTAGGTGGTTCTTTTGTAGCACATGCTGGACTAGTAGCTGGTTCAAGTGGGACAGCTACCTCAAGTCATCTAACTTTTGCTCCTCAGCACCTGTTGAGTCAGTAGCTGGTTCCTATGGGGCAGCTACTTCTAGGTCATCTATCTTTTGTTCCTCGGTAGGTGGTTCTTGTGTAACACCTGTTGAGTCAGTAGCTGGTTCTTGTGGGGTAGCTACCTCTAGGTCGTCTATCATTTGCTCCTCAGCACGTGTTGAGTCAGTAGCTGGTTCTTGTGGGGCAGCTACTTCTAGGTCATCTATCTTTAGCTCCTCAGCAGGTGGTTCTTGTGTAACACCTGTTGAGTTGGTAGCTGGTTCTTGTGTAATAGCTATATGTTGTACATCGTCTTGGGTGTGTACTTTTGATAAATTAGCAGCTGGTTCTTGTAGAGTAGCTACGTCTTCTGAAAGGAATGATGTCACAAAATCCGGGACATTTTGCATTTTGGTACCCGAGGGTGAGGAAGGTAAGGATTTGGGGTTTGGTGGGGTATGGGGTTTTAGGATAATGGGTGGGGAATTTGGGGTGGGGGTCTCTGTTGCTGCTTTAGAAGACGTCCTCCTTCGTCTTCGAGGTAAGGAGGCAGGAAAAACAGTGGTTTTTCTTTTATGGATGGCCTTCTCTGGGGTAGGAGGGACATCAGAGGTAATAGCTTCTTTAATTGAGGCCCTTGTTCGTCTTTTTGATGAAGGAACAACCATTTCTTGCCTTTTCCTTTTCCTTTTCAGCTTAGCCAGGGGAATGTCATTGTCTAAATCATCGTTGGGGATATGGACAGTGGGAGTGGATGATCCAGGTAAATTATGGGATGGGGTTGATGCAATGGCGGGGTCAATTGGACTAATTGTCACAGATGGCTGAGGATTTTCAGCATTCACTTGGGGAGTTTCGGCTGCTGTTTGAGAAATTTCGGCAGTTTCTTGAGGATTTTCGACTGCTAGTTGAGTAAGTTCAGAAGCTTCCTGGGGGTTTTCAGCTGCTAGTTGAGGGATTTCAGCAGCTTCTTGGGGTAGATTGTTAAGGGGAGGAGGATTCTGCAGGGCAAAGCCCCTCATGATTAAAAGCTGAACCAGAAAGTGGTGAGTAAGGGAGAGGAGTGGGTACTTTGCATCCTTGGAATAATGTGACATATTATTTAGAAACCCAAGCAGATAGTATGGCATATTTAATAAACGACCATGTCTTAAATGATTCAACAACACAAAGTCATGCTGGTACACTACCTGGTAACGTCCTTCGCAGGTGAGGTAGTGCTTGACAAACTTTGCAACCTTTGGCCATGGAGGTGGTAATGAATGTAGTGCAACACCCCTGCCTTTAGGTTCGACCCACTCCCCAGGTAGAAGAAAATCTTGCTGTGCATTTAGAATGATGTGTTTACGGCTGAACCAATGGATGCCATTGGCTGGTAATCCTGAAACCTGCGCTATATCTTCCTCTATTACCGGAATTTTTACTCCCCAAACAGTAGAATAACCTTCCCTTAAATTATGTGCGAATTCCAGGACTTGTTGAGAATCAAACTCCTGGAGCCTTCGAAAGTAATCCACCCAGCCTGCTTGCAGAAAAATTTGATATGCTTCTGGGTGTAGTTCTAATAGAGTCATTGAACCAGGTTCATTTCGAACAGCGTTACCTCCCATAGTTACCGGTTCAGTAAAATGCACAATACAGAGCCGAGTTACCACAGCCGAGACAGAGTAAGATATTGCAAATGAGGTTATGACATAATAAGACAGAGACGGGGTGACGAGACTCGGTCGTGATAAAAAACGACGGTGATTGGCATATCAGGTAATGATTGCAAAATTTTGATATTCCCCCCAACTGCGGCTAAAATGATAAGTTTTGAATGTACGGTGATTTCGACAATCATATCAGAATCTTCTCATTAACTATAGTTTAATATTCACACATAAACATGCATACCTCACGTTTTACCTTTGATTGTTGTGCTGAAAGTATATTTTCGTCGTTTAGTAGATCACCAATGGTTATGGGAAAGGGTTGTAAGATATGAGGGTATTTATATAAAAGGCTTTCTCTATTCACAGGAGGTAATGGTGAAGGAACACAATTATCAGGATGAATGGCTGATTCTCTCAATGGAAAGTGATATGTATTGGTCGTTTTTGAGAGAAGTTGATGCCTCAATTACGGAAAAATGGGAAAATTGACGCTTTTTCGGAAAGATGGAAAAAGTCAGTGTTTCGGCAATGGAGAAATCGGTGTATCAGCAATGGAGAGAATGGGGAAAAGTTGGTGTTTCAGCAACGGGGAAAATTGGCAAAGATTGGTGTTTCAGCAACGGTCGAAACTGGTGTTTCAGCAACGGGAAAAAGAGATGCTGCTGTTAAAGAAGAATAGGAAAATGTTGCTGAAGGGTAGTATGAGGGGATGGATCATGAATTGAAGTGGAATGGCAATGTTTCCCAAACTGAAACCTGATCCTGCTTGTAATGCAATTATTCCTTCAACCAGCCTCTGAATCTAAGACCTGCAAAATAAATTGCAATATGGTAGCCCTTGACAAGGATTATTAGTTAAGTAATCTAATCTAATAATAATAAAAGAATATATAATGCAGAGATTAAGTGCAATGAGGGGCAAGAGACTCCCCCAAAAAGATGTAATGTGAATCTGCCATGCAAGTGGCCTTAAAATCCTCCTTAGAAATTGGTTGCTGGTACAGATGAAGCCGATACCCATTTACTAACAATGGAGTTCTAGAACCATCAATTGTTAGGAGCCTTACTGTTCCATTGGGAAAAACAATATCTATCTCATAAGGTCCCAGCCACCTTGTTCGTAGTTTCCCTTGAAAATTTTCAAACCTAGAATCATATAATAAAGCCCAATTTCCTTTTTGGAACTGCTTATGCTTAATAGTTTTGTCATGCCACCTGGTTCTTTGCTGCTGAATCATAGTTGTTTGATGGATGGCATCTAACCTTTTTTCATCTAATTCCTGCAGCTGCTGCAACCTAGCTGTCTGTGCATCAGTCAAATCACGGTTAACAACTAAAGCAATTCTTAAAGTTTTAATTTCAAATTCCACAGGAAAAACAACACTTTTACCATAAACCAATTCATAGGGTGAAAAACCTGTAGTGTTCCTCCAAGTAGTTCTGTAAGCCCATAATGCCTCAGGCAGTCTTTGAGACCAATATTTCCTATTCTCCTTCACATTTTTTGTTAAAATAGCTTCTATGACTTTATTTGTACTTTCCACCTGACCATTAGCTTGGGGGTGGTAAGGTGTAGTCATTTTATGATTGATATGATATTTTTGAAGCATAGCTTTAAAACCATGTGAATTGAAAGGAGGTCCTCCATCTGTGACTAGTTCTCTAGGCACCCCAAATCTAACGAAGATTTCTTCAAATAAAAAGGTTAAAACAAATTCTTCATTAGCTTTAATAAGTGCCTTAGCTTCCACCCATTTAGTCATATAATTTGTACAAACCAATATATAAACTCTTTGGTTAGATGGAGGATTGATGGGCCCTACAAAATCTAGAGCCCATCTTTCAAAGGGTTCAAGTATTACCTGAGGGTTCAGTGGCATTTCATCTCTATGATTGGGTTGGCCCATTCTCTGACAATTGTCACAGGCCCTGACATATTTCTTTGCATCCTTGAAAAGTGAGGGCCAATAATAACCCATCCTAAGAATTTTATGTGCTGTTCTCTTGTCAGCAAAATGCCCACCACAAGGGCCATCATGACAAGCCTTCAATATATCATAAACCTCATCTTCTCTAATGCATCTTCGAATCTCCTGATCAAGTCTTGTATGAAAAAGACACCCACTTATCCAGCTATACCTAGCACTTTGTTGAATGATCTTTCTTTTCTCCCGGTGTGATAGGTGTGATGGTAGCTTCCCTGCAACCAGATAATTGGCAATGTCTGCATACCATGGTGAGTGAGCAGATACTGCAAACAAGTATTCATCAGGAAAGGAATCATCTATTGGAGTATTATCGTCAGTTTTTATCTGAGAAAGGAAATCAGCAACTACATTTTCTTTACCTGGTCAATCCACAATTGTAATATCAAATTCTTGTAGTAACAATAAACACCTGGTAACTCAAGCATTTGTAACAAATTTATTCGTTAAATACTTGATAGCCGAGTGGTCAGCATGAACAAAAGTAGGATAACCAGTAATGTAATGTCAAAATTTATTAATAGCATAAATAACTGCTAAAAATTCTTTCTCGGTAACTGTGTAATTAAGCTCAGCAGGGGTCATATTCTTACTAATGAAGTAGATAGCATAAGGAAGATTGTTTTCTTCTTGACCCAAGACAGCTCCAATTGCAGTATCCGAAGCATCAGAGGATATATGAAAGGGAAGTGCCCAATCAGGTCCCCTCAGAATAGGAGTTGTAGACAACTGATGCTTAAGTTCATCAAATGCTTTCTGACAGGCATCAGTCCACTTAAATTCAACATTTTTCATAAGTAACACAAACAAAGGAGAAGCTATTTTAGAAATTTTTTTGATAAATCTTTTGTAATATCCAGCATGTCCTAGAAAACTTCTTACATTAGTTTGTGTTTTAGGAATAGGAAGGGTCTAAATTACCTGTACTTTGGATGGATCCACTTGAATCCCAAGGAATGAAATGAAGTGTCCTAGTACAATTCCTTCGTTCATCATCATATGACATTTTTCGGTACTCAAGGAAAGATTAGCTTGTATGCATCGTTTAAGTACTTTCTCAAGGTTTTGTAGCGCATCTTCAAAAGTCACACCATAGGGAGTGAAATCATCCATAAATATCTCCAAAGAATCATTAAGCATATCAGAAAAGATTCCTATCACTTCTGTTTGAAATGTTGCTGGAGCATTACATAGTCCAAATGGGAGAACTCTATAAGCAAAAGTCCCCCAAGGACTAGTAAAAGTGGTCTTGCCTTGATCTTGAGGTGCAATTCTGATTTGATTATATCCACTAAAACCATCTAAAAAGGAAAATAATTTCTTTCCTGACAAGCTGTCCAACACTTGATCAATAAATGGCAAGGGGAAATGATCTTTTTGGGTAGCTTTATTTAAGGCTCTATAATCTACACACACTCTCCACTTCCCATTTTTCTTTGGTACTATTACCAACAGAGAAACCCATTCACTGTCAGATATGGGGTATATAAACCCTGCATCAAGCAACTTTTGAAGTTCTTCCTTAACAATTTCCCTCAAGTTGGGATTCATTTGCTGCTGGGGTTGACAGACTAGTCTGCCCCCCTCCTTGATATAGATATGATGAGTACATAATTCAGGAGAGATCCCCTTCATGTCAGTGTGGTCCCATGCGAATGCTTCCTTATTCTCACAGAGCAACTTCATTAGCTATTGTGTTTCAACATCTGATAAATTGGGGTTTATGTTCAATGTTTCGCCAGGTTCAATTTCTACTGTTATGCTTTTAGAGGAGATAGCAGTTGATGTTTGAGGTAAATTTTCAGATTTAAGCTTTTGCTGTGTTTCAGGATCCAGAATTGCAGTTAACTGATTATATGTTTCAGAAGTAACTGAGGAAGGTTCAGAAATAAAATTACTAATTACTTCATCTTCTGTGGTATCTTTAAGAGTTAAGGCTTGTCCAATGGTTAAAATGGGTTGAGTATCATTATCCTCATAGTCTAACCATACAGAATCATCATTGTTAATCATAGGTGTAGCATGAGGGTACAACGTAAGCTGCTTAGTTTCACATCCATTAGAAATTGTCATTGAACCTGATCTACAGCTGATAAAAGCATCTGCTGTAGCCAGCCAGGGTCTCCCCAAGATCAGAGGATGCCCCCCCAACTTTGCTTTAGTCTGTAACACAACAAAGTCAGCTGGGTAATTCTAGGATTCAACTGAAATGATCAGGTCTTCAATAACCCCCTCTAGTTTGATTGTGGAACAATCAGCTAATTCCAGGATAGTTGGTGTCTCTCTAATTACATTTTTCAACTGTAACAGTTGTGCAGTTTCAAGGGTCATAATATTTATAGCAGCACCTAGGTCTACTAGAACTCGCAAAACAATGGGTTTTCCAACTTGTACTGTGACCATGGGGTGACCAGGGTCACCATATTTTACAGGGGGAACTTTTCCTGACATTAAAGCAGCTAGATCTCCCATCACATGAACTGTAAGGGGATCTTTAGCCTTCCTACCAGGTTTCTTGATGCAAATGTCCCTAATGGTTCTGGCATAGATTGGCACATCTCTGAGTGCTTGTAAAAGTGGAATTTTAACATACAGATTATGCAATTCCCCTAAAAGGTTAAAAGCAGGTGGCTCAGGTGTCTTAGTGAGAGCCAAACGCTCAGGGAATGGTGGTTCTGCTGTTTTAGGAGTTTCATTAAAGGATGGCTTGACTGTTTCAACAATTTTATTAGAGGATGGCTTGACTGTTTCAACATCCTTATTAGATGATTTACTCTTTTCTATCTCTTCTTTATCAGAGTCGGAAGAGGTAATATCATCTATAATTGGCTCGACTACTCTCCCAGATCGTAAATGAATATCATTACATTGCACAGGAGATGTAGGTAGGTTCTGAATGTCGATGACTTGCACAGCTTTATTATTATTAGGGTTAGGGTTCGGTTGTACAGGCAGCTGAGGCTTCATGGTCTGATTATTCGGTGGGGTACCTGACGGGAGAGAAAGTTGTTGCTGGAACTGAGGAAATTGGTTTGTGAATGGAGTTTGTTGAGCTCTCCAGTTTGGGTTCCATTGGTTAAAATAGGATTGCTGTAGAAGCCAGGGAGTCCACATTGCAGGGTCTATAAAGGGAGGGTTTGTTTGCTGCATGGGTGGGAAATTCATTTGATTAAAGGGTGGGTATTGCATTTGGTTAAAGGGCAGGTAATTTGCTTGATTAAAAGAAGGATAATTATTCCAACGATTAAATGGCATACTAGAGTTCGTACCTTGTCCTCGTGGTTGCCATTGCCTCCTTTGTGTCAGCAGATAAACTGCTTCAGCTTCCTCCTCAGTTGGTTGTAACGTTGCCTTTATCCCTGGTAAAGAGGGGCATTGTTGAGTTTCATGGTCCTTTTCACAAATGGTACATATTGGTACCTTGTCCAGTGGGCATTCCCCCAATGGGTGTTTTTCTCTGCATTTAGGGCAGAAAATGGCCAAAGCAGCTTTTGCCTCTGCCTGCTTCTTTTTAACCTACAAGGAATCAATCTGTGAAGCAAAAGAACTTAACATTTCAGTCTTGAATTCCTCAAGTAGATTATCTATTTCAGCCCTTGTTGCTCCTCCACTAGCTGATTTTTGGACCCTTGAATAAGTACTATCCCTGCTCTTTGATTTATTTGAAGCTTCTCTTGAACACCTCTTGCAGAGGTTAACAATTTCATCATATGATTCTTTAGATATATCCCCTTTACCAAGCACATTTAACATATCTAAACAATCATCCCTTACCCCTTTTAGAATATTGTTTTGAGAATATCTTTACTTACATCATGGTGCTCAGATCTCTGCAGATTATACTGGAGTCTTTCCACAAAGTCCTCCAGATTTTCATCCTCCTTCTGAACCATCTTGAATAATTCCTCCCTTTTTTCTCTCATCTGGCAATAGTCTTGGTATCTAGCCAAAAATTTCTCCTTCATCTGATCCCATGTTGTGATCACATGACCTCCCAAGCTCATAAACCATCTTAGTGCATTTCCTTTTAGTGTTGCTGGAAACAACTTTAACTTTTGAGTATTATTAACATAATCATAACTTCTGCACAATATATCAAACTCAAAAAGAAACTCATCAGGGTCTTCAGAGGATAAACCATGGAAGTTAGGTAGGGCTGAGAGTGGAATATTCTTCATAGTAGTTGTACCTATGGGAAGTTCCTCAATAGGGAATTCCAAGGTGGAGAGAGAATTCTCACCTCTTCCTTCACCTCTACGTCCTCCACCAAAGATTCCTTCATTGTTTCCATCCATTGGTTGCTTTCCTGATGCACTTGCCCGGTCTTCAGTGTTTTCCGTTGGACTCTCAATGTCCTGAACTGGTTCCTCAACTTAAATATCTTCTATTGGTTCTTCAACTTCCTCCACTGGTTCCTCGGTATGTTTTGTTGTTTCTATAATCCTTTCAGGTCCCACTACTTCCTCTGTTTGATATTCCGTTTGGAGAGAGAGTTGAGTTTGTGGCCTCCGAGAGCTTAACCTCTGGGATGTCTCAGCTTTTTAAATAATCTCATTGATGAAAGTTTTTCTTCCTCCTCTTCCTTTGCCTTTGCCACCTGTAGGGTTAGTTTTCTTTCGTCCTCTCATGCATCCTGCATATCTACAAAGAAATCATCAGTACTTTTAAAATCTATAATTTCCTTCCCCGGCAATGGCGCCAAAATGTTCGTCACTTTAATTGCTTATTGAATTAAACAACAAAGTGCGACATTAATTGTCAACCCAGGGAAGTCTTGTTATTTCAAAGGAAACTGCATACTATATGCATTCAATTTTAAAAGCAACAAAAGTTGTAGTACAAACAAATCATGCCTTAAATTAACAAACTGAAGCTCCAGTCTGCATTACAGCAATTACACTCTATTGCAGATAACTAAAGAATGCTCAATCCCATTCAAAGAATCATATAATGAAAAAGAATCAATCTACGAAGGAAACAATGGCTGTGCTATAACAGAGAGTCAGGACCCTATCCCCAGAGCAAGAATCTCCAACACCTGCCTCTGATTAACTAGCTTTCCAATTCACTTTGTAACTTAATCACCGGTGAAACACTCATGAACTACTGTGAATAATACAATAATCAATTGAGAAAGAAACAGAGTTTCAGGAAAGGTATTATAAACAATATTCGCAAACAGTACTTGTTAACAAGGCATGAATAAAATACACACTTGACACACTGCAGAAATATAATGGGTGAATCTTGTGATGAAGGTGGGCCCTATCCTTCTCACAAGATTCGCCAGGAAACAAGAACTAGAAAAAGATGTTTAGAACAAAATTTTATTCATCCATCAATATGTCATATTACAAAAAGAATTCCAGTCCTGTTCCTTCAGCTAAGCCTTTTTCCACAGTCTATTCATCCCCTTCTAATGTAGATGTCTCCTCTTTATAAAGAGGAGACATCTATTACAAAAGATTTACATTATTTTAACCCATTATACAAAAATAGGGAAATCAATTTCCCATCAACAAAATGCTGTTACAGTAATGTTGTCTTTAGATTATAGGCGTTACATCCAGTGTAACAGCTTCCTCGGTGATCAGTTCTGGTTCCTTTGCTACTGTCAAATTTAGAACGCAAATCTCAACTGTTTCAACATCAAGATTCGCGTGCCGTTTTTACTGTTTCAGCAACTGCAAAAATAGTCTCGCAAACTCCAGGTTGTTTCAGCAACGCGGACTGCACATCATTCTTTAACTGTTTAGCACTTAATAATTCAAAGATTAACTATGAAGATGTCGTGATTATATGCTAAATAATTAAACGTATAGTGATGAGAAGAATCATTACATACCTTTGAGATAATTGGGTTAAAACACTAACAAGGACTTTTAAATGTAAGTTGAAAAGGATGATATCATAGCAAAATGTATGGTCAAAAAGGGACAATATGAGGTCCTAACATTGATGTTGTGGTTGATGAAGCAAGCCAAAATCCACAGTAGGTAAAAGCCGAAGTTTATGAAGAAGATGAGGGTTATCCTTCCACATCAAATCAGACTAATTCTAAAGAGGAAACCAATGAAGCACCAGAAGAATAGATAACGGTAGAAGAAAAGACTCCATCCAGGTATGTTCAGAAAAATCATCCAGGGACTCAAATTTTGGGATAGAAAGAGGCAGGTGTACAGACAAGAAGAACTATTACAGAAGCTTCAAGCTATCTAGCATTTCTTTCCACCATCGAACCTCAAAATGTACATGAAGCATGCAAATATGAATGTTGGGTCAAGGCCATGAATGAAGAGCTTGAGAAAATTGAAAAGAATAATACTTGGGAGTTAGTTCCTAGACCTCATGATAAGAATATCATAGGAACCAAATGGATATTCAAAAACAAGCTGAATGAAAATGGAGAAGTTATTAGAAACAAGGCTAGACTTGTTTGCAAAGGATATGCTCAACAAGAAGGTATATATTTTGAATAAACCTTTGCACCTGTTGCCAGAATTGAAGCCATAAGAATGTTCCTTGCTCTTTCTAGCTTTCAAAACTTCAAAGTATACCAAATGGATGTAAAATCTGAATTTCTTAATCGAGACTTAGAAGAAGAAGTATATATTGAGCAACCAGATGGATTCATTCTTGGAAATGATCCAAAACTTGTATGCAGACTCAGAAAGGCTCTCTATGGTCTAAAACAAGCTCCAAGGGCTTGGTATTACCATCTTGACAAATATCTCCATCAAAAAGGTTTATCAAAAGGATCAGTTGATAGCAATTTATATACAAAGATTAACAATGATAAATTGCTAATACTTGTTGTGTATGTTGATGATATCATTTTTGGTAGCAATGAAGAAGCCATGAGTCAAAATTTTGCTTTGGTAATGCAGAAAGAATTTGAAATATCCCTGCTTGGTGAACTCACATATTTTCTTGGTTTACAAGTTCAACAAAATAAAGATGGTATCTTTCTATCACCAACCAAGAGTCTCAAGCAGATCTTGAAAAAATATGGCATGGAAGATTCTAAACCGGTATGTACCCCTATGGTAACAAGATGCAGTCTCAGTTCAAATGATGAATCAGTAGTTGTACATCAACCAACCTACAGATCCATGATTGGCAGTTTTCTTTATCTAACAGGTACCTGACCAGACATCATACATGCAGTGGGAATGGTTGGGAGATTCCAAGCAAATCCAAAGGAATCACACCTTCAGGCAGTCAAAAGGATTTTCAAATATCTTCAAGGAACACAGAACTTTGGTTTATGGTATCCTAGGGATACAGATCTTACACTTCATGCATATACAGATGCAGATTGGGCAAGAAGTATGGATGACCAAAAAAGCACTAGTGGTGGTGCATTTTATATGGGTTCCAGATTAGTATCTTGGTTCAGCAAGAAACAAAGTTCAATTGCATTATCTACAACTGAATCGGAATATGTGGCTGCTACATCTTGTTGCACACAACTCCTTTGGATGATGCAAACATTGTAAGACATTCAGATCACATTTACTCCACCCATCTCCATTCTATGTGATAATACAAGTGTAATCAGTATTTCAAAGAATTCAGTCATGTGTTCCAAGACCAAGCACATACCTATCAAATATCATTTTCTCCGTGAACAAGTGCTTGAATAAAAGGTCAAATTGGAGTATGTTCCCTCCAAAGAATAGGTTGCTGATATATTCACCAAACCACTACCCAGAGAGACATTTGAATATCTCAGACAGAAGCTGGGAGTAGTTGATGCATCATATTACTGTTGAAACTTATCTGTTTCAGAGAAAAGTGGTTGTACATGAGTTTCATGAAGCGTATCCGCGTACATACGCTGGTTGCTGTGGATACAGTCGCGTATATGTTGGTTTGAAGAAAAACAGTGGGCCAGACTCAAGATGAAAAGGGTTTGTTATGGGTCTGACATTGATCATCTGGCACAGGTTCAGGGGGAGCATATACTTCTAATAATGCATTGTTGGCATTATCTTAGAAGATCTTGGTACAAATTCATAGTTGTTTTGTTTCAGGTGCAACAGGTTTAGGGGGAGATCATGGTTGCTAATCTGGATGGTGATTGATAGATGCTGCTGATGATAGTTGCTGATAACTATCATAGTCTTGTTTTAGACATTTGGTCTCTATGTCATATATATCTTTTATTATCAAGGTCATGTAATGATTTATTTTTTTTCCCACTATGCATGGGATGAATGATGTAATGTTCTTGTTTTATCATGTATAAACATTTGTTATATCCCCACTTGGTTGGGTGGATGAGTCAATCTTGGTATATCCCCACTTGGTTGGGTGATGGATGTATGTATGTGTCTTTGGTGATAGGAAGGTCATTTAAGTGTATAGAGTCATGTTCTTCTTGTGGAACATCTTTTTGCAGACCTTTCTTGCAGTTAGGGGGAGCATGGACAACACACTTCATCATGTACTCAGGGGGAGCATAACCCTTTGCCCTTGATGACAAAGGGGGAGAGTGACTTGAGGTTGCCATCAAGTCGAAAGGGGGAGATTGTTGGCATTATGACTCAGATTTGGTGCTATGACACAAGTGTTGTCCTTGATGGAAACTCTCACAGATGACAGATCACAATTCAGGCTCATAGAAGGAAGAAAAAGAGGCATACACAGGTTCCCTTTGACCAAGCCGCATGTACATGCGGGTTCACAGACCAAAAGGTGCGTATGGGTGTACACACACACTTTCATGAAAGGAAAGGCACGTACATATTGGAAAACTTGGTTTTGGTCCAAGGTATTTGGTCCATGGTATTGGTCCAAGCTATCTTGTCCATTGTGTTGACCCCAGGTATTTGGCCCACGGTATTGACTCTAAGTGGTTTTGGACCAGGGTATTGAGTAAGGCCTAAGACTATAAAAGGAGGAGAACATCATTAGGCAAAGTGTTATTAGGAAATCTAGTGTCTATGCAAAGCTGCTAGTCCCACTAAGACGGGTAGCTATCTTAGAAACAAACAGATTAAAGTTACTTTCATTTTCCTTTATGAGAAGTAGATAGGAGAGGATCAAAGAATACCAACCTTGATCTTTCGCTTGGTTCTTTTCTTGTTCCTTCTCCTCACCGACAGGTCTTTGCCGCTTCTCCCTTGACCACTCCGCTTCAAAGAGTACCTGTAAAGTCAAAGAAACATAATACCTTCAAAGTGCAGAGATCTAAAATCATAAACAATATAGGACCATATATATATTGACCACACAAATGCATATACTATCAGACATACAAGAATATGGAGGAAAACTTGAATAGATTTATTGATGTAAAGATTAGAAGAGAGGATTACAACCCATTGATCTGACCCAGTGTCATCCTCCCAGCATGAAAGCCCTTCTTCACCTCATGAAAAGCTTAGATCACCCAACACTATGATATTCCACCAGGAAACCAACAGCACTTCCTTACAAGATACAAAAGTCCAGCCTCCAACCTCTGGATCTCTGGGATGAGGGATCCATATATAGATATTTGCAGAGGTGTGAGTCAGCTCTAGGTTTTTGATTAGTGTCATTCCACTGATAGTTCTTGGCTCCACTTGGAGATTTCATTGATCTCTTACTCATCCCTGGGTGAATTCTGAGAGGCAAGTGTCATATGAGAAGTTTCTAGAAGATTCCTTGATCATCAACTTAGCAAATTGTATCTGCCACTTGTCTATTCTTGCTCATCGCACCCTGTAGAAGGACTTTTTAGTATGCATCGCACCTCTCGTGTGTAGTAGGTGCGATGCATCGCACCCTGACCATGGACCAAGTGAGATGATCCAGTTTTGACCAGTTCTGAGTAGTTTTTCATGGAGAACTTTTGGGAGATGATGTAATCAGTTGACCTTGTTCCTTTAGGGCATGAAACAAAACTTTTAGGGACTTAGAAGCCCTTGGTTTATGGACATATGTGATTGGGGTTGCAGTGCCCAAATATGTCTATAACAGTTTCCCCCTAAAGCATGAGGTCGAAAATCTTTTGATGTCGGGTGAAATGCTTTATCATGAGGATCCAAGGTTTTTCGAACTAGAAGGCGACCTGTAATAAGATACAATACAATACATTATCTTCATAACATTTTCATGATCTAGCTGAGGCGGGCATTCCCATGCTCAGCTTTATAAATTCATTTTCATGTACATAGGACAGACAACTGTCTATGTGGCAGACTGATGATTCTGATAGAGCCATCATCCTTTGGTACGGATGATCATCTGTGCAGCAATGATGTACATTTGATGTCTTTATTTTCCTGAATATATCGCAGCTCGGATGGATGAAACTAGATCTGGCGTCTTCAAACTCATCCAATCTTCACCCGAAGTACAAGTCGATCCATGTGATAAATGTTCTAGAGTCGAACATGGAAAGACATCGCTTGATTACCAGCCAATGATGTAAGCCGTTAATAGGCGCAAGAGGAATCACCGATAATGATGATGACCCTCAAGGTACTACAGTACAATTCACATGGTGTGAAAATGAGACTTGGCGTTGAACACCACACAAAATCTTTCGGTCGAAGGCCATTGGTGTAAACCTGTTGCCGAAAGTGAGAAACTTGCCATTGAGGCATGCAAGTTTCAAAGTACTGAAGGGTTGTTCCTAGGTCGACTTCCTGGATAATGAGTTGTCGTCGACAAGAAGCGACCCATCGTAGAAGGGCCTTAATGAATCCCACATCTATGACACAGAACGAAGCAAATGATTTTGTGGAGGTGAAAACGATCTGATGATACAGTGTTCAGGGTGGCGGTCATGAAAGAATGAAGCATGAAGGTATTACAGCGGGTGAGACACAAGCTAGATTGGTGAATTCTCTAATCAACTTCTCTTGAACATATCGGCGACACTGAAATGGATTGGTAGCGTTAACCCCAAAGATAGATGGTATGGTGGACCAATGGTAGTATGACCGGTGAATAGAATAACTCAACCCGACTCAATCATGGTGATGGAGTGAAAGTGTCATGTTCAAGAGCGACTCGCTACTAATAAAGTTCCTTCAAGTTTTCTTCCCAATTTTCCCCAGCCATTGCTGACTAGTACCTCTTTATTTTTGTCAAGCTTGAGGAGGATAACATATGCTTGTTCTATAATTTGTCCTTTAGGCAAACCCGTCGCTATTTTTTAACAAGCCTAGTGACAGTGAAACTCGTTCTTGTCAGTATGGACAAGTTTGTCGCTATTGGTTTTAACGATTTAACGACAAAGACAACTCGGTCCTTTTTCAATTTTAGAGAGTCTAAAAAGGGACGGAAAGGAGACTCCAATAATCCTTTTTCATCATATAATCCCTTAAGTCCGAAAAAGTATAAAATAAAATGAAAGGGATGAAATTTCGATCGTTTTAACGAGCCGAACAAGACAAGCGCTCGATCTTTTTGTGTAATAATCCCTCAGGTCCAAAAAGATTAAAATCTAGAGGAGGGATAGCACTTCCGATAGATTTAACGAGCTGGAGAGGCCAATTTCTCGGCAATCTTTTCATATTTTACGAGTCAGATGAAAAGAGCTTAAAGGAGACTTGTTTTCGAGGAATGAGTGATATTTTCGGGTAGCTGCTAATTCCAGGTAAGGTTTGGAATTTTCCAATCACTACAGTGTCACAAGGATGGCTAATAGAATCACTCATCGCAGCTATTCCTCAAAAGGGGTAAAAAATCAAATGGAGGCGTATGATCGGCTAAAACAGAGTGGAGGTGATGATAAGAACATGACCAAGGCTCAAAAGTTGATGATAATGCATTCACAATGGTTATTTACCGGAGGTTGGTTCATTTTTTAATGAGCTTAAACTTTGGGGGGAACATTTTCTCATTGCTTAGGTTTAATTTTTAACGAGCTTGAACTTCACATAAAAACTGCTCGTGGCCTGGTTCATTTTTTAACGAGCTTGAACCCTGCAGTAACACTGCTCGTGGCCTAGTTTATTTTTTAATGAGCTTGAACCATGCAACAACATATGCTCAGATTCGGTTTCATGTTTAAACAAGCTTAAAATGAAAAACTATGCTTGTTATAAGTTTGCATTCCCCCAGCATAATGACGCAAATCGAGGTGCATGCCCCCCAAGCTTCATTGCATTCAACGTGGTTGTTGGAATGAAGGTTTACCTTTGAGATCTTTGAAAGACTCGACTTGGATTTTACGAGATTTTAATCAAAGACTCGATTTGGAAAGGGAGTTGTTTCATTTTTTAATGAGGTTGACACAAGAAAAGAACTATCCTCAAGGCGACCTTTGATCACAACTCATAAGGGGTCATGAAGGAAAGATCTGGTTCCAATGCCCCCAGTACATAATGTACAACATCACTGAATTGATCATCAGATGATGTAGCTATGGTAGGGCTTGGAGGCAATGCTTCGCGATGATCCACACTATCAAAATGTTCAGATTTCTTCTTCATCTTTGTTGATGTAGAAGATATCATGTGATAGGTTTCCACTCTGGCCACTTCTGCCAGATTACTCGGAGGCGGAAGGGCAAAAGTCCCCATTAAGGAAGGGTCTTTTAGGAGACCTACTCCAATATTTTGAAGCAATTGAGAGCTTCCATGGATCAATGGAATGCTTCCGGTAAATTAAGAACTGTTGTGGAGAAAGGTTTGTTGATCAACGATTGTAATTCCTCCTTGAAAGGGAAATGCAATCTTTCTAAAGTAAGTTGACACAACAGCAGCCATAGCATAAATCCAGGGCCTTCCCAGTAGGATATTGTAATCGAGGTTTCCATTGATAACTTCGACATCAATTTCTACTGTATTTCCCCCCAGTTCAACTTGCAAGTTACTTAATATCCCATACGGCGTGTATGTTCTTCCATCGAACGTTTTTAACGTCGTTGACGATCGCGACAAGGGTGGTGAGCCTAAAGTTTTCCAGCAACTCATTGACATAGTACATGTAGATTCCCCCTCATCAATAATTTTTCAATGAACATTTTTGTTGAGGACTTTCACTTGAATGAGGAAAGCGAGCTGAGCTGGTAATTGTGGGTCATATCCTTTATTATTAAAGGCCACAAGATTGGAATCCGATGGGTCAATCCCACCTATTGCTAATAATAGAGCCTGCTTCTGGGAGGGGCAATTTTGCAGTACCTCAAGTGTCGACATAGCGGACGGCGATTGGGCCAGGTCCTCTACTATATTATAATTTTGCGCTTCTCTGGCACGAGGATTAAATGTCGATTTGTATACTACTCCCTTTGGCGGCTTTATCGTTAGCTTAGGAATGATGGGTGGCACAACTTCGGTCGAAGTTGTTGTCGAACTACTAGGTTGATCATTAGCCTTGTTGTTCAACAACTGTGGATTCTTGTAATCTTTATTCCTTATCAATATCAAAGCATCATTTTGGTTTTTTGAGATGGATAACATAAGCGCTTGGGATGGGGAAGCACGATCACTAGCAACTAGGTTTATTTCTGGGCTCGGAAACAGATTAGTCGACACTACTGGGGTATTTGAAGTTTTTAAAAATTTCATAACCTTAGCTTTATGTGGACAATATTTCGTGAAATGCTCATCGTCACATATGTAACATGGATAAAAAGGTTTCTTTTGCCTAGTAGGGTTTTTAGAAGATTTTTCAGGAGATGGAACATCCTGTTTCTTCTTATTATTTTTCCCTTTCTTCTTGCCCCCTGGTTGCTTTGGATTTTTGCCCTTGTCAGTCGACACACCATTGACCTCTGAGGCGAGAGGTTCTTCATTTTCATTTTGACTAGAAACCGTATGGGCTTTCTTAGATGTAGCCTTTGCGGTTTTTGTGCTTGTCATACCTATCACGCCATCGTCGGCATGAGAGTCTTTGCTTACGATCTCGTAAAATCCAAGTCGAGTCTTTCAAAGATCTCGAAGGTAAACCTTCATTCCAACAACCGCGTTGAATGCAATGAAGCTTGGGGGGCATGCACCTCGATTTGTGTCATTATGCTGGGGGCATGCAAACTTATAACAAGAATGGTATTCTTTGATCCTCTCCTATCTACTTCTCATAAAGGAAAATGAAAGTAACTTTAATCTGTTTGTTTCTAAGATAGCTACCCATCTTAGTGGGACTAGCAGCTCTGCATAGACACTAGATTTCCCGATAACAAAATGGTGACTCCATTGGGGATTTTATTGATCTCTTACTCATCCTTGGGTGAATTCTGAGAGGCAAGTGTCATATGAGAAGATTCTAGAAGATTCCTTGATCATCCACTTAGCAAAATGTCTCTGCCACTTGTCTATTCTCGCTCATTGTACCCTGTAGAAGGACTTTTCAGTATGCATTGCACCTCCCGTGTGTACCTTGACCATGGAGCAAGTGAGATGATCCAGTTTTGACCAGTTATGAGTAGTTTTTCATGGAAAACTTTTGGGAGATGATGTAATCAGCTGACCTTGTTCCTTTAGGGCATGAAACATCACTTTTAGGGACTTAGAAGCCCTTGGTTTATGGACATATGTGATTGGGTTTGTAGTGCCCAAATATGTCTATAACACAAAGGCACTCAAGCATTGAATATCTAATGAAGAGCAAGATCTAAGATTACAGGTTATTGGGTTATGGTGCACAGCTGGATCTAAATCAAGGATGAACCTGAGTGCTTGATGAAGGATAAGTTCTATTGATGGGTCAAGATCTTGAGGCTTGAAGAGAAGTATCTTTTTGTGGTTTTTGATCTTGTATCTGAATTATTGGCACATGTCATAATCTATAAATATGATGATCTAGGTATAACTTGTGTCTGAATAATTGTAAAGGTTAAATCATCATTTACAGATCTGTATGCAAGTTCATTATAGCAAAGGCACGTATACACGCTGGTTCGGCATTTCAAAAGTGCGTATACGCATGTTTTCCTTGATACAAGTCCGTATGCACGTAGGTTCATCACATTGAAGCAGCGTACACCTCATAAAATATGCTTTAGCTACTTCTGATTGTTGTTTCAGTGTTCTGGGTTCTGGTTACTGTTACTGTTACTGTATTCTGGTTACAGAATTCAGAGAAGTGATTGTTTGATTTAGTTTTGGTTGGTGCAAAGGAGATTGGTTGATGTAGATATATTTGATGTTTGATTGATGTTATTGATGGATCCAGTCTAAAAATTTATGAAATGTGGTCCTTGGAAGAAAAGAGAAGGTCGTAGCCTTCTGTAGGTCAGCACCTACATACTAGTACATCAGCTAGTACAAGAGCTAGGGGGTTGTAGCTCCCTTCTAGAAGAAGTTGGAGAACGAGAGAAGGTTGTATCCTTCTGCAGGTAGAAGCCTGCGTACTGGTATAAGACTGCAACAAGTGGCTTTCACCCACATTTGGCTTCCACCTTATATCTTGTGTTCATGTGTGTGATTGTTTGTTCTGTTTTTTTTACTGCTCCTGGTTACTATTTATATGGTTTTGATGCATAGATTAAAGATCAACATATGAAGAATTAACTAAATCATTAGTTTGCTGGATATACGCTTGTTTCTTTAAACACAGTTGCATACACACATGGGTTGCCTTTATTGAAGTAGTTTATATAGTAAGAAATTGTAAAAATATTATTGAGTTGACTAACACTGATTCACCCCCCACACTCTCAGTATTATTTCCAACAATAAAGTGATGAAGGTTCTAGGTGCACCAAATAATTAGAGGTGATGGTCATATTGAAGCCATAGGCCCTTGGGTTGGCCCCTACTCCACACCCTATGGGATGGCCCCCATCTAGTATCACACTCTTGATTATATGGGGGGTCATGTGACCTAGGCTGGCCCCCATTCCAACTCCACCGATGGTTCTCCACTCTGGTGTTTATGGTAGGGTTGTGACCACAGGTCTTGGGCTAAGCCTTTGCCCATGGTCCTACCCCTTGGTTTGAGGGCGTAGGGACCAGGGCTAGGGCTTAGCCCTGACCCCAACTCCCAAATGAAATGTGCTTCAATTTACTTAAGGCCGAGAGCCTATGTTTAACAAGAAAAAATGTGATGGCACGTTGGTAGATGGTCTTGATGCTCGGTGGAAGGTCGTTGGTTAAAACCCGTGGGGTGCCCTTGGCCCTCACACTAACATTTTAGTCTATCCCTAGAGGCCAACAACCTCCAATTGACCCACATGGCCTCCCATCATTAGTCATCCAAATACATAGTCAACCCATCAAAAATATTAAAAACATTTTTGAGCCAATACAATTCAAATTTTTTGGACCAATCTAGAGAGACCAAGTGGCAGTCTGCCAATGGCCCACAATGTATAGTAACCCTGTCAATTCTTTAATTTTTTACCTGTTTGGGAATTCGATCAAAATGCGATATCAGGAGCATACGATATCGGTTTTGAGCGATTCAAGTTGTGCTAGATTCAGATCACCGATATTTATCCAATGGCACATGTTTCAATATCTATTGCACACTTTGATTTTTGAGCACTAAATTGATCCCTTGGATCAAAGACCACCTCTACATATTGTATAGCCTTGTCATAATATTTTATGTAGATTAGAATATCACCAAAAAATACTAATACAATTTTTTTGAGTAAGGGTTTGAAAAGAGAATATATGAAGCTTTGAAGTCTTGAAGGTGTATTAGCAAGGCCTAATGACATCTCCAAAAAATCATAATGACCTTTATGCATTGTAAAGGTTGTTTTGGAAATTTTTTCTTGCTTCATTTTGATTTGATTATATCTAGGGTGAAGATCCAACTTAGTAAAAAAAGTGCTCCTTGCAATCGATCTAATAATTCATCAATGACATAAATAGGAAACTTATCTTTAAAGGTTATTTTGTTTAGTTTCCTATAATATGGACCCATACACCATGAACCATCCTTTTTTAAAACCATCACCATTTCCAAAGAGAAAGCACTTGCATAGGTTTAGTGATGTTAAAGTCTAATATTTCTTGAATAATATGATCATCTCACCCTTTTGTTCATATGTGTATGTATAATGTCTAATGTTAGGTAGTACAAATCTTAGATGGAAATGAATAACATGGTCATGATCTAAAGTAGGTGGAATACACTTAGGCACCTCTCCAAATACCTTGGAATGATTGTTGATAACATTTTGGAGGCACTAGAGTATAGGAGATAGATGTTTAAACATATAGTGACTATAATTATGTAATTATGCCATTGTATCCCATTCTAAGTAGTTTGTGATTGTTGGCGCGAAGGGTGGGGGGAAGATCTAGGGTTCATAAGTTTTCCAACTAAACACCCAAGAATACCAACATTAGCAACACCTGCAGGCATGTGAGGTCTCATCCGAGGTATATGATGGGATTTAAGAACTTGTGTAGGTTATGCAAGGAATCACATATATGGAAGGCAAGCTTGGCTTACAGATATTTGACTCATCCTGTCACATAAGTCGTGCAACCTAGATATTCCCATGACTTGCACATGCATATTTTAGACCTTTCCCTCTTAAAAACTTGCAGTTATAAATTCCATATATGTTAACAACTATACATATCCTGTAATGGAGCCCATCCCTTCATAGCCCCTCAACCACTATGCATAAAATAAATTTAACAGGGAAAATTAAAATCTAGGTTCATATACATTAAACTAATCATACACAACAACCAATAGAGCCATAATGACAATAAATCAATGCAAACTTAAATTATACTCATAATAATCATCATTAAAATCAACACTACACATGGAACACACATCGCAGGCCCAAAACTCATGTTGAACCTTTATATTCATATTTATCGACAACAAGACATTAATTATGCTTACAATATGAGAGTCGAAGTTGGATAACTAGTGCTCAAATAAAAATTCTTGTCAGTGCCATAAGATTTAGAGCCATGCAAGATTTAATACAAAACATTAGCTCATAATTCTTCATCGTGTTCCTCAACAGACTCAGGATATACAAAATAGGATAGATAGAGCACCCAAACATACACAACAAATCATAATCCCCACCAAAGCACTAGAATTAGAGTTGAAGACAGACTTCAAAACCCATGACTAATAATGATGAACCTTTTTATAGTGGAGGTTTCTGGGATCTGACACCGAGAATATTTTTCTAGCTCACCCTATACCTTTCTCATGCTTTCCCTCCTCAAATGTCAATCACTCCATTTAGTGTTGAATATTCCACATCATCCCATGTCTAAGTACCCTGAAGTGTTGGAAGATAATATGTTAGATACAATACAAAACAATTACTACGTTTTCTCTGGTCAAACATCCCTATGTCAATCCTATGTGTAGTATGTCGAGCAAATACCTATCGAACCTCCGCACAACATTATGCTCGCGATGTCTCCTCTCTCTTGTACAGTGTTCTGACTCTTTAAAAAAAGATTAATAATTCCCCCCCAGGAGTCGTTCTTTCTCAAAATGTCTCCTCTGCCCTCCAATGCCCAAACAATCCCCCAACACTACTCTTGGCTCACCCCTGATCCACCCGATTACTTTTGGATGGAAAAATAAGGGAAGAATTTTGCAACTTTGGCTTTGAATTATTAGAATAATTTTTCAGCCTAGGATACTTCAGTTTCAAGCTTGGTCACCATAGTTATAATACTTTTAGCTCCATCAGATAATATTGGAGGAGTTTAGAAAAATAGTTCACACCTAGATATTATATTTTGCACCAAGCTCTTGAAAGTAGCTATGTTATCAGTAATATGTATGTTCCTGGATTAAGACCTCTATGGTTTACTTCTTTTGACTTTGTTACCGAAGAATCCACTTTAAGAACCATTTTCTGCCAACATTTCAAATCCCAATTGGGATCCATCATCAGGACAACTTGAATACTTGATAGAAGAAGAGCTTAATGGAGAGATTAAATAGTAATGAGGAGGGTAAATTGAGATGAATGTTGGCTCTCTTTTTTGAATAATAATTTTTGATTAATAATAGAAGAGAGTAATTGAGAAGAATTTCGATGGATATTGGTGGCCAGCCGCCTATTGCACTTGGACCCTCACCACTGTTCTTTTAGTTTTTTTTCAGTTTCCTGAATTGTAGCACAATTTACTATTTTTGGCAATTATTTAGGTCCTAAAATTATGGAGCCATTTTGAGGCCCTAAACGACTTTTTTTGGAAAAATATGTCCAATTCTTTCCAAATAAATCACTTTTTCAGTTGTAGTCCTCAGAGAGGTCTTTCCAACAAGGTATCATGTGTGTCAAACAAAGATAATATGACCAAGTTACAACCCTGGGAAGGTTGACCAACTAACCCCGACTGGGTCCATAAACTCTTGGTGTTACATCTCCTCAGGTTAGGGTTTTGGTTGTTTATGGTTTTCTCATATTGTTCAATAATAAAAATTCCCTTGAGCCTCATTATAACCTAGTTCAGAGGCATGTAGCCGCCACATCTCTTCTCAGAGATAAGCTACCATCGCCCGAGCTAGTCTCATTTCCATTCTATTTGTAAGCATATATCATTATTTGATATTAATGAAAGGAAGTGTTATTTCTGTTGTGTCTCTGTATTTATGGTTATATCTGTAATTCGTTGCATTCTTGTTTAAATTTGGATTAGTGGTATCAAAGCAGTCTACTCTTTGTCTATTTTTCTCTGCATGTCCCCAATAAGGTCGGGATATAAGGAGTTAGGGCTCGAACTGGTCGAAGCTTTGCAAGACTAGCCTCACAAATCTCGAAGGCCTCCCATGGGGGAAGAAAACAAATATGAGGGAGCAGGAGATCCTATCAAAATATTGCTCGAGGAGGCCCTCAAGAAACAAAGGAATGTGATGATGGATAACTTTGCCCAGATCCTTCAACGCTTGCCCACTAACAACACATCCACATACAACAACCACTATGGAGGCTCCACACCTTTTAAGGTACAAGTAAACTTTGAAATTCCCATATTTTAGGGCCAAATAGATGCAAACATTGTAGATAAATGGTTGAATCTACTAGAAGGCTATTTTTCTTTTCATGATTTTTCCAGTTGAGAAAAGATTATTTTTTCTCTTCTCAAAGCTGCCCCCCACGTCAAGGACTGGTGGGAAACCTATTGTGAGCAGAAGGATGAAAGTACGACCTCATTGTTTTCAGTCTCTCCCACTTGGAATTCATTCCGGGACACCATCAACGAGAAGTAGTACCCTATCGGGAGCTATGAGGATAAATACATAAAGTGGACCATGTTGTGACAAGGAAGAGACCAAGATGTGCCAGAGTTTACCAATGTTTTTCATACCCTTTGCACAGAGTTGGGTATTAAGGATTCTGAGAAACATTGGGTACTCAAGTACCACGACTGCCTACATAGATACATCTAGGATGAGATGGAGTTCCTAGACATCTCCTCGCTCGACACGACGTACCGATACGCCATTAAGATTGAGCAGAAGTTTAAACAGAAGAAGCAAGACTTTGGATTTGTGAATTCGAAGCAAGGGAAAGGTGCCCCCAAACCGCAAAACAAAGGACAAAGCCAAGGTGGGATGGCCTGGGACAACCCGCCAAACCCACAAGAAAATGAAAGCACTCTGAAGCCGAAGAAGGACATAGGAAAGTGGTGTGAGTTCCATAAGAGCTCCACTCACAACACAAGTGAGTGTTAGGCCAAGTAATCACTGGTGGCCGCGCTGAAGGCTTTAGAATCAAATGCATGTTTTGAATTTTTGTTAGAACCTGGCAAGGGAATGAAAAATGGAATCATATTATCGATGTGGAGCCCAATGCCACAATCACCACCATGAAGATACAAAAGGAGGAACTCGAAGATCCAGAGGTGGAGGAGCATCTCTTCCACTCCCAGGTGTGGGTAAAGGGTTCCCTACTACAGTTCATTATCGACAGTGGGAGCCAAAAGAACCTCATTTCTGCAAAGGTCATGAAGTGGCTCGGCTTACCAATCATAACACACCCACAACCATACACCATCGGGTGGCTTCACCAAGGATGCGATCTGTGCATGAGCCAACAATGCCACCTTCCATACAACATCAAGCTCTTCATGGATGAGGTATTATGTGACGTTGCTCCACTTGATGTTTGTAATGTATTGTTAGGCCAACCATAATTGTGGAAGCGACATGCTATGTATGAGTCAAGGCCTCGCGATGTTATTGTTACCTTGGGAAATAAGTTGTACAAGATACCAAAGGTAGCACCAGCCTATCGCCATCTCTCTCGTTACTGCAAAACAATGCAGTAAGCTCATTTATAAAACAGAGAAATTTATTTTACTCATGATACGCCCTCAGGGAAAGAAGAATATAGTGGCCATGACATCTAGACAGGGCCCCTATGCATAAAAACAATATATGGACAAGGTCGAGGAGGAGTATGAGGACATCTTCACCTCCACCACAGGGGTGCCTCTGCCCTGTCAGGTCAAGCTCTCCTTCGATCTGACCCCAGGTGCATCGTTACCCAATGGACCAATATATCGGTGCTCTGTTAGGGAGAACAATGAAATCAAGAAGAAAATTTAGGAGCTATTTCAGAAAGGTGACATCAGGCCGAGTTCATCGCCCTCACCATTGTTCTTTCAGTTTTTTTCAGTTTCCTTAATTGTAGCATACTTTACTATTTTTGGTAGTGTTTCGGGTCCTGAACTTCCGAAGCCATTTTGGGGCCGTAAACAACGTCTTTTTGGAAAAATATGTCCAGATATTTCCAAGGAAATCGAAATTTTAGTTGTATTCCTCGAAGAGATCTTTCCAATGAGCTATCATGAGTGTTAAACGAAGATAATATGACCAAGTTATTACCCTTGGAAGTTGGATGCCCACCTAACCCGAACAGGGCCCATAAGTAGTGCTCAAAGAGATATTTCCAACGAGGTATCATGCATGTCAAACATAGATAATATGACCAAGTTACAACCCCGGGAAGTTGGCTACCCAACTAACCCCAACAGGGCCAATAAACTCTAGGTGTTACATCTCCTCGGGTTAGGGTTTTGGTTATTTAGGGTTTTCTCTTATTGTTAAATAATAAAAAGGCCATTGATCCTCATTGTAACTCAGTTCAGAGGCATGTAGCCACCACACTCTTCTCATAGATAAGCTACCATTGCCTGAGCTAGTCTCATTTCCATTTTGTTTGTAAGCATATCTCATTATTTGATATTAATGAAAGGAAGTGTTATTTCTGCTACATCTCTGTATTTATGGTTATATCTGTAATTTGTTGCATTCTTGTTTAAATTCACATCATATGGCATCTACTTGTAGTTAATCTAAGTTTTTCTTCAACTATTGTTGTTCTACCTTAGATTGATTGATGTGTTGGCTCAATGTGGTACTTTCCAACATAGCAACATGATGTTATGATGTTGGCAGTTAGAACATGCCACCTTCTATGGTTGAATTCCATTGCTAGGCATGGAAGATATTTATGATGATGTCCCACTATTCTCAATGAGCTCCTAACACTTGACACATATGGAATATTGAAATCAAATCAAAGAAATATTGTCAACTTATGTGCCTGGTGCACATTCCTAGTGGCATAAGCTATCAAGAAATCATGATCATGCTTCACCATCACTCCATTGATCTTCACATGTGTTAAATCTCCAGGTGGGAATGCCATTCATGGTTCAGGTCAAGGTGGAAATCATGTCATTAGTTCATTCTGACAGAGCCGTTGATATGGATAAGATGTTTATTTAATTAAATTTATTGCCTTTTGTGTCATCTAGTTACATAGTGTCCACTCCATGTGGGGAGCATATGATTCTATTAGTGTCGGTTTTAGAATTCTTCATTTTTTTGTATTGTACTGGTCTTCATTTGTATGCCAATTCCCAATATATTACCCACACTATACACTTCCTCGATGGTGGATCTCTTATTACGCAATGATCTAGTCCTCAATGCATGTATTTAATTGCGACAACAAGGATAATTATCTCTGCCAAGTCTGTTTCCCTACTTCCTCGTGTTCTCCTTTATGCAGTGTGTACTTGAAACCATAGATAGTGTTAAAGAAAATATTTTTTTTTCTTATCATTTGGTCACAAAGTAGCTTCCTTTGTACAATTTCAAACTACTCCCATTTACAAGTCCATCAAGGGGCTCGTTGGTTAACCTTTCCACTTGCATTAGCCCTTCTTCTGTGACATAACAAAAAATGTAAGGTCCCAACCAATGCATTTGAAACTTCCCAGGGTAAACTTGATGCCATACACTAGCACCAGGTTGCGAGATTTTAATTGTTTATATTTAATATAGCAATTATGCCACGCCTTCTCTCTAGATTTTTGTACACTCTACTAAAATGCTGCTATAAAGCGATCCTCCTCCAACCGCATTATCTCCCACAATATTTGCTTGACTGTGATAGAATATGCTAGCCATGTAACTACAATAATACGTAGACTCAGTACTATAAATTCCATTGACATAACTACTTCCTATCCATAGACTATTAAAATGGTTTTTTCCCAATAAGTTTCTACGACGTGGTCTAGATGCCCATAAAAAATTAGGAATTTCAAGTCCCAATCATCCGATTTGTATTGTAAATTTTTGTCATCATGGTCTCCAATATTTTATTAAAGGCTCCACAATGCCAATTGTTTGTAGGTTATGATGTGTGCTCTTATGATGATAGATATGAAACTCCTCAGTTAAAGCCTTAATGGTCTAGTTCAGAAAATGGTTTCCTTGATCACTCATCAATACCTTCGAGCATCCAAAACCTGTAACAACATTATTAAACAAAAATTAGAAACAACCTCTACACTATAATCCTTAACGAGTATTACTTTGGCCCACCTAGTTAAGTAGTTTATTGAAGAGATGATGTATTATGCTCCAGTCCTTGTTGGTGGATTAACTATCCCTATGGAATCTATAAGGCCAAGAGGTAACTCCTCAAATGAATTGTGTTTATTCATTAAGATTAATCATGGTTATATACATGAGGGAGTGACTCTTGGGATTCACCTCCCGATGACTCTTCATTTTCCATTATTTACTATTTGCATTATTTACAAGTGTTCACCCAATCCTAATGATTAGGTGTCAACATTCCCCCCCTTAATCTAAAGGGATTTTGGTGAGTCTAAGCATCATTCTGAATCTTTCAAACTTTTCTCTTCCAAGCACTTTGGCGAAGATGTTTGCAATATGATCATTAGTCGAACAATGGTGTCAGTGGATTATCTTGGCCTGAACATGATGTCGAATCAAATGGTATTTTGTATTAATGTGCTTCGTTCGATCATGGAACTTTGGGTTCTTGGCCAACTTTATTGCAGAGGTGTTGTCAATCATGAGTGGAGTTGAATGTACTTGTTTTACCTCCAAATCTTCCAGAATTTTCCTTAGCCACACAATTTCTTTTGTTCCCATTGAAGAAGATAACCCAGTTTATTTGTCCCCATTGAAGTCTGAATTAGAGTATCCAATCAAGCTAAAGTCATCCACCTGTGTATACTTGAGTCCAAAGTCTTGGGTTCCTAGTAGATTTTATTCTCCCTGTCTAGGTCGAACCTTGTAGGGGTTTCGATAGCTTTCTACACCCATTGATGAGGTTGCTCCGGGGGCTTCATTGCATACATGCTTGTCATAGTCCCATCTCTAGTCACTACACACACTCATGGATGCTCCTATCATGGTTTTATATCTACCATTTGTATATTTGGCCCTCTCTTCTCCTACCACTTTATCACTAATAAGGGGAAATCCTCTATTTCATGGTCCAATTCTTTACAATATGCATTCATAGTGCAGGGATTCATGTAGTCTCTCACTAGATTCCCTAGATGATCGAAATTAAAACATACTATTGGTCCTCTTCCTCACCAAAAATATCCTCACCCTATCGCGTGTAGACCTTGTCCTTGCCCCAGAGGTCCTTGTTCTCTTGTTAGTGTGGGATAATATCATCCTTGGTATTACTGTGTAGCTACCTCACCTCCTTCTGTCTCCTGAATGTGGTAGGCATCTGAGGTCCACTCCTTCATTAAGTACAATACTTAGAAAGAATGTATATCATGCCCAAATATTTTATAGAAGTCACAAAAAAGAGATCTCATCGAGCTCTAGTATATTTAAAAAATGGGGCAGTTTGTCAGGCCAGGAGGTAACTCCTTAAATAAATTTTGTTTATTCATTAAGATTACTCCTCGTCATATACATGAGGAAGTGACTCTTTGGTTTCACCTCCTGATGAATCTTCATTTTCCATTATTTACAAGTGTTCACCCAATCCCCATGATTAGGTGTCAACATTTCCCCCCTTAATCTGAAGGGATGTTGGTGAGTCCACGCCTCATTCTGAATATTTCAAGCTTTTCTCTTCCAAGAGCTTTAGTGAAGATGTCTGCAATATGATCATTAGTGAAACAATGGCATAGATGATTGTCTTGGCCTCAACATGATGTCAAATCAGATGGTATTTTGTATTGATGTGCTTCGTTCGATCATGGAACTTTCGCTTCTTGGCCAACTTTATTGCAGAGGTGTTTTCAATCATGAGTGGAGTTGAATGTACTTGTTTTACCTGCAAATTTTCCAGAATTTTCCTGAGCCACACAATTTCTTTTGTTACCTCAGCTGCTGCCACATATTCTACCTCTGTTGTGGAATCTGCTGGAACTGATTATTTGCTTGATCTACAGGAGACAAATCCTGATCTAAGATTCATAGCATAACCAAAAGTAGATACTACAATTTCTTTGTCTCCATCGAAGTTTGAATCAGAGTATCCAATCAAGCTGAAGTCGTCCACCTGTGTATACTTGAGTCCAAAGTCTTGGGTTCCCTTCAAGTACTTTAGAACTCTTTTTGCAACAGACCAATGTCCCTCACAAGGCTTTTGTATAAACCTGGAGAGGATTCCAACATCAAAAGAAATGTCTGGTCTGGTAGTAGTTAGGTAGTTGAGACTTCCTGCAAGCTGTCTATACTTTGTTGCATCCTCAAATTATTTTCCTTCAATGGACGTGAGCTTTATGTTTTGTTCCATTGGAGTAGTCAGAGGATTGCACTCAGCCATGCCAAACCTGTTCAATAGATCTCTAATGTACTTATTTTGAGAGAGGAATATAGACTTCATATGTTCATTTACTTCAATACCAAGATAGTAGTGAACATAGTCCAAGTCAGTGATTTCAAAACCTTTCATCAATTCCTTCTTAATGGATGCAATGTAACTCTCATTTTTCCCTGTCATTAAAATATCATCTACATATACCACAAGATATACAACTATGTTCCAATTTTCTTAACAAACAAAGTTACATCATCAAGATCATAATGTTTGAAGTTGAGTTTCACAAGATGATAAGTTAACTTTCATACTAGGCTTGCGGTTCTTGCTTGAGACCATACAAGCATTTCATAAGTTTGCATACTTTATGCTCATGTCCCTTCACAACAAATCCTTCATGCTAGGACATAAAAACATTCTCTTTCAGATCTCCATTCAAGAAAGAAATTTTTACATCCATTTGATGGGATTTCCAACCGTTTTGAGCTTCTAGGGAAAAGAGTGTTTGGATGGTAGCCCATTTTGTTGTGGGGGAAAAAGGATCCTCATAATCGACCCCTTGATTTTGTTCAAAACCTTTTGCCACAAGCCCGGTTTTGTTCTTGTCAAGTGAGCCATCAAATTTATACTTTTTCTTGTAGATCCACTTGCAACCAATTGGTTTGGTTCCCAATGGAGCATCAACTAGCTTCCAAGTGCCATTCTTTATCAAGGCATCATACTCCTTTTGCATCGCTTCTTTCCATTCATCATGAGAAGAAACTTCTTTGAAGGATGTTGGTTCAAAATCTGTAGACAAATTCAATTCACAATCATAAGAAACATCCATTTCATCAGGTGAATCATAATCATCTACATCACCTCCATTTTTCTTGGTTCAATTTCTTGTTCTTGTCTTTCCAACCTCATCAGGATGAAGACTTTCAAGTATCTTTTTCAGCCACTTTGGGGGACCTTTTTGAGATGGTCCAGGATGATCAATTGACTGAGTTGGAACTAAATCAAGATTGAGTCTCCCAATTATTTCAATCACATCACTCAAAATATCATCAGTGGTTGTAGTTTCATGTGGGGGAGAGAGTGCTTCAGAAGAAGATTCCACAAATTGATCTATTATAGGAACCCCCCCTTCAAGATGTGGAATCTAATTATCAAATCCTTGAAATGATTTTTCATGTCTGAATCTATCCAAGTGATCAAATTTCCACTCAACAACATTGTCAGCTTTGGAAGATTCAAGAAAAAATACATCTCTAGATACAACAAACTTTTTATTAACTTCACTATAGAGACAGTATGCTTTGGAGGTATTTGAATACCCCAAGAAGATACACTTACGACTTCTTGCACCATGTTTGTTTCTATGTACCTTTGGTATCAAGACATAACAAGTGGAACCAAATACCTTGAGATGCTTTATCGAAGGAAAGTGGCCATACCACATTTCATAAGGAGTATTGTTTCTAATAGCATTAGATGGACATCTATTATTTACATATACAACACATAGAACTGCATCAGCCCAAAACATCAATTTTATATTCTTGAAAAAAATCATGGAACGTACCATATTTAAGATTGTCCTATTCATTCTTTCAGCTACTCCATTATGTTGGGGATTATAAGGCATAGTTGTTTGATGTTTGATCCCATGCTAGTGAAGATAGTTTTCAAATTCATTTGAAGTGTATTATTTTCCATTATCAGTGCGAATAGAGACAATATGAGTTTTTGCACCATTTTGAATCCATGTATGGAAGTTCTTGAATGTTTGAAAAGCATCAGATTTGTTCTTCAATAAATAAACCAAACACATTCTGTTGTAGTCATCAATAAATGTCATCATATATTTATTTCCATTTTCAAAAGGAATAAGAATTGGACTGCATAAATCTGAATGAATGAGTTAAATTTTTCTATGTGCTCTGGAATGTGAATCATGAAAAGACTATTTTCTATGATTTCCTAGAATGCAAGCATCACATTGCTTAAGTTTTCAAGGAATTGTAGGCAAACCAATAACCATTTTTCTTCAAAAAGCAAAGGTTGTCATAGTTCAAGTGTCCAAATCTAACATGCCATAATAGAATTGATGTAAATGTACCTTCATCAGAATGAGAACTGTATGAGAAATTTTGTGCACAAGTAGAGGTTCCTTGTAACTTGAGAAGTCTTTCTTCTTCTATCCCCGTCATGACAAGTGAGTGATCTAATGCTTTTGTCACCTCAACCTTGCCATCAAACATATGAATAGAGTTTCCTTGCTGGCAGATTTGGACCAAGGAAAACATGCTTCTCCTTAGCTGTGGGAGATATAAAACATCATGCAGAATAAATTCTGGAAGACCAAGCAATTTGAGCCTAATTGTGCAAGCCTTGATGGCTTGAGTTTTGATTTGTTTTCAAAGTATACTACTCCATCAACATTTTCAGTAAATTATTCAAAACAATATCTTCTAAAATTCATGTGGAAAGTTGCTCCTAAATCAAGAAACCAATCATTTTTCCAAGAAGAAAGTGAAGCATTAAACAAGTCTTCAGTTACTCCAATATTACAATGTGCCACAACATAGTGAGCAGATTCAGGTGCTTTACCTTTCCCTTTGTCATTGGTTTTATCTTTGTCTTGTTTTCTTTCCTGCTCAATTTTGTCCCAAGACAACTTGTATGTGATCCATCTCTATTGAAACATATGTAATGAAGATCATATTTTTCTCCTTGAGAGTGTCTGCCCCCCCTGCCTCTGAAATTTCTTCTTCCTCTTCGTCTTCGACCACCTCTTCCTCTGGAAGAACCTTGAGAATTTTTCTTCTCTCTATGTGCAAGACACACAACTTCTTCAGAAGACTAAGGAGCTATCTTCTTCCAAAAATCTTTCTCTCTCTCAACAAATTTATTCATAAGGGAGTCAAAGGTAATCTCTTTGAGGTTTCCATTTGCTTGCAATGACTTAAGATAATTTGAATAAGTGGGATAAAGTGCCTTGAAAAAATATATCAGAGGAATGTCTAGTTCAACATTAGTGACTTTGATATCATGCATAATATATTTTACTTTTGATGATAGAGTGAGATGATTATCATTTTGTAATTCAATGCTGAACAATTTAATCATCATTTGGACAACTTCAAGCATAGAGTGTGAGTCATAGAGTTCCTTCAACTTCTGTAAGGCTTCAAAAGCATTTGAACATGGTGAAATATGGTGGCTCACCTCTTCATTTACAAAGGATGCAATCAAGTCATAGGCCTTGTTGTTCTTGTTTTCCAAAATGGCAAATTCCTTGTTTGAGGTAGGCTTTGCAGGTTCATTATCTCCTTCTCCTACAAAAACTCCTTTCCACAACTCATTGAAAATGAGTGTGTGTTTGATCTTCTGACACCACTCGGGATAGTTCTCCTTCCCAGTGAGAACCACTCCCACAATAGATATCAATGAACACATTTTAAAATATGTGTACTGTAAAAAAAAATACTTATGCTGTCAATAGAATATAAGAAATTTCACCTTTTCTGATAATATACTGTGAAAAATTTCACTTCTATTCTGGTGTATTTTTATTTTATTTTGGACAAAGGTATTATGTGGGGAAGGGTTATATGGGGAAGGGAATATATGTGGAAGTATTAATGGGGGGAGGATGTATATGGAGGAGGGAATTCAACGTAGGGAGTGGATATCATATAACAGTGAGGAGCATTCAGCATAACACTTTGGAGTGGAGGTATCCGAGTATGGGCATATGGGAGCAATGATAGGAGTATGGGCATATGGGAGCGACGTATGGGTCGAATGTATGGGAACAACATATGTATATCGAGGAGGGGATGTATGTATATGGAGGATAATCATATTTATATGGAGGAGGGGCCATATGTATAAAGAGGAGCGACGTATGTATAAATTATTCACAGGTTTATTTTCTACTATTAGGGATTTTTCTGCTATTCGGAATGACATTGCCGGTTTGACACATCGATTGAGAGGTGGAGGCAGCATGGAGTGGACCGGAGCGGTGGTGTGGCAATTTTTTTTTTTTTTTAATAGGAGCTCTATGCTCTTGCAAGAACTCTTCTACCAATGCATGTATAAAAATAACACGACATACCACACATTTCAAGAGAGAGTTATAGAATATGACCTCAACAATAAAATATGTCGTGCACACAACCTAGTATTTGAATGCAGAGATCATGTTCAACAACAATGCTAGGAGCCACGGTTTCATGGTCATAAACTCATAAATGAATGGACAACAGAACACACACAAAAGGTTCAACGCGGTTCACGATTTTCAGAGCTTCACACCATAAAAACATGCAACATCAAAATATTCCAACACCATTAAACACTCTCCAAGCATAGCATAGAATTCACGATTTTGAAATGACTAGAAGAACTGGATTTTGCAAAGAATATGGCAAAGAATAGAGAGACAAAATATGGCAGATAAATCTGACAAGAGTTACAGTACAAAAAAATAATTTTGGACCTGTGCTCTGATACCATGTCAAGCCAAGAGGTAACCCCTCAAATGAATTGTGTTTATTCATTAAGATTACTCATGGTTATATACATGAGGGAGTGACTCTTGGGGTTAATCTCCCGACGCCTCTTCATTTTCCATTATTTACTATTTACATTATTTACAAGTGTTCATTGAATCCCAATGATTAGGTGTCAAAAAAAGACCCACTTTTCAAACAACTACAAGGTCAGCTATGGGTCAAGAAAAACATCATCTTTCCACAAAGGTTGGCCCACTCTTTGACATACATCACAAGTGCTACATAATTCCTTCATATTCCAGTAAATAGTCAAAAACCATAAGCCGACTTGTAAAACCTTCTATGTGGTTACACTTCCTGCATAATGTCCTCTAGCTACATCTTCATGTCCTTCTTCAAGTATGACAAGCCTCTCATGTTCTAGAACACATCGTCAGAGTATGCCATCTACCCCTAATTTGCATAAACACCTCACAATGAGTTGATAATCTGCATCTTTTTCCAATAATTATTTCTTTTGTGCAACAATATATTTTTGCGGTGCCATTTCAGTGGTGAGAAATTGGACAATCTCAAAAAAGTAATAATTTAACATATTCACACAAAACAATTACACATATGGTAAATTATATTAGAATTCCTCGCTTCCTCTCCTAAACTTATGCGTGACAAATCATCTAGTCCAACATTCAACTTACCAGGCTTAACAATAATCTCAAAATCATATTCTTGGAATAAAAACAACCATCTACATATCCTTCCCCCTAACAGTGGCTTGTTTATGAGTTATCTGAGCGCAAAATAGTCAGTGTGTAGCTTAAAGTAAGATCAAAGTGATAGTGTCTAAAATTTTTAAGTGCATACACCATTCGAAACCTTTGCACTTTGTAGCAGTGTAATTGTATTCTACCATGGATAAATTTTGATTGGAAAATGTGATTGGATGGTCTACTTCCACTTCCCCTAGTTGTGCTAATACAACACCTATTGTTATTGTTGAGGCATTAACATGGATATGGAACTCTTTGTTCGAGTCCTAAAACACTAACAATTGTGTTGATACTAATTTTTGTTTAAGTATATCTAAAGCCCACTAACACTAGTTAGTCTACTCAATTTGACTTCCTTCTTCAACAACCTTTCCAATGGTGCAATAATTTGGGAATAGCCTCACATGGACTTCCTACAATACCCGTATGGACTTGGGTCATGCACAACTATCATACTAACATTGGAGGGGTTAGATTTACTATCAATACAATATTTGTAGGGTCTATGAGAAATCATTTCTTAGAAAAAAAATCCCAAGTAGGATCCCTAACAGTGAATAGAAAATGAACTTCTTCATATTAAGGAAAATCTGCATTTGTCTACACTTATCTAGCATTAGCTGAAATACTTCAACATGTTTATGCAAAAGTCTGAACATAGTCCAATTGTTGAGGTACACCTCTAAAAATTGGTGGATGAACTCTTTGAATGCTAACACTACTACATACGAGAAGACCACATGTGTATTATTTGGTCGAAACAACATAACAATATATTGATATGAGGTCCATTATGTTGAGAACGTGGTCTTATGCGAGTCCTCCTTCGCAATTTCGATCCAATGATATCCCAAGGACCCATCTGTAAATGAATGGGCTTTTTGTCCTTTGATATTCTCTAAGACCTCATTTGTAAACAGATTGGGGAACAAATCATGTACAGAGGTGCCATTCAACTTTCTTAGGTCAACACATATCCAAATTTCACCTTATTTTTTAGTTGTACAATCATAGGGCCAATCCATTATGACACAGGTTCAATAAGACCTAGTTTCAACATCTTGTCGAGTTCCTCCCTAACATTATGCTTATATATAATTAAGGCGATAGGGTCTTTGACGATCATGTCTTATGCTTGGATTTAAAGTGATCTCAATCTCTCTTAGCTCACCCAAAATTCCCTTCATCCCTGTAAAGTGTTAGGGAAAAAATATTGAAACTCAAGAAATAGGTCGGAGATCTTCTCCACGGTGGATTCATCATAATAGTCTTCAATAACTATGAACTTAGGGTTATCTTTAGTGTCAATATTTACTTTTCACATATTAATAGGCTCGATGTAATCCGACACAACAGAATCTAACTTTGGTCCATTCATTTGTCTTTCTCCTTTAGACTTTGAAATATTTATATCTCTAAGATTCTCATCAGTATCAACACCCTCTGCCACTCCACCAACTCTCTAGTAGTCTATAATTTCTAATGGATGGTGTTATTCCCCTATACCAATAGGTGTCATATATCATGATTGACTTGATGAGCTATGTAATATGTTCATACCTTTACTTGTTATAAAGGTTTTCCATATTTGTAAATAATAAAAAAAATTTAAAAATGTAAAGAGGGTATACCCTAAAATAAAAATCAAAGGGTAAAAAGAATAAATGATGATCAAAAGAATGAAAGAAAATGAACCCCAACAAAAAGAAAGACCAAGGAAAGAGTGCAAGTCTAAATGCCACTACTTTTTACTGTTGTAGAAAAAACAATTGTATGCAGTTTGTCACTTATGCCACAATTTATGAATAGTCAAACAATTTAAACTTGGCTAGTTCATATTTTAATTTCATGTTGTAGAAATAGAGAATAAAGATCTGACCAAACAGTGCAATCTTGGCAGATCAGTAGATAGGTAGAGTGAAAAAGGAGCTCAACAATTTAGTCTAAGCCCTTGGATGTAATAAGTGTAGACTTAGATAGGAATTTCCATGTAAAAGAAAAGAAAGTTTCATAAGGGTTTTCCAGTCTAAGTGCACCCTAATAAAGAAGTAAAAATGCTAGGTTAAAGTAAGTAGGGTAGGTAGATGATGGTTGCAGAATAACAGGTGATGAATGATAAGTGTAAATGTGTAAATATTTTATTTTCACCATGAGACAAAGGTAGGCAGTACATGAAAGACATATCAAGCAAGCAAAGTCAGAATAATTAACTCCCCTATTCATTTTCCCTAAATTTTCACTAATTTCCCCTAAGTACCAAGGTATCTATCAAATTAGAGGGGCTTAGAGCATTTCTCTGACTTCTGGAGGGACCAGACCCTCGGCCCAATAATTTATAAAGCCTAAGTACTTAAGACCATTCATTAATCATCATACCCCTTCATAAAAATCATTCATTCCCTTGATAAGTTTTTTCCTAAGTAAAATCCTATTTTACTTAGGAAAACTAAAATATTTCCACAAAAACCCTCTTTTTCACCTTAGCCTAAGTTTAAATACACACTTCAAATGTTTTATACTTAGCGCTTTTCCATTTCATAATGCCATATTGACTATTAACATATTAATATATAAATCCCCTATAAAACTTACCCGATCCCGTATTATTGTAACTATATTAAAAAACCTGAAATATTAATATCCTGCTCCTTTGGTTAAAATATAACCATAATCCATTGTAAATATGGATTAATTAGTTAATCCGTAACTAATTAAGAGCCCTGACCCCCACCACATTAAAAAAGGGATTAATTAACCTTCACGGTTAATTAACAGCCTCCCCATCCAATCCTGTCACCCCCGATATGATTAATTAGTCCTTAGATATATCGGTCCTGCCTTCATTAAATCCCCATCACTTCATATCCTCGATAGTCATTTGATCAAGTCCCTAAGATCTGACGGCTGTTATGCATATCGCACGACCCTTTGTGACCCCACGTTAACGTGCGATCGCAAAGTGGTTTTGTATATAGTGCCTTCGCTATGCGTTGAGCAGTCTATGGAATCGCTGGCTCGAGGCCAAATACCACCCCTTCCCCATAAGTGGTGCGATATAAACTGCTTACCACCTCCAAACTAAATGACAAAACATCATGTTGTTTGCCACTGACGTCACCCGTCCAAATCCCAAAACCCGCCAAACCTTGACTTTGTGTATAAAACAAAACAAGTCATTCTCGTTGTTTTATTCTGTGAACCTGTACGCCCATGCAAACAATATGTCGAGGTCAACCAGCTTGAGTTTTCAGCTGCCAACCTGCTCCAAACTTCGCAGCCGACGCCACCCAGAGCCATCCAGTTATGCCCAGTACCTGCATTCTGTTGCCCGTCCCCCAAAAGTAGGTATTTACCAATTCCCCGACAAGAAAACCCTGCAAATACTTGTTTTCACTACAAATTGATTAAAAAACCAAAATTCGCCATAATTCTGCTATTGCATTTGTAAATTCAAGTACCCGGACCTGCTATTTCATCATTTCCACCTAAAAAACCTCAGTTTCCCTCCTAAAACCCACAAGAACTAGTATGGAAACTCCGGTAGCCCTAAATGTTGCTCCCATTACCACTCCTCATCGTGATTTAGACTATTTTCCTCTAGCAGACAAAGATTTCCAAATAAAAGACCTAACCACTAATAAATACCACCTCAAAGTCTTCTGTCAATGCCGAGATAACCATTTGAATGGCTACGATGCCATGGGACTGTGGGAATCCAACCTCCCAATGTATTTTCTCCCCTCTGTGCATGTTTTCCCTGACATAATCCATCAATGCCATGCAAATTATGACCCCATCCGTAGAGCAGTCATGTCTCCCAACCAAACAGTCCTATTCACAATAACTGCTGAATCAATCAACGAGATGCTGCAATTTCATCCTAATCAGGCCCTCACCCCCATTACCATTGGAAATTTTCTTGAGAAATCAACCAAATTATCCCAAGCTGAGCTCAATTGCCTTTGTTAGACTTTCATATTACCACAATATCAAACTAAAGATCCCCCTCCTTATATGTCAGTTTTCTTCACAGATACAGGCAAAATCATAGTTTATATGATATCAACATTCATGGGATTCAACACTAGTGAATATGTAGATGAATTGACCCTAGTAATGATGTCTATCTTTACCCCAGGATAGCCTCCTGCTGTCAAATATGATTATGCCTCTTATATTGTTGATAAAATTCATGACCAGTTCATGAGACTGGAGAATGAAAGGGTTTTCAAGTTTTCCACCTTCATATATCACCTCATCCTCTACTATCAATCAGACCAATTCCTATTTTCTATCAAGAAACTTGATACTAAGGGTAATCTAGGGTTTGTTATCTTTTGGAATTCCATCTTCCATAGATCTTTTACTAATCCTCATTCCTATAATGAGTTCATTGATTAGTTTGTCCACCTAGTGACCACCTTGCTGACAGGGAATTCCCCTCCCAGAATAAGTGATGACATCAAAAGGATCCTTCAGCTCTCTAAATAGTACAGAGTGGGTGATTGGTATTTATACCAAAATCACACAGAAATCAAGGTATATGGGTGTGAGCTTTCCCCATTCAAGCTACCTAAATATGTTCCAATGAGACTGTTTGCATTGGAATACTATAGACAAATGATACACTCAGATTTGACACATTTTACTAAGGCCAAGAAGAAAGCCCAACTCAGAATCAAGGATCACTTAGGCCCAATCGTCTACAACACTAGAGAAGCTTGGAGAGAAGCAAAATGAATTCTAGAAGATGATCTGAAATTAAACAAAAGTTTTAGTTGGACTCCTTAAGACCCTCATAGTTTTATCTGTGATAGAAGGATTAAAAATAGATTATCACCATACTTGCATCACAAAATTCCAGAGATTGAGAAATTTGCTAATATGGATGAATGGAGGGAAGGAACCCTAGTAAAAATAGATTGTAAACACATCAATATAGAAAATTTAATGAAGGATCTTGAAAAAACACTTGACCTGGATTCTTTTGGACAGGTACATTTTGAGACTTCTCAAAAGTCAGCATCAGGGATCAGTGCCTCAACAGCTGATACCTCACAAAGGCACTCACAAGAGACTAGTGCACCCCTTGCTGAGACATCACAGGGGAGAGAAAAAGAAACTAGCACTCAAGCAACAGAACAATCAACCATGTCTAAATAGCCTGAAACTTCTCAGGGGCAGGCTCAAAAACAGGCACACCCAACTCAAGTCAACATGGGAGAGCCCCCAATTTTGCAGACTCCTCTGAATGAGGAAAAGAACAAAAAAGAGAGACAGGGAAGTAGCTACCCCTGCCAATGGTCCATCAGAATAGCCTGGTGCTGAGAGGCACAGGCTAAATCCTCATTCAAAAGAGGAATTTTTTGAAGAAACTATTGATAGTCAAAGAAAAGAAGGTGTAGATAGTCATTAAACTTTCCCAGCAGGTGGGACACCTTCTAGCTCACAGAGGCAGGAGCTGGAGAGACAACAAAATGCTGAAGTGTCATCCTTCAGGCCCCCAGGAAATGAGAACCTGGATATTAAAAATAAATTCAAAGAAATAAAGGCTAAGAATGAGCCATTGAGGATCCAGGTCTATAATCAGTATTTAAAAATGGCACCCACCAATCAAAATAGGTTGATGTCAGCCTATGACATCAAGGAAGAAAAATGCAAATGAGCTTCTTCAAGCCCAAAGTACAACAGCCTCAAATAATTGCAGATTACCTTCAAACAGATTTTAAGGTCATGGCAAAGGACATTCATCCCCTAGACCAGATTGAGTTACACAAACAGACAGGGGAAATGGTGTATTCGACATTCACTAGTAAAGCCATGATGGCCCAAAGATTAGAAAATTCTTTAAATAATACAACTGCCCAACTATAGCTGGAAAGAGCCTCCTCACAGGCTAAAGATAACATAATTAAATCTTTGGAGGAGTTAGTGATTGGATTGGGTCATAACCCAAAGGATGTAAAGGCAACAGAGGCCTTAATAAAGAAAAAAGATGAAGACATAGCTGCCTTGAGAAAGAAGCTAAAGTTACCACCAACAAGACACCCACAAACTGCAGAAGTTGTCCAAAAGAAATTTGAAGAAGAGCTTATGGACTTAGTCCTAAATCTTAATGAACAGTTAAAGGAGATTGAGCAAGAGTTAGAAAAATCACTGAAGAGCAAGCAGGCAGAGTCGACCTCTTAGCCTCCAAATGTGATACTAGTGGCTTCCACTGCAATCCCCTCAATACTTGGAACGGATCTGGCACCAAACGTCCCCGTGGTCACAGCAGAAGTAATTACAGGAGCAGGAACAGCAACAGAAAAAACAACACAGGCAGGTACTTCAGGTTTAAGCACAGAAGAATTAATAAAGTCAATGGAGGAGATGAAGCTCCAAGTCTCAGAATTGCAGAAGGTAAAAGAACAATTTGTTACCTTAGAATAGAAATATGATCTTTCCAAAATTAATTTTGCTGAAAAGGTGAGGGAGAATAAAGGATTAGCTCAGTAGGTGAAATCACTAGAGAAGGACCTCACCTTTGACAAGCCCTTAGCAGACATTAGGAAAATTATTTGGACCAACATCACTCAGTCAATAAATGATGCTTGGCCATCAATACAAATAATTTTTGAACAAATTGATTTGGTAAAAGTAGCTCTCGAAGAAATCCAAAGAACTAAGGAAGAATTAGGAAGAAAGCCTGAGGAAGCCACCATGCTAATAAATTTTTTGAATAGCAAAAATAAGTACCAACTAGAAGAGTTGGGCATTGAAGACAGAACAGGGACTATTCTAGAAGTCAAGAAGGTATTGACCAAAAGGTCTCTCATGCAGAATTTGGAAAGGAGATGCCAGAACATGCAAGAAGAAATTGATGATTTTATGGAGAAATTTGGCATTTTACAGAGCAAAGGACTTCCCATTCCTTTAGTTATTTATGATAAATTTATGAGACACATAGACTATGTTGACAAGTTGGCTCAATATGCAGACAACCAGGCCAGCTCATGAGCTAGTGCATCTACACCAAAGGCACTATCTACAGGCAGAGTTCTCTATGACAGTCTACAGAACCTTTTATATGTTGAGCATGAAATAAAACATCTGTTTCCAGTTCAGCCTAATTTTTTCAAATACACTGAGGCTGATGAGATCTTCAGGAAACTTCAAAGGACCACAATACCATAGGAAAAATGGTGGATAGATATGACAAAAATTTTGTGATTTATCCTTGGTAAAAAAGTAAATTTTCATTATTTACCATGGTCAATGGTGGTAATAGAAGGTAAACAAGTATCAAACAGGTAAAGAGTATCAAAACAGGTCAAAGAGTATTAGTAAGAAGATGAAAAGAAAAATAGTTAGCACAGAATTACAAAGAAGACAACAAGATGCTCAATCATAGGGCCTACCTCCAGCTCATTCACAAAAATAGGGACAACAAGCCATCAGTTTACCTTTATCTTCTATATTTGAGACCATCTGTCTCTACTTTCATGTAACATATAGTTAGTCATCCTAGAATATATCTCTCTTTGTTATGAGATATTTTATTGTAAATTTTTGTATAAATACTCCCTCATTCAGAGTATTGAGGGTGGATTCTTAGACATCTCTGTAAGACTGATTATTTTGGAAAAGAAGTACTATTGGACAATTTTTGTATGGCTGGCTGGATGAAGGAATAATACAAAGGACTTTTCATAGGATTCATGTGTCAAACACCGGACAAATAAGTATCTATATCTCATGTGTTATTGTTTTCTTGTTTAATATTTCAATTGTGTTCCATATCTGAATATTAAAACGAAAAAGTGTAATTCAGAAAGTGCTTAAGTGCAATCTATCTTTAAAATTGTTTTTATTCTAAATGTTTTCTTCTAAACTATCATAGGTAAGGAATTCTTAATTGCTCCTGCTTCTTAGTTTATCATTTTGGTCATTTGATAAGAAATTCTTAACTACTTTTTATTAATGATCATTCAAGTTCCCTCCTCTTAAAACATGTTGAAGGATTCTTAATTGCCCTTCTTCCCTTTTAAGTCCATCCCATCCTTTCAAGTTACCATTTGTTCCCTGTTTAGCTATCTTGCCTTGTGAAGCCATCCTTTTGTTGAAAAACCAAATCCAGTTAAGCCATCCCTAGTTGACTCCATAGCCCAATGGCCTGAAATCCTCAGTTTTATCCATTTGCTCCTGAATTCCACCACCAAACACAATCAAAACCCCCAAGCTTTCATAACTAGCCTAATATCTATCTAAACAAAGCTAAATCTTAAAGAGAGAGCCCTCTCTGAGTACAGATTGGCTAGATTCAGTACTTAAAAGTTGGTTTGTGGTTACCTTGGACCCCTTTCCTCTTCTTACAACTTCAGGGAAAATCTGAGTGATAACAGATGGCACAAATAAGAACTCTCTTGTCAAAGGTCTTCGTCTCAACATGAATATATTTTCTTTGATATAGCATAAAGCCTTGTCTATGAGTGGATATCCTAATTCAAACTAAAATGTGAAGATAAAAATTTCTGCCATCTACACCCTTTTTGTTGTGCCTCTTCGCAACTCCAACTCTATATACCCATTCCAAGGTATGAAATCCAACATGTGCATAAAATTGTGTACACACTCCACCTCTGGAATACCCTCATCTTTTCATTTTGCAACAGACTTCTCCAAATGAATAATGGGGGACTCTTTGCTTGTGTATTTCTTCGTATATTCCCCGACATATAACCTAAAGATAATCTATAATAGGTGTTTGCATTGCATCCATCTCTTGATGTAACCATTATGTATCACCCACCAATGCACATGATTATCCTTAAGAGAAATGTCGAGTGCTACGAGCCTTTATTAGTATTGCACCTATAATTTGAATTCCATCACAAAATTCACCACAATTGTCAACCCATCAAATTAAGAAGGTTCCCTTACCTCCATACTAATCCTCCTCACCCACCTCGTAGTTCGAGCACTCCTTTAGGAGGAAACCTTATGGAGACATTGTTGCCAATTATCCAATGCCTCATCTATGTCTGACGAACATGAGTTAATGCTTCTCCATCTTTATTCCCCATTAGTAGTAGGGTTGACATAATGGTCGCGCCAAGTTGTAATGTTATATATATTGTTAAGGTTTACTACGTCAACGTCCTCTCTCATTAGTTTGACATGGAAGTCCCCCTATTTAGGGTCTAATGACACAAAAACCCCTAGGTATCCTATTTTAAAAACCATTTTCCATTTCTTCGAATTGATAATAGCATGGTTACTGATACCCAGTTGATGCCAAGCAAGGATGGGTAAGGGTCTGTATCATCGACAATTTCAATAACCTCAAAGTCTTCCAAGTTATTCACCGCATCAATGTTCACCTCTACATCTACTAAATTTCCGAGTTGGAATATATGATATTGATTGGATGACACAATTGGATAGTTGACCATACTGACTTAGGCTTCCCCATCGATTCACATGTCTTCTTTGCAAGATGTTAACATCAGAACCCAAATCCAAAATAATGTTATCCATGTCATAGTCAGTTATTTAAGTGTTGGATCTGTCAGGCCCCATAATTGTCATGCTTAATTCATATTTTTATCCTATGATTACTCACGATTTTTATCTAATTCCTATAATTACTATCATTTTGCACAATTTTTGGGTTATTACCTTAAACTTGGAACATGATAAGGTAATTGTTCATTATTTAACCTGTTTCCTTTATTGTGATAAGATTTGCATCAAAATGGTTATTAATGATGGTACTTGTGTTGTTTTAGGTTTTCAAGAAGGTGTCTGAAATCTCAATCAAAGATATATATATGCATCAACAATTGATTGCTAAGTGCACCAATAGATGGGCCTGTTCTTGCACCCTTGAGGATTTCCACACTAAGAAAATATTGTGCATGTTGTCTTCGACACTTTGCACATATTTGGCATATCAAGGTTCTTAGGAAAACATATGGAGTTGCAACAAACAATTGGTCAACCAACTTCTACATGAAATACATTTCTGCCTGCACCCATCTTCTCGCATTAGTTTGCGTGCACTAAAGAGCAATAATTTGGGCCTTTGATAGATCGACACACTTTAGGGAAAAAAACAAAGAAATTTATTGTCTAAAATGATGTTATAAAACCTCCACATCAGTCAAAATGCACCCAAGTCGCACGTGTGAGTTTCTAGAAGGAAATTGACAAATTAGGCCCAACATTTGCATAATTTCCAAACTACCAACTTTCGCCTCACTTTTCATGCACATAAAGAAGAATTTAGCAATTATGGAACTTTTTATCCTAGTATAAGAATTTGGCTAAGGCTCAAACTGTTTTCCAAAATTCACCACTGTATGGGAGATACAAAGGGTTCTTTGAGGAAATTTTATAAAAATTCATAGTTTTTCCAGAATTCTAGGATCATGCCCAAAATACAAAATTATGCACTAGATCTTGATTTTTCTAATTGGATGATGGCTGAACCAGATTTCCATTGAAGAAAAATTGTCGTGATTTGACTGTTCATCTTGATTGTAATGGATTAGTTTGTCTCAAGCCAGAATTTTATTGTAAATATTTATATAAACTAAGTCAAGACTTCAAACCAAAGGAGAAAATTATTGGAGTAGGATTGTTGGTTCAAACTTTGAGGCAACCCTCTTTTGTGTGCTAGACCATGAGAACTTGGTTTACAATGTAGAAGAATGAGCATTATTCAATACAAAGAACTCATTCTAGGTTTTAATTTTCAGTTTTTATTCAACTCGTGATTTTGTAATCTGATTTATTTTAAGAGGCAACAAACTGGTTGGGAGGGTCCCCCAACCTAACTTGTTTTCCTCTCTCTCATTTCCCTCTTTCTAATGCATTCATTCAACTAGGTTTCAAATATGTTCATTAATGCTTGATATTTTTCATTTGGTATGCTAATCTATGCTTTTAGTTTCAGATCAAAATATTTCTTGTGCATAATTCACATCCTTTGTTTCTCAGCTAATTACATATATCTTTGATTTATGTTTGGTCTATATCCAAGATTCTGGAAACTCCATAATTATGTTGGTGTTAATATTTCATGGTAGATATTGTATATGCATAAAAACTGATGTCATAATCACTGCTATAACTGATTATTACGATAAGGCCATTCATAAATTGTAATAGGAACAATGTATTCAAGGGTTATGCATATTCCTAGCTTTAAAGCCACTCAAAATCACTAAATACAATGGGAACTTTGTAGCAGGTTTGCATTGATAAATTGATGTTTTGTTTGCTATGACACAAATATGATTCCAAAGGTAATATCTAAAGAAAATTTGTTGACTTATTGTGCGCTAAAGGTTTTATCTATACTCAGAAAACTGTAATCAATCCATCACCCTATTTAGAAGAACCCTTTGAGATATAGAATAAATATGTTTATTCATTGCTTTATTTATTCATTTCCTTGAGATCAGAAATAAATTTGTGTGCACACAACTATTTTGAGAGGTTTGTATTCTTTAAAGACTTTACACATCATTAGGTGGAGACCATGCATTATATTTTCATGATGGTTGGAAATCTAAATCATTTTGGTGAATCATAAACTTTGTTATTGAATAGATGTATGAACCATATCACGTGGTCAAATTAATCCATAAGTTACAAAGTTTGTAATATTGTTCTCAATCTATTTGTCTTTAGACACACATATATGATTCAAACTGAATTGCTTCATATCTTTAGTGCATACCCTGTATTTTTTTAAAGTTTGGTCACAAGCTTGTAGCATCTCCAAGAAACTATTAGCAACACCATATAACATTTTTCTTGTGTCTTTTCCTTAAGAATAGTGGCAACATAATATTTCTGGAATTTAGATTTGACCAATGATGTAAGTTATTGGAGATTGGTTGTTTCTTTTAATAAAATTTTGACTGACCTGCAAGTGTGAGTGATTATCTTCTTTGATATTTGTGTTTGATTTTCTTAATTTATAAGGGTTTGGAATAAGTATTATAGAAATATCTATTGTGGATTTGTTGTCATTTCATCATTGTTTATTCAAACTTGGTTTTTATTTTTAGATTGATGTTATTTCATTCCTCTTACAAATATTTCTTTTGGATTGAAACACAGTTTTGGACCATTGGTTTGAGGTATCTCTCGATTTGACGAAGTAGAATAGATAATGATTTTATTTCTTCATTTAAGTTATGATATTTGATTCCTACACTAGGAGCACCACACTTTTCTTTTGGAAGTACAAGGAGAGTGAAAAATTGCAGTAGTGTAGGAACAATTATGTGTGGCTTTTCAAAGCACCCTTTTGACATAATTTGATTGAGGCTTGTGTTCTTTTTAGATTTCTTAATAATTTATTCCATTTGTGATCTTAGTTGGATTGATGAATGTGAAGTAGTTAATGTCTAAAGTGATCAGTGAGATTTTCTTTTAAATTTTCCATACTTAGTATAGGAATTGAGTTGGGAGTTTATGCATTGTTTTAAAAAACTTGGAAGATTGTTAGTGCATAGTAGGGAGTGATTTTTATTTTTTAATGGCTAATAACTAGGGATTGCTTACAATTCTTGATAGATTGCAGGATTGGTGTTCATGATTTCATTTCTAAAGATTAATTTTGAGTGCAGGATTGGAACATGATATTGAATATTGAAGGAACTCAAGGTGTGAGCGATTTTTGGAAATTTAGGGTTATTTTTTGCATGTTATTGAAGTCTCTCTCTGTAATTTCCAGTGTTGCACCTTAAAGTCCACAAAACCCAGTTTTAAATTATACGTTGGCCCATTAATATACCATATACTACACCCAATATGATCTAAATTGTCTATTGGTGCACCTTCAGTGTAGAGCTTGTTTCACTAACTTTAGAGGGATCTATGTGGGATTAGGTCCCTCATCCTACACACCTTTCTCATTTGTTTCCAATGCACAAAGCTTGATCATCCTGCTCATCCTTTCCATATCCTACTTATTTCTCATCAATTTTAAACAACTTCTTAAGAAATTATGCATGGAACTTACCTCCCCTGCTCTCATCTTTGACAGAGATTCATAAAAAAATGTTGTCACATCATGTACAGGAAACACTTATGGATTTACCTTCGAGCTCAAATCTCTCGACTTCATAGATAAAAATTCCCTTCTCGATTCCTAGTGTATTTTATTCTCCCTGGCTGGGTCGAACCTTGTAGGGGTTTCGATATCTTTCTGCACCCATTGATGAGGTTGCTCTGGGGGCTTCATTGCATACATGCTTGTCATAGTCCCATCTCTAGTCACTACACACTCATGGATGATCCTATCATGGTTTGATATCTACCATTTGTATATTTAGCCCTCTCTTCTCCTACCTATTTATCACTAATAAGGGGAATCCTCTATTTCATTATCCAATTCCTTACAATATGCATTCAGAGTGCAGGGATTCATGTAGTCTCTCACTAGATTCCCTAGATGATCGAAATTAAAACATACTATTGGTCCTCTTCCTCACTGAAAATATCCTCACCCTATCGCGTGTAGACCTTGTCCTTGCCCCAGAGGTCCTTGTCCTCTTGTTAGTGCAGGATAATCTCATCCTTGGTATTACTGTGCAGCTACCTCACCTCCTTCTTTCTCTTGAATGTGGTAGGCATCTGAGGTCCACTCCTTCATTAAGTACAATACTTAGAAAGAGTGTATATCATGCCCAAATATTTTATAGAAGTCACAAAAAAGAGATTTCATCAAGCTCTAGTATATTTAAAAAATGGGGTAGTTTGTCAGGCTAGGAGGTAACTCAAATCAATTGCATTTTTTCATTAAGATTACTCCTCGTCATATACATGAGGAAGTGACTCTTGGGTTTCACCTCCTGATGAATCTTCATTTTCCATTATTTACAAGTGCTCACCCAATCCCCATGATTAGGTGTCAACACTCCCCCCCTTAATCTGAAGGGATGTTGGTGAGTCCATGCATCGTTATGAATATTTCAAGCTTTTCTCTTCCAAGCGCTTTGGTGAAGATGTCTGTAATCTGCTCATTAGTGGAACAATGGCGTAGATGGATTTCCTTGGCCTCAACATGATGTCAAATCAGATGGTATTTTGTATTGATGTGCTTCATTCGATCATGGAACTTTGGGTTCTTGGCCAACTTTATTGCAAAGGTGTTGTCAATCATGAGTGGAGTTGAATGTACTTGTTTTACCTGCAAATTTTCCATAATTTTACCGAGCCACACAATTTCGTTTGTTGCCTCGGTTGCTGCCACATATTCTACCTCTGTTGTGGAAGCTACTGGAACTGATTATTTGTGTGATCTACATGAGACAAATCCTGAACTAAGATTCATAGCATAACCATAAGTAGATACCCCAGTGTCTTTGTCTCCATCAAAGTCTGAATTAGAGTATCCAGTCAAGCTGAAGTCGCCCACCTGTGTATACTTGATTCCAAAGTATTGAGTTCCCTTCAAGTACTTTAGAACTCTTTTTGCAGCAAACCATTGTCCCTCACAAGGATTTTCCATAAACCTGGAGAGGCTTCCAACAAAAAACAAAATGTCTGGTCTGGTAGTAGTCAGGTAGTTGAGGCTTCCTACAAGATGTCTATACTTTGTTGCATCCTCATATTATTTTCCTTCAATGGATGTGAGATTTAAGTTTTGTTCCATTGGAGTAGTCAGAGGATTGCACTCAGTCATGCCATACTTGTTCAATAGATCTCCAATGTACTTCTTTTGAGAGAGGAATATAGACTTCGGATGTTGAGTTACTTCAATACCAAGATAGTAGTGAACATAGCCCAAGTTAGTCATTTCAAAACCCTTCCTCAAGTCCTTCTTTATGGATGTAATGTAGCTCTCATTGTTCGCTGTTATCAAAATATAATCTACATATACCATAAGATATACAATTGTTTTTCCAACTTTCTTGAAAAACAAATTTGCATCATCGAGATCATAATGTTTGAAGTTGAGTTTTAGAAGATGCGCAGTTAACTTTTCATACCAGGCTCGCAGTGCTTGCTTGAGGACATACAAGTATTTCACAAGTTTGCATACTTTATGTTCATGTCCCTTGATAGAAAATCCTTCAAGATGTGACATAAAAACATTCTCTTTCAGATCTCCATTCAAGAAAGCAGTTTTTACATCCATTTGTTGGAGTTTCCAACCGTTTTGAGCTGCTAGGGAAAAGAGTGTCCGGATGGTAGCCCATTTTGATGTCGGGGAAAAACTCTTATCGTAATTGACCCATTCCTTCTGTGCAAAACCTTTTTCCACAAGCCTGGCTTTGTGCTTGTCAAGTGAGCCATCAACTTTATACTTGTTCTTGTAGATCCACTTACAGCTAATTGGCTTGGTTCCCAATGGAGGATCAATTAGCTTCCAAGTTCCATTCTTTATCAAGGTATCATACTCCTTTTGCATCACTTCTTTCCATTCATCATGAGAAGTGACTTCCTTGAAGGAAGTTGGTTCGAAATCTGTAGACAAATTCAGTTCACAATCATAAGAAGCATCCATATCGACAGGTGAATTAGAATCATCTACATCACCTCCATTTTGCATGGTTGAATTTCTTGTTCTTTTCTTTCCAACTTCACTAGGATGAACACTTTCAAGTGTCTTTTTCAGCCACCTTGGGGGACCTTTCTGAGATGGTCCAGGCTGGTCAGTTGATTGAGTTGGGACTGAATCAAGATTGAGTCTCCCAAATTTTTCAATCACATCACTCAAAGTATCATCAGTGGTTGGAGTTTCATGTGGGGGAGAGAGTGCATCAGAAGAATATTCCATAGATTGATATAGTATAGGAATCCCCCTTCAAGATGTGGAATCTAATTATCAAATTCTTGAAATATTTTTCATGTTCGAATCTATCCAAGAGATTAAGTTGACCCTCAACAACATTATCAACTTTGGAAGATTCAAGAAATATTGCATATCTAGATACAAAATGTTTTTATTATTAACTTCATCATTGAGATGGTATGCTTTGGAGGTATTTGAATACCATAAGAAGATACATTTACGACTCCTTTAACCAATTTTGTTTCTATGTACTTTTCGTATTAAGGCATAACAAGTGGAACCAAATGTTGGCATTATGTTTTCTGGTATGACTGTATGTTACAGATGTTGTACTTGATGGCAACTCCAGTGGCAAGGCTCTCAGTTTGTTGAAAATTAAGAAGGACGCAGGAAATCAGTTCAGGAGGTACGTACCCGCAGGTACACCATGCAGGGTCCGCGTCCAGCGACGCTGGCCAGCCGTTCAGGGGGTGCGTCCACCCAGTGCACACATTTCAAGGCAAAGAAAAAAAAGCATGTGGGGGTTTCTTGTGTGGTATCTAGCCGACGGTTTTGTGTTTCTATGGTGTCGGCTCGTGGTATTGTTCCATGTTTTGGGGAGGAGCTTGCCTATATAAAGCAAAGAAGTTCATTTGGATTGAGTATTGTCTCTGGTTGAATATCTTATTTGGTGAGATCTAGTCCAGATCTAAGAGGGCGAATCTTCTAATGGACTGTGATCTCTATGGCGCATGATCAGATCTGTAGATCTGACTGTTTGGGTTAGTCTTGAAGTCTTCATATCTTTTATATCTGAAGGGACGCAGGTTCAGTTGAAGAAAAGTGCGCCGAGACGCAGGTACTGTAAAGGGCAAGTGCGCCGAGACGCAGCACAGTAGAGAGAGACCTGCGTGGGGACGCAGGGCGATCAAGGTTCAGGTGCGTCATTGAAGCAGAAGGACGCGGCGCGATAGTGTTTTCAGGTGCGTCTCTGTAGCGAAAGACGCGGCGCGATAGTATCTTTGGGTGCGTCCCTGAAGCAACAGAACGTAGAGCAGTCAAAGGAACAGTGCGTGGGCACGCAGCGGAGCAGAAGGATATCTGCGTGTGGATGCAGAGTAGCAGAAGGTTAACGGCGTCTGGTCGCAGGCCACAGAAAGAAAAATTGCGTCTCTGTTTTAAAGATGTTCTGTTGATTGAATTTCTCTATTAATAAGGTGTTCTGGGTTAGTTCTGTTGTTGCTGATCTGATATCTGTAGTGATCTATATCTGTTATGTACTTGTTGATTATCTGATGCTTTATGAAAAGAAGTAGGGGGTTGTAGCTCCCTTCCAGGAGTAGGCTGGAAAACGAGAGAGAGAGAGAGTTATAGCTCTCTGCAGGTTGCAGCCTGCGTACTGGTAAAGGACTGCACCAGTACAAAATCATTGTAAAAGAAGTTTCTAAATTGAAAGAAGATAGAGACATATTGCAGCAGGTGGTTTTCACCCACATTGGGTTTCCACCTTACATCTTGTGTTCTTTGGTGTGACTATCTGTTTTTCATGCTCATTATTTTATGGTACTGACATGCTAAAATAATTCAAAGATCAAATAAGGAAGATTTATTAAATTGCTAGATAATACTGATTCACCCCCCCTCTCAGTATTATTTCCAACAATTGGTATCAGAGCAGGTCCTTCAGAGAAGCTTGATCGCTTGAAGGTAGATCGTTCATCATGAGCAACTACGAGAGAGAAGCATCAATCAGGCCACCGATTTTTGATGGGACAAACTTCAATTATTGGAAGGTAAGAGTTACTGCATATCTTCAATCTCTTGGTATAGAAGTTTGGGACATTGTAGAAACAGGCTATGCTTTTCCTTCAGCTACTCCTACAGATCCAGCTGAGAAAAAGAAGTATGAAACAAATGCAAAAGCAGTCAGTACTCTATTAGGAAGTATATCCCAAACAGAATTCATGAAGGTAATGCACTTCAAATCAGCAAAAGAGATATGGGACAAAATGGTCACGAGCTATGAAGGAGATGAACAGGTAAAACAAGCTAAACTTCAAACTCTCAGGATTCAATATGAGACTCTCAAGATGTATAATGATGAAAGTGTTGCTAATTATTTTCTTCGGGTAGATGAGATTGTCAATTGTATGAAAAATTTGGGTGAAGAAATAAAAGAGGCTATAGTAGTTCAAAAGATTCTAAGATCATTATCCCCCAAGTTTGAATCTAAAGTATCTGCAATAGAAGAAAAGGAAAATCTCCGTGTTCTCACTATGTCTCAGCTACATGGAATTCTAACTGCTTATGAAATGAGAAAGGGAGGTCCATCAGACAGAAGGGAAGCTGCTTTTAAGGCATCAGGAAAAGAAGATTACTATGAAGCAAGCCATGTTCCAGAAGAAGAGGAAGAAGAATCAAATTTTGTCAGAAATTTTCAAAGGGGTTCTGGAAGGTTCAGAGGTAAGCTACCTTTCAAATGCTTTGCTTGTGGAAGAGTAGGTCATTATGCTGCAAAATGTCCTTATAAGGATAAAGGAAAGGAACCTGTTAGATGGAACAAGAAACAAAGTGCAAATAAGAAAAGCTACTACACCCATGAAGATAGTGATGGTTTATCAAACAGTGATGAAGATGAACAAGGTAATAAATATAAGTTGTTAATGGCATTTGAAGATGATGATTATGAGGATGCTGTAGATGTGAATAACCTCTATGATGAAATTACTAGACTCAAGAGATGTATAGAAGAAAAGAATGTGATCATTGATACTCTACAATTTCAAATTGATGAAAAAGAAAAACATCTTGAAAAACTAGAAGGTGAAATTGTTGGTCTCAGAAAAGAAATTGAGAAAACAAAAGCTATTAATCTTAAGTTTGTCAAAGGATCTGAAACTTTGGATGAGATTATCAATGTGCAGCGATCTCCTCTAAACAAGACAGGTTTGGGTTACAATGGAGAAACCTCTCAAGCATCCACCTCAAAAAGTTATCTTGATGCGGCAAGAAGAAATGAGCAGAAGAACAATGAAGATAATCAGGTAAAGCAGGGACAAAATACAAACAGAAATTATCAGGGGCAATCCATCTTAAGGGTGAACAAAAGCTACAACCAGCCACAGGTAAAATCTTCTCAGTTTGGTTCAAGAATAAATGAAAATAGAAATTACAATCAATTGGCAGGTAGATTCAATAACCGCAGAAGCTTCTTCAATGGACAATGCTTTTCTTGCCATAATTTTGGTCACAAAGCAGCTCAATGTGTTGCATATAAAACAATCATGACTAGGGAAGCTCAAAAACAAAGAAGTATGACAGGGATGACAAAAAGGACCTATAACAACTTTTCGGTTCTTGAAAATGAAGTCGAATGTTCTATTTGCAATAACTTTGGTCATGAAGAATCTGAATGCAGGAGCAGGTTTCAGCAGAAAAAGGAGCAAGCCTCAAGCACCAAAACATGGAGAATAAAGGAACCTCAAACAGAAAGATGTGGAATAGCATTTTATGCAGAGGGACAAGAAAATCTATGGTACATTGACAGTGGATGTTCGAAGCATATGACAGGTGATAAAGAAAAACTTGAATCTTATTCTGTTCTAGAAAAAGGAAAGAAAGTCTCTTTTGGAAACGATACTCCTGCAACTATAAAAGGAAAAGGCATTGCTCAGTTAAAAGGAAAGGTCAAGGCTGGAAATGTTTTGTATGTTGATGGATTGAAGCATAATCTTCTAAGTGTCAGCCAGATGTGTGATCAAAGGACCGAGGTTATTTTCAGATCAAATGGATGTCTTGTTCGTGATCTTGATACAGGTAAAACAGTTCTCAAAGGCAAAAGAACTCCAAATAATCTGTACATATTTGAAGAAGGACAACAACAATGCTATCTGAGCAAGGATGAAGAGCACTGGTTATGGCATCGAAGGTTGGGACATCTAAGCTTCTCACAAATAAGGAAAGCATGCAAATATCAGGCAGTTCGCGATCTTCCAGATATCAAAATTCCTGACAACACCATATGCAGATCATGTCAGTTTGGAAAACAAACCAGGACTAACTTTCCAGAGAAGGAAGGATCAGCTAGCATGCCTCTTGAGCTAGTACATACAGATACATGTGGTCCATTCAGGAAAAGAACACCTAGAGGAGAGGAATACTTGATATTATTTATTGACGATTTCTCCAGGTTTGTCTGGTTAGGACTTATGAAGCACAAGGATGAAGCTTTCGAAAAATTCAAATCCTTCAAAGCCTTGGTTGAAAATGAATCAGGTCACAAAATTAAGTTCCTCAGATCCGACAGAGGTGGGGAATTTACTTCAAATGAATTTTTCGATTTCTGTGATGAACATGGCATAAGGAGAGAATTCTCTACAGCTAGAACTCCTCAGCAAAATGGAGTTGTTGAAAGAATGAACAGAACAATACAACAAATGGCTCGTGCTATGCTTGATGAATCAGGAACTCCCGCAACTTTCTGGGGTGAAGCTGCACATGCTGCGGTTATTATTCTCAACAAGACAAATGTCCGGGTAAACAGCACTCAAACTCCTCATGAGCTCTGGAGTGGTAAAACTCCTTCGGTAAAGCATTTCAAAATCTTTGGGAGCAAATGCTATATCAAGAATACTGATGAGCAGCTTGGAAAACTTGAACCTAGAGCAGATGAAGGCATTCTTCTTGGTTACTCTCCACATAGCAAAGCATACAAGTGCTACAATAAAAGACTTGGCAGAATTATTGACAGCATTGATGTGGTGGTTGATGAGAAGGGATACATTCCTAGGCAAGTACATCAGGAAGATATCGAAGAAGATGAAGGCTACCCTCAAAAACAGAATGATGAAGAAGAAGAACCTCAAGAAGAACCAAAGGAGCAGACAAGAATAGAAGAGAAAACTCCATCCAGATATGTTCAGAAGAATCATCCAGAATCTCAGATTGTGGGGTAGAAAGAAGCAGGTGTACAAACAAGAAGAACAGTTGCAGAAGCCTCAAGCTATTTGGCATTACTATCCTCTACTGAACCACAAAATGTGAAAGAAGCATGCAAAGATGAATGTTGGGTAAAAGCAATGGATGAAGAACTTGAGCAAATCGAAAAGAACAACACTTGGGAGCTGGTTCCTAGACCAAAGGATAAGAATGTTATCGGAACAAAATGGGTCTTCAAAAATAAATTGAATGAAAATGGAGAAGTAATTAGAAACAAAGCCAGACTTGTTTGTAAAGGGTATGCGCAGCAAGAAGGAATAGACTTTGAAGAAACTTTTGCTCCTGTTGCAAGACTTGAGGCCATCTGAATGTTCCTTGCTCTCTCAAGTTTTCAAAACTTCAAAGTATTTCAAATGGACGTGAAATCAGTCTTTCTGAATGGAGACTTGGAAGAAGAAGTGTACATTGAACAGCCAGATGGGTTCATTCTTGGAAATGATCCAAATCTTGTATGCCGATTGAAAAAGGCTCTCTATGGTCTCAAACAAGCTCCAAGGGCTTGGTACTACCGTTTGGACAAATATCTTCATCAACAAGGTTTCTCAAAAGGTTCAGCAGATAGCAATCTGTATATAAAAGTTGAAAATGACAAATTGCTAATACTTGTTGTGTATGTAGATGACATCATTTTTGGCAGCAATGAAGAAGCTATGAGTCAAAGTTTTGCCTCGGTCATGCAGAAAGAATTTGAAATGTCCTTACTAGGAGAACTGACATATTTCCTTGGTTTGCAAATCCAACAAAAGGAAGGAGGAATCTTTTTATCTCAAACCAAGTATCTCAAACAGATTTTGAAGAAATATGGCATGGAAGATGCAAAACCAGTATGTACACCCATGGTCACAGGATGTAGTCTCAGTGCAAATGATGAATCTGCAGCAGTACATCAACCAACCTACAGATCTATGATTGGAAGTTTACTATATTTGACAGGTACCCAACCGGACATCATGCATGCAGTTGGAATAGTTGGAAGATTTCAGGCAAATCCGAAGGAGACTCATCTTCAGGCAGTAAAGAGAATCTTCAAATATCTTCAAGGGACTCAAAATTATGGCTTATGGTATCCTAGAGATACAGATCTTTCTCTTCATGCTTATACAGACGCAGATTGGGCCGGAAGCATGGATGACAAGAAAAGCACAAGTGGTGGTGCGTTCTTTATGGGTTCCAGACTAGTATCTTGGTTCAGCAAGAAACAGAGTTCGATCGCCTTGTCTACAGCTGAAGCGGAATATGTTGCTGCTGCATCTTGTTGCACCCAACTTCTTTGGATGATGCAGACTTTGCAGGATTTTCAAATCACTTGTACACCACCAATCCCCATCTTATGTGATAATACAAGTGCAATCAGCATCTCAAAGAACCCTGTTATGCATTCAAAAACCAAGCACATACCAATCAAGTACCATTTTCTCCGGGAACAAGTGCTTGAACAGAAAGTCAAGTTGGAGTATGTTCCTTCCAAGGAACAAGTTGCTGATATTCTCACCAAACCATTGCCCAAGGACACGTTTGAATACCTCAGGCAAAAGCTGGGGGTTGTTGATGCATCATCTTATTGTTGAACATCTTCTTATTGGTGGTACAGGCTCAGGGGGAGCACATAATGCATTGTTGGCATTATGGAGAAGGAGATCTTGGAAATAGCTGCAATATGTCTCTATCTCTTTCATGGTGGATCTCTGGTTATTTGTTGCAGATCTGGAGGAGCATGAGCTTAGGGGGAGCATACCCTTTGCCCTTGATGTCAAAGGGGGAGAATGAAGCTGAAGTTTGTAAGGTTGCCATCAAGTCCAAAGGGGGAGATTGTTGGCATTATGTTTTCTGGTATGACTGTATGTTACAGATGTTGTACTTGATGGCAACTCCAGTGGCAAGGCTCTCAGTTTGTTGAAAATTAAGAAGGACGCAGGAAATCAGTTCAGGAGGTGCGTACCCGCAGGTACACCATGCAGGGTCTGCGTCCAGCGACGCTGGCCAGCCATTCAGGGGGTGCGTCCACCCAGTGCACACATTTCAAGGCAAGAAAAAAAAGCATGTGGGGGTTTCTTGTGTGGTATCTAGCTGACGGTTTTGTGTTTCTATGGTGTCGGCTCGTGGTATTGTTCCATGTTTTGGGGAGGAGCTTGCCTATAGAAAGCAAAGAAGTTCATTTGGATTGAGTATTGTCTCTGGTTGAATATCTTATTTGGTGAGATCTAGTCCAGATCTAAGAGGGCGAATCTTCTAATGGACTGTGATCTCTATGGCGCATGATCAGATCTGTAGATCTGACTGTTTGGGTTAGTCTTGAAGTCTTCATATCTTTTATATCTGAAGGGACGCAGGTTCAGTTGAAGAAAAGTGCGCCGAGACGCAGGTACTGTAAAGGGCAAGTGCGCCGAGATGCAGCACAGTAGAGAGAGACCTGCGTGGGGACGCAGGGCGATCAAGGTTCAGGTGCGTCACTGAAGCAGAAGGATGCGGCGCGATAGTGTTTTCAGGTGCGTCTCTGTAGCGAAAGACGCGGCGCGATAGTATCTTTGGGTGCGTCCCTGAAGCAACAGAACGTAGAGCAGTCAAAGGAACAGTGCGTGGGCACGCAGCGGAGCAGAAGGATATCTGCGTGTGGACGCAGAGTAGCAGAAGGTTAACGGCGTCTGGTCGCAGGCCACAGAAAGAAAAACTGCGTCTCTGTTTTAAAGATGTTCTGTTGATTGAATTTCTCTATTAATAAGGTGTTCTGGGTTAGTTCTGTTGTTGCTGATCTGATATCTGTAGTGATCTATATCTGTTATGTACTTGTTGATTATCTGATGCTTTATGAAAAGAAGTAGGGGGTTGTAGCTCCCTTCCAGGAGTAGGCTGGAAAACGAGAGAGAGAGAGAGTTATAGCTCTCTGCAGGTTGCAGCCTGCGTACTGGTAAAGGACTGCACCAGTACAAAATCATTGTAAAAGAAGTTTCTAAATTGAAAGAAGATAGAGACATATTGCAGCAGGTGGTTTTCACCCACATTGGGTTTCCACCTTACATCTTGTGTTCTTTGGTGTGACTATCTGTTTTTCATGCTCATTATTTTATGGTACTGACATGCTAAAATAATTCAAAGATCAAATAAGGAAGATTTATTAAATTGCTAGATAATACTGATTCAACCCCCCTCTCAGTATTATTTCCAACACCAAAGACCCTGAGATGCTTTACCCAAGGAATGTGGCCATACCACATTTCATAAGGAGTCTTGTTTCTAATAGCATTAGATGGACATCTATTATTTACATATACAACACATAAACTGCATCAGCCCAAAACATCAATTTTACATTCTTGAAAAACATCATGGAACTTACCATATTTAATATTGTCCTATTCATTCTTCCAGCTACTCAGTTCTGTTAGGGATTATAAGGCACAATTGTTTGATGTTTGATCCCATGCTAGCGGAGATAGTTTTCAAATTTGTTTGAAGTGTGTTCTTTTCCTTTATTAGTGCGAATAGAGCCAATATGAGATTGTGCATCATTTTCAATCCATGTATAAAAGTTCTTGAATATTTGAAAAGCATTAGATTTTTTCTTCAATAAATAAACCCAACACATTCTGGTGTAGTCATCAATAAATGTCATCATATATTTATTTCCATTTGCAGAAGGAACACGAATTGGATCGGATAAATATGAATGAATGAGTTCAAGTTTTCTATGTGCTCTAGAATGTGAATCATGAAAATTCTATTTTCTATGCTTTCCTAGAATACAAGCATCACATTGTTTAAGTTTCCTAGGAATTGTAGGCAAACCACCAACACCATTTTTCCTCAACAAGCAAAGGTTGTCATAGTTCAAGTGTACAAATCTAGCATGCCATAAAAGACTTGATGAAAATTTACCTTCATCATAATGAGAACTGTATGATAAATTTTATGCACAAGCAAAGGTACCCTGCAGCTTGAGAAACCTTTCTTCTTCTATCCCCATCATGACAAGTGAGCAATATGATGATTTCTCCCCTCAATCTTACTATCAAACATATGAATGGATTTTCCTTTCTAGTGCATGTGGAACAAGGACAACAAGTTTCTCCTCAGGTGTGGGAGATATAAAACATCATGCAAAAGAAAGTTTGGAAGACCATGCAATTTGCGCCTGATTGCGCCAAGCCCTGTTGGCTTGAGTTTTGATTTTTTTGCAAAGTATACTGCTCCATCAACATTGTCAATAAATTCTTCAAAAAAATCTCTTCTAAAAGTCTTGTGGCAAGTTGCTCCTGAATTAAGCAACCAATCATTTTTCCAGGAAGCAAGTGAAGCATTAAATAGGTCTTCATTTTCTCCAATATTACAATGTTCCACAACATAGTGAGCGGATTCATGTGCTTTACCTTTCTCTTTGTCATTGGTTTTAACTTTGGGTTGATTCATTTCTTGCTCAATTTTTTCCCAAGGAAACTTTCATGTTGATGTATCATGTGATCCATCTCTATTAAAACATATGTAATTAAGATCAGACTTTTCTCCTTGAGAGTATCTGCCCCCCCTGCCTCTAAAATTTATTCTTCCTCTTCCTCTTCGACCACCTCTTCCTCTGGAAGAATCTTGAGCATGATTCTTTTCTCTTTGTGCAAGACACACAACTTCTTCAGAAGACTGAGGAGTTGTCTTCTTCCCAAAAGGTTTTTTCTCTCTCAGCAAATTTATTTACAAGGGAGTGAAAGGTAATTTCTTTGAGGTTTCCATTTGCTTGTAATTACTCAAGATAATTTGAATAAGTGGGTAAAGTGCCTTGAAAAAAGCTATCAAAGGAATATCTAGTTCAACATTACTGACTTTGATATCACGCATAACAAATTTTACTTATGATGCAAGAGAAAGAGGATCATCATTTTGTAATTCAAGGTTAAACAATTTAATCATTAGTTGGACAACTTCAAGCTCAGATTGTGAGTCATAAAGTTCCTTAAATTTTTGTAAGGCTTCAAAAGCATTCAAAAATGGTGAAATATGGCGACTCACCTCTTCATTTATAGATGTTGCAATCAAAGCATAGGCTTTGTTGTTCTTGTTTTCCCAAATGGAAAATTCCTTGTCAAAGGTAGGTTTTGTGTTCATTGTCTCCTTCTCCTACACAAACTCCTTTCCACAACTCATTAAAAATGAGAGTGTGTTTAATATTCTGAGACCACTCAGGATAGTTCTCCTTCCCTGTGAGAACCACTCCCACAATAGATATCAATGAATAAATTTTAACATATGTGTACTATAAAAAAACATACTTTGTTGCCAATGTATAAAATTTGCAGTTCTAGGGATAAAAAATAAATTTTGGTGTAAGAAAAAAAGAAATTAACTCTGATATATTAAAATAGGGGTATTATTTAGGGGAGGTGGTCTATGGGGGAGGGATTATTTAGGGGAGGGTATTAGAGACAAAAGACGAAGCAATAGTACCCGGAGCATACACAGGAGCCGGTGATGGCGAACTTTCAGGAGAAACTTCTCACCTTCTGGCCGGTGGCACAGTGGCCGGAGACTGCACATATGCAGTAATGATGGCTGATGCTGTTGAGAGTGATGGAGGATGGGCCAAGCATGCTTCCGCTATACCATGTCACAGTTGGCTAAGAAAGTGCGCAGAGGGAGGGTTGACTGCATGGAGGGAGGTAAGGATCGGGCTAGACACACCAAACCTAGGAGGAAGAGTTAACCATCATGGTGGGGAATGCAATGTCGACAAGCAGTATTGGAGGTTTGCGTATAGGAGCAGAGCGGAGGGGAGGTCGAGTGGGAGGATGTTTGCATATAGGCTGGGAGTGTATTAAACAATGCAACAATTCAGTGTGAGTTGAATAATGGAGCAGAGTCAATCGTATTACATAGCATTTGGAGTGGTGTATAGGGCATCGACTGTGGAGTCAATGGTGAGAGGGACTGTGGAGTTGAATGTGGAGCCCAACCGAGGTGCCAAGATTTTTGAGGTTGGACTGTGCAATTGAAAGTGTGGTATTTGATGGGTATACCGTAGTCAGCTTCACGAAAGTGCACAATTGTGGGAGAGGGACCAGTGTTACACCAGATTATCATGCAAAGGGCAGATAACATAGGAATGAAGAATATGGAAGACTATAGAAATCGCAGAAGGGAGTTACAAGGGTAGAGAGGGAAACCAAAAATGGCGTTGGCTCTAATACCATGTCAGGCTAGGAGGTAACTCCTCAAATCAATTGTGTTTATTCATTAAGATTACTCCTCATTATATACATGAGGGAGTGACTCTTGGGTTTCACCTCTTGATGACTCTTTATTTTCCATTATTTACTATTTACATTATTTACAGGTGTTCACCTAATCCCCATGACTAGGTGTCAACACAGTTCACTGGCCAGTGTCCTAAATTATGCAAATCTCACACTAGAGGCCTCTATCTTGGGCTAACAAATTTGCTTCCTGAGTAGAGACATATTTTGTTAGTTAGACATTCATTATAATGGTGTCCCTCCCTCCTACAAATTGTACACCATACATTCTCATTCTTGTCCTTATTCTTGGCAAGGTCCTATAATTGTAATGTCAAGGAAGCTAACTGCAACTGTAATTGGGCCATTCCAACACCATTCTCTCCACTTTTAAGTGTAGCTTCTAGCCCCATGGAAATATTTAGTGCATATTATTGTTAAGGCACTTTTTGCTACATTGTGGGAGTAAAAATATGTGGTAATATCCCTCCAATAAACCACTCCCAATGTTGTGCATCGAGGATATGAAAAGTCAACATATCCATCAAAATTTTAATCTTATATCATAGTCCCACACTGATTCACTATTACCTTGTTTTATTTCTTTGATATTCGTTAGGCATTGAGACTCCTATTAAGTTTTCTTGAATTCATTCCTCAATGCTTGCTTAATCTCAACTAAAGTGTGAGGCTGTCCTAGGGAAAGGTGCATTTAAGATTCAAATACCATGCAAGTGTGAAGTCTCATAAGGTATTCTCTAGCTAGGAAATATTTTCTCCTTCATATGTAATTTGTTTTAGTCCATATAATTTGAAATTTAAACCAATGTTGTCCCGGGTCTTCGATCCTGGCTCCATGAAGAACTAACAATCCCAGTGTTGAATCAGTGCCTACCATGGTGGTTCTCCTAGTATCTACCTACTCTGAACTCACGGTCAAAATACCCTTTATAGTTCCTCTTATATAGGTTTCCTCTGCACCCTCCACACCAATACCTATACCTATATTTCTCCTTTTTCAACTTCTACCTCTCCCTCCCTATTTCTATCACTACCTAAGTGGGTACATTGTCCTGACACCGATAATTGAGAAAAATCAATAAAAAATATGATTTTACCTCTAGTTCAAAAGGTTAGTGTGGGGTCATTAGTTTTTCATTTACAGGACGGCTATCGCTGCAATAACAAGGTGTGGTGGATCTTATGTGTCATGTTTTCCTTCTTCTTCCTATGTCTTTTCCACACTGATACTTTAATGCCACACTTCTTCTTCTCCTCCCTCTTTGCAATGTCCTTCTCCTCGACTTTGAGTGGGGGGTCCTCTCCATAGAACTATGCTACACTGCTGGTGTATAAATTCTTCCTTTGCATCTCTCTCTACTCCCTCTTCCTCTCTATCCTCGTGGTGACCCATACTCACCCCAATTTGTCTACTCCAATTTTGTGTGACATACCTCCTTGTAATCCTTTTGTCGAATATCGACTATGTCACAACCCTGTTCCCCATATCTAGACCAAGAGCATCCTAGGTTCCATTGCATAAGAATCCCACCACATTATTCACCTCACCCACCTGTTACAGGAAAATTTGGGCACATCAACCCCGACTTCCAGATCTGTATTATTAGGGTCCATCAACCCTTAATTTAGTTGTTTTCATTCCCTAATGAAGTTAACCTACATCATGCTTGCCTCCCAAGAGTTTCATGACACCATTCATCCAAAAAATGCCCCTAAGGAGATCAACGTAAGTGGCCTTCTATCAAGCTGCAATGCCTTGCAGAAACTACACTGTCTGGGTGCTATGCATCTCACCTAGCCTTTGTTTCACCTATGATGAGTGAGATTCATCGAATTTTTGAAATGAATCCATTGGATTCCTCATCCAATGGATGCTTCTGGAGGTTTCTAGAAGGATAGAGCTCGCTTTTGGATGAGGAAGGAGATGAATGAACCTTAATCCATTATCCCTTCCTCCATGGAACCACTTCCCAATTTTGGCAAAGAATTCATGAGGGCCATTAATGGCTTAACCTCCTCCATTCAGCTATAAATGGACTAAGCATTCAAAGGCTTGGGGAGGTTGGAACTTCTTGAGCTAAGGAAATGTTGTTTGAATGAGATTAGTAGAGAGAGTAATGTTATCATGTCAAATTGTTGTTTCATGAGGAGAGAAGGATTTGAAGCTGGAAGGATGACATTGAATCGGACATGCATCTACATGGGTTGTAATCTTTCCTTCTATTAATAAAGAGTTCTATGGTTTTTCCCATTCATGTGCTTATGTGATGTATATTGTACTTTTGATTCTATAATATTTTTAGTTAACAGATTGATATGTATTCTTTGATGGTTTTCTGTCTCAGCTTGTGTGCAGGTACCTTCCAAGCGAGTTAAGTACAGAAGGGAGCGGTGAAAGTGATCAAAGGGAAGAAGGATTGAGCGAGAGATATAGGTTGGTTATTTTGTTCCTCTTTCTTTTATCTGTTAGCTATAGGAAAAGCATTGGAATTACTTTGGTTGTTGTTCTAGACTTGCTACTAGGTCTAGGGGTTAGTCATTTGAAGAAACACTAAATTTTCCCATAACACCACCCTTGGTGACAATGAGTCTACCTCATTGGTGACAACGAGCCTATTTGTTGATTCCTCCAGTTCACTTAACACATATGCCTTTGTACCCTCACCAATCCTTATAGTCCCTTGCCCCCTTCTCTCCTCATTAATCCATCCCTGTATTTTCCCCTTGGTTTCCCCCATCGCAAAAGGATCCCCACTCATGGTATCAGGTTGCATTGTCATTATCCTTTTGTAGCACAACAATTTTTTTATCTAAGTCGACCATATTTTGAGGTATCTACTCCATGGCTCTCTAAATTAATCCCACTCAGTTGTACTAAAATATTACATATATTCTATTGAAAATTCTATGATATATTCTTTTAATACACAAGTTAACCAGAAATCCATTGCTCGAGAAATAAAATTACTTACAATGATCACTCTATGCAACAACTCACACATCCATTAATAAGGTCATGGATGGGGACCCAATCCTCGTGGCTCTTCTTGGCACTTAAGACAATCCCACAATATAACATGAAATTCCACGTCAAAAATCTCATGGACCTCAACACACATATATATTCACACCCAAGCCTCTGAATAAAGATGTAGCCCTCTAGTCCGCTCTATTGCGAACTCATATATCTTCTATTTGAAATATTTTTTAGTATCTTCTTAGGTAGGCCTCCACATTCCTTATTTCACCGCAGACCTTTAGGTCCCAACAACGAAACCATTTTTTTAATGAAAAGGGAGGGGAGACCCAGGGTTCATGAGCTTGCCAACAAAACTGCTAAGGATACTGACATTGGAAATGCTTGCAGGGAGATATGTTCTTACCCAAGGTATACAATGTGATTTCAAAACCTATATAGGTTATGTAGGGAATTAGGGACATGGAAGTCTAGCTTGGCTTACATATATCTGAATCAACTCGCTACATAAATCATGCGATGTAGATATTCATGTGACTTACACATGCATATATTAGACCTTTCCCTCATGCAAAATTTCATACATGAATTTTATATATGTTAAAAATTATGTGGATCCTATAATGGAGCCCATCCTATGACAACCCCTTAACCATTATACATAAATTGACTTTAAAAAGAATTATCAAAATCTAGATTCATATACATTAATCTAATGACACATAGAAACCAACATATCCACATTGACAAGAAATCAATCCAAACTTAAATTCTACTCATAATCATCATCATTAAAGTCAACACTACACTTGGAACACACATTGAAGTCCCAAAACTCTTGTCAAGTCCTTCTATTTGAATTTTTTTTTTAAAATCGCCCCAGGCCCCCTTCTTTCTCAAAATTTCACCTTTGCCCTCCTCACCCAAACTATCATGTTATTAGAGTTTATCACTTTAAAGGGTTTCCCATGCATATATGTAAGCTCAATTTCCCTTCTTTTAAAGGATAATATAATGGAAAGTTCCTGAAAACCAAGCACCATTGTTCCTAATGATTTAACTATTGGATCCTTAATACAACATCAACACCACTTATTTGAATTGTAATCATGGTACTATCCAATAAATACTCCTCTATATTGAGCTTAATACTATGTAACTTCCCTAAAAAAATTATGGTACCTCCATTTTCAATTATAACTTGAAACTTTGGTGTTTGAATTAAAAAGCAATTGAGAAGTTTTACCAATTTGAAATTGATGAAGTTATGAGTACTACTAGAATCACACTATTACCTTTGTTTTTTTTTAATATATTTCCTTCTTTCTTGAGGATATGTGAAGTATTGCTAGGTAATGCACGACAAGACATGCTTGGAGTAGCTCCTCTTCTTTTAGATCTTAATATGGTTCCAATTCTTGATCTTCTTCCATTTCGTAATCTATGTAGAATAAATTTTTCTCACTATAATTATGACATTTACTATACTTGTCACAATTGAAACATAGTCTTTTTTCTCTTCTTTGATCCATTTGTTGAGGAGTTAACCTTGTAGGTTAAGTGAGCTTAGTAGAGAAAGCAAGTTTCTATCTATAATTGTTAATGACCACTCTTCTGGTAACCATAATTTTACTTTCAACTTTCCTTGTTACCGTGAAGGCATGATCTATAAATTTAGGTTCAAAGAGATGCACCTTATTTTTAATGTTATCCTTTAATATGGATATAAAGATATGTTACAAACTATCCTCTTTAATTTTCTTTACCCTAAGACTTATTTTTTGTCATTTCTTAAACTATAATATCTATGTTATATGATATTTACCATAAAACTTCCTCATATCAATATTGGGAATTAAGTATTTCCTTAGTGATGAATTAAGCCCTTTATTATGTAACTTGAAGTGATGAATAATAATAATTCTAGGAATCAATATTAATGTCTTCCACATTTTCGTGATTTCTTTGCATCTTATTTTCTTTGTTGAATCTTTGATCTCAGGAATGTATGATCATGAATGACATATAATTTTTTAATTTTCCTATATGTTCCCTCATCTTATTACCCATTTCTTGTATTTGTCTTTGGACGTTTTCAAATCATCCCTTGTTAATGACTTATCCCTCAATCTATTAACCTATTTCTCCCTTTGGGATAGTTGATTATGTCTCTCTTCACTTCCTACTTGTGTCATGTTTGAGTTATCTAGAGGTTGAATTGGTGAATTAATTTTTGAATCACCCTTATCCATGCAAGAAAACAATAATAATGCTTCTCTTTTTTATTTTTATCACAAACTTTGAATTACAAAAAATGGATCTTCCAATAAAAAGTTATGCTAATTGTAAGTTAGATACCTTTTGAAACCATAAGTTTGAGACTATTTTTCTAGCCAAACATTGTCCTAATATATATCTAAAATTTTGGCACTTACAAGTCTAAAATTTCTTCTTGTATTAGTGTTATATGTCTTCTTTGTGATGCAATAGGTCTAACAAAAAATTATTTTTCAAGTGAAAGTTATGGTAACATTCCCAAAACTTGGTAATTCTTGGCCTTTTCTAGACAAGGAAATTGTATGGAATGCCATGTGTCCAATATTTTAGATATTATTCTATTTTTTTACATGAAATGATATTGTCTGTCTTATTTCCAAATAAACTAGTGTCACTATATTGGGGCTTTCCAAGCTTCACATATGATAGTTCTACTAAGAAAACATGTTTGAGACTAGTTTTTAGACTAGCCAAAAATCTTAATTTCCATAGATTGTATTTCTAAAATTATAATGTCTTAGATCAAAATTTTCTAGCATATGTAGATTTATATGTTTCCTCAAAATCATGAAAATTTCACAAATGTTCACAAAAAGACAAAACAATTGCACAAAGATCAATTTGGATTGTGAAATAGGAATGAATAAGTAATCTCCATTGATTTGATTCAGGTGGATTGTATTGTAGACTAATTTATTCATCCCCTTCTTCTCCTTGAGGCTACAACCAACTAATGCCACCTCCTTTTGAAGATTGGCGCAATTGTTCTTCCCTTCTATGTTTGAGATGATGTCCACCATTTCCTCAACATGCATGATTAAAATTTCTTTATTCATCCTCTTATAGAAATGTTTTAGGCATTTTGTAAGGTGAAATTTCCAATAGTCCTCCTCAATGTGTTACTTTAATTAAAACCTATACATTGCTTAGTGCAAGGTGTCACTTCCTTTGCATGCCACAACTTCTTCCCATTCAATTCTTGTTTTTCTTCTTATTTTGTTTCTCTTTTCTTCCTTGAGGTATTGTGTTTTATTAGTGGCCTCATCAATCATTTTTGGTATATCTAGCATATCTATACTTTTGAGAGAGACTCCTAACAAAATAACTCTCTTCCTAAACTTTAAGGAAAATCCTATAACAATTTTCCATGCCTTCCTAAAGTAATATCATGTTGGACAATGTGTTGTCATTGATGTCAAAGCTAAGGAACATGATGAACATTGCCATTGATCTCACAAGGATGCTTGTCCAAGATTGAGCTATAGAGGGCCAAGCATCAAATAAAAGTGTAAAGGAGGAAATTTGGTGCAAACCTCAATTTTGTTCAATTCCACCCCACCTCAGGAGGCAGATCATGTAACAAGTCAAATCACCTATCCACCATGATTGTAGAATCCTTCCACTTCATCATCTCTTAATGAAAAGAGGGCATCCCAAATTCTAAAAATTTATCTGGGTACTCAGGCATCCCAATTTCTACAAAGTTATCTTGGTATTCGGGCATCTAGGGGTTCACTAAGGATGCCTTCGTTAACAAATCTAGATACTAGATTCTTTTGGGTCCAAATTCATATCTATGCCCTTGCAAGAACAAGATACCATATTAATTTGGGTCCAAATTTATATCTAGCCCCCAACAAGAACCAAATACCAAATTCCTTTGGGTCTATTTTCATATCCGAATATACAGATATTCATTCATATGAAAAGTAACACTTTTCCAAAAGACCTAGCTTTAGGTTCCTACTTCGTCTATTAGATGTAGAGATGGTGCTATATGAACACACAAGTGGTAGTGACATGGATGACAACTGGTAGGATTGATGATGTGGCAACCTTAGGTGGTGACATATGGCATTAGTTTTTGGCATTTTTGGATGGCCGATTAGATATTTTATGGATGAAAAGTGACATTAGAAGATCATGAAATGTGGTAGTGGTGTAATGCAACCATGGAGGGTCTCATTATAGGGGCACTAGGCACTAGAATTTATATACTATATTAATGTCAGGTCGGTATTTGGTATGATGTGGAAAATGACATGGAAAATAACATGTTAAATGTTCTAGTAAATGACATGGTAGATCGACGATGTGGCAAACAATGATTGGTTCATGGTGGTTTAATGTGGAAAACCTAGAGGTATCGAGAATCATGCTAGGATCAAACTATGCAGGCTTTTCCCGTGTTATTATTTTTGGCTAAAAGGTTTTGGTTGCCGGCCTTGGTCACAAATATCGAAGGGCACAACTCTTGGGGCCCTATGTATACAATATTAGTGATGCTATATTTGACCTCTTCCAATATGGAGGAAGAGCCTGATATCCGATGTGGATTGTCGAGGTTCCAACTTGTCACAATTTCGTGTAGGGGAAGTGTTTCATAACGATCCAGTATGCTAGAGTACTGGAGCATTGGGAATGGATGTCTCTAGTATGTGGTGTTTCAGTAGGATGTGGAAAATCAGGGTATCGATATGGATGACAATGCGTGGCATTCTATATATTTTAGAATAATTGTTTTTATCATTATCCAAACACTTGGTCATAACATGTGCTTGGTGTTTTATCCCTTGGAGATGCGAAATTATGAAAAACTAGTATTTAGGTCATTGAAATATCCAATTTACTATGGAATTTTTTATTTGGGCACCAAATTACTTAAGCTCATTCTCTTTGCCCATGGTTTTTGGACATCCCATGGTATTAGCCCCAAAATGGAATTCAAGGCACCCTGTCCACTTGTTGATAGTGCTGGACCTACCAACAATCAAAGGGGTCTCCTCAATATGATCTCCCAATTAGACCTCACACCATTTCGTGTAGGAGCCTTATCTAGAATATGGCTGAGTTTCCATCTACTTAAAGATTTTCCTTAGCTTTAGTTGTCAGTAAGAGAGGGAATCACATATGTACCTTTCAAAAAGAAAGCAATTGTTCCTGGTGAATGTTCGGTTGCTGATGTTAAGGTTCTTTTACTGTAGAGGGAGAAGAAAGAAAGCCTCTAAGAGAGAGGTAATAGTACCACCCTAGTAGAGATGCACAAAAACATGAAATATTTGTATAGCATCTAGTGAAATATTCCACAAAGACACGACGATCATTACAATCACTACAACACATTCTCAATATGATAAGCACTAAAATAACCAAAAGTGTTCAACTACTTTAGTACAGTTGAAAGAAAACATGAATCATAAACATTTACGAAACAATCTTACAAATATTCATAATACATGTATGAAAAACGTGTTGGCCATCATGCTTCAAATATTAATTAAAAGTCCTAGGACACATGAATACAACGAACATCACTAGCTCCAATAGTGAAGCGTTAGAGCCACTACTTGCTCCCCAAAAGTACTAACTTTGTCTCTCTGATGCCTTATGGGAGAAGCCAAGGTGAAAAGTTCTTCACTTGTACAATGAGGGTGTATATATAACAATTGGGGTGATCCGTTACGTCCCCTGTGACTTTTGGACTATCCTCATGACTGTTTGACTTCTTGTGACCTTTCAATTTCCTACATAACTTTTCACATTACATAGATGTCTCTTGGACTTCTACTTTACAATTACATCTTCAATAGAGAATTTACATAATCCAAAATGATGTGGAACATGGTGACTCATGACATGATGTGACATGACATTGATGACATGGATTGCATGATGACATGGTAATGTCAAGCCCCTCTCTACTGCTTCTTTCTTTGTGTCTTGTTGATAGATGGGACAAGGTCTTCTTCTTCGTCCATATGGATTGAGGATAAGGAGTCTTAAATGTGATATTTGATCTCCAACTGTTACCACAACTTATATTAATTTATCTTCTCTTGATTGATCAACTTGTTCTTGTAGCTTTAGAAGTGTCTTCTAGAAAGGTCTCCTTCTTCATCCCCTTCATCATCACCCTGTCATGGCATGATTGAACATCTACAACTAAAATCCACTCATGACAATAAGATATCAATTTGAAAAACCCCTAGTCTAACATAATGCATAGCAATACATTAACTGAGTTGAAATGGGGTGAAAGGCCGAGGATCATGCTTAGGGATTGTGTAGTTGCGTAGCTCAAAATCCAGGGTCAAGGACTGAGCCTTGAGGATGCACAATGGCAGTTTAGGCTAGTATGATCAGGTCAACTACATAATTGGGGGACTTAAGGAGGCAGGTTGAGGGTTTGAGCATTGCATTTTCCCACTGCACAGTTATGGAAGGAGAAGGTGGCCAGGTGATTACACAATTATGTAGTTAAGGACTGGCTGGAGAAGATAACTATGCAGTTTTGGAGCTCAGGGGTTGGGCTTAAGCACAAAGATTACGTAGGCACAATTCTAGGAGGAAGAGACTATGCATTACATAGTGTCAAGAGGTAAGGTTGTTGATTGAGGACTGAGACTGCAAAGTGTACAGTTCAGGATGGCTGAATGAGGTTGAGTGGCCCGGTCGGGGAGTTTTCCTAGTTTTGACTAAGTGTTGGATAAATGAGATGGAGTTGAATAAAAGAAAGACAGCTTGAACATGATCACACACTTATATTACTTGATGACACAATATGGAACACTCCAAACAGATGAAAAACATACTTTTCCTCGATGCAAAAACTTTGCAACGACTTACCCAAACTGTGACACCAAAGATACACTTTACGATGACAACGCATGACACTTGTGCGACATTGCTTAAAACTTTGAGAATGAGTGAGATACGTGTTTACATGGTAACAAAAACCCATTAACATGAAGATCACCCCTTGAAAGAAAACAAAAGCATAGTGAAATGTAGTGCAACACTTACCTAAGCTAAAAAACGTCACTTTGATTTTCTTCAAAAGGAACGAGAATACTTAGAGAAAACATGTGCCATGACAATCAATGTTTGTGATAGCAACATGTAAATACGAAGTGGGCTCCGAAATTTAGATGTAGGCCAACGATTTGGAGGGTGTTGTAACGGCGACAACACTTGGTGACACACTAGTAGAATTCCATCTTCTCTTCCTTGGTTAATTATTTTGTGTAGGATATAGTTCTTTAGGGAGTATTGATTAATTTTTCATATTACCCCGATTTCCCCACTTATCCCATGCGTAACCTTAGTCCCCCTCATATCCTTTATCAGTTGAACACAAGCATAAGGCCAACCATATCTCAATGTTTCGAATCAGGAGAGCTTAATATAGTTCGCGGTCTTTAGTTTTTCAGAGTATAGTTTTTATCTCCGGCCTTGCTTTGCTACCAGAAAGCCTGTACAGTACTCTGGTGGAGTCACTACAAGAACACAAGCATTTCTCTACTGCTTAGAGTCACTACCAGCAAGCCTAGAAAGTACCCCGATGGAGTTGCTTGATTCATCTCCTTGTGTAGGAAGCCTTTATCTTCTTTCACCCTTTATTTATGTATTTTATATAGGAATGTGCATAGGAACTTATTCATTTCACGAGTGGAATAGGGATCCCAACCTATTGAGGGAAGAAGAGGTTGTTCCTTTAGAGGATCATATATATGACCTCTGATTTTGGTTTTCTTGTTTAAATTCCCCCCTTGTCATTCTCTGCTTGACTGAATAACTATGGAAAACACCGAAACATACTGAACTGAATATAGAAATTAGGTTTTCAGAATAGACATAGGTATCATGGTTCGACACGAGGATCTCCCTATGCAAGAATCATATTTTCCATCAGAACATCATTGACCAAAATATGTAACCAAGACGAGGAAGAAGGGCCAATGTTTAACCAAATGTTGTCGTTTCATAGACTCTTTTTAATTCAGCCACATGCATTGAAGCTAGAAAATATGTTTACACACCACACTTATTTACATGACAAAAAGAAATAGAAACACAATAATAAACGAAATAGAAGACATAAGAACATACTATGTACATAGAGTAGGGCATAACCATAGACCATTATTGAAAGTATCGTTTTAAATCTTAGCCATTAACAGGAAGAGAGTTAGTCTTCCCATACAAATATTGGAGACGATATGTGTGATGGAAAAGGTTCTTGTGCACCATATATGGTCTGATTCATAGAGATTGGGACTTAGTATGTTTATCTTTGCCTTTGTGGGCTTTATCCCACTTCAAGCCTAGGTCACCCACACTAAATTCATTTTTCCCTGAATACTTCTTGAAAAACCATCTCTTGATATGACTCTAATGGAGATAATTTTTTTTCTTTAGCTTTCCTTATTTCTTCCTTTATTTTGAGATGGGTGTTTATCCTACTTTGAACCAATAGGCAAGGCTTACTCTGCAATTCTTGCGAAAGTTGAAGGGAAGGAAAATAGGTATTTGGGGGTAGGACAACTTCTTTTTCGTACACCAAGAATTAAGGAGACGTATTCAAAGAAGGCTTAGGTGTGACATTGTCAACCCATAGGGTGTTCATCAGAGAAGAGTGCCAAATCCTTTGTTCAGAGAAAAAGTCTTTTTGATCATGCGAATGAGGTTTTTATTGGTTGAATCAACTAGACCATTTCCCTGTGGATAATAATTTGATCCACGAGGATCCTCAAACTGCTCCAAGTTCAAAGGTCTCAGTTGTTCCTAGAAATAGTGCCAAGATATAGAGCTCATTGTGCTGAATCTAGCAGTAACTTCAGTTTCTCATTTGGCCTCCAGATGAAGGAGAAATTTCCCGTTGAAGGTTATGGTGAATAGGTGAAAAAGGGGCCTTGCTAGCCATGTGGCATTTTTGCAGCTCGACACTTGATAATGGTCAAGTCAAAGTCGAGTTTAAGCAGATGGTGAGATTTTGGGTTCCAAATCCTAAACACTATGATGGAAATTTATCTACATGGTGAGTATTAAGCCTATGCCTAGCACATTAATCTAAGGTTCATAACTATGGTTTACAACAATATTCCAAGGGGGTGCAAATATATGGTTTACAAACTATGGTGGTATGTGGGTTAAAAACTACATGCCAAAACTATATATTAAAAACCTAAATACCATGGTGGCGTAGTTTCAAATGTCAAACCTTATATTAAAAAATATATATATGTCACTATGGTGCAAATATATAGTAAATGGTGGGTGCAAAAATGTGATATGGTATAAACCTATGGTGCAAAAACATGTTGAATGACGCATATATCAAAACATAAATGATGGTAAAAAGGTGGAGTTTTCAAAAGGTTAACCATACCAAATCACAAAGAATAATAAGAAGAAGAAGAAGAAATAATTTTAACATCCACGAGGCTAAAGATAGCCTATGGGACAGATTACTTCTTCATCTAATTGATGTATTCAACCCTTTTCTGTGAAGCTTCAAAATAAATCCTCCTAGATTCTTGAGAAACCCCTCACTAAATAGATTATCCTAAGAGCTAGTGCGAGCATATCCACATAACTTTCCCTCTTGTCTTTGAAGGCCTCACATTCTAAAATGAAATGTTTTTTTGTTTCCACTTTTTCGAGAGAACAAAAAATGCATACTCTTTCCTCCCACACTTCTTTTGGTCTTTTCCAACGCCCTCTTTCACAATGAAGTTGATGAGAATTAGTCCTTAACTGAGGAATAATAATTTTGGTTCTCCAAGAGATATTGGCATCTATGTATGCCTTGGTTGATGACTATGAGTGGGATTAAACACTTCAACATTGTACTTTTTCTTTCTTCCTAGCTCATTATCCCAAGTAGGCTTGTGAAACTTCTCCATAACAAAAGATTTTATCTCTTTGTTGTTTACGGGACACACGTTCAAGAAAATACCCCATTTACTAAACCATTTGTTATTTTTATGCATCCATTTTTTTTTCTTTTGCACAATCTATCATTAAAGACAAACTTAGGTCATCTACCCTCTTCCATTTGCTCAATTTTTTTTAAATACCTTATGACTCGTACCATATAAATTACTTCAATAGGAGCAACCCCTTTTCACTTAACAAGATGTCATAAGGAACTGCACTTTTAATCTTGAATTTGTTTGTAATCAAACGCTTCTGAATTTTCTCAATTTGTCTCCACTGCATGTCGGATGTACTACTGGCCCATAGTTCACAACCATAGAGTATCACCAGAATCACTAGAAGCCCAAAAAGAGTTTGAGTGGTTTTCCAGTCCCATAACTCTTCCTCTCTAAACCTATTTTGAAAAGCATAAATGCTTTCCAACCCCCCAAAGTTATTTTCTTTCTATAATAATACTAGATTAGATTTTTGTTGAAGTCAATTTTGAGGTATTTGTAATCTACAACTTCTTCCAGAATGTTTCCTTCAAAGTAGAACTTATGCTAGTTATGTTTTCTTTTCTTAGAGAAAACCACTACTTTCTTTTTGTGGATATTGAATTTCATCCCTACACTTCTATAAAAATGCTCAAGAGATAGTAAGTTCTCTTGCAAACCAAGAGCCTATTTAACAATCGGAATAAGGTCATATGCATACCAAAAAAGCCTTATAACAAACTTTCCCAAATAGATACCATCACCCCCTTGCGAATTTAACCACTCCTCAAGCTTGTCGATATATAAACCAAAAAGGGTAGGAGACAGTGGGAAACCTTGCTTGACCCCGATATTGCTTCTAAAATTTTTAGAAATGTCTGGTGAAGTTCTAATTTTGACTTTCACCTCTTCATACATCATATGCACAACTACTCTAAAATGTTTAGTAAACCCAAGTTCCTCCATTCTGTGCCAAATCTTATCCCTAGAGCAACAGAAGACTTCTTCCTTTTTCTCCCAAACTTTTTCAATGATGTGCCTTAAAGTTATACAATGATCAACTGTGGAATGTGTAGGTCTAAAACATGCTTTCCCTTTAGCACACTTATCTCTTTCTTCTGCCCACTTTCTAATTTTATTTTCTAGAATGCTTCGAAATAGCTTTGCAAACAAACGGTTTATCATGATGGTCCTATAATTGGAGGGATTATTGACGTCACTGCTCTTGAAAAGAGGTATTGCTAGACTACTTGTCCAATCTATGGGGATCCCTTGTTGTATGATGTTGTTGAAAATTTTTGTAATGTGAGGTGCAAGGATCTTTGAGTCCCACTTTAGATATTCTTCTTGGAGTTCAACTAAGTCTTTTTCTTTTCCAACACCCAACTTCTTGATACCCATCTCTACCTCTTGCACCGTGTAATGGAAGCGAAGTGTGTTACATGGCGGATACAACCAAGTATGATGGAATAGGTGGCACACGTGGCAGTCCAACACTGCAGATAGATGGCACCTCCATACATAGCGGAGCAGTTCAGTGGTCATGCCACAGGTTCTGCCACTGTTGAATAGGTCTAGTCACCATCAGAGAAAATGGTTGTAGAACAACATGTAGGTGGTGGTTATGTGGCACGGAGTAGGTCGAGACTACCAGGGGTTAGGTTCCATGAAGCAAAGTCCTTTTTGACCACTAAGTCATTCACCAAAGATGAAAATGTCATGTCACGAGGTTGAATATTTGGGTTGATCGTCGGGTTATCACTATTCACCAAATGAAATATAATGTTTTGCAAACGTGCCACAGGATGAACATTTGATACCACCCCCATAATTCATTAACCATATGTTTTTTATTTAATACTATGTGCCCGTTTTATGAACTGTATTAAAAATATATATGGTTTGTAGACCATATAAAAATGCACCATACCATAAGATGTGCTTTGTGTAATTTTTAATTTCCCCATGTAATAGGTAGTTCACCTAACCATAAACTACATACCATGTATAAACTGGGAGGTTCGAACCTGAAACCTGCCCGAGGCATTATAAAATGTTTTCCAGTTCGCGAGAGGCTAAGGGGATGAATAGTGAGTTTCTGAACAAAGTTTTATGTATGCCTGTAATTATTCATTTAAGCATATCTTGGCCATCCTTGGGCCTTTTTTAGAACGAAGACATGCAATGGAAAGTTGAGATAGAGGGTTTCTTTTTAAAAATAACCAATAGTCCCTGTGTGCATAGTTTAGTTGGTGAAATTCCATGTAAATAAACTTTTTGGAGCATTCCTAATATAATAGACGCCCATTGGAAGCGGACCTAGAGACGTAGTCCAAGAGGGATGAACTCCGTCAACAATGTTTGTTGTGTTTGTGTCTTTTATTGCTTATGTTCATTCTTAATTTCAGTTCTCAAAGCTTGATGTTTAAGGATTATTAACAAATTAATTTCCCTCTTTCATGCACTTCAATACAACCTTAGTTAATGTTGTTGGAATTGTGCAAATAATCAATCCTGTCGATTTTAGATCATATTTTGGTATCAAAGCGAGGTTGATCATGTTTAAGCAGGATATTTGCCAATGTGAATGTTGACTAGATCTAGGTCGCAATGTGGAGAAGGGAAGCTTGAAGAGTTAAATCCAAAGATTGGAAATAAGAAAGTCTCACAAAATATGGCAAGTTCAAATGAAGGAGAAGCTCCTGAGATAAAGAGTGAGGAGGAATCTCAGTAGGTGTTCCTTAATATGCAAAGGATGATTGCAAAACTTTATGAAGACAAGAAGACTAGAGATGCAACTTCATCTTCTAAAGGAATGAAAGTGAAAAAGGGCAAGGAAAAAGCTGATGGTATTGAAACTCCTTCTCCTCTATCTTCATCTTCTTCTTATTCATCTTATGATCATTCAAGTTTAGATTCAGATTCCGAATCAAAGAAGAAACATAAGAAATCTCCTTTCCTAAATCTTGATGTTAAATTTGAACTGCCCATATATGATGGTGAAATGAAACCTGAAAAGTTAGATAATTGGATTAAACAACTTGAAGTGTATTGTAGAATTCAAAATAGTGTTGATGATTCTACGAAAATTCAGTTAGCCACACTTAGAATGGGGGGAACAACTTTGATTTGGTGGGAAATTAAAATTCAATTAGATTTGAAGCATAAAGGTAAAATTATATCTTCGTGGTATAAGTTTATTAAATCTCTTAGAAATCAGCTCTATCCTTTAGGATATGTGCAATAGGATGTAATAGATTGGTAGCATTTGAGGCAAGGTAAAGGAAAAAGTGTGAAAGAGTTTACACAGGAATTCAGGAAAAAGGCATTAGCACTTGATGTTCCATTAACACATGGGAAATTTTGTTAAAGTATATTGGAAGTTGGAATTCTTATTTGCAACATACATTGCTTATGTTTAATCCAACTGACTTTGATGAAGTATGTGTGCAAGCCATTAATATTGAATCAGGTGGTAAACCTTTTCAGTGGAAACCATTCAAGAAATTAGAACACAAAGACTCCAAGAAGGAAAAGGAAAGGATAAGTTTAAAGGAAAGAAATCAACGAAAACTAAGAAATAAGGAGAAAGACCTACATGTACTCATTTTTAGAGGGCTAGACATGATGCGTCAAAGTGTGGGAAGCTTCATCTAGAACTTAAGCCCAAGAAGTTCCTTAAAGAGAAGGGTGAAATGAAGGCTAATGTTGTAGTCCAACAAGATTTTGGATCTGACTCCAATGGCTCCAATGACGAACAAAAGATTACCGCAATGTGTCTAACATGTATACTTTATGAAGCTAGTTCTAGTTCTACTTACTCTGCATCATCTTCAAAGACTAATAATGTGATTGATGAAAGAAGAGGGTTGAACTTTTTCACACAAGGATTATTTCCAAGCACACTAAGATAGACACATTATTTAAAAATGGATCACAAGCAAACTTAATATCTAAGGAACTAGTAAGGAAATTGGAATTGGAAACTAAAAATCATCCAAAACCTTATCCTTTAGGATGGTTGAAAGAAAACACTCAGATGCATGTCACAAAACAATGCCGATTAAAGTTTGCAATTACAACTAATTTTGTTGATGAAGCTAAGCTAGATGTGATTCCTCTAGATATATGTGGAGTTGTGTTGGGTAGTCCATATCTTTATGATAGACATACCATTTTTCGTAGAAGGGAGAATAAGTATCATATCTTTAAAGAAGGATTTGAATACATTGTCAGGGCACATAGAAGTAAGACAAACTTGGATTTAATCAATGCCAGTTATTTGAAAAGGTTAATACATTCAAGTAAAAGGTATTTTCTCATGATTGTTAAAAAACAACCTAAAGGCAAGTATGATGCTTTTAGAGGGTGTGATTCTCAGTACAAGGACAAAATGGCTGAAATAGTAGATTCTTACAAATAATTGTTAAAGAACCAAAAAGTCTCCTTCCAAAATGAGAAATACAACATGAGATTCAATTACTATCTGTTGCACCTCTTTTGAATATTGGCATGTATCATATATCAATCATGAAATTGGATTTAAGAAATGGTTATCATCATATGTGCATTGCTGATGTTTGGAAAACTACATGTAAGACTAGACATGGGCTTTATGAATCGTTGGTTATGCAATTTGGTTTATGCAAGATTCCAACAACTTTAACGAGAGTGATGAATGATGTGTTTCATCCTTTTCTTGATAAGTTTGTCATAGTCTATCTAGATGATATTCTTATTTTTAGTTCAAGTTTGGAAGAACATGTAAAGCATGTTAAACAAGTTTTTGATGTGTTGCAAAGAGACAAAACTGTATCTCAAACTTTCTAAATGTGAATTTGGGAAAACTTCCTTAGTATATATTGGTTACATAGTTGGAGGAGGTCATCTTAAAATAGATCCAACTAAAATTGATGTAATCATTAAGTGGAAAATACCTCAAAATGGGACAGAAGTTATAAGTTTTTTGGGTCTAGTTTAGTATTGGAGGAAATTTATTTCTCATTTCTATTTTATTGCATCACCACTTCATGCTTTAACAAGTTCTAAAGTTTCTTTCCAATGGGGAGGAAAAAAACAAAAAACATTTGATACTTTAAAGCAAAAAATTGTGACAGCAACAATCTTAGCTTTGCCAGACCTTCAATAGCCATTCGAAATAGAAACTGATGCTACTGGGTATGCAATGGGTGTAGTTTTATTGTAGAAAGGCAAGCCTATTTGTTTTCATTCAATTTTTTTTCTAAAGTACTTGCTAACTATCCAACATATGGTAAAGAAATGTTTGCATTAGTAGAAAGTGTTAAGAAATGGAAACATTATTTAATGGGTAAAGAAACAATGATTCATACAGATCATTAGCTACTTCAATACCTTCAATCTCAAACTAAGTTGCAGTAGTCTCAACATTATAGATGGATGGGTTTTTTGCAGCAATTAAACTTAGTAATCAAGTATAAGAAAGGTACACCAAACAAAGTAGTTGATATGTTGTCAAGACCATCTTTGAATGCTTTAGTTATACTTCAAAACAGTTCTTTAGCACGTGAAAGTTACATTGAAAAATATGCTGAAAATATTGATTTCAAATATGTTTATGAATCACTAACTCATGGTGCTCAGGTGGAAGAAGTGAATTATCATGTTCATGACAAGTTATTATACCATCTTGGAAAGTTGTGCATACCACAGGGAGAAAGAGCGCATGTGATCAAGGAAGCACATTCTTCTCGAGTTTCAAGGCATTTTGGTGTAGGTAAGACAATGGCACAATTACAAAGGTATTGCTACAGGCCTCAAATGAATGAAATAGTTGGTAAGTACATTAAAGGTTGTGTCATGTGTTCAACAAGAAAACAAAGCGCTAGAAAGTAGGTTTGTATATGCCTCTTCTAGTTCCTTCTAGATCATGGGACAATATATCTATGGATTTTATAGGAGGACTTCCTATGTCTAGAAAAGGGCATGATTATTTGTCTGTCATGGTGATAGATTTAGAAAAATGTGTATTCTTGTTCCATGTAAAAAGAAAGTAACTGTTGAACAGACTGCACATATGTTCTTTTCAAATGTATGGGTTCATTTTGGGTTTCCTACTTCCATCATTTCATAACGAGACTCTTGCTTAATGGGAGAGTTTTGTTCGACTTTGTGGGGACTCATGGAAAATAAGATGAAAAAGAGTACAACTTTTCATCCCTAAACAAACAGTCAAATAGAGGTGGTGAACAAAACAGTGGTACATCTTCTCAGGGGCTATTGCAACAAACATCCTAAGTTGTGGAATGAATCTTTACACTATGTCCAACATGCTTACAACCGGGCCTTGCATTCTTCTACATGTAGATCTTCTCTTGAGACATGTTTTAGGTACCTGCCAAAATCACCAATGGACTTCATGTTTGGTGACGAAGTTCAGGAGGATAGACATGGAGATGCTGACAAAGAAATCAAGTTCATTTAAAGAATCTAGAAGATTATTGAAGCAGTGCAGGATCAATTGGAGAAAAGTGAAGTCATGTACAAAATGCGCCATGATAAGCATCTAGTGGATCATCACTTTCAGGTTGGTGATCAAGTATGGGTACACATCAGCAAAGAAAGGATGAAATGTGAAGGTAAGAAATTTGAAACCTATCAGGTATGGTCCATTTAATATTATTTAAAATATTGGGCACAATGCATTCTGGTTAAATTTTCCTTCATATATGCACATATATTTAGTTGTAAATGTCGAAAATTTGAAGTTGTATGAACCTCCTATGATAATAGATCCAGAGGAAAATGTTCAAATTCCAACTTAGATGATTTTTTACCTAAATACATGACTGAGTTGCAGGAAGATACCATCTTAGATAGGAAGTTCCACACTTCCAAGTGAGGGGATGTTGAGTATTTTCAGGTGGGACTCAAAGGCATGAATCCAAGCAAGGCAAGTGGATGGAGATCGGAAGGGTGGGGAGCTGTACCCTCACCTCATGTCTTCTTAAAACAAAACTTTTGCTGTCCAAAAGCTTCTAGTGGAGAGGAATGATCCAGGAGGATCCTCAAACTACTCTGAGTTCAAAGGTCCTAGTTATTCCTAGAAACAACGCCAAGTTGTAGAGATCATTGCGCTAAATTCGGCGATACCTTAGATTTATCATTTGGCCTTCAGATGAAGGAGAAATTTCCCATTGAAGATTATGGTGAACAAGTGCAAAAGGGGCCTTGCTGGTCATGTGGCATTCCCGTAGCTCGACACGTGGCAATGGTCAAGTGAAAGTCCAGTTTGAGCGCATGGTGAGATTTTGGGTTCCAAAACCTAAACACTATGATGGAAATTTACCTACATTGTGAGTATTAAGCCTATGCCTAGCACATTAATCTAAGGTTTAGAACTATGGTTTACAACCATATTCCAAGGGGCGCAAATATATGGTTTACAAATTATGGTGGTATATGGGTTAAAAACTACATGTCAAAACTATATATTAAAAACCTAAATACCATGGTGGCGTAGTTTCAAATGTCAAACCTTATATTAAAAACTATAGATATGTCACTATGGTGCAAATATATAGTAAATGGTGGGCTCAAAAATGTGATATGGTATAAAGCTATGGTGCAAAAACATGTTGAATGGCGCATATATCAAACCATACAGCATGGTAAAAAGGCGGAGTTTTTAAAGGTTAACCATACCAAATCACAAATATATTACAAAGTGTAATGGAAGCGAAGTGTGTAACATGATAGATACAACCAAGTCCGCTGGCACAGGTGGCAGTCCAACACTGTAGATAGAAGGCACCACCATACACGTTGGAGCAGTTCAGCGGTGATGCCACGCGTTCCGCCACGGTTGAACAGGTCTAGTCACCATCGGACAAAACGGTTGTAGAACAATGTGCAAGTGGTAGTTATGTGGCACGGAGTAGGTCAAGACCACTGGGGTTTAGGTGCCACGAGGCAGAGTCCTTGTTGACCGCCAAGCCATTCACCATCGATGCAAATGCCATGTCATGAGGTGAAGTTTGATACCACCGCCGTAATTCATTAAACACATGTTTTGTATTTGATACTATGCACCCGTTTTATGAACTGTATTAAAAAAATATATTGTTTGTATACCATATAAAAATGCGCCATACCATATGATGTGCTTTGTGGAAGCTTTTAATTTCACCATGTAATAGGTAGTCCACCTAACCACAAACTACATACCATGTATCGCCCGGGAGGTTAGAACTTGGAACCTGCCGGAGACATTATAAAATATTTTCTAGTGTGCCAGAGGCTAAGGAAATGAAGAGTAAGTTTCTGAAAGTTTTATGTATGCCTCTCATTATTCATTTGAGCATATCTTAGCCATCCTTAGGGGCCTTTTTTGAACAAAGACATGCATTGGAAAGGACATGCGTTGAATGCATATGACAGACACTTTTTGGAAGCGGACCTGGAGATGTAGTCCAGGAGGGACGAATTCCATCAACAATGTTTGTTGTGTTTGCATCTTTTATCATTGTTGTTCATTCTTAATTTAAGTTCTAAAAGTTTGGTGTTTAAGACTTATTAGCAAATTAATTTCACTCTTTCATTCACTTAAATGCAACCTTAGTTAATGTTGATGGAATTGCGCAAATAATCAAACTTGTTGATTTCAGATCATAATTATATGAGTGTTTTAATATAGTACCATTTTCCAATGCAAAATCATAAAGTTTCAACAATGAAAAATACATTCCATTGTCAAAAACAAGTGAAGTCGGAACGCCAAATCTGGTAATGATATTTTTTTAAGGAAGTTGATGACTTCCTGATCATTCACTTGCTTGAGTGGAACTGCTTCTGTCCACCCTGTGAAGTGATATGTGGCAGTAAGAATATAAAAATGTTGCTTCAATGAATGTAGAAATATCTCACCGATAATGTCCAAACCCCACTGTTGAAATGGTTCTTCTACAATGATAGGCTACAACAAGGCCACTGACCTCTTCCCTCGACTAGGATACTTTTGATAGACTAGAAACTTTCGGGCATAAGCATGAGAATCCTTGAATAGCGTGGGCCAATAAAAACTGTCCCGCATGACTTGATGCACCATAGTGTCACTTGCAAAGTGTCCTTCGGTTGGTCCATCATGAAGGTCACACCACACTTTTTTCGAATTTGGTGCTTCTAAGAATTTGAGTGGGACTCCATTATGGTGCTTTCTAAAAAGCAACCCCATGTACCAACAAGTAAAATAAATCTTTCAATCTAAATTTCCTCTTCTATCATGTGGATAAATGGAGAACTAGATATTCGTGAAAGGCAATGATGCAGAGAGGAATCAAAGTATTAATGTAGGATCGCACAAGTTCCAGAATTAAAAAAGCTTGGCTCAAGGGAGACTCTTGTGGGCCAAAATGGATATGTCTCTGTGGTGGCCTGTACAAATTATGGAACATTTAAGGACTGAATTAAAGGTGGAGTTCTAGCCCTCTTTTATGGGAGCTCTATTTATGCTTGGGCTTGGGTAGACCCATTTGCACAACCTGAGTAAAGTTTTAAGGGTTCCAATCATTGTGCTTTTGAGAAGGCCTTGGAAGAGGATATGTTGCTTCTAAGTAAGATTATGAAATCTTCCGTGGAGCCAATTGGAAATCCCAATCCAGAAAATTCATCTCAACATAATAAGCCTAGTGGTGATGGGCTTAAAATAAAAATTTGTACTCATAAGATAACAAAACGAGAAGAGCTCGAGCAAATTTGTAATCAAGGGAAAGAGAAAGAGAAAGACCCTTCCAATGAACAAGATGTTATGACAGATGGTTCTGGGAAAAATATGCGTCGGATAAGAATCATGCATCATCTTGGTCTTGCTGCTCCACCTGATTCCCATTTTAATATCATGATACATATTCACTATTTTTGGGTTGTCATCTAGTGTGTAGTTTTCGGAAAATAATATGGTCAGTCGAAAACTGAAGGAAATCATCAACGGAACTTTGCCCTTTGGTTTATGATAAAAACAAATTTTCCTAGTGTCTTGGAAGAAAGTCAAATGGCAATTCGTTCCACCATGAAGCCGCCTTTTCCATTTCCATATTTATAACTTAAGGGCACCAATACAAATACAGAGTCGAGGAATAGTTAATGTATGAAATATGACTCCAACCACAATATATATCTCTCTATATATATAGCACAAGTATGAAGATTGAGTACATTGAAACAAAATATGGCAAGTCGGTTCAGAGCTTATGTTATGAATAGAAGGTATGCTGACTTCATATAGAAAAATATAATATTATAGATAAATGAAAAGAATCCGACTTTTATAAAATGTATTATTATAAAGGAAACAATAATTTTTTGTGATTAAATTTTCTTTTATCTTTTAATGGGTAAACTCACTGCCCATATGTGCTAACTTCCCGTATGTGCTAGGCTGTTTTCTAGTTTTATTTATTTATTTATAAAACATTAATAATAATAAATAATAATAATTTATTATTATTATTATTATTTATAAATTAATTATAAATGAATTAATTTATTATTCTATTTTTAATAGTAATGAGTATATTTTATTAGGTTTAATCAGTGATTTTATAGAAATTGTTGCCACTATTTTAGTAAATGTTACATGAGTCAACATGTTTTGGGAGACTCAAACCCACCCCGATTACTTGGGACATAACCATTCTGCAATCAAGCTGAAGAATGTAAATCCGATGGTGCAACCTATTAGAGGAATGGCAAGATATTGTCCAATCTATTGAAAATATTTCTTATTGATGTCAAAGGTTGTCCAAATTAAAGAGGAGATTACATAGTCAAAAACTAAACTGTGAGACATTTCCAACTGTATATAGCACTCCCTCTAATTCCATAAGAATAAAGGGATATGAAATATTTTGTTAAGATGACCCAAATAAAATACAAGTAGGATACATTTGGATACCCTATCTTTGAAGGAATTGTTACTCCAATTACTTAGCTCAAATGGGAGCATAGGATATATTGTTGGAAAGATTATTCCATGGTGTAGGCTTTAAACTTTTATAAAAATTATTATAAACCTGAACCGCCACAACCAAGTTTTGAATTATAATTAAAAGACGATGGCTTATCCTTATATGAAAGGCCAAGTCCAAGCCTTCTTTTCTAATAGCCACTGAGACCTATGACTATATGTGTAATTCGCACTAGTGCGACCAATATGATTAGCCCTTGGCAATTATACTATTCCCTCCTTGCAATGCAACCACGCCATGAGACCTGGGTCCCTACTCTCTTTATTTGTCAGCTTTTGCATGTCCCTCAAGCCATACTTGTGCCCTTTTATCCGTGGAGACATGTCACCCCAACCTGTCCAAAGATGTGTGTAAAGGGAATCCTCCAAGAGACACACTCCAAGGAATGAGAATTATTCCTATCAAGTGCTTTTCCTGGACTTCGTCAACTATTGTCCCCAACCCATTTTAAAAGTGTGAGTAAGTCCTTTACCTTTGGGAGGAGTTAGTGGTATTGTCGTCCCACTTCACTCAACTCATTCCATGTAATTGGCTTCCATGTCACCTTGGCCTTCTCTATATTGGTGCACTTCCACGTCTGCCCTGTGCTCATAGCCCTGATGAATTCCTTGATATCCTCCTTTTTCGATCACTTGGACGAAGAACTCCCAGGGCACATCACCCTCATGCTCTCCCTTGATGGTTCTTTTGAGGCGAATTTAGTTCTGTTACACCAATGCTTGTCCACTGATAGACTCTAACTAAAACTTAAAAAACTAAGTAATGTGTGGCCCGCTTGTGTACTTCATTCTCAACTCTATTAATTGTTGTTGTCTCTCCTCTATCACTCCTACAGGCCTCCAACTCACGCAGTCATAAAAGAATAGTACAATTATCCCTGCCTTTGGTTACGAGGATTAAATCCAAGTCCCCAACAACACTCTCACACACAGATATATGTGTGTGTGTTTGCGCATGCACACAATTAAGGAATGAAAATAGAGATTAAAAAAGGGCTAGTTTACAAGTTTTTTTTATTTATAGAAAATTCACTCTCACCACACTCTAACTATTTGTATTAAATCAATCATTAATTAAATACATCACTATAGCCCGCTCTCTATCCAAACTAATATCCCAAAAATATCTTTTTTTAAATAAATTTAAATTAAAAAATCATTTATCAAATTATGAATTACAATGATTTTATTGACTAAATTCTATTAAACAAGTGAGAATGAAAAACTTCAAATTTTTTCCAACAAAATAAAAATGGAATACCATATCATACATTGAACTTGTTGAGTCCATGTAATTTGGAAAAGTAATATTTTTCCATAAACTTCACACCTAAAATAATAAACTTTTAATATTACAAAATAATTTTTATTTTAATCTATTTCTGTTATCCATTAATGTTCAACAAGATTGAACCTTTTATATTAGAAAATCAATTCACTGTAAACATCATCTTATCTTTATTAACATATGTATGTCCAAAAACTTAATCATACTTTTTGATCTAAATAATAAAAAACCATAATAGAAATCAGCCTTAATATTAAATAATAAGTACTTAGTGTCCAACAATGAAAACGTGTCACAAAAAATTATTGATTGCTTTATAATATTGTATTATATGTTCTTTAATAGATTTTCTTAATTTATAGAAAGACCAAGCAAAATTACTCACTAATTATTTTCATTTATTTATAATATTATATTTTTCTATGTAAAGTCTACGTACTTTCTATTCATAAATGGAAGCTCTCCAATCTTTAGTGTTGCAGATCTATACAAGTACTAGTGTGGAGAATAAGTGCAAACAACAAATGATAATGGACAACAACAAATTCAAGGGTATAGCCTACACCTTCTAACTCTGCACAAATGAGAAAAAATGAATTTTGTAATATTCATTATACATTCCAAGAACATCTAAAAATGGAGATGATGAAGATCCAAGTATCAACCATAAAGACAGTGAGAAACTAGATTTTTCAACAGATAATGATGCCAGGAAAAATTGATATTTATCCCTATAGTCAGTTCTTGTTTCTCTATTCTATAGCAAGTTCAAGATGTACATGTTGGTTTTTACTCGATAGGTAACACCTTATCAAAGTGAATTAATGATCTTGGTCTCCATTTGAAGATTCCTCTTTTGACTCAGGATGAGGAAATTCATGTGACCATTCAGAAAGATGAGATAATATACCAAATCAAGTTGTATTGTAATGCTATTCTTGGTGAGGGGAAGCTAGAAAATCAAAACTATGCTATTATTTTCTCTTTTAGACAAGCTCTTTAGACAACTGATATGAATCAGGGAAACTATCTAGAAGAAGCATCGAAAATGTGAAACTTGCAGTGTTCATTTTTTTTTATTGGAGTTGTTAATAGATATAGGAAGCTTCACAAGTATGAGTTTTAATATATCAACTTTCCAGGTCCACTATCCAGATCCACTATCAAGACATGGAAAAAATGTGAAGAGCAAAGGAGAGATATATAGTGGGTACTTATGGTTAGGAATCCCTAGGGCTGAGTAGGGTCAAAATGTTTAATATAGATTAAGGTTGTATATTAAATAATAAGCCTTTGAGATATATAATAAAAATATATGGTAGAGATTTGTTTGTCCCTCCAAATTTTTAGGAAGTCTAGATCAACTGCTCTTCTTTTAACTAATATTCTTAGAGTTTCAAGTGAACAAACCTAATAGTGGATACCCCTTCCATATTGGGCTGAAATTGCAGTATTCATTTTTCTCTAATTCGAGTTGTTAATAGATATAGGAAGATTCATAGATATGAGAATTAATATCATTGTTTCAGAGCCACTATCTAAGTCCATTACCAAGACATGGACAAAATGTGAGGAGTAGAGGATAGATATATAGTTGATACATATGGTTAGGAAACCCTAGGGTCAAGTAAGATCAAAATATATAACATAGTTTGAGGTTTTATATTAAATAGTAAAACTTATAGATATATAATAAAAATTGATGGTCAAGATCTATTTGTCCCTATATGTGAAACTTGTTGGAAGACTTTAATAAAAGAAAACATGGTGTATGATGTTTAAAAATACTTAGCTTAGAAAGCATATTTTTATGGGAAGTGTCTCAGCACTTGCTTCATTCATGTCAGATCAAGAACACGTCTCTCTTATGAAATTATGAGTAGGAGTATTGCGCTTATAGTGAATAATGTAATGAAATTTCAAACCCTATATTGAGATCAAGGCTATAAACATGTCAAAACTAAATGTTGTTGAAAGTCATTGAAATATGATGTAGACCTATCCTCAAGTTTTGTTAGCACACGAAGGCTAGTTAGGAGTGTTGCTAGTCAACAATGGATAAGTTGTCTCTTTTTATTTCCTATGGTAAAATATCATTCAACACTTGGTGTTAGAGGCTTTCAAGGATTCTTGTTTGTAAGGAGTTTTTTCAGAGAAGGGCTTCATGCGCCACACCTTGATCATTTACAAACAAACTTCTTCAATTTGGATGGAGGTTGTAGCATGACATATTAGTCCATCAACAATGTCAGACTTATAAATAATATCATAGTTGTTCACATGGTGTCTACAGGAGAACCATTGGTTTGGAGACCTTATACATATAGATCTAAAATACTTATTGTATCCAACCTGTGCGCATGGTTATTATGCAGTGATAGTAAATTTTAGCCCTAGGGATGACTTCTTTAAGTGGTAAAATTATGTTATAAATTCATATATACCTAGAACAGCTTACCATCACTAGTTTTTGGGGATGAATACCCAATTTTCGGGCAATAAAATTCAGAAGAATCCTTAAATTTCAGAGGGACAAGTTAAGTCTATTTTGAGAGATAACGTATTGGAGATAATCACAACAATTGTTTCAATGGGAGTACATATGAATGGAATTTGATCCCTTTTACCCAGAGCACAAAAACAAATTTATACTAGTTTTGGATATTAAGAGTTGTAAGTGGAAGGAATTTTATCATAATTTTGAATGTCATTGAGAATCATTCTCTACATATTAATACTAAAGATAATATATGAAGGTAAAATAATCGCATTGGTCTCTTTTATTAAAAATACAAAGGTTGGACAAATTGTTCAGAAGGAAAACAAAGTAAGATTTGGGAAGTGTTCAATTGAAAAGAGTGGAAACAATGCCATTAGAGTTATGAAGAATAAAATCATAGCAATGGCTATGCAATTTATTTATTTTTATGGGATTTTTATTGTTGGACAATGATTCATCAATTGACCAAGACTATTATTCCATGAGAGTATATATCAACATGTCCTCGAGCAATTGCTTGATGCATATAATTAAGTCAAATTGGGTGGTATTCTTAATAAACATATATTGTTGGGACCATTGCATAGTCGTTGTTATAGACATATTTGGGCACTGCAACCCCAATCTTATATGTCCATAAACCAAGGGCTTCTAAGTCCCTAAAAGTGTTGTTTCATACCCTAAAGGAACAAGGTCAGCTGATTACATCATCTCCCAGAAGTTCTCCATGAAAAACTGCTCAGAACTGGTCCAAATTGGACCATCTCACCTGCTCCATGGTCAAAGTGTGATGCATCCCACCTAATGCACACGGGGGTGCAATGCATACTGAAAATCCCTTCTATGGGGTGTGATGGGTGAGAGTAGACAAATCGTAGAGACAGTTTGGAAGATGGGTGATCATGGAATCTTCCAGAAACTTCTCTTGTGACACTTGGCTCTCTGAATTTGCCCAGGGATGAGTAAGAGATCATGAAATATCCAAGTGGAACTGAGAACTATCAGAGAAATGACACTAATCAAAAACCCAGAAGTTGACTCACCCACCTGCAAACATCTATATATTTATCCCTCATCCTAGAGATCCAGAGGCTGGAATTTTGCATCTCTGTTAGTTTCTCTGTGGAACATCATAGTGTTGGGTGATCTAGCTTTTCATGAGGTGAAGAAGGGATTTCATGCTGGGAGGATGGCGCTGGATTAGATCAATGGGTTGTAATCCTCTCTTCTACTACTTCTATCAATAAATCTATTTGAGTTTTCCTCCATATTCTTGTATGTCTTTGAATGCTAAATTGATATATGCATTTGTATGGTCAATATATGTCTGATCCTATATTGTTTATGATTATAGATCTCTATGCTTTGATGGTATTATGCCACTTTGACTCTACAGGTGTTCTCTGAAGTGGGACAAGCGAGCAAGGAGTGGCAAAGATTTGTTAAAGGGGAGAGGAAACAGGCAAGGAGCCAAGCGGAAGACTGAGGTTGGTACTCTTTGCTTCTCTCTCATCTATTTCTCATAAAGGAAAACACAAGTAACTTTAGTTTGTTTGTTTCTAAGATAGCTATCCGTCTTAGTGGGACTAGCAGCTCTAAATGGACACTAGTTTTCCTGATAACAAAATGGTGACTCCGCTGGGGAGCGAATAGCTTGTTTGCTTGTTTCTAGTTTGTTTACTTTATAAGCTATAGATGGAGCCTGAAGTTAAGCCAACTAGCCTTCAAACTGCTTTTGCTATGCAACTGCAAAGTAGATAAACGCTGCTTCAGTCAATCTCCGAGTTAGTTTATGAATTAAACATCTGACTTGCAAACATCCTAAGTGCCCTGGTGGTGGCTCAAGTAACCTCATTAGATCATCCCCTATGTTTTGTATTTACTGACTATTGTTAGCTCAACCTAAATCCCTGAACTAAGCTGCAAATTGTGACAAAAAACCAAACCCAGTCTCGTCCTTTTGACAGTTTGGATGCATAGCACCTCCCCTGTGCTGTAGGTGAGATGCATCCCTGTTTCCCTGTGTTATACGTGCGATGATCAAATAAGATTGTTTCTACCTCCATATTTTGGTTTTTCTTCATTCTCTTCAGCTTTATTTAGGAGTTTTGTTGTCTATGATTAGTATACCACTGTTGAAACTCCCTTCCTTTGCATTATTCAACCTCCATTGTACAAAGAATTGTGAATGTTTTTATGTATTTTTAGCCATTTACAGTTATCATTTACAAAAAGTAGCTTAATCAAACTTTCGTCTTTTGATTTGAAAGTGTCGCAAGTGTTGTTTTCATTCAAAGAAAAGAATCATCCTCTTTTTGATAGTCGATTACACTGTTACTCTTGTATTCAATTTGAATTAATAGTATTTCAAGTGTCGAAAGTGGTTTTCAATTCAAAATCGCAAAGTGTCGTCCTTGTCTTCCTTTCGTCTTTTGAAAAGAAAATTGTTAGTACTATCACTTTGAAAGAAAAGATAGTTTAGATTTGTATACAAATACATGCATGTGCATTTGCATTTAGACTACTTATGGAGATTGATTTAGGACAATGCATCTTAGTGTGTGCTCTCTGCTCTATGTTGAAAGAATTTCGTTTCTCTTTCCTTAGTAGCTAGGATTTTCATTGCAAAAAGAGAAATAAACGACTGTTTATCATATTAGATTGTATATTTAGGAGTTATAAATCTACATCACGTGGTGAACCTTAAAGGCAAACTTCTTAAGAAAGATCAACTGTAAAATAAATTTCAATGAACATAAAAATGCTTTGGAACCTAACGCACAACATTTAGAAGTCTAGGCTAGAGACATATTTCAGTGTCGTAAAGCCTGGTAACTATCGCTTTCATCATAGGTTGGGTGATTCCTCCTCTTTGAGACGACAAGTGTTAGTACGGAATTGTGCTCCCACGTACCGTCGAGTATATATTGGGAGACCACAATAGGATATATACTTTATCCTTAGGAAGCCATGTCTGCTGCCCTATCGATTGTAATGCACTGAAAACAACATTTAGGAAGATTGACTATCGTACTATAAAAAGTATTCTACAGTTTTGCGATTTGTTTGGTAATCCTTTTGTCTAGATTTCTAGAGTAGTCACTTTCGTTCCTTTTCAGACTCCTTAACAGAAAAGCTTCATCTGAGCACTTGTCAATTCAGGCTCATTAAAAATCGAAGGCGACTAGAGTCATCTTTAGCTTTTTCTCGACTCTTAAAAATTGAAAAAGCAAGTTGTGTCAAAGCGTCATAAAATTCATTTAATTCGGAATAACATTTTCCCCTTTTTATTTTAAGTTGATCAAGTAATCCCCAATCATGGAAGAAAGTCAATCAAAACCCCATCGTTCGTGGAGACTAACGAGCCAACCGTCTTTGACTCTAGAAACGAAACCATTCTGGGCCAAGCGAACTCGTTTAACTGGGTCAAAATCTCTTGGTTTGTTTGAAACTTGTGTTCCAACATCCTCAGAGACTCCAGTTACTCCAACTATTTCTGGTATCCCTGCCTCTATAGAAGAAGTTCCGCAGTTACAAGAGGACATTAGAACTGATCCTAGTGTAATGGTTAACACTTCTATTCTTGAATCGGCTCCATCAAGAGCTAATTCAGAAAGTGTCACCCCTACAACATTTTTCGCTGCAGTGTCTACACCTTCTTCAGCACTAGAAATATTTTACGGACCTGACGGTCTACCTCTTCCACCTAGACTGATTGCCATAGAAGAGATTATGAAGGATCTTCCATTCAATACTCCATTGCATTTTGGAACTGAGATCCACCTATATCCTTCTACTTTAGAAGTTAGTCTCCCTTCGTCACAAGTTCCTGTAGAATCGCTAGGAAGTCTTTTGGATAGACTCGATATGTCTAAACAACCATCAACATCTATGATTGTGTCATCTGATACAGCAGCAACAGAACCTCCTGCCGCCACTTCGACAATGTTCGTTGGTATACCATTTGTCCCAACTAGCTCTCAACCACTAGATGAAGTCCACCCAGGGACTGTTTCGACAGTATGGTCTATTCCCGTTTGTTCGTCCGGAATAATATCTGGAATTTCTTATGTTGAGTCTCAACAAATTGATCCTTCGCAATAGTATCAATTTGGGTAGTCCGGTCTCCAAAGGCCAATCTCTCCTTTGAGCACTAGATTGCTGCTGTATGGGGGGTAGTATGCCCTTTCATTGTTCCCTCTGGGAGAACAACCATACGAGAGTTCACAACAGAATTCAGGTCAAGCTGGAATTACATCCAGTGGTTGGGTGCCAATACTGCCTCAACAACCAAGAGTTGTATATTCAATGCAACCAAGTCTACCTGTGTCGAATATCCCCACTACACCGGCTATTGTGATGGTGTTACAAGTACAAGTGTTTCCTGTTGTATGCCAACCTCAAGTTTCTTAGGTCATAATAAAACAGCCTCTTGTCTCCATGACACAACCACAATCGCCGATTAGTGGCTCCTTAACTGGAGCGACTCAAGCTCAAAAGGGTACTATTACCCCTCATCTTGGTCAGACAACTAGTATTGGACAACATCAAATGGATTCACAGCCATGGCTAGTACAATATCAACAGCCGCAATTCCAACAAGCTTACCAAGGACTTGAGCAACAAAGCTTTGCGGGTAATGGGCAGCCGTATATTCAAAACGGTCACCATCAATCATATCATAATGGTTATTCCCATCAACCTTATCAAATTTATCAACATCAAATACATTATGCTGGTATGCAAAGACCCACTTCTCAGGCGATCCCATCTTATCTTGGGTATGCTTCGCCAAACCTGAATCAACAGTTGCCCTTCGTAGCAACTTTAGAATTACCAGATCTGAATCGGCTAACAAATGATCCAATTGCTTATGCCCCTTGGTGGCCGGAAATTCCTCATAAACTTCCGTCAGATATTCCTAAATTCAATGGAAATCTAAGTGAATATTCGTCGAATCATGTGATGACCTTTCATCTGCGGTGTTCGTCCAACACTCTCAATGATTATTTGATTAGGCTTTGCCTTTTTCAACGAACGTTAACTAGTCCGGCAGCAAAATGGTACATCGAATTTCCTAGAGCTTCATTTGATAACTTCAGCGCCCTTGCCACCACCTTTTTAACCCATTTTTAGTTACTGATAATGTATGGAACAAGAACAGAGCTTCTTACCAATTTTAAGCAAACGACAGCCACTCACATATCTGATCATATTCATGAGTGATGGTGTCATCGTCGAATGGTAAAAACATATGTTCCTAATCAACTCCCAGCTGAATGGTTTATTAAGTCATTGTTACCTTCTATTACAGAAGATGTGGCTAAAGGGGGGGTTGTCACTAAAGAGCAAGTCATCGCTCGTGCGCAATATCTAGACTTGATCTATACTCAGTCTGGCACGCTCTATGATAAAATCCTTGATGCTCCTAGACCAGAGTTTTCCGTTCCTCCTCCTCCTAAATCAAACAAAGACTCTCATGCTAGTGATGGCATGATAGGCACTACAAGCACAAAAACCACAAAGGCTACATCTAAGAAAGCCCACACGGTTTCTGGTCAAAATGCAAATGAAGAACTTCTTGCGTCGGAGGTTAATGCCGTGTCGACTGACAAGGGCAAAGAACCAAAGCAACGAGGGGGCAAGAAGAAAGGGAAAAGCAAAAAGAAGAAACAAGACGATTTGTCTCCTGAAAAATCTTCTGCAAACCCTTCTAGACAAAAGAAACTCAGTCATCCATGCTTTATATGTGATGAGGATCATTGGATGAAAGATTGTCCATATAAAGCTGAGGTTAAGAAATTCTTCAAGAACTCAAAGACCTCAGCGGTATTGACTGATTTGTTTCCAAACCCAGAAACCAATCTGGTTGCCAGCGACAATGCTTCCCCATCCCAGGTGCTTATGTTTTCCATTTCGAAACAGCAAAATGATGCTTTGATATTGACAAGGAATAAAGATTACGGGAATCCACACCTGTAGAAACACAAGACTATTGATCAACCTAGTAGTTCGACGACAACTTCGATCGAAGTTGTGCCACCCATCATTCTTGAGCTAACGATAAAGCTGCCAAAGGGAGTAATACACAAATCGACATTTAATCCTCGTGCCAAAGTAGCACATAATTATAATATAATAGAGGACCTAGCTCAATTTCCGTCCACTATGTCGACACTTGAAGTACTGCAAAATTTCCAGTCCCAAAAGCAAGCTCTATTATCAGCAATAGGTGGGATTGACCTAGCAGATTCCAATCTTGTGGCCTTTAATCATAAAGGATATGAACCTCAGTTACCATGGAAAATTTTAGGGGTTAATGTTCGCCCAGTGGGCTAATTATCCATGATTTTTCCATAAAATATATTCGCCAATTTTATTTTTTATAAAAGACGATTCGCCCAAATTTTAGAATATAAAATTATTTTACCTTAAAAATCGCCAAAATTATATAGAGACTATATATAAAATCATTATAAATTTGAATAATTTTACAAATATATCAATAAACATTTTATAGTTTGCATATTAGGGATTAGTGAGATTCGCCAATGTTTTTAAACTTCAAGAGAATTTTCCATCCTTAAAATTTTCCTTGTCAGTTACCAGCTCAACTTGCTTTCCTCATTCAAGTGAAAGCCCTCAGCAAAACTGTTGATCGAACCATTATTGATGAGGGGGCATCTACATGTATTATGTCAATGAGTTGCTGGAAAAATTTAGGCTCACCACCCTTGTCGCGATCGTCAACAATTTTAAAAGCATTCGATGGATGAACATACACCCCGTACAGGATTTTAAGTAACTTACAAGTTGAACTGGAGGGAAAAACGGTAGAAATTGATGTTGATGTTATTGATGGAAACCTCGATTACAACATCCTACTGGGAAGGCCTTGGATTTATGCTATCGTCGTTGTTGTGTTGACATTCTTCAGAAAGATTGCATTTCCTTTTCAAGGAGGAATTACAATCTTCGACTAACAAAACTTTCTCCCCAATAGTTCACAAGTTACGGGAAGCATCCCGATGATCCACGAAAGCTCTCAATCGCTTCAAAATATTGGAGTAGGCATGCTAAAAGACCCTACATTAATGGGTACTTTTACCCTACCGCCTTCAAACAATCTGGCAGAAGTGGCCACGGTAGGAACCTGCAATATGGTATCTTCTATTTAGAGGATTTCCGAACATGATGTTAGCATGGATCATTGCCAGGTATTGCCTCCAAGCCCAATAGAAATATTGTAGCAATCAATGTTCTCAGCTTGGGCAGCAAACCCAAATCAATGCTAATCGAGTGTTTGGGTAGATAGGTCTAAGGAATATGGTACCTCTTTAGATCCTTGGTTGCATGTACATTCTACAGACGAAGGAATCATTCAGTCGATCATGATAAGAGAGGCACCATGGGAAGATTTCCACCATCGTTCCCATCTTCCAGATTACAACGAAGATTCTTCCAGTGACCTTAATCATCCTTCAGTTTTTGATTTCCTATCAAATACTGTAAATACGGTGGATTCTGAGCGAAATCTATCCAATATTGAAGAAACTATCACCATAAATATCTCGACCAAACCAAATGTTGTAGAGAATATTCATGTCAGCAAATCTTGTTCTTCATCAGAGCTGGATGTATATTACGCTCTCTTTCGTGAGTTTAGAGATGTCTTTGCATGGTCATATGAAGAAATGCTAGGCATTGACTCAAGCATAGTTTAACACGAGATTAAGATGTATCCATATGTCAAACCGGTACGACAACGGCTTCAGCAGGTGCACCCGAAGAAAGTTGTTGCCATTAAGGCAAAATTTGAGAAACTTTTACATGCTGGTTTCATTTACCCGGTTCCTCTAACTGATTAAGTATCGAATATTGTTCCTGTGACAAAAAAGCAAGGAACAATTAGAGTGTGTGTCAATTACAGGGATGTAAATCAAGCTTGTCTAAAGGAAAACTACCCTATGCCCTTCATTTACCAGATAATTGAAGAATACGATGGATGTGAAATATTTTCATTTATGGATGGATTTTCCAAGTATAATAAAATAAATATCCGCCCACAGGACCAGTCGAAGACTACATTTATTTGTCTGTGGGGCACATTCGCGTACCGTAAGTTACCTTTCAGTTTAAAGAATGTAGGGGCAACCTTTCAGAGGGCAATGAATTATGCCTTCCATGACATCAAGAACATCGTTCAACCATATCTCGATGATCTTCCAGCTCATTCGTGAAGGCGGACTCATCATTCGCAACATTTGAGAGCTATATTTCTACGTTGCCGACACTACAAGATACGACTCAATCAGCACAAGTGTGTGTTTTGTGTTGGTTCTAGTCGTTTACTTGGCTTTGTGGTTTCAAAGGACGGGATTCGTCTCGACCCATGTAAGGTTCAGGCAATCATCGATATGCTTCCACCTTCAAATTTGCTTCAGATTCAGAAACTTCAAGGGAAAGCAAACTTTCTGAGGAGGTTCATTCCAAATTACACCGAACTTGCTAAAGGTTATACGTGTCTTTTGAAAAAATAAGTTCCCTTCAACTGGGATCGGGTGGCACAAGCTTCCTTTGATGCTCTAAATGAATCCCTAATAAAATCATCATTAATGTATGCTCCTGACTATCAAAAAGACTTTAACATGTATCTAGTTGCAGTAGATACAACCATCGCGATGGTTTTAGTTTAAGAAGACAACGGAATTGAACATCCTGTCTCTTATTTAAGTCAAAACTTAAATGATACAGAAAGCAAGTACTCCTATGTTGAAAAGTTGGCTCTTTCAGCTGTTCAAGCAGTACAGAGATTTCGACACTATATCCTCTTTCGCAAAACTACCATTTTTTCAGATTGCAACCCAATGACTTACATTCTATCGCGTTAGTTGCTTGGGGTCAAATATTCGAAATGGATAGCTATTTTGCAAGAGTTTGATTTGGAATTCGTAAAATCCAAATCAAAGAAATATCTGGTTTTCATGGAGTTACTATGCGACTTCCCATCGTCGTCCAACGATTCAACATCCAAAGCATCAATCGTGGATGAATATTTGTTTCTGATATCATCGAGTGATCTGTGGTATGGAGATGTAATCATCTATCTCCAAACCCAAACATATAGGCCTAATACCTCTCGCTCAGAACAATGACGTACTCGATACCAAGAAAAAGACTACATGATCGTCGGTGATACACTTTATTGTCGTGGTATCGATACAGTCCTGCGAAGGTGCCTCACCCATGAGGAGGTCGAAAAAGTCCTGAATGACTATCATTCAGGCACGTGGGGGGGGGCATCAATCTAGTTACGCTACGGCACAAAATATTTTACGAGCAGGTTACTTCTGGTCAACAACGTTCAAAGATTTCATAACCACAGTCAGAAGTTTCCATGCTTGTCAAATCTTTGACCACAAAACCAGAATACCACCCGCACCTCTGCATCTAGTAGTTGTTGTTGGGCCATTCACCAAATGGGGCATAGATTTCATGACATGTAACCCCACCTCGGCCGGGGGCATGGGTACATCATAGTTGTAGTTGACTACTTTACAAAATGGGCCGAGGGGATGCCTACATTAAACAAAAGCGGTGAAACGGCTACTCTTTACTTTTTCAATCATGTAGTCTCCAAATTCGGTGTTCCAAAAGCTATAGTCATAGATCATGGATCGCATTTCCGCAATAACATGATGGTTGAATTGGTTGCCAAATTAGGACTGTCCCACGACAACTCTACTCCGTATTATCCGCAAGCTAACGGGCAAGTTGAGGCGATCAACAAAGTCCTAGAGCGCATGCTGCAAAGGATGATTGGAATCCATAAACAAAGTTGGCACCTAATCCTGTACTTGGCCTTGTGGGCATACCAGACATTGGTGAGAAATGCAACTGAATTTACACCCTTTTAGCTGGTGTATGGCCTGGAAGCAGTCTTACCAGTGTAGTGTGAAATTTCATCTCTTAAGCTCGCAGTCGATGTTCTCCCCGGAACTTCAGAGGAAGAGGCTCGTTTCTTGGAATTAATCCAACTGGATGAAACCTGTCGTGACGCCACCTTGGCTAACAAAGCACATAAGAAACGAGTCAAGGCATAGTTTAACAAGAATGTCAAGCCCTGTGTCTTCTCAGAAGGCAACCTGGTCTTACTTTACGATCAAGAGTTCGACAAATTAGGAGCAGGTAAGTTCTAGTCTTTGTGGATGGGTCCCTATATTGTTAAGCATGTATTAGGAAAAGGAGCCTACGAGCTAGTATATTACGATGGGATTCCACTGTCGCATCCCCAAAATGGGTTGTACCTTAATCGTTACTATGCTTGACTAAGCATAGTAATCTCTTCATATGCTTTTGTTACATTTTTGTTTTCGTTAAGAGTAATCATTTTGGTTAGGTAATTAACTTTTGCATTTGTTACAGATGTCGAACCTATTGGAATCATGTGTTGGATACGTCGACGAAGCAAGTCGTAGTATGCAGAATCTATCTTCTGCAGCTTGGGCCATCTTTGATCCAAGCGGAAAGTTAGTGAGTTTCAGAGGGGTTTGTATTGGTCGGTCAACGAACAACATCGCCGAATATAGTGCATTGATAGAGCTCCTCTATAATGCCATCGCGCATGGCATACGCCAACTTGTCATCAGACTAGACTCACAACTTGTCATTCTACAGCTTATTGGCATCTATTCCGTTCGGAATCCAGCTATCTATCGCATGTTCCTAAGGGTCAAGATTTTGGAAAGGTAGTTTGATTCTATTCAATATCAGCACATTTCCAGAAACTTAAACACATTAACCGATTCATTAGCAAATTATGTGTTAGATAGACATTTGCAACATTTATGAAAGAAAAGCATTTCATCAACATTTGCATCAGGATCATATAACTTAACCAAAATAAAGCTCAGAAAATCAAAAATATATATAATTGTTTATAGTTTTTCACATAATGTTCTGTGTCCAGGACAAAATCAGTCATACGACCCAAAAACTCAAAAAATACAAGGAATCATCCTAGACTAATGGTGCTTGTGATAACAAGTCACCGCCTGTGCAATCATGCGTAAGAGCCTAGTCCATCAGCTCGGCACGCCAATGGTATGGCGCTGTAATCTCAGAGGTAACTCATTGGTCCTCACATCCTAGATACCAAGGGTGAGACCCTCGATCTGATCTTGCAATACTGCAAGGGTCTCGGCTACGTCCAGATCGTGAAGGACAGCCCTCCCTATAGCCTCTCCCACTGGAACGGTAGCTGCTACTCTCGAGTTCACTGCTGGTCGCACTGATCCGATATCTACACGAACACATGAGTTTGGATTAGTCTTGATAATATTTAAAAAGCACAAGAACATTATAAAAGCAATGAATAGAGATATGGTCAGAGATTTTTAGCTATGACACCCCACTAGTCACCAGCCGACAGCACCAAATCTGGGTCACCCCAGAAATCCATCCTGGCATATGGATACTCGGCATAAACCATCTATTGACAGTTGAACCACTCAAAGAAGGCATCAGAGAATGAAACCTATGATTGACCAGCATGTCTGGCGATAAGGTCAACCCATCTCTACATCCGTGGCTTAGTCGGTGGTGGCAGACCAAGTGAAATGTATTGTGGCTGCATTAGTGGGATCTTCTCCAAGGCGAAAGCAGTCAGAATAGAACCGTAACCAAAGTTCTTGGATCTTTCATTTTTCACCTTGGTAAGTTGTTCTTTTATCATTGGAAGTACTGCATCACACCAGTTGAATACCTTTGGTTCAAGGCATTCCAAGGCATACTGCATATAGGACCTGTTGGCTAAGTGAAGAGTTGCACTACCAGCTAATCTAGCAAAGGTGAATAAGATAGTCCTTAAGGACCAGTCAGTGACATCTCTAATACTAATCTTGCCATCCTTGCTCAGCTAAGATCCATCTCTATAGTATCGGTGAATATAATCCCTCATGGATTCGCCCCCATGGGCAGAACCCAATAGTGATAGAGGGGCACCACGCCTCGATAAACCGGTCAAAAAGTAGATGTCCTCAAAAATCAAAGGGATGAATTTGCCTCTAATCTAGAACACTTGGTTTGTAGGATCCCATGCATCGAGGAAATATTGCAACAAGTTGATTTGTTGCCTCATGCTAGGTATGCGGAAAAACTTGAGCAAGCCACAGTTCCACAATGCAGTTACCATACTCGGATCATGTAAGGCAACCATGTCCTCTTCTTCATGCTCGAATTCACGCCATGTAACAACCATCTTTCTCCTATTAATCTTTTAAAAACAAACAAGAGAAGAATTAGGATCCTGATTTGGAAAAAAATAGGTGAAATTTCCATGAAAAATCAGTGCAAAAACTTTCCTCCTTGCACCCATCGCACCCTAGTTGTGTACTGGGTGGGATGCATATTGACTGGCCAATGGCTAGCCTAGTATGCATCGCACCGTTCGATGTATACTAGGTGTGATGGGGAAAGAATGAAATGTTTAAACCCCAGAGGCTTAGAAAAGAAGGAAAACATGCTTAGAATTCAGAAAGGAAAGAATGCAATATAAGAGCTCAGATTTAGCTCCTACCTAGGCTAGACGGCGATGAAAATTGTCCACAAAATCTCTCAGAATCAGCTGATTAAAATTGAGGGGGAAAAGCACCTCTAAAGCTCCAACAATCCCAAATTCAAATGAAATGGTAAAATGAGGGTTAAAAACCACTTTTAAGTTACTTTTCACGTAATTTGAGTAAAGTATTAGTTTTTCAACTCATTTTTCAAGCATGTATTCTCATTTCCAATCAGTTTGATGGAGCAATTAAATAGGTAGTACTACCGTCAAGAGAACATAGTGTTAACGGTGAATCGAGCATCTCTGACAATTATCACAAGCAGTTTTATGCGATGTTCGAGCTCGTTAAAAAGTAAACCTAGCAATGAGCATATGTTCCGCCAAAGTTTAAGCTCATTAAAAAATGAACCCACCTTTAGTAAATAACCATTGCAATCTCATTATTATTAGCTTTTGAGCCTTGGTCGTGTTCTTACCATCACCTCCACTCTTTTTTAGCCGATCATACACCTCCATTTGATTGTTTACCCCTTTTGAGGAACAGTTGTGACGAGTGATCCTGTTAGCCACCTTCTTTACACTGCCATGATTGAAAAGTTCCAAACCTTACCTGGAACCAGCTGCTATCCAAAATCATCACTCGTTCCTCAAAAAATGAGTCTTCTTTAAGCTCTTTTCATCTGACTCGCAAAATATGAAAATATTGCAAAGCAATTGGCCTCTCCAGCTCGTTAAAGTGATTGGAAGTGCCATCCCTCCTCTAGATTTTAATCTTTTTGGACCTGAGAGATTATTACACAAAAGGATCGAGCGCTTGTCTTGTTTGGCTCGTTAAAACTATTGAAAGTCATCCCTTTCGTATTATTTTATACTTTTTCGGACTTAAGGGATTATATTATGAAAAAGGATTGCTACTTTTTTCAGACTCTCTAAATTTGAAAAGGACTGAGTTTTCTTTATCGTTAAACTCGTTGAAACAATAGCGACAAACTTGTCCATGCAGACAAGAACGAGTTTCACTATCGCTAGGCTCGTTAAAACATTGCGACAGGTTTTCCTGAAGGGAAAATTATAGAACAAGCATATGTTATCCTCCTCAAGCTTGACAAAAATAAAGAGGTACTGGTCAGAAATGACTGGGGAAAAATTGGGAAGAAAACCTGACGAAACTTTATTGGTAGCAGGTCACTCTTGAACATGACACTTTCATTCCATCACCATGATTGAGTCGAGTTGGGTTATTCCATTCACCGATCATATCACCATTGGTCCACTGTACCATCCATTTTTTTGGGGTTAATGCTACCAATCCATTTTAGTGTCACCGATATGTTCAACAGAAGTCGCTCAGAGAATTCACCAACCTAGCTTGTGTCTCATCCGCTGCAATGCCTTCACCTTTCATTCTTTCATGACCGCCACCCTGAACCTTGTATCATCAGATCGTTTTCACCTCCACAAAATCATTTGCTCTATTCCGTGTCATAGATGTGGGATTCATTAAGGCCCTCCTATGATGGGTCACTTCTTGTCGACATCAGCTCATTATCTAAGAAGTTGACTTAGGAACAACCCTTTTAGTACTTTGAAGCTTGCATACCTCAATGGCAAGTTTCTCACTTCCGGCGACACGTTTACTTCAATGGCCTTCGACCGAAACATTTTATGTGGTGTTCGACGCTAAGTCCCATTTTCACACCACGTGAATTGTACTGCTGTACCTTGAGGGTCATCATCATTATCGGTGATTCCTCTCAAGCCTGTTAATAGCTTACATCATTGGTTGGTAATTAGGCAATGTCTTTCCATGTTCGACTTCAGAACATCCTTTCACATGGATCGACCTGTACTTTAGGTGAAGATTGAATGAGTTTGAAGACCCTAGATCTAGTTTCATCCATCTGGGCTAGGATATACTCAGGAAAATAAAGACATCAAATGTACATCATAGCTGCACAGATGATCATCCAAGCTAAGGGATGATGGCTCTACCAGAATCATCAGTCTGCCATACAGACGATTGTCTGTCCAATGTACATGAAAATGAATTTATAAAGTTGAGCATGGGAATGCCTGCCTCAACTAGATCATGAAAATATTATGAAGATAATGTATTGTATTGAATCTTATTACAGGTCACCTTCTAGTTTGAAAAACCTCGGATTCTCATGATAAAGCATTTCACCCGACATCAAAAGATTTACGACCTCATTCTTTAGGGGGCAACTGTTATAGACATATTTGGGCATTGTAACCCCAATCTTATATGTCCATAAACCAATGGCTTCTAAGTCCCTAAAAGTGTTGTTTCATACCCTAAAGGAACAAGGTTAGCTGATTACATCATCTCCCAGAAGTTCTCCATGAAAAATTGCTCAGAATTGGTCCAAACTGGGCCATCTCACCTGCTCGATGGTCAAAGTGCGATGAATCCCACCTAATGCACACAGGGGGTGCAATGCATACTGAAAATCCCTTCTATTGGGTGCAATGGGCGAGAGTAGACAAATTCCAGAGACAGTTTGCAAGATGGATGATCATGGAATCTTCCAGAAACTTCTCATGTGACACTTGCCTCTCTGAATTTGCCCAGCGATGAGTAAGAGATCATGAAATCTCCAAGTGGAACTGAGAACTATAAGAGAAATGGCACTAATCAAAAACCCAAAAGCTAAGTCACCCACTTGCAAACATCTATATATGGATCCCTCATCCTAGAGATTCAAAGGCTGTAATTTTGCATCTTGTAAGGAAGTGTTGGTTGTTTCTCTATGGAACATCATAGTGTTGGGTGATCTAGCTTTTCATGAGGTGAAGAAGGGCTTTCATGCTGGGAGGATGGTGCTGGGTCAGATCAATGGGTTGTAATCCTCTCTTCTACTACTTCTATCAATAAAGCTATTTGAGTTTTCCTCCATATTCTTGTATGTCTTTGAATGTTGAATTGATATATGCATTTGTATGGTCAATATATATCTGATCCTATATTGTTTATGATTATAGATCTCTATGCTTTGATGGTATTGTGCTACTTTGACTCTACAGGTGTTCTTTGAAGTGGGACAAGCGAGGAAGGAGTGGCAAAGATCTGTCAAAGGGGAGAGGAAACAAGCAAGGAGCCAAGCGGAAGACTGAGGTTGGTACTCTCTGCTTCTCTCTCATCTATTTCTCATAAAGGAAAACACAAGTAACTTTAGTTTGTTTGTTTCTAAGATAGCGACTCGTCTTAGTGGGACTAGCAACTCTGAATGGACACTAGTTTTCGTGATAACAGTCGTGGTCCTCGTGGATGAATTTTTATAGTTGCATCAATTATACAGAATACAAGTAATCTTGTGCAATCTACCATTATGGAAATACCTAGAGAAAACATAATTATTATGACTATTTTACGCTAAATGTCAAAGGATAGATTGATAATTTCAATCATGTTAATTCTTACATGTTCTCACTTCCATGCCTTAGTATTACTTAAGGAGTGATAAAACTCACTATGATGCAGTATCATTTTCCTTCCTTTCATAGTTCAAGAATCACTAGTAATGAAACAAATGATATGTTGTATTGAAGACCTATTCCTATGTATAGAAATTGCTAGAAAGTTTTAAAGGACACACTATTGTATGAAGTAGGGGTCTCTTTTACATAAATATACATAATTAAATTCTCCATTAAAGGATATACGTATTTGTTCAAGCACCTAGGGCTTCAAAAAGAGTTTGCTTCAATAATTTTAGGGTCATCCTTGAGGCATCTTCAATAATGCTAGGGTTTCATCATCTTGAACAACGGTACGATTTTATCATTGACATCAATGACAAATTTTTTGAGTAGCTGGAAAGGACATATAATCCCGAGAATTTTTGGATTGGTAAGAGTTTGCATTCAGTTGGTCCCATAGGACACATCACCCTGAAGCTTCTTCCCTGAGAGTTTTCGAATGATGTGTAAGTGAAAGAGTCCTAAGGTGAATAGACGATGAGACAGGGGGGCATGCAAGTGGTAAGTATAAACAACAAGGTGGCATGTGGATGGAAGGGCCCAACAGTGAGATGGCACCTTTTGGTCCCAATAGGGACATGTAACCTTGGAGGTTTTTCCATAAGAGTTTCCAAAGGAGAGATGGGGAAATTCCCTTCCCATTGCCATTAAAACTTCACATCCTCATTCCATAATTTTTATAAAAAATCCTTTCAAATACGAAGGCCCAAGACCCCTTACTTCTACGTACAAGTGACATAAACCAAAGGTCACACAGTGGATTTTCATTGGAACATAGGATGGTGTGGAGCATAGGTGGGATGATGATGTCAACAAAGATGATATGGAAAAAATATTCAATGAGACAGATCATGCTAATTTAGCATTTTCATGTTCCTAAGTGGGACAAAAATTATTTGCATGTGGTACCACTTAGAGATGCACAAAAATGAGTTACATGTGGTACCAATTAGAGTTGGATATGTGGTAGTAGTAAGCATGTAGTGCATTAGTTGTAGATGACACCACCTCGGGGGTCTTAGGTGGAGGATGACGAGAAATGCTTGAGATTTCTACATCTCGGGGAATGGGAATATTTCCTAACATGTTACAACTCAAGGTTTTTGTCCCGAGATTGTTTTCAAATGATGTTACACAAGAATTATTTGAAGGGGTACCATATGAAATAGATGGGGAGATTGACTTCGGGATAAAACTATTTACAATGTTTGAAATTGGTATCCCAGATGGTTCTTGAAGAATTATCTTTTCAAAGGAATGGGACCACACAGGACCAAGTGGAACCAGTCTAGGGTAAGAGGAAAGAGTATGATAACCAATTATTTTCTTACCCTATGTTGTGGGGAAAAGTATCCGATGCGGATGACCCTATCCCTACTCTAAAGGTGACAGTCTTTAGCAACAACTGAAAGTAAAGCTTTGATGTTTTCCTTTATGAAAGCACAGAGAGGGGGAAGAAATGATCAACCAACCTGGTATCCTTCGCTTAGTCGATCTTGATCCTCTCTCTTTGTCTCTTGTTCCCAGCTCCTTGCTCTCTTTGCCGGTCCAGCTATACACAAGCCCTGCACAAAACGAGAGAGGAAACTACAAGATACAAGTACTCATAACTGATGCATGGATTAGAGTGAATCAAATATACATGTAAATACAATACATCAATGCAATACAAATATATAGGAGAACATGCAAAACTTTATTGATAGAAGTAACAGGGTTCTGAGAAGGTTACAACCAATGATGGCTCCAATCCAGCAGCACCTCCCCAGCAGCAAGAACTCTCCTCTTCACCTCTAGTAAAACAATCACCCAATAGCTCTAACTGTAATCCAACAGCACCTCCTTGCTTTACACAAAATTCCAGCCTCCTTAGACCTCATAGAAGAGCTCTATATATAGGAGAGAAGAAGAGAGGATGAGTCAGCTTGAGGCTGGCATAGAGCTGACTAGTGTCCTCTCCCTCTTCAGTTAATCTTCAGTTCTTGAGTCCACTTGGAGATCCTTGCTTACACATGGTGATCAAGTACCTCTTACTCATCACAGGGCGAATCTCATGAACCAAGTGTCAGTTTGGAAGCTTCCTGGGCAGTTGACACCTTGCAGGATGACTGTGCCACTTGGCCAATCTCGCCCAGCGCAGGTAGCCTTTATTACTTTTGACTTCCAGCGCAGGTACAGAGTGGGACAGTTGCATTACAGCGCAGAAGCTCAGTTAAGCAGTTGACATGATCCAAAATAAGCCTGTTTTGAAGTGTTTTCAGGTGGAGAACTGATTGGAAGTGCTGTTGTTTGATGACCTTGTTCTTTTAGGGGTAAGAACAACATGTTTAGGGACTGAGGATCCCTGTAATTATTGACATTCCATGCTCCATGATGCGAGGCACAAAAATGTCTATAACAGTTGCCCCCTAAAGTATGAGGCCGTTTATCGGGTGAAATGCTTTATCTAGAGGATCCGAAGTTCGTTCCAGTGCTGAGGAGAGTGCCCTGTAATACAATACAATACAATACATTATTTTTCATTCATCATTATTCTCATGATCTAGCTGAGGCGGGCATTCCTATGCTCAGCTTTTTATAAATACATTTTGGTACACATGACAGACAATCGTCTGAAGATAGACTGATAATTTTCTGCTGAAATTATCATCCTTTGAGTAGGATGATCATCTGCTGCAATGATGTACATGGCAAATGTTTTTATATTTCCTGAATATATATCGCAGCCCGGATGGATGAAACTAGATCCGGGGTCTTCAAACTCGTTCGATCTTCACTCTAAGTACAAGTCGATCCATGTGAGAATTGCGCTGAAGTCGAACATGGAAAGACATCGCTTGATTACCGGTCAATAATGTAAACCGTTAACAAGCGCGAGAGGAATCACCAATAATGACGATGACCCTCAAGGTACTGCAGTACAATTCACGTGGCGTGAATAAAGGACTTGGCGTCGAACGCCACGCAAAATCTTCTGGTCGAAGGTCATTGATGTATACCTGTCGCCGAAAGTGAGAAACTTGCCATTGAGGCATGCAAGCTTCAAAGTACTGATGGGGGTGTTCCTAGATCAACTTCTTGGATAATGAGCTGAAGTCGACAAGAAGCGATCCGTCAAAGGAGGGCCTTTATGAATCCCACATCAATGACACGGAACGGAGCTAATGACTTTAGTGGAGGTGAAAACAAATTGTGACATATGATTCAGGGTGGCGATCATGAATGGATGAAGGATAATGTATGGCAGTGGATGGGACACGGTTGACACTTTCAGAATGACCCCTCTTGAACATATAACGACACTGATGCGATGGATCGGTAGCATTACCCCAAACATGGATGGTGTGGCGAGGACCATGGTGATAAGACCGGTGAATGAAACAACCCAACCCGATGTGATACGGAGGAAAAGTGTCATGTTCAAGAGTGACTTGCTACCATTAAACTTTGAATGTTCTCCCAATTTTTCCCCAGTCATTTCTGACCAGTACCTCTTTATTTTTGTCAAGCTTGAGGAGGATAACATATGCTTGTTCTATAACTTGCCCTTCAGGCAAGCCCATCGCTATGATTTAACGAGCCTAGCGATAGGGAAACTCGTTCTCGTCTAAAGACAAGTTTGTCGCTATTTAATCATTTTAACGAGTCTAACGACAAAGAAAACTCGGTCCTTTTCATTTTTAGAGAGTCTGAAAAGGTACAGAAAGTTAACTCCACGATTCCTTTTTCGTCAGCAAATCCCTTAAGTCCAAAAAAGTATAAAACAATACAGAAGGGATGGCTGTTCGATACTTTTAACGAGCCGAACAAGACAAGCGCTCGATCCTTTTGTGCAATAATCCCTCAGGTCCAAAAAGATTAAAATTTAGAGGAGGGATAGCGTTCCGGTCATTTAACGAGCTGGAAGGCCAAAACTCGGCAAACTTTTCATATTTTACGAGTCAATGAAAAGAGCTGAAAGAAGACTCGTCTTTTGAGGAACGAGTGATAAACAGGGATAGCTACAGATTCCAGGTACAGGTTGGAATTTTCCAATCACGGCAGTGTTACAAGGATGGCTAGGTGAAATCACTCTTCGCAGTTGTTTCTCAAAAGAGGTAAACACACAAATGGAAGTGAATGATCGGCCAAATGAACAGTGGAGGTGATGGATGAAAACACGATCAAGGTTCTTATGGCTGATGAATTTACGATCTCAAAAGGTTATTTACCGGTTCATTTTTTCATGAGCTTGAACTCTGAGGGAAACTTTTGCTCACACTTTTCTATTTTTTAACGAGCATAAATTCAGTCCTAAAACTGCTCGGATTTGCATTTATTTTTTAACGAGCATGAACTATATGCTAAAACTGCTCGATAGACCAGTCATATGAAGAACGCCTCTCGTAAGGACCAATTTTTATAGAGCTTATGCCTTACCACAGCTGTGCTCACTTTTGGCAAATTTTACTTTTGCCCCACAGGCTTTCTTTCATGCAAGTTTGGAAACGGCTAATCTTAAAACCAGATAAATAACCGCCCCTAGCTTGCACTCCAGAAAGTTTGCATGCCCCCAGGTATAGGATAGAATTTCGAGGCTGCCCCTCCTCTCCCCTACTTCTGCTTTTCTTTGGGTGTTCACATTTATTTGTCATCTTGCTAATCTAATGCTAACGATACTTGTCTTCTCGTTATTTTAAGGGGTCTTACGCAGTACTCAGGCTTCCCGTCGGCCCACTTTTAACAAACAGCTATTTATGACAATAGAAGAACACTACTCAAAGATAAAACATTGGTATTATTGAGGGAGGCTTGCCTCTTTCTTATTATTCCAAAGACGGTTCGATTTGCTGCCGCAGATCAATCTCTTTCTTCGGCGGTGCCTATCATTGGGTTGTCCTAAGATGGTTACCCTCTGTTACAACAATACGGTCTCCTTCTTAGTAGACTGCCCCTGCTTATCCTTCAAAACATATGTTTCGATGGGCGAGGCTTGAATTTAAAGATGGTGACTACTTGTTGTAATAAGGGAATTCCTACTTGGGCATTGCCCACTTTTTTAGACAAAGGTGAATGATTCCCAAACACATAACTTTAACAAAAGATCATTATTCTAGAACAACCCCACTTCCTACGGACGGGGTACGGACTAGTCATGTTCTCCTGCGGAAATTCTGTCTTATACCCGGAGTTTCTTCTGCTCGAAGCAGACCAGGGTGCATGCCCCCTGGGTCCTAGTCTTTCTTTCCGAATCACTCGCGCTCATCGGGAAGGAGGACCGGGGGCGGAGGCGAATCTTGAGTGAACAGACCATTTAGGATTGGTATTTGACTATTTGCGATGCGAGATCCCGGAAATGAAAGTTGGTCTACGAGCTTGACCACCTTTCCTTCATGTGGAAAACACATTACTCTAAAGAGTGAGGAGACTATCGCTCCCATGCAATAAATATAGTCGCGTCCAAGGAGTAGGTTATAATCCAAGGGTCCTTGAACTACCAACACGTTCATCCTGACGGTCTTCCCCTTCAATGTAACAGGTACATCGGGGAGGATCCCTAATGGTCGACTGGTTCCTTTATCAAAACCTGAGAGATTTCTCAACTCAGGTAAAAGCGCCGGGGAACCCAGTGCTTTCCAAGCAACAGAGGAAAGGATACTCACAGACGCCCCTTCATCAATGATAGTACCAGCCATAATCATTCTATAGATCTGGACAATGATTCTGAATGGTACACTGGCTGGTAACTGGGGTCTGCCTAGTTGATTCCAATCAAAGGATACAACCAGGTTGCTTGGTGGTGGGACCGAATATACGGCCGGATACGACTCTGATGACGTTCCTTCCTGCGATAAAGGAATGGGCGCATTGCCCTGATGCTCATCGGAGTCGGTGCTGATGAAAAGAACCTGGATGGTGTCATCCTTGTTCTCATCAGTGAGGGTGTCGCATGAAGACGACTCTTCGGCGACGGTGTCATTTGAAGACGGGTCTTCAATGACGGGGTCATTGGACGATAGAACCTCTGAAGGAAGAACCAGGCCAACTGCCGTATCGACCTTTAGACTTTCGTCTAGTCTAGATTCAGTAGGTTCACTCTCAATGACCGACACTTCAGCTGACCACTTGAGTGGTTCAACCGGATTTTCAACTATCGAGGGATTAGGCGCGAGTTTTTTATATCCAGGTGGAAGTCGCACCGGTGACACCGGGCGATCTTCCAAAACTCTCTTGGCCTCATCTAAGAATGGACATTTGTGGATGGCATGATGACCTTCACACAATAGACAGGGTGATCTTGGTCCCCTTCTTCGTCCTTCACTCTCGCTAGTTGACGGAATGCAATCAACTTGACAACCAGAGGTTGATGCTACCGGATTGTGCAACCTTGGGGACCAGTCCCTTAGTATCCGGGGAATACAAGGACAATCACGATGGAAATGGATCCCTTTGCAAATGACACATGGCGATTTAGGCCCGGTCGGTGCAGTGTGTGGGTTTTTGTCAGCTTTCTTCTTCTTGCCCCCAGTCGCCTTCGCCAGAGGCTCCTTCTGCTTCTTTTCTTTCTTCTTCTTTTCCTTCTTCTCCTTGGGAGGCTGACTTTTGCCAGCTCTACCTTGCGAAGATGAAGGATCAGAGGAAGTATCATAAGAAGTGGAAGGCTGGTGGGTAGTTCTAGATTGTTCTGACTATTGATTCGACTGCTCAAGATTAGTGGCGATCTGGACTACATTAGTTGAAAAGAGCCATACAGGGAGACCAATTGTCAATCCTGGAAGAGACAATGTAGCCATATGAGGCGCACCAACATCTCCCCAAGAGGAGAAGGGATTTGGACTTCCGCCAAGGTTACTTCCTTGGTTGGTGGGCTCCATACTTTTCAACTGAAAGATCAACGTGGGAATAACAGGTGATTATGTTCCGCTTTAAAATAAATTTTATTAACGACGCTTTTAGACACAAACTTGCTTTTTCATGTTTTAAGAGTCGAGAAAAAGCTAAAGATGACTCTAGTCGCCTTCGATGTATTAACGAGCCCGAAGTGACAAATGCTCGGTTGGACTTTTTCAGTTATAGAGTTTGAAAAAGGCCAAAAGAAACTGCTCTGGAGATCTAGGCAGAGGGTGTGCCAAACCTTTCACGAAACCACAAAATACGTTTTACGGTACGGGTGGTCGATCTTCGTGAATGCTGTGTTCACTGCATCGCGATCAGTAGTGCGGCCGACACGGTTTCCTAAGGATAAAGGATAAAAACCTATAGGGGTCTCCCAATATACGCGACGGTACGCGGGAGCTCAAGTCCGTGTTAGTGCCACCGACTCTCAGGAGGAATCACCCACCTTCGTAGAGATCGACAGTCACTATGTTTAACGACGCCGGAACACGTCTCTACCTAGACCTCTAGATGTTTGCGTTAAATTCCAAAGCGTTGTTATGTAAATTGAGTTTATTTTAATGTTGATCTTTCTTAACAGTTTGCCTTTCAGGTTCGCCACGAGATGTATATATACAACTTCCTATATGCAATCTAAGAATGAGAAGCAAATCTTTTCAATCTTTCAACTTTGAAAACCTTAATCTACTTGAGGGAAAAGAAGGACACAACTTTTTCCACAGATCAAAGAACACACACTAAAATGCACATCTTCCTAAATCGTCAAGCATACAGTCAAATGCAAAATGCACAATGCATGTATTTCTTTTCGTTATCCTTAATGTTGATGCTAGACAAAAAGGAAACTGTTGTATAATTTTGAATCTAATTTCAAGTAGAAATAAACAAGCTTGTCCACAATCAAAAAGACACCTTATGATAGACTTGTTTAAAAACACAGGAAATGTATAGATTCAAACCATGAAATGAAAAGCAAACAAACTCAAACAGCCATGAACAGTAATGAAACTAGCTCTTAAGATCACAAAGACACTTTTACAGTTCAGGATCTAAGAGGTCACAGCTATACTGGTTCGCTTTTCACAATGGGAAACTGTAACTGCAACAAGAAATACTGAAAGAACATTCACAGTTTCATCACACAACTGAGGCGGAATAATGTCAAGGAGAAGTGGCTTACGGCAAGTACAATAACCAGCAAGCAATCAGCCAAAAAACAAGTGCAAACAGGGCCAAGACACAATAGGAAGACTGAGCAAGACAAGGGCTAACTGGACCAGCGCAGGTTCTAGTCTGCCAATTTCACTCTCAGCGCAGTTCCCGAAGGGAGTACCTGCGCTGTAATGCAGACTGCCTGTGTACAGCCTGCACTGACTCACGAGAGTTTCGTCTACAAAGAATTCCGGGTCATAAAAAGCTCAAAAATGCACTGTTTTTGATGAAATAAAAAGCTATAGGTCAAGTACAGGCTAAGGGATGATCAAGAGGATGAAGATCTATCACAAAGAGTAAAGAGTCTTTTGTAGATAGGCTCTTCAAATCTTGAATTTGCTCAGCAAATGAGCAAGAGTAGCAGTCCCTCTACTTCGCTTTTGATATAGTCAAAAGCTTTTCGATTTGGTACTCTTTTCTTCAAGAAATGAATAGCAAAATACTACAAACACCAACAAGATACTAGGCTCCCCAGCGGAGTCGCCAGTTTGTTGTGGGGAAAAGTATCCGATGCGGATGACCCTATCCCTACTCTAAAGGTGACAGTCTTTAGCAACAACTGAAAGTAAAGCTTTGATGTTTTCCTTTATGAAAGCACAGAGAGGGGGAAGAAATGATCAACCAACCTGGTATCCTTCGCTTAGTCGATCTTGATCCTCTCTCTTTGTCTCTTGTTCCCAGCTCCTTGCTCTCTTTGCCGGTCCAGCTATACACAAGCCCTGCACAAAACGAGAGAGGAAACTACAAGATACAAGTACTCATAACTGATGCATGGATTAGAGTGAATCAAATATACATGTAAATACAATACATCAATGCAATACAAGTATATAGGAGAACATGCAAAACTTTATTGATAGAAGTAACAGGGTTCTGAGAAGGTTACAACCAATGATGGCTCCAATCCAGCAGCACCTCCCCAGCAACAAGAACTCTCCTCTTCACCTCTAGTAAAACAATCACCCAATAGCTCTAACTGTAATCCAACAGCACCTCCTTGCTTTACACAAAATTCCAGCCTCCTTAGACCTCATAGAAGAGCTCTATATATAGGAGAGAAGAAGAGAGGATGAGTCAGCTTGAGGCTGGCATAGAGCTGACTAGTGTCCTCTCCCTCTTCAGTTAATCTTCAGTTCTTGAGTCCACTTGGAGATCCTTGCTTACACATGGTGATCAAGTACCTCTTACTCATCACAGGGCGAATCTCATGAACCAAGTGTCAGTTTGGAAGCTTCCTGGGCAGTTGACACCTTGCAGGATGACTGTGCCACTTGGCCAATCTCGCCCAGCGCAGGTAGCCTTCATTACTTTTGACTTCCAGCGCAGGTACAGAGTGGGACAGTTGCATTACAGCGCATAAGCTCAGTTAAGCAGCTGACATGATCCAAAATAAGCCTGTTTTGAAGTGTTTTCAGGTGGAGAACTGATTGGAAGTGCTGTTGTTTGATGACCTTGTTCTTTTAGGGGTAAGAACAACATGTTTAGGGACTGAGGATCCCTGTAATTATTGACATTCCATGCTCCATGATGCGAGGCACAAAAATGTCTATAACACCCTAGACAAGGTGGGGGAAAGGATTAAAGAAAGGATTTTCATTTAAAGGTGCTGAATTGATCCTATGAGGCACTAGATTGGGGATGCTAGGGAAATGTTTGATCTTGGATATAGGGCTTGGATTTTCTCACAACTCCGCCATTGGAATGGCCTCAAATTTGGAGGAGGTATCGAGGAGACACTAATGTAGGAGATGCTAGGAGATAAAACTTTTTGGAGGGATAATTTGTCAGGAAAATGATGCCCTAGATGAACCAATTTGGCTAGACCTAGGAAAAGGTGAAAATTGTATGATTTTAGGTGACAACCTCTTGGTAGATCAGTGCCTTAGTCTTGGAATAATGGAGTCTATGATAAATTTGAGTGAGTATATTTGGTTCTTAATCAAGGAGGCCTCAAATCCACTTCGCTAGACTTTTAGGTCAAAGAGAAGAAAATCTTGCAACTTTTATACTTCGATGTGAAAAAGCTGATGGCTTATCAAGATAAATTCATTAATAGAATTACCCCTAGGAGATTTCATTCACATTATATGGCTGATACTTTGAGAGATTCTATAATAGAGACAAAATTCCACAATTTGAAGCAGTAAATGCATGAAACAATTAGCCCTAAGAATATAAAAAATCCCATTCCATTGTATATGACGAATAAACACAAGAATAACATTTAAATCATGTACTTACGTGTAATAGAATATATCCAACAATCCATAATTTGAAAAGAGAGAAGCTCCAAGATTAGATAGAACAAATGCACACATCAAAATTCATCCGTTTAGATGATGAGAAAATGAACTAATCTCACTCATATTTATACACTAATGAGGAGTTCGAATTAGTCTCCTTAGCTACATAAGCCCCCCAAATAAAATAATGTGCTAATATTCTAACTTTTGGTGACAAGCCCACCAAACTAACTCAAAAATGAGAGACTATGCCTCTTAAGAGGTTAGATGATGAATAATACATATCATAGAGCCTTATAAGAGGGCCAATGAGGTGCATGGGTTCCATAATGAAGAGTAGGACCCTCAAAATTGATGGAAAATGGATTGGCCCCTTGTTATCCAAACAATAAACCTATGGTACTCCCAATGGGTGTGGGGGCACAATAATAACCTCATGGGTCTCCAAATGAAGTCGAAGATGCCTGTAGATAACATGCAATGGCTCTAATGAGGGTTTAGGGGGTGCCACATTATCCTACAAGTCGTGGGTCAGCTACCAAGTGCATGGTGAATTGGAGGGGCCGGTTGGGCAAAGGTGAACCAGGTGCACCTCCTTCGTCTAATGGGATTTTCTTGAGCGTCTCTGACCATCATTGGGGATCCAAGGAGTTTTCTCTACTATTGTGGAGGCCCATGGTTCTGAACACACACCCTACATGTGCCATTGTATCCCTCTGGAGGATTAGGACCCTGTATAGGGATACCAAACCTAAGATGGAGACCATCTGCAACCCTACATAAGGTTGAATGTGTCCTAAACAATGGAACTACAAAAAAAGGGGGCCTTAACCCACGACTAGAAATGTCGGCGGGTCTGCTCCTTAACATTCCACAGTGCCGATCTCCATTTCTCATTCTCTGATCCCAAAACCTGATCGCCAATCGGGTTCAATGCCAATTACCTGATTGCTAATTTGTTTATCGGCGATTTTGCAATCGGCGTATCGGCCATCGCTTTTTCGTCTGCCTTTGACCTCTCTGACATGCAATCACCGATCGCATCTGCGCCATCAATATTGAGCCTTGATTCGATGGTTGTGATTTAGTTCACATTTCTCTATCACTACTTCTCATTAGCCAATTCCGATAGGCTTAGTGGGTCATAACCCACATGCCTCAAAAATAATTTGTTAAGGAAATAGGATTTTGATTAACCCCAAAATTTCATTCCCATCATGAATGAAGTAGGGGATGAGAAGGGGAAGCCTCGAGAGACATGTTAGGGTAGAAGGGTAGCTAATAAAAGGGAACCCCACACTTGGGTTTATAATGTATAGGAGGGAGATATCGTTGTACATGAGGTGTGTTACACAGTAATTTGTCACTGCTTTTACTTCAATCTCCCTGCTATGTCATGGGTCCAAAACCATGCATGCTCTTGACCCCCTGAATTCCAAATGACCCACTTTGCCAAAGTTTCCTGTATCAGCGCGACTGTGTAAAAAATAAACGCGCCTATGAGCGCACCCAAATAAAAGGGATGCGATGTCATCGTGGAAGTACATGTGTTTCCCGCGCTGATCGAATTTCACAAGGAAGCGCGGCAGTTGCTCGTTTTACTGCGCTGGTTTGCCTTCCCTCGTTATGAATAGGCGATGACAGCGCTCAAAGTCAGTTGTACACCCACGCTGATCCAGTTTGGGCGAGTTTGTTCTAACAGTCAGCCTTCCAGATGATTCTAGGCCTGGTTGTTGGTCTTGGTTATGTCGCCCTCCCTTCTCTGGCATACCTGCTTCGTCATTTGAGCCACCTTCCATGGAGATAAGCTCATCTTCCCACCATTCATGGAGACTCCTTCTCCTATTTAAGCCTCTACCATTGCTATCAGCTGCTAGTTTGGAACTCTTGGTGTTTGGAGTGCTGTTGATAGTGTTGTGAGCTTAATAGATAGCTGGTGTGCTAAGTGTGGGTTTGTTATAGAGCTTGAGGAAGGTTGTAAGGTGTTTTGATCTTGTGTTAGGCTTGTGAGTGAGAGAGGCTTTGTGTTGGGAGATCTACCTCCAAGGGTGAATGCTTAAGGAGCTTGCTGGCTGGACCCTCTTGAGAAGGCTTGTGACGTCAAGACCTGGGTTGTAAGCTTACTATATTTTACAGTTAATACAATCAATGATTTTCTCCTATATCTTATATGTAATGTATTGGATAGCTCATGATTTCTTGACCTTGTGAGTAAATAGTTCTTTTTTATTATCCAGTTATGCGCTTTGTTGTATTTCCTTGCCTTGTTTCAGGTTGATTACTCATTTGGAGAAGGAAGCTGAAGCTGGAACGACGTAAAGGATCTTCACCGACCACCGGTTGAGGTAGGCCTCTAATTCAAACTATTTAAGGAGAATTATTGTTGATTTGTCTTGTTTGTGACTAGACCCACTCTAGGGCTAGAGGAGTTGCCTCTGTCCGCAGAGGGAACACTTTCGAGTTTCACAAGGTGCCTCAACCTTGATTTTTCCACCCTTATTTATATGTCTTGTGCTTTTTTACATTTTTCTTTGATTAACTTCTTTGGGCTCAAGGGGTAACAAAATGATGCATAATATATAGCAATGAATTTCCCCTTTTCAGGTAGGCTGGTTCGTTTCCCACCAAGGGTTGGGACAATCCTGGGTGCCTATATGATGAAGGAGGGTCATAGAACTTGTAGGAATTGGGGTGATGCCAATGATGATGGGGTAGAGCTCATGTATTGGCTTTTTCCCATGTGTTAAATGTGTATGTCCCGGCCATATTAGCATTTTTTGGTACATTTTCCTGTTGAATGTGGCCAAAAATACTTTTGTCTTTATTTTTAGCAGCATCGACCTTTGGGCATCAATCTAGGCCTAACCCAAGGTGTGGGCAAGGGGATGAGGTGAGATAACCCTATGTGGACCCAGGTGGGAGAAATGATGAATGGGGTGATAACACTAGTAGAAAATGACTAATTAATTACTAAAAAAGTGACTAAATGCTGCATATAAACGACTATTTTTCGGTTGATGATCAATAGTAGCTAATTTACAGTATCTTATAACGCGATTATCTTTTAGTCATTTTTAGCTTAGTCAATAATTGGTTATCTCAATTTTATTGTCTAGTAATATATTTAGTCATTAATTTAGACATTAAGTTAGACATTAATTTAGTCATTAATTTAATCATTGATTTGGTCATTAATTATCACAATTAATGACTAAATATACAACAAATATATTGCTAAAATATCACCCGAAAAAACTAATTAATGACCAAATAAATATGACCAAAATGTTATTCGTGTTATAAGATATTGTAAATTAGATACTAATAGTCATATATATGCAAATTTTAGTCATCGTTTGAAACCAATTAATGACCAAAGATATATGACTAAATTTTGTTTATGTTATAAGATACTGTAAATTAGCTACTAATAGTCATATCTATGCAAAATTTAGTCATCATTTGTAATCACAAATTTATCATTTGCATTAATCATTTATATTTTTTGATAGTATCATATTCATTATATAAATTACTATTTTAGTAGTTTATATTCATTTCATGTATTTTCATTAACAATCTTTATAAGAAACTAATTTAGTCTTATATTCATTTTATGTGTTCATCATTAATAAACTTAAACTCCTAATTTAGTATTTTTAGATTGATTTTATGTTTTCATTATTAATCAACATAAATTAATTAGTATGATTTTGCAACTAAATTAAAAAATAAAAATAAAAAAATTAACATACCATGTAGATGTTCATCCAATAAGTAGGTCCCAACAACTGCAACTTTGTATGTAGTGTCATTATCTTTCTCATCCATGACAATGCAATCTGAGTAGCGACTTGCATGTGAGGGCAGAATTTCAACAAACGTTCGTGTATAAGGATTGCAAAGTCTACAATAGTTTTTAAAATAATCAAATTTTTCTCCTGTAACCAAGATAAGTCCTCCCACAGATTGCTTGAAATAACCGATATCTTGCCAGTATTCATCCTTAAAGAATGAAAGGTCAAGACAGGAGTTAAACTAGGTTCTTGTGTAGAACCAGAAAGCCATACATGGAGTTTTCATACTGAAATCACACACAAGCATTCGAGTCTAATTGTCGTTGAGAGATGCCTCACCCCACCTGGTTAGGAAGTAGTTTGAGGAAAGAGAGTCATTCCATTGCTTGCGAATCATGTGATAACTATGTATGAATTCCATCGGCATGTGTGCACATATCTCTGCTTGAAAGTAATTTCGCAATTCATTCCACCATGAAGCTGCCTTTTCCATTTCCATATTTATAACTCAACGACACCAATACAAATACAAAGTCAAAGAATAGTTAATGTATGAAATATGACTCCAACTATATATATATAGCACAAGTATGAAGATTGAGTACATTGAAACAAAATATGGCAAGTTAGTTTAGAGCTTATATTATGAATAGAAAGTACGCCGACTTCATATGAAAAAATATTAAATTATAGATAAATGAAAATAATCCATCATTTAGAAAATGTAATATTATAAAGGAAACAATAATTTTTTGTGATTAAATTTTCTTTTAATGGGTAAACTCACTGCCAGTGTGGGCTAGGCTGTTTTCTAGTTTTATTTATTTATTTATACAACATTATTAATAATAAATAATAATAATTTTTTATTATTCTTATTTATTAATTAATTATAAATGAATGAATGAATTATTCTATTTTTAATAGTAATGAGTATATTTTATTAGGTTTAATCAGTAATTTTATAGAAATTGTTACCACTATTTTAGTAAATGTTACATGAGTCAACATGTTTCAGGAGACTCAAACCCACCCAAGTTACTTGGGACATAACCATTCTGCAATCAAGCTGAAGAATGTAAATCCGATGGTGCAACCTATTAGAGGAATGGCAAGATATTTTCCAGTCTATTGAAAATAGTTCTTATTGATGTCAAAGGTTGTCCAAACGAAAGAGGAGATTACATAGTCAAAAGCTAAACTATGAGACATTTCCAACTGTATATGGAACTCCCTCTAATTCCATAAGCATAAAGAGATATGAAATATTTTGTTAAGATGACCCAACTAAAATACAAGTAGGATACATTTGGATACCCTATCTTTGAAGGAACTGTTACTCCAATTACTTAGCTCAAATGGGAGCATAGGATATATTGTTGGAAGGATTATTCTATGGTGTAGGCTTTAAACTTTTATAAAAATTATTTTAAACCTGAACCACCACAGCCAAGCTTTGAATTATAATTAAAAGAGGATGGCTTATCCTTATATGAAAGGTCAAGTCCAAGCCTTCTTTTCTAATAGCCATTGAGACCTGTGACTATATGTGTAATCTTCACTAGTGTGACCAATATGATTAGCCCTTGGCGATTATACTATTCCCTCCTCACAATGCAACCACGCCATGAGGCCTGGGTCCCTACTCTCATTATTTTTTAGCTTCTACATGTCACCCGAGCCATACTTTGGTGCATAACCCTTTTATCTGTGGAGACATGTCACCCCAACCTATCCAAAGATGTGTGCAAAGGGAATCCTCGAAGAGACACACTCCAAGGAACGAGAATTATTCCTATCAAATGATTTTCCTAGACTTCGTCAACTATTGTCCCCAACCCATTTTAAAAGTGCGAGTAAGTCCTTTACCTTTGGGAGGAGTTAGTGGTATTCTCATCCCACTTCACTCAACTCATTCCATGTAATTGGCTTCCATGTCACCTTGGCCTTCTCTATATTGGTGCACTTCCACCTCTGCCTTGTGCTCATAGCCCTGATGAATTCCTTGATGTCCTCCTTTTTCAATCACCTAGACGAAGAACTCCCAGGACACATCACCCTCACGCTCTCCCTTAATGGTTCTTTTGAGGTGACTCTAGTTCTGTTACACCAATGATTGTCAACTGATAGACTCTAACTGGAACTCAAGAAACTAAGTATTGTGCGGCCTGCTTGTGTACTTCATTCTCAACTCTATTAATTTTTGTTGTCTCTCCTCTATGACTCCTACAAGCCTCCAACTCACACAATCATAAAAGAATAGTCTAGTTATTCCTACCTTTGGTTACGATGATTAAATCCAAGTCCCCGACAACACTCTCACACACAAATATGTTTGTGTGTGTGTGTGCGCGCACAATTAAGGAATGAAAATAGAGACTCAAAAAGAGCTAGTTTACAAGTTCTTTTTATACAAAAATCACTCTAATTATTTGTATTAAATCAATCATTAATTCAATACATCACTATAGCTCGCTCTCTATCCAAACTAATATTGATACATTCTTCCAAAAATTCCTTGCATTTACCTCCATTTTCGTTCTGCAAATGGGCGCATATTGAGCATATGTTCTAGATCTTCCATGTGCTAATGACAAAGATAGTAAGGGAAGGGCCCTGAAATCCCCTTTTCTAGAGTAGATCCTAGGTTAGGATCCTTCCTTTACTAACCAACCATAAGAAGTGGGTTACCTTTGTCCACCATCCTCCCTTCCATATTTTTTTCCATATTATATTATGTCTATCCTGGGCTTGCCCTACTTGAAGGTCATATGCTTCTTTGCAGGTGAAGATTCCTTTTGTATTATGCCCCAATCTCAAGATGTCAGAATCGTCTCGAACCATTAATTGTCTCAATCTTAGTTCTTTGCCTAACTTTGTCCATTATTTAGTCTCAATGGTCTGGCATTAATCTTCCTTCCTTTTCCATTGTCTCCAGCCTCCCCCCTCCTTGTTCTTCTTTCCAGAACTTCTCTACCAAATGAATATTCCTACCTCTAGTGTATATATATATATATGTGTACCTAAGGTCTTGCCTTTCTATCATTTGTTCTCTTTGTTTCCATGAGTCATGCGAAAATATTGTTGCTTTTCCATTGCAGATTTCCCAAAAAGCATGTTGGTTGATGAGGTTCTTGTTTTGCGCTGCCAGGTTCCACAATATCAATCCTTTAGGAGGGTATGTATATCATATAATATCCTTGGCTCTCTCCCACATGTCATATTTTCTTGTCCGTATTTTCTTCCAGAGATCCCCCCCCCCGCACCCTCTATCCATCTCCACCATAATTTAGCGCCCATAACTTGATTTAAAGTATATGGATCTTTGAGGCCTAGCCCTCCTTCCAATTTATTTTTCACGGGCCTTGCCATGATACCAAAGCCATTTTCTAACTTGTTGATCCCCTCCCCATAGGAATATTTTAAAAATGTCAACCATTTTGGAGCACACCCCTTTCAGGGTAGCCATACCAGATAATTGATAAATGGGTATCGATTGAAGCACTGCTTTGAGAAAAATTGTCCTGCCTGCTAAGTTAAGCAATGAAAAAGCCCAACTGCTTAGCTTTCCCTAGAGCTTCCGGAGGATCAATCGCTAGTAGGATGTCTTTAGGGAATTATCAGATAGGGGCATTTCTAGATATTTGGATGGGAGGTTCCTCGTGCCAAACCCCAGGATCCTAGAAAGGTAGGTTCGGACATTCACCTGAGTATTAAAAAAGAATATATAGGATTTGTCGTTGTTTATCTTCGTCCTTGAGGCCTCCATGAAGGTGCTAAGAATCTCTTTTATTCTCCACACTTCTCTTAGGGAAACCTAACATAATAGAATGATATCATCCATGAATTGCTGGTGAGTAATGGCTAGGTCATTACCCCAAATCCTGAGGCCACTAAGCCTAGAGTCCCTGACTTCATTTTTGATAAAAATACCTAGCGCTTCCATAACAAGAATGAAGAGAAAAGGAGATATTGGATCTTCTTGCATTAAGCCACATGTTGGGTTGAAAGTGGGGGTAGGAGTCCCATTCAGTAAGATGGAGATAACAGGGGAAGATATCATGGCATAAATCAATTTTATCCATCGTTGATCAAAACCATTGGCTTTAAGGATACCATTCAGGTAGGCCCTGTTAGCGTTGGTATCTTCATCCCTCCATCAGTGATCAAATTTCTCTTTTTGCATGCATAATAGGTGTCTCATCTGATCAGCTGCATTCCATTAGGATCATGGGTCATCTGATGGTAGTGGTTCATTATCAAAATTTCCCTCATGGTCTTTACCTGTTGGCCCATTTTAACAAGTTTAGGTCATTTATTGTCATTTTGTTTCATTTCATTTACCAAAATCATTTTTAGGGTTTTAGGTCTCATTAGGTCTAGGGTTTGTCACCATGGTTAGAAAAATGCTCAATAAAGGGTCAGTAGGCACATGAGGGGGTCCAATAAGTTCACGAAATCAAAATTTTCAATGATGTTATGATCAATAAGTGGTTTTTATAGTTTTTATTTCTATGTACAAAATTCTATGTAATTTCAATTTTTTCTATATGTAATAATTTTAGAGTTGCTGCCCTAGCTTACCTTGCCAACTCCAGCCACTACAGACTAAAAGAGCAAAGCATCAAATGCATCAGTTATCAAATGATTAAGAAAAGTCAATTTCAATGGAAAAACATAGTTCAAAACCAAAAGTGACTTTGACATTAGAAAAGTGGGTTTGAGATGAGTAAAAATTTAAAGTCATTCATATTTAAAGTGAAGGAGGTCCTCTTTATCATTTCATTATGAAAAAATACTCTTAGAGAGTAAAAATCGCGATTTGGGAACCAAAGAGACAAAACCATGCTTTTCAAGGCAACTTAGTCTGGCGCTGCGCATTGAGCTGGTTGGGAATTTTGAGGAATGGCTTACATTTTTGGATTCCTCATCAAAAAATATGAAAACCCAGAAAATATCATGAATTTTGGAGAAGGTTTGGGTCACCTAAAGGGCAAAAAACACCTCAAAAATGCCCTCTCTGCCACTTTTTTGACCCACAGGAAGCAATCTTGGGAGAATTGATTTTTGAAGGGGAAAATGGACAACAAATCCAAAAATTCCACTTGTTTTAAAAAGTAGATAGATAGATCTTTCCAACAAGACATTTTGGAGCTAATTTGGTTAAGGGGAAGGCCTTCAAACTCAGCTTGGAAAAGGTGTTGCGCATTAGGCAAAATTTTGCCAATTTTGCTCAAAAACTTTGTTTTTCGCCTAGTTTTCTTCTAGTTTGACTTTTTCTCTCTTATGGTCAAATTCAGGATATGAAATGATGTAAATTGATGTAATATGATGTAAAAATGATAAAAATTGACTTGATAAGGTAGATACATCAGTTGTATGTGGTTTTGAGTTGAATGAATCAGTTTCCTAGGTTTTAGAGGCAAGCTATTCCACTGCCTATTTTTGTGTTCCTAGTTTAGATATGGTTGAAACCACCCCTCTTCTCATGGATTCGACCCCTGATGGATAGCACAGGTGGTTTGGAGGTCTATATCATGTGTTTTTTCAATCATTTGTAAAGGTTGGACTCTTGTGAATGCTTTGAGCACTATTGTACATCATCTCTGCAGTTTGGCAAGGAAATAGACCAGGGTTTGCAGCATTTAATGGGATTCTTGTGGAAATGTGATTTAATATTATTTTATCCTCTATGAATCAAGTTATCATATGTTTATGTGTGCCATTATCTCTCTCTTTTCTGCTTAACTAAATGAATCAAGTATAAAGGTGGAAATCATTGATGTTGCAGTGCTCTACCTTAGGGTTTATTTAGCTTTACATGTTTTCTACTATTTGAAGAGGATTCATGACACTTCCATGCCCTCTCCAACTCCTCACCAGTCTCAAGACTCATCATTACACCTAATCTAAAGTATTAAATCACTTGCCTACCTCGCCCCATAGAAACCTCTACAAAACTGAGTTCATTCCCCGGATCCAAAACTGCCTTTCACATCTGATCCAACAAACCACCATAAAACTCAATCAAACTCCTCTGAGCACATACCTAGCCTAAAATTAGTCTTTATATCAGTCATCTCAAGCTTTATTGGCCATATTTTCTTGACATTGACAAGGAGAGAGCCCTCTCCCGACCTGGTAGGGCTAGCTACCAAGTTAAGCGTGGTTTGATGTTACCCTAGACCTGCCTTTCTTAGCCTGAGGTAGATTTAGGGCATAACATATTGGTGACCATACTGGGGAAGAAAATTTTGTTTGTTATTATTGTTTGCTTCATAGACTACATAAGGAGCCTGAAGTTAGCCAGGTAGCCTTCGAACTACTCTTGCTTTGCAAGTGCATAAGTAGATGAATGCTGCTTCAATTAATCTCCGGTTTAGTTTATGAAATGAACATCTGAACTGAAAACTATTATCCCAGTATCTTAATGCAAATCTAAACTTTCGGATGATGAGTTTAGAATTTGATAGGCTGACAAATTGGTAATGTCCATTTGATTTTTGGGAATAATTCAACACACTGGCTTCCAGACGATACACTAGGGCCAATCCTGATCCTAATCCTCCTCCCGTGTATGAAAACCCAAATCTCATTCCAAGAATTCTCCGGAAATCAAGTTCTGTGATACCGGTTTCAGATCTCATTCATGTCTAGTTGTTTTTGAATACCTTGAAGATCTTGAGTTTGATGAACATTTTGATCTATCGTTGTTTGAAACTAAATCTGAAAGTGCAGTTGGTTCTACTGTTCTAAATCCGGAGTTTGTCAAAGATCTTAAAACTGAAAGGGCTAATAGATCAATTGATGATTGTATCTTGAATCTTCAAACTTCCATTGTGGCTACAAATATTCCCAAGTTCTTAGAATTTGCATCCGCAACTCTTGGTTCATCTACTGTTGTATCTAGTTCAAAAATTCCTATTGAAACTCCTTTTATCCCCACCATTCCTTTGCAGCCCACCATATCTGATTAGAGACCCGTTGTCCCTTCTCCCCCATCAACCCCTTCAACATCTCAAACATCTCACATTTCTTCCCCTCCTTCTACACCTCATACACCCATTACATCGACTGCTATTGTTGTTCCAACTCCTCCTACATCCCCATGGCCAGTTTCAAATCCACCTAGAGCAATGGCTGCCCGATATGCACCTCTCGTTTTGCCACAAAACTTGGATGCTATGCCTGCTGATTACCAAAGTAAAATTCCATTGTTTGATTCTACCCAAAGTATCACAGTGCAATGGCATGTTGATAGGATGAACGATTTCTTTGACCTTCATGAGATAGATGAAGAAAATGTGACTATGATATTATTTGTACAAACTTTTGGAGGTGAAGTGTGAAAGTGTTTTAGAGCATTGCTAGCTAGGACTATCAACACATTGGTGGTTCTTCATAGACAATTTCTGGATCGTTGGGAGGTAAAGAAAAATCCACTCCAAATCCTTTCGGAGTATGAAAACATAAAAAGGAATGTTGGTGAAAGTGTCCAAGATTATTGTGTTAGATTCAATACTGTTTATAATACTATTCCTGCTGATATAAAGCCACCGATGGGGCTGGGTTTGATAAAATTTCCCAATGGATTTGATCCCTACATGGCACATCAATTGAGAGAAAGAGACTCGGCTACATTGGAGGATACGTAGAAAATTGCAGTGAGTGTGGAGGCAAATCTGCTAGCTAAGAGAGCTAGAGCGAAGACCGAGAAGAAGGTGACCATAAAGGAAGAAGCTTCTTCCTCAGATCATTTGCTTCGCAAGATTGAAAAGATGTTTGATAGATTAACTATTGCAGATAAGCCTGAGACACAGATCATAAATCCAAATTTTCGTGGTCAGCAGTACCCACAGTTCAGGATTAAACAATGAGAGCAAAGAGCATAAGACAAAACAGCACAACAGCAAGTTAAACCACCTTTACAGTAGAATTTTGTACATGGCCCAGAATCAGATGATGATGATAATCCGATTGGAGAGGAGAATCACTTTTTTACACCTGATGGTTTGCCAATTTATATCACGGAAGATGAGGAGTATTCAGAAAATCCAGCTGTACAAAAAGATGAAGATTTTATCTTAGCAAATGAAACAATCCTAGAAGAAGAATCAGATGAATATTAGAGGGGATATATGAATGCATTAACAACGCAGCAAAGACAATATTCTCTCAGGAGTAGGGATGTGCCGATCAATCCAATTCAAAAGTGGAAGGAAGCAACACCACCAAAGAATGATTCTCCAAATGTTCAGAAGAAAGGAAAGGAACCAGCAGATCCTACCTCTAGCAAAATGCAATCAGCAAATGAAAAGTCAAATCAATCAAGTGCAGCAAAGGAGAAGACTGAAAAGAAGGATGCTCCACTCAAAGAGGTAGAGAAAACTACAGCCTTTAACTTAGAGAATGAGATTGCTAAGTTAAAAGTGTCAATACCTTTGACAAAATTAATGAAGAATAGCAGTTATAAAGGTCAAGTGTCAAAGATTTTGAATATAGATCCCTCGTCTGGTATGGTTAATGTGGAGGATGACCAGCCCGAGCTTATCTTTGGTACGACATTAGAAGGCCAATATGAGGATAATGATGTAGCCCCTTTTTACATCAGCCTTAGATTGCATGATTATGTCTTGCACAATGCCATGTTTGATTCAGGAGCATCTCATAATTTGATGCCAAAGGCAATTATGGAAAAACTGGGTTTAGATATCACTCGCAAGTATCATGATATTTATTCCTTTGATTCTAGTAGGGTCAGATGTATTGGTCTCATTAAGGATTTGGTTGTCACTTTAGATCATATTCCAGCAAAGAATGTTCTCATGGATGTGGTTGTGGCCGACATTCCCCCTAGATTTGGCATGCTTTTATCTAGATCGTGGGGCGCAAAACTCAAAGGGACATTGCAGTTAGATTTCTCCTATGCCACTATTCCCGTGTTTGGTCAATTGAGGAAATTATATCAGGAGAAAAAGATGAAGTATATGATCACAAGCAACGAGAAACCTTTGAATCATCCAATTAATTATGTACATACAGATTTTGAATCTTTTGTTCTTTATTCTGACAATGGTTTTAATGATGTAAATAGTCAATTAGTTGAAGTTGAAGATATTCCAGAGATAACAAAAAATTTCAGAGCCGTACTTGATCAAGAGAGACAAAGGCTTGATAGTACCGCTGAATAGTCAACATTCCGCCAGCAGCAGAAAATTGATGGACAACAGCCAAAGGTAGAAGAGCAGGCAAAATTTCAGCATTTAGAAGATGAAGCTGGCTTGTGGAGTATGGACTATGATGGAGTAGTAGGTAAGGATGGTGCGGGAATTGGTATTTGGATACGTAGCCCTGTTTTCCTACCAAACAAAGTCCTGAGTAATGTAAGAGTTTGTTCATATAAATTGGCTTTTGATTGTTCCAATAATGAAGCTGAATATGAGGCACTGATTGCTGGTTTGAAAATCCTCAAGAAGTTGAATGCAAAGAGAATTTCAGTTTATGGCGACTCCAAATTAGTAACCAAACAAGTCAAGGGTGAATACCAAGCTAAACATCCTCGAATGAGGGCTTACCATAATGTGGTTTTAGATATTTTGAGGTTGTTTCCAGATTATACTTTGACATGTGTCCCTCGTGTACAAAATGTTATTGCAGATTCCCTTGCTACAGCTGCAAGTAACTTAAAGATCCCGATGAATTCAAACAATAAGTTTGAAATTCATGTGAAACATTGCCCAGATGACCCTGATAATCAAAGATATTGGCAGGTGTTTCAGGATGATAAAGAGATTGAAGAATTTCTGCAAAATGAAGGCAAATATAAAGACATTTTTATAGATGGTGAGCAAGATGATGGTGAACTAGACATAGAGGTAAATCAGATGGAAGTTTTGCAGCTGAAAGACAATGTTATCCCTAAAGGCCTTATACCTTTAGAGGAATTTTTTGATCAAGATGATGTAGCCTGGAAACCAAGTTTGGTGCCGACCGAGAAGGGAGTTGAGGATGTGAATATTGGAACAATCGAAAATCCAAAGATGGTGAAGTTGTCAAAAGCATTACCTCCTCAGGTAAAAGCAAAATACATTAGTTATTGTCTTCATTTTCTGATGTATTTGCATGGGACTATACAGATTTGAAGGAGTATGATAAGAGTATAATTCAGCATATCATTCCAATCAAGCCAAACCAGAAGCCATTTCGTCAAAAGTTGAGAAGTATAAATCCGAAGTTGCTACCATCAATAGATAAAGAGGTGAATTGATTGTACAAAGCTGGTATAATCATTCCAATAAGATTTTCATATTGGATCTCCAACTTGGTGCCCATGCGGAAGAAGACAAGTGAGATTAGATTATGCATTTATTTCATAAATTTGAATAAGGTGTCCTTGAAAGATAATTATCCATTGCCAAAAATGAACTACATACTCCAAAGAGTAGTTGGGGCATCTCATATGTTGCTAATCGATGGGTATTCTGGCTACAATCAAATTTTGGTCCATGAGGATGACAGGGACAAAACAACATTCACCACTCCATGGGGGATATTCCATTATGCCAAGATGTCATTCAGTTTAAAGAATGTTGGTGCAACATTTCAACAGGCCGTGGACATTGCCTTCGCAAATGAAAAAGATGTGTTTCTAGTAGTATATCTTGATGATTTGACTGTCTTTTCAAATTCAGATGAGGAGCATCTTTACCATCTGAAAATTGTCTTTCAGTGTTGTAGAAAATATGGCATATCTCTCAATCCCAAAAAGAGCTTGTTTGCCATGGACGAGGGAAAGCTTCTTGGTCACATAGTATCCAAGGAAGGCATCCACATTGATCCTGCTTGAGTGGAAGCTACTCATAAAATTGATTTTCCTCGTAGTAAGAAAGAGATCCAAGCATTTAATGGTAAGATGAAGTTCTTACGTCGTTTTGTGCCAAATCTAGTTGAACACTTGAGGGAGATTACAAATATGTTGAAGAAGGACAGTGTGGTCAAGTGGACTGAAGAAACCATGAAGTCTTTCAACCTGGTAAAGTTGGCTCTTTCTTCAGTTCCAATTTTAATTAGCCCAGATTATTCTCAAGATTTTATATTGTTTTCATTCGCTTCGGATCATACTATGGCAGCAGTTCTAATGCAGAAAAGAGACTAGCTTGAAAAGCCAATTGCCTTTTTCAGCAGGACAATAAGAGACACAACCTTAAAATATAACATTATTGAGAAGCAAGCTCTTGCCTTGGTGAAATATTTGAAAGATTTCCGGGTATATATTCTACATTCTCATATTCTTGCTTATGTCCCTAACATAGTCATCAAAGATGTTTTAGTACAAACAAATCCGGAAGGGAGACGAGGCAAATGGATTGCAGCTTTGTTAGAATATGACTTGGAGATTAAGCCAACAAAGCTAATCAAGGGCCAGGGTCTAGCAAAATTGATGGTGGAGTCTAATTTGCATGCCTTGTACATAAATCTGATTGCTGCTATGTTCGAAGAAGATGAAGATGGTTCACTTGTTCAGGTATCTGAAATTTTTCTCCATTCTCCTTGGTATTAAGATATTGTAGATGTTCTTGAACACCTTTCACTACCACCATAGATGGCCAAAAATAAAGGTAGAACTCTGAAACTAAAGGTTGCCAAATTTTGTATTATGAACAATGCACTTTATTGGAAAGATCCTGGAGATATTTTGCTGAATTGTTTGGTTGAGGAGGAAGTAAAACAGGTCATGGATGGTTTTCATAAAGGAGACTGTGGAGGTAACCTATTTTGGAAGACGATGGCTAACAAAATTTTGAGAGCGGGGTATTATTGGCCTACCCTTTTCGTTGATGTGTATAAAACTGTCACAAGTTGTCATGAATGCTATATTTTTTAGGGAAGGAGAAAGTTGCAGCCTTTACCTCTCAAGCCATTGGAAGTTAGTGCTCCATTTCAAGAGTGGGGCCTAGATTTTATTGGCGAAATTCATCCTACATCTTTAGCTCAGCACAAGTGGATCTTAACAGTGACATATTATTTCACAAAATGGATTGAGGCGATTCCCACCTGGCAGGCCACCGACTTGGTAATTATTTAGTTTCTTGAAAACAATATTTTGTCACGTTTTGGTTGTCCTAACAAATTGATTACAGATAATGCAGTAGCTTTCAAGTCCAAAAGGATGATTGATTTTTGTAGCAAATACAACATTACCTTGGGACATTCTACTGCATACTATCTGCAAGGTAATGGATTGGCGGAATCTTCAAACAAATCATTGGTCAACATCATTAAAAAGCTGTTGGAAACAAACAAAAAGAGCTAGCATAAGAAATTAGTTAATGCACTATGGGCATATAGAGTAAGTTAGAAGAAGTCAATAGGCATGTATCCTTTTGAGATTGTATATGGTGTTGACATGGTGTTCCCGACATATCTCTCAATCCTGGTTGTTAAACTTCTACAGGAAGCTGGCAGCGAGGAAGATCATTTACAGCGAAGAATAAACCAAATGATCCATTTACAGCGGACGAGAGAGGAATTTTTTTAGAATACCTTTAGGCTGCAAGATAGAATCAAGAAAATCTATGATCGGAAGGCAAAGGCGAATAAATTTCAGATTGAAGACATAGTGTTTAAATGGGATGCTAGAAACGAGGACAAAGGCAAGCATGGCAAGTTCGAGAATATTTGGAAAGGAACATACAAGATTGCTGCATATCGGGGTCAAAATGCCTTTCTACTGAAAGAAATGAATGGGGAAGATTGTCCAAGAGGGTCGGTCAATGGTTAGCTTCTCAAATGGTATAATCTTTGAGAAGTTTTATGTTGTCATAATTTGTCATTGTACATACCATTTTATTTCCTTCATTGCAAAGTGTGTACTGTCATCATTCAATCAGTTTGGGGCCTGAAGTGAAGGCTATGAAACTGAAGGTCTGACTTCAGTTTTTGGTTATTTAGTCTTGTATTTGAGTCAGTTTTCAGTCTTGTAATTGAGTCAGTTTTGAGTCAACATATTGGTTTTAGTTTGCTAAAGTTATTGACTCCATTTTGCCCAATGGAAGAGGCACTGGTCTACTTTCTAGAGATCTGTGGTTCTTGGCACCTCCCAGGAGCTACCATCCCCATTGGAGCCAATGTTAGCGTCGGTATCTTCATCCCTCCATCAGTGATCAAATTTCTCTTTTTGCATGCACAATAGGTGTCTCATCTGATCAGCTACATTCCATTAGAATCATGGATCATCTGATGGTAGTGGTTCATTATCAAAATTTCCCTCATGGTCTTACCTGCTGGCCCATTTTAACAAGTTTAGGTCATTTACTATCATTTTGTTTCATTTCATTTACCAAAATCATTTTTAGGGTTTTAGGTCTCATTAGGTCTAGGGTTTGTCACCATGGTCAACAAAATACTCAATAAAGGGTCAACAAGCACATGAGGAGGTCCAATAAGTTCAAAAAATCAAAATTTTCAATGATGTTATGATCAATAAGTGGTTTTTACCTCAAAACTCTGTTTTGAGGAAAAAACAAAGTTTTTATTTCTATGTACAAAATTTTATGTAATTTCAATTTTTTCTATATGTAATATGTTCATAGCTATTTCCCTAGCTTACCTTGCCAACTCTAGCCACTGCAAACTAAAAAAGAAAAGCATCAAATGCATCAGTGATCAAATGATTAAGAAAAGTCAATTTCAATGGAAAAATAGAGTTGAAAACAAAAAGTGACTTTGACATTAGAAAAGTGGGTTTGAGATGAGTAAAAATTTAAGGTCATTCATAATTAAAGTGAATGAGGTCCTCTTTATCATTTCATTGTGCAAAAATACTCTTAGAGAGAAAAAATCGCGATTTGGGAGCCAAGGAGACAAAACCCTGCTTTTCAAGGCAACTTGGTTTGGCGCTGTGCATTGAGCTGGTTGGGAATTTTGAGGAATGGCTTACATTTTTGGATTCCTCATCAAAAAATATGGAAACCCAGAAAATCTCATGAATTTTGGAGAAGGTTTGGGTCACCTAAAGGGCAAAAAACACCTAAAAAATGCCCTCTCTACCACTTTTTTGACCCACACGAAGCAGTCGTGGGAGAACTGATTTTTTAAAGGGCAAATGGACACCAAATCCAAAACTTCCACTTGTATTAGAAATTAGACAGACAAATATTTCCAACAAGCCATTTTGTAGCTAATTTGGTGAAGGGGAAGGCCTTCAAACTCAACTCGGAAAATGCGCTTCACATCAGGCAGATGGCACTGTGCATTAGGCAAAATTTTGCCAATTTTGCTCAAAAACTCTGTTTTTCATCTAGTTTTCTTCTAGTTTGACTTTTTCTCTCTTATGGTCAAGTTCATGATATGACATGATGTAAATTGATGTAATATGATGTAAAAATGATAAAAATTGACTTGATAAGGTAGATACATCAGTTGTAGGTGGTTTTGAGTTGAATGAATTAGTTTCCTAGGTTTTAGAGAGCAAACATCTTGTAGAACCCCTGCAAACTTCCTATAGAGGCTCACGAATGAGATTTCTCGATAGCCAAACTCGGTGAAACTCTATGGAAGGGTGTTAGGGACCCCTTAGACCCTCTCTGAACCTTCTTGACCTTTCCCAAGAATTTCTTCTTGCATATCCACCTCTTCACAACCCAAAAACAGTTAAATCATATGCATAATAACTCTGGAAACTTATTCAAAAATACAAAAAGATGTTTCTTTCAGATGTTAATGTAGAAGTAGCTTAGGTACATGTATTTACCTTCCTAGAAGTCAATGGCATTTCCTTCAGTAGTTTTCATCCTCTTCTTGGCATCAGTAGAGTTAGCTGGTAGAATTATGGTTTGCTAGGGTTTGCATTTTCTTTTAGCTTTTCACTGTCTTTCTGCAAGTAGATCAGCCTTCTTTAAAGTAGCTTTCATCCATCAATTAAAAAGCTTCTTATCAGAGCCCATATAAGTTGGCTTGAGCCCCTAGCGGACTTGTGCCAGCTGACCAAGTGACAGCTGCAGCAAGAGCTAGTACTTGTGCATACAGCACCGTCGCTTCCAAGTTTGTTACGAACTACCGGGTTGATAAAAGTAAAGAAGGGAGTCCCAGAAGTTGTATCATTATTGCTGCAATACTGGACCTCACCACCGCTTCTTAGCACCGTTGCTGGGTATAGACCGAAGGATGGACTCCTTTCATCTCCTTATAGCTCCAAGCGAAAGCATCTAAATGTTTGTTCAGTAAGCTACAGTGTACACAACTCCTTCTCCTGGGAAGGAGATAGGGAGGAGTTGATATTCAAATTTCTTTCGGGGCCAAACTCCACATTCTTAATTCTAGGAGAGATTGGATCATTCACACAGAGGTCCACTAAGGTGTTGGCTTGGGTATCCTCCACCAATTCCTCTAAGGAAAGTGCACTGGGAGGTGGATTCTGAATCAAGGTCTCAATCAAATAATCCTCGGTTTGAGGACCTCCCCTAGTGGTTTCTATGGTGCACAAGGGTGCAGAGCATACCTCATCCTCATCTCCTTCTTCCAGCCAGAGCAGTAAGTCATGTTCTAGCAGAGGCTGAGCAGGAGGGTATAGGACTAGCTGCTTGGACATAGGACCATTTTTGATGGTCATGTTTCCAGCTCGGCAACTGATGTAAGCATCTGCAGTGGCTAACCAAGGCCTTCCCAAAATGAAGGGGTATCTAGCAAGCTTTGCCTTTGGTTGAAGGACTAAGAAGTCCGCAGGATACTCCCATGAGTCAACTGAGACCAAGACATCCTCCACAATCCCTTCGGGAGTCACGGTGGAGCGATCTGCTAATTGCAGGACTGTTGAAGTCTTCCTTAAGGAACCCTGAAGGTTGAGTTTAAGCATGGTTTCCCTGGTCATCACATTAATGGCAGCCCCTAGATCAATCAAGGTATGGGGGATAATGGTGTGATTGATGTGGACATCAACTACAGTACTCCCAGGGTCCAAATACTTTGGATAGATTACTTGCCCCAACATTAGATCAGACAGTTGTCCTATGACATTGATTGTCGAGGCATCTCTCTTTCTCCTGCTTGGGTGCCTGAAACACTTCTCCTTAATCAATTTGTTGTATATCGGTACATCTTTGATGGCTTGGAGAAGGGGTATTTTCACACACAACTGTTTTAGTTCCCCTAGAAGTTCAGTCTCCTCTGGGTTTGGTTGTGTGGTTACTGTTAGTCGCTCAGGAAAGGGTGGAATGGATTTGGGTTCACTTTCATGTTTCTCTTCCTCATCCTCTGGGGGAGAAGGTTGGCGATCTGGAAGGGTCTTTCTGGATCACAGGTTGATCTCATGGATCTCCACAGCGTAGGTAGGAAATGTTGTTTCCCCAGTGTATACTTGTTGGGCCTGTCATTTGTTGGGGTTTGGGTTCGGTTGGGCAGGCATTTGGGGTTGTCTTGGAGGAGCAGGAGGTAATGGTTGTGGTTGAGCCAGTGGTGGAGGCAGAATGGCAGGAGGAGAGTTGTATTGGGGCCTCCACCCCGGTTGAGGTGCATTCCATTGAGGCTGTGGCTAGACATGTGAGTGAAACGAATGAGCAGTGGGTTGAGAATGGTATTGAGGTGGATAAGACCACGAAGGAGGTGCAAACCAGGAAGGATGAGCAGGGGGACCCCAAGAAGGCACGTGAGCAGATTGGTTGGGGCTATAATAAGCTTGGGATGTCCCTTGCATCCCCTACTGGTAAGGTCTAGGTCCATGCGGTATTTTTTGGTTGAGGAAGTAGAGAGGTTCAGTCGGTGCCTCAGTCACTTGGTACATGGCTTTTAATTCGGGAAAGGTTGGGCATTGGTTTGTAGGGTGGTTCTCCTCACAAACAAAACATACCTCCACTGAGTGCAATGGACACTCATTCTCAGGGTGCTTCCTCGTACATCTGGGACAGAAAATGGCCAAAGCCTTCTCAGCTTCCTCTTTATTTGTTGGATTCGGGAAGTATCAAGTTGCATGGAAATGGTCTGTCTCACCTCACTTTTGAGGTCTTCCAGCTGATTAGCAAACTCATGCTTGGAGAAGGTAGTACTAGCGGAAAGTGGATTCCCCCTACCTCTTTTCCGGGCTGCCCTAGAGTGGTTTCTAAACATAGTCTTTATATCCTCATAAGGTAGTTGGTAAATATCTCCTCCAGCTAGCATGTGAAGGGTATCTAGAAGGTCTTCAGGGACTCCTCGGAGCAGAACCAACTTTAAAGATTCAGGGTCAAGTGTGCACCTGGCCTGTTTATAGCTAAGTTGGAACCTTTCCTCATAGTCCTCTAGAGACTCATCATTTCCCATGGTCATCCGAAAGATTTCCCCCTTGGTTTCCTTTGACCTACAGTAATATTGGTATTTGTTGTTAAAGGCTTGTTGCATCTGAGCCCAAGTAGTGATACTGTTTCCAGGTAACCCCATGAACCAGCATAATGTTGCATCCTTGAGGGTAGAGGGAAAAAGTTTCAACTTTTGCTCATGTTCTGTATAGTCATAAGTTCGACAAAGGACAACAAACTCAAACAGGAAGGTATAAGGGTCTTCAGTGGTCAATCCATGGAAATGAGGTAAGGCTGAGGGACTTATGTTCTTCATTTTCATGTCCTCGTTAGTCTCTCGGATGGGGAAGGTACCTTCTATTCTCTCATCATCGTCTCTACATTTCTGTTGTCAGCCATAGTCTCACAAGGAATATTTTCTTGCTCTTCTTCTGTTATAGGATCTTCGTATATCTCAGAAGGTTCACCTATAGGTTCTTCTGGATCACTGCCACCAAAGAAGAGTGAAGGGTGACTTAGTGAAGTGGTGGGGGTGTTGGGTAGGAATTTTCCGGTATTATCTCTGTTCCTACGAGGCATGAAAGGACTCTGGGTTGTTGTTTCTTTTTTCTACTTGTACCTACAAAACTGAAACAGATGGAATTGCAACTAACTAAAATCTATCTTGCAGAAATGAAAATTCGGAATTGAAATGAAAGCAGGGAAAGACTAATCTATTTTGCTGAAATCAGATTGCGAGAAGGAAATACTAGACTACACTTGCAAAATTGAAATTCTATTCTACGCTTGCAAAATTGAAAGGTTAATCTACGAAAGCAGGAAATGTCTAGTTTACTTTTGCAGAAATGAAATTGTAGAATGGAAATGAAATAAACTACTTAGCAGAAGGCGAGAGTAGGAAAATAGAAGAAAAGCAGCAATCACAAATACTCTGACGCTTCCCCGACAATGGTGCTAAAAAGAGGTGGTGAGCTCCAGTATTGCAGCAATAATGCTACAACTTCTGGGACTCCCTTCTTTACTTTTATCAACCTGGTAGTTCGTAACAAACTTAGAAGCGACAATGCTATATGCACAAGTACTAGCTCTTGCCGGAGCTGTTACTTGGTCAGCTGGCACAAGTCCGCTAGGGGCTCAAGCCAACTTCTATGGGCTCTGAGAAGAATCTTTTTAACCAATGGATGAAAGCTACTTTAAAGAAGGCTGATCTACTTGCAAAAAGACAGTGAAAAGCTAAAAGAAAACGCAAACCCTAGGAAACCCTAATTCTATCAGCTAACTCTACTGATGGCAAGAAGAGGATGCAAACTACTGAAGGAAATGCCATTGACTTCTATGAATGTAAATACATGTACCTAAGCTACTTCTACAATAACATCTAAAAGAAACACCTTTTTGTATTTTTGAATAAGTTGCCAGAGTTATTATGCATATGATTTGACTGTTTTTGGGCTGTGAAGAGGTGGATATGCAAGAAGAAATGCTTGGGAAAGGTCAAGAAGGTTCAGAGAGGGCCTAAGGGGTCCCTAACACCCTTCCATATAGTTTCACTGAGTTTGGCTATCGAGAAACCTCATTCGTGAGCCTCTACAGGAAGTCTGCACGGGTTCTACAGGATGTTTGCGATTTTCTACAGGATGTCTGGAATTTTCTACAGGATGTTCAGAGATGAGGTTTTTGGTGGATGAATAGAGAGGGAAAGGTGAAGGAGTGAGTGTGGAGGTAGGGTGATGGTTGGAGATGGTCTAGAACTCAGCGGATGGAGTTGTGGATAGGTGTGGATGGCGGTATTTGGCTCAAATAAGACTAAAGCAATGTTACACACAAAACTAGGGTTATGAGAGCGAATGGCAAATAGGAGGCAAGGATTCTAAGCAAAGGGTGGAATGGATGGTTCTGATGGTGAATGAATAGATGAAGGAGTGGTACAGGTACTCTACAAGGTTCTTTTTCCAACTGATCCAATGAAGACCTGTAAATTCAAAATCCTAATTATGATGACCTAAATCTGCTAGCTGCCAATAAAGAGAATGGACAGAAGTGTGACCTGCAATGAAACCATGTATTTTGACTCATGCAACTAAGCAAATGAAAGTCTGATATTGCAACCAACTTATACACATGAAAATAAAACACTAGTGATTGCATGGCATGACAAGATTAGTGTTTTTGTGGGTAGCAAAGTTATCCTGATCCCAGCTCCAGATCCTACTGAAGGAGAGGTGAAACCAGAGATGTTTGATGGCCCTTTTCTTGAAGCTTTTTCCTCTTAACAGTTCAACAAAATCTGAGCATTCAAAAGTCTATCTAACCATTTACAGTGACCTATTTAATCAGCAAACTTTAACCTATTTAACAGAAATGTTTTTGCAAATGCATAAAGAACAACTAGCAATACATAGAGGAGGCCTTAACACTCGGGTTGGGCCCAACCCCAAGAGCTGCAGGCTCCTATAAAAGACTAAGATCTGATACCAAGTAAAGCTGCTTATCATTATTCAAAAAATAACCATCATAAGAAAGTTGTACAGCAGTAGCTACAATAAAACAGGCCGAGCAAAATGACAGCACTATAGTGCAAAAATAACAATGGTTCCAAAAGTAAAGTACGAAGGCTAAGGCCTTCCTATTTGTACAATACGAGGGGGCTAGCAGTCCTCCTAGATTCAAGGGACTCGGCTGTCCCAACTGCTAGTGAACAGTCACTCCTCCAAAATCTTCTTGGCTGCCTTTAAAACTCAGTTTGGTGGCCTGTGGAGCTCGATGTTGAGGGTGGAGATTTCGAGGAAGGCCATTTAATTGTTGAAATTTGGTACCGGAGGATAGGTGGTTCCCTTAGGCTTTGATCTTTGGCCTAGGGAAAAGTGTCCAAAAGAATTTAATTTTTCTCCTAAAGTGACTTTATAATTTTATAAAGTTAAATCTAATTTAAAAGTGACTTTAAGTGATAAAGTTACTAAGTCTAATTTTAAGTAACTTTTATAAAGTAAATGAAAAATTAGAAAGGAAAAGTGACTTTGGAAATAAATGACTAAGTGAGTCTTTATTAAAGTGGGGTGAATTAAAAAATAGAAAGTGAGATTTAAATGAGCATTTAATCTCAGCCATTGATCTAAATCTATTTCAGCCATTGGATTTAGAGATCACCCAAAAGTCACTTGGAGTTATATTAAAGGAGGAAAAGGAGGAAAAGGTCATTCATTCTTTCATGAGCAGATTGGGAGAAGGAGAGCAAGAGAGCAAGAGAGATTTCTGAGCAGGGAGGAGAAGGAGACAGCAGCTTGGCACACATTCCAAGGCAACAGTTGAGCAGATTTGTACCGCTGATTCAACACATAGTGAAAGGCAGATTTTTGCACAAAAATCGAGGAGCAGTTTGCTGATTTTTCTGCACACAAAACGGAGGTCGTACAGCATTTATTGCTTTCATGTTTGCTGTAATTTCCAGATTGCTGTGAGGCACGGGAAAGGAGATAAGTTGTAAATTTGCTTGCTGATTTTTGCTGAATAATTCTCACTGTAAAAAGGCAATTTTCAGAAATAAAGAAGAGCTCTCAAACAGGTTTTCCCCAAGAGTTGAGGGGGTTTTTCCAGGGTCAAGTTGACCAAAAATATCAGTGTTTTAATGTGTTTTAATGGCTGTTTTTTATTGTTGATTTTTAATTCTGCAATTTCCAGCATTCTGAAAAATTTCCAGAATTTGTGTTTTTAGCAATAATTTTTTTTTTAGTCTGTTAAATGTATGGTTATGGGAATGGGCATTTAACTACATGGGAGAAATAAGGAGAAACTGAAAACCGGGGTGGGAAAACAGAAATTTCTACATTAATGCAAGAGAAAACCTCCCTACGAATCCTCACCTCAAGCTTGGCTGTCAGCTGACCCATGATTGCTTGGTTTTTCTCAAAAATTTGTCCAAAAATCCTGAAATAACCACGTATTAGCCTCCTAGGTAGAGTGACCACCCTAACATAAACATACTAGGAAAACATGCATAATCTATGAATAATGGAGGATTGAACAAGGATAATTAGGCAAAATGAGCCCAATAGGTTACCAAATTTGGGGGCTCATCAGTCTCCTTCTTCATCCCCTTCATCATCACCCTGTCATCGCATGATTGAACATCTACAACTAAAATCCACTCATGACAATAAGATATCAATTTGAAAAACCCCTAGTCTAACATAATGCATAACAATCCATTAACTGAGTTGAAATGGGGTGAATGGTCGAGGATCATGCTTAGGGATTGTGTAGTTGCGTAGCTCAAAATCCAGGGTGAAGGACTGAGCCTTGAGGATGCACAATGGCAGTTTAGGCTAGTATGATTAGGTCAACTACACAATTGAGGGACTTAAGGAGGCAGGCTGAGGGTTTGAGCATTGCATTTTCCCACTGCACAGTTATGGAAGGAGAAGGTGGCTAGCTGATTACACAATTATGTAGTTAAGGACTGGCTGGAGAAGATAACTGTGAAGTTCTGGAGCTCAGGGGTTGGGCTTAAGCACAAAGATTACATAGGCACAATTCTAGGAGGAAGAGACTGTGCATTACATAGTGTCAAGAGGCAAGGTTGTTGATTGAGGACTGAGACTGCAAAGTGTACAGTTCAGGATGGCTGAATGAGGCTAAGTGGCCCGGTCAGGGAGTGGCTGAAGTGTTGGATAAATGAGATGGAGTTGAATAAAAGAAAGACTTGAACATGATCACACACTTATATTACTTGATGACACAATATGGAACACTCCAAACACATGAAAAACATACTTTTCCTCGATGCAAAAACTTTGCAATGACTTACCCAAACTGTGACACCAAAGATACACTTTACAATGATAGGGCATGACACTTGTGCGACATTGCTTAAAACTTTGAGAATGAGTGAGATACATGTTTACATGGTAACAAAAACCCATTAACATGAAGATCACCCCTTGAAAGAAAACAAAAGCATAGTGAAATGCAGTGCAACACTTGCCTAAGCTAAAAAAAGTCACTTTGATTTTCTTCAAAAGGAACGAGAATACTTAGAGAAAACATGTGCCATGACAATCAATTTTTGTGATAGCAACATGTAAATACGAAGTGGGCTCCGAAATTTAGATGTAGGCCAATGTTTTGGAGGGTGTTGTAACAGCGAAAACACTTGGCGACACACTAGTAGAATTCCATCTTCTCTTCCTTGGTTAATTATTTTGTGTAGGATACAGTTCTTTAGGGAGTATTGATTCATTTTTCATATTACCTCAATTTCCCCACTTATCCCATGCGTAACCTTAGTCCCCCTCATATCTTTTATCAGTTGAACACAAACATAAGGCCAACCATATCTCAATGTTTCGAATCAGAAGAGCCTAATATAGTTCGCGATCTTTAGTTTTTCAGAGTATAGTTTTTATCTCCGGTCTTGCTTTGTTACCGGAAAGCCAGTACACTAATCTGGTGGAGTCACTACAAGAACACAAGCATTTCTCTATTGCTTAGAGTCACTACCAGCAAGCCTAGAAAGTACCCCAATTGAGTTGCTTGATTCACCTCCTTGTGTAGGAAGCCTTTATCTTCTTTCACCCTTTATTTATGTATTTTATATAGGAATGTGCATAGGAACTTATTCATTTCACGAGTGGAATAGGGATCCCAACCTATTGAGGGAAGAAGAGGTTGTTCCTTTAGAGAATCATATATATGACCTCTGATTTTGGTTTTCTTGTTTAAATTCCCCCCTTGTCATTCTCTACTTGATTGAATAACTATGGGAAACATCGAGACATAATGAACTGAATATAGAAATTAGGTTTCCAGAATAGACATATGTATCATGGTTCGACACAAGGATCTCCCTATGCAAGAATCACATTTTCCATCAGAACATCATTGACCAAAATATGTAACCAAGATGAGGAAGAAGGGTCAATGTTTAACCAAATGTTGTCATTTCATAGACTCTTTTTAATTCAGCCACATGCATTGAAGCCAGAAAACATGTTTACACACCACACTTATTTACATGACAAAAAGAAATATAAACACAATAATAAATGAAAGAGAAAACATAAGAACATACTATGTACATAGAGTAGGGCATAACCATAGACCATTATTGAAAGTATCGTTTTAAATCTTAGCCATTAATAGGAAGAGAGTTAGTCTTCCCATACAAATATTGGAGACGATATGTGTGATGGAAAAGGTTCTTGTGCACGATATATGGTCCGATTCATAGAGATTGGGACTTAGTATGTTTATCTTTGCCTTTGTGGGCTTTATCCCACTTCAAGGCTAGGTCACCCACACTAAATTCATTTTTCCCTGAATACTTCTTGTCAAACCATCTCTTGATATGACTCTAATGGAGATAAAAAAATTTCTTTAGCTTTCCTTGTTTCTTCCTTTATTTTGAGATGGGTGTTTATCCTACTCTAAACCAATAGGCTAGGCTTACCCTGCAATTCTTGCGAAAGTTGAAGGGAAGGAAAATATATGTTTGGGGATAGGACAACTTCTTTTTTGTACACCAGGAATTAAGGAGACATATTCAAAGAAGGCTTAGGTGTGACACTGTCAACCCATAGGGTGTTCATCAGAGAAGAGTGCCAAATCCTTTGTTCAAAGAAAACAGTCTTTTTGATTATGCGAATGAGGTTTCTATTGGTTGAATCAACTAGACCATTTTCCTGTGGATCATAATTTGATCCACGAGGATCCTCAAACTGCTCCAAGTTCAAAGGTCTCAGTTGTTCCTAGAAATAGTGCCAAGATATAGAGCTCATTGTGTTGAATCTAGCAGTACGTTTAGTTTCTCATTTAGCCTCCAGATGAAGGAGAAATTTCTCGTTGAAGGTTATGGTGAATAGGTGAAAAAGGGGCCTTGCTAGCCATGTGGCATTCTTGTAGCTCGACACTTGATAATGGTCAAGTCAAAGTCGAGTTTAAGCAGATGGTGAGATTTTGGGTTCTAAAACCTAAACACTATGATGGACATTTATCTACATGGTGAGTATTAAGCCTATGCCTAGCACATTAATCTAAGGTTCATAACTATGGTTTAGAACCATATTCCAAGGGGGCGCAAATATATGGTTTACAAACTATGGTGGTAGGTGGGTTAAAAACTACATGCCAAAACTATATATTAAAAACCTAAATACCATGGTGGCGTAGTTTCAAATGTCAAACCTTATATTTAATATATATATATATATATATATATAGATATATATATATATATATATATATATATATATATATATATATATATATATATATATATATATATATATATATATATGTCACTATGGTGCAAATATATAGTAAATGGTGGGCGCAAAAATGTGATATGGTATAAACCTATGGTGCAAAAACATGTTGAATGACGCATATATCAAACCATAAATGATGGTAAAAAGGTTGGGCTTTCAAAAGGTTAACCATACCAAATCACAAAGAATAATAATAAGAAGAAGAAGAAACAATTTTAACGTCCACGAGGCTAAAGATAGCCTATGGGACATATTACTTCTTCATCTGATTGATGTATTCAACCCTTTTCTGTGAAGCTTCAAAATAAATGCTCCTAGCTTCTTGAGAAACCCCTCACTAAATAGATTATCCCAAGAGCTAGCTGCCATCATATCCACATAACTTTCCCTTTTGTCTTTGAAGGCCTCACATTCTAAAATGAAATGTTTTTTTGTTTCCACTTTTCCGGGAGAACAAAAAATGCATACTCTTTCCTCCCACCCTTCTTTTGGTCTTTTCCAACGCCCTCTTTCACAATGAAGTTGATGAGAATTAGTCCTTAACTGAGGAATAATAATTTTGGTTCTCCAAGAGATATTGGCATCTGTGTCCTTAACTGAGGAATAATAATTTTGGTTCTCCAAGAGATATTGGCATCTATGTATACCTTTGGTTGATGACTATGAGTGGGATTAAACACTTCAACATTGTACTTTTTCTTTCTTCCTAGCTCGTTATCCCAAGTAGGCTTGTGGAACTTATCCATTACAAAATATTTTATCTCTTTGTTGTTTACAGGACACACGTTCAAGAAAATACCCCATTTACTAAACTATTTGTTATTTTTCTGCATCCATTTTTTTTTCTTTTGCACAATCTATCATTAAAGACAAACTTAGGTCATCTACCCTCTTCCATTTTCTCAATTTTTTTTAAATACCTTATGACTCATACCATAGAAATTACTTCAATAGGAGCAACCCCTTTTCACTCAACAAGATGTCATAAGGAATTGCACTTTTAATCTTGAATATGTTTGTAATCAAACGCTTCTGAATTTTCTCAATTTGTCTCCACTGCATGTTGGATGTACTGCTGGCCCATAGTTCACAACCATAGAGAATCACGGGAATCACTAGAAGCCCAAAAAGAGTTTGAGTGGTGTTCCAGACCCATAACTCTGCCTCTCTACACCTATTTTCAAAAGCATAAATGCTTTCCAACCCCCCAAAGTTCTTTTCTTTCTATAATAATACTAGATTAGATTTTTCTTGAAGTCAATTATGAGGTATTTGTAATCTACAACTTCTTCCAGAATGTTTCCTTCAAAGTAGAACTTATGCTAGTTATGTATTCTTTTCTTAGAGAAAACCACTACTTTCGTTTTGCTGATGTTGAATTTCATCCCCACACTTCTATAAAAATTCTCAAGAGATAGTAAGTTCTCTTGCAAACCAAGAGCCGATTTAACAATCAGAATAAGGTCATATGCATACAAAAGAATCCTTATAACAAACTTTCCCAAATAGATACCATCACCCCCTTGTGAATTTAACCACTCCTCAAGCTTGTCGATATATAAACCAAAAAGGGTAGGAGATAGTGGGAAACCTTGCTTGACCCCGATATTTCTTCTAAAATTTTTAGAAATGCCTGGTGAAGTTCTAATTTTGACTTTCACCTCTTCATAGATCATATGCACAACTGCTCTAAAATGTTTAGTAAACCCAAGTTCCTCCATTCTGTGCCAAATCTTATCCCTAGGAATCGAGTCAAACGCTTTTTTGAAATCAACAAAGCAACAAAAGACTTCTTCCTTTTTCTCCCAAACTTTTTCAATGGTGTGCCTTAAAGTTATACAATGATCAACTGTGGAATGTTTAGGTCTAAAACAGGCTTTTCCTTTAGCACACTTATCTCTTTCTTCTACCCACTTTCTAATTTTATTTTCTAGAATGCTTCCAAATAGCTTTGCAAACAAACAGTTTATCATGATGGTCCTATAATTGGAGGGATTATTGACGTCACTGCTTTTGAAAAGAGGTATTGCTAGATTACTTGTCCAATCTGTTATCACAAAATCAGTACTAAGGGCTGCAACCAAGCAAGATTTTATGTAACTCTTTCAACCAGACTTTAGACTAAGGATTAGCCTCCTTAGTCAGAGAGGGCTCTCTCACAGACTTTTGATAAGAATCAATCACAACAACAGATGGCTAACTCTTCACACTTTTATGAAAATAAAGCTGGTTGGAAACACAAAACAACACTTCTTCCATTGGGCTCATGGAGTCATTCACTTCTGCAGTAAACTATTGATCACTTAATCATAGAAGCCAAGGCATATAACGTTTAACACTCAAAACATTTCTCCAAAAAACTCAACTCATAAATAAGCACAGGAAGTCTGAGCACTAGGTGAATTCAGAGTGATTGCATATTTAGTGAGCTGTAAAATACATAAAAGATAATGACAAAACCACACATGTTCTGAGCCATAAACATATAATGAATCTTGGGAAGAAAAAGTAACTCTTGTATTACTGTCAAAGTCTTCTTACACAAGCTGATAAAAACTCTGTTTTTTTATAAAATCTCCAACCCCTATTACATCCTAATCTGATCCCTTTATAGGAATCTATTCTTCTCTCTCTAGAATGGGCTCGAAGGCCCTATTAACTACTCCTACATGCTATTTAACTAATTCATTAATTACAAAGTGCTGAACTGTAATTACACAAAATCCTAATCAAACTAAAACACTAATTCCATTCTCCTCGTATGCTTGATTCTTCTTGGATCCTTGACAGCTGTCCTCCTCTTCGTTCAGCTGAGATGGCATAAGGGGGCATGAGATGGGCAATTAATGTCCCATGCTGGCGTTGAGCACCGAAAGCTTTGATCTGTTCTGTTTTGGCTGAGAGTAACCCTAAATTTTCGGTTCTGGTTCCCCATCACCGAATATGCAGCAGTTGACACCTTAAACCTTTAATAACCCAAGAATATAGGGTATTACCATGCTACTGATATGCTTATTGACATGCTGGGAGCTTCTCTGATGGACAAGTGTGCCAACCGAAACTTTTCATATGTAGCTCCCTCCAAAACCCTAATCACCAAAAATAAAGTGGCTTTATGACCGAAAACTCCAAACTTAAGTTAAAAGATTTCCCCTTTTGTTAAAGGTACACCTGGCATATGTTGATTGGCTGTAGCAGCTTCCTTCGATCTCTTTCAAGTCACTGAGGTGTTCTCTTCACAAAATTTTGATTCTGCCATCAAACTGTTATATGCGTTTCAAAAACACATCTACAGCAGTTTCGCAGTTTTCGTAGCGCGCTGCGAAACTGCGAAACTGTTTTAAACCATTTCACTTTCTCCTGAGATCTTACTGCTCAAAATGCAAACTGGCTTGTTCTGCGTTTAAATCCACACCTTCTGCTGGAGGAAAGCTATGAGCAGTATCACCAACAAGTATGACTCGATCATCACAACAGGAAAACTTTTCAGCAACTTTCATATTTATTCCCATCAACTTTCGCACAGTACTCCCTGTGGATGGTGTAAAGACCTTGGAGGATCCCTGAGAAAAATTGTTAGCATGAAGCAACCAGCAATTCTGCATTCTCCCCGAGACCATACTCAATCCAAAGCAGCAAAAAAAAAAACCTTTGTTTATCCTCTGTAGTCAAAGATACTCTAACCATATTCCTTTGGCTTAAATGGACATTTTCATCCGAGCATTAGCTGAGAAATCTTCAAGATTTAGCCGATAAGTAAGACCACCAAGAGTACCAACTGCAGTTTGCATCACTTTGTTCGGTGGTTGCTCATGTGTGTTTGTAAAGATGTCCCTTGTTGCGCTGACTGCCTTTGTTCCAGGGGGCCACACCAACAAGATAGTTTGGATTTAAGTATGGGGGATTTACGCAGTGCATTATATTAGATATCATTTTTGGGATTCAACTGCGTTAAGTAAGTCATTCAAACGTGTGACCATTTCCATGAGAGGTAGTCGTAACTGACTAATTTCTCATGATTTTTGAATAGTTCACTTAGCACTCATTGCATCGGGTGATGCTCACAGGGGTGAAGAAGTGGGATTGAAACTAGTGAAATGTGGAGAACGAATCACATAGCATCAATCATCACTTCCGGGGCTTGCACCCAGTAACCAGGACTTCCCAGGAGGTCACCCATCCCAGAACTCCTCTGGCTCAAGCGCGCTTAACTGTGGAGTTTTTCCCACAATCAAGCCCACTTAGCTTGCTACCCCATTTGCAAAACCTTAGCAAGTATTGTGCCTCATGAACCATTCAAGTAGAGATCCCTTGACTCTTTTTGAATTTAAGTATGGGGGATTTACGCAGTGCATTATATTAGATATCATTTTTGGGATTCAACTACGTTAAGTAAGTCATTCAAACGTATGACCATTTCCATGAGAGGTAGTCGTAACTGACTAATTTCTCATGATTTTTGAATAGTTCACTTAGCACTCATTGCATCGGGTGATGCTCACAGGGGTGAAGAAGTGGGATTGAAACTAGTGAAATGTGGAGAACGAATCACATAGCATCAATCATCACTTCCGGGGCTTGCACCCGGTAACCAGGACTTCCCAGGAGGTCACCCATCCCAGAACTCAATTGCTCAATTGCATCTGAGTTCTAGATAGTTTGGCTCAATTGCATCTGAGTTCTAGATACGATCATAAGGGTGATCTGGATATCGTAGGGGATCCTTACTTCTGGAACCAAGATTTATTCTTGCAGTAACCTTCAAGAAGAAATCTTCCTCAAAATCTGTTGCACACATTTAATCATTGAGAATGCGCAACTCCAATTGAAACATCTAAAACACACACATTAATACACTAGATGTTGCTCTCAAGATAATTTCTTCAACATATATATCTGTTGCAGTTGCAATTGTTATAGTGATTCAACGCGTGGTGTCAAGATAGAGGTCGAACTTTGGGTATAACTGCCATTTCACTCCAATACAAGGAACACTTAATCTCCAGCTTCTATAAATCTGCATATTCTTCAGCATGCTTGTTAATGCATGGGTGAAAAAACCAGACTCACTGGCCTGTAATTTCTGATATGGCATTTTGAATTTTTGTCCATAACTATTCCCTATCCGGTTTGAAGAGCAAATTTTGGTATATGAACCACCCAGAAAACAGAATTCCAACAAATTCAAATGCACTAGGAATAAGAGGAAGCTTGTCAATTGCTGCGATAAGTCCAGTTGAGGCCCAAAGCACTATCACAGCTGCAAAGCCCAGTCTACCAACGGTGAGTTTGTCATCAGTCTTTTCCCAAGCCTCTTGAACAGGTTTGAGGGCATCCTTCAATGGCTTCACTGGATCAATAGAGGTCTCCCCAGTAGCCATTGCAATTACTCTGCCTCTCCTTTTACCTAGGCGAGTGAATGATGTAGAAGAAACACCAGGCTGATCTGAACGGCATCTCAAAGATGACAGAGAAACCACGTGAGGCGAACAACGACTAGCCAATCTTCCTGCATTATGATATTAACACTGCTTCCAGATAGGTTATTTTTTCCATACAAGCCATGAAGAGAACTCTCTTCAAAGCATTCATCTTCAGAGTCGACAATTATGATGAATGACCCAGATAATTCTTTCGTGCTCTCAAATTGAACACCTTGAGGGGTATTGCAATTAGCACCAATACCACAGTCGGAAAGACCAGAAGTATTAATAGCTCGAAAATAAGAATCTTCTGGACACAAAATTCCATCTTTCTCATTGTAAGGAAATTTCGGGAGATGCAAAATCTTATCATCACCTTGATTTGGTGGAACAACATGCTCAGTCACCAGGCTATTATCTGAGATGGCTGATATACCCAAATTACTCTGATGCGGTATTGTGATTCAAATTAGGTAGTGTTCTCGTTGCATATGTTCCTTGCCTTCTGATTAAAAACATCCTTAGACTCTGCCACAAGGCTGGGCTTGCATTCTCCAGAAGACCGAAGAAATTGTCAATCAAAACATGCCACTACGCTCCCTACCAATCATTCTGCGCACTAAAATTAGCACCGTTTCCATTTCCTTGAGGATCCAATCCATCAAGATACCGACTATGTGGATGCATATAGGTCAACCAGATGGGCAACCCTATATCCTCCAGCGCCATTTGTATTATCACTTATGTTGGCGCCATACAAACAACCTGAAATGGCGGTTCCTATCGAAAAATGGCATTAAGGACACTAGACCTGTTCCTCCAGCTATTCCAACCTGCTCAGTCATGCTGGAGATGTCCATGATCAGCGAATCCCCAATTTCGTAGCGCTACCAGTGCAAGATATGAATCATGCGCTACGAAATCTCCTAAAAGAAGTTGCGCTGCGAAACTGCTAAAAAGGATTCATGCGCTGCGAAAACGCCTTGTCCTTTAAGCTAGGCTAAAAAATTTTGGCAACAGAATTTTCAGTGATAACACAATCTATGGGGATCCCTTGTTGTATGATGTTGTTGAAAATTTTTGTAATGTGAGGTGCAAGGATCTTTGAGTTCCACTTTAGATGTTCTTCTTGGAGTTCAACTAAGTCTTTTTCCTTTCCAACACCCAACTTCTTGATACCCATCTCTACCTCTTGCACTGTGTAATGGAAGCGAAGTGTGTTACATGGTGGATACAACCAAGTATGATGGAATAGGTGGCACAAGTGGTAGTCCAACACTATAGATGGATGGCACCTCCATACATAGTGGAGCAGTTCAGTGGTCATGCCACGAGTTCTACCACTATTGAATAGGTCTAGTCACCATCAGAGAAAATGGTTGTAGAACAACATGTAGGTGGTGGTTATGTGGCACGGAGTAGGTCGAGACTACCAGGGGTTAGGTGCCATGAGGCAAAGTCCTTTTTGACCACCAAGTCATTCACCAAAGATGAAAATGTCATGTCACAAGGTTGAATATTTGGGTTGACCGTAGGGTTATCACTATTCACCAAATGAAATATATTTTTTGCAAGCGTGCCACGAGAAGAACATTTGATACCACCCCCATAATTCATTAACCATATGTTTTTTATTTAATACTATGTGCTCGTTTTATGAATTGTATTAAAAAAATATATGGTTTGTAGACCATATAAAAATGCACCATACCATATGATGTGCTTTGTGGAATTTTTAATTTCCCCATGTAATAGGTAGTCCACCTAACCATAAACTACACACCATGTATAACCTGGGAGGTTTGACCCTGAAACCTGCCCAAGGCATTATAAAATGTTTTCCAGTGCGTGAGAGGCTAAGGGGATGAATAGTGAGTTTCAAAACAAAGTTTTATGTATGCCTCTAATTATTCGTTTAAGCATATCTTGGCCATCCTTGGGCCTTTCTTAGAATGAAGACATGCATTGGAAAGCTGCGATAGAGAGTTTCTTTTTAACAGTAACCAATAGTCCCTGTGTGCATAGTTCAATTGGTGAAATTCCATGTAAATAAACTTTTTGGAGCATTCCTAATATAACAAACGCCCATTGGAAGTGGACCCAGAGACGTAGTCCAAGAGGGACAAACTCCGTCAACAATGTTTGTTGTGTTTGTGTCTTTTATTGCTTATGTTCATTCTTAATTTCAGTTCTCAAAGCTTGATGTTTAAGGATTATTAACAAATTAATTTCCCTCTTTCATGCACTTCAATACAACCTTAGTTAATGTTGGTGGAATTGCGCAAATAATCAATCATGTCGATTTCAAATCATATTTTGGTATCAAAGCGAGGTTGATCATGTTTAAGCCGGATATTTGCCAATGTGAATGTTGACTAGATCTAGGTCGCAATGTGGGGAAGGGAAGCTTGAAGAGTTAAATCCAAAGATTGGAAATAAGAAAGTCTCACAAAATATGGCAGGTTCAAATGAAGGAGAAGCTCCTGAGATAAAGAGTGAGGAGGAATCTCAGTAGGTGTTCCTTAATATGCAAAGGATGATTGCAGAACTTTATGAAGACAAGAAGATTATAGAAGCAACTTCGTCGTCTAAAGGAATGAAAGAGAAAAAGGGCAAGGAAAAAGCTCATGGTATTGAACCTCCTTCTCCTTTATCTTCATCTTCTTCTTCTTCATCTTATGATCATTCAAGTTTAGGTTTAGATTCCGAATCAAAGAAGAAACATAAGAAATCTCCTTTCCTAAATCTTGATGTTAAATTTGAACTGCCCATATACGATGGTGAAATGAATCCTGAAAAGTTAGATAATTGGATTAAACAACTTGAAGTGTATTGTAGAATTCAAAATAGTGTTGATGATTCTACGAAAATTCAGTTAGCCACACTTAGAATGGGGGGAACAACTTTGATTTGGTGGGAAAGTAAAACTCAATTAGATTTGAGGCATAAAGGTAAAATTATATCTTCATGGTATAAGTTTAATAAATCTCTTAGAAATCAGCTCTATCCTTTAGGATATGTGCAATAGGATGTAATAGATTGGTAGCATTTGAGGCAAGGTAAAGGACAGAGTGTGCAAGCGTTTACACAAGAATTCAGGAAAAGGCATTAGCACTTGATTTTCCATTAAACACATGGGAAATTTTGTTAAAGTATATTGGAAGTTGGAATTCTTATTTGCAACATACATTGCTTATGTTTAATCCAACTGACTTTGATGAAGTATGTGTGCAAGCCATTAATATTGAATCAGGTGGTAAACCTTTTCAGTGGAAACCATTCAAGCAATTAGAACACAAAGACTCCAAGAAGGAAAAGGAAAAGGATAAGTTTAAAGGAAAGAAATCAACGAAAACTAAGAAATAAGGAGAAATAGCTACATGTACTCATTTTTAGAGGGCTAGACATGATGTGTCAAAGTGTTGGAAGCTTCATCTAGAACTTAAGCCCAAGAAGTTCCTTAAAGAGAAGGGTGAAATGAAGGCTAATGTTGTAGTCCAACAAGATTTGGGATCTAACTCCAATGGCTCCAATGACGAACAAAATATTACCACAATGTGTCTAACATGTATACTTTATGAAGCTAGTTCTAGTTCTACTTACTCTGCATCATCTTCAAAGACTAATAATGTGATTGATGAAAGAAGAGGGTTGAACTTTTTCACCTAAGGATTATTTCCAAGCACACTAAGACAGACACATTATTTAAAAAGGGATCATAAGAAAACTTAATATCTAAGGAACTAGTAAGGAAATTGGAATTGGAAACTAAAAATCATCCAAAACCTCATCCTTTAGGATGGTTGAAAGAAAACACTCAGATGCATGTCACAAAACAATGCCGATTAAAGTTTGCAATTACAACTAATTTTGTTGATGAAGCTAAGCTAGATGTGATTCCTCCAGATATATGTGGAGTTGTGTTGGGTAGTCCATATCTTTATGATAGACATGCCATTTTTCATAGAAGGGAGAATAAGTATCATATCTTTAAAGAAGGATTTGAATACATTGTCAGGGCACATAGAAGTAAGACAAACTTGGATTTAATCAATGCCAATTATTTGAAAAGGTTAATACATTCAAGTAAAAGGTATTTTCTCATGATTGTTAAAAAACAACCTAAAGGCAAGTATGATGCTTTTAAAGGGTGTGATTCTCAGTACAAGGACAAAATGGCTGAAATAGTAGATTCTTACAAATAATTGTTTAAAGAACCAAAAAGTCTCCTTCCAAAATGAGAAATACAACATGAGATTCAATTACTATTTGTTGCAGCTCTTCTTAATATTCGCGTGTATCATATATCAATCATGAAATTGGATTTAAGAAATGGCTATCATCATATGTGCATTGCTGATGCTTGGAAAACTGCATGTAAGACTAGACATGGGCTTTATGAATGGTTGGTTATGCCATTTGGTTTATGCAAGACTCCAACAACTTTAACGAGAGTGATCAATGATGTGTTTCATCCTTTTCTTGATAATTTTGTCATAGTCTATCTAGATGATATTCTTATTTTTAGTTCAAGTTTGGAAGAACATGTAAAGCATGTTAAACAAGTTTTTGATGTGTTGCAAAGAGAGAAACTGTATCTCAAACTTTCTAAATGTGAATTTGGGAAAACTTCCTTAGTATATCTTGGTTACATAGTTGGAGGATGTCATCTTAAAATAGATCCAACTAAAATTGATGTAATCATTAAGTGGAAAATACCTCAAAATGGGACAGAAGTTAGAAGTTTTTTGGGTCTAGTTCAGTATTGGAGGAAATTAATTTCTCATTTCTCTTTTATTGCATCATCAATTGATGCTTTAACAAGTTCTAAAGTTTCTTTCCAATGGGGAGGAAAAAAACAAAAATCATTTGATACTTTAAAGCAAAAATTGTGACAGCAACAATCTTAGCTTTGCCAGACCTTCAATAGCCATTCGAAATAGAAACTGATGCTAGTGGGTATGCAATGGGTGTATTTTTATTGCAGAAAGGCAAGCCTATTCATTTTCATTCAATTTTTCTTGTTAAGTAGTTACTAACTATCCAACATATGGTAAAGAAATGTTTGCATTAGTAGAAAGTGTTAAGAAATGGAAACATTATTTAATGGGTAAATAAACAATGATTCATACAGATCATTAGCCACTTCAATACCTTCAATCTCAAACAAAGTTGTAGTAGTCTCAAGGTGGAAGAAGTAAATTATCATGTTCATGACAAGTTATTATACCATCTTGGAAATTTGTGCATACCACAGGGAGAAAGAGCGCATGTGATCAAGGAAGCACATTCTTCTCGAGTTTTAAGGTAAGCACGTGCCTCAAATGCCTCCCGAACACATCATAAGCCAAACCCGTGCATTACCATACCTTCTCTATTCATTGCAGGTTGGTTATTTGTAAGCACGTGCCTCAAATGAATGAAACAATTGCTAAGTACATTAAAGGTTGTGTCATGTGTTCAACAAGAAAACCAAGCAATAGAAAGTAGGTTTGTATATGCCTCTTCTAGTTCCTTCTAGACCATGGGACAATATATCTATGGATTTTGTAGGAGGACTTCCTATGTCTAGAAAAGGGCATGATTATTTGTTTGTCATGGTTGATAGATTTAGAAAAATGTGTATTCTTGTTCCATGTAAAAAGAAAGTAACTGTTGAACAGACTGCACATATGTTCTTTTCAAATGTATGGGTTCATTTTGGGTTTCCTACTTCCATCATTTCATATCGAGACTCTTGTTTAATGGGAGAGTTTTGGTCGACTTTGTGGGGACTCATGGAAAATAAGATGAAAAAGAGCACAACTTTTCATCCACAAACAAACAGTCAAAGAGAGGTGGTGAACAAAACAATGGTACATCTTCTCAGGGGCTATTGTAACAAACATCCTAAGTTGTGGAATGAATCTTTGCACTATGTCCAACATGCTTACAACCGGGCCTTGCATTCTTCTACATGTAGATCTTCTCTTGAGACATGTTTTGGGTACCTGCCGAAATCACCAATGGACTTCATGTTTGGTGACGAAGTTCAGGAGGACGGACATGGAGATGCTGACAAAGAAATCAAGTTCATTTAAAGAATCTAGAAGACTCTTGAAGCAGTGCAGGATCAACTGGAGAAAAGTGAAGTCAAGTACAAAATGCGCCATGATAAGCATCGGGTGGATCATCACTTTCAGGTTGGTGATCAAGTATGGGTACACATTAGCAAAGAAAGGATGAAAGGTGAAGGTAAGAAATTTGAAACCTATCAGGTATGGTCCATTTAATATTATTTAAAATATTGGGCACAATGCATTCTAGTTAAATTTTCCTTCATATATGCACATATATTTAGTTGTAAATGTCGAAAATTTAAAGTTGTATGAACCTCCTATGATAATAGATCTAGAGGAAAATGTTCAAATTCCAACTTAGATGATTTTTTACCTAAATACATGACTGAGTTGCAGGAAGATACCATCTTAGATAGGAAGTTCCACACTTCCAAGTGAGGGGATGTTGAGTATTTTCAGGTGGGACTCAAAGGCATGAATCCAAGCAAGGCAAGGTGGATGGAGATCGGAAGGGTGGGGAGTTGTACCCTCACCTCATGTCTTCTTAAAGCCAAACTTTTGCTGTCCAAAAGTTCTAGTGGAGAGGAATGATCCAAGAGGATCCTCAAACTGCTCCAAGTTCAAAGGTCCTAGTTATTCCTAGAAATAACGCCAAGCTGTAGAGATCATTGCGCTAAATTTGGCGATACCTTCAGTTTATCATTTGGCCTTCAGATGAAGGAGAAATTGCCCATTGAAGTTTATGGTGAACAAGTGCAAAAGGGGCCTTGCTGGTCATGTGGCATTCCCGCAGCTCGACACGTGGCAATGATCAAGTGAAAGTCCAGTTTGAGCGCATGGTGAGATTTTGGGTTCCAAATCCTAAACACTATGATGGAAATTTACCTACATTGTGAGTATTAAGCCTATGCCTAGCACATTAATCTAAGGTTTAGAACTATGGTTTACAACCATATTCCAAGGGGGCGCAAATATATGGTTTACAAATTATGGTGGTATATGGGTTAAAAACTACATGTCAAAACTATATATTAAAAACCTAAATACCATGGTGGCGTAGTTTCAAATGTCAAACCTTATATTAAAAACTATAGATATGGCACTATGGTGCAAATATATAGTAAATGGTGGGCTCAAAAATGTGATATGGTATAAAGCTATGGTGTAAAAACATGTTGAATGGCACATATATCGAACCATACACCATGGTAAAAAGGCGGAGTTTCTAAAGGTTAACCATACCAAATCACAAATATATTACAAAGTGTAATGGAAGCGAAGTGTGTAACATGATAGATACAACCAAAGTCCGCTGGCACAGGTGGCAGTCCAACACTGCAGATAGAAGGCACCTCCATACACGTTGGAGCAGTTCAGCAGTGATGCCACGGTTCCGCCAGGGTTGAACAGGTCTAGTCACCGTCGGACAAAACGGTTGTAGAACAATGCGCAAGTGGTAGTTATGTGGCACGGAGTAGGTCAAGATCACTGGGGTTTAGGTGCCACGAGGCAGAGTCCTTGTTGACCACCAAGCCAATCACCATCGATGTAAATGCCATGTCATGAGGTGAATTTTGATACCACCGCCGTAATTCATTAAACACATGTTTTGTATTTGATACTATGCACCTGTTTTATGAACTGTATTAAAAATATATATGGTTTGTATACCATATAAAAATGCGCCATACCATATGATGCGCTTTGTGGAAGCTTTTAATTTCACTAGTCCACCTAACCACAAACTACATACCATGTATCACCCGGGAGGTTCGAACTTGGAACCTGCCTGAGACATTATGAAATATTTTCAAGTGCGCCAGAGGCTAAGGAAATGAATACTAAGTTTCTGAAAGTTTTATGTATGCCTGCCATTATTCGTTTGAGCATATCTTAGCCATCCTTGGGGGCCTTTTTTGAACAAAGACATGCGTTGGAAAGGTGAGATAGAGGGATTCGTTTCTACAGTAACAAAAAGTGAATGCATATGACAGGCACTTTTTGGAAGACCGGGAGCCATCAACAATGTTTGTTGTGTTTGCATCTTTTATCATTGTTATTCATTTTTAATTTAAGTTCTAAAAGTTTGGTGTTTAAGACTTATTAGCAAATTAATTTCCCTCTTTCATTCACTTAAATGCAACCTTAGTTAATGTTGATGGAATTGCGCAAATAATCAAACTTGTTGATTTCAAATCATAATTATATGAGTGTTTTAATATAGTACCATTTTCCAATGCAAAATCATAAAGTTTCAACAATGAAAAATACATTGCATTGTCAAAAACAAGTGAAGTCAGAACGCCAAATCTCGTAATGATATTTTTTCAAGGAAGTTGATGACTTCCTAATCATTCACTTGCTTGAGTGGAACTTCTTCTGTCCACCGTGTGAAGTAATATGTGGCAGTAAGAATATAAAAATGTTGCTTCAATGAATGTAGAAATATGTCACCGATAATGTCCAAACCCCACTGTTGAAATGGTTCTTCTACAACGATAGGCTACAACAAAGCGGCTGACTTCTTCCCTCGACCAGGATACTTTTAATAGACTAGAAAATTTCAGGCATAAGCATGAGAATCCTTGAATAGCGTGGGCCAATAAAAACTGTCCGGCATGACTTGATGCACCATAGTGTCACTCACAAAGTGTCCTTCAGTTGGTCCATCATGAAGGTCACACCACACCTTTTTTGAATTTGGTGTTTCTAAGAATTTGAGTGGGACTCCATTATGGTGCTTTCTAAAAAGCAACCCCATGTACCAACACGTAAAATAAATCTTTCAATCTAAATTCCCTCTTCTATCATGTGGATAAATGGAGAACTAGATATTCGTGAAAGGCAACGATGCAGAGAGGAATCAAAGTATTAATGTAGGATCACGCAAGTTCCAGAATAAAAAAAGCTTGGCTCAAGGGAGACTCTTGTGGGCCAAAATGGATATGTCTCTGTGGTGGCCTGTACAAATTATGGACCATTTAAGGACCGAATTAAAGGTGGATTTCTAGCTCTCTTTTATGGGAGCTGTATTTACGCTTGGGTAGACCCATTTGCACAAACTGAGTAAAGTTTTAAGGGTTCCAATCATTGTGCTTTTGAGAAGGCCTTGGAAGAGGATATGTTACTTCTAAGTTAGATTATGAAATCTTTCGTGGAGCCAATTGGAAATCCCAATCTCGAATAAGAATCATGCATCATCTTGGTCTTGCTGCTCCCCCTGATTCCCATTTTAATATCATGATACATATTCATTATTTTTGGGTTGTCATCTAGTGTGTAGTTTTCGGAAAATAATATGGTCAGTCGAAAACTGAAGGAAATCATCAATGGAACTTTGCCCTTTGGTTTATGATAAAAACAAATTTTCCTAGTTTGCAGGATAGTGTAATTTTAAGTGTCTGGGAAGAGTGAAAATCCTAGGATAAATTTTATATTTATCACATTTATTCTTGAGATATCACTTAACTTTAAAGATGTCAACCAGACAAAGAAAAGTGAACTTAAAATTTTGTCTTTGTCAATCGAACAGTGCAGTGCAACTCTGCTTATTTACTTTATCCTACTCTGTGTGGGTAGAAATACTTTGTGCAAACAAGGCAATTACAACTCAAAAAATTGATGGACAATTTAATAATACTTCGAGAAATGCCTATAAATGACTTTGAGTTTAGTTCAGAAAACATAACTATTTAAGAATACCTCCAGCAATACTAAAAATGACTTTAATTTTAATAGGGTTCGTGTTTAATGTAAACCACCATAATCATTAAATAAAAACTATGTAGGATACACCAAATGTCAAAACTATTAATAATTTAATAAAAAAATATTCTCATACTACGGGACACAATTGAGCTATTCATATATGAAAGAGACCTCGTCAGGACACAATTGAACTATTCATATATGAATGAGATCTCATCAAACTAAAATTAACTGAAACAAAATATTTAAAATTAACTGAAACAAAATATTTAATAGAAAAACCAATATGAAATATTTTAAACTCAAAATTCTAAATATCTAAGGACATTTTATTTTTGATAAACCAATCTGAAATCGCGTTTCACGGGACTTTGATAAGTAAGTTTAACTGAAACAAAATATTTAAAATTAACTGAAACAAAATATTTAATAGAAAAACCAATGTGAAATATTTTAAACGTCAAAATTCTAAATATCTAAAGACATTTTATTTTAGATAAACCAATGTGAAATCGCGTTTCACGGGACTTTGATAAGTAAGTTTGGTTCAACGTCTATAGCTCCATATTCGGCGGCCTTACTGAAGGGACAGCTGGGAAGCCAACTCCATGTGTTATCAATCAAATTGTAAGCAATGATATCATCAATTAAATTATAAGCAATAACATCTCTAGATCTGGATTGGGTATTCCCAAAGAGTGAATGTGCGAAACAAACGTGATGTCCAACTCCTCTGCAATCCCAACCTGAATAATACACTCGTCCAATTTTTGCCATCCATTCCCGGCAAAGGGAGGAAGGCATCTGTGCAATCTTCACCCATTCCCACGCTGGAGAGTTGGACAGAGGCACCCGGTGGCCCTCCTCACTGTTAAACTTGAATTCCCACACACTAATCACAGCCACGACCTCGCGCTTCCTTTGTCCACCAGCGTGTCGAACAGAAACAGAAACGTTGTTAGCAGAGATGACAAGGAGACGGGAAAGGCAAGTGATCATCCGCCAATGTAGAATGTCCTTGTGAAATTTCCGAGGGAATGGTGCAAAATGCATGGGAATGGGGTTGGGCGTTATTTCAGAACCGGTTCCTTCCTCTAAGGGAATGGTGAAACACCCGATACCACCCACTTGTCGCCCCGCATCTTTCCACAAACAGTGTGTGTAGAATGTTCCGTTGCAGTAGAAAAGCTTAGTGAATGTTTGGAACCTTACATTCTCTGGAAGGTATCCCGCTATTTTCCATCCTTTTTGGGACGGTTCGTAAATTTCCACCAACTGTTGTCTTCCCAGCGACCAGCGGGTCCCAACAGCTGCAACTTTGTATGTAGTGCCATTATCTTTCTCATCCACGACAATGCAATCTGAGTAGCGACTTGCCTGTGGGGCTGGAATTTCAACGAACGTCCGTGTATAAGGATTGCAGAGTCTGCGATAGTTATTAAAATAACCGAATTTTCCTCCCGTAACCAAGATGAGTCCTCCCACAGATTGTTTGAAATAACCGATATCTCGCCAGTCCCCGTCCTTAAGGAATGAAAGGTCAAGACAGGAGTTAATCCAGGTCCTTGTGTAAAAACAGAAAGCCATACATGGAGTTTTCATACTGAAATCGCACACAAGCAGCCGAGTCTGATTGCCGTTGTTGAGAGATGCCTCACCCCACCTGGTTAGGAAGTAGTTTGAAGAAAGAAAGTCGTTCCATTGCTTGCAAATCATGCGATAACTATGTACGAATTCCACCGGCATACGTGCACATATCTCCACTTGAAAGTCAAATGGCAATTCGTTCCACCATGAAGCCGCCTTTTCCATTTCCATATTTATAACTCAAGGGACCAATACAAATACAAAGTCGAGGAATAGTTAATGTATGAAATATGACTCCATATCTATATATATATATATATATATATATATATATAGCACAAGTATGAAGATTGAGTCTCATTGAAACAAAATATGGCAAGTCGGTTCAGAGCTTATGTTATGAATAGAAAGTACGCCGACTTCATATAGAAAAATATAATATTATAGATAAATGAAAAGAATCCGGCATTTATAAAATGTATTATTATAAAGGAAACAATAATTTTTCGTGATTAAATTTTCTTTTAATGGGTAAACTCACTGCCCGTATGTGCTAGGCTAATTTCTAGTTTTATTTATAAAATATTATTAATAATAAATAATAATAATTTATTATTATTATTATTATTTCTTAATTAATTATAAATGAATTAATTTATTATTCTATTTTTAATAGTAATGAGTATATTTTATTAGGTTTAATCAGTAATTTTATAGAAACTCTTGCCACTATTTTAGTAAATGTTACATGAGTCAGCATGTTTCGGGAGACTCAAACCCACCCCGGTTACTTGGGACATAACCATTCTGCAATCAAGCTGAAGAATGTAAATCCGATGGTGCAACCTATTAGAGGAATGGCAAGATATTGTCCAATCTATTGAAAATATTTCTTATTGATGTCAAAGGTTGTCCAAATTAAAGAGGAGATTACATAGTCAAAAACTAAACTGTGAGACATTTCCAACTGTATATGGCACTCCCTCTAATTCCATAAGAATAAAGAGATATGAAATATTTTGTTAAGATGACCCAAATAAAATACAAGTAGGATACATTTGGATACCCTATCTTTGAAGGAATTGTTACTCCAATTACTTAGCTCAAATGGGAGCATAGGATATATTATTGGAAAGATTATTCCATGGTGTAGGCTTTGAACTTTTATAAAAATTATTATAAACCTGAACCGCCACAACCAAGTTTCGAATTATAATTAAAAGACGATAGCTTATCCTTATATGAAAGGCCAAGTCCAAGCCTTCTTTTCTAATAGCCACTGAGACCTATGACTATATGTGTAATTGGCACTAGTGCGACCGAAATGATTAGCCCTTGGCAATTATACTATTCCCTCCTCACAATGCAACCACGCCATGAGACCTGGGTCCCTACTCTCTTTATTTGTCAGCGTATGCATGTCCCTCGAGCCATACATGTCCACAACCCTTTTATCTGTGGAGACATGTCACCCAACCTGTCCAAAGATGTGTGCAAACGGAATCCTCCAAGAGACACACTCCAAGGAAACTATCTAGAAGAAGCATCAAAAATGTGGAACTTGCACTGTTCATTTTTTTTTTTATTGGAGTTGTTAATAGATATAGGAAGCTTCACAAGTATGAGTTTTAATATATCAACTTTCTAGGTCCACTATCCAGATCCACTATCAAGACATGGAAAAAATGTGAAGAGCAAAGGAGAGATATATAGTGGGTACTTATGGTTAGGAATCCCTAGGGCTGAGTAGGGTCAAAATGTTTAATATAGATTAAGGTTGTATATTAAATAATAAGCCTTTGAGATATATAATAAAAATATATGGTAGAGATTTGTTTGTCCCTACAAATTTTTAGGAAGTCTAGATCAACTGCTCTTCTTTTAACTAATATTCTTAGATTTTCAAGTGAACAAACCTCATAGTGGATACCCCTTCCATATTGGGCTGAAATTGCAGTATTCATTTTTCTCTAATTCGAGTTGTTAATAGATATAGGAAGATTCATAGATATGAGAATTAATATCGATGTTTCAGAGCCACTATCTAAGTCCATTACCAAGACATGGACAAAATGTGAGGAGTAGAGGATAGATATATAGTTGATACATATGGTTAGGAAACCCTAGGGTCAAGTAAGATCAAAATATATAACATAGTTTGAGGTTTTATATTAAATAGTAAAACTTATAGATATATAATAAAAATTGATGGTCAAGATCTATTTGTCCCTATATGTGAAACTTGTTGGAAGACTTTAATAAAAGAAAACATGGTGTATGATGTTTAAAAATACTTAGCTTAGAAAGCATATTTTTATGGGAAGTGTCTTAGCACTTGCTTCATTCATGTCAGATCAAGAACACGTCTCTCTTATGAAATTATGAGTAGGAGTATTGCGCTTATAGTGAATAATGTAATGAAATTTCAAACCCTATATTGAGATCAAGGCTATAAACATGTCAAAACTAAATGTTGTTGAAAGTCATTGAAATATGATGTAGACCTATCCTCAAGTTTTGTTAGCACACGAAGGCTAGTTGGGAGTGTTTCTAGTCAACAATGGATAAGTTGTCTCTTTTTATTTCCTATGGTAAAATATCATTCAACCCTTGGTGTTAGAGGCTTTCAAGGATTCCTGTTTGTAAGGAGTTTTTTCAGAGAAGGGCTTCATGCGCCACACCTTGATCATTTACAAACAAACTTCTTCAATTTGGATGGAGGTTGTAGCATGACATATTAGTCCATCAACAATGTCAGACCTATAAACAATATCATAGTTGTTCACATGGTGTCTACAGGAGAACCATTGGTTTGGAGACCTTGTACATATAGATCTAAAATACTTATTGTATCCAACCTGTGCGCATGGTTATTATGAAGTGATAGTAAATTTTAACCCTAGGGATGACTTCTTTAAGTGGTAAAATTATGTTATAAATTCATATATACCTAGAACAGCTTACCATCACTAGTTTTTGGGGATGAATACCCAATTTTCGGGCAAGAAAATTCAGAAGAATCCTTAAATTTCAGAGGGACAAGTTAAGTCTCTTTTGAGAGATAACGTATTGGAGATAATCACAACAATTCTTTCAATGGGAGTACATATGAATGGAATTTGATCCCTTTTACCCGGAGCACAAAAACAAATTTATACTAGTTTGGGATATTAAGAGTTGTAGGTGGAAGGAATTTTATCATAATTTTGAATGTCATTGAGAATCATTCTCTACATATTAATACTAAAGATAATATATGAAGGTAAAATAATCGCATTGGTCTCTTTTACTAAAAATACAAAGGTTGGACAAATTGTTCAAAAGGAAAACAAAGTAAGATTTGGGAAGTGTTCAATTGAAAAGAGTGGAAACAATGCCATTAGAGTTATGAAGAATAAAATCATAGCAATGGCTATGTAATTTATTTATTTTTATGGGATTTTTATTGTTGGACAATGATTCATCAATTGACCAAGACTATTATTCCATGAGAGTATATATCAACATGTCCTCGAGCAATTGCTTGATGCATATAATTAAGTCAAATTGGGTGGTATTCTTAATAAACATATATTGTTGGGACCATTGCATAGTCGTTGTTATAGACATATTTGGGCACCGCAACCCCAATATTATATGTCCATAAATCAAGGGCTTCTATGTCCCTAAAAGCATTGTTTCATACCCTAAAGGAACAAGGTCAGCTGATTACATCATCTCCCAGAAGTTCTCCATGAAAAACTGCTCAGAACTGGTCCAAACTGGACCATCTCACCTGCTCCATGGTCAAAGTGTGATGCATCCCACCTAATGCACACGGGGGGTGTGATGCATACTGAAAAGCCTTTTTATGGGGTGCGATGGGTGAGAGTAGACAAATGGTAGAGAGAGTTTGGAAGATGGATGATCATGGAATCTTCCAGAAACTTCTCCTGTGACACTTGCCTCTCTGAATTTGCCCAGGGATGAGTAAGAGATCATGAAATATCCAAGTGGAAGTGAGAACTATCAAAGAAATGACACTAATAAAAAACCCAGAAGTTGACTCACCCACCTGCAAACATCTATATATGGATCCCTCATCCTAGAGATCCAGAGGCTGGAATTTTGCATCTTGTAAGGAAGTGTTGTTGGTTTCTCTGTGGAACATCATAGTGTTGGGTGATCTAGCTTTTCATGAGGTGAAGAAGGGATTTCATGCTGGGAGGATGGCGCTGGATTAGATCAATGGGTTGTAATCCTCTCTTCTACTACTTCTATCAATAAAGCTATTTGAGTTTTCCTCCATATTCTTGTATGTCTTTGAATGCTGAATTGATATATGCATTTGTATGGTCAATATATGTCTGATCCTATATTGTTTATGATTATAGATCTCTATGCTTTGATGGTATTATGCCACTTTGACTCTACAGGTGTTCTCTGAAGTGGGACAAGCGAGTAGGGAGTGGCAAATATTTGTTAAAGGGGAGAGGAAACAAGCAAGGAGCCAAGAGGAAGACTGAGGTTGGTACTCTTTGCTTCTCTCTCATCTATTTTTCATAAAGGAAAACACAAGTAACTTTAGTTTGTTTGTTTCTAAGATAGCTACCCGTCTTAGTGGGACTAACAGCTCTGAATGGACACTAGTTTTCCTGATAGCAAAATGGTGACTCCGCTAGGGAGCGAATAGCTTGTTTGCTTGTTTCTAGTTTGTTTACTTTATAAGCTATAGATGGAGCCTGAAGTTAAGCCAACTAGCCTTCAAACTGCTTTTGCTATGCAACTGCAAAGTAGATAAACGCTGCTTCAGTCAATCTTCGGGTTAGTTTATGAATTAAACATCTGACTTGCAAACATCCTGTTGGCATTATGATACATATGTTGTACTTGATGGCAACCCACTCATCTCAGATGATAAATTATAGTGCAGAAAAGTTCACGCACTTTCATGAAGATAAAAGTTTCTTTCATGTAGAGAAAATTTCACGCACTTTTATGAAGAGAAAAGTTTATTTCATGTAGAGAAAAGTTCACGCACTTTTATGCAGAGAAAAGTTTATTTCATGTAGAGAAAAGTTCAAGCACTTTTATGCAGAGAAAATTTTATTTCATGTAGAGAAAAGTTCACGCACTTTTATGCAGAGAAAAGTTTATTTCATGTAGAGAAAAGTTCACGCACTTTTATGCAGAGAAAAGTTTATTTCATGTAGAGAAAAAGTTCACGCACTTTCATGCAAGGAAAAGCGCGTATATGTTGGAGAACTTACCTTTGGTCCATGGTAGTTAGTCCTTGGTATTTGAACCTATGGTTTTGGACCATGGTACCTCGTCAAAAGTGTGTATATGTTGGAGAACTTACCTTTGGTCCATGGTAGTTAGTCCTTGGTATTTGAACCTATGGTTTTGGACCATGGTACCTCGTCAAAAGTGTGTATATGTTGGAGAACATACCTTTGGTCCATGGTAGTTAGTCCTTGGTATTTGAACCTATGGTTTTGGACCATGGTACCTCATCAAAAGTGTTGATCTCACGCACTTTAATGGTTGGTTCATGGTATTAGTCCGACAGTTTTTTGATCCTATGGTTTTGGTCTGTGGTATTGCATCCAAAAGTGTTGATCCCAAGTATTAAGCCAGTGGTATTGTGTTATTATGGTTTTGGACCGTGGTATTGAGAAAGGAATAAGGTTATAAAAGAGGAAGGAGATCATTTGGCAAAGCATCATCTGAATTATTGAATATCTGATAAAGTGCTAGATCTGGAATATTGTGATTGGGTTATAGTGCAGATCTGGATCTGAGCTAAAGAGAGATCTCACCGGTTGATGGAGAACAAGATCTAAGGATAGATCGGGATCAAATGGTTTGAAATGAACTATCTCTATATATTTGATTATGCTTATTCTAGATCTGTATATTGAAAAATGATCTGAACTGGGTATAACTTAAGTTTGAAATCGCTGCAAGTCATGTTTGAATATTTATAGATCTGTACGTGGGTTGGCTTTGGTGTAAGCGCGTATATATGCAGGTTTGGTTCATTGTAGCAGTGTATACAATTTGAGCTATGATATTTGAAGTCACAGGTGGTTCTGGTTGTTGATGGGTTCTGATGACAGTTTAAAGGTGTCAGTATTCTGCATATCCTGTTTGATTGATTGTGTTTAGCTTCAATATTGATGGATGAGAACTAATATTGGATCAGGATCATAATGACTCATATTTGTGTGTTCTGATGGACTAGATCTGGGTGCTAACACATATATTATCCTTGTATATGTATTGATCTGGTGTTTGGGTGATTCAGAAGATTGATTGATTATGTGCTTCAATGATATTAATGGGTCCAGTATGAAAATTGGATGAAACGTGGCCTTTCAGATTATGTGTTGTGCTTCAGGAATATCCAGTCTGAAAATGCATGAAACGTGGTACTTGGAGGAGAGAAGATTGTAGGTTGGTGCCTACATACTAGTATCTAAGCTAGTACAAGAGAAAAGGGGGTTGTAGCTCCCGTACTGGTATAAGACTGCACCAGTACTAATATTGTAAAAGGATTTTCTTATTAAGAAGAAGATTGAGATGATTTGCAGCAGGTGGTTTTCTCCCACATTGGGTTTCCACCTTATATCATGGTGTTCATGTGTGTGACTTATGTGTGATGATCTGTTCTATTTTACTGCACCAATTGACTGTTAATATGGTTGATAATGTTCTAATGCACTCATTAAGGATCAACTAACTGAATCATAAGAAGTTGTGGAAGTAGCATATATGAATCTGAATATGAAAATGAAAAAGTTTTATTAATGTAATAATACTGATTCACCCCCCCCCTCTCAGTATTATTTCCAACACATCCTAAGTGCCCTGGTGGTGGCTCAAGTAACCTCATTAGATCATCCCCTATGTTTTGTATTTACTGACTATTGTTAGCTCAACCTAAATCCCTGAACTAAGCTGCAAATTGTGACAAAAAACCAAGCCTCGTCTCATCCTTTTGACAGTTTGGATGCATAACACCTCCCCTATGTTGTAGGTGAGATGAATCCCTGTTTCCCTGTGTTATAGGTGCGATGATCAAATAAGATTTTTTCTGCCTCCAGATTTCGGTTTTTCTTCATTCTCTTCAGCTTTATTTAGGAGTTTTGTTGTCTATGATCAGTATACCACTGTTGAAACTCCCTTCCTTTGCATTATTCAACCTCCATTGTACAAAGAATTGTGAATGTTTTTATGTATTTTTCGCCATTTACAGTTATCATTTACAAATAGTAGCTTAATCGAACTTTCGTCTTTTGATTTGAAAGTGTCGCAAGTGTTGTTTTCATTCAAAGAAAAGAATCCTCCTCTTTTTGATAGTCGATTACACTGTTACTCTTGTATTCGATTTGAATTAATAGTATTTCAAGTGTCGAAAGCGGTTTTCAATTCAAAATCGCAAAGTGTCGTCCTTGTCTTCCTTTCGTCTTTTGAAAAGAAAATTGTTAGTACTATCACTTTGAATGAAAAGATAGTTCAGATTTGTACTTAGCATTCTTTTTGTCATTCACACATTAAGAAAGCGGAAAACAAATACATGCATGTGCATTTTCATTTAGACTACTTATGGAGATTGATTTAGGGCAATTCATCTTAGTGTGTGCTCTCTGCTCTATGTTGAAAGAATTTCGTTTCTCATTCCTTAGTAGCTAGGATTTTCATTGCAAAAAGAGAAATAAACGACTGTTTATCATATTAGATTGTATATTTAGGAGTTATAAATCTACATCACGCGGTGAACCTTAAAGGCAAACTTCTTAAGAAAGATCAACTGCAAAATAAATTTCAGTGAACATAAAAATGCTTTGGAACCTAACGCACAACATTTAGAAGTCTATGCTAGAGATATATTCCAATGTCGTAAAGCCTGGTAACTATCGCTTTCATCATAGGTTGGGTGATTCCTCCTCTTTGAGACGACAAGTGTGAGTACGGACTTGTGCTCCCACGTACCGTCGAGTATATATTGGGAGACCACAATAGGATATATCCTTTATCCTTAGGAAGCCATGTCTGCTGCCCTATCGATTGTAATGCACTGAACACAACATTCAGGAAGATTGACTATCGTACTATAAAAAGTATTCTACAGTTTTGCGATTGGTTTGGTAATCCTTTTGTCTAGATTTCTAGAGTAGTCACTTTCGTTCCTTTTCAGACTCCTTAACAGAAAAACTTCATCTGAGCACTTGTCAATTCAGGCCCATTAAAAATCGAAGGCGACTAGAGTCATCTTTAGCTTTTTCTCGACTCTTAAAAATTGAAAAAGCAAGTTGTGTCAAAGCGTCATAAAATTCATTTAATTCGGAATAACATTTTCCCCTTTTTATTTTGAGTTGATCAAGTTATCCACAATCATGGAAGAAAGTCAATCAAAACCCCATCGTTCGTGGAGACTAACGAGCCAACCGTCTTTGACTCTGGAAATGGAACCATTCTGGGCCAAGCGAACTCGTTTAACTGGGGCAAAATCTCTTGGTTTGTTTGAAACTTGTGTTCCAACATCCTCAGAGATTCCAGTTACTCCAACTATTTATGGTATCCCTGCCTCTATAGAAGAAGTTCCGCAGTTACAAGAGGACATTAGAACTGATCCTAGTGTAATGGTTAACACTTCTATTCTTGAATTGGCTCCATCTAGAGCTAATTCAGAAAGTGTCACCCCTACAACATTTGTCGTTGCAGTGTCTACACCTTCTTCGGCACTAGAAATATTTTACGGACCTGACGGTCTACCTCTTCCACCTAGACTAATTGCCATAGAAGAGATTACGAAGGATCTTCCATCCAGTACTCCATTGCATTTTGGAACTGGGATCCACCTATATCCTTCTACTTTAGAAGTTAGTCTCCCTTCATCACAAGTTCCTGTAGAATCGCTAGGAAGTCTTTTGGATAGACTCGATATGTCTAAACAACCATCGACATCTATGATTGTGTCATCTGATATAGCAGTAGTAGAACCTCCTGCCGCCACTTCGACAATGTTCGTTGGTATACCATTTGTTCCAACTAGCTCTCAACCACTAGATGAAGTCCACCCAGGGACTGTTTCGACAGTATGGTCTATTCCCGTTTGTTCGTCCGGAATAATATCTGGAATTTCTTATGTTGAGTCTCAGGAAATTGATCCTTCGCAATAGTATCAATTTGGGTAGTCCGGTCTCCAAAGGCCAATCTCTCCTTTGAGCACTACATTGCCGCTGTATGGGGGGTAGTATGCCCTTTCATTGTTCCCTCTGGGAGAACAACCATACGAGAGTTCACAACATAATTCAGGTCAAGTTGGAATTACATCCAGTGGTTGGGTGCCAATACTTCCTCAACAACCAAGAGTTGTATATTCAACACAACCAAGTCTACCTGTGTCGAATATCCCCACTACACTGGCTATTGTGATGGTATTACAAGTACAAGTGTTTCCTGTTGTATGCCAACCTCAAGTTTCTTAGGTCATAATAAAACAGCCTCTTGTCTCCATGACACAACCACAATCGCCGATTAGTGGCTCCTTAACTGGAGCGACTCAGGCTCAAAAGGGTACTATTACCCCTCATCTTGGTCAGACAACTAGTATTGGACAACATCAAATGGCTTCACAACCATGGCTAGTACAATATCAACAACCGCAATTCCAACAAGCTTACCAAGGACTTGAGAAACAAAGCTTTGCAGGTAATGGGCAGTCGTATATTCAAAACGGTCACCATCAATCATATCATAATGGTTATTCCCATCAACCTTATCAAATTTATCAACATCAAATACATTACGCTGGTATGCAAAGACCCACTTCTCAGGCGATCCCATCTTATCTTGGGTATGCTTCGCCAAACCTGAATCAATAGTTACCCTTCGTAGCAACTTTAGAATTACCAGATCTGAATCGGCTAACAAATGATCCAATTGCTTATGCCCCTTGGTGGCCGGAAATTCCTCATAAGATTCCGTCAAATATTCCTAAATTCAATGGAAATCTAAGTGAATATTCGTCGAATCATGTGATGACCTTTCATCTATGGTGTTCGTCCAACACTCTCAATGATGATTTGATTAGGCGTTGCCTTTTTCAACAAACGTTAACTAGTCCGGCAGCAAAATGGTACATCGAATTGCCTAGAGCTTCATTTGATAACTTCAACGCCCTTGCCACCACCTTTTTAACCCATTTTTAGTTACTGATAATGTATGGAACAGGAACAAATCTTCTTACCAATTTTAAGCAAACGACAGTGACTCACATATCTGATCATATTCATGAGTGGTGGTGTCATCGTCGAATGGTAAAAACATATGTTCCTAATCAACTCCCAGCTGAATGGTTTATTAAGTCATTGTTACCTTCTATTACAGAAGATGTGGCTAAAGGGGGGGTTCTCACTAAAGAGCAAGTCATCGCTCGTGCGCAATATCTAGACTTGATCTATACTCAGTCTAGCACGCTCTATGATAAAATCTTTGATGCTCCTAGACCAGAGTTTTCCGTTCCTCCTCCTCCTAAATCAAACAAAGAATCTCATGCTAGTGATGGCGTGATAGGCACTATAAGCACAAAAACCACAAAGGCTACATCTAAGAAAGCCCACACGGTTTCTGGTCAAAATGCAAATGAAGAACTTCTTACGTCGAAGGTTAATGCCGTGTCGAATGACAAGGGCAAAGACCCAAAGCAACGAGGGGGCAAGAAGAAAGGGAAAAGCAAAAAGAAGAAACAAGACGATTTGTCTACGGAAAAATCTTATGCAAACCCTTCTAGACAAAAGAAACTCAGTCATCCATGCTTTATATGTGATGAGGATCATTGGATGAAAGATTGTCCATATAAAGCTGAGGTTAAGAAATTATTCAAGAACTCAAAGACCTCAGCGGTATTGACTGATTTGTTTCCAAACCCATAAACCAATCTGGTTGCCAGCGACAATGCTTCCCCATCCCAAGTGCTTATGTTGTCCATTTCGAAACAGCAAAATGATGCTTTGATATTGACAAGGAATAAAGATTACGGGAATCCACAACTGTCGAACAACAAGACTACTGATCAACCTAGTAGTTCGACGACAACTTCGACCGAAGTTGTGCCACCCATCATTCTTGAGCTAACGATAAAGCCGCCAAAGGGAGTAGTACACAAATCGACATTTAATCCTCGTGCCAGAGCAGCACAGAATTATAATATAGTAGAGGACCTAGCTCAATTTCCGTCCACTATGTCGACACTTGAAGTACTACAAAATTGCCAGTCCCAAAAGCAGGCTCTATTATCAGCAATAGGTGGGATTGACCTAGCAGATTCCAATCTTGTGGCCTTTAATCATAAAGGATATGAACCTCAGTTACCAGCTCAACTCGCTTTCCTCATTCAAGTGAAAGCCCTCAGCAAAACTATTGATCGAACAATTATTGATGAGGGGGCATCTACATGTATTATGTCAATGAGTTGGTGGAAAAATTTAGGCTCACCACCCTTGTCGCGATCGTCAACAATGTTAAAAGCATTCGATGGATGAACATACACCCCGTACAGGATTTTAAGTAACTTACAAGTTGAACTAGGGGGGAAAACGGTAGAAATTGATGTTGATGTTATTGATGGAAACCTCGATTACAACATCCTACTGGGAAGGCCTTGGATTTATGCTATCGTTGTTGTTGTGTCGACATTCTTCAGAAAGATTGCATTTCCTTTTCAAGGAGGAATTACAATCGTCGACTAACAAAACTTTCTCCCCAACAGTTCACAAGTTACGGGAAGCATCCCGATGATCCACGGAAGCTCTCAATCGCTTCAAAATATTGGAGTAGGCATGCTAAAAGACCCTACATTGATGGGTACTTTTACCCTACCGCCTTCAAACAATCTGGCAGAAGTGGCCACGGTAGGAACCTGCAATATGGTATCTTCTATTTAGAGGATTTCCGAACATGATGTTAGCATGGATCATTGCCAGGTATTGCCTCCAAGCCCAATAGAAATATTGTAGCAATCAATGTTCTCAGCCTGGGTGGCAAACCCAAATCAATGCTCATCGAGTGTTTGGGTAGATAGGTCTAAGGAATATGGTACCTCTTCAGATCCTTGGTTGCATGTACATTCTACAGACGAAGGAATCATTCAGTCGATGATGATAAGAGAGGCACCATGGGAAGATTTCCACCATCATTCCCATCTTCCAGATTACAACGAAGATTCTTCCAGTGACCTTAATCATCCTTCAATTTTTTATTTCCTATCAAATACTGTAAATGCGGTGGATTCCGAGCGAAATCTATCCAATATTGAAGAAACTATCACCATAAATATCTCGACCAAACCAAATGTTGTAGAGAATATTCATGTCAGCAAATCTTGTTCTTCATCAGAGCTGGAAGTATATTACGCTCTCTTTCGCGAGTTTAGAGATGTCTTTGCATGGTCATATGAAGAAATGCCAGGCATTGACTCAAGCATAGTTTAACACGAGATTAAGATGTATCCAGATGTCAAACCGGTACGACAATGGCTTCAACAGGTGCACCCGAAGAAAGCTGCTGCCATTAAGGCAAAAGTTGAGAAACTTTTACATGATGGTTTCATTTACCCGGTTCCTCTAACTGATTGAGTATCGAATATTGTTCCTGTGGCAAAAAAGCAAGGAACAATTAGAGTGTGTGTCAATTACAGGGATGTAAATCAAGCTTGTCTAAAGGAAAACTACCCTACGCCCTTCATCGACCAGATAATTGATGAATGCGCCGGATGTGAAATCTTTTCATTTATGGATGGATTTTCCAAGTATAATAAAATAAATATCCGCCCACAGGACCAGTCGAAGACTACATTTATTTGTCTATGGGGCACATTCGCGTACCGTAAGTTACCTTTCGGTTTAAAGAACGTAGGGGAAACCTTTCAGAGGGAAATGAATTATGCCTTCCATGACATCAAGAACATTGTTCAACCATATCTCGATGATCTTCCGGCTCATTCGTGAAGGCAGACTGATCATTCGCAGCATTTGAGAGCTATATTTCTACGTTGCCGACACTACAAGATACGACTCAATCAGCACAAGTGTGTGTTTTGTGTTGGTTCTGGTCGTTTACTTGGCTTTGTGGTTTCAAAGGACGGGATTCGTCTCGACCCATGTAAGGTTCAGGCAATCATCGATATGCTTCCACCTTCAAATTTGCTTCAGATTCAGAAACTCCAAGGGAAAGAAAACTTTCTGAGGAGGTTCATTCCAAATTACGCTGAACTTGCTAAAGGTTATACGCGTCTTTTGAAAAAAGAAGTTCCCTTCAACTGGGATCAGGTGGTGCAAGCTTCCTTTGATGCTCTAAAGGAATCCCTAATAAAAGCATCATTAATGTATGCTCCTGACTATCAAAAAGACTTTAACCTGTATCTAGCTGCAGTAGATACAACCATCGCGATGGTTTTAGTTTAAGAAGACAACGGAATTGAACATCCTGTCTCTTATTTAAGTCAAAACTTAAATGATACAGAAAGCAAGTACTCCTATGTTGAAAAGTTGGCTCTTTCAGTTGTTCAAGCAATACAGAGATTTCGAAACTATATCCTCTTTCGCAAAACTACCATTTTTTCATATTGCAACCCAATGACTTACATTCTATCGCGTTAGTTGCTTGGGGTCAAATATTCGAAATGGATAGCTATTTTGCAAGAGTTTGATTTGGAATTCGTAAAATCCAAATCAAAGAAATATCTGGTTTTCATGGAGTTACTATGCGACTTCCCATCGTCGTCTAATGATTGTACATCCAAATCATCAATCGTGGATGAATATTTGTTTTTGATATCATCAAGCGATCTGTGGTATGGAGATGTAATCATCTATCTCCAAACCCAAACATATAGGCCTAATATCTCTCGCTCAGAACAATGACGTACTTGATACCAAGAAAAAGACTACATGATCATCGGTGATACACTTTATTGTCGTGGTATCGATATAGTCCTGCGAAGGCGCCTCACCCATGAGGAGGTCGAAAAAGTCCTGAATGACTATCATTCAGGCACGTGGGGGGGGCATCAATCTGGTTACGCTACGGCACAAAAGATTTTACGAGCAGGTTACTTCTAGTCAACAATGTTCAAAGATTTCATAACCACAGTCAGAAGTTGCCATGCTTGTCAAATCTTCGACCACAAAACCAGAATACCACCCGCACCTCTGCATCCAGTAGTTGTTGTTGGGCCATTCACCAAATGGGGCATAGATTTCATGACATGTAACCCCACCTCGGCCGGGGGCATGGGTACATCATAGTCGTAGTTGACTACTTTACAAAATGGGCCGAGGCGATGCCTACATTAAACAAAAGCGGTGAAACGGCTACTCTTTACTTTTTCAATCATGTAGTCTCCAGATTTGGTGTTCCAAAAGCTATAGTCATAGATATGGATCGCATTTCCGCAATCACATGATGGTTGAATTGGTTGCCAAATTAGGACTGTCCCACGACAGCTCTACTCCGTATTATCCGCAAGCTAATGGGCAAGTTGAGGCGATCAACAAAGTCCTAGAGCGCATGCTGCAAAGGATGATTGGAATCCATAAACAAAGTTGGAACCTAATCCTGTACTCGGCCTTGTGGGCATACCAGACATTGGTGAGAAATGTGATCGAATTTACACCCTTTCAGCTGGTGTATGGCCTAGAAGCAGTCTTACCAGTTCAGTGTGAAATTTCATCTCTTAAGCTCGCAGTCGACGTTCTCCCCGGAACTTCAGAGGAAGAGGCTCATTTCTTGGAATTAATCCAACTGGATGAAACCCGTCGTGACGCCACCTTGGCTAACGAAGCGCATAAGAAACGAGTCAAGGCACAGTTTAACAAGAATGTCAAGCCCCGTGTCTTCTCAGAAGGCAACCTGGTCTTACTTTACGATCAGGAATTCGACAAATTGGGAGCAGGTAAGTTCTAGTCTTTGTGGATGGGTCCCTATATTGTTAAGCATGTATTAGGAAAAGGAGCCTACGAGCTAGTATATTACGATGGGATTCCACTGTCGCAACCCCAAAATGGGTTGTACCTTAAGCGTTACTATGCTTGACTAAGCATAGTAATCTCTTCATATGCTTTTGTTACATTTTTGTTTTCGTTAAGAGTAATCGTTTTGGTTAGGTAATTAACTTTTGCATTTGTTGCAGATGTTGAACCTATTGGAATCATGTGTTGGATACGTCGACGGAGCAAGTCGTAGTATGCAGAACCTATCTTCTGCAGCTTGGGGCATATTTGATCCAAGCGGAAAGTTAGTGAGTTTCAGAGGGGTTTGTATTGGTCGGTCAACGAACAACATCGCTGAATATAGTGCATTGATAGAGCTCCTCTCTAATGCCATCGCGCATGGCATATGCCAACTTGTCATCAGACTAGACTCACAACTTGTCATTCTACAGCTTACTGGCATCTATTCCGTTTGGAATCCAGCTATCTATCGCATGTTCCTAAGGGTCAAGATTTTGGAAAGGTAGTTTGATTCTATTCAATATCAACACATTTCCAGAAACTTAAACACATTAACTGATTCATTAGCAAATTATGTGTTAGATAGACATTTGCAACATTTATGAAAGAAAAGCATTTCATCAACATTTGCATCAGGATCATATAACTTAACCAAAATAAAGCTCCGAAAATCAAAAATATATATAATTGTTTATAGTTTTTCACATAATGTTCTGTGTCCAGGACAAAATCAGTCATACGACCCAAAAACTCAAAAAATACAAGGAAGCATCCTAGACTAATGGTGCTTGTGATAACAAGTCACCGCCTGTGCAATCATGTGTAAGAGCCTAGTCCATCGGCTCGGCACGCCAGTGGTATGGCGCTGTAATCTCAGAGGTAACTCATTGGTCCTCACATCCTAGATACCAAGGGTGAGACCCTCGATCTGATCCTGCAATACTGCAAGGGTCTCGGCTACGTCCAGATCGCGAAGGACAACCCTCCCTATAGCCTCTCCCACTGGAATGGTAGCTGCTACTCTCGAGCGCACTGCTGGTCACACTAGTCCGATATCTGCACGAACACATGAGTTTGGATTAGTCTTGATAATATTTAAAAAGCACAAGAACATTATAAAAGCAATGAATAGAGATATGGTCAGATATTTTTACCTATGACACCCCACTAGTCACCAGCTAACAGCACCAAATCTGGGTCACCCCGGAAATCCATCCCGTCATATGGATACTCGGCATAAACCATCTATTGACGGTTGAACCACTCAAAGAAGGCATCAGAGAATGAAACCTATGATTGACCAGCATGTCTTGCCATAAGGTCAACCCATCTCTACATCTGTGGCTTAGTCGGTGGTGGCAAACCGAGTGAAATGTATTGTGGCTGCATTAGTGGGATCTTCTCCAAGGCGAAAGCAGTCAGAATAGAACCATAACCAAAGTTCTTGGATCTTTTGTTTTTCACCTTGGTAAGTTGTTCTTTTATCATTGGAAGTACTGCATCACACCAGTTGAATACCTTTGGTTCAAGGCATTCCAAGGCATACTGCATATAGGACCTGTTGGCTAAGTGAAGAGTTGCACTGCCAGCTAATCTAGCAAAGGTGAATAAGATAGTCCTTAAGGACTAGTCAGTGACATCTATAATACTAATCTTGCCGTCCTTGCTCAGCTAAGATCCATCTCTACAGTATCGGTGAATATAATCCCTCATGGATTCGCCCCCATGGGCAAAACCCAATAGTGAGAGAGGGGCACCACGCCTCGATAAACCGGTCAAAAAGTAGATGTCCTCAACAATCAAAGGGATGAATTTGTCTCTAATCTAGAACACTTGGTTTGTAGGATCCCATGCATCGAGGAAATATTGCAACAAGTTGATTTGTTGCCTCATGCTAGGTATGTGGAAAAACTTGAGCAAGCCACAGTTCCACAATGCAGTTACCATACCCGGATCATGTAAGGCAACCATGTCCTCTTCTTCATGCTCGCATTCACACCATGTAACGACCATCTTTCTCCGATTAATATTTGAAAAACAAACAAGAGAAGAATTAGGATCCTAATTTGGCAAAAAATAGGTGAAATTTCCATTAAAAATCAGTGCAAAAACTTTCCTCCTTGCACCCATCGCACCCTAGCTGTGTACTGGGTGGGATGCATATTGATTGGCCAATGGCTAGCCTAGTATGCATCGCACCATTCGATGTATACTAGGTGCGATGGGGAAAGAACGAAATGTTTAAACCCGAGAGGCTCAGATAAGCAGGAAAACATGCTCAGAATTCAGAAAGGAAAGAATGCAATAGAAGAGCTCAGGTTTAGTTCCTACCTAGTCCAGACGGCGCTAAAAATTGTCCACAGAATCTCTCAGAATCAGCTGATTGAAATTGAGGGGGAAAAGCACCTCTAAAGCTCCAACAATCCCAAATTCAAATGAAATGGTAAAATGAGGGGTAAAAACCACTTTTAAGTTACTTTTCACGTAATTTGAGTAAAGTATTAGTTTTTCAACTCATTTTTCAAGCATGTATTCTCATTTCCAATTAGTTTGATGGAGAAATTGAATAGGTAGTACGACCGTCAAGGGAACATAGTGTTAACGGTGAATCGAGCATCTCTGACAATTATCACGAGCAGTTTTATGCGAAGTTCGAGCTCGTTAAAAAATAAACCTAGCAATGAGCATATGTTCCACCATAGTTTAAGCTCATTAAAAAATGAACCCACCTTCAGTAAATAACCATTGCAATCTCATTATTATTAGCTTTTGAGCCTTGGTCGTGTTCTTACCATCACCTCCACTCCTTTTTAGCCGATCATATACCTCCATTTGAATGTTTACCCCTTTTGAGGAACAGTTGTGACGAGTGATCCTGTTAGCCACCTTCTTTACACTGCCATGATTGAAAAGTTCAAAACCTTACCTGGAACCAGCTGATATCCAAAATCATCACTCGTTCCTCAAAAAACGAGTCTTCTTTAAGCTCTTTTCATCTTACTCAAAAAATATGAAAATATTGCCAAGCAATTGGCCTCTCCAGCTCGTTAAAGTGATTGGAAGTGCCATCCCTCCTCTAGATTTTAATCTTTTTGGACCTGAGAGATTATTGCACAAAAGAATCGAGCGCTTATGTTTTTTGGCTCATTAAAACTATTGAAAAGTCATCCCTTTCGTATTATTTTATACTTTTTCGGACTTAAGGGATTATATTATGAAAAAGCATTGCTACTTTTTTCAGACTCTCTAAATTTGAAAAGGACTGAGTTTTCTTTATCGTTAAACTCGTTAAAACAATAGCGACAAACTTGTCCATGCAGACAAGAACGAGTTTCACTGTCGCTAGGCTCGTTAAAACATTGCGACATGTTTTCTTGAAGGGTAAATTATAGAACAAGCATATGTTATCCTCCTCAAGCTTGACAAAAATAAAGAGGTACTGGTCAGAAATGACTGGGGAAAAATTGGGAAGAAAACCTGACGAAACTTTATTGGTAGCAGGTCACTCTTGAACATGACACTTTCACTCCATCACCATAATTGAGTCGAGTTGGGTTATTCCGTTCATCGATCATATCACCATTGGTCCACTGTACCATCCATTTTTTGGGGTTAATGCTACCAATCCATTTTAGTGTCACCGATATGTTCAACAGAAGTTGCTCAGAGAATTCACCAACCTAGCTTGTGTCTCATCCATTGCAATGCCTTCACCTTTCATTCTTTCATGACCGCCACCCTGAACCTTGTATCATCAGATCGTTTTCACCTCCACAAAATAATTTGCTCCGTTCCGTGTCATAGATGTGGGATTCATTAAGGCCCTCCTATGATGGGTCACTTCTTGTCGACATCAGCTCATTATCCAAGAAGTTGACTTAGGAACAACCCTTTTAGTACTTTGAAGCTTGCATACCTCAATGGCAAGTTTCTCACTTCCGGCGACACATTTACATCAATGGCCTTCGACCGAAACATTTTACGTGGTGTTCGATGCTAAGTCCAATTTTCACACCACGTGAATTGTACTGCTGTACCTTGAGGGTCATCATCATTATCGGTGATTCCTCTCACGCCTATTAATAGCTTACATCATTGGTTGGTAATTAGGCGATGTCTTTCCATGTTCGACTTCAGAACATCCTTTCACATGGATCGACCTGTACTTCAGGTGAAGATTAAATGAGTTTGAAGACCCCGGATCTAGTTTCATCCATCCGGGCTGTGATATATTCAGGAAAATAAAGACATCAAATGTACATCATAGCTGCACAGATGATCATCCAAGCTAAGGGATGATGGCTCTACCAGAATCATCAGTCTGCCATACAGACGATTGTCTGTCCAATGTACATGAAAATGAATTTATAAAGTTGAGCATGGGAATGACTACCTCAACTAGATCATGAAAATATTATGAAGATAATGTATTGTATTGAATCTTATTACAGGTCACCTTCTAGTTTGAAAAACCTCAGACTCTCATGATAAAGCATTTCACCCGACATCAAAAGATTTACGACCTCATGCTTTAGGGGGCAACTGTTATAGACATATTTGGGCATTGTAACCCCAATCTTATATGTCCATAAACCAATGGCTTCTAAGTCCCTAAAAGTGTTGTTTCATACCCTAAAGGAACAAGGTCAGCTGATTACATCATCTCCCAGAAGTTCTCCATGAAAAATTGCTCAGAACTGGTCCAAACTGGGCCATCTCACCTGCTCGATGGTCAAAGTGTGATGAATCCCACCTAATGCACACAAGGAGTGCAATGCATATTGAAAATCCCTTCTATTGGGTGAAATGGGCGAGAGTAGACAAATTCCAGAGATAGTTTGCAAGATGGATGATCATGGAATCTTCCAGAAACTTCTCATGTGACACTTGCCTCTTTGAATTTTCCCAGCGATGAGTAAGAGATCATGAAATCTCCAAGTGGAACTGAGAACTATAATAGAAATGACACTAATCAAAAACCCAAAAGCTGAGTCACCCACTTGCAAACATCTATATATGGATCCCTCATCCTAGAGATTCAAAGGCTGGAATTTTGCATCTTGTAAGGAAGTGTTGGTTGTTTCTCTATGGAACATCATAGTGTTGGGTGATCTAGCTTTTCATGAGGTGAACAAGGGCTTTCATGCTGGGAGGATGGTGCTGGGTCAGATCAATGGGTTGTAATTTTCTCTTCTACTACTTCTATCAATAAAGCTATTTTAGTTTTCCTCCATATTCTTGTATGTATTTGAATGTTGAATTGATATATGCATTTGTATGGTCAATATATATCTGATCCTATATTGTTTATGATTATAGATCTCTATGCTTTGTTGGTATTGTGCTACTTTGACTCTACAGGTGTTCTTTGAAGTGGGACAAGCAAGGAAGGAGTGGCCAAGATCTGTCAAAGGGGAGAGGAAACAAGCAAGGAGCCAAGCGGAAGACTGAGGTTGGTACTCTCTGCTTCTCTCTCATCTATTTCTCATGAAGGAAAACACAAGTAACTTTAGTTTGTTTGTTTCTAAGATAGTGACTCGTCTTAGTGGGACTCGCAACTCTGAATGGACACTAGTTTTCTGGATAACAGTCGTGGATGAATTTTTATAGTTGCATCAATTATACAGAATACAAGTAATCTTGTCCAATCTACCATTATGGAAATACCTAGAGAAACCATAATTATTATGACTATTTTACCCTAAATGTCAAAGGATAGACTGATAATTTCAATCATGTTAATTCTTACATGTTCTCACTTCCATGCCTTAGTATTACTTAAGGAGTGATAAAACTCACTATAATGCAGTATCATTTTCCTTCCTTTCATAGTTCAAGAATCACTAGTAATGAAACCAATGATATGTCGTATGGAAGGCCTATTCCTATGTATAGAAATTGCTAGAAAGTTTTAAAGGACACACTATTGTATGAAGTAGGGGTCTCTTTTACATCAAGATACATAATTAAATTATCCATTAAAGGATATACGTATTTGTTCAAGCACCTAGGGATTCAAAAAGAATTTGCTTCAATAATTTTAGGGTCATCCTTGAGGCATATTCAATAATGCTAGGGTTTCATCATCTTGAACAACGGTACGATTTTATCATTGACATCAATGAAAATTTTTTCGAGTAGCTAGAAAGGACATATAATCCCAAGAATTTTTGGATTGGTAAGAGTTTGCATTCAGTTGGTCCCATAGGACACATCACCCTGAAGCTTCTTCCCTGAGAGTTTTCGAATGATGTGCAAGTGAAAAAGTCCTAGGGTGAATAGACGATGAGACAAGGGGGCATGCAAGTGGTAGGGATAAACAACAAGGTGGCATGTGGATGGAAGGGCCCAACAGTGAGATGGCACCTTTTGGTCCCAATAGGGACATGTAACCTTGGAGGTTTTTCCACAAGAGTTTCCAAAGGAGAGATGGGGAAATTCCCTTCCCATTGCCATTAAAACTTCACATCCTCATTCCATAATTTTTATAAAAAATCCTTTCAAATACGAAGGCCCAAGACCCCTTACTTCTACGTACAAGTGACATAAACCAAAGGTCACATGGTGGATTTTCATTGGAACATAGGATGGTGTGGAGCATAGGTGGGATGATGATGTCAACAAAGATGATATGGAAAAAATATTCAATGAGACAGATCATGCTAATTTAGCATTTTCATGCTCCTAAGTGGGACAAAAATTATTTGCATGTGGTACCACTTAGAGATGCACAAAATGAGTTACATGTGGTACAATTTAGAGTTGGATATGTGGTAGTAGTAAGCATGTGGTGCATTAGTCGTAGACGACACCACCTTGGGGGTCTTAGGTGGAGGATGATGAGAAATGCTTGAGATTTCTACATCTCGGGGAATGGGAATATTTCCTAACATGTTACAGCTCAAGGTTTTTGTCCCGAGATTTTTTTCAAATGATGTCACCCTAGTGATGATGTCACACAAGAATTATTTGAAGGGGTACCATATGAAATAGATGGGGAGATTGACTTCGGGATAAAACTATTTACAACATTTGAAATTGGTATCCCAGATGGTTCTTGAAGAATTATCTTTTCAAAGGAATGGGACCACACAGGACCAAGTGGAACCAGTCTAGGGTAGGAGGAAAGAGTATGAAAACCAATTATTTTCTTACCCTAGACAAGGTGGGGGAAAGGATTAAAGAAAGGATTTTCATTTAAAGGTGCTGAATTGATCCTATGAGGCACTAGATTGGGGATGCTAGGGAAAAGTTTGATCTTGGATATAGGGCTTGGATTTTCTCACAACTCCGCCATTGGAATGGCCTCAAATTTGGAGGAGGTATCGAGGAGATACTGATGTAGGAGATGCTAGGAGATAAAACTTTTTGGAGGGATAATTTGTGAGGAAAATGATGCCCTAGATGAACCAATTTGGTTAGACCTAGGAAAAGGTGAAAAATGTATGATTTTAGGTGACAACCTCTTGGTAGATCAGTGCCTTAGTCTTGGGATAATGGAGTCTATGATAAATTTGAGTGAGTATATTTGGTTCTTAATCAAGGAGGCCTCAAATCCACTTCGCTAGACTTTTAGGTCAAAGAGAAGAAAATCTTGCAACTTTTATACTTCGATGTGAAAAAGCTGATGGCTTATCAAGATAAATTCATTAATAGAATTACCCCTAGGAGATTTCATTCACATTATATGGCTGATACTTTGAGAGATTCTATAATAGAGACAAAATTCCACAATTTGAAGCAGTAAATGCATGAAACAATTAGCCCTAAGAATATAAAAAATCCCATTCCATTGTATATGACGAATTAATACAAGAATAACATTTAAATCATGTACTTACATGTAATAGAATATATCCAAAAATCCATAATTTGAAAAGAGAGAAGCTCCAACATTAGATAGAACAAATGCACACATCAAAATTCATCCGTTTAGATGATGAGAAAATGAAATAATCATATTTATACACTAATGAGGAGTTCGAATTAGTCTCCTTAGCTACATAAGCCCTCCAAATAAAATAATGTGCTAATATTCTAACTTTTGGTGACAAGCCCACCAAACTAACTCAAAAATGAGATATTATGCCTCTTAAGAGGTTAGATGATGAATAATACATATCATATAGCCTTATAAGAGGGCCAATGAGGTGCATGGGTTCCATAATGAAGAGTAGGACCCTCAAAATTGATGGAAAAGGGATTGGCCCCTTGTTATCCAAACAATAAACCTATGGTACTCCCAATGGGTGTGGGGGCACAATAATAACCTCATGGGTCTCCAAATGAAGTTGAAGATGCCTGTAGATAACATGCAAGGGCTCTAATGAGGGTTTAGGGGGTGCCACATTATCCTACAAGTCGTGGGTCAGCTACCAAGTGCATGGTGAATTGGAGGGGCCGGTTGGGCAAAGGTGAACCAGGTGCACCTTCTTCGTCCAATGGGATTTTCTCGAGCATCTCTGACCATCATTGGGGATCCAAGGAGTTTTCTCTACTATTGTGGAGGCCCATGGTTCTGAACACACACCCTACATGTGCCATTGTATCCCTATGGAGGATTAGGACCCTGTATAGGGATACCAAACCTAAGATGGAGACCATCTGCAACCCTACATAAGGTTGAATGTGTCCTAAAAAATGGAACTACAAAAAAAGGGGGCCTTAACCCGCGACTAGAAATGTCGGCGGGTCCGCTCCTTAACATTCCACAGTGCCGATCTCCATTTCTCGTTCTCCGATCCTGAAACCTGATCGCAATCAGGTTCAATGCCAATTACCTGATTTCTGATTTGTTTATCGGCGATTTTTCCATCGGCATATCGGCCATCACTTTTTCATCCGCCTTTGACCTCTCTGACATGCAATCGTTGATCGCATCTGCGCCATCAATATTGAGCCTCGATTCGACAGTTGTGATTTAATTCACATTTCTCTATCACCACTTCTCATTAGCTAGTTCCGATAGGCTTAGTGGGTCATAACCCACATGCCTCAAAATTAATTTGTTAAGGAAATAGGATTTTGATTAACCCAAAAATTTCATTCCCATCATGAATGAAGTAGGGGATGAGAAGGGGAAGCCTCGAGAGACATGTTAGGGTAGAAGGGTAGATAATAAAAGGGAACCCCACACTTGGGTTTATAATGTATAGGAGGGGGATATCGTTGTACATGAGGTGTGTTACACAGTAATTTGTCACTGCTTTTACTTCAGTCTCCCTGCTGTGTCATGGGTCCAAAACCATGCATGCTCTTGACCCCCTGAATGCCAAATGACCCACTTTGCCAAAGTTTCCTGTATCAGCGCGACTGTATAAAAAATAAACGTGCTTATGAGCGCACCCAAATAAAAGGTGTGCGATGTCATCGTGGAAGTACATGTGTTTCCCACGCTGATCCAGTTTGGGCGAGTTTGTTCTAACAGTCGGCCTTCCAGATGGTTCTAGGGCTGGTTGTTGGTCTTGGTTATGTCGCCCTCCCTTCTTTGGCATACCTGCTTCGTCATTTGAGCCACCTTCCATGGAGATAAGCTCATCTTCCCACCATTCATGGAGACTCCTTCTCCTATTTAAGCCTCTACCATTGCTATCAGCTGCTAGTTTGGAACTCTTGGCGTTTGGAGTGTTGTTGATAGTGTTGTGAGCTTAATAGATAGCTGGTGTGCCAAGTGTGGGTTTGTTATAGAGCTTGAGGAAGGTTGTAAGGTGTTTTGATCTTGTGTGAGGCTTGTGAGTGAGAGAGGCTTTGTGTTGGGAGATCTACCTCCAAGGGTGAATGCTTAAGGAGCATGCTGGCTGGACCCTCTTGAGAAGGCTTGTGACGTCAAGACCTGGGTTGTAAGCTTACTCTATTTTACAGTTAATACAATCAATGATTTTCTCCTATATCTTATATGTAATGTATTGGATAGCTCATGATTTCTTGACCTTGTGAGTAAATAGTTCTTTGTTATTATCCAGTTATGCGCTTTGTTGTATTTCCTTGCCTTGTTTCAGGTTGATTACTCATTTGGAGAAGGAAGCTGAAGCTGGAACGACGTAAAGGATCTTCACCGTCCACCGGTTGAGGTAGGCCTCTAATTCGAACTATTTAAGGAGAATTGTTGTTGATTTGTCTTGTTTGTGACTAGACCCACTCTAGGGCTAGAGGGGTTGCCTCTGTCCACAGAGGGAACACTTTCCGGTTTCACAAGGTGCCTCAACCTTGATTTTTCCACCCTTATTTATATGTCTTGTGCTTTTTTACGTTTTTCTTTGATTAACTTCTTTGGGCTCAAGGGGTAACAAAATGATGCATAATATATAGCAATGAATTTCCCCTTTTCAGGTAGGGTGGTTCGTTTCCCACAAAGGGTTGGGACAATCCTGGGTTCCTATATGATGAAGGAGGGTCATAGAACTTGTAGGAATTGGGGTGATGCCAATGATGATGGGGTAGAGCTCATGTATTGGCTTTTTCCCATGTGTTAAATGTGTATGTCCCGACCATATTAGCATTTTTTTGGTACATTTTCCTGTTGAATGTGGCCAAAAATACTTTTGTTTTTATTTTTAGCAGCATCGACATTTGGGCATCAATCTAGGCCTAACCCAAGGTGTGGGTAAGGGGATGAGGTGAGATAACCCTATGTGGACCCAGGTGGGAGAAATGATGAATGGGGTGATAACACTAGTAGAAAATGACTAATTAATTACTAAAAAAGTGACTAAATGCTGCATATAAACGACTATTTTTCGGTTGATGATCAATAGTAGCTAATTTACAGTATCTTATAACGCGACTATCTTTTAGTGATTTTTAGCTTAGTCAATAATTGGTTATCTCAATTTTATTGTCTAGTAATATATTTAGTCATTAATTTAGACATTAAGTTAGACATTAATTTAGTCATTAATTTAATCATTGATTTGGTCATTAATTATCACAATTAATGACTAAATATACAACAAATATATTGCTAAAATATCACCCGAAAAAACTAATTAATGACCAAATAAATATGACCAAAATGTTAGTCGTGTTATAAGATACTGTAAATTAGATACTAATAGTCATATATATGCAAATTTTAGTCATCGTTTGAAACCAATTAATGACCAAAGATATATGACTAAATTTTGTTCATGTTATAAGATACTGTAAATTAGCTACTAATAGTCATATATATGCAAAATTTAGTAATCATTTGTAATCATAAATTTATCATTTGCATTAATCATTTATATTTTTTGATAGTATCATATTCATTATATAAATTACTATTTTAGTAGTTTATATTCATTTCATGTATTTTCATTAACAATCTTTATAAGCAACTAATTTAGTCTTATATTCATTTTATGTGTTCATCATTAATAAACATAAACTCCTAATTTAGTATTTTTAGATTGATTTTATGTTTTCATTATTAATCAACATAAATTAATTAGCATGATTTTGCAACTAAATTAAAAAATAAAAATAAAAAAATTAACATACCATGTAGATGTTCATCCAATAAGTAGGTCCCAACAACTGCAACTTTGTATGTAGTGTCATTATCTTTCTCATCCATGACAATGCAATCTGAGTAGCGACTTGCATGTGAGGGCAGAATTTCAACGAACGTTCGTGTATAAGGATTGCAAAGTCTGCAATAGTTTTTAAAATAATCAAATTTTTCTCCTGTAACCAAGATAAGTCCTCCCACAGATTGTTTGAAATAACTGATATCTTGCCAGTCCCCGTCCTTAAAGAATGAAAGGTCAAGACAGGAGTTAATCTAGGTCCTTGTGTAGAACCAGAAAGCCATACATGGAGTTTTCATACTGAAATCGCACACAAGAATTCGAGTCTAATTGTCGTTGAGAGATACCTCACCCCACCTGGTTAGGAATTAGTTTGAGGAAAGAGAGTCATTCCATTGCTTGCGAATCATGTGATAACTATGTATGAATTCCATCGGCATGCGTGCACATATCTCTGCTTGAAAGTAATTTCGCAATTCATTCCACCATGAAGCTGCCTTTTCCATTTCCATATTTATAACTCAACGACACCAATACAAATAAAAAGTCAAAGAATAGTTAATGTATGAAATATGACTCCAACTATATATATATATATATATATATATATATAGCACAAGTATGAAGATTGAGTACATTGAAACAAAATATGGCAAGTTAGTTTAGAGCTTATATTATGAATAGAAAGTACGCCGACTTCATATGAAAAAATATTAAATTATAGATAAATGAAAATAATCCATCATTTAGAAAATGTAATATTATAAAGGAAACAATAATTTTTTGTGATTAAATTTTCTTTTAATGGGTAAACTCACTGCCAGTGTGTGCTAGGCTGTTTTCTAGTTTTATTTATTTATTTATAAAACATTATTAATAATAAATTATAATAATTTTTTATTATCCTTATTTATTAATTAATTATTCTATTTTTAATAGTAATGAGTATATTTTCTTAGGTTTAATCAGTAATTTTATAGAAATTGTTACCACTATTTTAGTAAATGTTACATGAATCAACATGTTTCAGGAAACTCAAAACCACCCAAGTTACTTGGGACATAACCATTCTGCAATCAAGCTGAAGAATGTAAATCCGATGGTGCAACCTATTAGAGGAATGGAAAGATATTGTCCAATCTATTGAAAATAGTTCTTATTGATGTCAAAGGTTGTCCAAACGAAAGAGGAGATTACATTTGAGACATTTCCAACTGTATATGGCACTCCCTCTAATTCCATAAGCATAAAGAGATATGAAATATTTTGTTAAGATGACCCAACTAAAATACAAGTAGGATACATTTAGATACCCTATCTTTGAAGGAACTGTTACTCCAATTACTTAGCTCAAATGGGAGCATAGGATATATTGTTGGAAGGATTATTCTATGGTGTAGGCTTTAAACTTTTATAAAAATTATTTTAAACCTGAACCACCACAACCAAGCTTTGAATTATAATTAAAAGAGGATGGCTTATCCTTATATGAAAGGCCAAGTCCAAGCCTTCTTTTCTAATAGCCATTGAGACCTGTGACTATATGTGTAATCTTCACTAGTGTGACCGATATGATTAGCCCTTGGCGATTATACTATTCCCTCCTCACAATGCAACCACGGCATGAGGCCTGGGTCCCTACTCTCATTATTTTTTAGCTTCTACATGTCACCCGAGCCATACTTTGGTGCACAACCCTTTTATCTGTGGAGACATGTCACCCCAACCTGTCCAAAGATGTGTGCAAAGGGAATCCTCGAAGAGACACACTCCAAGGAACGAGAATTATTCCTATCAAATAATTTTCCTGGACTTCGTCAAATATTGTCCCCAACCCATTTTAAAAGTGCGAGTAAGTCCTTTATATTTGGGAGGAGTTAGTGGTATTCTCATCCCACTTCACTCAACTCATTCCATGTAATTGGCTTCCATGTCACCTTGGCCTTCTCTATATTGGTGCACTTCCACCTCTGCCTTGTGCTCATAGCCCTGATGAATTCCTTGATGTCCTCCTTTTTCAATCACCTAGACGAAGAACTCCCAGGACACATCACCCTCACGCTCTCCCTTAATGGTTCTTTTGAGGTGACTCTAGTTCTGTTACACCAATGATTGTCAACTGATAGACTCTAACTGGAACTCAAGAAACTAAGTATTGTGCGGCCTGCTTGTGTACTTCATTCTCAACTCTATTAATTTTTGTTGTCTCTCCTCTATGACTCCTACAAGCCTCCAACTCACGCAATCATAAAAGAATAGTCCAGTTATTCCTGCCTTTGGTTACGAGGATTAAATCCAAGTCCCCGACAACACTCTCACACACAAATATGTGTGTGTGTGTGTGTGCGCACAATTAAGGAATGAAAATAGAGACTCAAAAAGGGCTAGTTTACAAGTTCTTTTTATACAAAAATCACTCTAATTATTTGTATTAAATCAATCATTAATTCAATACATCACTATAGCTCGCTCTCTATCCAAACTAATATTGATACATTCTTCCAAAAATTCCTTGCATTTGCCTCCATTTTCGTTCTGCAAATGGGCGCATGTTGAGCATATGTTCCAGATCTTCCATGTGCTAATGACAAAGATAGTAAGGGAAGGGCCCTGAAATCCCCTTTTCTAGAGTAGATCCTAGGTTAGGATCCTTCCTTTACTAACCAACCATAAGAAGTGGGTTACCTTTGTCCACCATCCTCCCTTCCATATTTTTTTCCATATTATATTATGTCTATCCTGGGCTTGCCCTACTTGAAGGTCATATGCTTCTTTGAAGGTGAAGGTTCCTTTTGTATTATGCCCCAATCTCAAGATGTCAGAATCGTCTCGAACCATTAATTGTCTCAATCTCAGTTCTTTGCCTAACTTTGTCCATTATTTAGTCTCAATGGTCTGGCATCAATCTTCCTTCCTTTTCCATTGTCTCCAGCCTCCCCCCTCCTTGTTCTTATTTCCAGAACTGTTCTACCAAATGAATATTCCTATCTCTAGTGTATATATATATATATATATATATATATATATATATATATATATATATATATATATATATATATATATATATATATATATACCTAAGGTCTTTCCTTTGTATCTTTCGTTCTCTTTGTTTCCATGAGTCATGCGAAAATATTGTTGTTTTTCCATTGCGGATTTCCCAAAAAGCATGTTGGTTGATGAGGTTCTTGTTTTGGGCTGCCAGATTCCACACTGTCAATCCTTTAGGAGGGTATGTATATCATATAATATCCTTGGCTCTCTCCCACATGTCATATTTTCTTTTACGTATTTTCTTCCAGAGATCTCCCCCCCTGCACCCTCTATCCATCTCCACCATAATTTCGCGCACATAACTTGATTTAAAGTATATGGATTTTTGAGGCCTAGCCCTCCTTCCAATTTATATTTCATAGGCCTTGCCATGATACCGAAGCCATTTTATAACTTGTTGATCCCCTCCCCGTAGGAATATTTTAAAAATGTCAACCATTTTGGAGCACACTCCTTTCAGGGTAGCCATACCAGATAATTGATAAATGGGTATCGATTGAAGCACTGCTTTGAGAAAAATTGTCCTGCCTACTAAGTTAAGCAATGAAAAAGCCCAACTGCTTAGCTTTCCCTAGAGCTTCCGGAGGATCAATCGCTAGTAGGATGTATTTAGGGAATTATCAGATAGGGGCATTTCTAGATATTTGGATGGGAGGTTCCTCGTGCCAAACCCCAGGATCCTAGAAAGGTAGGTTCGGACATTCACCTGAGTATTAAAAAAGAATATATATGATTTGTCGTTGTTTATCTTCGTCTTTGAGGCCTCCTTGAAGGTGTTAAGAATCTATTTTATTCTCCACACTTCTCTTAGGGAAACCTAACATAATAGAATGATATCATCCATGAATTGCTGGTGAGTAATGGCTAGGTCATTACCCCAAATCCTAAGGCCACTAAGCCTAGAGTCCCTGACATCATTTTTGATAAAAACACCTAGTGCTTCCATAACAAGAATGAAGAGAAAAGGAGATATTGGATCTTCTTGCATTAAGCCACATGTTGGGTTGAAAGTGGGGGTAGGAGTCCCATTCAGTAAGATGGAGATAACAGGGGAAGATATCATGGCATAAATCAATTTTATCTATCGTTGATCAAAGCCATTGGCTTTAAGGATACCATTCAGGTAGGCCCTGTTAGCGTTGGTATCTTCATCCCTCCATCAATGATCAAATTTCTCTTTTTGCATGCATAATAGGCGTCTCATCTGATCATTTGCATTCCATTAGGATCATGGGTCATCTAATGGTAGTGGTTCATTATCAAAATTTCCCTCATGGTCTTTACCTGTTGACCCATTTTAACAAGTTTAGGTCATTTATTGTCATTTTGTTTCATTTCATTTACGAAAATCATTTTTAGGGTTTTAGGTCTCATTAGGTCTAGGGTTTGTCACCATGGTTAGAAAAATGCTCAATAAAGGGTCAGTAGGCACATGAGGGGGTCCAATAAGTTCACGAAATTAAAATTTTCAATGATGTTATGATCAATAAGTGGTTTTTATAGTTTTTATTTCTATGTACAAAATTTTATGTAATTTCAATTTTTTCTATATGTAATAAGTTTAGAGCTGCTGCCCTAGCTTACCTTGCCAACTCCAGCCACTACAGACTAAAAAGGAAAAGCATCAAATGCATCAGTTATCAAATGATTAAGAAAAGTCAATTTCAATGGAAAAACATAGTCCAAAACCAAAAGTGACTTTGACATAAGAAAAGTGGGTTTGAGATGAGTAAAAATTTAAAGTCATTCATATTTAAAGTGAAGGAGGTCCTCTTTATCATTTCATTGTGCAAAAATACTCTTAGAGAGCAAAAATCGCGATTTGGGAACCAAGGAGACAAAACCTTGCTTTTCAAGGCAACTTAGTCTGGCGCTGCGCATTGAGCTGGTTGGGAATTTTGAGGAATGGCTTACATTTTGGATTCCTCATCAAAAAATATGAAAACCCAAAAAATATCATGAATTTTGGAGAAGGTTTGGGTCACCTAAAGGGCAAAAAACACCTCAAAAGTGCCCTCTCTGCCACTTTTTTGACCCACACGAAGCAATCTTGGGAGAATTGATTTTTGAAGGGGAAAATGGACAACAAATCCAAAAATTCCACTTGTTTTAAAAAGTAGATAGACAGATCTTTCCAACAAGACATTTTGGAGCTAATTTGGTTAAGGGGAAGGCCTTCAAACTCAGCTTGGAAAAGGCGTTGCGCATTAGGAAAATTTTTGCCAATTTTGCTCAAAAACTTTGTTTTTCGCCTAGTTTTCTTCTAGTTTGACTTTTTCTCTCTTATGGTCAAATTCAGGATATAAAATGATGTAAATTGATGTAATATGATGTAAAAGTGATAAAAATTGACTTGATAAGGTAGATACATCAGTTGTATGTGGTTTTGAGTTGAATGAATCAGTTTCCTAGGTTTTAGAGGCAAGCTGTTCCACTGCCTATTTTTGTGTTCCTAGCTTAGATATGGTTGAAACCACCCCTCTTCTCATGGATTCGACCCCTGATCAATAGCACATGTGGTTTGTAGGTCTATATCATGCGTTTTTTCAACCATTTGTAAAGGTTGGACTCTTGTGAATGCTTTGAGCACTATTGTACATCATCTCTACAGTTTGGCAAGGAAATAGACCAGGGTTTGCAGCATTTTATGGGATTCTTGTGGAAAGGTGATTTAGTATTATTTTCTCCTCTGTGAATCAAGTTATCATATGTTTATGTGTGCCATTATCTCTCTCTTTTCTGCTTAACTAAATGAATCAAGTATAAAGGTGGAAATCATCGATGTTGCAGTGCTCTACCTTAGGGTTTATTTAACTTTACATGTTTTCTACTATTTGAAGAGGATTCATGACACTTCCTTACCCTCTCCAACTCCTCACCAGTCTCAAGACTCATCATTAAACCTAATCTAAAGTATTAAATCACTTGCCTACCTCTCCCCATAGAAACCTCTACAAAACTGAGTTCATTCCCCGGATCCAAAACCGACTTTCACATCTGATCCAACAAACCACCATAAAACTCAATAAAACTCCTCTGAGCACATACCTAGCCTAAAATTAGTCTTTATATCAGCCATCTCAAGCTTTATTGGCCATATTTTCTTGACATTAACAAGGAGAGAGCCCTCTCCCGACCTGGTAGGGCTAGCTACCAAGTTAAGCGTGGTTTGATGTTACCCTAGACATGCCTTTCTTAGCCTGAGGTAGATTTAGGGCATAACATATTGGTGACCATACCGGGGAAGAAAATTTTGTTTGTTATTGTTGTTTGCTTCATAGACTACATAAGGAGCCTGAAGTTAGCAAGGTAGCCTTCGAACTACTCTTGCTTTGCAAGTGCATAAGTAGATGAATGTTGCTTCAATCAATCTCCGGTCTAGTTTATGAAATGAACATCTGAACTGAAAAGTATTATCCCAGTATCTTAATGCAAATCTAAACTTTCGGATGATGAGTTTATAATTTGATAGACTGACAAATTGGTAATGTCCATTTGATTTTTGGGAATAATTCAACACACTGGCTTCCAGACAATACACTAGGGCCAATCCTGATCCTAATCCTCCTCCTGTGTATGAAAACCCAAATCTCATTCCAAGAATTCTCCGAAAATCAAGTTCTGTGATACCAGTTTCAGATCTCATTCATGTCTAGTTGTTTTTGAATACCTTGAAAATCTTGAGTTTGATGAACATTTTGATCTATCGTTGTTTGAAACTAAATCTGAAAGTGCAGTTGGTTCTACTATTCTAAACCCGGAGTTTGTCAAAGAGCTTAAAACTGAAAGGGCTAATAGATCAATTGATGATTGTATCTTGAATCTTCAAACTTCCATTGTGGCTACAAATATTCCCAAGTTCTTAGAATTTGCATCTACAACTCTTGGTTCATCTGTTGTTGTATCTAGTTCAGAAATTCCTATTGAAAGTCCTTTTATCCCCACCATTCCTTTGTAGCCCATCATATCTGATTAGAGACCCGTTGTCCCTTCTCCCCCATCAACCCCTTCAACACCTCAAACATCTCACATTTCTTCCCCTCCTTCTACACCTCATACACCCATTACATCGACTGCTATTGTTGTTCCAACTCCTCCTACATCCCCAAGGCCAGTTTCAAATCCACCTAGAGCAATGGTTGCCCGATATGCACCTCTTGTTTTGCCACAAAACTTGGATGCTATGCCTGCTGATTACCAAAGTAAAATTCCATTGTTTGATGCTACCCAAAGTATCACAGTGCAACGGCATGTTGATAGGATGAACGATTTCTTTGACCTTCATGAGATAGATGAAGAAAATGTGACTATGAGATTATTTGTACAAACTTTTGGAGGTGAAGTGCGAAAGTGGTTTAGAGCATTGCTAGCTAGGACTATCAACACATTGGCGGTTCTTCATAGACAATTTCTGGATCATTGGGAGGTAAAGAAAAATCCACTCCAAATCCTTTCCGAGTATGAAAACATAAAGAGGAATGTTGGTGAAAGTGTCCAGGATTATTGTGTTAGATTCAATATTGTTTATAATACTATTCCAGCTGATATAAAGCCACCAATGGGGCTGGCTTTGATAAAATTTCCCAATGGATTTGATCCCGACATGGCATATCAATTGAGAGAAAGAGACTCGGCTACATTGGAGGATATGTAGAAAATTGCAGTGAGTGTGGAGGCAAATCTGCTAGCTAAGAGAGCTAGAGCAAAGACCGAGAAGAAGGTGACCATAAAGGAAGAAGCTTCTTCCTCAGATCATTTGCTTCGCAAGATTGAAAAGATGTTTGATAGATTAACTATTGCAGATAAGCCTGAGACACAGATCATAAATCCAAATTTTCGTGGTCAGCAGCAACCACAGTTCAGGATTAAACAATGAGAGCAAAGAGCACAAGACCAAACAGCACAACAGCAAGTTAAAACACCTTTACAGTAGAATTTTGTACATGGCCCAGAATCAGATGATGATGATAATCCAATTGGAGAGGAGAATCACTTTTTTACACCTAATGGCTTGCCAATTTATATCACGGAAGATGAGGAGTATTCAGAAAATCCAACTGTACAAAAAGATGAATATTTTATCTTAGCAAATGAAACAATCCTAGAAGAAGAATCAGATGAATATTAGAGGGGATATATGAATGCATTAACAACGCAGCAAAGACAATATTCTCTCAGGAGTAGGGATGTGTCGATCAATCCAATTCAAAAGTGTAAGGAAGAAACACCACCAAAGAATGATTCTCCAAATATTCAGAAGCAAGGAAAGGAACCAGCAGATCCTACGTCTAGCAAAATGCAATCAGCAAATGAAAAGTCAAATCAATCAAGTGCAGCAAAGGAGAAGACTGAAAAGAAGGATGCTCCACTCAAAGAGGTAGAGAAAACTACAGCCTTTAACTTAGAGAATGAGATTGCTAAGTTAAAAGTGTCAATACCTTTGACAAAATTAATGAAGAATAGCAGTTATAAGGTCAAGTGTCAAAGATTTTGAATATAGATCCCTCGTCTGGTATGGTTAATGTGGAGGATGACAAGCCCGAGCTTATCTTTGGTACGGCATTAGAAGGCCAATATGAGGATAATGATGTAGCCCCTTTTACATCAGCCTTGGATTGCATGATTATGTCTTGCACAATGCCATGTTTTATTCAGGAGCATCTCATAATTTGATGCCAAAGGCAATTATGGAAAAACTGGGTTTAGATATCACTCGCAAGTATCATGATATTTATTCCTTTGATTCTGGTAGGGTCAGATGTATTGGTCTCATTAAGGATTTGGTTGTCACTTTAGATCATATTCCAGCAAAGAATGTTCTCATGGATGTGGTTGTGGCCGACATTCCCCCTAGATTTGGCATGCTTTTATCTATATCGTGGGGCGCAAAACTCAAAGGCACATTGCAGTTAGATTTATCCTATGCCACTATTCCAGTGTTTGGTCAATTGAGGAAATTATATCAGGAGAAAAATATGAAGTATATGATCACAAGCAACGAGGAACCTTTGAATCATCCAATTAATTATGTACATACAAATTTTGAATCTTTTGTTCTTTATTCTGACAATGGTTTTAATGATGTAAATAGTCAATTAGTTGAAGTTGAAGATATTCCAGAGATAACAGAAAATTTCAGAGCCGTACTTGATCAAGAGAGACAAAGGCTTGATAGTACCGCTGAATAGTCAACATTCTGCCAGCAGCAGAAAATTGATGGACAACAGCCAAAGGTAGAAGAGCAGGGAAAATTTCAGCATTTAGAAGATGAAGTTGGCTTGTGGAGTATGGACTATGATGGAGTAGTAGGTAAGGATGGTGCGGGAATTGGTATTTGGATACGTAGCCCTGTTTTCCTACCAAACAAAGTCCTGAGTAATGTAAGAGTTTGTTCATATAAATTGGCTTTTGATTGTTCCAATAATGAAGCTGAATATGAGGCACTGATTGTTGGTTTGAAAATCCTCAAGAAGTTGAATGCAAAGAGAATTTCAATTTATGGTGACTCCAAATTAGTAACCAAACAAGTCAAGGGTGAATACCAAGCTAAACATCCTCGAATGAGGGCTTACCATAATGTGGTTTTAGATATTTTGAGGTTGTTTCCATATTATACTTTGACATGTGTCCCTCATGTACAAAATGTTATTGTGGATTCCCTTGCTACAGCTGCGTGTAACTTAAAGATCCCGATGAATTCAAACAATAAGTTTGAAATTCATGTGAAACATTGCCCAGATGACCCTGATAATCAAAGATATTGGTAGGTGTTTCAGGATGATAAAGAGATTGAAGAATTTCTGCAAAATGAAGGCAAATATAAAGACATTTTTATAGATGGTGAGCAAGATGATGGTGAACTAGACATAGAGGTAAACTGGATGGAAGTTTTGCAGCTGAAAGACAATGTTATCCCTTAAGGCCTTATACCTTTAGAGGAATTTCTTGATCAAGATGATGTAGCCTGGAAACCAAGTTTGGTGCCGACCGAGAAGGGAGTTGAGGATGTGAATATTGGAACAATCGAAAATCCAAAGATGGTGAAGTTGTCAAAAGCATTACCTCCTCAGGTAAAAGCAAAATACATTAGTTATTGTCTTCATTTTCTGATGTATTTGCATGGGACTATACAGATTTGAAGGAGTATGATAAGAGTATAATTCAGCATATCATTCCAATCAAGCCAAACCAGAAGCCATTTCGTCAAAAGTTGAGAAGGATAAATCCGAAGTTGCTGCCATCAATAGATAAAGAGGTGAATTGATTGTACAAAGCTGGTATAATCATTCCAATAAGATTTTCAGATTGGATCTCCAACTTGGTGCCCGTGCGGAAGAAGACAAGTGAGATTAGATTATGCATTGATTTCAGAAATTTGAATAAGGTGTCCTTGAAAGATAATTATCCATTGCCAAAAATGAACTACATACTCCAAAGAGTAGTTGGGGCATCTCGTATGTCGCTAATCGATGGGTATTCTGGCTACAATCAAATTCTGGTCCATGAGGATGACAGGGACAAAACAACATTCACCACTCCATGGGGGACATTCCATTATGCCAAGATGTAATTCAGTTTAAAGAATGTTGGTGCAACATTTCAACAGGCCGTGGACATTGCTTTCGCAAATGAAAAAGATGTGTTTCGAGTTGTATATCTTGATGATTTGACTTCCTTTTCAAATTCAGATGAGGAGCATCTTTACCATCTGAAAATTGTCTTTCAGTGTTGTAGAAAATATGGCATATCTCTCAATCCTAAAAAGAGCTTGTTTTCCATGGACGAGGGAAAACTTCTTGGTCACATAGTATCCAAGGAAGGCATCCACATTGATCCTGCTTGAGTGGAAGCTACTCATAAAATTGATTTTCCTCGTAGTAAGAAAGAGATCCAAGCATTTAATGATAAGATGAAGTTCTTACGTCGTTTTGTGCCAAATCTAGCTGAACACTTGAGGGAGATTACAAATATGTTGAAGAAGGACAGTGTGGTCAAGTGGACTGAAGAAACCATGAAGTATTTCAACCTGGTAAAGTTGGCTCTTTCTTCAGTTCTAATTTTAATTAGCCCAGATTATTCTCAAGATTTTATATTGTTTTCATTCGCTTCGAATCATATTATGGCAGCAGTTCTAATGCAGAAAAGAGACTAGCTTGAAAATCCAATTGCCTTTTTCAGCAGAACAATAAGAGACACAACCTTAAAATATAACATTATTGAGAAGAAAGCTCTTGCCTCTGTGAAATCTTTGAAATATTTCTGGGTATATATTCTCCATTCTCATATTCTTGCTTATGTCCCTAACATAGCCGTCAAAGATGTTTTAGTACAAACAAATCTGGAAGGGAGACGAGGCAAATGGATTGTAGCTTTGTTAGAATATGACTTGGAGATTAAGCTAACAAAGCTAATCAAGGGCCAGGGTCTAGCAAAATTGATGGTGGAGTCTAATTTGCATGCCTTGGACATAAATCTGATTGCTGCTATGTTCGAAGAAGATGAAGATGGTTCACTTGTTCAGGTATCTGAAATTTTTCTCCATTCTCCTTGGTATTAAGATATTGTATATGTGCTTCAACACCTTTCACCGCCACCAGAGATGGCCAAAAATAAAGGTAGAACTCTGAAACTAAAGGTTGCCAAATTTTGTATTATGAACAATGCACTTTATTGGAAAGATCCTGGAGATATTTTGCTGAATTGTTTGGTTGAGGAGGAAGTAAAATAGGTCATGGATGATTTTCACAAAGGAGACTGTGGAGGTAACCTATTTTGGAAGACGATGGCTAACAAAATTTTGAGAGCGGGGTATTATTGGCCTACCCTTTTCGTTGATGTGTATAAAACTGTCACAAGTTGTCATGAATGCTAGATTTTTTAGGGAAGGAGAAAGTTGCAGCCTTTACCTCTCAAGCCAGTGGAAGTTAGTGCTCCATTTCAAGAGTGGGGCCTAGATTTTATTGGCAAAATTCATCCTACATCTTTAGCTCAGCACAAGTGGATCTTAACAGTGACATATTATTTCACAAAATGGATTGAGGCGATTCCCACCTGGCAGGCCACCGACTTGGTAATTATTTAGTTTCTTGAAAACAATATTTTGTCACGTTTTGGTTGTCCTAACAAATTGATTAGAGATAATGCAGTAGCTTTCAAGTCCAAAAGGATGATTGATTTTTGTAGCAAATACAAAATTACCTTGGGACATTCTACTGCATACTATCTGCAAGTTAATGGATTGGCGGAATCTTCAAACAAATCATTGGTCAACATCATTAAAAAGCTGCTGGAAACAAACAAAAAGAGCTAGCATAAGAAATTAGTTAATGCACTATGGGCAGATAGAGTAAGTCAGAAGAAGTCAATAGGCATGTCTCCTTTTGAGATTGTATATGGTGTTGACATGGTGTTCTCGACATATCTCTCAATCCCGGTTGTTAAACTTCTACAGGAAGCTGGCAGCGAGGAAGATCATTTACAGCGAAGAATAAACCAAATGATCCATTTACAGCGGACGAGAGAGGAATTTTTTTAGAATACCTTTAGGCTACAAGAGAGAATCAAGAAAATCTATGATCGGAAGGCAAAGGCGAATAAATTTCAGATTGAAGACATAGTGTTTAAATGGGATGCTAGAAACGAGGACAAAGGCAAGCATGGAAAGTTCGAGAATCTTTGGAAAGGAACATACAAGATTGCTGCATATCGGGGTCAAAATGCCTTTCTACTGAAAGAAATGAATGGGGAAGATTGTCCAGGAGGGTCGGTCAATGGTCGGCTTCTGAAACGGTATTATCTTTGAGAAGTTTTCTGTTGTCATAATTTTTCATTGTACATACCATTTTATTTCCTTCATTGCAAAGTGTGTACTGTCATCATTCAATCAGTTTGGGGCCTGAAGTGACGGCTATGAAACTGAAGTTCTGACTTCAGTTTTTGGTTATTTAGTCTTATATTTGAGTCAGTTTTCAGTCTTGTAATTGATTCAATTTTGAGTCAACATATTGGTTTTAGTTTGTTAAAGTTATTGACTCCATTTTGCTTGATGGAAGAGGCACTAGTCTACTTTCTAGAGATCTGTGGTTCTTGGCACCTCCCATGAGCTACCATCCCCATTGGAGCCAATGTTAGCGTCAGTATCTTCATCCCTCCATCAGTGATCAAATTTCTCTTTTTGCATGCACAATAGGTGTCTCATCTGATCAGCTACATTCCATTAGGATCATGGATCATCTGATGGTAGTGGTTCATTATCAAAATTTCCCTCATGGTCTTTACCTGCTGGCCCATTTTAACAAGTTTAGGTCATTTACTGTCATTTTGTTTCATTTCATTTACCAAAATCATTTTTAGGGTTTTAGGTCTCATTAGGTCTAGGGTTTGTCACCATGGTCAGCAAAATACTCAATAAAGGGTCAACAAGCACATGAGGAGGTCCAATAAGTTCACAAAATCAAAATTTTCAATGATGTTATGATCAATAAGTGGTTTTTACCTCAAAACTCTGTTTTGAGGAAAAAACAAAGTTTTTATTTCTATGTACAAAATTTTATGTAATTTCAATTTTTTCTATATGTAATATGTTCATAGTTGTTGCCCTAGCTTACCTTGCCAACTCTAGCCATTGCAAACTAAAAAAGAAAAGCATCAAATGCATCAGTGATCAAATGATTAAGAAAAGTCAATTTCAATGGAAAAACAGAGTTGAAAACCAAAAGTGACTTTGACATTAGAAAAGTGGGTTTGAGATGAGTAAAAATTTAAGGTCATTCAAAATTAAAGTGAATGAGGTCCTATTTATCATTTCATTGTGCAAAAATACTCTTAGAGAGAAAACATCGCGATTTGGGAGCCAAGGAGACAAAACCCTGCTTTTCAAGGCAACTTGGTTTGGCGTTGTGCATTGAGCTGGTTGGGAATTTTGAGGAATGGATTACATTTTTGGATTCCTAATAAAAAAATATGGAAACCTAGAAAATCTCATGAATTTTGGAGAAGGTTTGGGTCACCTAAAGGGCAAAAAAACCTAAACCATGCCCTCTCTACCACTTTTTTGACCCACACGAAGCAGTCTTGGGAGAACTGATTTTTTAAAGGGCAAATGGACACCAAATCCAAAAATTCCACTTGTCCTAGAAAGTAGACAGACAAATATTTCCAACAAGCCATTTTGGAGCTAATTTGGTGAAGGGGAAGGCCTTCAAACTCAGCTTGGAAAATGCGCTTCACATCAGGCAGATGGCACTGTGCATTAGGCAAAATTTTGCCAATTTTGCTCAAAAACTCTGTTTTTCACCTAGTTTTCTTCTAGTTTGAATTTTTCTCTCTTATGGTCAAATTCATGATATGACATGATGTAAATTGATGTACTATGATGTAAAAATGATAAAAATTGACTTGATGAGGTAGACACATCAGTTGTAGGTGGTTTTGAGTTGAATGAATTAGTTTCCTAGGTTTTAGAGAGCAAACATCCTGTAGAATCCCTGCAAACTTCCTATAGAGGCTCACGAATGAGGTTTCTCGATAGCCAAACTCGGTGAAACTCTATGGAAGGGTGTTAGGGACCCCTTAGGCCCTCTCTAAACCTTCTTGACCCTTCCCAAGCATTTCTTCTTGCATATCCACTTCTTCGCAGCCCAAAAACAGTTAAATCATATGCATAATAACTATGGAAACTTATTCAAAAATACAAAAAGATGTTTCTTTCATATGTTAATGTAGAAGTAGCTTAGGTACATGTACTTACCTTCCTAGAAGTCAATGGCATTTCCTTCAATAGTTTTCATCCTCTTCTTGGCATCAGTAGAGTTAGCTGGTAGAATTATGGTTTGCTAGGGTTTGCGTTTTCTTTTAGCTTTTCACTGTCTTTCTGCAAGTAGATCAGCCTTCTTTAAAGTAGCTTTCATCCATCAGTTAAAAAGATTCTTATCAGAGCCCATAGAAGTTGGCTTGAGCCCCTAGCGGACTTGTGCCAGCTGACCAAGTGACAGCTGCGGCAAGAGCTAGTAATTGTGCATATAGCACCGTTGCTTCCAAGTTTGTTACGAACTACCGGGTTGATAAAAGTAAAGAAGGGAGTCCCAGAAGTTGTAGCATTATTTCTGCAATACTGGACCTCACCACTGCTTCTTGGCACCATTGCTGGGTATAGACCGAAGGATGGACTCCTTTCATCTCCTTATAGCTCCAAGCGAAAACATCTAAATGTTTGTTCAGTAAGCTACACAACTCCTTCTCCTGGGAAGGAGATAGGGGGGAGTTGATCTTCAAATTTCTTTAGGGGCCAAACTCCACATTCTTAATTCTGGGAGAGATTGGATCATTCACACAGAAGTCCACTAAGGTGTTGGCTTGGGCATCCTCCACCAATTCCTCTAAGGAAAGTGCATTGGGAGGTGGATTCCGAATCAAGGTCTCAATCAAATAATCCTTGGTTTGAGGACCTCCCCTAGTGGTTTCTATGGTGCACAAGGGTGCAGAGCATACCTCATCCTCATCTCCTTCTTCCAGCCAGAGTAGTAAGTCATGTTCTAGCAGAGGCTGAGCAGGAGGGTATAGGACTAGCTGCTTGGACATAGGACCATTTTTGATGGTCATGTTTCTAGCTCGGCAACTGATGTAAGCATCTACAGTGGCTAACCAAGGCCTTCCCAAAATGAAGGGGTATCTAGTAAGCTTTGCCTTTGGTTGAAGGACTAAGAAGTCCGCAGGATACTCCCAAGAGTCAACTGAGACCAAGACATCCTCCACAATCCCTTCGGGAGTCACGGTGGAGTGATCTGCTAATTGCAGGACTGTCGAAGTCTTCCTTAAGGAACCCTGAAGGTTGAGTTTAAGCATGGTTTCCCTGGTCATCACATTAATGGCAGCCCCTAGATCAACCAAGGTATGGGGGATAATGGTGCGATTGATGTGGACATCAACTACAATACTCCCAGGGTCCAAATACTTTGGATAGATTACTTGCCCCAACATTAGATTGGACAGTTGTCCTATGACATTGATTGTCGAGGCATCTCTCTTTCTCCTGCCTGGGTGCCTGAAACACTTCTTATTAATCAATTTGTTGTATATCGGTACATCTTTGATGGCCTGGAGAAGGGGTATTTTCACACACAACTGTTTTAGTTCCCCTAGAAGTTCAGTCTCCTCTGGGTTTGGTTGTGTGGTTACTGTTAGTCGCTCAGGAAAGGGTGGAATGGATTTGGGTTCACTTTCCTGTTTCTCTTCCTCATCCTCTGGGGGAGGAGGTTGGCGATCTGGAAGGGTCTTTCTGGATCACAGGTTGATCTCCTGGATCTCCACAACGTAGGTAGGAAATGTTGTTTCCCCACTGTATACTTGTTGGGCCTGTCAGTTGTTGGGGTTCGGGTTCGGTTGGGCATGCATTTGGGGTTGTCTTGGAGGAGCAGGAGGTAATGGTTGTGGTTGAGCCGGTGGTGGAGGCAGAATGGCAGGAGGAGAGTTGTATTGGGTCCTCCACCCCGGTTGAGGTGCATTCCATTGAGGCTGTGGCTAGACATGTGAGTGAAACGAATGAACAATGGGTTGAGAATGGTATTGAGGTGGATAAGACCACGAAGGAGGTGCAAACCAGGAAGGATGAGCAGGGGGACCCCAAGAAGGCACGTGAGCAGATTGGTTGGGGCTATAATAAGCTTGGGATGTCCCTTGCATCCCCTACTGGTAAGGTCTAGGTACATGCGGTATTTTTTGGTTGAGGAAGTAGAGAGGTTCAGTGGGTGCCTCAGTCCCTTGGTACATGGCTTTGAATCCGGGAAAGGTTGGGCATTGGTTTGTAGGGTGGTTCTCCTCACAAACAAAACATACCTCCACTGAGTGTAATGGACACTCATTCTCAGGGTGCTTCCTCGTACATCTGGGACAGAAAATGGCCAAAGCCTTCTCAGCTTCCTCTTTATTTGTTGGATTCGGGAAGTATCAAGTTGCATGGCAATGGTCTGTCTCACCTCACTTTTGAGGTCTTCCAGCTGATTAGCAAACTCATGCTTGGAGAAGGTAGTACTAGCTGAAAGTGGATTCCCCCTACCTCTTTTCCGGGCTGCCCTAGAGTGGTTTCTAAACATAGTCTTTATATCCTCATAAGGTAGTTGGTAAATATCTCCTCCAGCTAGCATGTGAAGGGTATCTAGAAGGTCTTCAGGGACTCCTCGGAGCAGAACCAACTTTAGAGATTCAGGGTCAAGTGTGCACCTGGCCCGTTTATAGCTAAGTTGGAACCTTTCCTCATAGTCCTCTAGAGACTCATCATTTCCCATGGTCATCCGAAAGATTTCCCCCTTGGTTTCCTTTGACCTACAGTAATCCTGGTATTTGTTGTTAAAGGCTTGTTGCATCTGAGCTCAAGTAGTGATATTGTTTCCAGGTAACCCCATGAACCAGCATAATGTTGCATCCTTGAGGGTAGAGGGAAAAAGTTTCAACTTTTGCTCATGTTCTGTATAGTCATAAGTTCGACAAAGGACAGCAAACTCAAACAGGAAGGTATAAGGGTCTTCAGTGGTCAATCCATGGAAATGAGGTAAGGCTGAGGGACTTATGTTCTTTATTTTCATGTCCTCGTTAGTCTCTCGGATGGGGAAGGTACCTTCTATTCTCTCATCATCGTCTCTACATTTCTGTTGTCAGCCATAGTCTCACAAGGAATATTTTCTTGCTCTTCTTCTGTTATAGGATCTTCGTATATCTCAGAAGGTTCACCTATAGGTTCTTCTGGATCACTTCCACCAAAGAAGAGTGAAGGGTGACTTAGTGAAGTGGTGGGGGTGTTGGGTAGGAATTTTCCGGTATTATCTCTGTTCCTACGAGGCATGAAAGGACTCTGGGTTGTTGTTTCTTTTTTCTGCTTGTACCTACAAAACTGAAATAGATGGAATTGCAACTAACTAAAATCTATCTTGCAGAAATGAAAATTCGGAATTGAAATGAAAGCAGGGAAAGACTAATCTATTTTGCTGAAATCAGATTGCGAGAAGGAAATACTAGACTACACTTGCAAAATTGAAATTCTATTCTACGCTTGCAAAATTGAAAGGTTAATCTACGAAAGCAGAAAATGTCTAGTTTACTTTTGCAGAAATGAAATTGTAGAATGGAAATGAAATAAACTACTTAGCAGAAGGCGAGAGTAGGAAAATAGAAGAAAAGCAGCAATCACAAATACTCTGACGCTTCCCCGACAACGGTGCTAAAAAGAGGTGGTGAGCTCCAGTATTGCAGCAATAATGCTACAACTTCTGGGACTCCCTTCTTTACTTTTATCAACCCGGTAGTTCGTAACAAACTTAGAAGCGACGGTGCTGTATGCACAAGTACTAGCTCTTGCCGGAGCTGTTACTTGGTCAGCTGGCACAAGTCCGCTAGGGGCTCAAGCCAACTTCTATGGGCTCTGAGAAGAATCTTTTTAACCAATGGATGAAAGCTACTTTAAAGAAGGTTGATCTACTTGTAGAAAGACAGTGAAAAGCTAAAAGAAAACGCAAACCCTAGCAAACCCTAATTCTACCAGCTAACTCTACTGATGCTAAGAAGAGGATGCAAACTACTGAAGGAAATGCCATTGACTTCTAGGAAGGTAAATACATGTACCTAAGCTACTTCTACAATAACATCTGAAAGAAACATCTTTTTGTATTTTTGAATAAGTTGCCAGAGTTATTATGCATATGATTTGACTGTTTTTGGGCTGTGAAGAGGTGGATATGCAAGAAGAAATGCTTGGGAAAGGTCAAGAAGGTTCAGAGAGGGCCTAAGGGGTCCCTAACACCCTTCCATAGAGTTTCACTGAGTTTGGCTATCGAGAAACCTCATTCGTGAGCCTCTACAGGAAGTCTGCAGGGGTTCTACAGGATGTTTGCGATTTTCTACAGGATGTCTGGAATTTTCTACAGGATGTTCAGAGATGAGGTTTTTGGTGGATGAATAGAGAGGGAAAGGTGAAGGAGTGAGTGTGGAGGTAGGGTGATGTTTGGAGATGGTCTAGAACTCAGCGGATGGAGTTGTGGACAGGTGTGGATGGCGGTATTTGGCTCAAATAAGACTAAAGCAATGTTACACACAAAACTAGGGTTATGAGAGGGAATGGCGAATAGGAGGCAAGGATTCTAAGCAAAGGGTGGAATTGATGTTTCTGATGGTGAATGAATAGATGAAGGAGTGGTACAGGTACTCTACAAAGTGCTTTTTCCAACTGATCCAATGAAGACCTGTAAATTCAAAATCCTAATTATGATGACCTAAATCTGCTAGCTGCCAATAAAGAGAATGGACAGAAGTGTGACCTGCAATGAAACCATGTATTTTGACTCATGCAACTAAGAAAATGAAAGTCTGATATTGCAACCAACTTATACACATGAAAATAAAACACTAGTGATTGCATGGCACAACAAGATTAGTGTTTTTGTGGGTAGCAAAGTTATCCTGATCCCAGCTCCAGATCCTACGGAAGGAGAGGTGAAACCAGAGATGTTTGATGGTCCTTTTCTTGAAGCTTTTTCCTCTTAACAATTCAACAAAATCTGAGCATTCAAAAGTCTATCTAACCATTTACAGTGACCTATTTAATCAGCAAACTTTAACCTATTTAACAGAAATGTTTTTGCAAATGCATAAAGAACAACTAGCAATACATAGAGGAGGCCTTAACACTCGGGTTGGGCCCAACCCCAAGAGCTGCAGGCTCCTATAAAAGACTAAGATCTGATACCAAGTAAAGCTGCTTATCATTATTCAAAAAATAACCATCATAAGAAAGTTGTACAGCAGTAGCTACAATAAAACAGGCTGAGCAAAATGACAGCACTATAGTGCAAAAATAACAATGGTTCCAAAAGTAAAGTACGAAGGCTAAGGCCTTCCTATTTGTACAATACGAGGGGGCTAGCAGTCCTCCTAGATTCAAGGGACTTGGCTGTCCCAACTGCTAGTGAAAAGTCACTCCTCCAAAATCTACTTGGCTGCCTTTAAAACTCAGTTTGGTGGCCTGTGGAGCTCGTTGTTGAGGGTGGAGATTTCGAGGAAGGCCATTTAATTGTTGAAATTTGGTACCGGAGGCGAGGTGGTTCCCTTAGGCTTTGATCTTTGGCCTAGGGAAAAGTGTCCAAAAGAATTTAATTTTTCTCCTAAAGTGACTTTATAATTTTATAAAGTTAAATCTAATTTAAAAGTGACTTTAAGTGATAAAGTTACTAAGTCTAATTTTAAAGTAACTTTTATAAAGTAAATGAAAAATTAGAAAGGAAAAGTGACTTTGGAAATAAATGACTAAGTGGGTCTTTATTAAAGTGGGGTGAATTAAAAAATAAAAAGTGAAATTTAAATGAGCATTTAATCTCAGCCATTGATCTAAATCTATTTTAGCCATTGGATTTAGAGATGACCCAAAAGCCACTTGGATCACCCAAAAGTCACTTGGAGTTATATTAAAGGAGGAAAAGGAGGAAAAGGTCATTCATTCTTTCATGAGCAGATTGGGAGAAGGAGAGCAAGAGAGATTTCTGAGCAGGGAGGAGAAGGAGACAGCAGCTTGGCACACATTCCAAGGCAGCAGTTGAGCAGATTTGTACCGCTGATTCAGCACATAATGAAAGGCAGATTTTTGCACAAAAATCGAGGAGCAGTTTGCTGATTTTTCTGCACACAAAACGGAGGCCATACAGAATTTATTGCTGTCCTGTTTGTTGTAATTTCTAGATTGCTATGAGGCACGGAAAATGAGATAAGTTGTAAATTTGCTTGCTGATTTTTGCTGAATAATTCTCACTGTAAAAAGGCAATTTTCATAAATAAAGAAGAGCTCTCAAACTGGTTTCCCCAAGAGTTGTAGGAGGTTTTTCCAGGGTCAATTTGACCAAAAATATCAGTGTTTTAATGTGTTTTAATGGCTGTTTTTGATTGCTGATTTTTAATTCTGCAATTTCCAGCATTCTGAAAAATTTCCAGAATTTGTGTTTTCGGCAATATTTATTTTTTTCAGTCTGTTAAATGTATGGTTATGGGAAAGGGCATTTAACTACATGGGAGAAATAAGGAGAAACTGAAAACCGGGGTGGGAAAACAGAAATTTCTACATGGTATCAGAGCTTGAGTACTGAAGGGCAGTTTGGGACAGCAAAATGAAAAATTACAGTTGCTGATTTTTCACTCAGAAAATTCCAGCAAGCTGATTTTTTCATAAACATCAGTTTTATCTTTACTACAGCAGTGCTATTTTTCAGTTTTAGGACAACAGGATGTCATTGGGATTGAGGGTGGAGGATAGGTTGGATGGGCATACAAATTACAGTGTTTGGAAGGAGAGAATGCAGAGTATCTTTGAGGAGGCAGAAGTCTGGGATATCATGGTGCATACCGCACAGAACCCTGTTGTTGTGCCCACTGATGTTACTCAGTTGGCTGAGTATAAAAAGAAGAACAATAAGGGTAAGAGGCTGATTCTAGACGGAATCAAAGACCATTGCATTCCTCATGTGAGAGGAAAGAGCAATGCCCATGAGATGTGGACAGCATTGTCTAATCTCTGCCAGAGTACCAATGAGAACCGAAAGATGGACCTGAAGGAGAAGCTGAAGAACATTAAGATGGGTAATGATAGTGCAGCTGGATATCTCACAAAGATTACTAATGTGAGAGATGAGTTGGCAGCGATTGGAGAGGCCATTCCACCCACTGAGTTGGTGCGGATTGCAGTGAATGGCCTCCCCCGTTCATGGTTGAACTTTGCTGATGGGGTTTGTGCACGTGAGACCCTTCCCACATGGGAGAGGTTTTGGGATGATTGCATTCAGACAGAGATCAGGAAAGGTCAGCTTGGGGTAGCCAAGCCAGTTGAGCAGGATGAGGATGTAGCACTGGTGGCAAGAGGCAATAAAGGCAAAGGGAAGAAGCAGGCTTCCACAAGCAGTGGTGGGGGCAAAGGCAAAGGTAAAGGTAAACAGGGGAACACACAGAAGGACTATTCCAAGGTGAAGTGTTGGAATTGTCAGAAGATGGGACACTATGTAGTTGTGTGTCCGGAGAAGAAGAAGAAGAAGGGGAAGAACCAGGATGTGGCAGCTTCAGCAGAGATTGAGGACTTTGCTGGTCATTTTGACCGGGAGTTTGCGTTCACTACATGTGAGTCCTCTATTGCAGGATCACCTACCACACAGGTTCAGAGGGAGCATGCTTTTCCCTCGATTAGCGGAGCATCTTCAGGTATCTGGTATGTGGACAGTGGGGCTTCACGTCATATGACAGGAGTCCGTGAGTACTTCTCAGAGCTTTCAGAGAGTGGCACTGATATTGAGGTAGTACTCGGTGATGACAGAGTTGTTAGAGCAGTCGGGGTGGGGACAGTGACATTTCAGAGGGAGTCCAAACCTCCCTTGAAGGTGTCAGAGGTTCTTTATGTGCCAGGGATGAGGAAGAACCTCATATCCGTCTCAGCTTTGGAGGACAGAGGATATGAGGTACTGTTCAGGGGAGGACAGGTGTTGATGTATCCCAGGGGCGCTCCAGTTGATTCAGCTAGAGCGATAGGTGTACGCCATGCAAAGGTGTACAAGTTTGCATTTCAGCCCCTTTTGGCATTGAGCAGTAGTACCGACAGCAGAGCTAGCAGTTCTGAGCTGTGTGAGATTTGGCACCGCAGGATGGGACACATGTATCATGGAGCCTTGAGGACATTGCGGGAGATCAATACAGGTGTGCCAGATTTCAGTACTGATCACTTTGATACTTGCAGAGGTTGTGTGATGGGCAAGTTTGCCAAATCCCCTTTTCCCAGCAGTGACAGCAGAGCGACGGGGATACTTGATTTGATTCATTTCGATGTGAGCGGTCGGATGTCTCATGTTTACTTGAGTGGATATGAGTACTATGTGTTATTCATTGATGATCACTCCAGGAGGACCTGGATTTATTTTTTGAAGACCAAGAGTGAGGTCTTCAAGCGGTTTCAGGAGTTCAGAGCTCTTGTGGAGACTCAGATAGGTCAAAAGATCAAGTCCCTGAGGTCGGACAATGGAGGAGAGTACACCCTTAGAGAGTTTGTTGACTATTGTGCGGAGGCAGGCATTAGGAGGGAGTTCACTGTTCCTTACAACCCCCAGTAGAACGGGGTTGCAGAGAGGAAGAACAGATCCATCATAGGGGCTGCCAAAGCCATGTTACATGATCAGGGGTTGCCATTGTTCTTGTGGGCAGAGGCCTGCAACACAACTGTTTACTTGCAGAACACGAGTCTGCATCGTGCCTTGGGGCACATGACTCCGGAGGAGGCTTTCTCTAGGAAGAAGCCTGATATTGGTCATCTTCATATCTTTGGATGCATTACATACTCCTATATACCCAAGGAGAAGAGGACCAAACTAGAGCCCACCGCAGAGAAGGGTATCTTTGTGGGCTACAGTGAGACCTCAAAGGCCTTTCGGATTTACATTCCTGCACAGAGGAGAGTTATTGTCAGACGGGATGTGAAGTTCGAGGAGGACAAGGCCTTTAGGAGGTCACGGGAGTTAGAGTATCTGGATCAGCCAGACCCTCAGCAGCAGTTGAGTCAGTCGCAGGGATCCAGTGGGCAGGGATCAGAAGGATCAGGAGGTACATCTATGAGGATGTCAGGTCCGTCAATGAGAAGTGGCTCATCGAGCCAGAGGGGTGGTGCTCCGGGCAGCTTGCAGAGCAGTTCATAGAGAAGTTCACTAGGGAGTCCACTGATGGACAGTTCACACGGTACCTCAGCTTCTACAGGTTCAGGTGCAGGCAGGAGGACAGCAGACAGACAGTCAGGAGTTCAGGCTACTGATGGTGATGAGGAGGAGGAGTTTCATTCTCCTATGGGAGAAGCATGCTCAGGGAAGAGAAAGCCCAAGTGGCTTCATGACACCTTGAGAGATGCCACATCTGTTGCTGAGCCGAAGAGGCCGGTCAGAGAGAGTAGACCACCTGAGAGGTTTTGTAGCTATATGGCGATGGTTACCAACATCCTTGACTCTGAGCCTTCTAGCTATGAGGAGGCAGCTAGCCAGCAGGTTTGGAGAGAGGCCATGCAGGAGGAGTATTCTTCTATCATGAAGAATGATGTTTGGGAGGTGGTGCCGAGGCCTGAGGGCAAATCCGTGGTTACTTCCAGATGGCTTTACAAGGTAAAGCATGCTACAGATGGCAGCATTGAGAAATTCAAAGCAAGGTTTGTGGCTAGAGGGTTCTCTCAGGTAGAGGGAGTTGATTATGAGGAGACCTTCGCTCCCGTGGCTCGATATACTTCGATCCGCTCCATTATATCGATAGCAGCAGAGATGGGTTGGAAGATCCACCAGATGGATGTGAAGACCGCATTTCTCAATGGCTTCATACAGGAGGAGGTGTACATTGAGCAGCCACAGGGCTTTGAGGTGCATGGGAAGGAGTCCCATGTGTGCAGACTAAAGAAGACCCTTTATGGCCTGAAGCAAGCTCCCAGAGATTGGTACTCCAGGATAGCTACATATTTGCAGGGGATGGGTTTCACAAAGAGTGAGGCGGATCCGAACCTTTACTTTATTGTGATTGGTGAGGAGCCTCTCATTCTGGTGCTGTATGTGGATGACTTGATCATTACAGGTGCAGAGAGACTCATAGAGCACTGCAAGAGAGATCTTGCGGCAGAGTTTGAGATGAAGGACATCGGCTTGATGCATTACTTTTTGGGCTTGGAGGTGTGGCAGGAGGAGGGGCATTTCTTCCTGGGGCAGGGGAAGTATATTGTCGACATCCTTAGTAGATTCCACATGGAGGATTGTAGACCCATGTCGACACCAATGATCACCAACTGGAAGAAGCTTCATGCTTCGGATTCCGAGTTGGTGGATCCCACATTGTACAGGCAGCTGATTGGTTCATTGATGTATTTGGTCAACACTAGACCAGATATCTATTTTGCAGTCAACACGATGAGTCAGTTTATGTGTGAGCCTAGGAAGGCTCACTGGGTGGCTGCAAAACACATTTTGCGGTACTTGCAAGGGATAGTGGATTATGGTCTGGACTACAGGCAGGGAGATGGAGTGAGATTGGCAGGGTACACTGATTCTGATTGGGCATGTTGTGCTTCTGATAGGAAGATCACTTCAGGGTATTGTTTTAGGTTGGGTTTAGCAGTAGTGTCATGGTTCAGCCGGAAGCAGCAGTCAGTAGCACTGAGTTCAGCGGAAGCAGAGTATATGGCAGCCAGTCTAGCTAGTTGTGAGGCTATCTGGCTTCGCAAGATGTTGTTTGGCTTATTTCGTCAGCCGTTGAGACCTTCAGTGATTTACTGTGATAATCAGAGTTGCATTAAACTCACGGAGAATCCAGTATTTCATGACAGGTCAAAGCATATTGGAATCAGATATCATTTCATCAGAGACTATGTTCAGAAGGGAGTTGTGAAGCTTGAGTATATTTCCACTGATGAGTAGGTTGCAGATATCCTTACCAAAGCCTTACCACGGGGCAAGCATGTCTACTTCAGAGACAAGATGGGTGTGGTGAGGAACACCTTCCTCGGTAAGAGGGAGTGTTGAAATTTGATACCGGAGGACAGGTGGTTCCCTTAGGCTTTGATCTTTGGCCTAGGGAAAAGTGTCCAAAAGAATTTAATTTTTCTCCTAAAGTGACTTTATAATTTTATAAAGTTAAATCTAATTTAAAAATGACTTTAAGTGATAAAGTTACTAAGTCTAATTTTAAAGTAACTTTTATAAAGTAAATGAAAAATTAGAAAGGAAAAGTGACTTTCGAAATAAATGACTAAGTGGGTCTTTATTAAAGTGGGGTGAATTAAAAAATAGAAAGTGAGATTTAAATGAGCATTTAATCTCAGCCATTGATCTAAATCTATTTCAGCCATTGGATTTAGAGATCACCCAAAAGTCACTTGGATCACCCAAAAGTCACTTTGAGTTATATTAAAGGAGGAAAAGGTCATTCATTCTTTCATGAGCAGATTGGGAGAAGGAGAGCAAGAGAGCAAGAGATATTCCTGAGCAGGGAGGAGAAGGAGACAGCAGCTTGGCACACATTCCAAGGTAGCAGTTGAGCAGATTTGTACCGCTAATTCAGCACATAGTGAAAGGCAGATTTTTGCACAAAAATCGAGGATCAGTTTGCTAATTTTTCTGCACACAAAACGGAGGCCGTATAGCATTTATTGCTGTCCTGTTTGCTATAATTTCCAGATTGCTGTGAGGCACGGGAAAGGAGATAAGTTGTAAATTTGCTTGCTGATTTTTGCTGAATAATTCTCACTGTAAAAAGGCAATTTTCAGAAATAAAGAAGAGCTCTCAAACTGGTTTTCCCCAAGAGTTGTAGGGGGTTTTTCCAGGGTCAAGTTGACCAAAAATATCAGTTTTTTAATGGCTGTTTTTGATTGCTGATTTTTAATTCTGCAATTTCCAGCATTCTGAAAAATTTCCAGAATTTGTGTTTTCAGCAATATTTATTTTTTTTCAGTCTGTTAAATGTATGGTTATGGGAATGGGCATTTAACTACATGGGAGAAATAAGGAGAAACTGAAAACCGGGGTGGGAAAACAGAAATTTCTACATTAATGCAAGAGAAAACCTCCCTACGAATCCTCACCTCAAGCTTGGCTGTCAGCTGACCCATGATTGCTTGGTTTTTCTCAAAAATTTGTCCAAAAATCCTCAAATAACCACGTATTAGCCTCCTAGGTAGAGTGACCACCCTTATTCGTTTAAATAACATAAACATACTAGGAAAACATGCATAATCTATGAATAATGGAGGATTGAACAAGGATAATTAGGCAAAATGAGCCCAATAGGTTACCAAATTTGGGGGCTCATCAGTCTCCTTCTTCATCCCCTTCATCATCACCCTGTCATCGCATGATTGAACATCTACAACTAAAATCCACTCATGACAATAAGATATCAATTTGAAAAACCCCTAGTCTAACATAATGCATAACAATCCATTAACTGAGTTGAAATGGGGTGAAAGGTCGAGGATCATGCTTAGGGATTGTGTAGTTGCGTAGCTCAAAATCCAGGGTGAAGGACTGAGCCTTGAGGATGCATAATGGCAGTTTAGGCTAGTATGATTAGGTCAACTACACAATTGAGGGACTTAAGGAGGCAGGCTGAGTGTTTGAGCATTGCATTTTCCCACTGCACAGTTATGGAAGGAGAAGGTGGCTAGCTGATTACACAATTATGTAGTTAAGGACTGGCTGGAGAAGATAACTGTGCAGTTCTGGAGCTCAGGGGTTGGGCTTAAGCACAAAGATTACATAGGCACAATTCTAGGAGGAAGAGACTGTGCATTACATAGTGTCAAGAGGCAAGGTTGTTGATTGAGGACTGAGACTGCAAAGTGTACAGTTCAGGATGGCTGAATGAGGCTAAGTGGCCCGGTCAAGGAGTGGCTGAAGTGTTGGATAAATGAGATGGAGTTGAATAAAAGAAAGACTTGAACATGATCACACACTTATATTACTTGATGACACAATATGGAACACTCCAAACACATGAAAAACATACTTTTCCTCGATGCAAAAACTTTGCAATGACTTACCCAAACTGTGACACCAAAGATACACTTTACAATGATAGGGCATGACACTTGTGCGACATTGCTGAAAACTTTGATAATGAGTGAGATACATGTTTACATGGTAACAAAAACCCATTAACATGAAGATCACCCCTTGAAAGAAAACAAAAGCATAGTGAAATGCAGTGCAACACTTGCCTAAGCTAAAAAAAGTCACTTTGATTTTCTTCAAAAGGAACGAGAATACTTAGAGAAAACATGTGCCATGACAATCAATGTTTGTGATAGCAACATGTAAATACGAAGTGGGCTCCGAAATTTAGATGTAGGCCAACGTTTTGGAGGGTGTTGTAACAGCGAAAACACTTGGTGACACACTAGTAGAATTCCATCTTCTCTTCCTTGGTTAATTATTTTGTGTAGGATACAGTTCTTTAGGGAGTATTGATTCATTTTTCATATTACCTCAATTTCCCCACTTATCCCATGCGTAACCTTAGTCCCCCTCATATCTTTTATCAGTTGAACACAAACATAAGGCCAACCATATCTCAATGTTTCGAATCAAAAGAGCCTAATATAGTTCGCGATCTTTAGTTTTTCAGAGTATAGTTTTTATCTCCGGTCTTGCTTTGCTACCAGAAAGCCAGTAAACTAATCTGGTGGAGTCACTACAAGAACACAAGCATTTCTCTATTGCTTAGAGTCACTACCAGCAAGCCTAGAAAGTACCCCAATTGAGTTGCTTGATTCACCTCCTTGTGTAGGAAGCCTCTATCTTCTTTCACCCTTTATTTATGTATTTTATATAGGAATGTGCATAGGAACTTATTCATTTCACGAGTGGAATAGGGATCCCAACCTATTGAGGGAAGAAGAGGTTGTTCCTTTAGAGAATCATATATATGACCTCTGATTTTCGTTTTCTTGTTTAAATTCCCCCCTTGTCATTCTCTACTTGATTGAATAACTGTGGGAAACATCGAAACATAATGAACTAAATATAGAAATTAGGTTTCTAGAATAGACATATGTATCATGGTTCGACACAAGGATATCCCTATGCAAGAATCACATTTTCCATTAGAACATCATTGACCAAAATATGTAACCAAGATGAGGAAGAAGGGTCAATGTTTAACCAAATGTTGTCGTTTCATAGACTCTTTTTAATTCAGCCACATGCATTGAAGCCAGAAAACATGTTTACACACCACACTTATTTACATGACAAAAAGAAATATAAACACAATAATAAATGAAAGAGAAAACACAAAACATACTATGTACATAGAGTAGGGCATAACCATAGACCATTATTGAAAGTATCGTTTTAAATCTTAGCCATTAATAGGAAGAGAGTTAGTCTTCCCATACAAATATTGGAGACGATATGTGTGATGGAAAAGGTTCTTGTGCACGATATATGGTCTGATTCATAGAGATTGGGACTTAGTATGTTTATCTTTGCCTTTGTGGGATTTATCCCACTTCAAGGCTAGGTCACCCACACTAAAGTCATTTTTCCCTGAATACTTCTTGTCAAACCATCTCTTGATATGACTCTAATTGAGATAAAAAAATTTCTTTAGCTTTCCTTGTTTCTTCCTTTATTTTGAGATGGGTGTTTATCCTACTCTAAACCAATAGGCTAGGCTTACCCTGCAATTCTTGTGAAAGTTGAAGGGAAGGAAAATAGATGTTTGGGGATAGGACAACTTCTTTTTTGTACACCAGGAATTAAGGAGGCATATTCAAAGAAGGCTTAGGTGTGACACTGTCCACCCATAGGGTGTTCATCAGAGAAGAGTGCCAAATCCTTTGTTCAAAGAAAACAGTCTTTTTGATTATGCGAATGAGGTTTTTATTGGTTGAATCAACTAGACCATTTCCCTGTGGATCATAATTTGATCCACGAGGATCCTCAAACTGCTCCAAGTTCAAAGGTCTCAGTTGTTCCTAGAAATAGTGCCAAGATATAGAGCTCATTGTGTTGAATCTAGCAGTACCTTTAGTTTCTCATTTAGCCTCCAGATGAAGGAGAAATTTCTCGTTGAAGGTTATGGTGAATAGGTGAAAAAGGGGCCTTGCTAGCCATGTGGCATTCTTGTAGCTCGACACTTGATAATGGTCAAGTCAAAGTCGAGTTTAAGCAGATGGTGAGATTTTGGGTTCTAAAACCTAAACACTATGATGGACATTTATCTACATGGTGAGTATTAAGCCTATGCCTAGCACATTAATCTAAGGTTCATAACTATGGTTTAGAACCATATTCCAAGGGGGCGCAAATATATGGTTTACAAACTATGGTGGTAGGTGGGTTAAAAACTACATGCCAAAACTATATATTAAAAACCTAAATACCATGTTGGCGTAGTTTCAAATGTCAAACCTTATATTAAAATATATATATATATATATATATATATATATATATATATATATATATATATATGTCACTATGGTGCAAAAAAAAAGTAAATGGTGGGCGCAAAAATGTGATATGGTATAAACCTATGGTGCAAAAACATGTTGAATGACGCATATATCAAACCATAAATGATGGTAAAAAGGTGGAGTTTTCAAAAGGTTAACCATACCAAATCACAAAGAATAATAATAAGAAGAAGAAGAAACAATTTTAACGTCCACGAGGCTAAAGATAGCCTATGGGACATATTACTTCTTCATCTGATTGATGTATTCAACCCTTTTCTGTGAAGCTTCAAAATAAATGCTCCTAGCTTCTTGAGAAACCCCTCACTAAATAGATTATCCCAAGAGCTAGCTGCCATCATATCCACATAACTTTCCCTTTTGTCTTTGAAGGCCTCACATTCTAAAATGAAATGTTTTTTTGTTTCCACTTTTCCGGGAGAACAAAAAATGCATACTCTTTCCTCCCACACTTCTTTTGGTCTTTTCCAACGCCCTCTTTCACAATGAAGTTGATGAGAATTAGTCCTTAACTGAGGAATAATAATTTTGGTTCTCCAAGAGATATTGGCATCTATGTCCTTAACTGAGGAATAATAATTTTGGTTCTCCAAGAGATATTGGCATCTATGTATACCTTTGGTTGATGACTATGAGTGGGATTAAACACTTCAACATTGTACTTTTTCTTTCTTCCTAGCTCATTATCCCAAGTAGGCTTGTGGAACTTATCCATTACAAAATATTTTATCTCTTTGTTGTTTACAGGACACACGTTCAAGAAAATACCCCATTTACTAAACTATTTGTTATTTTTCTGCATCCATTTTTATTTCTTTTGCACAATCTATCATTAAAGACAAACTTAGGTCATCTACCCTCTTCCATTTTCTCAATTTTTTTTAAATACCTTATGACTCATACCATAGAAATTACTTCAATAGGAGCAACCCCTTTTCACTCAACAAGATGTCATAAGGAACTGCACTTTTAATCTTGAATATGTTTGTAATCAAACGCTTCTGAATTTTCTCAATTTGTCTCCACTGCATGTTGGATGTACTGCTGGCCCATAGTTCACAACCATAGAGAATCATGAGAATCACTAGAAGCCCAAAAAGAGTTTGAGTGGTTTTCCAGTCCCATAACTCTGCCTCTCTACACCTATTTTGAAAAGCATATATGCTTTCCAACCCCCCAAAGTTCTTTCTTTCTATAATAATACTAGATTAGAATTTTGTTGAAGTCAATTATGAGGTATTTGTAATCTACAACTTCTTCCAGAATGTTTCCTTCAAAGTAGAACTTATGCTAGTTATGTATTCTTTTCTTAGAGAAAACCACTACTTTCGTTTTGCTGATATTGAATTTCATCCCCACACTTCTATAAAAATGCTCAAGAGATAGTAAGTTCTCTTGCAAACCAAGAGCCGATTTAACAATCAGAATAAGGTCATATGCATAAAAAAGAATCCTTATAACAAACTTTCCCAAATAGATACCATCACCCCCTTGTGAATTTAACCACTCCTCAAGCTTGTCGATATATAAACCAAAAAGGGTAGGAGATAGTGGGAAACCTTGCTTGACCCCGATATTTCTTCTAAAATTTTTAGAAATGCCTGGTGAAGTTCTAATTTTGACTTTCACCTCTTCATACATCATATTCACAACTGCTCTAAAATGTTTAGTAAACCCAAGTTCCTCCATTATGTGCCAAATCTTATCCCTAGGAACCGAGTCAAACGCTTTTTTGAAATCAACAAAGCAACAAAAGACTTCTTCCTTTTTCTCCCAAAATTTTTCAATGGTGTGCCTTAAAGTTATACAATGATCAACTGTGGAATGTTTAGGTCTAAAACATGCTTTTCCTTTAGCACACTTATCTCTTTCTTCTACCCACTTTCTAATTTTATTTTCTAGAATGCTTCCAAATAGCTTTGCAAACAAACAGTTTATCATGATGGTCCTATAATTGGAGGGATTATTGATGTCACTGCTTTTGAAAAGAGGTATTGCTAGATTACTTGTCCAATCTATGGGGATCCCTTGTTGTATGATGTTGTTGAAAATTTTTGTAATGTGAGGTGCAAGGATCTTTGAGTTCCACTTTAGATGTTCTTCTTGGAGTTCAACTAAGTCTTTTTCCTTTCCAACACCCAACTTCTTGATACCCATCTCTACCTCTTGCACTGTGTAATGGAAGCGAAGTGTGTTACATGGTGGATACAACCAAGTATGATGGAATAGGTGGCACAAGTGGCAATCCAACACTATAGATGGATGGCACCTCCATACATAGTGGAGCAGTTCAATGGTCATGCCATGAGTTCTACCACTATTGAATAGGTCTAGTCACCATCAGAGAAAATGGTTGTAGAACAACATGTAGGTGGTGGTTATGTGGCACGGAGTAGGTCGAGACTACCAGGGGTTAGTTGCCATGAGGCAAAGTCCTTTTTGACCACCAAGTCATTCACCAAAGATGAAAATGTCATGTCACAAGGTTGAATATTTGGGTTGACCGTAGGGTTATCACTATTCACCAAATGAAATATATTTTTTGCAAGCGTGCCACGAGAAGAACATTTGATACCACCCCCATAATTCTTTAACTATATGTTTTTTATTTAATACTATGTGCTCGTTTTATGAATTGTATTAAAAAAATATATGGTTTGTAGACCATATAAAAATGCACCATACCATATGATGTGCTTTGTGGAATTTTTAATTTCCCCATGTAATAGGTAGTCCACCTAACCATAAACTACACACCATGTATAACTTGGGAGGTTTGACCCTGAAACCTGCCCAAGGCATTATAAAATGTTTTCCAGTGCGCGAGAGGCTAAGGGGATGAATAGTGAGCTTCTGAACAAAGTTTTATGTATGCCTCTAATTATTCGTTTAAGCATATCTTGGCCATCCTTGGGCCTTTTTTAGAATGAAGACATGCATTGGAAAGCTGCGATAGAGAGTTTCTTTTTAATAGTAACCAATAGTCCCTGTGTGCATAGTTCAATTGGTGAAATTCCATGTAAATAAACTTTTTGGAGCATTCCTAATATAACAAACGCCCATTGGAAGCGGACCCAGAGATGTAGTCCAAGAGGGACAAACTCCGTCAACAATGTTAGTTGTGTTTGTGTCTTTTATTGCTTATGTTCATTCTTAATTTCAGTTCTCAAAGCTTGATGTTTAAGGATTATTAACAAATTAATTTCCCTCTTTCATGCACTTCAATACAACCTTAGTTAATGTTGGTGGAATTGCGCAAATAATCAATCATGTCGATTTCAAATCATATTTTGGTATCAAAGCGAGGTTGATCATGTTTAAGCTGGATATTTGCCAATGTGAATGTTGACTAGATCTAGGTCACAATGTGGGGAAGGGAAGCTTGAAGATTTAAATCCAAAGATTGGAAATAAGAAAGTCTCACAAAATATGGCAGGTTGAGAAGCTCCTGAGATAAAGAGTGAGGAGGAATCTCAGTAGGTGTTCCTTAATATGCAAAGGATGATTGCAGAACTTTATGAAGACAAGAAGATTATAGAAGCAACTTCGTCATCTAAAGGAATGAAAGAGAAAAAGGACAAGGAAAAAGCTGATGGTATTGAACCTCCTTCTCCTTTATCTTCATCTTCTTCTTCTTCATCTTATGATCATTCAAGTTTAGATTTAGATTCCGAATCAAAGAAGAAACATAAGAAATCTCCTTTCCTAAATCTTGATGTTAAATTTGAACTGCCCATATAAGATGGTGAAATGAATCCTGAAAAGTTAGATAATTGGATTAAACAACTTGAAGTGTATTGTAGAATTCAAAATAGTGTTTATGATTCTACGAAAAATCAGTTAGCCACACTTAGAATGGGGGGAACAACTTTGATTTGGTGGGAAAGTAAAACTCAATTAGATTTGAAGCATAAAGGTAAAATTATATCTTCATGGTATAAGTTTAATAAATCTCTTAGAAATCAGCTCTATCCTTTACGATATGTGCAATAGGATGTAATAGATTGGTAGCATTTGAGGCAAGGTAAAGGACAGAGTGTGCAAGCGTTTACACAGGAATTCAGGAAAAGGCATTAGCACTTGATGTTCCATTAAACACATGGGAAATTTTGTTAAAGTATATTGGAAGTTGGAATTCTTATTTGCAACATACATTGCTTATGTTTAATCCAACTGACTTTTATGAAGTATGTGTGCAAGCCATTAATATTGAATCAGGTGGTAAACCTTTTCAGTGGAAACCATTCAAGCAATTATAACACAAAGACTCCAAGAAGGAAAAGGAAAAGGATAAGTTTAAAGGAAAGAAATCAACGAAAACTAAGAAATAAGGAGAAATACCTACATGTACTCATTTTTAGAGGGCTAGACATGATGTGTCAAAGTGTTGGAAGCTTCATCTAGAACTTAAGCCCAAGAAGTTCCTTAAAGAGAAGGGTGAAATGAAGGCTAATGCTGTAGTCCAACAAGATTTGGGATCTAACTCCAATGGCTCCAATGACGAACAAAAGATTACCACAATGTGTCTAACATTTATACTTTATGAAGCTAGTTCTAGTTCTACTTACTCTGCATCATCTTCAAAGACTAATAATGTGATTGATGAAAGAAGAGGGTTGAACTTTTTCACCTAAGGATTATTTCCAAGCACACTAAGACAGACACATTATTTAAAAATGGATCATAAGAAAACTTAATATCTAAGGAACTAGTAAGGAAATTGGAATTGGAAACTAAAAATCATCCAAAACCTCATCCTTTAGGATGGTTGAAAGAAAACACTCAGATGCATGTCACAAAACAATGCCGATTAAAGTTTGCAATTACAACTAATTTTGTTGATGAAGCTAAGCTAGATGTGATTCCTCCAGATATATGTGGAGTTGTGTTGGGTAGTCCATATCTTTATGATAGACATGCCATTTTTCATAGAAGGGAGAATAAGTATCATATCTTTAAAGAAGGATTTGAATACATTGTCAGGGCACATAGAAGTAAGACAAACTTGGATTTAATCAATTCTAGTTATTTGAAAAGGTTAATACATTCAAGTAAAAGGTATTTTCTCATGATTGTTAAAAAACAACCTAAAGGCAAGTATGATGCTTTTAAAGGGTGTGATTCTCAGTACAAGGACAAAATGGCTGAAATAGTAGATTCTTACAAATAATTGTTTAAAGAACCAAAAAGTCTCCTTCCAAAATGAGAAATACAACATGAGATTCAATTACTATTTGTTGCAGCTCTTCTTAATATTCGCATGTATCATATATCAATCATGAAATTGGATTTAAGAAATGGTTATCATCATATGTGCATTGCTGATGTTTGGAAAACTGCATGTAAGACTAGGCATGGGCTTTATGAATGGTTGGTTATGCCATTTGGTTTATGCAAGACTCCAACAACTTTAACGAGAGTGATCAATGATGTGTTTCATCCTTTTCTTGATAATTTTGTCATAGTCTATCTAGATGATATTCTTATTTTTAGTTCAAGTTTGGAAAAACACGTAAAGCATGTTAAACAAGTTTTTGATGTGTTGCAAAGAGAGAAACTGTATCTCAAACTTTCTAAATGTGAATTTGGGAAAACTTCCTTAGTATATCTTGGTTACATAGTTGGAGGAGGTCATCTTAAAATAGATCCAACTAAAATTGATGTAATCATTAAGTGGAAAATACCTCAAAATGGGACAGAAGTTATAAGTTTTTTGGGTCTAGTTCAGTATTGGAGGAAATTAATTTCTCATTTCTCTTTTATTGCATCATCAATTCATGCTTTAACAAGTTCTAAAGTTTCTTTCCAATGGGGAGGAAAAAAACAAAAATCATTTGATACTTTAAAGAAAAAATTGTGACAACAACAATCTTAGCTTTGCCAGACCTTCAATAGCCATTCGAAATAGAAACTGATGCTAGTGGGTATGCAATGGGTGTAGTTTTATTGCAGAAAGGCAAGCCTATTCGTTTTCATTCAATTTTTCTTGTAAAGTAGTTACTAACTATCCAACATATGGTAAAGAAATGTTTGCATTAGTAGAAAGTGTTAAGAAATGGAAACATTATTTAATGGGTAAATAAACAATGATTCATACAGATCATTAGCCACTTCAATACCTTCAATCTCAAACTAAGTTGTAGTAGTCTCAACATTATAGATGGATGGGTTTTTTTGAAGCAATTAAACTTAGTAATCAAGTATAAGAAAGGTACACCAAACAAAGTAGTTGATATGTTGTCAAGACCATCTTTGAATGCTTTAGTTATACTTCAAAACAGTTCTTTAGCACGTGAAAGTTACATTGAACAATATGCCGAAAATATTGATTTCAAATATGTTTGTGAATCACTAACTCATGGTGCTCAGGTGGAAGAAGTAAATTATCATGTTCATGACAAGTTATTATACCATCTTGGAAATTTGTGCATACCACAGGGAGAAAGAGCGCACGTGATCAAGGAAGCACATTCTTCTCGAGTTTTAAGGCATTTTGGTGTAGGTAAGACAGTGGCACAATTACAAAGGTATTGCTACGTGCCTCAAATGAATGAAACAATTACTAAGTACATTAAAGGTTGTTGCATGTGTTCAACAAGAAAACCAAGCAATAGAAAGTAGGTTTGTATATGCCTCTTCTAGTTCCTTCTAGACCATGGGACAATATATCTATGGATTTTGTAGGAGGACTTCCTATGTCTAGAAAAGGGCATGATTATTTGTTTGTCATGGTTGATAGATTTAGAAAAATGTGTATTCTTGTTCCATGTAAAAAGAAAGTAACTGTTGAACAGACTGCACATATGTTCTTTTCAAATGTATGGGTTCATTTTGGGTTTCCTACTTCCATCATTTCATATCGAGACTCTTGTTTAATGGGAGAGTTTTGGTCGACTTTGTGGGGACTCATGGAAAATAAGATGAAAAAGAGCACAACTTTTCATCCACAAACAAACAGTCAAACAGAGGTGGTGAACAAAACAATGGTACATCTTCTCAGGGGCTATTGTAACAAACATCCTAAGTTGTGGAATGAATCTTTACACTATGTCCAACATGCTTACAACCGGGCCTTGCATTCTTCTACATGTAGATCTTCTCTTGAGACATGTTTTGGGTACCTGCCGAAATCACCAATGGACTTCATGTTTGGTGACGAAGTTCAGGAGGACGGACATGGAGATGCTGACAAAGAAATCAAGTTCATTTAAAGAATCTAGAAGATTCTTGAAGCAGTGCAGGATCAATTGGAGAAAAGTGAAGTCAAGTACAAAATGCGCCATGATAAGCATCGGGTGGATCATCACTTTCAGGTTGGTGATCAAGTATGGGTACACATTAGCAAAGAAAGGATGAAAGGTGAAGGTAAGAAATTTGAAACCTATCAGGTATGGTCCATTTAATATTATTTAAAATATTGGGCACAATGCATTCTGGTTAAATTTTCCTTCATATATGCACATATATTTAGTTGTAAATGTCGAAAATTTGAAGTTGTATGAACCTCCTATGATAATAGATCTAGAGGAAAATGTTCAAATTCCAACTTAGATGATTTTTTACCTAAATACATGACTGAGTTGCAGGAAGATACCATCTTAGATAGGAAGTTCCACACTTCCAAGTGAGGGGATGTTGAGTATTTTCAGGTGGGACTCAAAGGCATGAATCCAAGCAAGGCAAGGTGGATGGAGATCGGAAGGGTGGGGAGTTGTACCCTCACCTCATGTCTTCTTAAACCCAAACTTTTGCTGTCCAAAAGTTCTAGTGGAGAGGAATGATCCAAGAGGATCCTCAAACTGCTCCAAGTTCAAAGGTCCTAGTTATTCCTAGAAATAACGCCAAGCTGTAGAGATCATTGCGCTAAATTCGGCGATACCTTCTGTTTATCATTTGGCCTTCAGATGAAGGAGAAATTGCCCATTGAAGTTTATGGTGAACAAGTGCAAATGGGGCCTTGCTGGTCATGTGGCATTCCCGCAGCTCGACACGTGGCAATGATCAAGTGAAAGTCCAGTTTGAGCGCATGGTGAGATTTTGGGTTCCAAATCCTAAACACTATGATGGAAATTTACCTACATTGTGAGTATTAAGCCTATGCCTAGCACATTAATCTAAGGTTTAGAACTATGGTTTACAACCATATTCCAAGGGGGCGCAAATATATGGTTTACAGATTATGGTGGTATATGGGTTAAAAACTACATGTCAAAACTATATATTAAAAACCTAAATACCATGGTGGCGTAGTTTCAAATGTCAAACCTTATATTAAAAACTATAGATATGGCACTATGGTGCAAATATATAGTAAATGGTGGGCTCAAAAATGTGATATGGTATAAAGCTATGGTGTAAAAACATGTTGAATGGCACATATATCGAACCATACACCATGGTAAAAAGGTGGAGTTTCTAAAGGTTAACCATACCAAATCACAAATATATTACAAAGTGTAATGGAAGCGAAGTGTGTAACATGATAGATACAACCAAAGTCCGCTGGCACAGGTGGCAGTCCAACACTGCAGATAGAAGGCACCTCCATACACGTTGGAGCAGTTCAGCAGTGATGCCACGGTTCCGCCAGGGTTGAACAGGTCTAGTCACCGTCGGACAAAACGGTTGTAGAATAATGCGCAAGTGGTAGTTATGTGGCACGGAGTAGGTCAAGATCACTGGGGTTTAGGTGCCACGAGGCAGAGTCCTTGTTGACCACCAAGCCAATCACCATCGATGTAAATGCCATGTCATGAGGTGAATTTTGATACCACCGCCGTAATTCATTAAACACATGTTTTGTATTTGATACTATGCACCTGTTTTATGAACTGTATTAAAAATATATATGGTTTGTATACCATATAAAAATGCGCCATACCATATGATGCGCTTTGTGGAAGCTTTTAATTTCACTAGTCCACCTAACCACAAACTACATACCATGTATCACCCGGGAGGTTCGAACTTGGAACCTGCCTGAGACATTATGAAATATTTTCAAGTGCGCCAGAGGCTAAGGAAATGAATACTAAGTTTCTGAAAGTTTTATGTATGCCTGCCATTATTCGTTTGAGCATATCTTAGCCATCTTTGGGGGCCTTTTTTGAACAAAGACATGCGTTGGAAAGGTGAGATAGAGGGATTCGTTTCTACAGTAACAAAAAGTGAATGCATATGACAGGCACTTTTTGGAAGCGGACCGGGAGCCATCAACAATGTTTGTTGTGTTTGCATATTTTATCATTGTTATTCATTTTTAATTTAAGTTCTAAAAGTTTGGTGTTTAAGACTTATTAGCAAATTAATTTCCCTCTTTCATTCACTTAAATGCAACCTTAGTTAATGTTGATGGAATTGCGCAAATAATCAAACTTGTTGATTTCAGATCATAATTATATGAGTGTTTTAATATAGTACCATTTTCCAATGCAAAATCATAAAGTTTCAACAATGAAAAATACATTGCATTGTCAAAAACAAGTGAAGTCAGAACGCCAAATCTCGTAATGATATTTTTTCAAGGAAGTTGATGACTTCCTAATCATTCACTTGCTTGAGTGGAACTTCTTCTGTCCACCGTGTGAAGTAATATGTGGCAGTAAGAATGTAAAAATGTTGCTTCAATGAATGTAGAAATATGTCACCGATAATGTCCAAACCCCACTGTTGAAATGGTTCTTCTACAACGATAGGCTACAACAAAGCGGCTAACTTCTTCCCTCGACCAGGATACTTTTAATAGACTAGAAAATTTCAGGCATAAGCATGAGAATCCTTGAATAGCGTGGGCCAATAAAAACTGTCTGGCATGACTTGATGCACCATAGTGTCACTCACAAAGTGTCCTTCAGTTGGTCCATCATGAAGGTCACACCACACCTTTTTTGAATTTGGTGTTTCTAAGAATTTGAGTGGGACTCCATTATGGTGCTTTCTAAAAAGCAACCCCATGTACCAACACGTAAAATAAATCTTTCAATCTAAATTCCCTCTTCTATCATGTGGATAAATGGAGAACTAGATATTCGTGAAAGGCAACGATGCAGAGAGGAATCAAAGTACTAATGTAGGATCACGCAAGTTCAAGAATTAAAAAAGCTTGGCTCAAGGGAGACTCTTGTGGGCCAAAATGGATATGTCTCTTTGGTGGCCTGTACAAATTATGGAACATTTAAGGAGCGAATTAAAGGTGGAGTTCTAGCTCTCTTTTATGGGAGCTGTGTTTATGCTTGGACTTGGGTAGACCCATTTGCACATCCTGAGTAAAGTTTGAAGGGTTCCAATCATTGTGCTTTTGAGAAGGCCTTGGAAGAGGATATGTTACTTCTAAGTTAGATTATGAAATCTTTCGTGGAGCCAATTGGAAATCCCAATCTCGAATAAGAATCATGCATCATCTTGGTCTTGTTGCTCCACCTGATTCCCATTTTAATATCATGATACATATTCATTATTTTTGGGTTGTCATCTAGTGTGTACTTTTCGGAAAATAATATGGTCAGTTGAAAACTGAAGGAATTCATCAATGGAACTTTGCCCTTTGGTTTATGATAAAAACAAATTTTCCTTGTGTCTGGGAAGAGTGAAAATCCTAAGATAAATTTTATATTTATCACATTTATTCTAGAGATATCACTTAACTTTAAAGATGTCAACCAAACAAAGAAAAGTGAACTTAAAATTTTTGTCTTTGTCAATCGAATAGTGCAGTGCAACTCTACTTATTTACTTTAAATCCTACTGTGTGTGAGTACAAATACTTTTTGCGGACAAGGCAATTACAGCTCAAAAAATTGATGGAAAATTTAATAATACTTCGAGAAATGCCTATAAATGACTTTGAGTTTAGTTCAGAAAACATAACGATTTAAGAATACCTTCAACAATACTAAAAATGACTTTGACTTAATTAGAGTTCGTGTTTAATATAAGCCACCATAATCATTAAATAAAAACTATATAGAATACATCAAATGTCAAAACTATTAATAATTTAATAAAAAAATATTCTCATACTACGGGACACAATTGAGCTATTCATATATGAAAGAGACCTCGTCAAGACACAATTGAACTATTCATATATGAGATCTCATCAAACTAAAATTAACTGAAACAAAATATTTAAAATTAACTGAAACAAAATATTTAATAGAAAAACCAATATGAAATATTTTAAACTCAAAATTCTAAATATCTAAGGACATTTTATTTTTGATAAACCAATCTGAAATCGCGTTTCACGGGACTTTGATAAGTAAGTTTAACTGAAACAAAATATTTAAAATTAACTGAAACAAAATATTTAATAGAAAAACCAATATGAAATATTTTAAACGTCAAAATTCTAAATATCTAAAGACATTTTATTTTTGATAAACCAATCTGAAATCGCGTTTCACGGGACTTTGATAAGTAAGTTTGGGTCAACGTCTATAGCTCCATATTCGGCGGCGGCCTTACTGAAGGGACAGCTGGGAAGCCAACTCCATGTGTTATCAATCAGATTGTAAGTAATGATATCATCAATTAAATTATGAGCAATAACATCTCTAGATCTGGATTGGGTATTCCCAAAGAGTGAATGTGCGAAACAAACGTGATGTCCAACTCCTCTGCAATCCCAACCTGAATAATACACTCGTCCAATTTTTGCCATCCATTCCCGGCAAAGGGGGGAAGGCATCTGTGCAATCTTCACCCATTCCCACGCTGGAGAGTTGGACAGAGGCACCCGGTGGCCCTCCTCACTGTTAAACTTGAATTCCCACACACTAATCACATCCACGACCTTGCGCTTCCTTTGTCCACCAGCGTGTCGAACGGAAACGTTGTTGGCAGAGATGACAAGGAGACGGGAAAGGCAAGTGATCATCCGCCAATGTCGAATGCCCTTCCTCAATTTCCGAGGGAATGGTGCAAAATGCATGGGAATGGGGTTGGGCGTTATTTCAGAACCGCTTCCTTCCTCTAAGGGAATGGTGAAACACCCGATACCACCCACTTGTCGCCCCGCATCTTGCCCCAAACAGTGTGTGTAGAATGTTCCGTTGCAGTAGAAAAGCTTAGCGAATGTTTGCAGCCTTACATTCTCCGGAAGGTATCCCGCTATTTTCCATCCTTTTTGGGACGGTTCGTAAATTTCCACCAACTGTTGTCTTCCCAGCGACCAGCGGGTCCCAACAGCTGCAACTTTGTATGTAGTGCCATTATCTTTCTCATCCACGACAATGCAATCTGAGTAGCGACTTGAGTGTGGGGCTGGAATTTCAACGAACGTCCGTGTATAAGGATTGCATAGTCGTGTGTATAAGGATTGCAGAGTCTGCGATAGTTATAAAAATAACCGAATTCTCCTCCCGTAACCAAGATGAGTCCTCCCACAGACTGTTTGAAATAACCGATATCTCGCCAGTCCCCGTCCTTAAGGAATGAAAGGTCAAGACAGGAGTTAATCCAGGTCCTTGTGTAGAAACAGAAAGCCATACACGGAGTTTTCATACTGAAATCGCACACAAGCAGCCGAGTCTGATTGCCGTTGTTGAGAGATGCCTCACCCCACCTGGTTAGGAAGTAGTTTGAAGAAAGAAAGTCATTCCATTGCTTGCAAATCATGCGATAACTATATACGAATTCCACCGGCATACGTGCACATATCTCCACTTGAAAGTCAAATGGCAATTTGTTCCACCATGACGCCGCCTTTTCCATTTCCATATGATTTACCCTATATGGACCATACCTGACCTGTTGGAACCCTCAACAACCAATCTTTTCTTTATTCAATGCGCGTTTCTCGGGATCCACCGGAACAACCTCAAAATACCAAGCTTGTTCTGAGGGTACCTGCCCGATAGCCTTATAATCGCACAAGGTGGAACAATATATACCCATACCCAATTACTTATGAGATATCTTATGCGCTTGCTGGGGTCGGAGGCACTTTGAACATTTATTTGTCTCAACTTTTGAAGCCTACACGATGAATTCATGGTAGTTTACCTATACTCAGAACCTTTAGTATTAACCTTACCTTTACGCGTACTCCTGGATCAATTACTTGAACTTAGAGAGCACCATTCACATAGAGCATTGCTTCATACAGCATTCACCAGCGTTTGAAAACACTTACGCCGCCTTTTCCATTTCCATATTTATAACTGAAGGGCACCAATACAAATACAAAGTCGAGGAATAGTTAATGTATGAAATATGACTCCATATCTATATATATATAGCACAAGTATGAAGATTGAGTACATTGAAACAAAATATGGCAAGTCGGTTCAGAGCTTATGTTATGAATAGAAAGTACGCCGACTTCATATAGAAAAAAATAATATTATAGATAAATGAAAAGAATCCGGCATTTATAAAATGTATTATTATAAAGGAAACAATAATTTTTCGTGATTAAATTTTCTTTTAATGGGTAAATTCACTGCCGGTATGTCAATGTGCTAGGTTGTTTTCTAGTTTTATTTATAAAACATTATTAATAATAAATAATAATAATTTATTATTATTATTATTATTTCTTAATTAATTATAAATGAATTAATTTATTATTCTATTTTTAATAGTAATGAGTATATTTTATTAGGTTTAATCAGTAATTTTATAGAAACTGTTGCCACTATTTTAGTAAATGTTACATGAGTCAGCATGTTTCGGGAGACTCAAACCCACCCCGGTTACTTGGGACATAACCATTCTGCAATCAAGCTGAAGAATGTAAATCCGATGGTGCAACCTATTAGAGGAATGGCAAGATATTGTCCAATCTATTGAAAATATTTCTTATTGATGTCAAAGGTTGTCCAAATTAAAGAGGAGATTACATAGTCAAAAACTAAACTGTGAGACATTTCCAACTGTATATGGCACTCCCTCTAATTCCATAAGAATAAAGAGATATGAAATATTTTGTTAAGATGACCCAAATAAAATACAAGTAGGATACATTTGGATACCCTATCTTTGAAGGAATTGTTACTCCAATTACTTAGCTCAAATGGGAGCATAGGATATATTATTGGAAAGATTATTCCATGGTGTAGGCTTTGAACTTTTATAAAAATTATTATAAACCTGAACCGCCACAACCAAGTTTCGAATTATAATTAAAAGACGATAGCTTATCCTTATATGAAAGGCCAAGTCCAAGCCTTCTTTTCTAATAGCCACTGAGACCTATGACTATATGTGTAATTGGCACTAGTGCGACCGAAATGATTAGCCCTTGGCAATTATACTATTCCCTCCTCACAATGCAACCACGCCATGAGACCTGGGTCCCTACTCTCTTTATTTGTCAGCGTATGCATGTCCCTCGAGCCATACATGTCCACAACCCTTTTATCTGTGGAGACATGTCACCCAACCTGTCCAAAGATGTGTGCAAACGGAATCCTCCAAGAGACACACTCCAAGGAAACTATCTAGAAGAAGCATCAAAAATGTGGAACTTGCACTGTTCATTTTTTTTTTTATTGGAGTTGTTAATAGATATAGGAAGCTTCACAAGTATGAGTTTTAATATATCAACTTTCTAGGTCCACTATCCAGATCCACTATCAAGACATGGAAAAAATGTGAAGAGCAAAGGAGAGATATATAGTGGGTACTTATGGTTAGGAATCCCTAGGGCTGAGTAGGGTCAAAATGTTTAATATAGATTAAGGTTGTATATTAAATAATAAGCCTTTGAGATATATAATAAAAATATATGGTAGAGATTTGTTTGTCCCTACAAATTTTTAGGAAGTCTAGATCAACTGCTCTTCTTTTAACTAATATTCTTAGATTTTCAAGTGAACAAACCTCATAGTGGATACCCCTTCCATATTGGGCTGAAATTGCAGTATTCATTTTTCTCTAATTCGAGTTGTTAATAGATATAGGAAGATTCATAGATATGAGAATTAATATCGATGTTTCAGAGCCACTATCTAAGTCCATTACCAAGACATGGACAAAATGTGAGGAGTAGAGGATAGATATATAGTTGATACATATGGTTAGGAAACCCTAGGGTCAAGTAAGATCAAAATATATAACATAGTTTGAGATTTTATATTAAATAGTAAAACTTATAGATATATAATAAAAATTGATGGTCAAGATCTATTTGTCCCTATATGTGAAACTTGTTGGAAGACTTTAATAAAAGAAAACATGGTGTATGATGTTTAAAACTACTTAGCTTAGAAAGCATATTTTTATGGGAAGTGTCTTAGCACTTGCTTCATTCATGTCAGATTAAGAACACGTCTCTCTTATGAAATTATGAGTAGGAGTATTGCGCTTATAGTGAATAATGTTATGAAATTTCAAACCCTATATTGAGATCAAGGCTATAAACATGTCAAAACTAAATGTTGTTGACAGTCATTGAAATATGATGTAGACCTATCCTCCAATTTTGTTAGCACACGAAGGCTAGTTGGGAGTGTTGCTAGTCAACAATGGATAAGTTGTCTCTTTTTATTTCCTATGGTAAAATATCATTCAACCCTTGGTGTTAGAGGCTTTCAAGGATTCCTGTTTGTAAGGAGTTTTTTCAGAGAAGGGCTTCATGCGCCACACCTTGATCATTTACAAACAAACTTCTTCAATTTGGATGGAGGTTGTAGCGTGACATATTAGTCCATCAACAATGTCAGACCTATAAACAATATCATAGTTGTTCACATGGTGTCTACAGGAGAACCATTGGTTTGGAGACCTTGTACATATAGATCTAAAATACTTATTGTATCCAACCTGTGCGCATGGTTATTATGAAGTGATAGTAAATTTTAACCCTAGGGATGACTTCTTTAAGTGGTAAAATTATGTTATAAATTCATATATACCTAGAACAGCTTACCATCACTAGTTTTTGGGGATGAATACCCAATTTTCGGGCAAGAAAATTCAGAAGAATCCTTAAATTTCAGAGGGACAAGTTAAGTCTCTTTTGAGAGATAACGTATTGGAGATAATCACAACAATTCTTTCAATGGGAGTACATATGAATGGAATTTGATCCCTTTTACCCGGAGCACAAAAACAAATTTATACTAGTTTGGGATATTAAGAGTTGTAGGTGGAAGGAATTTTATCATAATTTTGAATGTCATTGAGAATCATTCTCTACATATTAATACTAAAGATAATATATGAAGGTAAAATAATCGCATTGGTCTCTTTTACTAAAAATACAAAGGTTGGACAAATTGTTCAAAAGGAAAACAAAGTAAGATTTGGGAAGTGTTCAATTGAAAAGAGTGGAAACAATGCCATTAGAGTTATGAAGAATAAAATCATAGCAATGGCTATGCAATTTATTTATTTTTATGGGATTTTTATTGTTGGACAATGATTCATCAATTGACCAAGACTATTATTCCATGAGAGTATATATCAACATGTCCTCGAGCAATTGCTTGATGCATATAATTAAGTCAAATTGGGTGGTATTCTTAATAAACATATATTGTTGGGACCATTGCATAGTCGTTGTTATAGACATATTTGGGCACCGCAACCCCAATATTATATGTCCATAAATCAAGGGCTTCTATGTCCCTAAAAGCGTTGTTTCATACCCTAAAGGAACAAGGTCAGCTGATTACATCATCTCCCAGAAGTTCTCCATGAAAAACTGCTCAGAACTGGTCCAAACTGGACCATCTCACGTGCTCCATGGTCAAAGTGTGATGCATCCCACCTAATGCACACGAGGGGTGTGATGCATACTGAAAAGCCTTTTTATGGGGTGCGATGGGTGAGAGTAGACAAATGGTAGAGAGAGTTTGGAAGATGGATGATCATGGAATCTTCCAGAAACTTCTCCTTCTGAATTTTCCCAGGGATGAGTAAGAGATCATAAAATATCCAAGTGGAAGTGAGAACTATCATAGAAATGACACTAATAAAAAACCCAGAAGTTGACTCACCCACCTGCAAACATCTATATATGGATCCCTCATCCTAGAGATCCAGAGGCTGGAACTTTGCATCTTGTAAGGAAGTGTTGTTGGTTTCTCTGTGGAACATCATAGTGTTGGGTGATCTAGCTTTTCATGAGGTGAAGAAGGGATTTCATGCTGGGAGGATGGCGCTGGATTAGATCAATGGGTTGTAATCCTCTCTTCTACTACTTCTATCAATAAAGCTATTTGGGTTTTCCTCCATATTCTTGTATGTCTTTGAATGCTGAATTGATATATGCATTTGTATGGTCAATATATGTCTGATCCTATATTGTTTATGATTATAGATCTCTATGCTTTGATGGTATTATGCCACTTTGACTCTACAGGTGTTCTCTGAAGTGGGACAAGCGAGCAGGGAGTGGCAAATATTTGTTAAAGGGGAGAGGAAACAAGCAAGGAGCCAAGAGGAAGACTGAGGTTGGTACTCTTTGCTTCTCTCTCATCTATTTTTCATAAAGGAAAACACAAGTAACTTTAGTTTGTTTGTTTCTAAGATAGCTACCCGTCTTAGTGGGACTAACAGCTCTGAATGGACACTAGTTTTCCTGATAGCAAAATGGTGACTCCGCTAGGGAGCGAATAGCTTGTTTGCTTGTTTCTAGTTTGTTTACTTTATAAGCTATAGATGGAGCCTGAAGTTAAGCCAACTAGCCTTCAAACTGCTTTTGCTATGCAACTGCAAAGTAGATAAACGCTGCTTCAGTCAATCTTCGGGTTAGTTTATGAATTAAACATCTGACTTGCAAACATCCTGTTGGCATTATGACACATATGTTGTACTTGATGGCAACCCACTCATCTCAGATGATAAATTATAGTGCAGAAAAGTTCATGCACTTTCATGAAGATAAAAGTTTCTTTCATGTAGAGAAAATTTCACGCACTTTTATGAAGAGAAAATTTTATTTCATGTAGAGAAAAGTTCACGCACTTTTATGCAGAGAAAAGTTTATTTCATGTAGAGAAACGTTCACGCACTTTTATGCAGAGAAAAGTTTATTTCATGTAGAGAAAAGTTCACGCACTTTTATGCAGAGAAAAGTTTATTTCATGTAGAGAAAAAGTTCACGCACTTTCATGCAAGGAAAAGCGCGTATATGTTGGAGAACTTACCTTTGGTCCATGGTAGTTAGTCCTTGGTATTTTAACCTATGGTTTTGGACCATGGTACCTCGTCAAAAGTGTGTATATCTTGGAGAACTTACCTTTGGTCCATGGTAGTTAGTCCTTGGTATTTGAACCTATGGTTTTGGACCATGGTACGTCGTCAAAAGTGTTGATCGCCGCTGACTCTGCTGCCTGTTCCGCCTGTGTGATTTGTTCGTCCCACTTATTGAAGAGCAGTTCCTTATGATTCTCATTAATCTTGGGTGCCCCTGCTCTTTTCCCTTCCTCGTCATTTTGCCAAGCCAGATATTCTGTTACTCTTCTGTTGGCTTGGTCATAGTCATTCCGCAATTCCACCACCTGGCTGGTGATCTTGTCGCTTAGCTCACAAAAATGCCTCCACTGTGATATTCTGCGCACCATATCTTCATGTTGCTATGATAGTTGGTCGTTCAAGCCGATGGACTCTGAAATAAACTCTGCCAGCTTGGGTTCATCCTTGTGCATTTATTGCGCCGAGTGCAGCTGCTTTTCTTTTTCTTCAATACTTCTTTGGTGGCTCACCTGCATCTGGCGAAAGTCTTCTTGTAGCTTTTCAAGCTGCTTGGAGGCTTCAGCGTTCACATTGTAGGAATTTACAGGGTAAGTTCCACAGAAAGAATACCAAAAGGACACCGCTCACAACCAGATCTCAAATCAATACACCAATATTTTTGACGTGGTTAAAACCCTCAGAGTGCAAGGAGGGAAACAGTCCACAGCCTGTCCCAACGTGGGTACTACAGGCAATTTATTAATCAAAGAATGAAAATTTACATAAGCTTCTCTCATGCACGGATTACCCGAACAATGACCCTCCATGCGCTTTAAATAGAACTCATGGACCAATCGGGTGTCAAGCCACGGATCAAGTGTCGGTAATACCGAGGTGAGAGTGAACCGTCGGATCACTACATATCGTGACCGTCGGATTGTAAGTTACAAAATGTACAACGGTAAAGAAACACACTTTACCTAACTCTAATCTAACTCTATACTAGACCAAGTTGAACTTAACTATATCCTATGTGTCGGAATATCCTAACATTCCCCCTTAAGAACAACTTGGGATAGGATTGAAGGATTTACAAATATGACACAATAGAAGAAGGAAGGAGGCACTAGAGCCTAACCCCCCTTAGTGACAACTTCCTGAACTCCAAGCATATATCGAAGTTTAGTGAACTTCGCCTCTGTGAGAGCCTTTGTGAAGATGTCTGCAACCCGATCATCTGTTGGACAATATTGCACTTCAAGAACATGGTCATGAATGAGCTTTCTGATGAAGTGCATGTGTAGTTCAATGTGTTTGCTGCGCTGATGCTGGACTGGATCTTTGCATAGCTGAATGGCACTTTGATTATCACACCAAAGTGTGGTTGGATGCTGCTGCTCAAAGCCAAACTCTGATAGGATCTGACGAAGCCACAAGGCTTCCTTACTAGCTTCCACGGCACCACGATACTCTGCTTCTACTGACGAAAGAGAAATGGCAGCCTGTTTCTGACAAGCCCATGTAATAGGTCATGAACCAAGAGTGAAGACATAACCGGCAGTAGACTTCCGATCATCAGGGTCACCAGCCCAATCAGAATCAGTGAAACCAACTAACAGAGGAGCTGCGTTGGCACTGTAATGAATCCCAAACTGTACTGTACCTCAAACATAACGAAGTATTCTTTTAGCTGCTTTCCAATGACTTTCATGGGGGTTTTGCATAAAACGAGCAACAAGGCCAACAACAAAGGAAAGATCAGGACGAGTATGGGTTAAATACAAGAGTTTTCCGACAAGTTGACGGTATAAGGTAGAATCAACTTCAGGAGAAGTACAAGAGACTGAAAGTTTGACTCCGGACTGAAAGGGAGAAGGGGCTGGCTTACAGTCTTCCATGTGAAAATGACGAAGAATATCACAAGCATACTTGGACTGGGAAAGGAAAATACCCTCTTGGGATTGCAAGACTTGAAGACCGAGAAAATAGTGTAAATGTCCTAAGTCTGTCATTTCAAATTTCTTTTTAAGGCTGGACTTCACATGGTTTATAAGGTTGGGATCACTACCAGTAAGAATAAGATCATCAACATAAAGAACAAGGATGATAAGAGAGTCGCCCACTTTCTTGGTGTAGACAGTATTGTCAGAATGACACCTAGAAAAGCCAGATTCTAAAAGAAAGTTATCCATTTTGGCATACCAAGCCTGAGGAGCTTGCTTGAGGCCATAAAGGGATTTCTTAAGTCGACAAACAAGGCTGGAGTCTATTTGTATGAAGCCAATGGGTTGTTCCATATAGATTTCTTCCTGCAAGTCCCCATGCAAGAAGGCAGATTTAACATCCATCTGATGGACTTCCCATTTTAAAGAGGCAGCAAGGGAAAGAACAAGGCGGATAGAGTTCATTTTGGCAACGGGGGAGAAGGTTTCAGTGTAGTCAATGCCTTCAACCTGTGAAAAGCCCTTAGCAACGAGACGAGCTTTATGTTTATCAACTTTCCCATCTGGTCCATACTTGGTTCTGTAAACCCATTTACATCTAACAAGTTTGCGTCCCTTTGGTAGAGGAACAAGATCCCATGTATCATTTGTCATTAATGAATGATATTCTTCATTCATAGTTGCTTCCCAATGTGGATGGCCTGAAACTTCTGCAAAAGTGTCAGGATCATGATTTACTGGAGCTTGAGCCAGTAAAGAAGAGGCTCTTTCAAACTGAGAACGTGTACGTCGCTGATCTGTAGGATCACCGGCAAGATCACCTGCTGCATCCCGAGTGGCACGGACCCATCTTGGAAGTTGAGGATCCTAAGAAGGTGGGGGAGGATTATCATCCTCGCTTTCATCATCTGAAGAAGAAAGGTTTTCAAAAGTAGAAGAGATAGGAAGAGGTGGCACATCCGCCGGACTAGGCTCGCAGGACGATTTATTTTCATCAAATTTTACATCTCTTCTAATGATAACATTTTTGGACTTAAATGGAATAAGTCTATAACCTTTTACATCTTCAGAATATCCAACAAAAGTACATTTCTCACTCTCAGGTTCTAAAGCTTTATGCTTTTCATCTGGAATATGGGCCCATGCTTCACTTCCAAACACACGAAAGTGACTTACATCTGGTTTAATGGAACTCCAAGCTTCTTCCGGAGTGATATTCTCTAGAACCTTAGTAGGAGTGCAATTGATTATATAATTTGCACAATTAATTGCTTCGGCCCAAAAACTAAGACTGAGTCCTTTAGATTGCAGCATACAATTAGCCATTTCCTTTAAGGTGCGATTTTTCCTTTCAGCTACACCATTTTGTTGTGGAGTGTATGGAACAGTATGTTGCATTTGAATTCCATTTTCGGTGCAAAAGTTGATGAATGTGTTTTTAACATATTCTCCACCATTATCAGTTCTTAGCTTAAGAATTTGATGTCCATATTGTTTTTCAACAAAGGCTTTGAAGGCCAAAAAAGTGTTAAATACTTCGCTCTTGAGTTTTAAGAAGTATACCCAAGTGCGTCTGGAGAAATCATCAATGAAAGTTAAGAAGTACTTGCAGCCAGAGAATGAAGCAACAGGAAGAGGACCACATAAATCACTGTGCACAAGCTGTAAAGGGGCTGAGGCGTGCCAAGAGGCACGTTTGTCAAAACTGTCCTGCTGATGTTTTCCGAGTACACATCCGGAACAAACACCATCTCTGCAAGATACCATAGGAAGACCTGTCACCATATTTTCTTTACATAGATGCTGAAGGGAGCGATAGTTTAAGTGACCAAATCGCTCATGCCAAAGTTTGCTCACTTCATCATTATGAGCAACAAATACTGAGGGAAGATTGGATGACCCAAAGTTGTGAAACTTATACAACCTTTTGGAATCATCAGCAAGACCAGTAGCTAGAATCTGTTTAGGATCTTTTAGATCCTTGATTACAACATCATGAGGTGAAAATTCAACAATTTTACCTTCACCTGAGTGAGTTATCTGATAGACAGATAGAAGGTTGCAGGATAAGGTTGGAACACATAATACATCATTAAACTGACCATTGTCTAGATGAACAGTTCCAGTCCCTACAACATTAAGAGATCTATCATCACCAATATATATATTTTTGGTGTTACAATCATTTAAAGAAGAAAACATGGCTTGGTTTTTGGCCATGTGACAAGAGGCTCCAGAATCAATGAGCCACTCATGAGAATGAGAAGAAGAAGAAGATACATTTAATGCATAACCAGACTGAGATGATTGACAATGAGATGCAGAAAGTGCCATTCCGGAAGTTGAAGTTGAAGTAGGCTCCACATGGATGTTATGTTTCTTCATTGTGGCTTCCAAGGCTTCCATCTTCTTAAAGCATTTAGATTCTAAGTGGCCATCTCGATTACAAAAGTTACAATGTCTATCAGTCTTCTTCCATTTGTTTTTATTGGTCTTATCATTTTGCTGAAATGATCTTTCATTTTGAGGCTGAGATGGTTTAGGACCATTCTTTTGAGGATATGACTTCTTAGGATTCTTTGAATTTGGTTGCTGCTGGGCGGCTAACACTTTCGTGGAAGAGTTTCCAAGATTAAGAAGACCAAGGTGTAAGAGTTTTTCTTGTTCTCTTATTAAGGAATCACAAAAGGAGTCAAAGGAAGGGGCCTTGTAGTCTTGTCCTTGACAAATGAAAGCTTCCCTTGTAGAATGGAAAGTGGAAACAAATACAGAGTAGGTTGGTCCCAACTTAGTAAGGATGGAATAAATAAGGTTACCATCTTCTTTCTTAACTTTAACACCTTCCAAGAGATATCTAAGGGTCTTGAATTTGGACAAGAAATCTTCAATGCAAGAAAAATTATTAGGATCCAAAGTAAGCAGCTCATTTTCAAGTTGATGGGCTCTAATTTCATTTTTAATCCCAAAAACTTTAGCAAGTTTTTCTAATGCTTCATGAGGAGTCTCAAGTCCTGTAATGTGGAATCTAAGATCAGGAGAAATAGACATCCCTATAAAACCACGTGCTTGATCTTGTCTATTTTCCCATTTTGCCGCCTTGTCTTCATCTTTTGGTTTCTTCTCTTGGTTTGTGGCTATTCTGAAGAGACCTTTACTTCTAAGTAAATCTTCCATGTATTCTACCCATTGGAAGTAGTTAGTGCTGTCAAGAATGACTTGGCATGGAATTTCCATTTAAAAAAAAATGAAGCTGAAGATGCTGAAAGTAAGTGTTCCAACGGATAGATCTCGAAAAAATAGGCGGTTTTAAAAAAAACGGCTCTGAAAAAGGCTTCCGGATGAAGAAGTTATGGCTTTTTGAAAAAAATTGTTGACGTTGCCGGCAAAGTGCGCGAATGTGCGGGAATGAAAAAATCCGCTTTAAAAAAAATCTCAAAGTTAGCTTTAGCCGAAAAACTAAATATTTTTCTCAATGTTTCTGATTTTCCGAGATCATACTAAGGTGCAGGGAAAAGAGCATACGCATGAGAAAAATCCTTCCTTTCTGTTTCTGATTTGCCCAGATCGCACAGAGTCACAGGGCAAAGAGCATACGCAGAAATGAAAGGTATAGATCCGGTTAAAAAAAAAGGCTAAATAAACTGAGACCGAAATAAGCAGAGAGAAAATAACAGTAAACTGCAAAAGAAACACTGTATACCTCCCGATCTGAAAAATGACGCAGCTAGGGCTACCGGAAACCTTTTTGCGTGAAACGAAAGGGGTTCCTCACTGGAACAGATGCTCCGAGCGCAACAGAGCAGTCCTCTTGGCCCGAAAGCAGTCAAAAACAATAGATCTAGGAAACGACAGCCGCATGCAATTCTACCGGCTTCAGATTTGGATCACCAACGGACGCGGCCCTCAGATAGCTCTGATACCATGTAGGAATTTACAAGGTAAGTTCAAAAGAAAGAATACCACAAGGACACCGCTCACAACCAGATCTCAAATCAATACACCAATATTTTTGACGTGGTTAAAACCCTCAGAGTGCAAGGAGGGAAACAGTCCACGGCCTGTCCCAACGTGGGTACTACAGGCAATTTATTAATCAAAGAATGAAAATTTACATAAGCTTCTCTCATGCACGGATTACCCGAACAATGACCCTCCATGCGCTTTAAATAGAACTCATGGACCAATCGGGTGTCAAGCCACGGATCAAGTGTCGGTAATACCGAGGTGAGAGTGAACCGTCGGATCACTACATATCGTGACCGTCGGATTGTAAGTTACAAAATGTACAACGGTAAAGAAACACACTTTACCTAACTCTAACCTAACTCTATACTAGACCAAGTTGAACTTAACTATATCCTATGTGTCGGAATATCCTAACACACATTGGCTTGTTGCAACTGTTGTTGCAGCAATTGTATTTGACTCTCGCGTTCTTTTAGAAGTTGCTGAACTTCAGAAGCCTTATCGATAGTCGCAGAAGCGTATGCTCCTGCAATCTGAGACAATTTCGTGAGATTGTCGGTTGGATTGTTATTCGGGTCTTTCCACAAGACATCTAGGTGTTCAGCATTTTGAGATAGAGCGTCTTCGAGCTTTCTTTTCTTTCTTTGTCTCCTTACAACTTCCCTGTGCTGTGGGCTGTAGAATACGTCCAGTGGAGGGATCTCTTCTACGCTAAGTAGAAGTTCTGAGGATGGAGCGATAGGAAGATGCTCCATTTCTGCGGTACTACTGACTATGGTTGAGAAGACCTCTTGCACCACCTGTGTATTGCTCACAGGTGTTTTCGGGGCTTGGCCTTCAAGATTAATTAGTTCATTGAAGGTCTCCCATTCTTTATCTAGTTCTGCTGTAACTAGAGGTGCTTCGGTGACGGGAGGGGGAACTTCTCTTGGTGGCGAGGCGGAAACTTGCTGCTGAGCCATCGAACTTGACTGAGCCGTGTCCTTGATTGTTTCTTCGTTCTTGTCTTCTTTGTGGACGGACTCTTCAGGATCTGGAGATATTTCTTTTACGGCGCTGGAATCAGATTTGGAGGCGTTGGAGTGTTCACTGAGGCTGATGCTCGGAGTCGGTTCTCTGCTAGCTACTCGCAGTCTCTCTAGTGGAACATTAACCAGCCTTCTTTCTCTATACAACGTGAATTTCTGGAGGTCGTCCGGGGACAACCTTGACTGATCTTCCTCCAAAACTTCTTCGAGCGATTTCTTGCCCTGAAAGAGATCGTCGAATAGATCTTTTTGCCCAGAGAACACACTTATCCTGACATTAGTTGTAAATTCCTGGGCCACCTTATTTGGGTCAAATGGCCTTGGTGAGAATTTAAATAGTTGGAGACACGTCACATTCTCCACCTCGCCAAAAGCGTGTCCCACATCGAATAAAGAGAAGGCCCCACATGTGACTGGGAATTGAGGCCAAATGGCTTTATTTTTGTTCTTTAGATCTTTAGTTAAACCGCCTTCAGAATAAGTCTGATAAGCGATCTCTCGGGCCAACAATTTATCTGGGATGTACAAGGGTAGGACATGAGGAGGTGTTGTGCTTCCAAAAACTCGGATGTAGGTAAACCATTCTTCCCCAAACCATCTTGCGATGGGGGTGATATCAATTTGTGCCTCGGGAGAGCACCTTGGGGGGTCTTTATCGTATATTATCCTATGTATGGGCAACATAAGCCCATGACAAATCTGGTAAAAATGGGGGGCGAACTGGGAATCCCACAAGATTTTATGATAGACATGAATAGGCAATGGGTCCTGGGTAGTCCATTGCCAACCCATAGTAGGGAATTTTGATACATGACAGACAGAGTCCATTATATAGGCAGACAAATAAAAAGGAGGATAGAACCTTTGGGAGAAGGATCTCTTAGAACGATAGTGGAGAACTGCGGTGTATAGAGTGTCAGAAAGGATTTTGGCCCAATCTACTATCTCGGAGTTAGTCACGGCATCAATTAACGGTAGCCATTCAGATGGAAATTTATTGATATCGGGCTTACCAAATAGCCTACAGAGCATGGCTGCAGCAAAACAATACGGAGAGGTAAGAGAACCAGTGCTATACATACCGTTCTTATCTTTTTTCAGTGGTTCATCCCTTTTTGACCATTCCTTGGTAGTGTCTGATAGGTCCGGATTCTCTGCTGCGAACTTCCTAACAAAATCTGCATTATAGGTCGTTTGCGGTTCAGAAAGGTGATACATGAGTTTCAGGTCTTGAGCCGCGAACGATCCCACGAGCCCATGTCCTTTGACTTTGAACTGCCTATGATGCAACTCTGCATCATCTAAAATCCACTTGATCATGTCTGTATACGGTAGGATCTTCGGCCTTGCCGCTATTCTGTGGAGGAAAGAGCACGCTAGGTCTTCCAGGGATGCTTCTGAAGGACGTGGTGCATCTGCGACAGCAGCAGTTGCCTTGATTATTCTAGGGTTCTCTTCTTCTAACAGCCTATACATGCCTTCCCATGTGGAAATGCCTGCATCTTTATTGCATGCGGTATCTGTGTAGAGGGGCGCCATCTCCTTGGTCTTTTCCCTTGTCTCTGAGCTCTGAGCTTTGTTCTTCTTCCCCATCTCGCTTATCGTTTCTGGTTGATTTTGCCTTCGCACTTTGCTCCTGCAGGTTATGAGTAAAATGGAAAGATTGATCAGAAAGGTGATGGGAGAGTTTTAAATGCAAGAGATAAATCAGATACGCCACCTTACGTGAAGCAAATCCGCATTAAGGCACGCGTCTTTATGCCACTTAATAACTGACAACTAATTCATTACTAACATTAAAAGCGCATAATTTCCAAGTCAGGTTATAGTAAGTGGATTTTCTTTGGGTGGCGTGCTCAAAGGAGTCGTACTAAGGTGCTTTTAAGACTTGCCAACGTATCCTTGCATGTCGCGCGATCGCAAACGGTTGTGATCGCAACATCGCAGATCGCAATATCGCAGATCGCAACGATTCAAATGTTTGCCAACGTACCCTGCCTCATTTCTGCGATATGCGATCGCGCGATCACAACATCGCAGATCGGCGGACTTGTAAGCTTTTCTTTATGGATGCTAGTGTATTGCGATGCGATGTTGTTCACTAACACCGAGGTGATGTGCATATTGGCTTTTAGAGGGGAAACGAAGGCGTTTCTTTAATTTTCGTGATGCGACCTTAAGATTTGCTTTTATGGACACAGGTTTAGGCTTAAGTCGTCCAAGAAACCTTTCCTAAGCTTATGCTTGTAATTTCAAAAGAAATCTTTGTTTTTTCGAAAATTAACTAAGGGTCCCCATTCATTCTAGCATCGTGGCCGATACTAGTTTGAACGAGGGGGGTTGTTGCTGGCCACAACAATTGGCGATTCACTTGGGAGAACCAGTTATCTCTGCTCTTTTTCTATTGACGTTTTCAGATCTTCTCAAAAATTTTCTCAGGGAATCCGAACTTTATTATAAAAAGATAAAAACAAGCAATACTTTAAAGCGTCAATGATGTTTTGTCTTCGCCCCATTCTATTCCAATTACCTGCATTCTCAGGTTGTTTTCGAGTTCAGATCAGTTATTGCTTGGTTTTGTAAAACATAAAAAAATAAAGTGTTCTCTATGTATCAGCCCTTTTTAAAGAATGTCCCTTTGTCGCAGGTAGAGCCACTGCTGCCAGCAGGCGTCCATAGCCTCGACAGGGTTACCTATTATCCAGGAATGATCCTTTATCTTGCTTCAGGTTTTCGCAACTTTTTCAGAAGGATTATCCCTTTCTTGATGCTTTTTTTTTTTTTTTTTTAAAGAACAATGTCTTGGCTTGGTGGCCAAATTATGACACAGTCATTCACTTGATTTACACTTTTGCTGAACAAGCTGGCTCATGATGAGACCCCTTGTCTTTTGATCGCAACAATCTTGAGTCGTTGCCCTGTTTTGGTAGACAATTTTGGCAAAGTCAGCAAGTTATAATATCTATGATCATGATAAGTCGACTCGTGGTGAGACCTCTTATTCTTTGAGATATAGCATCTTTTTAGGTTATTCTCCTGAACGTTGCGTTTTCCTTTAGCAGGGAGGAAGTCAAATTCTCTTTCCTTAAGAAAGTTCTGGACGACAATGATAGGGCTACTTTTGATAATGGCTGTTTTCACAAAGAATCTTTATTCTAATATTGATACCTTTCATTGTGCTGATCTAAAACGAATTTCTCACCGAGATAGCTTTCTTTAAAATTTTCTGGGTTTGAACTTTAACATCATCTCCGGGTTAAAGATCTATTGACAATAAAGACTGAATTCCCACAAGCTTAGTTGTTCACAAGAGCCGAAATTTCAAAATCTTTAACAGAGACAAGGTTTCTTCAGTAAACATCAAATAATGTTTAGCCAGAACAAACTTATTTGGGATAGGCAATTATTATCTAAAGTCATGTAGAGAATACAACTGACTTTGCCTATCATTATTGGAAGCAAAACTAATAACCTAGCTAAACTATTCTTACTCCTACTCTAAATATATACAGGAAATAACTAGGTAAAATGATATTTCCAATGGAACCAGCGATTCATTATTATTCCTAGCCGTATGAATCTTCCAAGCATTAGTAAAAAGAATTGAATTCCTCTTGGATCGAAATTGTTGGCTAGAGAATAATAACCCATAAACTCAATTGGAATTCTGCCTGGTTTTATTTTCTCATGATAGGTTCTTTCCAACTGGGTACCTATTGGATCATAGAGATTGAGATAGATTTCTTTTGTAGATCGGTGATCGTTCAATAGGAGGGATAACAAGCCAAACTGTGAAATGGGTTTCTTAACCTCAACAGCTTGTAACCCGTAGTTTGTTGACGTTAAGTTTTCAACGATTTCGTTTGAAATGAAAGTGTTTATATATAAATCGCTGAAATCTAATCTATCAAAAATTCGAAAATCTAAATAGGAATTCTATTTTGTACAAGATGAACGTGAGTGAGAAAGAAATGATTGGGTATGTATACACATAGTGGCGTCACACGTCTGGGAGTTACTTGTAACTTTTTCCTTTTCACAAGAACTGGCCGGGTTTTTTGAATCAGGACTTAAATCATGATTGCGAACAGGGATGGAGCTTTCTTCTTGGTATGAATCGTAGATAGGAGCATCATCTTGGATAGTAAAATTATTCAAATGAGATTTCGCTTTGAGATGAGCGTTAGATGGAATAGTTTCTGATTTAAGACGTTTCTTATGATCTGACCCTAGTTGAGTTACTTGTGACAACTCAATATCATCACAATTATCAAAGCAACTATCACGAAAGACTTTACAGTTTTCCCTAGGTTCCTCTTTTTCATTGTATATTTTCAGACAAGGGAGATGAGGCAGCTCTCGTTTGATATGAATCGTAGGCTGTGTTAAAGTGGTCTCTTTTTTTTGGAAACCCAGTGATGTTTTGTTTGAATAACCCTTTGTTGGAATATACTTGATATCATGGGGGAGAAGATCGTCATTACTAAAAACATCGGGGTAAAGAGAAAAATGCGAATCTGGAACAATGCATTTAAAGACATTAAATAAATCTCGTTCATCAAGTTCACTATAAGTATCGGGCCTTAGATCGTACCTTTTTGCGTCGATATTTTTTGAAAGAGAAACAAAAGGTGGATCTAACCTTGGAATCAGCATTTGTTGATCTGAGATGATATTGCCTGACTTTATGTTAAAGTCGTCTTCTAGTGCTAGGGTATTTTCCCTTCTAGTACTTTCGCCTTCGTTTTCTGATGGTAGAGCATGCAGAACTCCTAGACTAAATTCTGTTTGGTCAGGTACAGGAGGTAGGAAATACTCATCATAATCTGAAGGTTCTTCATCTGTGAGCTCATCCTCGAGATCATACTGTAGACATTTAAGGTGAAATCACATATTGAAATCCCTTACAGGTTCGTCTTGTTTCCGCAGATAGTCGATTTCATCGTATACCTGGTCGTATTCATAGCAATCAAATTCCAAGATGAAAGTTCTAACGAATTGGTCCCAGCTGTGGATTGATGCAACTGGGAGGTTTCTGCACCATCTTCTAGCTTTCGCTGTGAATGTAAGAGTAAAAATCCTGCACAAAACGCCTTCGTCAATTTTTTGAATATCAGCATTTGAAACTCTTTGAATGAACTGCAGGGCGTGATGAAATGCGGAAGAATTATTCTCACCATTGAATTTTACCTGAGATAATAGCCTTACCACATGTGGTGGAGTGTTGGAAGAGGCAGGAACGTGGATGCAACTCCAGATGGGAATTCTGTAAGCAGACATCCTTTTCCAGGATTTCTAGTTTAAAAACATTCCAACAGACAATATGCTCAGGCCCTCCTTCTAGCGCCAGAAGTGTTGAGGGCCCTGAAGTCGGGTCAACAACAAAGGGGATACCCACCCGGTCCGGAACCTGGTTGGCGACTCCTTACCCGTTTGGAGTAGCGGGTCCGACTGGGGATAACGGGACCAACTTCCCGATGCATGGGATGTGTGTGTGTGTGTGTGTGTAGAGTTTGATTATGTTGGTTCTGGAAGCATTCTAAAACTACTGTAAATCTAACTTGCAAACTAACTCTAAGCTACTAAAATCTAGTGGAAAAAACATACAGAATCTACACTAACCCGGGATGTATCTTTTCCATTATGCAATCTAGAAAGATTTCATACAATAACTGGTAATAAAGATTATTCAGCTATCATAAGAATATAAACCATGTGAGATGAACTGTTTTGCATAAGAAGTTACACAAAACAATTGTGAACAGGCACATTGCATAATCAAATCATTAGCATGTTAATCATAAATCAATAAGTCCACTGTACAGAAGTGCCAAATGATAACCCATGTGTTCATACATTAACATGCAAACAATATCAGCTATATATCGCTCTAGGAATACAAACAGGAATTAATCAAGAGATAAAAGTACCATTTATGACTAATTCTTACTCACAGACTTCAAGCAATAACGATCTACCTCTACTTGCTCTAATATCTACCAAGAGTACAAAAGTGCAACATCAGTAGCAGACATTAAGACACAAACATAAATAAATCTCGATCCTTCCATTCATCAAAAACCTCCTCTGAGGGTGCAGAAGTGCATGTTCTGAGGACAAGTTTTTTGACAAATTTCTGGACCCTTCTCCAATGCAATGAGAAGGGTTGAAATACTACTATCTAATCCTAATAATAGTATTATTACAAAATTTAGGACACGGTTCTCAAATGACCGCCCTTTTTCTAATTCAGTAAAACAAAAAAAACAAGAAAAAACAACTTTCTAAATAAAATTACTTCTTAATTTGGTCTCTGAAATTGCAGTTTTCAAGCATGGGCTTGAGAAGAGTCGGTTGGCCGACTTCTGTGTTTAACTGGGCTGTGAAAATGGCATCCATAAGAGCTGGCGCTACTTTCTCGGCCGTGTTCATGATGCACCTTAGTGTCATGCATTGGCTGTGGGGCTTAACTAAGTAAGTCCAGTAACTTTCCCAGTTTAGTCTAGCCAATGTCTGAATTGTCTTCCCGTTTGCCTGTGCCTTCTGCTTCCATTCTGCCTCCAGCTGTAACGCGCTTGGTAAGTACCCCGGGGTGGACTCTGAAATCAAATTGGCCCTGTGTAAATTTTCATTTACACAATCGATAAGTATGCTTGCCTGTGTCGTCGCTGACTCTGCTGCCTGTTCCGCCTGTGTGATTTGTTCGTCCCACTTATTGAAGAGCAGTTCCTTATGATTCTCATTAATCTTGGGTGCCCCTACTCTTTTCCCTTCCTCGTCATTTTGCCAAGCCAAATATTCTGTTACTCTTTTGTTGGCTTGGTCATAGTCATTCCGCAATTCCACCACCTAGCTGGTGATCTTGTCGCTTAGCTCACAAAAATGCCTCCACTGTGATATTCTGCGCACCATATCTTCCTGTTGCTGTGATAGTTGGTCGTTCAAGCCGATGGACTCTGAAATAAACTCTGCCAGCTTGGGTTCATCCTTGTGCATTTCTTGCGCCGAGTGCAGCTGCTTTTCTTTTTCTTCAATACTTCTTTGGTGGCTCACCTGCATCTGGCGAAAGTCTTCTTGTAGCTTTTCAAGCTACTTGGAGGCTTCAGCGTTCACATTGGCTTGTTGCAACTGTTGTTGCAGCAATTGTATTTGACTCTCGCGTTCTTTTAGAAGTTGCTGAACTTCAGAAGCCTTATTGATAGTCGCAGAAGCGTATGCTCCTGCAATCTGAGACAATTTCGTGAGATTGTCGGTTGGATTGTTATTCTGGTCTTTCCACAAGACATCTAGGTGTTCAGCATTTTGAGATAGAGCATCTTCGAGCTTTCTTTTCTTTCTTTGTCTCCTTACAACTGCCCTGTGCTGTGGGCTGTAGAATACGTCCAGTGGAGGGATCTCTTCTACGCTAAGTAGAAGTTCTGAGGATGGAGCGATAGGAAGATGCTCCATTTCTGCGGTACTACTGACTATGGTTGAGAAGACCTCTTGCACCACCTGTGTATTGCTCATAGGTGTTTTCGGGGCTTGGCCTTCAAGATTAATTAGTTCATTGAAGGTCTCCCATTCTTTATCTAGTTCTGCTGTAACCAGAGGTGCTTCGGTGACGGGAGGGGGAACTTCTCTTGGTGGCGAGGCGGCAACTTGCTGCTGAGCCATCGAACTTGACTGAGCCGTGTCCTTGATTGTTTCTTCGTTCTTGTCTTCTTTGTGGACGGACTCTTCAGGATTTGGAGATATTTCTTTTACGGCGCTGGAATCAGATTTGGAGGCGTTGGAGTGTTCACTGAGGCTGATGCTCGGAGTCGGTTCTCTGGTAGCTACTCGGAGTCTCTCCAGTGGAACATTAACCAGCCTTCTTTCTCTATACAACGTGAATTTCTGGAGGTCGTCCGGGGACAGCCTTGACTGATCTTCCTGCAAAACTTCTTCGAGCGAGTTCTTGCCCTGAAAGAGATCGTCGAATAGATCTTTCTGCCCAGAGAACACACTTATCCTGAAGTTAGTTGTAAATTCCTGGGCCACCTTATTTGGGTCAAATGGCCTTGGTGAGAATTTAAATAGTTGGAGACACGTCACATTCTCCACCTCGCCAAAATCGTGTCCCACATCGAATAAAGAGAAGGCCCCACATGTGACTGTGAATTGAGGCCAAATGGCTTTCTTTTTTTTCTTTAGATCTTTAGTTAAACCGCCTTCAGAACAAGTCTGATAAGCGATCTCTCGGGCCAACAATTTATCTGGGATGTACAAGGGTAGGACATGAGGAGGTGATGTGCTTCAAAAAACTCAGATGTAAGTAAACCATTCTTCCCCAAACCATCTTGCGATGGGGGTGATATCAATTTGTGCCTCGGGAGAGCACCTTGGGGGGTCTTTATCATATATTGTCCTATGTATGGGCAACATAAGCCCATGACAAATCTGGTAAAAATGGGGGGCGAACTGGGAATCCCACAAGATTTTATGATAGACATGAATAGGCAATGGGTCCTGGGTAGTCCATTGCCAACCCATAGTAGGGAATTTTGATACATGACAGACAGAGTCCATTATATAGGCAGACAAATGAAAAGGAGGATAGAACCTTTGGGAGAAGGATCTCTTAGAACGATAGTGGAGAACTGTGGTGTATAGAGTGTCAGAAAGGATTTTGGCCCAATCTACTATCTCGGAGTTAGTCGCGGCATCAATTAACGGTAGCCATTCAGATGGAAATTTATTGATATCGGGCTTACCAAATAGCCTACAGAGCATGGCTGCAGCAAAAAAATACGGAGAGGTAAGAGAACCAGTGCTATACATACCGTTCTTATCTTTTTTCAGTGGTTCATCCCTTTTTGACCATTCCTTGGTAGTGTCTGATAGGTCCGGATTCTCTGCTGCGAACTTCCTAACAAAATCTGCATTGTAGGTCCTTTGTGGTTCAGGAAGGTGATACATGAGTTTCAGGTCTTGAGCCGCGAACGATCCCACGAGCCCATGTCCTTTGACTTTGAACTGCCTATGATGCAACTCCGCATCATCTAAAATCCACTTGATCATGTCTGTATACGGTAGGATCTTCGGCCTTGTCACTATTCTGTGGACGAAAGAGCACGCTAGGTCTTCCAGGGATGCTTCTGAAGGACGTGGTGCATCTGCGACAGCAGCAGTTGCCTTGATTATTCTAGGGTTCTCTTCTTCTAACAGCCTATACATGCCTTCCCATGTGGAAATGCCTGCATCTTTATTGCATGCGGTATCTGTGTAGAGGGGCGCCATCTCCTTGGTCTTTTCCCTTGTCTCTGAGCTCTAAGCTTTGTTCTTCTTCCCCATCTCGCTTATCGTTCCTAGTTGATTTTTCCTTCGCACTTTGCTCGTGCAGGTTATGAGTAAAATGGAAAGATTGATCAGAAAGGTGATGGGAGAGTTTTAAATGCAAGAGATAAATCAGATACGCCACCTTACGTGAAGCAAATCCGCATTAAGGCACGTGTCTTTATGCCACTTAATAACTGACAACTAATTCATTACTAACATTAAAAGCGCATAATTTCCAAGTCAGGTTATAGTAAGTGGATTTTCTTTGGGTGGCGTGCTCAAAGGAGTCGTACTAAGGTGCTTTTAAGACTTGCCAACGTATCCTTGCATGTCGCGCGATCGCAAACGGTAGTGATCGCAACATCGCAGATCGCAACGATTCAAATGTTTGCCAACGTACCCTGCCTCATTTCTGCGATATGCGATCGCGCGATCGCAACATCGCAGATCGGCGGACTTTTAAGCTTTTCTTTATGGATGCTAGTGTATTGCGATGTGATGTTGTTCACTAACACCGAGGTGATGTGCATATTGGCTTTTAGAGGGGAAACGAAGGCGTTTTTTTAATTTTCATGATGCGACCCTAAGATTTGCTTTTATGGACACAGGTTTAGGCTTAAGTCGTCCAAGAAACCTTTCCTAAGCTTATTCTTGTAATTTCAAAAGAAATCTTTGTTTTTTCGAAAATTAACTAAGGGTCCCCATTCATTCTAGCATCGTGGCTGATACTAGTTTGAACGAGGGGGGTTGTTGCTGGCCACAACAATTGGCGATTCACTTGGGAGAACCAATTATCTCTGCTCTTTTTCTATTGACGTTTTCAGATCTTCTCAAAAATTTTCTCAGGGAATCCGAACTTTATTATAAAAAGATAAAAACAAGCAATACTTTAAAGCGTCAATGATGTTTTGTCTTCGCCCCATTCTATTCCAATTACCTGCATTCTCAGGTTGTTTTCGAGTTCAGATCAGTTATTGCTTGGTTTTGTAAAACATAAAAAAATAAAGTGTTCTCTACGTATCAGCCCTTTTTAAAGAATGTCCCTTTGTCGCAGGTAGAGCCACTGCTGCCAGCAGGCGTCCATAGCCTCGACAGGGTTACCTATTATCCAGGAATGATCCTTTATCTTGCTTCAGGTTTTCGCAACTTTTTCAGAAGGATTATCCCTTTCTTGATGCTTTTTTTTTTTTTTTTTAAAGAACAATGTCTTGGTTTGGTGGCCAAATTATGACACAGTCATTCACTTGATTTACACTTTTGCTGAACAAGCTGGCTCGTGATGAGACCCCTTGTCTTTTGATCGCAACAATCTTGAGTCGTTGCCCTGTTTTGGTAGACAGTTTTGGCAAAGTCAGCAAGTTATAATATCTGTGATCATGATAAGTCGGCTCGTGATGAGACCTCTTATTCTTTGAGATATAGCATCTTTTTAGGTTATTCTCCTGAACGTTGCGTTTTCCTTAGCAGGGAGGAAGTCAAATTCTCTTTCCTTAAGAAAGTTCTGGACGACAATGACAGGGCTACTTTTGATAATGGCTGTTTTCACAGAGAATCTTTATTCTAATATTGATACCTTTCATTGTGTTGATCTAAAACGAATTTCTCACCGAGATAGCTTTCTTTAAAATTTTCTGGGTTTGAAATTTAACATCATCTCCGGGTTAAAGATCTATTGACAATAAAGACTGAATTCCCACAAGCTTAGTTGTTCACAAGAGCCGAAATTTCAAAATCTTTAACAGAGACAAGGTTTCTTCAGTAAACGTCAAATACTGTTTAGCCAGAACAAACTTATTTGGGATAAGCAATTATTATCGAAAGTCATGTAGAGAATACAACTAACTTTGCCTATCATTATTGGAAGCAAAACTAATAACCTAGCTAAACTATTCTTACTCCTACTCTAAATATATACAGGAAATAACTAGGTAAAATGATATTTCCAATGGAACCAACGATTCATTATTATTCCTAGCCGTATGAATCTTCCAAGCATTAGTAAAAAGAATTGAATTCCTCTTGGATCGAAATTGTTGGTTCTCATGATAGGTTCTTTCCAACTGGGTACCTATTGGATCATAGAGATTGAGATAGATTTCTTTTGTAGATCGGTGATCGTTCAATAGGAGGGATAACAAGTCAAACTGTGAAATGGGTTTCTTAACCTCAACGGCTTGTAACCCGTAGTTTGTTGACGTTAAGTTTTCAGCGATTTCATTTGAAATGAAAGTGTTTATATATAAATCGCTGAAATCTAATCTATCAAAAATTCGAAAATCTAAACAGGAATTCTATTTTGTACAAGATGAACGTGAGTGAGAAAGAAATGATTGGGTATGTATACACATAGTGGCGTCACACGTCTGGGAGTTACTTGTAACTCTTTCATTTTCACAAGAACTGGCCGGGTTTTGTGAATCAGGACTTAAATCATGATTGCGAACAGGGATGGAACTTTCTTCTTGGTATGAATCGTAGATAGGAGCATCGTCTTGGATAGTAAAATTATTCAAATGAGATTTCGCTTTGAGATGAGGGTTAGATGGAATAGTTTCTGATTTAAGAAGTTTCTTATGATCTGACCCTAGTTGAGTTACTTGTGACAAATCAATATCATCACAATTATCAAAGCAACTATCACGAAAGACTTTACAGTTTTCCCTAGGTTCCTCTTTTTCATTGTATATTTTCAGACAAGGGAGATGAGGCAGCTCTCGTTTGATATGAATCGTAGGCTGTGTTAAAGTGGTCTCTTTGTTTTGGAAACCCAGTGATGTTTTGTTTGAATAACCCTTTGTTGGAATATACTTGATATCATGGGGGAGAAGATCGTCATTACTAAAAACATCGGGGTAAAGAGAAAAATGCGAATCTGGAACAATGCATTTAAAGACATTAAATAAATCTCGTTCATCAGATTCACTATAAGTATCGGGCCTTAGATCGTACCTTTTTGCGTCGATATTTTTTGAAAGAGAAACAAAAGGTGGATCTAACCTTGGCATCAGCATTTGTTGATCTGAGATGATATTGCCTAACTTTATGTTAAAGTCGTCTTCTGGTGCCAGGGTATTTTCCCTTTTAGTACTTTCGCCTTCGTTTTCTGATGGTAGAGCATGCAGAACTCCTAGACTAAATTCTGTTTGGTCAGGTACAGGAGGTAGGAAATACTCATCGTAATCTGAAGGTTCTTCATCTGTGAGCTCATCCTCGAGATCATACTGTAGACATTTAAGGTGAAATCGCATATTGAAATCCCTTATGGGTTCGTCTTGTTTCCGCAGATAGTCGATTTCATCGTATACCTGGTCGTATTCATAGCAATCAAATTCCAAGATGAAAGTTCTAACGAATTGGTCCCAGCTGTGGATTGATGCAACTGGGAGGTTTCCGCACCATCTTCTAGCTTTCGCTGTGAATGTAAGAGTAAAAATCCTGCACAAAACGCCTTCGTCAATTTTTTGAATATCAGCATTTGAAACTCTTTTAATGAACTGTAGGGCGTGATGAAATGCAGAAGAATTATTCTCACCATTGAATTTTACCTGAGATAATAGCCTTACCACATGTGGTGGAGTGTTGGAAGAGGCAGGAACGTGGATGCAACTCCAGATGGGAATTCTGTAAGTAGACATCCTTTTCCAGGATTTCTAGTTTAAAAACATTCCAACAGACAATATGCTCAGGCCCTCCTTCTAGCGCCAGAAATGTTGAGGGCCCCGAAGTCGGGTCAACAACAAAGGGGATACCCACCCGGTCCGGAACCTGGTTGGTGGCTCCTTACCCGTTTGGAGTAGCGGGTCCGACTGGGGATAACGGGACCAGCTTCCCGATGCATGGGATGTGTGTGTGTGTGTGTAGAGTTTGATTATGTTGGTTCTGGAAGCATTCTAAAACTACTATAAATCTAACTTGCAAACTAACTCTAAGCTACTAAAATCTAGTGGAAACAACATATAGAATCTACACTAACCCGGGATGTATCTTTTCCATTATGCAATCTAGAAAGATTTCATACAATAACTGGTAATAAAGATTATTCAGCTATCATAAGAATATAAACCATTTGAGATGAACTGTTTTGCATAAGAAGTTACACAAAACAATTGTGAACAGGCACATTGCATAATCAAATCATTAGCATGTTAAGCATAAATCAATAAGTCCACCATACAGAAGTGCCAAATGATAACCCATGTGTTCATACATTAACATGCAAACAATATCAGCTGTATATCGCTCTAGGAATACAAACAGGAATTAATCAAGAGATAAAAGTACTATTTATGACTAATTCTTACTCACAGACTTCAAGCAATAACGATCTACCTCTACTTGCTCTAATATCTACCAAGAGTACAAAAGTGCAACATCAGTAGCAGACATTAAGACACAAACATAAATAAATCTCGATCCTTCCATTCATCAAAAACCTCCTCTGAGGGTGCAGAAGTGCATGTTCTGAGGACAAGTTTTTTGACAAATTTCTGGACCCTTCTCCAATGCAATGAGAAGGGTTGAAATACTACTATCTAATCCTAATAATAGTATTATTACAAAATTTAGGACACGGTTCTCAAATGACCGCCCTTTTTCTAATTCAGTAAAACAAAAAAAACAAGAAAAAACAACTTTCTAAATAAAATTACTTCTTAATTTGGTCTCTGAAATTGCAGTTTTCAAGCATGGGCTTGAGAAGAGTCGGTTGGCCAACTTCTGTGTTTAACTGGGCTGTGAAAATGGCATCCATAAGAGCTGGTGCTACTTTCTCGGCCGCGTTCATGATGCACCTTAGTGTCATGCATTGGCTGTGGGGCTTAACTAAGTAAGTCCAGTAACTTTCCCAGTTTAGTCTAGCCAATGTCTGAATTGTCTTCCCGTTTGCCTGTGCCTTCTGCTTCCATTCTGCCTCCAGCTGTAACGCGCTTGCTAAGTACCCCGGGGTGGACTCTGAAATCAAATTGGCCCTGTGTAAATTTTCATTTACACAGTCGATAAGTATGCTTGCCTGTGTCGCCACTGACTCTGCTGCCTGTTCCGCCTGTGTGATTTGTTCGTCCCACTTATTGAAGAGCAGTTCCTTATGATTCTCATTAATCTTGGGTGCCCCTGCTCTTTTCCCTTCCTCGTCATTTTGCCAAGCCAGATATTCTGTTACTCTTCTATTGGCTTGGTCATAGTCATTCCGCAATTCCACCACCTGGCTCGTGATCTTGTCGCTTAGCTCACAAAAATGCCTCCACTGTGATATTCTGCGCACCATATCTTCCTGTTGCTGTGATAGTTGGTCGTTCAAGCCGATGGAATCTGAAATAAACTCTGCCAGCTTGGGTTCATCCTTGTGCATTTCTTGCGCCGAGTGCAGCTGCTTTTCTTTTTCTTCAATACTTCTTTGGTGGCTCACCTGCATCTGGCGAAAGTCTTCTTGTAGCTTTTCAAGCTGCTTGGAGGCTTCAACGTTCACATTGGCTTGTTGCAACTGTTGTTGCAGCGATTGTATTTGACTCTCACGTTCTTTTAGAAGTTGCTGAACTTCAGAAGCCTTATCGATAGTCGCAGAACCGTATGCTCCTGCAATCTGAGACAATTTCGTGAGATTGTCGGTTGGATTGTTATTCGGGTCTTTCCACAAGACATCTAGGTGTTCAGCATTTTGAGATAGAGTGTCTTCGAGCTTTCTTTTCTTTCTTTGTCTCCTTACAACTGCCCTGTGTTGTGGGCTATAGAATACATCCAGTGGAGGGATCTCTTCTACGCTAAGTAGAAGTTCTGAGGATGGAGCGATAGGAAGATGCTCCATTTCTGCGGTACTACTGACTATGGTTGAGAAGACCTCTTGCACCACCTGTGTATTGCTCACAGGTGTTTTCGGGGCTTGGCCTTCAAGATTAATTAGTTCATTGAAGGTCTCCCATTCTTTATCTAGTTCTGCTGTAACCAGAGGTGCTTCGGTGATGGGAGGGGGAACTTCTCTTGGTGGCGAGGCGGCAACTTGCTGCTGAGCCATCGAACTTGACTGAGTCATGTCCTTGATTGTTTCTTCATTCTTGTCTTCTTTTTGGATGGACTCTTCAGGATCTGGAGATATTTCTTTTACGGCGCTGGAATCAGATTTGGAGGCGTTGGAGTGTTCACTGAGGCTGATGCTCGGAGTCGGTTCTCTGGTAGCTACTCGCAGTCTCTCCAGTGGAACATTAACCAGCCTTCTTTCTCTATACAACGTGAATTTCCAGAGGTCGTCCGAGGACAGCCTTGACTGTGCTTCCTGCAAAACTTCTTCGAGCGATTTCTTGCCCTGAAAGAGATCGTCGAATAGATCTTTTTGCCCAGAGAACACACTTATCTTGACGTTAGTTGTAAATTCCTGGGCCACCTTATTTGGGTTAAATGGCCTTGGTGAGAATTTAAATAGTTGGAGACACGTCACATTCTCCACCTCGCCAAAAGCGTGTCCCACATCGAATAAAGAGAAGGCCCCACATGTGACTGGGAATTGAGGCCAAATGGCTTTCTTTTTGTTCTTTAGATCTTTAGTTAAACCGCCTTCAGAACAAGTCTGATAAGCGATCTCTCGGGCCAACAATTTATCTGGGATGTACAAGGGTAGGACATGAGGAGGTGTTGTGCTTCCAAAAACTCGGATGTAGCTAAACCATTCTTCCCCAAACCATCTTGCGATGGGGGTGATATCAATTTATGCCTCGGGAGAGCACCTTGGGGGGTCTTTATCGTATATTATCCTATGTATGGGCAACATAAGCCCATGACAAATCTGGTAAAAATGGGGGGCAAACTGGGAATCCCACAAGATTTTATGATAGACATGAATAGGCAATGGGTCCTGGGTAGTCCATTGCCAACCCATAGTAGGGAATTTTGATACATGACAGACAGAGTCCATTATATAGGCAGACAAATAAAAAGGAGGATAGAACCTTTGGGAGAAGGATCTCTTAGAACGATAGTGGAGAACTGCGGTGTATAGAGTGTCAGAAAGGATTTTGGCCCAATCTACTATCTCGGAGTTAGTCGCGGCATCAATTAACGGTAGCCATTCAGATGGAAATTTATTGATATCGGGCTTACCAAATAGCCTACAGAGCATGGCTGCAGCAAAACAATACGGAGAGGTAAGAGAACCAGTGCTATACATACCGTTCTTATCTTTTTTCAGTGGTTCATCCCTTTTTGACCATTCCTTGGTAGTGTCTGATAGGTCCGGATTCTCTACTGCGAAATTCCTAACAAAATCTGCATTGTAGGTCGTTTGTGGTTCAGGAAGGTGATACATGAGTTTCAGGTCTTGATCCGCGAACGATCCCACGAGCCCATGTCCTTTGACTTTGAACTGCCTATGATGCAACTCCGCATCATCTAAAATCCACTTGATCATGTCTGTATACGGTAGGATCTTCGGCCTTGCCGCTATTCTGTGGAGGAAAGAGCACGCTAGGTCTTCCAGGGATGCTTCTGAAGGACGTGGTGCATCTGCGACAGCAGCAGTTGCCTTGATTATTCTAGGGTTCTCTTCTTCTAACAGCCTATACATGCCTTCCCATGTGGAAATGCCTGCATCTTTATTGCATGCGATATCTGTGTAGAGGGGTGCCATCTCCTTGGTATTTTCCCTTGTCTCTAAGCTCTGAGCTTTGTTCTTCTTCCCCATCTCGCTTATCGTTCCTGGTTGATTTTTCCTTCGCACTTTGCTCCTGCAGGTTATGAGTAAAATGGAAAGATTGATCAGAAAGGTGATGGGAGAGTTTTAAATGCAAGAGATAAATCAGATACGCCACCTTACGTGAAGCAAATCCGCATTAAGGCACGCGTCTTTATGCCACTTAATAACTGACAACTAATTCATTACTAACATTAAAAGCGCATAATTTCCAAGTCAGGTTATAGTAAGTGGATTTTCTTTGGGTGGCGTGCTCAAAGGAGTCGTACTAAGGTGCTTTTAAGACTTGCCAACGTATCCTTGCATGTCGCGCAATCGCAAACGGTAGTGATCGCAACATCGCAGATTGCAATATCACAAATCGCAACGATTCAAATGTTTGCCAACGTACCCTGCCTCATTTCTGCGATATGCGATCGCGCGATCGTAACATCGCAGATCGGCGGACTTGTAAGCTTTTCTTTATGGATGCTAGTGTATTGCGATGCGATGTTGTTCACTAACACCGAGGTGATGTGCATATTGGCTTTTAGAGGGGAAACGAAGGCGTTTCTTTAATTTTCGTGATGCGACCCTAAGATTTGCTTTTATGGACACAGGTTTAGGCTTAAGTCGTCCAAGAAACCTTTCCTAAGCTTATGCTTGTAATTTCAAAAGAAATATTTGTTTTTTCGAAAATTAACTAGGGGTCCCCATTCATTCTAGCATCGTGGCAGATACTAGTTTGAACGAGGGGGGTTGTTGCTGGCCACAACACAACTATGAATGGACACTAGTGTTGTGTGTGGAGCATGATTGTTCAGAGGTCTTTGTTTCAGCCAGATGTATACCCCTGGAAGTTTGTACACCCCTCCACGTGGGGGGTGCGGGGGGGACTTGTCCCCCCTCGCGGGGGTCTGGGGGCTAGCAGTCCCCCGGGGGGGCTCGGGGGCAGTGCCCCCGAAGCTAAAAACAAATGTAAAATTGCCTTGTAAAAGTATAGTAATTTCTAGTCAATCTGGGCCGTTCATTAGGGATATGATTTGACGGTAGAACTTATGTTTAGTTTAGGGTTTTTTTCCCTAGAAGGCAACCCCTCTCTTTGTATGAGGGCATTGTATTTTGAGGCTGTGTGATAGATGTGTATTCTGAGAGCGAGAAACAGAGAGGTGAGATTGTGAGAGAAAACATAGGATATTACAGAGGATTTGTTGTAGGTTGTGTCTCTTCATTTTGTTGGATAATAGAAAGGAAGGACTGGCTGTTCGGGGTGGACGTAGCCCAAACTGGGTGAACCACGTATATCTGTGTCTCTCTTGTTTTATGTGTTCTTTGTGTTTATATTTCTGCAATATTTTATGTGTTCCATTGCTCCGTAATATATAATTTTCTAACAACTAGTTTTCCTAATAACAAAATGGCGACTCCACTGGGGAGTGAATAGCTTGTTTGCTTGTTTCTAGTTTGTTTACTTTATAAGCTACAGATGGAGTCTGAAGTTAAGCCAGCTAGCCTTCGAACTACTTTTTCTATGCAACTGCAAAGTAGATAAATGCTGCTTCAGTCAATCTCCAAGTTAGTTTATGAATTAAACATCTAAATTGCAAACATCCTAAGTGCCTTGGTGGTGGCTCAAGTAACCTCATTAGATCATCCCCTATGTTTTGTTTTTATTGACTATCGTTAGCTCAGCCTAAATACCTGAACTAAGCTGCAAACTGTGAAAAAAAACCAAGCCTAGCCTCGTCCTCGTACCATCGCACTATCTCCTTTTGATAGTTTGGATGCATCGCACCTCCCGTGTGTTGTAGGTGAGATGCATCCCTGTTTCCCTATGTTATAGGTGCGATGATCAGATAAGACTATTTCTGCCTCCAGATTTTGGTTTTTCTTCATTATCTTCAGCTTTATTCAGGAGTTTTGTTGTCTATGATCAGTATACCACTGTTGAAACTCCCTTCCTTTGCATTATTCAACCTCCATTGTACAAAGAATTGTGAATGTTTTTATGTATTTTTCGCCATTTACAGTTATCCTTTACAAACAGTAGCTTAATTGAACTGTCGTCTTTTGATTTGAAAGTGTCGCAAGTGTCGTTTTCAGTCAAAGAAAAGAATCCTCCTCTTTTTGATAGTCGATTACGCTGTTACTCTTGTATTCGATTTGAATTAATAGTATTTCAAGTGTCGAAAGCAGTTTTCAATTCAAAATCGCAAAGTGTCGTCCTTGTCTTCCTTTCGTCTTTTGAAAAGAAAATTGTTAGTACTGTCGCTTTGAAAGAAAAGATAGTTCAGATTTGTACTTAGCATTCTTTTTGTCATTCACACATTAAGAAAGCAGAAAACAAATACATGCATGTGCATTTGCAATTAGACTACTTGTGGAGATTGATTTAGGACAATGCATCTTAGTGTGTGCTCTCTGCTCTATGTTGAAAGAATTTCGTTTCTCTTTCCTTAGTAGCTAGGATTTTCATTGCAAAAAGAGAAATAAACGACTGTTTATCATCTTAGATTGTATATTTAGGAGTTGTAAATCTACATCACGTGGTGAACCTTAAAGGCAAACTTCTTAAGAAAGATCAACTGTAAAATAAATTTCAATGAACATAAAAACGCTTTGGAACCTAATGCACAACATTTAGAAGTCTAGGCTAGAGACATATTCCAGCGTCGTAAAGCCTGGTAACTATCGCTTTCATCATAGGTTGGGTGATTCCTCCTCTTTGAGACGACAAGTGCCAGTACGGACTTGTGCTCCCACGTACCATCGAGTATATATTGGGAGACCACAATAGGCTATATCCTTTATCCTTAGGAAGCTGTGTTTGCCGCCCTATCGATCGTAATGCACTGAACACAGCATTCGGGAAGATTGACTGCCATACTGTAAAAAGTATTCTGCAGTTTTGCGATTAGTTTGGTAATCCCTCTGTCTAGATTTCCAAAGTAGTCACTTTCGTTCCTTTTCAGACTCCTTAACAGAAAAGGTCCATCTGAGCACTTGTCACTTCAGGCTCATTAAAAATCGAAGGCGACTAGAGTCATATTTAGCTTTTTCTCGACTCTTAAAAATTGAAAAAGCAAGTTGTGTCAAAGCATCATAAAATTCATTTAATTCGAAATAACATTTTCCCCTTTTTATTTTGAGATGATCAAGTAATCCGCAATCGTGGAAGAAAGTCAATCAAAACCCCGTCATTCGTGGAGACTAATGAGTCAACCGTCTTTGACTCTGGAAACGAAACCATTCTGGGCCAAGCGAACTCGTTTAACTGGGTCAAAGTCTCTTGGTTTGTTTGAAACTTGTGTTCCAACATCCTCAGAGACTCCAGTTACTCCAACTATTTCTGGTATCCCTGCCTCTACAGAAGAAGTTTCACAGTTACAAGAGGACATTAGAACTGATCCTAGTGTAACGGTGAACACTTCTATTCCTGAACCGGCTCCATCTAGAGTTGATTCAGAAGGTGTCACCCCTCCAACATCTGTCGCTGCAGAGTCTACACCTTCTTCAGCACTAGAAATATTTTACGGACCTGACAGTCTACCTCTTCCACCTGGACTGATTGCCATAGAAGAGATTACGGAGGATCTTCCATCCAGTACTCCATTGCATTTTGGAACTGGGATCCACCTATATCCTTCTACTTTAGAAGTTAGTCTCCCTTCATCACAAGTTCCTGTAGAATCGCTAGGAAGTCTTTTGGATCGACTTGATATGTTTGAAAAACCATCGACATCTAGGACTGTGTCGTCCGATACAGCATGATGTTAGCATGGATCATCACCAGGTATTGCCTCCAAGCCCAACAGAAATATTGTATCAATCAATGTTCTCAGCCTGGGCGGCAAACCGAAATCAATGCTCATCGAGCATTTGGGTAGATAGGTCTAAGGAATATGGTATCTCTTCAGATCCTTGGTCTCATGTACATTCTACAGACGAAGGAATCATTCAGTTGATGATGATAAGAGAGGCACCATGGGAAGATTTCAACCATCGTTCCCATCTTCCAAATTACAATGAAGATTCTTCTAGTGACCTTAATCATCCTTCAGTTTTTGATTTCCTATCAAATACTGTAAATATGGTGGATTTCGAGTGAAATCTGTCCAATATTGAAGAAACCATCACCATAAATATCTCAACCAAACCAGATGTTGTAGAGAATATTCATGTCGACAAATCTTGTTCTTCATCAGAACTGGAAGTATATTACGCTCTCTTTCACGAGTTTAAATATGTATTTGCATGGTCATATGAAGAAATGCTAGGCATTGACTCGAGCATAGTTGAACACGAGATTAAGATGTATCCAGATGTCAAACCGGTATGACAACGGCTTCGGCAGGTGCACCCGAAGAAAGCCGCTGCCATTAAGGCAGAAGTTGAGAAACTTTTACATGCTAGTTTCATTTACCTGGTTCCTCTAATTGATTGGGTATCGAATATTGTTCCTGTGACAAAAAAGCAAGGAACAATTAGAGTGTGTGTCGATTACAGGGATGTAAATCAAGCTTGTCCAAAGGAAAACTACCCTACGCCCTTCATCGACCAGATAATTGATGAATGCGCCAGATGCAAAATATTTTTGTTTATGGATGGATTTTCTGGGTATAATCAAATAAATATCCGCCCACAGGACCAGTCAAAGACTACATTTATTTGTCCGTGGGGCACATTCGCGTACCGTAAGTTACCTTTCAGTTTAAAGAACGCAGGGGCAACCTTTCAGAGGGCAATGAATTATGCCCTCCATGACATCAAGAACATCGTTCAACCATATCTCGACGATCTTCCGACTCATTTGCGAAGGCGGACCGATCATCCACAACATTTGAGAGCTATATTTCTACGTTGCCAACACTACAAGATACGACTCAATCCCACAAGTTTGTGTTTTGTGTCGGTTCTGGTCGTTTACTTGGCTTTGTGGTTTCAAAGGACGGGATTCGTCTCAACTCATGTAAGGTTCAGGCAATCATCGGTATGCCTCCACCTTCAAATTTTCTTCAGATTTAGAAACTCCAAGCGAAAGCAAACTTTCTAAGGAGGTTCATTCCAAATTACGCCGAACTTGCTAAAGATTATACGTGTCTTTTGAAAAGAGAAGTGCCCTTCAACTGGGATCAGGTGGCGCAAGCTTCCTTTGATGCTCTAATGGAATCCCTAATAAAAGCATCATTAATGTACGCTCCTGACTATCAAAAAGACTTTAACCTGTATCTAGTTGCAGCAAATACAACCATCTCGATGGTTTTAGTTCAAGAAGACAACGGAATTGAAAATCCTATCTATTATTTAAGTTGAAACTTAAATGATACAGAAAGCAAGTACTCCTATGTTGAAAAGCTAGCTCTTTCAGCTGTTCAAGCAGTACAGAGATTTCGACACTATATCCTCTTTTGCAAAACTACCATTTTGTCAGATTGCAACCCAATGAATTACATTCTGTCGCGTCAGTTGCTTGGGGGAAAATATTCGAAATGGATAGCTATTTTGCAAGAGTTTGATCTGGAATTCGTAAAATCCAAATCAAAGAAATCTCTAGTTTTCACGGAGTTACTATGCGACTTCCCATCGTCATCCAACGATTCAACATCCAAAGCATCAATCGTGGATGAATCTTTGTTTCTGATATCGTCGAGCAATCTGTGGTATGGAGATGTAATCATCTATCTCCAAACCCAAACATATAGGCCTAATACCTCTCACTCAGAACAATGACATACTTGATACCAAGCAAAAGACTACATGATCGTCGGTGATACACTTTATCGTCGTGGTATCGATACAGTCCTGCGAAGGTGCCTCACCCATGAGGAGGTCGAAAAAGTCCTGAATGACTGTCATTCAGGCGCGTGTGGGGGGCATCAATCTGGTTACACCACGGCATAACATATTTTACGAGCAGGTTACTTCTGGTCAACAATGTTCAAAGATTGCATAACCGCAATCAGAAGTTGCCATGCTTGTCAAATCTTTGACCACAAAACCAGAATACCACGCGCACCTCTGCATCTAGTAGTTGTTGTTGGGCCATTCACTAAATGGGGCATAGATTTCATGACATGTAACCCCACCTCGGCTGGGGGGCATGGGTACATCATAGTCGCAGTTGACTATTTTACGAAATGGGCCGAGGCGATGCCTACATTAAACAACAGTGGTGAAATGGCTGCTCTTTTCTTTTTCAATCATGTAGTCTCCAGATTCAGTGTTCCACAAGCTATAGTCACAGATCATGGATCGCATTTCCACAATCACATGATGGTTGAATTGGTTGCCAAATTAGGACTGTCCCACAACAACTCTACTCCGTATTATCTGCAAGCTAATGGGCAAGTTGAGGCAATCAACAAAGTCCTGAAGCGCATGCTGCAAAGGATGATTGGAGTCCATAAACAGAGCTGGCACCTAATCCTGTACTCGGCCTTGTGGGCATACTAGACATCGGTGAGAAATGCGACCGGATTTACACCCTTTCAGTTGGTGTATGGCCTAGAAGCAGTCTTACCAGTTCAGTGTGAAATTTCATCTCTTAAGCTCGTAGTCGACCTTCTCCCTAGAACTTCAGAGGAAGAGGCTCGTTTCTTGGAATTAATCCAACTGGGTGAAACCCATCGTGAAACCACCTTGGCTAATGAAGCGCATAAGAAATGAGTCAAGGCACAATTTAACAAGAATGTCAAGCCCCGTGTTAACACTCAGGTTGTCCCTAAGCTCCTTAAGGGATACGGCCGAGGTAACCACAAACCAATCTTTGGACTGCAGGTCCTAGCCTACCTGCAATCAGAGAGGGCTCTCTCTTTATAATTTAACTTTGTTTTGGGTTGATTTTAGGCTAGTTATGATGTTATTGGGTTTTTTTTTTATTTTCGTGGGATGATTGATGTTTTCAAGTAGGAAGGCATGCATAGTTTGAGAGGTTCAAACCATTGGGCATGGAGTCATGGAGTAGGGTTGCTGGTGCGTTTTCTTGGTCACAAGAGGAATATAGAGCAGGATAGCTACACATGAAACAACATTCAAGCTAGATTAAAGATGGAATGAAGGCTAAGGAATGAAAGGCAACTAAGAATCTCTCATCCGGCTTAACAGACGGAAGGTGAGTAAATTGTATCTAGGAACAGTCAAGAATTCCTAAATAAAAATTACAAATGAATGAAATAGAGAAAATATGAGCCATGAGGAATTCATATTCATGCCTAAATCAGAAGAAAACATATAGAAGTCACAGAAATTGAGCATAGAGTGCAGCCAAGAAAATTCTAAGCTAATCTTTCTTTCTGTAACTTAGATGGCGATATATGTATGATATAAGCATATATGAAGTGTAAACAGAGGTCAGAAACACTTATTGGGCCATGTAGCAGCACAAGAATTCTAAAGTTCACTCTTCAGCCATTAAGAACACAACAGACAATCTATTCTCCAAGCTTTCAGCAGTCTTTGATTATAGAAGTTCTCAAACATACAGTGCGAGTCTCTCTTCAAGTAAATCAACCAACCAACCCTTTAAACAATGCAGAGGGTGGTTTAAATAGGGAAATATGTACAGACCAGATCTCTTAGAAGATCTCAAGGGAAAAATATCTCAAAAAATCTATAAAACAGATCTTAAACAAATCTGATGAAATGAGTCCTTCTAACCTAACATATGCTTGAAATAAATGCCTAAAATACCTACATGAGCTGCGCAGGGGACAGCAGCCCCAAAAATGGATTAATATAGTCCTTTTCCGCTATGTGCTGGCTCTTTATCAAAACTGTGCATTGGGACTTGCAGCGTTTTCACTCATATGGCTTAAATGCATGTAAATCTACCTTGGTGAGCCTTAAATGGCTCCTTAACTACTTTCTTGACTTTGTTGGAGGCCTTTATTTCCCATCTGCTTTGGAAATAAAGATTTCCAATGAAAAAACCTTCACTGATACTCTTTTCCGCAACATCGATATTCTTTGACATGAACCTGGGCCTTTTCCTTCTGCTAATACACTTTGACTATCCCATCGCCTCTTTATCTGCCAATTTAATGCAAAAATAACTACTGAAATGATTTATGTGGCCTTTGGAATGCTATCGGTGCTTGGCCGATCAAAATAATGCTTAATCTGGAGAAAACTGCCAAACAGAGGAGGATCTGCAACCTGATAACTGTGCTAAGGCCGAGACTGGCTTTCTGAAGCAAAACTAGGCTTTGGAGCAATCCAAAATGGCTTAGAAATGCATGATTTTCTTTAACTAGAGCCAGGTGCAGGTGCTGGAAGAAATCCTGTGAAAAATGGCCATTTTCCTTTTACACAGCCAAAGACCCATTTACACGCAAAAATCGCGAAAATTTGGAGCGGGAGCGACACTGTAGATTTGCTTAAATCCTGGCCGTTGGATCGCGCGAAGGCAGATCCAACGGCTGGCACTAAATCGGCGATCGGCGGATGGCGGAACCGGACACATAAAACCTCCGATGAGCGATATAGTCTGCGGACCCGAAATCCCTTCAAAACTCTTTTTTATAGCTTTTCGGGCCCCGAAAAGGAGTGTACAGTACTACCCCTTTTCGGACCCGACACACATTAGGCTCTGCTTTATTGTATGTCGGCTCCGGAATATCAGAGCACTCCCTCTTCGCTGTACAAAGGGCTCCTTTCGGACCCGAAATCTTTACATGCCGCACTTTATAACTTTTCAGCTCCGCCAGTCGGAGCCATATATGGGGTTGCAACTAAATCATGGCCGTTGATCTGAGGACCCGATCCAACGGCTCCCGATAAGTCGGAGCATCGGCGATCGGCGGGGGCATTGTAATATGGGCGCAGGACTCTTTCAACCGTCGATAGCGATATCGCATCGACGGTTTTCCATCAGAGCAATGCATATATATGGGCCAACTCTTTTCGCTGTGGCCTCCGACAGCGATATCGCGTCGGAGGGAGGGGATGTGGATCGGAGAAGGGCTTGAGGCAAGCGATGAAGGTTTTTATGATCGGAGGAAGGTTTTTTCACCGAAAAGAGGGTTTTTATGATTCGGCAAAGGGTTTTTAAGGTCTTTGAATGGTTTTTGGGTGTTATAAAGAGTCTTTAAGGCATCAGAAGGGGCCCGATAGCCTAAAAAGAGGGATTTCATGCCTTGGAAGGAGTCCAAAGGCACTTAAGAGGAGTTTATGTGTTTTGAGAAGGGTTTTGAGCCTTGAAAAAGGTTAAAACATGGCTAATGGAGGGTTTTGCCCATTGAAAGAGGGATTTTATGAAGAAATAGGGGCTTTTATGCATTGGAAGGAGGGTTTAGTGCATCAGAAGGGTTGTTAATGCTTTTGGAAGGGGTCCAAAGCATAAAAAGGATGGTTTTGTGAAGCAAAAAGGGGTTTTATGCTTTTGAAAGGGGTTTTATGCATAGGAATGAGTCCTAATGCATTTGGAAGATGGTTAAGGAGAAAAATAGGGTTCTTGCCAAGTTTCGGGCAAACTTAGCAATTCCCAAGCATGCTTATGGTTATTTTTCAACCAGAGGGAGGGGATATGTACATAGGGGAGATATTTAGCATATTTTTAGTAGGGGGGGGGAGGGAAATAGATAGGGATTTACATAATAGAGTTAGAAGTTAATGTGAAAATGACAAGAAAGCACTAAGTTTAGAGATCTTAGGCTATTAAAAGGGGAAAATGACTCATAGAGTGAATAAGAGTAGATCTAAGCAAAGTAGACCTTTACTTAGGCAAATAATATGAAAAATGATGAAATTAAGAGATGTCAAGCAGATCTTGACCTCTTTAGGGGAAGTTAGTGAATGATTTTGGGAAGAGGAAGAAGGGGAAGTTAGACATGCCCCGCTTGAGCTGCCCAAATTAAAAAACTGCCTCATATTTGTGATCTGAATAGATATAACACTTGAAAACATGAAATGGATCACAATTCTTTATTGTGAAATCCTTCAAAAATGGAACTTTTGCAGCATGGAAAAGATGAACATTTTTGGCACTTCCACTGTCAATCATGAAATATGAACACCTATTGCAATAGGAGGCTAACACCCCGTGTCTTCTCAGAAGGCGACCTGGTCTTACTTTACGATCAGGAATTCGAAAAATTGGGAGCAGGTAAGTTCCAGTCTTTGAGGATGGGTCCCTATATTGTTAAGTGTGTATTAGGAGAAGGAGCCTACAAGCTAGTATATTATGATGGGATTCCACTGTCGCAACCCCAAAATGGGTTATACCTAAAGCGTTACTATGCTTGACTAAGCATAGTAATCTCTTCATATGCTTTTGTTACATTTTTGTTTTCATTAAGAGTGATCGTTTTGGCTAGGTAATCCAATTTTTCATTTGCTGCAGATGTCGAACCTATTGGAATCATGTGTTGGATACATCGATGGAGCAAGTCGTAGTACGCAGAACCTATCTTCTGCAGCCTGAGCCATCTTTGATCCAAGCGGCGAGTTAGTGAGTTTCAGAGGGGTATGTATTGGTTGGTCAATGAACAACATTGCTGAATATAGCGCGTTGAGAGAGCTCCTCTCTAATGCCATTGCGCATGGCATACGTCGGCTTGTCATCAGACTAGACTCACAACTTGTCATTCTACAGCTTACTGGCATCTATTCCGTTCAGAATCCAGCTATCTATCGCATGTTCCTAAGGGTCAAGATTTTGGAAAGGTAGTTTGATTCTATTCAATATCAGCACATTTCCAGAAACTTAAACACATTAACCGATTCATTAGCAAATTATGTTTTAGATAGAAATTTGCAACATTTATGAAAGAAAAGCTTTTCATCAACATTTGCATCAGGATCATATAACTTAACCAAAATAAAGCTCTGAAAATCAAAAATATATATAATTGTTTATAGTTTTTCACATAATGTTCTGTGTCCAGGACAAAATCATTCATACGACCCAAAAACTTAAAAAATGCAAGGAAGCATCCAAGACTAATGGTGCTGGTGATAACAAGTCACCGCATGTGCAATCATGCGTAAGAGCCTAGTCCATCGGCTCGGCATGCTAGTGGTATGGAACTGTAATCTCAGAGATAACTCATCGGTCCTCACATCCTGGATACCAAGGGTGAGACCTTCGATCTGATCCTGCAATACTGCAAGGGTCTCGGCTACGTCTAGATTGCACAAGATAGCTCTCCCTACAGCCTCTCCCGCTGGAACAACAACTGCTACTCTCGGGCGCACTGTTGGTCGCACTGGTCCGATATCTGCATGAACACATGAGTTTTGATTAGTCTTGATAATATTTAAAAAGCATAAGAACATTATAAAAGCAATGAATAGAGATATGGTCAGAGATTTTTACCTATGACACCCCACTGCTCACCAGCCGGCAGCACCAAATCTGGGTCACCCCGGAAATCCATCCCGGCATATGGATACTCGGCATAAACCATCTGCTGACGGTTGAACCACTCAAAGAAGGCATCAAAGAATGAAACCTACAACTGACTAGCATGTCTGGCCATAAGGTCAACCCATCTCTGCATCCGTGGCTCAGTCGGTGGTGGCAAACCGAGTGAAATGTATTGTGGCTGCATCAGTGGGATCTTCTCCAAGGTGAAAGCGGTCAGAATAGAACCATAGCCAAAGTTCTTGGATCTTCTGTTTTTCACCTTGGTAAGTTGTTCTTTTATCACCAGAAGTACTGCGTCACACCAGTTGAATACCTTTGGTTCAAGGCATTCCAAGGCATACTGCATATAGGACCTGTTGGCTAAGTGAAGAGCCGCGCTGCCAGCCAATCTAGCAAAGGTGAATAAGATAGTCCTTAAGGACCAGTCAGTGACATCTCTAATATTGATCTTGCCGTCCCTGCTCGGCTGAGATCCATCTCTACAGTATCGGTGAATATAATCCCTCACAGATTCGCCCCCACGGGTGGAACCCAATAGTGAGAGAGGGGCACCACGCCTCGATAAACTGGTCAAAAAGTAGATGTCCTCAACAGTCAAAGGGATGGATTTGCCTCTAATCTGGAACACTTGGTTGGTAGGATCCCATGCATCGAGGAAATATTGCAACAAGTTGATTTGTTGCCTCATGCTAGATATGCGGAAAAACTTGAGCAAGCCATAGTTCCACAATGCAGTTACCGTACCCGGATCATGTAAGGCAACCATGTCCTCTTCTTCATGCTTGCATTCATGCCATGTAACGACCATCTTGCTCTAATTAATCTCTGAAAAACAAACAAGAGAAGAATTAGGATCTTGATTTGGCAAAAAACAGGCGAAATTTCCATGAAAAATCAGTGCAAAAACTTTCCTCCTTGCGCCCATCGCACCCTAGCTGTGTACTGGGTGGGATGCATACTGACTGGCCAATGGCCAGCCTAGTATGCATTGCACCTTTCGATGTATACTAGGTGTGATGGGGAAAGAACGAAATGTTCAAACCCTAGAGGCTCAGAAAAGTAGGAAAACATGCTCAGAATTCAGAAAGGAAAGAATGCAATAGAAGAGCTCAGGTTTAGCTCCTACCTAGTCCAGACGGCGCCGAAAATCGTCCACAGAATCTCCTGGAATCAGCTGATTAAAATCAAGGGGGAAAAGCACCTCTAAAGCTCCAACAATCCCAAATTCAAATGAAATGGTAAAATGAGGGGTAAAAACCACTTTTAAGTTACTTTTCACATAATTTGAGTAAAGTATTAGTTTTTCAACTCATTTTTCAAGCATGTATTCTCATTTCTAATTAGTTTGATGGAGCAATTGAATAGGTAGTACGACCGTCAAGAGAACATAGTGTTAACGGTGAATCGAGCATCTCTGACAATTATCACGAGCAGTTTTGTTAAAAAATAAACCTAGCAATGAGCATATGTTCCACCAGAGTTTAAGCTCATTAAAAAATGAACCCACCTTTGGTAAATAACCATTGCAATCACATTATTATCAGCTTTTGAGCCTTGTTCGTGTTCTTGCCATCACCTCCACTCTTTTTTAGCCGATCATACGCCTCCATTTGATTGTTTACCCCTTTTGAGGAACAGCTGTGATGAGTGATCCTATTAGCCACCTTCTTTACACTGCCGTGATTGAAAAGTTCCAAACCTTACCTGGAACCAGCTGCTATCCAAAATCATCACTCGTTCCTCAAAAAATGAGTCTTCTTTAAGCTCTTTTCATCTGACTCGTAAAATATGAAAATATTGCCGAGAAATTGGCCTCTCCAGCTCATTAAAGTGATTGGAAGTGCCATCCCTCCTCTAGATTTTAATCTTTTTGGACCTGAGGGATTATTGCACAAAAAGATCGAGTGCTTGTCTTGTTCGACTTGTTAAAACTATCGAAAATTCATCCCTTTCATATTATTTTATACTTTTTCGGACTTAAGGGATTATATTACGAAAAAGGATTACTGGAGTTTCCTTTCCGACTTTTTTCAGACTCTCTAAAATTGAAAAGGACTGAGTTTTCTTTGTCGTTAAACTTGTAAAACAATAGCGATAAACTTGTCCATGCAGATAAGAACAAGTTTCACTGTCACTAGGCTCATTAAAACATAGCGACAGGTTTGCCCGAAGGGAAAATTATAGAACAAGCATATGTTATCCTCCTCAAGCTTGACAAAAATAAAGAGGTACTGGTCAGAAATGACTGGGGAAAAATTGGGAAGAAAACTTGAAGAAACTTTATTGGTAGCAGGTCACTCTTGAACATGACACTTTCACTACATCACTATGATTGAGTCAGGTTGGGTTATTTCGTTCACCGGTCATATCACCATTGGTCCACCGTACCATCCATTTTTTGGGGTTAACGCTACCAATCCATTTTAGTGTCACCGATATGTTCAAGAGAAGTCACTCAGAGAATTCACCAACCCAGCTTGTGTCTCATCCGCTGCAATGCCTTCACCCTTTATTCTTTCATGACCACCACCCTGAACCTTGTATCATCAGATCATTTTCACCTCCACAAAATCATTTGCTCCATTTCATGTCGTAGATATGGGATTCATTAAGGCCCTCCTACGACGGGTCACTTCTTGTCGACATCAGCTCATTATCCAAGAAGTTGACTTAGGAACAACCCTTTCAGTACTTTGAAGCTTGCATGCCTCAATGGCAAGTTTCTCACTTCCGGCGACAAGTTTACATCAATGGCCTTCGACCGAAATATTTTACGTGGTGTTCGATGCCAAGTCCCATTTTCACACCACGTGAATTGTACTGTCGTACCTTGAGGGTCATCATCATTATCGGTGATTCCTCTCACGCCTGTTAATAGCTTACATCATTGGTTGGTAATCAAGCGATGTCTTTCCATGTTCGACTTCAGAACATCTTTTCACATGGATGGACTTGTACTTCAAGTGAAGATTAAACGAGTTTGAAGATCCCGGATCTAGTTTCATCCATCCGGGCTACGATATATTCAAGAAAATAAAGACATCAAATGTACATCATAGCTACATAGATGATCATCCAAGCTAAGGGATGATGGCTCTACCAGAATCATCAGTCTACCATACAGACGGTTGTCTGTCCAATGTACATGAAAATGAATTTATAAAGCTGAGCATGGGAATGCTCGCCTCAGCTAGATCATGAAAATATTATGAAGATAATGTATTGTATTGAATCTTATTACAGGTGACCTTCCAGTTTGAAAAACCTCGGATCCTCATGATAAAGCATTTCACCCGACATCAAAAGATTTACGACCTCATGCTTTAGGGGGCAACTGTTATAGACATATTTGGGCACTGCAACCCCAATCTTATATGTCCATAAACCAAGGGCTTCTAAGTCCTTAAAAGTGTTGTTTCATACCCTAAAGGAACAAGGTTAGCTGATTACATCATCTCCCAGAAGTTCTCCATGAAAGACTGCTCAGAACTGGTCCAAACTAGGCCATCTCACCTGCTCGATGGTCAAAGTGTGATGCATCCCACCTAATGCATATGGGGGGTGCGATGCATACTGAAAATCTATTCTATGGGCTGCGATGGGCGAGAGTAGACAAATGGCAGAGACAGTTTTGTAAGATGGATGATCATGGAATCTTCCAGAAACTTCTCCTGTGACACTTGCCTCTCTGAATTCGCCCAGGGATGAGTAAGAGATCATGAAATCTCCAAGTGGAACTAAGAACTATCAGAGAAATGACACTAATAAAAAACCCAGAAGCTGACTCACCCACTTGCAAACATCTATATATGGATCCCTCATCCTAGAGATCCAGAGGCTGGAATTTTGCATCTTGTAAGGAAGTGTTGTTGGTTTCTCTGTGGAACATCATAGTGTTGGGTGATCTAGCTTTTCATGAGGTGAAGAAGGGCTTTCATGCTGGGAGGATGGCGCTGGGTCAGATCAATGGGTTGTAATCCTCCCTTCTACTACTTATATCAATAAAGCTATTTAATTTTTCCTCCATATTCTTGTATGTCTGTGAATGTTGAATTGATATATGCATTTGTATGGTCAATATATATCTGATCCTATATTTTTTATGATTATAGATCTCTATGCTTTGATGGTATTATGCTGCTTTGACTCTACAGGTGTTCTCTGAAGCGAGACAAGCAAGGAAGGAGTGGCAAAGATCTGTCAAAGGGGAGAAGAAACAAGCAAGGAGCCAAGCGGAAGACTGAGGTTGGTACTCTCTGCTTCTCTCTCATCTATTTCTCATAAAGGAAAATGCAAGTAACTTTAGTTTGTTTGTTTCTAAGATAGCTACCCATCTTAGTGGGACTAGCAGCTCTGAATGGACACTAGTTTTCCTGATAACAGTCGTGGATGAATTTTTATAGTTGCATCAATTATACAGAATACAAGTAATCTTGTGCAATCTACCATTATGGAAATACCTAGAGAAACCATAATTATTTTGACTATTTTACCCTAAATGTCAAAGGATAGATTGATAATTTCAATCATGTTTCTTACATGTTCTCACTTCCATGCCTTAGTATTACTTAAGGAGTGATAAAACTCACTATAATGCAGTATCATTTTCCTTCCTTTCATAGTTCAAGAATCACTAGTAATGAAACCAATGCTTTGTCGCATGGAAGGCCTATTCCTATGTATAGAAATTGCTAGAAAGTTTTAGAGGACACACTATTGTATGAAGTAGGGGTCTCTTTTACATAAAGATACATAATTAAATTCTCCATTAAAGGATATACGTATTTATTCAAGCACCTAGGGCTTCAAAAAGAGTTTGCTTCAATAATTTTAGGGTCATCCTTAAGGCATCTTCAATAATGCTAGGGTTTCATCATCTTGAACAACAGTACGATTTTATCATTGACATCAATGACAAATTTTTCGAGCAGCTGGAAAGGACACATAATCCCAAGAATTTTTGGATTGGTAAGAGTTTGCATTCAGTTGGTCCCATAGGACACATCACCCTGAAGCTTCTTCCCTGAGAGTTTTCGAATGATGTGCAAGTGAAAAAGTCCTAGGGTGAATAGACGATGAGACAGGGGAGCATGCAAGTGGTAGGGATAAACAACAAGGTGGCATGTAGATGGAAGGGCCCAACAGTGAGATGGCACCTTTTGGTCCCATTAGGGACATGTAACCTTGGAGGTTTTTCCACAAGAGTTTCCAAAGGAGAGATGGGGAAATTCCCTTCCCATTGCCATTAAAACTTCACATCCTCATTCCATAATTTTTATAAAAAACCCTCTCAAATACGAAGGCCCAAGACCCCTTACTTCTATGTACAAGTGACATAAACCGAAGGTCACATGGTGGATTTTCATTGGAACATAGGATGGTGTGGAGCATAGGTGGCATGATGATGTCAATGAAGATGATATGGAAAAAACATTCAATGAGACAGATCATGCTAATTTAGCATTTTCATGTTCCTAAGTGGGACAAAAATTATTTACATGTGGTACCACTTAGAGATGCACAAAAATGAGTTACATGTGGTACCAATTAGAGTTGGACATGTGGTAGTAGTAAGCATGTGGTGCATTAGTCGTAGACGACACCACCTCGGGGGTCTTAGGTGGAGGATGACGAGAAATTCTTGAGATTTCTACATCTCGGGGAATGGGAATATTTCCTAACATGTGACAGCTCAAGGTTTTTGTCCCGAGATTTTTTTCAAATGATGTCACCCTAGTGATGATGTCACACAAGAATTATTTGAAGGGGTACCATATGAAATAGATGGGGAGATTGAGTTCGGGATAAAACTATTTACAACATTTGAAATTTTTTTCATATGGTTCAAGGCATGCCCAGGGATAGGTTTTTCACTATTTTCATGTGTTATAGGTCCATGGGCACTGTTACCACTCAAACTAGCAAGAGACCTAAAGGGAATCCCTAAAAGGGAAAATGTTAGACCAAACGCAAAAAATGGAGACTTACCCACTGTCACCTCAGCTAAGGCTCTCTTATATTTATGAAATTTAACTGATGGGAGGATACCTGGTATATTATGGAGTCACTGATGAAGGATAAATCAATGAATGGATGTGGAGTGACCCAAATAATCCCTTTCTAGAAGAGTTTGAAAGATAGATCTTTTTTTCTTTCTAAGAAAGATACAATTTCATTTAGGAGAAGGAAGGGAGGATTTGAGGTTTAGGTTTATGGGATATGATTTGTGAAGGAGTTTACAAATCCCTAAAATCCTTATTGAAATTGGTATCCCAGATGGTTCTTGAATAATTATCTTTTCAAAGGAATGGGACCACACAGGACCAAGTGGAACCAATCTAGGGTAGGAGGAAAGAGTATGACAACCAATTATTTTCTTACCCTAGACAAGGTGGGGGAAAGGATCAAAGAAAGGATTTTCATTTAAAGGTGCTGAATTGATCCTATGAGGCACTAGATTGGGGATGCTAGGGCAAAGTTTGATCTTGGATATAGGGCTTGGATTTTCTCACAACTCCACCATTGGAATGGCCTCAAATTTGGAGGATATCTCAAGGAGACACTAACGTAGGAGATGCTAGGAGATAAAACTTTTTGGAGGGATAATTTGTCAGGAAAATGATGCCCTAGATGAACCAATTTGGCTAGACCTAGGAAAAGGTGAAAAATGTATGATTTTAGGTGACAACCTCTTGGTAGATCAGTGCCTTAGTCTTGGGATAATGGAGTCTATGATAAATGTGAGTGATTATATTTGGTTCTTAATCAAGGAGGCCTCAAATCCACTTCGCTAGACTTTTAGGTCAACGAGAAAAAAATCTTGCAACTTTTATACTTCGATGTGAAAAAGCTGATGGCTTATCAAGATAAATTCATTAATAGAATTACCCCTAGGAGATTTCATTCACATTATATGGCTAATACTTTGAGAGATTCTATAATAGAGACAAAATTCCACAATTTGAAGCAGTAAATGCATGAAACAATTAGCCCTAAGAATATAAAAAATCCCATTCCAATGTATATGACGAATTAATACAAGAATAACATTTAAATCATGTACTTACATGTAATAGAATATATCCAACAATCCATAATTTGAAAAGAGAGAAGCTCCAAGATCAGATAGAACAAATGCACACATCAAAATTCATCCATTTAGATGATGAGAAAATGAACTTATCTCACTCATATTTATACACTAATGAGGAGTTCGAATTAGTCTCCTTAGCTACATAAGCCCCCAAAATAAAATAATGTGCTAATATTCTAACTTTTGGTGACAAGCCCACCAAACTAGCTCAAAAATGAGAGACTATGCCTCTCAAGAGGTTAGATGATGAATAATACATATCATAGAGCCTTATAAGAGGGTCGATGAGGTGCATGGGTTCCATAATGAAGAGTAGGACCCTCAAAATTGATGGAAAAGGGGTTGGCCCCTTGTTATCCAAACAATAAACCTATGGTGCTCCCAATGGGTGTGGGGGCACAATAATAACCTCATGGGTCTCCAAATGAAGTCGAAGATGCCTGTAGATAACATGCAAGGGCTCTAATGAGGGTTTAGGGGATGCCACATCATCCTACAAGTCGTGGGTCAGCTACCAAGTGCATGGTGAATTGGAGGGGCCAGTTGGGCAAAGGTGAACAAAGTGCACCTTCTTCGTCCAATGGGATTTTCTCGAGCATCTCTGACCATCATTGGGGATCCAAGGAGTTTTCTCTACTATTGTGGAGGCCCATGGCTCTGAACACACACCCTACATGTGCCATTGTATCCCTCTGGAGGATTAGGACCCCGTATAGGGATACCAAACCTAAGATGGAGACCATATGCAACCCTACATAAGGTTGAATGTGTCCTAAACAATGGAACTAAAAAAAAGGGGGCCTTAACCCGCGACTAGAACTGTCGGTGGGTCTGCTCCTTCTTAACATTCCACAGTGCCGATCTCCATTTCCCGATCTACGATCCTGAAACCCGATCTCCGATCGGCTTCGACGCCAATTACCTGATTGCTGATTTGTTTATCGGTGATATCGCCATCAGCGTATCGGCCATCGCTTTTTCGTCTGCCTTTGACCTCTCCGACATGCGATCGCCGATCGCATCTGCACCGTCAATCTTGAGCCTCGATCCGACGGTTGTGATTTAAATCGCATTTCTCTATTGCCACTTCTCATTAGCCAGTTCCGATAGGCTTAGTGGGCCATAACCCACAGGCCTCAGAAATGATTTGTTAAGGAAATAGGATTTTGATTAACCCCAAAATCTCATTCCCATCATGAATGAAGTAGGGGATGAGAAGGGGAAGCCCTAAGAGACATGTTAGGGTACAAGGGTAGCTAATAAAAGGGAACCCCACACTTGGGTTTATAATGTATAGGAGGGAGATATCGTTGTACATGAGGTGCCTCAGCCTTGATTTTTCCACCCTTATTTATATGTCTTTTGCCTTTTTATGTTTTTCTTTGATTAACTTCTTTGGGCTCAAGGGGTAATAGAATGATGCATAATATATAGCAATGAATTCCCCCTTTTTAGGCAGGGTGGTTCATTTCCCACCAAGGGTTGGGACAATCATGGGTTCCTATATGATGAAGGAGGCTCATAGAACTTGTAGGAACCGGGGTGATGCCCATGATGATGGGGTAGAGCTCATGTATTGGCTTTTTCCCATGTGTTAAATGTGTATGTCCCGGCCATATTAGCATTTTTTGGTACATTTTCCTGTTGAATGTGGTCAAAAATACTTTTGTCTTTATTTTTAGCAGCATTGACCTTTGGGCATCAATCTAGGCCTAACCCAAGGTGTGGGCAAGGGGATGAGGTGAGATAACCCTATGTGGACCCAATGGAGGAATGTGGACCCAGGTGGGAGAAATGATGAATGGGGTGATAACACTAGTAGAAAATGACTAATTAATTACTAAAAAAATGACTAAATGTTGCATATAAACGAGCATTTTTTGGTTGATGATCAATAATAGCTAATTTACAGTATCTTATAACGCGACTAACTTTTAGTCATTTTTAGCTTAGTCAATAATTGGTTATCTCCATTTTATTGTCTAGTAATATATTTAGTCATTAATGTAGACATTAAGTTAGACATTAATTTAGTCATTAATTTAATCACTGATCTGGTCATTAATTATCATAATTAATGACTAAATATACAACAAATATATTACTAAAATATCACCCGAAAAAACTAATTAATGACCAAAATGTTAGTTGTGTTATAAGATACTGTAAATTAGATACTAATAGTCATATATATGCAAATTTTAGTCATCGTTTGAAACCAATTAATGACCAAAGATATATGACTAAATTTTATTCGTGCTATAAGATACTGTAAATTAGCTACTAATAGTCATATATATGCAAAATTTAGTCGTCATTTGTAATCACAAATTTATCATTTGCATTAGTCATTTATATTTTTTGATAGTATCATATTCATTATATAAATTACTATTTTAGTAGTTTATATTCATTTCATTTATTTTCATTAACAATCTTTATAAGCAACTAATTTAGTCTTATATTCATTTTATGTGTTCATCATTAATAAACATAAACTGCTAATTTAGTATTTTTAGATTGATTTTATGTTTTCATTATTAATCAACATAAATTAATTAGTATGATTTTGCAACTAAATTAAAAAAAAAAAAAATAAATTAACATACCATGTAGATGTTCATCCAATAAGCAGGTCCCAACAGCTGCAACTTTGTATGTAGTGTCATTATCTTTCTCATCCATGACGTTCATGTATAAGGATTGCAGAGTATGCGATAGTTTTTAAAATAATCGAATTTTTCTCCCGTAACCAAGATATGTCCTCCCACAGATTGTTTGAAATAACTGATATCTTGCCAGTCCCCGTCCTTAAGGAATGAAAGGTCAAGACAGGAGTTAATCTAGGTCCTTGTGTAGAAACAGAAAGCCATACATGGAGTTTTCATACTGAAATCACACACAAGCAGTCGAGTCTAATTGCTGTTGAGAGATGCCTCACCCTACCTGGTTAGGAAGTAGTTTGAGGAAAGAGAGTCATTCCATTGCTTGCAAATCATGTGATAACTATGTATGAATTCCATCGGCATGCATGCACATATCTCCGCTTGAAAGTCATTTCGCAATTCATTCCACCATGACGCTGCCTTTTCCATTTCCATATTTATAACTCAACGACACCAATACAAATACAAAGTCGAAGAATAGTTAATGTATGAAATATGACTCCAACCACTATCTATCTATCTATATATATATATATATATATATATATATATATATATATATATATATATATATATATATATATATATATATATAGATATAGATATAGATATATATATAGCACAAGTATGAAGATTGAGTACATTGAAACAAAATATGGCAAGTCGGTTCAGAGCTTATATTATGAATAGAAAGTACGCCGACTTCATATAGAAAAATATAATATTATAGATAAATGAAAATAATCCGACATTTAGAAAATGTAATATTATAAAGGAAACAATAATTTTTTGTGATTAAATTTTCTTTTAATGGGTAAACTCACTGCCAGTATGTGCTAGGCTGTTTTCTAGTTTTATTTATTTATTTATAAAACATTATTAATAATAAATAATAATTTTTTATTATTCTTATTTATTAATTAATTATAAATGAATTAATTTATTATTCTATTTTTAATAGTAATGAGTATATTTTATTAGGTTTAATCAGTAATTTTATAGAAATTGTTGCCACTATTTTAGTAAATGTTACATGAGTCAACATGTTTTGGGAGACTCGAACCCACCCAGGTTACTTGGGACATAACCATTCTGCAATCAAGTTGAAGAATGTAAATCCGATGGTGCAACCTATTAGAGGAATGGCAAGATATTGTCCAATCTATTGAAAATAGTTCTTATTGATGTCAAAGGTTGTCCAAATGAAAGAGGAGATTACATAGTCAAAAACTAAACTATGAGACATTTCCAACTGTATATGGCACTCCCTCTAATTCCATAAGAATAAAGAGATATGAAATATTTTATTAAGATGACCCAACTAAAATACAAGTAGGATACATTTGGATACCCTATCTTTGAAGGAATTGTTACTCCAATTACTTAGCTCAAATGGGAGCATAGGATATATTGTTGGAAGGATTATTCTATGGTGTAGGCTTTAAACTTTTATAAAAATTATTTTAAACCCGAACCGCCACAGCCAAGCTTTGAATTATAATTAAAAGAGGATGGCTTATCCTTATATGAAAGGCCAAGTCCAAGCCTTCTTTTCTAATAGCCATTGAGACCTGTGACTATATGTGTAATTTGCACTAGTGTGACCGATATGATTAGCCCTTGGCGATTATACTATTCCCTCCTCGCAATGCAACCATGCCATGAGGCCTGGGTCCCTACTCTCATTATTTTTCAGCTTCCGCATGTCACCCGAGCCATACTTTGGTGCACAACCCTTTTATCCATGGAGACATGTCACCCCAACCTGTCCAAATATGTGTGCAAAGAGAATCCTCGAAGAGACACACTCCAAGGAACAAGAATTATTCCTATCAATTGGTTTTCCTGGACTTTGTCAACTATTGTCCTCAACCCATTTTAAAAGTGCGAGTAAGTCCTAACGAAGAAACCCTCAAACCAGAACATCCCTACAAACATCCTAACGAAGAAACCCTCAACCAGAACATCCCTATCCTCGATATGGCTAATATTCCTCAACCGGGTGGAAACCAACTCCCACCTCCTCCAGGAGCACTGCCTCCCTGGCTCGCTCAGGATGCCATGGCAATACCTGTGAAACAACATCCCTTACCTACGAATGCAGAAAGAGTATTGCCTAAATTCGACCCTGAGCAGGGAGACACCACTAAAAACCATATTAATTCATTCTTCGTGGCCATGCGCATGCTGGGGGTAGCTGATGAAGATATAGTTTGTCACCTATTCCCTTTTACCCTGATTGGTGCAACTTCCACATGGTACTTTAGCTTGAGAACAGGATCAATCACTTCATGGGCTACCTTTCAACAGGCCTTTTTAGATAAGTATGGTGATGAAAAAACCCCTATGGCCTTAGTTCTAGAATTATCCCGTCTGAAAATGGAAACCAAAGAAAAGGTCAAGGATTTTAACATCTAGTTCAACACCTTGTTTAACAAAATCCTGGCCACTGCTAGACCTACTAAGGAGATTCTCATGGAATTCTACATCACTACTCTCCCTGTCCCTACTGCGATGTGGGTCAAGAGGAGTAACGGACAAACCTTACAAGGTGTTATCGATGAAGAAGTACAAGTCGAGAATGAAATGCTCAGTCTCACAACATTCCATCCTACAACCGGAGAAAAGAAAGCCTCTCAAGCATCCAAGAAGAATAATGGGAGTGATAACAAGGGGGTTGAAACCAAAGAAAAGGATACCACAGATGTAGAAGGTTTTCATTGGGTCATTAAGAAGTTGAAAAATACAGTCAGCGATATGAAAAGGAATTCTAGAGAGAGTACAAGCGGGAGTGGAGGAGAGTATAACAACAAAAAAACCTTTCAAACCTTTCTATCATTAGAAGGCAGAAGGCAGTCATGGTCCACTTGCACTGCCTACTCCACCCAATGAAGGAAATTTAAATACAGAAAAGCTGGCTCTTATCGGATCGCTCCTTAACCAGGAAGAACCTATAGTGGAGCTAGAGCCAGAACAAGAAGATGAGGAAGAATACCAAGTAGAGGAGCCCTTGGAAGAAGAATCTCAAATCAATGTACTGTGGGATTTCTATACAAACGAGAATGATGATGACCAAGGAGACAGTATGGCAGAGATCCACACTAATGAAATCCACACATGAAGTAAGGGGCCACTTACGGGTGTGATGAAGCCTGTAGATCAGACCAAGAAAGATGTCTGCCCTGTGAAGGCACCCGCTCCCAAAGTCCCTATTAAGAAGGGTAGATCTAGTGGTTAGACCAAGAATACCCTAGTAGCAAACCGTCAAGAGAAAGAAAATGAATCTCCCGCTGCAATAAAGGCTACTGAAAATGGTAAACTCCCTCCTAAGAATGGCAAAACCAGTATGTTCACTCTACCCTATCCTGTTTATAACATTGATTACAATATTGTGGATGATCTTAAGAAATCTAGGGCTAATGTCAAATACTTTGATTTATTGAAATTAACGCAGCAAAGAGATTTGCTCTTGAAAGCTATGAATGAGTGGAACTGCAAAACTCCCACCATCCCGAGCAACCAAACCCAAAAGTTAGTCTCTAGACCTATTAGTACTCCTAGCTCAGCCCAAAAGCCAACAGCCATGGAAGCCACCCTATCAAAAATGAATCAAAAACCCTAAGATGTCAGTGTAGCCATGATAGGAAGGAAATCAAATTCCATGACTCCCCCTTTCCTTATCACATTTCAAATCTTCAACATGAACGTGCAAAATTGCTTGGTAGACTCAGATGCCTCATCCACTATGATGCCTTATGCTGTTGCTAAAAGACTCCATGCGATACCTGAGAAAAATGGGACTCGAATCATGCAATTAGAGAGGACAAATGTGAAAGTAATTGGGGAATTGAAAGATGTATGATCCAGATGACTACTAAACCACAATACACACAAGTCATTGATATAGTGGTAGTTGATATACCCGAGGCTTATGGAATGTTGCTTAGTAGGGATTGGTCAACAAAACTCAATGGATATTTCTCAACTGATTGGTACCATCTCTTGTTGCCTCAAAAGGGAAAAGGTGATATGCTGAGAGTTGATCGAGAAAGATACATGAAGTATGTGGTAACGAAACTAAATGGTCCCAATGAACCTAAAATGTTTACCAACTCCATCCTTGGGAACTATAGTTTCAATGTTTATGCTACAAAAACTTGTTTTTGAGAATTCCATGTAGAAACAATTGAAGAAACTCTGACATACACACAGTTGGAAACTCCCTCCCATAATCCAACTGATGAACTATCCTGTATTGTAGTAGATGATAGGACTAATTTTCGTAGATAGCAGTGAAATTGATGTAACATTAGATTATTTATTTTGGACACTCTATTTTGATGGCTCTAACTGCTTTGAAGGTGCAGGTGTTGGGAGCATTCTTATTCACTCGCAAGGGAACCAACATTTGATGACCAACTGGTTGGAGTTTGCATGCACCAACAGCACAGCAGAATATGTAGGCTTGCTACAGGGCCTGAAGAAATCCATTGATATGAAGGTGAAAAATCTTAAAGTCTTTGGTGACTCACAAATAATCGTGGATCAGGTAAGGAAGAGGATACACTACAATTCGCCTCACCTGGTAAGGTACCAGCATGAGGTATGGGGCTTAATTGACAATTTTGATTCTTTTAATATCACGCACATACCTTGAGGGAAAAACCAAGATGCTGATCCGATGGCTAGTATGGCTGCTAAACTTTTGACTGATTTTAGATTGTTGAAGAATAAATGTTATGTTGAATTGATTTTCAGACCATCCGTGCCTAATAACATCTCAAACTGGCAGGTTTTCGAAGATGACGAGAAAATCCTTGATTTCTTGCACTGTGAGAATACTTTCAAGAATGCAGTCATCGATGAAGAAGAACATGTTAGGCTTATGAATGAGAGGGAAGGTGAGGAAAAGGATCAGTTCAATACAATCCCCGATTCAATTGTCAAGATGGAGGACTTGTATGACCTGTGTGATAAATTCAAGAAGCCAACTAATTGCAAAATGCATAGCTCTCTATGAAGTACGAATCGGTCAACCTTGGGACCAAAGAAGACCCAAAAACTATTAATTTGGGCTTGGGGTGCTCTCCATATGAAAAGGCTACATTTTTCAAGTTATTTAAAGAATACAAGGATGTCTTTGCATGGAAATATGGAGACCTAAAAACCTTTGATACCAACATTATGCAACATGTGATTCCTTTAGAAAAGGAGGCTAAGCCCTACCAACAAAAGCTGCATAAGATGCATCCAAGCCTAGAACCATTGGTGAAGAAATAATTAAACAAAATGCTGGATGCTAAAATCATTTTTCCTATCAGACACACATGGTGGGTAGCCAATCTCATGCCAGTAAGGAAGAAAAATGGAGATATCAAGCTATGTATCGATTTCAGAAACCTAAACAAAGCATCGCAAAAGGATAACTATCATGTCCCCTCCATGGAACACATCCTTCAGTGCATTTTTGGGTCTGAAATGTTGTCCCTATTAGATGGGTTTTCAGGATATAATCAAGTATTGGTATCTCATGGGGATCAGTTGAAGACAACCTTCAAAACTAAATGGGGATCAGTTGAAGACAACCTTCAACACTAAATGGGGCGCTTACGCATATCGTAAAATGCCTTTTGGACTTATTAACATGGGCACCACATTCCAAAGAGCTATGGACATAGCTTTCCGAGGGTTGATTAAAATATTAGTAGTGGTTTACATAGATGACATCACTGTCTATTCATATAACAGAAGGGATCATATTTATCATCTGAGACAAATTTTAGAAATATGCAAAAGGTATGAAATATCAATGAATCCTAAGAAGAGCATATTTGTAGTCACAGAAGGGAAACTACTGGGTCATATCCTCTCCAAAGAAGGGATTGTTATTGATCCTGAAAGAATAGCAACCGTCATGAGAATAAAACCCCCTGCAAATAAGAAGGCCATGCAATCCTTCTTTGGGAAGATCAATTTCATTAGAAAATTTGTCTCAGGTTTCACAGAAATACTTCGCCCCATGCAGCTGATGATGAAGAAATACGTTGTGTATAAATGGAGCGATGAAGCTAAGAAAGTGTTTCGGTGAATCAAGGAAGCCATCGCTGAAGCTCCTGCATTGGTCAGCCACGATTTCGGCAAGGGATTCTTCTTATACACTTTTGCTTCTGATGTTTCATATGCCACAATACTCACTCAAAAAAATAACGAAGGCAACGAAGTCCCTATTTCTTATATGAGCTCTAATCTCCAAGGGGCAGAACTCAACTACCCAGATGTGGAGAAACAGGGCTTTGCAGTTTTCAAGGCCGTAAAACATTTCTGCCCTTATTTACTAAAGGCCAGGACCAAAGTAATCGTTCCCCATCCTATTGTAAGAGCCCTCTTCATGCAGAAGGAAATGGGTGAACAGAGAGGGAATTGGATAACCGCCCTTCAAGAGTTTGACCTCGAGATTAAGCCAGCACAAGTAGTTCAAAAGTAGGGACTTTGCAGGCTAGCAACAGAAGCTTTGGCGGATAAAGAAGGAGCGTCTGAAGAACTAGAAACACAAAGCATGCAATATGCACAAATGGAATTCAGGGAGGAGCCCCTGTGGATTAACGAAGCCCTGATGTATGAGCGAGAAACGTCGGAAGCCCTTTTGGACCCTGAGTCATGGTACTACGACATACGCTTCTATCTGATACGGGGATCATGTCCTGAACACATGGATGCATCACAAAGGAGAGCACTCAGATTGAAATCCAATCAGTATCATTTGGCCAATAACATATTATACAGAAAAAATTATGATGGAATCTGGCTGAGATGTTTGGAAAAGGATGATGCCGACCATGTCTTGAAAGAAATGCATGACGGCCCAATAGGTGGTCACTATGGCGGAGAGACCACTGCTCACAAAATACTAAGAGCCGGATATTATTGGCCCACAATGTTCAGAGACTCGCATGCCTATTCTCGCAAATGCAAGGTGTGTCAAACCGCCTTAGGGCAAGAAAGAAACCCTGTTGTCCCCCTCATGCCCATTATGATTTATTTCCCATTCTGGCAGTGGGGCCAAGATATCATAGGCGAGATCACTCCAAAATCCTCATAGCAGCATAAGTATATACTCACAACGACCGACTACTTCACCAGATGGACCGAAGCCATCCCGCTTCGAAAGGTAAATGAAGACGAGGTAATATCATTTATTGAGAAATTCATTATCAATAGGTATGGCATCCCTGATGCTCTTGTATTTGATAACGCTTCTTAATTTTCATCACTGAAATTAACTAAATTTGCTATTAAGGAATCAATCCACATAAGGTATGCGGCAAACTATTACCCCCAGGGAAATGGAGTTGCAGATTCCTAAAATAAGAACCTCATACGCATAATATGTAAGTTTATCGTAGACAACCAGAGGAATTGGCACAATGCTCTAACAAATGCCCTTTGGGACGATAGGGTCACCCCAAAAGTGGCCTTAGGAAACTCCCCATACTTCCTCGTCTATGGACAGGAAGCCATCCTGCCTCCCAATGTTACCCTTCCCTCTTTACAACTCTCCCAAGCTTCAAGAGGAACCCCCTCTGCCTTACTTCAAGAGAGGATCAACCAACTGATGAGGTTGGAGGAATTGAGAGATAAAGCCAGAAATAAATTTAGGAATCACCAAATGATTGTAAAAATATGGTTTGATCATCATTTGGCAAGAGATAAAGACTTCCAAATAGGAGAGCTAGTCCTGAAATGGGACAAGTTGAGTGAGCCAAAAGGTAAACACACGAAATTCCAACACTTATGGCTAGGCCCATTCCAAGTTGTTGAAAAAATTGGTCAAGAAACTTACAGGTTGAAAACATTACAGGGAGAGACTAAAAATCTCCCTGTTAATGGCCAACATCTGAAGAGATACTTCTAGTAGCCACCACATGGTGGTTACCTCCTAAGTAGGTTAGAGTTCATTTCATTTTGCTGTTAGTTTAGTTGTATTTCTGTCTTTTCCTTTTGTTTTTTGCAAAGTTTATTTTCCTGCTGTTTTGAATTATAGTCCTTTTTCAGCCAACTGATTTCGGTCCTCCAGCCTCATTTTACCTTTCATATTTGCCCTCATTCACCACATTCAACCTTTCCCTTCCTCATTAACCTACTGATGATTCTGTTGTTCCTAAATCCATCATTACCTTGCAAATCAAACAAATTTTCAATCAGCCCATGAGAACTTGAAAATCAGCTATGGAATTCAAACCAAGCCACTCATTGGCATCTGTTGAGAACTGGGTAAGATCTGTTGATAACCTGGATATCTGGAGCATGTAGGGGCATCTTTATAAAACAAAAATGTGTAACTACAACTGGACTGGCATGGAGGGACGCTGCATTTTGAATAAATCCCACTCAGACCTAGCCTATACTTAGCTGTAAGGTTTGCAGTCATTCTCCATTGGTTCCATCCACCACACTAAGTTTCCCAATACCTATCATCTACAAGTAAACCTCCTTTCATGGGCTAAACTCACTGTCATATACCTGTGGCAAATCCAATTGTGCTCTAGTCCTTGTGCCTGAAATTGGAAGGACTTATTAAAAAGAAAATGAAATGTCAGGTCCTTGTGCCAACCTGGAAGGACATGTTGTTTGGGAAGCCGGTTAGAGAAGGGATTGTTGTTGGGCTCAGAGTACCAGTTGATACAGCAAGCCCAACCTTGCTTAAGCAGTTTAAAAATATGGCAAGATCCATGACTGCGCCCCATTCAATCATATGAAAATACAACACTAAAATTCTTATATAAAGTGTAGACAAACATATTTATATCAAGTTTGATGAACAATAAATAGCTGAGGTACACACCTAAACAGGTATGGATAGACCAATGATGGCCCCAAAAGGATTTTTGAAAGTGGGAAACAGGTAAAGGGAGGTCAATAAACCCCATAATACTGCCATTGGAGAATGCCTGTCAAAATCCTATCAGTAAGTAAAAGCTATTTGTCTCTATCCCACCTGAAGCAATTAATGTTGAAGTGGAACCCATGCTTGTCCATCTATATAGTCTGCATTTCAAGTTTATCCTAACACCTTGATGTATAGTTGATCCAAGGTTTATTTGGAAATAGAGATAACTGGTTCACCCAACAGTTCGCCATTTTTTGTGGCCACAACCACCACCCTATCAAAACTTGCCTTGGAAACAATTTTGAATGGGTCCCCTAAAAGTTGGTCTCCTACCTCTCCGAATGATCTGTTTAGTCCCAGAGAGTTCAACTCATTACTGAGCCAAGCCTCCATTCTTAATGGTCAAGACCCCCCCCCCCCATTTTTCCTAACCCCTGTTGCACGGTCCTCTCATCACCCTTCTTAACCCTCCATTCATTTCCTCTATCAGGACCTTTCCAACTCAAAGAAAAACCTCCTATCGCACCTTACTCCTTTATAACCATTTACAAAGGAAATCCTTCATAAATATGCATAAATCACCCCTTTTCACTTACCACAATCAACATTAAAACGCATCGAATACATGGCTTCTGGACCCGACAATTTTATTAACCAAAATGCATGTATTTCGGGTCCAGAGCCCCATTGCTTATCGCTATCGGCCATGCCCAGGGCTTATATATATATATATATATATATATATATATATATATATATATATATATATATATATATATATATATATATATATATATATATATATATATATATATATATATATAGATAGATATATATATATATATATATATATATATATATATATATATCGGGTCTGGAGCCCATCGCAATATCGCAATTGGCCCAATCCAAAGTTTTTATATAAGGCGCACCACTGTTTACCGGACCTACCGATTATTATGATATGGAGCATATAGAATTTCAAGTCCGGCCTTATGGCCAGACATGGTTTTCCCATTTATTCTTTTTTTTTTTCAAAAAAACATTGAAGTCCCGGTTTTCAAAGGCAAATCTATTATTATGGACCCGTCGGTGGTATTAACACATATATATATACACGTCGGGTCCCAGACCATATCACATATTGCAATCGGTGGGGTCCCGGGGCTTATATATATGGTGCTCCCCTACACTCCGGACTCGATGGTTTATTAACTGCGATATATATATGTTTCGAGTTGAGGACCCATCGCTTATCGTTGTCGGCGGGGTCTGAGATCTATATATATGGTGCACCATAACCACTCAGACCCAACAATGATTATAAAGTCGGGCATATAAATTTTCAAGTCCGGCCCACGGCCAGACTCGGGGTTTCCCCGTATATTCTTATGTTTTCGAAAAACATTGAAGTTGGGACTTTTCAAAGGGAAATCATATATTGCAGACCTGCCAGGGCTATTAAATGCCATTTACATATATTTTGGGTCTGCCCACTCCGATCCTCCACCATTGATCTACCCCTCGTGGATCCAATGGTCCACGCAGATTTCGGGTGAACTAGTTGCTCGAGGAATACCCACCCGAAAAGCGGTATCCTCTTTCCTCCTAGCTGCCACGTGTCATTTGAAGAATGGAATCAGGGCCATCCTCGCAATACCGATTACCACTTATGACCCCTTCCGAAATACCATCCAGGTCTGTGTTTTACGGTTATTTTCAATATAAACCAAGTTTTGCTTGTGGAACTTAGTCTAGGCATAAATTTAAAAATCAAGGGCCGATTCTTTCACGTTTGATGTAATAAACGTTCAACAGAGGCAAGAATTATGTTTTAAATCATTTATGTTGTATTTTTATAATCATGGCTGGTGTCTATTATTTCGGCAGGCAAGGAGTAACAGATGCATAAGCGGATCTGGAGAACCCTTATATGCAGATGTGTTATGTGGAAAGAGCCGGCCTTTGGCATTCTCAGTCGGTTTCCAGGTGTTGCTTGCGTATTCCGAAAGCGAAACTGCCCCAGAACTCATCATGAAGAGATGACACACAATCATCCTCTTCTAATCAACACCTATTCATTTCCCCAGGAAAGGAAGTGTTCCGGTGATAGAAGACTCCTTCTACGTGTCAGTAGTGACACTGATGGCTCTACCTCTGTGTATTCTGATCGGTATATTGAAAACAACAGGGGAAGACGAAAGGTCAAGGGACCTGAGGCATAAATACTACCTCGAGATAGGAGAATAGGGCTTTTTGTTTGGAGAAAACAGTTTTGATTTATTGTGAATAAAGAGGACTATTTGGTTCGAGAAGGAGCCTACTGTTCCAATTTGTTTCCCCTTTATTTGATATGTTTAGAATCAGTGTGTTGTTGTTGGTATGAAGACAAATGTAATTTTCTTGATACACATTGATAACTAACTTTTCATGGTTATTTTTGGTTATTTGAATGTAATTCAATAGCATTAATAATTCATGGAAGGTTGTTGATTCTAGACTTGTTAAACAACAGTTGCAAGTGTTATTTGTATGGAAAGGAATGTATATTCATATATAAGTAATGGCATTGTGATTAAGATTTAATACAACCTTGTTCTTAAGTGGATCGGTAATTGATTCATTTGGACATGGGATCTATGTATGGTGTTTAACCTCCTTTTGTTTTGCTCTTGTAGGATATATTAGGATAATTAGGACTAGATTAGGGTAGTTAGAAGTAGTGTAGATAGGATTTCATACATAGTGGTTAGCTGTTTTATTTTGTTGATTTAATTGAAGTCTTCTTCTCAGAAGCAATCTTTTAACACTTATTACAGTTCATGGGGTCCCTTAAAACTCGTCGGAAATAGCCATCCCAAACGAAAGCAGGCCTAATTAGGGTCTGTGATCGGGTTAGTTCCCCTTGTTGGTATAGCGAAAATTCGCCATGTCAACACATTGTCATATTCTTTTCTTATCGTCGTCAATCCCAACTCCTGCCATCTGCAACTCCTTATACACCTGTGTCCCTCTCTACGTGCTGCCCTCCTCTCTCTGTTGCGTCTTCCCTGCAATCCCTCGCTGCCCAAACCCCTTGTCGGCTCCTCTACTTTCCTCTTCATCGCATCCCTCAACTCCAACCGTCGTCCAAGCTTACACCTGCACACACAACACCAAACATTTCAACTTTTTTTTTTCATTTTTATTATTTATGCATTAGGTTAGGTTTAGTTTTTTTTATATATATTTTTTAGTTTAGTTAGTTCTTTTTTATTTCATTTGATTTTTTTAGCTTGGTTAACTTATTCCTTTTTTATTTTAAATTTGATTTTTTATTATTTGTGTTTGTTTAGTTTAGGATTTGAGTTAGATTTATTTTATTTTGTCTTTTAGATTCGTTTTGATTTAAAATTTGATTTTTGATTTTTATTTTTTGTCTTGTTTTGATTTCACATTTTCCTTTTTTATTTTTACTTATGATTTTTTTATTTTGATTTTGATTTCGATTTCCTTTCATTTTCTTTTATTTTATTTTTTGATTGTGCTTTAAAATTTAAAAAATATTTAAAAACATTAAAATCTAAAAATTAAAAAATTTCATTTATGTGACTTTAAAATTCCTAAAAGAATTAAATCAAAAGAGGATTTGCGCTTTCACATTAAAAATTTTAATGTGGCCTATGGCCCATTAAACTTTCAATTTATTAGCCCTTTTGATTTGTTTTACTTTTGTCACATTAAAAAAAATTAATTTCTCCATTTACCACATTAATTGCCTAAGGAATAATTAACATTCAAATTTAAAGTTCCTTGGTGTCATTGGTGTTAAGTGTAAAATTTTGATTTTTGAGGCATTGATTTCTCTATTAGCGAGTGCGATTAATGTTTTAAAAATTATATTTCCTATAAGAGAAAGATAAATTCTGTTAAACACACATGGACAACACAAAAGATATGAAGGATAAATCATGCAATGCAATTTTTATTAACAATTGATTTACATTTATAGTACAATATCTGACTCTTGGGTTTCAAATCCCAAGGTCTCTTGGACTCCTTAGTCTTTTCGGCTTCCACACTAACCCTTTAGGATTAGGTGTCCAACATTCCCCCCCTTAATCCGAAGGGTTATGTATGAGTCCAAGAAAAGAGCTGTAATACAAAATGTGCAACAATGCATGGCAGCACTAGGCTGAATGTGCTCTATGAAATGTTGGTATAAAGGGCAGTGGTTTAAGGATGACCACCAACACTGGAACGCTTAGCGCAGTTCTCGGAACTCTTCCAAAACTGGCAAGAAACTGAAGTTTTCTGCTAGAGGAAGTGATCCTATTGTTTTAAAGAGGGAAACCTTCAACCATAAAAGGGAGGTCTCACCCCGCATAAAAGGTAAAACTTCAACCTGAAAAGGGAAGTCTCAACCTGTGATGGTTTAAGGATAACCAACAACTCTGGAATGCTTAATGCAATTCCTGGAACTCTTCCAAAACTGGCAAGAAGCTGGAGTCTTCTGCTAGAGGAAGTGTTCTCAATCTGTGATGGTTTAAGGATGACCAACAACTCCGGAACTCTTCCAAAACTGGCAAGAAACTGGAGTATTCTGCTAGATGAAGTGTTCTCAATCTGTGTTCATGGGCATCTTTGTCTCTGGCTGCAACTCTGAAACTGGTGTGGCAGGTTGTGGCTCAGGCTCGCTTGATGTGACTTTGAAGCTTGTAGATGACCATCATTTCCCCCCCTGTCAGGTACAAGGTGAGAAGATGGAGAAAACTCAACTGCAAGACTGTTCAATACTCTGGAACAAGTTCTGACATGTGTTTGGAATATCTTCTTGGCTATTGATGCCCATTGCCAAGAAGCGATCCATCCAAGATGAATCTTTGTTCTTGCAGGACGTTTGTTTCTGAAGCATCTGTGTGAAGAATGGCTGGTTTTATGACAGTGCTTACATGGATGAAGATCAAAACAGTGATCTTTCAGATGGCCAACTCGATCACAGTGTTGGCATTTCTCAATCTGTTGTTGTTGTTGTTGCTGTGGAAGAGGGGCAGAATCTGGAACAGCTGAAGCTGAACTGTCATGAGGAGCAGGTGAACTATCATAAATGAATCCAGCACTCTGAAACTGAATGGGCTTTAAGTAGTCTGGAATATGAAAGGACAAGTCCTTGTCATATCCAAGACCAGTTCTGTGCTTGTTGTGGACAAGCTGTTCCCAAGGTCTGATGATGGGCTTGGGAAGTGCAGATTGAGTTTCTGCATCTGCATATACAACTGCTGCTTTATTTGAATGATCTGTACCATTATTGACTTGCTGTTCATGGGAGTCTGTTTCATTGTTCTGAACAGAAACAGGTTCAGAATGATGACTCCACTGCTGTAATTCTTCCTGCTGCAGTTGTGATTCAAGCTGCAAAAACTCTATCTTTTCTTGTGCATATTGCAGACATGTTTGAATGTCTGAAAGAGAGGCTTTGTTAATTTTGACTGTGCTGTTAGCAGTGGACATGATTAGAGTTCTCAATAATTCTAATATTCTTTCAAGCTTAGCCATTTTTCTACACCTTAAAAATCTCCAAATCCCACAGAAAAATGTAAGCTGCTAAATATCTTCAAGTTGCACAAGAGAGCCCTATAGCTTAAAGGGAAAAATCAACCAGAGATATCTTGAAACTGTCAAAATTATACAAATATCACCAGACTTTCAGAGATTCTGTTCTTTAAATTCTGTAGAAATTTCACAACAAGAATGAGAGGCTCAAAGTCCTTCCAACACAGATACAATAGATATGTTGCTCAACTGAAACAACCACAGAAAATACAAGTTTGTAGCCTTGGGCTAGATCATTCTTTATGGAAGTTGCTGTAGAAAATACAAAGTTGGCCTATGCAGGTCACGAACCAACTTTAGAAAGATTGCTTTAGGCCTGGAACCAACTGTCTTCTCAAATTAAAGCCACAGGACTGAAACAAAGTTTCTGAAAATGAACAAGCAAGAACTCCTCGACTTCAATCACCAAAATCATTTAACCAATTCAACTTGGCATCTCTAAAAAAGTCTGCTACAGCAAAGATAATATGGACTTGTGCAAAATACAAAGCATTCGACTTTCCAACAGTGATTTATCAACCACCAAAGTATGCACTCGGCCTTTCTAATGGAGGAAATATATATCGCTTTTAGAATTTAGTAGGCATTATACCTGTCAGGCTGTCACTGACCATTTTGACAATATTTTATCAATTAGAAATAGTAAGATATTGCTAAAATGTACAAAAGGCATATTCTAATGTTTGTCCATGAAGTCCTGGTACTTAAAGATCGAGGGCAACTTTGTTATATCTTATAATAAATCAGTCCATCGGTCAACGGTGACCGTGACATGCCGGATTCTGTTGAAACAAAAACAACAGATACAGGTGACCATAAAAATCAAAGATTCTGTCTAAAACAAAACTTTGTTTTAATTTCCAACCGATGTCAGTTTACTAGTGTGATCAACAGAGAATTAGGCCGTCCACTAGGTTTCCGCTGCGCCACGGGCATAGGACCTGATGATTTTGGTGGAATGCATGCCTTTCAGACCTGGCACTTAAACCAAAGAATGTGCAGCCCCGCTGGAGTAGTTTCTTTATAAACATCCAAAAGAAAACACTATCTGATTAAACTCACCATTTAATAAGCGATCCAAACAAGAAATGCTGCATGATGGGCACCTTCTCCAGCAGCTCAGCCTTATACTATAATCTCAGCCTTTCAGCAGCTATAATCTATAACCTTATTGGAAAATAATTACCAGTAATAAGGTCCCGTTCGAGAGCCCTTTAAACGGAATTCCATTAGATTCCAGCGTGTAGATAATGTTGAGATCCCCTAGTATGGTCGATCCACTTCAATAGCCATTGTAATACCAACAATCTTGATAACAATCCAATATTGTCCCGGGCAACGAATCAGATTTCTTATTATTTGTTTTCACCATATTTATGGGTTCCCTCTAAGGAGAATGGATGACTCAAATCTTCTGAGGCTTCAAACGTTCTGAATGCTCAAACTTGAGAAGTCCTTGTAGCAAGTCTTAGACTCAAACTGTTCGACTCAAAACCACCTGGTCTTCGCAACGCTCAGCCGATGAAAAAAACTCTGGGTTACGCAGCTACCAAGCTTCTATGCAGATTAGTGAAGTCACAAACTAAGTGCTACACAGCAGGTCCGTGAACAAGTACCTGAGAAACACTGCGGTGAGGCTGGATTACATTAGAAAATGCAGGAGCGGACTTCATGAAATTCACTTCGGGGACTGGACGAACCCGTGCTTCGAAGTGCCCACTGTATCAGATTATGGATTATTTCAAGCAAACAGACAACCCAACATGAAGAGAGACAACAGTTTCTTCAACTTAGTAGAGAACGATTTGAATTAAAACCTCCCTCTCTCTTAACTGTTATCAAACAAACTCTTCCTATTCCTCTCGCAATTTACAAACTGAAAAGACAATGAATCTGCAACGCACGACCCATCATGACAAAAATAAAACCGTTTAATGTGGCAAACCGGGCACTTGTCTACTTTGTTTTCGCAGTCCCTGCACAGCCATAAAACATCAATTCTCAGGCTTTCCCACGTTAACCGTTTCTGTGGTTTGTAAGCGTTGGATCGTTGCATCAGAGGATTTATCGCTTGAAGCTCCAATCTCGGTTGTATTACCAACAACTCAACAATCAAAGGGAAGACCCAATAAACATAGGTGGAGCACCAGTGTGCGCATTGATCGCTGAACAGAGTTGGTGGTTGGAGGGCCACATTACCGGGGTCACGGGTACCATAACTCTGTACAAAAGATAGCCATACTGCAATGAGGGCGTAGTGTTCCAAGAAAGAGCAGTTGAAGCTAATTCACGGAGGGATTGATTAACAACGCTTGTTGGGAGGGCCGCAAGGCACTAGGGTTTTTTTTTTTTTTTTTTTGACTCCACAGAGGGCCTGGAATCATCGAGGGGCTCGTGAAAGAAAAAAAAAATAAATCTCAGAAAATCCTGAACAGAAACTCTATGCCCGCATGATCACAACGGTCCTGTGGAGTAAGGTAGCTGAAAAAAAACGGAGCAACGCTGTCATATGGAAGGAGGTGATCATAGATTATGCGAAAAACGGCCTCTGGGAAGAAACGCTGATACCAGATGCGTTTCTCAGAAATTAAAATCAGACAATGGCAGTCGAGCAGGCCTGAGACAGGCGTTAGGGCGCAGTTATGGACAGAGGCGCAGTCTCTGGCAGTCAGAGAGCGCAGCAAACGTTCACACAGTCAGGATGCGCAGAGAGTGAAACGTTCACACAGTCAGGATGCGCAGAGAGTGAAACGTTCACACAGTCAGGACAGAGTGGCGCAGGACAGATCAGCACAGTGCTCAGGACAGAGGAGCGATAGACTCAGCAGTGGCAGCGCTATGTCAGGCATATAACAGGCCACAGAAAAACAAGTGGCTCCGATACCATGTTAAACACACATGGACAGCACAAAAGATATGAAGGATAAATCATGCAATGCAATTTTTATTAACAATTGATTTACATTTATAGTACAATATCTGACTCTTGGGTTTCAGATCCCAAGGTCTCTTGGACTCCTTAGTCTTTTCGTCTTCCACACTAACCCTTTAGGATTAGGTGTCCAACAAATTCTTCTAAGATCTGGGATTTAATTGCTAGAAACTCTTGCATGATTAAGTTTTGGGCGTTGACATTTAATTGTTCATGATCATCGTTTTCATCACATTTATAAATTGCTCGAGATATCTTGTTTATGTTTAGTCAATGGTTAATTGAATACAAAGGAACTGGTCTAAAATCATTTCTTTCTTGTGATTGTGTCTTATTTGTATTCATTGTTTAATCTATCCATCTTAGTTGACCAAGATTATTTCTAAATTCATCAAGTTGTCCATCTTTAAGTCTCCTAGATCCTGTGTTTCACAGGCTATTCTCATTCATTCACCCAAGGGACTACCCCCCTTGACTTGTATAGGGGAGAGTCTAAACGAAGTGAGTATGGATTATAGTGACAACCCTTTGAGCATTGTCGTGGTGCCTAGACACTTTTTTCAACAACAGGGTTATGACATGCAAAGGAGATAGGTTTATATTTCTCAAGTTCAAAGTGTTGCAATATAATGTCATTCACAACAGGCTTTGAATTTTTTGAATTTCATAAAGATGGAAAACTGGAAAAATAATTTACTACATTCATCTCTATATTGTTGATTAGTAAGGCATCTTCGGTTGAGAGTTATTTGATAAAAATAACAAAGTTAGTAGAAGACTTACTAGTTAACTCCTTGCTACCAACTAAAGGGATTGATGATACAATAGGTCCATGATCCGGAAGAGGCTTGACTTCCATATCAGTGTGGATTATATCTGCTAAGGTTGTAGCGCCCCCTTTAGCCATAGTCCCAAAGGTAAAAGGCCCATCCTCTACCAACAATCCTTGTATTATGGTCGGAGAGAGTAACCCTGCTCCGTTCTGGCTTCCCAATGTTGGGGATTTCTGTTTGGTAGATGGAGTAGGTGTGGTACTAAGATATTTTTGAGAAAGCTCCCTAGGAGGGCTTTTTGTTGATTTGTGAATTCGAAAACCCTATTGTGTTGGTGGTCTAGCCTTTCCAGGGATTTTATTCCCAACTCTTTGTCGGAAGGGTGTTGCACATGTGTTTATGAAATGTCTGACTCGCCTGTAGTTTAGACACTTGAAAGGAAATTTCCAATAATCCATGGGTTATAAGATAATTTTATCTCCCCAAGAAATTTTAAGGGTTTCTGGTAAGCCCTCTAAGGTATTCATTTCTACTAGTATTCGCACTGACCTCTGATCCGTTGCAAACAAGGAAACTTCATCAAAGTAAACAAGTCTGCGCAGTGAATTTTCTACCTTCATTAGGATATCTTTGGACTAGAGTTCGAGAGGGAACCCTGCAAGAATAACTCATAAGTGTTTTAATTTTTTTGGATCATTCCTTGGGCAAAAAGACATATGCGATCACTAAAGCCATAACGAGGCATTCCCTATGACCCAAGTTCTACCAAGAATGAGCTATATATCTGCCTCATATACAAAATGAAAGTGCCGCCAGTTATTTATAAGGATTTATATTGTTGTGTATCCAACCATTGGCTTTCAGTTCACTCTAACCCAAGACAACAATTGTTCATAGGTCATTTTGATGTAGCTTAGCTTACCGACCAAGGCCCTCTTGGACAAGGATTTAACATTATCCATGTTGATGTCTAGGCATATGGTTAGCTCTTTTGTGGTTGATGACGCCTTTATGTGTTTTTGGTTCCTCCTTTGTTTGGCTTTATTAGGCTTTATCGAATTCCCAACTACTCCCTCTCCAATCTCTTGCCAAAATTCCTCTGTAGACTGGTGTTGTACATTACATATCGGGTTGTACTGTTCTTCTGATGACAACTGTTGAATACTCTTCCCTGTACTTACATTAAGAGAAGACTGACCTCAATGTCTCGGATTTTTTGGAGAAAAAGGAGGTTTAGCTTTAGGGGTTTCTTCCGATGACCATTCATCTAGCGAGGGAGGCATCTTATCGGTGTTGGAAAGATACAACAAAATGGATGACAAGCACTAAATACGACTAGGTTGATTGTCAGAAGCTCAAGGAATAATAATACAACCTATAGGGAATTATTATACTAACTAATTATCAGCCAACAAGTTATGAGTAAAATTCCATGAGGATTAAGGATTCAACGTCGTCGATGGTGTTTGTAGGGTCATTAGGGTTTGTAGGTCAATAATGGTTTGCAGGGCCATTTCCTAGCTTCATACTTGTTAAAGGTGATAAGATGAAGGGACACCTGAAGGACAAGTATAGATATTTTTTATTTTGATGTTGGCAATTAGCTACACAATGGCATGCAAAAATGAAATTTTCTATTATTGAAATTCAAATTGCATTTTGAAATGCATATATAGATTTAATATTCCAAAGTGTTTTTGGTGTATTTTAATAATGTAATTTGACAGATTAATACTTATAATTATAATACTTTTTTAATTTATAAATTAAAATAAAATTGATTATTATACAATGGAGATGGTGTAAACCTCTTGAATCACACAATTAGCATGGGAATTCTCATGAAAACCTATTATTTATCAAGTTCAATGGCATGAGAAAAATTAAATCGCAAAGAGGAATGATGCTTCAATTCAATTTGTGTATGACAAATGCTAGTAGTTAAGTTTATCAAATGAATTGGATCTCTAGGAAGAACTCTTTTAAAGGGAATTATTATACAGAAGCATCTACAAACCTCCAAGGATTTAAAAGTTGGTAGTAGTGTCCAAAATAGTTTATTGTTTGCAAAATCTTATGCTTAACCTTTTGTGGCTGTCACAAGCTTAAAGGAATTTCCCTATCCAAGTTATTTTGTCTTAAATCTATAAAATTCAATTTTGTAACCTTTCAAGAGCGATTATGCTACATACAAAATGGTTTCTGAAGAAATCTATATTAGTTAAACTAGAGAAATCATCCAATTCTATATGGATGTTATTATATAGTTGATTTTTATAAAGAAAAAACATGTGTGTGAGAGAAGAGAAAGGGGTGGATGGGGGGCCATCATATTTAGTCCCCCGGTGCCTCCTGTGCAGCCATCATCCCCTATCGGTTCTTGCTCGCACACAGTACCTTCCTTGCCAGAGGTCAATTATGTGGCTACCTATTCCATATCCGCATTTGCTAATGATCATGCAGATGGTCTCGTACATCATGTACTGGGGGCATTGGAACTCGATCTGTCATTGGTGTCTAATGACATGTGTTCCTCCCAGAGCATGCTTCTTCCATTCGGTGAAGATCTCTTGGGAGCCATGTTTTCGTACGGACTATGAATCAAGGGCCCAAGGATAGCCTTTTCTTGTGTCGACCTCGTTAGAAAATGAAACAAGGCGTGTGTGGAGCATAGTTCCTTGTCTTGTGTCAAGCTCGTTAAAAAATGAATCAAGGTTTCTGGAGCATAGTTCCTTGTCTTGTGTCAAGCTCGTTAAAAAATGAAACAAGGAGTCTTGAGGAAAGTTCTTGATCTTGTGTCAACCTCATTAAAAAATGAATCAAATATTATGAGGATAGTTCTTTTACTGTGTCAACCTCATTAAAAAATTAAAAAACTCCCTTTTCCAAATCGAGTCTTTGATTAAGATCTCGTAAAATCCGAGTTGAGTCTTTCCAAGATCCTCGAAAGTGAACCTTCATTCCATCCAACTCGTTGAATGCAATGAAGCTTGGGGGCATGTACCTCGATTTGTGTCGTTATGCTGGGGGCATGCGAACTCATAACAAGCATAGTTTTTCGTTCAAGCTTGTGTAAACATGAAACCGAATCCAAGCAGAGTTCTCCATGGTTCAAGCTTGTGTAAAAATGAACCCATACCTGATTTGCATCTCGTGATTGCCGTTTTTATCTACTAAATTCTACTAGATGAGCCTTGGTTGTTTCATTCCATCGCCACCATCTCTTTGGTCGATCATATGCTTTCACTTGGTTGTTTTTCCTTTCCCGAGGAATCGCAGCGATGAGTGGTTTTATTAACCAACCTCTTGACCCTTACATGTTTTGAGCAGTTCCACCATTGTTGGAAACAGTTGCTACCCTTTATACCACTCGTTCCTCTAGGATGAGTCTCCTTTAAGCTCTTTTCTGACTCGTAAAAGATGAAAATATTGCCGAGTATTTTTCCCTTTTTGACTCGTTAAAGAAATAAAAATGGAGGTCTACTTTCAGCTCTTTTCCAACCGCTTAAAAACGAAAAGATTGCCGAGTTTTCATTTTTGACTCGTTAAACAGAATAAAAAGGTGGTCCACTTTCAGCTCTTTTCTTACCGTATAAAAATGAAAAGGTCACCGGACTTTTGTCGTTTCGAGTTCAATTGTGGTTATGAACCGATGTGTTTTTGATCACTTTTTTACTTTTTCGAATCGAGACTATTAAATACAAAAAGTACTACTTGATCGTAATGGTTAAGCGGTTCTCTTGAGTATTATTTTATACTTTTTCAGGCTCGAGGAACACAAACTTACGAAAAAGGACCCCCCTAGAGTTTTCTTTTTTCGTGTCTTTTTCAAACTCTCTAAACATGAAAAAGACTCCAAGTTTTCCCTATGTCAGACTCGTTAAACTCTAACGACATTGGACTCATCGCCATGAAGAGACTTAAGCTTCTCCTCCTTAGGGCTCGTTAAACTATCACTAGGTTAGATTCGTCCGAAGGTCGAACTTATATTACAAGCATATGCTATCCCCTTCAAGCTTGTTTTCAAAAATAATTGGGGTACTTGCTAGCAATGGTGGGGGTAAATTTAGAAGTCATTATTGGTTACCTGCGATAGCTAGTCACTCTTGAACATCGACACTTTTGCTTCTTGTCGAGTGGGATATCCACACATCGTCATTTGGCCTTCTAGGGTTTTTTGAGTCACCATTTTGCCTCATTCCATTTGATCCATGTTGTTTCCATCAAGCCTTCGATCCTTTGGTACCAAAATGTTGCCACATTCCAGAGTTGTGTCGCCGATATGTTCAAGAGTATAATCCTTCTGTAGTTTACACCTTAACTCCTCCTCTGTTTCAACATCTACCACTTGTTCTTTATCTCATGTCGTTTATGGGGGAAACATTATGGCCCTCCTGCAATGGATCGTCTCCTGTCGACGCCAGCTCATTATCCAGGAGATTGATCTAGAGTTCCCTTTCGGTACCTTGGATCTTGCATGCCTCAATGGCAAGTTTTTAGCGCCTGACAATAAACTCTCATTATTGGTCTTCGATTGGATGATTCCACGAGTGTTCGACTTTAGCTCATTTTTCACACTTAGTGGATTGTGCTAGACATTACCTTGAGAGCCATTGGCATTATTGGTGGTTTCTCTCGCGCTTGTTAACGGTGTGCATCATTGACCGGTACTCAAGTGACTTTCTACCATGCTTGACTTCAGCACATCTGTTCGCATGCTAGAATTTGTACTATGATTGGTTGGGTTTCAAGACCCCGAACTGAGCTCACATATGTTCGGGCTGCGTGGATTGGTTCGTGATTACATACATGACTCTTTGATGGATGGCTGTGGCCATACCTGAGTTTTCATGGATGGTTGTGACCATACCTTTATCATTATCATGGTCTTATCAATTGGATGGTTGCGTCCATACCACAGACCCAGTTTCATATGTCTTTTGGATGGCTGCGCCCATGCCTAGACTATATGTATTTCACTATTAGAGATATTAGTTGTACTTGCGCCTGCAGGTTCTTCCAGGTGGTGTTCCAGTTCAGTCATGGTTTCGTAAAGCATTTCACCCCTCCCACTCTCTCGGGCTTCATGCTTTAGGGGGCATCTGTTACACAGTAATTTGTCACTGTCCTCATCTCAGTCCCTCTGCTGTGTCATGTATCAAATAAACATGTTCATATCTTCCCACCAACGCAAGAAGATTAAGCAAATGCTCTCTAAAGCTGAAAATTGACCCTTTTTTACTAAGTTCCTGCTTTGTCACTAGTAAACCCTTAAAATGTGTGACAATTCTCTGTCATGCACTGTATCGTTGTGACGTCGTCGCTAGTCCCCAGTTCATGACCCGCGACGATCTAGATTTGGCGAATTAGTTCAAACAGTCGGCCTTTTGGATGTTTCTAGAGCTGGTTGTTGGGTCAGTTTGGGTCGCCTTTCCGCCTCTAGGACGGTGGTTCTGTCTTTTGTGCTACCTTCCTTGAGGATAATCTCCCTCTCCCTCGTTTCATGGAGACTTCTTCTCCTATAAAAGCACTCACCATTGCTATGATCAGCTAGTTACTAGTTTTTTAATTCTTTTGGTTGAACAGTGTTGCTAGAGCTTTTGAGTTTGGTAGATAGCTTTGGTGTGAGTGTGACAAGTGCAGGATTGCTAATAGTTTGCAAGAGGTTGTGAAGTGCCCTTAACTTTGTATTAAAGCTTATGAGTGAGAGAGAGATATTATTTAATTGGGAGACCCATCCTTGAGAGTGAATGCTTGAAGAAACATACTGGCTGGACCCTCCGAGAAGGCTTGCGATGTCAAGATTTGGTTGTAAGCTTTGCTCTTGATTCATTATTAATACAATCAATGATGTGTTCCTATGTCTTGTATGTAATTTACTTGATAGCTCATGACTTCTTGACTTTATGAGTAAATATATCATTGTTGTTCTCGGTTATGTGCTCTGTTGTTTTCTTGTGGTGTTTCCGGTTGATTGCTCATTAAGGAGAAGGAAACGGAAGTTGGAGCAGCGCAATGGAACTTCATCAACCACCGGTTTGAGGTAGGTCTCCAACGATGACTATTTAAGGGAATCAATTGTTGTGACTAGACCCACTCTAGGGCTAGAAGGGTTGCCTCTATCCGCAGAGGGAACACTTTCCTACTTCACAAGGTGTCCTCAAGAAAGCATGCTTAGAACTGTTTTCAATGTAGAGGGTTGAAATCAAGAGAGGGATGAACAAGAAACATATTTGCTCTGCAAAAAGTAAACTTATCTTTGAATAAAATTATGATTTTTTTCTTGGAAAAAAGAAACATATTTGTTAAGAAAGAATGGGTCCAAAGCAAAAGTGCACCCTAGATATCAAAGAGCTAAGAGAGAATGAGGTGTCATCAAGAATGCAAAGCCACAAACACTAACAAGTAGGAAATAAAACCAAAACCTCAATAGAGGTGGAGTTTGAGATCAAGTCACCTTAAGGTGTAAGAGCAAGAAATAACCAAGGGGTGAGGAGAATCAACCTTCAATAGGATGAGGCCAACCAACTATCGCGATAGTGTTCTACTACACTAGAGCTCCTAAGCCATGTCTAATTCTCTATCCAAGAGAAACTTCTAGTGGCCAATGCGAATTGCAGTGCCAAGTCAGGAAAGGAAAATGGCAGCAATGTGGAGCAAATCTCACTCATGGCTTGGCATTCCTTTCAAAGAATCTCTCTAGGAATGTCAAGAACGTTTGGGAGTTGTTCGACCAAAGGAATAGTTGAATGTGTGCATGGGGGAGGAGTGGATAGGGTTGAGTTGGCAACTAAGGACTGGACTCCTTTGTGAGATATAAGTCTAATTTTCCAGAGACCCTAATTTAACTATTTGGACCTGAATTCTTATGTTCAATGTTGCATCTTGATGTGATGTAGGTGATAATCATGACCTAATCATTGAAAATCCTCATTAATGATGAAACCATTTGATGAATCACAAGAGGAAAGTAGGTGCAAAAATCATCTACTAGAGTGAGTGGATTTGACATTGGTATGAAACACACGGTGGTGCTTCATTTGATGAATGTTAGACAACAAACTAAGAGCTTTCCATGTGTCATAATTATACATTGCATTTTTAAACAACTAAGTGGGTGTGCTACCACATCTCCTAGTCATGGCTAGGTGGGATCATAACAACCTACCCCCACCCTCTTCTGTGGGAAAATAAATAATACTTTTGTTGTTGTTATTGGCTTAGGTTTTGAACCTTGAATATTTTATTATCTTTTCATTTTGATTTTTCTTTTTTTGGGTATATATATATATATATGTTTTGGTGCATTACCCATTAATAGTAATTGTTTTGTAATAAGACTTCAATTTAGTGCAGCAATAAAATAATTTAAAAAATATAATATATATAAAAAATTAAACAAAATGACATTTTGAAAAAGTGAAATCCTACCCTTTACATACGTATCTCACTAATTGAAATATAATATATATAAAAAATTAAACAAAATGACATTTTGAAAAAGTGAAATCCTACCCTTTACATACGTATCCCACTAATTGATCATTGCATTATGTTGGTTTTCCACTAATTGACCATTGCATTATGTTGGTTTTCCAAATTTATTAAGAATAAAAAATAAAATTATTTATAATCAAAATAATGAGAAAACAATAACTTAAGTAATGGCTATACTTATGACCTTCCACACAGGTTAATAAAAATAAAATTTCAATTATCATTGTCAAATAAATTACTCATATTACCACCATCATCTTCAAATAAATCGCTAAGATAAAAATTGTAAGAACACAGTACAATAAAATAAAATAATATTGGGAAGCCGTACAGATCCATAATTCCACACTTTCGTTATTTTTCTCTTCCTCTATTAATGTCTTAATTTCTGCAGATCTTTTGACGCTTTCGTTCTTTTAATCTTCGTGTATTAAAACGTAGCCCCTTTATACACTTCCCATATTTCGCGATAAGCTTGGATTATCAGCGGAAACCAGCTGGAATCCGTAGCCCCTTTATACACTTCCTTCATATGGAATCCAGCTATCCTTTTCGGCAATCCAGCACACGTTGAACCACCTTGTTTAGCAGCGCCCCCTCGTCACTAGGAATTTAGAAGACGATAAATAAATCATTAGTTAAAATAGATAAAGCAATGATGATCTAATATAAAGAAAGGTAAAGAGAATTCAATTGATAAGATCATTAGTTAAAATAGATATAAGTAGAGATGATCTAATTAATATAAAGAAAGGTAAGAGAATTCAATTGATAAGATCATTCATTAAAATAGATATAAGTAGAGATGGTCAAAGAGAATTCAATTCATACCCGTTGAACGTCTCCAGATCAAACCCATTTATGTCTGCCACAGTGGAGAGAGCCTTTCTCCAATTTTCAATCGTATCGGAATCGAATCGTTTTTTCATTTCAATTTTGTGCAGGGCTTCGGCGTACACTCCATTTTTTCACTGGCCTCCACCAACTTTTATTTTTAAGTCGAGTCCATCTCAGGTCAGCGGGCTTCACGTGGTAAAAAACTGGAATAATAGGAGTCCCCGACTCCAACATCAATATAATCTCATCCATGCACCAATTTGATTCCGCGTATCTCGGAGAGAAAATGGCCACATGGACCGAGGCTTTTGCAACAGCGTCTTTTATCCTAGAGGGAAAGTTCTGCCCCCCTTCTAATTCCTCTTGGTCTAAGAAAACTTCCATTCCAGAGGAACGAAGGCGATGGTAGAGATGACTGGCCAGTGTTTTTTTGACATCCGGGCCCCTATGGTTTAGGAATACATTTAAGGGTGGCCTTTTACATTTTTCCAATACATGTGCCACCACGTTATCCACTAGCATACCCTCGTCCCTGGTCGGACACAATGAAATAAAATTAACTCGTGAGAAACGTATATGCATATCAACATAGAATGAATAATGCAATTACCGAGAGGGTGGTGTAATCTCTCACATGTTAAAGTCCTCCAACATGTAGCCCGTTAATTCTGCAACGCTAGACAGAGCGGTTATCCAATTCTGAATAGTTTGAGGGTCAATTTGCTGCTCCTCTTCGTGCATCCGAAGATGTTGACCGTACACCCCGTCTCCATTTTCCAGCCGCTTCCTCTGGAGCTCGAAAGGCTTAACATGATAAAACAGTGGAACAATAGGAGCCCCGGACTCCAACATCATGTGGAGCTCATCCAGGCACCACTTAGATTCCGCATAAGCAGGAGATAAAATCGCCACATAGACGGAGGCGGTTCTAATAGCGCCTTTTATTTGGGAATCCAAACGCTCTCCTTGTTGCCAGACAGGAACAGCGCAAAAAACTCTCAATCCATGAGAAAGGAGGCGACGGTACAGATGGCTGCCCAAGGTTTTCCGCACATCGGGGCCACGAAAGTTTATGAATACCTCGTAGACATTATTGTTCAGACTGCCTGAGGTGGGGGTAGAGGTAGAGGCAGAGGCAGATGAAGAGGCAGAGGAAGAAGAAGCCATTGCAAATTGAAAAAATTAAAAGGCGAACAGGAGGAGAGATTCACAGGATTGCACTGCAGAATGGCAATGAAATGCAAAGATATATCTTCACGTTGTAACCTTCAACGCTTATTTATGCAGAGGCCTAGACATCCACTGGCCAATAAAATAATGGAATAGAATAATCACTGTTGTATTTTCCGTGTCATTGCATTTTATTGCGTTTTCACCTAATGAAAGCGCGTACTAGCCGAACCCAGACTTTCCCTTTGTGTTGTGGGATCCACGCGGACTGCGCGTGCCCTGGAACTTAGCACGCGTAGGGGCCGAGTCAAGACTGTACTTTTCTATATGCGGTCCACATGCCTTCGGCTTAGGACAGGATAGATATTCGATTTTTGGGGGTTGGCAATGAGTTACGCAATTATGTGAAAATGCAATTTTCTATTATTCAAAATCAATTTGCATTGTGAAATTCAAAAATATTTCAAAAATCATAATTATAAGACTTTTTAATTTTAAATTAAAATAAAATTGGTTAAAAAACGTTGAAGGAAAAAAACAAAAAACATTTTAAAAATTGATAAGTCAGTGATGAAAGATAGAAATAAAGTATTGATTGAAACCAGCTCTTGCTTGCAATACAAGAAAGAGCTTCACTCCAAAATCATGGAGAAGATTCTAATTTTTTTTATTTATTTTTGTCTGAATGCGAGTTTTCGGCGTGGCCGACCATCACCCCTGCCAAGCTTACCTGGCATCAAGAAGAAACGTATTTGATACGTAATAAAAGTCGTGAAATGTAAAATAGACGGGAACGAAAATGATTCCATTATCAAATTGAATTTAAATATCAGGAATATTCATTAAAATTAATATTTTTTTTTAATGAAAAAATTATTATAATTCAGCTGTAAAACTTGTAAGGGGGATATTCATCATTGGTTGCAATTCGTCATTGCAAGTTGATTTTTCATTTTGGAATTATTTTGTTTGTGCTTTTTAAGTGACAAGTTTTCATTATTATATGTCTTTGGATTTTGGGCCATTTGACTTATCATTTTCAAATTAGTTTTCACTACCATATGTCTTTGGATCTTGGGCCATTAACTTGTTCTGGTACTTTAGAGGAAGATGAACTAGTACATTAGAAGAAGATGAGCTCTTAACCAATCATAAACAATTTTTACATAGTCCAAACTCAAAATAATTTCCTTTCCTTTTTTATTACATAGTGGGAAAACTTATCACGACTCACTTATCAAACCTTGAGGATAGTCATGAAGATGAGCTTATACAATAGAGAAAGATGAGCTCTTAACTAAAGAAACAATTTTAACATAGTCCAGACCCAAATTCATTTCATTAATGGTTGTTATCCGTGAATGCATACTACTCATCACTATTATTAAAGAGAAACTACCTACCTACCTACTAGGAATTACTTATTGATGGTCCATAAAGGGGCTTTCAATTTTGCAAAATGCTTCTAGGTTTTGGGGGTTAACCTATTTCCTTATATCCAAGGAAGACAATCTCTTACCCAAATATCAACAGTTTTAAAGTATATTCTAACCCCAATTTTTTTATACTATAGCAATGTTTCATGTGCATTTATTATTATTTATTATTTTATTTTTAATTTAATCAAATCAATAAAGTAAGACAACCATATATTATGGTTGATTTTTAATTTGGAACTTACAACGGTCAAGTTGCTTTATAATACTTCATAAATGTGTGTAACATAAAATTTAAAATGTAAAACTTAAGATAGTTATAAAAATATAAAATATAAAAACTAAAAAAAAAACTCGGTATTTTTAAAAAAAATTAAAAAATAGAAATTTAAGGTGAATCAAAGTCACTCAGCTCCAATAATATGATGAAAAATGGAAATAAATACATACTATTATAAATATCTGACTTTACCAACTTGTTTTTATTGTGGTTACACCATGGTCTCTTAAGCAACACACATTGAAAAAATGAAAGACAAAATTGAAAAATAAAAGAAAAAAATTGAAGAAGGGTTGTAGTTCTTTGGTGATACAATGGCTTACTAAGGAGGTTGCACCACAACACTCAGTGGTATTCACAAGCTAACAAACTCTTACATATCTAACATTACATATTGTTGAACAAATTCCTAGAATATAGGCATTGATAACCAACAAGGTCTAATTAAGGCAAATAGTTCAACCAACTCTCTAACAATACATAACCAACACTATTATTAGGAGAATCTTCATATTTCTCCATTATTGCAACACTCCCTCTTCATATGGAGAAATATGTTTTCTACCACACCCAACTAATTCTTACATACTTCAGTTTTTTTTCTTTCCAATAGGCTTTACAAAGATGTTAGTCACATTTTCATTAGTATTACAATAGACTAAATAATTATTTTTTTCATCTTTTCCGTGACAAAATGACAATTTGTCTCAATATATTTTGATCTTGTGCGATACATAGTTGGCTAGTTTGATGGTGCTTTGATTATCACACTTGATAATAGTTGGTGTTTTTTGTACTTCTCTTACATCTTCATAAACTCGTCTCAAAGAGAGTACTTCACAAGTAGCACTACACAAAGATTTGTACTCAACTTCAATCGTTCACAAAGAAATAGTTGGTTGTTTCTTATTGCTCCATATCACAACCCAAATCTAAGGCTGAATGCATATCTTGAAGTTGATTCCCTGTTGTCAATATTTCCAACCCAATTTGAATCAAAATATCCTACCAACTCAACATCAAAATAAACAATATATTTAATACCAAAGTTAATTGTTCTTTTTAGATACAAAAGTACTCTCTTAGCTTCTCTCCAATTGCTTTCAAGAGGCTTGGCCACAAACTGGCTTAGAATGCTAATTGAATATGTTATGTTTGGCCTAGTTATGGTGAGATAATTTAAACTTCCCACTAACTGATGTTAGAAGGTACAATCCACCTCTCTTAGCCCATTATTATTGCAAAGATTGACTTTTTGTTCTGATGGTATTGGTGCTGCAATATGTTTGTCCATTTTGAATCTTTTCAATAACTCCTTAGTATACTTACTCTATGTCACCAAAGTCTATCCAACTTCTCTCCATATCTCAAGACCTAAGAAATCATGCAATTCATCAAGGTCTTTCATTTCAAACTCTTGTGATAGTTTCCCTTTAACTTCATCAATTAACTTAAAAGCTTTGTTTGTTATATTAGATCATCAACATACAGAGAAATCATAATAATGTCCCCCTTTTGATCTAACTTGATATATACATGGGGTCACTTTTGCTTTTCATAGAACCTTTATGAAGAAAAAAGAATTAATCTTCATATACCATGATATTGGTGCCTATTTTGATCCATATAATGCTTCATTTAATTTGCAAACAAGGTGCTCTTGACCCTTTTTAACAAACCCTTATGGCTAAACAAGATATATTTCTTCTTTTAGTTCCCCATTCAAGATGACATACTTAACATCTAGTTGATGTAGTTTCCATTTATGTTTCATAGCTAAAGAAATTATCAATCTAATTGTATTTAACTTAGCTACAGGTGCAAAAGTTTCTTCATAATCAATTCCCTCTTTCTATGAGTATCCTTTTGCAACTAACCTAGCCTTATATTTATCTATACTTCCATCAACTTTAAATTTAAGTTTCAACCACCATTTGGATCATATTGATACATTATTTTCAAGAAATTTTATTAGTTCCCAAGTATCATTCTTCATTATAGACTCATATTCTTCCTTTGTTGTGTTGAAGAATGTAACTAGGTTCGGTCTTCATATTTATATTTGAGTCAAAGAATGAAAAATAGATTATTATTATTATTATTATGACTTATTAAAGCATGGGTTTCATGCTTGAGTCATCATGTTTTAGGTCAATTGGTGAGCTCCAGTATTGTAGCAATAATGCTACAACTCCTGGGGCTTCCTGTCTCTTAATTTTATCAACCCGGTAGTTCGTACAAACTTGGAAGCGACGGTGCTGTATGCACAAGTACTAGCCCTTGTCGCAGTTGTCACTTGGTCAGCTGGCACAAGTCCTCTAGGGCTTAAGCCAACTTCTATAGGCTCACAGAAGAAGCTTTATCAATGATGGACGAAAGCTAACTCAAAGGAAGGCTACTCTACTTGACAAACTGAATCAAAAGCAATTTAAAGCATGTAAATCTATGAAACCCTAATTTAACTAGTCTATCCTCTATAATGCCAAGAATGTGGATGCAACTCCTACGAATGTTGTCATTACCTCTAACAAGTGTAAAGGCATGGGTCTAAGCTACTTGCATCATGAGAAATGTGTTTTTGTGTTTTTCCTTTAGGTGTGTGGAATGATTGTGAACTTGGCCTAATTAGGGTTTGATTGTGCAGGTGGGATGGAGAAGGAAGGAAAGTGTGGGACAGGTTGGGGAGGCTAGGAGAGGTTCCTAAGGATCCTTAGCACCCATCCATAGAGGTCCCTCATGTTTAGAAGCTCGGCAACGAAGTGAATGGCCTCCTACAGGAAGGCTGCAGGGGATCCTACAGGATACTCTGTTTTCTACAGGATGGCTGTGCACGTCTACAGGATGGTTGGCCGTGGAGGTTTTTAGGAGTTGATGGAGTGTTGGAGTGGTGTGGGAGGCTAAGGGAGATGGAGATGGACCTAATGATGTCTTAGGAAATGGCAAGTCAGACGAAGGAAGGGTGCATGCAATGGGTTGATGTTTTGGAAGGGTGGAATCAACGAGAGTGAAGGAGATGGAGCTGTACGTGAAATGAGAGAGTTGGAGGGCAAGTGAGTGAGATAGGGGGTGAATAGAACTTGCAGGTGGATGAAGAAAACGACGAAGGAAATCGCTTGAGCAAAAGCAGTGTAAATAAAACAAATGACCTGTGCATGAAAACAAGGAATTCATTAACCTATTATGCCATGAAACCTATAAATCCAAAATGGAAACCAAGCAATAAAACTAATGCGTGAGAGTGCAGTATGGATCAATGTCGAGAATGTATGAATAAATCCTTAATGAAAAACATTCATGTGGCAACTTGCGTGGAGGTGAAAAGACTGCTGTTCTTTTTGGTGGCTGATCAAGGTCTATACCCCAATCCCAATCAGTGTGATGGCAGTGAACCTTTTGCAACCTGTTTTTGTTGGAGCTCCAAGAGATTTATTCTACCAGCCTATCAAACTTGAATACTGAAAGCAAAGCATCATACCAGTCCTATCTATGCTAATGAAAACAATTAAACTAACAAGCTGGAAATCCGAATTGCATAGGAAACTAAACAAACTCAAGTGCTGGAACTAATTGTAAATGCATTACAACACTGAGGAGGTCTATGGCTCTCAGGTTGGGCCCTAACCTGAGAGCTATAGCTCCTTGAGAAAACTCAGAACTAACTCAAAAGTGGCCTTCTTTATTCATAATCTGATAACATGCCAAATTGGCTTACAAAAAGGAACGAAACTTGAGCTGTGCTCCAAAATTACAATAGTAATACGAGAGTTTCAACAACCTAACCAAGGCTAAGGCCTCTATACTTATACAAAACGATGCTCCAACAAGTATCCATGATTCTAGGAGCTCGGCTGTTCAATCTATAGTTTAACTGTTGATCCTGTAGGATGATCATAAATGCTGTTTCCTGTAGAGCAGTTTTGAACTGCTGTTCCTATAGAACAGCTGGCCGTGTATTAAGGTCGGAGGGAGGATGGAGTGGGGCTCGGAGTTCTTGGTGAGGATCACGAGGAATGTCCCCCAAGACCGTGGACAACCTCTCCTTACGTCAGCAATGCCAACTCGTTGTCTCCTTGCCACCTTTTCGTTGTCTTTTGCTCCCTTTTAATGCCAAAACCTGGAATCACAATGCATTAGCTACGTAGATAAAGTGCCTATCCTTTCTCCTACAAACAACATGAATAAACTAAGAAGTGTATGCATAAACAATAAAAATGAATGGTTTGAGCAGGTAAAATAGGCCAGAAATGAGCCCAATTTGTACCAAAATTGGGGCTCATCATCACCCCCCAGCTGAACCATTTGCTCATCCTTGAGCAACTTAGTCAAGATCCTCATCCTTCATGGCCTTTACTGCTCCCCTTACATCCCAAGCTTCTGTGGTGATGTCTTCATGGTTGATATGAAACCCTGCTGTATTTTCCAATTTTTCCCATTGTGCCCTTTCTTCCTTTCCTGTACCTCCTTCAGCCAATCCTAGCAACAATGGAGGGCTGAGTTTGAGGCCAATCCAGCTGGCCTGAAGTCTTTGCACTGATTTCTTGTACAGGTCCACCCTTGCAAATGCTTCCCTCATTCTGGTCGAGGTATGGTATTCCCTGATTTTCAAGCTATGTGCCAAAGCATGCCATCTACGTGCACAAGCATGGCCAGCAGTTTCTCCCAAGAGTCTGTCCATGTCTTCAAAATGGGCTATTGCTTGGGCTTGCTGGTCTATAAATCTCAAGGAAGCTGCAGGATCATTGGATAATTGTTGGCGGGCTGAGGTGAGGGCAACCGGATCTTCTAGTTCTGCCCGAATATACAGTGGTTCACTCACTTCTCGGTTCATGACCAATTTCTCTTCAGTGGCTCTCTGATCCTCATGATTCAGCCATGATGCAAAAGCCATTAGTTGCGTATCGCCCAAGGCGATATTGGGATCCCAAGAGACCTCATTGGGCAGAATTAGATTGTGGATATAAAATTCTGCTAGCTTAGCTTTATCCTCTGCTGAGCTAGTGTTGCATACTTCAGTAAACTGCTGTGGGTCATGAATTTGCTCAATACCTCTTTGTGCTAGGGTGTTGATCTAGAATTGTAGCCACTGATCCTTTAAGTACAGCCCATAGGACTTTGCAGGATGTCTGCACTGCAAGGCTTCCATGGCCCAACTAGCCATGCAAGCCAATTGCGTCCCCTTTTGTTGCAGCTGCTCCTTTAAGGCTTGCACCTCAATTCTTAACTGTTGTTCTTCTTCCTGTAGAACTGTTTTTGGTCCTTCAATATTGGTGGTCAGCTCCTTCTTGCCTTCTTGTTCAGATGTGATGCCCTTGGAGGATAGTCCTGCCTTTGCCTGGAGTTCTTGCAGCTGCAACCGTAGCTTTTGGTTTTCTTCCTGTAGAAGTGCCTGCTGGCAGCTAGCCACATGTTTAGCCATAGTGAACTCACTTCTGACCTCCCTGAGCTGATCTTGTAGAGGGCCTATGTCCCCCACCCCCTTTGATTTGGCAATTTGCATCCAGGTATGGGAGCGGACTCTTTCTTTCTCCAATTCGAAGAATAGAGGTACGGTGAATTTTTGTGGGATGATCTTGCCTGCCTCCAAGAAAGTGTAATATGAATTCAGATTGGGTGAAGGACTAGGTTCAGGTATATGCTCTCTTGCTATTTCTTGAGGGGGTTCTGCCTCATCTGCCCTGGGTGATGGGTCCTCCTTCTTCTTTCTGTTCGGTTTCCTGTAGTCGAGCTAAGGTATCCTGTAGGACGTTCGCAGCTTCCTGTAGCCTGGTTTTCTCGTCCAACAGGTCCACTCGGTCTTGCCATGTGCTCTTCTTCGGGCTGCCCTTTTCATAGGTAACTGTGACCTTTGAGGGAGATTTGTCTTTGGGAGAAACAGGGGTGTCCTCAATGACAATTGGGCTGCTGGACTGCTGCTGTGGTTTTCCTGTTTTTATCCAAACACTCCTCCGTGCTTTGAAGTAGAGAGGAGGGTCCCTCTTCCTTTTTCCCTTTGGCTTAGGTGGCGTACTGAGGCCAGCTAATACAGCCGCTGCCTCTCTGGCTAAAACATCCACCTTCTGCTTCTCAGATTTTGGTTGTGCATGGCTTCCTGTAGAAGCCTGTTCTTGCACCCTTGTGCTTCCTGTAGACGCTGGTGTCGGGCTTCCTGTAGAAGCCTTGGTCTTTGCTTTTGGGCTTCCTGTAGAAGCCTTGGTCTTTGCTTTTGGGCTTCCTGTAGAAGCCTGCTTTTCCTTTCCTGTAGCGGTAGGTGTCTTCTGTTTTCTACGGGGGTTTGATCCTTTTGTTTGCTTGCGAGTGCTGGAGAGGTAATTGGGCTGACGTGGCTTTCCCCGACTCTGTCTCTTCTGCTTTTTGACCTTATTTCTCTTGCTGACAGGATGGGGGAGTCAGCTTTTTCTTTAGCCTCTTCTTCCTCAGCCACCTCTTCCTTGTCTTCAGTGCTGGAGGAGCCACTCTCTTCGATCAGCATTTTAATGTCTCCATCTCGTGTCAGATTCCTAAATGACTCCCAGGAGAGGGGAACTTTATATGAGTGCAAGGCATCTTCCACAAGCAATTTTATTAACCCATGATGGGCTATCTGATCAGGGATGCCCTGTCTTAGTTTGGTAGCACACTCCATGAGGGACTGTAGAAGATAATAAGGGATGCTTAGTTTTTGGTCTACAGGATCGTCAATTCCGTGCCTTAACTCAGTGAGGAGCCAGAAATGATATGCATATACTATACTGAACCGGCCTTCACACGTAATATACTTCATTATTTGCAAACTGACTTCATTCCACGGTGGTGTTAGGCTCGTCCTTCTTACCCCATTTTTATCCTCTGAGAATTCTTCCTCAGGTGGGAAGAAATCCTTCTTTGCTTGCTGGCTCATCTTCCGCTCTTCTTTGTCCCACGGCAGACCCATGGGCAGCTCTGTAATCCGATTGATATGCTCTGGGGTGAGTTTGAGGCTGAGACCTCTGAAGGTTACCGTGGCCAATGTCTGTGATTTAGGCTGCAGAGCCTGCAAAAATTCCTCGGCTACTTCATCATCGTAGCCCTGTAGTTTATCACAGAAAGGCATCCATTGTGCTCTAGTGAAGAGCTCAACCACTGTCGGGTTTCTCCTTAATGCATTTGAATTAGTGAGCTCTCGCCTGATAAACCCGCCAGGCATGATGAACACAGTGGTTTATACCAGAGGTGGTGGATACACAGGAAATTCGGTCTTAAAGACAGAACATGCAATGAATTTTCAGACCACAGTTTGATTATACAACTATCCTATAGGAGCGATAGTATAGGCACGGCAATCCAATTTTTTTATGACCACACTGTGACTAATGGCCTTGCCACCTTTAAAAAACCAATTGCGGAAGGAGTTGCAGGGTTACCTCTTTTCTGCCACCTTTTTTACGTGAAGACTTCACCTTCCTGTAGAGCCGCGTTCCTGTAGAAACTGCTTCCTGTAGGACGGCGTTCCTGTAGAAACTGTTCCTGTAGGAGTAGTGCGCAGGCTTCGGGAAGAGCTTTAGTTGGCTGGCGGTCGAGAGGTGCTTTACCAGTGTTCAGGTAGCCGAGAGCTCGGCGTATCAACATGCAGAGGTAAGCAGAGGATCTACTCGAGTTTTGAAGTGAGGTTGATGGAGATACACGCTTAATCGAGCCGATTAGATTTTGAATCGGCGCAGCTCGTGGCGCGGGGGTGAGCTGTCCCCGCCGGACCGTTGGGTGACGTCACCCATCATCCGCCTGCACATTCGTTTGTTGCCGCATTCATTCCCACAGATCTGCCGCCGCCCTTTTCGGTTAAACTTCACTTCTCGGTTGACGGGACTGATCTTCACGTGCTTGCTGCGTGTTTCTTTCGTCGTGGCTGCCACCTCGTCCTCTGACTATCCCTTTACTAACCGACGTGGCCAATCACTGGCCTTTAGGCCACTCAACCATTCACCTTTATGCCATGCAAAACAAATCGAAGTAATAATCATGCAGTTTGATGGAGAGAAGGATTAGAACACTTACCTGCGCGCGGCTGCACATGATTTCCAGTTTTTTGAGCGATGGATCTACCTGCCGCATGTGGCTGCACATTCCTGTAGGCTCGTGGTTACAGGATGCTGGCGATGGAGTGAATGGTTCTGCGTTCATGCGCCCGTGTTTGATCTCAGATGGCAGTGCTGTGAACGGTCTTCACTTGAGCAGGTTGAACTGTTACAGGATCCCCGCGAGGGGTCTTGTCACCGTTCTTTCTCCTCAGGTGTATGCTGCATGCTGGCGGTTCTGGCTTCTCGATCACGATCCCAGCGCTTTTGATGTATCAACGTGGATGTGGTATGGTTCTCGGTGCTTAGTTTTTCTCTGACAGATGCTTTCTCATGAGAACTGAATACTTTTTTGTGTTGCTGCAGGGATCTTGGTTGCATGGCGACGAGGATGGTGGAGGACGATAATGGCAATGTTCAGGGGTGCCATCATTGACATGCATGCATTCAATCCACTCCTCAGTCGCTAGAGCTTCATTTGAAACATATTTCGGCCATCGCAACCTTCTACAGGAAGTTTCCTGTAGAACACAGAGCTTCCTGTAGAAATTTGGCACTTTCCTGTAGAAGATCCGCGTCTTCCTGTAGGAAGACTGTCTATTCCTGTAGAAAATTGTATCTTCCTGTAGAAGATCCAAAGCATGATAATAATTGCACATACCTTAAAAAACATTGCTGTTCATGGAGGAGGTGCTGATGACATCCTTTGCTAGCATGATGAAGGCCCCTGGCTTGGAGTGGAGAGGCTTCTTCTCCTCCATAGAACATCTGCATGCAAACCTTTTATTGTGCTGATTGCTTTTTCCTTTTTTCTTTTTTTTTTTTTTTTTTTTTTTAGAAAGACAATAGGAGCGCCTCAATGAGGTTTTCACCCCTACTGCCTGCCTTGGGCGCCTCAGAGAGGTTTTCACCCAAGGATCTTTTTCTCTTTTATTTTCTTTTCTTTCCAACCCATTGACCGCCTCATGGAGATTTTCAATCAATGAGCCAATCTAAGGCGCCTCCGAGGGGGTTTTCACCTTAGATTTTTATTTTTCTCTTATTTTCATTTTTTCATTTCTTTTTTCTCTTTTTTTTCTTTTTCTTTTTTTTCTCTACCCTACCCTACTTGAAAAACAAAATCATTTTCAAGTATAAGAATACTTCCAATGGAGCCATGTGCACATCGAGATCAGAGACAAAATGATGTGAAGGCTCGAAATGCATGTTTGGACAAGTATCCAGATCTCAGAGACCAAATGATCTGACTTTGAAGGGATCAAACAAAACTGAGGGAGAAAGTACTGCTGCAACTTAGTGATCTTCTGAAACCATATCTCAATATAGCTTTGATATCCTTGGTTCTTTTGCTGATCTGGATCATTCTTCATGTCACCTTCTATCATGACCTTCTGATCTTCCTCTTTTTGTTGATCTTTTTCTTGAGTACATGGAAGATTTGATGGTAACCATGAGGGATCTTTCTTTATCTCTGATTCTGAGGTCTTCTCTTCATTAAGTGCAGCCCATGGTTCTTTGATCTCCTCTTTGGAATCTTCTTTTGCTTTTGGTCCTTCAATGTTGTCAATAGATTCCCTCTTTTGCAACACTCTTCCTGGTCTATGGTGAAGATCATTGAGCTCAAGAGGAGTTGTTTTCATATGTTGTGCCTCAGCTTTGCAATTAGGTTGAGCTGCTCCATTGCATGGTTTTGGAAATGGAGGTACGGGTAGCTGAGTGGAGGTGTGAAATTGAGATGGAGATGGATGGCATTGTGGTTGGGTAGGCATTTGGGGTTGCCTTGGGTGAGGAGGAGGCGATGGTTGTGGATGAGTAGGTGGTGGAGGAAAATGAGCGGGATGAGAGTTGTACTGGGGCCTCCACTCCTGATAAGGTGCATTCCATTGAGGCTGTGGCTGAGCATAAGAGTGAAATGAATGAGCAACCGGTTGGGCATAGTATGGATCTGTGAAGGAACAAGGAGAATATGACCAAGGAGGAGGTGTAGACCAGGAAGGATGAGCAGGGGGATCCCAAGAAGCCATGAAAGTGGCTTGATAAGGGTCATAATAGGTCTCGGGTGTCCCTTGCAGTTCCTGCTGGTAGGGTACGGGTCCATGTGGCCTCCTTTGGTTCATATAACAGAGTGATTCAGTGGCTCCCTTGGCTCTTTGATATGTAGCTTTGATTCTGGGCAAGGAAGGGCACTGATCTGTAGGATGGTATTCTTCACAGATGAAACACACTTCTAGAGAGTGCATTGGACATTCGTTCCAAGGATGCTTTCTAGTGCACCTAGGACAAAAAATGGCCAAAGCCCTCTTGGCTTCTTCTTGCTTCTTTTGGATCCGCAAGGTATCCAGTTGCATGGCAAGAAACTGCCTCATATCTCTCTTGAAATCTTTGATCTGATTTTCAAATTCATCCTTGGACAAGATGTTGCTCTCAACATTTCTGCTTGTAGCCATTTGCTTCAGAGGAATGTTTCTTTCTTCTTCTCCCCTAGAGGTTCTTCAGATATGTCTTGATGTCCACCCAGGGGTTCTTTCATCACAGCCATCGAAGAAGAACGTTGGCTGTGTGAAGTAGTGGGGGTGTTGTGCAATCATTTTTCTAACTTATCTCTACTCCTACAAGGCATGAAATAGATTGAACTGCAACTAACTATCTTGCGAAATTGAAATGAAAGCAGGAAAGGACTAATCTATTTTGCTCAAATGGAATTGCAAGAATGAAATGCTAGGCTACGCTTGCGAAATTGAAATGCTAATCTACGCTTGCAGAATTGAATTGCGGAATTGAAAGGCTATTCTAGGAAAGCAGGAAATATTAATCTAGGAAAGCAGGAAATATTAATCTAGGAAAACAGGAAATATTAATCTAGGAAAGCAGGAAATACTAATCTAAGAAAGCAGGAAAGTCTATGCTACTTTTGCAGAATGGAAATGAAGCAAACTACTTAGCAGAAGGTAAGAGTAGGAAAGTAGAGGAAAAGCAACAGGTGCTAATACTCTGACGCTTCCCTGGAAACGGCGCCAAAAAGATGGTGAGCTCCAGTATTGTAGCAATAATGCTACAACTCCTGGGGCTTCCTGTCTCTTAATTTTATCAACCCGGTAGTTCGTACAAACTTGGAAGCGACGGTGCTGTATGCACAAGTACTAGCCCTTGTCGCAGTTGTCACTTGGTCAGCTGGCACAAGTCCGCTAGGGCTTAAGCCAACTTCTATAGGCTCACAGAAGAAGCTTTATCAATGATGGACGAAAGCTAACTCAAAGGAAGGCTACTCTACTTGAAAAACTGAATCAAAAGCAATTTAAAGCATGTAAATCTATGAAACCCTAATTTAACTAGTCTATCCTCTATAATGCCAAGAATGTGGATGCAACTCCTACGAATGCTGTCATTACCTCTAACAAGTGTAAATGCATGGGTCTAAGCTACTTGCATCATGAGAAATGTGTTTTTGTGTTTTTCCTTTAGGTGTGTGGAATGATTGTGAACTTGGCCTAATTAGGGTTTGATTGTGCAGGTGGGATGGAGAAGGAAGGAAAGTGTGGGACAGGTTGGGGAGGCTAGGAGAGGTTCCTAAGGATCCTTAGCACCCATCCACAGAGGTCCCTCACGTTCAGAAGCTCGGCAACGAAGTGAATGGCCTCCTACAGGAAGGCTGCAGGGGATCCTACAGGATACTCTGTTTTCTACAGGATGGCTGTGCACGTCTACAGGATGGTTGGCCGTGGAGGTTTTTAGGAGTTGATGGAGTGTTGGAGTGGTGTGGGAGGCTAAGGGAGATGGAGATGGACCTAATGATGTCTTAGGAAATGGCAAGTCAGATGAAGGAAGGGTGCATGCAATGGGTTGATGTTTTGGAAGGGTGGAATCAACGAGAGTGAAGGAGATGGAGCTGTACGTGAAATGAGAGAGTTGGAGGGCAAGTGAGTGAGATAGGGGGTGAATAGAACTTGTAGGTGGATGAAGAAAACGACGAAGGAAATCGCTTGAGAAAAAGCAGTGTAAATAAAACAAATGACCTGTGCATGAAAACAAGGAATTCATTAACCTATTATGCCATGAAACCTATAAATCCAAAATGGAAACCAAGCAATAAAACTAATGCGTGAGAGTGCAGTATGGATCAATGTCGAGAATGTATGAATAAATCCTTAATGAAAAACGTTCATGTGGCAACTTGCGTGGAGGTGAAAAGACTGCTGTTCTTTTTGGTGGCTGATCAAGGTCTATACCCCAATCCCAATCAGTGAGATGGTAGTGAACCTTTTGCAACTGTTTTTGTTGGAGCTCCAAGAGATTTATTCTACCAGCCTATCAAACTTGAATACTGAAAGCAAAGCATCATACCAGTCCTATCTATGCTAATGAAAACAATTAAACTAACAAGCTGGAAATCCGAATTGCATAGGAAACTAAACAAACTCAAGTGCTGGAACTAATTGTAAATGCATTACAACACTGAGGAGGTCTATGGCTCTCAGGTTGGGCCCTAACCTGAGAGCTATAGCTCCTTGAGAAAACTCAGAACTAACTCAAAAGTGGCCTTCTTTATTCATAATCTGATAACATGCCAAATTGGCTTACAAAAAGGAACGAAACTTGAGCTGTGCTCCAAAATTACAATAGTAATACGAGAGTTTCAACAACCTAACCAAGGCTAAGGCCTCTATACTTATACAAAACGATGCTCCAACAAGTATCCATGATTCTAGGAGCTCGGCTGTTCAATCTATAGTTTAACTGCTGATCCCGTAGGATGATCATAAATGTTGTTTCCTGTAGAGCAGTTTTGAACTGCTGTTCCTATAGAACAGCTGGCCGTGTATTAAGCTCGGAGGGAGGATGGAGTGGGGCTCGGAGTTCTTGGTGAGGATCACGAGGAATGTCCCCCAAGACCGTGGACAACCTCTCCTTACGTCAGCAATGCCAACTCGTTGTCTCCTTGCCACCTTTTCGTTGTCTTTTGCTCCCTTTTAATGCCAAAACCTGGAATCACAATGCATTAGCTACGTAGATAAAGTGCCTATCCTTTCTCCTACAAACAACATGAATAAACTAAGAAGTGTATGCATAAACAATAAAAATGAATGGTTTGAGCAAGTAAAATAGGCCAGCAATGAGCCCAATTTGTACCAAAATTGGGGCTCATCATCAATGTCCCCATTCGGGACTTTTAGGATTTATTCTAAGTCATTAATGTCATTTTCCATTTTGATCAGGTGATCATGTCCTAAGTGGAAAAAAGGCTCAAATTTTAAATTGGTCAGAATTGGTTGAAACCAGAACGACTGGATCTCATTTTCCTGATTCTGGCACTGTGAATGGTTCGAAAATCCGACATTGTATGTGAAAGTTATTCAAGTTTTAAGTTTACAAAAATCAATTGACCATGGTTGACTTTTGACTTTGGCAAATATTAAAAAAAGTATTCCAGGAATATTCTTCAAAATATTTTGGGAATATTCATTGGAATATTCCACAGAATATTCCTTGTGGGCCAACCAGATTTCAACACTTGGCAAGCTGTGATTGCACATGAGGTTGACTGTGTATGTTGTGGACCAATCAATGGGTGACATGTGGCAAGCCCGGAGGCCGCCACGTGGCCCTTGGTTTGAAGAATGGTGGTTACGTTAAAAATTATTGCAGCTCGCAAGAGTTGAACCCAGGTCTCCTCGCTGCTAGCCAAGCGGACTAACTGGGCAGGCTACATAGTGGTTCTTAACCACCAAGCTCAAAACTTTTATTTAACCATTACTTGCCTAACCACAAGCGGTTCCATCGCCGACGCATGTGACCACTCCTCAAACGTTTAATGCTAACCATTAACGGTCCCGCCAAATCTGGCGGAGTGCACCAATTCTGGAGGAGTAGCCAAGTTTAGTGGAGTTAACTGCCAGTTATCCAAACTTAGTGGAGTTCTTTTAGGCCAAACTAGAGAAAACTTCTGGAGGTCATAACTTTGGCTAGGGAGATCCTTTTGGAGCGATTTTTTATTTTTATTTTGGGTATTCTGAGCATTCTAGAGCCAATGGTATAGGTTTCAGAGCCAACAGAGCTCATCTTTAGGTGTTTTTGCATCAAAGAAGCTTGGAGAGCCATCAGGGCCTAAGGAGTGTTGGAGCTGTATTGGGATATGGTTAGCCATTGGGGGTGAAACAAAAGTCACTCTTGACTATTTTATGTGTTATGAACTCATTTTCACAGCTTGTTTTGCCTGTTTAGGCTTTCTTCTCACCGTATAACCAATTTGAGCATCTAATAAGAGTAAGGATATGCCCATTTGGGAGCCTTGGACCTGACAGATGTAGCCCAAGAGGGGCGAACTGCCTTATCAGTTGCTGTGTTATATTATGTGCTTTTATCTTGTTGTGTTTTTCAGAGTTGATATGTTGAACAGTAAAATGAGATAACACTCCTTCACACATAAGACTCAGAAACTTACCAAAAACACTTTGTTTCAATTGCAAGACATCAGTAACAGTTTTCACATATAATTTAATGGAAATGAATACCTTGCACAACAAATACAAGTAGTTTCATTTTTAGATCAGTTGGTATTAGAGCTCAAGTTTTGAGTATTAGTTTTGTGCAAAGATATTTTTGATTGTTTTGCAAGTTTTAATGCTTACCAGGCTTAAGCTTCAAAGAGGGAAAGAACAATTGGTTAGAGCACAAGATAATCCTCAACCAAGGAGGGCCAAGGTGCCATTATCTCCACCTTTTGATTCACCCTCAATAGCCTTGGAAGAAGCTTCAAGTATGTCTGAAAGGGAAGGAGAAGTTCCTGAAGGCATGGATCCAAGAGAAGAAGAACAGGTATTCAGAAAATCTTTTTTGGACATCACTGAAATGATAAGAATCTTATACCAGGAAAGGAATGATAGGTTGGTTGGAGAAGGGTCTAAACATCAAAAATAAGGAGAGGGCTCTTCTGGAGGAAAGAAAGGACATGGAGGAAATGGTGATCCATCATCTCCATTGTCATCCTCTACCTCGGTAAATCAACCTCATAAGCCTAAATCTTCTGGAAAAAGTCCATTTTTAAAGCTAGATGTTAAATTTGAATTACCCATGTTTAACGATGAAGTCAATGCAGAGAAACTTGACAACTGGATAAGGCAGTTGGAAGTTTATTTAAGGATTCAGAACTTACATGATGACAACACCAAGATTCAGTTAGCCTCATTAAGGATGCAAGGAGCAGCATTGGTATGGTGGGAAGCCAAGACCAAGGATGAAATTCGAAAACATGGTAAGCTTACTTTATCATGGGCTGAATTTATTTCCACAATTAAGAAGAAATTTTATCCTCTTGCTCATTTACAAAAGGCTATAATGAATTGGCAAAGTTTTAGACAACTTAAAGGACAAAGTGTTCAAGAATACACTCAAGAGTTTAGGCGAAGAGCACTCTTATTAGGGGTAGACTTACAAAGTCAAGACACTTTGCTGAAATATATAGGTGGTTCTCACAGCTACCTTAAACACACTATCCTTATGTTCAATCCTACTAGTCTAGATGAAGTTTGTGTACAAGCTATGCATTTAGAGACTAGAGGGAAAAACACTTTTGATGGAAATGAGGGTAGCGATTTTAAAGGCAAAGGAGGAAAAAGGATTGCAAACTCTAGAAAGGAAAAAGGGAAATTCATTCGCAAGAATTGTTTGAAAAAACAAGCCACGATGAAGACCACTGTTGGAAGCTTCATCCGGAGCTGAAATTAGAGAAATATAAAACCAAAGACAAAACCAAAGAAAAGGAAAAAACTGTAGCAATTGTTGAACAGCACATAGGGTTTGAATCAGGTGATGAGACAAAAAGTATCGCCATGGTATTAAAGAACATAAATGGGAAAGAGGTTATACAAGAAACAAATCCCAGTTCTAGCACATTAAACTGTCACAAAGAAACTCAAAATGAAAAGAGGAGAATAGATCTATTTCATGTGAGGATAATCTCAAACTACACAAAGATAGACATACTTTTTGATAGTGGGTCTCAAGCTAATCTCATCTCAGAAGACTTGGTCAAATAGCTGAAACTTGAGACAATTCCACATCCAAATCCTTATCCACTTGGGTATATATGCAAGGATGCAAACTCACAAGTCTCAAAGAAGTGCATCTTGCGCTTCGCCATAACAACTCATTATGTTGATTGGGTTGAACTGGATGTAGTACCGCTTGACATTACAGGTGTTGTGTTGGGTAGTCCATATTTATTTGACAGAAAGGAAATCTTCCATCGCCATGAGAATAAGTATCACTTGTTCAAGGATGGAAAAGAGTACATTGTGAGAGCACATAAGAAGAAGCTAGAATCTTCTTTAGTCCATGCAGGGCAATTGAAAAGGCTAGTTAATGCAAGTCAAAATATGACTTTGTTGATGGTTAAACAACAAGATTTTGTACAATTTCCTTTTCATATTATTGCTGATATAAATGATGATATGTTTCAGTCTGATAATAGTTCGTCTTTGAAAGAAGATGACAAAAGGTTGCACAAGATACCTTTGGTGTCAATCAGTGCAGAGAACGAAGTGTCGGTACAAAGCGGTGCAAGATTCCATGAGAAGGAAAAGCATGCAAGCAAAGAGGCAGTCCCTATTTCTCAAGAGGCTTGGCCATAAACTGGCTTAGAATGCTATTTGAATATGTTATGTTTGGCCTAGTTATGGTGAGATAATTTAAACTTCCCACTAACTGATGTTAGAAGGTACAATCCACCTCTCTTAGCCCATTATTATTGCAGAGATTGACTTTGATCCGGACTTAAACAGGAACGCAACAAATTACAGAGATAACCATAAACACAGATATGCAGTGGAAATAATACTTCCTTCCATTAATGTAAAATACTGAAACATGCTTATAAACAGTAATGGAAATAAACCAGCTAGGGCAATGGTAGCTTATCTCTGAGAAGAGATGTGGTGGCTACATGCCTCTGAACTGTGTTACAATGAGGCTCGAAGGCCTATTTATTGTTGAGAAACAATGGAAAACCTTTCACATCCCGAAACCTAACCCTAGAAGATGAAATGCCAAATTGTGGGCCCCGTTTGAGTAAATTGGTACATCAATTTCCTGGGGTCGTAACTTTGGCATACGATCTCCGTTTGATGTGTACAATAGCTCGTTAGAAAGATCTATCCGAGCACTACCACTTTGGGAGGCAACAGGTCCATGGACCAATGTTGCCCCAGATTTCCCAAAAAACGTCGTTTAGGGCCTCAAAACGGCTCCGAAAGTTCAGGACCTGAAAAACTGCTAAAAATAGTAAACTGTGCTATAATTTAGGAAACTAAAAAAGCTGAAAGAGACAGTTGTGGGGGTCCAGATGGGATAGGTGGGTGGCCACCAACATCCACCTGGATCATTCCTCCCCCTTTAAGAAGTAATGGTCCCCATTGTGTTGAGTTCCTCCCTAAGATGAGGAGGCTTTTGCTGATCTGGGTCTCTGGTGAGCTGTTCTGCAATCTATGATGTGTCCAGAAATGGTGGGAATCATGGTCGACGATGGTCCACATTGAACACTTGGTGCAAGCGAAGGAATGGAGGAATGTTGTGCTTTAAAGCATTGTTTCCCGTAGCCTTGGTACTAGTGTAAGGACCATGTCAGAGTGGTCTGAGTTTCTGATGGGTTCTGGTAAGGCATTCTCTCTGTAGATGTAACCAAACTTTGTCGCCCACCTGAAACTTGTGTGGTACCCCTGTGGGTGAGGAGAAGTTGTTCCTGGGTTCTGTCATGACCGTATCCCTTTGTTGCTTCTGCTGCGTAGAGGAACCCTTTGTAGGGGTCATGGATGTAGCAACGATCTTCCCCTTACTTTGGGAGTGAACCATACAGATGAATTTCCTAGTCTGGGAGATGAGCTTGATACCTTTCTTAGCAGTGATCAAAGAGGTGGCGATAAGTGGGGCTACCTCTAATATCCTGTATAATGAATTATCCAAAGAAATAATGACAGCGCGAGGCCTTGACTCATACACAACATGTCGCCTCCACAAGTATGGCTGCCCTAATAGTACATTGCAAACATCCAGAGGTGTAACATCACACAATACCTCGTCTGTGAAGAGCTTGATGTTGTACGGAAGGCAGCACTGCTGGCGAACTTTGAGATCTCGTCCTTCATGAAGCCACTCGATACTGTACGGCTGCGGGTGTGGTGTAGTCGGTAGGCCCAACCGCTTCACGACCTCTGCTGAAACGAGGTTCTTTTGGCTACCATTGTCGACAATGAATTGTAGCGGCGAGCCCTTCACCCACATCTGTGAGTGGAAAAGACGCTCCCCCTCCTCTGGATCTTCGAGCTCATTTTTCTAGATCTTGGTGGTGGCAACAGTGGCACTAAGATCTGCATCAATGATCTGCTTCGCTTTGCCATTTCCCTTGTCGGGTTCTGGCTCAGGGTCAGAACATGCATCTGATTCGGAAGCCTTCAACTCGGCCACCAGCGACTGCTTGGTCTGGCACTCACTTGTGTTATGAGTGGAACTCTTGTGGAGTTCACACCACTTTCCTGTGTCCTTCTTCGGCTTCGTGGTGTTGTTCTTTTCTTGCGGCTTTGACGGGTTGTCTTGGGTCACCCCGCCTTGGCTTTGTCCTTTGGGCTTCGGATTTGCAGATCCAAAGTCTCGCTTCTTCTGTTTGAACTTTTGCTCGATTTTGACAGCGTATCAATATGCCATGCCGAGCGAGGAGATGTTCAGGAACTCCATCTCTTCCTGGATGTATCTATGTAGGCAGCCACGGTATTTGAGTACTAGATGCAGCTCAGAATCTTTGATACCCAACTATGTGCGAAGGGTATGAAAAATGTTTGTGAACTCTGGCACATCTTGGTCCCGTCCCTGCCGCAGTGTGGTCCATTTGATGTATTTGTCCTCATAGCTTTTGACAGGGTAGTACTGCTCCTTAACGGCATCCCGAAATGAATCCCAAGTGGGTGCGGTTGAAAATAGTGAGCCTGTGCTTTCATCCTTATGTCTGCAGTAGGTTTCCCACCAGTCCTTGACGTGGGGGGCTGCTTTGAGAAGAGCGAAAACAAACTTTTCCCGACTCGAAAATTCATGAATAGAAAAATAACCCTCTAGCAGATTTAACCATTTATCTACGGCATCTGCGTCTAATTGACCCTCGAATATGGGGATTTCAAAATTAACTTGTACCTTAAATGATGTAGCGTTTCCAGAGTAGCTGCTGGAAGCCGATGCGTCGCTTCTGGGTAGCCGCTGAAGGATCTGGGCAACGCTGTCCATCATCGCATTCCATTGTCGCTTGAGGGCTTCTTCAAGCAAGATTTTGATAGGATCTCCTACCCCCTCATCTTTCTTCTCATCCGCCATGGGAGGCCGTCGGGATTTGCGAGGGTGGTCTTGCAAAGGTTCGACCAGTTCAAGGCCTAACTCCTTATATCCCACCCTCGTTGGGGACACGCAAAGAAAAACAGATAAAAAGCAGACCGCTCTGATACCACTGATCCAGACTTAAACATGAACGCAACAAATTATAGAGATAACCATAAACACAGATATGCAGCGAAAATAATACTTCCTTTCATTAATGTAAAATACTGAAACATGCTTACAAACAGTAATGGAAATAAACCAGCTAGGGCGATGGTAGCTTATCTCTGAGAAGAGATGTGGTGGCTACATGCCTCTGAATTGTGTTACAATGGGGCTCAAAAGCCTATTTATTGTTGAGAAACAATGGAAAACCTTTCACATCCCGAAACCTAACCCTAAAAAACGTCGTTTAGGGCCTCAAAACGGCTCCGGAAGTTCAGGACCCAAAAAACTGCTAAAAATAGTAAACTGTGCTATAATTTAGGAAACTGAAAAAGCTGAAAGAGACAGTTGTGGGGGTCCAAAAGGGATAGGTGGGTGGCCACCAACATCCACCTAGATTATACTTTTTGTTCTGATGGTATTGATGCTGCAATATGTTTGTCCATTTTGAATCTTTTCAATAACTCCTTAGTATACTTACTCTATGTCACCAATGTCTATCCAACTTCTCTCCATATCTCAAGACCTAAGAAATCATGCAATTCATCAAGGTCTTTCATTTCAAACTCTTGTGATAGTTTCCCTTTAACTTAATCAATTAACTTAAAAGCTTTGTTCGTTATATTAGATCATCAACATACAGAGAAATCATAATAACGTCCCCCTTTTGATCTAACTTGATATATAGATGGGGTCACTTTTGCTTTTCATAGAACCTTTATGAAGAAAAAAGAATTAATCTTCATATACCATGATATTGGTGCCTATTTTATCCATATAATGCTTCATTTAATTTGCAAACAAGGTGCTCTTGACCCTTTTTAACAACCCCTTATGGCTAAACAACATATATTTCTCCTTTTATTTCCCCATTCAAGATGACATACTTAACATCTAGTTGATGTAGTTTCCATTTATGTTTCATAGCTAAAGTAGTTATCAATCTAATTGTGTTTAACTTAGCTACAGGTGCGAAAGTTTCTTCATAATCAATTCCCTCTTTCTATGAGTATCCTTTTGCAACTAACCTAGCCTTATATTTATCTATACTTCCATCAACTTTAAATTTAGGTTTCAACTACCGTTTGGATCATATTGATACATTATTTTCAAGAAATTCTATTAGTTCCCAAGTATCATTCTTCATTATAGACTCATATTCTTCCTTTGTTGTATTGAAGAATGTAACTAGGTTCGGTATTCATATTTATATTTGTGTCAGAGAATGAAAAATAGATTATTATTATTATTATTATTATTATTATTATTATGACTTATTAAAGCATGGGTTTCATGCTTGAGTCATCATGTTTTACGTCAATGTCCCCATTCGGGACTTCTAGGATTTATTCTAAGTCATTAGTGTCATTTTCCATTTTGATCAGGTGATCATGTCCTAAGTGGAAAAAAGGCTCAAATTTTGAATTTCTTAGAATTGGTTGAAACCAGAACGACCAGATAGATCTCATATTCCTAATTCTAGCGCTGTGAATGGTTCAAAAATCTGACATTGTATGTGAAAGTTATTCAAGTTTTAAGTTTACAAAAATCAATTAACCAGGGTTGACTTTTGACTTTGGAAAATATTAAAAAAATATTCCAAGAATATTCTTCAAAATATTTTGGGAATATTCAATGGAATATTTCACAAAATATTCCTTGTGGGCCAACCAGATTTCAACACTTGGCAAGATGTGATTGCACGTGAGGTTGATTGTGTATGTTGTGGACCAATCAATGGGTGGCATGTGGCAAGCCCAGAGGCTGCCATGTGGCCCCTGGTTTGAAGAATGGTGGTACGTTAAAAATTATTGCAGCTCACAAGAGTTGAACCCGGGTCTCCTCGCTGCTAGCCAAGCGAACTAACTAGACGGGCTACATAGTGGTTCTTAACCACTAAGCTCAAAACTTTTATTTAACCATTACTTGCCTAACCACAAGCGGTTCCGTCGCCGACACATGTGACCACTCCTCAAACGTTTAATGCTAACCGTTAACGGTCCTGCCAAATCTGGCGGAGCGCGCCAATTCTGGTGGAGTAGCCAAGTTTAGTGGAGTTAACTGCCAGTTATCCAAATTTAGTGGAGTTTTTTTAGGACAAACTAGAGAAAACTTCTGGAGGTCATAACTTTGGGTAGGGAGATCCTTTTGGAGCGAATTTTTTTTTATTTTGGGTATTCTGAGCATTCTAGAGCCAATGGTATAGGTTTGAGAGCCAACAGAGCTCATCTTTATGTGTTTTTGCATCAAAGAAGCTTGGAGAGCCATCAGGGCCTAGGGAGTGTTGGAGCTGTGTTGGGCTATGGTTAGCCATTGGGGGTGAAACAAAAGTCATTATTGACTATTTTATGTGTTATGAACTCATTTTCACGGCTTATTTTGCCTGTTTAGGCTTTCTTCTCAATGTATAACCAATTTGAGCATCTAATAAGAGCAAGGATATGCCCATTTGGGAGCCTTGGACCCGGCAGATGTAGCCCAGGAGGGGTGAACTGCCTTATCAACTGTTGTGTTATATTATGTGCTTTTATCTTGCTGTGTTTTTCAGAGTTGATATGTTAAACAGTAAAATGAGATAACACTTCTTCACACATAAGACTCAGAAACTTACCAAAAACACTTTGTTTCAATTGCAAGACATCAGTAACAGTTTGCACATATAATTTAATGGAAATGAATACCTTGCACAAAAAATACAAGTAGTTTCATTTTTAGATCAGTTGGTATTAGAGCTCAAGTTTTGAGTATTAGTTTTGTGAAAAGATATTTTTGATTGTTTTGCACTTAATGCTTACCAAGCTTAAGCTTCAAAGAGGGAAAGAACAATTGGTTACATCACAAGATAATCCTCAACCAAGGAGGGCCAGGGTTCCATTATCTCCACCTTTTGATTCACCCTCAATAGCCTTGGAAGAAGCTTCAAGTATGTCTGAAAGGGAAGGAGAAGTTCCTGAAGGCATGGATCCAAGAGAAGAAGAATGGGTATTTAGAAAAGCTTTTTTGGACATCACTGAGATGGTAAGAATCTTATACTAGGAAAGGAATGATAGGTTGGTTGGAGAAGGGTCTAAACATCAAAAAGAAGGAGAGGGATCTTCTAGAGGAAAGAAAGGACATGGAGGAAATGACGATCCATCATCTCCATTGTCATCCTCTTCCTCTACATCGCCATCCTCTACCTCGGTAAATCAACCTCATAAGCCTAAATCTTCTGGAAAAATTCCATTTTTAAAGCTAGATGTTAAATTTGAATTACCCATGTTTAACGGTGAAGTCAATGCAGAGAAGCTTGGCAACTGGATATGTTATGCTCTTAACCTGCAAAAAGATGCCCAAATACAGAATATGCGAAGAAAGTACCCAGAACATAGAATAGTGAGAGACAACAACAAATATTTTATTATTCAGAAAGAAATGTTCATTGGCCTCTTCGAGGGGGCAACCTCCAATAGAGCAGAGCTCGATTCAAAAATAAGACATGATGCTCTTCGCAGGGAGTCTCTATCCTTTATATATGACTCATACATGCAATACCATGGATCAATACCATGGGCTTTATTAATACCATCTATTTAATACTATGGCCCATTTGCAACTAACTATGGTCTCGTCATTAATTGCGGGTTAACCACTTACAATTATTAATATGGGCTTTATTGACTCTTTACTATGACTCGATCCCACTACATAAATAAGGGGGTTAGGGTGGGACCCTAACATGCCCTCCCCCTTAAGAATAGCCTTGTCCTCAAGGCTAAAGCTGTGGAAATTTTTGAAGAATAGTGGCTAGTTCCCAAGTTGCATCTTCCGGAGAGGTGTCTTTCCACTTGACGAGAACTTCCCTAATCATGCGGCCATGCAAGTTCCTTTCTCGTGTGTCTAGGACCTGTTCAGGTTGGAGCCAGATTGACCCTTCCTCGTCCAATTCAGGTAGACTGGTTTGAATTCTGCAATTGTTCCCAATCACTTTCTTGAGGCATGAGACATGGAAAACTGGATGGATTTTTGTAGTAGGCGGCAAAGCCAGCTTGTAGGCTACTTCTCCAATGCGCTAAAGTACTTGATATGGTCCATAGAATTTTGGAGATAGTTTCTGACAACCCTTGTCCTGGAGTGATGTTTGCTTATATGGTTGAAACCTCAAAAAGACCTGATCCCCTTCTTGAAATTGGCGCTCTGAGCGATGCTGGTCTACCTGTTGCTTCATGCGGTTTTGAGCTTGATGAAGATTCTCTCTAAGATGGGCGAGCATGGTTGCGCGGTTTTGTAGGAGTTGATCCATTGCTTGTACCTTTGAGCACCCCTTGATATAAGAATTAGGGGAAGGAGGGAGTTGACCATATACTGCTTCATAGGGAGTCATTTTGGTGGTGGCATGATAGTTGGTGTTATACCACCATTCAGCTAGAGGTAACCACTATAACCCAAGATGTTGCTTTTCTGAAGTGAAACACCTAAGGTAGGTTTCCAGACGTTTGTTGACGGCTTTAGTTTGACCATCCGTTTGTGGATGATAGGAAGTACTGAGTTTTAGTTGGGTGCCTTGTAGCCTAAAGAGTTCCTGCCAAAAATTACTGGTGAAGATCGGGTCGCAATCAGACACAATAGAAGTGGGCATGCCATGCAATTTGAAGATCTGATCCATGAAAGATTGAGCGACCAAAGTCGGTGTAAACGGGTGGGGTAGGGCGCAGAAATGAGCATACTTCAAAAGTCCGTCCACAACCACCACGATGACTGACTTGTTTCTTGACTTTGGAAGACCTGTAATAAAATCCATAGAAACCTCTGTCCATATTGCTGCCGGGATGGGCAACGGTTGTAATTTACCTGGTGCTTTGATGGTCTCCCCTTTGTGGCATTGACAGACATCGCATTCTGCTACAAAAGTAAGGATGTCATTTTTAATTCCTATCCCAAAAAATGATATTCTAGTGAGAGCATACGTCTTCTGAAAGCCTGAATGTCCTGCAATGGGGGATGAGTGAAATTATGCCAAAATGCGACTTTTGAGGGTGGATGTTGGTGATATGATGATTTTGTCCCTGTAGCGAAGAATCTCATCCTGCCATGAGTAGCCCTTGGTGGAATTTGGATCCACCTGCAATTGAGAAATGAGTTGGGAGAGCCCAGGATGTGAAAACCATTCCCTGCGAGCCTCTTCAATCCATTCTGGAATGGGAAGGGAAATGGCTAGCAGGGTACTTCCCTCCTCAAATTGGCGAGATAATGCATCTGCTACACTATTTTCTTTCCCTTTCTTGTAAATGATCTCATAATCATATCCCAGCATTTTGGCGAGCCATTTATTTTGTTGTGGGGAAGATAGGAATTGCTCCAAGAAATATTTAAGACTGTGATGGTCTGTGCGGATTTGGAAACTTTGCCCTAGTAAGTAAGGTCACCAGGTCTCTACTGCATGTAAGATGGCCATCATTTCCTTCTCATAGGTAGATTGGCCCAGATTCTTCCCACTTAGTTGTTGGCTTGTGAAGGCCAAAGGTCACCCTTCCTGCATTAAGACCGCCCCAATACTCGTACCAGAAGCATCACATTCAATGACAAAATATTTGGTGAAGTCAGGTAGTGCTAAGACTGGAGTGGAACACATGGAATTTTTGAGAGCTATAAATGCCTGTTGTGCGTCCTCATTCCAGAACAATGAATTTTTCTTCAGGAGTTGAGTGAGGGGCTTCGCTATGTGACCATAATTGCAGAGAAATTTGCGATAATAGCCCGTGAGACCCAAAAATCCTCTCAGGCTCTTCAAGATCTTAGGTTGAGGCCAATCCTGCATTGCCTGGATCTTTTTGGGGTCCACCTTGACACCTTCACACCCCATAATGTGGCCCAAATACTCAACTTCTTCCATGCCAAATGAACACTTGGACATCTTAACAAATAATTTACGCTGGCGGAGCAGTTGCAAGATTAGATCTACACGCTGAAGATGTGCGGCCCAAGTGAAACTATAGATGAGGATGTCATCGAAGAAGACAAGGACAAATTTCCTGAGATATGGTTTGAGAAGGTGGTTCATAAGGCACTGAAAAGTAGATGGGGCATTACAAAGACCAAATGGCATGACCAGGAACTCATAATGGCCTTCATGAGTTCGGAAATCAGTCTTTGGAATGTCGAATTCCTTCATGCGAATTTGGTGGTAGCCTGAGCGAAGATCCAGCTTAGTGAAGAATTGAGCCCCATTGAGTTCATCCATCAAATCATCAACCACCAGGATGGGAAATTTATCTTTGATTGTCAACTTATTGAGGGCCCCGAAGTCTAGACACATCCGCCACTCCCCATATTTCTTGAGCACCATGATCACCGGTGATGAATAAGGACTAATGCTGGGCCGAATGACACCTGCTTCCAAAAGTTCCTTGATTATTTTTTCTATTTCATTCTTTTGGGTGAACGGATATCTGTATAGGCGCGCATTCGGGGGTTGGGCCCCTGGAACCAAGGTGATGTTATGATCATGTTCCCCTCTCGAGGGTGTAAGCTCATGAGGCTTGTCAAAGACCGGCAGATGGTTATTTAAAATCTGTTGCATCTCAGGATGAATCGGCAAAGACTTGGTTTCGACTACTTGGATGGCATTAAATTGAGCTATAACTCCATGATGGCCCTTTTTTAGCAATTTTTCCATCCTATGCGAGCTGATGACAGAGGGAGCTCCCGCCGCGAGTCCACGGAGGGTATGTGTGGAGTTGTTCTGCTTAAAACTCATATATAACTCCTGGAAATCCATTGTGATTGGCCCAAGAGTGTGAAGCCATTCGGCACCAAGGACAATGTCGCACCCTCCCATGTGTATGGCAAACATGTGGGTCTTCAACTGATAATCCCCCATTTGAAGTTTGAAATTTTCACAACGGCCTTGACATTTCATTGTGCCCCCATCCACAATTTGGACTTGGAAGTTAGAAACTGCTCTTACAAAACAATGCGTTGCTTCCGTGACTTTTTGATGGATGAAATTATGTGTACTTCCACTATCAATCAAGACTACCACTGGGTGATGTTTAATAAAACCTCTGATTTTGAGAGTTTGAGGTGAAGAAATCCCTGCCAAAGAATGAAGCGAAATAATTGGTTCGTCAGGGACATTTTCCTTTTGGTTGTCCTCTTCTACTGCCTCATGTGCCTCCAGTGGTGGATGTTCCTCCGATGAGCTGTAATCAGTTGCATGAATTTGAAAAAATTTGGGCTCCTTGCATTTATGACCTAGGGAGTATTTTTCATCACAGTAGTAACATAATCCTCGCTTTCTTCTTTCGGCCATTTCTGCAGGTGACACCTTTTGAACCTTAAGTGTTTGAGTCGTGCTGTGAGCCTATGGGGGGCGACCCTTAGTGGTGAAATTTGGGCAACTGTACTGGGCTGCTAACGCACATTCCACGTTACGAGCTACGTTGCAAGCCTCCGTCCATGTGGGAGGGTGGTGCAGTAGGATGTGGGCTTTTATGGCTTCTTTAAGACCGCTGATAAAAAATTTCGTGTAGAACACATCTGAGAGACCCCTAGTGCGGAAGGCTAAGGCTTCAAAGGCTGTAACATATTCATCCACTGTGCCAGTCTATTGGAGCTTAGTAAGACGACCCAAAAAAGAAGATTCCTGGTCAAAGCGGTCTGTAAGAGATTTTTTGAAGTTGGTCCAAGTCACAAAAGGTCCATTGCAATGTTGATGCCATTCCCACCATTACCACCTTTCATTGTCCAAGTACATGCTCCCCATCATAAGTTGAGTCTCATTATCTAAGATGTTATTCAGATTGAAATACTGCTCCATTTATGCTATCCATGCTGCCGGGTGAGAACCATCAAATTTATGCATATCCAACTTGGGAGGTCGCGGACGAGATTGTTGGTGGGGGCCCCAGAGGTGAAGAGAGTGGCTAGACTCACCCTCACTGTGTCCATTGCCAATATATGCCTCCTCGTGGGCTTCCTCCTTGCCCTTCGGGATTATGCTAGTTAGTTTGTCAAGCTGAATTTGGAGGGATTGCAAGGTTTGTTCAAGTCTGTCCATCCTCTCATTGGCCATAGCTTGAGCTCTAGTTTCTACCATGCACCGATTTTATGTTCTTGAAATTTGGGACCGCCCAATTTTTTTTTTCAATAAGAATTGAATGGTACCACCGTTCTTAGCTCGTCGTCCTGATTCTAATGGGCCTGATCACCAATAAGTGCCCCAGGAGATCTCAGACTTTTTTTTTGAAAACTCCTAACGAAGTTTTACTCCTTCCTTAGGAATACTGCAGTCGCCGAATCCTCCAAATGTCAATGCTGCAAAAAGTCCTGTGAAAATCATGCCCCGGTATAGGAACCCCACACAACTACTCAGATCTGGTGGATCTGAGAGATCTAAATGGCAGATCGGATAGCTCTGAGCGGCGAAACCGATTGCTGCTGCGGATCTGATGGATATAATAGATCGGAATGGCTGGTCTTCTACTCGGAACTGCGGGACTGATGTCTGCTGCTGCTGCACCCCTTTACGCGAGTGGATCTGGCAGAGATGATGCGTGATCCCAAGATAGAAAAGGGAACTATGGTCGCGAGGAGTGTCAGATTCTACAGATCGCAATATACATAAGGGTATGACAGTAGTACTCGACCCAATGTTTTAGGGCTCTAACTAAGGAGGATCAACCATACCCTTAGCCGTACAACCTGACTACCCTATCGTACGGGCGAGTAATCTCTCCCAGTGCTATTCTTGATGTACTGTAGTAGAAAGACGGCCGACGGTTTATCTATGGCGAGGTTGCAGAGGAGCTAAGGGGCTTCCGATATACCCAGAAGGTACTTGGAAGACAGTCTGTACGCGGTTCTGTCTAATGCACTACTACTCAAAGGGGTACCCGCAGGGGTTACAAAGGAGTCCAACAAACGTGACCACCTCTTGTATTTCCTGCGTGCATGCCTCCCCAAATCCGCAGGTTTATGCGCTCAACGACAGATCCCGTGGTTTAAAGATGTCGGAACATGTCTCTAGCCAAAAAATAAAAAATTGCTAAGAAATGGAGATCCCACCGGCCCTAGAAAGTGCTCTGATACCACTTGTTATGCTCTTAACCTGCAAAAAGATACCCAAATACAGAATATGCAAAGAAATATACCCAAAACATAAAATAGTGAGAGACAACAACAAATATTTTATTATTCAGAAAGCAATGTTCATTGGCCTCTTCGAGGGGGCAACCTCCAATAGAGCAGAGCTCGATTCAAAAATAAGCAACGATGCTCCTCGCAGGGAGTCTCTATCCTTTATATATGACTTATACATGCAATACCATGGATTTTATTAATACCATTTATCTAATACTATGGCCCATTTGCAACTAACTGTGGTATCGTCATTAATTGCGGGTTAACCACTTACAATTATTAATATGGGCTTTATTGAATCTTTACTATGACTCGATCCCACTACATAAATAAGGAGGTTAGGGTGGGACCCTAACAGGATAAGACAGTTGGAAGTTTATTTAAGGATTCAGAACTTACATGATGACAACACGAAGATTCAGTTAGCCTCATTAAGGATGGAAGGAGCAGCATTGGTATGGTGGGAAGCCAAGACCAAGGATGAAATTCGAAAACATGGTAAACTTACTTTATCATGGGCTGAATTTATTTCCATGATTAAGAAGCAATTTTATCCTCTTGCTCATTTACAAAAGGCTATAATGAATTGGCAAAGTTTTAGACATCTTAAAGGACAAAGTGTTCAAGAATACACTCAAGAGTTTAGGAGAAGAGCACTCTTATTAGGGGTAGACTTACAAAGTCAAGACACTTTGCTGAAATATATAGGTGGTTTTCACAACTACCTTAAACACACTATCCTTATGTTCAATCCTACTAGTCTAGACGAAGTTTGTGTACAAGCTATGCATTTAGAGACTAGAGGGAAAAGCACTCTTGATGGAAATGAGGGTAGTGATTTTAAAGGCAAAGGAAGAAAAAGGATTGCAAACTCTAGAAAGGAAAAAGGGAAATTCTTTTGCAAGAACTGTTAAAAAACAAGCCATGATGAAGACCACTGTTGGAAGCTTCATCCGGAGCTGAAATTAGAGAAATATAAAACCAAAGACAAAACCAAAGAAAAGGAAAAAATTGTAGCAACTATTGAACATGACTTAAGGTTTGAATCAAGTGATGAGACAAAAAGTATCGCCATGGTATTAAAGAACATAAAGGGGAAAGAGGTTATACAAGAAACAAATCCCAGTTCTAGTACATTAAACTGTCACAAAGAAACTCAAAATGAAAAGAGGAGAATAGATCTATTTCATGTGAGGATAATCTCAAACCACACAAAGATAGACACACTTTTTGATAGTGGGTCTCAAGCTAATCTCCTCTCAGAAGACTTGGTAAAACAACTAAAACTTGAGACAATTCCACATCCAAATCCTTATCCACTTGGGTGGATATGCAAGGATGCAAACTTACAAGTCTCAAAGAAGTGCATCTTGTGATTCGCCATAATAGCTCATTATGTTGATTGGGTTGAACTAGATGTAGTACCGCTTGACATTACAGGTGTTGTGTTGGGTAGTCCATATTTATTTGACAGAAACGAAATCTTCCATCACCATGAGAATAAGTATCACTTGTTTAAGGATGGAAAAGAGTACATTGTGAGAGCACATAAGAAGAAGCTAGAATCTTCTTTAGTCCATGCAGGGCAATTGAAAAGGCTAGTTAATGCAACTCAAAATATGACTTTGTTGATGGTTAAACAACAAGATTTTGTACAATTTCCTTTTCATATTATTGTTGATATAAATGATGATATGTTTCAGTCTGATAACAGTTCGTCTTTGAAAGAAGATGACAAAAGGTTGCACAAGATACCTTTGGTGTCAATCGGTGGTGAGAACAAAGTGTCGGTGCAAAGCGGTGCAAGATTCCATGAGAAGGAAAAGCATGCAAGCAAAGAGGGCACACAGTTTAGCATGGGTCACTGTTGGTTTCAGAATGGAAGATTGGTATGGCGAGAAAACTTGGTCGGGATTCGGCACAAGTATAGGGCTCATTCAACAAAAATTCACCATGTGAACAGTCGGCAAGGTGAACTTTATTCTAAGTCTTCTTTAAAGTTTGACCATTGTAGAAACAGTTTGCTTTCTACAAAATATAGTTCTTGTTCTGAAATTTTCAAGAAATTGCATCATGACTCAGTCAATTTTAGCAATGGTCGGTCAGTGAATTCAAGGGAAAATTTAACTTTTGATGAGAAGCTCAATTTGAAGAAGTCGAGAAGATTTCATTTATTCAAGGTTGGAAGAGTGGAGAATCAGTCTCCTCGTCTTCATTTTCAATAATCAAAGAGCTTTCGGGGTCCAAAAGCTTCCCGTTTGGGAGGTGTGATCAGGTGATCATGTCCTAAGTGGAAAAAATGCTCAAATTTTGAATTGCTCAGAATTGTTTGAAACTAGAACGAATGGATAGATCTCGTCTTCCTAATTCCGGCGCAGTGAACGGTTCAAAAATCCGACACTCTATGTGAAATTTATTCAAGTTTGAAGTTTACAAAAATCAGTTGACCAGGGTTGACTTTTGACTTTAGAAAATATTAAAAAAATACTTTGGGAATATTCTTAGGAATATTTTGGGAATATTCATTGGAATATTCCACAAAATATTCCCTACAGGTCAACCAGATTTCGGCACTTGGAAAGCTGTGATTGCACATGAGTTGGACTGTGTATGATGTGGACCAATCAATGGGTGACACATGGCAAGCCCGGAGGCCACCATGTGGCCCCTGGTTGGAAGAATGGTGGTTACGTTAAAAATTATTGCAGCCCGTAGGAGTTGAACCCGAGTCTCCTCGTTGCTAGCCAAGCGGACTAACTAGGCAGGCTACGTAGTGGTTCTTAACCACTAAGCTCAAAACTTTTATTTAACCATCACTTGCCTAACTACAAGCGGTTCCATCGTCGACGCTTGTGACCACTCCTCAACATTTAATGCTAACCGCTAATGGTCTCGCCAAATCTGGCAGAGCACGCCAATTCTGGCGGAGTAGCCAAGTTTAGTGGAGTTAACTGCCAGTTATCCAAATTTAGTGGAGTTTTTTTAGGCCAAATTGGAGAAAACTTCTGAAGGTCATAAATTTGGCTAGGGAGATCCTTTTGGAGTGAATTTCTTTTTGATTTTGGGTATTCTGAGCATTCTAGAGCCAATGGTATAGGTTTCAAAGCCAACAGAGCTTATCTTCAGGTTTTTTTTCAGTGAAGAAGCTTGGAGAGCCATCAGGGCATAGGGAGTGTTGGAGCTATATTGGGCTATGGTTAGCCATTGGAGGTGAAACAAAAGTCATTCTTGACTGTTTTCTGTGTTTTGAACTCATTTTCACAACTTATTTTGCCTGTTTAGGCTTTCTTCTCACTGTATAACCAATTTGAGCATCTAATAAGAGCAAGGACATGCCCATTTGGGAGCCTTGGACTCGGCAGATGTAGCCCAGGAGGGGTGAACTGCCTTATCAGTTGTTATGTTATATTATGTGGTTTTATCTTGCTGTGTTTTTCAGAGTTGATATGTTAAACAGTAAATGAAATAACACTCCTTCACACATAAGACTCATAAACTTACCAAAAACACTTTGTTTAAATTGCAAGACATCAATAATAGTTTGCACATATAATTTAATGGAAATGAATACCTTGCACAACAAATATAAGTAGTTTCATTTTCAGATCACATTTAAAGAGACCCTTAATGGGATTTTGAATAATGTAAACAAGTTTATTATTGAGTAAAATTAGGTATTTGTCACCTCCACACCAAGTTAGCCTGAAGACGATCAAGTCGTCCTCAATATGGGCATTTGGACCTCACTTAAAGCCTATATATACAAGCAGTTGGATCTCATTTGGAGACTTCAACTGAATAAGTTCAATCTACATCAAAGAGGTGCAGAAAAGTGCGAAGTTCAAGGTGAAGAAGGATGAAATATAAGTCAAATTTTTTTGGGCTATTTGTTTCTCTCTCTTATGCAAAGTTATTGGGCTAGTTTATGGATCAAATTTTTAGTGCTGGAAGGGTTGAAGTTCTAAAAGTGCTCGATTGAAGTTTTTGTAGCTGGAAGGTCGAAATTCTTGATTTTCTAGGTCGAAGTGTTGTTGCTGCAAGGTTGAAGATCTAGGTCGAAGTTGTTGGGAGGAGAGGTTGATTTGGTGGTTGGAGGAGGTCTGTGTCCAGGTTGAAGATTCTTGGATTATCTCATCTTAACTACTGAAGGAAGAAGTTTGACTGCGTTTTCCCTGGATAAAGGTTTCGCTGTGGCAGAGTGCCTACATCTTGTGTCTCTTGTTCTTGTGATCTTCATACACATATAATTTGGTAATTACTTGATGAAAGATAATATAAAAAATATATAAAAGAAGCCAATATAATTCACAAGTAATTATCAAGAAAGAGAAATCTAACCCTAATTCTACTAGCCTTGGTTTCTCAACATGGTTTTAGAGCTAAGGTTAGGGAAGATTGGAGATCACTCTATTAGATTAAAAGAAAGGACTGATCCCTATATGATAGGATACTTGAAAATGGGGCTTAACATTGCAGGAAGCTGGATCAAAAGGATCATCTACAACTTATTCAACAAAGTCAAAGACAAATGGTTTTTGGCTACACTCACAAGTTGACGCGGTAATCAATCGTTTTGAAAAATCTCAACAATCAGCCCCACGTTTATTATTTCCCTTACAGTCCAACCTTTTCTTCTTTGATTGGATCTCCATTGTAAAAGCTCGAACACTGATATTTCCCCTTTTTTATAGAATAGCTCGCGGTTCTTCGTAGATCATCTCGCCTTCGATCCAACAGTCCAAGTTGTATTGCATAATTGCAAGTCTCTATGGGCAAGCACTTAGGTCTCGGGACACACATATAGAATGATGCGATGTGATATATTCAATGGTCCCACTGTCCATCACATATCGCAGTTTCACAATGCTTGAGGCCCATTTCCTTTGTAATGAAATATTGCGATGCGATGTATCACAATCGCATATCGCACTGTCCCACAACCGGGGTTCCGATAACACACAAAGGCTTTCTTGCGATGCGATATTTTGTCGATCACACTTCACAATTTCTTAAGAATTGCGGTCTGACCACATACTAGTGTTTATTTGCGATGCGATATGGGTGATCCAACAGTTGGGATTTAAGCAGGCATCAACAATGTTAATCACACTAAATACTGCGACCTCCATTGAACTCTGAGTTTATAACATAAAGCATAAAAATAGAGAAATATTCGACTCTATCCCGAATACAAAGAAACAAAGGCCGAAATAAAATTTCACACATAATCGATATATAAACATACACACGACATCAATTATTCATTATAAAAATGGTTATAGAGTCTTGCCCTTCGACTCGATTACAATGATTTTAAAATACCTCTGTTCAATACGTAAGTCCTCACTCTGTCACTCGACTCGCGCTTCCTCAATCCTCTCTCATCCCTACCGATCTCTCTACATTATATTCTTTTCCTTTTTATGAATCCAATCCCACTCTAACTACTCAATCTCTATTTTTAAACATTCTAACAGTCAATCTCTATTTTCAAGCTCTATCACACACCTATGCTAACAAATTATCTTTGAATCTAAAATAAGACAATTTTTGCTTATTACAATAATGAAATACAACTCATTTCTTGAGAGATCCAACCCTCTCGGTAAAAACTGACTTTTGACCACTCAGGTCAGAGAAATTAAACTTGTTTAGCCACAACATGTGAACAGACTTTCACATTGCTGGCTAAGTCCAGATGCTCCTGCATCAGACTCCTGAGGAAGAAAAGAATCATCCTTCAGACTTTCAGGGCTTACTCCATACTTCTACAACTCTGCTGTAGTTAACCAGCTAGCATCCTCCACTGGTTATCCTTTCCATTTGACTAGATATTGAAAATAAATCTGCCCTCTGCTTCTTTTGGATACTCTTTTCTCTAAAACAACTTCAACTTCTTTCTTAACGACCTTTGGCATTTTTTCTTCCCAATTCAAGGTTTGAAATTCATCTTTTGTAGTTTCCTCCTGTAACTCTGTGTCTGTCCCTTTGTATGGATACAAATTTGCAATATTGAAAATAGGTGATATTCCAATCCCTTATGGAAATTCAATTTCATATGCATTAGCTGAAAACTTTCTTAAAATTCTACATGGTCCTATCTTTTTCATTTTCAGTTTATTGTAAGTCTTAGCAAGAAATCTTTCTTTTCTTAAATATACCATCACTAAATCTTCCACTTGGAATTCCTTCTCTCTTCTTTTCATATCCACTCTTTGTTTGTATTTACCACTGGTTTCCTACAATCTGCCTTTGACATCTTCTTGAAGTCTTTTCATCTGTTCTGCTGTTATGAAACCAGCTCAAGAAAAGATAGATCAATGCCTTAGAATTCAGCCTCTTCGAGGGGGCAACCTCCTTTACATTACATAAATGAACAATTCTTCGATGATTCAAATGACAAAACCTCCTTTCTATATATAGGAGTCTAAGGAGTCACAATATAATCCAGCCGACCTAACAATAATAATATAAAGCCACAAAAATAACAATAGAGGGATTCTATGGGCACATTAATAACAATATGGGGGCAATGGGGGCACAACAATATAAATAAGGGGTATAACTACAATAGTAATGGGGTAATCACTAGTATTATAGGGACCCAACATGCCCCTCTCCTTCAAAAAAGTGTTGTCCTCAACGCTTGAGTAGTTCTGGATACTTCTGCATAAAATTCTCATCCTCCCATGTGGAATCTTCAGCGGATAAGTTCTTCCACTTGATAAGATACTCTGAAATTGATCGATTTCGTAGCTGTCGAGTTCTTGTTTCTGTGACTGCTTCCGGTTCCAATATAATTTTCCTTCCTCGTCAAGTTCTGGCAATATTGTTTGAACTGGGAGCTTGTCGCCTATAACCTTCTTTAAACATGAAACATGGAAAACTGGGTGCAATCGAGAAGCTGCAGGAAGCTCCAATTTGTATGCCATAGTACCAATCTTTTGCAACACCTTGTACGGACCATAATACTTTGGTGATAATTTATTATCCTTCTTAGCTTGCTTGAGGGACATTTGCTTATATGGTTGTAGCCGTAGGAATACCCAATCACCTACATCAAAACTTCTTTCACTGCGATGTTGATCTGCCTGTTGTTTCATTCTATTTTGTGCCAACACGAGGTTATCCTTTAAGAGTTGGAGGACTTGTTGTTGATGTTCGATGTGATGTTCCACTGCCTGAACCTTAGAATTTTCTCTTAAATATGATGTGATGGATGGTGGTTGATACCCATAAAGTGCCATAAATGGGGTCATTTTTGTTGTTGTATGGAAGGAAGTGTTATACCACCATTCAGCCAGAGGCAACCATTTGACCCATTGTGTCTGTTTATCAGATACAAAGCAACGAAGATATCCTTCCAAACATTTGTTTACTATCTCAGTTTTCCCATCAGATTGAGGATGATAAGATGAGCTATGAGCTAACTGAGTACCAAGACAAGAAAATAATTCTGTCCAAAAATTTCCAGTGAAAATGGGATCTCTGTCACTTACAATAATCTTTGGGTTTCCATGTAGCTTTTGAATTGTTTCCATAAATGCAGTAGAAACTGTACTGGCTTTAAATGGATGTGATAATGCACAAAAGTGTGCATACTTGGTAAGTCTGTCAACTACCACCATGATGACACTCTTTCCCTCAGACTTGGGTAAACCTGTGATAAAATCCATTGAAACCTCCTCCCAACGTTGGCTTGGAATGGATAAAGGTTGTAATAGATCCGGTGTCTTAATTGTTTCAACTTTATTTTGTTGGCAAACCAAACATTCTGCCACAAACTTTTGAATATCTGATTTAAGGCCATCCCAAAAAAATTCCTTCTTAACCCTGTGGTAAGTTTTTAAAAATCCTGAGTGCCCTCCTAAGGGAGAAGTGTGCAATTCCATAAGAATCTTTTGTTTTAGCTGGGAATTCTTACAGAGGTATAAGCGATCTTTGTACCATAACGAATCATTTTGCCAGCTAAATGTATCAGATGTACTGGAATCTTGTTGTAGCTTTCGAATAAGTGCCCACACTTCTTCGTCATTCTTCCATTCCTCCCTTGCTTCGTTTATCCAATCTGGTTGGATAATAGAAATGGTGCACAACAATGCTTCCACATCCTCATCCTTTCTTGAGAGTGCATCTGCCACCACATTTTGCTTCCCTTTTTTGTAGATGATTTCAAAGTCATAACCCAACATCTTTGTGACCCACTTTTGTTGCTCTTCAGAGGATAATCTTTGTTCTAAAAAGTATTTAAGGCTATCATGATCCATTTTTACCTTGAAGTGTCTTCCCATTAGGTAGGGTCGCCATTTCTTAAGTGCATGGAGTATTGCCAACATTTCCTTCTCATAAATAGCTTTGCTTAAAAACTTTCCCTTGATTGGACGACTTTCAAAAGCAATGGGTCTTTCATCTTGCATTAGAACAGCACCAATTCCATTTCCTGAAGCATCACATTCCACAATAAAGGTTTTTGTGAAGTCCGGTGTAGCTAAGACCGGTGCTTGGCACATTGCCTCTTTAAGATGTTCAAAGGCCTTTGTTGCTTCCGGAGTCCATGAAAATGCATCTTTCTTCAATAATGTTGTTAGAGGTGCTGCTATTCTCCCATAATTCTTAACAAACTTGCGATAATACCCTGTCAACCCAAGAAATCCTGCAGATGCTTTATGGATGTGGGGATTTTCCATTCCTTAATGGCTTTAATTTTGCTAGGGTCTACCTTAACTCCTTCATGAGATACAATATGACCCAAATATTCCACCTCCTGGACTCCAAAGAAACATTTGGATCTTTTTGCATATAATTGTTTCTCCTCCAATAGTTGTAGCACCCTGTCAACATGTTCAACATGATCCTTCCAAGACTTGTTGTAGATTAGTATATCATCAAAAAATACTAACACAAATTTTCTAAGGAATGGTTTGAAAATTGAATTCATCAAACCTTGAAATGTTGAAGGTGCATTGGTAAGGCCAAAAGGCATGACCAAAAATTCATAATGACCCTCATGAGTTCTAAATGCCGTTTTCGGAATGTCTTCAATCTTCATTCTGATTTGATGATATCCTGAACGAAGATCCAACTTGGTGAAGTAAATTGATCCATGCAATTCATCCAGTAATTCATCAATGACAGGAATGGGGAACTTATCTTTAATAGTGAGCTTGTTGAGCTCCCTATAATCCGGACACATGCGCCATGATCCATCCTTCTTGTGCACCAATACTACTGGAGGAGAAAAAGAACTTTGACTCGGTTGAATTATACCAGCCTCTAGCATTTCTGCAACCATACGTTCAATTTCACTTTTTTGGACATAGGGATATCTGTACGGCCTGATGTTTGGAGGAACACTTCCTGGAATCAGATGAATAGCATGATCATGATCACGCATAGGTGGGAGACCTTTGGGAGTCTCAAATACCTTGGAATGATTGTCCAGGACTTTTTGGAGATCTGGAGAAATAGATGATTCCAATGTGGAAACATCTAGCGAACATAATTGTGCAATTACACCTCTTTGCTCCTTTTTTAGAAGCTTTGTCATACCATTAGAGCTGATTATCTTTCCTGTTTTCCCTGCAATACCCCTTAATTCAACTTCCTTTCCTTCCGTAGAAAATTTGATGAAAAGTTCTTGAAAATTAAAAGCTATTGTACCCAAGGATTGTAGCCATTGGACTCCTAGTACAACATCAACACCTCCCATTGGAATGGAAAGCATTGGGCTAGTCAATACATATTCTCCCATGGATAGCTTGATATTATGGCACTTTCCAAAGCAATTTATTGTTCCTCCATTTGCAATCATCACTTGACACTCTGGTGCTGGATATAGGAAGCAATTCAATTCTTTTGCTACCCTACAATGAATAAAATTGTGGGTGCTTCCTGAATCAATCAACACTATTACCTTTTTCTTCTTGATTTGTCCTTCTATCTTGATGGTTTGAGGAGTGGTAATTCCCGCCAATGCATTACAAGATATGGTCGGATTTATTTGTTCTTCATCTAGGCTTTGTTCCTGGAGTATATCCTCTTCTTTTGACCTTTCTTGCTCCTTTTCTTCTTCCTCTTCACAATCTATGTAGAATAATTTCTTCTCAGCACACTTATGACCTTTAGTGTATTTGCTATCACAACTGTAACAAAGCCCTTTTGCTCTTTTTTCTTCCAATTGTTGTGGTGTCAACCTTATAGGTTGTGGAAGACTAGGGGCAACAACACTTCCGTCTTTATAGTTGTGAGTGGTATGCTTCCTGGTTGCCATAATTTTGCTTTCCATTTTTCTTGCTAACCTGAATGCCTTCTCTAATGAATCAGGTTCCCAAAGGCGAACATCATGTTGGATATTATCCTTTAAAGACCCTATGAACACATCAATCCTATGCTCCTCTGGAATATCTTTTACCCTTATGTTCAATTTTTGGAACTCCTCAATGTGAACTCCTCAATGTGCTCCATTATTGAACCCTTTTGTTTGAGACTTATCAATTGGCTAAAAAAAGTGTTGCTTTTTGTATCCTCATAATGTGCTATCAATTCTTCCGTAAAAATTGCCCAAGTGATAAATTGTTTACGAGAGCAAAGCCATTGATACCATACAAACTGATTTGGTTCCAAATATAAAGTTGCCATACGTACCTTTTGTGTGTTTTGCACATTATTGAGATCGAAGAATTGCTCCATCTGTAATATCCATGTGGCGGGATCCTTGCCATCAAACTTCCTCATATCGATTTTTGGAATATGGTGGGTCTTCGATCCAACATTAGAGTCTATGGAATCATGATTAACATTTCTTTTGTTCACATCATGAGTTTCCTTTACAACCTTTTCACCATTAGTAAGTATTTCTTGTAGAAAATTTGTTAAATCTGTCTTCAAATCTGCCATGTCTGTCTTTAAATCTGTCCTCAAATATGTCTTCAAATCATCCATCTTAGCTTCCATGCCCTTTATCTTAGATTCCACGCCATTTATCTTAGCTTCTGTTAGCTTTTGTGAGCGTGACATTTGTTGCACTTGTTCTTGTAATTTTGATATATCATGTAGCATTTCTTCCTCTTTTCAATGAGTCATGCTAGAGCTTTCAGGTTCCTTACTAGGTGTTTGCATTTTCTTTCCTTGGGGCATCAGTTACCGATAATAATGCTTTACTATGCCCTTTGAATTCCTTCAAACCAAGCTTATGCAAAAATTAAAAAAAAACTACACACCTTTTTTCACTTTGTAGAAGCCTGATATTGAATCTGATGTATCTCTGTAATTTTGGATCATCCAGTTCTGACATTTTGATCCGTAGTAGCCTTCTGAGTCCTCTTTCCAATGCCACAAGTCTGACCCAAATTGGTTTCTCCAAGGAAGAGTTATATGAAATCTCCCACAGTGACTTGCTTATAGACTAGTTCAGTAGAGCAAACTTGTACGACGTGCCACGAGTCACTGTTTCGACCTTTGGATCTGAAAAATGCATACAAGAAACTACAGTCCGTCCTCTTTCTGTACCTTCTTACAAAATTTCAATCCGATCCTCAGAGAGAAAGTTATGACGATTTTCCCCAGGTCACCTGTTTTGAATGTAATTCAGGAGTCTGCAAAAAGACCAACTTCCTCAGATCATATCTCCAAAAATAGCGCGCGAAAAACTCTGAAATTCAGACCCAAGTTTCAGCGCGATTTCTTCTCAAATGGGTTTTTTTTGCGACTTCTAAAACGTCACAGAAAAAATTTATAGCGAAAATGCCACGATGACCTGTTTGGAGCAGCGAAACCCTAGAATCCAAAGCTCTGATACCAAATGTTATGAAACCAACTCAAGAAAAGATAGAAAAGATAGATCAACGCCTTAGAATTCAGCCTCTTCGAGGGGAAACCTCCTTTACATTACATAAATGAACAATTCTTCGATGATTCAAATGACAAAACCTCCTTTCTATATATAGGAGTCTAAGGAGTCACAATATAATCCAGCCGACCTAACAATAATAATATAAAGCCACAAAAATAACAATAGAGGGATTCTATGGGCACATTAATAACAATATGGGGGCAATGGGGGCACAAAAATATAAATAAGGGGTATAACTACAATAGTAATGGGGTAATCACTAGTATTATAGGGACCCAACATCTGCAAACTCTTCAACGTTTGCACTTCTTATCTCCTGTTTACCCAAATTTCTGAGCTCATACACACCTCTTGGATTCATTCCAAAAACAATCTAAAATGGACTCATTCCAGTACTTCGTTTTGGAGTGTCATTATAAGCAAATTCAACTTGAGCTAGTGCTAAAACCTACTGCTTAGGATTTTGATACATTAAACTTCTCAATATGTTTCCCAAGCTCTTGTTTACTACTTCGGTCTGTCCATCTGTTTGAGGGTGGTATGCTGAACTGAAACTGAGGTTAGCTCCTAGTTTCTTCCAAAGAGTTATCCAGAAATGTCCTACAAACTTTGTATCTCTATCAAACACAATACTTACAGGGAATCCATGTAATCTTACAATTTCTGAAGAAAAAAAAATAGATTAGCTATATGTGTTGCATCACTAGTCTTATTACAAGTAATGAAAAGTGCAATCTTGGAAAATCTATCTACCACAAAATAAATGGAATCATTCCCTCTTTGAGTTTTAGGTAATCCTAAAAAAAAATCCATGCTAACTGCATCCCACGGTCAATCTGGTATTGCCAATGGCTGATACAATCCCGTATTTCTGACTTCTCTCATTAGCATGCTGACATATCTTGCACTTCTCAACAAATCTCTTAACATTAGTTTGCATTTTTGGCCAATAATAAAAAGCATTCACCTGAGCAAAGGTTTTATCTTGTCCAAAGTGACCAGATAATCCTCCACTATGTTTCTCCTTTATTATGTTTTCCCTCATAGAACATTTGGGAATGCACAACTTGATGCCTTTAAACAATAAGCCTCCTTGGATGAGATAATCTAACCATTGACTTCTATTATTCACTATTGGATTTTGAATTTTTGTATAGATATCTTTGAAACCTGCCTCATCTTTGTACATTTCAATCATTTCTTCAAATCCTATGACACCAACTTTGAATTCTTGCACAATAAGACTTACCCTGCTCAACGCATCAGCGAATTTATTCAAATTACCACTTGTGTGATTTATCACAAAGTTAAAGCTCTGCAAAAATTCTACCCACTTGGTATGTTTCTGGTTCAATTTCGGTTGGTCATTTATGAACTGTAATGCATGATTGTCTGAATACAATATGAATTCCTTTGGTAGCAAATAATGTCTCCATTTTCTCAAGGCTTGCACAATAGCATAAAACTCTTATCGTAAGAAGAATACTTCTTCTTCACTTCATTAAATTTCTCACTGAAGTACGCTATCGGTCTTTGTTCCTAACTCAGGACTACGCCAACAACAACTCCGCTAGCACCTATTTCAATTTGAAATAATTTTTCAAAATCAGGCAAAGCTAAAATCGGTTCCTCTTCAGAACTGCTTCTGTCCACTTGAACGGCTGATTGGTCTCCTTAATTGTTTCAAAAATTGGTGCACAAATCTGGCTAAAACCTCTGATAAACGTTCTGTAAAAACTTGTAAGACCATGGAAGCTTCTTACCTCAAATATGTTTCTAGGAATAGGCCACTTCCAAATTGCTTGGACTTATGTTTCTGGGAATAGGCCAGTTCCAAATTGCTTGAAATTTCTCTGGATCCATTTTCAATCCTTCTTTAGAAACTAGAAATCCCAAGTAAATTAATTCTTCTTTAATGAAACTATATTTCTTCAGATTTATCAGTAGTTTCTCTTTTTGCAGAGTTCTTAAAACCAATTTAATATGCTCTAGATGTTCTTCCTTATTTTTACTAAAAACTAGAATATCCTCAAGATAAACAATCACAAACTTGCCTACATATTCCTTCAAGACTTCGTTCATCAATCTCATGAACATGCTAGGTGCACTAGTTAGTCCAAAGGCATCACTAACCACTCATACATCCCACTGTTTGTTTTAAATGCAGTCTTCCATTCATCTCCTTCTCGAATTCTTATTTGATGATATCCACTCTTCAGATATGTTTTAGTAAAATAATTTGATCCACTCAAACAATCCATTAAATCATCCATGCGTGGAAAAGGAAATCTTTACCTGATTGTGATCTTGTTTATGGCTCTGGAATCTATGCACATACGCCATTCACCTCCTTTCTTTGGACTGAGTACTGTTGTTACAACACATGGACTAAGACTCTCTCTGATTAGTCCCTTATCCATTAGTTCTTGCACTTGTCTTCCAACTTTTTCATTCTCTTGAGGAGTTAATCTGTACGCCGCTTCATTTGGCAAACTCTCTCCTAGTATTAGATCAATATGATCACTAATACTCCTGATTGTGGCAATGCATTTGGCAACCCATCCACAATAATATCAGCGAAATCCTTTAACAGAGTTTTGATTTCTTCAGGTAAATCATCTAAGTTTGTGGAAGTTAAAACTACCTTCGGTCTCCCTATGACAACAAAATGCATTTCTTCATCTTTTCCAATCCCTTGCAACAGCTCCTTTTTTCTCATCAGCATAACACTACTTCCAGGTGCTCCTTTGTCAGCATCATCCTTCAACGACATCAATGTATGTTTTTCCATCCTTCTCCAGAGTATAAGTGTTTTTTCTCCCATCATGAATAGCTTTCCGATCAAACTACCACAGTCTTCCCAACAATACATGGCATACATCCATTGGCATTACATCACATAATATTACATCCTTATACGTACCAATCTGTATTTCAACCTTGCATTGTTCTGTCACAATAATTTGATGTCCTTTCTGCAACCACGATACTTTGTAAGGAGTAGGGTGCACTATCTTTTCTAATCCAAGCTTGTCCACCATCTCTGTAGAAACAAGGTTATCAGTGCTTCCACTGTCACTTATTACTTTACAACACTTACATTTTGATTTACAGGTAGTTCTGAATAAATTCTTCCGCTACACTGGTTCTTCAATATCTTTCTCAGTCTTAAGAAAGGTCCTTCTTAGCATCAAAGATTCTCCTACTTCAAGGGGTTCTTCCTTTCCATAAGTTGAGGTGTTTCTGGCTTTGCCTCAGCCACATTCGCATTCCTCTGAATTGCTGGTTTATTATGAGGACAGTCCCACGATACATGTCCCCATTCTCCACAAGTGTAACACTAAATATCTCTTCCTCAGCCTCTTCCTCTGGGTGCAAAACTTCCTCTATTAAAATCCCCTCTCTATGGTGGTTTGCTACTTAAACTGCCTGCTTCATGCTAATGTTGGTGTCCCCTTGGTTTGATAGTTCCTCTACCTCTAACCACTCTTCTTCCTCTATTCCTCTGATTCTGTTTTCTCAACATTTTCTCCTCTACCTTCAAACTTGCTTGATAGGCATCCTCAATAGTCTTCAAACTTAACAAGCTATTCTCATCTTGATATATCTTGCTACCTTCTCCATGTCATCTTCTGCATGTCCTGCTCTAATAATCAATCTATAAAACTCTTTTGTGTATTCTTTAACAAACATTCCTTTTTGCCTTAAATTCTACAACTTTTTAAAAATATTTAATTGATAATCTTTAGGCATAAATTTGGCTTTCATTTTACTTACCATTTTGTCCCATTGCTTGATCTTGGACTTTTCTTGTTTTGGGATGTCTGTAACTCATCCCACCAAATAGCTGCATGACCCTTCAATCTGGTGATTGCAAATCTCACCTTCTTCTTGTCGTCAGCTTCCTCTTCATAGTCAAAATATTTGTCTAATGACTTGATCCAATCCATTAACTCTTCTGCATTGAGACTCCCTTCATACGTAGGAATTTCCACCTTTGGTTTTCCTCCTACTTTTTCCAACATATTAACAAATATGATAGTTTCATTTTCCTCATCTTCTTCTTCGTCAGAAGATTCTTCTTTAGCACTATCATCCCCTTCATCAGGTGTTCTTTTCTTAGCAGTCTCAATTGTTTCCACCCTCGTATGCAGACTTCAGATCTCCTCTAGCAGAAATGCATTTGCTTCCAGCCTTCCTCGACCAATGCCAACTTCTCTCCTTGGCGACATGTTTACTGTAATCAATCCTAATCTCTCTGTGCTTTAATACCACAAATGACTCAAGAATCAATCATTTTGAGAAATATCAACAATCGGCCCCACGTTTATTATTTCCCTTGCAGTCCAACCTTTTCTTCTTTGATCGGATCTCCATTGTAAAAGCTCAAACACTGATATTTCCCTTTTTAATAGAACAACTCGCGGTTCTTCGTAGATCGTCTCACCTTAGATCCAACGGTCCAAGTTGTATCACATAATCGCAAGTCACTATGGGCAAGCACTTAGGTCTCGACACACACATATAGAATGTTACGATGCGATATATTCAATGGTCCCACTGTCCATCACATATCACAATTTCCCAATTCTTGAGGCCCATTTCCTTTGTAATAAAATATTGCGATGCGATGTATCGCAATCGCATATCGCACTGTCCCGGGACTGGGTTTTTGATAACACACAAAGGCTTTCTTGCGATGCGATATTTCGGTGATCGCACTTCGCAATTTCTTAAGACCTGCGGTCCGACCACATACCAGTGTTTATTTGTGATGCGACATGGGTGATCCAACAGTTGGGATTTAAGCGGGCATCAACAATGTTAATCACACTAAAGACTATGACCTCTGTTGATCTTTGAGTTTATAACATAAAGCTTAAAATCAGAGAAATATTTGACTCTATCTCGAATAAAAAGAAACAAAGGCCGAAATGAAATTTCACACACAATCGATATATAAACATACACATGGCATCAATTATTCATTATAAAAATGGTTACATAGTCTCGCCCTTTGGTTCGATTACAATGATTTTAAAAGACCTCTGTTCAATATGGAAGTCCTCGCTTTGTCACCCAACTCACGCTTCCTCAATCCTCTCTCATCCCAACTGATCTCTCTACATTACATTCTTCTCCTTTTTATCAATCCAATCCCACTCTAACTACTCAATCTCTATTTTTAAACATTCTAATAGTCAATCTCTATTTTCAAGCTCTATCACACACCTATTCTAACAACTTATCTTTGAATCTAAAATAAGACAATTTCTGCTTATTACAATAATGAAATACAACTAATTTCTTGAGAGATCCAACCCTTTCGATAAAAAATGACTTTGACCACTGAGGTTAGAGAAATTCAACTTGTTTAGTCACAACATGTGAACAAAATTTCACATTGTTGGCTAATTCCAGATGCTTCTGCACCACAAGTTCACTCAATGCTGAAAATGCATGGATTATTTATAGTGGAGCATCAAGGCAAATGAAAAGAGATAACAAACAACTTCACACTCTATCAAAATAACAATAGTCTCCCAATTTGGGAGACAACAAAAGATATGCTATTAAAGGCATGGGATCAACTTCTTTAAAGCTAGAAAATGGAGTAAAGCTACATCTCAAAAATATATTATATGTTCTAGGTTTGAAAAAGAATTTACTTTCAATTTCTTTCTTAGAAGATAAATGTGATATAGTTTCTTTTGTAGATGGAAATGTTTTGACTTGGGGTAAATATTCAAGCATCGATAAAGATAGAGCCATTGGGATTCATGAAGTAAGTTTATATAGAGTATTAACACCATCTCCTCAAGATCTAGTCCACATGGAAATAGATCCCATTGAACTATGGCATAGAAGATACAATCATGTACATTATAAGGTTATTCCCTCTCTCAACAAATTGGTAAATGGCATTCAAAATATTAAAGAAGAACGTGAAGGAATATGCAAGGGATGTGCCTTAGGAAAGAATACAAAAAAACCGTTTACAAGCAGTGAAACAAGGTCTAAAGTAATATTAGAACTTATCCATTCCAATGTATGTGGGTCCATGTCTGAAAAATCACTTGGAGGTCATCTCTATTATGTAACCTTTATTTATGATCACTCTAGAAAGACATGGTTCTATCTACTCAAAACAAAGGATGAAGTATTTGAAAAATTCAAGGAATTCAAGTCTGAAGTAGAGACCTTAACCAAAAGAAGAATAAAGATTTTAAGATCTGATAATGGTGGATAATACATTTCAAAATAAATAATTGCATACTGCAAAGAAGCAAGAATGAAGAGGGAGTTCATTGTTCCCTACAACTCTAAACAAAATGCAATTGCAGAAAGGAAGAATAGAACACTTGATGAATGTATTCGAACAATGATCTTTGATCAAGACATTCCAAAATTTATATGGGGAGAAGCTACAATGACTTCTGTATATATTCAAAATAGAAGTCCTCCTAGAATCCTTGATAATATAACACCTAAAGAAGCTTTCAAAGGAAGGAAGCCTTGTGTGGACCATCCCTGAATATTTACATGTCTCGCCTATATCCATGTTCCAAAGGACAAAGGAAAGAATCTAAATTCCACTAGCATTAAAGGGATCTTTGTTGGCTACAGTCTTTCTTCAATGGAATATATAATCTACATAGAAGAAGGAAGACACATTGAAGTAAGAAGGGACGTTATATTTGATGAAAAACATGCCTACAAAAGATCCAAAGGTATTCCTATCAATTTCGATGACGAATACATACCACTATTCAAAGAAGAAGAGAACCATGAAAATCCTACTACAAATCAAGAAGAAGAAGAAGAAGAAGAAGAAGGACCAAGTGAGCCTATTCAACTAGTGATCATACCTAACACAAGGAAAAGGCTAAATTGGTTAAAAGCGACTCTTGAAGATGTCGAAGGAAATGGAGTTGTGAAATGAAACTTTAGAGAAAGTAAAAGAACAAAAAGATATTCTAGATATGTTGCATACATGACAAATCTAATAGACACTGAACCAACTACATTTAAGGAAGTTTCTCATCAAGAAGTATGGAAGAAATCTATGTAGGAAGAATACCATCATGAAGAATGGGGTTTGGGAAATTGTTCCTAGACCTAGTGACAAATTGGTTGTTAGTTACAAATGGATCTACAAGATCAAGCACGTTGTTTATGGAAGCATATATAAGTACAAAGCTAGATTTGTTTCTAGGGGTTTCTCTCAAAATTAAGGCATAGACTATGAAGAAACCTTTTCACCTATCGCAATGTATACTACTATACGATCTTTGGTTTCGTTGGCTACAACAATGGGATGGAATATCCATCAAATGGATCTGAAAACAAAATTTCTAAATAGGACCACAGATGAAAGTATATATTGAACAACTTGAAGGATTTGAAATAAATGGTAAATATATTCATGTGTGTAGACTCAAGAAGGCACTGTATGGTTTGAAGTAAGCTCCTAGGGCATGGTATGCAAGAATGGATGCATACCTTCTAAGAATTGGGTTCGTCAAAAGTTATGCTGATCCAAATATCTATATCAAGGTTGTGGATAATGAGCCAATAATTATTCTACTATATGTGGATGATCTATTTATTACAGGTGTCGAGCAAAGGATACAAGAATGCAAGAAGATGCTAGCAGTCGAATTTGAGATGAAGGATCTCGGTCTAATGCATTATTAACTAGGATTGGAAGTATGGAAGAAACATGGGAAAATCTATTTGGGGAAAGGAAAGTATATAATCAAGTTGTTGCATAGATTTGGTATGATGGATTCCAAGCCCATGACTACTCCCATGATCACCAATATCAAGAAGTTAAGAATCTCCCACTCAAGTCTCATAGATCCTACCTCCTATCGAAAGTTGATGGGTTCCTTGATGTATTTGGTAAACAATAGATTGGATATTTGTTTTGTTGTGAATGTTCTTAGTCAATTTCAGTTGGAGCCTCGTCATGATCATTGGATAGTTTCCAAGCATATATTGAGATATCTACGAGGTACTATTCATCACTGCCTAAATTATGATAGCAAGGAAGTCAAGCTGACATGTTTTACAAATTCTTATTGGGGTGGAAATGAGATCGATGGAAGAAACACCACTAGTGGATGTTTTGGTTTGGGGTCTATGTTGATTTCATGGATGAGTAGAAAACAAGGTCCTATTGCTTTAAGTAATTCTAAAGATGAGTATGTGGTTGCATGTGAAGTGGCAAAGAAGGTTGTATGGTTAAGGAAGCTTTTGTCGGATTTGTTTGAATAACCTCTAATTCCTGCTGTGATAAATTGTGATAATCAAAGCAACATAAAGATGTCTGAAGATCCCATGTTCCATGCAAGGATGAAGCACATCAATAATAAGTACCACTATATTAGAATTTTGGTGCAATATTGATGAACATATATCTGATGTATTGACAAAGTCTCTTTCTAATAAGAAGTTTGAGTATTTGAGAAGCATGCTTGGTTTGGTTGATAATACTGATTTCATTAACCAAAGTTGTTTGAAAGAGACTTTAGGAGGCATCTTGTGTGATACAAAGTGCCTAGGAGGACATCTCATTGGCATATCTACTAATGTATATATCCCGAAGTGGGAGGGTGGCATTGGTCATGGAGATCTCACCTTGGATACGTGCCTAGATCCCTGGGTTAATAGTTAGAAAGTATGTATGATGTTACCTAGACTGAATGAAAGCTTTAGTCCATCTTAGTCCCACTGGGATAGATTGCCTTGGTCAAGAATCTAGTCCGTGGCACCTTGTGTGTCGAAGTTCTTCGTAGTTCTTGTGTTTTGAGAGCTTCCTTGTACTTGTATATACATCTGTGATTTTTTAATACCTCCCTAGTTAAGAGGGAGTGTTGGAGAAAGTAACTAGGTTTAGTCTTCATATTTATATTTGAGTCAAAGAATGAAATAAATATTTTTATTATTATCATTATTATGACTTATTAAAGCATGGGTTTCATGCTTGGGTCATCATGTTTTAGGTCAAATTCCCCATTGATAAATTCTAGGATTTATTCTGAGTCATTAGAGTCATTGTCCATTTAAAGAGACCCTTCTTGGGCTTTTGAATCACGCAAAAAGGTAATTTATTACTGAGTCAAATTAAGTATTTGTCACCTCCACACCAAGTCGACTTCAATCTGGGAAATTCAAATTCACCTAAAGCCTATATATATAAGCTGTTCGATCTGATTTGGAGACATCAACTCAAAAATTTCGATCTACATCAAAGATTTGTAGAAAAGTGCAAAGTTCAAGGTGAAGAAGGATGAAATACAAGTTGAAGGTTTTTGGGCCGTCTCTTTCTCTCTTATCGGAAGTTACTAGGCCAGTTGTTGGGTCAAAGTTTTACTACTAGAAGGGTTGAAGTTTTGAAAGTGTTGGGTCGAAGTTTCTATTGCTGGAAGGTCGAAATTATGAATTTGTGTCACAACTTTACTTGTCAATTTTTTTATTTTATATATCTACCATACATAGCATGTGCACTCTTGCTCATATTTTTATTTGATATCAGCAATACCATCCTTAAAAACTAATTTCCATTTGCACCTAAGGAAATTATTTTGATGATCCCAATGCTTATGAGGAATTTACTATATCCCATGACCCTCTTATTTTTTTAAGCTATCAACCATTACATATATAGTTATGTTTGAGTGTGTTAATACACATATATATTAGTTTGGTTTTCACATACACATTGTTTTCCAATGTTAGATTTTAATGTACGCATATGATATGTTTTTCTCGTTTCCAATACTCTTATGTTATTTCCCTCGAGAAGTTAACCCTTCAATCACTGGTTGACACCTCGGCCTTCTTCACAGGATGGCCATGTGATAGTATTAATGGTATTAGATGGGTTGTGCGATAAAGTTTGGATGGTAGGGATGTAGTGTCACTCATCGAATGGTCAAAATGAAGAGTGGATTAAGTGTTGAATCCCACATCCTCTCTTTCGCGACACTTTCGCCTCTCCAACTCACTGGTCTAACCATTTTTCTTGGTATTGTTTCGTCTTCAGTCGTAAACGTTTTGCAAGCTTCCCATGTTGTCGCAACCAGTTGATCAACCAAGGTTCTAGGTATCGAACACTCAGTGGGTTTTTTTTAATGATCTATGTTCTCTATATAAGCCTCCCCACCTCGATTGTGCCATGATTCTCTTATGTTTTTTCAATTTTTAAGGGTAAATAATGTCGGACTTGCTTCGACTTATGGGGGGGGCGTAAGACACTGCTTCGAAAATACACTCTAATTATTTGCTACAGTTTTGTTACAACCATATAATGTTTCATATGTAAGGTTTCCTGGTTCATGCATCTAAGGTTTTTCCCTATTGAATCCTCTCACTTCTTTACCCAAAAACTTCTGGAGGGTGCACTTCTCTAGCTTCTGGAGGGTGCACTTCTCTAGCTTGGGGTTTCAACTTTTTTGTGCCAATGGTTACTCTATTTTTCTAGGTTTGTTGTCACTCGGTATATTGAGATCGAAAATTGGTTAGGGTTTCATTTCCTTGGTCGACGCCTATGCTTGTTTATCAAAATCAGGTAATATATCCTTCTATGCAATTTACCCTCTTTATTTTTCCTTTTGGCTACATATTATCTAAGAAAATTTATAATTCCCCTAGTTGACTCAATTCTTGGATTGTTTTAACAAGTTCAACCCGCTTTGGTCTCATGGAGGTATTATTATTGTGCCCTTTTTTTTATCTTAGGGTTTGTAGAGGTGCCACTTCTTAGTAAACCTCAGACTCTCTATCAAGCAATACTAATGCGAGACCCTCTCAGGTAAATTTTAAACCCTTTTGGGTCGGCCCTAATGTAGCTAATTTCACTTGCTATTGTTCAAATTTTATTGATCTCACTGGCTGTATTGGGATGATGTGTTGGTCCTTCCCTTTTCCACATTGACTATGTCATTCCTCATTTCTCACATTTTCTATGTGTGGCTTCCAAGATTGTGATAGTAAGGGAATGCACCTAGATGGGCTCTGCTCCATTTGTAGATTCAATGGACGAACACAGGTGAGGTTTTATTGGGAATTTTTTTTGTTGTTTTTTTTCGTCTTGCTCTATTATTTTCTCTCCCAAGACTATAGTTACTAAAGCTCTTGCTCTCTTATGTGGCACACATAATGGGCAATATGCCACAAGGATCTTGATTTATATAGGTTGCCTTCATCCCCAACTAGCGACGAAGACTTCTTCTCTTTCTATTCTGTTACTAGATCAGTGTTTCAAATTTCTCCTACCAGTGGTTAATGATCCCTGAAATTTTCTAAACAAAACTGAATTTATACGCCACCTCGTTTGTGTTCCTTTTAGGCTGGTAATGGCGACCCTCTATTGAATTGATTACCACCACTACGTACTATATGCATGACATGGTTGCTTTATTTTACCCTGCGGCAGTTTCATTGGTTTTTTTCCTTTCCTTCGAGCATTTTTATTGTCTTTAGATGTATACTGGAAATGTATGGTAAACTTCCATATTTATAAATTATCTTCATATGACTTCAAACCACACGCTGATTAATCATTGTAGATAGCAATGACACACTTGTTAATTAGATGGTTGCGCATATTTTTATACCTCTTCTAAATTTTCAGTATTACCTCTGCGCTATGTAATGCGCTTACTCTGTTTTTCTATATACCGATTTCGGTTTTCAATATTAAAATATCTGCTCTATTCTTAGTATCATTTTAAGTTTATTTGACATACACATATATATACATGTATGTAATTTATTGCACTTTATAACTTCTTATGTTGCATTGTTTTGGTATACTCTTTTAATACTTGCAGAGATTTCCACTGTCAACTTCATAATACTTGTAGACATTTCTACTGTAAATTTTTATAATGGCAACACATATAATAATTTATTCAATGTTTAATGAAGCAATCATAATTGGATATGTTTATTTGGCTGCCTATGAGTTTATGACTTTCCACATCCACTGTTATGTTCATATATATATCAATATCTATCTATCTATATATATATCTATATATCTATATATATATATAGATATAGGTATAGATGATTCATATAACTCCTTTTAGTTGTGGAGTGTTATTAAGATTTATAATTCCTAATATCAAGAACTATTAGTTGCCGGTAAGCTTGCTACTATTTCCAAGCAATACTGTGCAAATGATCCATTCCGGTTTCGACCTAAGTATTCATCATAGTCTTTTTGCATTGCAATTGACTTGATAAATGTCATTTTTGAAATAGATTGAACACAGGTGACTAAAATTATTGTCTTGAGGTCAATTCTTATAATTCTACAACTACTTCTAGTCTTGTTAAATCAATGACCAAAATTCACTGATAATAGTTCTAGATTCTTCTATATTATTCATCAATTCATAAGTAAAAATCTCATGCATCATGCGAATGGAATTATGAATTGACCAACTATAGTTTTTTTCTTTTATTTCTAAAATACATCTCATGCAAGTTAGTAAACAATAGAGACTATTTCCTAGCTGATTTGTACCTCACTCTACTGAATTATTGGCCTCAAAGTCACACAACTCCACAAAATAATCATCCCCTTTTTCACAACTAACGAGATTACATATATAAAGCAAAAGCGAATATTTACATATATAAAACTAAAACACACATTTACATAAAATCATTTTCTTTTTCAGTAAGAATAAAATAACATAAAATAACAAATGAATCACTTCAAGCTACCAATGGAAGTACTTGGGAATTTCACACTTTTCATCCACCCAACCTAGAAATTTTACTTCCAGTTCACCCCCAAGCCGAGATTTCTTGCCAGGAATCAACTCCCTCCTTGATCCCCTTCTCAAGTATTAAATACTTGTCTTTCATGATAAATCTTGCTTTGAGCGACATCCCTCTTTCGTGGATATTCTTATCCACTTTCCTAGGATTTTCCCATAAAAGCTCACCTTTCTCTCCTGTGATGCTTTTATGTTTTTCCAAGCTTAGCATCTATCTCCATCTAAGAAGTTTAATCGATCTTTCTCTCCTATCCTTTAAGATTATCTAGAATTCCTATCTTGAAAAAATTATCAAATTTCATTTACCTATGAGATTATATCCTTTTATTTTGGCAAGAATCTCATTTCTAGGTGTTTCATTCCCAAGTATTTCTGACCCCTTCCGCTTATCTATTTATTAAAATTATTTATTTACATAACATATCCATGTATTTCCATAGCCTTTTCCTACTATGTCCATTGACACAATGTTGTCTTAAATAATTCATTAAATCCGTGGAGGGATATTACATTCTACCCCCTTAAATTCACACCGTCCCCGGTGTGTATATTCCCAGTCCCTTCTCCCATACTTAATGTTGGACAAACATTCTACAGTTTAACTTCTCACACCTAGGTAGCTGCATCAAAAGTACAATGTTTCTTTTGGTACTTCAACCCAGATTAGATCTCAAATCTAAAGGTGTCCGACTGACAATTATCCTTCGAGTGTTATCTACAAAATTTGTTACAATCAACGATGTGAGAGTTATTAATTATATATTCGTGAAGTATTGTTACGTATAAAAAAAAATCATAAGCTTGAGTATGATTGGGAAATGATAAATTCTTCTTTTGTCTGCAATTGAACTGTGATTCCCCATTTTGCACTACCTTGTGTTTCCAATTTCAGAAAGGAGAATGCCCTCTTTGTCAGTATGTGCATTTCCACATTTATTACCTACCTTCTGCAGCCGAACTAAATTTGTATCCACATTTATTTGATGATGTCAGTAACTTTAATGTGGTCTTATGACAATGTTCTAGATTGATTTTCATGTATCCATTCACTGCTAGATTCAACAATATGAGTATGATCTATGGTAAAACATATCACTTAAATAGAAGAAATAATAATTACCAAGTTATTTGCATCATTTCATTTTATTTTATTAGCCTAATATATTTGTATCTAATGCACGTCTATCAGGTGTATTCCCGTGTGAGATAATAATTTACTACTACAAGCCTCGTTTTCCGCATGACTCTTAGCAAGTCCATGACAATCATTTGATATATGTTTTCATTCTCTTCCATTAACCAATGAAGGTATATGATTATTGCCATCATGGACACTTACGAAGTTTCTTGATACCCTTGACTCTCATGGTAATTTATGAAATTTATTTACCTTGTGTATAACCCTCAACCTTTATATGTTTTCATTCATTCCACATCCTTTTCTAGCATATATGTTAAATATATGCTTTATAACTTCCACTTGCATTCAACATACTATTTATATGTAGTCCATAAGATCAACAATCAATCAATCAATATATATATATATATATATATATATATATTATAACTGTTAGGTTATGATTAAAATAACCTACAGGTGAACTCAACGATACCCATTCTTAACTGATCCCTGTTACCAATACTGGTAGTTAGTCGGTATCTCATTGTTCACCCATGATCAACATCATGTCTTCACACTTTATGACACCTTGTTGTTCTTTCTTCCTTCAATACTACATGTTTTTAATTCCAATTTTGAGATTATTACGTTCTTATCTGTACCACCAATTTAATTTTGTTAGCTCTTGTTAGTAGCTAGTATCATTTTTAATTATTATTCTAGTAGAACATTCTACACATGGATAACTCATTGATTCCATTCCAAGGTTGGTTTCCATCTCTTCTTATATTACTGCCACTCACTTCCTAGTACTGACCTTGTCCTTGTTTCCATTATATATGTCTCTAATGGAAAAATCAAGAATATCACTTGCTCCAAACATCTTCTTTCTTGGTGGCAAATCACATCTTCCCCGACTTTTATTAGTTGTTTTAGTAATTACATTCAACCATCATTGGTAATTTAATTCCCAACTTGAAAAGTGAACTACTGGGAATACATATACGATCATCATTTGTTTTCTTGATGGTTATATTTTAGTTGTATTACTGTACATACTAACTATGCTCAAGAAATTTTATTTTTCCCTACCTGTTGTATGTTGTTAATGAGCTTAATACTCCTTAATATTCTCTTTTTATCTTCTATCTATGTTTATATATGTCACATTGACTTATCTTTGATCATCGTATTGTATGCTCCTCTCTTACTTGATCAATTTGTTCAACAACTACCAGTTATTCTCAATTTCCAATTTACATTCTTTCTTATCTTACTGCAAGAACCTATAGTAGATTCTATGTGTTACCCAAAATCAAATACCATTGATTATATAAGATTATTATTTCTCATTTCCACTTATTAATGATTCCTACCTCTGGTAGATTTATTATGCATTTCTAGCCTATTCTGACCTTCGTTTCTCTTGCAGAAATCTGTCCAACACACTTATCTCTTTAAGCTACCCATTTTTCTACAGCGCCTTCACGGATTTGAGTGACTCTCTTCACTCTTTAACATTATGTGCCTTATATTTCCTGATCTTTCATTCTTACTCAAGATTGTAAGTAAGCATGGCACATCCACATTTGGTCAATTTAGATCCAAAAGCCAACAATTTTTTTTATATAGTTACATATATTTATAGCAAACAATGACACACATTTTTTAGAAGAATAATGATTATCACCTTTAAGTTTTAAATAAGAACACGATATTGTATTTCCATAATTGGGCATAGGTGTGAGTTAACTTCCTCTTAAATCTAGTATGCATATTTTTTTTGTGATTGAAATCAAGCTCGTGTATTTCCAAATTATTTTTGTGATCTTCTCAAACAAAACCAATCCCCTCTATAGGTTTTTATTTTAAACCTTGAGCTAAGTTCAATTTATTGCCTATAACATTCCTTAACTCCTAGCTGCCTTGTTTTTTTAATAATAACAGTCATTTAGTAATGAAAAGGACGATACTTTGTGCAATTCTACACTAGTAATCCATACTTTATTATACTTGAGGTAACCATGTTAGCATAAGGTCTACGTGGGTGATTATGCTCAGATGAAAAGAGAGGTTTGTAGATCAGTCTGACCTTTTAACCATAAAAAATATACATAATTACTGCTAATTTTCATTTGCAACCTCACTCTTCCTATACAATTTTAAAGCACTATAGAGAGTAGTAATCTTGGAAGTTTCTTACAATTATCTCAAGTAACGTGATCATTGTTGCATGCGACATTCAAAATACTAGATTTCCATTTCTTCGTTTTTTAATATGCTTAAAAATGGAATGACGAGTAATGAACTACTTGCATTGTTCTATTTTATGCTAATATTTGATACTAGTGGTTTAGATATACATCAATCTGATATACTTAAGTGTGAAATAGTCTATTATCAGCATAATCTAGCATGCTTACCCCAATGGTAAATAAAATTTGATTTAATAGTTTCCTTCATTGTAATATTTAGAACTTTTACCTATTCCCTTAGGGCATCATCGCTGCCCTTATCTACTTTCATACCTCTACTATTATAAACAATGGTAATCTAAGGGTTAATCCAGGTTATTTCCTTGCATATGTACTCCTTATGATTCCTTTCTTTCCAGAGCCTTGTCTCAAATCTATTAAGGAGAATCAATTGGCTTGAATATCGGGTGCATTTCTTATGTATGTACATGCTCTAACTGTTGGCATTATGGCTAAAGTGTTGTCCTTGATGGCAACCCATTCAGGTGATAGATCACAGTACTTCAAGTCAGCAGCAGAGATTGATGATCAGCTATCAAATATTGAAGAAAATAAGGGGTACGTAGGTACACTTTACATAAGGTGCATACACGCAGGTCAGTGTTACATAAAGTGCGTACATACCCGCAGTTATCCCGTTCAGGAGGTGCGTACCCCCAGTGCACACATTTCAAGGCAAAGAAATTCACATGTGGGGTTTTCTTATGTTTTACTCTTGGTATTTAGCCGACGGTATTGTGTTATTATGATGTCGGCTCGTGGTATTGATCCATGATTTAAGGAAGAGCTTTCTTATATAAAGCAAAGGAGATCTTTTTGGCTTGAGCATGTTTTTGGTTGAATATCTTATGAGGGCTAGATCTGGTCTAGATCTAAAATAAGGCGAATCTACTGATGGACCGAGATCTCTTCGGCGCATGTTCAGATCTGTAGATCTGACTGTCTGGGTTATTTCTGATGTCTTGAAATCATCCATGCCCGAAGGTACGCAGGTACAGTGAGAGAAAAGTGCGTACATATGCAGGAACGAAGTGTTTCAGGTGCGCCGGTACGCAGGCACAGAAGGGTTTCAGGTGTGCCGGTACGCAGGCACAGAAGGGTTGCAGGTGTGCCGGTACGCAGGCACAGAAGGGTTGCAGGTGCCGAGGTCCGCAGGCAGTTCAATGGACTCAGAGCGAGGTACGCAGGCTAGCAGTTGAGCAGGGTGCGTACGTAAGCAGACGAGCAGTTGAGCAGGGTGCGTACTGTAAGCAGGCAAGCAGTTGAGCAGGGTGAGTATTGTAAGTAGGCAAGCAGTTGAGCAGGGTGCTTACTTCTCTTAAAATCTTTGTTGTTGTGGGTTTGGTCCTATTATTGTTGATCTGGTTACTACAGTTGACTGGGTGATTCTCTTATACTTGATGATCATTTGATGCTTATGGATCCAGTTTGAAAATTTATGAAAAGTGGTCCTTGTAAGAAAAGAAGTAGGGGGTTGTAGCTCCCTTCCAGGAGAGACTGGAAAACGAGAGAGAGAGTTGTAGCTCTCTGCAGGTTGCAGCCTACGTACTGGTAAAGGACTGCACTAGTACAAAACCATTGTAAAAGGAGTTTCTAATTTGAAAGAAGATAGAGACATATTGCAGCAGGTGGTTTTCACCCACATTGGGTTTCCACCTTACATCTTGTGTTCTTTGGTGTGACTATCTGTTTTCTTTTGTTCATGCTCATTATTTTATGGTACTGACATGCAAAAATAATTCAAAGAACAAATAAAGAAGATTTATTAAAAGAATTAGATAATACTGATTCACCCCCCCTCTCAGTATTATTTCCAACAATTGGAATCAGAGCAGGTCCTTCAGAGAAGCTTGATCGCTTGAAGGTAGATCGTTCATCATGAGAAACTACGAGAGAGAAGCATCAATCAGGCCACCAGTTTTTGATGGGACAAACTTCAATTATTGGAAGGTAAGAGTTACTGCCTATCTTCAATCTCTTGGTACAGAAGTTTGGGACATCGTAGAGACAGGCTACGCTTTTCCTTCAGCTACTCCTACAGATGCAGCCGAGAAAAAGAAGTATGAAACAAATGCGAAAGCAGTCAGTACTCTATGAGGATGTATATCTCAATCCGAATTCATGAAGGTAATGCACTATAAATCCGCAAAAGAGATATGGGACAAAATTTTCACGAGCTATGAAGGAGATGAACAGGTAAAGCGTGCTAAACTTCAAACTCTCAGAATTCAGTATGAGACTCTCAAAATGTATAATGATGAAAGTGTGGCTAACTATTTTCTTCGGGTAGATGAGGTTGTTAACTGTATGAAAAATTTGGGTGAAGAAATGAAAGAGGCTATTGTGGTTGAAAAGGTTCTAAGATCATTGTCCCCCAAGTTTGAATCTAAAGTATCTGCAATAGAAGAAAAGGAAAATCTACGAATTCTTACTATGTCTCAACTACATGGAATTCTAACTGCTTATGAAATGAGAAAGGGAGGTCCATCAGACAGAAGAGAAGCTGCTTTCAAGGCATCAGGCAAAGGAGATTATTATGAAGCGAGCCACGTCCCAGAAGAAGAGGAAGAAGAATCAAATTTTGTCAGAAATCTTCAAAGGGGTTCTGGAAGGTTCAAAGGTAAGTTACCTTTTAAATGCTTTGCTTGTGGAAGAGTAGGTCATTATGCTGCAAAATGTCCTTATAAGGATAAAGGAAAGGAACCTGCTAGATGGAACAAGAAACATAATGCAAATAAGAAAAGCTACTACACTCATGAAGATAGTGATGGTCTATCAAACAGTGATGAAGATGAACAAGGTAATGAATATAAGTTGTTAATGGCATTTGAAGATGATGATTATATGGATGCTATAGATGTGGATAACCTTTATGATGAAATTACTAGACTCAAGAGATGTATAGAAGAAAAGAACATGATCATTGATACTCTACAATTTCAAATTGATGAAAAGGAAAAACATCTTGAAAAATTAGAAGGTGAAATTGTTGGTCTTAGAAAAGAGATTGAGAAAACAAAAGCTATTAATCTCAAGTTTGTCAAAGGATCTGAAACTTTGGATGAGATTATCAATGTGCAGCGGTCTCCACTAAACAAGACAGGTCTGGGCTATAATGGAGAAACTTCTCAAGCATCCACCTCAAAAAGTTATCTTGATGCAGCAAGAAGAAATGAGCAAAAGCACAATGAAGATCATCAGGTAAAGCAGGGACGAATTACAAACAGAAACTATCAGGGGCAATCCATCTTAAGGGTGAACAAAAGCTACAACCAGCCACAGGTAAAATCTTCTCAATTTGGGTCAAGAATAGATGACAATAGAAATTACAATCAATTGGCTGGTAGATTTGATAACCGCAGAAGTTTCTTCAATGGACAATGCTTTTCTTGCCATAACTTTGGTCACAAAGCAGCTCAATGTGTTGCATATAAAACGATCATGACTAGGGAAGCTCAAAAACAAAGAAGTATGACGGGGATTACAAAAAGGACCTATAACAACTTTTCGGTTCTTGAAAATGAAGTTGAATGTTCTATTTGAAATAACTTTGGTCATGAAGACTCTGAATGCAGGAGCAGGTTTCAGCAGAAAAAGGAACAAGCCTCAAGCACCAAAACATGGAGAATAAAGGAACCTCAAACAGAAAGATGTGGGATAGCATTTTATGCAGAGGGACAGGAAAATCTATGGTACATTGACAGTGGATGTTCGAAGCATATGACAGGTGATAAAGAAAAACTTGAGTCTTATTCTACTCTAGAAAAGGGAAAGAAAGTCTCCTTTGGAAATGATACTCCTGCAACTATAAAAGGAAAGGGCATTGCTCAGTTAAAAGAAAAGGTCAAGGTTGGAAATGTTTTGTATGTTGATGGATTGAAGCATAATCTTCTAAGTGTCAGCCAGATGTGTGATCAAAGAACCGAGGTTATATTCAGATCAAATGGATGTCTTGTTCGTGATATTGATACAGGTAAAATAGTGATCAAAGGCAAAAGAACTCCAAATAATCTGTACATATTTGAAGAAGGACAACAATAATGCTATCTGAGCAAGGATGATGAGCACTGGTTATGGCATCGGAGGTTGGGACATCTAAGCTTTTCACAAATAAGGAAAGCATGCAAATATCAGGCAGTTCGCGATCTTCCAGATATCAAAATTCCTGACAACACCATATGCAAATCATGTCAGTTTGGAAAACAAACCAGAACTAACTTTCCAGAGAAAGAAGGATCAGCTAGCATGCCTCTTGAGCTAGTACATACAGATACATGCGGTCCTTTCAGGAAAAGAACACCTCGAGGAGAAGAATACTTGATATTATTCATTGACGATTTCTCTAGGTTTGTCTGGTTAGGACTTATGAAGCACAAAGATGAAGCATTCGAAAAATTCAAATCCTTCAAAGCCTTGGTTGAAAATGAATCAGGTCACAAAATTAAGTGCCTTAGATCCGACAGAGGTGGGGAATTTACTTCAAATGAATTTTTCGATTTCTGTGAAGAACATGGGATAAGAAGAGAATTCTCTACAGCAAGAACTCCTCAGCAAAATGGAGTTGTGGAAAGAATGAACAGAACAGTCCAACAAATGGCTCGTGCTATGCTTGATGAGTCAGGAACTCCCGCAACTTTCTGGGGTGAAGCTGCACATGCTGCAGTTGTTATTCTCAACAAAACAAATGTCCGGGTGAACAGCACTCAAACTCCTCATGAGCTCTGGAGTGGTAGGACTCCTTCAGTAAAGCACTTCAAAATCTTTGGGAGCAAATGCTATATCAAGAATACTGATGAGCAGCTAGGCAAACTTGAACCTAGAGCAGATGAAGGCATTCTTCTTGGTTACTCTCCACATAGCAAAGCATACAAATGCTACAATAAAAGACTTGGCAGAATTGTTGACAACATTGATGTAGTGGTTGATGAGAAGGGATACATTCCTAGGCAAGTACATCATGAAGACATCGAAGAAGATGAAGGCTACCCCAACGACAGAATGATGAAGAAGAAGAACCTCAAGAAGAACCAGAGGAGCAAACAAGAATAGAAGAAAAGACTCCATCCAGATATGTTCAGAAGAACCATCCAGAATCTCAGATTATGGGGCAGAAAGAAGCAGGTGTACAAACAAGAAGAATAGTTGCAGAAGGTTCAAGCTATTTGGCATTACTCTCCTCTACTGAACCACAAAATGTGAAAGAGGCATGCAAAGATGAATGTTGGGTGAAAGCAATGGATGAAGAACTTGAGCAGATCGAAAAGAACAACACTTGGGAGCTGGTTCCTAGACCAAAAGATAAGAATGTTATCGGGACAAAATGGGTCTTCAAAAACAAATTGAATGAAAATGGAGAAGTAATTAGAAACAAAGCCAGACTTGTTTGTAAAGGGTATGCGCAACAAGAAGGAATAGACTTTGAAGAGACCTTTGCTCCTGTTGCAAGACTTGAGGCCATCCGAATGTTCCTTGCTCTCTCAAGTTTTCAAAACTTCAAAGTATTTCAAATGGACGTGAAATTAGCCTTTCTGAATGGAGACTTGGAAGAAGAAGTGTACATTGAACAGCCAGATGGGTTCATTCTTGGAAATGATCCAAATCTTGTATGCAGATTGAAAAAGGCTCTCTATGGTCTCAAACAAGCTCCAAGGGCTTGGTACTACCGTTTGGACAAATATCTTCATCAACAAGGCTTTTCAAAAGGATCGGCAGATAGCAATCTTTATATAAAAGTTGAAAATGACAAATTGCTAATACTTGTTGTGTATGTAGATGACATTATTTTTGGGAGCAATGAAGAAGCTATGAGTCAAAACTTTGCCTTGGTCATGCAGAAAGAATTTGAAATGTCCTTGCTAGGAGAACTGACATATTTCCTTGGTTTGCAAATCCAACAAAAAGAAGGAGAAATCTTTTTATCTCAAACCAAGTATCTCAAACAGATTTTGAAGAAATATGGTATGGAAGATGCAAAACCAGTATGTACACCCATGGTCACAGGATGTAGCCTCAGTGCAAATGATGAATCTGCAACAGTACATCAACCAACCTACAGATCTATGATTGGAAGTTTACTTTATTTGACAGGTACCCGACCGGACATCATGCATGCAGTTGGAATAGTTGGAAGATTTCAGGCAAATCCGAAGGAGACTCATCTTCAGGCAGTGAAGAGAATTTTCAAATATCTTCAAGGGACTCAAAATTATGGCTTATGGTATCCTAGAGATACAAATCTTACACTTCATGCTTATACAGATGCAGATTGGGCCGGAAGCGTGGATGACAGAAAAAGCACAAGTGGTGGTGCGTTTTTTATGGGTTCCAGACTGGTATCTTGGTTCAGCAAGAAACAGAGTTCGATTGCCTTGTCTACAGCTGAAGCGGAATATGTTGCTGCTGCATCTTGTTGCACCCAACTCCTTTGGATGATGCAGACTTTGCAGGATTTTCAAATCACTTGTACACCACCAATCCCCATCTTATGTGATAACACAAGTGCAATCAGCATCTCAAAGAATCCTGTTATGCATTCAAAAACCAAGCACATACCAATCAAGTATCATTTTCTCCGGGAACAAGTGCTTGAACAGAAGGTCAAGTTGGAGTATGTTCCTTCTAAGGAACAAGTTGCTGATATTCTCACCAAACCATTGCCCAGGGACACTTTTGAATACCTCAGGCAAAAGCTGGGGGTTGTTGATGCATCATCTTATTGCTGAACCTCTTCTGGTTGATGGTACAGGTTCAGGGGGAGCATATAATGCATTGTTGGCATTATGGAGGATGTGCAGAAGGAGATCTTGGAAGTAGCTGCAATATGTCTCTATCTCTTTCATGGTGGATTATGGTTCTTCGTTGCAGATCTGGTTCATATTCAGGGGGAGCATGTTCTTAGGGGGAGCATAACCCTTTGCCCCTGATGTCAAAGGGGGAGAATGAAGCTGAAGTTTTGAGGTTGCCATCAAGTCCAAAGGGGGAGATTGTTGGCATTATGGCTAAAGTGTTGTCCTTGATGGCAACCCATTCAGGTGATAGATCACAGTACTTCAAGTCAGCAGCAGAGATTGATGATTAGCTATCAAATATTGAAGAAAATAAGGGGTACGCAGGTACACTTTACATAAGGTGCGTACACGCAGGTCAGTGTTACATAAAGTGCGTACATACCCGCAGTTATCCCGTTCAGGTGCGTACCCCCAGTGCACACATTTCAAGGCAAAGAAATTCACATGTGGGGTTTTCTTATGTTTTACTCTTGGTATTTAGCCGACGATATTGTGTTATTATGATGTCGGCTCGTGGTATTGATCCATGATTTAAGGAAGAGCTTTCCTATATAAAGCAAAGGAGATCATTTTGGCTTGAACATGTTTTTGGTTGAATATCTTATGAGGGCTAGATCTGGTCTAGATCTAAAATAAGGCGAATCTACTGATGGACCGAGATCTCTTCGGCACATGTTCAGATCTGTAGATCTGACTGTCTGGGTTATTTTTGATGTCTTGAAATCATCCATGCCCGAAGGTACGCAGGTACAGTGAGAGAAAAGTGCGTACTTACGTAGGAACGAAGCGTTTCAGGTGCGCCGGTACGCAGGCACAGAAGGGTTTCAGGTGCGCCGGTACGCAGGCACAGAAGGGTTGCAGGTGCGCCGGTACGCAGGCACAAAAGGGTTGCAGGTGCGGAGGTCCGCAGGCAGTTCAATGGACTCAGAGCGAGGTACGCAGGCTAGCAGTTGAGCAGGGTGCGTACGTAAGCAGGCCAGCAGTTGAGCAGGGTGCGTATTGTAAGCAGGCAAGCAGTTGAGCAGGGTGAGTACTGTAAGCAGGCAAGCAGTTGAGCAGGGTGCTTACTTCTCTTAAAATCTTTGTTGTTGTGGGTTTGGTCCTATTATTGTTGATCTGGTTACTACAGTTGACTGGGTGATTCTCTTATACTTGATGATCATTTGATGCTTATGGATCCAGTTTGAAAATTTATGAAAAGTGGTCCTTGTAAGAAAAGAAGTAGGGGGTTGTAGCTCCCTTCCAGGAGAGACTGGAAAACGAGAGAGAGAGTTGTAGCTCTTTGCAGGTTGCAGCCTGCGTACTGGTAAAGGACTGCACCAGTACAAAACCATTGTAAAAGGAGTTTCTAATTTGAAAGAAGATAGAGACATATTGCAGCAGGTGGTTTTCACCCACATTGGGTTTCCACCTTACATCTTGTGTTCTTTGGTGTGACTATCTATTTTCTTTTGTTCATGCTCATTATTTTATGGTACTGACATGCAAAAATAATTCAAAGAACAAATAAAGAAGATTTATTAAAAGAATTAGATAATACTGATTCACCCCCCTTCTCAGCATTATTTCCAACACTAACTTAAGGAGTCAAGTTATCTTTCTACACTGAAAACCTACGGTAGCCAGCCTTCGCTGATGTGGGTGCTTTCAATGTTCATTAATTCGATTTAAAATGTCCCTTACTGGGCCATTTTTTTTTTAAGTTCGATGTTGTACCTGCATAAAGTGAATTTCAAGACAAACATAGTCCTCCCAAAGTTAAGCCAACCCTCAATTGATCAAAGAAAACCAAGAGGGTTTATCATCTAGCGTTAATGCTTCCCAACCTATTTCACTAGGACATGACTCAATTCCAGAGGCCTAACGTTGCTTATCATTCATTCATAAACAAGCATTAAATAAATTTCCAGAACACATTCACCCTTATTTTTCCCTTGGTTGATTGTTCAACTTAGCCTTCTGCACTACTATGTGTAAGGCTTTACGTAAAAGGATGGGATTCTTTTCTATAGATTGTGAGGCCCTCCATCTTTGGACCATAAATATAGTTAAGTATTCTGTCAACCACTCCTACAATCCAGGTCCAATCTAGGGATATGCATAACCATTTATGATGATGATAATAATAATAATAATAATAATGAAGAAGAATCCCACAATTTTAATGGTTTCTTTATGTTCCATCAATAAATATTAATTTTATTTAATGCAACAATTACATTATAGCTTACGCTTGTCCGGTGTTGTTTTACAGTGACGTTAGGAACACGTATCCGAGGCAACCTCCCTGAACCTAACTTCTTATTTATGATGATGATAATAATAATAATAATAATAATGAAGAAGAATCCCACAATTTTAATGGTTTGTTTATGTTCCATCAATAAATATTAATTTTATTTAATGCAACAATTACATTATAGCTTACGCTTGTCCGGTGTTGTTTTACAGTGACGTTAGGAACACGTATCCGAGGCAACCTCCCTGAACCTAACTTCTTAGGCCTAGTTTCTTTTGCATCACATTTGAAATATTTTATCCTACAGTAAATCAATCATTGTTGATGTTAAATTTATGAACTCTACATGTCTTGTTTTAATGACCTATAATTACACTTTCTTTCTTTTTTTCAAGCCCGTTGGGTATGAGAGTTAAACCTAGGGCTCTGATATCATCCGTCACAACTCTACTTGTCAACTTTTTATTTTTTTTACCTACTGTACATAGCATTTGCACTCTTTCTGTTATTTTGTTTGACATCATCAATATTATCCTTAACAACTCATTTCCATTTGCACCTAAGGAAATCATTTTGATGATCCCAATGCTTACGAGGAATTTACTATATCCCATGAACCCCCTTTTATTTTCCGAAGGTTTCAACCATTACATATATAATTATGTTTGAGTGCGTTAATACCCATATCTATTAGTTTAGTTTTCACATACACATTGTTTTCCAATGTTAGATTTTAAGTTATGCATATGATATGTTTTTCTCGTTTCCAATACTCTTATGCCATTTCCCTTAAGAAGTTAACACTTCAATCACTCGATGCCACCTGAAACTTCTTCACGTGATGGCCATGTGATAGTATTAATAGTATTAGATAGGCTGTGTGACAGAGTTTGGATGGTATGGATGTAGTATCACTCATCGATTGGTCAAAATTAATAGTGGATTAAGTGTTGAATCCCATGCCCTGTCTTTCGTGACATTTCCGCCTCTCCCACTCACTAGTCTAACCATTTTTCTTGGCATGGTTTCTTCTTAAGCCATAAACATTTTCAAGCTGCCCCTATTGTCGCCACTGGTCGATCAACCAAGGTTCCAGGTATCAAACGCTCAGTGAGTTTTTTTTTTAAAACACGCTTTGTTCTCTCTATAAGACTCCCCAACTCCATTGTTCCCTTTTCACTTATTTTAATTCATTTTTGAAGGGTAAATACCATCGAGGCTACTTCGACTTATCGGTAAGACTCTTCTTCAGAAATACCCTCTAATTGTTAAGGTTCTAGCTAGATAGAGGGGTTATTCGCTATAGTTTTGTTACAAGCATATAATGTTTCATGCGTAAGGTTTCCTGGTTCAGGCATCTGATGTTTGTCCCTATTCATTCTTCTCACTTCTTTACCCAAAACTTATGGAGGGTTCACTTCTCTAGCTTGGGGTTTCACCTCTTTTTGTGCTAATGGTTACTCTATTTTGCAGGGTTCATTGCCACTCAGTTCTTGGAGATCGAAAGCTAGTTAGGGTTTTATTTCCCTGGTCAACTCCCATCCTTGTTTATCAAAATCAGGTAATATATCCTTCTATGCAATTTACTCTCTTTATTTTTCCTTTTGGCTACATATTATATAGAAAATTGCTAATTCCCTTAGCTGACTCAATTCTTGGATTGTTTTAACAGGTGCAACCCGCTTTGGTCTCATGGAGGTATTACTATTATACCCTTTTCATTATCTTAGGGTTTGCAAAGTTGCCACTTCTTGGCAAACCTCAGTCTCACTATCCAGCAAGACTGATACGAGACCCTCTCAAGTAAATTTTAGACCCTTTTAGTTCAGCCCTAATGTAGCTAATTTCACTTGTTGTTGTTCAAATTTTATTGATCTCACTGGAAGTGTTGGGTTTATGTGTCAGTCCTTCCCATTTCCACATTGACTATGCCATTCCTCATTTCTCACATTTTCTAGGTGATTGTCAATTGATACTCTTCCTTTCCCTTTAAGCCAAAGAGTGAGTGCAGCAACTTGTGCAGTTCTAGATTCACAATCAACATTTTTCTTTTGTTATTTCCATTTCAATACATCTATCCTAAACCTTTCTGAACATATAATATTACTATCATTACGCCAATAGGTGTTTTTATTGTCGGGTTCTTTGTAGTAACATTGTAGAGATTCGCCGTCCTCTACAATTATATTTTCCATGTATTTTTTTATTTTCCATGTCATATTTCTTTGATTTGACCTTCCTTCTCCACCTCATCTTGATTTGATCATTTTTATCACATATACCTTTATTTAATGCCCTTCTTTAATCTAGATCAAATCTACTACCTTTCTTTAATCTGGATCATATATGGATCGTATCTACATAGGCAGGGTGTCAAATCTCATTCTATGCAAATATTTTCATTAAAATTCGGTTATTTGCAACCTATTAATGAATATTGAGAAACAAATGGAAGAATACGCACTGAAATTCTCATACGAAATAGGATTGCAATCTGATCCTCAACTATCACTAGTCATTTATGGCTACTTCAGTGAGTTGGTAGATATATCCCCCTATTTAGGATTCTTGACATAGATTGTCATTGATGTTAATATGGAAATATTCGAGGATTCAAAGGAAGCAAATAGAGCCATTGGAGGAAGCAAACAGAGCTATGGGAGCAATGGATGCCAAAGAATACACTATTAGGAGCTATCAGAGCAAAGTATGGCAAAGAATGCCAAATAATACACTATCGGGAGCTATCGGGAGTAATATAGTGTATATGCATGCAAATACACTATCGGAGCAAACTATGGCAAAGAATGCCAAAGAATACACTATCGGGAACAATATAGTGTATATGTATGTAAATACACTATCGGAGGCAGAAGACTCATATATATATGCATTTACACTATTGGAGGCGAAAATCATAGTTATATTCGAATACACTATCAGAGCGGAGAAATATTTATATATTGAAGTATAAAGGCGGAATATGTATATATCGGCGGGTTCTACTATATGCCATCACCCCAAAACCCCCAACATCGATATATATGTGCGGACCTGATGAAACATATATGCTCGGGTGTATATTATATCGCATTTTCCCTATCGGTACTCACATGTTGCAATACCCAAAGGGTTGTCCTCCTGCAAGCGCCGATTGCGATGAATGTTGTGGACCCGATGCAACATTGTAGTTTGGTCTATTGTTATGTCGCATCTGACATATCGCAAGTGCTTAAGGCCTTGCTGCCCTGAAAGCGCCGATTGCGATATACACTGTGGACTCGATGTAGGTATAGATGCAGGTGTAATAAATTTGAAGTCCGCCCTTTAATGTTTCGGCCGGTTTTTCTCATATATTTCTGTGTATTTGATTATTTGCATTGCACAGGGTTTGAAGGAAAAAATGCATTAAGAAACGCTCCGAATAGTTTAGGAGGCCTGAACGAAAGCCAATTGCAATTGCGATTGGGACGTGGCATGTTCGTTAAACAATAAAGTCCTGTGTATGCCTATTATCATTGAGAAAAGGGGCTCTGTTACAGTTTTAACATGCAATAGTTTTGCTCTATGTATTTGGTCCTCACCATTAAATCAACGTGTCCAAGGAGTGTTGGTGAGCATGAAGAGATAGAGGAAGCTACAACGATCGAGAAGCTAGGAAGCCGAAGGGTAAGCCAGCGTAGAGGAAACAGAAAAACCAAAGCAATGAAGAAGAGGGAAGACAAAGGACAAGCCAGTGCAGAGGGAGCTGAAGCGAGCGTGGAGGAAGTCGAAGAGCCAGTGGAAAGCGGAAACGAACAGTCAGAGGCATCAGGGATGCATAAAACAGGAAAAACCAGGAAAGGTGTGTGGGTGTGTATAATCAGAGTGAGAGGAAGCTGAAGTTTAGGCAAAGGCAGGAGAAGCAGGAGAACAGGAGTGAAGCAAAATCTCGGCAGGCTTGGGAGCAGAGAACTACAACAAAACAGTTTATACCATGTTTGGGTTGGAGCCCATGGGGTTGGAGCCTCAACACTGAAAGGATTGGAATCCTTGGGAGTTGGTGCTCCTAAGTGTAGAAATATTTCCTTGGCAAAACAGAGTTGGTGCTTTGGAGGTTGGAGCCTCACAAAATTCCAAGTCGGTGCTTGGCAACTGATTGCAACCAATTATATATTGTATTTATTTCATTGCACTGTTTGTTTTAATAAAAGCGTTTATTCCAGATATCTATTTCCGTGTTCCATATATATATATATATATATATATATATATATATATATCTATATCTATATCTATATCTATATCTATATCTATATATATATATATATATATATATATATATATATATATATATATATATATATATATATATATATATATATATATATATATATATATATATATATATATATATATATATATATATATATATATATATATATATATATATATATATATATATGTTTTGGTGATAAAAATAACAATTAAAAAGGAAATTGATTCACCCCCACCCCTCTCAGTATTTCCAATAATTGGTATCAGAGCAGGCTTCTTCATATTAGCCTAACAGCTTGAAGAAGGATTCATATCCATGATGAGAAATCACGAAGCATCAGGAAGACCTCCTTTGTTCGATGGCACTAATTTTGGTTTTTGGAAAAAGAGAATGACCTACTACTTAATGTCCCTTGGACCTGAAGTCTGGCATTCGGTTCTAAATGAGTACCTAATTCCTTCTACTATTCCAACAGATCAAGACGAGAGGAGAGCCTACATTGAAAATGCAAAAGCCTTGAACTCCATCACTAGTGGAATCACTGATTCCGAGTTTACGAAAGTCATGAACTACAACTCTGCCAAAGAAATGTGGGATAAGCTAATTGGCTTATACGATGTGGACTCAAAAGTCAAGAAAGCAAAGATTCAAACTCATAGAAGGCACTTTGAAAGTCTGAAAATGGAAGATGAAGAAGATATTGCAACATACCTTCTCCGAGTAGCTGAAGTGGTCAACTCTCTTAAAGGATTGGGCAAAAACATTGAAGAAAGTACCATTGTTCAAAAGGTATTAAGATCTCTTCCAGACATATTTGACTCCAAAATAAGCGCCATAGAAGAAATAAAGGATCTAGATACTCTCAAGATGGATGAACTCCATGGAATCCTCATTGCCTATGAGATGAGAAAAGGTGGCCCAAGCTCCAAAGATGCAACATTCAAGGCTTCAAAATCAAATAAGGGGAAAGAAAGAAATGACTGTAGTGATGAATCCGATGTGGAATCTGAATTGGCTTAATTTGTAAGAAAGCTGAAGAAAGGATCTAAGCTAAAAGGTAAGTACCCTCTTATCTGTTTCAAATGTGGAAAAATAGGTCATTATGCTGCAAAATGTCCTCATAAACATGATAGTGATGATGAAGGAAATTATAAAAGAATGGTATATAAGAAGAAAGGTTTCATTAAGAAGAACTTCTTCTCTAAGCAAGATGAGTCTGATGAGGATGAATTTGTAGTCATAAAAAAGAAATCAAATGAGGAAAGTGACCATGATGAAAGCCAAGAAACGTTATTCATGGCATTCACAAATGATGATGACTCAGGGCTAGAAGGAAATGTAGATGAACTGTTAATAAGTGCCATTTAAGAAAATGAGAAATTATGGAATAAAATCATTTTTCTCAAGGTAGAAAACGAGGACACAAGAAAAAGAGGAGATCTCTTGGAAACAAAGCAACCTCAACATGACAAGTATGGAATAGGTTTTAAAGGAGAATCATCAAGCACTAAGAATAGTGCAAAAAGCTATGCCGATGCACTTTCCAGCAATCCAAAAGAAGAAAAAGTATGTCATCAAAGGCGCATCCCAGATCCAAAGAATGAAGAGAGAATAACTCAAAGAAGAATGTGGATTCAAATCATGGATACTACAGTAAATACAAACCAGTATTCCATCAAAGTCCCATCTCAAATCCAAAGAATGAAGTGAGAGTAATTCCAAGGAAGGAAATTGACTCAAACCGTGGCTACTACAACAGGTACAAAACTATCTTTCTTGGACATTTTTTTCATTGTAAAAACTTTGGTCATCAAGACAGACATTGAATGGCTCGCAAGAGTGAAACACCAAAGCTAAAGGATCAAATAATCAAACCATATGGCCCCAAAAGGCAAGGACAAATCAAAACCTTCAATTCATTTGATCCCTTGACCAAACTTGCTCTAATTTGCCCATTATGCTACAATAATGGACACTATGAACAAAACAACCCACTCAAAGGAGGAAAAGCAAGTAGTGAGAATCCCAACATGGATAAATGTGGCCTGTCTCTATATGCTCAAAATAATGAAAACCATTGGTTTGTGGATAGTGGGTGCTCTAGACACATGACAGGGGACAAAAGGAAGTTTGTCTCATTGAGAAAAAAGGAAGGAAATGTGTCCTTTGGAAGTGGATCTTCTAGAATTGGGGGAAAAGGAACTATTACTCTTATGAATGGAAAAGGAAAATCTCAAGACGCTTCGCTAGTAGACGGGCTCAAACACAACCTCCTGAGTGTCAGCGAAATCTGTGATCAAGGACATAATGTTGTCTTTAGCACCAAATACTGTGAAATAAGGAATTCTTCCTCAAGGTAACTTGTGGCGAAAGGGGTTAGAACACCAGACAACATTTACATTCTGAACAAGATTCAAGAAAATAAATGCTACCCGAGTCAGACAGATGAAAGTTGGTTGTGGCACAAGCGACTTAGACATACAAGCTTCAAAAATCTGATCAATATCAACAATATTAAAGCTGTACGAGACATCCCAAGGCTATTCAAACTAAATCAAGGAGTATGTGGTCCATGTCAACATGGAAAGCAAACCAGAACCAGCCACAAGACCAAGGATCTCTCTACATCAAAGCACTTGGAGATCATCCATACTGATTTATGTGGACCAACTAGAAATCAGGCACTCAAAGGAGAAAGGTACTTTGTTTTATTTTTTGATGACTATACTAGAATGATGTGGATATATTTTATAAAATATAAATCTGAAACATTTGAGTGCTTTAAGAATCTAAAAGCTCTTGTAGAAAATGAAAAGGACTAAAAAATTAAGTGCCCCAGAACATATAGAGGGTGAGAATTCACATCAAAATAATTTAATGAGTTCTGTAATATACATGGAATTAAAAGAGAATTCTCTGTTGCCAAAACACCCCAGCAAAATGGGGTAGTTGAAAGAAGAAACCAAACAGTTCAAGAAATGGCAAGAACAATGTTATTAGCAGCAGACTTGCAGCCAAAATTCTGGAGAAAAGTAGTCGGGACGACTGTCTGTAGCTTGAATCGAACTCAATTAAGACCAAATTGTGAAAAAACTCCTTATGAATTATGGAAAGGAATACCTGCTTCAGTAAAGTACTTCAAGATCTTTGGAAGCAAGTGCTTCATAAAAATCAATGATGGCTCACCAAGAAAGTTTGATTCTCGGGCTGATGAAGGGATATTCCTTGGATACTCTACATGGAGCAAAGCCTACAAGTGCTACAATTTTCGACTAAGGAAAGTAGTGGAAAGCATTGATGTAAAGATTGATGACGACCTTCCAGAAAAAGAAATTGAAGAACATGAAGATGATCCTCTTATTGAAGAAGAAGAAATAGATCAGGAAGAAGAAGAAGAGGAAAAAGAACCACCTCATACCCCTTCAAAGATGAAGTTTCTCCAGAAATATCATATAGAAGAGCATATTATTGGCAATCTAGATGAAGGGATGCAAACCTGAAGAAAGATGATAATTACACCAAAGAGAAATGTTATTGCTCTTCTATCCATGATAGAACCAAAAACATTTGCACAAGCAAGTAAGGATCCTCATTGGGTAAAAGCCATGGAAGAAGAAATGTCCCAAATTGAGAAGAACGAGACATGGGAGCTGATACCTCGTCCAAAGGAAAAAAAAAACATAATAGGAACCAAGTGGGTATTCCAAAATAAAATGAATGAAGATGGACAAGTTATCAGAAACAAGGCAAGGCTTGTTTGCAAAGGCTATTCACAAATTGAAGGAATTGACTTTGAAGAAACATTTGCACCAGTAGCTCGTATGGAAGCTATCAGGATGTTCTTGGCATTTTCTTGCTCAAAAGGATTCAAAATCTATCAAATGGATGTAAAATTAGCATTTCTGAATGGGGAACTCAAGGAAAAAGTCTACATGGAGCAACTAGAAGGGTTTGATCCAACGGAAGGAAAAGACTTAGTTTGTAAGTTGAAAAAGGCATTATATGGGTTGAAACAAGCTCCCAGATCTTGGTATGCAAGATTGGATCACTATCTACAACAACAAGGCTTCAAGAAGGGAGTGGCAGGAAGTAATCTCTACATAAAGACGGATGAAGGTAAGTTACTAGTCACACTTTTTTATGGTGATGATCTGATTTTTGCTAGCAATAATGCTGAAATGAGCCATGAATTTTCTCAAAACATGTCAAGAGAATTCGAGATGTCAATGATAGGAGAGTTATCTCACTTCCTTGGACTACAAGTATCTCAAACCAGAGTAGGATTGTTTATATCTCAAGCCAAATATCTTAAAGACATGCTTAAAAGATATGGAATGGAACACTGTGCACCCATGAGCACACCTTTGACCACAAATTGCAAATTGAGAAAAAATGATGACTCCCCTTCAATGGATGCAACTCATTACAGGTCATTAATTGGAGCCCTTCTATACTTAACTGCTACGAGACCGGACATAATGCAGGTAGTAGGAATGGTGGGAATATTTCAATCTGCTCCTAAACAATCCCATTTGTTATCTGTAAAAAAAATTCTTAGATATCTGAAAGGAACTCCTGATTTCGGTCTTTGGTACCCTAAGAGCTCAACACTGACTGTAACTGCATACACCAATGCTGATTGGGTCGGAAGTGTATATGATCGAAAAATTACTAGTGGAAATGCATTCTTCCTGGGAGACTGTTTAGTATCATGGCTCAGCAAAAAACGAACATCTATATCATTATCCACAACCAAAGTCGAGTATATAGCTGCAGTAGACTGTTGTACTCAAACACTGTGGATGCAGGAATCTCTAAAATATGTCAACATAAGTACAAATCAACTAATTGCCATCTATTGTGATAACACAAGTGCTATCAGTCTCAACAAAAATCCAGTGATGCACTCAAAGACCAAACATATACCAATCAAGTATCATTTCCTTCGTGAACAAGTAGCTGAACGAAACATCATCTTGGAATATATCAATACTAAGGAGCAGATAGCTGATATTTTCACAAAACCTCTTCCTCGAGAAGCATTTAAACATCTTCGTCCAACGATGGGGGTTATCTCTTTAGCACCACTGAAGTTCATTCATAAAGTTGGTGCAGGACAGGAGGAGCATTTCTACAGGGGGGGAAGTTCGACCGGGGGAGTCCATATGCATTCCTTTGCCATCGATGTCAAAGGGGGAGAGCAGAAGAATATTTCCATCAATAACAAAGGGGGAGATCATTGACATAGATTGTCATTGATGTCAATATGGCAATATTCGAGGAGCCAGAGGAAGCAAACAGAGCCATCAGAGGAAGCAAACAGAGTTATTGGAGCAATGGATGCCAAAGAATACACTAACGGGAGCTATCAGAGCAAAGTATGGAAAAGAATGCCAAAGAATACACTATTGGGAGCTATCGAGAGCAATATAGTGTATATGCATGCAAATACACTATCGGAGCAAAGTATGGCAAAGAATGCCAAAGAATACACTATTGGGAGCTATCGGGAGCAATATAGTGTATATGTATGTAAATACACTATCGGAGGCAAAAGACTCATATATATATGCATTTACACTATCGGAGGCAGAAATCATAGTTATATCCGAATACACTATCGGAGTGGAGAAATATGTATATATCGGAGTATAAAGGCGAAATATGTATATATCGAAGACATTTTTATCGGCGGGTTCTACTATATGCCATCACCCCAAAACCCCCGACAACGATATATATGTGTGGACCCGACGAAACATAAATGTTCGGGTGTATATTATATCGCATCCGCCCTATCGGTACTCACATATCGCAATACCCAAAGGGATGTCCTCCTGTAAGCGCCGATTGCGATGAATGTTGCGGACCCAATGCAACATTGTAGTTTGGTCTATTGTTATGTCGCATCCGACCTATTGCAAGTGCTTAAGGCCTTGCTGCCCTGAAACGCTGATTGTGATATACACTGCGGACTCGATGTAGGTGTAATAAATTTGAAGTCTGCCCTTTAACGTTTTGGCCGGTTTTTCTCATATATTCTTGTGTATTTGAATATTTTCATTGCGCGGGGTTTGAAGGCAAAAATGCATTAAGAAATGCTCCCGATAGTTCAAGAGGCTTGAACGAATAACGATTATGATTGTGATTGGGACGTGGCATGTCCGTTAAATAATAAAGTCTTGTGTATGCCTATTATCATTGAAAAAAGGGGCTCTGTTACAGTTTTAACATGCAACAGTTTTGCTCTGTGTATTTGGTCCTCGCCGTTAAATCAACGTGTCCTAGGAGTGTTGGTGAGCATGAAGAGACAAAGGAAGCTACAGTGATCGAGAAGCCAGGAAGTTGAAGGGTAAGCCAGCGTAGAGGAAACCGAAAAGCCAAAGCAATGAAGAAGAGGGAAGCCAAAGGTCAAGCCAGTGCAGAGGGCGCTGAAGTGAGCGTTGAGGAAGCCGAAGAGCTAGTGGAAAGCAGAAACGAATAGTCAGAGGCATCAGGGATACATAAAACAGAAAAAACAAGGAAAGGTGCGTGGGTGTGTATAATCAGAGTGAGAGGAAGCTGAAGTTTAGGAAGAGGCAGGAGAGGCAGGAGAAGCAGGAGAACAGGAGTGAAGCAGAAGCTCAGTAGGCTTGGGAGCAGAGAACTACAACAAAATAGTTTATACTAGGTTTGGGTTGGAGCCCACGGGGTTGGAGCCTCAGAATTGAAAGGATTGGAATCCTTGGGAGTTGGTGCTCCTAAGTGTAGAACTATTGCCTTGGAAAAACATAATTGGTGCTTTGGAGGTTGGAGCCCCACAAAATTCCAAGTTGGTGCTTGGCAACTGATTGCAACCAGTTATATATTGTATTTATTTCATTGCACTGTTTGTGTTAATAAAAGCATTTATTCCAGCTATCTATTTCTGTGTTCCATATATATATGTTTTGGTGATAAAAAGAACAATTGAAAAGGAACACTGATTCAGCCCCCCCCCCCTCAATATTTCCAACAAGGATTTCAATCTCGATCCACAAACTCTTTCCATTTCGATATCGAAATTTTTCTTGGTTCTCTTCTAAAGTCGCATTGTTGCTACATTTTTGTTGCCTTGTTGTTGTTTTTGTGGCCTTCTAAGCCCATAGCTCCACTACAAATATCAAACTTCTTAAGATATGAATATAAATGTGAATGAAGTGAATGATATGAACATAAACCCTGTACAAAAATTACCTGCATACGAATTCTTAAACAAAGAAAATAAACAATGCGAGAGCATAACCCATAAAACACATATGCACAGATATTTTTCCCTGGATCCCAAAAGCGGGACTACCAGCTTGATTTTTCATTATGTACCTTTCAATGTTACAATACATATTTATACATGCCGAAGCATCCAATACCATGGACCAAAAACCATCACGTCCAATACCATGGACCGAAAAACCATCGCGTCTAAAAAACATGTGCGAAAATCATGCACAAAACCATAGGTGGGTCCGCCCAACCTAACATATGGTCCAAAACCAAAATTTTCCGGGGCGCTGCCCCGAACCCCATAAAGTGGGGTTACGGGTGTCCTTCAAACCCCCTATTAACTACGTGGAAAGAATATAACACAACCCAACATATTCTAACAATGAAAGGAACATAATAAAAAATCAATTTGGTAGTCCCGGTTTTAGGATTTAGGGGAAAATCTCTGTGTATATGTGTTTTATGTGTTATGCTCTCGCATTGTTTATTTTCTGTGTTTTAGAATTTGTATGCAGGTAATTTCTGTACGGGGTTAAAACCTACATTTGGTATCAGAGTTATTTTGGCTTCAAGGGGACGCCTATGTTGCTGTGGGCTTTCGCTCGAGCCTGTGGTAGACCTTGTTTAGTGGGAGATCTGCGAGATCAATTCTAGTGGTGAAAAAATATGGTGAGCAATGGAAAGATAGAGATCAAGAAATTTAATGGTCAGAGTTTTGAGTTGTTGAAACTCAATATGGAGGATCTGTTGGTGGATAAAGATCAACGGATCACAGTAGATTTGAGTACTAAACCAACGAGAGTGTCTGATTGTGTGTCTTAGATTCAGTATTGTTGATGTATCAGGGGAAGCTACGACGAAGGCTTTGTGGGACAAGTGAGGGACATTGTACCAATCTATGTCTCTGGTGAATAAATTGTTCCTACGAAAAAAACTATATAACCGGAGGATGAGATGGAGACTCGGTGACAAAACATCTGAATGCATTTAATGCTATGGTAAGTCAGTTATTATATGTTGATATTAAAATTTCAAGCGAAGATAAGTGCATTAGTTTGTTGTGTTCTCTACCAGATTTGTGGGATAGTCTGGCTATTGCAATAGGTAGCAATGCAACTGCCTTGGAGTTTGATGAAATAGTCTCATCCTTGCTAACAGAGGAGATGAGATAGAAAAATATGGAGAGACAGAATGGTGATGCCTTGTCTGTACTAGGATGGTCCCAGAACATAAACAAAAATAAGTCATCGAGTGGGAGATCTAAATCTAGAGGGAGATCTAAATCTCTAGGAAAACCTATCAAGGTTGTGCGTTGGAAATGCAGAGAGGAAGGACACTACAAAATGGATTGTAAATCTAAAGCTCCTGAAAAAGGAAAGGGATCTGATGATTCTCCTTCTGCAGAGGTGAAAACCACCTCAAATGAAGGTGGAGATGTGTACTTAGCTTCTTCAAGTACACATGTAGATCATGAAGCTTGGTTGATTGACTCAGGTGCATCCTTTCACGTCACTCTCCATAGAGAGTGGTTCTGCGAGTATGAAAAATACGATGGTAGTGATGTCTTCTTAGGGGATGATAGGAAGGCTAGAATCGTTGGTCTCGGAAAAGTAAAGTTGAATTTGTAAGGAGGAAGGGTTAAAACACTTCCAGGTGTTCTGCATATTCCTGCATTGGCCAAAAATCTGATTTCTGTAAGCAAGCTGGATGATGCAGGTGTAAAAACAGTGTTCGATAAGGATACCTGCAAGCTGGTTTGGGGAGCATTGGTATTGATATGGGGAGTTCAGATTGGAACTCTGTACAAGCTACAATGTAGCATTGGTTTTGATGGGTGCAACAATTATGTGGTTCCTGAAAGTGGAGCAGAAAATCTAGTAGTCTCTGAAGAGAAGACCATGTTGTGGAATCAAAGACTTGGACATATTGGAGAGAAGGGCCTTCGAATACTTCATGGTAAAGGTATGGTAGAAAGTATGAGTAATTTATCTCTGGATTTTGATTTCTGTGAAAATTGTGTATATGGGAAGCAAAATCGGGTGAGTTTTTCCTCTACCGGTAAGAGGGTGAAACAGATACTAGAGCTTGTGCACAATGATGTGTTTGGACCTATGAAGGTTCGATCACTGGGTATTTCTGTGTACTATGTATCATTTATAGATGACTTCTCAAGGAATACATGGATCTATTTCCTTAAGAATGAATTTGAAGTCTTTGACAGGTTTAAAGAATTTAAGGCTCTGGTGGAAAACCAGATAGAGAAGAAGATAAAGGTGACGAGGTCAGATAACGGTGGAGATTTTTACAGCACAGAATTTGAAGAATTTTGTAAGAAGTGTGGTATAGCATGCAGAATTCTACTCCATATACACCTGAGAAAAATGGAGTTGCAGAAATAATGAACAAGACGTTGATGGAAAGGGAAAGAAGCATGCTCAGTGGTGCCGGGTTAGGATAGGAATTTTGGGCAGAGGTGGTGGAGACAACATGTTACATGGTCAACAGATCACCTTCATCAGCGTCGGAGGATAAGACTCCACAAGAGGTATGGACTGGTAAGAAACCCTCTCTTTCACATCTGAGGGTATTTGGATGTGATGCATATGTACATGTTCCAAAGGAGAAAAGAACCAAGTTGGATAGTAAATCTGAAAAGTGCATCTTTATTGGGTATAAGGATGGTTTAAAGGGTTATAAGCTTTGGAACCCAGTAACAAGGAATGTTGTGTACAACCGAGATGTGGTGTTCAGAGAGGCGAAACATGTTATTAAACATGAAGTCCCATTAAAGGAACCTGAGAAAATAGAGTTTAAGCTAAAGGAGGAAGAATCAGAAGATGAAGAGCCACAAACTCCGGGTGTGAGAATATCAGTTTGAGAAAGAAGGCAGCCAGAAAGGTATAGTCCATCTGCTTTTTGTTCAAATTTTGCTTTATCTATTACTGATGATGATCCCAGAACTGTGAAGGAAGCAGTAGATTCAGAGGATGGAAAACTCTGGAAAGAGGCCATGGTTGATTAAATGGCATCTTTGCACAAAAACGAGGCTTGGAATCTGGTGGAGTTTCTGGCTGGAAGGAAACCCATTGGCAGCAAATGGGTGTTCAGGAAGAAGACTAAAGTAGAAGGAAAGGTGGAGAAATATAAAGCTCGATTGGTAGAAAAAGGTTTTTCCCAGGGTGCATGAATTGATTTTGGTGATACTTTCTCTCTTGTTGCCAAGGTAGCTTCTATTAGATTACTTTTATATGTTGTTGCTGCTTTTGATTTTGAGGTAGAACAGATGGATGTGAAGACAACATTTCTTCACAGGGATCCGGAAGAGGAGATTTACATGAAGCAACCTAAAGGCTTTACGGTGAAGGGTATGAAAGAACTGGTATGCAAGTTAAAGAAGTCTGTATGAGTTAAAACAGTCACCAAGGATGTGGTATCAGAAATTTGATACATTTATACGAGGACTTGGCTTCACCAGAAGAAAAGTAGATCACTATGTGTATTTTAAATTAATTGGTGACCGTGTTATTTATCTGGTCTTGTATGTGGATGATATGTTGTTGGTTGGAAATGATAAAGAAATTATTCAGGATTTGAAGACCCAATTGTCCTCCAAATTCGACATGAAAGATATTGGTGCTACAAACTATATTTTGGGCATGGAAATTAAAAGAGGTCGAGCAAAAAGGAAACTCCGGTGAAACCAGAGGAAGTATGTCGAGACAATATTGTAGAGGTTTAATATTTATGATAGTAAACCGGTGAAGGTTCCTATTCCTGTAGGTGTAAAGTTATCTGCTCAAAAGTGTCCCAAGACACAAGAAGAGGAAGAGGACATGTCTCGTGTTCCATATGCAAGTGCAGTCGGTAGCCTAATGTATGTGATGGTTTGTACTAGACCAAACATTGCACATGCATTGGGAGTATTGAGCAGGTTTATGTCAAAGCCAGGGAAGGATCACTGGACAACAATGAAGCGGGTTTTGAGGTATGTGCGTGGCACTAGTGATTATGGCTTGTGATACCAAGGAAGACCAAGATTGGACAGAGTGTTGGATATTCGTGGCTTTGTTGATGCAGACTGGGCTGAAGATCTGGATCAGAGAAGATCTACAAGTGGGTATGTGTTTAACCTATTTGGAGGTGCAGTCAGTTGGATGAGTAAGAAACAATCTGTAGTGGCACTATCAACTATAGAGGTAGAATACATGGCAGCCACTCATGTAAGTAAGGAAGTAGTTTGGTTGCAGAGATTGTGTTCAAGTATGGGGTTAGTACAAGGAGCTATAAGGATAGACTGCTACAGCCAAAGTGCAATTTTCTTGGTAAAGAACCCTGCTTATCATTCAAAGACAAAGCACATTGATGTTCAATATCACTTTGTGAGGGAAATTATAGAAGACAAAAAGGTGTTGCTGGTAAAGGTGGACACTTTAAAGAATACTACAGATGCATTGACAAAATTTGTCAGCTCTGAAAAGTTCTCTTGGTGTAGAGAAACAATGGGCATTGTAGGGCTGGATAAATGACTAAGCTCTCGTGTGGAAAGAAAACAACAAGAGGGAGAATGTGTGGGTTGTGTTATATTCTTTCCACGACTAGCCCACATAGTTAACTGGGGGGTTAGAGGGGGGGTGGAGGCATCCCTTTGTTGCACCAATTATGCAGCGGGGGGCGGGTAGCCCCCTCTATGGGGTCTGGGGCAGCGCTTTGGGAAATATTTTTTTTGACCCTATCTTAGGTTGGGCGGATCTACCTATGGTTTTGTGCATGGATTTTCGCACATGGTTTTGGATGTGATGGATTTCGGTCCATGGTTTTGGACGCGATGGTTGTCAGTCCATGGTATTGGGTGCTTCGACATGTATAAATATGTATTGTAACATTGAAAGGAACATAATCAAAAATCAAGTTGGTAGTCCCAGTTTTGGGATCCAGAGGAAAATATCTGTGTATATGTGTTTTATGTGTTATGCTCTCGCATTGTTTATTTTCTATGTTTTAGAATTCGTATGCAGGTAATTTCTATACGGGGTTAACACCTACACCATTATTAGTATTTGTTAAAATTGGAAACTAGGGCAATACTCCATGTGGGTCATCTTATTTATGGCAGCTGATATTTTTATTGGATCCCTCTCCTCGAGAGGTGTAGAATTGATCTAAAGACCATCCGATTCTGATTCTTATGTAGGCTCATAAGCCCAATAGTCATGTCTATTCATCATTTACGTTTTAGTATAAATAGAAGAGGACTTGAAGTCATTTGTGACACACACTCTTCATGTGATCTCCTCTTATCCACGTCTTTGGGTTTTTGGTGAAGGAGAGAGACACTAAGAGTATGCTGGGCTAAGTAGATGATGCCCTAGCTGTAGGTCTAGAAGAGACCCTAATCCGCTGTAAGGAGAAGCCCTAAATGTAGCTAAGGAAGAGACTTTTATCCGCTGATCTAGGAGGAATAAATCTGTAGTCTATTAGACCCTAATACGCAGCTTCAGGACGAGACATAATTTGTTGTCAAGAGAGTCACTTACACAGTTCTTAGAGGCTTCTATTTGCTGTCATAAAACGCAATTTGTGAGGCCCTAAAAGGAAGCCTAAAACCTTAGTTAGAAGAGACCTAATCTCAGCTTTAAAGGGACCCTAAATAACAGCTAGAAGGTTGGACCTAGCCACTGCTACAATGTGAAGGATCCGTGTTAATGGCACGTAGCTGTAGGTGACAGCGTGGTAAAATCCAAGGCTGTTTATGGAAAGAAGCACTCTTGACACCAGATATCGATGGTTCTTCTGTAGATGCTTAAGCATATTGGATAGCAGTATGAAGATGATCCAAGTAACATATCTATTGCATAATACAAACAGTGATTTGAATTACAAGAAGTGACAAGGGTAACATCCCTGCATCTATGTCTTAACATTCGGATCTGTATAGGCATATCACATGGCCTCGGCATACTTGTAAGGATCTCGGTTGAATGAAAATCTTGGACGAATGGAGTGTGTTATCTCATACAACAGTCTTGAGATATAGATCTCGGTGAAATCCTTATGGCAGTACAGACATCTTGTACAGCAGCGACATGGAGTATTAAATGATGTTCCAATATGCTGTAATGAAAGAAACATTGATCACCTTAGTAAAGAGTGTTAGTCTCATCAAAGAGACTAGGATCATAATCATACAATACAATAAGGTGCAGTTATGATCATTACAGTCCTGGCATAACTGATAACGAAATAGGTTTCGATGGTGGTCAAGAGATCCTTGAAAGGACACAGTGTCAACATAATGAGAATAGTAAGGATGAACTGTCTCAGATCATGATGATGAAAGACTCAGCATGATGGGAATGTTAGTAAAGGGCAACATGATGATGAATGAAATAGCATGATAATGAATGAGACAGCATGATGATAAATGATGCAGCATGATGATGGGAGCAGCTCAGTGATTAGGTGCAGCACAGTGACGGGTGGAACATGAGTATAAACTGCAACACTATGTTAGGTGAAGCTGTCACCTTGGAGAATCAGTTGAAGCGGAATGTCTTCAACTGATCTCATGCATCATCATTATAGGAGATTATCTATGCTTATATATGGATAAGTCAAAGTGTTGAATTCTGTTGTAAATGTACTATCTCTGTCTCTCTGCTGAACTTTGAAGAACATAAAAGAAGAATTGATCAAGGGTTTCCCCACATTGGGGTTTGTCCTTGGTTGGTGCCACATCTTGTGTCCTCTTGTCTTAGCTTGTCTTCTGTGATTTATATTTATGTTCTCTCTGCTGTTCACTTTACTGCTGATGTGATTTCTAATCTGGAAAAGATATTGAGCTACCTATGAAAATTGCAATAAATTGCTCTAGCATAGAACATATTTAAAACTTAACATGGTATCAGAGCTGAGGTGAAGACAATGACCAAGCAAGAGTGAAAGAGCAATCACTGAAGACAATTGGGAAAGGAAAAAAGGATCAGTGGATTCCTCATCCCTCTTCAAATTCACCAAGGGTGAAGTCGAAGCAGAGTATATTATCAGAATGGTGCAGCGGAAGTTTATGATGGCCTACCTAAAGATCACCTCATTGGGAAGTCCGGATCTAAGGGTGGAAGGAGAGGCAGATGCCTTGTTTGAAATAAGTTCAGCCATTATGCGAAAGAGTGTCTGACTGGCAGGAACGGATCACTTGATGATGATAACAATCATTCCTAGAAATGATCAAAGGAATGATAGGTAATTCGGGTCATCAAAGACATGACCGACTCTTCAGAGAAAGCAAGGAACCCCATATCACAAGAAGAACCTGGTGTCCATTTTGGCAATGGAAGTCAAAGGTTTCATGATGGCACTCATTGATGGAAAGGTACGAATTTTCAAAGATGTTTTTGAGTTGAGGGTTGTAGGTCCACTAGGAACCATGTCCATTGACACATAGCACCGAAGGTCTGTGAGTCAGATGGTGGCAGGGATGCCTGAATTCAAAAAGAGCATGAAAGTACATGTCTGAAATGTACCGAAAGAAAATCTTATAAGGGGACCATTCCCCTTATGTAGCAAGTCCATAGGTTTGGAACAATCTGAGGGGTTTGAGATTCATGATCAAGAATCTAACGTATGCAGGTGGAAGAAAGCCCTTTATGGCTTGAAGAAAAATTCCCCGAGTGTGTATGAGAGGATTGATAGCTGTCAGATGAAGCTGAGATTCACTAAGAGTGAAGCTGATCCAAACCATTGATTGGAGGTTGTGGATGATAGAACTCTCATACTAGCACCTTCTAAGGAAGACCTATTTCAAACAGGTACAGACGCTCTCACTTGCAGAAGTAAGAGGGAGTTGGATCCCAAATTTGGAGTGGTGAACTGCAAGCCCGTGACTACCTCGAGGATCTTAACTTTCAGAAGTTATATGGTGATGATGTTGGACCAGATTTTGGAAATGCCTCTGAGTTTCATAAACTCATTCGCATTGATGTTATTGGTGAACTTCCGTCTGGACATATGTTTTGCAGTTAGCATGGTGAGCTAATATTTGGTTGAGCCTCACTGGATTGGTGCCAAGAATCTTCTGAGATATCTTCAGGGCACAATCTCTCATGGATTGAGATACACTGCCGGAAATATGAAACTGCATGATTATTCGAATGTTGAGTGGGCAGGCAGTGTGGAGGATCACTAGAGCACTTCCCAGTGATGGTTCTCTTTGGATTCTGCTTCAATATCATGGATGAGCAGGAAGTAGAAGTCAGTTGTTATAAGCATCGCCGAGACCGAATACATAACTACGAATATGATCTCGTATGAAGTTGCCTAGTTGAGGAAGCTCTTCAGTGAGTTGTTTGTACACATGATGAATACCACTGTGATTCTTTGTGACAACCAGAGGTAGGATTCGATTATGAGGAATCTCGTATTCGATGATTGCTCTAGTAGATAGACATCAGATAATGCCTTATCTGGGATATGGTAAGTCGATGACCAAGGAGGCTCCATCACATTGAGACTAATGTACAGGTCGCAGAAATTTTGTCAAAGCCTGGGGGAAAGATCAAATCTGTGATTTTCCCGAACGACTTGGAGTCATCAAGAGACCCTTGTAAAAGGGTCGTGCATGTTGCATACATTGAGCTCTGGGAGCTCTGGGGGCTTGGGGTACTTACTGGAGCAACATATGACCACAGGGTGACTCACCATCCCTTGTTGGTGCACTTTGTACAGGGTAAAAGGTTCAACCTTCCCCTGTGACACCCCGTGGCGACTATGGAATAGGATGATTAGTTCTCCTGTGGGCCTGGATGATATGTTCTCCATGGCGATTGTGGAACAAGATGATTCATTCTCCTGTAGGCCAGGATGATTAGTTCTCCGTGGCATCCACTGGAGAGGATGATTTTCTCTCATGTCGACAACATGATTCACTCTCTTGTGGATAGGATGATTCACTCTCCTGTGGACGAGATGATCAGTTCTCCTGTCGAGGCATCCTGCCTATGTAGTCTGGGACTCATGGGAAGTACCTCTCATCTGATCAATGAGCAGGGAAATGAGGATAGGGACCATAGTAGTACCGATGGATGCATTATTGTATCTACTATACTCCCTATGCTAGGATGACCTTCATTGATCTGGGATCAATGATACTGGTCTGGGGCCAGTGAGAGTGGTACCCACTATAACACTGAGTTCGGGTCAGTAGAGGACTGGTCTGGGACCAGTGGTACACACTCTGAGACTGACTTCGAGTCAGTGGAGAATGGTACAAGACATTCTCGATCAATTCTTCTTCTTCATGGTTCAGCAGAGCTAAGCAGATCAGAGCAGAGTAGAGCTGAGTAGAGCAGAGCTGAGAAAAGCTGAGAAGAGCAAAGCTGAGCAGAGCAGTGCCGGGCACTGATGGCAGAGATAGTACAGTTGGACATATGGATCAGCGGATAGAGTTCTCCCTAGTTGAGAGGGAGTGTTAAAATTGGAAACTAGGGCCAAACTCCATGTGGGTCATCTTATTTATGGCAGCGGATATTTTTATTGGATCCCTCTCATCGATAGGTGTAGGATTGATCTAAAGATCATCCGATTCCGATAAGTATTCATGGAGTATAAATATTATGTAGGCTCATAAGCCCAATAGTCATGTCTATTCATCATTTACGTTTTAGTATAAATAGAAGAGGACTTGAAGTCATTTGTGACACACACTCTTCATGTGATCTCCTCTTCTCCACGTCTTTGGGTTTTTGGTGAAGGAGAGAGACACTAAGAGTATGCTGGGCTAAGTAGATGATGCCCTAGCCACAGGTCTAGAAGAGACCCTAATCCACTGTAAGGAGAATCCCTAAACGTAGCTAAAGAAGAGACTTTTATCTGCAGCTCTAAGAGGAATAAATCTGCAGTCTATTAGACCCTATATGCAGCTTTAGGACGAGACATAATCTATTTTCAAGAAAGTCACTTATGCAGTTCTTAGAGGCTTCTATTTGCTGTCATAAAACGAAATTTGTGAGGCCCTAAAAGGAAGCCTAAAACCACAGTTAAAAGAAACCTAATATCAGCTTGAAAGGGAACCTAAATAATAACTATAAGGTTGGACCTAGCCACTACTACAATGTGAAGGATCCGTGTTAATGGCACGTAGTTGTAGGTGACAGCGTGGTAAAATCCAAGGCTGTTTATGGAAAGAAGCAGTCTTGACACTAGATCTCAGTGGTTCTTCTGTAGCTGCTTAAGCATATTGGATAGCAGTATGAAGATGATCCAAGTAACGTATCTATTGCATAATACAATAGTGATCTAAATTACAAGAAGTGACAAGGGTAACATCCCTGCATCTATGTCTTAACATTCGGATCTGTATAGGCATATCACATGGCCTCGACATACTTGTAAGGATCTCAGTTGGATGAAAATCTCGGATGAATGGATTGTGTTATCTCACACAACAATCCTGAGATATAGATCTCAGTGAAATCTTTATGGCAATGAAAACATCTTACACAGCAGTGATGTGGAGTATTAAATGATGTTCCAATATGTTGTAATGAAAGAAACAGTGATCACCTCAGTAAAGAGTGTCAGTGTCATCAAAGAGACTAGGATCATAATCATACAGTATAGTAAGGTGCAGTTATGATCATTATAGTCTTGGCATAACTCTAATAATGAAATAGGTTTTGATGATGGTCAAGAGATCCTTGAAAGGACATAGTCTCAACATAATGAGAATGATAAGGATGAACAGTCTCAGATCATGATGATGAAAGACTCAGCATGATGGGCATGTTAGTAAAGGGCAGCATGATGATGAATGAAATAGCATGATGATGAATGAGACAGCATGATGATGAATGATGCAGCATGATGGGCATGTTAGTAAGGAGCAACATGATGATGGGAGCAACTCAGTGACTAGGTGCAGCACAATGACGGGTGCAGCATGAGAACAAACTGCAACACTATGTTAGGTGAAGCCATCACCTTGGAGAATCAGTTGAAGCAGAATGTCTTCAAATGATCTCATGTATCATCATTATAGGATATGATCTATGCTCATATCTAGAGAAGTGAAAGTGTTGACTTCTGTTGTAAATGTACTATCTCTCTCTCTTTGCTGAACTTTGAAGAACATAAAAGAAGAATTGATCAAGGATTCCCCACATTTGGGTTTGTCCCTGGCTGGCACCAAATCTTGTGTCCTCTTGTCTTCTGCGATTTATATTTATGTTCTATCTGGAGTTCACTTTAATTCTGATGTGATTACTAATCTGGAAAAGATATTGAGCTAACTGTGAAAATTGAAATAAATTGCTCTAGCATAGAACATACCTAAAGCTTAGCAGTATTCGCTTTGCTACATCCTGTACCTAAATGTTGTTATTTACAAAAGGGGATTGCTTGAGAGAAGCAAGAGATCAATTATTTCGAGCAAACTAACTAGGTGGCTCAAGAGGAAAAATTCCTCGTCTGTAAGCATATTTGTTTGTTATTAAAATTAGATTTCCAGGGGAGCCAAAATTCAAGCACGATTTCAGTGGATCGATGAAGGTGATGACCCAAGCCACTATGAGAATAGCTTTGCATTTCCATGAAGCTTCCTTCCCTGATGCAGGAAAGTAGCTCTCACAAACAATTTTCCCTTTTCTTTTGGAAAATCGTCATCGATCAGTCGAATTTGACAAAAATAGTAGGCCCGAGACAGTGATCAGCCCCCATGAAACTAAATAATCATGATCAATTGACAAATAAGATTAGGGTAGGTCGTTGGGTGGCATGGTTCAATACTTGCAACTATGTTGTGAAAAATACTTCCAGTTGTGTCGTGAAGACCAACTTGTGGTTCTAGTGCCCATCATGCGATGGGCAACATGGTCCATCTGAATTGCTTCTACAGTTTTTTTTATTCCACACTTTCCTATTGAAAAACAATTTATTTTGATCAAAACTCCATTCAAACTTAACAAAACAAACTTGCTTGCTTATTTGAGTGCACCTATGCGAGATTCAAACTGTGGAAATCAAAATAACCAACACAGGTTAGTTGTCTTTCTGCATTTATCTCTTGGATATGTCTTGGGAACATTCTTGAGTTACTGTAATGGATGTATTGGACCCTTTGCATTATCATATTTTTGGGTCATCAACAGGCACTTATTGTGTCTTGAATTCATTATATCTCGGGTTCAGTAGTTTGAGACACTAATCCTCTATGTGGCAGACAACAATCCTCTGTGTGTTGTTATTCAGGTAGGGTGTGGCCATAATCACAACCACAAACAAGTCTATCAATAGTGAGATTATGATATTGATTATGTTGATTATATCCATTCTCTTGGATTCCTTGTTAGAGATAGTGTTTGGTCCTTTCTCACCAACTGAGCTCTTATTCCTTGTATGAGAAAAAATGACCTTGAGTTCCAGGGGGCATGGAAGGATGGGGAGATAAAGGTTATTAAATTATTTCGATTTAAACTTGATAGGTCAGCTATAGGAGAAGCAAAAAATTCTTTTAGACTGACATTTGGAACAATATATAATGTTTCATTGTAATTGGTGAAACTTTCCATATATATTGTACATAGTTTCCTTGTACAAAAATAAAAGAGGACTCTTTATCATGAAGAGATCATTACAGTATGTGATGAGAGAATCTGCTATCTATTTACCATTCATCTTCATCTTCAAATGAACAAAGAGCAAGGTCACACATTATTTTTTCTTTTTCTTTCTGCTTATTATGAGAGGTTTTGGTGGATCCATCTTTCTCAAATGTTTTGGTAAAAATATTATTGTCTACTTGCTTTCCATGTCGTTTGGGGTGTCCATTTATTGGTTCCTACATTCTTTTGCTACATGACCAAACTTGTTACAAGTATAACATCTTATATGGCCAAAAAAGGAAGCATAGGAATTATAATATTTCTTTTTCATATTCCTCCTATTGCAATCATAACTTTGTGACAAAATATATTGCAAGAAAAGAAATATCACTTAAAGAAAATTGAGTACCTAGTAGGTAACGATCTTCCCGTGAAGTGGCTATTTGCTTGATATCAAAACAATCTCCTTCTGCAATTGGTTGCAACATGTCCATAGTTATGACATAAAAAGAATTAAACATTATTGATCAGAGGAGAGAATCGATTAATTTTTGTATTATTGGGTTCAAATGATTTCTTTTGAAAATTCATCTTCCTTGGATGTTGATCTAGTTGAATTCTTATCTCTTTAACAAGAATTTCAGATTTCTTATTGTTATCCTTCAATATCATTGCACAAGCTCGTGAACTAGATTCTGTTTTTACAGTTTCATGAAAACCAAGACCATATTTAATGGAAGGAGACCTTTGACAACTAAGAATGTTATCCAAAATCTTAGTACTATCTTGAAATCTCAAGTGTTTATCCTTTTCTTCTAATTTACCTTTTAGAATGTTTACCTCAACCTCCATTCTTTGGTATTGTTCTTCCTTTTTTAGATATTGCTTATTTCTTCTTCAAACTTTCTTCCTTATTCCTATTTCTCCTCTAATTCGATAATCTCTTCCTTCAACCCATTCTCTTGTTCTTCAAATACTTGAAGTAGCTCTTCATTTTGCTTGTTCGAATTTTCCAGATCTACTCTTAGAGAGGCGATGTCAGCTTCAAGTTCTTCACAATATTTTTTAGATTCTACTATAGCATTTACTGATTTAACATGATCCCTGTTATCATATGCCTGCAACTTATCCTTAAGATTATTAATCCTTTTCAAGGAAAAATCATGTTTTCTTCTAATATTAAGAACTTCCTCTAATTTATCTTCTTATGAATCAGTAACTCCATCTCACATAACAAAGGTTTTTTAATCATCATACTCATCTTTTGACACATCTTTAGAAACAATATTACCCGATGGTTCTCTTTATGAACAATATTCATTTGTTTTTCCTTTATAAGTGACCTAGATACTATCCCATACTTCATACTAACTTCCAAACATTAGATCTCAAGTTCATTAGGTTCGACTTCATATTTTCTTTCCATTCCTATTATTTATCATCACTTAGCATAAACATACCTTTATTGTCCATTGTTTTTTACTTGTCTTGTTCTTCTGTTGCAAATTTTCCTTGACCCATCAATGCAGATATTGCCACAGTATCTGATGCATCACTATCATTATTCTCCTTAATTGACTTCTTCATTTTAGATGCCTTCTTCTTTTGCTTCTTTCCCATCATCACTAATCCACTCTGAATCAATTAAGCTTCAACTGGAGTGACCTTCTCTGATACCAATTGTTGGGAAAAATACTTGCGGGGGTGAATCAATATTTTAAACTTACTTCAAATTTTCAATTTCTTATTCTAAATTATGTACGCTACTGTTATTTAAGCAAATAATGTATGTACACGACTTCAGTAAAAGACAACTGAATATATCCAATTAATCAATTATTCATAAGTACCATCATATCTCTGTCTATAACTAGTGTGTTATAAATTTCATCAGACGTAAGTATGCATTAAAGAGTAGAATAAATCATCACATATAAGTAACACAACAACACATGAAGACACTAGGATTTTTAGGTGGAACTCAATGTGGGAGAAAACCATTGTTGTCATCATATTTGTCTTCTTATTTTATTATAAAGCAAAAAATCTTATGATCTTGTACTGGCGTAGAATCTTACCAACATGAATGAACCCACTTGCACGAGGCTCCAACCCCCACTCGTTTTCCAACACCCACTAGAAGAGAGCTCCAACCCTAGGATCTTGTTTTATATTTGTTAGTGGAATGGAGCACCTACCCCCTGCACAAATTTACCAGCGACCATTGGAAGGAAGCTTTGACTCCTATATTGAAGTATTAAGCCCTCAACACCTCTTGTGGACCATGTTTCATAATATTTCATAATAGATCCACTTGACTCAAAACATGAAACTTGTAGGCCACCTTTTTTCATATTTTCAAACTAGAACCACTTCCAACATTAAGCCCAATACCAAGTAACAATTCTAAAACCAAACACTGAACCAGTTGAATCACTGTATTACCTTCAAACCAATCACTGAATCTCAATCAACCATTGCAACAAGATCAAGCCATTCCATATTATAGATAAACCATCACAACGAGAATAAACCAATGCACAACCTTTATACTAAACCATACACTGTTCATCATCACAGAAACAAAGTGTTGTCACTGAAAACCCTAATCAGACATACATTATAATTTTTGCGCTACCTCCTTGAAGCATTCCCGCTTATGTATGCACTTCATCTGTGTCATACCTACGTACAAATCTCAAATCACTGACAACTGAATCTGAATCACTGTATTACTGAAACAACCATTGAATCATGTACTGAATCAATCATAGATCACTGAACCAATTACAGATCACCACATTGTAGCATCATCACTAATCAACATTCCATTCCATAACCAATTCAACCCAATCAATATTGTCAAACACAGATTATCATGATAGAGACATCATCGAAAAACAATAGCACACAAAACCAAACTGATCAAATGTCATTGACAAGCCATACTTCATAATCTTAGTATATATACGCGAATTCCACAAAACATGTCAGCGTATGTATGTGACTACCATGCATAACACCAGCGTATTAATCTCAACATATAGTATGAGTCAATTAGAGGCATGTAGCCGCCACATCTCTTCTCAGAGATAAGTTACCATCACCCGAGCAAGTTTATTTCCATTCTATTTGTAAGCATAATTCAATATTTTTCTATTAATGAAATGAAGTGTTTTTCTGCTGGATCTATATATTTATGATTATATCTCTAATTTGTTGTGTTCTTGTTTAAGTTCAAATTACTAGTATCAGAGAAATTTTCTCTTTCTTTGTTTTTATTTGCATGTCCCCAATGAGGTCATGGTATAAGGATTTAGGGCTTGATCTAGTTAAATCATTGCAAGACCAGCCTCGCAAACCCCGACGAACTCCCATGATGAAAGCAAATAAAGATGAGGGGGTAGGATATCCTTTCAAAATGTTTCTCTAGGAATCCCTTGAGTGACAAAGGAATGCGATGATGGATAACTTTGTCCATCTCCTTCGATGGCTACCTACAGGCGACGCATCTTCATCCAGTAGCCACTCTAGAGGTGCCACTCCTTTTAAGGTACAAATTAACTTCGATATTCCCATATTTGAGGGCCAGATAGACGTAGACATCATAGATAAATGGTTAAATATTTTGGAAGGTGTTGTAGCGGCTGCAACACCCTCCAAAATTTTGGCCTACATCCAAATTTTGGAGCCTTCCTTGGTTTTCCACTGATGGTTTCAAACACTCGAGCTTATTCCATGAGCTCTAGTCTTTCTAACCTTTTTCTTGTTTGACCAATAATCATCTTTTGGCATGTTGATTGTTTTGTCATGCTTGCGGTCTTGTTCTGGAAATTTTGAAGGTTTGTCTTTGTGTGCATGAGTTGTCTTCGCTTTGTGAACATCAATCATACTCACACACAAAGTTGTAAGCATTGTCATGCAAGTGTTTTCACGGGCGTTTGAAGGTCTATCTCAAGTGTTACTCTTAACCTTAAAACAGTCTCACTTAGAACATTATTGTCTTGTTGGTTTGTGGAGTCCTTTCGTCGAGTCATGCTAAGTGTGTGATCACAATGTCACGTCTACACATATTCACTTGCTTTCAACACACAACCATTTTCCTCAAAATCTGCTCAACCAGACAACCTCCTTCAATTGGACCCCAACTGAGCAGTATCAGCTCTCAGTGACCCTGCTCTGTCTCCTAGATTTGTGCAGAAGTTGTCTCTAAGACTGATCTAATTTGCGCTTCCTGCAAAATGAGTTATCAAGCCTCCCTTTGGACTGCTGTAAATCTGCATTTCAGTATGACCCAAGGTTGTATTTCTCTCCAAAACTGCGTAGAAATCCATAGCTGCCTATAGAAACCATGCAGTCATGATGAGTTGGGCCTTTATTTCCTTGCTCTGTACTATCCCTAGAAACTACGCAAGCCAATCTGGTAGGCCCTCCTGTTGGTTTGCTCTACTCTGCTCCTGAAATTCGCGCAATCATGACTGGTAGACCCTCTATTGGTCCACTCTGCACTATTTCCGGAAACTGCGTAGTCATGATGGTAAGGCTCATGCTGCCTATCCCTCATTGTCCCTCAAAACTGCGTAGTTGAGACCAACAGCTCCCCGTAGCCTGATCATGCCTTTCTCTGGAAAATTGTGCATAATTTTCTGCTAGTGCCTTCTGCTGCCCCAATTTGTCTTCCTCTAAGGAACTATGAAGATTCCTAGTTGGACCTCAAATAGCCCGCTTAGTCCTCATTCTGAAAATTGTGCAGAACTATCTACTAGTTCCCCCCGACACCCCGTCTTGTCTTTCTCCCAGGAATTGCACAGTTCTTCTCAGCTCGGTTCCACCCTGCAGCTGTCACTGCTATCCATGATTGTGCAATTCTACCTCTCAGTGAAATCTGCACAGTTTTTACCGGTAGTACTCTGGAGCCCCTCATCCCGGCCTGAGTTGCGCTCTGCACAGTTTCAGTGTCTTGTCCTCCCTCCTGGTCACCTGGACCTGAAACGAAAAACAATGCATCATGCTAGACTAGGAGATTTTAGATTTTATGTTGTCCCATCATGAGTGAATTGAAGGAATAGGTACATTTGTGGAACATGGCACAACGGCAAATAGGATGAAGAAGTAGTGCATGCTAAAATACTTTCTTGTAGCTGAACGGACATACAAAGCACATTGAACAGCAAGAGAAAGGGATACATGCATTGAACCATCAAGCAAAGACCAAGACTATCGAAGACCCCACAACACTTTGCCATGTGGGGGTGAAGACACAACATGCCAACAACACATCCATCACTCACCACTGCAACAACTTGACATGGAAACCACACTAAGCCAATAGATGTCAGCAGTGTCATGTTGAGTTGTGTCATGAGTTGTCTCGGCCACATCACTACTATGGGCCATACTTGTTGTAATCAAATGCAATGTAAACTAAAATTCCAACGGATGCACACATGAAGTTGAAGAGTCATGTTAGTTGAAAATTCAAAGGAAGTTGAATAGTCATGAGGGAAGTCCAAGAGCCACAAGGGTCACCCTAGACTATATATATCCCTTCATTTTATGAGAAAATGAATTTTTCACCTTGGCTTCTCCTGCATAGCCTTGAGAGTCTGTAGTTTGTTTCTTTGAGGAGCAAGTAGTGTCTACAACATCCCACTACTGGGACTAGTGACGTATGGTGTACATATGTGTCTTGGAAATTTTTCTTAATTTAGAAGCTTGTTAAGGCCAACACATTTTCATGCATGTTTTGTATCCATTTGTAAGACTATTCTTTAAACATTTGCAATGCATGTTTTCTTAACTTGTACTAAGATAGTTGAACTACGTCGGTTATTTTAGTGCATACGTTGTTGAAGATGTGTTTTATTGGTTGTTATTATTGTTTCACCCATGTGGACTACTCTGCTGGATGCTAGAGAGATTTTTCGGCCAAAAATTTCTCTTATGTGATTTCTACCGAAAGACTTTGCTTAATTCATTATGGATCACAGAAGCTTGAATACAAAAAGAGATTCATCTTGTTTACTTGTTATAACAATCGTCACATCTGTGTGGACTACTCTGCCAGATGGTGTATGTGTTTTTCCTTATACATTGGTTTTAACGACTGCTGCATTTGTTTTGGACTACTCCACTAGATGTTGGGTGGACCCTTGTTGTTTCACATGTGTCTCTCCCTGGCTGGTACTACCACCTCTCATATGGAGACTCACTTTTACCCTCTCCCTTTACAGTAAAGGAACCCAGACACAAGTTACACTACGCACTCACCAGGCATGCCTACCTTGCTTTTTGAAGACACAAACATAACACTCTCAAGTTTTGAACAACAAGAGCTAAGGAAAACCTTTAAGATAATGAAAACTAGGTCATCGTATTGGTTGGGACTCCTACTCAAACAGTGTGAGGTCTAGTTGGGACTTCATACTGGGGAGATCCCCTGAATGTTGGCAGGTCCATCACCGTCAACAGAAGGATATTTTTTAGTTCATGAATTTTCCAATTGGGAAAAGATTACTTTTTCACTTCTCAAAGTTGCCCCACACGTCAAGGACTAGAAGAAACTATAGTGAACAAAAGGACGAGAGTGAACCCTCATTGTTTTCAGTCGCACACTTGGGATTCTTTCCGAGACACCATCAAGGAATAATATTACCCTATCAGGAGCTATGAAGATAAATACATAAAGTTGACCACGCTACGACAGGGAAGGGACCAAGATGCGCTAGAATTAACAAATGTTTTCCATACATTTCGCAGGAAGTTTGGTATTTGGTACTCAAATATCGCGACTGTCTACACAAGTACATCGAGGATGAGATGAAGTTCTTGGACATTTCCTCACACAGCATTGTGTACTGATATTCTTTCAATATTGAGCAGAAGTTTAAACAAAAGAAGCGAGACTTTGGATCTGCAAATCCAAAACAAGGAAAAGGTGCTCCCAAACAACAAAGCAAAGGATAGAGCCAAGGTGGGGCTACCCAAGACAACCCGTCGAAGCTGCAAGAAAAGAACAACACCATGAATATAAAGGACACAGGAAAATTGTGTGAGTTCCATAAGAGCTCCACTCAGAACACAAGTGAGTGTCGGGCCAAGTAGTCACTGGTGGCTGAGCTGAAGGCCTTTGATCATACACATGTTCCTACTCTGAGTCAAAACTTGATAAGGGGAATAAAAAAGGGGAGCATATCATTGATGTGGAGTCCAGTGCCACTGTGGCACCACCAAGATCCAGAATATTGAGCCTGAAGATCTAGAGGAGGGGGAATGACTCTTCCACTCATCGATGTGGGTGAAGGTTCTCCGCTATAGTTAATTATCAAAAATGGGAGCCAAAAGAACCTCATTTCAGTAGAGGTCGTGAAGTGGTTGGGCCTAAAGACCACATCACATCCATAGTCGTACACCATCAGGTGGCTTCAGCAAGGACAAGATCTCCGCGTCAGCTAGCAGCGCTGCCTTCCCTACAACATCAAGCCCTTCATCGATGAGGTACCATGTGGTGTTTCTCCTCTTGAAGTTTTTGATGTATTATTATGACAACCATACTTGTGGAAGTGACATGTTGTATATGAGTCTAGACGTTGCACTGTGATTATTACATTAGCTAATACGTTGTACAGGATACAGGAGGTATCCACGCCTACCGCCATCTCTTTGATCATTGAAAAGCAATGGAGTAAGATCATTTTCCAGACTAGGAAATTTGTTTTCCTTATGATTCACCCTTAGTACAAGAAGAAGGTTGTGGCCACGACCTCCAGGCAAGGCTCCTCCGTATAGTAGCAGTAGATGGGCATTTTCATGGAGGAGTATTTTAGCGTCCTATAGTGATAGGATTCATAATTTTGAATTGGCTAAGTTTGAGCCTTGTATTATTGTACATACCTTTTCTTTCTACAAATGTTTTCCATATTAAAAAATTTAAAAATGTAAAGAGGGTATATCCTAAAAGAAACATCAAAGGACAAAAAGAATAACAAAAGATCAAAAAATGAAAAATATGAAGCCCAAAAAAAAAAAATAGATCATGAAAGTGTGCAAGTCTAAATGCCACTACTATTTTACTACTTTATTGTTTTAAATAATGGTTATGTGTAGCTTGTCATAAATGCCACAATCCATGGTAGTCAAACTGTCTAATCTTGACTATTTCATGTTTTTAATTTTATGTTTATAGTTAGAGAATAAAATCTGACCAAATAGTTTAATCTTGGCAGATCATTAGATAGGTAGAAAAAATAAAAGGAGCTCATCAGTTTAATCTGAGCCCTTGGATGATATAAGGTTAGAATTAGATAGTTTACTTTTCAAAAGAAAAATGAATGATAAGGGTTTGCTAGTCTAAATGCACCCAAATAAAATAAAGAAAAAATAGTAGGGTAAGTAATGAGTAAGTAGAAGAAAGGTTGCTGAAGTATAAAGTTGATTGGATAAAAGTACATTTATCATGCTTGACTATATGTTTCAATGTGCATGAGCATTTAAGAAGGCAAAAGACAATGGTTCACAAGTTCATTTAATTAACTTCCCTTCATTCTTTTTACCCCTTTACTTACTAATTTCCCCATCCACAAATAAGTTCTAGTACTTAAATCCTTCAAGTCATAAAGGCTCAGAGCATTTCTCTAAATTTTGGTGGGATCGGACCCTCGACTTAATGACCTATGGACATCAAATGTTAGAATCCTCAAAGACAAAAAAAACCCCTTTTCCGAAGGATAAACTTCATTTGCCTAGGAAAAGTAAAAACCCCCATGTTAAATTCTGTTTCACTCAAAAAACCCACAAAAATGTTTTACCCTAAGTATAAGTGTATATAAATAAATTGAACAAATGGTACATTTATACTTAGTGGTATGTTCACTGCGCACATTCATTTCATATTAATTTTTAACTTTATTATATAAATCCCCGTATACTTTTTCTCGTATATTAAATAAATCCCCTATATAAATATCCCAACCCTTAGTTTTAATATAAACTATACAATTTACCCCATATCCCGACAAAACCCACTTAATACACCACTACGCGGTAAAGCTAAACTAATCCCGTCATTAAGCCCTGCCTGATAGTTTAAACTCGGGATTAAATCCTAATTAATCCCAAACCACTGAATATTAAAGCCCTGGGCCCCCCCTGAAACCTATGCTCTTATCACCTGCGCACCTCACTCGCCCGATTGTTGTCCAATCATCATCGTCCTCATCCGACAGTCCACAGCCATATCGGCTTCACCTGACGGCCGACCTTTACCCGCCCAATAAGGTGGTTTTCCCTAGCCCCCAACTGCTACGTGTTGAGCGATGGAGTAGATCGGGTGACCCCTCCTAAATACCACTCCCTCCACAAAAGCAGTGCGATGGCTTGGGAAACCGCCTCCCCACCAAACCTGAAAAACCGCCTACTATTCATATGTGAAATTACCTGCCAAAAAGTGACTGTTGCTCAATAAAAAGCATGCAAAGCCCTTTTTCGCCTTTTTTCGCTCATTTTCTCTGTGAACCTCTGCAAACCAGTGTGACTCCCGCAAACGCTGAATTCACTAATTGAACTCCAAATTCACTCCTAAAGAAGCTGCAGAGACCCCTATCAACCTCTCAGTCCGTACCAGAGCCATTCAAACTTCTGCAGTTGTTGTGAGCCTTGAATTTGAAGATAATTCACCCAATTCTAGGTATTTGAAGACAAACTACCAGACAACCCTTTCAATTTGAAAACGTTTAGTCTGTGAAGTGTTTTAATTAAGTAAAATTAATTGAAATTACTTTAAATTTAAAAGTTTGTGCCCAAACCCTTCTGAAAGCTTCCAGTTTCCATTAAAACCTCTAAATAAACCTGTGAAAGCCAAATTCAAATCCACAAGAACTGAATTATGGTTGCCCTTGTCGCCATGGATGTCAGACCTATTACAACTCCCCATTTGGACCTAGACCACCTCCCCCTGGCGGACAGGGATTTTCAAATCAGAGACACAAGTGCATATGAGGTCCTGCTCAAAATTCATTGTTTGAGCAAAGATAGATATCTGAACCATTCTGATGACATTGGCCTTTGGGACTCCAATTTGCCCAAATACCAGTTTCCCCAAGTACATGTTTTTCTTGAAATTGTCCATATGTGCCATGCCTATTACATTCCCAGCTAGAGAGCTATAATGTCCCCTGACAAAAAGGTTTTGTTCACAATTATAGCTGAATCAATTAATGAGATGTTGCAATTCCAACTAGGTCCTAACCTGACCCCACTCTCCATTAGGGATTTGTTAGACCTATACACCAAGTTGACCCCCTCTAGACTAGCCCAAATATTTCAAACTTTCATTGTTGAAGACAAGCACATTCCTAAAGATGCCCCTCCATATGTTTCTGCCATTTTCTTTGAAAGGGGCAAGCATATTGTGACTATGATATCATGTGTTTTGGGTTGTACCACTAATGAATTTGTTGATGAGCTCATCCTGGCCTTCATGTCCATTTTCACCCCAGGAAAGCCTCCTGCTACTCTATACAATTATGCCCAGTTCATAGCTAAAAGGATGCATGAACAGTTTACTAGAATTCACAATGAGAGAGTATTCAAATACTCCTCTTTACTATACCATATGTTTTTGTATTACCAATCAGACAGATTTCCCTTCACCCTTCAAAAGCTTGATACTAAAGGCCAACCCAGGTCTGTCATATTTTGGACACCATTGTTCCACAAGTATTCCTCACCATACACCTATACATACTTCATTGACTCTTTTGTCCATCCAGTCATGACTATGCTGATAGGAAGTCCTCCACCCAGAATAAGCCAAGAGATCAAAAGAGTCCTCCAGTTTTCCAAGCAAAGTAAAGTGGGAGATTGGTACCTTTACCAAAACCACACTGAAATAAGAATCTATGGGTGCCAGCTTGCCCCATACAAACTCCCCAAATACCTCCCCATGAGGTTATTTTCTCTAGAGTATTATAGGCAGATAATGAACTCTGATGAAGTCAACTTTGTCTCAGCCAAGAAAAGGACCCAGTTCAAAGTCAAAAATCAGTTAGGCCCTTTCATTTTCAATTCTAGAGAAGCAGGGCAGGAAGCAGATCTAATTCTACAACAGATGAAGTTTCAAAACAGTTTCATGTGGAGATATGACCCTTAAGGGTTTATCACCAAGCTTAGACAAAAGGTCAAATTGGGGCCTTACATTCATCACCCCATACCAGAGATAGAAAGATATGCCAATCAATCTGAGTGGTTGGAAAACACTCTTATAGACAAGGATAGTACAAAGGTAGATGTTGAAAATACCTTGTGTGATTTAGAAAGATAGCTTGATGAAAGCTCATTCCTGCAGGTACCACAACAAGAAGCAACCATGAGTACGCCTATAGTTTTGTAGACTCCTTAGAATGAGGAAAGGAATCCCAAGAGGAACAGAGAGAGAGCCTCCACTTCAGGCATGGACACATCCAATGTGCAGTATGAAGGCAAATAGAGAAAAAGCCCAAGGCTCAATCCTGTTTCAGAATAGGAAGACACATAAGGCTTAGCATAAGTAACTAATATTGAGTTTGACATGAGTAGGGGCACAGTTCCATCTGGATAAACACAGGAGCCATCTACCTCACACACTCAAATGTTAGAAACACAACTCAATGTAGAAGTATCCTCATTCAGTAGGCCTGCTAATAAAGATAAGGATATTAAGAACATGTTTAAAGAAATCAAAATGAGAAATGAGAAACTGAAGGCATAGTATTATGCATAGTATCTCAAGCTTACATCTACAAACCAAACTAGGTTGATGTCAACTTTGACATCAAGGAGGGAAAGATGCAAACGTCCTTCGTAAAACCAACTATACAATAGCCAAGGACATCAGCGGATTACAAGAAGATTGATTTTGAGGTATTGGCAAGGGATATTCATCCCATTGACCAAATTGAATTTCACAAATAGACTGGAGAAATTATTTACTCCACCCTTACAGATAAAGCCATAGCTTCCCATCAATTGTAGAATTCATTGAACAATATCTCAGCTCAGTATCAATTAGAGAAGGCCTCCTCACAGGCCAAGGATACCATAATCAAGTCTTTGGAAGACTTAGTGATTGAATTGGGACATGATCCCAAAGACATCAAAGCCACCGAAAAATTGATCATGAAAAAGAATGATGACATTGCATCACTCAAAAAACAATTGAAGATACCTCATCTGCAGAATCCCCAGACATGGGAAGTCTTGGAAAACCAAGCCAGACATGATGAATTGGTGGACTTAGTCCTAAAATTAAATGATCAGTTAAGGGAGACAAAGAAAGAATTGGACAGTTTAATCCAATTGAAGCAAAGTGCTCTTGGCACTACATCAATAAATGTCATCCCAACAATCTCAACAGCTGTTCCTTCTACATTGGCAGCCTTATTGGCTCCCGCAACTCCTATGGCCACAACACAATAGGTTTCAACAGAGTCTACATCAACAGTAGGTACATCAGGTGAAGAAGAAACAAAGTTAATCAAATCTATGCAAGAGATGTCCATACAGGCAACATAGATGAATAAGCTAAAAGAAAAGGTGACAAGCTTGGAAACTGATTACAAGCTTGCCAAAATCATGTGCAAAGAAGAAGTGCAAAAATCTGCCAGAATGAGAGAGAGATTAAAAACTATGGAGAAGCACCTAACACTGAAAGAGCCCCTTGGGCAGGCTAAGGAACTATTATGGGCCAATATCATTGACTCTGTCAATGATATTTGGCCATCTATTCAAGTGATTTTTGAACAGATAGATTTAATAAAGGTGGCTACAGAGGCCATCCAAAGAGTAAAAGAAGAATTAGGAGAAATGCCTGAAGATGCTACCAGATTCATCCAATTCCTTAACAGTAAGAATAAGTATGAGAGGACAAAACAGAGACAATTTTGGAGGTGAGAAAATTCCTTTCCAAGAGAAACTTAATGCTAAACCTAGAGGACAAATGTCAGAATATGTAGGTAGCCATTGATAGGTTTATGGCTAAGTTTCAAATTTTGAGAGAGAAAGGGTTACCCAGTCCCTTAGTAATAAATGACAAGCTCATGACACAGTAGGATTACAACAAAAAAATCAGAGAGCTAGCAAAAGAATAGGTCAGTACATCATCAATCAAGGCATTGCCAACAGGCAAAGTACTTTATCAAACATTTGAAAACTTGTTTTACCTCCAGCATGAGGTAAAACACTTGTTTATCAATAAGCCTACTTTTTCCAAGTACACTAAGGAAAATGAAATATATAGAAGGATGCTAAAGATCCAATTACCTGATGCTGAAACATGGGAGAAATTGACTGATTTACTGTGAGAAATATGCAGTAAAAAGGTTAATGTACAGTAAAAGTGAAACAACCAGGTAAAAAGATGAAGACAGATCAACAGAGTCAAAGTGTATCAGTGTCAAAGTGTATCAGATGAAATCCAAATGTAAATGAAGATTCCAGTGTAAAAGATCAAACAACAAAGCAGCATAAAGGGCTAAAATCAAACCATAAAAGCCAACAGTACCAAAATAAAAGGGACAACATGAAGCAGTTCAATAGTTGTCTCTATCTTCTTGCAAGAAGATATTTTTATTTCCTAGATTAAATCTCAAGTTAGTTTGAGATATTTTGTAATAAAATTTTGTATAAATACTTCACAATTCAAAGTATGTAGGGTGGACTCTATTAGACATTTCTATAGACTTTTTGATCAAGAAGAACGAGAAGGTTATTGTATCAATTGATGATCCAGAAAGACGGATTGATTAATAAATAACACATTGTTCCAAGGATTCATGTGTTGAGTGAATATTATACAAGTATTTTCATGTGTCTTTGTCAATTTCTCAAAGTTATTCACAATCTTATATGTATTTCAATCTAAATGCTATAACTGGAAATATATTTCAGAACTTGTTTAAATCACACTCTGTTTTAACAGTTAAGCATTTGAATGTTTTCTTCTGTAATTTAAATTAAAGAATTCTTAATTTCTCTTTAGTTTAAATTGATTTCATAAATAATCCAGATTAAAGGATTCTTAACTGCCCTTTGATTTCGATTACCCCTGCCTTCATCATTCATCTCAGAATCCTTAACTGCTCTCTCACCCCGAGTGAAACCCTTCCACCTCTCTGTCTCAAACATCTGAAATCCACTCTGCTATCTTGCCCTTGGAACATCCCCTTTACTGAGTTTATCCAGCCTTGCTTCCTTACGAGTTGACTCCATATCCCAATGGTATGAAAGACATCAATTTATCCATCTGTTTAAGAGATCCCACCACCCAACTTCAAACAAAATCAAAACCCTTTGAACAATCATATCTAGCCTAAAAAATCTTAACTAAAACAAAGTTAAATCTTAAAGAGAGAGCCCTCTCTAAGCATCAGGAAGGCTAGGTCTTAATCTCCAAAAGTGGATAGTGGTTACCTTTGGTTTTTCCTTTTTCTTACTTCAAAGGAATTACTAGAGTGCTAACATTTCTGGCGACCATACTGGGGACTTCGATCCTCAGTCTCATAAAAACTTTAAGGAAACTTTCAATTAGATCTAGAGCCCCTTAAGGTCATTTCCCGAAGTAAGTTTTCATAAAATTTCATAAAACAATTTAAAAACTTAAAATTTTGGCTCCTAAAAAGATTCATTACACTAGGGCCAACCCAGATCCAAACCTTGCAACTGTAGTGGATAATCCAGAGAGGATTTTAAGACAACCTAGAACAACAAAAACTCAAGCCAATAGTAGTCAGCTAGACAGAGCCAATTCACTCCCTGAGGAGTTTTCAACTTTAGAAGAAGTCCCTTTTGATTTTTCATTTGACCTCTCATTGTTTAGAACCAAATCTGAGAATGATATCCATGAAATAGTTTTAGACCCTGAGTTTACTCAACTCATCGAATCAAAAAAGGTCATTCATCGAGATTTAGACAAATTTGTCTTAGATTCTTTTGACAAATTAGAAGCCTTGACCTCTACATTGATTAGTAATATAGATAGTGCTTATCTTCAACAATCTGTAGAGCTAGCTTCCCTTACTGCTGTTGCATCTCAAATTTCTTCACAATCATCACTTACTATAAATCCACCTTCCTTTACCACAACTTCATCAATTGTATCTACCACAATTCAATCACCTAAATCACCTATTAATCAGTCATCTTCATCATCATCTACTTCACCTCCATCAGTTTCAAGCCCTTCTTCAACCACCTCAACTTTACCCCCCAGTCAAACCAGAATCACAACAATGGCAAACAGATATGCTCCCCTTGTTCTACCTGCCCAACTTCATGCCATGCCTGCAGATTATTAGAGTAAGATTTTCCTGTTTGATGCTACTGGTCATTACACTTCCCAGCAGCATGTGAACAAGATGTCTGACTTTTTTGACTTGCATGAAATAGATGAGGCAGATGTCCAAATGAGAGTCTTTGCCCAAACTTTAACTGGTGATGTCAAGAAGTGGTTTAAAGCCTTTCCTGCCAACCTGTTGTGGCCAGCAACAACCCCCCCCCTTTTTCATTTAGTATCAAATCATGATACCGAATGAATGGGGACCCTTAGATAAGATTTTTAAGAAAAACTAGACTTTCTTTTTTTGAAGTTACAAATCATAATTTAGAAAAGGCATCTTAGATATTTTTCTATGGAAGACGATAGGTCTTTTAAATTCACGTATGCAAAAAGATGGGAAACATCTCCGTTACTCTTCTAAAAATCAAAATACGCGCCACCCTCATGATTAATAACGACATCGCATCGCACCATAATGATGTCCATAACGAAAAGCCAAGAAATTCGCCGATCTGCGATATTGCGATCGCTAGATCGCATATCGCATAAACAAGCCAGACGAGATTTGGCAAACACTAGGTTTTGCGATCTGCGATATTGCGATCGTGCGACATGCGAGGGTATGTCAGCAAATCATAAAATCACCTTAGTACGAATCCTCCGGGTGTGCCTTTCAAAGGAAAAGCCACTTACCATTACCTGACCTGAAATCATGCGCTTTTAATATTAGTAAGTAAATTGGTTGTCAGTCATTAAGAGGATTAAAGGCGCGTGCCTTGTTGGATATTTGCTTCACGTAAGGTGGCGTAATTGATTTATCTCTTGCATTTAAAACTCTCCCATCACCTTTCTAATCGGACATTCCATTTCACTTGTAATCTGCAGGAACAAAGTGCAAAGACGACTCAGAAAGAAACACAAAGTAAAAATGGGAAAGAAGAACAAGGCTCAGAGCTCCGAAGCAAGAGAGAAGACCAAGGAGATGGCGCCCCTATACACAGATACAGCCTGCAACCGAGATGCAGGAATCTCCACATGGGAAGGCATGTATAGGCTATTAGAAGAGGAGAAGCCGAGAATAATGAAAGTGACTGCCGTTGCAGGTGCACCACGCTCCTCTGAAGCAACCCTAGAAGACCTAGCATGTTCATTCCTTCACAGAATAGCGGCAAGGCCTAAGATTCTACCATACACAGATATGGTCAAGTGGATTCTGGATGATGCATAATTAAACAACAAACAATTCAAGATTCAGGGACATGGGATAGTGGGATCTTTCGCCGGCCAAGATCTGAAGCTAATGTACCATCTGCCCGAACCGCAAGTGACCTATAATGCAGAATTTCTTAGGAAGTTCGCAATGGAGAACCCAGATCTATCGGACACCACTAAAGAATTGTCTAGAAGAGATGAGCCGTTAAAGAAGGATAAGAAAGGTATGTACAGCACTGGTTCCCTTACTTCTCCATATTGTTTTGCTGCAGCCATGCTGTGTAGGTTGTTTGGTATGCCCGATATCAACAAGTTTTCATCTGAGTGGTTGCCATTAATCGACGGTGCCACAAATGCCGATTTAGTAGATTGGGCTAAAATTCTTTCCGATACTCTATATACGGCTGTGGTTAGTTACAGGTCCAAAAGATCATTTTCTCAAAGGTTCTATCCTCCTTTCTATTTGGCTACCTATGTTATGGATTCTGTTTGCCTTGTATCTAATTTCCCCATTATGGGATGGAAATGGACTACCCAAGACCCATTGCCTATTCACGTCTATCACAAAGTCTTGTGGGATTCCCAGTTTGCCCCTCATTTTACCAAATTTGCCATGGGCTTATATTGCCCATATATAGAATGATATATGGTAAGGACCCCCCAAGGTGCTCTCCCGAAGCCGAGACCGACATCATCTCCATCGCAAGATGGTTTGGGGAAGAATGGTTTACTTACATTCGAGTTTATGGAAGCACTGTACCTCTACATGTCCTACCCTTTTATGTCCCAGATAAGCTTTTGGCTCGAGAAATCGCTTATCAAAATTGTTCTGAAGGTGGCTTAACCAAAGAATTAAAAGATAAGAAAAAGGCCATTTGGCCTCAATTTCCCGTCAATTGTGGGGCCTTCTCTTTATTCGATGCAGGACACGCTTTTGATGAGGTGGAAAACATGACGTGCCTTCAATTATATAAGTTCCCGGTGAGGCCATTCGACCCAAATAAAGTTTCCCAAGAGATTACTATGAACGTCAAGATAAGAGTGTTCGTCGGACACAAAGATTTGTTTGACGATCTCTTTCAGGGTAAGAGCTCACTCAAAGAGATTTTACGAGAAGCTCAGTCAAGGTTATCTCCAGGTGAACTCCAGAAATTCACATCATATAGAGATAGAAGGCTGGCCAGCATTCCACTAGAAAGGCTACGAATACCTACTAGAGAGCCAACTCCGAGCATCAGCCTCACCGAGAACTCCAGCACTTCCAAATCTAAGTCCAACGCCGCGCGAGAAGGTTCCGAACACCCTGAAGAATCTGTGCATGACAAAAGAATTGACGAAGAAGCACTCAAAGATACAGCTCGGTCCAGTATAATGTTTCAGCAACAAGTTATCACCTCGCCACCAAGAGATGTTCCCCCTCCGGTTATCGAAGCTCCTCTTGTCACAGTAGAGCTAGATAAAGAGTGGGAGTCCTTCAATGAATTAATCAACCTCGAAGGGCAAGTCCCAAAGACGCCCGTGAACGATACACAGGAGGTGCAAGAAGTTGATCCAACCATAGTCAGCGTTACCACAGAAGCAGAAGATCTCTCCATCACTCCATCCTCAGAACTTCTACTTAACGTAGAAGAAATTCCCCCGCTAGATGTGTTCTACAGTCTCCAGCACAAAGCAGTTGTGAGAAGACAAAGAAAGAAAAGAAAGCTCGAAAATGCACTGTCTCAAGACGCTAAACATTTAGATGTCTTTTGGAAAGACCCAAGTAATAACCCTACAGAAAATCTTACGAAGTTGTCTCAAATTGCAGGAGCATATGCTTCTGCAACTATTGACAAGGCCTCTGAAGTTCAGCAACTCTTAAAGGAATGAGAAAATCACATACAACTGCTACAACAACAGCTACAGCAAGCCAACGCAAACAATGAAGCTTCCAGACAGCTCGAAAAGCTCCAAGAAGACTTCCAACAGATGCAAATAAGCTACCAAAAGAGTCTTGAAGAAAAAGAAAAACAACTGCAGGCGGAGCAAGAAATACACAGAGATGAACCTAAGCTTGCAGAGTTTATTTCAGAGTCCATCGGCTTGAATGAGCAACTACTGCAGCAACAAGAAGAATTGGGGCGTAAAATATCACAGTGGAGGCACTTCTGTGAGCTAAGCGACAAAATCACCAGTCAGGTGGTGGAATTGCGAAGCGAATATGATCAGAACGACAAGAGAGTGACAGAGTATCTGACTTGGCAAGACGATGAGAAGGGAAAAAGAGCAGGAGCACCTAGAATTAATGAAAATCATAAAGAAATGCTCTTTAATAAATGGGACGAGCAGATCACGCAGGCAGAGCAAGCAGCAGAGGCAGCAGCGACACAGGCCAGTATTCTTATTGACTGTGTAAATGAAAATTTACACAGGGCCAATTTGATTTCAGAGACCACCCCGGGATACCTACCAAACAAGTTGCAACTGGAAATAGAATGGAGGCAAAAGGCACAGGCAAAAGGGAAAGATGTCCAAGCACTGGCTAGACTGAATTGGGAAAGTTACTGGATGTACCTGGTTAAACCACATAGCCAATGGATGACGGTAAAGTGTATCATGAACGCAGCCGAGAAGGTAGCGCCAGCTCTTATAGATGTCGTTTTCGCAGCCCAGCTCAGAACGGAAATTAGCCAGCTGACTCTTCTCAAGCCTATGTTAGAAACATGCAACTTCAAAGACCAAGTCCACAAGTAGTTTTATTTAGAATGTTGTTTCTTTTTGTTTTAGTTATATTAGAAAAAGGACGGTCGTTTGAAAACTGAATCCTCAATTTTGTAATAATACTATTATTAGGATTAGGACATAGTATTTTAACCCTTCTCATTGCATTGGAGAAGGGTCCAGAAATTTGTCAAAAAACTTGTCCTCAGAATATGCATTTCTGCACCTCAGAGGGGGTTTTGATGAATGGAAGGATCAGATTTATTGATATTTGCATCTTAATGTCTGCTACTGATGTTGCATTTCTGTACTCTTAGTAGGTGTTAGAAGTAAGTAGAAGTAAATCATTATTGCTTGAAGTTTGTGAGTAAAGATCAGTCATAAATGGTACTTTTATCTCTTGATGAATTTCTACTTATTTGCTTAGAGTGATATACAGCTGATGTTATTTATATGTTAATGTATAAATGTGTGGTTACCATTTGGCACTTTTGTACAATGGAGTCATTTGTTCATGCTTGACATATGAATGATTTATCATGCGATATGCAGTCCACAATTGTCCTGTTTAACTTCTTATGCAGAATGGTTTATCTTAAATGGTTTATATTATTATAGTAGCTGAATAATCTTCATTACCAGTTATTATATGAAATATTTTTAGATCGCATGATGGAAAAGATATACCCCGGGTTAGCGTAGATTGCATATGTTGTTTTCATTAGATTTCAGCAGCTTATAGTCAAATCATGAGTTAGATTTAAATTAGCTCTCAAAAGTTCTCAAAGAAACAGCATAACCAAACCCTATACACACACACACCCCTTAGATCGGGAAGCTGGTCCCGTTATCCCCAGTCAGACCCGCTACACCAAACGGGCACGGAGCCGCCAACCAGGTTCCCGACCGGTTGGGTATCCCCCTTGTTGTTGACCCGATTTCAGGGCCCTCAACATATTTGGCGCTAGAAGGAGGGCCTGAGCATAATACCTGTTGGAATGTTTTTGAATTATAAATATTGAAACAGGATGACTACTCATGAAGTTCCTATTTGGAGTTTCATCTATGTTCATACCTCTTCCTACATTCCACCGGACGTGGTAAGGCTATTGTCTCAGGTAAAGTTCAATGGTAAGAAAAACTCTTCTGCATTCAATCACGCCCTTCAGTTCATACAAAAATTTTCAACTTCTGATACTTAGAAGATTGATGAAGGCGTTTTGTGCAGGATTTTTACTCTTACCTTCACAACAGAAGCTACAAAATGGTGCAGAACCCTCCCAGTTGCATCAATTCACAGCTGGGACCAATTCGTTAAGATTTTCATCTTGGAATTTGATTGTTATGATCACGACCAGGTATATGATGAAATTGATTATCTTAGAGAACAAGATGAACCCGTAAGGGATTTCAATATGCGATTTCATCTTAAATGCCTACAGTATGATCTCGAAAATGAGCTCACAGACGAAGAATCTTCAGATTACGATGAGTATTTCCTACCTCCTGTGTCTGACCAATCAGAAATTAATTCTACCTTTGTTAGCTTTTCTTCTAATATGAATGATCATTACAAGTTAAATACACAAAGCATCCATAATGAAGAAAATCTACAAAGCCTGGGAGTCATGCGTGCTCTACTACCAGAAAAGAAAGATGAAGATGCTAAGAGCAAAATTACCTTGGAAACAGAAGATGACGCTGACAATATCATTTCAAGTCAACGAATTCAGATGCCAAGGTTAGATCAATCTAATGTTTCTCTTTCAAAAAGTATCAGCGCAAAAAGGTATGATCTAAAGCCCGACATTTGTGATGGATCTGATGAACAAAGTTTCTTTTATGATGTTTTTAAATGCATTGTTCCAGATTTACATTTTTCTCTTTATCCTGATGTTTTTAGTGACGACAACCTTTCCCCTCTTAATGTTCAAGATATCTCAAAAACTACAGAGGGTTATCTAAATGATTCATCATTAGGTTTTCAAGTTAAAGAGATTGCATTAACACAGCTTTCGATCAAGGATAAAAAGGAATTGCCTGACCTCCCTTGTCAGAAAACATACAATGAAAAAGAGGAACCTAGGGAAATCTGTAGAGTCTTTTGTGATAGTTACTTTGACAATGATAATGTTGTTGGGTTTTCTCAGATAACTCAACTAGGGTCAGAGGATAAAGGACATCTTAAATCAGAAATCATGTCAGTCCACCCTCATCTCGAAGTAGAAGATCACTTAAATGATTTTACTATCCCAGGTAATACCCCGATCTATGATTCGTATCATGAGGAAAGCTCCATCCCAGTTTGTAATCACGACCTAGTTCCCTATTCACAAAACCTGGCCAGTTTTTGTGAAAAACAAGATGTTACAAGTAAAGCCCAGTCATGTTGTAACACTATTTGTATAAATTCCCAATCATTCCTTTCTCACTCAAACTCATTATGTACAAAATCGGATTTCTTTTCAAATCTTCAAACTTTGGATAGATTATGTTTTAGCGACTTACATATGAGAATTTTCTTCTCAAACAAAATCACAAAAAATTCGAAATTAACAGATAAAAGGTTACAAGTCATTGAAATCAAAAAATCTTGTCCACAATTTGACTTGTTGTCTTTCCTATTGCGACATCATCAATTCACAACTGAAATTCATTCTGATTTTTATGATCCAATAGGTACCCAGTTGGAAACAACTTTGCATAAGAAAAGAAAATCAGCCAGAATTCCAATTGAGGTTCTGTGTTTTTATTTCTTAGCCAACAATTACGATCCAAGAAAAATTCGATTCTTTTTATTAATGCTTGGAAGATTCATTCGGCTAGGGATAAAAATGAATAGATGGTTCCATTGGAAATATCATTTCACATAGTTATTTCCTGTATATGGTTAGAATAGGAGTAGGAGTAGGAGTAGTTTAGTTAGGTTTTTGTTTTTAATAACTGATAGGCAAAGCTATACATATTCTCTTCATAACCTCAGAAAATATTTGCCTATCATTCCTTTTTAATTTCCTCCATAATAATGTTTGTTCTGGTTCAATGACATTTGACATTTACTGAAGATACCTTGTCTCTGTTTAAAATTTGGAACTTCTGCTACTATCAACAGCGAATCTTTTAAGAAAATTTGATCTTTATTATCATTAGAACTTCAACCCATATATGATGATAGTTTCAAACTCCAAAATTTTAAAGAAAGCTATCTCAGTATAGGATTTGTTTTAGGTCAGCACAATGAAAGGTATCAATCTTAAGATAAGTATTCTCTGTCAAAACAGCCTTTATCGCCCTATCATTGTCGTCCAGAACTTTCTTAAGGAAAAACAATGACTTCCTCCCTGCTAAAAGGAAATTACAACATTCAGAGAAACAACCCAAGAAAAACACTATATCTCAAAGAATAAGAGGTCTCATCACGAGCCGGCTTATCATGATCACAGATATTATAACTTGCTGACTTTGCCAATACTGTCTATCAAAACAGGGCAACGACTTAAGATTTTTGCAATCAAAAGACAAGAGTTCTCATCACGAGCCGACTTGTTCAGCAAAAGTGTAAATCAAGTGAATGACTGTGTCATAATTTGGCCACCAAACCAAGACATTGTTCTTTAGAGAATTAAAAAAGGAAAAGTGTGTAAAAAAGGATTTTTCTCTGGAATGTTGCGAATAACCTCAAGCAGGATAAAGGATCATTGCTGGTTAAAAGGTAACCCTGTCGAGGCTATGGACGCCTGCTGGCAGCAGAGGCTCTACCTGCGACTAAGGAGCATACTAAAGGACTGATAAACAGAGAAGACTTTATTTTATGTTTTACAAAGACCAAGTAACAGCTGATCTAGATGCAAAGACGAACAGGGTGTACAAATAATTGAAACGGAAAGAGTTTGAAATGAAACATCATAGGCAGTTTGAAGTCTCATTTGTCTTATCTTTTTATAATAAAGTTCAAAATTTTTAAATTTTTCAAAAGTTTTTAAAAGCGTCAATAGAAATAACAGAGATAACTGGTTCTCCCAAGTGAGTCGCCAATTGTTGTGGCCAGCAACAACCCCCCCCCTTTTTCATTTAGTATCAAATCATGATACCGAATGAATGGGGACCCTTAGATAAAATTTTTAAGAAAAACTAGACTTTCTTTTTTTGAAGTTACAAATCATAATTTAGAAAAGGCATCTTAGATATTTTTCTATGGAAGACGATAGGTCTTTTAAAGTCGTGTATGCAAAAAGATGGGAAACATCTCCGTTACTCTTCTAAAAATCAAAATACGCGCCACCCTCATGATTAATAACGACATCGCATCGCACCATAATGATGTCCATAACGAAAAGCCAAGAAATTCGCTGATCTGCGATATTGCGATCGCTAGATCGCATATCGCATAAACAAGCCAGACGAGATTTGGCAAACACTAGGTTTTGCGATCTGCGATATTGCGATCGTGCGACATGCGAGGGTACGTCAGCAAATCATAAAATCACCTTAGTATGAATCCTCCGGGCGCGCCTTTCAAAGGAAAAGCCACTTACCATTACCTGACCTGAAATCATGCGCTTTTAATATTAGTAAGTAAATTGGTTGTCAGTCATTAAGAGGATTAAAGACGCGTGCCTTGTTGGATATTTGCTTCACGTAAGGTGGCGTAATTGATTTATCTCTTGCATTTAAAACTCTCCCATCACCTTTCTAATCGGACATTCCATTTCACTTGTAATCTGCAGGAACAAAGTGCAAAGACGACTCAGAAAGAAACACAAAGTAAAAATGGGAAAGAAGAACAAGGCTCAGAGCTCCGAAGCAAGAGAGAAGACCAAGGAGATGGCGCCCCTATACACAGATACAGCCTGCAACCGAGATGCAGGAATCTCCACATGGGAAGGCATGTACAGGCTATTAGAAGAGGAGAAGCCGAGAATAATGAAAGTGACTGCCGTTGCAGGTGCACCACGCTCCTCTGAAGCAACCCTAGAAGACCTAGCATGTTCATTCCTTCACAGAATAGCGGCAAGGCCTAAGATTCTACCATACACAGATATGGTCAAGTGGATTTTGGATGATGCAGAATTAAACAACAGACAATTCAAGATTCAGGGACATGGGATCGTGGGATCTTTCGCCGCCCAAGATCTGAAGCTAATGTACCATCTGCCCGAACCGCAAGTGACCTATAATGCAGAATTTCTTAGGAAGTTCGCAATGGAGAACCCAGATCTATCGGACACCACTAAAGAATGGTCTAGAAGAGATGAGCCGTTAAAGAAGGATAAGAAAGGTATGTACAGCACTGGTTCCCTTACTTCTCCATATTGTTTTGCTGCAGCCATGCTGTGTAGGTTGTTTGGTATGCCCGATATCAACAAGTTTTCATCTGAGTGGCTGCCATTAATCGACGCTGCCACAAATGCCGATTTAGTAGATTGGGCTAAAATTCTTTCCGATACTCTATATACGGCTGTGGTTAATTACAGGTCCAAAAGATCCTTTTCTCAAAGGTTCTATCCTCCTTTCTATTTGGCTGCCTATGTTATGGATTCTGTTTGCCTTGTATCTAATTTCCCCATTATGGGATGGAAATGGACTACCCAAGACCCGTTGCCTATTCACGTCTATCACAAAGTCTTGTGGGATTCCCAGTTTGCCCCTCATTTTTACCAAATTTGCCATGGGCTTATATTGCCCATATATAGAATGATATATGGTAAGGACCCCCCAAGGTGCTCTCCCGAAGCCGAGACCGACATCATCTCCATCGCAAGATGGTTTGGGGAAGAATGGTTTACTTACATTCGAGTTTATGGAAGCACTGTACCTCCACATGTCCTACCCTTGTATGTCCCAGATAAGCTTTTGGCTCGAGAAATCGCTTATCAAACCTGTTCTGAAGGCGGCTTAACCAAAGAATTAAAATATAAGAAAAAGGCCATTTGGCCTCAATTTCCCGTCAATTGTGGGGCCTTCTCTTTATTCAATGCAGGACACGCTTTTGATGAGGTGGAAAACGTGACGTGCCTTCAATTATATAAGTTCCCGGTGAGGCCATTCGACCCAAATAAAGTTGCCCAAGAGTTTACTATGAACGTCAAGATAAGAGTGTTCGTCGGACACAAAGATTTGTTTGACGATCTCTTTCAGGGTAAGAGCTCACTCAAAGAGATTTTGCGAGAAGCTCAGTCAAGGTTATCTCCAGGTGAACTCCAGAAATTCACATCATATAGAGATAGAAGGCTGGCCAACATTCCACTAGAAAGGCTACGAATACCTACTAGAGAGCCAACTCTGAGCGTCAGCCTCAGCGAGAACTCCAGCACTTCCAAATCTAAGTCCAACGCCGCGAGAGAAGGTTCCGAACACCCTGAAGAATCTGTGCATGACAAAAGAATTAACGAAGAAGCAGTCAAAGATACAGCTCGGTCCAGTATAATGTTTCAGCAACAAGTTATCACCTCGCCACCAAGAGATGTTCCCCCTCCGGTTATCGAAGCTCCTCTTGTCACAGTAGAGCTAGATAAAGAGTGGGAGTCCTTCAATGAATTAATCAACCTCGAAGGGCAAGTCCCAAAGACGCCCGTGAACGATACACAGGAGGTGCAAGAAGTTGCTCCAACCATAGTCAGCGTTACCACAGAAGCATAAAATCTCTCCATCACTCTGTCCTCAGAACTTCTACTTAACGTAGAAGAAATTCCCCCGCTAGATGTGTTCTACAGTCCCCAGCACAAAGCAGTTGTGAGAAGACAAAGAAAGAAAAGAAAGCTCGAAAATGCACTGTCTCAAGACGCTGAACATTTAGACGTCTTGTGGAAAGACCCAAGTAATAATCCTACAGAAAATCTTACGAAGCTGTCTCAAATTGCAGGAGCATATGCTTCTGCAACTATTGACAAGGCCTCTGAAGTTCAGCAACTCTTAAAGGAACGAGAAAATCACATACAACTGCTACAAAAACAGTTACAGCAAGCCAACGCAAACAATGAAGCTTCCAGACAGCTCGAAAAGCTCCAAGAAGACTTCCAACAGATGCAAATAAGCTACCAAAAGAGTCTTGAAGAAAAAGAAAAACAACTGCAGGCGGAGCAAGAAATACACAGAGATGAACCTAAGCTTGCAGAGTTTATTTCAGAGTCCATCGGCTTGAATGAGCAACTACTGCAGCAAAAAGAAGAATTGGGGCGTAAAATATCACAGTGGAGGCACTTCTGTGAGCTAAGCGACAAAATCACCAGTCAGGTGGTGGAATTGCGAAGCGAATATGATCAGAACGACAAGAGAGTGACAGAGTATCTGACTTGGCAAGACGATGAGAAGGGAAAAAGAGCAGGAGCACCTAGAATTAATGAAAATCATAAAGAAATGCTCTTTAATAAATGGGACGAGCAGATCACGCAGGCAGAGCAAGCAGCAGATGCAGCAGCGACACAGGCAAGTATTCTTATCGACTGTGTAAATGAAAATTTACACAGGGCCAATTTGATTTTAGAGACCACCCCGGGATACCTACCAAACAAGTTGCAACTGGAGACAGAATGGAGGCAAAAGGCACAGGCAAAAGGGAAAGCTGTCCAAGCACTGGCTAGACTGAATTGGGAAAGTTACTGGATGTACCTGGTTAAACCACATAGCCAAAGGATGACAGTAAAGTGTATTATGAACGCAGCCGAGAAGGTAGCACCAGCTCTTATAGATGCCATTTTCACAGCCCAGCTCAGAACGGAAATTAGCCAGCCGACTCTTCTCAAGCCTATGTTAGAAACATGCAACTTCAAAGACCAAGTCCACAAGTAGTTTTATTTAGAATGTTGTTTCTTTTTGTTTTAGTTATATTAGAAAAAGGACGGTCGTTTGAAAACTGAATCCTCAATTTTGTAATAATACTATTATTAGGATTAGGACATAGTATTTTAACCCTTCTCATTGCATTGGAGAAGGGTCCAGAAATTTGTCAAAAAACTTGTCCTCAGAACATGCATTTCTGCACCTCAGAGGGGGTTTTGATGAATGGAAGGATCGGATTTATTGATATTTGCATCTTAATGTCTGCTACTGATGTTGCATTTCTGTACTTTTAGTAGGTGTTAGAAGTAAGTAGAAGTAAATCATTATTGCTTGAAGTTTGTGAGTAAAAATCAGTCATAAATGGTACTTTTATCTCTTGATGAATTTCTACTTATTTGCTTAGAGTGATATACAGCTGATGTTATTTATATGTTAATGTATAAATGTGTGGTTACCATTTGGCACTTTTGTACAATGGAGTCATTTGTTCATGCTTGACATATGAATGATTTATCATGCGATATGCAGTCCACAATTGTCCTGTTTAACTTCTTATGCAGAATGGTTTATATTCTTATAGTAGCTGAATAATCTTCATTACCAGTTATTATATGAAATCTTTTTAGATCGCATGATGGAAAAGATATACCCCGGGTTAGCGTAGATTGCATATGTTGTTTTCATTAGATTTCAGCAGCTTATAGTCAAATCATGAGTTAGATTTAAATTAGCTCTAAAAAGTTCTCAAAGAAACAACATAACCAAACCCTACACACACACACCCCTTAGATCGGGAAGCTGGTCCCGTTATCCCCAGTCGGACCCGCTACACCAAACGGGCACAGAGCCGCCAACCAGGTTCCCGACCGGGTGGGTATCCCCCTTGTTGTTGACCCGATTTCAGGGCCCTCAACATATTTGGCGCTAGAAGGAGGGCCTGAGCATAATACCTGTTGGAATGTTTTTGAATTATAAATCTTGAAACAGGATGACTACTCATGAAGTTCCTATTTGGAGTTGCATCTATGTTCATACCTCTTCCGACATTCCACCGGACGTGGTAAGGCTATTGTCTCAGGTAAAGTTCAATGGTAAGAAAAACTCTTCCGCATTCAATCACGCCCTTCAGTTCATACAAAAAGTTTCAACTTCTGATACTTAGAAGATTGATGAAGGCGTTTTGTGCAGGATTTTTACTCTTACCTTCACAGCAGAAGCTACAAAATAGTGCAGAACCCTCCCAGTTGCATCAATTCACAGCTGGGACCAATTCGTTAAGATATTCGTCTTGGAATTTGATTGTTATGATTACGACCAGGTATATGATGAAATTGATTATCTTAGAGAACAATATGAACCCGTAAGGGATTTCAATATGCGATTTCATCTTAAATGCCTACAGTATGATCTCGAAAATGAGCTCACAGACAAAGAATCTTCAGATTACGATGAGTATTTCCTACCTCCTGTGTCTGACCAATCAGAAATTAATTCTACCTTTGTTAGCTTTTCTTCTAATATGAATGATCATTCCAAGTTAAATACACAAAGCATCCATAATGAAGAAAATCTACAAAGCCTGGGAGTCATGCATGCTCTACTACCAGAAAAGAAAGATGAAGATGCTAAGAGCAAAATTACCTTGGAAACAGCAGATGACGCTGACAATATCATTTCAAGTCAACGAATGCAGATGCCAAGGTTAGATCAATCTAATGTTTCTCTTTCAAAAAGTATCAGCGCAAAAAGGTATGATCTAAAGCCCGACATTTGTGATGGATCTGATGAACAAAGTTTCTTTTATGATGTTTTTAAATGCATTGTTCCAGATTTACATTTTTCTCTTTATCCTGATGTTTTTAGTGACGACAACCTTTCCCCTCTTAATGTTCAAGATATCTCAAAAACTACAGAGGGTTATTTAAATGACTCATCATTAGGTTTTCAAGTTAAAGAGATTGCATTAACACAACTTTCGATCAAGGATAAAAAGGAATTGCCTGACCTCCCTTGTCAAAAAACATACAATGAAAAAGAGGAACCTAGGGAAATCTGTAGAGTCTTTTGTGATAGTTACTTTGACAATGATAATGTTGTTGGGTTTTCTCAGATAACTCAACTAGGGTCAGAGGATAAAGGACATCTTAAATCAGAAATCATGTCATTCCACCCTCATCTCGAAGTAGAAGATCACTTAAATGATTTTACTATCCCAGGTAATACCCCGATCTATGATTCGTATCATGAGGAAAGCTCCATCCCAGTTTGTAATCACGACCTAGTTCCCTATTCACTAAACCTGGCCAGTTTTTGTGAAAAACAAGATGTTACAAGTAAAGCCCAGTCGTGCTGTAACACTATTTGTATAAATTCCCAATCATTCCTTTCTCACTCAAACTCATTATGTACAAAATCGGATTTCTTTTCAAATCTTCAAAATTTGGATAGATTATGTTTTAGCGACTTACATATGAGAATTTTCTTCTGAAACAAAATCACAAAAAATTCGAAATTAACAGATAAAAGGTTACAAGTCATTGAAATCAAAAAATCTTGTCCAAAATTTGACTTGCTGTCTTTCCTATTGCGACATCATCAATTCACAACTGAAATTCATTCTGATTTTTATGATTCAATAGGTACCCAGTTGGAAACAACTTTGCATAAGAAAAGAAAATCAGCCAGAATTCCAATTGAGGTTCTGTGTTTTTATTTCTTAGCCAACAATTACGATCCAAGAAAAATTCGATTCTTTTTATTAATGCTTGGAAGATTCATTCGGCTAGGGATAAAAATGAATAGATGGTTCCATTGGAAATATCATTTCACATAGTTATTTCCTGTATATGGTTAGAATAGGAGTAGGAGTAGGAGTAGTTTAGTTAGGTTTTTGTTTTTAATAACTGATAGGCAAAGCTATACATATTCTCTTCATAACCTCAGAAAATATTTGCCTATCATTCCTTTTTAATTTCCTCCATAATAATGTTTGTTCTGGTTCAATGACATTTGACATTTACTGAAGATACCTTGTCTCTGTTTAAAATTTGGAACTTCTGCTACTATCAACAGTGAATCTTTTAAGAAAATTTGATCTTTATTATCAGTAGAACTTCAACCCATATATGATGATAGTTTCAAACTCCAAAATTTTAAAGAAAGCTATCTCAGTATAGGATTTGTTTTAGGTCAGCACAATGAAAGGTATCAATCTTAAGATAAGTATTCTCTTTCAAAACAGCCTTTGTCGCCCTATCATTGTCATCCAGAACTTTCTTAAGGAAAAACAAGGACTTCCTCCCTGCTAAAAGGAAATTACAGCATTCAGAGAAACAACCCAAGAAAAACACTATATCTCAAAGAATAAGAGGTCTCATCACGAGCCGACTTATCATGATCACAGATATTATAACTTGCTGACTTTGCCAATACTGTCTATCAAAACAGGGCAACGACTTAAGATTGTTGCAATCAAAAGACAAGAGGTCTCATCACGAGCCGGCTTGTTCAGCAAAAGTGTGAATCAAGTGAATGACTGTGTCATAATTTGGCCACCAAACCAAGACATTGTTCTTTAGAGAATTAAAAAAGGAAAAGTGTGTAAAAAAGGATTTTTCTCTGGAATGTTGCGAATAACCTCAAGCAGGATAAAGGATCATTGCTGGTTAAAAGGTAACCCTGTCGAGGCTATGGACGACTGCTGGCAGCAGAGGCTCTACCTGCGACTAAGGAGCATACTAAAGGACTGATAAACAGAGAAGACTTTATTTTATGTTTTACAAAGACCAAGTAACAGCTGATCTAGATGCAAAGACGAACAGGGTGTACAAATAATTGAAACGGAAAGAGTTTGAAATGAAACATCATAGGCAGTTTGAAGTCTCATTTGCCTTATCTTTTTATAATAAAGTTCAGAATTTTTAAATTTTTCAAAAGTTTTTAAAAGCGTCAATAGAAATAACAGAGATAACTGGTTCTCCCAAGTGAGTCGCCAATTGTTGTGGCTAGCAACAACCCCCCCCTTTTTCATTTAGTATCAAATCATGATACCGAATGAATGGGGACCCTTAGATAAGATTTTTAAGAAAAACTAGACTTTCTTTTTTTGAAGTTACAAATCATAATTTAGAAAAGGCATCTTAGATATTTTTCTATGGAAGACGATAGGTCTTTTAAAGTCGCGTATGCAAAAATATGGGAAACATCTCCGTTACTCTTCTAAAAATCAAAATACGCGCCATCCTCATGATTAATAACGACATCGCATCGCACCATAATGATGTCCATAACGAAAAGCCAAGAAATTTGCCGATCTACGATATTGCGATCGCTAGATCGCATATCGCATAAACAAGCCAGACGAGATTTGGCAAACACTAGGTTTTGCGATTTGCGATATTGCGATCGTGCGACATGCGAGGGTACGTCAGCAAATCATAAAATCACCTTAGTACGAATCCTCCGGGCACGCCTTTCAAAGGAAAAGCCACTTACCATTACCTGACCTGAAATCATGCGCTTTTAATATTAGTAAGTAAATTGGTTGTCAGTCATTAAGAGGATTGAAGACGCGTGCCTTGTTGGATATTTGCTTCACGTAAGGTGGCGTAATTGATTTATCTCTTGCATTTAAAACTCTCCCATCACCTTTCTAATCGAAAATTCCATTTCACTTGTAATCTGCAGGAACAAAGTGCAAGGACGACTCAGAAAGAAACACAAAGTAAAAATGGGAAAGAAGAACAAGGCTTAGAGCTCCGAAGCAAGAGAGAAGACCAAGGAGATGGCGCCCCTATACACAGATACAGCCTGCAACCGAGATGCAGGAATCTCCACATGGGAAGGCATGTATAGGCTATTAGAAGAGGAGAAGCGGAGAATAATGAAAGTGACTGCCGTTGCAGGTGCACCATGCTCCTCTGAAGCAACCCTAGAAGACCTAGCATGTTCATTCCTTCACAGAATAGTGGCAAGGCCTAAGATTCTACCATACACAGATATGGTCAAGTGGATTCTGGATGATGCAGAATTAAAAAACAGACAATTCAAGATTCAGAGACATGGGATCGTGGGATCTTTCGCCGCCCAAGATCTGAAGCTAATGTACCATCTGCCCGAACCGGAAGTGACCTATAATGCAAAATTTCTTAGGAAGTTCGCAATGGAGAACCCAGATCTATCGGACACCACTAAAGAATGGTCTAGAAGAGATGAGCCGTTAAAGAAGGATAAGAAAGGTATGTGCAGCACTGGTTCCCTTACTTCTCCATATTGTTTTGCTGCAGCCATGCTGTGTAGGTTGTTTGGTATGCCCGATATCAACAAGTTTTCATCTGAGTGGCTACTATTAATCGACGCTGCCACAAATGCCGATTTAGTAGATTGGGCTAAAATTCTTTCCGATACTCTATATACGGCTGTGGTTAGTTACAGGTCCAAAAGATCCTTTTCTCAAAGGTTCTATCCTCCTTTCTATTTGGCTGCCTATGTTATGGATTCTGTTTGCCTTGTATCTAATTTCCCCATTATGGGATGGAAATGGACTACCCAAGACCTGTTGCCTATTCACGTCTATCACAAAGTCTTGTGGGATTCCCAGTTTGCCCCTCATTTTTACCAAATTTGCCATGGGCTTATATTGCCCATATATAGAATGATATATGGTAAGGACCCCCCAAGGTGCTCTCCCGAAGCTGAGACCGACATCATCTCCATCGCAAGATGGTTTGGGGAAGAATGGTTTACTTACATTCGAGTTTATGGAAGCACTGTACCTCCACATGTCCTACCCTTGTATGTCCCAGATAAGCTTTTGGCTCGAGAAATCGCTTATCAAACCTGTTCTGAAGGCGGCTTAACCAAAGAATTGAAAGATAAGAAAAAGGCCATTTGGCCTCAATTTCCCGTCAATTGTGGGGCCTTCTCTTTATTCGATGCAGGACACGCTTTTGATGAGGTGGAAAGCGTGACGTGCCTTCAATTATATAAGTTCCCGGTGAGGCAATTCGACCCAAATAAAGTTACCCAAGAGTTTACTACGAACGTCAAGATAAGAGTGTTCGTCGGACACAAAGATTTGTTTGACGATCTCTTTCAGGGTAAGAGCTCACTCAAAGAGATTTTGCGAGAAGCTCAGTCAAGGTTATCTCCAGGTGAACTCCAGAAATTCACATCATATAGAGATAGAAGGCTGGCCAGCATTCCACTAGAAAGGCTACGAATACCTACTAGAGAGCCAACGCCGAGCGTCAGCCTCAGCGAGAACTCCAGCACTTCCAAATCTAAGTCCAACGCTGCGCGAGAAGGTTCCGAACACCCTGAAGAATCTGTGCATGACAAAAGAATTAACGAAGAAGCAGTCAAAGATACAGCTCGGTCCAGTATAATGTTTCAGCAAAAGTTATCACCTCGCCACCAAGAGATGTTCCCCCTCCGGTTATCGAAGTTCCTCTTGTCACAGTAGAGCTAGATAAAGAGTGGGAGTCCTTCAATGAATTAATCAACCTCGAAGGGCAAGTCCCAAAGACGCCCGTGAACGATACACAGGAGGTGCAAGAAGTTGCTCCAACCATATTCAGCATTACCATAGAAGCAGAAGATCTCTCCATCACTCCATCCTCAGAACTTCTACTTAACGTAGAAGAAATTCCCCCGCTAGATGTGTTCTATAGTCCCCAGCACAAAGCAGTTGTGAGAAGACAAAGAAAGAAAAGAAAGCTCGAAAATGCACTGTCTCAAGACGCTAAACATTTAGACGTCTTGTGGAAAGACCCAAGTAATAACCCTACAGAAAATCTTACGAAGCTGTCTCAAATTGCAGGAGCATATGCTTCTGCAACCATTGACAAGGCCTCTGAAGTTCAGCAACTCTTAAAGGAATGAGAAAATCACATACAACTGCTACAACAACAGTTACAGCAAGCCAACGCAAAAAATGAAGCTTCCAGACAGCTCGAAAAGCTCCAAGAAGACTTCCAACAGATGCAAATAAGCTACCAAAAGAGTCTTGAAGAAAAAGAAAAACAACTGCAGGCGAAGCAAGAAATACACAGAGATGAACCTAAGCTTGCAAAGTTTATTTCAGAGTCCATCGGCTTGAATGAGCAACTACTGCAGCAACAAGAAGAATTGGGGCGTAAAATATCACAGTGGAGGCACTTCTGTGAGCTAAGCAACAAAATCACCAGTCAGGTGGTGGAATTGCGAAGCGAATATGATCAGAACGACAAGAGAGTGACAGAGTATCTAACTTGGCAAGACGATGAGAAGGGAAAAAGAGCAGGATCACCTAGAATTAATGAAAATCATAAAGAAATGCTCTTTAATAAATGGGACGAGCAGATCACGCAGGCAGAGCAAGCAGCAGAGGCAGCAGCGACACAGGCCAGTATTCTTATCGACTGTGTAAATGAAAATTTACACAGGGCCAATTTGATTTCAGAGACCACCCCGGGATACCTACCAAACAAGTTGCAACTGGAAACAGAATGGAGGCGAAAGGCACAGGCAAAAGGGAAAGTTGTCCAAGCACTGGCTAGACTGAATTGGGAAAGTTACTGGATGTACCTGGTTAAACCACATAGCCAATGGATGACGGTAAAGTGTATCATGAACGCAGCCGAGAAGGTAGCGCCAGCTCTTATAGATGCCGTTTTCGCAGCCCAGCTCAGAACGGAAATTAGCCAGCCGACTCTTCTCAAGCCTATGTTAGAAACATGCAACTTCAAAGACCAAGTCCACAAGTAGTTTTATTTAGAATGTTGTTTCTTTTTGTTTTAGTTATATTAGAAAAAGGATGGTCGTTTGAAAACCGAATCCTCAATTTTGTAATAATACTATTATTAGGATTAGGACATAGTATTTTAACCCTTCACATTGCATTGGAGAAGGGTTCAGAAATTTGTCAAAAAACTTGTCCTCAGAACATGCATTTCTGCACCTCAGAGGGGGTTTTGATAAATGGAAGGATCGGATTTATTGATATTTGCATCTTAATGTCTGCTACTGATATTGCATTTCTGTACTCTTAGTAGGTGTTAGAAGTAAGTAGAAGTAAATCATTATTGCTTGAAGTTTGTGAGTAAAGATCAGTCATAAATGGTACTTTTATCTCTTGATGAATTTCTACTTATTTGCTTAGAGTGATATACAGCTGATGTTATTTATATGTTAATGTATAAATGTGTGGTTACCATTTGGCACTTTTGTACAATGGAGTCATTTGTTCATGCTTGACATATGAATGATTTATCATGCGATATGCAGTCCACAACTGTCCTGTTTAACTTCTTATGCAGAATGGTTTATCTTAAATGGTTTATATTCTTATAGTAGCTGAATAATCTTCATTACCAGTTATTATATGAAATCTTTTTAGATCGCATGATGGAAAAGATATACCCCGGGTTAGCGTAGATTGCATATGTTGTTTTCATTAGATTTCCAGCAGTTTATAGTCAAATCATGAGTTAGATTTAAATTAGCTCTCAAAAGTTCTCAAAGAAACAGCATAACCAAACTCTACACACACACACACCCTTATATCAGGAAGTTGGTCCCGTTATCCCCAGTCGGACCCGCTACACCAAACAGGCACGGAGCCGCCAACCAGGTTCCCGACCGGGTGGGTATCCCCCTTGTTGTTGACACGATTTCAGGGCCCTCAACACAACCACATTGCAGACCTAGAAAATTTTCAAAGATTATTCATTGATAGGTGTGAAAGTAAAAAGAACCCATCGCAAATACTTTCTGAATATGACAATATTAGGAGAGCTCCCAACGAGTCAGTTCAGGACTATTGCACTAGGTTTAATAATATCTATAGTGCCATTCCAACCAACATTAAGCCCCCACCTGACCTAACATTAATTGAGTTCCCTGATGGTTTTGATGTTGATATGTCATACCAGCTAAGGGAGAGAAACCCTGAGACCCGTGAGCAAATGCAGAGTAATGCTGTCAGTGTAGAAGCTAACTTGTTAGCTAGGAAAGCACGAATGAGGAACGAAAAGAAAGTTGTATTTAAAGAAGAAGATTCAACTTCATATGGAAAATTAGATGTTTTAGCTAAAAGTTTAGAAAGAATTATGGATAGGTTAGATATCATGGATAGGAAAAATCAATGGGAAAATCAACAACAACAACCCCCAATAAGAAACCAAATTTTAGGAAGAACTCTAATGCTGCAAAAAATACTACACGAGACCAACAAATTAGGCCACCCTTCCAAGAAAATTATGTTGAGGAATCACAAAACCAAGAAGCAGAGGATGATACCCAGATTAATTTACTAGAGACCACAGAGGAAGAACTGTTTTTCTTACTCAATAAGAACGTAAGTTATATATGCTTCGCCAGTTACACTTAGAATCTGGTGAATCTTTTGATTTTAAACAAGGGCATGAATCAACGATATATGAGGTGCATAAACAATATAGATTGAGAAGTAAGAATAATAACGAAACTCCCATTAAAAGATCCATCCAAACTCATACTAATATAATAAAAGAAACTCCAGTTAAAAAGGTTTTGAAAATTCTCCCTAGGGGAACACTTGAAACTTCAGCCCCTAAGATTGTAGATATAACCTCTAATGAAACCCAAACAGAGCCAATCATTGAAAACAGTTAAGATAAAAGAGATAAAGGTAAAACATTAGAAACACAAACTGAAATTCCTACCACTGATAAACAGGATAAAGACACTCAAACTGCACACATTAAGGAAGATTTGAATCAAACAAACAAACATCAACCCCCTTTCAATATTAAAAATGAGATAGCTAAGTTAAAGATATCAGTTCCTCTGCCCGAACTCGTAAAGAATGAAACTTATAGGTCACAGATAACTGAGCCTTTGAACACAAGAGAGGGAGAGGATTCTATTAATTTAAATGATGACCAACCTGAATTGTTGTTTGGCCCCGAGGCCAATGGAATTCATCAACAAGGGGCAGTTCCTCCATTGTACATCATCCTAAATATTCATGATAAAATTTTGCATAACGCTATGTTAGACTTAGGAGCATCCCACAATCTCATGCCAAAAGCAATAATGGAAAGATTGAACCTAGACATAACCAGGCCTTATAAAGATTTATTTTCCTTTGACTCCAGCCAGGTTAAATGCCTTGGTTTAATCAAATACTTATGTGTAAATCTTGTCCAGTGCCCTAAAAAGAGCATTCTAATAGACATTTTAGTTGCAGATATCCCACCAAAATATGAAATTCTATTGTCTCGGTCATGGGGAGAAAAACTACAAGGATCTTTGCAGTTGGATATGTCTTATGCAACCATATCTCTTTTTCGCCAACCAAGAAAATTATATAGGGAGACATTGATGAATTACATGGTTAGTAGTGAGGAGAAGCCCCAAAACTTTCCCATATACTCCATGCACTCAGATATCGACTCCATTTTATACAATGTAGAAACTGATAAAAGAATCACAGCCAAAGAACTTAAGTACAGAACAGCTGATAGTGAGAACATATTCCATGAGTCACTTTGGAATTTAGACTTTGATGGGTCTGTAAATAGGTTGGGGGTTGGTGTAGGAGTCTAGATCCATAATATGGAAAATAACCATGCTGAGGGTCATGCTTTCAAATTGAACTTTAAATGTACCAATAACATGGTTGAATATGAAGCCCTGATTCTAGGGTTACAATTGGTTAGGAAATTGGGAGCCAAAAGAGTTTCTGTCATGGGAGACTCAGAGTTGATTATGAAACAAATCAGTGGTGAATATTCTGTCAACAACCCTAGGCTTGGTAGATATAGGGATACTGTTTTAGACTTGGTCAAGGACCTCCTGGAATCAAACTTTGCTGCCATTCCCAGGAAACAAAACATGCAAGCCCACAGTCTGGCTACATTTGCTAGTACATGTAAATTGCCATTTCAACCAAACCACCAGTACACTGCAGAGGTCAGACACAGGCCTGTTATACCAGACAACCTTAAGTATTGGCAGATCTTTTCCCAGGACTCCCAGATCTATGATTTCATGAACAATGAAGGTGAATTTCGGAACTGTAAGATAGATACTGACTGTACAATAGACACTAATGTAGAAAACAACTTAGATGTAAATATTTTTGATGTACATAAACCAACTAAATTTACTAAAGTAGAAATAGATAGTTTAGAGAATGTAGAGATAGATGAAATAATGGATGATGATCCTGAGATTCTTAATTTGAAAGATAATTTTTTGCCTAAAGGATTAGTACCTTTAGAGGATTTATTTGACTCTAATGGTGTAGCTAAAAGCCCAAGATTGAACCTATAAGAGATGACATAGAATAAGTTAATATAGGAACTGAAGATAATCCAAAACTCATCAAGATATCTAAAGCCTTACCCCCAGAGGAAAAGGTTAAATATATAAATCTATTTAAAGAGTTCCAGGATGTATTTGCTTGGAGTTATGAAGACTTAAAATCTTATGACACCAGCATAATCCAACATAAAATACCTCTAAAAGAAGACCATAAACCTTTCAAACAGAAACTTAGAAGGATAAACCCAGTTCTTATGCCATCCATAGAAAAAGAGGTTAAAATGATGTTTGATGCTCAAATAATAGCACCCATTAGATACTCAGATTGGATTTCAAACTTAGTTACAACTAGGAAAAAGACAGGTGAAATTAGACTTTGTGTAGATTTTAGAAACTTGAACAAGGTTTCTTTAAAACACAACTACCCCTTACCAAAAATGGATCATATATTACAAAGGGTAGTGGGCTTATCTAGGATTTCACTGTTAGATGGATTCTCTAGCTATAACCAGATATTAGCCCAAGCTGAGGACCAACCCAAAACTGCTTTTACTACCCCTTGGGGTACCTTCATGTATTTGAAGATGCCCTTTGGATTAATGAATGCAGGTGCCACATTTCAGAGAGCTATGGATATAGCTTTTGCCAAAGAAATCCATGATTTCTTGGTAGTATACCAGGATGATATCACAGTTTTCTCTAAATCAGACAATGAACATTTAGACCATATCAGAAGAGTATTTATAAAATGCAAAAAATGTGGGATTTCCTTAAATACTAAAAAGACACTTTTCAGTCTAGAAGAGGGAAAGTTGTTAGGACACATCATATTAAAAGATGGGATTAGGATAGACCCTACTAGAGTAGAAGCCATTTTGACTATTTCCCATCCCTGAAACATAAAAGAGCTACAATCATTTCTAGGTAAGATAAATTTTCTTAGGAGATTCATCTCAAATCTAGCAGAATTAATTAGGGAATTAAATAACATGCTTAAAAAGGACTCATCAATCAAGTGGACATTGGAGGCCAAACAATCATTCGAAGCTATTAAGGAAGCATTAACTAAGACTCCAGTCCTGATTAGTCTTGACTTCAGCAAAGATTTTATTATTTTTTCATTTGATTCAGAACACACCATTGTAGCAGTCTTGCTGCAAAAGAACAATCAAGGATATGAACAACCAATAGCATTCTTTAGTAAATCCTTGAGAGATGCCACCCTAAAATACAATATCATGGAAAAACAAGCATTGGCTTTGGTTAAAGCTATCAAAGATTTTAGAGTATACATTCTGTACTCTCACATCATTGCTTATGTTCCAAACTCTGTAGTTAAGGACATTTTGACTCAAAATGGGCCTGAAGGAAAAAGAGGCAAGTGGATTGCCACAATATTGGAATATGACATAGAGATAAAACCTACTAAGCTCATCAAAAGCCTAGGTTTGGCCAAACTCATGGCTGAATCGAACTGTTAGGCCCTTGATATCAACTTCATCAGTGCTTTGGATGATCAGGAGGAGATGGCGACTCCATAGATCAGTGAATCCTTTACTGAATCACCATGGTATGCAGATATTACATTTGTATTACTAAATTTACAAGCTCCTCTTGGACTGACAAGAACCAAAGCTAGATTCTTAAAAATGAAGTCATTAAGATATTGTGTTATAGATAATGCATTGTTTTGGAAGGATGGTAGTGGTATTCTCTTAACATGTTTATTAAAAGATGAGGCTGACAAGATTTTGCAAGAGTTTCATGCAGGGGACTATGGAGGACACTTGTACTGGAAGAGTACTGCTGACAAGATTCTGAGGGCTGGTTTCTACTGGCCTACTTTGTTTGCAGATGTCAAAAAACATGTGACCTCCTGTCACAAATGCCAGATTTTTTAGGGAAAGAGGAAACTGTTACCCTTGCCTCTTAAACCAATTTCCACTGAGATGCCATTTCAACAATGGGGGTTAGACTTCATTGGAGAAATACACCCCCCATCCTCAACTTAGCATAAGTGGATTCTAATAGCCATAGACTATTTTACCAAATGGATAGAGGCCATACCTTCTAGGCAAGCCATAAATACTGTCATAATCACCTTCCTAGAGAGTAATATCCTTTCAAGATTTGGATGTCCCCAGAAGCTCATTACTGATAATGCAGCAGCCTTTAAGTCCAAAAGAATGATAGATTTTTGTAATAGATACCATATCACCCTTGGCCATTCCACAGCCTATTACCCTCAAGGTAATGGACTAGTAGAGTCATCCAACAAAAGCCTGGTCAATATTATCAAAAAGTTAATGGAGGATAATAAAAATACATGGAACAAGAAGTTAGTCAATGCCTTATGGGAAAATAGACTGACTACTAAGAAGTCCATTGGAACATCACCCTATCAACTAGTTTATGGGATGGATGCAGTTTTTCCATCATCCTTTGGAGTGCCAGTCATGAAAATCCTTCTGGAACTATAAGTGGAACTGAATGACATTCAAAGAAGAATAAACCAAACTATACACCTGCAACAGACCAGAGAAGAGGTTTATGTAAAATCACAGATAATCCAGGAAAAAATCAAGAAAGTCTTTGATAAAAATACTAAAGCAGATGATTTTCACATAGGAGACAAAGTCCTCAAGTGGGATTCAAGGAGGGAAGATAAAGGCAAGCATGGAAAATTTGATTTTCTATGGCAGGGGCCTTATGTCATTTTTGGCTACAGAGGCAACAATGCCTTTTTCTTGAGAAACATAGATGGTTCAGATCTACCAGGAGGACCTATTAGTGGTTGGATGTTGAAACACTACTTTTCCACTAACTTAGAGTAGTTCATTTTATTTTCCATCATTGTACATAACATTGCAAGAATGTAGATTGGTTTGGATGGTAATCCTTTGAAGTTGAAACCCAGAGAGAAGGCCCTGAGCTTTAAAATATTTACTATCATAAGTATCAATAATGCAGATTCACGAAAGGACACTTTGCAAGGTAACATGAGCAACAATTCAAAGGCTACTGATCTTTAGATTTCTTGAAATTTCACTAGGAAATGCCACCCTCAAGTGGAGCCAGTGTTAGGGTCCTATAGTGATAGGATTCATAATTTTGAATTGGCTAAGTTTGAGCCTTGTAATATTGTACATACCTTTGCTTTCTACAAATGTTTTCCATATTAAAAATTTTAAAAATGTAAAGAGGGTATGTCCTAAAAGAAACATCAAAAGACAAAAAGAATAAAAAAAGATCAAAAAATGAAAAATATGAACCCAAAAAAAAAAAAAAAAAGATCATGAAAGTGTGCAAGTCTAAATGCCACTACTATTTTACTGCTTTATTGTTTTAAATAATGGTTGTGTGCAGCTTGTCATACATGCCACAACCCATGGTAGTCAAACTGTCTAATCTTGACTATTTCATGTTTTGAATTTTATTTTTATAGTTAAAGAATAAAATCTGATCAAACAGTTTAATCTTGGCAGATCATTAGATAGGTAGAAAAAATAAAAGGAGCTCATCAGTTTAATTTGAGCCCTTGGATGATATAAGGTTAGAATTAGATAGTTTACTTTTCAAAAGAAAAATGAATAATAAGGGTTTTCTAGTATAAATTCACCCAAATAAAATGAAGAAAATATGGTAGGGTAAGTAATGAGTACGTAGAAGAAAGGTTGCTGAAGTATAAAATTGATTGGATAAAAGTACATTTATCATGCTTGACTATATGTTCCAATGTGCATGAGCATTTAAGAAGGCAAAAGACAATGGTTCACAATTTCATTTAATTAACTTCCCTTGATTCTTTTTACCCCTTTACTTACTAATTTCCACATCCACAAATAAGTTCTAGTACTTAAATCCTTCAAGTCATAAAGGCTTAGAGCATTTCTCTGACTTTTGGTGGGACCAGACCCTCAACTTAATGACTTATGGACATCAAGTGTTAGAATCCCCTTCATAAAATTCATTTCCTTTCATTACCCTAATAAAACCCCTTTTCCTAAGGATAAACTTCATTTGCCTAGGAAAAGTAAAAACCCCCATGTTAAATTCTATTTCACTCAAAAAACCCACAAAAGTGTTTTATCCTAAGTGTAAGTGTATATAAATAAATTGCACAAATGGTACATTTATGCTTAGTGGTATGTTCACTCTGCACATTCATTTCATATTAATTTTTAACTTTATTATATAAATCCCCATATACCTTTTCCCGTATATTAAATAAATCCCCTATATAAATATCCCAACCCTTAGTTTTAATATAAACTATACAATTTACCCCATATCCCGACAAAACCCACTTAATACACCACTACACGGTAAAGCTAAACTAATCTCGTCATTAAGCCCCGCTCGATCGTTTAAACCCATGATTAAATCCTAATTAATCCCAAACTGCCGAAGATTGAAGCCCTACCCCCCCCCCCCCCCCCCAAAAAAAAAAAAAACCCATGCTCTTATCACCCGCGCACCTCCCTCACCCGACTGCTGTCCAATCATCATCGCCCTCATCCGACGGTCCACATCCATATTGGTTTCACCTGATGGCCAACCTTTACCCACCCGATAAGGTGGTTTTCCCCGGCCCCCCAACTGCTACGTGTCGAGTGATGGAATAGATCGGGTGACCCCTCCTAAATACCACTCCCTCCACAAAAGCGGTGCAATGGCTTAGGAAATTGCCTCCCCGTCAAACACGAAAAACTGCCTATTGTTCATATGTAAAATTACTCACCAAAAAGTGACCATTTCTCAATAAAAATCTTACGAAGCCCTTTTTCACCTTTTTTCGTTCATTTTCTCTATAAACCTCTGCAAACTAGTGTGACTCCCGCAAACACTGAATTCACCAATTAACTCCAAATTCACTCTTGAAGAAGCTGCAGAGACCCCTATCAACCTCTCAGTCTGTACCAGAGCCATTCAAACTTCTGCAATTGCCGTGAGCCTCGAATTTGAAGCTTGTTCACCCAATTCCATGTATTTGAAGACAAAATAACAAACAACCCTTTCAATTTGAAAACGATCAGTCCATGAAGTGTTTTAATTAAGTAAAATTAATTGAAACTACTTTAAATTTAAAAGTTTGTGTCCTAACCCTTATGAAAGATTCCAGTTTCCATTAAAACCTCTGAATAAACCCGTGAAATCCAAATTCAAATCCACAAGAACTGAATTATGGCTGCCCCTATCGCCATGGATGTCAGACCTATTACAACACCCCATTTGGATCTAGACCACCTCCCCTTGGCAGACAAGGATTTTCAAATCAGAGACACAAGTGCATATGAGTTCCTGCTCAAAATTCATTGTTTGAGGAAAGACAGATAGCTGAACCATTCTGATGACATTGGCCTTTGGGACTCCAATTTTCCCAAATACTAGTTTCCCTAAGTACATGTTTTTCCTGTAATTTTCCATATGTGCCATGCCTATTACATTCCTGGCCAGAGAGCTATAATGTCCCCTAACCAGAAGGTTTTGTTCACAATTACAGCTAAATCAATTAATGAGATATTGCAAGTCCAACCAGGTCCTAATCTGACCCCACTCTCCATTAGGGTTTTGTTAGACCTGTACACCAAGTTGACCCCCTCTAGACTAGCACAAATATTTCAAACTTTAATTGTTGAAGGCAAGCACATTCCTAAAGATGCCCCTCCATATGTTTCTATCATTTTCCTTGAAAGGGGCAAGCATATTGTGACTATGATATCATGTGTTTTGGGCTGTACCACTGATGAATTTGTTGATGAGCTCATCCTGGTCTTCATGTCCATTTTCACCCCAGGAAAGCCTCCTGCTACTCTATACAATTATTCCCAGTTCATAGCTGAAAGGATGCATGAACAGTTTATTAGAATGCATAATGAGAGAGTATTCAAATACTCATATGTACTATACCATATGTTTTTGTATTACCAATCATACAGATTTCCCTTCACCCTTAAGAAGCTTGATACTAAAGGCCAACCCAGGTCTGTCATATTTTGGACACCATTGTTCCACAAGTATTCCTCACCATACACCTATACAGATTTCATTGACTCTTTTGTCCATCCAGGCCAAGAGATCAAAAGAGTCCTTTAACTGTCCAAGCAAAGTAAAGTGGGAGATTGGTACCTTTACCAAAACCACACTGAAATAAGAATCTATGGGTGCCAGCTTGCCCCATACAAACTCCCCAAATACCTCCCCATGAGGTTATTTTCTCTAGAGTATTATAGGTAGATAATGAACTCTGACTAAGTCAACTTTGTCTCAACCAAGAAAAAGACCCAGTTCAAAGTCAAAAATCAGTTAGGCCCTTTCATTTTCAATTCTAGAGAAGCAGGGCAGGAAGTAGATCGGATTCTGCAATAGATAAAGTTTCAAAATAGTTTCATGTGGAGATATGAACCTCGAGGGTTTATCACCAAGCTTAGACAAAACGTCAAATTGGGGCCTTACATTCATCACCCCATACCAGAGATAGAAAGATATTCCAATCAATTTGAGTGGTTGGAAAACACTCTTATAGTCAAGCATAGTATAAAGGTAGATGTTGAAAATACCTTGTGTGATTTAGAAAGACAGCTTGATGAAAGTTCATTCCTGCAGGTACCACAACAAGAAGCAACTATGAGTACCCCTATAGTTTTGCAGACTCCTTAGAATGAGGAAAGGCATCCCAAGAGGAACAGAGAGGGACAGGTTTAAAGAAATCAAAATGAGAAACTGAAGGGACAGTCTTACGCACACTATCTCAATCTTACACCTATAAACCAAACTAGGTTGATGTCATCTTTTGACATTGTTACACAAAAATATCGTCACCATGATTATTTGCAGTCAGTATGGGTCTATCATCACTTGTACTGTCCTCCTAAGCAAGTCTCAGGCCTCAGCTCTTCAAGTCAAGCTTTGAAATTGAGGGAAAGACATTGAAAATCAATAAAACTCTGGTTCCGCACTTTCTCTCACTATTGCCTGCGGTCCCGCACCTTCTGTTTACAAAAACTGCGGACCTGCCCGCTCTGTCCCTAAAGGTTTGGGTGCAAACCCCTGTGAAAGTAAAAAAGGCGCAAGTTTATTCTAAAAAACTCACTTTGGGTTAATTCTAGATGATTCTAGAAGGAATTTTGACGTGGATTGGCCGCTCTTAGGTGGTTCATGCTTCCCAAAAGAGAAGGAGCTAATCCGTTGATGATAGGAGCTATCCCTTTGAAGGAGGACCTAGTAACTTCCCTCCATTGCACTATAAATTCAGGCATTGGGCTGGTTGCTAGGGAGGTTAGAAGCTGAATATTTTTTAGGGTAAATGCTGGTGAAATTAAGTCTTCCTATTTGAGCTTAAGAGGAGAGATCACATACCTTTTTGGCTTCATTGGGAAGAGAGTGAAACTTGTCAAAGTAGAGGAGACTTCTTGCTGGACCCTGGGAGGAGCTTGTACAGCGTCAAGGCACAGGTTGTAAAGTTCTTCTTCTTTTGAATTAATACAATCAAACTCATTTTTCTCAACAAATTGTCTCATGTTATTTGTTTCATGAATTCCTTGACTTTCATGTTAAATATGTTTTATGATATTGGCTTTTCAGGTGCTATTTAATTTGTTTGCTTGTTTGTGTTTGCAGATTCGCAACAAGGGAGCTCATTTGGATCGAAGGAGCGAAGGCTTCCACAAACTTGCGTTGGACCTAAGGTAGGCCCTAAAACACTTGTTTTCCTTTGTTTATAAAAGCATATTTAGAGAAAGATAGTGTGTGATTGGTTTGCTTGTCATTAGGTCTTCTTTAGATTCTAGGAAGGTCTATCTTGTCCACAAGATCAACTCATTCTGTGTGACAGACATCAAGGAGGTAAATATGCAAATGTCCTTCATAAAACCAACTATACAACAACCAAGAACATCAGCAGATTACAAGAAGATTGATTTTGAGGTATTAGCAAGGGATATTCATCCCATTGACCAAATTGAATTTCACAAACAGGATGGAGAAATGATTTACTCCACCCTTACAGGTAAAGCCATAGCTGCCCATCAATTGCAGAATTCATTGAACAATATCTTAGCTCAGTATCAATTAGAGAAGGCCTCCTCACAGGCCAAGGATACTAGAATCAAGTCTTTGGAGGACTTAGTGATTGAATTGGGACATGATCCCAAAGACATCAAAGCCACTGAACAACTGATCAAGAAAAAGAATGATGACATTGCAGCACTCAAAAAACAATTGAAGATACCTCAGCTGCAGCATCCCCAGACACAGGAAGTCTTGGAAAACCAAACCAGACATGAAGAATTGATGGATGTAGTCCTAAAATTAAATGATAAGTTAAGGGAGACAGAGGAAGAATTGGACAATTTAATCAAATTGAAGCAAAGTGATCTTGGCACTACATCAATAAATGTCTTCCCAACAATCTCAACAATTGTTCCTTCTACATTAGTAGCCTCATTGGCTCCCACAGCTCCTATGGCCACAACACAACAGGTTTCAACAGAGTCTACATCAGCAGTAGGTACATCAGGTGAAGAAGTAGCAAAGTTAGTCAAAGCTATGGAAGAGATGTCCATACAGGCAACAAAGATGAATAAGCTAAAAGAAAAGGTGACAAGCTTGGAAATTGATTACAAGCTTGCCAAAATCATGCACAAAGAAGAAGTGAAAAAAGCTGCCAGAATGAGTGAGAGATTAAAAGCTATGGAGAAGGACCTAACACTAAAAGAACCCCTTGGGCAGGCTAAGGAACTATTATGGGCCAATATCATTGACTCTGTCAATGATATTTGGCCATCTATTTAGGTGATTTTTGAACAGATAGATTTAATAAAGGTGGCTACAGAGGCCATCCAAAGAGTAAAAGAAGAATTAAGAGAAATGCCTGAAGATGCTACCAGAATCATCCAATTCCTTAACAGTAAGAATAAGTATGAGCTTCAGGAATTGGAAATAGAGGACAGAACAGAGACAATTTTGGAGGTGAGAAAAGTCCTTTCCAAGAGAAACTTAATGCTAAACCTGGAGGACAAATGTCAGAATATGCAGGTAGTCGTTGATAGGTTTATGGCTAAGTTTCAAATTTTGAGAGAGAAAGGGTTACCCAGTCCCTTAGTAATAAATGACAAGCTCATGAAACAACAGGATTACAACAGCAAAATCAAAGAGCTAGCAAAAGAACAGGTCAGTACATCATCAATCAAGGCATTGCCAATAGGAAAAGTACTTTATCAAACATTTGAAAACTTGTTTTACCTCTAGCATGAGTTAAAACACTTTTTTTTATCAATAAGCCTACTTTTTCCAAGCACGCTGAGGCAGATGAAATATATAGAAGGATGCTAAAGATCCAATTACCTGATGCTGAAACATGGGAGAAATTAACTGATTTATTGTGAGAAATATGCAGTAAAAAGGTTAATGTACAGTAAAAGTGAAACAGCCAAGTAAAAAGATGAAGACAAATCAGCAGAGTCAAAGTGTATTAGTGTCAAAGTGTATTAGATGAAAACCAATTGTAAATGAAGATTCCAGCGTAAAATATCAAACAACAAAGCATCATAGAGGGATAAAATCAAACCGCAAAAGCCATTAGTACCAAAATAAAAGGAACAACATGAAGCAGTTCAATAGTTGTCTCTATCTTCTTGCAAGAAGACATTTGTATTTCCTAGATTAAATCTCAAGTTGGTTTGAGATATTTTGGAATAAAATTTTGTATAAATACTTCACAATTCGAAGTATGTAGGGTGGACTCTATTAGACATTTCTATAGTCTTTTTTGATCAAGAAGAACTAGAAGGTTATTGTATCAATTGATGAGCCAGCAAGCTGGATTGATTAATAAAGATCAGATTGTTCCGAGGATTCATGTGTTGAGAGAATATCAGACAAGTATTTTCATGTGTCTTTTTAAATTTCTCAAAGTTATTCACAATCTTATATGTATTTCAATCTAAATGCTATAACTGGAAATATATTTCAGAACTTGTTTAAATCACACTTTGTTTTAACAGTTAAGCATTTGAATGTTTTCTTCTGTAATTTAAATTAAAGAATTATTAATTTCTCTTTAGTTTAAATTGATTTCATAAATAATCCAGATTAAAGGATTCTTAACTGCCCTTTGATTTCGATTACCCCTGCCTTCATCATTCATTATCTGGGTCTGAGAACCCTTAACTACTCTCTCACCCCGAGTGAAACCCTTCCACCCCTCTCTCTCAAACATCTGAAATCCACACTGCTATCTTGCCCTTGGAACATCCCCTTTACTGATTTTATCCAGCCTTGCTTCCTTACGAGTTGACTCCATAGACCACTAGTCTGAAAGACATTAATTTATGCATTTGTTTAAGAGATCCCACCACCCAACTTCAAACAAAATCAAAACCCTTTGAACAATCATATCTAGCCTAAAACATCTTACGTAAAACAAAGTTAAATATTAAAGAGAGAGCCCTCTCTGAGCATCAGGAAGGCTAGGTCCTGATCTCCAAAGGTGGATAGTGGTTACCTTTGGTTTTTCCTTTTTCTTAATTCAAAGGAATTACTAGAGTGCTAACGGAGTACAGGGACATTTTCGCCTCACCTATAGGGGTGCCTCTGCACTGTTAGGTCAAGCATTCAATCAATGAAACCTTGAGAGTGTTTTTCCCGATGGACCAATCTATCGACGCTATGTTTTGGAGAACAATGAGATCAAGAGGAAGATTCATAAAGTATTGATGAAAGGGAACATTAGGCCAAGATCATCACCCTGTGGGAGCCTGATTGTATTGGTATAGAAGAAGGATTGGAAATGGAGGCTATGTATTGACTATTGGGCGTTGAACAAGATCATTGTGTGGAATAGGTACCCAATCCCATGGATTGATGATCTTTTGGACCAGCTCAAGGGGGCCAAATATTTTAGAAATAATGACTTGAAGTCAGGTTATCACCAAGTGCATATCGAGCGCTCCGATGTGTGGAAGACAACTTTCAAATCGAAGGAGGGCCTTTTCAAATGGTTGTTCATGCCGATTAGATTGACAAATCCCCCTGCAACCTTCATGATATTGATGGATGGAATCTTAAGACCCTTCACCAATGCATTTGTGGTGGTGTATTGAGATGGCATCTTGATCTTTAGCTAGAGTTGGGAAGAGCACCTCCACGATATTCGACAGGTCCTTCAAACCATACGACAACACAAGTTGTGTACTAACTTGGAGAAATGCTCTTTTGGCCTGGCCCAGGTTCAATATCTGGGGTACATCATTGATGAGCAAAGTGTGCATGTGGACCCAGCCAAGATACAAGTCATTCGGGATTGGAAATCCATAACCACTCTAACAGAGCTCTGCAACTTTTTAGGTCTTTCCAATTTCTACCACAGGTTGGTGTTAGGGTTCTCTCATATAACTTGGCATTTAAGTCAAGTCACCAAGGGTGGAGCGAAAGCAATGTTTTTTTGGTCTGAAAACCAACAATAAGCATTTTCTGAGTTGATGCATTGCCTCTGCTGTGTACCATTGCTCACATTACTAGATTTGCAACAACCATTTGAGATTGAGACAGACATTTCTGACTATGATATTGGTGCAGTTCTTACTCAGCAGGGGCATTCAGTGGCTTACCACAGTATCCCACGTATAAAAAGGAAATGTATTCCATTGTGTAGGCCTGCCGTCAATAGAAGAATTACATTATGGGGAAGTAAATGGTCATCCACATAGACCATCGACCCCTACAGTTCATACAGACACAAGGGAAGTTGCAGAACGATTTCCATTAGAAATGGTGCACCTACCTACAACAATTCCATTTGAACATTAAGTATAAGAAGGACAACACCAATAATGTCGTTGATTGCCTCAGCTGAGAACCATTCTTGGCGTTGATCACTATGCTCGACCCTGTGGACACAAGACTTCGGGGTGGCCACACCTTTACCAGAGCGATTTAGAATTCGACAGCAGATACCAGACACTCTTAGAAGGGAAGCAAGTTCCAAGTTTTCACCTTCAGGATGCACTATTATGCCACTTAGGACACATCTGTGTTACTTCAAGCGAGCATCCCACAATGATTTGGGAGGTGCACTACAGTCGGTTCGCTGGACATTTCGGAGTAGAGAAAACAGTGGCTATACTACAGAAATATTTTTATTTGTTGAAACTTCGTCAGGATGTTGGGAAGTACATTAGATCCTGCACCGCCTGTGCCATTGCCAAACGAACCATCAAGAAGAAAGGCATATATATGCCTCTACCTACTCCTATTTGGCCTTGGGAATCTATATCCATGGATTACATGTCGGGCCTTCCTTCTACTAAGGACGACAATGATTGTGTTTTTGTGATTGTCGACAGATTCACTAAGATGGCCATCATGGTCACCTGCAAGAAGAGTATCATAAAAAAGGCCACTTCTAATCTCTTCTTTGAGCGAGTGTGGGTACACTTTTGGATCCCACAATCCATTGTCTCATATCGAGACAACAGATTCCTAAGTGCATTTTGGTCAAGTCTCTGGTCGATGTTGGATACAAAACTTACTAAGCCCACGGTTTTCCATCCACAAACTAATGGCCAAGCAAAGGTTGTCAACAGGTTGATCATACACATTCTACGCATGTAAAACTAGAAGAGTCCATGCACATGGGATAAAATTCTCCCATATGTCCAGCGTAGCTATAATAGAGCTTTCCACAGCTCAATGGGCCACAACCCCTTTCAGGTAGGGCTAGGATTTCAACCATTATGTCCCATTGATGTGACCATACCATTTGCATCCACTCAGGCAGGTTTGGCTCACGTACAATTCGAAGCTGACAGGGCTAACAACTTCATTGAGCGCATTCAACACATCTTCCATCAGGTACATGATATATTGGACAAAGCCAATGCTAAGTACAAGTAGCGCCACGATCAACATCGAGTACCACACAAGTTCAAGGTGGGCGATAGCGTTTGGCTACATTTGCAGAAAGAGAGCCTCATTGGACCCCACCATAATCTTTGACCACTCTGATATGGGCCATACACCATCACCAAGGTTGTCAGTGACAATGCCTTCGAGCTCAGCATCCCATCTTTCCTTGGTCTACACCCAGTGTTCAATGTAGACCAACTTCAACCTTACTTTCCACCATTGTTAGACACATCTAACATTGCAGAACAGCTCACACCAAAAGAGCTCAACCCGGACTTCATCGAACAGGCCACAACTGTTCAACTCATGGACACACAGATCAATAATAATCGCCAATAGAGGATCCAACTACATCGAGTTGTTAAAGTAAGCCAACTCCTTCACCAGGGCAAGTGGTTCACCATGGACCACGTTCAACAAAACATTCCTCACCTCATGGAGGCTCTAGACGCTATGGGGACCATTGCTTCATAAGTGGGGAGGAATGATCTAGATGAATATTGGTGGCCACCCCCTATTCCACCTAGACCTCCAGTCAGTTTCATATATTTCATTGTTTATTTTAGCATTTACTATTTTTAGCAGTTTTTCGGGTCTTGAACTTCCAAAGCAGTTTTGGCCCCCTAAATGACGATTTTTTGTGGCACTAGGAGAGGCCTTTAAAACAAGGTATCGTATTCGCAAAACGGAGGTAATATGACCAAGTTACGACCCCAGGAAGTTGGCTTCCAAACTAACCACAACGGGGCCCACAAATTCTTGGTGTTACATCCCCTGGGGTGAGGATTTTAGTTGTTTAGGGGTTTCTCATGTTTTTCAATAATAAATAGGCCCTTGAGCCTCATTATAACATAGATTAGAGGCATGTAGCCGCCACATCTCTTCTCAGAGATAAGATACCATCACCTAAGCTAGTTTATTTCCATATTGTTTGTAAGTATTGTTCAATATTTTTTCTATTAATTTAATGAAGTGTTTTTTCGCTGCATCTTTGTATTTATGACTATATCTATAATTTTTTGCTTTCGTGTTTAGGTTGAGATCATTAACACCTTGATCTTCATTTCCTTATATAGATTTAGCGTTAGCCAATACCTTAGGCAAATCCCTTGGTAATATCATTAGTATTATTTGATGGAATCAAATAACCATCATAGCTCCCACTACTATGGGCCAATACCATGGTAATGACCCCTGGTATTTAGATTACCATGGTGTGGATTTTGTACACGACTTTTCTTCAAAATACTTGTGTATGTACGTGACCTTGCTTCTCAGAACCTACGTATACTTTCTCAAACATTGTCTTTATCATTCATTTGTCTCTAAACGAACATTCCTTTTTCCATAACACATGTATCATCTATATCACTCTGCATAAACATCCTCTTATCATAGTGTTGAGATTTTTATCAAGTGGGTTTCCATCAAGGAAAACACATTAGCGATAATGCAAAAAAATTCTCCTAGGCCACTATTCTTTTTTCCATAGCCAACAATATGAAGCATATGATCTTGGGAGGAATAGGCCACATCTATAAGTTCTAAAACACCATTATTTCCTAGACTATGAATAAGAAGCAACAATCACCTCATATGCATTGTTAGCAGTAACTTGACCTAAAGAGGATTTCCTATGCCAAACGAAAGAATCATCTTTCGTAGAGAGAGTCCGACCACTTAAAAAAAACTTAGAGATGAAGCCATCCCATTCATATGCCAATAGACCCTAAAGCCCCAAATTAGTAAAAGTTTTCCATCTACCATAAAAATTATCATTTAAGTAGGGAAAGTAGGCTTTAGCCAAACTATAAACACCATGAGCATTGAGTAAAGCAGTAAGGTCTATACATAAGAGGTATTATGATGATTCCCCAATGAAACAATCTCTCCCTAGAATGAATTTGCTTCCACATCCCACTTCCCATGAAAACTAGGGAGTAATCTAGGGAAGGGTAGTCAAAAAACCTCTCCCTATATTTGAGCCCCCAAAATGACACAAGGGTTTTCCAGACCTCAACCACTCAGAGAAAGACCCATGTTTAATTATTTTGCTCCGCAAACTAGTACCACTAATCACACTCCAAATGATTTTCATTTCCAAATATTTCCCAAACCAATGAAGATTCTTAAAGCCCCATCCCCCTCTCCATTTTGGTTGTGATAGAATCTCCCATTTAACTAAAAGGGAGACACTATTATCTTTCTTGTTCCCCCAAAGGAAATGAAACATAGACTATCTTATCCTATGAATGGTGGACTTTGAAAATTTAAACAATGTAAACAAGTAAAGAGGGATACTTTCAAGAACTGAATTTCCAAGTTGTTTGGCCTCCCAAATACCATAATCCCCTTGTCCTATTTCTTAATTCTAATATTTATTTTTTCTATCTTTTTCCTATGTTTTGATATATCAATTTCCATAGTATGGTATTTTGAAGTAATTAATTAATTTCTATCATTTCATTTCGCTGATACATCCATTCAGTTATAAAAGAGCTTATTTTCTCATGCGTGGATTGTTATTGGAAATAGGGATTGAATGGCAACTGGAATTTTGTGTTGTTTATTGACTTGTTCCCAAAAGAATCGGACAATGTGATGTTTTCTCTACTAATTTTAGCAAAATCAGTGAATCTAATTTCTATCTGCACGAGATTGTTCAGACAAAATCCATGGTTCTTTCATTGTGGTGATATTAAGCCCTTTTGTAACTGAAAAAAACATCTTGAGAATCTTTAGATTCTCAGGATTGCTCTCTATTAAGAATATTTGTTTCTTTTTCATTTATAATTGTAGTATAAATATGGGGACTTATGTCCCAAACAAGAGCTTTTTGAATGTAATTTTTGTGATACATATTCTGAAAAACTCATTTAGTGTTGTAATCATTCTCTTCTGAATATAATGCAAGTTTATGTCACCAAAAGTTAGTTTATTGTTTTGATCTCTCTTTCAAGACAGTCTGATTCCAGTGGTTTAGGCCCGCTTCTCAAAGAAGCTCTCTCTTTAGTTGTATCATTAGTTTTGTGTTTTCTTTTTGACATTATTTCCCTATTAGATTAATTTTGAGATTGAATGTTTACTTGATAATCATAATATTGGTTTATAGAGATTGTTGTTCGATAATTTAGTTTACATTTGGTTTTGCTTTCTTACTGTTCCTTAAAGGTTATCATTAGATCATTGTTATTCTTATAGTAGTGTAACATCTTTTTGTGTTATTTGTTTCTTTCCATTACTTAGAATATAGTTTCTTGGTGTTGTTTCTTCAACTTAGAGATTGTTGTTCCTTAAGTAGTAGCTTAGTATTAGATCGATTTCTTTGTTGTTTTTTGATAGATAGTAATTAGAATTTAATATTTGCAGATGATTTCTAGGAAGTACTAGTTTCTTGCGAGTTAGATCTTTGAATGTGTGTTTTAAGTTAAGAGTTTATTCCTTTAATGTTGTTCCTTTGGTTACTGCTTTAGTTAGCTAGCAACACTTCCTCTTGCATAGACTTTGTGGACAACCTTGAAATAGCAAGATGAAACCTTGGGTTGACAGTTTAATGTGTGGTAGTTAGTTTATATTTTAGATTAATTAATTACCCCAAAATTTTTGTGTCATTGATGGGGAGGTTGTCAAAGAGAGTGCCATTGTATCTATTTGCATATCTGATTTTGTTTGGTTAAATATTGAATACAAAAGGTAAGAACCTACACATGCACCCTAGTAAATAAAAACTTGGTATGGTGCCTACCTTTAGTTGACAGAATGAGGTTCTTGTAGTGTGCATGACTAGGAAACATACTAAATGTAGGAACCAAGTAGAAATAGACCAAAAACTCACCCCAAAGAATACTAAAAGCCAAGGTCAAGTTGGCCTTGGGAGAGCGACCTTCATAGATGAAATAATTTGAAAATAAGAATCTTAGGCCTCAGTGGGAACTTGAACAATATCTCGTAAAAGCTCTCTTGTTATTACCCTACTAGTACCAGAATCTTCTGCTGCAACTAACTCTGACATTCATGATATAACTATAGGGTGAGAGCAAAGCTTCCAAGATCTATCAAATAGGCACCTTGATCTTTTCAGCAAGAGAAAGGGGCACTCTTTCAACCTAAAGGAAGGAGGAAGCAAGATAAGAAATCCATATTTTTTACCTCCTGATAAAGAATCTTATGCGACACCCATTACAAAGGAAGGAATTGAAATTCATGATTTAAGTAGCGTTGTAATTCCTAGACTAGGTTCAGGGTCTTAGAATTGTATCGATCTTATTTTCATTTAGTATCTCTTGATTTAGGCATTCCTGAAGGGTACTGGCAGATTTTTAACCAAATGGAAGGACAAGTATCAGGTACACCGACCTCAACCATAGAATACCCCATCGTTGATATGCAAGCCAGTGCACCTATGAAGTCAATCCCACTTCAAAATATCCCAAAATTTCATGGAATGCCTCTTAAGACCCAGATGCATTTCTATTTGAATTTAATGTTTTATGTCGGGGATATGATTACACTACTGAGCCCCAAAAACTAAATATATTCCCTTCCACTCTGAAGGGAGCATCATTACGTTGGTTTATGGGATTGGGGGGAAATACTATTTATTCATGGGACCAGATGAAACAATCCTTCCTCACTAAATACCACGATTATTATTGATCCCAAGACTTAAGGGAATAAATATTTAAAATGACATCTAGGAAACATAAAACTTTATAAGAATACATTGAGAGATTACAATATAACTTGCAGAGATCACCTTACACTACTTTACCCAAGGAAGTATTGAAAACTACTCTAATTAGGGGAATGAAGGATGAATGGATAGAAACACTCAACCTAATGGGGCAGGGTGATATTTCTAAAGAAGAGTATGATGATATTGTGAAATTGTGTTTCAAGTGCTTACGTGGGAGTACATGACCATGCTTGGTATTCATGATTCTATTAGTATAACTAGCAGGACTACAAGCGGAGGAGTCATGCATGTAGAAATTGGTAATTTGTTAGAAAAATTTAAAAATTGGTATATTAAGAACACTCACTACACAATTGGATATCCTATAAGTAATACATAAGAAGATTGAATGATAACATGCATTAGTGATAAATTGTCCTTGATGTCGATGAAAGCATGGCTGTAAAGAATTTTCCCATTAGATACAGTTGCAATTTGTGCTATTTTCACAAAGGATCATGTGATTGATTGTTTCACCTATCTCCTTGGGTTAAATACCATGCTTAAAGAACTCAATGAAGAGCTAGAGCCTGCATTCTTCATGGCACAACAACAACAATGGAAAAATCACCCTACAGGTATGACTAAGGATACCTCCATGTTCTTTTTTGGATGATATAATCAACATCAATTTCCCGGACTATCCTAGAAGGGTTAGAAACATGCCTAGAAGCCTCAGTCATATCCTCCATCACCTTGGTCGAACACACCATTTCTCCCGCCTTTCTAGCCAAATCAACAATACTTTGCACCTTCATGGCATAATTGAAAGGGTTATTTGTATCCTTCGTAATGGTCAAGCCAGCGCACCCTAGGACCAACATGGTCCCAAAAATGGTAGCATCCTACAAGACCTATTAACCAATCAACATGAACGTTTCCACAATCACAACCACTGCTACAACCATTACAACCTCCACTAAAGTTACCCCCAAACACCCCACCTCCATTACTCCCCCAGCGACCTGCACATCCAAATCCAAACCCAAACAATAGGCCTGTGTAGTTTTTAGAAATACTCGAAAATTTTGATTGTTCCCGTCGAACCTTGGAATGTAAGGAATTCCTTTTAAGATCTGGGACGACCATTTTTCCAGAGGAACCTTTAACAAATTTAGAACAACCAAAAGATGATAAATCTTCTAAAGAGCAGCATCAATAAAAAAACCTTCCTTTACTGTAATTATAACTGAGACAGAATCACCTAAAAAATTGACTAAGAACCAAGAGTCTTGAAAACTCTAGATGTTGGTCCCCAGTTTCCAAAACTACTTGCCATGGAAAGGCCACCCACATATTTTGAATTTGATCTTGTAGGGGAGGTACAAAATTTGTGTATTAAAATTCCCCTTCTGCAAGCTATCATAGATATACCGAACTATGTTAAGACCATTAAAGAACTATGCATTATGAATCCTAGAAGAAAACCAAAATTTTCTCCTACAATCCATGTCCTTGGGAAACTCTCTGATCTTATTTTAGGAAAGCAGATACCCATCAAATACGATGATCCCAGATATTCAGTGGTCACAGTTCAAATTCAAGGAATTATCTTTCCAAATACCTTAGTGGACTTAGAAGTTTCTATAAATATCATAACACTTAACACTTGCACCCTCCTTGGAATAACCATGTTAAAGCCAACCCCAACCATGTTGGAGTTAGCCGACAGATTAGTGGTAAAACTAGAAGGAACACTTGATGAAGTTATCGTATCTGTGGACTCTTGGGAATACCCAGTAGATTTTTTGGTTCTTAATCCCAGAAATAAACTAGAAGGACACCCTCTTATACTAGGAAGACCATGGCTAACCACTATAAATGCATACATTGGTTGTCAGACTGGAAGTATGACTATTGCTAAAGGAAATACCATTAAGAACCTCATTTTGTATCTTCCTGCTAAACCCAACATGTCATCTGATAGCTGTAAGTGGCCTCCTCTCGAGCACAAAGAAGGTAGGCTATGATCTTCCCTTACCATTGAAAAATCCCTTATCTTTAAGAGACAAATTGAGGATGATACAATCAATGGGTTCATTATCCAGCCTTCTATTATATCTTATCCCACATGTTGGTTGCTAAAGGCAGTACCTCATAACAAAGCTCGAGGTAATCCATTGGGGAAGTCAAATAATGGTCATATACCTACAACTACAGTTCATAACAACATTCCTATTGATATTGAACTAGGAAAAACATTGAATATTAATGCTAGCCTTAATAATCTCCATTGTTAGAAATTGATCCAAGTGCTTCATAAATACAAACAAGATTTTGCTTGGGGCTATGCAAATATGGAAGGCATTGATCCACAAATTTGTACACATCATATTTACATTGAAAAACACGCCTAAGAAATTTGTTAACCACAAAGGAGATTGAATCCACATCTTAGGGACAATGGAACAGGAACTAGAAAAACTACTTTGTGTCAACTTTATATACCCTATACCTCATAGTTAGTGGGTTTCACTATTGGTGGTAGTCCCTAAAAATAATGGGAAATGGAGAATTTTCTTACATTACAAAGAACTAAATAAGGCCACATAGAAAGATAATTTCCCTCTCTTGTTTGTAGACAAAGTCCTTGATACACTCGCTAGGAAAAAATAATTTTCTTTTCTGGATGGGTTTAGTGGATAGAATCAAATTCAAGTTGCTCCTGAAGGTCAAGATACAACTATGTTCACCTATCCTTGGGGAACATTTTCATATAGAGTTTTACCATTTGAACTATGCAATGCACCATCCACTTTTTAGAGCGCAATTCTGAGTATATTCTCTGACCTAATGAATGACAAACTTGAAATTTACGTGGATGATTTCACTCCTTATGATAATCAATTTGATGAAGATTTGGATAACCTGGAAAAGGTTCTTGCATGATGTATAGCCGCTAGACTATTCCTCAGAAATGAGAAATGCCATATGCTGATGACAAAAGGTGTAGTCTTGGGACACTTCATTTATATTACAGGTATCCAAGTGGACCCCATTAAAATCGAGGTAATTCTTAAATTCCTTCTTCTAGGAACACCCAAAGAGGATTTAGTTTCCTTGGTTATTATGGGTATTATTGTCATCTTATAACACATTTCTCCAAAATTACAGCACCATTGTATGCATTAACTGAGCATGTGGAATTTGAGTGGACTGACAAAGTGATACTGCTTTTGAAGAACTGAAGAAATTGGTTTCAACAAATCTTGTACGGAGGGGACCATATTTGAGGCTGCCATTCAACATATCCTCAGATTGATCTGACACAGAAATAGGGATGATTTTGGGATAAGAAGAGGATAATAAACCCTATGAAATTTATTATATTAGAAAATATTGAACACGTGTAGAATAAATTATACTATAACAGAGAAGAACTGGCTATTGTCTATGTTATAAACAATTTTTTCATCATATAATAGGCTATCCAATCTTCTTATATACTGATCATTTTTCTATTCGACATTTAACCAATAAACCTGTTGCCAATGGAAGAATAAGTCCTTGGTTACTATCACTGCGGGAATATGATATCACTATAAAGGACTGGCTAGGGAAGGAGAACCTAATGTATATTTTCTGTAAAAAATTTCCACCTATAGTTGATTCTTCACCAGTGGAATACTGATTCCCAAATGAACACCTGTTTGTTGTGATTGTTAAAACATTGTGGTATGTTGACATTGCAAATTATCTAGCGACTAGAAAACTACCATCACATCTCTCACCACAAGAAAAGAAGAACATTATTTAGTGTAGTGCTCGATTCACATGGATAGATGGCTACCTCTTGCATATGGGAGAAGATATCCAACTCTGCAGATGCATCAGAGAAGATGAAATTTATGATTTCCTCAAGGCCTGTCACGATGAACCATGTGGGGGACGTTTTTCCGACTGCATAACTCAACACAAGGTATTACAGATCAGCTATTTTTGGCCCACGATATTCAAAGATGCCAAAAAATATGTTCAGAGTTGCGATAGCTCTCAATTGATGGGTCATCCCATTCAGGTCGACAAAATGCCTCTCTAGCCACATCTAGTACTAGAATCATTTGAGAGATGGGCAATGGATTTTTTAGGTCCTATTAGTCCGCCTTCAAACCAAAAATCATATATATTAGTTTGTACAAACTATGTAAAAAAATGGGTGGAGGCAATAGTAGTTGCAAGGTCCACAGAGGAAGTAGTCATCAACTTTCTATTTGAATTGCTAAATTTATATGGCTTACCTTGAGAGCTTGTAGCTGATGAAGGATTACAATTTACTACCGAGACAGTATCTACTACTTTGAAAAAATAACATATCAAGCATAGAATCACTTTCCCTTACCATATGCAAGAAAATGGACAAGTAAAAAGCACAACCAAAGTCTTGGAAGGGATCCTAACCAAGACAGTATCTACAAACCGTTGAGATTGGGCCTCCAAATTCTTTGAAGCCTTATGGACTTATAGGATGACCTGGAGTAATACTATTGGTTTTTCACCCTATTAGCTTGTCTTTGGTAAGGAGACCATTTTTCTGATCAAATTTGAAGTTAAGACTCTTAGGACTTCTCAGGAATTCGGTTTCGACCTCTCAGATGCACAAAACCAGCACCTCCAACAACTGAATGAAATGGATGAAATGTGCATTGTTTCTCTTCAATGAATGACAATAATTCAACAACAAAGAGGTAAGTGGTATGACTGGTTGATTAAAAAGAAGACCTTTTGGAAAGGTGAATGGGCAATCTTATATAATTCTAGATTCCAATACTTCCCAAGTAAGCTCCAAACGAGATGGTTGGGCCGTTATGAAATTAGCAGAGCATTTTATAATGGGACAGTATGCCTCACCACGATTGACAATTATTGCATTTCTTTCCTTGCCAATGGTCAACGATTTTGCTTGTATCACCAACCACTTATACGAGAGTATTTTCTGCACTTTTCATAATGATGCAGATTTGCAGCTTATAGCCGAACAAGGGAATAACCCCACGACCATAATCAGGTAAACGTATTATGTAATCCTTTTATTGTCATGTACGCAATGTAAATAGTATTTTTTTGGTGTGTGTATTTTCTTTATTTAATGGAAACATCACGAATATCTTCTTACAAAAACAAAATTACGTTGATCATCATTATAAACTCTTGTGTCTAAGTTATAATGTTGTTTCCTTAATCACAACATCGTTATCACAATTTTTGTTTCCTTAACCAAAACATATTTATCACAATTTTTGTTTCCTTCGTCACAACATCGTTATTAGAGTTGTTTTTCCTTAGTCACGACATCATTATCACAGTTGTTTTTTCCTTAGTCACAACATCGTTATCACATTTGTTGTTTCCTTGGTCATGTTAGCACACAGTTAATCCCTTCAGTCTGAGGAAAGGGATCCCAGAGGTAACCACAAATAACTTGTAGGTTAAGGTCCAATCCCCCTAACCTTGGAGAGGGCTCTCTTGCTGGATCAAATATCAAACAAAAGACTGATAGGATATGGATTTGAGATTGGTTATTAATATCAAATGCAAATGATATAAGATTTGATTGGAATTGTTGGTAGTGAGGGTCACTAAAGTATAGGATTATAACACATCAGGGCATGCATGAGCCATGAAGAAAACAGAGGCAAGGTAGGAACATATCTCAATTCAATTGTTGGTTGTAGTATAACGAGGAGTGATGGAAACACATAAATATCCAGTTAAATGTAATAGAGCATATGATTATGAAATTTTTTACAAAACTTCTAAGAAAATATTCAGAGGAAAAATGAAAGAGCAATAAATAATTCTATCATGTGTAAGATCCACAATTGTCCCGAGCATACAAAGATGAATTCAATACAACAACTTCAGAAATGGATAATTAAACACAAGGAAAACGTAAACTTAAGACCACACACCACAGGAATCTCTAAAACTAATGGTAAATTATTCTCTGAGCTTTTTTATTAAAAATGTTTACATACAACGCCTCTTCCCCAAAAAATTCTCCATCCTTTGTTACATTGTACATTTACCCTTTTATATTATTTAGACCAAGGGCTAGATACATTGCATTTCATTCCGTTAAGTGGACCAAAAGGTGCATTTTATCAGTGGAAACAACAAGATTCAAGACAAATATAGGAACAATCCATGATGAATACATCTCACATGAAATAGACACAAAGATTCTACATCATACATCAAGAAGGAATCAAAACAACATAATACATCTCACAGAAAATGATCAAAGAAGTACATGACAACAACACTTCATATACCTCAACTCTAATGTTGGTTGAAGAATAGAATGCTCAGCTGTTGGATCTGAATGCACCAACAAAATCATGGAGTCGAATGGCATAGAATCGACTGTCCACACTCTAAAATCTGACACCATCACTCCAATCTGGAAAATGGCCGGAAAATAGAAGGCTCTGCTGCAACAAATCATTGTGCCACTGAATTTGTGTCATGGAGAGGTGTAAAATCGACTATCCATTTGTCGAATTTTGACACCAGCAAAATCTGGGCCTGTAGGAATCTTTTAGATTCCCCTGTGATCCTCCAAAGATTCTCTCCTCTAGGTTGACTGGAGATCTGCAACTCAAATCAAAAACCTGATCTCGCCATTGAGATCCTTGCGAAATTCTGAGAAGATTGAGTATAAAATTGACTACATTTTGGATCTGGGAAATTTCAGCGTTTAAAGAATCTAGAAAATTTCCTTAGATTCTCAAAGATTCTCTTTTGTTGGGAATCTACAAATTTGTTGATAAATAGACGAACCCAGCCTCTCCATTGTATCCCTGTGAAAATATGAGAAAAATCACTGTAAACTTGATTATATTCTCAAACTGAAAAAAATTACCTCCCAAAGAATCTTTCACATCAAAAAAAATATTCCCTATCTCGAAAAGTATGTCAAGGCTCTGCCTCCTGGGACTGCGTCATGGTTCCCACTGAGCGTGATTCCGCTGCATGGAACTCTGTTCTCAGCCTCCCCATTTCGTTGATTCTCTCTCTCCGTTACATTCTACCCCTCCTCGCTGTGGGAATGCAATGAGCTTAAGTAGTTTTCGTTGGGCAGACCTTACAAGGGATGGGCTGTTGGCCCAATCGTAAAAATCAGCGATAGAAACTGAGTGGTTGGGTGATCGAATCACACCCCTGCCAAACTTGGCTAGCATATATTACTTTGGCACGAATTTTGGTGGCGCTTTTGACTTTGTTAACTCTCGCGGTTACAAACAAATTTCGTGGCAGCATTTTACCATTGGAAATGTTTTATAATTAGCGTTTGGTTTGTGAATTTTTCGTGGGTGTGGTGTTATAAGGTTATAACCACATTTTTTTAAATCCCCACCAATATTCGTTGGATTTTACCATAAACGAATATTTTACCATAATTTATATATGGTTTATTTCTTTTTTGTCTTATATAACCATTTTTTTATTTTACAAGATTTTTGTTATATGGTTGTAATAATAACCCTATTTTAATATATATTGTATTTTTAATGATTTTTGTTTTATTTGTTATTTAAAAAATATTTTTTTTGTCTTTTTATAGGAATAATGAGCTAATGAAAGAACTCCAAATGTCAATGCTTGATGAGCTATATGTGGATTTCACTTGCTCACTGGGATGCCATGTGGCACACGATGGCCCTTCTTTTCCCCTGTCATGTCAATCTTTAAAGAACTATATCTCTCTTATACGAACTTGTATTTGAGTGTCGTTCATGCCACTAGAATCAAGGCGACGTGAACTTCGATCTAGTGCTGGTTTAAGAGAAATTTGACCACTTTGAATTTTGACCATTTTTTAGCCCTCTTGGACTTTTGCATGTTTTTAGAGTGACCTAGATCACCACTTCATAATGATTTGTATGCCCCTCTATGTTGGAATTCTCAATTATGTTAATAGATTTTGAAGGAGATTGAGCAAAGCTTGAGATAATTTCACATGGATTATGAGTGGGAGGAAGAGAAAAAATATGTTCAAACCAATCTAATAATTCATCTTTCGAATGTTTTTCTTTAATTTTAAATTTCAAGCAATTTAAATGAAATCGAATGGAAAAATCAATCAAAGATTCATTTTCAAACCTTCGTAAATCTTTGATTTCGTCACATACTTGTTCGTAGTTATAGTAGTCAAATTTACGAAGGAACGTTGTAATAAATTGATCCCAACTATGAATTAAGGAAGCTGGCAAAATTTGACACCAGCTTGTGGCTTTTGCCAAGAATATAAGAATACAAATCCTGCATAAAATGGCTTCATCAATATTATGAAAAGTAGGATTTGAAACTTTTTGAATGAATTATAAAACATGATTAAATGCAGAGGTATACTTCTTACCATTAAACTTTAGCTGAGACAAGAGTCTTACCACTTCTGGTGGAGTATTGGCAGATGTGCATCCAGAAATACAACTCCAAATTGGAAGTTTAAGAGGAGTCATTGTAATAAAAATAAAATGTTAGAATACAAAGACTCCAACAGACAACAAGTTTCAGGCCCTCCTAGCGTCAAGAGTGTTGAAGGCTCAAAATTCTCTGCTTACAACACTATGAGGGAGAGCACTCGGTCCAGACCTTAGAGTAGTTCCGACTAGTTTAACTAGATCCATTTACCTTTTCTCTATCTCCAAATGGCTTCAGGTATAACTTTCATCTACTAAGAGAGAAGAGACATCAAATCAATCTTCTTGTTGATCAGGCAAGAAAGTGATTCTTAAGCTGATCTGGGGCTCAGCCAGGCAACAACTAATGTTTACCTCCTTGGGAAGAGGACTTCTAGAAATATTAATTAAATCCTAATGAAAAATGATTCGAAAATGAAAACAAAAGGAAAAATATCATGATCCTATCTCAATTACGCAGATATAGATCTAACCCAACCGAGAGCAAGATATTTAAATGATTGAGATTTAAATATGTCTGGCTTATAATGAATATCAAGCTAACGAAGTAGTTCAATTAATTGACATTATGAATACCAAAACACATTCTATTTAGAGACCTCTTAACTGAAATAATCAACCAACAACATTTAGGAAGTAGTTCACAAAATGATATTGATTGTTAAATCAGTAATTCAAATAATTAAACAATAATATGAGGAAATAGTTCACAACATATTACTATTTGTTAAATCAGTGTTAAAAGACAAATTTCTGAGTAAATAATTACTAAGAAATCAGAATTCAACCTAAAAGAGCAGAGATAAATAATAACATATAATTGAGACAAATTACTCATATCGACAATAGTGCACAAATATGAATAAAATGATACATTCCTTCCATCATAAAATGAAACTAGTATTTTAAACAACAATATTACAGATACCAATTTATTAAATCCATTTCTTTGGCTCTCGTCTCCAACAATTCTCTACAATCTTTGAACTTATATTGTTACAACAAGAGCTGCAGTAGTGCAAGCTCTGTCCATCATACATAATTCATAATGCAAAAGAAAATAACTTCAATAATCTCCCAGATCTGAGATTTTCTCTCCTCTCACCTACAATGCTAAATTCCTATTACAGTAATTTTTTAGGAATCCTATAATTGCATAGAAGAGAAGCCCCTAATACATTCTACAATCTGTTATTTATAATATTTACAAAAGAATTATCAACAAGAAAGTTTGTTGAAGAATAAATCTGCTCCATTGATCTGGATTTAAATAGGAACGCAATAAAATATAGAGATAACCATAAAGACAAATATGCAGCGGAAATAATACTTCATTTCATTAATGGAAAATACTGAAATATGCTTACAAATAGAAATAGAAATAACCCAGCTAGGGCGATGGTAGCTTATCTCTGAGAAGAGATGTGTCGGCTACATGCCTCTGAACTGTTCCTAACTATGTTTACAATGCGGCTCCAAGGCCTATTTCTTATTGAGAAACAATGGAAAACCGTTCACATTCCAAAACCTAACCCTAGAAGATGAAACGCCAAATTGTGGGCCCTGTTTTGGGGTGAGTTGGACAGCCAACTTCCCGGGGTCGCGAATTGGTCGTATTATCTCCGTTTGACGCGCATGATAGCCCGTTGGAAATATCTCTCCGAGGACTACGATGGAAAAGACGATTTTTATCAGAAAAATCGTTGGCAATAGATTTCCCAAAAAACGTTGTTTAGGGCCTCAAAACGGCTCCAGAAGTTCAGGACTCGGAAAACTGCTAAAAATAGTAAGTTGTGCTACAATTAAGGAAACTGAAAATGCTGAGAGAAACAATGGTAGGGGTCCAGGTGGACTTCGCAGGTGGCCACCAAGATTCACCTGGATCATTCCTCCCCCCTTAGGAAGCAATGGTCCCCATTGAGTTGAGTTCCTCCATGAGATGAGGAAACTTTTGCTGAACCTGGTCCCTAGTGAACCACTTGCCCTGGTGAAGGAGTTGGCCTGCTTTGACAACTCGATACAGTTGGATATTCTGTTGGCGAGTGTTCTTGACCTGTGTGTCCATGATCCGATCAGTTGCAGCTTGTTCCATGCAATCTGCATTTAATTCTGTGGGTGTGAGCTGTTTTGCAATGTCGGATGTGTCTAGCAATGGTGGAAAGTATGGTCGAAGGCAGTCCACATTGAACACTGGGTGTAGGCCAAGGAATGGGGGAATGCTGAGCTCAAATGCATTGTCTCCCACAGCCTTAATAATGGTGTAAGGACCATATCAGAGTGGTCTCAGTTTCCGATAGGCTCCAGTAAGGCGTTCCTTTTGCAAATGCAACCAGACTTTGTCGCCCACTTGAAACTTGTGTGGCACCCGATGTTGATCATGTTGCTGCTTGTACTTGGCATTTGATTTTTCCAGAATGTCATGGACCTGCTGGCGAATATGTTGGATGTGCTCAATGAAGCTGGTTGCCTTATCTGTTTCGGACTGGACATGAGCTGAATCTGTGTGAGTAGCTGCAAGTGGCATGGCCACATCAATGGGGCATAGTGGCTAGAATCCCAGGCCCACCTGAAAAGGGCTGTGGCCCGTCGAGCTATGAAGAGCTCGGTTGTAGCTGTATTGAACATAGGGTAGGCTCTCGTCCCATGTGCGTGGATGCTTTGAGTTGTACATGCGCAGAATGTGTACAATCATCCGATTGACAACCTCTGTCTGGCCATCAGTTTGAGGATGGAAGGCTGTGGACTTAGTGAGTTTGGTGTCCAGCATTGACCAGAGACTGGACCAAAATGTACTGAGGAACCGACTATCCCGATCTGAGATGATAGACTGTGGGATCCCAAAGTGCACCCAAACTCGTTCAAAGAAGAGTTTAGCAGTGGCTTCTGCTGTGATATTCTTCTTGCAGGCCGCCATAATGGCCATCTTCGAGAACCTGTCGACGACCACAAAAAAACAATCATTTCCATGCTTAGTGGAAGGAAGGCCTGACATGTAATCCATGGAGATGGATTCCCAAGGTCGACTAGGGGTAGGCAGCGGGGTATAGAGGCCTTGCTTCTTGATGGTTGGTTTGGCAATGGCACAGGCAGTACATGATCTGATGTATTTCCCGACATCTTGTCGAAGATTTGGCCAATAGAAATACTTTTGCAGTACTGCCACCGTTTTCTCGACCCCGAAATGCCCAACAGCCCGACTGTAGTGTGCTTCCCAAATCATCTTGGCACGCTCGCTTGAAGGAACACAAAGGTGACCCAGGTGGCATAACAGGGCATCTTGGAGATGAAAATCTGGAACATGCCGACCCCCCAAGAGTGTCTGGTATGTGTGGCCAAATTCTGGGTCACTTTTGTAGAGAAGTGACCAATCATAAGTCTTGTGCCCACAAGAGTTGAGCACGGTGGTTAACGCCATGATTGGTGGTCGACTAAGGCAATCTGCAACATTATTGGTGTTGCCCTTCTTATACTTGATATTCAAATGGAACTGTTGCAGATATGTAGACCACTTCTGATGGCGATCATTCTACAATTTCCCTTGGGTCTGTATGAACTGCAGGGGTCGGTGGTCTGTGTGGATAACCGTTTCCTTCCCCAAAATGTAATGCTTCCATTGTCGGCAAGCCTGCACAATGGAATACATCTCTTTATCATAAGTGGAATACTTCCGGACCGTGTCTGAAAGTGTTTCACTGTGATATGCCACCGGATGCCCATGTTGAGTAAGGACTGCCCCAATAGCATAGTCAGAGGCATCTGTCTCGACCTCAAATGGTTGTTGTAAATCTGGTAACGCGAGCACCGGTGCCGTGCAGAGGCGATCTTTCAACTCTCTGAATGCCTTCTGTTGAGATGCAGACTAGAAGAATTTCGCTTTCGCTCCTCCCTTGGTGACTTGACTCAAGGGCCAAGTGATATGAGAAAACCCCAACACTAACCTACGGTAGAAGTTGGCAAGACCTAGAAAGCTGCAGAGCTCTGTCAGAGTGGTTGGAGATGGCCAATCCTGAATGACTTGGATCTTGGTCGGATCTACATGCACCCCCTGTTCATCAATAATGTATCCCAGATACTGAACCTGGGTCATGCCAAAAGTGCATTTCTCCAAATTGGCACATAGCTTGTGTTGCCGCAGTGTTTGAAGAACTTGTCGGATGTGGTGGAGGTGCTCTTCCCAACTCTGGCTGAAGATCAGAATGTCATCCAAGTATACCACTACAAATGAGTTGGTGAATGGCCGCAAGATGTCATCCATTAACCTCATGAAGGTTGCAGGAGCATTCGTCAATCCGAAAGACATAACCAACCATTCGAAGAGGCCCTCCTTGGCTTTGAAGGCAGTCTTCCACACATCAGAGGGTTCGATTGGTACCTGGTGATATCCTGACTTCAGATCGATCTTGCTGAAATATTTTTCCCCCTTTAGTTGGTCTAAGAGGTCATCAATCCACGGGATTGGGTACCTATTACAGACAGTGATCTTGTTCAGCGCCCGATAGTCAATACAGAGTCTCCAAGTCCCATCCTTCTTCTGTACCAACACGATCGGGCTCCCACAAGGTGATGAACTTGAACGGATGTGACCTTTCTGCAGCAGCTCCTGAATCTGCCTCTTGATTTCATCGTTCTCCAGAATGGAGCGCCGATAAATTGGTCCATTGGGTAGCGGCGCACCTGGGGTCAGATCGATGGAGTGCTTGACTTGACAGTGCAAAGGAACCCCTGCGGGGGAGGTGAAGATGTCCTCGTACTCCTTCACGACCTTATCCATATGTAGTTGTCGTGCAGAGGGGTCTTGTCTGGAGGCCATGGCTACTGTCTTATTCTTTCCTTGCGGGCGTATCATCAGGAAAACAAATTTCCTAGTCTTGGAAATGAGCTTACTGCATTGTTTTGCAGTAATCAAAGAGATGGCAGTAGGTGGTGCTACCTCTGGTATCCTGTACAACTTATTTCCCAATGTAACAATAACAGCACGGGGCCTTGATTCATACACAACATGTCGCTTCCACAAGTATGGTTGTCCTAATAATACATCACAAACTTCAAGGGGGGTAATGTCACACAATACCTCATCCGTGAAGGGCTTGATGTTGTACGGAAGGCGACACTGTTGGCTCACGCGAAGATCCCGTCCTTGGTGAAGCCACCCGATGGTGTATGGTTGTGGATGTGTTGTGGTCGGCAAGCCCAACCGCTTCACGACCTCTGCCGAAATGAGGTTCTTTTGGCTCCCATTATCGACAATGAACTGTAGCAGGGAGCCCTTTACCCACATCTGGGAGTGGAAGAGACGCTCCTCCTCTTCTGGATCTTCGGGTTCATTTTTCTGGATCTTTGCGGTAGCAACAATGGCATTGGGATCCGTGTCAATGATCTGCTTCCCTTTGTCATCCCCCTTGTCGGGTTCTGACTTAGAGTCGGAACATGCATCTGATTCTGGAGCCTTTAGTTCAGCCACCAGTGACTGCTTGGCTCGACACTCACTAGTGTTGTGAGTGGAGCTCTTATGGAACTCACACCATTTTCCCATGTCCTTTTTCGTCTTCGCGGCGTTGTTCTTTGCCTGCAGCTTTGGCAGGTTGTCTTGGGCTGCCCCACCTTGGCTTTGTCCTTTGTTCTGTGTTTTAGGGGCACCTTTCCCTTGCTTCAGATTCACAGATCCAAAGTCTCGCTTCTTTTGTTTAAACTTCTGCTCGACCTTGACGGCATATCGATACGATGTGCCGAGCGAGGAGATGTTCAAGAATTGGATTTCTTCCTGGATGTACTTGTGAAGGCAGCCGCGGTATTTGAGTATCAAATGCTGCTCTGTATCCTTGATACCCAGCTTTGTTCGAAGGGTATGGAAAAGATTGGTGAACTCCGGCACATCTTGGTCCCTTCCCTGCCGCAACGTGGTCCATTTTATGTACTCATCCTCATAGCTTCCGACAGGGTAGTACTGCTCCTTGATGGCATCTCGGAATGAATTCCAGGTGGGTGCAGCTGAAAATAGTGAGCCAGTATTTTCATCCTTCTGCTCGCAGTAGGCTTCCCACCAGTCCTTGACGTGGGGGGCTGCTTTGAGAAGAGCAAAAACAATCTTTTCCCGACTTGAAAATTCATGAACAGAAAATAACCCTCCAGCAGATTTAACCATTTATCTACAGCATCTGCGTCTATCTGACCCTCAAATATGGGGATTTCAAAATTAACTTGTACCTTGAAGGGCGTTGCATTTCCAGAGTAGCTGCTGGAAGCCGATGCGTCGCTTCTGGGTAGCCGCTGAAGGATTTGGGCAAAACTGTCCATCATCGCGTTCCGTTGTCGCTCGAGGGCTTCTTCGAGCAAGATTTTGATAGGATCTCCTGCCCCCTCATCTTTCTTCTCATCCACCATAGGAGGCCGTCGGGATCTGCGAGGCTGGTCTCGCAAAGGTTCGACCAGTTCAAGCCCTAACTCCTTATATCCCGACCTCGTTGGGGACATGCAAAGAAAAACAGAGAAAAAGCAGACCGCTCTGATACCACTGATCCGGATTTAAATAGGAACGCAATAAAATATAGAGATAACCATAAAGACAGATATGCAGCGGAAATAATACTTCATTTCATTAATGGAAAATACTGAAATATGCTTACAAATAGAAATAGAAATAACCCAGCTAGGGCGATGGTAGCTTATCTCTGAGAAGAGATGTGTCGGCTACATGCCTCTGAACTGTTCCGAACTGTGTTTACAATGCGGCTCCAAGGCCTATTTATTATTGAGAAACAATGGAAAACCCTTCACATTCCAAAACCTAACCTTAAAAGATGAAACGCCAAATTGTGGGCCCCGTTTTGGGGTGAGTTGGACAGCCAACTTCCCGGGGTCGCGAATTGGTCGTATTATCTCCGTTTGACGTGCATGATAGCCCGTTGGAAAGATCTCTCCGAGGACTACGATGGAAAAGTTGATTTTTATCAGAAAAATCGCTGACGGTAGATTTCCCAAAAAACGTCGTTTAGGGCCTCAAAACGGCTCCAGAAATTCAGGACCCGAAAAACTGCTAAAAATAGTAAGTTGTGCTACAATTAAGGAAACTGAAAATGCTAAGAGAAACAATGTCGGGGGTCTGGGTGGACTTGGCAGGTGGCCACCAAGATTCACCTGGATCATCCATCAATTTTCATTGGCTCAAAATTTCATTTTTCTATTGCTTGAGAACTATCGTTGATTGAGATCTCTTCAATCGCTTTCCTGCTTAAACAAATCAAAACTAAATTAAAATGGAAAAAATAAAATCAAAATACCAAATCTGGAAATAAAACAAATCCAATCAAAACTTAATTACACAATTAAAATAATTTAGAAAGAAATCAAAATTTTCTATTGATTCTTGTGAGGATTTAATTGGTCAAGGAGATCATTGACGAATGAATTTGCACTAAGAAGAATTCATGGGCAAATGAGAATGCAAAAAATTACACTGAGAAAATTAATTTTGTTTAAACATTCAGAGCTTGATCTTCTGTTGAATTCTAGACCCATTAAATGATCAAATCTAGAAATGAAAGTACTTCAGAAATATTCTCCATAATTTTAACTTTCCAATGTGTCATCTTCGGCTTCATTTTGGCCAAGCAAAACTCAATTTATGAGCTTCCAAAGTTGGAGAATTAAAATTGTTAGAATTCTAGAAATTTTGTTGCCTAGGCTAAAAAAAAAAAGAAATTTTTAATTAAAATCTAATTCTAAATTAAACTATAGTTATTAATTAATTAATGGTAATTAATTGCAACTACATTATTAAACTGAATTGATTACAAATCAATTGTTAACATAATTAATTTTTTTTATTTCATAATTAATTTAAAATATTATTATATTATATGATAATTATAACTAAAATATAATCATTATAATAAAAATATGATATTTTATTAAAAACCTTAAACCAATTCATATTAATTCAAACTTAAAAGAAACCAAAGATTATGTGAGGAGTATGGTGGAGGTAAGTGGGGAGTCAATGGAGGGATAAGGTGGGTGAGGTGGAGTGATAAGGGAGAGATAATGTGGGTGAGGTGGAGTGATAAAGGATGAAGGTGAGGTAGGGTGAGGTCAGCGGAGTCGGGAGGTATAAAGAGAAAATGAAAACCTTATGTTATAATTTTTAACTTATCAAATAAAATTTAAATCTGTTTATTGCGAAATTGAAAACGAGTACTAAATGAAATTACGATATGAGATATCGCAGTGTCGAAATTATAAATTTTTATCATTTTTTTAGATCGCATTATTTTAAGAAAGAGAAGGGATGTGAAGTGGGTCCCATGCGAATTAACAATCCTACAAATTGGACTTCAGCCACTTTGTAATTTTGGGGTTTTGGGTTTGGTAATTTGTTTTAAAATAACAAATTCGAGTAAATTACCAAGATCCCGAAACTTTTTTCAACTAATGTACAATTTAGCTAGGTCATTTTGTAGGACCGTTAGTGAAAAATTAAAGAATTAATAAAAATTAACTGAGAGTTAATATTCAGAATGAATGACTATTTTAATTGCAAAAATTGAAATAGCATACATTTATTTACATATTTTAGTCAAAGCGAGAAAAATGATCAAACTTCAAAGGAGTGTTATTTATGAACCGGTTAACCAAATAAAGCGAAACAAGTATCGAAGCAAAGCTAGTGAAAAGTTGAATTCAATGAAACAATAAAAAATGACAAAATTGTAAAACAATTAACTTAAATGAAAATCATAAAAGATGCTTAGCCAAAAATTAATGGAAAGGGTCCTCATTATTGGAATTAATGGGGGGCATTGGGTTTTCCCTACAATAGAAGGCGAAAAAAGGTATGAGGTGCAGACATCACTTCAGAATGCAGCTCTTTTCTTTGCAAACCTTGGAGAATAATTGGTCAAAAATGGGATAGGGTATAACCTCAACGCACTTCCACACCTCTGGAGATAATTAATAGACATCCCTCAGTCGTATATCCCTTGCAATGGAAGGTATGGTGTGGTGTGGGTCTTCTCAAACTAATGGCATCTCTGAGACAAAAGGTAGCTCTAAACCTTCCCTATTTCTTGCATTCACTACTACATGAAACTGTTGGTAGGCTAAGGAAGTCTAAGTATCAAGCCTCATTCGTTAGCTACCATGCACTTATTAAACTATTAGTAGTAAGGCGTTTGATTCAAATTCAATAGAATTGGGGTGAATTATTGGGAGACTCTAGGGGTGAACAAGAAAATCCCGAAGCAAATACGGGAACATATGGAAATCCTTCACCCGATGATGGATAGGAAGGAAGAAACACTGAGACTAATCAAGTTGTAACCCAACGATAGGAGATACTTCCCAGGGACTCATCCAACCCGAAAACACAACTCCTCAGAAACTTAGTCGATCAGAAAAGCGGGTAACATCTTTCTTGGCCTTTTTACCTATGAAAAGGAGAAGGTCAGCCAGATTGGTTGAAATGCAGTAGGGACTGTTACACAGTAACTTGTCACTGTCTTCACTCTAGTCTTCCTACTGTGTCATGTGTCCAAGTCATACATGCTCAAGTTAGACAAATTCTCTCTGATGTTGCCAACTGACCCACTTTTCCAAAGGTTTTTGCATCATCGCGTCTGTTTGCCAAATAAACGCGCTGATGAGTGCTCCAAAAAAGTCCAGAAGAGCTGCCATCGCAGAAGTACACGTGATTCCCACGATGGTCGAATTTCATGTGCCAGCACAACTGTAGCTTGTAGCTTCCCGCGATGACATGACTAGCTACTTTATTCAATAGTGATGTTAGCGCGACAGACTAGTTATGTGCCCGCGATGATCTAGATTTGGCACATTTGTTCCAACAGTCGGTCTTCCAGATGACTCTAGACCTGGTTGTTGGCCTTGTTTATGTCGCCCTCCTTTCTCTGGCGTGGTTGTTCCGTCATTTGTGCTACCTTCCTTGGAGATAAGCTCATCCTCCCACCTTTCATGGAGACTGCTTCTCCTATTTAAATTCTCATCATTGCTATGTGTTGCTAGTTTAGAATTCCTAGTCTTTGGAGTGTTATTGATAGTACTGTGAGTTTGCTAGATAGCTGGTGTGAGTGTGACAAGTGTGGGTTTGTTGATAGCTTGAGGAAGGTTGTGAAGTGCCTTTGATCTTGTGTAAAACTTGTGAGTGAGAGAGATTAGTGTATTGATGCATTGTGTTTCTTAGTGTTTGCATTCGCTTTTCTTGGTTTGGGAATGATCTCTCTACCCTCCCATAGGTAGGTGTTCATCGAAGAAAAAGATATTTCATTCATTCTAGCTGCATCCTAGGCTCTGTTATATACATATGGTAAGGCCTAAAAACTGAAATATAATCGAAGATCAACTTTAAAATGAACTGAATAAATCTAACAATGCATTGGAACATAACGCACACATTTAGAGGTCTAGGCTAGAGACGTGCTACGATGTCGTTAAACCTAGTCACTTTTGTTTCCACTCAAGGTTGGGTGATTCCTCTTTCTGTGACTCAATAGTGGTCTAGTACAGAATTGTGCTCCCACGTACCATCGAGTATATGGGGAGATCCCACTAGGTTATCATCAGTTATCCATAGGAAGCCGTGTCTGCCGCCTTACAAGCCGTAACACACCGAACACAGCATTCGGGAAGATTGACCGTCGTACAGAAATTCCTTGGTTTTCATATGGCTTCCAAGGTGTATATGCAGTTTTACGGATTTGTCTGGTAAACCTTTTTGCCTAGTTCTCCAGAGTAGTCACTTTCGTTCCTTTTCGGACTCCCTAAAAGAAAAGGTCCATCTGAGCACTTGTCACTTCAGGCTCATTAAATATTCGAAGGCGACTAGAGTCATCTTTTTTCCTTTTCTCGACTCTTTAAAAATGAAAAGGTTAAGTTCTGTTCCTGTGTCTTAAAATTTATTCGGCCACGATTCACATTTACCCGGTTAGATCTTGTTTGTGTTAGCTTGAGTAGGGTTCTTTCTTGTTCTCAATGGCAACCTTCCCCAAGCCTACCGGCTAATGTTTTCCCTCAGATGGAAATCCTGGTTCGTTTCCTTCCTTTGGAAATGACGGTGCTCCGTATATGGCAACCTTGTATTTGCCTGGGATAACCATTGGTTTGCCCGTATGGTTGTTTTCAACCTCGGGCGGTCTCGAGTGTTATGACTCCTGTTCCACCGTCTCCTTCGTTCGAACCAAGACATGTTGATTCCAAGGTTGAGCCTATGCCCTCTTCTCCCATTTCTTCCTCCTCCTCTCCTCCTTCGCTTGGTGAAAGCTCCATATCTAGTAACCAAGAGAATAAGAAGAAGAAGAAGAAGAAAAAGAAGTCCGATAAATCCAAGGCCACCTTTGTAGTTACCGCTTCGAGCCCATCCCAGAACGAACCACCTTCTGCTACTCTGTGGAAGGTTAAGTTCCATTGTAAATTATGCAAGGGTGACCATCTTCTTCGTGATTTTCTTGGCATTCCAAGGATCCTAGAAGTATGGTCTCACGATCCGGTTTGTCCCTCATCATCCTCTGAAGCTCATGGCGATGCTACCCTATCAACTAGCAACGGTAAGAAGGACGAGAAGATTCGATTTCCCTGTAGGCTATGTGAAGGCATCTATCCCCTCCACCTTTGTCCGCTCATGGATAGAGCTTCCGCCGTTTTGGAAAGTCTTACAACTTCTTCACCCCAACTCCCTGTTGGTTATTAGTGACTCTCTCCAGAACCTCTCCCTATTGACAAAGAGATTGACTCAGATTCTCCTCTTGTCTGTCCTCCTCCTTCCGAGCCTGGTTGTGCTAAGCCTGTGCCAGACCAACCATTGGTCGGAAAGAGTGTCAACTTGGGTTCAACACCTATTGATCACTCTGTTTCAGAAGAGCGTCATGCTCATGTTCTCCTCATCTCATCAGATTCTCCAGCGTTCGAAAACGACTCTCCTATCCCAGCTGATCCCGAGAGTTCTTCTTCAATTCCTGGGGGGCAGGGGGGTAATCATACGATTCCCCCACCAAGTAGTTTGGCTGTCACCTTCGAATGGAGCCATTTGACCATTTTCTGCCTTCCATCCTATGTGCCTTTCGAGCTTATAGTACACACCTACGATAAGGCAGTACCTGGCACTGTCCTGGATGAGGATGCTTCTGTCACTCTTATGCCTTCCACTACTTGGCGAGCTTTGGGCTCCCCACAGCTTGTGCCTGTTACACAAAATCTGTTGGCATTCGATGGAGAACCTTTTCAACCTCTCGGTATCCTCCTAAAGTTTCCTGTTACTTTGGGGGGCAAAACCATCTATATCGACGTCATGGTTGTCCAAGGTGCAAATTTTAGTCTTCTCCTTGGCCGTGACTATATTTATGCCATGGGGGCCCTCGTCTCTTCACTTTTCCGTGTGGTTTGTTTTCCACACGATGGAAGAATAGTGACTATAGATCAATTATCATTCTTTAGTCCTCTGGTGCCTCCTGCGCAGCCATCACCCCCTGTTGGTTCTTGCTCGCCAGCAGTACCTTCCTTGCCACAGGTTAATTATGTGGCTACCCGTTCCATTTCCGCCTCTGCTGATGACCATGCAGCTGGTCTAGTACAAGATGTACTGGGGGCATTGGAACCTGATCTGTCATTGATCCATCATGACATGTATTCCTCCCATAGTGCGTTTCTTCCATTCTGTGAAGACCTCTTGGGAGCCATGTTCTCGGCTAGCCCATGAATAGGCGTATGAGCATAGTTACTGTTCTTGTGTCAAGCTCGTTAACAAATGAAACAAGGAATCCCGAGGATAGTTCTTTTCTTGTGTCGACCTCGTTAAAAAATGAAACAAGGTGTACGAGCATAGTTCTTGATCTTGTGTCAAGCTCGTTAAAAAATGAAACAAGGAATCACGAGGATGGTTTGTTCCTGTGTCAACCTCGTTAAACAATGAAACATGGGGACGAGGATAGTTTGTTCCTGTGTCAACCTTGTTAAAAAATGAAACAAGGTGCCCGAGGATAATTCTGATCTTGTGTCGACCTCGTTAAAAAACGAAACAAGATGTCCGAGCATAGTTCCTGATCTTGTGTCAAGCTCATTAAACAATGAAACAAGGGTTATGAGCATAGTTCCTTGTCTTGTGTCAAGCTCGTTAAAAAATGAAACAAGGCATCACGATGACAGTTTGTTCCTGTCTCAACCTCGTTAAAAAATAAAATAAGGAGTTTCAAGCATAGTTCCTGATCTTGTGTCAAGCTCATTAAAAAATGAAACAAGGGTTATGAGGATAGTTCTTTTCACTGTGTCAACCTCATTAAAAAATGAAACAACTCCCCTTTTCAAATCGAGTCTTTGATTAAGATCTCATAAAATCCAAATCGAGTCTTTCCAGGTTCTTGAAAGTGAACCTTCATTCCATCCACCTCGTTGAATGCAATGAAGCTTGGGGGGCATGTACCTCGATCTGCGTCATTATGCTTGGGGCATGCGAACTTATAACAAGCATAGTTTTTTGTTTCAAGCTTGTGTAAACATGAAACCGAATCCAATCAGAGTTCTCCATGGTTCAAGCTTGTGTAAAAATGAACCCATACCTGATTTACATCTCGTGATTGCCTTTATCCGCTAAATTCTGCTAGATGAGCCTTGGTTGTTTCATTCCAGTGCCACCATCTCTTTGGCCGATCATATATTTTCACTTGGTTGTTTTTCCTTTCCTGAGGAACCGCAGTGATGAGTGGTTTTATTAGCCAGCCTCTTGACCATTACATGTTTTAAGCAGTTCCACCATTGCCGGAACCAGTTGCTACCCTTTATACCACTCGTTCCTCTAGGACGAGTCTCCTTTAAGCTCTTTTCTGACTCGTAAAAGATGAAAAGATTTCCGAGTATTTTTCCCTTTTTGAATCGTTAAAGAAAATAAAAATGGTGGTCGACTTTAAGCTCTTTTCCGACTTGAAAAATGAAAAGATTGCCGAGTTTTCCCTCTTGACTCGTTATAAGCAATAAGAGGCGGTCGCCTTTAAGCTCTTTTCCGACCGTGTAAAAAACGAAAAGATTTCCTGGCCTTTGTTGTTTTAAGCTCGTTATTGGTTACGAAACGACGTGATTTCGACCACTTTTCTACTTTTTCGAGTCGAAATCACTAGTTACGAAAAGTACTCCTTGATCGTAATGATCGGGCGGTTCTTTTGAGTATCGTTTTATACTTTTTCGGGCTCGAGAGACACAAATTTATAAAAAAGGACCCCCTTGGAGTTTTCTTTCTTGTGTCTTTTTCAAACTCTCTAAACATGAAAAAGAATCTGAGTTTTACCTATGTCGGACTCGTTAAACCCTGACGACATTGAACTCGTCACCATGACGAGACTCGAGCTTCTCCTTCTTAGGGCTCGTTAAACTATTACTAGGTTGGACTTAACAACAGGTTTATCATTGATTGTCCATGGCAGCTACTCACTCTTGAACATCGACACTTTCCTTCTTGTCGGGTTGGGACATCCGTACATCGTCATTTGGCCTTCCGCGGGTTGGGGTCATCATTCTAGCCTCTTTCCATCTAATTCATGCCGTTTCCATCGAGCCTGTGGTCCTTTGATGCCTGAATGCTGCCACACCCCCCTCTGGAGTCGTGTCGCCTGTTATGCTCTTAACCTGCAAAAGATACCCAAATATAGAATATGCGAAGAAAGATACCCAGAACATAGAATAGTGAGAGACAACAACAGATATTTTATTATTCAGAAAGCAATGTTCGCTGGCCTCTTCGACGGGGCAACCTCCAATAGAGCAGAGCTCGATACAAAAATAAGACACGATGCTCCTCGCAGGGAGTCTCTATCCTTTATATATGACTCATACATGCAATACCATGGATCAATACCATGGGTTTTATTAATACCATCTATCTAATACCATGGCCCATTTGCAACTAACTGTGGTCTCTTCATTAATTGCGGGTTAACCACTTACAATTATTAATATGGGCTTTATTGACTCTTTGCTATGACTTGATCCCACTACATAAATAAGGGGGTTAGGGTGGGACCCTAACATGCCCTCCCCCTTAAGAATAGCCTTGTCCTCAAGGCTGAAGTTGCAGAAACTATTGAAGAATAGTGGCTGGTTCCCAAGTTGCATCTTCCGGCGAGGTGTCTTTCCACTTGACGAGAACTTCCCGAATCACGTGGCCACGCAGATGCATTTCTCGTGTGTCTAGGACCTGTTCAGGTTGGAGCCAGATTGACCCTTCCTCGTCCAATTCAAGTACACTGGTTTGAATTCTACAGTTGTTCCCAATCACTTTCTTGAGGCATGAGACATGGAAAACTGGATGGATTTTTGCAGTAGTCAGCAAAGCCAGCTTGTAGGCGACTTCTCCAATGCACTGAAGTACTTGATATGGTCCATAGAATTTTGGAGATATTTTCTGACAACCCTTGTCTTTGAGTGATGTTTGCTTATATGGTTGCAGCCTCAAAAAGACCTGATTCCCTTCTTGAAATTGGCGCTCTGAGCGATGCTGGTCTACCTGTTGCTTCATGAGGTTTTGAGCTTGATGAAGATTCCCTCTAAGATGGGCGAGCATGGTTGCGTCATTTTGTAGGAGTTGATCCACTGCTTGTACCTTTGAGCCCCCTTTGATATAAGAAGTAGGGGAAGGAGGGAGTTGACCATATACTGCTTCATAGGGAGTCATTTTGGTGGTGGCATGATAGTTGGTATTATACCACCATTCAGCCAGAGGTAACCATTGTACCCAACGATGTTGCTTTTCTGAAGTGAAACACCTAAGGTAGGTTTCTAGACATTTGTTGACAGCTTCTGTTTGACCATCCGTTTGTGGATGATAAGAAGTATTGAGTTTTAGCTGGGTGCCTTGTAGCCTGAAGAGTTCCTATCAAAAATTACTGGTGAAGATTGGGTCGCGATCGGACACAATAGAAGTGGGCATGCCATGCAATTTGAAGGTTTGATCCATGAAAGATTGAGCAACCAAAGTCGGTGTAAACGGGTGGGGTAGGGCGCAGAAATGAGCATACTTCGAAAGTCTGTCCACAACCACCATGATGACTGACTTGTTTCCTGACTTTGGAAGACCTGTAATGAAATCCATACAAACCTCCGTCCATAGTGCTGCCGGGATGGGCAACAGTTGTAATGTGCCTGGTGCTTTGACAGTCTCCCCTTTGTGGCGTTGACAGACATCGCATCCTGCTACAAAAGTGAGGAGGTCCTTTTTCATACCTGTCCAAAAAAATGATCTTCTGGTGTGATCATACGTCTTCTGAAAGCCTGAATGTCCTGTAATGGGGGATGAGTGCAATTATGTCAAAATGCGACTCTTGAGGGTGGAGGTTGGTGATATTACAACTCTGTCCCTGTAGCGAAGAATCTCATCCTGCCACAAGTAGCCCTTGGTGGAATTTGGATCCGCCTGCAATTGAGAAATGAGTTGGGAGAGCCCTGGATGTGAAAACCATTCCCTGCGAGCTTCTTCAATCCATTCTGGAATGGGAAGGGAAATTGCTAGCAGGGTACTTCCCTCCTCAAATTGGCGAGATAATGCATCTGCTACACTATTTTCTTGCCCTTTCTTGTAAATGATCTCATAATCATATCCCAGCATTTTGGCGAGCCATTTATTTTGTTGTGGGGAGGATAGGCGTTGCTCCAAAAAATATTTAAGACTATGATGGTCTGTGCGGATTTGGAAACATCGCCCCAATAAGTAAGGTCGCCAGGTCTCTACTGCATGTAAAATGGCCATCATTTCCTTCTCATAGGTAGATTGGCCCAGATTCTTCCCACTTAGTTGTTGGCTTGTGAAGGCAAAAGGTCGCCCTTCCTGCATTAAGACCGCCTCAATACCCGTACCTGAAGCATCACATTCAATGACAAAAGATTTGGTGAAGTCAGGTAGTGCTAAGACTGGAGTGGAACGCATGGCATTTTTGAGAGCTGTAAATGCCTGTTGTGCGTCCTCATTCCAGAAGAATGAATTTTTCTTTAGGAGTTGAGTGAGGGGTTTCGTTATGCGACCATAATTGCGAACAAATTTTTGATAATAGCCTGTGAGACCCAAAAGTCCTCTCAAGCTCTTCAAGGTCTTAGGTTGAGGCCAATCCTGCATTGCCTGGATCTTTTTGGGGTCCACCTTGACACCTTCACGCCCCACAATGTGGCCCAAATACTCAACTTCTTCCATGCCAAACGAACACTTGGACATCTTGACAAATAATTTATATTTGCAAAGCAGTTGCAAGAGGAGATCTACATGCTGAAGATGTGCGGCCCAAGTGCAACTATAGATGAAGATGTCATCGAAGAAGACAAGGACAAATTTCCTGAGATATGGTTTGAGAAGGTGGTTCATAAGGCTCTGAAAAGTAGAGGGGGCATTACAAAGACCGAATGGCATGACCAGGAACTCATAATGGCCTTCATGAGTTTTGAAAGCAGTCTTTGGAATGTCGACTTCCTTCATGCGAATTTGGTGGTAGCCCAAGCGAAGATCCAGCTTAGTGAAGAATTGAGCCCCATTGAGTTCATCCAGCAAATCTTCAACCACCGGGATGGGAAATTTATCTTTGACTGTCAACTTATTGAGGGCCCTGAAGTTTGGACACATCTACCACTCCCCATCTTTCTTGAGCACCATGACCACCGGTGATGAATAAGGACTAATGCTAGGACGAATGACACTTTCTTCCAAAAGTTCCTTGATTATTTTTTCTATTTCATTCTTTTGGGTGAACGAATATCTGTATGGGCACACATTTGGGGGTTGGGCCCCTGGAACCAAGGTGATGCTATGATCATGTTCCCCTCTCGAGGGTGGAAGCTCATGAGGCTTGTCAAAGACCGGCAGATGGTTATTTAAAATCTGTTGCATCTCAGGATGAATTGGCAGAGACTTAGTTTCGACTGCCTGGATGGCATTAAATTGAGCTATAACTCCATGATGGCCCTTTTTAAGCAATTTTTCCATCCTATGCGAGCTGATGATAGAGGGAGCACCCGCCTGGAGTCCACAGAGGGTATGTGTGGAGTTTTTCTACTTAAAACTCATATATAACTCCTGGAAATCCATTATGATTGGCCCAAGAGTGCGAAGCCATTCAGAACCGAGGACAATGTCGCACCCTCCCATGTGTATGGAAAACATGTGGGTCTTCAACTGATAATCCCCCATTTGAAGTTTGAAATTTTCACAGCGGCCTTCACATTTCATTGTGCCCCCATCCGCAATTTGGACTTGGAAGTTAGAAACTGCTCGTACAAAACAATGCACTACTTTCGCGACTTTTTGATGGATGAAATTATGTGTACTTCCACTATCAATCAAGACTACTACTGGGTGATGATTAATAAAACCTCTGATTTTGAGAGTTTGAGGTGAAGAAATCCCTGCCAAAGCATGCAGCGAAATAACTGGTTCGTCAGGGACATTGTCCTTTTGGTTGTCCTCTTCTACCGCCTCATGTTCCTCCCGTTGTGGATCTTCCTCCGATGAGCTGTAATCAGTGGCATCAATTTGAAAAAATTTGGGCTCCTTGCATTTATGATCTGGGGAGTATTTTTCATCACAGTAGTAACATAATCCTTGCTTTCTTCTTTCGGCCATTTCTGCAGGTGACACCTTTTGAACCTTAAGTGTTTGAGTCGTGCTGTGAGCCTATGGGGGGCGACCCTTAGCGGTGAAATTTGGGCGACTGTACTGGGCTGCTAACGCGTGTTCCACGTTACAAGCTACCTTACAAGCTTCTGTCCATGTGGGAGGTTGGTGCAGTAAGACGTGGGATTTTATGGCTTCTTTAAGACCGCTGATAAAACATTACGTGTAGAACACATTTGAGAGACCCCTAGTGCGGAAGGCCAAGGCTTCAAAGGCTGTAATATATTCATCCATTGTGCCAATCTGTCGGAGCTTAGTAAAACGACCCAAAAAAGAAGATTCCTGGTCAAAGCGTTCTGTAAGAGCTTTTTTGAAGGAGTTCCAAGTCCTAAAAGGTCCATTGCAACGTTGATGCCATTCCCACCATTTCCACCTTTCATTGTCCAAGTACATGCTCCCCACCATAAGCTCAGTCTCATTATCTAAGATGTTATTCAAATTGAAATACTGCTCCATTTGTGCTATCCATGTTGCCGGGTGAGAACCATCAAATTTATGCATATCCAACTTGGGAGGTCGCGAACGGGATTGTTAGTGGGGGCCCCCGAGGTGAAGAGAGTGGCTAGACTCACCCTCACTGTGTCCATTGCCAATATACGCCTCCTCATGGGCTTCCTCCTTGCCCGTCGGAATTATGCTCGGGATCATGCTATTTAGTCGGTCAAGCTGAATTTGGAGGGATTGCAAGGATTCTTCAAGTTTGTCCATCCTTTCATTGGCCATAGCTTGAGCTCTAGTTTCTACCATGCACCGACCTGATGTTCTTGAAAATTGGGACCGCCCAAAAAAATATTTTCACTAAGAATTGAATGATACCACTGTGCTCAGCTCGTCGTCCTGATTCTGATGGGCTAGATCACCAATAAGCACCCCGGGAGATTTTTATTTTTATTTTTATTTTTATTTTTTATTTTTTTATTTTTATTTTTATTTATTTTTTATTTTTTATTTTTTTATTTTTTATTTTTTATTTTTTATTTTTTATTTTTTATTTTTTTTTTTTTATTTTATTTTTTATTTATTTATGCTATCAAAAGTCTTGCGAAAATCATGCCCCGGTATAGGAACCCCACACAACTACTCAGATCAGTTGGATCTGAGAGATTTGAATGGCGGATCGGATAGCTCTGAGCGGCGGAACGGATTGCTGCTGTGGATCTGATGGATCTAATAGATCGGAATGGCTGGTCTGCTAACTCGGAACTGATGTCTGCTGCTGCTGCACCCCTTTGCGCGCTAATCTGGCAGAGATGATGTTTGATCCCCAGATAGAAAAGGGAACTATGGTCTAAAGTAGTGTCAGGTGCTACAGATCGCAATATACATAAGGGTCTGACAGTAGTACTTGGCCCAATGTTTCAGGGCTCTAACTAAGGAGGATGAACTGTACCCTTAGCCGTACAACCCGACTACCTTAACATATGGGCGAGTAATCTCTCCGAGTGTTGTTCTCGGTGTACTGTAGCAGCAAGATGGCCGACGATTTATCTATGGCGAGGTTGTAGAGGAGCTAAAGGGCTTCCGATATACCCAGAAGGTACTTGGAAGACAATCCGTATGCGGTTCTATCTAATGCGCTACTACTCGAAGGGGTACCCACAGGGGTTACAAGGGAGTCCAACAAGCGTCACCACCTCTTGTATTTCCTACGTGCATGCCTCCCCAAATCCGCAGGCTTATGCGCTCAATGACAGATCTCGTGGTTTAAAGAAGCTGGAACACGTCTCTAGCCAAAAAGAAATTTTTGCTAAGAAATGGAGATCCCACTAGCCCTAGAAAGTGCTCTGATACCACTTGTTATGCTCTTGACCTGCAAAATATACCCAAATACAGAATATGCGAAGAAAGATACCCAGAACATAGAATAGTGGGAGACAACAACAAATATTTTATTATTCAGAAAGCAATGTTCACCGACCTCTTCGAGGGGGCAACCTCCAATAGAGTAGAGCTCGATACAGAAATAAGACACAATGCTCCTTGTAGGGATTCTCTATCCTTTATATATGACTCATACATGCAATACCATGGATCAATACCATGGGTTTTATTAATACCATCTATCTAATACCATGGCCCATTTGCAACTAACTGTGGTTCTGTCATTAATTGCGGGTTAACCACTTACAATTATTAATATGGGCTTTATTGACTCTTTGCTATGACTCGATCCCGCTACATAAATAAGTGGGTTAGGGTGGGACCCTAACATCGCCAACATGTTCAAGAATATAATCCTTCTACAGTTTACACCCTCGCCATCTCCTCTGATTCTCTGCTTCACCATCTGCCACTTGTTCCTTATCTAGTGTCGTTGATGGGGGAAACATTATGGCCCTCCTGCGATGGGTCAACTCCTGTCGACATCAGCTCATTATCCAGGATATTGACCTAGAGATCCCTTTTGGTACCTTAGAGCTTGCGTGCCTCAATGGCAAGTTCTTCGCACCTGATGGTCGACTTTTATCATCGGTCGTCGATCCGAGCTCATATGAGGGAGAACAAGCTTATGGAAGCTCAAAAATCAAAGTGATTAGAATGCTTTCGAACTAGGACTAGAGCGTATATCTTGTTGTCTTGATCGTAACAGTGTGAACAGTTCGTCGATCCGAGCTCATATGAGGGAGAACGAGCCAGTCAAGGTTTTGGAAAAAGTTGGGTTGTGGGCCAAGTTTAAGTGTCCTACAATTTGACTGACCCTAGGGTATGAAACCTAGTTCCGAAAAGCGGGCAAATTTGTTGGATCGTTAATTTGTCTAATATCCCCTATATTAGACAAATTCGAAAATTGTGTTTGTTATTATAAAAAACAAAAAACAAAAAATGTTAATTTAGGTGCTGGGCCATGACCCCCGCCACCCCCATCAGACCCAACACTATGTAATAACAAAAAAATTATTTAAAAATGGTCGATGGGCCATGACCCCCGCTGGCCCCCCAACCATCCACATCATATAACAAAAATTATATTAAGAAAGGATCGGCAGGCCATGACCCCCGTCGGTCCAACCAAACCTCTGGTCAACCACATATATGGTAAACTATATTAATGGGGTGGGCGGGCCACATTAAGTGTGGAGCCGGCGGGGATCGAACCTGCCCGGCCCATGTGGGACGGCCCCCACCGGGCGGCGCCATATGGTAGTGCACCAACCAACATCAACCCAAAACATTAATGTAACCACATGCCGTTTAAACAATCCGCGCCATATAAAACGGTTAACCAAAAACAAATATGTTGCATGCTATTTTGGAGTGGGCGAGGTTTGAACCCGACCCACTTCCATGCCATCTGCCAACTATACCAACGACCCACAAGGTTCCTCATTGATACCTCCACCCATCACATTATATTTAACCCTTCAATTCCTTAGCACGGGGAGGTTGGATGGGAATGGAACGGAGCCATGTTATACAAAGCGGAATGAGGGCCAAAGAATGGTGCATTTTTCGAGACACCAATTTCTTTTAATTAATTTTTATTGCAGGTGGAACCATGAACCTGGGAAAAACACAGGTGAAACCATTACTGAGCCAAATTTCCAAGAGGGTGAAATTTTGCGAGTGTCCAAATTGGACAAATTTTATGTCGATCTTAAACCTCTCATCGACACGAACCTGATGACACAGTCAAAATTTTGATCTGATCAGTAGATCTTCAGATGACCCAAAGGAGGGAATCTTTGAGGAATCTAGGGGGAATCTAAAAGATTCTTGTAGCCCTAGATACTCACTTTGTCAAAATTCAAAAATTAGACAATCGATTTTACACTATTCAATGCTAGAAATCTGATGGTGTAATCAGATTTTCCATTTGAGCATTCTATTTTTCGACCACTTTTCAAAGTGGAGTGCAGGTGTTAGCATTCGATGTGCGAGCAGTCATTTCCATGAGATTGGACGCCCCGAGAACGATGGTCTGGCCAACTTCAACATTTTGGCATCATTTTCTTCAGATGGCCCCAGGATTTGAGGTATATGCAGGATGTTCATGTACTTCTTTTTCCTTGAGATGCATTGTGTTGCATAGATCCCTATTTGATGTTTGATGTGGGATCTTGTTTTCTTACTTGTTTCATGATTCTTGCTTGATGTGATGCAGAATCATCTGTGAGATGTACTTGTTGTCATGATTCGTCATGTTTTGTTTGAGATCCCTTTGTTGTTATGATGATGGGATACTCATGTGTCGCCATGTATGTTTGCATTGAGATCCCTTTTATGCCATGTTGGCGGGATTCTCATTATCATCATGCATGAGTTTAGGTCATACTGATAGGAGTCCGTTTTTGAATGAGAGTTCCTGTAGCGGAACATCTCTTGGAGCCACTCCTGCATGAGGGAATTTTCCTTGTATGATAGTGACATCACCACCTATGCACATCATCACCATTGACATCACTTAATGTAGCGGCCTACACCATCTTGACACCGGGGCCCGCAGACATAGTCCCTCCTGGAGGAACTCCATTATCAATGTCTGGTTATTTTATGTTGCTGACTCTTGTCATGTTCCTCCTTCTTTACAACATGCATTTATGTTCCTTTATTTTATTTTAAATTCAATTATAATCACATCACGAAAGCAAAAGATCTTGGTTAAATTCAGGAGTTGATTCAACTCGGATCAAATTTGGTATTAGAGCGGTCTTTGCATGAATGTGAATTTCAAGCGTGAACAATGGAACATGCAGCGACAGACGATGAAAAAGCGATGTATGAGACCATGCTCAAAATTTCCAAAAGGGTGGAAATAATGTATGAAGCTCTACAAAAAGAGACAGAGGAAAAGGAGCGATCGTAGCTGAAGAATTGGAGCACAACAAATAGAATTTTCAAACAGAGAATGCTGAATTGAATATGCTTCTACATGAAGAGAAAGAGGAGAAACAAAGTTTGCTACGACAGCTGCAAGCTAAGGACGAGGCCTTGGAAAAGTTGCAGCGTGACCCATGTGAGGTAAAAAGTAATTCTCCAAATTCATGTATGTGTCCTGACAATGATTTCGCTGTTTATGAAAACCATACCACAGGAATTGGCTCCAAACTATTGAAGAGAATGGGGTATGAGGGAAAAGGCTTGGGTGTTAATGGCCAAGGCATTGTCAACCCCATCAAAGTAGAGGAGTTACCCCGTCAGGTAGGATTTGGGTATGTCGGAAAGGAATTTGAGGAATGCGCTAAGACAGCCATCGAACCACCAACAACAGATGATGAGAAGCCCTCATCCGTTCTTTCCAACTCGATAGTGGAGGTAAAAGATGTTGATTTCCTTTCGGTTTCATCTTCACATAGTATGATTTCTATTGGAGATGTGGTGATACCAATTACAGGGACAAACATGAGGCTATTTACCAGGATGAGGTACAAGAAGAAAGAAGAACATGGTGTTAATAACTAAGGAATTAATCAGCCATTGGAGGTTGTGCAGAGACCTTGATTTGCAGGCTTGGGATACACCGAAGGAGAATGCTCAAAGGTGTCAGATTCTTTCGAGGTATCGTTGAAATCGTCAAGGAAAGAGAATGATGGGAACACATCCCCATCATCCCATGGCAGTGCCCATTGCAGGGAAAGAGCTAAGGCAAGCTCTCATTTCCATACTTACACCAGAGACAACAAGGAAAGGTATAACCAATCTCGATATTCAAATGTTCATTTCGATTATAATCATGTTGTTAATGATGAACGTAAAACATGGCATCGAAAAACATGTACCTTTTGTGGATTACATAACCATACATTTTTTAAGTGTTGGAAAAGAATAGCAGCACACAAAAGGAGGAGGCATGAAATACCATCTCAACAACAGGTAAAGAAACATGTTAAGCAGATCTGGAGGAAGAATACCTATTGCAGTCATTGCGACAGAAGTGGCCATCAAAAAGCCACTTGTTGGAGGCTCCATCCAGAGTAGCGCCTTAAAGACAAAGTGTCAGTGCATGAACCAGGTGAAGCAGTTATTCGACAAGCAAAACCACCACAGGGAGATGACCCATTCACATCGATAAGTGAAAAATGGTTTCTAGATATGTTAGCTTGTCATGGTCGTGCTTTTGTAAATCATTTGTTGCATTTTAAGATGTAAAAGTGATGATGTGTTTTCCATCACCTGTTAAGCAACAATGATGTTTGGTCTTATTTTGTGTTGCATGTTAAACTGTGAAAGTGATGTTGTGTTTTCCATCACTTGTTGAAGCAACAATGATATGTTGGCCTTATTGTCGTAGCTGGGGTATTGTGTCCATCTTGATGTAAACTTGACCATCGAGTATGGGTTATAAAATTGTGGCAAGTATGGGATGATTGGGTCATTAGTTGGTCATGTAATACAAGCATGTAATTTGGAAAACAATGTACTACAGGTTGTAGAGGTTGCAGGTGTCGGCTCATCGCTTAAGGCTACGAAGAAAAAAGGTGAAGGAGATGGAAGAGAGACCTTTTCAGGATGCTTGTGATACAAACAAGGTACAAAGAATTTGTTGATTATTTTTCATGCTTTTGGAGGACCAAAAGCTCCTCAGTGGGGAGGATTGATCCAGGTGGCTCCAGGGACACACACAAGACAAAGAGGGCTTATGGAGGCTCAATAATAAAAGTGATCAGAATGCTTTTGAACTAGGACCAGAGCGTATATCTTGTCGTCCTGATCGTAATGGTGTGAACGGTTCATCAATCCGAACTCATATGAGGGAGAACGAGCCAGTCAAAGTTTTGGTCAAAGTTGGGTTTTAGGCCAAGTTTAAGTGTCCTACAATTTGACTGACCCCTGGGCATGAAACCTAGCTCCGGAAAGCGGGCGAATTTGTTGGATCGTTAATTTGTATAATATCCCCTATATTAGACAAATTCTAAAATTGTGTTTGTGGGCCATGACCCCCGCCACCCCCATCGGACCCAACATTATGTAATAACAAAAAAATTATTTAAAAATGGTCAATGGGCCATGACCCCCGCCGACCCCCCAATCATCCACATCATATAACAAAAATTATATTAAAAACAGACCGACGGTCCATGACCCTCGCCGGTCCAACCGAACCCTCTGGTCAACCACATATATGGTAAACTATATTAATGGGGTGGGCGGGCCACCTCCGGTGGACCCGACCCACACCCCAACAACATGTGCCACATTAAGTGTGGAGCCAGCGGGGATCGAACCCGCCCGGCCCAAGTGGGACAACCCCCACGAGGCGGCCCCATATGGCAGTGCGCCAACCAACACCAACCCAAAACATTAATGTAACCGCATGTGGTTTAAAAAATCCGCGCCATATAAAACGGTTAACCAAAAAAAAATATGTTGCGTGCTATTTTGGAGTGGGCGGGGTTTGAACCCGACCCACCTCCATGCCATCCGCCAACTATACCAATGACCCACAAGGGTCCTCATTGATACCTCCGCCCATCACATTATATTTAACCCTTCAATTCATTAGCACGGGGAGGTCAGATGGGAACGGAACGGAGCCATGTTATACAGAGCAGAATGAGGGCCAAAGACTGGCGCATTTTTTGAGACACCAATTTTTTTTAATTAATTTTTATTGCAGGTGAAACCATGAACCTGGGAAAAACAAAGGCAGAACCATGACTGAGCCAAATTTCCAAGAGGGCGAAATTTTTCCTGTGTCCAAATTGGACAAATTTTATGTCGATCTTACACCTCTCAGTGACACAAACCTGATGGCGCAGTTAGAGTTTTGATCTGAGCAACAGATCTTCAGATGACCCGGAGGAGGGAATATTTGAGGGATCTAGGGGGACTCTAAAAGATTCCTGTAGCCCCAGATTATCACTTTGTCAGAACTTAGAAATTTGGCAGTCGATTTTACACTATTTGATGCCACAAATTAGATGGTGTAATATGATTTTCCATTTGAGAATTCTATTTTTCAACCAATTTTCAAAGTGGAGTGCAGGTGTCAACATTCAATGCGCAAGCAGTCATTTCCATGAGATTCGATGCCGCGAGAATGATGGTACGACCAACTTCAGCAATTTGACATCCTTTTCTTCAGATGGCCCCAGGATGTGAGGTATATGTAGGATGTTCATGTACTTCCTTTTTCTCTGAGATGCATTATGTTGCATAGATCCCTGTTTGATGTTCGATGTGGGAATTTGTTTTCTTACTTGTTTCATGATTCCTGCTTGACGTGATGCGGAATCATCTGTGAGATGCACTTGTTGTCATGATTCGTCATGTTTTGTTTGAGATCCCTTTGTTGTTATGATGATGGGATACTCATGTGTCTCCATGTATGTTTGCATTGAGATCCCTTTTATGCCATGTTGGCAGGATGCTCATTATCATCATGCATGAGTTTAGGTCATACTGATAGGAGTCCCCTTTTGAATGAGAGTTCCAACAACGGAACATCTCTTGGAGCCACTCCCATGTGAGGGAATTTTTCTTGTAGGATATCGATGCCACCTCCTATGTACATCATCACCATTGACAACACTTAATGTAATGGCCTACACCATCTTAACACTGGGGCCCGAGACGTAGTCTCTCCTAGACAAACTATGTTATCAGTGTCTAGTTATTTTATGTTATTGACCCTTGTCATGTTCCTTCTTCTTTACAACATGCATTTATGTTCCTTTATGCTATTTTAAATTAAGTTCTAATCACATCACGAAACAAAAATATCTTGGTTAAATATGGGAGTTGAATCAACTCGGATCACATAGGTAGGTCTTCCCACCTAATATAAGGTTCAAAACAATATTTCCTGGGGCGCTGCCCCGGACCCCGTGCAGGGGGGCTACTGCCCCCACCCCCGACAAGGGGGCAAACTGCCCCCCCTGTGACTCCCCGACGCAATGTACAAGGGGGGCTACCGCCCTCTCATGCATGGGGTAGTCGTGGAAAGAATATAACACAACCCAACAATTTCTCTAAGTTGCATAAAGAGGCACAAGACGATAATTAACCAAATTTGAGTGAAGGAGTTGGGAAATCATAGGAGTGAAGGGATCTAATCGAATTGAGGCTCCCCATGAATCATTGATAGAATTCATGAAGTTTATGTCTCCTCGAGGATAAGAGACTATTCAGAGAGAAGACTACTCTGAGAAATATGCCTCCAAAAAACCGCCTTGTCCAGATAAGGTCCATAGCAATTAACTAGAACAAACCTCTCATCCAGACCCTTAAGGGACCCTTCTATAATAATCCTAGCCAAAGAGGGAAAGGATCGAAAAGCAGTGTCTTGTGGGTTCCCACAAGACCAATAAACCTCCAAAAAACCCATTACATCTACAACACAAATGCAACAATATGGGAAAAGTCTTAACAAATATTCAGTGGCTTTTTCGGTTAATACCGTAGTCTCCTAAAAACAAATGATGGAGGGGCAATGTAGTGAAATAAGTGTTACGCAGTAATTTGTCACTGTCTCCCTGTCAGTCTCCCTACTGTGTCATGAAATCAAATGCACCATGCTCATGCTCTCTAAACTGGCCAAATGACCCACTTTGCCAAAGGTTTTGCTATCAGCGCGACTTTTGGCCAAATAACCGCGCTGATGGGCGCTCCATAACAGACCGAATGCGCTGTCAGCGCGGAAGCACACGTGTTTTCCGCGCTGATCGAATTTCATGAGCTAGCGCGTCTGTTATTCATATCTGATCGCGCTGACATGACCTTCTTTGTTATTCAGCTGCGATGTCAGCGCTCCAGTGCAGTTATGGACCTGCGCTGATCCAGTTTGGGCGAGTTTGTTCTAACAGCCGACCTTCCAGATGACTCCAGACCTGGTTGTTGGCCTTGTGAATGTTGCCCTACTTTCTATGGCATGTCCGTTCGTCATTTGAGCCACCTTCCTTGGAGATAAGCTCATCCTCCCACCATTCATGGAGACTCCTTCTCCTATTTAAACCTCCACCATTACCATGAGAAGCTAGTTTGGATAGTGTGGAATTCATAGTGCTTGGATTGCTGCTGCTAGTAGGTAGTTGGTGTGACAAGTGTGGTTTTGCTAGAGGAAGCTTAAGGAAGGTTGTGAGTATTGCTTGTGTGAGAGAGAGCTTTTTGTATTGGGAGAACTTACTTCCAAAGGTGAATGCTTGAGGGACTTGCTGGCTGGACCCTCAAGAGAAGGACTCAGCATCAGAACATTGGTTGTACCTTTCTCTGTTATTAATTTAATAATAGATGACTACTGTTATGGTTCCATTCTCATTTGTCTTGCAATGGTTAATGTGAATTACATCCTTTCTGACTGATGTATAATTGCTTTTATTAGATTTCACGCTTGTGTTGGTCTGTCTCTTCATGTGTGCATGTATCTATTCGCGGAGATCACGGAAGATCGTGACCGGCCGGAGCGAGGGAGCGAGAGCGGCATCTCTTCATCAAACAATAGTGTTGGAATCCAAGTAGGTGTTCTTTACCTCTCCTTTAATTGCAATTAGGAACTTGCACAGTAGCATTGATCGATTGTTGCTAGACCCATTCTGGGCTAGTAGGGATCGCCTCTATCCGTAGAGGGAATTTACCTCTCCAACAATAAGTATATTCAAATCAAAATACTTTCAGGAACCCCCCACACCCCTAATATTCAGTGACATAATAATCATTGAAAACCATCCTGAGAGGGGGTAGATGCTCTAAGGGCCCTTGATGAGTCAGAAAGTTTAGAAATTTCATTGGAAAGGCCCCCATAGATGGCACTATCATGAGCGAGGTCCTTTTTTTTTCGGTTTCTTGTTGTGAACGATGACATTCTCGAAGGAAGGGATTCAGTCATCTAATGGATTCACCGTATACAAAGATGAGGGAATCGTAGGAATGGTGGTTAAGTTAAGAGAGGTTTGATAAGAGGGATCTAGGGAGAGGGAGTCACAGAGAGAGGATACCCCAAAGTGGGAATCAAAGCAATAGGAGGAGATGTTCTTCAAAGGATAGCCGAGTATAAGATCATGAGAAGAAACAAGAGGGTCCTTGAATAAGCGAGAGGAAAAGAGAAAATATATAGGGATATCATAAGATAAAAGTATAGGGTTAACACACAAAGGGACAAAAGAAGAATCCAATCTAGGGTAAGACAGATAGGAAACAAAGGCGTGGCAAGTATGATCAGGATGAAGACAAGTAATAATGGAGCTGTAAAATATTTAGAATAAAATAACATATTCTACAGAGAGTGGTTAGAGGATCATCTTACCTGATGTAGCATCCAATAGTAGGTGAGAAACCTTTGATCAAGTAGTAAGATGAGGCACATCATCAAGGTCCTTCCAACTCGAAGAGTGAGTACCATCATAAAATTTGCAGACCACCATGTCCTTTGAAACCCAAACATAAGTAAATGATTGAGAGATTCCATGATAAAGATGATTCTATTGATTAAGGATCCTCTCCTAAGTCGAAGATGGCCCAAAAACCCCTAGGCCATCTGGAATCCATTGAAAACCTGACTTCCTTTCAAGATCATCTATTAGATCCCTATAATACTAGTGATTCCCCCATTACTATTTTCATTGTAGCCCTTATTGTTATTATTGTGCCCATATTGTCCCCATATTGTTATTAGTGTGCCCTATAGAAGCCCACTATTATTATTGTTGTGCCCTTATATTATTATTGTTATGTCGACTTTGATTATATTGTCACCCCTTAGACTCCTCTATATAGAAAGGGGGATAAGTCATTTGTATCATCAAAGAATTGTTCATTTATGTAATTTAAATGAGGCTTCCCCCTCGAAGAGGCTGATTTTGAATTCGTTGATCTATCTTTTCTATCTTTTTGTGAGCTAGTTCATAACATTTAGTATCAGAGGTTTGGATTCTAGTGTTTCGCTGCTCCAAACAGGTCATCCTATAATTTTCCCTATAACTTGTTTTCTGCAATGTTTCAAAAGCTAAAAAAACCATTTGAGCCAAAATCTCGATGATCCTTGGGTCCTAATTTTAGATCTTGTCTTGTTATATTTTTGGAGATATGATCTAAGGAAGTTAGGGTTTTTGTAGGCTCCTGAACTACATCCCAAATAGGTGACCTTGGGAAAATCGTCATAACTGTTTCTCTAAGTATCAAATTTAAATATCGTAAGAAGTTATAGAAATATGATGGAAGGTAGTTTTATGTGCATCATTTTCAGGTCCAAAGGTTGAAACCGTGACATGTGTCACTTCGTACAAGTGCGCTCTACTGAAAAAGTGTATAATCAGGTCATCTTGGGATATTGGGCATAAATCTTTCTTGGAGAATCCAATTTCAATCAAACTGGTGGCATTGGAAAGAGGACTCAGAGGTCTACCACTGTCCTCAATTTCAAATCTTGGAGATCAGAAATTTCAGAGATACATCAGATTCAATATCGAGCTCCTACTAAGTGAAAAAAGGTGTGAAGATTTTTTTTTTAATTTTGCATAAGTTTGGTTTGAAAAATTAGTTTGAAGGAATTCAAAAAGCATAGTGAAGCATAATTATCATTAATTGATGCCCCGAAGAAATAAAATGGAAACACATAGTAAGAAACCTGAAATCTCTAGCATGACTCATGAAGAAGAGGAAGAAATGCAACATGATATATCAAAATTACGAGATCAAGTGCAACAAAATTCACTCTCACAAAAAGTAACAGAAGCTAAGATGGATGGTTTAAAGAAAGGCGTGGAAGATAAGATGGGTGGTTTAAAGAAAGACATGGAAGCTAAGTTGAATGACATGGAAGCTAATATGGATGGTTTAAAGAAAGTCATGGAAGTTAAGATGAATGGCATGGAAGCTAAGATGGAATGAAAAATGGAAGATTTGAAGATATATTTGACAAAGTTGCTACAAGAAATGTTTACTAATGGTTAAAGGGTAGTAAAGGAACTCATGATGAGAACAAAAGAAACGGTAATCATGAAGTCATAGACTCTAACATTGGATTGAAGACCCACCATGTTCCAAATATCGATATGAGGAAGTTTGATGGCAAGGATCCCATAACATGGATACTACATATGGAGCAATATTTCAATCTCCATAATGTGAAAAACACACAAAAGGTACACATTGCAACTTTATATTTGGAACCAAATCAGTTTGTATGGTATCGATGGCTTTTCTCTCGTAAACAAATTTTCACTTGGGCAATTTTTACATAAGAAATGATAGCACATTATGAGGATAAAAAAAGCAACACCTTTTTTAGCCAATTGATAAATCTCAAACAAAAGGGTTCAATGATGGAGCACATTAAGGACTTCCAAAAATTGAATATAAGGGTAAAAGATATTCTAGAGGAGCATAGGATTGATGTGTTCATAAGGACTTTAAAGGATAATATCTAACATAAGGTTCGCCTTTGGGAACCTGATTCATTGGAGAAGGCATTTAGGTTGGCAAGAAAAACGGAAAGAAAAATTATGGAAACTAGAAAGCCTACCACTCACAACTATAAAGATAGAAGTGTTGTTGCCCCTACCCTTCCACAACCTACAAGGTTGTCACCACAAAAATTGGAAGAAAAAAGAGCAAAAGGGCTTTGTTACAGTTGTGATAGAAAATACACTAAAGGTCATAAGTGTGTTGAGAAAAAATTATTTTACATAGATTGTGAATAGGAGGACAAAAATGAGCAAGAAATATCAAAAGAAGAGGATATACACCAGGAAAAAACCCTAGAGAAAGAAGAAATGAATCCGACCATATCATGTAATGCATTGGCTGGAATTACCACTCCTCAAACTATTAAGATAGAAGGACATATCAAGAAGAAAAAGGTAATAGTGTTGATTGATTCAGGAAGTACCCATAATTTTATTCATTGTAAGATATCCAAGGAATTGAATGGCTTCCTATATCCAGCAGTAGAGTTTCAAGTGATAGTTGCAAGTGGAGGAACCATAAATTGCTCTGGGAAGTGCCATAATATCAAGCTATCCATGGAAAAATATGTATTGAATAGCCCAATTCTTTCCATTCCAATGGGTGGTGCTAATGTTGTACTAAGAGTCAAATGGCTACAACCCTTGGGTACAATAGCTTTTGATTTTCAAGAAATTTTCATGAAATTTTGTTCAGAAGGAAAGGAAGTTGAATTAAGGGGTTTCGCTAGGAAACCGGGAAAGATAATTAGCTCTAACAGAATGATAAAGCTTCTAAAGAAATAACATTGAGACATAATTGCACAATTATGTTCGCTAGAGGTTCCCACATGGAAATCATCTGTTTCTCCAGATCTCCAAAAAGTCTTGGACAATCATTCCAAGGTATTTGAGACTCCCAAAGGCCTCCCACCTATTCTTGATCATGATCATGCTATTCATTTGATTTGAGGAAGTGTTCCTCCAAACATCAGGCCTTACAAATATCTCTATGCCCAAAAGAGTGAAATTGAACGTATGGTTGTAGAAATGCTAGAGGCTGGTATAATTCAACCTAGTCAAAGTTCTTTCTCTGCTCCAGTAGTATTGGTGCACAAGAAGGATGGATCATGGTGCATGTGTCTGGATTATAGGGAGATCGACAAGCTCACTATTAAAGATAAATTTCCCATTCCTGTCATTGATGAATTATTGGATGAATTTCATGGATCAACTTCACCAATTTGGATCTTCATTTAGGATATCATCAAATCAGAGTGAAGACTGAAGACAGAAGACATTCTAAAAACAACATTTAAAACTCATTAGGGTTATTATGAATTTTTGGTCATGCCCTTTTGCCTTACCAATGCACCTTCTACATTTCAAGGTTTGATGAATTCCATTTTCAAACCCTTCCTTAGAAAATTTGTGTTAGTATTTTTTGATGATATACTAATCTACAACCAATCTTGGAAGGATCACGTTCAACATGTTGACAGGGTGCTCAAACTATTGCAGGAGAAACAATTATGTGCAAAAAGCTCCAAATGTTTCTTTGGAGTACAATAGGTGGAATATCTTTGTCATATTATATCTCATGAAGGTGTTAAGGTAGACCCTAGCAAAATTAAATCCATTAAGGAATGGAAAATCCCCACAGCGATAAAGCATCTGTGAGGATTTCTCAGGTTGATAGGGTATTATCGCAAGTTTGTTACGAATTATGGGAGAATAGCAGCACCTCTAACAACATTATTGAAGAAAGATGCATTTTCATGGACTCCATAAGCAACAAAGGCCTTTGAACATCTTAAAGAGGCAATGTGACAAGCATTAGTTTTAGCTATGTCAAACTTCACAAAAACCTTTATTGTGGAACGTGATGCCTCAAGAAATGGAATTGGTGTTGTTTTAATGCAAGAATAAAGACCCATTTCTTTCGAAAGTCATCCAATCAAAGGAAAGTATTTACACAAAGCTATTTATGAGAAGGAAATATTGGCAATACTACATGCACTTAAGAAATGGCAACCCTACCTAATGGGAAGACACTTCAAGGTAACAAAGGATCATGATAGTATTAAATACTTTATAAAATAAAGATTATCTTTAGAAGAGCAACAAAAATGGGTCACAAAGATGTTGGGTTATGACTTTGAAATCATCTACAAAAAAGGGAAGCAAAATGTTGTGGCAGATGCACTCTCAATAAAGGATGAGGATGTCATTTCTAATATCCAACTAGATTGGATAAACGAAGCAAGGGATGAATGGAAGAATGATAAAGAAGTGTGGGCATTCATTCAAAAGTTACAACAAGATCCCAGTACATTTGATACATTTAACTGGAAAAATGATTTGTTATTGTACAAAGATTGCTTATACCTATGTAATAATTCCCAACTCAAGCAAAATATTCTTATGGAATTGCACACCTCTCCCTTAGGAGGGCACTCAGGATTTTTAAAACTTACCACAGGGTGAAAAAGGAATTTTTTGGGATGGCCTTAAATCGGATATTCAAAATTTTGTGGAGGAATGTTTTGTTTGCCAACAAAATAAAGTTGAAACAATTAAGATCCCACGTCTATTACAACCTTTATCCATTCCAAGCCAATGTTGGGAGGAGGTTTCAATGGATTTTATCATAGGTTTACCCAAGTCTAAAGGAAAGAGTGTCATCGTGGTGGTAGTTGACAAACTTACCAAGTATGCACACCTTTGTGCATTATCTCATCCATTTAAAGCCAGTACAATTTCTACTGTATTTATGGAAACAATTCAAAATCTACATGGAAACCCAAAGATTATTGTAAGCAATAGAGATCCCATTTTCACTGGATTTTTTTTGACAACATTATTTTTTTGTCTCGAGACTCAGTTAGCTCATAGCTCATCTTATCATCCTCAATCTGATGGGAAAACTGAGATAGTAAAAAAATGTTTGGAAGGATGTATTCATTGTTTTGTCTTTGATAAACAGACAAAATGGGTCAAATGGTTGCCTCTGGCTGAATGGTGGTATAACACTTCCTTCCATACTGCAGCAAAAATGACCCCGTTTATGGCACTTTATGGATATCATCCACCATCCATCACATCATATTTAAGAGAAAATTCTAAGGTTCAAGCAGTCGAAGATCACATCAAGCGTCAACAACAAGTTCTCCAACTCTTAAAGGATAACCTCACTTTAGTGCAGAATCTAATGAAACAAAAGGCATATCAACATCGCAGCGAAAGACGTTTTGATTTAGGTGACTCGGTATTCCTGTGGCTACAACCATATAAACAAATGTCCCTCAAGCAAGCTAAGAAGGATAATAAATTATCACCAAAGTATTATGGTCCATACAAGGTGTTGCAAAAGATTAGTACTATGGAATACAAATTGGAGCTTCCTGCAGCTTCTCGAGTGCACCCAGTTTTCCATGTTTCATGTTTAATGAAGGTTATAGCTGACAAGCTCCCAATTCAAACAATATTGCCAAAACTTGACGAGGAAGGGAAAATCATATTGTAACTTGAAGCAATCATAGAAACAAGAACTTGACAGCTATGAAATTGATCAATTTCAGAGTATCTCATCAAGTGGAAGAAGTTACCTGCTGAAGATTCCACATGGGAGGATGAGAATTTTATATAGAAGCATATATAACTACTCAAGTGTTGAGGACAACACTTTCTTAAAGGAGAGGTGCATGTTAGGTCCCTATAATACTAGTGATTCCCCCATTACTATTGTCATTGTAGCCCTTATTGTTATTATTGTGCCCCTATTGTCCCTACATTGTTATTAGTGCGCCCCATAGAAGCCCACTATTGTTATTGTTGTGCCCTTATATTATTATTGTTATGACGGCTTTGATTATATTTTCACCCCTTAGACTCCTATATATAGAAAGGAGGTTTAGTCATTTGTATCATCCAAGAATTGTTCATTTGTGTAATGTAAAGGAGGTTACCCCCTTGAAGAGGCTGATTTTGAAGTCATTGATCTATCTTTTCTATCTTTTTGTGAGATGGATTGTAACATCATTAGCCCTATGTGTGGTCGAAACCTTAGGCATAGAGGAAATCACAGGCAATGACAATTCACAATAAATCGCTTTGCAAGAAGAATGAGTCTCAAACGATTGATCTGCGATGTCACCTACAGAATCCAGAGGACCTTTTCCAACCATAGGAACTAAAATACACCTTTGAATGCATAAATAGATTCAACACCCTGCCTTGAGGCATTCAAATTTTGAAGATTAAATAAAATTCTTAAAAATATATATTAAATTTTAAGCAAAATTAACCAAAAAAATGTTAAATCATTTCATTTTCCATATATATTAATAAATGTGAGATATTTTTAGTTTAAATTAGTTGCATTTTGTAATATTGTAAAATAAATAAATTAATTTAAAGTATCTAAGTACAAAGTGAATCCGATTTCAAAATATAAGTTAAGTTAAAAATATTAAATTAAAAATAATAATTATATAAAGAACAAATAATGATAATAAATAAATGCTAATTTTTAATAATTTATATTACTATAAATAATCTTATTAAAATGAATTTATATTAATAAATATTTCAACTTTATCTAATAAAAAAACAAATAACTTATTAATTCATTTGAACTGTTTTTATTTTAATTGTTGCGATATCTTCCTTTAAAACCAGTGAAACAAACTCCCTTCATCAAACTTTCTAAAACATCTACCAAGTAACTTTACTTTATGTCGCCTAGATGTATGAAATATGTTATCAAACTATAAAAATTGATAATGTTGTTAAGGACATAATGTTGTCTTCAACACTAAAAATTGTGAAATAAGGAACTCTTCCTCATGAGAACTTGTGGTGAAAGGAGTTAGAACATCAGATAACGTCTACATTCTTAACAAAATTCAAGAAGATAAATGTTATCTAAGTTAAACAAGTGAGAGTTGGTTGTAGCATAAACGACTGGGGCATACAAGTTTTGATAACTTGATCAATATTTGCAAAATCAATGCAGTAAGGGACATTCCAAAGATGTCAAAATGAGATGAAGTTGTATGTGGCCCATGTCAACATGGCAAGCAAACTAGAACCAGCCACAAGACTAAGGAGTTCTACACATCAAAACCTTTAGAGATCATTCATGAAGATCTATGTGGGCCAACTAGAACTCTACCACTCCAAGGAGAAAGGTATTTTTCTTTATTTGTTGATGACTATACTAGAATTATGTGGGTATACTTCATAAAATATAAATCTAAAGAATTTGAATGTTTTAAGAATCTTAAAGCTCTGGTAGAAAATGAAAAGGATTCCAAAATTAAATGTCTTATAATGGATAGAGGAGGAGAATTCACATAAAAAGAATTTGATGAATTTCGTAAAGAACATGGAATCAAAAGAGATCTCTCCACTACTAGAATACCTAAACAAAATGGGGTAGTTGAAAGGAGAAATTGAATTATTCAAGAAATGGCTAGAACTATGTTACTAGCAGCTGACTTGCAGCAAAAATTTTAGAAGGAAGCAATCGGGACAACAATTTATACCTTGAATCGAACTCAACTAAGACCAAATAATGAGAAGACTACTTATGAATTATGGAAAGGAAGACCTACTTTAGAATTTTTGGAAGAAAATGCTTCATAAATATCAATGATGACTGACCAAGAAAATTTGATTCTCAAGTTGATGAAGGAATATTTCTTGGGTATTCTACTAGAAGAAAAACTTACAAGTGCTACAATAATCGAATATGGAAAATAGTGGAAAGTATTGATGTGAAGATTGATGAAGGGCTTCTAGAAAAAAAAATTGAAGATCATGAAATTGATCCCTTTATTGAAGAAAGTGAAGAAGAACCTGAAAAGGAAGAAAAAGATCAAGAAAAACAAAAACAAAAAGAATAATCTCAAACTCCTTTAAAAGTGAAAATCCTCCAAAAGAATCACCCGAAAGAGAAGATTATTGGCAATGTAGATGAAGGAATACAAACCCAAAGAAGGATGACAAGTACACCAAAGAGAAATGATGTTGCTCTCCTATCTATGATAGAACCATAAACTTTTACTCAAGAAAGTAAGGATCCTCATTGGGTGGAAGCCATGGAAGAAGAAATGTCTCAAATTGAGAAAAATGAGACATGGGAGATGGTACCTCATCCAAAGGATAAAAATATAATTGGAACTAAGTGGGTGTTCAAAAACAAAATGAATGAAGATGGACAAATCATCAGAAATAAGGCAAGACTTGTCTGTAAAGGTTATTCACAAATTGAAGGAGTCGATTTTGAAGAAATCTTTGCACCGGTAGCTCGTATGGAAGCTATAAGGATGTTATTGTCATTTTCATGCTCAAAAGGATTCAAATTTTGTCAAATGGACATAAAATCAGCATTTTTGAATGGGAAACTCAAGGAAGAAGTCTACATGGAGAAACTAGAAGGTTTTGATCTAGCAAAAGGAAAAGACTTTGTATGTAAGTTGAAAAAGGCATTATACGGTTTGAAACAAGGTCCTAGAGTGTGGCATGCAAGATTGGATCACTATCTACAACAACAAAACTTCAAAAAGGGGTGGCAAGAAGTAATCTCTACATGAAGATGGATGAGGATAAATTACTAATCACCCTTGTATATGTTGATGATCTAATTTTTGCTAGCAATAATGATGAAATGAGCCATGCATTTGCTCAAAATATGTCAAAAGAATTAGAAATGTCAATGATTGATGAGCTATCCTACTTCCTTGGACTACAAACATCGCAAACCACATCAGGCATATTTATCTCTCAAACAAAATATGTCAAATATATGCTTAAAAGATATGGCATGGAAGAATGTGCACCTATGAGCACACCGATGACCACAAACTGCAAACTAGGTAAAGATGATGATTGCCCCCTGGTAGATACAACTCTTTACAGGTCAATAATTGGATCTCTCTTATACTTAACGGCTACAAGACCCGACATTATGCAAGTAGTGGGAATGGTGGGAAGATTTCAATCAGCGCCTAAGCAATCCCACATGTTTTTTTTGTTTTTTTTGTTTTTCTGAATTTGGCTACTCCTATATTAATACAGAATATAATTACAGAGAGGCTGAGGCCTCGAGAGTTCTAGCCCAAGAGAGGGCATGCTTACAAAAAATCACTTGAAAAACTGACCAGAAAACCTGCCTAATGACTTGCTTTGAAACTTGATATATTTGGAGACTGTAACTGAAAACCGGGACAGAGTGTTTGGAACCAGTCAAAAACTCAGTACTGCGCAGCTCTTTCATGACCGGAAGATGACCCATAAACAGGTTGACCCAAGACAATATCCAAGAGGACAGTGACCAAAAGACGTTGACCATGACAGTAACCAAAAGACTGGAGAGTGTCGCTCGCGCAGGGGAAACTGGCAAGTCAAAATTAGCATAAGACCTGATCCTGAGAATTGTAAAACAAGAAATGACTTTGGATCTGGAAGGGATTAGGCATCTTCTTACAGCAACTAAACAAAACAGAAGGTGCAGACCTGTTCATTCTTCATGCGAGGTTGGAGGCGATTCTTCAACAATGCGGCAGCCGAATTGGTCAGAATCTTCAGACTCAGAGGGTTGGCCCTCTTTACCTGAAGAACCACCCCTTGCAGGAGCGCTCGGACCGGCGTGGATGGTCGTTTCCTGTATTGTTGAGCCACCTGGGTCCTTGCGTTGAGTAATCTCAATCTGCGAGGAATCGTTCTTGTCTTCCATCTTCGGCTCCAAGGGAGCCCCTGGACCAATAGCCCCCGAACTGACAGTGTCTTCACACAACTCAACGGTGACTGACGCAATGAAGGAGGAGTTGCCTAGAGAGCAGGGGAAGCGAAAGCGAGCCGTGTGAGATTGGGAGTGGTGAGAGCACGCTTCGGTGTTGAATTGCCCTCGTCCCCTGCCACGACCACTTCTGGTCACAGGGTATCTATCAAAGCAGAAGTCTGAGGCATCAGACGAAGGGTCCGAGGTCGTGGAGGAAGGCTGGCGGGAGACATGGCCATGGGAGCTACCTCTTCTGCAGCTCATCCTTGAGCGAACTTTGGGCATTTTGAAGTTTGCAGGAGGAGCGGAACAAACAGCAGTGGAGGAGACTGAGAGGGGACGACAGAGGAAGATGCAGAACTGATTAATAGGAGCATGAAAGCACTGATGGATGGAAACACCTTGATCCCGAGCCAGACAGTACCCTGATCTGTCTCGAGAGCGAGGAGCTTCAGTCTCACTAGACCAGCTTGAGTGCAAGGGAGGAGCCAGAGTGAAAAACAAGCAGAGCGCCATTACAATTAAACTATCAAACTGGAGTGCGGTCGGGAGCTGCGTTAAAGCAGCATTTAATTTGTTGTCCTGAGTCATTAATACATTTCTCATGCGAAGCCGGCTGGCGATGGTGATGAGCCATGCGCCCACCCTCCACACCGTCGTCGTGCTGCGCGCCATACTATACACCCGCATCCGGTAGCAATCCCACATGTTGGTTGTGAAAAGAAATCTTAAATACTTGAAAGGAAGCCCTGAATTTGGTCTTTGGTATCCCAAAAGCACAAATATATAGTGACAACTTATACCGATGTTGATTGGTCTAGAAGCATGGATGATTGTAAAAACATTAGTGGAAATGCATTTTTTATGGGAGATTGCCTGATAGCTTGGCTCAACAAAAAATAATCATCTATATCTCTCTCTACAGCTGAAATTGAATATATATCCGCAACTGACTGTTGTACACAAATACTATGGATGAAGGAACCTTTGAAGGATGTAAACATAGAAACTAAACAGTCAATCACAATCCATTGTGATAACATAAGTTTTATTAGTCTCAGTAAAAATCTAGTGATGCACTCAAAAACCAAACATATACGAATCAAGTATCATTTTCTCCATGAACAGGTGGTTGAACAAAACATCAAGTTGGAATATATCAATACCAAGGAATAGATTACAAATATTTTCACCAAACCTCTTCCTCGAGAAGCATTTGAACATCTCCGTCAAAATATGGGGGTTATTGCTTTAGCATCACACTAAACCAATTCTTAAGATGCCACATGACAGGGGGAGCAGTTCGACAGGGGGAGTCCTTGTGCACTCCTTTTCCATTGATGTCAAAGGGGGAGAGAAGAAGAATATTGCCACCAATGACAAAGGGGGAGATTGTTGATTTAGATTGTCATTGATTTCAATATGGAAATATTCTGGATATCAATAATGATGTGAAGCCAAGCAGAGCAGATCCATGAAGAAATATGAGAAAGAAGCCAAAGAGGAGAAGACATCGAGAAAAAAAGAGGAACACATCGGTGGTGGAGCATAAATAGTGTTATCGGAGGAGCTAAGAACCCAATCTAAGAAACAAATCGTGGAACCCCTTTAAAAAAATTTCACAGTGCATTGGAGTTAACATATCAGTCGTTTATCAACAAATTTATCACTTTATTATGTGTCACATTGAAAATTTGCAATTGCGATATTGTTGCGGACCTGAAACAGGTTATGATAACAGCCCTATACAATATCGCATCTATCACATAATCGCAAACCGTAAAGTTTATTATGTATCACCGCCCCAAATCCGCCAATTTTGATATGTACTGTGGACCCGATGGCTCCATTACAATACGCCATAATACAATATCACATCCACCATATCGCAAGTCATAAAGGGATGTCACAATAAAAACATCGATTGTGATATAATATTTGGACTCGAAAGCTCCATTAAAATACACCTTTATGTAGTATCGCATCCGGGTATCGGAAGTTACACAAATTAGAAAGGGTTGTCAACCTAGACCGTCGATTGTGATAAACCCCCAAACCTATGATTGCGATGGAAGGTGTGGATCAAATGGATCTATTGACAACTTTTTAATGTTATATTGCGTCCGCCTCATCGACAATATGAGTATCAGCTATGTTACATCAGTAACGTCAAAATTTTCGATTGCGGGACTTTCACGAATTGCGATTACGGGATTTCGGAAGATTGCGATTGCGATTAATAACATAGCATGTGGGACCTCCATGTGGGTCTTGGATGAATATTAAAAAGGCCTCTCTGATATATTGTGTAGCAAGAGATCTCTGAAAGTTGTGATTGTGATTAGCGGTGACGTGGCATGTGGGGACCGCCAGACTTCTATTATAATATGGTTATAAGCCTCTCTGGTCTCTCCATAAATAAACAAGTCAACCTCCCTCCAATAAACGTGTCTCTCAAGTCATTGGTGAAACTTGTATAAGTACAAGTTAAAATGTTTCACTAAAGGTATCGATCAGGCATTGGGCATAGAGAAGAATTAAAAAGTTTACAACTCGTGAACTTGAAAAGACAAAGGAAGCAGAAGGTCATGGAAGCCAAAGGTCGAGAAGCCGAAGGTCTAGCAGAAGGCGAATGTACAGCAGAAACTGAAAGTCGAGCAAAGAAGGAAGAAGAAGACAGATCGGGAGGACAATCTTTAACCGGATTCATCTTGGAAGGTTTTGACCCTGTTAGCGCTTGAGATTTCACCCTAGGCTGAGAAAAGTAAATCTTCAAGGCTACATCAAACCATTTCACCTCGTAGCTAGCCCTACGAGGTATGAGAAGGCTCTCTCGGGTCAGATTCGGTAGATCTTTCAATAGGATAAGCTGACCAATTAGGAATAAAGATATTAGGCTAGTAAACTGATAAGGAGGGTTGATTTAAAGTTTTTTGGGGTTTTTAATGACGGGGTTTTTCTGGGCTGCATGGGCAAAATCACAGCTTCAAACAGAGAAATATAATGAACAACACAGGTTGACGACTGAGGCAAGGTAGGTAAGGAATTTAGCATCAAATCTAGATTTTAAATGAGATGGCAAGACTGGTGAGGAGCTAAGGAGGGAAAATAATACTTTGAATCCTCCTTAAATAGAAGAAAACATTGAATTGAACAAACTTATAGGAGGAGCATATAATACTATGAATTCCTACCTAAACACTTCATTTGTTCAGCTAGAAATGATCGTGAAATGAAATGAAACATAACAGTTTACATATGAGACAAAGGGAAAACTTATGCTAAATCAACATACCACATGAATCTCAGCAAACAGAGCTGTGAAATTCCATTAAATTCTCTGCCAAAAACTGTACAATGAAAGCTCTGTTCCAGCACTCAGCACTCAGAAAAAATCTCTCTCCCTCTCTAACTCTACAAATGATTTTGTTTTTTATACATTAAAAGAAATCTGTAAAGAAAAAAAATGAATCGGCTCCCAAATTCAGCGCGCTGTTTGAACTGCCATTTTCAATAATAGAAAAAAAAAATCCCCTGATGGCTTGACATATGGAGCGCTGGCCCTTTTGAATCGGGACTGAGGATAAAGTAGGCGCATTGACCCCGTCTTCTCTAGGAATTAAAACAAAAACAAAAATAAACCAAATCGGGATCAGATTGCACAAGGTGTCGAGTTGTGAAGGTTGCTGGTCAAAACTGTTTTGAAATAGGAATCTTCAAAGCGGCCATTTGTCATAGACTGCCACCTGCTTCCGGAATTCTCTCTTCTATGGACGCACTTGGTCATGGATCAAAAGGGTATTTACAGATTTGTTACACGTCTGATGAACAACCATATCCAGAATTAGAAATCGACACCAAAGATGACCAAGCCAGAGTTACAATATGCCACCATCGAATTCCAACACACCCAATCACATGCAATATGGTGGCATCAACAAAAGCTCATAATCCGCCTTCTAAGAGCCACATCACCCGTAATCCCACAAAATCTCCAAAGGATCAATTGCTGGCGGAAATCATGGAACAAAATCCTGTATGGGGTAATGAGGCCAGTCGCACGATTTCTGTGGAGCTGAGATGTCGCTGCAAATTGTTATCAAAAAAAATGAAGGCAAAACCCAATTAACGCCATGGCAAACCAAATACCATAATCATTACCATGTTTTTCTTTTTAATGATACTGCAGCTTTAATGAAACTGCAACAGTAGTGCAAAGAATACAGCGCATTCGTGGCCCATTGGAATCGATACTAGAGTCATCATCCGATTCATCTTGGAAGGAGTTTTGCTGTGTATTAACATATGCAAATTTGCTGTGTAGAGAGTGTAGGGTTTTAATCATGTAGCATGGGGAAAAGGTAGGATTTGTATGGTTAGAAAGAACTAGGGTTTGATAGGATTTAGGGGTAGGGTTTGTATGGTTAATTTGCAAATGAGATCAATAAATATGACATATTAACATATGTGATTAACATGGGAAAATGAAAGGAGGGACATAAGGAAAGAAAATTGCCTTGAAAAACAAACAAACTGTCATAACATATGCTTGCAAAACAACCATCATTCAACCTATCTTCTATTGATTTCTTGCATGAAATTATGACCATAATCCTCCTTTGAATCCATGACACACTCATAAACTTGATAAAGGAGGCATACCTTGGAAAAAACCCGAGCAAATTTGGAGAAATTTGGAGTTTGGATGAATTTCGGTGAGTTTTCTGTGCAGGCGGACCAAATGGTCGCGCACCACCCTGGAATGGTCGCGCACCACTGGAATGGTCGCGCCTGTGTAAATTTACACAGGGAAATGCTCGTGGAATGGTCGCGCACCACCCAGGTGGTCGCGCACACCTGTGGAATGGTCGCGCACCTTCCCAAGCGCTGGATTTGCAGAAAATTGCCACGAAATCGCCTTCTTTGCCTCTAGCACGAAATTTTCACTTTCAATTGCACAATAAGAGTGACTAAAGAGGGAAATTAGCTTTTATAGGGTCATTTAAAAAAAATTTAACTTTAGAACCCACTTTCTAATGTTTTCAACTTGCTTTTCTTTTTAACACTGTTTAGAGTCTTTTTGTCCTGAAATGAGCTCTTTTGATGCGTTTGACTCCGTTCTTTTTGCAGGTTGACCGCCTGATGGACTGTAGTGAAGGAACCAGGGTTGTTGCCGGCACTTTTACAAATTTTTGAAAATTTCTTTATTTTTACAAATTCCTCATGACCTTGGATTTAAAAACAGGGTTTTTTAAATCCAAGGCATAAAGTGAGCTGTAGCTGAAGAAAATGATAATGAAACATATGTACAAAATTCCTTCCGGCTTGCTGGGCACTTACTGACCATGACTCATTACCTTGAAATGATTTTGACTCAAAACCCTAGACCTAAGACCATGGGATCTCAAGACAAAAAATAAGAACAAGCATGACTCAATTACATTGTTGTATGACCTGATCCAGCAAAGCCAAGAAGGGAACAAAGACCAGCTCCTCCATTCAGTGTTATGGCATGCCTAGTGGGATGCAAAACTGACACTGATGAGACATCTATAAATGCATATGCAAAGAGTTATTGATCACTGATGGAGGGCTCAAGACCGACACTAACAGACCCAAAGTGAAGCCATAGTGCAAACAACGACCTATTGCAAAGACTACAAGGACAGGTTTTGATAAAGAAGTCCTTGGAAATAGTTTAATACAATCAAACATTTCCTGACAAAGTAAATATATAGGGTCAGAGCCCTTGAGGTTGGTGCCTCAGAATTGGAAGGATTGGTGTCCTTGGAGTTGGTGCTCCTAAATTCAAGGTCAGTGCCTTGGTAAGATAGGGTCGAAGCCCTAGAGGCTGGAACCTCATCAAAGTCCAAGTTGGTGCTTGGCAAAACTCATCAGATATTGTATTCAATCTTTTTCTATATTTAATAAAATCATTTCTTTGATTAAAAGTGTAAAGAATCTAAACTGTTAATAATAACAATTGAAAAGAAATATTGATTCACCCCCCTCTCAGTATTTCCAACAAAAATAACATCTTCTATAGAGAGTGGTTAGAGGATCAGCTTACCTAACGTAGCATCCAATAGCAGGTGAGAAACCTCTGATCAAGTAGTAAGATTAGGCACATCATCAAGGTCCTTCCAACTCGAAGAGTGAGTACAATCATAAAATTTGCAGACTACCATGTCCTTTGAAACCCCAACAGAAGGAAATGATTGAGAGAGTCCATGATAAAGATGAGTCTGTTGATCAAGGATCCTCTCCTGAGATGTAGATGACCCGAAAACCACTAGGTGAACTAGAATTCGTTGAAAATCTAACTTCCTTTCAAGATCATCAGCCTGATGTGTGGTTGAAACCTCAGGCATAGAGGAAATCACAGACAATGATGATCCACAGTAAATATCTCTGCAAGAAGAATGAGCCTCAAACGGTTGATCCACAACGTCACCTACAAAATCTAAAGGACCTTTTCCAACCATAGGAACTAATAGTCCACCATTCTCTTGACCATTAATCATCCCACTAGCAAGGCATGAAAAGGGATGTCCATGAAAAGAAGCCTCCAAAGTGTTTAATATCAACCCCAAAGTAGGTGAAGCCCCAGAAAACCTTGTCACTAAAGAGGGCCATTGTTGGGTTAGTGTCGTTGAAACGCTAACCCCAACACCAGGGTTTTTAGGGTTTTGAGCTGCAAGCATTACACTACTTTTTGAGGTGACCCATTTGGTGGCATAACGTGCATCTAAGTGGCACATTCTAGAAGTCAATTCTTTGATGAAATGTGTAATCCCCCAACAAGATATCTGTTTTAGTTGGGAGTCCCTTCTCTGTATCCATTTCCACTAAGACCCATAATATTCTCTTATCATAAGCCACCAATGATAACTTGTCGAAGTAAACAAACCAATTGATGCATTTTGCAACCTAAGTCACAATCTGTCGAGCCCAAAGCTCTAACAAGAAATCCACCAATTCGACTCAGATATACCAGGATTTTTTCTTCTCTGTAAGCTAGTTAAATCTGACACTCCACCTCTGCAACCATAAGGAACCCCGACTTATAACCCAAGCATGTTGCAGGATATAGAGGAGTTACCCCTCGTCCAATAAACTCGAAGTGTGTCCAATTGTTCATTAGCAGCTCTATAGTAGGGCAGTAACCCAACAATTGTTTCCGATGATACAAGACCCAAGCTTGTAATTGAGAATTCCTAAGGGAAATGTAATAAAATCTGCCCATGAGAGCCCTGACAGATAAACTAGATACTCTACTCATTTCAACATCATGCCCCAATGAGAGAAAGACTTCTCATTACAAGGGCGCAAAGCCTTTTGAGAGTGGGGTTGAACGTGGGGTTTTTCCTTCAAAATTGAAGTGAAAGGTGGCAGACCCCGAACATCCGATAAAAATCTCATTCCAACTATTCCATCCTAAGGAGAAACCACCCCACTCAAAGGATTATCCATAGTAGATGGATGCATGGAGAAGGAAACCTACAGGAAAATATAATAAAATTGACCCTAGAGGTTGGCCTAATAACAAAGACCAAGAGAAATAGTATGAAACTTGTAAGAGTCATGACAGAGTGCCCCAATATCCTCAAAAACAAGGATACAAAAAAAATAAAATAATAATAAATAAATAAATAAAAATAAAAATAAAATAAAATAAAAAATAAAAAATAAAAAATAAAAACTTACTATCACCCCCGGAAAGTAGGAGAGCGTCTGACAAAACTGAAAATAAAAGCACCATCCAAGAAAACAATGGAGGAGCCTACAATCTTAGTAGAACCCAGTGAGGACATACCTCTCACTAGACACCACAACGAGAGTCATTTGTTGGAAACAAGAAACTATGTCATGCCAACCCAATAAAGCACAATAGTCTGAAACCCAAGCTCTGCAATGCACCATCTATCCAAGTTTCAAACTAGCTTGACACTTTAAACCTAGACGTAAAAATTGACTTTAAATACAATTTGTCATTTCAGTGAAGCAAAATCAGCAATTCCATAAATGTTTATACTAGGCAAAAACATGTCTATATGGGCAATTTCATAAATGGTTATATAAACAAACATGTTTATATACACTGACACAAAGTTGAGGGTTGAATATAGTTTTGAATTTGTCATAATTGTTTCTTTTGTGTGTCGGAATCTCCAAATACAATTTCAGCAAGATTATGATTTCTTTTTAATATATTATTTAAAATGCACCTTTAAATGCATAAATGGATTCAACACCCTACCTTGAGTCACTCAAATTTTGCAGATTAAATAAAAATTTAAAAAAATATCTATTGAATTTTAAACAAAATTAACCCCAAAAAATATTAATTCATTTCATTTTTCATATATATAAATAAATGTGAGATATTTTTAATTTAAATTAGTTGCATTTTGTAATATTGTAAAATAAATAAATTAATTTAAAGTATCTAAGTACAAAGTGAATCCGATTTCAAAATATAAATTGAGTTAAAAATATTAAATTAAAAATAATGATTATATAAAAAACAAATAATGATAATAAATAAATGATAATTTTTAATAGTTTATATTCCTATAAATATTTCTTATTAAGATGAATTTATATTAATAAATATTTCAACTTTATCTAATAAAAAAACAAATAACTTATTAATTCATTTGAATTGTTTTTATTTTAATTGTTGCGATATCTTCCTTTAAAACCAGTGAAACAAACTCCCTTCATCAAACTTTCTAAAACATCTACCAAGTAACTTTACTCTATGTTGCCTAGATGTATGAAATATGTTATCAAACTTTAAAAAGCCAGCCAAATTGCAAGTTAACTAAGATATACAAATTGTAAGCATATAAACTACATAACAAATGAGGACAACATACCTAACAAATTCCATTTTGGATCTCAGTGGCCCACATGTGTTTGAAACTGCAATGATCGGTTCCTTTGCTTGCAGCCTTTTGCTTATGGTTTGTTCAAGTCCATTTGTGTTGGTACAGATTATTCCATGGCCAATGCCAATGATGTTGTGCGTTAATACTTAGCTTCAGATTTTGACAATTTGGTATTCTGTTGCTTTCCCATTAAACCAAAGAGTGGTTGAGATTTTGATAATTTGGTAAGGAAAATCAGCTAGTTTCACATTGACCATTTTCCCCTTGCTGTTTAACTTTCAGTAAATCCATCATAAACCTTTCCAACCATTTAATGTGATCCTTGCCCTTTCGTTTCTCAAAAGCCAATGGAGATTATATTGTTGTCTGTCAAAATCCAGGGCTGTAGCAGAAGGATATTGACAAGAAGCAGACATGACAGGTCAATATTGTTTTAAAGAAAATACAAAAGCCTTAAAGTCAAGTCCTGTAGTGCTGTATTTCTGAGGCACATATTACAGAGCTGAGGTGGTATTCACGGCATGAATGAAAGAAGACAAAAAAGAGTATATCTTAGTTGGTAGCTCTGATGACGAGAAATGACATGCATGTGGCCAACATTTTGTCGTGCACAGCAATAATTTGGTGGCTTGGTTGACGGAGTGGCACCAACATTCTGGAATATAAGATGTCAAGATGCCGATTGATTCACTAGATTTACTTTTCTCCTATTATTTGATTTTAATATTTGTCATTTTGTCATGCATGGTTTGCTGGATTTCTTTGACTTTTAGTAAGAATATTGGTCATTTTACGTATAACTTGTTATATTCATGTGTACATTGTGAATAGAGTGGGTTTGAATGGGCTTGAAATTGAATATATATATATATATATATATATATATATATATATGTGGGATTGAAATTAAATTAATTTTAAAAAAAAAAAGGGAAAAGGGTTTATAATGAAGAAAAAAATAAAATAAAAAAATAAGAAATGTCATTAATTTTATTTTTATTTTTTATTAAATGAAATTTTAATTTTAGATAATAATAAAATTATTAAATTGTTTTATACATATTTATATTAAGAGGGAGATAATTAGCCTACGATAATTTTTATTTATTTAAATATTTATGATTTGTAAGAAAACAATTATATTTGAGGCATATAAGATGTTTAACATGGAACACAAGATTTATGTGGAAAAGTTTTTGAGAAAATACCACAAAATTTTTTTATATAATTTTTGTAAAAACGAGTTTACTAGATTTTTTTGTAGAAACCAATTTATTAGAAACATCAATCTCTTTGTAGGCACCAATTTACTAGAGACACTAATCCCCTTTGCAAAAATTTGTAGACATTAATCCCATCTACAAAAATTTATAGGCACAACCCTACTCGAGACACCAATCCCCACAACAACAAATGTTTGTAGGCACCAACCTATTAATGGAGACACCGACCTCATGAGCAAAAACATTTTGTAGGCACCAACCTACTGGAGGCAATACTCTATCTCTATAGTCTTCTCCGCAATGAAGAAGTGTTTCTTTGGGATCTATTTTTATTATTATTTCTTCAATGATCAATTGTTTCTTTGTGATCTAGTTTGTTCTCCAATTATGTACAATCAACACTCTTTGTCTGGTTTTGTTCGAGACAGTCTACCCAACTTTTCCAAAATCATGCTTATATGGATAAGTGTTTTATTATGTGCTTACGGAAACAATGGAACACCAACATTTCATCAAACATTATAATTTCTTAACATCGACACTTCCTTCAACCCCAACTTTTCAAAAATTGGCACTTCCTTGATGCAGGAGCATCGATGGCTCAAGTGAAAATTGAATATACGAGCTTCTAGACAGAAGAACAGATGGTAGAGAACATGGTTGGCAGAAATATTTGTTTAATGGAACCCTTAATGCATTGATTAATCCACTATCCACATTATTTTAATTATAAGCCACCTCACTAAGGGGATATGGTCAATCTATTATAAAATACTGAAGTTGCACGAGTTTAGGAATTTGTTACAAGATCCTAAGAGAAAATAATGGATCTGAAATGATCCATTCAATGTATTGTATCCTTTATAAGTTATAGCCTTCGGCATAGTAAGGGAGAGGCCGATGCAATGTAAAGAATACCAAAATTGGCTTTCGTGGCCAATTGTGTCAAAATTAGCCCAACCATGACGATATATGTGATTATGTAATTTCTTGATTTATTTGATATAGAAAGTATGGATTTCAGTCATGTGATAATTTGCATGTAATTCAAGTTGAATGGGATCCGTGTTTTTTTTTAATTGAATAAGTTTCTGAATTACGTAGCATGGGTTGATCTCTGTGTCGCAGAGATCAAGCGGGAGATGGACAGTCAATGAGTTAAATCGCATTCAACCTGAAGTCTTTAACGTAGATCACACCAGGTCTTGAAGTCTGCCATTGCCTATCGTGTTTGGGTAGAGGATCAATGGACTTGCCATATGTCGAATTGCTACAAGTCTCTAAATCTGAGATTTTCAATCAAAATGAGCATTGCAAAGTTTTGTCTTTGCATCTTAACCTTTGATCCTGAACCAGCGAGTCAGTTCCCATTCTGTCAAAAGAGGTTTACTAGTTGCATCGTGGACAATTTCTCCCATACTGTGGGCCCATAACCCACAGGTCCGTGAATTGTATAAACATGCATCTTTGCTGCATCAAAAGTGGTATCAGAGCAAGAACGATTCTACGTAGAGGTGAAAATATGTTGAAGATTCGTGAGATTGTGGTCTATATATTGTCGTACAGGTAGCGACAGAAGAAGGTGAGAAGATTGCAGAAACCTAGAGCCAGGAGTGCTCAAATGGTTCCAAAGAAGAGAGAACCAGAGAGATGCAGAAATACCGAGCTCAGAGGAGAGAAGCTTGGTGAGGTATTGTGTAGTAGGGAGGACTTGCTACCGCAGAGGTTTTTTTGCAACTCACTGAAAGATCATAACGGAAATTCCACAGAAAATATGGGTAGAATTGCTAAGGGATGAAGGAGACAGATGACCAGGAGATCATAAAAATTTTATACCTTGGGAATCTGATGCAGGAGCATCGACGGCCCAAGTGAAAATTGAATATATGAGCTTCTTCTAGACAGAAGAACGGATGGTAGAGAACGTGGTTGGCAGAAATATTTGTTTAACGGAACCCTTAATGCATTGATTAATCCATTATCCACGTTATTTTAATTATAAGCAACCTCACTAAGGGGATATGGTCAATCTGCTATAAAATACCAAAGTTGCATGACTTTAGGAATTTGTTATGAGATCCTAAGAGAAAATAATGGATCTGAAATGATCCATTCAATGTATTTTATCCTTTATAAGTTATAGCCTTCAGCATAGTGAGGGAGAGGCCGACGCAATGTAAAGAATACCAGAATTGGCTTTTGTGGCCAATTGTGTCAAAATTAGCCCAACCATGACGCTATACGTGATTATGTACTTTCCTTATTTATTTGATATAGAAAGTATGGATTTTTAGTCATGTGATAATTTGCATGTAGTTCGAGTTGAATGGGATCCGTGTAGGCAGCATGGGTTGATCTCTGTGTCACAGAGATCAGGTGGGAGATGGACAGTCAATAAATCGCATACAGCCTGAAGTCTTTAACACAGATCGCACTGGGTCTTGAAGTCTACCATTTCCTATTGTGTTTGGGTAGAGGAGCATTGGACTTGCCATATGCTGAATTGCTACGAGTCTCTAAATCTGATATTTGCAATAAGAATGAGCGTTGCGGAGTTTTGTTTCTGCAACTTAACCTCGAATCCTGAACCAGCAGGTCAGTTCCCGTTCCGTCAAAAGAGGTTTACTTGCTGCATCATGGAAAATTTCTCCCAGACTGTGGGCCCATAACCCACAGGTCTGCGAATTGTATAAAGATGCAGCTTTTCTGCATCATTCCTTCAACCAAAAATTCCCAAATAAGTGCTCATTCAATTAAGCCCTATACCATACACCTAAGTAATATGTATCAATACATCCTCTTTGAATTATGATTGTGCTTGCTCCCCTAATGCTAAATGTCCCTCAACTAATTCATCTAACAGAATTATTAATATATCTTATCTCAATTTAAATGAATCAATTATTAATGTTTTAAATAAAGGGTTAAATTTCTCCATGACACCTAAGAAAATTCCCATAGAAGATATACTTTGTTACATTGAATATGGCATAAAAGACATGCCTGATAATACCAAAGAGAAGATTAGACAAGACTTCTCTATCATTCTTCGAAAATCCAAACCCCCCAGAAGAAACATCACAAAAGATGAATACTTTGCTCTAAAATCCTTAAATTCTAACCCTAACATTATAATATTAAAAGCAGACAAGGGAGGAGCCACAGTCATAATGAATAGAAAAGACTATAATGACAAAATGATTGATCATCTTAACAACAGTGGGTGCTACAAAAAGTTAGATAAAAATCCTTTAAAAAGCATTACAAAAGAAGTTTCCAGCTTAATCAAAGCAAGCAACATTCAAGATAATAAGACCCTCATTGAAAGTTGTCCTTATACCCCTAGAATCTATGGTGCTCCTAAGATACATAAAGATGGGATTCCTATTAGACCCATTGTAAATACTATTGGAGGTCCCACGTATCATCTCGCCAAATACCTTGCCAAGAAGCTAAAACCCTTAGTTGGAAACACTGAATCATTTGTCAAAGATTCCACCCACTTCATAAATGAAATAAAAAATATTAAGCTCGATAAAAATGATATATTGGTTAGCTTTGATGTCATTTCTCTATACACTAACATTCCTATTGATGGGGCCATGGAGTTTGTTCAGAAAATCACTAATCCTCACACTTCAAAACTTGTTGAAATTTGCCTAAAATCCACCTTCTTTAGTTTCATGGGAGAAATTATGAACAAACATGCGGAGTAGCTATGGGCTCTCCTCTTTCTCCAATCATAGCCAATTTATTCATGGAATATTTTGAATCCAAATAGCATAAAAGTGCTCCCTTAAAACCTAAATTATGGAAAATATTTGTGGATGACACTTTCATCATATGGCCTCATGGACGTGAAGCTTTAGAAACTTTCAAACAACATCTAAATAATCTTTCCCCATCAATAAAATTTACCATGGAAATAGAAGTTAATGACAGCCTTTCATTCCTTGACATCCTCATCACTCGAAATTCCGATGGTTCCATATCTCACCAAGTCTACCGAAAAAATACCCACACAGAACAATATCTCCATGCCTCATCTCACCACCATCCCAACCAAAAATTAGGCATTTTAAACACCCTTGCAACAAGAGTTGTTCGAATCTCTGATAAAGAACACTTAGATAAAGAGAAATCCCATCTAATAAATGTGTTTTTAAAAAATGGATACAAAAACATCAAGCCATCAAAGCACTGAATAAGGCAAACAAAGAAACTTGTCTTATAAATAAAAACAAAAATTTGGACAACTTCATCAACAAAGTTAACCTTCCTTATATTCAGGGCACCACAAACAAAATCTCCCATATCCTAAGAAAGCATAAAATCATGACCACCTTCAAGCCTATAAACACCATCCGTAGTTGCCTCAATTCTGCTAAAGACCCCATTGACCCTAAATGCCAAAAAGGAGTTTATTTGATTCCTTGTTCTTGTGGAATTCCATATGTTGGGGAGATTGGCTGATCCATCAACACTCGCATCCTAGAACATTCCACTGACATAAAACATAATCGATCAAAAAACTTTGCACTAGCAGAGCATTCCAATAATACAAAGCATCATATATGCATTGAGAAAACCCACATTCTCGCTAAAGTTGACCACTATTTCCACAAAAAATTTAGAGAAGCCATTGAAATCAATAAACATCCCAAAAACCTCAACAAGGATGAAGGATGGATCATAAGCAAAAATTAGATCCCCACATTAAAATCCAAATCTAGAAATTTTGAAACCCCTTAACTCATGTTTCATTCATTTCTAACTTACCCACTTGTTTATTTTTTAATATTATTCCTTACTTTATTTAACCCTAATCCCTCATTTAAATATATTATAAAATATTATTAATTTTAATATATTAATTATTCTTGAAAATCAAAATACATCAATTATTTGATAATATACCATATTATTAATCATATAATATAAACATATACATTTATGAATCTTTACAAAACATTTTATTTATTTAATTCATTTTATTTTTAATAAATACATAATCCATTTTGAATAACTTCATTGTCGGCCATTTTCTCAAAATACCCTAATACCATTTCCCTATTAACTAAGTTAGATCAATTTTCCACAAACTTTTATCCTCATGATGAACCTCAGTTGCGGGTTTGAAATGTCGATCTTCAAATCAATATGAATAGAATGGAGCCTAAAAATCTATTACAATGGGATAACAGTGCCAGAAATCTAAAATATAGAAGTATGTATATGTTTTAAGAATACCATAGGACATGATAACTATCACTTTACCTTCGAACTTGGGTGATGGGGGGCATTGTATTTATTTCTTGAAGGCAGTTTATTGGCTGGAAATTATGCCAAGAAACCAACTTAGTCATTTTAGGTCCAAGCTGGCCCTTGAACAAAAGGGATCTCCCTTAATGCTACAAGGCTTTAATGTTGTTCATTATTACTGAACAACAACCTATGAAGCACAATGGCCAGATTTAGGGGTTGTTGTATAGGGTGGTTGCTTAATGTTTAAAATCTCTACTTAACAAATAAATCCATCTCTTGTAGGGGTTTGATCAAGTGTCATCGTTTAGCTATGAGATAATAACATAGCTTGAAAGACTTTGATAGGGGAATATAGGAGAAATTAGAGAATTAAATATCCTCCCTGAATATCCAATTATTTAACAAGAGAATAAGTGTATAGAAGAATCTCTATAGCTAACAACAATACATCTAAGAATTGATATAGAAGCAACAATCTATTGATGTAGAGGGATCAACATGACACACTGTCACCTTGATATACTCAGTAATGAACATAACTTTGCGATGTGTTTTCAAGGAGGTTGAAAATCAACCTAGCCTTGCCCAGTATTCTGTACAACCTCAAATATATGCAGAAAAAAATATGCAATTACAGGAAAGGACATACATATGAAACAAATTTTGTCATTAACTAGAGCCAGAAGCCCTTGATTAAATTTTGAAGTTACAAGATTTATAAAAATATGAGGGTCTTTTTGGGCTCAAAATTCAATCCTTTCTCACTACAAATGATGAAATATATAGAAAAATATATCTACTAAACTATTCTCATCTTCTTGTGATCCAAAGATCAAAAATAGGGTCAAAAATGAAAATGCTCAGAATCTCCCGAAACTGGCGGCAAATCGTATTGTTCATTGTCCTGATTCCAACACCGCTTGAATAACCTCAATCTGACGTCATATGAGAAAGTTATGACATTCTAAAGTTATTGCCCAACAACTAAAAATTCAAATGACAGGGTTGACTAGGCAGTTCGTACCGCTAATGTCATCAGTTAACTATGCAGGGTATGATGTAAGTAGGAAAATCTCATGCTAACATGTGGCATCATCGTAAAGGACATTGTGGCATATTTTTATTGGTTGGTTTGGGTTTGGATGTGGCCAATGGTGAAGCGCTACGTGGCCCAATTAGAGGGCGCGACATTTACCTATGTGCTTGGATAATTTTTTTATAACAGGCCCAAGGGCCTCGGTAGGGTTTGACCCTTGACCTCCTACATAATAATCTAATGCCTTAACATCAAACCATGACTGTGGTTCTTAAAAAACTATGGTTGCAGGTTCTATTTGATATGTAATGGTCGATGAATTTGGGGGGTGGGGTCGGGTGTTAAGCCATGGCCCCAATCATATTAGCACATAGGTGATCACATGGAGGAGCTTTGGCAGAGTGGGCGGGGACTAGGCCCCAACCCTAGTCATATCATAGCCCATCTGATCACGACCACATACGAGGGCTAAGCTAGCAATGGTAGGCAATTAGCCCCAAGCCCTGGCCACATTAGTGCCCATGAGACCTCTAGTGGAGCGAAACCAATGGGGGTGGGAAGTTAGCCTCAGCCCTTGATCCTATCAATTTCCACGTGACCATGTCAACTGATGCAAAGGGCTTAGCTGGTGGGGGTGGATAGTTAGCATGTGCCCATAACCACATGGCACTCCACGTGACCTTGACCAAACACTTAGGGTTTATGCCATATTTTAAAGAGGCGACAAGTTGTACCTTTTGCGGTGAGAATCCCACTAGTTCTAGAAGAAATCATCGCTGGACAGAGTGTGTAAAGGCAGAATTCATAGAACAATTAGAAGGTTTTCCCAATTTGCAAGACAAATAACAGAGATTGGTTTCAAGAAGCATATCTTGCTCAATTTTTAACGTTTTTGAGCTCAAACAAAGCCTAGATAGGGGTTTTTTAGTGTCCTGAACTCAATGGCAGCCTCGAATTTTTTATTTGAGCAGTGTATGATGGAATTTTCGCAAAGTAAAGTCCTTTAGTTCTAAATACAAAGAGATTTTTGAGGCCAGATGGAGGCATATTTGAGCATGGAAAAAGCCTAGTTATAGGTTTTCTAGCCTTCCAGTGTCATCCACAGAGTAGAGTAGCTATTTTCAATGTTTTCTTAATGTGTTTATGAGAAAATCTATTTTCAACAGTTCATTATGAATTAGTTGTATGTTATTCTTTTGATTTCAGGTGGAGTACAAGGACTTATTGTGAAAGAATCATTTTTCTGTTGACATAATCATGACTTGTTGTAGGGAGTCATCTTTTTTAGTGCGAATTCTTTGTAGAAGAATGTTTCTTTGTAGGAGAAACGATGCCACTCCAGAGTCAACAATTTGTAATGTGCTCATTTTATGCTAAAATTAATAAAGTAGCCTAGCCATTGGAGAAGGGCCGAGAGACATAGCCTAGAATGTGTGAACTCCGTTATCACTTGTTGGTCCCTTCTCTTCATGATTATCATCTTGAATTGCATATGAATTTGTTTCACTTTTAAGTTCATGTGAAACTTAACCACTCATCTTTGAAGAGGTTGCAAAACTAATTTTACATTTAAAGACCTAAGTTTTTTAGACTTGAAAAGTGTTAGAGTACGATCGAATTTTCTTTCATTTTCAGTCACGTGGTATCCGAGCGAGGTTTTGACTAGATTGCAATTATGGGAAAGAAACTGAAGCATGAAAGACTCCAATAGCTAGAGGAGATTAGTCTGTCTCCTTGAATGGAGAATGTCGAGATAAGGAGATTGCTTGAAGTTGCAAAGGAGGGAAAAAGGAAAATGTGTCTGTAGTTGCAGTGATCCAGGTGGATATTGGTGGACACCTGCCAAGTCCACTTGGACCCCCACCATTGTTTCTCTCAGCATTTTCAGTTTCCTTAATTGTAGCACAACTTACTATTTTAGCAGTTTTTTGGGTCCTGAACTTCCGGAGCCGTTTTAAGGCCCTAAATGAGATTTTTTGGGAAATCTGGGGCAACATAGGTCCATGGACCGATGTTGCCTCCTAAAGTGGTAGTGCTCGGATAGATCTTTCTAACAAGCTATTGTACGCGTCAAACGGAGATCGTATGCCAAGGTTACGACCTCGGGAAGTTGGTGTACCAATTTACCCAACGGGGCCCACAGTTTGGCTTTTCATCTTCTAGGGTTAGGTTTTGGAATGTTAAGGGTTTTCCATTGTTTCTCAACAATAAATAGGCCTTCAAGCCTCATTGTAACACAGTTCAGAGGCATGTAGCCACCACATCTCTTCTCAGAGATAAGCTACCATCGCCCTAGCTAGTTTATTTCCATTACTGTTTGTAAGCATATTTCAGTATTTTACATTGAAATGAAGTATTATTTCCGCTGCATATCTGTGTTTATGGTTATCTTTGTAATTTGTTGCGTTCCTGTTTAAGTCCGGATCAGTGGTATCAGAGCGGTCTACTTTTTCTCTGTTTTTCTTTGCATGTCCCCAACAAGGTCAGGATATAAGGAGTTAAGGCTTGAACTGGTCGAACCTTTGCAAGACCAACCTCACAAATCCCGACGGCCTCCCATGGCGGATGAGAAGAAAGACGAGGGGGCAGGAGATCCTATCACAATCTTGCTCAAAGAAGCCCTCGAGCGACAACGGAACGCAATGATGGACAGCTTTGCCCAGATCCTTCAGCGGCTACCCAGAAGCAACGCATTGGCTTCCAGCAGTTACTCTGGAAATGCCACACCCTTTAAGGTACAAGTTAATTTTGACATCCCCATATTCGAGGGTCAGATAGACGCAGATGTTGTAGATAAATGGTTAAATCTGCTAGAGGGTTATTTTTCTGTTCATGAATTTTCGAGTTGGGAAACTATTGTTTTCGCTCTTCTCAAAGCAGCCCCCCACGTCAAGGACTGGTGGGAAACCTACTGCGAGCAGAAGGATGAAAGTACTGGCTCACTATTTTCAGCCGCACCCACTTGGAATTCATTCCGGGATGCCATCAAGGAGCAGTACTACCCTGTCGGAAGCTATGAGGATGAATACATAAAGTGGACCACGCTGTGGCAGGGAAGGGACCAAGACGTGCCGGAGTTCACCAATATTTTCCATACCCTTCGCACAAAATTGGGTATCAAGGATTCGGAGCAGCATTTGATACTCAAATACCAAGGCTGCCTGCATAAGTACATCCAAGAAGAAATACAATTCCTGAACATCTCCTCGCTCGGCACAGCATACCGATATGTCGTCAAGGTCGAGCAGAAGTTTAAACAAAAGAAGCGAGACTTTGGATCTGCGAATCCAAAGCAGGGGAAAGGTGCCCCTAAACCACATAAAAAGGGACAAAGACAAGGCAGGGCAGCCCAAGACAACCCGCCGAAGCTACAAGAAAAGAACAGCGTCGCGAAGCCGAAAAAGGACACGGGAAAATGGTGTGAGTTCCATAAGATCTCCACTCACAACACAAGTGAGTGTCAGGCCAAGCAGTCACTGGTGGCTGAGCTAAAGGTTTCAGAATCAGATGCATGTTCCGACTCTGAGTCAGGACTCGACAAGGGGAATGAAAAAGGGAAGCAGATCATTGATGCGGATCCCAACGCCACTGTTGCTACTGCTAAGATCCAGAAAAATGAACCCAAAGACCCAGAGGAGGAGGAGTGTCTCTTCCACTCCCAGATGTGGGTAAAGGGCTCCCCGATACAGTTCATTGTTGATAGCAGGAGCCAAAAGAACCTCATTTTGGCAGAGGTTGTGAAGCAGTTGGGCTTACCGACCACAGCACATCCATCGGGTGGCTTCACCAAGGACGAGATCTTCGCATGAGCCAGCAGTGTCGCCTTCCATACAACATCAAGCCCTTCACGGATGAGGTATTGTGTGACATTGCTCCCCTTGAAGTTTGTGATGTATTATTAGGACAACCATACTTGTGGAAGCGACATGCTGTGTATGAATCAAGGTCATTTGCTGTTATTATTACATTGGGAAATAAATTGTACAGGATACCAGAGGTAGCACCACCTACCGCCATCTCTTTGATTATTGCAAAACAATGCAGTAAGCTCATTTCCAAAACCGGGAAATTTGTTTTCCTAATGGTGCGCCCTCAAGGAAAGAAGAAGACAGTGGTCGCGGCCTCCAGACAGGGCCCCTCCGCACGACAACTACAGATGGACAAGGTCATGGAGGAGTACGAGGACATCTTCACCTCCCCCACAGGGGTTCCTCTGCATTGTCAGGTCAAGAACTCCATCGATCTGACCCCAAGTGCGCCACTACCCAATGGACCAATTTATTGGCGCTCTGTTCTAGAGAACGATGAAATCAAGAGGCAGATTCAGGAGCTCTTGCAGAAAGGTCACATCCGTCCGAGTTCATCGCCTTGTGGGAGCCCGATCGTGTTGGTACAGAAGAAGGATGGGACGTGGAGACTTTGTGTTGACTATCGGGCGTTGAACAAGATCACTGTCTGTAATAGGTACCCGATCCCACAGATCGATGACCTCCTAGACCAACTAAAGGGGGCGAAATACTTCAACAAGATCGATCTGAAGTCAGGATATCACCAGGTACCAATCGAACCCTCTGATGTCTGGAAGACTGCCTTCAAATCCAAGGAGGACCTTTTCGAATGGTTGGTTATGCCTTTCGGATTGACGAATGCTCCTGCAACCTTCATGAGGCTAATGGATGACATCTTGCGGCCATTCACCACCTCATTTGTAGTAGTATACTTGGATGACATTCTGATCTTCAGCCAGAGTTGGGAAGAGCACCTCCACCACATCCGACAGGTTCTCCAAACACTGCGGCAACACAAGCTATGTGCCAATTTGGAGAAATGCACTTTTAGAATGACCCAGGTTCAGTGTCTGGGATACATCATTGATGAACAGAGGGTGCATGTGGATCCAGCCAAGATCCAAGTCATTCAGGATTGGCCATCTCCAACCACTCTAACAGAGCTCCGCAGCTTTCTAGGTCTTGCCAACTTCTACCGTAGGTTCGTGTTGGGGCTTTCTCATATTACGTGGTCCTTGAGTCAAGTCACCAAGGGAGGAACGAAAGCAAAATTCTTTTGGTCTGAATCTCAACAAAAGGCATTCAGAGAGTTGAAGGATCGCCTCTGCACGACACCAGTGCTCGCGTTACAAGATTTACAACAACCATTTGAGGTCGAGACAGATGCCTCTGACTATGCTATTGGGGCAGTCCTTACTCAACATGGACATCCAGTGGCATATCACAGTGAAACACTTTCAGACACAGTCTGGACGTACCCCACTTATGATAAACAGATATATTCCATTATGCAGGCCTGCCGACAATGGAAGCATTACATTTTGGGAAGGAAACGGTCATCCACACACACCACCGACTCCTATAGTTCATATAGACCCAATGGAAATTGCAGAATGATCGCCATCAAAAGTGGTCTACATACCTGCAACAGTTCCACTTGAATATCAAGTATAAGAAGGGCAGCACCAATAATGTTGCAGATTGCCTCAGTCGACCGCCGATCATGGCGTTAACCACCGTGCTCAACTCTTGTGGGCACGAGACTTCTGATTGGCCACTTCTCTACAAAAGCAACCAGAATTCGGCCACACATACCAGACACTCTTGGAGGGTCGGCATGTTCCAGATTTTCACCTCCAGGATGCCCTATTATGCCACCTGGGTCACCTTTGTGTTCCTTCAAGCGAGCGTGCCAAGATGATTTAGGAATCACACTACAGTCGGGCTGCTAGGCATTTCGGGGTCGAGAAAATAGTGACAGTACTGCAAAATTATTTCTATTGGCCGAATCTTCGTCAGGATGTTGGGAATTACATCAGATCATGTACTGCCTGTGCCATTTCCAAACCGACCATCAAGAAGCACGGCATCTATACCCCATTGCCTACCCCTTGTCGACCTTGGGAATCCATCTCCATGGATTATATGTCAGGCCTTCCTTCCACTAGGCATGGAAATGACTGTGTTTTTGTGGTCGTCGACAGGTTCTCGAAGATGGCCATTATGGTGGCCTGCAAGGAGAATATCACAACAGAAGCCACTGCTAAACTCTCCTTTGAACGAGTGTGGGTGCACTTTGGGATCCCACATTCTATCATCTCAGATCAGGACAGTCGGTTCCTCAGCACATTTTGGTCTAATCTCTGGTCAATGCTGGACACCAAACTCACGAAGTCCACAACCTTCCATCCTCAAACTGATGGCCAGACAGAGGTTGTCAATAGGATGATTGTGCACATTTTGCGCATGTATAACTCAAATCATCCATGCACATGGGGCGAGAGCCTCCGCTATGTTTAACACAGCTACAACCGAGCTCTTCACAGCTCCACTGGCCATAGCCCTTTTCAGGTGGGTTTGGGATTCCAGCCACTATGCCCCATTGATGTGGCCATGCCACTTGCAGCTACTCAAATAAATTCAGCTCATGTTGCATTTGCAAAAGGAACGCCTTACTGGAGCCTATCGGAAACTGAGACCACTCCAATATGGTCCTTACACCATTACTAAGGTTGTGGGAGACAATGCATTTGAGCTCAACATTCCCCCATTCCTTGGCCTGCACCCAGTGTTCAATGTGGACCACCTTCGGCCATACTTTCGACCATTGCTAGACACATCCGATATTGCAGAACAGCTCACACCCACATAATTAAATCCTTATTGCATGGAACAAGCTGCAACTAATCAGATCATGGACACACAGATCAAGAACACTCGCCAACAGAATATCCAACTATATCGAGTTGTCAAAGCAGGCCAGCTCCTTCACTAGGGAAAGTGGCTCACCAGGGAACAAGTTCAACAAAAGTTTCATCATCTCATGGAGGAACTCAACGCAATGGAAACCATTGCTTCCTAAGGGGGGAGGAATGATCCAGGTGGATATTGGTGGCCACCTGCCAAGTCCACCTGGACCCCCACCATTGTTTCTCTCAGCATTTTCAGTTTCCTTAATTGTAGCACAACTTACTATTTTTAGCAGTTTTTCGGGTCCTGAACTTCCGGAGCCATTTTGAGGCCCTAAACGAGGTTTTTTGGGAAATATGGGGCAACATGAGTCCATGAACCGATGTTGCCTCCCAAAGTGGTAGTGCTCAGATAGATCTTTCTAACGAGCTATTGTATGCATCAAACGGAGATCGTATGCCAAAGTTACGACCCCAGGAAGTTGGTGTACCAATTTACCCAACAGGGCCCACAGTTTGGCGTTTCATCTTCTAGGGTTAGGTTTTGGAATGTTAAGGGTTTTCCATTGTTTCTCAACAATAAATAGGCCTTCAAGCCTCATTGTAACACAGTTCAGAGGCATGTAGCCACCACATCTCTTCTCAGAGATAAGCTACTATCGCCCTAGCTAGTTTATTTCCATTACTGTTTGCAAGTATATTCAGTATTTTACATTAATGAAATGAAGTATTATTTCCACTACATATCTGTGTTTATGGTTATCTCTGTAATTTGTTGCGTTCCTGTTTAAGTCCGGATCATGCAGCATATAGTGAAGGAACAGACTAGTGAGTGTTCTGTCTTAGAAACAACAAAGAGTCCCTCAAATATGAAACCAATTTGTGGGCATAATCCGTACAGATGATATGGATCCTATGATGAGAATGATGCTTGCAATTTTTGTGAGCATCTGAAAGATTCTCCCTATGTGCTAGTTCTTAAAAGTGCATGTATTTAAATGAATTCACAATAGTGTGAAATCTCAAAAACACATACTTATCTAGAACAAGAATTACAACAAATTTTATTAAATGCAAGCCACCAATTAGCCTCTATCTCTAACAATAGTGTATAAGAATTAAAGAACTGATTACAACCTTTGAGTGCATGAAATTCTTAGAAAATTTCAGGATAGCATGAAATTTTCAGAGCTGAAGTACATCACTTTTAATCTCCATAACTCTAGTCTAGTTAGCTAATTCTCTACAAAGAAAAATTTCTCTACATTAGTGCAAAAATCCCTCTCTTTGCATATAATTTCCTTCATGACTTTTAGATCTTGAACCCCTTCTCCATTCAACAAGAGCCCGATTTATAATTACAAAAGAGAATTAAAATGAGAGAGTTGTTGGAGAAATAGATTTGCTCCAACAATTTTGGTTGACCAAAATTATTTTTCCTCTCTTGCTGGAGAAATTCCCTTGATCCAAGTCTTCTCTTCCTCATCTCCCCAACTGCTGTCTTGTCACAATCAATTGAAATTCAAAAATTAAAACAGATTTGATGAAGAAAATAGAAAACAAAAACCAATTCTCAACAAATTGTTAAATAAAACAACAAATTAAAATCCAAAAAAAATTGAAAATGTGATTGCTTCCGTTGGGTCTGATTTTCTTTTAAGTAATTATGGAGGAAGAATTGATAAAAGCAGTTTTTCCAAAACCAATAACATTTGCCCAAATCAATATACAAAATATTTTTTTAATGCAAATTCGTCACTTTTCCTTCTGCTGGATTTCTGGGTCATTAAATGATAATATTTTCTAAAATTAATCATCCCAGATTATTCTCCTATGTATTAGTTTTCCAACCAACTATTGCAAGCCTCATCTGGTTGAGTAAAACTCCAATTATGTCTCTCCAAAGATGAGGTATCAAAAATATCAGAATTTTGGAAAATCTCTCCTTGACCTGAATTTCAGAAAATTAATTAAAAATCTAATTCTAATTAAATATATAATTAAAATTAAATTCTAATTAATCACTGTTATTAAACTAATTATATACATGTTAATTATAATTATTAATATTCAACTTATATTAATTACAAATTAATTAATCAAAATTATTGACTTAATTTATTAAATTAATATTATAATTACAAACTATATATAAAAATGAAATAATTAGAAAAATAATTAATTTAAATTGTATTAAAAAACTAAAAATAAAAAAGGTTACATTTCACTAAGTTAGCGGTGGTTGGTCCCATATGGATGGGCCAAAGTGGCATTTGGCTCAACCTATGAGCCATACAATAATGATGAGGGAGCTTTATTATGGAGTAGGAGGAGTAAGTGGTGAAACGAGGAGGGAGGCATAAGGATATCAAAGGTCCGGGAGTCATAAGGATATCAGAGATTGTATACAGCGTACATCAGAGCTCATGAATATTGTAAGTTTTTAAAAGTATACTTTCGATATCCAACGGCCTCAAGGTTTTGATATTTTCATAAGTGCCCAATAAACCATGTGTTGAAAGGACTTTGAAATATTTTTTATTAAGGAATTTAGACTTCTGTGATCCATAACATTGTCTAGATAATCTTCGGCAAAATCACATAATCAATCTTTTGTCGACGCGTTTCGAACCAACCAGTGTGGTTCATCGTCAGGACAAGTTGAAGAACTGATCTGGTTTAGCTTGATTAAATAGAGTGTGCAGAGACTCCAACGGCTATATTGCAACGGCTAATTTTGACACGAGGATCAAAGTCAAACCCTGATTTTATTATTAATAGAAGCATATAATTTATTATTATTATTAGTTAATTGAATAATAAATATTTTTATTGTTTAAATATAATGGTCATTATATCTTCATATTTATTAAATAACCTATATTTATTATCATCCCTAAATTATTTAAATACAGATAAATAGTATTAAATTATTATTATTCTTAGAATTTAGTTACAATAGGTAACTGTGTATTTATTTAATAATAATTGTTTAAATCAAAGGGTCCAATGGTATAATAAATTATGGTAAATTAAATAATAGTAAACTAAATATAATGGTCCTTAATAAATTAAATCTCCATATAACCTATATTTATTATTATTCCCAAAATTATTTAAATACACTAAATAGGATTAAATTACTATTATTCTTATAATCTAGTTACAATAGGTCATTGTGAATTTATTTAATAATAATTATTAAAATTAAGGGTCCAATGGTGAACTAGACCTTCTCCAAAATAAATCATTTTTATTAATTATTTTATTGTAATGGCCCATTCGAAATTAAAATAATAGGTTCATACAATACTTTATGTTTATTAAATAATCTATATTTACCTAATAATATATAATTCTGATATTAAAATCATATTCTAGTTAAATCATTATTATGTAAATACCATAATCAAAGTACATGTTTATCTAATTTAGTAATTTATATCCATATTTTTTAAAATTTTTATTAAAATCAACTATGTTATTACTTATCAATATATAGGAAAACAGTTAAAGGAAATAACTAGGTTAAAAATCCATGCAAAGAATCTAATCCAATGACCAAAAACAGCACTGGAGGAGGGGGAAGACAGACACCCTAAGACCTAAAGGGAGAAAGAGGAGGCTAGGAAGACAAGGCTGGGACCCAGCAACTGCTGATCTTCCAGCCATCATCCCTAATAAGATTGTTCGGCCTTTTCTCAATCTCCAGGGCCTCTCTAAATTTGCGATGGTGAAACTGCGCAACTTTGGCAATGACTTGAGCATCTTCTATACAGACATGATGCATAGTCTTTCCCGCATGTTCAGCCAGGGCTGAGGACTTAGTCCTACCATGTCTTAAGTCAGCTGAATGCTCGCTAATCCGTTGATTGATAGAGCGACCAGTCTCACCAATATAAGGGGTCCCACAGGAACAAGGAATGACATATACGCCCTTCATGTCCTTAGGGTCAATAGGGTCTTTCACAGACCTGAGGGAACTACGGATAGTGCGGAGAGGTCTAAAGGTCGCTGACACATCGTACTTCCTCAGAACCCTCGCAATCCTATCTGTGGTCCCTTGGATGTAAGGAAGGTTCACACCCATGATATGGTCTTTAGGGACTCTTCGGATTGAAGGCTTTAATTTATCAGAGCAGAGAGGCTAAGTAATATCAAAGGTTTTCAATATCGAGGTTTTTAAAAATAAGAGTTAAGATAAAAAAAAAAAAATCTGAGGTGTGAAAGAGTAAACAAGGAGGTGAATTAAAGTGGAGTAGAGCCCACATAGAGTAGGACCCTTCTAAGAATTACAACCACTTGATTTTTAAGATGTTCTTAACATTAAAATTACAACCATTTTATTTTTAAAAGTCCGACAAAAAGAACTATAATCACTTGCAATTTTGAGAATTTGGATCTCGTAATGTTTTAAAATTGGAATTTAATATAGACTTCTGAAATCTGGAAAGACCATAATTTTAACTTTTCTACAATTTGGCTATGGAAATTTTGTAGGACCATTAGAAAAAAATAATTAATTAGCAAAAACATAAAAAAATCAGTATTTACAATTAATTTACAGAAATTAGAATAATATACACTTTGTACATTTTTGGTCTTGGCTACAAAAATTATCGAATTTCGGATGAACACCATTTGCAAATATTGGAATCAAATGAGATGAAATGAGAACTGATGGGAACCTTGCGAAAATTCGAACACAATGAAGCAATAAAAAAAAGAATCCGAAGAAAATAAAAATTTGGCAAAATTGTAGGACACTTAACCAAAAGAAAACCAAGGTGATTTAGCCAAAATTTACGAAAAGGGTCACAATTATTTGAAATAAATAAGTCAAAAATGGTGGTTTTGTGTCTTCACATCAACAATGGCGACACACGGGGAAGTACCAGTTAGCTATTGTTAAAAAATGATGAACTTTCACTTTACTCAAAGTTAAAGTAATGGGCCCCATCAAGCCGTCAACCAGTAAAATATTTTGCATGGGTCCCACAATAATAGATCAAGTAATATAAGTTCGAAAGAATAAGTACTTAAATAAGACTTAGTAAAAAGCATGAATCTAAATTTTGGGAAAAAAATCTTATTTAAGATTACCTCGTGTGAGAATAGAAGAAGGTACAGATATGAGTTTTTTTATAAAGAATATATCCATCGATATGAATAGTCTTTAACATCACTTCACTGTCAACGAGCTTGAACAGTGCCCCAATGAAGTTGTCTTTTATGCCATACAAGCATAGCCTTGCTGCCATTAAGCGTTCATAGCCCTGACGGGGTTACTTGTATTTATCATGCTTTCCTTTTTTATCACCCTTTTGATATGTGCATTTGTGAGCTTTAGTTTATGATGTACTTGTGTGAAAGAGGTGGGATGGTAATAGAGATTTATGTTAATGGATATAATACTTTTATAATGTTGACTTCAAATCTTTCCCTATGACTATCAATCAGAGGTTTTTCATAAAATAAAAGGATGGGAATGATCCATTGAGTTAACCTCAGGTCAATTCTTTCCTTGAAAATGTGAACTATATAACTTAGAAATGATGCTTATTCCTCCATGAAAAGATTTAAAGCAAGTGGGCTTCAAGATTCCATAAAGAGATACCTTTAATAGTAAATGAAACTCATTGAGATAGACAGAGTAAAGATTTCCCATGTATGCCAACCAAAGTTGGGTGATGACAAATCCTTCCACATAAATCTTAGTAGAGTCACCAAAATCAAACCATACCCAATCGTGAAAAGGAAAAATATATCCAAATTGAAGCGAAAGAAATCAACAAAATCCAAACATGTCAAAATGAGGAAAATGAAAAAACAAAAAGAAAAGCCCAAATTTAAAAGACAAACCCCAACAAGACTAATTATAATATATCTCAACAAAAGAGTGCAGTAAGACAACCATGAGTGTGTTCATCTTATGTTGATATTTTTTAATGAACTTTATCTTGCAGCGTTACAAGCAATTAGGCTCTGAAACTAAAAAGGTGAAAAGAAATCATGAGATAAAATCACTAGTACAAAATGGCTAATTAGTTACGAAAAAAATGACTAAAAGTTGCATATAAACGACCAATTTTCAGTGGGTGACCAACAGTGGCTAATTTACAGTATCTTATAATGTGACCAACTTTTAGTTATATTTAGCTTAGTTTTTAATTGTTGTTTCAAATTTACCATCTAGTAGTATATTTAGTTATAAATTTGGTCATTGATTTAGTCATTAATTGCCACAATTAACAACCAAATACACAACAAAATATAGTACTATATGATCGCTCAATAAAATCAATTAATGATCAAAAAAATATGACCAAAATGTTAGTCACGTTATAAGATACTGTAAATTAGCTACTAATAGTCATATATATGCAAATTTTAGTTATCGTTTGAAACCAATTAATGACCAAAGAAATATGACTAAATTTTGGTCGTGTTATAAGATATTGTAAATTAGCTACTAATAGTCATATATATGCAAAATTTAGTCGTCATCTGTAATCACAAATTTATCATTTACATTAGACATTTATCTTTTTTTGGTAGTTTCATATTCATTATAAAAATGATTAATTTATTAGTTTATATTCATTTCATTTACTTTCATAATAATCATTATAAACGACTAATTTAATCATTGTATATTCATTTTATTTGTACTCATCTTTAATCAATATAGACTACTAATTTAGTAGTTTTAGAGTGATTTTATATATTCATTATTAATCAACATAAATTAATTAGTATGATTTTGTGACTAAATTTAGAAAATGCCATACAATGTGCATATTCATCTAATATGAAAATGCAAAATTACATATGTTAATAACAATACTAAATAGTATCAAATACGACTATAAATAATTTCAACCACATGAATTATATTATATGAAATTTCAAGTATTACAATATGAGTTTCCAACTTAATATTGGTTGGAGTACAATTTACACATGAAATATTGTTTGATCACTTCAAAACATTAACATTGTGTTGTCAAGGCATTGAAGGTGATTCACCAACTTTAAAGTCTTGACCATCAGTCTCGATCTAATGCAGGATATCGGATTTAAGGGTATCGCAAGACCAATTCTCTTCTCCCTCTCTTTCTACATTCGTCGCTCCAGTATTATTATTCTCCTTTTTCTTCAATTCCTAATTTTTACCATCTATACTGAGTTCCTCTTCTGAAAATGAAAGAAGATACAATTCAAATTATAAGGCATGAAAGATGATGAACAATGGAATAACACCATCTCATCAATAAGGATAATATGGGTTAAGATGGATATATGCTAAGTGGTAAGTAATACAAAGAGGTAAAATATAAAAACTAAAAATGAAGGGGATTAAGATGGGGTTGTTTAAAATTATTCTAATAACACACAATGGTTTTCCACAATTCTAGGGGACTTCAAGCATAAATGGAAAATCCATCTCATAACATGGATACTTCTATGGAAAATATGGATACTTCTGTAGAAAACAGATCAATGCCTCTAAAATTTGAATTGATTGTTAATTTGAACTTTAAACTGAGTAACATTTGCAATTTTAACTTCTATGCTAATGTTTGTCAACAGGTGATAAGAAAACGACACTACTATATGTGCTTGAATCAACAAATGTAAATAGTTGTTATAAAATGGATGAACTAAGTGGTGTTCATATTTAAAACATCTATCACTTCTAAATATGTTTGCGAGTAGAGTTTATATATTCGGAGTTTATAAAACTCCCAATTTTCAGACATTGACCACTTAGCATATAGTAAACAAAAACCTAAAGTTGGGTATAATGTTACTATTGATGTCCATTAAGTCACAGTGAGAAGGGAATATAGACACTTTGAGCCTAGACAGATAGACACTAAATTGAGATCGAACGTTTCCATGATATTTCTCAATTTTTCGTGCATTTTACAGATTGTATAGACCTTGGAAACTCAACTCTGAAGATATTTTGACACCTTTTAATGAACACTTTGTAATTTACCATTTGCACTCTAACAACAACACCAATAAGAAATAACTTGATAAAGAGTAATGGTTGTGTGAACACCTTTCAAGTCAATACTTCAGCAAAAGAAGATGTGGAAGACTTGATTTCACAACTTATAGAGGCTAAATTGCACTAGATGATTCAAATCGCTCACACATTAGTCCAAGAGATGGGAAAAAAATTACTACGTAGTGTGCCTTAATTCTATTTCTTTCAACTGGATGTATAGGGTCCAACTAACCTCCAAATGGAGAAAAGATTCAGAATGCCTACAATAGGTCACAACTTGAGTAGAAGGGCCTTAGATATTTGTTGTAGGTGGTTCTAAGTCTCATGAGTAGGGTGGTGTTGGTATGCAAGGTTTGGTTTTCACCCTTAGGATATTTGGCATTTCCAGAAGTCACAACCACTTGGCTTCTAGAACCTCCAACAAACCCATCCAAAGGTTGTTTGGTGTCACAACTTTGGTATGAACCTTAGATGCATGGTAGTAATTAATTGAATTAAGGGATCGCACTAAGATAGCTACTACGCTAAATGTAACATTATTCATAACGTTAGTTCCTAATCTAAATATAGAACAATAGTTGACTAAATCTTAACAAAAGCACACAACTAACTCTGGAACAACACACTAAAATAGCCATTATGCTAAGGATAACACTGCTCCTAAGGTTAGTGTATACACTCCTATGATCGATCACACTCTATAAGCCTATTGCACCTCTCTTAAGCCTTGACCAAAGTTCTGTTGTCACTACAAACACCTCTGCCACACACAGGAGCTATGACAGTTCTGGGTCTGATGTAGGTTGTCATATCTGCTGAAGGTGAAAAGATCCATGGAAACAAGTTACAAAACTAACCCTCACTTTTAGCAAGAAAAGTGCTCTCCACAAAGCCAAGTTTCTCCCTCATTTATATATTCAATACGTTATATTTACCCTATATGGATTTCTCATTGATGTCCTATTTGTTTTGGATATTAATTAAATAAACACTTAGGTTCAACTAGTAAAATAGTTCTCATGACCAACTTGTCCTAGAAAATACAATACCAAGCAATAGATGGACAAGGTTTTAATGGCACTCAACCACCTTAAACAATTTTTTGGCCTACTAGGGAAGTTCTTTGTCATTTTTCAGCAGTGTCCCTCCAGAGGCCTCCTTAGGAATAGAAAACAAACAACATGAGAGCTACTTTTAGAAACAAATAAGATGTCCATAGCCATACTATGATAAGCCATGAAAGGACCATATTTGACATTTATAGAAAGTGAACACTAGATGTATATATTAATGAATCAAGAAGGGAGGCATACAACCATTGCCTTGATATTAGAGACCACCTTTTGGTGGATGTCCAAGTCCAAGACAAGACTATTCAAGAACTCCTTCTCCAAGTTAGATGGGCAGCATTTAGGCATAATCTTAGCATAGGAATGCACGCAATCAATGAACAACCATTTGGGGATGGAGGGGATCTGATTTATAGGAAGGGAGAGGGATTTAGGGATCCAAAAAAGAGGTAGGAAGGTCCACATCTCAAGGGGAAGGCCCTTAAAAGTAGGATCAAGAGCTTCAAATGGGAGAGCTCGACCATATCTCTACCCAACCACATCCAACTCATTTTTTCTCGAAGTTTCTAGCATGCAAAGCTTCCCCTCAATTTCGTGAAAACCTACCATAAGAGGTTCAATGCAGGTTTTCATATCAAAACCCACACTGGTAGCGCTAGGTCAAAGAAATACAGCCTACCATCAGCATGGGAAAGCAGTGGATTAAAGATTGTTGGTCCTGAAATTTAGGGTTTCAGTCAATCTTCTCCAGAATTGACATAGGGCAATTTTTCTTCTATTCTTCAGGGATGTTTCAATAGGTATTCCATGATGAATATACTTTGTAGTTGTCAACATTTTGGCACTTTTGGATGTGGAATATAAGTGAACAGGAGGTGTGACAAAATACTGTGTAACATTTGGTTTCCATAGAAAAATAGTTTAGAGTGTCAGATTGAGCTCCACATGGAATGTAAAAAGTGGTCTTTGGTATTTATCTACAACATCATGTCTGGAAGAGAGAATGGGATAGTTTTTACAGTGTAAATCAAACCCTATTCCATACTATAATGGAAGTATCATGCTTTTAAAGATGAACTAGAAGTTGGGAATGACTCACCAGGTTTTGAATATATCCAGAGGAGGACAGCTACCTCAGGAATATAGATATTTCCCACCATAATGATAATAGATGCCTCCAAGTTCTTGAATGAAGATTTGATGGTGGCATTCAATATTGGGTCAGCTAGTTGAAAAACCATAATTGAAAACTCTCTCAGTTTTCATTTTCCTGCCCTAAGAAAAGTTTGTAGTTGGGAGGGGTATTGTAAAGAAAAATTAAAGCTTAAATTTTTAATAAGTGTTAAAAAAAATCAATGCGAAAAAAATATATATAATATTTTATTTTCACTTACATATTTAGTTATATTTGAGAAACTAAATGCTTTTACATGTTTTTGGTTGTGATATTAGGTGGTATTTATTATTATAATAATCTAATTTTAAGGTTATGTCTTTATGCAATGATTTTTCTATTAAAGTTTATGGAGTCAAAATGTGAGATGTTGGAAGGGAATAAGTGATTTTAAGTTGGTTGTATGAAAACATTTAGGTATTATTGAGTATTAGGTGGGTAAAAATAAAATAGAATATATAGTAAATGGATTTAATAGTTAAAAACAAGTGTGTGTTTATTAAAATTTATATGTCAAATTTGGAAGGAGTAGGATACACATCCTTCATTAGCTTAAATATATTCAATTTTTTGTGTGAATAGGGTTGTAAGACCTTATGTTTTCATCTTGTTAAAATGGAGTTCTCTCCTATTCATTCACATAGTTTAGTTTGTTATAAGCAAAATAGGTGCTTTTCCTTAAGACATGGACATTTCATTTTAAGCAGTGCGATAATGTGGTTTCAATGAGGCATTAAAAGAGGGAATGAGTGTGCACATTCAGGATGCTAGTGTTAGGTTATGCTTCAGGCATGAGTTCACGTCTAAGAAGACTTTAACAAGGGTTGAATTGTCTGAATAGCTAGAGATGTTGGAGGGTTGTAGTCTCAATTAGAGGTTGAGAGAAGTAATTAATTAAACACCATGATAATTGTGAAGAAAACTTAAAACATTTGACAAGTTTCATGAAGGAAACTTGGTAGTGCTACTAAGTGAACATTCCTTGATCAAATTTCATACCCTCTCCTTGGCACTACCACTTTGCAAGACGAAGAACAAATGTGAAAGGTTGGAAAGGTTGTTGGAACATATATAGGTGGTCATGTCGTGTTGCAAAAGGAGGTGTTGGACCACTCCCATTTTTGATAATCTATCAACCTTTGAATTTAATTCCTTGTGAACGTGATTAAATGATATAACCCTAAAGATTCTAATAAGCTCCATAATTCTAATCATCCTATCATCCAATAAAGAAGTGTACAAGGAAGTATAACCTTTCATCCAATCTATAACAAACTTTGAATACCTTATCACTTGTAAGTTTAGATTGTTGAAGTGATACAATTAAAATTACTAACATAAGCGACTAATTCATATTATTGTATTTCTTGTTAGATAGTCATATTTGTGTTCCTAGACTAAATTAGTCATTCACGTTAGTCATTTTTAGTAGTATTACTTGTTATCTAGTCGTATATTTTAATTCGGGCCTATATTAATCATTCATGTTAGTCGTTTTTAGTTGGGTCTCTTAAAATTGCTAATTTTTTGTAGTATTTCACTTGGAAAAGTTGTGGTGACTAACATTTTTAGTCACCTAGTCACTAATTTCACCATTTTCTACAAGTGAATGTAGCCCAAATGAGACGTCTCTACTTGCTGTAAATGTTCTTGTTTAAAAGCAAATCCTGCATAAAATCATCTTAACAATTTTATTATAGGAATGCTTAAGAAACAGACTAAAGGGTCAATGAATCCCAAGTTTAGCCTATTTTATGAGGATCATTATTGTTTCTCAAAAAAATTGAAAACGCACAAAACAAAAGAGACTGAGTACCAAATATGAGCCAACAAGGGTGTGAAAAACAATTCTTGAGGTCCTACAAAACAAAGTTTAAGATCAACAAAATTAAAAACTAAATTGAAACCAAATGTAAAGAAAAGGAAATGAATGAAAGTGGGCATATGAATATTACCATTGGAAAATTTCGTTTGATCTTACCTAATAGATATCATCTTATCCAACAAAAGTTAACCTTGTCTAAAGTAAAAACAAGGAATGGGTTATGTAAATTTCATTATCCCAAAATCATAACCTATTAAGTCCTAAATTAAAGCAAGTAGTAAAACTAGGAGAATGATGTCTCATATTCAAGGAGTCATAAGAAGAAATCAAATCCATCATAAATGAAAATGAAGATGTACTTTTCTATGAATTGCAATGGCAATTTCTCTCTTTATATTTCATATTTCATGTGAACTCCATGGTTTTAATAAACCCTCAAAAATCAAGACCAAGTCCCAATCTATCTAGTGCATATGTATAGATGGATAGGTCTTGAAATTTTTCATTCTAAATATGGAGTGATATATTAAAAATTTATACAAAATAGAATTAAAACATGAATTAGCCATGATCCATTAACTTTACATGTTCCAAAATTATTTACCAGCTAGTTGCATCATCATAGTGGTTGCTCAAAAGTGTATTTGAAAAGAAAATAAATATGCATACTAAAAGATGATAATGATGATGGGATGAGCATCTGATAGTAAGATAAAGATGAAAATGTACACAAAACACATGTGATGCATTTCTCATTAGCCAGGAAGATTGCCATGAAGAGTAAAATGAGGCCTAAGTGCACACACCATGAAGAATGTATATATTTAGATTCACAGAGTCATCCAGAGAAATGAATGCTTTGAATTTTGAATAAATTATAATTAAAAATGTATCTAATCTTCCGAATATTAGAGTAACATGGAATTCAATGTAAAGATACAAAGATAAGAAAACATGACTCCATGTGAATATAAGGATAAATCATACTATATAGTAATGTATGAATTGACGGGAGGCCAACAAGATTATATAATCTAATATCTCACTAATCCGAGAAATTAAAAGGTTCAGAGGGAAATGGAAATCTCGGAAGAATGAATAGTAGAGGATAGAGATTCCAATATTTACCCAATAGAGGCTATGAATCATCTCAGAAGAAGAAAATGTGACTAAAGTGGATGAGTGCAATGCAAACGTTAAACTCAACATGGCAAATGCAAGATTTGGAATAAGCAAAGATGGATAGGAGCACTTTTACAATTCAATGCAAGATTTTGTGTGATTTTCCTTTGCTTATGATCAAATGGAATAAGAAAGAGTCAAGAATTTTATTTCAACTGCATTAATGATTATTGGTTCATCTCATGTATTTTTGAAGCAAGGAAATATGAAAAGAAGCAACAATATAGAATGCTAATATTCTGATGAAAAACGAATACTTCCCTGAACATGTCAATGGTCTGGAAAGGGCTAATTGCTTTCTTTATTCTAAAGCTAAGTAAAAATCAAGTCTCCAAATCAAGCTAATGAAGACCTGCAAAAGAAACAAAACATAAATAAGAAACAAACTAATAGAAAAGATAAATTGACAACATATGAAGATGAACATGTCAATGCATACCTGGAAGAATTTTGACTGTAAATTTACCTTATAGATCTTGGCACTCTCCCTGTATTATCTAGGTTTTTGTATATGTTCAAAATCATCTCATTATTCAGTCTAAATTATCTACTAAGTAAATAGGTATTGATTTGCATCTACTTCAAAACAACATTGAGAGACAAGAGTGGGAAAAGTGATCATATAGAAATGCTTGTGAATTGGAAATTCAATATCTCAAGAGCGCTTGATTGTAAAGATGCTTTGGAACTTCACTCTTCCTTATTTTCTTTGAAGAATTCAACAATATGATGAATCTTCATCAAGAACAATAAACAAGTGCAGTGTAAGTGAAATATAAGCAATCATACTTCTCGAACACTCTAAGCATCATAGGATCATTATATGTTTATTAAAAATATGTAATAATGAAATAACTACAAACAAGAAAGGAAACTAAATATAAAATAATTTATCCCTAATCCTAACTACATGAAAGGAACCATAATTAGGTATAATCATACTTCCAATGCAACCATTCAAATATTTTATTACCTGCATGTATGTATAGGTCAAATATTAGTAACAATTTAAATACAATTACAATTAATCCAACAAAATAAATCTAATGTATAATGTACATTTATTGCCAATATATTTACATAAAGCAGTTTATGTACAAGCAGTTTACTTACAAACATTCTCTCTTGGAAAATTCCCTCTAACCAATTCTCAATGAGATCATAAAAATAAGGATGAATATTCATTGGAGAGAGGAAGAATCCAAATGGGAGAGAGGTTGAACTAACATTAGTGTTATGTACAAACATCAAACTATTAGCAATCTTCTGTGAAAATGAAGTTTCCAAATAACTTTTAAATGGATCAGTGAAGTATGGATGGAGGCTTAGTACATGTGTCAGAAGATATTCAAATTGGTTGGATTGATGATCATATTGGATCAATGCACTCACAAGTGTTGATTCATGTTTAAGATGCATTCTAAAAGGAAACATAAGCTGGTAAGATATGACCATCAAATGGAATTAGAAAATCAACAATGCTTGATGGTCATAATTTTGAGATTTCTCTTCACATTCTAGCAATGCGGATTGCGAATTTTCAACATTTAATTGTTCCATGTGCCAGCAAATGACATCTAAAAATTGAAAAATGAAAACAGAAAATAAATCTAAAAAAAAAAATAGATGGAGAGAAAAGAATGAAATAAACTCATAATTTACAATACTGTTACAACTAATGTTACAACACAATTGGGATTGATTTGAAACAATTTCATTCTCACAAGAATTAGCCAAAATAATACAATTATAATAATTGTCGACATCAACTTGTGGGAGAGAAAATGATTATGGACTATGAATAGGAGGGAGAACTTGATCGTCATAAGAATCATAAATTGGGATGGATGCTTGAATGTTGAAATCACAAAAATGAGTTATTGCTTGAGAATGATAATTAATTGGAACAATTTCATAATTTAAGTTTTCTTCATTCTCACATATGACTAAACTTTTATCATGAGGATTTAATGTATAAGAAGATAAATCTTCATCCTCAATGTCAGAGTAATCATCGTAAACGACTTCGTAACTTTCTCCACAATTATCCTCATTCCCATCTGATGTATCAAGACAAGAAGTAGTATTGAGCACAATTTTTGCAATGTCAAAAGAATGATCAATGATTTATTCTCTATCTTGATAAAAACTAATTGGAAATTCATTAATACTAGCCTCTCTGTTTTTTGGAACAATATTAATGCAAAGAGGGGATAAATTACTATCAGCAAAAATATCAGGATAAAGAGAGAAATGTGAGTTAAAAATTATGAATCTGAAAATATCTCTATTTACGGACTCTTTTGTGTTTTCTTCATTATAAATTTTAGATTCATGACCATTAATTTATCTATTTATGCTTTCTTAAAGAATTTTTCTTGGCTGCTTTGAATTTGGAATTTGATCAAGATGATCAAATTCAGAAATCTATAGCAGATTGTATATTAGAATCTTCGATTTCTACTTTTTCTTGCTAATTTATTGACTGGTTTTTTAAATTAGTTTCAGGTTGATTTTTTTATTTCAAGGTAGTTGTTTTTTCAAGATTGTTGTTGGTATCTTCTTGCGGTTGATTAAAATAATTTTCCAAGCTTCATGTTTGTGTTTCATTAACATGAGAGAGAGGATCGTGATCATTATTAATGCTACAAGAGGTGTGTACTAAGTGAAGGAATTGATCATACATCACAGGGACAACTTCATCTTGGTTGGTATGCACCTCCATATTGGAATTATCAATTATGTTAATAAAGGTTGAAGAAGATTCATCAAATCTTGTAATGGTTTCATATGGATTAGGAATGCAAGGAAGAGAGCAAATATATTCAAACCAATCCAACAATTCAATCTTTGAAGGTTTATCTTCAACTTTGAATCTTAAACAATTTAATCGAAATCTAACAGTAAAATTGATGAAATATTCATTTTCAAACCTTCGTAAATCGTCAAGTTCATCACTTGTTCATAATTATAGTCATCAAATTCATAAAGGAATTTTATGATAAATTGATCCCAACTGTGAATAGAGGAAACTGGAAGATATTAACACCAACTTCTGGTTTTTCCCGAGAATGTTAGAGTAAAAATCATGCATTAAATACCTTCATCAATATCATGAAAATTAGAATTTGCAAAATTTTGAATAAATTGTAAGGCATGATCAAATGCAGAAATATTATTCTTACTGTTAAATTTTACCTTTGTCAAGTGTCTTATTATTTCTGGTGGAGTATTAGCGAATGCGCGTCCAAAGTTACAACTCCAAATTGAAAGTTTGGGAGGAGCCATTGTGATTAAATAAAAACTTTAAAATGGAAAAAATCCAAAAGACAACAAGTCACCAGGCCCTCCTTCTAGCACCAAAAATGTTGATTATCCAAAAGGGATACCATTCGGTTGGGAGTTTAAAGCAGCTCCTTTTCAGTTTGGAATGGCGGTTCCAACTAGTTCAATTGGGTCTAGTTACCCTCTCCCTTACTCTGTTGGCTTATAGTATATTTCTTACTTGCCAAAAGAGAAGAGACATTAGATCTTCTCCCTTGCAGAGGTCATGCAAGAAAGTCGTCCTTAAGCCGAATTAATGGCTCAGCCAGGCCACTCTAAAATATGCCCCTGTGTAAGTGGACGTCTAACATGCAATAATTAAAATTAAATGCAAATATACTCTAAGCAAAAGAAATTAAACCCTAAGACTATCTTGATTGAAAGAAGGATTAGTCCCCCTCTTCAACCAAGAGCAAGGTAAAAGGGGATTTGAACCAGCTTTGAATTTGGAATAAAAAGGAAGTCAATAAGCCAAGGAAATAGTTCAAAGACTTAGTATTAGTTCAAGCAAGTGTATGTATTTAATTATCTCATGAATAGTCACCAGATCTCTCGTACGCATGGATCTAAATTCAAATAAAATGAATTCAAACTAAAACATATATATGAATCCATTAAGGAAATAGCTCTCATAAAACCATCATTATTAAAACCAAGATAAACATGTCATGAATTTTCTAAATAGTTAACAAGTATGCCCTGTTTATCCATTTGAATTCAAAATTTAACTTGACAACAATTAGATCCATCATTAAAAGATAACTTTCAAATGATTAAAATAAGCATGTATTTAAATGAATTCACAATAGTGAAAAAACTCAAAAACACATACTTATCTGGATCAAGAATTATCACAAATTTCAAATGCAGGTCATCAATCAACCTCTATCTTTGACAATAGCCTACAAGAATTAAATAACTAATTACAACCTTTGAGTACATGAAATTCTCTGAAAATTTCACGATAGCATCGAATTTCCAGAGCTGAAGTACATATCTTTTAATCTCCATAACTCTAGTCCAATTAGTTAACCCTCTACAAAAAAATTTCTCCCTACAGTAGTGCAAAAATTCCTCTCTTTGGAGAGAATTTCCTCCCCAAGTTTCAGATCTAGAACCCCTTCTCTATTCAACAAAAGTCCAATTTATAATTACAAAAGAGAATTAAAATGAGAGAGTTATTAGAGAAATAGATTTTATCCAACAATTTTGATTGGACAAAATTCTTTTTCCTCTCTTGTTGGAGAAATTCCCCTAATCTAGTTGTTGGCTTGTGGGAGCCTGACCCAAGTTCAGTGTTAGTTAGCAAAACAAATCCCTACACTACCGGCCCTTTCAGCATTAGCCTCGGAGTGCAGACTGAAGTCTCACCCGAAGCAGTATGGGGGGATGCTGGAACTAAGTTTCTGCACCCTTGAGATGGTTGTGATGTCAGTTTATCTTGGCTATACTTGCCTGCATGCAATTTTCTTATCCCTCTGTTCCACCCTTCAGTACCTTCGCGAAAGGATACAATCAGCTTTCACACAGCCCTAACTTGCGGCTGATATACTTTCGCGCTGCTAGGGCAGCGAACTATGATATTTCCCAAACTACACTAAGTATCTTACTTGTCTTATTACAGATCTTAGTTAGCTTTGTGTAAACAGATGTTCTTAGTTGCATTTACTTAACCAACACAATTACATATATTTGCGCATCATATAATCATTATAAGTGAAATTCATACCCAAACATAACCAGATACATAAACAGGAAATAAAGACGTAGAAATTGTAGAATACTTCTCTTTATTGATACTTTCAGAAAATTTTAGACTCAACTTGCCCTACGCACTCAGCTACAGGGGTCCACGCACTAAAATGCAGACTTCTAGGCCTTTGCACACTCAGCTACAGAGCTTCTACCTATCCTACGACCCAAGACTTAGACTTCTACTTCAGAGCTATCTCTCATACATCATATCTTCATTGATTCCATAATTCCATGCCTCTATCTACTTAGAGCTTAGCTCTATTTATATAATCCCATGGTCCACAGAGCATGGGTAGATCTTCTACAGTTGAAATTACATTTCAAAATAAGGGCAAACAACCTTATGACTCTTTAACATCTACGCGCTCTGCGACCACAAAATGCGAATTCTTTACATTTGGATCACAAAATCGGACCAAAATATGGGCTTTTAGCCCCAAAACTGCCCTTGGGGGATCCCGCGCCCAACACCAATTATTCTCTTCCTCATCTCCCCAACTTCTCTCCTGCCACAATCAATTGAAATTCAGAGATTAAAATAGATTTGATGAAAAAAATTGGCTTCACCTTCCTTCCATTCACAGAGAATATCCTTCTATCCCCAACAACCTTTCCCAACAGCCGGTGAAAGGTTAGGGCATAGATGACAAATTATTACAACAATGGCAAGGACGTATCGATGCAAATATCAATGTTCTAACTTGGATCAACTACTGGCATTACACCTGGCATGACCTACCATATAGCAGTAGGTTTGTAAAACGGTAGGTTTAAGGTGGGGCATAGTGTGTCCATAACAAAAACCAATTCTCAACAAATTGTTAAATAAAACAACAAATTAAAATCCAAATAAATTTCAAGATGTCATTGCTTATTTTGGGTCTAATTTTCTTTTGAGTAATGCTGGAAGAGGAATTAATAACAACAGTTTTTCCAAAACCAATAACATTTTCCTCAATCAACATAACAATTTAATTTTTTATGCAAATTCCTCACTTTTCCTTCTACTGGATTATTGGGTCATTGAATGATAATATTTTCTAAAATTAACAATCCCAAATTATTCTCTTCTATCTTAGATTTCCAACGAGCTATTTCAAGCCTCATTTGGTTGAGTAGATCCCCAAATATGCCTCTCCAAATATGATGTATCAAAAATATCAAAATTCTGGAAAATCTCTGCCCTGGCTAAATTTCAGAAATTTAATTAAAAATGTAATTCTAATTAAATGTATAATTAAAATTAAATTCTAACCAATTAAAGTTATTAAAATAATTATATACAAGTTAATTATGATTATTAATATTCAAATTAATTAATCAAAGTTATTGAGTTAATTTATTAATTTAATATTATACTAACAAATTATATATATATATATATATATATATATATATATATATATATATATATATATATATATATATATATATATATATATATATATATATATATATATACTCATTTGGTTGAGTAGATCCCCATATATGCCTCTCCAAATATGATGTATCAAAAATATCAAAATTCTGGAAAATCTCTGCCCTGGCTAAATTTCAGAAATTTAATTAAAAATGTAATTCTAATTAAATGTATAATTAAAATTAAATTCTAACCAATTAAAGTTATTAAAATAATTATATACAAGTTAATTATGATTATTAATATTCAAATTATATTAATTACAAATTAATTAATCAAAGTTATTGAGTTAATTTATTAATTTAATATTATACTTACAAATTATCTATCTATCTATCTATCTATCTATCTATCTATATATATATATATATATGTATGTATGTATGTATGTATGTATGTATGTATGTATGTATGTATATATATATATATATATATATATATATATATATATATATATATATATATATATATATATATATATATATATATAATGGAAGAAGAGGGAGCAGAGCGGGTATGGCTGGACCTGGTTCTCATGGTTTGAATGGGGGTAGTGGAACGGGGTTGCAGGCCGACATCGGTCCTGCAGCCACCCCTGACACATCTCGGAACACGTGCCCAGGCTAGCGATCTTTTTTTTTCACCTGCATAGAGAGCTATTACTTACCTTTTCCTTTTACCCTGTTGTTTTTACCTTCGCCGATCGCTGTTAGGGTTTTGAAGAACTATTCACAGACAGGTCACGGACGCATCCCATCGTTTTCCTCCCGCCTGCTTGTCTCGGTCGGTTTCTTTGTTCCATTTTTCCCGCCCCAGGGCAGTCCCGATCCAACAACGTTGTCGGTGCCGGTCTCTAACGGTTACCTGGTTCTGAGGTATTACCCTATTTTTAGCACCTGGCGTAATGGACCTAGACGAGGTGGACTACTCGGACTCTCCGCTGGCGGAAGGCTCCATCTGGTGCTCCACGTTTGCGGCTTCAGGAGGTCTGTACAGTGAAAGCTTGACCGCCAGCTTCGAGGACCTCACACAGTCGACAGACCCTGTTCTCTCCGCCTCTCTTCAGCCGGAAGAACCCACATCCTGGACGCCCTTCACTGTTCCTTCCCCGGCCTCACTTGGGTTTCTCTCGGATTGCTTCCAAGCCTCTCCTTCCTGCGTCGGCCCTTCGGATCTGCTGGGTTCTCACCCTCCCCCACTTCAATCTGAAGCATACTTTGAAGCTCTCCCTTTGGCAGCTCTGCCCCCTCCCCTTGCACCCCCTGTTTCCTCCAGCAGTTTTAACTCGATCCCCCCCCTTCCGGAGGCCATTCCCGTACCCCTCCTGACCCCTAACCCTTCGCCCCCGCTCGCTGCTCCAGAAGGAACTAGGGCTCCTACAAACCCTAAACGTATGTCCTCCCACCCCTCAAAGAAACAGCGTTGCTTCAAATCCCGACCTGCGGACATCATTCTATGGCTCGAAGAAGACATTCAGTGGGGGGACGTGATGGATTTAGCGGATAGGGTGCTAGTGGGGCGCATGAGAGGCAACGAAGATCTGGGGTCAACATCTGGCGGAAATCCCCTTTGTCCAGACATTCGTGCGAGGATGGTTCGCGCTGAGGTTCGCCAGGGCCGACCACACGAGCTGGGTTTTGTCATCTTTCTGGCATTTCGAAAAAGCACCGGTACTTCTCAAAAGATGGTCGCCCCTCTTCGACCCAGAGACTGAACAAATTGGGGTTGGGCCGGTCTGGATCAGACTCCCGGGCTTGCCCCTCCAGTACTGGTCCGAGGATATTTTCAGGAGAATCGGGAATTCATTGGGTACTTACATGGAGTCTGACAAGTCATATATCACAACGGGAATGATGGCATATGCCAGGATTTTAGTGCATCTAGACACAAGAGGAGGCCTGCAGGAGTATATCATTATACAATGGAAATCCTTTTCGAGGAAGCAGAAGCTGGATTATGAAGGAATCCCCTACCGCTGTAGGAGGTGCCACCAAGTGGGTCATCTATACAAAGACTGCCCCCTCCTCAAGAAAAATCCTCAGGATATCAGAGAGCAGGAACAAGCCCCGGAATCTGAGAATCCCGATCCACAGGTCGCTGCAGCTCAAAAGGCGGAGCAAATCAAAACTTCGGACACTGTGGAAGCGCCACTCGCACCTCTGCAGAAAAAGAAGGGCAAGAACCTGATCAGGCCTCCTTCTCCACCACTGACGCGCTCAAAGGCAGCAAAAGGCGACGTCTTCTCATCGGGTATGTCTCTCCCCCCCGCTGCCTCTGTTTCTCATCATACTTCTTTTTTTTATCGCTCTCCTCCCATTTACCCCCTCCGATCTTGATTCCCCCCTCCCTCCTCCCCGTTGGCTCTCGACCCGGTAGCAGATTCCCAGCCCCCTCTCCCCCCTCAAGGACAGGTCATCTATATATGACCTGCCCCCTCCCAATGCCATCGGCCACCTTTACCTCGTGCTCCCTCTCGTCCATCCCTTTCCCCTCCCTTCAGACCCCTTCCCCCTCGGTAAACTCAATGCCGAGGTACTCCACTCGCTCGACTGCCAAGAAGAAAGAGTCGGATGCCATAGGGCTGGATGCTACCCCTCCTATCCTCTCGCCCAAACAAGGTAGAGGTAGACCATCCAAACTTCACAAAGCAAAAGAACAAGCAGGTGACGAAGTGATTCAGGGCAAACAGCATACCATTGAAAGGGTACTTAGAGCAAAGGACACCCTCCCCAATCCCCCTCCATGAAGATTCTGTCCTTCAATTGCAGAGGGCTGGCCAGCCCCGAGAAAAAGTTGGCCCTGAAGCATCTCCTTTTATCTGATTTGGTTGATGTTATCCTTTTACAAGAAACTCTTTGTAAGGCAGAAGTGGTTATCCCTATCCTAAGTTCTTGGTTGCCGGGATGGACTTTCCATGCTCTTGACGTCTCGGGACGCTCCTGGGGTATCGCAGTTGGGTTTAAGCATAGCACCATTAACCTGAAGAACATATGGGGAGGTGGGGGATTTCTGGGAGCGGACATCTATTCCAAGGATCTGGAGGAAGAGCTGAGAATTATCAATGTCTATGGACCTTGCCACAATAGGGAGCTTTTTTGGCATAGGCTACTCAGCTCCCCCCTCCTTCTAGAAGATAATGTGATCCTAGGTGGGGACCTGAATTTCTCTCTGGGCTTCTTGGAATCTTGGGGACATATGGCGCAGATAGACCCGCTATCTGACTTCTTTGAGCATCTGCTAGAGAATTTCCTCTGGATAGATATCCCCTCGGCTAAGATACAACATACCTGGAGAAACAACCGAACTGGTGATCAAAGCCTGGCTAGGAGACTGGACCGCTTTATAATCAAGGAGGCTTTCTACAACAGCCACCCCAGATCAAGGCAATGGGTCGGCAGTGGAGGAATCTCGGATCATAGGCCCATTTTTTTAGAGGTTGGAGACAGGTGACAAAAGCACACAGCCCCTTTCAAATTCAACTCTACATGGCTCCGGGACCTCTCCTATATCAATCTAATAACCGATTTCTGGAAATCGCACCCGATCACTGAGGAGGAGGATCCAGCAAAACGGTTTGTCAAAAACCTCTCTGAAATTAAGGTTTTATCCAGAGCTTGGGCACACAAGAAAAGGGAACAAGAAGACCTTATTATAACCCAAGCTGAGCAGGTGATCGCAGATCTTGAATCTCAATCGGAGGGTACTTTCACTTCTATGGAATAGAAAGCCTTATATGAAACTTTAACCAAGCAGAGGGCTCAAGTTCTTAAAGACAGAGAAGCAAGCTGGCGACTAAGAAGCAGAGCGATCTGGCTCAAGGAGGGGGACGAGAACACGAAGTTCTACCACCGCTTTGCAAATGGCAGGAAAGCAATCAACACTATCTGGGAGCTGCAAAATGAACAGGGGCATCAGGTTCACACCTCCAGAGAGCTCGCCTCATTGGCCACCTCACATTTCAGGAATATTTATATGGCCCCGAGGGAAGCCAGCCTGCTAGAGATCATGAGAGTGGCCGAGCACTTCCCCAGGTTTGTGAATGAAGGGGAAGAAGGGGAACTCACCAAGGAGGTTTCGCTGGGGGAGCTTGAGGCTACTATCCGGGGTTTCCAAAGAGACAAAAGCCGGGACCTGACGGCTGGTCTATAGAATTCTATCTTGCCTTTTTTGACCTACTGGGTCAGGACCTCCTCAAAGTAATCAATCATTGTCGCCTCAATGGAAAAATCCCCTCGGCCATCAAATCCACTTTCATAGCCCTCATTCCCAAATCCGACAAGCCAGCCTCTTTCAATGACTTTCGGCCCATCTCGCTGTGCAATTGCCTCTACAAGATCATGGCCAAAATCCTAGCTAATAGACTCAAGCCCATCCTTTCGGCACACATATCCCCTGAACAATTTGCTTTCCTTCAGCATCGCCAGATCCACGAAGCCATTGGAACTGCACAAGAACTCCTTCATTCGGTGCAGAGTAAGAATCTGAAAGGTATGATCTTAAAAGTGGATCTCTCCAAAGCTTTCGACAGAACAAGCCTGCTCTACATTCGCATGCTCCTCACTCATCTGGGCTTCCCTTATATGTTCATCAAATGGATTATGAGCTGCATTTCTGATGTGCCTTACAGTGTCCTCCTCAATGGAACTCCCACTCCTTTCTTCACAGCCGAAAGGGGCCTTAGGCAGGGATGCCCTCTATCACCATTACTTTTCCTGCTTGTCATGGAGGGGCTAAGCAGACTGATAGGGGCAGAACACAGGAGGGGCAGAATTACAGGTATAAAAATAATGGAGAATTGCTCTCTCACCCACCTCCTATTTGTAGACGATGTGCTCATATTCTTAAATGGCAGCATGGCCGACACCTCCGCCTTACAGAATGTTTTCGACCTCTTCCAGAAGGCTACAGGCATGATCATAAATGTACACAAATCCACCCTCACAGCTATAGGATGCTCGCAACATGAAGTACATTTCACTCTTCGCCGGTTTCCTTTCTCTACACATCCCATGGAGGAAGGGTTGAAATATCTAGGATTCCAGCTAAAACCTGGGGGATACAAAATTGCAGATTGGATCTGGCTCATTGTTAAGGTGGAAAAGAGGTTGAATGTGTGGTACAATAGGTACCTTACTCGGGCAGGAAGACTCACCCTCATAAAAGCAGTGCTGGAAGCAACACCGGTATACTGGATGTCTCTGGCCTAGATTCCTAGGGGAATTCTAGCCAGATTGCAAAAGATCTGCAGCAGATTCCTATGGAAAGGGAACAAGCAGGGGAATCTCTTCGCATGGGTAAAATGGGACACAATAGCGAGGCCTAAGAAATGGGGAGGATGGGGTATAAAAAGGTTGGATTATTTTTCCAAAGCATTGGCAGCAAAGCTAGGATGGCAGCTCATCACCTCGCACAACCTCTGGACAAGAGTAGTATATGATAAGTACATCGCCCCGGAAAACACTATCGACTGGATCTGCAGGGAACACAGGGCAAGCGGTAGCAAATCCAACATATGGAAAGCAGTACTAAACTCCCTCCCCCTCATTCGGGAAGGCCTAACATGGCGGATTCATCAGGGGAACGTCGTTCGTATAGGAGTGGATCCCTGGATCGGATGTGGAAATGCCCATCGACTCCCAGCACAGTTGATTGCTCTCCTAAAGAACCAGGGCATTACTCATATATCCAACATTGCAGATCAGGCAAACTCCACCCTTTTCCAGCAGGCTTGGAAGACAGCACAAGAACTTCACATCCCGGGACACTGGAGGCAAGACTGGGAGGATTTCACGGAAGCTCTCACACAAGCACACATCAGGATAACGGAAGAAGAAGATGAAGTTGTGTGGGCTTTTGCAAAAAATGGAAAATACTCTCCCAAGGAAGGCTACCTAAAGCTCATGCAGCATGTCCAGCCAGAAAACGTTCAGCACTGGTGGAAAGCACTATGGAAGCTCAAAGCAGCACCCAAAACACGAATGCTTATGTGGACCATCCTCTTCAACAAAATCCCCACGGGCTCAAATTTGATGAGGCGATCTTTTCATGGGCCATTCTGGTGTCACCTCTGTAGGAACAATGAGGAAGACACCGATCACTTATTTCTGTCTTGCCCTATTGTCATCGAGCAATGGACCCTCATCTCCTCATCTTCTCCTTCCCTACATCAATGGCAAGGGAGATCCATTATAGAGGCCTGGCTGGACTGGCTAGAGAAGCACAAGGGTAGAGATAGGAACATACCCCTCCTAATGTGCTGGGCTATCTGGACGGCGAGGAACCGGGCCATTTTTGACCAAAAGGACCCCCTCTGGCCTGCCATCAGAACCCATGTCCTTGCCGATTTCGGCCTCCTCCCCGAAGACCCCCCTCAGACTCCTCCCAGAACCATCCGACCTGAGCTCATTGATAAATCATACCCTTGGGCCTACTTTGACGGTTCAGCCCAAGAAGAAGGCTGTGGGGGAGGGGCCATACTCTACCTAAGGGACGACCACTGCTTTAAGATCCAAATGCACCTGGGAAGGGGTACAAATAATTTTGCTGAGCTCTCCACGGCCAAACACCTCATCCACTTTGCCCTTGAGAAACGATGCACAAAGCTACAACTGTTTGGGGACTCAAAACTTGTCTGCAATTGGCTCAATAGAACATCTCATTGCTCTGCTTTTTCTTTGAGACACATTTTGGATGAGGCTCATAGGCTTTCAACAACTTTTGATAATTTTGTTTGTCAACACATTTACAGGGAGCGCAACTCAGGGGCAGACCACCTATCAAAGGAGGCAGTGCACAGGCAGGAAGAGGACTGGTTGATACAGGAAGAAGTGGATGGAACTTTCCACCAATACTACCACAGGCCGTTTGTAGATCTGCATCCTCACCGGGAGACTTAACCATACTGTTGTTTACTTTCCACTCACAGTTTCTTTTTGGCTCAATGGTTTTTCTAGAAAACCGCTGGGTATATCTACTGTTATCGTAATGTTTCTACCACAGCTTCATCTCAGAACTCTCCGACAGTCAACTCAATGACTGTTTTTTCTTCAAAAGTTTATTTTTGACCTACGGGTTTTGGTTCTTTTTTGTATGAACCCAGATGGCCTCCCTGCGTGGAGCATATCTCTGCAAAACAACTATCTTTTGTCCTTGGTTTTTTGCTAAATCTCTTTGAGATTTTATGAACTCCCTGCGTGGAGGCAGAAGACAAAATGTTTTTTTATTTTTGTACATGGCTGCTGCTGTTACAAAAACAGTTATTTGCTATATCTGGGAGGCTACCAGCCTCATTATGCATATGCCTAGGCATCTACAGAATGTAATTTCTTACGAACTAATAGAAATTACGACTTTTTCCATGGGAAAATATATATATATATATATATATATATATAGATAAGAATGAAATAATTAAAAAATTAATTAATTTAAGTTATACTAAAAAAAAATACGTTAGTGGTTATTGGTCCCATATGGACGAGCCAAAGTGTCATTTGGCTCAAATGAGTCATACAATAATTAGGAGGGAGCTTTATTTTGGAGTAGGAGGAGTAAGTGGTGAAATGAGGAGGAAGAAATAAGGATATTGAAGGTCCGGGAGTCATAAGGATATAATAAATTTCATACATCGGACATCAGAGCTTATGAATATCATAAGTTTTTAAAAGTATGCTTTTGATATCCAACAACCCTGAGGTTTCGATTTTTAATAAGTGCCCAACAAAACATGTGTTGAAAATGTGTTAAAAGGACTTCGAAACATTGTTTAACTAGGATATCGGAAGAGAGAGACAAAGTAATATCAGAATTTTTCGATATCGGGGTTTCTAAAAATAAGAGTTATGATAAACTCTTTTTCTGAGGTGTGAAAGAGTAAGGGAGGAGGTGAAGTAAAGGGGAGTAGAGCCCACATATAGTGGGACCATTCTAAGAACTACAACCACTTGCTTTTTAAGGTCTCGTTAACATTAAAATCTACAAGCACTTGGTTTTTAAAAGTTCAATAAAAAGAACTACAACCACTTGAAAATTGGAGATTTCGGATCTCAAAATTTTTTAAAATTGGAATTGAATATAGACTTCTTATTCGAAAACAACATAATTGTTCTACAATTTGGCTGCAAAAATTTTGTAGGACCATTAGAAAAAAAAATAATTAGCAAAAATTAATTAAAAATCAATATTTACAATTAATTTACAAAAAATAAAATAATATATATTTTGTACATTTTTAGCCCTATGGTAAAAATTATCGAACTTCGGATGAGCACCATTTGCAAATCGTGCATCCAAATGATATAAAACGAGAACTGATGTGAAGCTTGTGAAAATTTGAACGCAATGAAGAAATCAGAAGAAGAATCCAAAGAAAATAAAAATCTGGCAAAATTGTAGGACACTTAACCAAAGGTAAACCATAAAAAGCAATTTAGCCAAATTTATGAAAAGGGTCCCCATTATTTGAAATAAATAAGTTTAAAATGGGGGTGTTGTGTTTTCACATCAACAGGACCTCAACATTGTTGATAACACTAGGGCTAGGATGTTGCCATTGGGCTCTTGACTTCTTTACATTGGTGATCTAGAACACTTTGTTTCTATATAGATAAGAAGTTGATTCCCACTAAAGTGAAATTTGGTTGTCTTCTTCCCAAGAAGCAAGGAAAATCTTCTAATGATTCCTTTTCCAAGTGAAAGAAAAAGGATTGATTGTAATTCTTGCTATACCTTTTTTCCATTGATTGTATTTCTTGCTACAAAATTGCTTTAAAAACTCTTGGTAGAAACTATGCTACATTCTTGTAATATCATACTATTCATGCAATATTTCTCTTTTACTCGGAGGATTTTTTCTTGCAATGTAAATTGATCATTAACCAATACAACAATATATGAAAGTTTAAAATTGACCTTGGTATTTAGTGAGCTCAATTGAAGTGTAATTGATCATTAACTAGTACACCAACGTATACATTTATCAAATTATCCAACTCTTCAGACAATTTTTTTACTCTAGAAAGTATCATTCTCAATGCTCATAAATAGGAAAATTGTGGAGCTGTAGAAGGTCACTGGGAGATATTTCTAGGACATGGAAATGTAACTTTCCCTCTAATTCCATAGTTCCATGTTCAAAGGCATACACAACATATGTTCATGCAAAATGATGTAAATAAACCTGTGAATAAACAATTCAATGCTTGCTTTATCCAAATAATTATTTGAGAAACACAATATAGTTACTTATGTTGTTTCCAATATACACAATAAGGGATTGATATGATATCTAACAATATTAATTTTAGAAATGACATGGACCAAATTCTTAAGCCTGTGTTGATATTCAGGTAGTCTATCTAAATGTGGAGCTATATATTATGATACCATGACAAAATAGCAAATAAGTTGGTCTATAGTTGAGAAACTTAGGTATCCTTACCATATTAGCAAATATTGTCACTTTACATGACAAGTATCCACAATCTTCTTCCACTTGCAAATTGAGGTTCATATTGCAGCAATAGGATTCAAGAGGCCAAGGTCTAACCAGATATTAGAAAAATTAAGAATGCAAGAGAGTTTTTCATCTCACACCACATAAGTTAGGCTCTAGATTTAATGTGAAGTATTTGCAATGTTATATGCTTCATTCATAGAAATCCTCATCTTGTAAGTCTATGGGCTAGGTCCTTAGTTCATTTTACTAATGCAGAAATATCTTTTCTTTTGTAGATGCTGAAGGTGGGAGGCCCTCTTTGAGCTAGGTTTGCAGGCACAAGATTGTTCTTGGAGCAACAAGAGGACTTTCCCACCTTTGCACTGGGTTGATTCATGGCAACCTCAAATCCAAGAATGTTTTGGAGGATGAAAACTATGTGGCACATTTGATTTATTATAGTTTATATTGGTTAGTGACTCTGTCATCTACAACTCACATGATGAATGCAGCTACACTTGAGGGCTACATGGCTCTCAAGCTCCAAAAGATGAATCATGCCAATATCAAGATAGATATATACAACTTTGGCATCCTCCTGTTAGAAAAACTCATCGGTAAGAAACCATGCAAGAATGAGAGCTCTAGTGAATTTGTGGATATTCCTTCTATTGTGAACATTATTGTATTGGAGGAGAGTACGTTGGAGTTGTTTGATGTTGATATCTTGAGGGGATTGATAAGCCTGTAGATGATGGATTACTTTGAGCACTTCAACTTGCCATGGGTTATTATGCACCTTCTCCATCTGTGAGACCAGATATTAAGGCTATCATCCAACGACTTGAAGAGATAAGTCATAATACTAATTTTGATTTATAGACTCCCACTTATACTAAGAGTGAACTACAACTTGCATTTTAATCATTATTAAACTGTTTTTTTCCCCTATTGGGAAAAGGCATATATGTATTATTTAGTAGGAGACATGTTAATATTGATAACATGTTTTGTAGCATCATATATATGAAGTGTTGTGTCAATTTTATTTTAATTTAAGATTGGGTATTTGGTAAATGCATGTAGAAATTTAATTGTAGATTCAATCTACTCATGAAATATGCTAAATCAAAAGACAAGAATCTACTCTAGCAATCTGTGGAAGTAAATTCACAATTGAGAAAAAAGAATCAACATCATGCATCAATATTCAACACACATACACAGAGATCTATCTAGGGAAAAAAACTGCTCAAAACCCCTTACTATATGTGTTGCATTAATCAAAGGATTTGGATGAATACAATATTCTCTGCTCAACCGTGAGCTCAACTTGCACCTGTATCTTCTACCCTCTACCTAACCAACTGGCCTTGGACAACACTTAGCCAAAATTTGAAGCCTCCAATCTCATATTTCCTTGCATTGTTTCCTTGGGAACTAGGCCTTATTAAATAGGAAATTACCATATCTATATTACGCAATTCTTTTACTTCAATCCTCCAACTGCATGCATGAGTTGTACAATTCATAACATTCTACAACTTATAGTGCACTTCCCTTGAACTCCAATCTCAAATGGGTAAATAATTTTGTGCATGCATGAGTTAATTTAGGTTGATTGATTGGTTAATTTGTTTATCACTTAGTACACACCCCACTATTAGACATCCTGCTAATTCCGCCAATAGTTAGAACTAGTTTAATTGACCAAAACACAATTTAACTGAATTAAATTGTTACAACCGAAATTAACTCAACCTATGATCCAGGTCGATGTTGGTAGCCACCCGCCTATTACACTTGGTCCCTTACCACTATCTCTTTCATTTTTTTAGTTTCCTTAATTGTAGCACAATTTACTATTTTTGGCAATTTTTCGAATCTTGAACTTCTAGAGCCATTTTTGAGGCCCTAAATGACTCTTTTTAGGAAAACTGGGGCCAAAAAGGGTTTTCAACAAATGATAGTCTCTTGAAAGTTGTATTCCTTGGATAGATCTTTCTAACGAGGTATTGTGGACATCAAACGAAGATTGTATGCCAACATTACGACCCTGAGAAGTTGATGTACCAATTTACCCAAACGGGACCCATAGTTTTTGCGCTTCATCTCCTAGTGTTAGGTTTTTCAATGTTTATACTTTTCCATTGTTTCTAAATAATAAATAGGCCTTTGAGCCTCATTGTAACACAATTTAGAGGCATGTATCCACCACATATCTTCTCAAAGACAAGCTATCATTACCTGAGCTAGTCTTATTTCCATTTGTTTGTAAGCATATTTCAGTATTTGATATTAATGAAATGAGTGTTATTTCTACTACATCTTGGTATTTGTGGTTATATTTGTAATTTGTTGCATTCCTTTTTAAGTTTGGATTAGTGGTATCAGAGAGGTCTGCTCTTTCTCTATTTTTCCTTGCATGTTGTTAGGCATGGGATCCCTCCAAGGCAAGTTTTGGGGCTTAAAGACCAAGTTTTGACTAAGTCCATTGTAAAAGACTCCGTGATTTGTGGGCGCAAAGCGCAAAGGTGGTAAATGAGTCAGAGGGTTGTCCATCCTCATTTTTGTAATGTAATGTTGGTTTGAGAGATCTACCCATGGTTCGCAGACCATGGGATTGTATAAATAGAGCAAGGCTCTAAGTGTAAAGAGACATCTAAGGAACAAGGATCGAAGGAAATCAATCCATGAAGCATTGAGTTGAAGTGTAGAGTCATGTATCTGGGTCGTAGAGTAGGAGAAGGCTCTGTAGTTGAGTGTGCAGAGGCCTAGTAGTCTGCAGCTGAGTGCGCGGACCCCTGCAACTGAGTGCGTAGGGTAGGTCGAGTCTGTAACCATTAGAAGCATTAATAAATAGAAGTGTTACCATATTTATGTCTATCTTTTCCTATTTTATGCATTGAATTATATTGGGTATGAATTTTAAGTTTATTGTTTATTTACTACGCGAACATATATGAATGCGTTGAATAAGTAAATCTAATAGAAGGTATCCGTTTACATGAAGATAACTAATTATATAAGAAGATAAGTAAGATCAATGGTGTGACTTGGGGAAACAATGCAGATCACTGCCCTAGTAACGCGAAAGCCCCACAGCCCCTAGTTAGGGTTGCGCGAAAGTGAATACAACAGGGTGTGAAGGCCTCGCAAGTCAGGAAGGTGCGTGAAGTAACTTGCACGAAGGTATTCATAGTTGGACTAAATCAACCCCTAAGACATCTCAAGGGTGCGGAAAATTGGTTCCAACATCCCCCCATACTACTTTGGTTGAGACCTCAATCCGCGCTCCGCAGACCGTTGCCGAAAGGGCCAGTAGTACAGGGATTTGTTTGGCTAATTAACTCTGAACCTGGGTCAGGCCCCAACAAGCCAACAAATGGTTCCATTGCTAGGACCAAAATCTGCATAGAGATGTTTGATGTTGTATCATTGGAATCCAACTAAGAAAGAAATTGAAGGTTGGTTGGACAGAATAATTCACGAGTTTACGGCGCAAGAGAACGGGAATTCACGACTATCAAAAGAAGAGTGGTTCGACTGCTACCTATACATAGATATCCATGAAATTTTCTTCGCATCTTTCCCTACGAAGTTGTACAAGTGGATCACAAAGCTAGCAGATAGCCAAGGAAGGTGCAAGCTCGACAATCCTATTGTGTGGACCCCAGAGTTGGTGCGTAGATTGGAAGCATCGAAGGATAAGATCGTGTGTGTTGTTGATCACTGGCTAGTTCGGATTATAGGAGGATCCATTACTGAGTTTGTAGTAGACACTACGGTAAGCTACAGTGAGGCCGAGCGATGCTTTCTCAAGGGACCGCGAGGTAAGTACGTTAAGTCTCTGAACACTTGGATTAAAATGCTACTCTATGAAAAGTGGAATATGTGAATATGTTGACGTTTGGGGCTACGTAAAGTGGGAGAATTTACAAGAACAAAGGTAGTGCAGAACTAGAAACTAGCCCCTTGATTTCACCTCCACGAGGGGACGAGGAAGAGCTCACGAAGGTCTCACCAAGAAGTGCGATCAATTTGATAAGGCAGAGGATTCCGCGCATACCACCCCCACCCACACCACCACTAGCTTCACTGCCTTCACCCCCATCTTTGCACATACCACCTTCGCCACCCCCGCGAAGCAATATGGAAAGTGAGATAAAGTTCTCGGTGTTCAAGGGAGTAGGAAATGAAGATCTGAACAAGTATTGGTTTGTGATAAGGGTTGTATGAGAAGCACAGGGAGTTACAAATGATAACATAAAGAAAGCGATGTTAGTCAGCACTCTGTAGGATCGCGTGCTAACCTGGTATATTAAAATTTCTAATGACAATCCAAATGCGGGGATAGCAGATATCCAAATTGCACTGAATAGAGAATTTAGTAGGGCAAAGTCAGAGGTGCAGTCGATCATTGGGTTCAAAGAGATCACAATGCTACCAGGCAAGACCCCTTGGGAATTGGATCAAATACTGAAGTGCACAATTCACGAAGCTAATATGACTTTGACGGATGGACAACACTGCGAATGGTTTGTAGCATCACTAACACCACATTTAAGGAATGCGCTATCACAACAAAGGTTAACGACTCAGGCAGAGGCCTTGGATATTGCGATGAGGCTGCATGAGAACCCGATACAGGATCCTAACTTGAGAGTTCAGTAGATCCACACGCAATTGAAAAACTTATCCCTTGAGATGCAGAGTCTGAAACAAGACAAGACAGCTCACCCAGAAGTGCATGAAGAGGTATGGTGTGTTAAATGTAAGGGTCGGGGTCATGACTAGGACCACTGCCCAGTGTTCACGAATTACCTCGCAGGAGGAGGAACAATTCTGTTAAGACCAGAGGCATAAGCAGGACCTAACATGGCGCGTGCTTTATGGTGCACGATTTGTCAAATAGGAGGAAAGCATGCTACGGACAACTGCCATTTGTTGCAGAAGTACACACAAAATTCACAACAGTTGTTCTGTAATTTTTGTAGGTCAGTTGGACATGATGAGCACACTTATAGAAGCTATGAGTTGATGATGGATAGGACTCCCACCTATAGAGTTCAGGCTGAAATGTGGCCCCTTGACCAGAACGTAGGAGTGGCGCGAACCGGATTTTAGGGGTGCGGATGAGGCCGAGGTGGAGGAGGACCTGGAAAAGGTCACAGACAGTTGATATGTTACAATTGCAGGGGGCCGGAAATTATGCCTGTGATTGTATGAAACCAACGCGTCTGTCATCTCTATATTGTACCTTGTTTGATCATGAGATGAAGGATTGTCCCACACTAATAGCGAGGCTACACGACAAGGGAGCGCTCCAACCTCCCCTTACTCAAAACCTACATATGATGAGGTCTGAGCTGCGTGAGGAAGACCCCAATGTAAACATTGTGTTCCAAAGTGGAATTACGACAGGAGATGATAAAGGCAAATAGACCGAAGATAGTACTTGGGTTTCAAAGGCTCCGATGAAAGAACCAGAGTTTCATTTGGAGCGCACTACGGAAAACTTCATGGAAGTTAGGAAGAGCTTTGCTGATGCCTCCACTTCAAGAAGCAAAGAAAAACCAGAGCCATAAATGGACCCATAAATGCTCACGACATTCCTAGAAACATGCATGAAGCTACTGCACGACAACAAGTCTATAAAGGGATTGCAGGAACTCATAAATAGATGTTCTAGGACCATGCCAGGAGAACTGCGCATAGTCTGGAAGATTGGAAAGCATGCGACAAGGACGGGAAGAGAAATGAGATTGACCATGAAGATTGGAGAATATGAGATGGACCAAGTGATTATGGATTTAGGATCAGACACCAAAGTTCTGCGGAAGGATAAATGGGAGCACATGGGAAGGCCTACGCTAGAATGGTCTCCTATCTAGCTTCGAATGGAAAACCAACAAAAGATCATACCTATGGGGAGATTGCAGGGAATCACCGTGGATATTGAAAGGGAAAGAACGCTAGCAGACTTTGAAGTGATAGAGATTGTTGATGACAGTGATCCCTACCCCGCGCTATTAGGAATAGATTGGGCCACTGACATGAACGGGGTGATAAATCTGAAGAAGCGCAAGATGATTTTTGAGAAATATCTGCGCATAGTCATACCTTTGGACCCTGTAGAAGGATCACGCTACATGAACCCAGTGCGCGACTATGAAAGTGACGATGACTTATACTGCATCTAAAAGATAACCACGTGAGAACAAGACTGGGTAAATCCCACCACGGATGGACAAATCTCATGGGAGCGCGAAAGCCCCTGTACATCAGATTCAGATGAAGAGATAGAGCGATGGAAAAATCGGTTACATGAGGTAACCACATTGAACTGCAACATGATGACAAAAACGTTGCATTGCGTATCGACAGAAGTGGGGGATCTACCTACTTATGATGGGTTAAGTGAGGTAGATGCTTTCCTAAATAGATTTGAAAGAGAGGTGTTATAACAGCAACGTTTCAAGGCTTTAAAATGGGTACTACGTGCTACGCCCGCGAGGTGGTGGGGCATGGACCAAGGAAGCTTTGAGGCCTGGACCGAATGCAGGAGAATGACGCGCATACGTTTTGGGAAGCCTCAGAGGCGACTAACAGACAAGAATGATGGACAGGATGATCCGTGCATGCATCTGTCCAGGTCAATACAGGCATATAGTAAACAACCTGTGGGGATGCACATGGACTTCGCATTTGGGAACAGAGTCAATAAGCAGGTGTTGGTGAGGCAATTTTGCGAATGGTCCCTCCAATTGGGACAACAAAGTGTGAAAAGAATGATTGGGCAGAAAGTTACCCACGCAAAAGCCTTTAACAAAGTGTACAAAGCACTGAACAGGGTATATAATGCACAACGAAGTGATTGGGACTCGTGCATACCAGCAGTTCTATGGGCTTATAGGACAACGTGCAAGAAACTGATGAGGCAGACGCCTTGTAAGTTGGCCTATAGACCAAACACTGTAGCCCCAATAGAGTATAATATGCCTAGTCCATGCATAGCAATGCTTGTAGATATGACGGTTTAAAACAGGGTGCGCATGACTACGGTGATGAATTTGGGGACTACTGTCGAGAATTGATTAGCTTGATGCCTTGGATTGGAGCGTATATTGCTAAAGGGATCACCCATGATGGTGCAATGCAGATGGTAAAGTGTGCAACACAGACAATAAAAATAAAAGGCGGATTTTTTCTAGGAAAAGTGATGGATGACCAATTGGAACCCTATACAAGTGGTGTGGCCACCTGACTAGCCATGGGAAGTACAGTCTTAGCACTCCAGGTAGTTGAAAGGAGGTGCAGGACTATAAAATACTCTTCCCGAGAGCTGCACGATGTCGGGGTTGTGCGCAGGAGCAAAGTGTCACAAGGTCCGCGACCGCGCAAGGGGGGCTGCGCTGCCACGTGGGTTGGCTGGAAAGTGACCGTTGTAGTCACTATTCACGATGTGATGCTTGACTTGAGACCAAATGGAGTGGGTGGCAGGCATTTAAGATGAGCTTTATGGGCAAGATTTGGGAAAATCTGCCGCCAAGGGAGCATTAATGGACTGGATTTGGGGGGAACGGTCGAATTCAAATTCAAAAGGCGCTATAAATTACAAAGGGCTACCCAGCAAACAACACTTGGTCATTTGCGAATTGAGTTATTATGTGCCCTAAGTATTCTGAACTGAGACCTGTTTGTCCTATGGAGATCATTGGTTGAGCCCCTGATTGAATGGTTGAGAGATTTTTGGATGAACAAGATGGAAGCATCTGAAGAATCCAGTGAAGTCGCAGAGATGACCGCCGAAGAATCCGCACAAGCCATGACCATAGAATATGCCCCTGAGAGCATTGGGATTGTTGCGGAAATCCCTAAATCACCACACATGCCGAGACTAAAGAAATATAAACAACCCATGACTTGCGTGTGTGTGTCCCCTTGAAACTTGCTGCGAACCAGATTAACAATGGAGGAAAAAGGGAAAGCGATTAACCTGGAAACCGATGAGGAGGAAGAAGACCTTGAGGATCTCATAATTGAAGAGGACGAGGACGAGGACATGGAGGAAGAAACTGAGGGCGCGGTCCCTCTAAGAAATCTACCCACGTATGTCCCTCTTCAAAAGGGGTAGGCAAAGGTTCCCAAAGACCTCGATGAGAGGAAGAGCTCTTTGCAGAGTCTGCTCCTCCCAGACGATATCATCTTTGAAGGAACGCACTTGGGAAGGGTGCTGAGCTTAAAATTTGAAGACTGGGATCTTGTTGACCACAAGAAATTACCTCACTTGGCCACCACGCACCTCATGAAGCCAAGGAAACACACCGCAGTGGGAGTTATAGAGTTGGAGTCGCGCAAGTGGTTATGCGGAGTCGAAAATGCAGGTTTGTTGAACCTACTCTTGGTGTCACATTACCGTCGTGGCCCAGTGACTATCTTCATCATCAGGCAGCTACTCTGCTTGGTGCATGGTGGGTGTTTGTGGCTAGAGGAGCCCATCCCCATCATGGACCACCTAATCCATCGAATTGCCCAACTCCCGTGTAAAGGAGAAGACCCTGCAAACATTTTAGAGGGTAAAAGCAGTGATTTGGCCATTGCAGAGGCCATGAAAAGGAAATACAAGCTGAAGAAGAAAAAGAGGCGCTATGCAATCTCCAGTATCAACCACAAGGTAGTCAGAGTTACAACTCAGATACTGGTAGGTAAGCTCATGTGGAAGTGTCGCACAGATGAGGTGCCCGTGCCAGTGGTTGCACTTGTTGAACAGTGCGCAAAAGGGGTCTAGTTTAACTGTTTCAAATTCTTGTGCAAGGAGTTCCTGGAGAATTTCCGTGAGGCAGGAACAAGGGAAAACCTTCCATTGTGCATGGCTTCTAATGTTCATAGTGCTGGTGGCTGGGGAATTGCCTGAGGACAACCAATTCCCCACAATTGCAAGGGGTCTTTCAGAGGCCGCGAAGTACGCTTCGCTATGGGCCACTAAAGATGAAAACTGGATCCGCAACAATAAAATATTTTGGATGTTCATGGAGATGAACATCAGAATGGGGATTAACTGCAAGCCGTGGTTATCACCCACTATCTACAACAACCTACAAAGTTTCGCAAAGTCTAAAGCAGACTTTCATCACATCTACCTCAAGGAGCATAAGGGCCCTGCAAAGAAGTGGAACGAACTACCCTATATAGTGACAGATGATGTGATCTTCGATGTACTTGAGACATGGCCGCCAGAGTGGTGTGCTCCAGCCATCTCTATGCTGGAAGAGTCTGATGCGTAGAAAAATAAGGAGGAGGAAAAACTGCGTATGGTGTAGTTGGCAGAAAAGAGAAGGAAAGAAGCAGCAGCAGCAAAGGTGCAGGAGGCATGGGACGTTGCGCAAACAACAGTAGAACAAGAAAAGGGTGTAGCAATAGCACAGAAGGTAGCAGAGAAGGTGCGCGAGGGCCAGAAGTCACCTTGGCTTGAGCAGGAGCAAGAGATGGAAACAAAGGTAGAGGAGGGCAGCACAAACCCACAAACAACGTCAACACAATTGAAGCACAAGCGCCTGAGCGAGTGAATGGGGCCGTGCAAGAAGGTCAAAGTGTCTAAGCTGTCTATCAACCCTATCACCCTTACTAAGGGGGATCTACATGATATAGGAGAGACAATGCACAACATCACCACAGAGGTCCTCCAGAACTTTGTGGAGGAGAATCATATTGTGTTGGAGGCCCTCCAAGCACAGATTCAAGAGTTGCAAGTGCACGCTCCTTAGGTTGGTACTCTCTTGACCAACCTCATAGTAGGAACAACCACATCCAAGGAAATGTTGCGCACTTGTACGACCAACATAATAGTGTTGCTAGAAGGGACACTGGTTACAACAAATGAGGCCGACAGGCCTATGGTTAGTACATTGAAGGGGATAGGGATCAACATGGTTGTGCTCCCTCGGGAGACGCTCTATGTTCTGCAAGATGGGATTATTGCATAACTGCGGGCTAGGGAGAGCCGCGCACTACAGGTATTAAGTGAATAGAGGATCGACATGGAGTAGTTGAGCCTGGAGCATGATGAGGTCATGTCTCAGAATAGGTAGATGGTGTAGGTAATTGAAGAAGCCTGCCAAATGGTCCCTGAGCTGGCCATCCTAGCGAAGCACTAGCAGAGGTGTGCATCCTGAGATTAGCAGCAAGGGTACATGAGGCGCGAGAACAAATGACCAAGGTTCAACTGGAGCTGAACCTTCAGATAGTAGAGCTACGGTTGAAGGCACGGCCTTCAACTCCTCCCGAGGTTAGGGAACAGGGTGCCAGTGCCATTACATCAGAGATGGAGGAGATTAGCAGTGCAGTAAGGGACTGCACTAGAATGTTGGAAGAATCATTCAAGGTCCTCACAAATCTGCAGGAGGACCTGAACATACAGCACTTAGAAACAGAGGCGTGTGATCTACAGCAGTAGTACGAGAACGTCAAAGGGATCGCGCAGAAGGTGGGCCTCACACGGTGTCTCATGTGAATGCAACAGGCCAAAACTCTTAACGAGCAAGTAGACGTAGCATGACACAGAGAAGCAGTTTTGAAGGCGCGTTTTCAGCCTTGGATCGACGAGGCCTTCGTAATCACAGCAACAACTAAAGGAAAGCTCACACAGATGCAGGGGATGTAGGAACAAATACAGGGGAGCAGTTCCGATGCCACGGTCTTGGAACAACGCGTCTAAGAGATACAGTAGGTAGCTGCTTAGTGTGCTGCCGACCTTGCAGCCGTCTAAGCAGAGTTGGGAGGTCTCTGCACGAAGATCTCCGCACTGACAGAGTGAATCGACGATGAGTCACGATGTTTGTGTTGGGGGCCTGTTTGGCATGGGATTCCCCCCAAGGTAAGTTTTGGGGCTTAAAGCCCAAGTTTTGACTAAGTCCATTGTCAAAGACTCCGTGATTTGTGGGCGCCGAGAATGAAGATGATAAATGAGTCAGAGGGTTTTCTACCCTCATTTTTGTAATGTAATGTTAGTTTGAGAGATCTACCCATGGTCCATAGACCATGGGATTATATAAATAGAGCGAGGCTCTAAGTGTAAAGAGACATCTAAGGAAAAAGGATCAAAGGAAATCAATCCATGAAGCATTGAGTTGAAGTGTAGAGTTGTGTCTTTGGGTCGTAGAGTAGGAGAAGGCTCTGCAGCTGAGTGCAAAGAGGCCTAGTAGTCCACAACAGAGTTCGCGGACCCCTACAGTTGAGTGTGCAAGGTAGGTCAAGTCTGTAACCATTGGAAACATTAATAAAGAGAAGTTTTGCCATATTTTTGTGTATCTTTTCATGTTTTATGCATTGAAGTATATTGGGTATGAATTGTAATTTTACTATTTATTTATTGCGTGAACTATATGAATGTTTTGAATAACTAAATCTAATAGAAGGTATTTGTTTACATGAAGATAACTAATTGTTATAATAAGATAAGTAAGATCCACAGTGTGACTTGGGGAAACAATGTAGATCGTTGCCCTAGCAGTGCAAAAGCCCCACAGCCCCTGGTTAGGGCTGCACAAAGGCGAATATAATAGGGTGTGAAGGCCTCGTAGGTCAGAGAAGTGCACGAAGGTATTTACAATTGGACTAAATCAACCCCTCATACATCTCAAGGGTGCAGAAACCTAGTTCCAACATCCCCCCATACTGCTTCGGGTGAGACCTCAGTCCACGCTCCACGGACTGTTACCAAAAGGGCCAGTAGTACAGGGATTTGTTTGGCTAATTAACTCCGAACTTGGGTCAGGCCCCAATAAGCCAACACATGTCCCCAACGAGGTCGGGATATAACAAGTTAGGGCTTGAACTGGTCGAACCTTTGCAAGACCATCCTCACAAATCTTGACAGCCTCCCATGGCCGAAGAGAAGAAAGAAGAGGGGCAGGAGATCCTTTCAAAATCTTGCTCGAAGAAGCCCTCAAGCAATAGAGGAAAGTGATGATGGACAACTTTTCCCAACTCCTTCAGTGGCTACCCTAAGGTGACACATCTCCTTCCAGCAGCTACTCTAGAAGTGCCACACCTTTTAAGGTACAAGTTAACTTTGACACCCCATATTTGAGGGTCAGTTAGATGCAGACGTTATAGATAAATGGTTAAACCTACTAGAAGGATATTTTTCTATTCATGATTTTTCTAGCCAATAAAATATTACTTTTTCACTTCACAAAGCCGCCCCCAACATGAAGGACTGGTGGGAAACCTACTGTCAGAAGAAGGACAAAAGTACACCCTCACTATTTTCGGTCACACCCACTTGGAATTTGTTTTGGGATGCCATCAAGGAGCATTACTACCCTATCGGGAGCTATAAGGATAAATACATAAAGTGGACCACGCTGCAGCAGGGAAGGGACCAAGACGTGGCAAAGTTTACTAATGTTTTTCATACCCTTTGCACGAATTTGGGTATCAATGATTCTGAGAAACATTTGGCACTCAAGTACCGCATCTGCCTACACAGGTACATCCAGGATGAGATGGAGTTCCTGGACATCTCCTCGCTTGACATGATGTACCGATACACTATCAAGATTGAGCAGAAGTTTAAATAGAAAAATCAAGACTTTGGATCTGTGAATCCGAAGCAAGGGAAAGGCGCCCCCAAACCATAGAGAAAAGGGAAAAGCCAAGGCGGGGTGACTGGGATAACCCTTCAAAACCGCATGCAAATAATAACACCAAGAAGACAAATAAGGACACGGGAAAGTGGTGTGAGTTCCATAAGAGCTCCACTCACAACACAAGTAAGTTTCGGGCCAAGTCCCTGGTGGTCGATGATCTGAGTTGACTCAACTTTAGTATTTAAGAAAGATCTTTTACTCACATGATGTGGTTAGAATTTCATTTTAACAGAGCATAAATGAACATACATGTATGCTAAATAAAATGGAAACATAATGACAATCAACAAATCATAAACAAGAGACGTTGATAAAAGAGTTCGTCTAGTTTGGACTACATCTCCAGAGCCAGTGTCAAGATGGTGTTGGCCACTTCATTCAGTGTTGGAAATGGTGAATATGTACATGGACTATGTTTTATGTCATATAAGGACATGTTCCCTCTACATGAGTGGCAAAGTCTCTCCATGAGATGTTCCGCTACAAGAACTATCACTCACAATAGACCTCCTATCAGCATGACATAAACTTACACATGGTGACAATGAGCATCTCGCCATCATGGCATCAAAGGGATCTCAACCAAAACACCCATGGTGACAATGGGTATCCCGTGATCATGGCAACAAAGGGATCTCAATCAAAACATACATAACAATCCATGATTAATACATCTCCCATGAAATTGACACAAAGATTCTGCATCATACATCAAGGAGGAATCAAAACCACATAGCACATCTCACAGAAAATGATCAAATAAGTACAAGACAACAACACTTCATATACCTCAATTCTGATGTTGACAAAATAATAGAATACTCAGCTGTTGGATCTGAATGCACCATCAAATCGTGGAGTCGAATGACATATAATTGATTGCCCACACTCTGAAATCTGACACTGTCACTCCAATCTGGAAAATGGCTAAAAAATAGAAGGATCAGCTACAACAACTGATGGCACCAATGAATTTTTTTCATCGAGAGGTGTAAAATCGACTATCCATTTTTTGAATTCTGACACCAGCAAAATATGGGCCTATAGGAATCTTTTAAATTCCCTCATGATTCTCCAAAGATTCCCTCCTCTGGATTGACTGGAGCTTTGCAACTCAAATCAGAAAACCGATCTTGCCATTGAGATCCTTGTGAAATTAGGAGAAGAATGAGTATAAACTTGGCTGCATTCTGGATCTAGGAAATTTCATAATCCAAGGAATATGGAAGATTCCCTCAAGATTCTCCTCTACTGGGGATATGCAAATCCGCTGCTCAAAAGGTGACTCTAACCTCGCCATTTTGTTCCCTTCAAAAATCTCAGAAAAATGACTGTAAACTTGATTACATTCTGACAAAAAGAATTTTTACCTCACAAGGAATCTTCGACATCAAAAGAATATTCCTTGTCTTGAAAAACATGTCAAGGTTCCGCCTCCTGGAACTGCATCATGGTTCCACATGGGCGTGATTCCGCTGCATGGAACTCTATTCTCGGCCTCCCCATTCTGTCAACTCTTTCCCTCTCCATTTCGTTCTGCCTCTTCCCCCTGACACATTTTGAAATGAGGCTTAAATACACCTCCTCGGGCGGAGTTACCCAAGAGGTCGTTATGGCCCATTGGTAATGCCTCCAGTTCTCTCAGCGTTGGATGGGGTTCAAATCCCCTTAATGGAATTTTGGTTTGTTTTGATTACAAAATTGGTGCAGAGTTTTTTGGGGTGTTAACCTTTATCCATTGGGGTGTGTTAATACATGGTGTGTTGGTGTGTTTTGTCACGGTTATAATTTTGTAACCGTTGTTATATATGGTACACGGTTTTGCATGGTGGTTTCAATTGTAACCATTATGTTGGTGTGAGGGCACCTGGGAGGCGGGTCAACCACACCAGCCGAGCGAGTTCAAGCCCCGCCATGTAGAAATTTTGAATAATATGACACATATTCAACAGAGATTATCTCGATTATACACTATTGTGGAAAACATGCATAATACATAACCTCCTCTACGTTGATCATCAATTTACAGAAGCAGAAACATTCACAGGTGTACATAGAAGCATCAATCACACATATCAACACAGTATTTTCATGGGGAAAGCATCTCGCTAAAAACCCCAATTTCTGTATATTATAGTGATTGAATCATGTAGAAATACATAGTACAATACTCCTCACAAGTACTCAGTACTATCTCCACATGCTACACACAATACAGCTCAGAACTAATCTCCAAATCTCCCCCGCTGCTTGCCTGCCTCCACAGCTCAATACCTGCTCAAGAATGAATGAGAATGGTTTACCAAACTCATATTTCACCTCCAAAGAATCACTCAAACTGTGTAAGACGTGAGCAGAGGCTATAATACTGGGCAAATACATGAGCAAACTCATTAGCATACTCAATCCCTTGATTGTGCAAATCCTCATGCACAACTATAGTCACAATTGATAGCAATCTGATTCTCTAACACCTGTCCCTGTTGAACTGAACATGCACTGACATGCAACTGAGTTAACTGATGTATTCTATAGTTGCATTATGAGTTAATAATTATTTTAACAACTCATCATTAGTCTATTTGCAGTTAGACTAATTACAACTATTTTAACCAAGTCAAACTGAACACAACTCCATCAACTCTACAATCAACTCCACCAAACTCAACTGATTGAGTTCTAACTGAAGTCATGCATGCAACAACTCAATTGACTCAGAATAAAAGCATACTTCCTTCTGACAGCTGCATGGGACACATCTGTAGCTCAAACTGAAGTGCTCCAAGAGAATAAGATCAAGTTTATAGTCCAAATATTATTATGAGACAATAATATTTGACTTTTCTATTTTGTACAACCAGTCTAAAAATAGACTTTGATCACTCCTGCTGTGATCACTCCTGCTGTGGTCACTCCTACTATGATCACTCTGCTGTGGTCACTCCTGCTATGATCATCCTTGTTGTGGTCACTCCTGTTGTGATCATCCCTGCTGGGATCCAAAAATAGAACTTGTGCCATAATTTGCTTGCGAGCCCACTTAGTGAAGGCGACTCTTTTCACTAAGCTCCATCATCTTGTTGCAATCTCAACACTCCCTCTCGACAAGATATGGATTATCAGCAACCCCTATCCTGCCTTGGTGGTACTCGAATTTTCTCCTAGTGAGAGGCTTCGTCAGAATATCAGCATCCTGATCCTCCGTTGGAATGTATGAAAGCAACATGATCCTCCGATGCACACAATCTCTGATATGATGGTACCTGATGTCAATATGCTTAGATATATCATGAAATACAGGATTAGCCGAGAGTTTAATGCAACTCTGGTTATCACAGTAAATCACAGTAGGATCCAAATGAGAACCGAACAAACCAACCAGGATCTTCCTCATCCATATAGCCTCGCTTGCAGCCAACCTTGCTGCAATATACTCGGCCTCCGCTGAACTGAGTGCCATGGATCTCTGCTTCCTGCTGTACCAAGAAACTGTTGTCGATCCAATACTGAAGACCCCTCCTGATGTGCTCTTTCTGTCCGTTGGGCTCCCTGCCCAATCTGCATCCATGAAGCCACATAGCTTCACCTTATCCTCCTGTCTGTACCACAAACCATATCCCGATGTGCCTCTCAAATAGCGCAATACATTCTTGCCCGCCTTCCATAAGAGCTTGGTAGGCTTAACCATAGCTTTTGAAAGCTGGTTAACTGCATAGCATATATCAGGTCGTGTATTGACCAAATACATCAGCGACCCCACCAACTGTTGATAAACGGTGGCATCCACTTCTTCTCCCAAAGTGGCATCCTCCTTCCTCCAACCTCCAGGAAGAGGAGTATCAACAAGCTTGCAGTCATGCATGTTGAACTTCTCCAGTATCTCCTGAGCATACTTTCCCTAAGAAACAAACGGTCCACCACTGCGCTGCCATATTTCCAATCCTAGGAAATAGTGAAGGAGGCCCAAGTCCTTCATCTCAAACTCTGTAGCAAGATCCTTCTTGCATGATAGTATCAACAGCTCATCACCCGTTAGAATCAAATCATCAACATACAGTACAATGATAAGCAACTTACCCTCCACCACAATCTGGTATAGGTTAGGATCCGCCTCGCTCTTGCAGAATCCAAGTCTTGTGAAATAGTTGTTTATCCGTGTGTACCAAGCACGTGGTGCTTGCTTCAACCCATACAACGCTCTCTTGAGCCTGCACACATGCAACTCGCTGCTGAAGACCTCAAAGCCTTCGGGTTGCTCAATGTACACCTCCTCCTCAATGACTCCGTTGAGGAACGCAGTCTTCACATCCATCTGATGAATGTGCCATCCCATCTGCGCTGAGAGAGCAAGAATCATCTGTATGGAAGAATACCTTGCGACAGGTGCAAAGGTCTCCTCATAATCGATCCCCTCTATCTATGAAAAGCCTCGAGCAACAAATCTTTCCTTTTACTTCTCTACACTCCCGTCAACTGCCTGCTTAACTTTGTAGATCCATCTCGAACCCACTACTGATTTCCCTTCCGGTCTAGGAACAATCTCCCATGCACTGTTTCTAACAATAGAATCATACTCTTACACCATGGCATCTACCCATGCGGGATCCTCCACAGCTTCCTAGAAAGAGGATGGCTCAGTCACAATACACTTGCTCATAAGAGCCATGTATCCAGTGTACCGATCAAGTGACTGTCTCTGCCTGCGTTGGGCTGTAGGTGGTCCTACAACTTTCTCTGCATCTTGAGCCAGTCGCTCAGCTTCTGTCAAGCGCTTTTGCCCTCTGATGGTTGGCGCTGCATGAGTGGTCTCTTCCACTCCATGAACCTCATCCTATGCCTGATCCACGTCCTGAAGCTCATCCTTAGGAACTAATAGCTCCTCATCTGCATGCAATTGTAGCTCCCTCTCAAGCGAACACTTCATGGCTTTCTCCTCCTGAAATTTTATATCCCATCGCACAATTATCGTGTGTAGGGCATATCAGTGTACCCCACAAATATCCCAACCTCTGCGGTCGACTCCAACTTCTTCCTGGCATCCTTTGTCACATGCATGTAAACGTTAGCACCAAAAATCCTCAAATGAGAAAGATCAGGCTTCTTACCAGAATAAGCCTCCTCGAGTGTACTCATGCGAAGTATCCTATGAGGACAACGGTTCTGCACATAAACTGTTGTATTGCATGCTTCCTCCCACAAGTGATGGGATAGGCCCTGATCATGCAAAATTTCCCGTGCAACACCCACAATCGTTCTGTTCTTCCACTCAGCTACCCCGTTCTGCTGTGGGTTATGGGGAGCTATGAGCTCTCTACGAATCCCTTCTGCCTTGCAGAAATCCTTGAACTCGTCTGAGATGTATTCACCATCATTATCGCTCCTAGCAGCCTTCACCTTCTTCCCCCGACTCCTTCGCGACCAGTGCTTTGAATTCACAGAACTTTGAATATGTCTCACTCTTCTTCTGCATGAAGAAGATCCATCACTTATGAGAGAAATCATCAACAAAAACACATAATACATGTGTTTTGTTGTCAAAGCAACTGAGAAAGGTCCACACACATCTGTGTGAATTCTCTCAAGGATCGTCGTGGTGTGACTATCCTTCTCATGGAAGGTGGCTTTCACAAAATTCCCCAAAGTACACCCCTTGCACTGATCTGACTGCGCAAGAGTGCCTTTAGGAAGCCCTGTAGTGATCTGCTGCAGTATCTTCAAGGCTCCATGGTGAAGGTGACCCAATCTCCTGTGCCACAACTCGCCATCATCCCGGCTCATCAATCCTTCTGCCTTGCCTGCCATTGTTGTGCATCCATTTACATGCAACTAATAAAGGTTCCTCACTCGAACCCCTATCTTCCTGGTCTTACTGAGATAAGATTCTTCTTCAATCCTAGAACATGCATGACTTCCTTCAATACAAAGGGTTTACCATACTCCCTCTCAAAGGAAATGGTACCGATACTGGTCGCACTGTATCTACCATCATCGCCCATCTCGATGTGCACTCCAAGATCTTTGTCCTCTAGATCAGAGAACAAATCTCTATCTCCCATCATGTGAAAAGACACACCACTATCCAAGAACCACACTAATCCCATCACACTTGAAACCAAGCATGTGATCAATGAAAAATCAAGCTCAAATTGTGAGGCTAGAGCCTCTCCTGTTGAAGATCCAGCAGCCTGCTTGTTCTTTTTCTTCTGCGGACAATTCGTGGCATAGTGTCCGTGCTAGTGACAGTGAAAACACTTCACCTTGGACATATCCTGCTTCTTGCCTTTCACACCAGACTGAGAAGCTTTCTTGTTCTTCCCCTTCTTTGCTTTGGAAGCCAAAGCACAATTTTGTTCATCAGCTGCCTTTGATGAAGATTTGACCTTGGTACTCCGCCTGATCTCCTCCTGCAAGATCTGACCATAGTCTTTCCCATCCTGGCAATTTATCCCGACCATTGACAGAGTCCTGATAGGAATTCCAACTCTTCAGAAGACCAAGGAGAGCCAAGCTCACCAAGTCCTCATCATCGACAGTAACCCCCACACTTCCCAGCTGATCTCGACACTGAGTGAACTTCGTGAGATACTTGGGCATACTGTCACCCTTCTCGCATTTGATGTTTCTAAGTTTATCTTTGAGCACCAGCTTCCTCTGATCGCTCTTGCTTTGGAATAGATCTGTTAAAGCCTTCCACATCAGATATGGAGAAGTCTTTCCATATGGGCTGGACACTATGTGATCCTTCATGCCCTCCAACAGAATCCTTCGACATTTTGTGGTCTTCTTTTGCCAAGCATCAGCTTGAGTAGCATCAGTAGGCTTTGGGACATCCGTCTCTATGAACTCCTTCAGCTCGTTATCATCCAATACTACCTCCATCCTGTCCTTCCATGCAATGTAGTTTGAGCTGCCCTCAAGAGCATACTCCAATCGCAATCTGTTGAAAGACATTGTTGTGTTGCCACCAAGAAAACATTGCTGCAAATTCGAATTTCCACCAGCTCCAACTCAACCGCCTCGGATCTAAGATTCGTGAGAACATAATATTTCTCATACAGAGATTGGCTGTATGGGCATTCACCGGATATCTCACCTTCCAAAGGAAGGATGAATCCAGAGGCTACCTGGCCCGATTACAGACTCTACCTGAAGAAATAGAATGTAAACACTTCCTGAATAGTAGATCTAATGATCAACAGCTCCGATACCATGTAGAAATTTTGAATAATATGACACATATTCAATAGAGATTATCCCGATTATACACTATTGCGCAAAACATGCATAATACATAACCTCCTCTACATTGATCATCAATTTACAGAAGCAGAAACATTCACAGGCGTACATAGAAGCATCAATCACACATATCAACACAGTATTTTCCCAGGGAAAGCATCTCGCTAAAAACCCCAACTATCTGTATATTATAGTGATTGAATCATGTATCAATACATAGTACAATACTCCTCACAATTACTCAGTACTATCTCCACATGCTACACACAATACAGCTCAGACCTGATCTCCAAATCTCCCCTGCTGCTTGCCTGCCTCCACAGCTCAATACCTGCTCAAGAATGAATGGGAATGGTTTACCAAACTCGTATTTCACCTCCAAAGAATCACTCACACTGTGTAAGACGTGAGCAGAGGTTATAATACTAGGAAAATACATGAGCAAACTCATTGGCATACTCAATCCCTTGACTGTGCAAATCCTCATGCACAACTATAGTCACAACTGATAGCAATATGATTCTCTAACACCTGTCACTGTTGAACTGAACATGCACTGACATGAAACTGAGTTAACTGATATATTCTATAGTTGCATTATGAGTTAATAATTAGTTTAACAACTCATCATTACTCTATTTACAGTTAGACTAATTACAACTAGTTTAACCAAGTCAAACTGAACACAACTCCATCAACTCTACAATCAACTCCACCAAACTCAACTGATTGAGCTCTAACTGAAGTCATGCATGCAACAACTCACCAGACTCAGAAGAAAAGCGTACTTCCTTCTGACAGCTACATGGGCCACATCTGTAGCTCAAACTGAAGTGCTCCAAGAGAATAAGATCAAGTTTATAGTCCAAATATTATATGAGACAATAATATTTGACTTTTCTATTTTGGACAGCCGGTCTAAAAAATAGACTTTGATCACTCCTGTTGTGATAACTCCTGTTGTGGTCACTCCTACTATGATCACTCCTGCTGTGGTCACTCCTGTTGTGATCATCCCTGCTGTGGTCACTCCTGCTGTGATCATCCCTGCTGGGATCCAAAAATAGAACTTGCGCCATAATTTGCCTGCGGGCCCACTTAGTGAAGGCGACTCTTTTCACTAAGCTCCATCATCTTGTTGCAATCTCAACATGCCACCCTCGTTTGAATTGTAACAAAGGGTGGGGGAATGGGTCGGGTCCACCATAGGTGGCCCACCCACTGACCATACACAATTAGGCTTGTTATAATATAACAATTCGATTGACCGTTTGTTACAATGTATGGTGGTTGGGGCCGGTGAGGGTCATGGCCCATTGGCCTATGTTTTAATTAAATTTTGTTAATATATGGTTTTGGCGGGGGGGTTGGCAGGGGTCATGGCCTGCCACCTTATTACATACATATTTTTTATTTTTTCATTTTTTAAAATATTAATTATTTTTAATTTTAACAAAAATAAGGGTCATTGGGAATTTTAAAGAGGCAACAATTTCGCCCGCTCTCGGGAGCTAAGTTTCCACATCGGTTGACGATGAATTTGTAGGACACTTAAACCTGGCCCACTGCTCAAATTTGACTGGCTCTATCTCCTCCATATGAGATTAGATTTGAGTTTCGTTCATATCGTCAGAATCAGGGTGACGAGCACTTTGATCTGGTGTTTGGGAGCAATCTGACCACTTTGAATTTTGACTCTTTCAGAGCCCTCTTGGACTTCTACATGTGTCTGGAGCCACTTGGATAAATCCTCCCCATTGAGGAGATTTTGGTCCTCCACAAGCATGAAAATAATATGAAACTTATGTGTACCTTGTCTACACTACAAGTGTCCTGAAAGGTCACCCTTCCTTCTCCTTCACCTTTGTACTTCAGAGCCATAAGCGATGAGCCGAAACCTGCACCCTTTGCAAACATGTAGTACAATTCTGCAAATTACATGCTTAAATTACATGACCAACTAATGAACCTATCATCCCATACTTGCCAAGGGTTTATAACACATACTCGGTGGTCAAGTTTACATCAAAATTGAAACAACACCCTAGTGATAAAAACAAGGCCAAAATATCATTGTTGCTTAACAAGTGACAGAAAACACATCATCACTGCAACACATGATTTACAAAAATAAGGCCAACCACTATTGTTTCTTTAACAAGTGATGCAAAATACATCATCACTTTCACAGTTTAAAATGCAACACAAAATAATGCTAGACATCATTGTTGCTACAACAAGTGATGGAAAATACATCATCACTTTTATAGTTTAGTATGCAACACATGGTTGGCAAAATAAGACCATGACATTCTACCACACCTAGAAGAACCATTTCTCACTTATCAAAGTGAATGGGTCACCTCCTTGTGGCACATTCACTGGTCGAACAACTGTTTCACCTGGTTCATGCACGGATGCTTTGTCCTTGCGACGCTGCTCTGGATGGAGCCTCCAACATGTGGCCTTTTGATGACCACTTCTGTTGCAATGACTACAATAAGTCTTCTTCCTCCAGATCTACTTTACCTTCTTCTTTGCCTACTGTTGAGAGGGTCTTTCATGCCTCATCCTTTTTCGTGCTGCTATTCTTTTCCAACACTCATCAAATACATGGTTATGTAAACCACAAAAAGTACATGTTTTTCGATGCCATGTTTTACGTTCATCATTAACAACATGATTGTAATCAAAATGAACATTTGAATATTGAGACTTTTTATACCTTTCCTTGTTGTCTCTAGTGTAATTATGGCAATGAGAGCTTGCCTCATCTCTTTCCCTACAATGGGAACTACCATGGGATGATGGAGATGTGTTCCCATCATTCTCTTTCCTTGACGATTTTGACGATGTCTCGAAAGCATCTGACACCCTTGAGCATTCTCCTTCAGTGTATCCCAAGCTACAAATCAAGGTCTCTGCATGACCTCCAATGGCTGATTTATGCCTTGGCTATTAATATCAAGTTCTTCTCCTTCCTTGTACCCCATCCTAGTAAGGAGCCTCAGGTTTTTCCCTGTAATTGGTATCTCCACATTTCCAACATAAATTATACTATGTGAAGATGAAACAGAAGGGAATTCAACATATTTTGCCTCCACTATTGATTTGGAAAGAACTAATGAGGGCTTCTCATCATCAGTTGTTGGTGGTTCGTTGGTTGTCTTGGCGCATTCCCCAAGTTCCTTCTCGACATACCCAAGTCCTTCCTGATGGGGTAATTCCTCTACTTTGATTTGTTTAATAATGCCTTGACCATTAATGCCCAAAATTTTTCCATCATACCCCATTTTCCTCAACAGTTTGGAGCCAATTCATGTGGTATGATTTTCAAAAATAGCGAAATCATCATCAAGAAACATACATGAAGTCGGAGAATTGATTCTTACCTCACATGGGTCCCGCTGCAGATTTTCCAAGGCCTTGTCCTTAGCTTGTAGCTATCATAGCAACCTTTGTTTCTCCTCTTTCTCTTCCTGTAGAAGTATCTTCAATTTAACGTTATCTGCTTGAAGACTCTGGCTATTGTGCTTCAGCGCTTCCAACACCTCTTTTGCGGCTCGCAACTAAAGCTTCAATCGTTGCCTTTCCTCTATCTCTTTTTGTAGAGATTCATACATTATGTCCATCTTTTTGGACACTCTGAGCATGGTCTCGAACATCGCTTTGTCATCCTCCATTGTTGCATGTTCCATTGTTCATGCTCACAATTCATATCCACACGAAGACTGCTTTGATACCAAACTTGATCCCAGTTGACTCAACTCCCGGATTTAACCAAGATCTTTCACTCTCATGATGTGGTTAGAATTGCATTTTAACAAAGCATAAATGAAAATATATGCATGCTTAAAAAAATAAAAACATAATGGCGATCAACAATTCATAAACATGAGACATTGGTAACTGAGTTCGTCCAATGTGGACTACGTCTCCAGGCCTGGTGTCAAGATGGCATTGGCCGCTTCATTTAGTGTTGGAAATGGTGAAGATGTACATGGACTATGTTTTATGTCATACAAGGACATTTTCCCTCTACATTAATGGCAAGGTCTCTCCATGAGACGTTCTGCTACAGGAACTATCACTCACAATAGACCTCCTATCAGCATGACATAAAATTACACATGGTGACAATGAGTATCCCGCCATCATGGCATCAAAGGGAACTCAAACAAAACACCCATGGTGACAATGAGTATCCCACCATTATGGCAACAAATGGATCTCAATCAAAACATACATAATAATCCATGATGAATACATCTCACATGAAATAGACACAAAGATTATGCATCGTACATCAGGCAGGAATCGAAACCACATAGTACATCTCACAACAAATGATCAAATAAGTACATGAAAACGATGCTTCATATACCTCAACTCTAATGTTGACTAAAGAATAGAAGACTCAGCTGCTAGATCTAAACACACCATCGAAATTGTGGAGTCGAATGACATAGAATCGATTGTCCACACTCTAAAATTTGACACCAATACTCCAATCTGGGAAATGGTGGAAAAATAGAAGGGTCAGCTGCAAAAACTGACGACACCATTGAATTTTTGTTGCTAAGAGGTGTAAAAAACTCTAAAAGGTTGGGTTCACAAAACTCTATAACAGGTCATTCCTCCTCTATCTAAAACTATCCATTTTCTGAATTTTAACACCATCAAAATCTGGGCCTATAGGAATCTTTTAGAGTCCCTCATGATTCTCTAAAGATTCCCACCTTCGGGTTGACTGGAGATCTGCAACTCAAATCAGAAAACTAATCTCGCCATTGAGATCCTTGCGAAATTCTAAGAAGAATGAGTATAAAGTTGTTTGCATTTCGGATTTGGGAAATTTCAGACTCCAAGGAATCTGGAAGATTACCTCAAGATTCTAGAATATTCTTGTCTATTTGGAATCTACAAATCCGCTGCTCAAAAGGTGAAACCAACCTTTCCATTGCATTCCCTACGAAAATCTTAGAAAAATGACTGTAAATTTTATTACATTCTGACAAAAATAATTTTTACCTCCTAAGGAATCTTCAGCAACAAAAGAATATTCCTTGTCTCGAAAAATGTGTCAAGGTTCCACCTCCTGCATCACGGTTCCACCTAGGCATTGTTCTATTGCATAGAACTCCATTCTCAGCCTCCCTGTTCAGTTGAATCTTTCCCTATCTATTATGTTAAACCTCTTCCCCCTGGCGCATTTTGAAATGAGGCTTAAATACACCTCCTCGGGCAGAGTTACCCAAGAGGTCGTTGTGGCTCGTTGGTAATCCCTCTGGTTCTCTCAACAGAGGACAAGGTTTGAATCCCCTTGATGGAATTTTGGTTTGCTTTTATTACAAAATTGGCGCGGAGTTTTTTTGGGTGTTAACCATTATGCGTTGGGGTGTGTTAATACATGGTGTGTTGGTGTGTTTTGTCACGGTTATAATTTTGTAACCGTTGTTATATATGGTACACGGTTTTGCATGACGGTTTGGGTTTAACCCTTGTGTTGGTGTGAGGTAACCCAAGATGTATGCCAGCCACAATGGTCGGGTGGGTTTAAGCCCTACCGCCCTCGTTTGAATTGTGACAAAGGGTGGGGGCATGGGTCGGGTCCACTGAAGGTGGCCCACCCACCACAGATACACAATTAGGTTTGTTATAATATAATAATTCATTTGACCATTTGTTATGGTGTATAGTGGTTAGGGCCGGCGAGGGTCATCGCCCGTTGGCCTATGTTTTAATTAAATTTTGTTAATATATGGTTTTGGGGGTGGGGGGCATGACAGGGTCATGGCCCGCCACCTCATTATATATGTGTATATATATATATTCGTTTTTAAAAAATATTAATTATTTTTAATTTTAACGAAAATAAGGGTCATTGGGCAGTTTAAGGAGGCAACAATTTTGCCCTTTCTCGGGATCTAAGTTTCCACGCTGATTGACGGTGAATTTGTAGGACACTTAAACCTGGCCCACGACCCAACTTTGACTGCAAATTTGATTGGCTCTGTCTACTCCATACGAGCTCGGATTTGAGTGCCGTTCACATCGTTGGAATCAAGACGATAAGCACTTCGAACTGGTGTTGGTTTGGGAGCAATCTGGCCACTTTGAATTTTGACCGTTTCAGAGCCCTCTTGGACTTATGCATGTGTCAGAGCCACCTGGATTAGTCGAGCTAAAGGCTTTTGAGTCAAATGCATGTTCAAACTCTAAGTTAGAACCTGACAAGGGGAATGACAAAGGGAATCAGATCATTAACGGGGAGCCCAATGCCATTGTGGTCACCACTAAGATCCAAAAGATTGAGCCTGAAGATCCAGAGGAGGGGGAATGCCTTTTCCACTCACAGATGTGGGTGAAGGGTTCTTTGCTACAATTTATTATTGACAGCGGGATCCAAAAGAACCTCATTTCAGTAGAGGTCGTGAAGTGGATGGGTCTACCAACTATTAAACATCTACAATAGTACACCATCGGGTGGCTTCACCAAGGATGAAATCTCTGCGTCATCTAGCAGTGTCACCTTCCCTACAACATCAAGCCCTTCATAGATGAGGTACTATGTAATGTTTCTCCTCTTGAAGTTTGTGATGTATTATTAAGACAACCATAATTATGGAAGTGACATGTTGTATATGAGTCTAGACCCCACTCTGTTATTATTTCTTTGGGTAGTAAGTTATACATGATACTGAAGGCAGCCCCACCTATCACCATCTCTTTGATCTATGTTAAGCAATGTAGTAAGATCATCTCCGAGACAAGGAAATTTGTTTTATTTTTTATTCGCTCTCAAAGTAAGGGGAATATCATAGCCACATCCATGGCCCCTGGGAAGGGTTCCTCCACACAGTAGAAGTAGGTGGATACGGTCATGGAAGAATACAAGGACATCTTCTCCTCACCCACAGGGGTATCCTTGCACTGTTAGGTCAAGCATTTGATCAATCAGACTCCCAGAGCACCTCTACCCAACAAGCCAATATATCATTGCTCCATTCTAGAAAATGAAGAGATCAAGTGGAAAATCCAGGAGCTACTGCAAAAAGGGCACATCTGACCAATTTCCTCGCCTTGTGGGAGCCTGATTGTATTTGTACAGAAGAAGGATGGGACCTGGAGGCTCTGCATTGATTATCAGGCACTAAACAAAATCATTGTCAGGAACAAGTATCCAATCCCATAGATTGATGACCTTCTAGACCAAATCAAGGGGACCAAGTACTTCAGCAAGATTGATATGAAGTCTGGTTATCACCAGGTTCCAATAGAGCCCATAGATGTATGGAAGACTACCTTGAAATCCAAGGAAGGCCTTTTTGAATGGTTGGTAATGCCCTTCAGTTTGACAAATGCCCCTGCTACTTTTATGAGGCTAATAGATGACATATTGCGGCCCTTCATCAACTCATTTGTGGTTTTTTATCTCGATGACATCCTCATCTTCAACGAGAGTTGGGAAGAACACTTGCAACACATTTGGAAGGCCCTTCAAACCCTTCGATAGCACAAATTTTGTGCCAACTTGGATAAATGCACCTTTGGCATGAGCCAAGTCCAATATTTGGGTTACATCATAGATGAGTGTGACGTGCATGTGGATCTGACTAACATCCAAGTCATTTGGGATTAGACAGCCGTGACCACTCTCATGGAGCTTCATAGCTTTTTGGGCCTTGCAAATTTTTTCGAAGGTTCGTGTTGGAATTATCCCATATCACTTGTTCTTTGAGTCAGATTACCAAGGGTGGGGTGAAAGCAAAGTTTTCCTGGTCTGAATCCCAACAGAAGGCGTTCGTCGAGTTGAAGCACCGACTCTGCTCTGCATCGGTACTCACGCAACCAAACCCGCAACAGCCATTTGAAATCGAGACAGCCACCTCAAACTATGATATTGGTGTGGTCCTCACCCAGCACAGGCATCCAGTGTCCTATCATAGAGAGACACTTTCTGATGCAATTTAGAAGTACCCCACCTATGATAAACAAATGTATTCCATCGTGCAGGCTTGCCAGCAATGGAAGCATTACATTATGGGGAAGGAGACGGTCATCCACACCGATCACCGACCTCTCTAGTTTATATAGACACAAGGGAAGTTGCAGAACGATCGCCATTAGAAGTGGTCTACATATATGTAACAATTCCACTTGAACATTAAATACAAAAAGGGCAGCACCAATAATGTTGCAGACTTCCTCAGCTAAACCCCAGTTGCAGCACTGACTACTGTTCTCAACGCTTGTGGCCACAAGACCTCTCAATGGTTGCAACTATACAAAAATGATCTAGATTTCGCCTCCACATACCAGATGCCAGTATATGGAAAGAAAGTTCATGATTTCCACCTGTAGGATGCATTATTATGCTACCCGGGCCACCTTTGTGTTCCTTCAAGCGAGCATGCCAAGCTTATTTGGGAGGCGTACTACAGTCGGGTCACAGGACACTTTGGTGTGGAGAAAATCGTGGCTATACTACAAAAGTACTTTTATTGGCCCAAACTCTGACTAGGTGTTGGGAAATATATTAGATCCTACACTTCCTGTGCCATCGCCAAGCCAACCATTAAGAAGCAAGGCTTGTACACTCCTCTATCTACTCCCAGACAACCGTGGGAATCCATATCCATGGACTATATGTCTAGCCTCCCTTCTACCAAGCATGGTAATCACAATGTATTTGTGGTCATGGACATATTTTCTAAGATGGCTATATTGGCGACCTACAAGAAGAGTATCATAGCAGAGAAAACTGCCAAAGTCTTCTTTGAACAAGTATGGGTGCATTTTGGGATCCTGCAGACCATTATATCATATCAGGATAGTAGGTTCCTAAGTACATTCCTGTCAAGCCTCTGGACACTATTGGACACCAAGCTCACCAAGTTGATTGCCTTCCATCCCCAGACTGATGGCCAGACAGAGGTCGTCAATAGGATGATAGTGCACATACTCTGCATGTACAACTTCAAGCATCCATGAACCTAGGATGAGATTCTTCCCTACGTGTAGCACAGTTATAATAGAGCTCTCCATAGCTTGACTGGTAACAGTCCCTTTCAAGTGGGTCTAGGATTCTAACCATTGTGTTTGATTGATGTTGACATGCCTCATGTGACTACACAGACAGAATCCACACATGTATTGTCTAAGGCTGATAAAGGAACCAAATTTTTTGAACGCATCCAACACATATTCCAGCAGGTTCATAACATCTTGGTGAATTCAAATTCCAAGTATAAGCAATGACATTATCAACTTCAGGTGCCACACAAGTTTCACGTGGGCGACAAAGTTTGGTTTCATTTACAGAAAGAACGCCTTACCGGAGCCCATCGGAAGCTCAGACCACTACGATATGGTCCTTACACCATTACCAAGGCTATGGGAGACAATGCTTTTGATCTCAGTATTCCCCTATTCCTTGTCCTGCACCCACTGTTCAATGTGGACCTCCTTCGACCATACTTTCCACCATTACTAGACACATTAGACATTGCATAACAACTCACACCAACAAATTTAAACCTAGATTGCATGGAACAGGCCAAAATTAATCTGATTATGGACACGCCAGTCAAGAACACTCACCAGTAGAAGATTCAACTATATCTGGTTATCAAAGTTGGCCAACTCCTGCACCAAGGCAAGTGGCACACCAAGGACCAAGTTCAGCAAAAGTTTCCCCATCCCATGGAGGCATTCAACGCAATGAGGACCATTGCTTCCTAAGGGGGGAGGATTGATCCAGGTGGATGTTGGTGGGCACCTACCTATTCCACTTGGACCCCCACCACTGTCTCTTTCAATTTTTCAGTTTCCTTAATTTTAGCACAATTTACTATTTTTGGTAGTTTTTCAGGTTCTGAACTTTGAGAGCCATTTTGAGGCCCTAAACGATGTTTTTTGGGAAAACTAGGGCCGAAATAGGTCTTTGACAGCCACTCAAAAGTTGTATACCTTGGATAGATATTTTTAACAAGGTATTGTGCATGTCAAACAGAGATCGTATGCCAAAGTTACGACCCCGGGAAGTTGATGTACCAATATACCCAAACAGGGCCAATAGTTTTGGAGCTTCATCTCCTAAGGTTAGGTTTTTGGATGTTTAGGATTTTCCATTATTTCTCAATAATAAATAGGCCTTCAAGCCTCATTGTAACACAGTTCAAAGGCATGTAGCCACTACATCTCTTCTCAGAGATAAGCTACCATCGCCCGAGCTAGTCTTATTTCCATTATGTTTGTAAGCATATTTTAGTATTTGATATTAATGAAATGAAGTGTTATTTCTATTGCATATTTGTATTTATGGTTATATCTATAGTTTTTTGCATTCCTGTTTAAGTTCGGATCAACCTAGGCTCCTAAAAATTAGGAATCATTGTACAAAACTCAATTTCTCCCTCTAACTCAAATTAACAAAGCCAACTAAGTCAAAATAACTTAGTTAACTTTTATGAGTTGTCTGCTGACATGGAATTTCAATTTTTTTGCTAATTTAATTCAAAGGAAAAAATAAATTAGGAATTTCTTGCTGCATTTTCAACACTCCCTCTCAGCAAGAAAGGGACACACATCTAACCCGATCTAGCACCTTTGGAATGTACTACATGCAACACTTCTCATTGCTGTTATTGCTACCACAACATATGCAACTGAAAAGAATCCAAAAAACAAACTGAATCAACTTTGTAAGCAACCTCTCTACTAGGAAAATTGTGTTGCTACTGAGCCTCTTGCTCTACTGTCAACTCTGCTCCACACTCCTCAGTATTTAACTAAAATTGATCCTACTACTACTGAATATTTTGGGCCTTCGTAGCAAGGTAATGATCCATGACGAGAACACCTCAATGAACCTTACTCAAATTTTTGCAACTCTTAGATTAGAGCTTCAGAGCACCCCACCTCACACCTAGAGGTATTGTTGCTGTGCTCCCTCTACCCACTTGGATCTATCTTTCCCTTTCCTATAGTTTTCTACTTTGTTGGATGTCTCCACTCTATCTCTTCTCCGTTTCTCCATTTTTCGCTGCTCCAAACTTCCAGAGATTGCTTCTGAGACTACATGTTGATAAGTAAATCATGCTTCCTCTAAACCACCAAGAATCTACCATTTTCCTTTCTCCTCAACGCTTTGCATGCATCTTCTACCTCATGTGCATACAGGGTCTTGACTTGCACACCTATTTGCTTCACCTGTCTCATGGTACTGTGTCTCAGGAATTCCTTTCCTTTGTTAAATATCACATTGTAGCCACGGTCTTCCAACATCACGACGAAAACCAGATTCTTCTTTAGACTTGGAACAAACATCACATCCTTGAGCCTTAGAGGGGAGCCAGACTCCTTTTGAAAATTAACTATATTAGTGTCAGTTGCGCTATACCTCCTGTCTTCTCCAAACTCAATGTTTTTCTTGAGGTCTTTCTCCTCCAAGTCCCTAAAGAGATCTCTATTCCTCGTCATATGGTATGAGGCATCGTTGTCGAGATACCACATGCTCCCATTATTGTGCTTTCCATGCATGCAATGAGAGAAAAATCAAGCTCAAATTGTGAAGCTAGAGCTTCACCTACTGTTGCTAATGCATGCTCCTTCTTGCTTGCCTTCTTTTGTGGACATTTCGCGGCATAGTTCCCGAATTCATGACAGTGAAAGCACTTGATTTTAGACAAGTATTTATGCTTTCCCTCTAGGCTAGAATTAACCTCACCTTGGGACTTCTTCCCCTTTTCCTTCCTCCCTATGCTGGCTAATGCAAAATCCTCATACTCTTCTTTGGATGAGGTCCCATCTCTCTTGTTCCACCTTATTTCTTCTTGCACTAGATCAAACCATAACTGCTCCCACTGTGGTAGTTTCTCTCTACCATTTATGAAATCCTGATTACTATGCCAACACTTGGGAAGACCCAAAAGAGCTAGAGCGACCAAATCTTCTTCCGGGAGAGTCACACCGACCTTACCAAGTTCATCACGACACTGTGTAAAATTTCTCAGGTACTGTGAAATTGTTTCATTCTTTTACATCTTGATGCTTCGAAGCTTGTCCTTGAGTTCCATCTTCCTCTAGTCACTCTTGTTCTCAAACAAATTGTCAGTGTTTTCCATATCACGAACGAAGTCTCTTTCCCATGGAGATTTGAGACAATATGATCTCAAACTCCCTCAAATATGATTCTCCTCACTTTAGCCACATCCTTCTTCCATTAAGCGAGACCATGGGTATCATATGCTTGGGATTTTGCTACATTTGTCTTGATGTATTCTAGCAGCCCATTATCATCCAATACTGTATCCATGTGGATCTTGCATGCCACAAAATTTTTGGTTCCTTCCAAAGCATACTCGAGCCTGAGTCCATTGAAAGGCATCTTCTCAGTCCTCAAGAAAACCTGCAACACTGATCTTGAAATTCGAACCTCCTGTAATGACAACTTCGAATTCTCTTCTATATTGTGAATCTAGCTCTAATACCATATATAAGTTTAATTGTAGATTCAATCTGCTCTTGAAATTTGCTAAATCAAAATACAAGAATCTACTCTACCAATCTGCAGAAGTACATTCACGATTCAGAAAAAGAATCAACAACATGCATCAAGATTCAACACACATACACAGAGATATATCTAGGGGAAAGCAATTGCTCAAAACCCCTTACTATTTGTATTGCATTAATGAAAGGATCTAGATGAATACAATATGTTATGTTCAACATTGAGCTCAAACTGCACCTGTATCTTCTATCCTCTGCTTGACTGACTGGCCTTGGCCAACAGTAAGCCAAATTTCAAGCCTCCAAGCTCCTATTTCCTTGCAATGTTTCCTTGGGAATTAGGCCCTATTAAATAGGAAATTACCTCATGTGGATTGCGCATTTCCTTTAGGTCAATCCTCCAACTGCATGCATGAGTTGTATAATTTAGCATATTCTGCAACTAATAGTATACTGCACAGGAACTCCAATCTCAACTAGGTAACTCGAATTTTTGTGCATGCATGAGTTAATTTAGGCTAATTAATTAGTTAACTGGTTGATCGTTGAGTACACACCCCATCACTAGACCTCCAATTAGTTCCTCCAACGGTTGGAACTAGTTTAACTGACCAAAACTCAATTTAACTAAATTAAATTGTGACAATTGAAATTAACTCAACCTAAGCTATTAAAATTGAGGAATCCCTGTACACAACTCAAGTTATACATGTAACTCGAATTAACTAAGCCAACTAAGCAAAAATAAATCAGTTAACTTTTACAAGTTGTTTGGTGACATGGAATTTCGAATTTTCGCCTAATTTAATTCAAAGGAAAAATCAAATTAGGAATTTGTTGTTGCATTTTCAACAACGCATGAGGCATGCATGGGCAAGAGAAAAAGATTCAGAGAAATATGTGACAAATGATATTGAGATCTCTGATCTTTCTTTGGATGCAAGTGTTGTGTTCCCCTCCAGTTACTTTAACATAAAGTTTGATTTCAGAAGTCAATATGTTCTTGAATTTAAAATTTTGAATGAACATGGTAATGTTGTGTGCAAGAGAAACATGATCAAAGTCAATGGGGTTTTGATAAACAATAGTCAATTTTATTGGTGAGGGTAAGGTCCAAACTTCATAGATCTTAATCTAATATTTCATGCAACATACTGGGATTCTTTCCATTTTATATACAACATGGAGTTTATTATTTTGGCCACAAAGGATTCCCTTTATGACCAAAATTAACTTAGAGACGTTTCACTTTATATATATGTTTAATGAATAACTTGAATTCATTGTTTGTTAGCTTTCCATTTTTGTCCTTGCATTGAATTATAAGATCTTGCTTTTACTCTTAAAATGTTGTAATAAGATCTCAACATGGCTCTGAGAGCTTGGAAGCATACTTTTTTATCAATGTGTATCTAGGCATCTCATCGATTTCTATGTTTTTGTTCTCCGTTGATTCATATAGTAAATGAAATTTTAACTCTTAAAATGTGGTTTACTTTTCCTTCAAAAAAAAATGCATTTAATGATTCACATCTAGACCAATGGTCACCACTGAATTACCACTATTGAAATGGTATTTTATGTCCTATTATAATGTTGTTTCAACATCCTCACTATCTTATCTCATTATGCCACAACTTCTTTCTTTTATGCTACTCTTTAACATAAAGTTTGATTTCAAAAGTCAATATGTTCTTGAATTTAGAATTTTGAATGAATATGGTAATGTTGTGTGCAACAGAAACATGATCAAAGTCAGAGGGGTTTTGATCAACAATAGTCAATTTTATCGGTGAGGGTGAGGTCCAAACTTCACAGATCTTAATCTAATACTTCAAGCAACATACTGGGATTCTTTACATTTTATATGCAACATGGAGTTTATTATTTTGGCCACAAATAATTCCCTTTATGATCAAAATTAACTTAGAGATGTTTCACTTTGTATATATGTTTTATGAATAACTTGAATTCAATGTTTGTTAGCTTTCCATTTTTGTCCTTGCACTGAATTATAAGGTCCTGCTTTTACTCTTAAAATGTTGTAATAAGATCTCAACATGGGTCTGAGAGCTTGGAATTATATATTTTTATCAGTGTGTATCTAGGCATCTCATTGATTTCTATGTTTTTGTTCTCCATTGATTCATATAGTAAATGAAATTTTAACTCTTAAAATGTGGTTTACTTTTCCTTCAAAAAAAAATATGCATTTAATGATTCACATCTAGACCAATGGTCACTACTGAATTACCACTATTGAAATGGTATTTTGTGTCCTATTATAATGTTGTTTCAATGTCCCCGCTATCTTAGCTTGTTATGCCACATCTTCTTTCTTTTATGTTACTCTTCCCTCTGCTACTAGTTTACAAGGTTTTCTTTGCAACATGTGGTGCAATTGCTAATTTAACTCTAATGTGAGTAAAAAATATATACTTGTATCATATTAGATTCAATATCATAATACATATAGTACTACTAAAATAATAACACTACAAAAATCTATTATCTAATATAAAAAATAATAAAAATAAATAAATAATAACCATTTAAAATTAATATGTATTTATTTATATCACTTCATTAACTTATTTAAGTATTTGTAAATATTCATATGATTTAATCATTTTCATTTTTTCCCGGTTTAAAATTTGTTTAATTAAAATCACAAAGATATTGAAAAACTAAGTCAAAAGAATAACATCTATTGTGTCTTAGGGTTAGAGTACGTATGCCTTCGTAGACTTAGCAGTCAAATCGCTGGGCGGAGATGGGTCCCTTGTCCCATAAACAAAAGGTCTTATACACCAATTTAGTGTTTGAGTTGGCTGTGACCTTAAAAATAGATATTATTGTTATTATTATTATTACCACTAGATTCTCCAATAATAAAACTTTTAAAATAATATAATTAAATGTGTGAGGTATTTGGAATCACGTGATTAGATGCGGAGTTGTGCCGGCAAACTCAAAACGTATTCCTAACCAAAATGTCTTTAAGGTGAAGCATTTCGCAAGTAACCCATTCTATCATCTCATTACTTCAACTAAATTCCTTATTTACGTTTTAGCTCTTCGCCTGCGCTTTCAGATTAACCACCAATCTGTACTCGCGACTACGCTCACTTTTATAAACCAAAAAAAAGGGAATTTGCAGAAGGCTGCCTGCAAAAGGTATTGCAGACGCTACTTGCAAGAAAAACGACAGGTAACAGATTTAGAGGTGTGGGTCCTAAATGTGGCAGGAAACATGTACTTGTATCATATAAAAAAATCCCAACGCTGCTCAGTGTCCAAAGTCCAAAGTAGTTATGTTCAGTTCTAAAGTTTAATGCACAATCCCTGTCCAAATGCCTAATATTAAATACAAACTCTGGATATACCAACTGATATTACTTCTTCTGAATGGGTTCGATAGTTTGAGAAATGTTATGCGTGTCATGTCACTTTCAGACAGACTGGCATGCCTGCCGCCATTGTACTTCCATTTATGTGTATATACCGCCACACACTGTATATACTTTCTTTCAAAACTGCACTTTATCTTAGATTCGCCACGGACTTCAATTTCAAGTTTGCACTTTATGTTTCGATGCTTTCGATGAGGAGAATTGAGTACAGTGTCCTCCACAATCCTTAGTGTCCATTGTGTACACTACCTGAGCTTTCTGACACACAAGGTGAAGAACAAACAAATATAACGCGTGGTCTAATAAGAATTCAAATTTGATCGTAAAATAATGGTAATTTTTAGTAGATTTTAATAAAATTTGTGGGAAATCTGGATTATTTGGATAAGATTTTGAATGTGGTAAAAATTTTGATGGCTTTGAATTTATTTCTATGGTAGAAAACAAGATTGAAACAGTCCAATTATCAAATTGTTTTGGGAAAAAAATACTAACTTCCAAACTTTTTGCTATATAGATAAATATATAGATAAATTTGACTGCGTTCAAATATAATAGTAAGTTTCAGTAAAACGACGGGTTCCTAATAGTGAATAAATGTTCAATCAACCTATATTTACCACAAAAAAAAAAACAAACCTTGACTTCATGCCTTTGGATTCGCCACGGACTTCTCTTTCAAGTTTGCACTTTATGTTTCGATGCTTTCGATGAGTAGAAATGAGTACAGTGTCCTCCACAATCCTCACTGTCCATTGTGTACACTACCTGACCTTTCTGACACACAAGGAAAAGAAACAAACAAATATAACGCGTGGTCTGATAGGAACTCAAATTTGATCGGAAAATAATGGTATTTTTCCTAGATTTTAATAAAATTTGTGGGAAATCTAGTGTAAAAATTTTGATGGTGTTAAATCTATTTTTGTTGTACAAAACAAAATTGAAACAGTATAATTATCAAATTGTTTTGAGAAAAAAATACTAACTTCCAAACTTTTTGCTATGTAGATAAATTTGACTGCGCTCAAATATAATAGTAAGTTTCAATAAAACCATGGGTACCTAAGAGTGAATAAATGTTCATTCAACTTATATTTACATATTAAAAAAAACAATTAAAAAAAAAAAACTTGACTTCATGGCTTTGGATTGATGGCTGAGGGTGTAATTTTTCTTTTTAAGATAAGTTATTAGTTCGAATTTTTAGTAGATTAATCGACCCAACCCAAAATTAGAAATGAATCCTACCATGAAATGATGATCAGTTATTTTATTATTAAGGAAAATTTTGAAACCTAAGTGATAGGTGAAAAAAGTTTGAAACCATGATGTTTAAGTGTTTAAGGTTTTTGTTATTTAATTAGTGGTTTAAACAAAAGTTAAGTTAGAGAATCTGTTGTCTAGGGTCTTGGATAGACGGTGATTTTAAGACACTATTTTACTCCTTTTAAATATTGGACATATGAAAATGTAGTTTTATCAAGCTTACAAAACAAAAACAAAATGTTAGACAATTTGTTTAGAATATTTAAGTTTCCATTATAAATTCTTAATGAGTGATTTAAACAAAGGTCAAGTTAGACAATCCCCTTAGTTGCAGAGTTTATTTCTTGGAGCATTATTTGGTTGATTAGCTGAAAATTAGATTATTCCATACAAAAAAAAATGAACAAGGAGAAATATTGGAGTGACATTCTCTAGTTGGACACCATTGACATACATTTCATTAGCAATTTTTTGGTATCATATAGCTACACTAGTGAGTTATTGTGCTTTCTTCTTTTAAGGATAACTACCTTCAAACTTATCTCTCTATTGTTACAAAAAATTGCATATAACACAGAGGAAAATTAGACACTAAAAAATCTACATAAAAGATAAAATAACAAGCATGAAAAACAAAGTACCATAATTAAATCCCCACTTGGCATGCAAGATAGATTTGAAATTCCAAGCCTAATGATGACTAAGTGCTTGAGAGAATTCGTTTAAGTGCAGCAAAGCTTATCAACAATTTTTTTCCACAAAAAATAATAAACCTAGAGGTACAACTTGCCTTTAGATATGATTGACCATTTTAGTGAAGTTACAATTTGCCATTTCATTGAAGCACAATGAGAAGTTTCATAAGCGTTTACACCTAAACCAAGCATATTGTTAGAAACCATGATAATATTTAGAGGGTGTGAATCAATGTTATGGCCAATTTTAACAATTATTAATAATATGTAATATTTCAATTCATTCAACAATTATTCAAGTAAACAACATATAAAACGCATAGGAACACTAAATGTATGTGGAACCCACAAAGAGAGAAAACAATAAAACTTATGTATGAATATTGTTGTAAGTTGCAATCTACTATTACATCAACTTGTTTGGTACCAACAATAAGGAGACGCCCATCCTTTGAATTTACAAGCACCCACATGAAGGAGACACCCATCCTTTGAATTTACAAGTATCCACATGAAGGAAGTACCAACTCTCTGATCTTTACTGGCTCCAACATGAAGGAATCATTAACTCTAATCTTTTACAGGCACCAACCTAAAGGAAACATCAACTCCCTTATATTTTACAAAATCAACCTAAAGGAGGTTCTAGCCCCGTGATTTGTAAGCACCTACTTGCTCTGCCCATCAGATCCCTTTTTCATCCATTTTCAAACTTGAATCCATAAGCTCTCTAACCAAAATATTACAGAATTAATTGTTCAACACTCAAATATGTTGCACTATCCTTTGTAGCAACATTTCTTTCTTTAACAAAAAAATTTATACCTTTGCTTCTTTGATTCAATTGATCCTTCATTAGATCTTTACAACTCTTTTTCATATGTACTCAACATCTCTTCTCCTCAGACTCAAATCTGATATCAACATTCAAATATGATATTTCTCAAGTATGTTGTCTATATCTCTTTTCCAAGTTAGTGTTTCTTTCACTACACAACAACATCTCCAACATGTCCTTAGAACACTGCACTTTGCGTACTCTTCCTCATATCAAGATTATGCATTTAGCTCCTACAACCTGTTATCACTCCATAATTTTTGAGGTTGCAAAATAAATCATAGAGGTAACCTTAGAACCACTTTGGAAATTGGGAATCCAACCTTTCTAGTTTCAGAGAGGGATATCTATTTATTTTAGCTCTATTTTACTGGTGATATTAGGCGAGTTATCATGTTCAGGTTTTGGTTTTTGTATTGTTGGGTTGAGATAGTGGAATTAGGCCATTAGGCAATAGAGTCACAAGTTTAGTTTGATCAAACACAAAGTTTATAGGCTAAACTTACAGGGAAGGGTAGGCAAGTTCACTGGATCCTTTAAAATCTATGGTGTGGAGGAGAAGAAAAAGATTCAGCAATCCAATTAAAAGCAGAGAAATTAAGAATTATGTTTTTAATTTTCAGTAGAAAACATAGAAATTATTCATAAGTCAGATACAGAGTGTACTTTTAAACAAATTATGTTCATACTCTTCTTAGAATAATTTAGATTTCAGAAACATATATGAAAAACAATGAAAACATTTAACAGAGAAAGATGCACTTCACCAATGAAATTGACACAAGAATCCTGTAATGCTTGAGTTGTATTACTGAAATATGATCAAAGGTAGCTTTGTGAGCTTCTTTACAACGTAAGTCCTTTCTTCAAAACTAATCCCAACACTAATACTTCGATTTTTGAAGTATTTATACAAAAAATATTTACAAAATATCTTTATGCAGAAGATCAAGATGGAATCCTATTAATGTCTAAACTGATTACAAAATTAGAACAAAATAATAGGAATATTCACACTGTTGAATGTTGACCTTGTTTTTTAGGAAGTATTGGTGACTAGGCCTCAAAATTTGTTGCATTGTTTGCCTTGTTTTTCAATTACGAATTACTCCAGTAATTCGCACAATTTCTCCCACCTATCTTCACTTGGGATTGAAAACTTAATCAACTTCCTTTAGCTTTCATCCACATATGTGTATTTCTAAAAGGTTGGATTGATGAAAAATAGGTGCATGACCTCATGATTGATAAATAAATCAAAATCTAATGCCTCCATGAATGCCTTCCTTGTGATATGCCCTTTGATCCCTACAAAATTTTATTTGCCTTGGGAAATCTTGATTAATATGTCCTCGTACTATGTTAGGCTCATGAGCTCATTTTCTGTATTTGTCAACTTCGGGAAACTTTTCCTGCTTGTGGAATCTGTCTATGTTGATTTCTAAATTTTGACCTTTTTTATCCAGCTGATTCATAAGAGCCCTTTTGGTCTGCATCCTTTTCACCTTGAGGATGGTCTCTATTCTGTCCTGAATTCCCAGCTCTTGTAGTTCTTTTCTATGCTTGGAATTCAGATATTTGATGAGGGTTGTAGCTTCCAAGGTTTCATCCCCAAGTCTATTCTATGGCTTGGGCCAGACTATGGCCCACCACTAGTTCACTATGCAACTAATCAATTTTTAGATTTAACTGATGGGTTTTCTTAACTCTGCCACATAAAAATTATCAATCTTTAACTTCTGTTATGAAAGTGTCTTAATTTAAGCTTTTAGCTTTGCAATTTCTTGCTCCTAGATAGTTAGAATATCCATGGCTCTAACCAATTTACTTGTTGAATCTGTTGTAGTTGTTGATGTAGATGTAGAAGCTCCTGTAGTTGTGGCCACTGCAATTGGAACTGCAGTAAGAGGAACTATGGCCAGTTGTTGTGCCTGCTCTTTTTCTTTGAGAATTTTCTCTAACTCTATCTCCATGTCTCTGATTTGGCTATTTAGCTCGATGACTATCCTAAACATATCCTCTTTCTTCTTCTCACTCTCTCCTAGCTCCTTGGCCTGTGGATCCTCCGTAGTAGGAAGCTTCAATTGTTTTCTCAAGGCTACTATATCAGCATCCTTTTTCTTCAGAATTTCTTCAGCTACCTTGATATCTTTGGGATTATATCCCAACTTTATCACCAAGTCCTCCAGTGACTTGATTCTAGTATCCTTGGCTAAGGATGAAATCTTCTCTAATTTGAGCTGGGACTGTACATTATTTAGTGATACCTGTAATTTAGAAGCAGACATAGCAGTGTTAGTGAGTGTGGAATACATCATCTCACTTGTTTGTCTGTGCAGGTCCATCTGGTCTATGGGATGAATATGTTGTGCATCAAAAGTGAACACAGATTCCTTGTAATCTGTAGATGACCTGGGAGCTGGTACTTTGGCTTTGAGAAATTATATCTGCATTTTTCCCTTCTCTGAGTCGAATGCTGATAGTAATATGTCCTGAGAGACAATTGTTTGTTTCCAGAACTGTGTATAAGTGGAGGCTTTTAGCATTTCATTCCTTTTCTTAATTTCCTTGTATTTGGAAAAAATGTTGGGCTCAACAATGTCTTGATCCAAATCGACTGTCTTTGGTGTCTCTAGAGGATCTATGGAAGTAGATGAAGATGGTGATCCTATGAAGATATCCTCCTCTCTACTAGACACATGAGGACCTATCTTTACAATAGTCTGTTGTTCTTTTGTGTCCTACTGAAAAACATTTGCAGAGTTGGTTTTCTGCTTCTTAGTATAAACTAGGAAATCCTTTGCTCCTATTTCCATCACTGGGGAAGATTCTTCTTCTCTTTCTCTCTTCTCTTGTTTCTCTTTAGGTATGGGTGTTTGAGTGGTTGTAATAGAGAGAACCTGCTCCTCTGCCTCCTATAGTGTGTTTACCACCCATTGAGTCTAGTTCATGTACTAGATTTCTGGTCGAGGAGTATGTGAATAAGGTGTGGTCTTTTTCTCCACCCTTAGCTTTGAGATCAAGCCAAAAGGGTCATAAGACCAGGTGAAACTCAATTTAAAATTCATTTGCTTCAGCAGCAAATTGACTTCCTTACCAACTGATATGGTATTGCAGACAAAAGGTCCCACTTTGGCTTTAATCTTGAACTGGGCCTTCTTCTTGGCTACCACGAAATGTAGGTCATCCATGTGAATCATATGCTGAATGTACTCTAATGAGAAAAGTCTCATAGGCACAAATTTGGGCAGTTTGTAAGGTGGCAACTCACACCCATATATCCAAATTTTTGTGTATGTCTGGTAAAGATACCAGTCCCCTGTCTTTACTTGATCATTGAGATGTAGAATCTTCTGAATGTCTTCACCTATCCTGGGCTCCACATCACTATGTAGGAGACATACCACTGTATATAAGAATTGGTCCACAAAGTCTATGAAAGAGAATTCTATGGAATTCCTTCTCACCAAGGATGTCCATTGTATGACTGATTGAGCATTAGTCTGTGCATCCATCTTCTGCAAGGTGATAGGGAATATGTCTGCTTGTTGATGAATAAACATGTACACTAAAACAGAGGAGTATTTGAAAGCTCTCTCTGCGGGAAATCTGAAAAACTTATCATGCATAGCCTCTGCAATAAAATGACTGTAATTAAAAATAACTGGTTGCTCACCAGTGGTGAAAATTGACAGGAAGTCAACAATGGCCTCATCAACCCACTGGTTAGAGTGATAAATAAGAATGTAAGAGATGATGGAAATATTTTTCTTAGTTCCCTCAAGGAATATGGAATATGAATATGGAGGATCGGTTTTCGGTAACTGGGCATCTTCAAGCAGAAAAACATCAAAGATCTTGGCTCTCTGGGGAAAAGTTAAATTCTTGTAGAGCTCAGTGAGAGAGACTATTGACAGTGGCTTAGCTGACTATGGTATAGTTACTAGGAGCATTTAAGCAATGGCTTCAGCTATGATACTTATCAAAAATTCACCATTGCGCCTTATGATAGCTCTCTGAGAGGGGACATAACTCAATTGGAATCGGGAAACAAACTCAGGAAAAATGGGTCTGTGGGAACATAAACTGACGTAGGGTAGACTCCCAAAGATTAATTTCATCGCTTTGGTTAAGAAATTTTTGTTTTACCCAATTGTGAAGTTTGAACAAGTTGAATTCATAGTTGGTTTAAGAAATTTTATACTGTAGGTCTAATAAGGGTACATGATCTAAGTCTACAGGTGGAGGCATCATGGGGTTGTCTTTTGGATTCTTTCCCTTTTCTTTGGGGAGTTTCATTTTAGGTGGCATGATGAATTTCTTAAATGAGGAAAGGTCATGGATTACCTAGAATAGGAAAATGACAAAGTAATGTCAAAATGGGTCCCTGATCACAGTCTAAAACAATAATGGTTGGGCAATTCAGACGGTCATTATGTGGCTTAAAAATCTGTAACAGGTTGTTGATCATACGACATGGTGAAGGAAAGAAAATTTTACATTTTCTGATCTTTTATATAGAGTAATTTCACAATTACCATTAATCATGTTACTTGTAATGGGGAGCGGGTTCATTGCATAGGAGCAGAAGGTAGTTAATGCTGCAACGACTTGCTGACATGGCTAGAGGGGCACCAGGTGGCAGCATATGATTGCGAGGAAGAAGTCATAAGACTGACTTTTAACGGTCGGGAGTAGTCATGGGAGTGGGGTCTGCGAGGGTGAGCTGGTGAAGAGTGCATGGAGGGGAGGTAGGAACAGGAGGTCAACGTTGCGGGCAGTGAGTGGAAATGAAGGTGACAAAAATTCAATAGTGGGAGACGGGGGGGGGCGATGAGAGGAAAGTGAGGGCGGGGTGTGAAAATTCGGGAGGATGCCACGTAGTAGGAGTTTTAGACCGCCCCCCCCCCCCCCCCCCCCCCCCCCATGGAAAAAGAGGAGTTGAGCTCGGGTTGGGGGTGGGGGGGCGAAAACAATCCCCTGCCATTGATCCAGGAGGGGGACGATCTCAACCGTATGTTTTCTTCTAAAGTGCTATCTTGGGCTAAAATACATATTTCAAACTTTATTACAAGCGCAATTAACCCTTACTTAAGGTAAGGTTAATAAAAAATTAACTTTCCCTAAAATTTATTTAGAAACAATTCCATGTTGCATTTGAACTAGGAGAGCATATTTTTAATTATTTTTACCCTATCGATTGATCAAAATTAAACTAATTGATTAATTTATTCACTAACCTAACCTATGTATTCCTAGCCTAATCACGATTAAACAGTGTGATTAGCAAAATTATTTCTAATTCTCCTATTTACCAAGTGGCATTTAACAAACTGCACACTTTATTTAAAATTTGTAAATGTAAACTGATGCAAAAATGATTTTTCTTGGTGCCATTTAGATTTTCTCACCTAGGGGGACATTTTCAAACATATTTTTTGTTTTTTGTTTTCTTTCTTTGTCTATTTTTTCTATCCCCTACAATTTTTTCCTTTTATATATATATATATATATATATAACATTAAACCATGAAACATTATTTACATTTTTCAAATATAAAATCATCAAGTAAAAACCACTCCTCCTATGACATATAGGACCGTAACAGTGGCTCCAATGGGGATGGCATCCTCCTTGTGAGGTGCCAAGAACACCATTGATTCAATAGCCTTGTTCCATTGGGCATGCTATAAATATCTTCCAACTGAATTGTTTCACCTATCTTTTGTTCATATATATGGTAACACATCAAATAGAAGCTCAATGGCTTCACTGTGAGCTTCAACTTCTGCTGATAGTCACCTGCACTCTTGCAATATAAAAGTAAAATGGTATTTTACAATGGTGATGAATGAATTGTCTTACTATAATGGGAAATAATGCTTAAGATGCTTGCCATTCACTAGTCCACCTGGCAGCTCTTCTCCATTCAAATTGATTAATAGAAATTCATTGTTGCCCCTGAAAGCTTCAATCTTAAAAGGCCCTTTCCATAAGTTGTCAAATTTACCATGTTTTCCTTTATCCTCATTTCTGGAATCCCATTTCAAAACAAGATCATTGATTTTAGAATCATCTACCTTAGACCTTCTATCATAAATCCTTTTGATATTTTCTTTGGTTACTTGGGTTTTATGATAGACCTCTTCCCTTGACTGTTGTAACTGAATAGTTTGGTTTATCCTTCTTTGCATGTCCGCTTCTTGCAAAAGTTTTAACAATGGAATTCCCAAAGAAGTTGGTAAAACAACATATGTCCCATATCTAGAATGGTGACATTCCAATGGATTTCTTAGAAGTAACTTTGTCTGCCCATAGTGCATTGATTAATTTTTTGTGCCATCACTTTCTGTTCTCCAACAACAAATTCTTAATAATGTTAGCCAAAATCTTGTTTGAAGACTCAAATAAGTTCCCAAAACCCTTAGGGTAATAAGTAGTAGAGTGCCCTAACCTGATATGATATTTGTTCTAGAAATCTATCATCTTTTTGGACTTGAAAGCAACATCATTGTCAGTTATGATTTTATGAGGGAAGCCAAACGTAGATAATATATTTCCTTCTAGAAATTGGATGATAACAGATTCAGTGGCTTGTCTAGTAGGAATGGATTCTATCCATTTAAAAGTAGTATGTTGCTGTCAAAATCCATTTGTGTTGGCCTAAGGAACTAGAGTGAATTTCAACAAAATAAAGTCTAAAGCCCATTGTTGAAAAGGGAATTCTACTGAAATTGGTTTCAAAGGTATAGGTAGCAACTTTCTTTACCTTCAAATATTTGGCATTGATGGTAGGAGGTGACCTTTTTATGTACATCAGAGAACAAGGTTGGCCAGTAAAAACCAACTCTAAGGATTTTATTGGCTGTAAATTTCCAATATAGATGGTCACCAGAGTCTCCGTGGTAAAATTCCTCCAGGACCCTATTTGATTCGTCTTTCAACAAACACTTTAGTAACATTCCTCCAACATATTTCCAATATAAATTATTATCAATAATGCAGAATTTCAAAGATTTGATTTTAAGGAACCTTACCTTGGTTTAGTTAAACTAGGAGGAGCATATAAGTTTTGTAAAACAAAAATTATGTCAGCATACTGTTAGCTCTGCTATACAGCGAGGATTCCCTATGGTTAGAGACAGGCTTGATCCACTTGGTGGTGCTTAAAAAGGGGTTCAAAGCATACATGGAAGTGCTCAAAATCCTCTTAAGGCCTTCTACCGATCAAAACTATCGCAAGAGGAAAGCCCTTGGGAGGGCAGAAATACACTATCGGGAGGAAAAAACACTCCAAAACCATGCAAAAACCCAAATAGTAGGCTTAAAGGACCAAATGCGCGACAGCCGTTCGATCTGGCCGATCAACGGTCCAGATCGCATCAGCATTTCGCAATCGGCGCAGGCGGGCAGTGGCAGCGACGCGGGACACCGCCGATCAGCGATCGCCGATGATCGGATCAACGGGACGCAGAGGAGGACTTACAGATAGTGGGACACTGCTGATCAGTGATCGCCGATGGTCGCATCGGCGGGTCACATTGGCGCATCGCAACCAGCGCTTTCAAAAGGTCAGTGGCCATGGAGATCAACGCTTAAGCGAGGATCGTTGATCGCGTGCACAGATCAACGACTCACGCTACATCGGCTTTTCGCTATCGGAAAAACCAAAGGGGCGGGGCTTTTATATAAGGCATGCGTGCGACCCGATGGGTCGGACCCGATGGCATTTAAAATGATTTTTATTAAATTTCAAGTCCGCGCACAAGCCATTTTCAATGTATTTTATATGTTTTCAGTCGATAAAGGACTTTCAAAGGAAGCCTTGGGCGAGTGCCGATAGCGATGAGTCTCGGATCCGAAAGGGTTCAGAAGTGAAATATATATATTTTTTGAAGTCCGCCAAAGGCAATTCCTCAGTGTTTCTAGCGTTTTTTCATGGATTTGCAAATGTAAAGGAAAGCAAGGATCGGCCGGCTATGATATGCAACAACGATAAAGGGTGGACCCGATAGAAAGTTAAACTATGTTTGAGGATTTTTGAAGTCCGAAAGAAGCAGAAATGGGCGGGATTTAGCAATATTGCAGCGTTTTGCTGTTCATGACCCGAACAGACACAATAACAGAAAAGAAACATTCATAGCTATTGTATGAAAAGGACCGGTGCAGGGATTTCATAGGAATGATAGCCACTCCATTGCAGGTTCAAGCAGCTAGCCATCCTTAAAGGAATCGTGCAGTTATGTTACATACCAGAAAAAGGATTCGGCGGAGAGACAGCGGCCGGCAAACAGAGCCCAGAAAGGGAAGGAGAAGGGCCACTACACGCCTCAACCCAAATCAAATCAAATCACGAAGCATTAATAGTCCGGCCATCACAGTAGTCATCCTAACAAACATGATGGGGCATCTTTGGCACGAGGGAGCTCCCATGCATCACAACAGGCTGCCCTAAACATCTGAATATGGTTATTCCTCTGTCAGAAGAGGAAAACCTCCGAGCCATGCCTGCCTATTGAGGGAATCAAACGGCTATGGGATAGATCAGACAAGTCTAAGACTCCGAGCCTTCTAGAGAGCTCAGGAGCATTGTAAAGGGCCTATAAAAGGCAGAAAACTAAATGTAACAAGGGTTCAACTTTTGGAGATTATTCCTCCCCTGTTTTCTCAAGCTTCTCATCTGCAGTCTTTACTAATACAAGCTTCTTTTGCTGCGGCATGTTTAATGTCCATTTCTCTTCTGTTCTATGCTTGCACTTGAACAGTTTGTTCAGGTTTTCTATGTGTTTAAGGCCAGATAACTGTTATCTTATCTTTGCTTTGATATACTAGATTTGCAAGCTTCTTTTGCTGCCTATGGCTAGCCATTTATATGTGTGATTATATGTGCATATGCCAGTATAGTCAGTGAGTTCTTTTACTGCCTGTAGCTAGCCATTCATATAGGTCCATGTATGCTATCTTCTGGCATAGTCAGTGTTCTCCATCTATCCATTAATCTACAAACTATTGAGCATTAGCAGTCTAAAGCCTTGTATTGTTGTGGGTGTTCATGCATGTCTTGAGTGTGAATAGAGCTGGAATGGTTATCCGACTTGATCCAAACCATCTTTCATTACAATAGTTCAGAGAACAGTATTGAAGATTATATGTTACCAGGCATCTCTGATTTACAACCTCAGAGAGTTTCCTGGAGTGATAACACATACCATGGTGATGTGCTGAAAACTTTTAAGATCGGTGGAGTCGCGTGCTCTTCCTGTTCATCTAATTCTGTAATAAAATTGATGTCTAACACATTATAATTGGATTCTACCATAAGTTTGGCTAATCCTTGACCCTTGATAAGCTTTTTTGGTCTGATTTCAATATTGTATTCCAGAATGGTGGCAATCCATTTGCCCCTTTTGCCATCTGGATCTGTTTGTGTGAGTATGTCCTTGAAAACTACACTGGGGACAAAAGGAATAATATGTGAGTGAAAAATACAAACCCTGAAATCCTTATTTGTCTTTACCAATGAAAATCCATGTTTTTCCATGATGTTGTGTTTCAACAATGCATCTTTCAATGCTCTGCTGAAAAAGGCAATTAGTTGCTCATGTCCTTCAATATTCTTCTGCAACAACATAGTTGTTATTGTATGATCAGATACAAAAGAGAATATCAGGAAATCTTTTGTAAAATTAGGACTTATTAAAATGGGTTTAGTTGTTAAAGGTTTCTTAACCTTAGTGAAAGAATACTTTGCATCATTATGCCATTTAATTTCAGTATCTTTCTTTAACATTTTTGTTATTGCTTTTAGGGTTTCAGCCAAATTTAGTATAAATCTCTGAAGGAAGTTTAATTTTCTAATAAAGGATTGAACCTATTTCTTGTTCCTAAGGGGATCTATTATCAATATTGCCTCCACTCTGATAGGGTCAATTTTTATGTCATCCTTTGAGATGATGTGTCCTGGCAATTTTCCGTCTTCTAAGCCAAATAATGTTTTCTTAGGGTTAAGAGATATACCAAATATTCTACATTTTTTCGGAAACTCCCCTTAAATGGAGCAAATGTTCCTCATCTGTCTTAGAGAAGATAGTGATATCATCTAAATAAATGACTATAAACCTACCCAATTCATCTGCAAAGGCAAAATCCATTGCTCTTTGGAATGTAGCCCCAACATTTATCAAACCAAAAGGAATTTTCACATACGTCAAAGTTCCCCAGGGTGTTGTAAATGTTGTTTTCTCTTGGTCATCGGATATAATAGAACCCGGTTATAATTAGAAAATCCATCTAATAAAGAAATTCTTGTTGATCCCACTACCTTCTACAGGATGTGGTCCATTTTAGGTAAAGGATATTTGTCTTTCAGAGAAGCTTTATTGAGATTTCTAAAATCAACACATATTCTAATCTCCCCAGTCTTTTTCCTAGTAGGAACTAAGTTTGATACCCATTTTGAAAACTGTAGGGGTATAATGACTTTGGCATCATACCGTTCCTTAACTTCTCTCTCAACTAGGAGCAAAAGTGTTGGGTTGATCCTTTTGAGTTTCTATTTGAAAGGTTTGTGGTCGTATTTTATAGGAATTTTATGTTGTATAACGCCGGGGTCATAGTACTTTAAATCCTCATAACTCTAGGCAAATACATCTATGGATTCTTTGAAAATCTCTATATACTTCTGCTTTTTAGCTGAAGGAAAATATTTGGACAATTTAAATATTTTAGGATTTTCTTTGGTTCTTATGTTACATTCTTCCACATCAGTTCCAATAGGTTCTATTTTAGGTTTTTTAGGCACATCATTAAAATCAAATAATTATTCCAACGGAACTAACCCTCTAGGAAAAACATTATCCTTCAATTGCAAAATTTCTAACTCTTCTTGATCTTTATCTAATTCGTTCCATTCTACTTTATTTATTATTTTATGTACATTATTATCTACATCAAAATCTATCTCTATATTGGCACACTCGAATTCATCGTTTGACTGTAAAAAAAATTCATTTTGTTCACCATTACCAAAAGCTTTCCAGTACTTGATTTTATGTGGGATAGTTGGTATGTTTTTAACTTCAATTGTGTATAGCTGACTTGGGAAATAAGGCGTTAGGGGGGGTGGGTGTGGGATAGTTGGTATGTTTTTAACTTCAATTGTGTATAGCTGACTTGGGAAATAAGGTGTTAGAGGGGGGGAAGAGCCCCCCCCTTCGTTGCGTCGGGCACAGCGGGGGGAGCGCTAGTCCCCCTTGTCGGGGGGTTTGAGGGGGGCGGGAGCCCCCCTCTACGGGGTTCAGGGTAGCGCCCTGGGGAATTTTTTCTAGACCCTATATTTGGTGGGTGGACCTACCTGTGGTTTTGTGCATGGATTTCGCACATCTTTTTCGGCGCGATGGTTTTCAATCCATGGTATTTTGTAGATCTGGTCAATGGAACTATGGTTATGTTCTAAGGATTGGGGTTTATGGATGCTTCAACATGTATATATATGTATTGTAACATTGAAAGGAACATAATGAAAAATCAATCGGGTAGTCCCGGTTTTGGGATCCAAGGGAAAATCTCTATGTATATTTGTTTTATGTGTTATGCTCTCCCATTTATTATTTTCTATTTTTAGAATTCATATGCAGGTAATTTTTGTAGGGGGTTTAACCTACATCATGAAACATCTTAGGGTTGAGTCTTTTAGCGTGGAAAGGAATAATTTCAGTTTGTGTGCATCATCATAATAGTTATAGCTTCTGCAAAGAATATCAAATTCAAATAAAAATGTGTCAAGGTATTTAGAAGTCATACTGTGAAAAAGTGGAAGCGATGCCAAGGGTATATTCTTCATGGTAATATTTTTAGTAATGTCCAAAATAGTGAATCCAAAAGTTGATTATGCATCCCTTCGTTGATTTTTTTCCTCTGAATAAGGTGTGTACTCTGTCGTTATCTCTAGGATTTTCCCAATTGTTTATGTTTTCCTCCCCTCCTCCATTGTTAGCCATTTTTAATCTTGATCTTGATGTTACTCGGTCCTAGGTCCCTACGAGGTCCTCCGGTTGTTGATTCTAGCTGTGGAATTAGTACATGTCTTGTGCCCAATGTGGTTCCTAGAAAAATTTGCACCTGGTGTGGTACAATTGGTGGTTGTTTAGACCCCTTCTGAAGCGGTATTTCTTTTGTTGATGCCACCTTTCTGTTGGTGCCTTCTCCCTCTCTGATACATGTATAACAATTAACTGGATTAGTTGGGGGTGTTTTTGTGGGACCAAATAGTCCTGAAAATGGTTATGCATTTGAAATAAATCTACCCTTGCTATCCCTAGGCCTACTTCTACTTCTACGCATAAGAAGAGAGAATACTATAAATATTCATTAGAAAAAACCAGACTTTGGGGCAACCCTAGCATAGTGGATGTGTGGCTCTTCACTCACGTCTTACTGTACGCTCCTCGCCCTCTACTTTTCCTGCAAGATATTCAACACTCGTGAAATAAAAAACAAGAATCGTTACCTGGACCATTTGCAACTCCCCGACAATGACACCAAAAATGTTAGGAGTTTTATTTGTTGTTTTAAGTCCCCTAAATTAAATCATCAATTGAGGATCGTAACATTTGAGTCACTCTACGTTCTGATTTAGGTTCCAAAATTAAGTACATAATGCTTAATTCCTCCTTTTTATAAGTGCAACAAACTGATGTGAAGAAATCTATTAGATCCAATCTCTATCCTATTTAAAATTTCAATAATCACTGACCTATCTTGAGAATACACTCATAAATGAAATAGGTAAAAAAATTGATGCAAAGCCATTATGCAAGCTGCTTTAGAATTTATAGTTCAAGTAATATTGATCACTGTTGTAAAAGAATACCAATCATTACTTAAATAACCCAATTATTGTATAAACTGGACCATGATATCAATTCCAACTTTATCTTTCTTGACCTATTCTCTGATTTTGATAAGTCTCTCAGAAAGCAGTTGTTAATCCTCCTTAGATGATGAAGGTTCAGGAATATTCTTGTGGATTTCCTCAACCTTTTCCTTCATTTTTCTCCTCTGCTTTGTCTGCTTTCTGATCTCTGTTAATGTTTTAGAGATTGGCTCTTCTTCATTGTCGTTCTGTGCTGAAGTTTTAGGAATTTTTTGAATGGTGAGACTAGTCTTCCTTCTCCTACTCCTTTTTATAGGACTTCCCTCAGGCAATTCTGGAGCATCTTGGAAGACGTTTCTGACCAAAAAGTCCTCCCATGTGTCCCCTACACTTCTTAAGTGAAATTCCACTAAAATTTCTACTAGTCCATGGTGATAAAGAGTGGTTTCTATTGCTTAAATTTTCTTCTGAACATTAGTGGCCATTCTTCTCAAACAATTCAACAAGAAAAATGGGAGATTGAGGCTTCCGTCTTCAAGAAAATTCATTAACAGTCTTATGTGATATACATACATGGAACCAAACCTCCCTTCGCATGTAATAAACTTTTGCAAAATGAGTAACATGCTACCACATTTGCTTTTAAGTGTAGAGATTGGAATCCCTTTCCTAAAAACTGAAGTGTCCATACCTAGATTTTTGAGAATGACCTTCCAGGATTCATCATGGAATTCTTTGTTCTCGAACCACCTCTTTCCTAGCCTTGGTTGTTCAGTTTCTTCAGTAATAAAAGACTCGGTCACTGCAAATTTTATGTCACCTATTTCCACGTCCATTCCATCAAACGATCTAGCAAAGGATTTGGTGATTTCTTTATGGTAATCATTGAATTTTCAATGAAACTCAACCAACCAACCTTCTGCAACATTCCTTTCAGTTGAGGATAACCCTCCATGCACTTCACCCCTATAGGTTCAGTTTTGACGATGAGCCCCATCACCTCTGTTCTCTGATACTCTTCAAAATTCCCTTCACTGTCTGAGAAATGAGTGACTGCGTAAAGAGGAATGTGTATACGGCAGTGAAACAACTGGTATATAGAAACAAAAATAAATATGGATATGGGGGCCGAATGATAGAGTGTATGGAAGTAAAACGGCTATGAGTATGAGATAAAACGACTGTACATACAGGGTATACAAAAATACAGTAGCTGTATGCATAAAATGTGTGGAAACAAAGTGTGCACAAGGTATATAAAAACGGAGTGGTTGTATGCATAAAATGCGTGAAAAACAAAGTGAATGTTATACACAAATAATACGAAAACAGAGTGACTGTGTGCATAAGGTAATAGAGTGTTTGTATGCACAAAAAGGCTGTGGATGTATAAGAGAAAAAATTGGTGTAATAAATGAACAATCAGGGTTTCGAAGATTCATATTCAAATAGGTTATGTCGTAATCTAACCGTTTTAATAGGTGTGCTGTAGAAGTTCGGTTAAGTATGACTCATTGAGTTTAAAATGGAGATTGCATCATTAGACCATTTGGCATTAAAGAGGGAAGGTGTGGCGGAATCATCATGGCAGTCAAATCTCATAATGATAGATCAAGGATTCATGTGATTATACGAGTTATACCAACTTATGTTTTGTATTTCCTTCTAAAATAAGTTTTTGTATTTACCTTTTGGAATCTTACCTTCTACTTGCTAATCTCTTGTTGTTTGCTTCCACAGGTGCTTAGATGTGATTGGTCTTCAAAAGTTGTTCTCTCCTCAAACTTGTATATGAGATATTATTATGAACTGGCCTCTTTGTGCTTGGACTAATGATCACACTGTTGCTGCAAAATCAGATTGGTTGTAGAACATGATTAGCTATGGAACGGGAACAACTGTAGAACGTGGAAACAGCGACATAATATAAAACAAAGAGTAAAATATGACTTATGAATGAATGAAATGGAGATGGCTGTGTGAGTGAAAATATGGCAAGATGATAAATGAAAAATGGAGATGGAAGAAACGCTGGAGAGGAAAAATTTATTGGTGGAATATGGTAGTAGTGAAGTGAAACTTTGCAAAAGTAAAATAGAGTGAAAATGAGATAAAACAATGAATTATGCAGAATATGCAAAGTGAGTCACCATTTTTTTCAGAAAAGGAAATGGAAAATATAGGGTATCAGAAGCTTCTGATTTTCACCCTGTATTTTCTGTATAAGCATGCCAATCAGTGATTGGTTTTCAACCTTATACAATTTATATATTTTTTTCTTCTTCTTCTTCTTCTTTTTAGACAGGAAAAACAAAGACTAAGTTGGTGGAGAAGAAAGATTCTTCTTTACCAACGTCATTTTAGAATTGTTCTTAAATATCTTGATGAACTCCTCCTTTGAGATTGGTTTTTGATAAATTTTCAATCTATGACCATTCACAAGGAGAGGAGTTTGACATTCATCTATTGTTTTGATCCTTACCACTCCATTCTTGAAAACTTTTTCAATCTCATATGGCCCAAGCCAATGAGTTTGAAACTTCCCCTGAAAATCTTTAAATTTTGAATCAAATAACAGTGCCCAATCTGCTTCTTGAAACTTCTTGTCCTTGATGTACTTGTCATGCCACTTAGCCCTCTGTTGCTGAACTAGACTAGTGCTTTGAACAACGTCTTGTCTAATTTCATCAAGTTCATTCAATTGCTCCAGTTTATGCTTTTTAGCTTCTGATAAATCCATCCCCACTGGACTGCCATCTTGAAAGTTTTGACATGGAACTCTATGGGGAATAGGACTTGTTACCCATAAACAAGTTCATAGGGTGTATGTCCAGTTGTGTTCCTCCATGTAGTTCTATAGGCCCATAAGGCTTCAGGAAGCCTTTCTGCCCAATCTCTTCTATGTAGATGCACAGTCTTGGTGAGGATTCTTTCAATCACTTTATTTGTAGACTCCATTTGACTATTTTCTTGTGCATGATAGGGAGTGGATTTCTTATGCTTGATTTTGTACTCCTCCATAAGCTTCTCCATCATGTTGGATGTGAAGTGATATCCCTAATCTGTCACAATTTCTCTTGAAACACCAAAGCGAGTAAAAAATCCTCAAAAAGAAAACTAACTACAGATTTTTCGTTAGCAAAAAGTAATGCTTTGGCTTTTACCCATTTGGTGACATAATCATTGCATACCAATATATACTTTTTCTACTTGGATGGAGGATTAATAGGTCCAATAAAGTCTAAAGCTCATTTTTCAAAGGGTTCGATAAGTACCTGAGGTTGTAATGGCATTTCATTTGAGGAAGTAGGTTTCCCTACCCTTTGGTAGTTCTCGCACCTTCTGACAAGAAGTTTCAAGAAGCAGATTTTATAGGTTTTCCTCTTATCAGTAAAGTGTCCACCACATGGATCATCATGACATGCTTTGAGAATATCAGACATCTCATCTTCCCTAACACACCTTCTGATCATAAGATCTGGCCCTGTTTTATACAATTCGTTAGTGATCCATGAATATCTTGCATTATCTTGAATAATCTTTCTTTTCTCGCTAGGAAACAAATGTGAAGGTAAATTCCCTATAACCAAGTAATTAGCAACATCTACAAACCAAGGAGTTTGAGTAGTTACTACGAAGATATATTCATCATGAAACTTATCTTCAACCGGAGAGTCTTCTTTGATATTCTGAATCATAGACAAGAAATCAGCAACTGTGTTTTGTTTTACAGGTCTATCTAGCACAGTAATGTTGAATTCTTGCAAAAGTAAAAGCCATCTTGTAACTCTGCCATTAGTAATAGGTTTATTCATCAAATATCTAATTGCGGAGTGATTTGTATGAACAAAGATTTCATAGCCTGTTATATAGTGCCTAAACTTGTTAATTGCATGAACAACAGCTAAGAATTCTTTTTCAGTCACAGTATAATTCAACTCAATGGGAGTCAAATTTTTACTTGTATAGTAAATGGCATAAGGAAATATTTTTGTCCCAATGCAACTCTTAGAGCTATATCTGAAGCATCTGTAGAAATATGGAAATGAAGTTTCCAATTTGGTCCTCTTAAGGTAGGTGCTTCAGATATTTTTGCTTTCAAGGTTTCAAATGCTAGTTGACAATCAAGATTCCACTTGAATTCACAATCTTTTGTAAGCAATTTGAAGAGTGGAGATTCCATTTTAGTGAAGTTTTCTATAAATCTTCTATAGTATCTAGTAAATCCTAGAAAGCTTCTAACATCCCTTTGGCAATTTGGAATTGATAACTTAGAGATGACTTCAACTTTAGATTTGCCAACTTTAATCCCATCTCCTGAAATATGATGTCCTAAAACAATACCTTCTGTAAACATCATAAAACATTTTTCATGGCTTAGTGAAAGGTTTGTTTCTTTACATCTTTTAAGGACTTTTTCTAAATTTTCCAAAGCTTCTTCAAATGTTTTACCATAAAATGTAAAATCATCCATATATACCTCTACACAATCATGTATTAGATCAGAAAAAATTCCTAGTACTGCTCTTTGGAATGTTGCAAGTGCATTACATAACCCAAAAGGAAGCACTTGGTAGGCAAAAGTTCCCCATGGACAAGTAAATGTGGTTTTATCCTGATCCTCAGGTGGTACCTAAATTTGATTATAATCACTAAAACCATCCAAGAACGAGAAATACTTTTTACCTGCTAATGTATCTAACACTTGATATATAACGGGCAAAGGAAAGTGATCTTTCAAGATTGATTTATTTAATTCTCAGTAATTAATGCACACCCTCCATTTACCATTCTTTTTAGACACAATTACCAAAGGAGAAACCCATTGGCTATCTGAAATTGGGTAAATGAAGTTTACATTGAGTAATTTTTGGAGCTCTTCTTTCACAATTTTCCTAAGATTTGGATTCGTTCTTCTTTGAGGTTGTCTAATTGGTCTATTGTTTTCCTCAATATAGATATGATGGATACAAGTCTTAGGATCAATACCTTTCATGTCGGTATACTCCCATGCAAATGCAACAGAATGTTTTTGTAATATTTTGGTTAGCTTTTCTTGTTGTAGTTTCTCCAAGTTTTTGTTTATGTTCAATGTCCTACTTGGAAAAATTTCAATTGTAGAGCTACCAAACTCTTCCATAGAATAGAGAGACATCTGCCTAGATGACAAGTATTCAACATTAGATTTTTCCTGGAATTGTGCATGATCATATTCTGAAGATGTTTCAAAATTTTCCAATGTGTTCAAAATTTGACTATCTTCACTAATTTCTGACATAGTAAAGAGAGGTTGAATATCATCTTCTTCATCGATCCATTCCTTGTCATCTATTTCTGTGATTGCTTTTGCTAGAGGATACAAAGTAAATTTCTTTGTTGAATTACCATCAGAAATATACATGTCACCAAATCTACAACTAATAAAAGCATCAGCTGTGGCCAACCAAGGTCTTCCTAATATGAGTGGGTGTCCTAAATTATTCTTGGGAGTTAAAATCATGAAATCAACAAGCTATTCCCAAGAATATAAGGATACTTAAATGTCTTCTAGCACACCATCTGGTTTGATTACTGATCTATCTGCAAGTTGTAGCAAGGTAGGTGTGTAAAGAAGATTAGGAAGTTTAAGCTGCTTCATAGTTTGTCTACTCATAATGTTTATTGCTGCCCCTAAGTCAATCAATGTATTTGGAATTTTAATTCCATTTATATGTGTCTTGACCATTGGACTTCCTGGATCCACATATTTATGCATGAAAATCTTTCCCATCATAATGTCTACTATCTTTCCTACCAGGTGAATTCTTTTTGTTTCTCTTGGTTTTCTTCCTGGTATTTTGATGCTCAACTCCTTTATTGTCTTGGCTAGAATTGGAATTTCTCTAATGGCTTGTAGCAAAGGAATTTTCATACAAACATTCTTCAATTCATCTAGAAAATCATAATTGGGCGACAAGATCTATTTTTCTACCCCTCTATCAATTTGTAATCTCTCAGGAAAAAGAGGTGTAGAAGTAGATGTCGGTTGCTCAATTATAGGAGTTGTGTTTATTGATTCTTTTTCTTTTTCTTTTTCACTATTTTGGTTTTGGAGGGATGTCCCCTCAAAACTTTTATTGACTTTTAGAGAGTCTTCCTCAAAGTTATCTTGTTCTTGAATGACTATTCAGGGTTTTTCCTTTTCTAATATCCTACGAGATCTAAGTTGAACATCATTATAATCTAGAGGAGTAATCATGTAAGTTGGAAATTGTTGTCCTTCTATCATGTAAGCATTTTGGGGGTTTTATTATTGGGGTTTGGCAATGGTTGGGCAGATGACTGATTTGGTCTTTATTGAAATGGAAGTAAGAGTTGAGGATTTTGATTTTGTTATGGAGGTTGTTGTGGAAATGGCAATAAAAGTTGAGGGTTTTGATTTGGAAGTTGTGGTTGGTGATTTTGTTGTTGATTTTATGGGGGAGGATAGCTATGATAAGATGGAGGATATTGATAATATTGAGCAAACCTTCCATAAGGATTTTGTACTCCTTGTGCCCACGGTTGAGATTAATACTGCAATTGAGGTTGAGGTCAAGGTTGTTTCCAAGAAGTCCAGTTTGGTGGGGGCTGAAAATACATTGGATTGTTAAATCCTTGATTTTGTGGCCCCTGCCAAGGTCTTCTTGCAACAAAACAAAGAAGTTCTGCAAGATTTGGGATTATTTCCTCTTGAAAGACAGCCTTAAGACCTGGGATTGAGGGACAACCCTTGTTCTCATGAATTTCTGAACAAATCATACAAGTTTCTACAATTTTTGCATATAAAGGGCATTCCCTTAGAGCATGTTTCTTTCTGCATTTTGTGTAGGTTTTAACCCCGTATAGAAATTACCTACATACAAATTCTAAAACACAAAAAAATAAACAATGCGAGAGAGCATAACACATAAAACACATATACACAGATATTTTCCCACTTGATCCAAAACTGGGACTACCAGCTTGATTTTTCATTATGTTCCTTTCAATGTTATAATACATATTTATACATGCTGAAGCATCCAATACCATGGATCGAAAACCATCGCGTCCAATACCATGGACCGAAAAACCATCGCATCAAAAACACATGCAAAAATCATGCACAAAACCATAGGTGGGTCTGCCCAACCTAACATAGGGCCCAAAATCAAAATTTTCCGAGGTGCTGCCCTAGACCCCATAAAGTGGGGTTACGGGTACCCCTCAAACCCCCTGTTAACTACGTGGAAAGAATATAACACAACCCAACATTCTCCCACTTGTTGTTTTCTTTCCACAGGGGGCCACAGGAGAGTTTAGTCATTTTTCCAGCCCTGAAATGCCCATTGTTTCTCTACACCAGGAGAAATTCTCAGAGCTCACAGATTTTGTCAATGCATCTGCAGTATTCTTCAAAGTGTCTACCTTTACCAACAACACCTTTTTGTCTTCTATCATATCGCTCACAAAGTGATACTGAACATCAATGTGCTTTGTCTTTGAATGATATGCAGGGTTTTTTGCAAAGAAAATTGCATTTTGGATGTCACAATCTATCCTTATAGCTTCCTGTACTAACCCCATACTTGAACACAATCTCTACAACCAAACTGCTTCCTTGCTTGCATGAGTGGTGTTGGTCACTTTAATTGCTTATTGATTCAAACAACAAAGTGCTACATAAATTGTCAACCTAGGGAAGTCTTGTTATTTCAAAAGCAACTGCGTACTATATGTACTCAATCTTAAAAGCAACAAAAGTTGTAGTAAAGACTGGTCACACTTTGCCTTAAGCAAACTAAAGCTCCACTCTGAGTTATAGCAAAAACAACCTATCGTAGACAACTACCAAAGAATGCTTAAAAGAAGTAATCTAAAGAATCAATCTGCAAAGGAAAGCGCTGGCTATGTTGTAACAATGAACAGGACCCTATTCCCAGAGCGGGAATCTTCAGCACCTGTTCCTAATTATCAAGCTACCACCTTGCTCTGTAAACTTAATTGCAACACACATGAATTAACTGTTGATAAAATAAACATTGCAGCAATCAATTGGAAAGAAAACAGAGTTTCAGCAAAATGATGTTCAGTAAACAATATTGTTAACAAAGCATGAATAAGAGACACACTTAACACATTGCAAAAATATAATGGGTGAATCTTGTGATGAAGGTGGGCCCTATCCTTCTCATAATATTCCCCAGGAAACAAGAATTAGAAAGAAATGTTCAGAACAAGATTTTATTCATCTGTCAATATGTCATGTTACAGAAAAGAAATTCCAATTCTGTTCCTTCAACTCAACCCTTCCCCGCAGTCTGTTCGTCCCCTCTAATGTAGATGTCTCCTCTTTTTAAAGAGGAAACATCTATTACAATAGATTACATTGTAAGTCCTATTTTAACCCTTTGTACAAAAATAGGGAAGTTAGTTTTCCCTTTAACAAAATGCTGTTACAAAAATATTTTCTTTAGATCATGATCGTTACATCCAGTGTAGCAGCTCCTTCGGTGACCTTCTTTTGCTGCTGTCAAATCTAGACTGCAGATCACAACTGTTCAGCCACAATATTTGCGCGTCGTTCCTACTGTTTCAGCAACTGTGGAAGTAATCTTGCAATCTCTAGGCAGTTTCAGCGACGTGGACTGCACATTGTTCTTTAACCCTTCAGCAATTATCAATTCAATGGTTAATAATGAAGATAGCGTAAATATATGTAAAATAATTAAACATATAGTGATGAGAAGAAATATTGTGTACCTTAGGGATACTTGGGTTAAAAAAATAACAAGGACTTTAAATATATGTTGAAAAAGGATGACATCATAACAAAATGTATGGTCAAAAAGAGACAATATGAGGTCCTAACATCCCCCCCAACTGAAAGGGTTGCATGTTCTCATGCAACTTTTACTCTGAGTCCGAGTCCGAGTACTGGGCTGTGCAGTGCAAATTACTTAGACAGTAAGTGTAGAAGGTGCTATCAACCAAATCTCTGAAACCTTGGACATTCTGTATTCTCTGCCATGCTGCAAGCTCCTCCATTTTGGGCAACTTGAAATAAGCCTTATATTGTTGTACTAGAAACCATAGAAGAGGGAATTGAAAATGATATCCTAACCAGTTTTCAGGACAGTGTTGAATGCATTTGACATAATTAGGTAGCCATGAAATTGTTGCTTGAATATTAAGCGGATTAAAGGGATAATATTATTTTCTCTCCTTAGGGCAGTGTTCCAAAAATAGATTGTTTGCCTGTAAGGCAAGAGCTCCCTTGGCTCTGACATAATGTTGGCAATCTTGTAAGACTGCTGCCTGTAATTCTCTCATATGTTTGGTCATTCCTGGTTCCTTTAGAAACCGATGATGTTCAGCAACAAAAACAACAACATTCTGTGGTTTGAATCGAATCCACGGAAGGTGATTATCTTCATTGTGTTTTGCTGAAAGGAAGACATTTTGCCACGTGAGCTGATTGGCCAAGAAAGAGACGAAGGCTCTAATCTGAATGTCCCCAACCAGAGGAATCAGATTAAGTTTTCTATCCTCAGGCATGGCTTCATTATGGAGGTATAGTTCATAGAGTAAATTTTATTCACTGAACGATGCCTCTGTGAATGTTTTGATAAACTCTTGAGGTGTAGATACCTCATGAGATCGTCCATCCCTGATTGCCTTTGCTTGAAAGAATGCTAGGCGCTTTGCCAGAAACACAGAATAGTTAAAGGACGGTTTCCTAGTGGCCAGTAGTCTTTGAACCAAATTAAACATGAAAGACAATTTAGTTTTTAACTGTTTATTTTCCTTGTTCTGTGCATAAAACTATTCCAACACTTCCCAATTTGCATATACATGATTTTTCCATGATAATTTATGTTCCTGCAAGATCCTTTCTTGTGACACAACATATTCCTTCTTCCATGCATCCATTTGTGCTTGAGTGCTTGTGGTCTGAGTGAAGACAGTCTTTGAATGCCGAGGTTCAGTCTGGGTAAACACAGTCTTTGTAGGTCTTGATGCAGGACTTTCAGTTTTAACAACCAGAGTAGGGCTAGGTATTTGTGGTTTCACTTATTTTTCAAAAAACTTTGAAGGCCCTGCTGGTTCTTGTGTAATAGCAGGGTGTTCCTTTTTAACTATAACAGGATTCGATGCAGGAGTGGCTCCAGGCAATGGGACTTCGACTATCTTATAACCAGCTTGCTGATAAATATTACCACATTGGCTGCACATGTATTCACTATATTGATCTTTCTCTGCACTTTTCTCGGTTGCAGATGCTGCATGAGCTAAGGTGTACAGATTAAACTCTCTTTCATAGGATTCCCTTGCCACTATTAGTTCTTGCTTATAAACCTCGAGCTCAAATTTCAGAAACTTGTTTTCTTGTAAAAGGGACGCCAAGGTGACTGGGATTTGTGTAGCCATCACCGTCTCAGTAGCTGATTCTAATGAATGGAAAGGTTGTTGTTCGGTAGCAGCTTCATTGCTTGCAGCCTCGGCAGGTAGTTTTTGTGTGACATCAGCTGAATCATCAGTTGGTTCTATAACTGCTATATCATGCTGCACATCCACATTTTGCATAACAGCAGATGGTTCTCGTGTGACAGCTGCTGACTGCAAAGCTAGTTCCTGATTATCTATATTCTGCTCATCAGTAGGTGGTTCTTGTATAACACTTGCTGAGTCTGTAGCTGGCGCGACTACATCCTGGTCATTTGTTTCCTGGACATCAGTAGGTGGTTCTTGTGTGGCAACTGCTGAGTCAGTAGCTGGTGCGGCTACATCCCAATCATTTGTTTCCTAGACATCAGCAGGTGGTTCTTGTGTGGCAACTACTGAGTCAGTAGTTGGTGCGGCTACATCCTGGTCATTTGTTTCATGGACATCAACAGGTGGTTCTTGTGTGGCAACTGTTCAGTCAAGTGCGGCTACATCTTGGTCATTTGTTTTCTAGACATCAGCAGGTGGTTCTTGTGTAGCACCTGCTGAGTCGGTAGCTGGTTCTTGTGGGGCAGTTACATCTAGGTCGTTTGTTTTTTGGACATCAACAGGTAGTTCTTGTGTAGCACCTGCTGAGTCGGTAGCTGGTTCTTGTGGGGTAGCTACATGCTCTATAGCATCTTGGGTATCTACTTTTGATGGATCAACAATGGGTTCTTGCGAAGCAGTTGCTGAATCAGTAGTTGGTTCTTATGTAACAGCTACATTCTCTGAAAGGAATGATGTCACAAAATCCTGTGCATTTTGCATTTCAATACCTGAGGGTGAGGTAGGTAAAGATTCAGGGCCTTGGGACTATGGTGGGGTATGGGGTTTTAGGATAATAGGTGGAGAATTTAGGGTAGTGGTTTTAGTTGCCACTTCAGAAAAACCTCCTCGTTCGTCTTCGAGGTAAAAAGGCAGGAAGCACAGTGGTTTTTCCCTTATGAGTAGCTTTCTCTGGGGTAGGAGGGTCATCAGAAGTTCTTTAATTGAGGCCCTTGTTCATCTTTTTGGTAGGGGTGCAACCTTTTCTTGCCTTTTCCTTTTGAGCTTAGCAATGGGAATGTTGTCATCTGAATCATCGCTGGGGATATGGACAGTGGGAGTGGATGATTCAGCTAAATTATGAGGTGGGGTCGATAAAATGGAGGGGTCGATTGGATTAACTGCTACGGGTGGCTGGGGATTTTCAGCATTTAATTGGGAAGTTTCAGGTGCTGTTTGACAAATTTCAGTAGATTCCTGAGGATTTTCGGCTGCTACTCGAGGAACTTCAGCAGTTCCTTGGGGATTTTCGGCCGCTGCTTGAGGAATTTCAACATCTTCATGGGGTTTTGGGGGTGGGTTGTTAAGGAGAGGGGGATTCTGTTGAGCAAATCCCCTTTGAATTAGAAGCTGAACAAGACGATGGTGAGTGAGGGAAAGGAGTGGGTACTTCGCATTCATGGAATAATGTGACATATTCTTTAGACACCCAAGTAGATAATACGGCATATTTAACAGACGACCATGTCTTAAATGATTCAACAGGACAAAATCATGCTGATAAACTACCTGGTAACGTCCTTCGTAGGTGAGATAGTGCTTGACAAACTCGGCAACCTTCGGCCATGGAGGTGGTAATGAATGAAGTGCAACACCCCTGCCTTTAGGCTCGACCCGCTCTCCTGGTAGAAGGAAGTCCTGCTATGCATTCAAAATGATGTGTTTGCGACTGAACCATCGAATGCCAGCGACCGGTAAACCTAAAACCTGTGCTATATCATCCTCTGTTACTGGAATTCAGACTCCTTGAACGGTAGAGTAGCCTTCCTGTAAATTGCGTGCGAATTCAAGGACTTGCTGAGGATCAAATCCTTGGAGCCTTCGAAAATAATCTACCCAGCCTGCCTACTGAAAAATCTGATATACCTCTGGGTGCAATTCCAATAGAGCTGTTGAGCCGGGTTCATTTCGAATAGTGTTGCCTCCCATAGTTACTTGCTTCAGTAAAATGCATAATACAGAGCCGAGTTACCGCACTCGAAACAGGGTAAGTTTTGGAAATAAGGTCATGACATAATAAGACAAAGATGGGGTGATGGGACATAATCGTGGTAAAAAATGACGGTGATTGGCGTGTCGTGAAATGATTGCAAAATTTTGGTATCCCCCCCCCCAACTGCGGCTAAAATGATAAGTTTGAATGTACGACAATTGCGGTAATCATGTCACAATCTTCTCATTAACTATAGTTTAATATTTACACATAAAAACACATAGCTCATGTTTACTTTTGATTGATATTCGAAAATGTCGTTGCTAATAGATCACGAATGGTTATGAACAAGGTTTTGTAATCTGAGGGTATTTATATGAAAGGATTTTATAAACATAGGAGGAGGTCGTGAAATAATAAAGTTATAGGGATCAATAGATTTTTCTCACAATGGAAATTAATATGTATCCATTCTTTTGAGAAGAATTAATGTTTCGATTACGGGAAAAATGAGAAAAATTGGTGTTTTAGGGAGAGATGGAGAAAGTCGGTGTTTCAGCAATGGGGAAAATTGGTGTTTCAACAAATGGGAAAAAAGGGAAAAGTTGGTGTTTCAGCAACAGGGAAAACAAAGAGAGATGTTGCTGTAAAGCAAAATAGGAAAGTGTTGCTGAGAGGTAATGTGGGGGAATGAGCTATGAATTGTGATGAGATAAGAATGTTTCCCAAAATGAAACTCGGTCCTGCTTGCAATACGATTGTTCTAACCAACCTCCCAATATGAGACCTGCAAAATAATAAATTTTAACATGGAAACCCTTGATAGGTATTATTAGTTAAATAATCTAATCTAATAATAAAAGAATATATAATGCATAGATTAAATGCAATGAGGGGCAGCAGGCTCCCCCAAAAAGATATAATGTGAATCTGCCATGCAAGTGGCTTTAAAATCCTCCTTAGAAATTGGTTGTTGGTACGGACAAAGCCGATACCCATTCACTAACAATGGTGTTCTAGCATCATCAATTGTTAGGAGCCTTACGTTCCATTGGGAAAAATAGTGTCTATCTCATAAGGTCCTAGCCACCTTGTTCGCAATTTCCCTTGAAAATTTTTGAACCGGGAATCATACAATAGAGCCCAATTACCTTTTTGGAACTGCTTATGCTTAATAGTTTTATCATGCCACCTGGTTCTTTGTTGTTGAATCATAGTTTTTTGATGGATGGCATCTAACCTCTTTTCATCCAATTCCTGAAGCTGCTGCAGCCTGGCTGTCTATGCATCAGTCAAATCAAGATTAACAACTAAAGCAGTTCTTAAGGTTTTGATTTCAAATTCCACAAGAAAAACAACACTTTTTCCATAAACCAATTCATAGGGTGAAAAACCTGTAGTGTTCCTCTAGGTGGTTCTGTAAGCCCATAATGCCTTAGGCAGCTTTTGAGACCAATCCTTCCTATTCTCCTTCACTGTTTTTGTTAAAATAGCTTCTATGACTTTATTTGTACTTTCCACCTGACCATTAGCTTGGGGGTGGTAAGGTGTAGTCATTTTATGATTGATATGATATTTTTGAAGCATAGCTTTAAAACCATGAGAATTGAAAGGAGGTCCTCCATCTGTGACTAGTTCTCTAGGCACTCCAAACCCAACGAAGATTTCTTCAAATAAAAAGGTTAAAACATATTCTTCATTAGCTCTAATAAGTGCCTTAGCTTCCACCCATTTAGTCATATAATCTGTACAAACCAATATATAAACTCTTTGGTTGGATGGAGGGTTGATGGGTCCTACAAAGTCTAGAGCCCATCTTTCAAAGGGTTCAAGTATTACCTGGGGGTTCAATGGCATTTCATCTCTATGATTAGGTTGGCCCATTCTCTGAAAACTATCACAGGCCCTAACATATTTCTTTGCATCCTTGAAAAGTGAGGGCCAATAATAACCCATCCTGAGAATTTTATGTGCTATTCTCTTATCAGCAAAATGCCCTCCACAAGGGCCATCATGACAAGCCTTCAATATATTGTAAACCTCATCTTCTCTAATGCATCTTCGGATTTCCTGATCAAGTCCTGTATGAAAAAGACACCCACATATCCAGCTATACTGAGCACTTTGTTGAATGATATTTCTTTTTTCCCGATGTGATAGGTGTGATGGTAGCTTCCCTGCAACTAGATAATTGGAAATGTCTGCATACCACGTTGAGTGAGCAGATACTACAAACAAGTACTCATCAGGAAAGGAATCATCTACTGGAGTATTATCATCAGTTTTTATCCGAGAAAGGAAATCAGCAACTACATTTTCTTTACCTGATCGATCTACAATTGTAATATCAAATTCTTGTAGTAACAATAACCACCTGGTAACTCGAGCATTTGTGACAGATTTATTCATTAAATACTTGATAACCGAGTGGTCAGTATGAACAAAAGTAGGATAACCAGTAATGTAATGTCGAAATTTATTAATAGCATAGATAACTGCTAAAAATGATTTCTCAGTAATTGTGTAATTAAGCTCAGCAGGGGTCATATTCTTACTAATGAAATAGATAGCATAAGGAAGATTATTCTCTTCTTGTCCCAAGATAGCTCCAATTGCAGTATCCGAAGCATTAGAGGATATATGAAAGGGAAGTGCCCAATCAGGTCCCCTCAGAATAGGAGTTGTAGACAACTGATGCTTAAGTTCATCAAATGCTTTCTGACAGGCATTAGTCCACTTTAATTCAGCATTTTTCATAAGTAACACAAACAAAGGAGAAGCTATTTTAGAAAATTTTTTGATAAATATTCTGTAATATCCAGCATGTCCTAAAAAACTTCTTACATCTGTTTGCATTTTAGGAATAGGAAGGGTCTGAATTACCTGTACTTTGGATGGATCTACTTGAATCCCAAGGAATGAAATGAAGTGTCCCAGTACAATTCCTTCGTTCATCATCATATGACATTTTTTAGTACTCAAGGAAATATTAGCTTGTATGCATCGTTTAAGTACTTTCTCAAGGTTTTGTAATGCATCTTCAAAAGTCACACCATAAGGAGTGAAGTCATCCATAAATATCTCCAAAGAATCATTAAGCATATCATAAACGATTCCTGTCACTGCTCTTTGAAACGTTGCTTGAGCATTATAGTCCAAATGGGATAACTCTATAAGCAAAAGTCCCCCAAGGACTAGTAAAAGTGGTCTTGTCTTGATCTTGGGGTGAAATTGTCATTTGGTTATACCAGCTAAAACCATCTAAAAAGGAAAAGAATTTCTTCCCTGACAAGCTGTCTAGCACCTGATCAATAAATGGCAAGGGGAAATGATCTTTTTGAGTGGTGTTTTTTAGGGCTCTATAATCTACACACACTCTCCATTTCCCTTTTTTCTTAGGTACTATCACCAACGGAGAAACCCATTCACTGTTAGATATGGGGTATATAAACCCTGCATTAAGCAACTTTTGAAGTTCTTCCTTAACAATTTCTCTCAAATTGGGATTCATTCGCCGCTGGGGTTGATAGACTGGTCGGGTCCCCTCCTTAATATAGATATGATGAGTACATAATTCAGGAGAGATCCCCTTCATGTCTGTGTAGTCCCATGCAAATGCTTCCTTGTTTTCTTGGAGCAACTTCATTAGCTGTTGTGTTTCAGCATCTGATAAATTGGGGTTTATGTTCAATGTTTTGCCAGGTTCGATTTCTACTATTATGCTTTTAGAGGAGATAGCAGTTGATGTTTGAGGTAAATTTTCAAATTTAAGCTTTTCCTATGTTTCAGGGTTCAGAATTGCAGTTAACTAGTTATATGTTTCAGAAGTAACTAAGGAAGGTTAAGAAATAAAATTACTTCATCTTCTGTGGTGTCTTTAAGAGTTAAGGCTTGTCCAATGGTCAAAATGGGTTGAGTGTCATTATCCTCATAGTCTAACCATATAGAATCATCATTGTTATTCATAGGTGTAGGATGAGGGTACAGCGTAAGCTACTTAGTTTCACATCCATTAGAAATTGTCATTGAACTTGATCTACAATTGATAAAAGCATCTGTTGTAGCCAGCCAGGGTCTCCCCAAAATCAGAGGATGCCCCCCCAACTTTGCTTTAGTCTGTAATACAACAAAGTCAGCTGGGTAATTCCAGGATTCAACTGAAATGATCAGGTCTTCAATAACCCCCTCTGGTTTGATTGTGGAATGATCAGCTAATTCCAGGATAGTTGGTGTCTCTCTAATTACATTTTTCAACTGTAATAGTTGTGCAGTTTCAAGGGTCATAATATTTATAGCCGCACCTAAGTCTACCAGAACTCGTCAACAATAGTTTTTCCAACCTGTACTGTGACCGTAGGGTGGCCAGGATCACAATATTTTACACGAGGAACCTTTCCTAACATTAAAGCAGCTAGATCACCCATCACATGAACTATAAGGGGATCTTTAGCCTTCCTACCAGGTTTCTTGATGGAAATGTCTCTGACGGTTCTGGCATAGATTGGTACATGTCTGAGTGCTTGTAAAAGTGGAATTTTAACGTAAAGATTCTGCAATTCCCCTAGAAGATTAAAAACAGGCGGCTCAGGTGTCTTAGCGAGAGCTAGACGTTCAGGGAATGGTGGCTCTACTGTTTCAACAATTTTATTAGAGGATGGCTTGACTATTTCATCACCCTTATTAGGTAAATTATTCTTTTCTGTGTCTTCTTTATCAGAGTCAGAAGAGATAATATCGTCAATAATCGACTCAATTACTCTCCCGGATCGCAAATGAATATCATTACAATTCACAGGAGATGTAGGTAGGTTCTGAATGTCGATGACTTGCACAGCTTTATTATTATTAGGGTTAGGGTTCGGTTGTACAGGAAGCTGGGGTTTCATTGTCTGATTATTCGGTGGAGTACCTGACGGGAGAGAAAGTTGTTGCTAGAACTGAGGAAATTGGTTTGGGAACGGAGTTTGTTGAGCTCTCCAGTTTGGGTTCCATTGATTAAAATAAGATTGTTGTAGAAGCCAAGGAGTCCACATTACAGGGTCTACAAAGGGAGGGTTTGTTTGTTGCATGGGTGGGAAATTCATTTGATTAAAGGGTGGGTATTGCATTTGGTTGAAGGGCGGGTAATTTGCTTGATTAAAAGAAGGATAATTATTCCAACGATTAAATGGCATACTAGAGTTCGTACCTTGTCCTCGTGGTTGCCATTGCCTCCTTTGTGTCAGCAGATAAACTGCTTCAGCTTCCTCCTTAGTTGGTTGCAACGCTGCTTTTATCCCTGGTAATGAGGGGCATTGTTGAGTTTCATGGTCCTTCTCACAAATAGTGCAGATTGGTACCTTGTCCAATGGACATTCCCTTAGCGGATGTTTTTCTTTGCATTTAGGACAGAAGATGGCCAAAGAGGTTTCTGCCTCTGCTTGCTTCTTCTTAACCTGCAAGGTATCAATCTGTGAAGCAAAAGAACTTAACATTTCAGTTTTAAATTCCTCAAGTAGATTACCTATTTCAGCTCTTGTTGCTCCTCCACTCGCTGATTTTTGGACCCTTGAATAGGTATTATCCATGCTCTTTGATTTATTTACATCTCCTCTTGAACATCTCTTGTAGAGGTTAACGATTTCATTATACGATTCTTTAGATATATCCCCTTTACCAAGCATATTTAAGATATCTAAACAATCATCCCTTACCCCTTTCAATAAAATCTATGGGTTAAGGGGTCATATCGAGAGAACGCATGAAACACTGAACGGTTTTGAGAATATCTTTACTTACATCAGGGTGCTCAGATCTCTGCAGATTATACTGGAGTCCTTCCACAAAGTCTTCTAGATTTTCATCCTCCTTCTGAACCATCTTGAATAATTCCTCCCTTTTTTCTCTCGTCCGGAAATAGTCTTGGTATTTGGCCAGAAAATTCTCCTTCATCTGATCCCATGTTGTGATCACATGACCTCCCAAGCTCATAAACCATCTTAGTGCATTTCCTTTTAATGTTGCTATAAACAACTTCAATTTTTGAGCATTATTAACATAATCATAACTTCTACACAATATATCAAACTCAAAAAGAAACTCATTAGGGTCTTCAGAGGATAAACCATGGAAGTTAGGTAGGGCTGAGAGTGGGATATTCTTCATAGGAGTTGTTCCTCTGAGAAGTTCCCAATAGGGAATTCCAAGGTGGAGAGAGAGTTCTTGCCCCTCCCTTCGCCTCCTCCACCAAAGATTCCTTCATTGTTTCCATCCATTGGTTATTTTCCTGTTGCACTTGCCCGGTCTTCAGTACTTTCTGTTGGACTCTCAATATCCTGAACTGGTTCCTCAACTTCAATATCTTCTATTGGTTCTTCAATTTCCTCCATTGGTTCCTCGGTATGTTCTACTGTTTCTACAACCTTTTCAGGTCCCACTACTTCCTCTGTTTCGTAGTCCGTTTGGAGAGAATGCTGAGTCTGTGGCCTCTGAGAGCTTAGCCTCTAAGAAGTCTCAGCTTTTGAAATAATCTCATCAATGAAAGTTTTTCTTCCTCCTCTTCCTTTGGCCTTGCCACCTATAGGATTAGTTTTCTTGCGTCCTCTCATGCATCCTGCATATCTAACAGAAAATCATCAGTGCTTCTAAAATCTATGATTTCCTTCCCCGGTAGCGGCACCAAAATGTTGGTCACTTTAATTGCTTATTGATTCAAACAACAAAGAGCTACATAAATTGTCAACCCAGGGAAGTCTTGTTATTTCAAAGGCAACTGTGTACTATATGTACTCAATCCTAAAAGCAACAAAAGTTGTAGTAAAGACTGGTCACACTTTGCCTTAAGCAAACTGAAGCTCCACTTTGAGTTACAGCAAAAACAACCTATTGCAAACAGCTACCAAAGAATGCTTAAAAGAAGTAATCTAAAGAATCAATATGCAAAGGAAAGCGCTGGCTATGTTGTAACAGAGAACAGGACCCTATTCCCAGAGTGGGAATCTTCAGCACCTGTTCCTGATTATCAAGCTGCCACCTTGCTCTGTAAACTTAATTGCAACACACATGAATTAACTATTGATAAAATAAAACTGCAGCAATCAATTGGAAAGAAAACAGAGTTTGAGAAAAATGATGTTCAGTAAATAGTATTGTTAACAAAGCATGAATAAGAGACACACTTAACGCACTGCAGAAATATAATGGGTGAATCTTGTGATGAAGGTGGGCCCTGTCATTCTCACAAGATTCCACAGGAAATAAGAACTAGAAAGAAATGTTCAGAACAAGATTTTATTCATCTGTCAATATGTCATGTTACAGAAAAGAAATTCCAGTTATGTTCCTTCAACTCAGCCCTTCTCCGCGGTCTGTTCATCCCCTCTAATGTATATGTCTCCTCTTTTTAAAGAGGAGACATCTATTACAATAGATTACATTGTAAGTCCTATTTTAACCCTTTGTACAAAAATAGGGAAGTCAGTTTTCCATTTAACAAAATGTTGTTACAAAAATACTGTCTTTAGATCATGATCGTTACATCCAGTGTAGCAGCTCATCTTCTTTTGCTGCCGTCAAATCTAGACTGCAGATCACAACTGTTCAGCCATGATATTTGTGTGTCGTTCCTGCTGTTTCAGTAACTGTGGAAGTAATCTTGCAATCTCCAGGCAGTTTCAGCAACGTGGACTGCACATTGTTATTTAATCGTTCAACAATTATCAATTCAATGGTTAATAATGAAGATAGCGTAATTATATGTAAAATAATTAAACATATAGTGATGAGAAGAAATATTGTGTACCTTAGGGATACTTGGGTTAAAATAATAACAAGGACTTTCAATATACGTTGAAAAAGGATGACATCATAACACAATGTATGGTCAAAAAGAGACAATATGAGGTCCTAACAAGTGGTTGCCATGTATTCTGCCTCTGTAGTTGATAGTGCCACTACATATTGTTTCTTACTCATCTAACTGACTGCACCTCCAAATAGGTTAAACACATACCCACTTATAGATCTTCTCTGATCTAGATCTCCAACCGAGTCTGCATCAACAAAGCCACGAATGTCCCACACTCTGTCCAATCATGGTCTTCCTTTGTAGCACAAACCATAATCACTAGTGCCACGCAAATACATGAAAACCCGCTTCACTACTGTCCAATGCTCCTTTCCTGGTTTTGACATAAACCTACTCAATACTCCCACTGCATGTGCAATGTCTGGTCTAGTACAGACCATTGCATACATCAGGTTACCAACTGCACTTGCATATGGAACACGGGACATATCCTCTTCCTCTTCTTGTATCTTGGGACACTGTTCAGCAGATAACTTTACACCTATAGGAATAGGAACCTTCACCGATTTACTATCCTGCATATTAAACCTCTGCAAATTTTCCCAATCTCTTTTAATTTCCATGCCAAAAATATAGTTTGCAGCACCAAGATCTTTCATGTCGAATTTGGAGGACAATTAGGTCTTCAAATCCTGGAAAATTTGTTTGTCATTTCCAACCCGCAACATATCATCCACATACAAGACCAGATAAATGACACAGTCACCAATTAATTTAAAAAACACACAATGATCTGCTTTGCTTCTGGTGAAGCCAAGTCCCCGTATAAATGTATCAAATTTCTGATACCACATCCTAGTGACTATTTTAACCCATACAGAGACTTCTTTAACTTGCATACCAGTTCTTTCTTACCCTTCACTACAAAGCCTTCAGGTTGTTTGATGTAGATCTCCTCTTCCAGATCCCTATGAAGAAATGTTGTCTTCACATCCATCTTTTCTACCTCAAAATCAAAAGCAGCAGCAACAGATAAAAGTAATCTAATAGAAGTTACCATGCCAACAGGAGAAAAAATATCACCAAAATCAATTCCTGGCACATGGGAATAACCTTTTGCTACCAACCGAGATTTGTATTTCTCCACTTTTCCTTCTGGCTTTGTCTTCTTTTTTGAACACCCATTTGCTGCTAATGGGTTTCTTTCCAGCTGGCAACTCCACTAGATCCCAAACCTCATTTTTGTGCAAAGATGCCATTTCATCAACCATGGCCTCTTTCTAGAGTTTTCCATCCTCTAAATCCACTGCTTCCTTCACAATTCTGGGATCATCATCAGTAATAGATAAAGAAAAATTTGAACAAAAAGTAGATGGACTATACCTTTATGGCTGCCTTCTTTCTCAAACTGATCTTCTTATACCCGGAGTTTGTGGCTCTTCAACTTCTGATTCGTCCTCTGCTGTAGAGTCCAATTCTTCCTCCTTTAGCTCAAACTCTATCTTCTCAGGTCTCTTTGGTTGGACTTCATGTTAATAACTTCTTTCACCTCTCTGAACACCACATCTCGGCTGTACACAACCTTCCTTGTTATTGGGTTCCAAAGCTTATAACCCTTTAAACCATCCTTATACCCAATAAAGATGCACTTTTCAGATTTACTATCCAACTTGGTTCATTTCTCCTTTGGAACATGTACATATGCATCACATCCAAATACCCTCAGATGTGAAAGAAAGGGTTTCTTACCAGTCCATACCTCTTGAGGAGTCTTATCCTCCAACGCTAATGAAGGTGACCTATTGACCAGGTAACATGTAGTATCCACTGCCTCTACCCAAAATTCCTGTCCTAACCCGACACCACTTAGCATGCTTCTTTCCCTTTCCATCAATGTCTTATTCATTCTTTCTGCAACTCCATTTTGCTGAGGTGTATATGGAGTAGTCTTCTTCCATGTTATACCACACTTCTTATAGAATTCTTCAAATTCCTTACTGCAAAACTCTCCACCATTATCTGTCCTCAACACCTTTATCTTCTTCTCTGCCTGGTTTTCCACCAGAGCCTTGAATTCTTTAAACCTGTCAAAAATTTTAGATTTCTTCTTAAGGAAATATATCCATGTATTCCTTGAGAAGTCATCTATAAATGATACATAGTACACAGACTTACTCAGTGATGGAACCTTCACAGGTCCAAACACATCACTGTGCACAAGCTCTAATATCTGTTTCACCCTCTTACTTCCAAGGAGGAAACTCGCTTGATTCTGCTTCCCATATACATAATTTTCACAAAAATCAAAATCCAGAGAGCTATTACTCATACCTTCTACCATACCTTTACCATGAATTATTTGAAGGCTCTTCTCTCCAATATGGCCAAGCCTTTGATGCCACAACATGGTCTTCTCTCCAGAAACGACTAGATCTTTTGCTCCACTTTTAGGAACCATAGAACTGTTGCACTCATCAACAACAGTGCTACCTTGCAGCTTTTACAGAGTTCTAGTCCGAACTCCCTACATCAATACCAGTGCTCCCCAAACCATCTTGCAAGTATCCTTCTTGAACACTGTTTTTACACCTGCATCATTCAACTTGCTTACAGAAATCAAATTTCTGGCCAATGCAGGAATATGTAGAACACCAGAAAGTGTTCTAACCCTTCCACCTTGCAACTTCAACTTTACTTTTCCGTGATCAATGATTCTAGCCTTCCTGTCATCCCCCAAGAAGACATCAACACCATCATATTTCTCATACTCACAGAACCACTCCATATGAGGAGTGAAGTGAAAGGATGCACCTGAGTCAATCAACCATGCCTCATGATCTACATGTGTACTTGAAGAAGCCAAGTACACATCCCCACCTTCATCTGAGGTGGTTTTCGCCTCTGTAGAAGGAGCATCATCAGATCCATTTCCTTTATCAAGAGCTTTAGATTTACAGTCCCTTTTGAAGTGCCCTTCCTTTCCACATTTCCAGCACACCACCTTTACAGGTTTTCCTAGAGATTTATATCTCCCTCTAGATTTAGATCTTCCACTTGATGACTTATTTTTGTTTCTGTTCTGGGACCATCCTCGTACAGACAAGGCATCACCATTCTGGCTCTCCATATTTTTCCGTCTCATCTCCTCTGTCAGCAAGGATGAGACTATTTCATCAAAATGCAAGGCAGTTGCATTGCTACCTATTGCAATAATTAGACTATCCCATGAATCTGGTAGAGAACACAAAAAACTGATGCACTTATCTTCATCTGAAATTTTAATATCAACAGATGCTAACTAACTTACCACAATATTAATGTCGGGTCCTTATAATACTAGTGATTACCCCATTACTATTGTAGTTATGCCCCTTATTAATATTGTTGTGCCCCTATTGCCCCCATATTTTTATTACTGTGCCCCATAGAATCCCTCTATTGTTTTTTTTTGTGGCTTTATATTATTATTGTTAGGTCAGCTGGGTTATATTGTGACTCCTTAGACTCCTATATATAGAAAGGAGGTGTTGTTATTTGAATCATCCAAGAATTGTTCGTTTATGTAATGTAAAGGAGGTTGCCCCCTCGAAGAGGCTGAATTCTAAGGCGTTGATCTATCTTTCCTATCTTTTCTTGAGCTGGTTTCATAACATGGGGTATCAGAGCTTTGGATTCTAGGGTTTCGCTGCTCCAAAAAGGTCATCGTGGAATTTTCGCTATAAATTTTTTTCTGCAACGTTTCAAAAGCTAAAACAAAAACGCATTTGAGAAGACATCGCGCTGAATCTCGGGTCCAAATTTCAGAGCTTTTTGCGCTATATTTGAGGAGATATGATTTGAGGAAGTTGGTCTTTTTGCAGACTCTTGAATTACATTCCAAACAGGTGACCTGGGGAAAATCATCATAACTTTTTCCCTGAGCATTGGATTGAAATTTCATAAGAAGGTGCAGAAAGAGGACAGACTTTAGTTTCTTGTATATATTTTTCAGAGCCAAAGGACAAAACAGTGACTCGTGGCACGTCGTACAAGTTCGCTCTACTGAACTAGTCTATAATCAGGTCACTGTGGGAGATTTCGCATAACTCTTCCTTGGAGAATCCAAATTGGATCAGACTAGTGGCATTGGAAAGAGGACACAAAGGGCTACTACAGGTTGCAATTTTAGAACTGGATGATCTGAAAGTACATAGATACATCAGAGGCAATATCGAGCTCCTACAAAGTGAAAAAAGGGTGTGTAGATTCTTTTAAATTTTTGCTTAAGAGTGGTTTGAAAATTTATTTTGAAGGAATTCAAAGGGCTAGTAGAGCATTATTATCGGTAACTGATGCCCTAAGGAAAGAAAATGCAAACACCTAGTAAGGAACCTGAAAGCTCTAGCATGACTCATGAAGAAGAAGAAGAAATGTTATATGATATATCAAAATTACAAGAACAAGTGCAACAAGTGTCACTTGCACAAAAAGCAACAGAATCTAAGATGGATAATTTAAGGAAAGATGTAGAAGCTAAGATGGATGGTTTAAAGAAAGGTGTAGAAGCTAAGATGGATTGTTTAAAGAAAGGCGTAGAAGCTAAGATGGATGGCATGGAAGCTAAGGTGAATGGCATGGACGCTAAAATTGATGGCATGGATGATAAGATGGAAGAATTGAAGATAAATATGAATAAGTTGCTATAAGAAATGGTCACTAATGGTGAAAGGGTACTAAAGGAAACTCATGATGAGAACAAAAGAAATGTTAATCATGATTCCATAGACTCTAATGTTGGATCGAAGACTCACCATATTCCAAAAATCGATATGAGGAAGTTTGATGGCAAGGATCCCGCCACATGGATATTACAGATGGAGCAATTCTTCGATCTCAATAATGTGCAAAACACACAAAAGGTACGTATGGCAACTTTATATTTGGAACCAAATCAGTTTGTATGGTATCAATGGCTTTGCTCTCATAAACAATTTATCACTTGGGCAATTTTTATGAAAGAATTGATAGCACATTATGAGGATACAAGAAGCAACACTTTTTTTAGCCAATTGATAAGTCTCAAACAAAAGGGTTCAATAATGGAGCACATTGAGGAGTTCCAAAAATTGAACATAAGGGTAAGAGATATTCGAGAGGAGCATAGGATTGATGTGTTTATAGGGTCTTTAAAGGATAATATCCAACATGATGTTCGCCTTTGGGAACCTGATTCATTAGAGAAGGCATTCAGGTTAGCAAGAAAAATGGAAAGCAAAATTATGGCAACCAGGAAGCATACCACTCACAACTATAAATACGGAAGTGTTGTTGCCCATAGTCTTCGACAACCTATAAGGTTGACACCACAACAATTGGAAGAAAAAAGAGCAAAAGGGCTTTGTTACAGTTGTGATAGCAAATACACTAAAGGTCATAAGTGTGTTGAGAAGAAATTATTCTACATCGATTATGAAGAGGAAGAAGAAAAGGAGCAAGAAAGGTCAAAAGAAGAGGATATATGCCAGGAACAAAGCCTAGATGAAGAACAAATAAATCCGACCATATCTTATAATGCATTGGCGGGAATTACCACTCCTCAAGCCATCAAGATAGAAGGACAAATCAAGAAGAAAAAGTTAATAGTGTTGATTGATTAAGGAAGCACCCACAATTTTATTCATTGTAAGGTAGCAAAAGAATTGAATTTCTTCCTATATCCAGCACCAAAGTGTCAAGTGATGATTGCAAATGGAGGAATAATAAATTTCTTTGGAAAGTGCCATAATATCAAGCTATCCATGGGAGAATATGTATTGACTAGCCCAATGCTTTCCATTCCAATGGGAGGTGTTGATGTTGTACTAGGAGTCCAATGGCTACAATCCTTGGGTACAATAGCTTTTAATTTTCAAGAACTTTTCATAAAATTTTCTATGGAAGGAAAGGAAGTTGAATTAAGGGGTATTGCAGGGAAACCAGGAAAGATAATCAGCTCTAATGGTATGACAAAGCTTCTAAAAAAGGAACAAAGAGGTGTAATTTCACAATTATGTTCGCTAGATGTTTCCACATCGGAATCATCTATTTCTCCAGATCTCCAAAAAGTCCTGGACAATCATTCCAAGGTATTTGAGACTCCCAAAGGTCTCCCACCTATGCGTGATCATGATCATGCTATTCATCTAATTCCAGGAAGTGTTCCTCCAAACATCAGGCCGTACAGATATCCCTATGTCCAAAAGAGTGAAATTGAACGTATGGTTGCAGAAATGCTAGAGGCTGGTATAATTCAATCGAGTCAAAGTTCTTTCTCTACTCCAGTAGTATTGGTGCACAATAAGGATGGATCATGGCTCATGTGTCCGGATTATAGGGAGCTCAACAAGCTCACTATTAAAGATAAGTTCCCCATTCCTGTCATTGATGAATTACTGGATGAATTGCATGGATCAATTTACTTCACCAAGTTGGATCTTCGTTCAGGATATCATCAAATCAGAATGAAGACTAAAGACATTCTGAAAACAACATTTAGAACTCATGAGGGTCATTATGAATTTTTGTTCATGCCTTTTGGCCTTATGTTAAGATATGGTATGTTCTATTCTTATAATAGTTTACTTCTTTTTCTTATTATATTTCACCGATTAGCAATCACATGTACATAAAGTAAAGTGCAGATAGAACATTAAACGATCGACAGAAAACAAGCCAAGACAAGAGACACAAGATGTGGCGGCTAGCCAGGGACAAACCCCACAATGTGTGAAGAAACCCTTTGATCAAATCTTCTTTTATCTTCAATAATTCAGCAGAGAGAAATAGTACAATAAATCTGATTCATATCAGCAGTAGCAAACCCTAGATCAGTAGCATCAGCATTAGCGGCTTCATTATCAAACTAGGGCAGACCATATCTTACAAACCGACAGTCGGATTGACTTCATTCCACCACCAAAATTTTCGGCTTCCAGAGGAGGTTCAGATGAACCTACAACGCAGTTTAGATGAGGAGATCTTCTAGGCCACGCCAGTCAATCTTTGCTTCTGCAGTTGCAGCTTCAGTTTCAGCAGTTTTCGGCTTCAAACTAGGGCAGTCGATATCTTGCAAACCGTTCGTCGGATTGACTTCATTCCACCACCAAAAGTTGCGGCTTTCAGAGGAGGTTCAGATGAACCTACAGCGCAGTTCCAAAGAGGATATCTTCTAGGCCACGCAAGTCAATCTTTACTTCTGCAGTTGCAGTTTCAGTTCAACAGCTTCTGGCTTCACATGTGTGAGAGAGAGAGACCCATTTCAGTGCAGTAGAGAAGAGACTCATATCTACGCAGTAGAGAGAGAGAGAGATGTGATGAGATGAGTGAGTCTAAATGAGGAAAAGTCCTCTTATATTTATACACAACGTTGGTGGGTGAATAGATGCGACTGTTGGGCTTCTGAGCCTACATGAGTTGTAGGTCGGCTTGATAATAATTCCATAATCAAAATAAATTCATATCTCCATGAATACTTATCGGAATCGGATGATCTTTATATCAATCCTACACCTCTCAAAGAGAGGAATCTAATAAAAATATTATTAGCCATGAATAAGATGACCCACATGAAGTTTTGCCTTGGTTGCCAATTTTAACACTCCCTCTCAACCATGGAGAACTTCATCTGCAATCTGTCTATCGGTCGTTACTATTCATCCATCAAATGCACTGCCTTGTACAGCCTGACCCTTGCCCTGCTCTGCTCTATTTTGCCTGATCTGCTTTGTCTTGTTCTGCCCTGCACTGATCTGTACTGTTTTGTTCTGTTCTGCTCTGCTCTTGCATTGTTCTGTTCTACTCTGCTTTTGTCCGAATTATGAAGAAGAAGAAATGATCGAGGATGTATCATATTGACTCAAAGTCAGTCTCAGAGTATGTACCACTGGTCCCAGACTAGTCTCAACCAACCCAAATTCATCGTCATAGTGAGTACAACTCCAATGGTCCCAGACCAATATCATCCTCCACTGACTCAAAGTCAGTCTTAGAGTATGTACCATTGATCCCAGACCAGTCTCAACCGACCCGAAGTCAGCGTCATAGTATGGTACAACTCCTACCACTGGTCCCAGACCAGTATCATTGATACCAGATCATTGGAGGTCATCCTAGCGTAGGGAGTACGGTAGTTACAACGATGCGTCCATCGGTACTACTATGGTCCCTAACTTCATTTCCCTGCTCATTGATCAGATGAGAGGTACTTCCCATGAGTCCCAGACTGCATGGGTAGGATGCCTCGACAGGAGAACTAATCAATCCTGTCCTCACAGGAGAACACATCAATCCTGCTACAATTTCCATGGAGAACACATCAATCCAGGCCTCACAGGAGAACACATCAATCCTGCTACAATTGCCATGGAGAACACATCAATCCAGGTTGCCATGGAGAACACATCAATCCAGGCCTCACAGGAGAACACATCAATCCCGCTACAATCGCCATGGAGAACACATCAATCCAGGCCTCACAGGAGAACTAATCATCCTGCTACACAGGAGAGCGAATCATCCTGTTCCACAAGAGAGCGAATCATCTTGTCCCACAAGAGAGCGAATCATCTTGTTCCAGTGTGCACCACCAGGGGAGGGTGAGTCACCCTGTGGTCATATGATGCTCCAATAGGAACCGCAAGCCCTCAGAGCTCCCAAAGCTCAATGTATGCAACATGCAGGACCCTTGTACAAGGGTTTCTTGCCGACTCCAAGTTGTTTGGGAAAATCACAGATTAGATCTTTCCTCGGGGCTTTGACAAGGTGTATCAACCTGTACATCATCTTAATATGATGGAGCTTCCTTGCTCATCGACTTACCATATCCCAGGTGATGTCTATCTGCTGGAGCAATTAACAAATGTTGGAAATAATACTGAGAGGGGGGGTGAATCAGTATTATCAGATTAATCAAACTTTTCAAATGCCCAGAAACATATACGCTACTTCAGTTAAGTGAACCAGCGTGTACACGCTACTGTGACGAAGTAAAACAGCGTATAAGCAGAAAACTCACAATTTAGATAGCTTATTCTTCAATTAAGTGCATCAGGACATTATTCATCATATTAACAGTAAACATGTGCAGTATAACAGAACAGATAAAAAGCCACACACATGAACACCAAGATATAAGGTGGAAACCCAATGTGGGTGAAAACCACCTGCTGCAAGTTGTCTCTATCTTTCTTAATATGAAACTTCAGTTTACAATCTTTTGTACTGGTGCAGCCTTATACCAGTACGCAGGCTATAACCTGCAGAAGGCTTCAACCTTCTCTCGTTCTCCAAACTTCCTTGGAAGGGAGCTCCAACCCCCTTTGCTCTTGTACTAGCCAAGATACTAGTACGTAGGTGCTGACCTACAATCTTCCTTCTTCCAGGTATCACTTTTCATACATTTTCAGACTTGGATATTCCTGAAGCACAACATTACAATCTGAAGACCACAATTCATTCAATTTCCACAACAGATCATTGAAGCATAAAACAACCAAACTTTGAATCACTGAACCACTGAACCCTGTCAATCACCAGTTACCAGAACACAGAGCAGACTACAGAACTCTGCAATAACAGTCAGACCCCACTGTAAACCCAAATCAAGCTTCAAAAGATATACGCTACTTTAATGAGCAGAACCCGCGTATACACGCTCTTTTACCGAAGCCAACCTGCGTACAGATCTAAAAATAAACTTTCTCAATTTGCAGCTGTACCAGACATTAGTTAGACTCAGAACGTAACATTGCGACAATATGCAGATCTAGAAATACGCATAATCAACCATATCATGATAGTGCATTTCAAACCATTAGATCCCGATCTATCCTTAGATCTAGTCTTCCATTAACCGATGTGATCTCTCCTTGGCTTAGATCATGCAACTCAGAACCTGCATATCAGATCTCTTTCTCTCTTAGATATTCATGCCTTGTCGAAAAAGATAATTTTGCCTAATGATCTTCTTCTCCTTATATAGCCTTAGGCCTTTCTCAATACCAAGAGCCAAAACCATAGTAACACAATACCATCAACTTTAAAACTAGGGATCGACACGCCCGTCGAGACATAATGGTCCGAAATCATAGGCACAACTTCCAAGGACTAACCACCATGAACCAAAGGAACCTTTCCACATACACGCGCTTTTTCTGAATCTAACTAGCGTGTACACGCGACTTGGGCTTAACGAAACAGCGTGTATGAGCTTCCTTGGCATGCTGTACTGAGATCTGTCTTCTGATTAAGTTGCCATCACCTGTACTAACCTCTGAGCACCTGTACCATCCACTGAGTGAGTTGCCATCAAGGACAACACTTGAATCATAATGCCAACAATCTCCCCCTTTGAACTTGATGGCAACCACCACACCAAGTCACTCTCCCCCTTTGACATCAAGGGCAAAGGGCTATGCTCCCCCTGAGGACATGCTGATACCTCTGCTTGGCTGTGCTGACTCGTGCTCCCCCTGACAGTAGGCCAGATCTGCAAAAGATGTTCTTCAACAAGAACCAAGACTTATACACCATATGGGACCTTTCTATCACCAAAGGACTCAATACATACAACCATAACATATCAGAAACAACCAATTATATTACAGCATTCATCCCAGGCATAGTGGGGAAACCAACAAAGGCCGTTACATGACCTTGACACCATAAAAGAGACAAGAGAGATACATGACATAGAGACAACAGATCTAGACCAAGACTTAGGAAAGACATCAGCAGCATCTGATAAACATCTTGTTAGATCAGCAACTAGAATTTCTTTCTGAGCTCCTTCTCCTGAAACCAACAACCAAAAACATCTGAATGCCAACAATGCTTTATGAGACTTTTGAGCTGCTCCCCCTGAACCTGTGCCTGTTGCACTCCCTGAAACTGTGCCTGAATAATTCTGACATTCCTATTGCTGTTCAGAACTTCAGAGTTTTCCCTTGCTGTTCAGAACTTCATATACGCGTTTTATCCTGTATAAAACAGCGTATGTACGCGGATATTCTTTCTGCAACAAGCGTCCAGCATACACGCGACTTACCCAGCATGAATCCGCGTGTATACGCTCATATCCCTTCCGTAACCTGCGTATACCAACTTTTCTGTAGAACAAACAAATTTCAACAACAGGATGAAGCATTAACTACTCCCAGCTTTTGTCTGAGATATTCAAAAGTTTCCCTGGGCAGTGGTTTTGTGAGAATATCAGCAACTTGCTCCTTAGAAGGAACATACTCCAACTTGACCTTCTGCTCAAGCACTTGTTCCCGAAGAAAATGGTACTTGATTGGTATGTGCTTGGTCTTTGAGTGCATGACTGGATTCTTTGAAATGCTGATTGCACTTGTATTATCACATAAGATAGAGACAGGTGGAGTGCAAGTGATTTGAAAGTCCTGCAAGGTCTGCATCATCCAAAGAAGTTGTGTGCAACAAGATGCTGCAGCCACATATTCTGCTTCAGCTGTAGATAAGGCAATCGAACTTTGTTTCTTGCTGAACCAAGATACTAATCTGGAACCCATGAAGAAAGCACCTCCACTTGTGCTTTTCCTATCATCCACACTTCCAGCCCAATCTGCATCTGTGTAAGCATGAAGAGTGAGATCTGTATTTCTAGGATACCATAAGCCATAGTTTTGGGTCCCTTGAAGATATTTGAAGATTCTTTTGACTGCCTGAAGATGAGTTTCCTTTGGGTTGGCTTGAAATCTTCCAACCATTCCTACTGCATGTGTAATATCTGGTCGAGTACCTGTCAAATAAAGCAAACTCCCAATCATGGATCTATAAGTGGGTTGGTGGACTGCTGCTGATTCATCATTTGCACTGAGGCTGCATCCTGTAACCATGGGTGTACATACTGGTTTTGACTCTTCCATGCCATACTTCTTCAAGATCTGCTTGAGGTATTTGGTTTGAGACAAGAAGATACCTCCTTCATTTTGTTGGATTTGCAATCCAAGAAAATATGTCAATTCTCCAAGAAGTGACATTTCGAATTCTTTCTGCATAACCAAGGCAAAGTTTTGACTCATAGTCTCTTCATTGCTGCCAAAAATAATATCATCTACATAAACAACAAGAATTAGCAATTTGTTATTTTCAACTTTTATATAGAGATTGCTATCTGCTGATCCTTTTGAAAAGCCTTGTTGGTGAAGATATTTGTCCAACCGATAGTACCAAGCCCTTGGAGCTTGTTTGAGCCCATAGAGAGCCTTTTTCAATCTGCATACAAGGTTTGGATCATTCCCAAGAATGAACCCATCTGGCTGCTCAATATATACTTCTTCTTCTAAGTCTCCATTCAGGAAGGCTGATTTCACGTCCATTTGAAATACCTTGAAGTTTTGAAAGCTTGAGAGAGCAAGGAACATTCGGATGGCCTCTAGTCTTGCCACAGGAGCAAAGGTCTCTTCAAAATCTATTCCTTCTTGCTGTGCATACCCTTTACAAACAAGTCTGGCCTTGTTTCTAATTACTTCTCCATTTTCATTTAACTTATTCTTGAAGACCCATTTTGTTCCTATTACATTCTTATCTTTTGGTCTAGGAACTAATTCCCAAGTGTTGTTCCTTTCGATTTGCTCAAGTTCTTCATCCATTGCTTTGACCCAACATTCATCTTTGCATGCTTCTTTCACATTTTGTTGTTCAATGGAGGAGAGTAGAGCCAAGTAGCTTGAAGCTTCTGCAAGTGTCCTTCTTGTTTGTACTCCTGCTTCTTTCTGCCCCACAATCTGAGTTTCTGGATGATTCTTTTGGACATATCTGGATGGAGTCTTCTCTTCTATTCTTGTCTGCTCCTCTGGTTCTTCTTGAGATTCTTCTTCTTCTTGAGGTTCTTCTTCTTCATCATTTCGCCTTTGAGAGTAACCTTCATCTTCTTCATGATGAACTTGCCTAGGAATATATCCCTTCTCATCAACCACTATATCAATACTGTCAACAATTCTGCCAAGTCTTTTATTGTAGCACTTGTATGCTTTGCTATGTGGAGAATAACCAAGAAGAATGCCCTCATCTGCTCTAGGTTCAAGTTTGCCAAGTTGCTCATCAGTATTCTTAATATAACATTTGCTCCCAAAGATTTTGAAATGCTTCACGGAAGGAGTTTTACCACTCCAAAGCTCATGAGGTGTTTGAGTGCTGTTTACTCGGACATTTGTTTTGTTAAGAATGATAACAGCAGCATGTGCGGCTTCTCCCCAGAAGGTTGCAGGAGTACCTGATTCATCGAGCATAGCACGAGCCATTTGTTGGATAGTTCTGTTCATTCTTTCCACAACCCCATTTTGCTGAGGAGTTCTAGCTGTAGAGAATTCTCTTCTTATCCCATGTTCATCGCAGAAATCAAAAAATTCATTTGATGTGAACTCCCCACCTCTGTCAGATCTGAGGCACTTGATTTTGTGTCCTGATTCATTTTCAGCCAATGCTTTGAAGGATTTGAATTTTTCGAATGCTTCATCTTTGTGCTTCATAAGCCCTAACCAAACAAACCTTGAGAAATCATCAATGAATAATATCAGATATTCTTCTCCTCGAGGTGTCCTTTTCCTAAATGGACCACATACATCTGTATGGACTAGCTCAAGAGGCAAGCTAGCTGATCCTTCCTTCTCTGGAAAGTTAGTTCTGGTCTGCTTTCCAAACTGACAAGATTTGCATATGGTGTTGTCTGGAATTTTGATATCTGGAAGATCGCGAACTGCCTGATATTTGCATGCTTTCCTTATTTGTGAGAAGCTTAGATGTCCCAACCTTCGATGCCATAACCAGTGCTCTTCATCCTTGCTAAGATAGCATTGTTGTTGTCCTTCTTCAAATATGTACAGATTATTTGGAGTTCTTTTGCCTTTGAGAACTGTTTTACCTGTATCAAGATCACGAACAAGACATCCATTCGATCTGAAAATAACCTCTGTTTTTTGATCACACATCTGGCTGACACTTAGAAGATTATGCTTCAATCCATCAACATACAAAACATTTCCAGCCTTGACCTTTTCTTTCAAAGGAGCAATACCTTTTCCTTTTATAGTTGCAGGAGTATCATTTCCAAAAGAAACTTTCTTTCCCTTTTCTAAAGTAGAATAAGATTCAAGTTTTTCTTTATCACCTGTCATATGTTTCGAACATCCACTGTCAATGTACCATAGATTTTCCTGTCCTTCTGCATAAAATGCTATCCCACATCTTTCTGTTTGAGGTTCCTTTATTCTCCATGTTTTGGTGCTTGTGGCTTGTTCCTTTTTCTCCTGAAACCTGCTCCTGCATTCAGAGTCTTTATGACCAAAATTATTGCAAATAGAACATTCAACTTCATTTTCAAGCACCGAAAAGTTGTTATAGGTCCTTTTTGTAATCCCTGTCATACTTCTTTGTTTTTGAGCTTCCCTAGTCATGATTGTTTTATATGCAACACATTGAGCTGCTCTGTGACCAAAGTTGTGGCAAGAAAAGCATTGTCCATTGAAGAAGCTTCTGCGGTTATTGAATCTACCAGCCAACTGATTGTAATTTCTATTTTCATCTATTCTTGAGCCAAACTGAGAAGATTTTACCTGTGGTTGGTTGTAGCTTTTGTTCATCCTTAAGGAGGATTGTCCCTGATAGTTTCTGTTTGTAACTCGTCCCTGCTTTACCTGATTATCTTCATTGTTCTTCCGCTCATTTCCTCTTGCTGCATCAAGATAACTTTTTGAGGTGGATGCTTGAGAGGTTTCTCCATTATAGCCCAAACCTGTCTTGTTTAGAGGAGACCGCTGCACACTGATAATCTCATCCAAAGTTTCAGATCCTTTGACAAATTTAAGATTAATAGCTTTTGTTTTCTCAATTTCTTTTCTGAGACCAACAATTTCACCTTCTAGTTTTTCAAGATGTTTTTCCTTTTCATCAATCTGAAATTGCAAAGTATCAATGATCACATTCTTTTCTTCTATGCCTCTCTTGAGTCTAGTGATTTCATTATAGAGATTATCCACATCTATAGCATCCTCATAATCATCATCTTCAAATGCCATTAACAGCTTATATTTATTACCTTGTTCATCTTCATCACTGTTTGATAAGCCATCACTATCTTCATGGGTGTAGTAGCTTTTCCTATTTGCACTTTGTTTCTTGTTCCATCTAGCAGGTTCTTTTCCTTTATCCTTATAAGGACATTTTGCAGCATAATGACCTACTTTCCCACAAGCAAAGCATTTGAAAGGTAGCTTACCTCTGAACCTTCCAGAACCCCTTTGAAGATTTCTGACAAAATTTGATTCTTCTTCCTCTTCTTCTGGAACATGGCTTGCTTCATAGTAATCTTCTTTTCCTGATGCCTTAAAAGCAGCTTCCCTTCTGTCAGATGGACCTCCCTTTCTCATTTCATAAGCGGTTAGAATTCCATGTAGCTGAGACATAGTGAGAACACGGAGATTTTCTTTTTCTTCTATTGCAGATACTTTAGATTCAAACTTGGGGGATAAAGATCTTAGAATCTTTTGAACTACTATAGTTTCTCTTATTTCTTCACCCAAATTTTTCATACAATTAACAATCTCATCTACCCGAAGAAAATAATTAGCCACACTTTCATCATTATACATCTTGAGAGTCTCATATTGAATCCTGAGTGTTTGAAGTTTAGCTTGCTTTACCTGTTCATCTCCTTCATAGCTAGTGATCATTTTGTCCCATATTTCTTTTGCTGATTTGAAGTGCATGACCTTCATGAATTCTGTTTGAGATATACTTCCTAATAGAGTACTGACTGCTTTTGCATTTGTTTCATATGCCTTTTTCTCAGCTGGATCTGTAGGAGTAGCTGAAGGAAAAGCATAGCCTGTTTCTACAATGTCCCAAACTTCTGTACCAAGAGATTGAAGATATGCAGTAACTCTTACCTTCCAATAATTGAAATTTGTTCCATCAAAAACCGGTGGCCTGATTGATGCTTCTTTCTCGTAGTTGCTCATGATGAATGATCTTCCTTCAAGCGATCAAGCTTCTCTGAAGGACCTGCTCTGATACCAATTGTTGGAAATAATACTGAGAGGGGGGGTGAATCAGTATTATCAGATTAATCAAACTTTTCAAATGCCCAGAAACATATACGCTACTTCAGTTAAGTGAACCAGCGTGTACACGCTACTGTGACGAAGTAAAACAGCGTATAAGCAGAAAACTCACAATTTAGTTAGCTTATTCTTCAATTAAGTGCATCAGGACATTATTCATCATATTAACAGTAAACATGTGCAGTATAACAGAACAGATAAAAAGCCACACACATGAACACCAAGATATAAGGTGGAAACCCAATGTGGGTGAAAACCACCTGCTGCAAGTTGTCTCTATCTTTCTTAATATGAAACTTCAGTTTACAATCTTTTGTACTGGTGCAGCCTTATACCAGTACGCAGGCTACAACCTGCAGAAGGCTTCAACCTTCTCTCGTTCTCCAAACTTCCTTGGAAGGGAGCTCCAACCCCCTTTGCTCTTGTACTAGCCAAGATACTAGTACGTAGGTGCTGACCTACAATCTTCCTTCTTCCAGGTATCACTTTTCATACATTTTCAGACTTGGATATTCCTGAAGCACAACATTACAATCTGAAGACCACAATTCATTCAATTTCCACAACAGATCATTGAAGCATAAAACAACCAAACTTTGAATCACTGAACCACTGAACCCTGTCAATCACCAGTTACCAGAACACAGAGCAGACTACAGAACTCTGCAATAACAGTCAGACCCCACTGTAAACCCAAATCAAGCTTCAAAAGATATACGCTACTTTAATGAGCAGAACCCGCGTATACACGCTCTTTTACCGAAGCCAACCTGCGTACAGATCTAAAAATAAACTTTCTCAATGATCCGGATTTAAGCAGGAACGCAATAGACTACAGAGATAACCATAAATACAGAGATGCAATAACCATAAAAACAGAGATGCAGCGGAAATAATACTTCATTTCACTAATGGAGAATACTGAAATATGCTTACAAATAGAAATGACCCAGCTAGGGCGATGGTAGCTTATCTCTGAGAAGAGATGTGTTGGCTACATGCCTCTGAACTGTTCCGAACTGTCTTTACAATGAGGCTCGAAGGCCTATTTATTATTGAGAAACAATGGAAAACCCTTAACATTCCAAAACCTAACCCTAGAAGATGAAAACGCCAAACTATGGGCCCCGTTTGGGTAAATTGGTACATCAACTTCCCGGGGTCGTAACTTTGGCATACGATCTCCGTTTTACGCGCATGATAGCCCGTTGAAAAGATCTTTCTGAGGACTATAACGCAAACAACGATTTTTTATCTAAAAAATCGCAGGAAGCGGGATTTCCCAAAAAACATCGTTTAGGGCCTCAAAACGGCTCCGGAAGTTCAGGACCCGAAAACTGCTAAAAATAGTAAATTGTGCTATAATTAAGGAAACTGAAAATGTCAAGAGGGACAATGGTGGGGGTCTAGGTGGACTTGGCAGGTGGCCACCAATATCCACCTGGATCATTCCTCCCCCCTTAGGAAGCAATGGTCCCCATTGCGTTGAGTTCCTCCATGAGATGGGGAAACTTTTGCTGAACTTGGTCCCTGGTGAGCCACTTGCCATTGTGAAGGAGTTGGCCTGCTTTGACAACTCGATACAGTTGAATATTCTGTTGGCGATTCTGGATTTAATTCTGTGGGGGTGAGCTGTTCTGCAATGTCGGATGTATCTAGCAATGGTGGAAAGTATGGCCGAAGGTGGTCCACATTGAACACTGGGTGCAGGCCAAGGAATGGGGGAATGCTGAGTTCAAATGCATTGTTTCCCACAGCCTTAGTAATGGTGTAGGGACCATATCGGAGTGGTCTCAGTTTCCGATAGGCTCCAGTAAGGCGTTCCTTTTGTAAATGCAACCAGACTTTGTCACCCACCTGGAACTTGTGTGGCACTCGATGTTGATCATGTCGCTGCTTGAACTTGGCATTTGATTTCTCCAGAATGTCATGGACCTGCTGGCGAATATGTTGGATGTGCTCAATGAAGCTGGTCGCCTTGTTTGTTTCAGACTGGACATGAGCAGAATCTGCGTGAGTAGCTGCAAATGGCATGGCCACATCAATGGGGCATAATGGCTGGAATCCCAAGCCCACCTGAAAAGGGCTATGGCCAGTGGAGCTGTGAAGAGCTCGGTTGTAGCTGTGTTGAACATAGGGGAGGCTCTCGTCCCATGTGCGTGGATGCTTTGAGTTGTACATGCGCAGAATGTGTACAATCATCCTATTGACAACCTCTGTCTGGCCATCAGTTTGAGGATGGAAGGCGGTGGACTTAGTGAGTTTGGTGTCCAGCATTGACCAGAGACTGGACCAAAATGTACTGAGGAACCGACTGTCCCGATCTGAGATGATAGACTGTGGAATCCCAAAGTGCACCCAAACTCGTTCAAAGAAGAGTTTAGCAGTGGCTTCTGCTGTGATGTTCTTCTTGCAGGCCGCCATGATGGCCATCTTCGAGAACCTGTCGACGACTACAAAAACACAGTCATTTCCATGCTTAGTGGAAGGAAGGCCAGACATGTAATCCATGGAGATGGATTCCCAAGGTTGGCTAGGGGTAGGCAGTGGGGTATAGAGGCCTTGCTTCTTGATGGTCGGTTTGGCAATGGCACAGGCAGTACATGATCTGATGTACTTCCCAACATCCTGTCGAAGATTCGGCCAATAGAAATACTTTTGCAGCACTGCCACTGTTTTCTCGACCCCGAAATGACCAGCAACTCGACTATAGTGTGCTTCCCAAATCATCTTGGCACGCTCGCTTGAAGGAACACAAAGGTGACCCAAGTGGCATAACAGGTCGTCCTGGAGGTGAAAATCTGGAACATGCTGACCCTCCAAGAGGTTCTGGTATGTGTGGCCGAATTCCGGGTCGCTTTTGTAGAGCAGTGGCCAATCAGAAGTCTCGTGCCCACAAGAGTTGAGGACGGTGGTTAACGCCATGATTGGTGGTCGACTGAGGCAATCTGCAACATTATTAGTGCTGCCCTTCTTATACTTGATATTCAAATGGAACTGTTGCAGGTATGTGGACCACTTCTGATGGCGATCATTCTGCAATTTCCCTTGGGTCTGTATGAACTGTAGGGGTCGGTGGTCTGTGTGGATGACCGTTTCCTTCCCCAAAATGTAGTGCTTCCATTGCCGACAAGCCTGTACAATGGAATACATCTCTTTATCATAAGTGGGATACTTCCGGACCGTGTCTGAAAGTGTTTCACTGTGATATGCCACAGGATGCCCGTGTTGAGTAAGGACTGCCCCAATAGCATAGTCAGAGGCATCTGTCTCGACCTCAAATGGTTGTTGTAAATCTGGTAAAGCGAGCACTGGTGCTGTGCAGAGGCGATCTTTCAACTCTATGAATGCCTTCTGTTGAGATTCAGACCAAAAGAATTTTGCCTTCGCCCCGCCCTTGGTGACTTGACTCAAAGGCCAAGTGATATGAGAAAAACCCAACACGAACCTGCGGTAGAAGTTGGCAAGACCTAGAAAGCTGCGGAGCTCTGTCAAAGTGGTCGGAGGTGGCCAATCCCGAATGACTTTGATCTTGGCTGGATCCACATGCACCCCCTGTTCATCAATAATGTATCCCAGATACTGAACCTGGGTCATGCCAAAAGTGCATTTCTCCAAATTGGCACATAGCTTGTGTTGCCGCAGTGTTTGGAGAACCTGTCGGATGTGGTGGAGGTGCTCTTCCCAACTCTGGCTGAAGATCAGAATGTCATCCAAGTATACCACTACAAATGAGTTGGTGTATGGCCGCAAGATGTCATCCATTAGCCTCATGAAGGTTGCAGGAGCATTTGTCAACCCGAAAGGCATAACCAACCATTCGAAAAGGCCCTCTTTGGCTTTGAAGGCAGTCTTCCACACATCAGAGGGTTCGATTGGTACCTGGTGATATCCTGACTTCAGATCAATCTTGCTGAAATATCTTGCCCCCTTTAGTTGGTCTAGGAGGTCATCAATCCGCGGGATCGGGTACCTATTACGGACAGTGATCTTGTTCAGCGCTCGATAGTCAATACAGAGTCTCCAAGTCCCATCCTTCTTCTGTACCAACACAATTGGGCTCCCGCAAGGCGATGAACTCGGACGGATGTGGCCTTTTTGCAGAAGCTCCTGAATCTGCCTCTTGATTTCATCGTTCTCCAAAACGGAGCGCCGATAAATTGGTCCATTGGGTAAGGGTGCACCTGGGGTCAGATCGATGGAGTGCTTGACCTGACAGTGCAGAGGAACCCCTACGGGGGAGGTGAAGATGTCCTCGTACTCCTCCACGACCTTGTCCATCTGTAGTTGTCGTGCAGAGGGGCCCTGTCTGGAGGTTGTGGCCACCGTCTTCTTCTTTCCTTGAGGGCGTATCATCAGGAAAACAAATTTTCCAGTTTTTGAAATGAGCTTACTGCATTGTTTTGCAGTAATCAAAGAGATGGCAGTAGGCGGTGCTACCTCTGGTATCCTGTACAACTGATTTCCCAAAGTAATAATAACAGCACGGGGCCTTGATTCATACACAGCATGTCGCTTCCACAAGTATGGTTGTCCTAATAATACATCACAAACTTCAAGTGGAGCAATGTCACACAATACCTCATCTGTGAAGGGCTTGATGTTGTATGGAAGGCGACACTGTTGGCTCACGCGAAGATCCCGTCCTTGGTGCAGCCACCCGATAGTGTACGGTTGTGGATGTGCTGTGGTCGGTAAGCCCAACCGTTTCACGACCTCTGCCGAAATGAGGTTCTTTTGGCTCCCGCTATCGACAATGAACTGTAGTGGGGAGCCCCTTACCCACATCTGGGAGTGGAAGAGACGCTCCTCCTCCTCTGGATCTTCGGGTTCATTTTTCTGGATCTTGGCAGTAGCAACAGTGGCGTTGGGATCCGCATCAATGATCTGCTTCCCTTTGTCATTCCCCTTGTCGGTTTCTGACTCAGAGTCGGAACATGCATCTGATTCTGAAACCTTTAGTTCAGCCATCAGTGACTGCTTGGCCCGACACTCACTTGTGTTGTGAGTGGAGCTCTTATGGAACTCACACCATTTTCCCGTGTCCTTTTTCGGCTTTGCGGCACTGTTCTTTGCTTGTAGCTTTTGCGGGTTGTCTTGGGCTGCCCCGCCTTGGCTTTGTCCCTTGTTCTGTGGTTTAGGAGCACCTTTCCCTTGCTTTGGATTTGTAGATCCAAAGTCTCGCTTCTTTTGTTTAAACTTCTGCTCGATCTTGACGGCATATTGGTATGCTATGCCGAGCGATGAGATGTTCAGGAATTCCATTTCTTCCTGGATGTACTTGTGCAGGCAGCCGCGGTATTTGAGTATCAAATGCTGCTCCGAATCCTTGATACCCAACTTCGTGCGAAGGGTATGGAAAAGATTGGTGAACTCTGGCACATCTTGATCCCTTCCCTGCCGCAGCGTGGTCCACTTTATGTATTCATCCTCATAGCTTCCAACAGGGTAGTATTGCTCCTTGATGGCATCTCGGAATGAATTCCAGGTGGGTGCGGCTGAGAATAGCGAGCCTGTAGTTTCATCCTTCTGCTCGCAGTAGGTCTCCCACCAGTCCTTGACGTGGGGGGCTGCTTTGAGAAGAGCGAAAACAATCTTTTCCCGACTTGAAAATTCGTGAACAGAAAAATACCCATATAGCAGATTTAACCATTTATCTACGGCATCTGCGTCTATTTGACCCTCGAAGATGGGGATGTCAAAATTAACTTGTACCTTAAACGGTGTGGCGTTTCCAGAGTAGCTGCTGGAAGCTGATGCGTCACCTTTGGGTAGCCGCTGAAGGATTTGGGCAAAGTTGTCCATCATCGCGTTCCGTTGTCGCTCGAGGGCTTCTTCGAGCAAGATTTTGATGGGATCTCCTGCTCCCTCGTCTTTCTTATCCGCCATGGGAGGCCGTCGAGATTTGCGAGGCTGGTCTTGCAAGGGTTCGACCAGCTCAAGCCCTAACTCCTTATATCCCGACCTCGTCGGGGACATGCAAAGAAAAACAGAGAAAAAGCAGACCGCTCTGATACCACTGATCCGGATTTAAGCAGGAACGCAATAGACTACAGAGATAACCATAAATACAGAGATGCAATAACCATAAAAACAGAGATGCAGCGGAAATAATACTTCATTTCACTAATGGAGAATACTGAAATATGCTTACAAATAGAAATGACCCAGCTAGGGCGATGGTAGCTTATCTCTGAGAAGAGATGTGTCGGCTACATGCCTCTGAACTGTTCCGAACTGTCTTTACAATGAGGCTCGAAGGCCTATTTATTATTGAGAAACAATGGAAAACCCTTAACATTCCAAAACCTAACCCTAGAAGATGAAAACGCCAAACTATGGGCCCCGTTTGGGTAAATTGGTACATCAACTTCCCGGGGTCGTAACTTTGGCATACGATCTCCGTTTTACGCGCATGATAGCCCGTTGAAAAGATCTTTCTGAGGACTATAACGCAAACAACGATTTTTTATCTAAAAAATCGCAGCAGCGGGATTTCCCAAAAAACATCGTTTACGGCCTCAAAACAGCTCCGGAAGTTCAGGACCCGAAAACTGCTAAAAATAGTAAATTGTGCTATAATTAAGGAAACTGAAAATGTCAAGAGGGACAATGGTGGGGGTCTAGGTGGACTTGGCAGGTGGCCACCAATATCCACCTGGATCACTCAATTTGCAGCTGTACCAGACATTAGTTAGACTCAGAACGTAACATTGCGACAATATGCAGATCTAGAAATACGCATAATCAACCATATCATGATAGTGCATTTCAAACCATTAGATCCCGATCTATCCTTAGATCTAGTCTTCCATTAACCGATGTGATCTCTCCTTGGCTTAGATCATGCAACTCAGAACCTGCATATCAGATCTCTTTCTCTCTTAGATATTCATGCCTTGTCGAAAAAGATAATTTTGCCTAATGATCTTCTTCTCCTTATATAGCCTTAGGCCTTTCTCAATACCAAGAGCCAAAACCATAGTAACACAATACCATCAACTTTAAAACTAGGGATCGACACGCCCGTCGAGACATAATGGTCCGAAATCATAGGCACAACTTCCAAGGACTAACCACCATGAACCAAAGGAACCTTTCCACATACACGCGCTTTTTCTGAATCTAACTAGCGTGTACACGCGACTTGGGCTTAACGAAACAGCGTGTATGAGCTTCCTTGGCATGCTGTACTGAGATCTGTCTTCTGATTAAGTTGCCATCACCTGTACTAACCTCTGAGCACCTGTACCATCCACTGAGTGAGTTGCCATCAAGGACAACACTTGAATCATAATGCCAACAACAAATACGGGATTCCTCAATAATCGAATCCCACCTCTGGTTGTTACAGAGAATCACAGTGGTATCCAATGTAAATCCAAACAGCTCACTGAAGGGCTTTCGCAACCAAACTGCCTCACACGAGGTTATGCTAGCAACAATATATCCTGCTTCGATGGTGCTCAAAGCCACCGACTTCTGCTTCCTGCTCATCCAGGATATCGTAGCAGATCCCAAGGTGAAACTGTACCTGGAAGTGCTCTTACGGTCCACCACACTGCCTGCCCAATCAACATTAGTCTATCCAAGTAGTCTCACATCTCCGACAGTGTATCTTAATCCATGAGAGATTGTGTCCTGAAGACATCTCAGAAGATTCCTGGCATTGATCCAGTGAGGCTCAACCAAATATGAGCTCACAATGCTAACTGCAAAACATATGTTCGGACGAAGGTTCACCAAGAACATCAATTTGAATGAGTTTTTGAAACTCAGAGGCATTTCCCAAGTCTGGTCCGACATCACTACCATATAACTTTTAAAGGTTAAGATCCTCGAGGTAGTCACAGGCTTGCAGTCCATCATACCGAATCTTTCCAATAAATTTACCACATATTTTCCTTGAGATAGGAAAATTTCCCTTGGCTTCTGCCACACTTCAAGTCCTTGGTCCTTCATTTCAAATTCAGAAGCCATCTCCCTCTTACATTTGTGAATGAGAGGGTTTGCACCTGTTAGAAAGAGGTCATCCACATACAACACCAGTATGAGAGGCTTGTCATCTTCAACCTTAAAGTAAAGGTTAGGATCGGCTTCACTCCTAGTGAATCCCAGCTTCATCAAGTAGCTATCGATCCTCTCATACCATGCTCAGGGTGCTTGCCTTAGCCCATAGAGAGCCTTCTTCAACCTGCATACATGAGATTTTCAATCATAGATTTTAAATCCTTCAGGTTGCTCCACATAGACCTCTTCTTTGATAGAACCATGCAAGAACGCGGTCTTGTCATCCATCTGATGTAGGTTCCATCCTTGTGAAGCCACAAGGGCTATGATCAAGCGGATGGTCGTATATCTGGAAACAGGTGCAAATATCATAGTCTTATACCTTCCTTCTGGGATAAACCATGAGCAACAAAATGAACCTTATACTTTTCCATACTTCCATTTGCTGCATGCTTTATCTTGTAAAGCCATTTTGAAGTAACAATTGTCTTGTCCAAGGTCTGGGATCTACTTCCCAGACATCATTCTCCATAATAGACTCATATTCTATGGTCATATCATCCTTCCATAGTTAATGCTTGACGACATCTGAGAATGATGAAGGCTCATTTTGTATGATCGTGCTCATGATGGTCAGGTATCCCTGATACCTGTTAAGTTTCTTACTTTGACAGAAGGTTCCTCAGGGTGTAGCATGTCCTTCAGCATCATCAAGCATCCCCCTAAGCCATGAAGGCCTCTTCCTAGAAGAGGAAGGTTCATGTGGAGGAGGATCAATCAGATCCATTGGTTCTTCTACATCAGGCATTGATTCATCATCCTTTTCTTTCGGTTCCCTGGTGTCGACTTCTTGAGAGCTCCTCAAATTTGGAAGATTGTTCACCTTGCTGAGAGCCATATCTTTGTCAAAGGTGACATCATGACTAATCACGACTTCCCTTTGACCGGTGGTGAACATTTCTTCAGGAGTTTAGGAACCCAATGCTTGATGAGGGCATCGATTTTGTACATATACGGTGGTGATTGTAGTTTCAACCCATAGAAACTTCAGAAGTCTTTGATCATGTAGCATGGCCCGGACAGCTTCCATCATCGTGCGGTTCTTCCTTCCCACCAAACCATTCTGCTCAGGAGTATGTGGTGTAGTAGTCTCCCTCTTAATGCCAACCTCAAGTATGCTTGCGTGAACCAATTGTAATATATCGGAGGTCTTGCTTTGGATTGAGGGGAATGTTCCCCTTTTGAGCTTTCCTTTGGCACATCCCAGACATACACCTTCTTTCTCTACTTGGAATTCGGGCATCCCTGTTACCATCTGTCTTACATCGGGTAGAGCTTTGTAATGAAGGTGGGCAAACCTTCGATGCCAACGTTCGGACTAAAGAGTTGTGTCACAAGACATGACACCTAGCGGACTTCCATCGACCTGATATAATGAATCAACACTAAACCCAAGAGTAAAAGCATCTTTAACATTATTTTTCCATATACATACCTTGCCATTGCTGAAGGTTACCTTGTAGCCTCTGTCTTCCATTGCCAAGATGGACACTAGGTTCCTTTTGAGGTCAGGTGCATTTAATACATCCTAGAATTTCTAGCCTTCTTGAATGCTTGTCCTCTTCCTTGATTCCCAGCTCTTCTCTTACCTTTGCTGTTGAATTTGTCATTCCTTTGATTGCCATCAAATGGATTTCGAGTTGCACTATTACATACTGTACCATGCTTCTCTAATCATGATTATCATCATGCTGTCCATGTCCATGATTTTATCCATCATAACGCTGCTCAAACTAGTGTGCATCATCATCATGCTATCCTATATGTCCATGATCTCATGCTGCCCTTTATGTCCATGATCTCATTCATCATGATGCTCATGATCTCATACATAGTGACTTGCTTTATCGCAAATCATCATTTTCTTCTAGCCTTAGGTCCAGCCTTTACTTTTGATTTAGTCCCGGAATTATTTCTTTTCTTTGCATGAGAAGAAAAGGCAGCAGGAGGACCTTTAGGCATGGGCATTTCTTGCACTTCTTCCCTTGTTTCTTATTGAATGCATCTAGCCATTAATTCCTTGAAACCTGGAATTACATTATAGTTCAAAAGAGTAGTCCAGTCTGTCGTAGATTTCCTTGGAGGTGTCTAGATCAGAGATGTAGGCCACCAAGCGCTTGTTGATAGAGTCCCGGATGATCTTCTTTGTTTTGACTTCTCCATTTTTCCATTTGTTCAAGGCAACAGCAGATGCATTTGATGAAGGCTCAACAATATTGCCTCTTACATGGTCTAGCACTCCTTGATCTTCAAGGGTTAGATCGATAGACATCTTCCATCCGTGATAGTCAGCTTTCTCACGGAGCTTGTCTTCGGCAGGAAAAAGTGTTGAGGACCCCATAGTTCTTTTAGGATAGCCTTGCCCATCTTCTCTTCAATGATTGCTCTTGCTCTTGCTTGGGCTTTGTCTTCACCTCAGCTCTGATACCATGTTAAGATATGGTATGTTCTATGCTTATAATAGTTTACTTCTTTTTCTTATTATATTTCACCGATTAGCAATCACATGTACATAAAGTAAAGTGCAGATAGAACATTAAACGATCGACAGAAAACAAGCCAAGACAAGAGACACAAGATGTGGTGGCTAGCCAGGGACAAACCCCACAATGTGTGGGGAAACCCTTTGATCAAATCTTCTTTTATCTTCAATAATTCATCAGAGAGAAATAGCACAATAAATCTACTTCATATCAGCAGTAGCAAACCCTAGATCAGTAGCATCAGCATTAGCGGCTTCATTATCAAACTAGGGCAGACCATATCTCACAAACCGACAGTCGGATTGACTTCATTCCACCACCAAAAGTTTCGGCTTCCAAAGGAGGTTCAGATGAACCTATAGCGCAGTTTAGATGAGGAGATCTTCTAGGCCACGCAAGTCAATCTTTGCTTCTGCAGTTGCAGCTTCAGTTTCAGCAGTTTCCGGCTTCAAACTAGGGCAGTCGATATCTTGCAAACCGTTCGTCGGATTGACTTCATTCCACCACCAAAAGTTGCAGCTTTCAGAGGAGGTTCAGATGAACCTACAACGCAGTTCCAAAGAGGAGATCTTCTACGCCACGCAAGTCAATATTTACTTCTGCAGTTGCAGCTTCAGTTCAACAGCTTCCGGCTTCACATGTGTGAGAGAGAGAGACCCATTTTAGCGCAGTAGAGAAGAGACTCATATCTGCGCAGTAGAGAGAGAGAGATGTGATGAGATGAGTGAGTCTAAATGAGGAAAAGTCCTCTTATATTTATACACAACGTTGCTGGGTGAATAGATGCGACTGTTGGGCTTCTGAGCCTACATGAGTTGTAGGTCAGCTTGATAATAATTCCATAATCAAAATAAATTCATATCTCCATGAATACTTATCGGAATCGGATGATCTTTCTATCAATCCTACACCTCTCAATGAGAGGAATCTAATAAAAATATTATTAGCCATGAATAAGATGACCCACATGAAGTTTTTCCCTGGTTTCCAATTTTAACACCTTACCAATGCACCTTCAACATTTCAAGGTTTGATGAATTCAATTTTCAAACCATTCCTTAGAAAATTTGTGTTAGTATTTTTTGATGATATACTAATCTACAGCAAGTCTTGGAAGGATCATGTTGAACATGTTGACAGGGTGCTACAACTATTGGGGGAGAAACAATTATATGAAAAAAGATCCAAATGTTTCTTTGGAGTCCAGGAGGTGGAATATCTGGGTCATATTGTATCTCATGAAGGAGTTAAGGCAGACCCTAGCAAAATTAAAGCCATTAAGGAATGGAAAATCCCCACATCCATAAAGCATTTGCGAGGATTTCTCGGGTTGACAAGGTATTATCGCAAGTTTGTTAAGAATTATGGGAGAATAGCAGCACCTCTAACAACATTATTGAAGAAAGATGCATTTTCATGGACTCCGGAAGCAACAAAGGCCTTTGAACATCTTAAAGAGGCAATGTGCCAAGCACTGGTCTTAGGTACACCGGACTTCACAAAAACCTTTATTGTGGAATGTGATGCTTCAGGAAATGGAATTGGTGTTGTTCTAATGCAAGATGAAAGACCCATTGCTTTTGAAAGTCATCCAATCAAGGGAAAGTTTTTAAGCAAAGCTATTTATGAGAAGGAAATTTTGGCAATACTCCATGCACTTAAGAAATGGCGACCCTACCTAATGGCAAGACACTTCAAGGTAAAAACGGATCATGATAGCCTTAAATACTTTTTAGAACAAAGATTATCCTCTGAAGATCAACAAAAGTGGATCACAAAGATGTTGGGTTATGACTTTGAAATCATCTACAAAAAAGGGAAGCAAAATGTGTTGGCAGATGCACTCTCAAGAAAGGATGAGGATGTGGAAGCATTGTTGTGCGCCATTTCTATTATCCAACCAGATTGGATAAACGAAGCAAGGGAGGAATGGAAAAATGATGATGAAGTGTGGGCACTTATTCGAAAGTTACAACAAGATTCCAGTTTGTCTGATACATTTAGCTGGCAAAATGATTCGTTATGGTACAAATATCGCTTGTACCTCTGTAAGAATTCCCAGCTAAAACAAAAGATTCTTATGGAATTGCACACTTCTCCCTTAGGAGGGCACTCAGGATTTTTAAAAACTTACCACAGGGTTAAGAAGGAATTTTTTTGGGATGGCCTTAAATCAGATATTCAAAAGTTTGTGGCGGAATGTTTGGTTTGCCAACAAAATAAAGTTGAAACAATTAAGACACCGGGTCTATTACAACCTTTATCCATTCCAATCCAACATTGGGAGGAGGCTTCAATGGTTTTTATCACAGGTTTACCCAAGTCCAAGGGAAAGAGTGTCATCATGGTGGTAGTTGACGACTTACCAAGTATGCACACTTTTGTGCATTATCACATCCATTTAAAGCCAGTACAGTTTCTACTGCATTTATGGAAACAATTCAAAAGCTACATGGAAACCCAAAGATTATTGTAAGTGACAGAGATCCCATTTTCACTGGCAATTTTTGGACAGAATTATTTTCTTGTCTTGGTACTCAGTTAGCTCATAGTTCATCTTATCATCCTCAATCTGATGGGCAAATTGAGATAGTAAACAAATGTTTGGAAGGATATCGTCGTTGCTTTGTATCTGATAAACAGACACAATGGGTCAAATGGTTGCCTCTGGCTGAATGGTGGTATCATACTTCCTTCCATACAGCAACAAACATGACCCCATTTATGGCACTTTATGGGTATCAACCACCATCCATCACATCATATTTAACAGAAAATTCTAAGGTTCAGGCAGTGGAACATCACATCGAACATCAACAACAAGTCCTCCAACTCTTAAAGGATAACCTCGTGTTGGCACAAAATAGAATGAAACAACAGGCAGATCAACATCGCAGTGAAAGAAGTTTTGATGTCGGTGATTGGGTATTCCTACGGCTACAACCATATAAGCAAATGTCCTTCAAGAAAGCTAACAAGGATAATAAATTATCACCAAAGTATTATGGTCCATACAAGGTGTTGCAAAAGATTGGTACTATGGCATAAAAATTGGAGCTTCCTGCAGCTTCTCGATTGCACCCAGTTTTCCATGTTTCATGTTTAAAGAAGGTTATAGGTGACAAGCTCCTAGTTCAAACAATATTGCCAAAACTTAACGAGGAAGGAAAAACTATATTGGAACCGGAAGCAGTCACAGAAACAAGAACTCAACAACTACGAAACCGATCAATTTCGGAGTATCTTATCAAGTGGAAGAACTTATCTGCTGAAGATTCCACATGGGAGGATGAGAATTTTATACAGAAGTATCCAGAACTACTCAAGCGTTGAGGACAACACTTTTTTGAAGGAGAGGGGCATGTTGGGTCCCTATAATACTAGTGATTACCCCATTACTATTGTAGTTATGCCCCTTATTAATATTGTCGTGCCCCTATTGCCCCCATATTGTTATTACTGTGCCCCATAGAATCCCTCTATTGTTATTTTTGTGGCTTTATATTATTATTGTTAGGTCGGCTGGGTTATATTGTGACTCCTTAGACTCCTATATATAGAAATGAGGTTTTGTCATTTGAACCATCCAAGAATTGTTCATTTATGTAATGTAAAGGAGGTTGCCCCCTCGAAGAGGCTGAATTCTAAGGCGTTGATCTATCTTTCCTATATTTTCTTGAGCTGGTTTCATAACATTTAAACGCATTCAGATGCTCTGTCACTGAGTCTCCATCTTTCATCCTCGGGTTATACGGCTTTTTTTCAGGAACAATTTATTCACCAGAGACTTAGATTGGTACAAAGTCCCTAACTTGTCCCACAAAGCCTTTGCCGTAGCTTCCCCTGATACATTCAGCAATACTAAATCTGAGACACACAATCGTATTGTGCTCTTTGCCTTCTGATACAAATTTTTCCATTCTTCATCGGTCACTCCCGTTGGTTTAGTACTTGGATCTACCACGATCCACTGATCTTTATCCACCAACAGATCCTCCATCTTCAGTTTCCAAAACTCAGAACTCTGACCATTAAATTTCTCGATCTCTATCTTTCCACCACTCGCCATCTTCTTTCACGACCAAAATCAATCTCGCAAATCTCCTACTGAACAGGGTCTACCACAGGCCCGAGCGAAACCCCTCAGCAACAAAGGCGTCCCCTTGAAGCCAAAAACAGCTTTGATACCAAATGTAGGTTTTAACCCCGTACAATAATTACCTGCATACGAATTCTAAAACACAGAAAAATAAACAATGCGAGAAAGCATAACACATAAAACACATGTACACAGAGATTTTCCCACTGGATCCCAAAACCGGGACTACCAGCTTGACTTTTCATTATGTTCCTTTCAATGTTATAATGAAGCATCCAATACCATGGACCGAAAACCATCGCATCCAATACCATGGACCGAAAAACCATTGCGTCCAAAAACATATGCAAAAATCATGCACAAAACCATAGGTGGGTCCACCCAACCTAACATAGGGTCCAAAATCAAAATTTTTTGGGGCGCTGCCCCGGACCCCATAAAGTGGGGTTACAGGTACCCCTCAAACCCTCTGTTAACTACGTGGAAAGAATATAACAGAACCCAACATTTTGGACAAAAGATGGCTAAAGCATCACCTTCTATTTTCTGCTTGTTTTGAATTTTAAGGGTGTCTAGTTTCTCACTAAGGCTCCCTAAAATGTCAGTTTTAAACTCATCAAGCATATTTAAAATTTCTGCCCTACTTACAGATCCGGTTGCAGATTTGTTTGCTCTAATAAGAGAAGGATCTCTCGGCCCTTTCCCGGTTTTAGATTTCCCTCTTGAGAGATGAACACATAGTTCTGCTATGTCGCTCAATAGAAGTCGAGAGATATCTCCCTTTCCCATCATGTTAAGGATATCTATCCATTCATCTCTAATGGCCTTTAACAAAAGAGCTTTCAAAGTTTCTTCATCTAAATTGTTCATTTTTTTCTCTTTTAAAATTATAGTTGAATCTATCAAGTAAATCCTCTAAGTTTTCATCTTCTTTTTGCATCATTTTTAACACCTCATCTTTATGATTGGTAGGCATACAATAATCCAAGTATCTATCCAAAAATGCATGTTTCATGTCATTCCAAGTTTTAATGGATTGAGTGACTAACCCCATAAACCATTTCAAAGCAGCGCCTTTTAGTGTTGAAGGGCACAATTTGAGTTTTTGAGAGTCTTCTAGATAGTCATAGGTTATGCACAAGACTTCAAACTCAAACAAAAATGTTTCAGGATCCTCACTTTTCAACCCATAAAAGTTTGGAAGGACAGGTGGTGAAATGTTTTTCATTGTGGTATGTGTTTCCTCATCCACTATAGGGAATCTGAATGAGTTATCTACTTCCCTATTTCCTCTTCCTCCTCCATTATTACCTCTACCTCCTCCATTGTTTCCTCTACCTATCCCTCTACCCCCTCCTCCAAACAGTGAGAATTCTCTATCTTGTTCTTCTTCTGCCATTATAGTTTCTTCAGTCAGTATAGGGCTCAACTTGCAAGGTTATTCCCTCTTCCTCTGGTTCTTCTATCAATGGACTATGAGAGGGAGTTCCTACTTTTTCTTCCTCGTTGGGTATTCCTAGGTTTTCAACTACAATAGGCTCCCCTGTGGATGTGAAGAAGGTCTTCTCTCCTAGGACTGTTTTGGTGGATGATGTAGGAGAATCTTCTGATTGAGTTTCTGCCCCTTGAATTCCAGGAATCCTATGGCTGGGAGTATGAGTCTGGGATGTAGGTGTGCCTTTTCTAACTCTTGGTGGAGTAGGTGGAGTTGTAGGAATAGAACTTCTACCCCTAGTTATAAATCTACCCCTAGAATCTCTCTCTATGCATGTCATTGTTTTGTTGTTGTTTTTTTGTTTTTGTTTTTTTGTTTTTTTTTGTTTTTTTGGTTTTTTTGTTTTTTTTGTTTTTTGTTTTTTTGTTTTTGTTTTTTTGTTTTTGTTTTTTTGTTTTTTTTGTTTTTGTTTTTTTGTTTTTTTGTTTTTTTTTTTTATATATGAATGTAAGAGATAATGCTACCTAGTTACACTTCTTCGGTAGCGACACCAAAATGTTTGGTCAATTTAGTGTCCTAACATAAATTATCAATCCGGGTATCATAAACTGATGAAGTGTAGTGCACTATATGTGCTAGATGGCCCTTCCTACCTCATTGTTTTTGAGTTTTATGTTGTTTTGGGGGTTTGATCTTTTAATTCCTAATGTTCTGCAGTGTACTTAACAAAATCTTAAATCTACTGCTGCTAAGAATCTAGAGAAATGAAATGAGAGCTAAAAGTGCTTTAAGCCAAATTTGGAAGTAAAGTTTTAACCAAGAAAATGAAAACAGAGTTTCTCTTCTTGCTATTATGATTGTTTCCAAAACGTGAACTAAAAGGACTTAAGACTACTATCCAATCAATTACAAAACCAAAGCCGAAATGAGATATTAGAACTAAAAATGAGATTGTAGCTATCTATGATGAACCAAAAATGAAATACTAAAAATGAAATTACAACTACTGACTAGTCTATTGCAGACTCAAAACTTGATGAAAAACTGAAAATGGAATTACAACAAAACTAAATGAAAAAAACTATTACTGAAAATGAAATTACAACTAGTATACTATAATAGCTAAATGAAGTGTTTTGTCACTCTACTACACAACTTTGGGAGAACAACTTCCTTGTGATAGCATTTTGAGGGATTCAATACTTCATTGTTCTAAAACTGAAAATGAAATTGCAACAAAATTAAATGAAATACTAAGACTGAAAGCGAAATTGCAACTAATCTACTATGGAAACTAAATGAAATGCTTTGTCACTCTGCTACACAATTTCGGGAGAACAACCTCCTTGTGATAGCATTTTGAGGAACTGCATATTTCATTGTTCTAAGAAAAAGTAAACATAAAAATGCAGAGAAAGACTAATTCATAAATGAAATATTTCACCACTTAGTTTTAAGATGAACCATCAACTGAAAGGGCTTTCGGAAACATTCACTTACAACATGAGTTATTAAACTAACAATAAAATGGAATTGATCATTTAAATTCAAAATCTAAAGACTAATGAACAAAAAATGAAAAGAAACTATACTAATGATCAACGAATCTAAATTACTCTATGCTACTGACATCAACTTCAAGCTACTGATAAGAAACTAGAAAGTAGTGAAACAAAAGAGCTATTCTGTGCTAATAAGAAGATGACACAAGTTGCATTATGAACAGAGTTAGAAAATGGTTATAAACATCATGGAAAAGCACAGTGAATTTACAGTTAACTATGAAAGACAAAACAGAAATAAAATGTAACCTTGACCAATGCATGGGCCCTCTTAAAAGGTCTCAGATTATAAGCACTTAATCAACACTCCAACAATGCTTCAGGTATCCATGAAACACAGTCTTTATATTAAAAATAGAGAATGAGTTCTTCAAACTATAGAGCGGAAATTTGAACTTAACACATGAGTAAAAATTGAACTTCTTCTGCGTTCTTCACACAGGTATTTATAGGGAAATTATACAATTGTTTTAAAGAGAGAAATAAGCTACAACAAAACATGTAGGCATGCAAGTATGCAGAATTCTTGTCCTTGGTTGCTTGGAAACATAAATCTTATGGTAATGGCTGTTGGATTCCGTTTGCGCAGGTGGTAGATGAAGTCTGTGGCCTCAGGAAACTGCTTTGGATCCCATCACTGAGAAACGTGTGCAAAACAGAGTCTTGTTTTCCATAGGTTTCTATGTTTGACTTCTCTTTGACCGGAGTATTCCTCATTGATCTAAGCCAGATGAATATGATAAGATCCATGCCCTGCTATTTTCCAAGCTACCCATGTAGTCCTTTTCCCCTCTTGACACCTGGAACCTACAAAAGCATGGAAGTAGCTGCGGAACAGCCGATTAGCTGCAGAATGTGGCTGCGTTCCATAGCTAAAAGACAAAAACTTATTCAAATAGAAAACATAAAAGTATAACTTGTAAATCACTGAAATATACTCCTTGAGGCAATGTGTAATGGTTTTTGATGATAAGGATGCATTTTTCATGGAAAAACAAAGAAGGAAGGATGAGAAAAGTAGCTAAGGGAAAGGTAGTTTTGGAACTCAACACCCTCTGGGACCGAGCAAAACTGACTTGCATGCACGGGATGCTTCTCCCAAAGCAGTATGCAAAGACATCCCTTGTCTCAGGGACCTATGTTTTGCAATTGGAGGTTACGTGCAAGGATCATTTTATAAACCTCCCACCAAATGTCACATTCCCTAGATTTGTGGCATGCGCGTCACAACCTTGATGTTATCAAAACTCATCAACCAGAAATTGATGAGCTCATCCCTCACATCAAGCTTGTAGCTCTGACATCCCACATCACATCTAGGAGTAGTCGACACATTCAGCTCAATTTTTTTGGGGTAAGCCGACTTCCCATGCATTGTGTTGCATTTCTATCACTTTTTGTGTTTTCACTTGTATGAGTACTGCTTGCTTGATTTATTTGAGCGCTTGATATCATTTACATTTATATTAGCTTTTCCTAGCACCATTTCAGTTTTTGTCAACATCTCACTGTTGTCGCATGCATGAAACTATTTTTCACGAACGGAGCGACTCGCCTCACCCATATGCATGTTGTTCCATTTTCTGAATCCGCCATTCACCATTTGCATGCATGATCATTCAATTATTCTTACAGTTACTATCAACATGCATTCCCACTCACATTCACTTTCTGTTTCCCGTCAATGAGTCTGGGCAACCTTGGCCTGGACTCTACCTCACCAACACAACATTGCACAATCCTGAGAGGAAAGGCTTTTCCTTCCTCTCCAAAAATGTGCATTTCTCCCCAGAAGCTATGCCTAGGCATGCTTTGCATAATCCTGAGGGACAGTGACTGTTGGCTAAGAAAATTGCACAATGCAGTCGCTGAGCCTGCAACCATTGCTAGCTAAGATTACGCATTGCATAATCCCAGCAGTCATTAGCCATACTAGATTGTGCATTGCCTAGTTCTAGCAGTCAGTTAGTCTCCCAAATACCCAGACTATGCCTCGTCCAATCCTGACAGTCGGTCTCCCAACCTCCCAGCTGAAATTGCGCAACCTTCATGATCAGTCACACATGTATGTTGCAAGTTAGTTCTCAAGTTCATTTTAGTTTTCGACTGACAGATTGCTTTCCACGAGTGTTTCCATGTCCCCAGGTATTATAGGTGCTCATTTACTTCTATGCAGTGTAGGTATAATGGTTTCCAAGAGAGCAGAGTCAAAGACACCGTTCAGAGCACACCTGGGGATGCAATCGATCAAGTGTCTATGAGCTTGCCTACTCACGAAGACTTCAAGTTGTTCAAAGACAAGGACATCAAGATATGACGACAACAACATCGCAGCGAGCAGCATCATGAACAACAGATGAAGGTAGCATAGTGAATGCAAGAGGAAGGTTTTTGACAACATAGAGGCGGGAAAAAGTTGCAAGATAAAGCAGATCCATTGATAATGAAAGAAAATTTGGAGACTCAGGCTAGGAGGTGATGTTGTGACATGAAGGTCGCTTGAATACATAGAATGGAACGAAGAAGGACTTGCATGTGCTGAAGTAGTAACTCAAGGAAGAACATGAAGCTGCACAAACAGATGACTGAGTTGCAGCAGGAACAGAACAACAGTGGGCACATCACGCACTCACAGATGAAACTATGCCTGTACAAGTCAAAGATCTATCCCAGCAGCTGACATAGAGTAGACATGGTGAGCATTGTTGTTGTTTGCATGCAAGGGATTCAACATCATGCATGTCATTGTGCGCACACATGAAATCCAACCCATTCAACACACTCGCCAAGGCGAAGACAAGGAGAAAGTCCAACTGGAGTTGAACATGTACTTCAGTAAGTTGATACGCATGACCACCAGCATAGACTTGAAGATCAACATAGACACTATGTATCAGTGTGTTTTCAGTTCAGTTGCACCCAAGAAGACCATGTGCATGTTAGCAGACGAGTTGGATGAAGGAGTCGAACCAATGCACTAGTTTCAACAGAGGCAAGAGTTCGCTTCAGCAAGATGTCACCATGGGGTGCATGCACACCATCATGGATGACCAAGCTTGGAATCATCTCACCACCTTCACCATCGCAAGCATGTCAAAGAGTTGGTATCATCACAACAGACCGAGTATCAATGATTTCTTGCAAGGCTTGCTCAAGCCATGTTCTTCACATGAGTACATGTGCATTGTAATGTTGAGTCATGTCAAGTGTAATTCAAGTGTCAATAGTTGGATGAAACAGTCATATGTTAGGTGAAGAGTCATGAGGGTAGTGGAACTGTCACAAAGGGGAATGTCAAGGGGCACCCCACCCTTTTTTATAAATAGTCCATCATAACTCATTGTAAAGTCTTTTGGTCAGCCAAGCTTCTGATAAGACTATCTTGGGAAGAACTTGGACAGTATTATAATGTGCCTTGGCTTCTCCACTACATGGAGCTAGTTCATCTCTTTGGAGGAGCAGATGGATGTGGTTATAACATTCCACTCATGGGGCTAGCAGGTTTACATGGATGTATTGTATGATTGGGACTTACACTTATTTATATAATAAGAGCCAACACATTTTCATGCATATTTTTTTATTATAGTTGGACTGCTCTGGTTGCCTTAATGATATATGTTGTTTAACTTACGTATTTGTGTATGAACTGATTTGTATGCAATTATATGAATCTTGTTGCAAATGTGTTGTATATGATGTTAATGTTGTCCCATCTGTGTCAACTGCTTTGCCGAACATCAGACAGATCTTTCACATGAACCTTGTTGTAACAATCGTTGCACTCATTCGGATTGATCCATGAGTGTTGTACGTGTTATCTTACCTTGTATGATGTGACTTCCGCATCCGAGTGGACTGCCCGCTGGAAGCAGTGCAGTTCCTTTTGTGTTGTGTGTTCCTAGCCAAGTTGGGACTGATCCCTTTCATCCTGGAACTCACCTTCACCCTCATCTCAGCCCCATGTGTTAGAACCTCTCATACACCTTCCTTGACTCACAACAGTTGTCATGCCCTTGCTACTGATAGAGTTATCTTACTTTCCTCTATGCGACATCGCGGTCAAGGCATTACCTTACGACCCACTGCTGGGACTCCTACACTAAAGGGTCTGAGGTCTAATTGGGACTTCTTACCAGGGAGATCCGCTTGACATGTTGGTGGGTCTAGCACCATCAATAGATTGATAAATGCATGTACAACCCAAGTTTACTATTACTAGGTTTTCTAATGCCACACATAATAGAACCATAAATATATTTTGAAACTTGTTCATAAATATTAGGCCTATATACATGCCTCTATAAGTTCACCATAGTCTTCCAGCACTGAAATTTCCAAAAATGCTTAATTTATGAGCTTCTTCAATTAGTTGCATCCTTTTTTCTATGGAATGCACAACTTGTATAACTTATAGGATATCCTATATACAAGATGATATATATTTTCTTCCATATCAACAATATTTTCTTATTCAATTGTTGAATGACATCTCCAAAATCAATGTACTCAACATATTCTTCTCTTAGAACTATGTGGATAACGTGTTCAAAAATACATCATGGTTCCTACAAAGAATTTAACACAAATATGCATTGAAAAAATTTGTATTATAGGCATATTTATACATATTGATTGTTATTACTAACTCTTTAATGAATTGAATATTAGTTTTAACTTATTTCTATTCAATGGATGGTTAATCTTTGAATTAGCTTAGCATCTCGTTGAACCCTCAACAACACCCCAAGTTTTACTTGTAACTTGGGTACCCACTTTTCTATGATAACATTAAAATATTTATCCTTTGAAGTAGTCATTTATTTCTTTAGTTTACCATGAATTAGTCTTGTTATTCTTCGTTAGGTAAAACTAATTTTATTTAACTTACTAATTTAATGTATAAATTTATTCATTAGCCTCAATCAACAAATTAGGCTTATACATCTATTTCATTTTTTATTTTAATTTATTTATTTATTTATTTATTTCTTTGAAGAACAAAATCATGTATGATAGGTCAGCCCATTCAACTAACATGAAATTTTTATTCTTATTCCACATATTTTTGAAGTAGGCCTAATCTCTAAATAATAATGTATTTCTTGCCATGGTCTTCATCTATGATTTTAAACCAATATCATAATTTAGCTATCATTCACTTCATTGTTGTAGAAATTAATATAAATTTTCTACTACTAATGAATTCAAACTAAAAATAAGAGATTACAAGTTTTCTCTACAATTTCGCAGAAGGAAAATCACAATTTAGAAACATATGCAATGGCATGCAACTATCAAAGACACAAGAACACGATGATTTACAGGGGAAAAAAACTAGGAAAAACCCTTACATTTATTTGCATTAATCAGATGAGAATGAGGAACTATTACAATGTCTTTCTTATCCTAAATCACATCCTGCACTATAAACTTGTTCTCCTTCTTAGTGTCCTACTCTGGCCAACACTTAGCCAATTCAAGTCTCCAGCTTCCTCCTATTTCTTGTGCAATTCAGGAGAAATTGAGCTCCTAAATAATGGGAGAATTCCCTATTTCCTTAAACAATTCTAAAGGAATTGATCACATTCTTAAGTTCCAATCATGTGCACTCAACTAATATACAATTGATAATTATAATCTGCCTTTTCCTCCACTCTAGTTAGGCAATTCGAATTCCATGCATGTTTGGGCTATTTTTAGATGATTGACTAGTTTAACTAAGAGATCATTGAGTTAAAAATAGTTCTACCACTCAACTGACCTTCAATTGACTCAATTAGTTACTTGATCTCAGTTAACTTAGTTCAACTGAAAATAACTAAACCATATTGCTAAATTTTAGTAATCACTACTTGCACAACTCTACTTCTAGCCGATAACTCGAATTTACTAAGCTAACTAGTAGACACAGCCATGTCACTCTATCTAACTGCAATCCAAGTCATCCTATTAATGTGGAAAATATAATTTATCAGTTTGAATAAGGTGCAAGTCAAATTGAACCTTTCTTGCTACATTTTCTAACCCTCCCTCTTAGCAAGAAATGGATTTTGCACCACCCCTATCCTACACCTATGGAATTTGAATTTTCCTCTTGACAATTCCTTTGTCAAGATATTTGCATCCTGCTCCTCAGTTGGAATGTGTTGTAGCATCATAATTCTCCTTTGCACACAATCCTGCAAGCGATGGTACCTGATATCAATGTGCTTGGACTTGCCATGAAATATTGGATTCTCAGAGGGTTTAATACAAGCCTGATTATCACAATAAATCATCGTTGGATCCATCTATTGACTGAAAATACCCACAACTACCTTGCTCACCCATATGGCCTCACATGTAGGGGCCTAACATTTCTTGACTTGTAGCCAACTATTCTGCCTCTAATGAGTTGAGTGCCACAGACCATTGTTTCCTACTATACCAAGAAATAGTTGCAGACTCAATGTTGAAGATAGTAGCTAGAGTACTTTTCATGTCTGCTTGAATCCCTGCCAAATTTTCATCTATGAAGCCTCGGAGCTTCACTCCCTATGTCCTCCTATACCATAACCCATACTTGGTTGTGCCTCTAAGGTATCTCAACACATGATTTTCTACCTTCCAATACAACTTCGTAGGCTTCACCATGGCTTGACTCAATTGATTAACTGCATAGAATATGTTACGCCTTGTGTTCAGCAAATACATCAAGGATCCCACAAGTTGTATGTAGCTAGTAGCATCTACTACCTCTCCTGAAGAAGCACTCTCCTTCGTAGAGTTTGTAGCTAGAGGTGTGTTCATAGACTTGAAGTTCTCCATGTGAAATATCTGAAGTATTTCAAAGGAATACTTCCCCTTACTCACAAATAACTCACCATCACCTGTCACACTTCTAGCCCAAAGAAGTAATGCATCAATCCCATATATTTTATCTTGAATTCTCTTACAAGGTCCTCCTTGCAAGAGAGGATCAACTGCTCATCCCATGTAAGTATCAATTCATCAACATACAATACCAAAATAAGAAACTTTCCATCTACCACGATGTGATAGAGATTGGCATCTGCTTCCCTTATGGTGAAGCCCAATCCACTGGGATATGTATCAATCTAAGTGTACCATGCTTGAGGCATTTTATTGAGACCATAAAGGGCTCTCTTGAGTCTACACATGTGTCTACCTGTCGTATGTCTCAAATCCCTCTAGCTGCTATATGTAAATTTCTTCCTCAACAACACTATTGAGGAAGGTAGTCTTCACATCCATCTAATGGATATTTCACCCCATATGCACATCTAATGCTAAAATAGTTTGGATCAAGGAATATTTTACCACTGGGGCAAATTTTTCCTCATAGTCCACTCCCTCTACCTGAGAAAATCCTTTGGCCACAAATCTGGCCTTGTACTTCTTGATGCTCCCATCAGCTGCATGCTTCACTTTGTAAATCCATCTATAACCAACAACTGACTTGTTCTCTGGTCTCGGCACCACCTCCCATACATTATTTTTCATGATGGAGTCATGCTCCTCCACCATGGCATCAACCCACATTAGTTGAGAAATTTCTTCCTCAAATGAAGCAGGTTCTAACTCAGTGAGTTCTATCATGAGAGCCATATACCTAGTGTATCTTTTTGGTGACCTCCTCTACATGTGCAAGGATGTAGGAGCTCCCACATGCTCTTGTGCATCCTGCACCAATTTTCAACTTCTTTGGTTCTCTTCCTCCCCTCTCTGGAATATTTTGGTTGAGTGGGTGCCTCCACTCAACCTCTTATCTTCTCCTCCACTTGTGGCTACTCCACAACATCTAGAAGCTCTGTCTGAGGAACCTCCTTGTGGAGTACTAAAAAGGTATGTTTTTGATGATCATTTCAGTGGCTTTTTAGTAGAACTTGTAAACCTTTTTGCATCATGAACTTGGAAAACGATAAAGAATCATAACAAAACACGTGGGATTAATATGCAAGACTTAACCACTAACAATTGTCATTCTCTCGTGCAGGAAGGGGTGAAAACGAGGAGTTGCTGTTCCAAAGAAAAAGACAAGGACAAGGTAACTGCTGTCCCTTTCACGGGAGACCGAGTGCAAACAAGGCTAAGCAGATCAAAGCAAATCGGCCCTGAAAAGGAGGAGAAGACACCACCTCGGCGCAGGAGGGAAAAGAGATGATTAAGGATTAACGGTTTGGCAAATCCCTCAGGATCCTTGATCCTGAGGGATCGCTGCTTTATCTATCTTGTTACTTAGACATCTCCGCCATCACCCTTATATAAAGGGACAACACTATTAGCTTAGGGGGGAGACATGATTATGCTTTTATGTAATTTCTGTTAAAGATCAAAACTTTGATCATCGAGTCTCGATAAGAATTGGTTCATTGTAATTTTGTTTCATGCATTAATACAAACTTGGTGATTATTTCATCTCTGTGTCTGGATTAACCCAAAGCGGTGTACCCTTGGAGGCTAAGCGCTCGGCCCCGGAGGACACTTGCTTCTATATTATTATGATTTGATTTCTGCGTGCTTTGCTTAGCGTCCTTATTTGGTAATCTGATATGCTTTATAAGTTTACATCACATGCTCTGTTAAGATTAATTCATTAAGGTTTCTACAGACAGAATTTTTGTATGGACTCTGCATCATATTACTGTTCCTTCCAGAGTTGATTAAATATTATTAGTCTTAACTGAATATTGTTGTTGTTTTATTACAGAGCTTTTGTGCTGTACATTCATGTTACAGGATTCATCTTGAAAGTTATGTTCTTTACGATTGTTGGATTCAGAAGTAACGTTGTTCTATTTTGAAATGCAGTCGTATTCCTTTTAATTGAGATTGATGCTTAGATCAGATTACTATTCAAGCGTGTTGTGTGCGTATATGGTTTCCAAGCGCTGTTCCATAACTTATCCGTAATCAGTGTTGTTCCATTAGTGTGTGCTGCTTGATCTGCTTTAAGAGTGAAAGATTGTTATTTGATTACGATTAATGCATTTGAGTTAGTAGATTAAGTTTGATTACTACTCGCAAGACTTTGTTTAGTTGTTGTTCCTTTTAAGAATTGTTGTTCCATTTCAGATTTGTTGTTCTGTTTTCTTATCTGTCGTTCTATTTACTAGCATTTGTTGTTTTGGTGTGAGAGACAATCTAAGGCTGTAGTGAGCCTCAGCATTTACTGTCTGGCTCCCAAACCCGTGGTCTGTTCTCTAACTTCATTTCCATCAGTTTCCAAAGGGATGGGTTATCGTTGCCGAACCCTTGACTGATAAGTTGCCTAGTTTTCTGAGTGTGTGATTTATTCTTTTGAAGTAACTTAGTTGTAGAAAAGCATCCGTTTACTCTTGTATTTTTGAACGTTGTACTACTAGCATTACTCTGCCAAATGATAGCCTCAGACTGAGACACTCTTTGAAATAACAAAACGCTCCCAGATTGACATATTAATGTGAGGTAATTAGAGGTGAAAGAGACCCTTTTTATAGCTCTACATTTTGGCGCCGTTGTCGGGGAAAGAGTGTAGCCATTTGTCCTTTTTTCAGAGTAGTGTACGAACCTGCTAGGGAAGAGTTGGATTTTAAAAACGGAAGGTAAGAACCTGCGTACGGAGCATGCAAAATCCCTGCTCCCCTATCCGCTTTCCTAGCAGATTTGATGTTGCTTTGTTTGAATAGAATTTAGTAGTTCATTTGAGTGCATGACTAAGCAGAAAAAACCAGAAAAAAATATCAAACCTCCACCCAAACTTGAAAAAGCTAAGGGTCCGGTGACCCTTGGCCGAACGACCTTCATAGACAAAATCTATAAGAAAACAGAATCTCAGCCATCAGTAGGACCCAGGAAAATAAGTTCTAAACAACCTACTAGTTCCCTTCAGGCCACAGGATCACCATCTGTAGCCTTTGCTGAGGTGCATAGTCAAACTGAAGAGCAGGACTTTCAAGAAATTGAAAATTCTACTCCAGAACTATTGCAGGAAGGGAATTTCAGCAATCTTTGTGAAGGAGAAGGAGAAACAGGGTAAATTGAGGAACCAAGATCTCCTATTCGAACAAATTAGCCATTAAATAGCCCAGATAAGAGAAGTGCTGCAAAAATCATTGTTGAAGGAACCCAATCTCCTCAGACATCAGGCATTCTCATTATCCCAGATAGAGGGAGTGCTATTAAAACTATCCCTGTCAAAGCCATTCCCTCTCAACCTAGGAATACCCTCCTAGATATCCCAGAAGGTTATTGGCATATATTCGACCCTATGGCTCAGAATCAGCCAAACACTCAAACCTCTACATTACAATACCCTATAGTGGATTCTGCAGCAAATGCGCCCATGAAAGCAATCCCTCTTCAACATATCCCTACATTTCACGGTCTCACATCAGAAGATCCGGATGCATTTTTATTTGAATTTGATGTGTTGTGCAGGGGATATGATTACACCACCGACCCCCAGAAATTGAAATTATTTCCCTCTACATTAAAAGGGGCTGCTTTAAGATGGTTTATGGGATTAGGTGGTGGAGTTATAAACAACTGGGATCAAATGAAAGAATCTTTCTTAAAAAAATATCAGGATTATTGCAGGTCTAGAGAATTAAAGGATGAAATATTCCAAATGACAGCTAGACCGAATGAAACATTAGAGGAGTATGTGGAACGTTTTCAGTACAATCTACAAAGATCTCCTTATGCATCACTACCTTTACCTGATAATGTGTTAAAAACTGCATTAATAAGGGGCATGAAGGAACAATGAATTGAAACATTAAACATCATGGGAAAAGGGAATATTTATCAAGAGAATATTGCTGACATTATTGATTTATGTATCAGGAGTTCGAGAGGCAGCACAAGAGTAAAACCGACGGAACATGATCGGTTTGTAAGAGATAACAAAATTTCAACAGAAGGAGTAACACGTGTAGAAATTGGAAATTTATTGGAAAATTTTAAAACTGATATCCTAGGGACACTAACTACACAACTTGATATTATGCAGGCTAAACATAAGCAAATGGAGGCAGAACAGAATTTGGTGATATTCTGTCCCCGATGTAGGAAAAAGCATAGTCACAAAGAATGTCAACTGGATACAGTCCAAACATGCGCCATCTGTACAAAAGATCACCTTACGGAGAGCTGCCCCTCACTTCCTGGATTGAAAGCGGTATATAAGGAAGCAGAAGAAGAACTAGAATCGGTGTACTTGATCAACCAGCGCCGTCAGTGGCAGCCGAGACAATGTGGTATGTTTCCAGACCCAACTTCTTCTTTTCAGCCTCCACAGTATAATGCTCAACAATATGGTATGTGGCAAAGTCAGCCCCAACCCCCATTTTCAAACTAGTCATCACAATCATTTCCTTCTTCAAACCCGTGGCTGAATCAGGCAAGCCAATCTGGTTGGCCGAATTTCCCTTACACTCCGCCATATTGGCAAAGTAGCCCATACCCTCCACAATGGACTCCCCCTACTTCACAAAGTTCAGCCTGGCAGACAAACTGGCAGAGACTGATGCATCAGCCAGTAGGAACTATTCCGCTCTCTCAACCTACACTGCTAGCCTTACAACAAAACCCCCAGTCTAATCTGAGACCACAACTCCCAGCCCAACCCAATCCCAATCCAAATAACAGACCGGTCCAATCTCTCCAAATTATAGAATCACCAGAAATAGGACCCGACCTGAGGGAGTGTAATGATCTTCAGTTAAGATCTGGACGTATTATTGAAACTGAGGGAGATAAAACAGTTCATATTGAAGATCAGTTACCAAGAGAACATCTGTTACAACAAGAGGATGCGAATAAGCAGCAGACTCATAATCAAGCAACCACATCCTCTCCTCCATTCCCAGAACGATTAGTCATACCTCGACCTTTACAATATCCTGATTTTGACATTCTGGGAGAATTACAAAATCTGTACATAAAAATTCCATTCCTCCAAGCCATTCAAGACATTCCCATATATGCAAAAACTATCAAAGAATTGTGCATAAAGAAACCAAGGAGGAATATAACAAATAATCTAAGAGTCCAAGTAGTCGGCACTTTATCTGATTTACTATCAGGGAAAGAAACACCCATTAAATATGAAGACCCAGGAAATCCAATTGTAAATGTTCAAATTTATGGTTAGACCCTGTCTAATGCCTTAGTTGACCTAGGAGCTGCAATTAATATTTTAACAACCACTACTTGCCAAAAGCTCGGCATTACATCTGTAGAACCCACCTCTACTTTGCTAGAATTGGCTGACCGATCTATGGTTAGGCCGGAGGGTACTCTACATGATGTCATGGTCTTTGTAGATTCCTGGGAATATCCAACCGATTTCCTGATAATTAATCCAAAAACCCGACTTGATGGACACCCGCTGATTTTAGGTAGACCTTGGCTTGCCACTGCCGATGCTTACATTGGCTGCCGGCAAGGAAATATGACTATAACCAAAGGACCCAATATTAAGAATTTAGTTCTATATCCTCCAGCGCAGCCAAGTGTCGCAATAATTAAAACTAACAAGCACCCTGTATCATACCTTACTGATAATATTAGATCTCCATTAACTATACAAGAGGCACTTGATTTTAAAGACCAAACAGAAGATGATGCCATTAATAACTTCATTAGTCAAACTAAATCTGGATCCTGCACATAGTGTCACATGATAGAAGCAACATTTGATAATGAATTAGAAGAAGATCCTCTGAAAGATACACATGATCAAACAATACCCGTTACTTCTGTTGCAAATTGTAAAATTGTGGAAATTGAACCGGGAAAGACCTTAAACATTAATGCCAACCTCACACCTAAACAAGAAACAAAGCTCATCCATTTGTTAAGAAAATATCAAGAAGCATTCGCATGGGATTACCCTGATATGAAAGGAATTGACCCCCAATTATGTACACCATATTTATATAGAAAAGGATGCCAGACCTGTTCGTCAACCTCAAAGGAGACTTAATCCTCATCTAAAAGATGTGGTAAAAGCGAAACTTCAGAAACTTTTAGATGTCAATTTTATCTATCCTATCTCATATAGTAAATGGGTCTCTCCGCTTGTGGTGGTACCAAAAAAGAATTGGAAATGGAGAATCTGTGTGGATTACAGGGAGCTAAATAAAGCAACACAAAAAGACCACTTTCCTCTCCCATTCATAGACCAAGTATTAGATACTTTAGCAGGAAAGAAATTATTTTCTTTCTTGGATGGCTCCAGTGGATACAATCAAATTCAGATTGCCCCTGAAGACCTGGACAAAACTACTTTTACTTGTCCGTGGGGAACATTTGCCTATCGAGTTCTACCTTCTAGCTTATGCAATGCCCCTGCCACATTCCAAAGGGCTATCCTTAGTATTTTTGCAGATTTAATAAATGATGGGCTTGAAGTATACATGGATGACTTTACACCATATGGAGATGATTTCGATCCAGCACTAGACACCCTAGAAAAAGTCCTACAACGCTGCATTGCTACCAGGCTTTGCTTAAGCCACGAAAAATGCTATATGATGATGACTGAAGGACTTATCCTAGGACACTATGTTTCAGCAGCTAGCATTTAGGTAGCCCCGGCCAAAATCCAAATACTTTTGCTTATTCCCACTCCTGCTACTCAAACAGAGGTACGCAACTTTCTTGGATTTTCTGGTTATTATAGACGATTTATAGAACATTATTCGCACATTGATGCACCTTTATATGCACTAACTGGTAACGTTGATTTTCTTTGGACAGAAAAATGTGAGCGTGCTTTCAAGGATTTAAAGAAGCTCGTATCCACAACCCCATACCTTCGAGGACTAAACTGGGATTTGCCATTCCAGATATCATTTGATGCCTCAGATACAACCATTGGTGCAGTCCTTGGGCAGGAAGAGGATAAAAAACCATATGCTATCTATTATATCAGGAAAAACTTATCCCCTGCTGAATTAAATTACACTGTTACTGAAAAAGAATTCCTAGCTGTAATACATGTTGTCAATAAGTTTAGACATTATATTACGGGATATCTTGTTATCTTGTATACAGATACTTCTGCCATAAAATATTTAGCAAATAAGCCCGTCACAAATGCCAGAATAACTAGATGGTTGATTTTATTGGAGGAATTTGATATCACAATCAAGGATCGACCTGGCAAAGAAAACCCTGTAGCCAATTTTCTCTCAAGGATGCCAAAGCCAATCGATGCAGCAGCAGTTGAAGATCAGTTTCTGGACGAACATCTGTTTGCTGTTGTTGTTCAGACACCCTGGTATGCTGATGTTGCCAATTACCTCGCAGTAGGTAAACTACCAAAACACCTAACCCCTAATGAGCGCAAACAGATTGTTCAGAAGAGTGCTCGATTCTCGTGGATTGGGGGCTATTTTTTTCACACAGGGGCAGACATGCATATCAGGAGATGTATTCGAGAAGATGAAATATTTGACATCCTAAAAGCCTGTCATGATGGACCATGTGGTGGACACTTCGCTGAGCACAGAACTGGACATAAAGTGCCGCAGATAGGATATTACTGGCCTACAATTTTCAGAGATGCAAAGAAATTTGTCCAAGCCTGTGACAGCTACCAGCGAGCAGGACGTCCTGGTCAATCTGACAAGATGCCTCTGAAACCACAGTTAGTCATTGAACCATTCGAGCGATGGGCTCTTGATTTCGTTGGACCTATCAACCCATCATCAAATCAGAAAACATATATTTTGGTGGCAACAGAATATGTCACCAAATGGGTTGAAGCAGAAGCATTGCCTAGAGCTACAGAGGACTCTGTCATACAGTTCCTGTTCCATCTATTTGTACGTTATGGTCTTCCAAGAGAAATAATTACAGACGGTGGACCACAATTTGCTGGGAATAGATTAGCTGCAACACTTAACAATTATCACGTCCAGCATAAAATCACTACTCCATACCACCCACAGGCGAATGGGCAGGTAGAAAGCAGCAATAAGGTAATAGAATCAATCCTAACGAAAACCATTGCGTCACACAGGCGTGATTGGGCTACCAGACTACCTGAAGCACTGTGGGCTTACAGAACAACATGGAGAAGCACCACTGGTTACTCACTTTATCAATCAGTGTTTGGAAAAGAACTTATTTTCCCCATAGAATTTGAAATCCAAACATTACGGATAGCACAAGACGTTGGCTTAGATCTAAGCGAGGCACAGATTAATCGACTACAGCAGATCAATGAGTTGGACGAAATTAAGCTCTCTGCACTTCAAAATATTGCCCTGATTTAACAGCAGCGAGCTAAATGGCATGATGCTCTCATTAAAAACAAAGTCTTCCACGAGGGAGACTGGGCTCTGTTGTACGACTACAGGTTTCAGGACTTCCCTGAGAAACTCTAGACTTGTTGGTTGGGACCATACGAAATCCAAAAGGTACATGACAATGGAAACCTTACTCTAATCACTATTGACAGTTTTGGATATGCCTTCAAAGTAAATGGCCACCGAGTTCGTCTCTATCGCAAACCACTCACTCGGGAGTCCTTCTGCTAGCAGCTACGCCGAGACACTGATATGGAGATTTTGGGAGAGGAAGAGAAGTCTTCCTCACCTGTAATTCATTAAAGAATTCATTTCTTTTTACAATTTGTACATAAGTTCTTTTCTTTGAGTCGTTTTTGTACATATGTTTGAACTAATGTTTTCCTGTCATTTTTGTTGTTCCTTTTTTTTCAAAAGAACAGCATTTCAATTTTTTCCGTTCCTTTTCCAAAAGGATGGCATTTGTGTGTTTCTGCTGTTCCTTTTCTAAAGGAACAACATTCTTGATTTTTTGTTGTTCCTTTTCTAAAGGAACAACATTCTTGATTTTCTGTTGTTCCTTTTCCAAAGGAACAACATCTTTGATTTTGTGCTGTTCCTTTTTCAAAGGAACGGCATTTGCTTGTTCTGTTGTTCCTTTTCTAAAGGAACAACATTTCGATTTTTGCTGTTCCTTTTTCAAAAGGAACGGCACTACTATGTGTTTGCTGTCCCTTTTCCAAAGGAACAACATATTTTTGTTTTCTGTTATTCCTTTTCCAAAGGAACGACATTTTTGCGTCTTTTGTTGTTCCTTTTTCAAAGAAACAACATTTTTGGTTGTTGCTGTTCCTTTTTCAAAGGAACGGCATTTCGAGTGTTTTGCTGCCCTTTTCCAAGGGAATAGCATTTTTTTTATTTTTGCTGTTCCTTTTTCAAAGGAACGGAATTGGTATGTGCTGCTGTTCCTTTTTCAAAGGAACGACATTTGCATTTTTGCGATCTATAGTCCTTTGTTGTTCCTTTTTTCAAAAGGAACACCACTAAAATGCTTTTGCTCTCCTTGTGAAACAGCTTATTCCTTTTGCTGATCTAAATTGAGGATGCTTCGTGCTCCTGTTCTTTGAAGTATTTAAGATACAGCTATGCACTTATGCAATGAATACACAATCACAACATACTGAAATCCGCAAATCATAAATCGCTATCTTTATAAGGCTCTGCATTGGTAAGAGGACAAAAGGAAAGACACACTTATTTATCATCTTTTGCTATCATTGTTTTACTAATTTTGCTCTGATTAGTTATCTTTATCATGACAATCCCTTTAATCCTCTTTGATTATTATTTAGGAATAAGAGCAAAGGGTTTATATCTTCCTATTGAGATGATAAGACTTCTTCCACCATTCCTACTCTTAAGGAGTGTTGAACCACCCTTTGTGTATAAATAAGGAAAAGTAATTTAAGAAAAAGAAAAAAGAAAGTAAACATGACTTATAAGTTGTCAAATGCAGGATAGGGGGTCTCATCAAGAGCCAGCCTACCATGATCATGAGGATGGAAGTGAAGTGGCATTCCCACTATGGCCACCACACCAGGGATATGGTCCAAAAGGTATATCAAATAAACAAACCTTGGAACAAGAGGTCCCATCACGAGCCGGCCTGCCCACTTTTCGCTCCTTCCTCGTGAATGGCATTATGGTTAACTGGTTACCAAGCCAGCATAATGGCCTACATTTTGACATTACACTCCCTAATATACACACAAAGGATCATGGTTCCAGGGGTGAAATAAACAACTCTGCCAAGGTTATGGACACCTGTCGGCAGCAGAGCACTGTTAATGGTATTGAAGTCACATTGGTTACACCAATAGGTAAGATACTAATACTCTTTTGTTTCTTATATCCTAGGAACTAATCATATATCATTTCCCGACTTATATATCGCATGAAAATTTATTACCACCAATCATGGCAAAGTAAGTGACAATGACCACTTGAGATTTGGCAAGTACGACAGACGTCCTATCCCCCCAGCCTCGCATCATATCACAGCAGCCTCTTACGTAATACGCGATCCAACTTTACGCCTCGATTTCGGTAATTCGTTGTTTTTCTAAACATGGCATATTTTCATACGCTGTTCCTTTATGACTCTGTTGCAGATCGGGTGCTGCTCCTTTATTTGATGGCTGGGACAGCCTATCACATTGCGGGGGGGAGGTTAACCTCATTATTCCCTGGATTACGTGTCAGCTCACTATTCGGGAAAGTTGTGTACTAGGGTATGGCACAGCTTAACGGCATGCTATTTCTATTTTTGTTACACAAGTTGCTGTTCATAAGCCATTTCTGTTGCATACTCTGTTTTTTTCAAAGTCTTGTGTCTATTACCCTCTCTGTGTTTCAAACAGCACAAACAGTTGCTGTTCCATTGAGAATCCACAGTGAAACCATGGGAGGAAGAGCGATCCGAAGGGAACCGCAGGTGTTGATAGTCTCCGCTGCTGCCCGGGAAATCCTGGCAAGAGCAGGGTGGCTGACTTATCTCAACCGCTTGCAGGAGTCTAACAAAACAGTGGCGATTGAATTCCTGCAGAATCTGCAGGAGGATTACTCCACAGTAAGGGGGAGACAGATAGCAGTCACCGATGACATAATCGCAGAAGTCTCGGGACTACCAGCCACCGGACCTGTATGGACGCTAAAAAAGGAGAGATTACAGAAGATTATAGAAATCTTCCAGGACGAAGGCCAGAGCTTGACAATTAAAGGGAAGGAAGTTCTACCAGCAACGTTAGGAGAGCCCTGGGCAGAATTGGCAAGAACCGTGCAAAGCTACACCACCTGCGAGGGTAGAAAAGACGGGGTAAGACCATGACATCTTAAACTCTTAGCTGTTTTAAAGCAGAAATGCTCTATAAATCTGCCCGCACTTTTGAATTCGTTACTTCATGACATTGCACGAAGCTTAAAAAGGCACAACATGTAGAGTCAATTGTCAGTCACCATGGGTTAATTCGATTAATTGTTAGTCATAGCCTCACCCAACAACAGAGAAGCTGGGAAGAGCTAATTGCAATGATTGAGGGGGGTTTGACAGCACCATCCCCAAAACGTAAACATGCTACCAGCACACCAGAACGACCAGAAAAACGCAGAGAATTAGTAAAACAAAAACATGTCACTAGTACATCCGAACGTCCAGAAACACAACAGGAATCGGCAAAGCGTAAGCATGCCACAGGTACACCCGAACAGCCAGAGAAACGTAGGAAATTGGTCCGGTTAGCTCGGATACGACGAAGGCTGGAAAATCTCCAGGAAAGCACCAGCCAGCTAGTAGAAATTGAGGACGAGCAATCCTCATGGCTAGAAGAAGAAGCAGAGCAATCTGAAGGAGAAGAGAAAGAAGAGGACGGAAATCTGAAGAGGAGGCCGAGCAATCCAAAGAAGAAAATGAGGAAGAAGCTGAGCATTCTGAAATAGAATTTGAGCATTCTGAAGCAGAAGCCGAACAATCCAAGCAGGAGGGGGAAATGGAACAGCATGAAGGTAGCCCATTGCAATTGCAGGACCCAATGGGAGAAGACGAATTGGCCGCAGTCTTGGCCAATATGGGTGAATATGGCCAACCTTCCAGTCCATCAGACCTCCATGACAAACCCCAAGAGGAAAATTCATCTGAAAAACCACATGCGAAAGAGGCAGAAGAAGGAAATCTGCCTGTTCATGATGAAGACGAAATAAGAGATATTGAACAGGAACAATCCGTTCCTAAGGCACCGGAAGAAATTCCAGAGGAAGTAGGGGCAGAAAAAGAAGTTGCCCAGGAATTGACAGAACCATTTAGGGTTCCTACCCCAGAACAGCCGGAGCAGAACACTGAAGAAACACCCCAGGAGGAAGATCCAGGGACTAGTCACGGCCCAGGCCGCAACAGACAGCCTGCTGTTCCTTCTAATGAAATTTTGGAAATTAAAGAACTGCAAAAGGAACATCAGAGATTATTGAGCATAATAGCCCAGCTCCACCAGCAGATTAGGATCCTGAAAGCAAGGCAGAGGGTAAGAAAGACTGCAGGGAAGAAAAAGGTGACCACTCCAGTAAAACTCCGCAAGGCAAAAAGGCGGAGGACCAAAATTCGTCCTGTTGTTCAAAACCTTGTTGAAAATCCAACTGCTGTTCCAAATGATGCTGAAGAACAGACTGTTGTTCCATTTGAAAAGGAACAGCAGCACACTGATATTCATGTTAAAATAGAAATGGATGATATGATGACTTGTGACAAGAAAATTCAGACGGAGGCACCACCCTCAAGGGTGATAAGGGTTCTGAACTCGAAGCAACGCAATAAGAAGGTTCAGGTAAAACTCCCGGCCTCCACTGCTGCATGGAGAAGAGATCCAAAAACAGTAACCTTGCGCAAGGGGTTAAAACAAGCTCAGCAAGAAGCAGAAAAGTTTAGAGAGCAAACTGTCCCTCGCGAAAAGTATGAAGAACTACAGCAACAACTTAGGAATGTCAATCAATCCGAAATCCAGGCCTTTGAAGGTTGGCGGAAGGAACAAGAGAAAGTTTCAAAGGTAACTCGTAGGCTAGATACTGTTATCAAGCAGATGGATACCTTGTGTTCTTTATACAATGAAGTCTTAGCATGTAGGGCCCCTGCCAAAAATTATGCCCTGCTTTTACTGGAACGATATTTACAATTAAAAATAAAAGCTGTTAAACCAGGTGCCCCCATACAAATTAACACTGTCAAAGACTTTATAGACTGCTATAAACACTACGGGGTAAAGGTCCAGAGACTACTGTGCGAATTCTATTTGCATAACCTTGTACTAGACCAGGAGGCTGAGCTGAACCCTGGCCCTTTTGTTGGAGACATCCAATTGCAAGCTTTCATCTCATTCGGGGTTAATCAGATTAAATGACTCAAAGCCTATAATACTTTCCAGAGGCAAGAAAATGGCCTAGATTTGTGGGTAAGGGCTGAGCCTAGGAACCCAGTACAGTTGTGGAAAGCACATAGAAACCTCATGAAGACTCCGGGTGTCATTGAAACATTAGGACCCATGCATGAGGCACTCATTCGACAAGGATTAGAATACTTTCTGACTATCAAAGACCTTGCCATTGATGCAACTAAATTTCGGTATCAAATCTCTAATCCGAATATCCAGCTCAGGGAACCGTTTAAGTATGAGAATTTTAAATTAGCTGCCAATCGTTTGCACCTTTATGGCGAAAGCATTTTGAGAGCAGGGCCATCCTGGTTAGGATATAGGTTCCGCAGTCCAATTATTTGGCACCCTGCACCCGGATACCAAGCCCTGTATGAGATGCCTGAGGGTCAAACAGGCCATTTCTTTGACTACCTAGTTACTTATCATGGTTGTAGGCCTCTGCATGAAATTCCTTCTCCAGCCTATTCTCTCACTGCCTTGCATGTCAACTACAATGTTTTCATGAGGGCATGAAACAGGGTAAGCAGGGGGTGTGTGGAGTACTAAAAAGGTATGTTTTTGATGATCATTTCAGTGGCTTTTTAGTAGAACTTGTAAACCTTTTTGCATCATGAACTTGGAAAACGATAAAGAATTATAACAAAACATGTGGGATTTATATGCAAGACTTAACCACTAACAATTGTCATTCTCTCGTGCAGGAAGGGGTGAAAACGAGGAGTTGCTATTCCAAAGAAAAAGACAAGGACAAGGTAGCCACTGTCCCTTTGACGGGAGACCAAGTGCAAACAAGGCTAAGCAGATCAAAGCAAATCGGCCCTGAAAAGGAGAAGAAGACACCAGCTCGGCGCAGGAGGGAAAAGAGATGATTAAGGATTAACAGTTTGGCAAATCCCTCGGGATCCTTGATCCTGAGGGATCGCTGCTTTATCTATCTTGTTACTTAGACATCTCCGTCGTCACCCTTATATAAAGGGACAACACTGTTAGCTTAGGGGGGAGACATGATTATGCTTTTATGTAATTTCTGTTAAAGATCAAAACTTTGATCATCGAGTCTCTATAAGAACTGGTTCATTGTAATTCTGTTTCATGCATTAATACAAACTTGGTGATTATTTCATCTCTGCGTCTGGATTAACCAAAAGCGGTGTACCCTTGGAGGCTAAGGGCCCGGCCCTAGAGGACACTTGCTTCTGTATTATTACGATTTGATTTATGCGTGGTTTGCCTAGCGTCATTATTTGGTAATCTGATATGCTTTATAAGTTTACATCACATGCTCTGTTAAGATTAATTCATTAAGGTTTCTACAGACAGAACTGTTGTATTGACTCTGCATCATATTATTGTTCCTTCCAGAGTTGATTAAATATTATTAGTCTTAACTGAATATTGCTGTTGTTTTATTACAAAGCTTTTGTGTTGTACATTCATGTTACAGGATTCATCTTGGAAGTTATGTTCTTTACGATTGTTGGATTCAGAAGTAACGCTGTTCTATTTTGAAATGCAGTCGTATTCCTTTTAATTGAGATTGATGCTTAGATCAGATTACTATTCAAGCGTGTTGTGTGTGTATATGGTTTCCAAGCGCTGTTCCATAACTTATCCGTAATCAATGTTGTTCCATTAGTGTGTGCTGCTTGATCTGCTTTAAGAGTGAAAGATTGATGTTTGATTACGATTAATGCATTTGAGTTAGTAGATTAAGTTTGATTACTGCTCACCAGACTTAGTTGTTTAGCTGTTGTTCCTTTTAAGAATTGCTGTTCCATTTCAGATTTGTTGTTCCATTTTCTTATTTGCCGTTCCATTTACTAGCATTTGTTGTTTTGGTGTGAGAGACGATCTAAGGCTGTAGTGAGCCTCGGCATTTACTGTCTGGCTCCCAGACCCGTGGTCTGTTCTCTAATTTCCTTTCCATCAGTTTCCAAAGGGATGGGTTATCGCTGCCGAACCCTTGACTGATAAGTTGCCTAGTTTTCTGAGTGTGTGATTTATTCTTTTGAAGTAACTTAGTTGTAGACAAGCATCCGTTTACTCTTGTATTTTTGAATGTTGTACTACTAGCATTACTCTGCCAAATGATAGCCTCAGACTGAGACACTCTTTGAAATAACAAAACGCTCCCGAATTGACATATTAATGTGAGGTAATTAGAGGTGAAAGAGACCCTTTTTACAGCTCTACACTCCTTAGGAACTATAAGATCCTCCTTCGGTGGGATACTCATATCTCTCTATAGAGAGCATCTCGAATCCTTCTCCTCATCAAATTTGACATCTCTCCTCAATATTGTCACCTTGAGTGAGATAAAATACACCCTATCGTTATATGGAGTCTCTGTGTATCCTACAAAGACCCCTATCTCATTTGTAGGCTCCAATTTCTTCCTGTTATCCTTGGAGTCATGAAATTACACAATAGCTCCAAAAATTTGAAAATGAGATGCATCTAGCTTCCTCCAAAAGAAATCTTCTCTGGGTCTGATCATGCTAAGTATTCTGTGAGGGATCTTATTCTGAAACTAAACTATGGTGTTGCATGCTTCTACCCATTATGTAATTGTAGCCCTTACTCATGCAACATGGCTCATTCTACTCCAACTATGATTCTATTCTTCCTTTCAGCCACCCCATTTTGTTGTGGTTATGGGGTGCTATCCATTCGTTTCTAATGCCCTATTTGGCACAAAATTCCTTGAAGGTGTTAGAAACAAATTCTCCTCCATTGTTAATTCTTGAGGCTTTTAATTTTTGACCAATCTCCTTTTCAACCAATGCCTTGAATTCAACAAATTTTGATAAAATTTCATCCTTCTTCCACATCAAGAAGATCCAACATTTTCTAGAAAAGTCATTAAAAAAAATCACATAGTACCTGCAATTTGTTGTAGAGGATGTAGAAAATGGTCCACATACATTAGGGTGGACTCACTCCAAGATTTCTCCAACTCTGTTATCTCAGTCCTAGAAGGTGCATTTGAAATATTTTCCCAATGTGCATCCCTTGCAAACATCATGCTAGTCAAGGGTGCATTTAGAGAGACCGGTGGTAATTTCTTGCATGATTTTTAAGTCCCCATGGTGTAAGTGTCCCATGCCCCTATGTCAAAGTTCTCCAACATCTTGCCTCTACACTTTTTATGCCTTGATTCTCAGTGCAGTGAAAGATTCCACCTCAATTTTGTAGATATTTTTCACTCTAACTCCAACCTGTTTCACTTTCTCGATAGCTACATGCCTCAGCAAGACTTTCCCTTACTAAAAACAACATCATAGCCTCCATCCTGGAATACAACTATAGATATCGGGTTCTTCTTCAACACAGGTACATACATAACATCTTTCAAATGAATATGAGAGACTAACTCCCTCTTAAAGGTTACAGTTCCAATTCCTTTGGTACTATACCTCCCATCACCCCAAAGTTATCTATGCATTTAGATCAGATCCTTCTCTTCTAGGTTATTGAAGAATTCTTTTCATCTTGTCATATGGAATGAGGCACTTGAATTTAAGTACCACAAACTCCCCATTACAATGTTTTCCATGCATGCAATTAGGGTGAACCCTAATTCAATTTGTGAGGCAAGTGATTCACCTCCTTCTCCTCCTGAAGGATTCTTCTAGACTTCTTGTGATGACACTTTGTTGCATAGTGCCCTATTCATGGTAGTGAAAACATTTTATCTTTCTTAGGTACTTCTTCTTGCCATTGTTTTGGATGGACTCTGGCTTGTTTTGGGCCCTCTTGAACTTAGCTTTCATTCCCTTCCCAACCAAGGAAAAATTTTGTTCCTCTTCAGCTTTGGATGTTACTCCATCTCTAGTGTTCCTTCAAATTTCTTCATGCACCAAATCAGACCAATGTCTCTCCCAATTTGGTAATTTGTCCCTTCCATTTAAAGAGTCTTAGTATTTGTGCCAAGATTTTAGAAGGCCCAAGAGAACTAGGCTCACTATATCAGAGGATGGCACATTTTCTCCTACTCCTCCAAGTTAATCTCGAAACTAAGTGAATCTAGAGGGGTGGTGTGAAATAGTTTCATTTTTCTGCACGTGGATGTTTTTGAGCTTGACTCTCAATGCCAATTTCCTGGTATCACTGCCATTTTCAAATAATTCAGTGAGGGTATTCCACATATAAAATGGAGTCTCCTTGCCATGTAAATTCATGACTATGTGGTCTCTCACGCCCTCTAGGATGATCATCCTAGATTTTGTAGTATCCTTCTTCCACTGGGCTAGTGCTTGTACTTATGATGTTCCTGGTTTTGGAAGATCAATTTGAGTATATTCCAACACTCCATTATAATTGAGTACAACTTCCATATTGACATTTTGAGATATGAAATTGAGGTTCCCTCCAAGGCCTACTCAAATATCCACTTCTTGAAATACATTTTCCCACACAGAAGAAAACTACTTCACTGAATCTGCAAATCGAAATTTTTGCAGGAGAGGATTCATTAACTGGTTTCTATTGTGATTTCATCTCTGATACCATGTAGAAATTAATAGAAATTTTCTACTACCAATGAATTGGAACTGAAAATAAGAGATTGCAAATTTCCTCTAAAATTTCATGGAATGGAAATTGGTGAGCTCCAGTATTGCAGCAATAATGCTACAACTCCTGGGACTCCCTTCTTTACTTTTATCAACCCGGTAGTTCGTAACAAACTTGGAAGCGACGGTGCTGTATGCACAAGTACTAGCTCTTGCCGCAACTGTCACTTGGTCAGCTGGCACAAGTCTACTAGGGGCTTAAGCCAACTTCTATGAGCTCTGAGAAGAAGCTTTTTAACTGATGGAAGAAAGCTAACTCAAAGAGGGCTGATCTACTTGCAGAAAGAAACTGGAAAGCTGAAAGGAAACGTAAACCCTAGCAAACCCTAATTTTACTAGCTATCCCTACCGATGCAAGAAAGAGGATGCAAGCTACTGAAAGGAATGCCATTGACTTCTAGGAAGGTACATACATGTATCTAAGCTACTTCTACAGTAACATCTGAAAAAAACAAAAAAACAAAAAAAAAAAATCTTTTTGTATTTTTGGATAAGTTGTCAGAATTATCATGCATGTGATTTGACTATGTAGAGGTGGATTGGCGAGAGGAAATGCTTGGATGAGGTCGGAAAGGTTCGGAGAGGGCCTAAGGGGTCCCTAACACCCTTCCAAAGAGTTTCACAGAGTTTGGCTAACAAGAAACCTCATTCGTGAGCTTCTACAGGAAGTCTGCAGGGGTTCTACAGGATGTCTGTGATTTTCTACAGGATGTCTGGAATCTTTCTACAGGATGTTCAGAAATGGGATTTTGGAGGATGGATGGATGGAGAAAGATGAAGGAGTGGGTATGGAGGTAGGATAACGGTTGGAGGTGGTCCAGGACTTGGTGGATGGAGTTGAGGGCAAATGTAGATGGCTGGATTTGTTCAAGGAGGACTAAAGAAATGATGCACAAAAACTAGGGTTATGTGAGCAAATGGAAAACGTAAGGCTAGGAGATGAGCTGAGGGATGGAGCAGATGGGTTTGATGGAGTATGGGCAGGTAGAGAAGTGGTACAGATTCTCTGTAAATTGTTTTCCCAACTGAACCGATGAATACATGTAAAATCAAAAACCTAGTTATGTTGACCTAATCTGATATATCTGTCAGTAAAAAGAATGAACATAAGTTTGAACTGCAACGAAACCATGTATACTAACTCATGCAACTAAGCAAGCAAAATTCTGAACTTGTAACCAACTTCTACACATGAAAATCAAACACTAGTGATTGCATGGCAAAACAAAATCAGTGTTTTTGTGGGCAACAAGGTCACCTTGACCCCAGCTCCTGATCCCACTTAGGGAGAGGTGAAACCAGAGATGTTTGACAACCCTTTTTTTTTGAAGATTTTCCCTGTTAACAACCTATCAACTAAATCTGAGCATCAAAAATCTTTCTAACCATTAACAGTGACCTAGTTAACCAACAAGATTTAATCTACTTAACATAAATAATTTTGCAAATGCATGAAGAACAAATAACAATACATAAAGTAGGCCTTAGCACTCGGGTTAGGCCCGACCCCAAGAGCTGCAGGCTCCTATAAAGAACTCAGATCTGATGCCAAGTAAAGCTGCTTCTCATTACTCAAAAATAATCATCACAAGAAAGTGTACAGCAGTAGCTAAGAAAAACGAGCTAAAGAAAGGATAGCACTATAGTGAAAATACCAACAGTTCCAAAAGTAAACTACGAAGGTTGAGGCCTTCTTATTTATACAATATGAGGGGGCTAGCAGCCCTCCTAGATTCAAGGGACTCGATTGTTCCAACTGCTAGTAAACAATCACTCTTCCCAAAATTGTTTGGCTGCCTTTAGAACTCGTTTTGGTGGCCTGTTGAGCTCGGATTTGAGGGTGGAGATTTCGAGGAAGGGCCATTTAATGCCACAGACAACCTCCCTATGAATCCTCACCTCAAGCTTGGCTGTCACCTGGGCCATAATTGCTTGGTTTTGCTCCAAAATTTGTCCAAAAAACCTGAAATGACCACGTATTAGCCTCCTTGGTAGAGTGACCACCCTTATTCATTCAAATAACATAAACATACTAGAAAAACATGCATAATCTATGAAAAATGGAGGATTGAACAAGGAAAATTAGGCAAAATGAGCCCAATAAGTTACCCAATTCAAGGCTCATAAGAAATCACAAATTAGAAACACATGCAATGACATGCAACCATAAAAAAACACAAGAACATGTGGATTTACAAGAGAACCCAACTAGGAAAAACCCATTCGCTTCTTTTCATTAATCAGATGACAATGAGAAACTACTACAACGTCTTTCTTCAATCTTGAAGCACACCCTACACTATAAACTTGTTCTCTTTCTGACTGTCCTGCTCTGGCCAAAACTCAACCAATTCAAGCCTCCAACTTCCTCCAAATTCCTTTCTTAATTCGGGAGAAGTTAAGCTCCTAAATAAAAGGGGAATTCCCTTTTTCCTTTCGCAATTACCAAGGAATTGATCACCTACTTAATTGTCAAGCATGTACACTCAACTAGTATAGAATTGATAATTATGATGTGCCTTTTCCTCCACTCCAGCTAGGAAATTTGAATTTCATGCATGTTGCTACTATTTTTCGCTGATTAACTAGATTAACTGAGAGATCATTGAGTTAACAAAAATTCTACTACTCAACTGACCTTCAACGGACTCAATTAGTTACTTGAGCTTAGTTAACTGAGTTCAATTGAAAATAAATGAACTAGATTGTTGAATTCTAGCGATCATTACATGCACAACTCTACTTCTAGCCTATAACTTGAATTTACTAAGTTAACTAGTAGACAAGGTCATGTCACTCTAGCTAATTGCAACCTAAGTCATCTTGTTGATGTGGAAAATCAAATTTCTCAATTTGACCAAGGCACAAATCAAATTGAGCCATTCTTGCTAAAATTTCTAGCAATTGCAATATGTTCACACATCAACTGCTATGTTGAGTCTGATATATTGATAAGGTCTATCTCTATCATAACCTTTTGAATGAATACCTTGTTCACATGGTGGGATTGATTTTTTGCAATGATTGAAAATCTATGTTGAATTCTAAACCAATCAAAATGATTGGCTCTAATTCTCTGAATCCAAGTATGCTATTAGGCCTCGTTCAAATGTGTGACTTAATGCATCAATATTTAAGGCCATATTAAATATAAACCTACCTTGAGCCATATTAAATATGAACCTACCTTGAATAATATTCTTTGTTTAGGATGAAATTTATGATGTTATCCTTTTAATCCTTAGTATAACCTTGGCTAGACCCTTATAAAACACATTATACAATATACTTAATTTCCATGCAATAAGATAAATTCTAGTCAAATTTTTAGTAACAAGCTTGATAAAGCCTTGATTTGGGAACTCACTATGTATAGAGCACCACATGTGTCAAACGTGATCAAACCTTGATCTAGGACCTCACCAAGTATGAAACACCACATGGGCCATTGACTTAACTTATTTTGGGACCTCAACATGTATGAAACACCACATGGGCGATTGTCTTGACTTGATTCTCTATCTTGCTTGATGCTTTCTTATTCTCTTTCTTAACAAAGCTAACATCTCCCCATCCTCAGTGTAACTTTCCACCATGTGTGTTATGATGATCACTCTTCTTTTATGACAAAAGAGCATTTTACTTTCCATTTTTTAATTTGTATACGAGGATAAAAACATTATCATGACCTTCACTATAGTGTTTGTTGCATTTGCTATTATAAATTCTTTATTTTTTCAGATCATATTTACGAATATAATGATAATGGGATTTTATGTAATGTTCGTAGTATTTTTAAAGTTTTTTATTTATAGATTTGTTATTTTTCTCTCATATTAAAAAATTTAATTATCATGAGATTGTATGCAATGTTAGTAGTATTTAAAAAAAAAAAGATGATTGAGTAAATTTAGTGTTCATCATTCCTTTTCATACATTTTATTGTTGTTTTAATACATTTTTATAGTTAGTATTTAATTAATTTTTTTTTATCAAAAATTGATTTTAAATTTGTAGAAATTATTATTTTTAATTAAAAAAAAGGGAGATATCATCTTTAAATACTTTTATTTTTAATGATGATTTACTAAAATTAAATATGATTTATCAAATTTTAAGGTGATAAAATATTGTATAATATAAATAATTTTGTCATTTTTTAATTGATTTGAAAGACAAAGAACTTGAATCCTAAATCTCATAATTTTACATAATACTTTATAACAAAATAATTACCAACTAAACTGCGACTTAAACTTATAATATTGTATTTAATGCATACCATTTTATTAATATGAAACAACTTTATAAAATTTTAATTAAAAAAAACCATTCTTCCTACATTTAAATTATAAATTATAAATTATTTTTAATCATAATTAAAACTTAAAAATTATACATTAAAAATATTTTAAAATTTTCCATATTTCATAATAATTAGATTGATAACTAAACAGAAAAGAAGAAGTTTCGACATTCCATAACGCTTAAGTAATAATATTTTTGAAATCCACTCGCAAACAAGCAAGTTGCAACCCACTCGAAGCAAGATGACACACATGAACGTATATTACATTGAGCTAAAGCTTTAAAGTACTTCTTAATCGTCTTAGTGGTTTGCAAATCGGTTATTAGTCTTTTCTCTAAGAGAATGTTATCAAGGAGGAGTTCGAAAACTAAAAAGCGTGAGGGAATTTGACACTTGATTAATAAGACAACTTTCTAAATGAATAGGGGTGAATTTATTGTTGCATTCTAAATTCACTAGTCTTTTCTCTAAGAGAATAGTATCGAGAGGAGTTCGAAAACTAAAAGGCTTAGGGGATTTGATACTTGGTTAATAAGGCAACTTTATAAATGAATAGGGGTGAATCTATTGGCAATTTTAGCATATGTCTTATATGCCCATAATTTTGGGAAAATCATGAGATGTCATTTGGTTTTATTCTTATTCAACATATATTAGAACATGCTTTTAAGGATTTTATTAATGGCCTCTATTTGGTCATTCCCTTGCAAATAGTACAAGTGTGAATATTAGAGCTTAGTGAAGCTAACTTCTACTAAGTTTCATTTTCAAAATGTTGGCCATGATTATAAACAATTTGTTTGGGACACTAAAGTAAGTGATGATATGGTTGAAAACAAAATGAGCTACAATGGTTGTGGTGTTATCAAATGTTTTCATGGCTTCAACCCATTTCATTAAGTACTTGATAGCCACAATGATATACTCATGACTATGGATATGGGGAGGGTTACACTCCAGGAAAACAATGTTCCATTTGTAGAAAGGGTTTGTAGTGATGATGGGGTGCAACAGAGCTGGGGGGAGCTCACACCTTAGGGGTGTAAATTCGATAGCTAGTGTAATGCTTCATGTCTTAATACAATCAGTGAAAAGAGTATGCCAAAAGTAGCTTGTGCATTTTATATTTTAGGGAATATCCATCCCAAAATGGTGACCATGACAAGCATCACTATGATAGGTGCTTAAGACTTTCTTAGCCTCATCATGAGTGAGACAATGGCATAATAGGGTATGGTAAAGATTGTCTCTAATGAGGAGATAATGGGAAGACTAATGACAAATACGTCATCAATAATCATAAGATAGGTGTGGCCCAAATTTTTGGGATTGCAAATAAACTAAAATGTCACCATCCCATGGCCCTTCCATGGTTTTAGCTAATAAGTGTCTATCTAGGTCATCATTCAATGGTACGTTTAATGATCTAGTTGGGAGGTCAGAAATTAACTCAATGGGAACTAAGAATTTCTTTCTCTTGTGTGTCATAAATTCCAAGTCAAACTCTTGAAGGATAATGATCCAATGAGCATCCTTTCCATCAAAATAACTTTCGACCTCAATAGAAAAAAACACAAAGTTGGAATTTGTCACAACTTTCATTTTGCACATTAGAATGTGGTGATGTAAATTCCAAATGGAGAAAATTGACCACCAAGGCCAATTTCTCCTCATGGGTGTACGATAAGGAAAATATAGACACGTCCTTACACACATAGTAGATGACATGATCACATCAATCGATTCCACCTTGAACCAACACTCCAATGACAACAAGGGGTAAAGCATAAATGCAAAAGATGAAATCCTTATCAAAGTTAGAGGGACTAATTAAAGGTGTTGAGGTAAGGGCACAATTGATGCACTGAAAAACTACTGGGCTCAAAAATCCCATGCAAATAGTGTGTTAAATCATAACAACCAAAGAAAATCATAAGCAATGGTGGCATAGTTGGGGGAAAAACAATGCAAGAAATTGGCTTTCCCTTATACACTTACCATAAATTATGAGGTAAGGATAGATTAGTAATTGTCTCTGCAATTGGCATAAATTATGAGGTGAGTGTAGTCTAGTAATTGCATGAACCTTTAGAGGGTTTATAGTAATACTAGCTTTGGAAATGATGAATCTCAATATCCAACTAGTAGGCATGTAGAAGGCACTAAACAAGGTTTAAGCCTATGTTATACTTATGATATTTAAGGAGATAATATGCAAGTCTTGTAAGTGTTGTAACCATTTCTTTAAGAAAGCAGTGAGATAATTAAGATAGACCAAAATGACGTAAACCAAGATGAAAATAATATGACATGATGTGTTCAAAGTGACTACAACTATATTTTTCCCAAAAAGCTTAACACTATACACAAAAATGCCCCATAAAATAGCGAAGACAATATTGTATAGATCTTGGGACCAAATTTGAATCTAATTGTATCTTAAGAATCTATCCAATCTTATGATGGTGACAAAGATTCCTAATTTGATTGGTAAATAATATTAGATAATTGTTTCCCAAACCATTCCAATTTGAATAATGAAAATTGATACAAACATGAGTGGAATTTGAATAATGAAAATGGATACAAACAATGGTGTCTTGTTTCTTATGGTTGGTCTTATGTTTGATAAACAATTCGATCCAAGAAGCAGGACCTTCATTGATGAGAAAACCTAAATCATCATGGCTTTGAACCAAATGATGTGGTGGTTGGCTCTACTTGCTCCTCATTTTAAATTCACAATTATGTTTTTCGAAACCATGATCTAATGAAGCCATTTAATTGAGAAAATGCGACACCCATTTTTGAATAAAAGTAATAGGTATGAGATGAATATATTCCATATGAACGTGAGAGTGGGTATTTTTGTTGTAGGAAAGTTAATTAATTATCTTAATTATTATTATATTTAGACAAGTTGTTGAACGTTTATTTTAGATCTCAGATTTAGGCGGGGGAATAGAGTACGAGTAAAGAAAAACAAATTTGAGTTGACCTTTGGGATACCTTCAATGTGATGTAATATGTTAAGTTGAGTTTAAAAATATATATATGTTAAGTTGAGTTTTATATATATATATATGTTAAGTTGAGTTTTATATATATATATGTGGGAGTAAATCAAGGGAAATGGAATTCCACTGCATAGTTTTATTGAAAAAGGTTGCACGATGATATAGATAAAGGCACGATGTCATTTTAAATTCAAGAAACCGTTATGGTGTAATAGTAATAATCTTTAACGTTAAAGTGGAGGTTATGGTTATGACTTTGTTGTTAAGTAATAGCACCCACATGCCCAAGAGTTCACAAGCACCTCATGCCATGAGAGTTACTTTTCACTAAAACAATGAATCCATAATCTTCTTGTTGGTCAAGAGACTACCTTTCACATATGTTCTCTCTTGGTTAATTATAGTCTTATTCAATTGAAATCACTTATCATGCCTAAAAATGGATAACGTGGATGAGAGGTTGTTTGGTTAATACCTATGGTTGGCATTACACGTTCCCTAAGCAATTATTGGGCCATAAGATCCTCTTCATCTTGATTTGATATGCTTAAGTTCAATGTTGTTTTGTTTCATGTACCTTAGACCATGACTCATTTTCTTAGAAAATGGTGTAACCCAATCGAATTAACTTCTTTTTGAAGTTTATTTTTAAAGTTTGATGCATTGGTAATCAACCCTCATCAAATGAGATTTTAATCTTTTGAATTAAACCATTTTGATTTTAACAATCCATTTCAAATCAAACCATTTAAATGGAAGGTTTCTGGTTTCCAAGAAATATTAGGATGAGTACAAATTTATGAAATTTTGTTTCTCTTGTTTCATTTCGTTTTCATCAATATTTATAGTTTTTGTCGAATCTCTCCTCTCTAAGTATCATGAATTTTGTTTTGCAATATTGTATCTCCCTTTAGTTTAAAAACTGTAGTTGGTGAAAATTCTTCAATTATAGGTAGAATTGCTCTTTCTCTTCTTCATTTATAAAGAACCATTTAAACAAGTATAAATTTTCTAAATTTGAAACCAAATATATTCTCGCATATGGAAGTAGATGAATTTGGATGCATTATCATTGATTTAATCAATGATTTCAAATGAACTTCTCTATCTCAAGGGGTTCAATTTTTATATCCTCTCCAACATTTACTATATACTGAGATAAAGTTAAGTCATGTACCCAACACAACATTTATGATGAATCATATGTTAGTCATGTAAAACTTATTCTTCCTTTAACTCTTCTTGAGTTCCTCTACCACTTTCAAATGAATCTACCTAAACTTGTCGATGAGCCTTTGGCTCCTCATGCACTTCTTGTCCAATTTACTTATCGCCCATACATGGCATAAAAAAATGAAGGTAGAAAATAACCATACATAATTCAAAATGGGATTTTTTGTGTGTTATACTAATAGTTATTATAAAAGTCTTGAATATAGACTAGTTGTTCATCCTAGGTCTTCACACTTGTCTTATTGTAGCCTCTCAACAACTATACCAACGTTTTATTAACTACTTTGATCTACCCATCAAAGTAAGGATGGAATGTAGTGAAAATTTATATATTTGTACCCATTTTTTACCTTAAGTTTGTCCAAAGCATACTCAAAATTTTACATCTTCATCCAACACAATTGAGTGAGGCAATTCAAAATGCACACATACAATTGAGTGGAAAGTTCAATTTCTTCAGTTTCTTTTATTGTCTTTTCACGGGACATTAGCACACACATCTTATTGAATTGGTATAGAATCATAAACAAGCTTAATCATGGCCTTGCCTCATTGTTGGAAATCCTACCAAATTACCATAATACACTCCGATGGTCAATTGGGGATTGCAAATGGCATGCACATCATAAGTTTCTTATTATTCGGTTTCTTAACAATACACATAACACAACCTAGAATATAATTGGAAACTTGCTCATATATCTTAGGCCAATTCACCTACCTCTATATATTCACCACAATCTTACCAACACCAAAATATCCAACAATGGCTGTGAGATTTTTAATTAGTTGTATCCTTCTTTCTTATGGAATGCATAACTTGCATAACTAATAAATTTTCACATATTGACAATGACAGTCATTTTATTTTAAATAATATATATATATATATATATATATATATATATATATTCTTCTTCAATTGTATGAAACACAATGTAACATACCCCCCACTAGCCCTAACACTTACTATAGGTAGAAGAAAATAGTTACTTTGATGACCTTACCTCCATTGTCCCATTATGGAAATGGGTCAATTTTTTTTCTTACTTTCTCAAAACTTAAAATGGATGATTTTTTTGCATTTGTCTCATAAAGACATTTCTAACGATATAAACTTTACCTCAATCTGATTCCTAAATCAACAGATATGGCTATTCAAATATTGGCATGTCTGATAATGCCACATCATCTTGACCTACCACATGGCATCCACATGGTCCCATATGGCACCCACATGGCTATCCCAATCATATCGACTTCATCAACGCTTGGAAACACAACCCCCACTATAGGCACATTCATACCGGGTTACATATTATCCCCGTTCCATGGTTTATCAACCCCAACACATTACATTATATAATATGCACTATGTATGTGGGTGTGGGCTCCTCTATGACCACGTCACCCCAAGAATAAAATCTTGGTGATATTCCTTGTAGTCCCCCATTGAAAGTTCCAGGGACTATGGAGTGGGGTTACGTGGATGTCCTATGGACCCTCCTCCAACATGTCTTCTTGTTATTTTCTATGGACATGCACTTGGGCACCATAATGCCACGTCATCCCAGCTTATTCTACTATGTCTTTGCTCAAATCTATTGAGGTTACATGGAATATCCACATGGCATATAGCCATGTAAATTTGTTATGCAAGTTTTAGCTAATCATGTGTGGTCAAGTCCCTTATGCTTGTGTAGGTAGGCTCTGCCATGCCACATCACCTAGAGAATTAAATCCTAGTGGGATTGCACATAACTCCAATAAAAAACATCGAGGACATAATGTCAAGGTGATGTTGGATGACGCCATACCATCCACATGGCCTCCTTTGATGACGCCATGTGTCACATGATTTGAGCCCTCCTAGACTCATGAAAAAACTAAAATAAGGTATCATGTGGCATGCCACAAGGGCACCATGTCACCCTCTATGCTATGTCATATACCTTGCCATCTTGGGTCCGTTCATAAGTTCCAACCCCTTGAATCATCTATTTTGACATTATAAAGGAATTTTGGGTTTCCATTCATCACTTTGTGTTGGGGCATTCAACCAACCTCATTGCGCCAAGTCACCCTAGGAATAAAATCCTAGGTGTTTCCCTTGGGGCTCCCATCAAAACATCCAAGGAAAAGTTCTAGGGCTATCCACCGACTATAAGTGATTACCCTTCGACAGCCTAGATTCATCCTATCTAAGCACTTTATCATCATGCCTTCTCACAAGATCGAAAAGGGTTTAAGCCATTTCCTTCCAAATTCCTATGCTCCGGTCTTGATGATTCTAGCATAGCGCTTAGTAATTATTAATGTGTGTATAAGTGCCTTTCCCCAGGCCTTCAACGCATATTCTATACATATACAAGGGTATATGCAGGCCTTTCTGAGTTATCTCTCCTAATCTTTATGTAAGTACTCAATCCAATTTGGCTTGTGGCTTGTAAAACAAATTTATCTATGTATACATGCGTAAATGTTATCCCCCTGAGCTTGTGCTACATCTGCCCAAACTTAGCCTATGAAAGCATAACTAAAATAAATATTCATATACGTATATATATATATATATAGATATTCCAGGCTATCTCTCCTAAAATTATGGGTGAATACTAGTCTAATGGCTAAGGCATTTTGATGTAGGTATTCATGTAACTAATAAAGACTTATTGATCTCTTCATACACAAGCCATTTAGAACAATTGCAGGCTCATGATGGTTCCTAATGCAATATTGAGATTAAGCAAGGGTGTCCCATTTCCCCTACTCTTTTGGCATTTACATCAATAAGCTAAAAGATTGTTTGGAAGGTGCGGGATGTGATAACCCCAAGCTTGCTAGTATGGTCATTACCCTTGTCCTTTATGTTGGTCATTACCTACAATACTAAATTCGTGATAATTAAATCCAAAAATATAAACCATGACAATTTCATTTATGATAATAATTACTTGTAGAAAGTTTTTTCCTACCAATACTTAGGTATTTACATTCATCAACTAGAATTATAGTGTTGAGAACAAGATTATTAGAGGATGGAAATGTTATTTGAGCTTGAAAACAATTGTTAGTAGACTGAAATTTGGGTTTGGATTAAAAATTGTTCCTCTTTGAGACTCTCGTCACCCCTTTTATTTTACATGGTTGTGAGGTTTGGGGTTGCAGTATATCTAGAGAATCTTGGAGGAAAATCGAGCTAATCCAAAAACCATTTATAACCTACAACTTCAAGATTAAATGAAATACTCCCTATCTTATCCTCTTGATTGAAGCTATAATTTCCCCCATTGAAAGCATGGCTATGTTTAGGTATTTGATGTATAAAAAGAAGCTTTACAACATGGAATAAAAGAGATTCCCATAATTGCTTTTAACTCTAGCCAAAACCCTCACCTCTAGCTCAATCAAGAATGGCACAAGGATACCCACTCTTGGCTTGACCATTGGGGGATAAAGGAGGAGATCATCTAGGAGAATAAGGATAATATTAAAAACATTATTACTTCCAAATTTAAGGATAAGTTGTGGGATGATAAAGAGTTAGAGGGAAAAAATAAGGTAAGGTATTATAAGGAGGTGATCAACCACACTCTTGTTAACCAAAATTACCTTTTTGTCTTAACCAGTGCTAAGAATAAAATGAGCATTGCGAAGATAAGAACTATTTCTCATGAGCTGAGAAGTGAAACCAAGCATTGGTCTATTCCCAAAGCACCTTAGGATGAAAGAATTTGTCACCTTTGCAATATTAAGAGGGTTGAAGATGAAAATCACTTTCTCTTGGATTGTCTGACTCTTACTCACATCTTTTCTCATTTCCAAAACATTTTCTACCCTAACAACCTTCCTGACTTGTTAAGTCAACAAAACCATAGTGATCTAGGAACACGCCTTTCCCTTACTTTTGATCATAGAAATAAAATATTAAAGATTCTCAATTATCTTAAATTCTTAAGGTCTGATAGACCACATTGGTCATAGTGGTCATTAATCATCATCATCATCATTCATAATTAAAAAATATTCTATTCTTACGACATTAAAAATTTTGAATGTATATTTCACAATTGTTAGTCATGTTGTAGCAACAATTTTCTCCAGAAATTGCTTCCGCAACGTTAAAATTCTTTATAAGTTATAGAATTTAGTGTTAAACATCAGTTTTCACCCCCACATCTGGCTCAAGCAAGGTTGGCATAAGGATGCCCAGTCTTGGCTCGGCCATGGGGTTGAAGGAGGAGATCATCTTGGAGAGTAAGGATAATATTTAAAATACTATTACTTCCAAATTTAAGGATAAGTTGTGGGATGATAAGGAGTTAGAGGGAAAAAGGAAGCTAAGATATTATAAAGAGGTGATCAACCCCAATCTTGTTAACTAGAATTATTTTTTTGTATTGACTAGTTCTAAGAAGAAAATTCATATTGCGAAGGTAAGAACTAATTCTCATGAGCTTCGAAGTGAAAATAGACGTTGGTCAATTTCCAAAACACCTTGGGACAAAAGATTCTCTCATATTTGTGATACTAAGATGAAAAAGTACTTTCTATTGGATTGCCCAAAACCTATGCCACACTACCAACCTTATTCACTTGTTAAGTCAACAAAACTATAGTGTAGGAACACTTCTCTCCCTTCTTTTTTATCATAGAAATAAAATATCAAAGAATCCAAGGAAAATTTTAATGATGGAAATTTTTCTTTAAGTTTAAAAACATTGGTGAATCTCACTAATCCCTAATATGCAAACTATAAAATGTTTATTGATATATTTGTAAACTTATTCAAATTTATAATGATTTTATATATAGCCTCTATATAATGTTTGCGATTTTTAAGGTAAAATAATTTTATATTCTAAAATTTGGGCGAATCTTCTTTTTTTTCCCATAAGGAAAAATCATAATTTCATTTATAAAAGAGGAAATTACATGCTGTAGATGCTGATGCATATGCAGTGCATGATCAAAATCATGTATAACAGAAATGTTGCCTTTGATCCACGCAGGGGGCAACAAATATAAACATAACTGAGAGTCATAATAAGAAACTGTAAACATATATGAAGACGGTATATACAATCAAAAAAGGCTTATGCCTGATCAAAATAAAGTGATACATAAACCAGAAACATGACATGAATTAAACATTCAGATCCATAAAAGGCCTATGATAATATTGGAAGAAAGCATCTCCTTCCTGTTCTCTGATCATCCAGATGCCCGACTCCCCGATCGCAGCCTCTTTGGATAAGTTGTCAGCAGCTCCGTTCTGCTCCCTGTAAATATGTGTGCAAGTGAAAGTATCAAAATATGTGATCAATCGCAAAGTCTCATCCAAGATGTGCAATAATGTATATGTAGAGCATCTAGTTTTTCTGTTCAGCCAATCACATATTATTTTAGAGTCCCCATAAAGTTGTAATTCTGTGCAATTTTTCTCCAATGCGAATTGTATGGTGTGTTTTGCGGCAAGGAGCTCGGCTGAGTTGTTTGTGCATCTGCGGAGTCCAATCAGCATGCTGAATGAATGATGATGGGATAGGTGAAGAATAGCCCCCCTCCACAACCTTGCTCTTGGGCAGCACCATCAAAAAAAGCCCATGGTTTGTTGTAATTTATTTGAAGATGAGAAGGGTTGCGCCGATTACTGGGAGGAGGATCATCCAGGATGAGAGAGTAATCAGCAATGACTTTTGTTGCCAGGACATCCCAATTTGGTACTAAATCCTGAAATATGTTGTGATTCCTAGCAATCCAAATTGTCCAGCAGGTTAGAAGTGGAAGATTCTAAATCTTTGGAGAGGTGGAAGCGTGTTACTAGACTTGCAAGGCATCAAGTAAGGAATTCACAGCCTAGGTAGCAGAAGGAATGATATGCTGTAGGATAAGTTTCCACAGGTTACAGGTTACTGAACATTCTAAAAAAAGATGAGAAGTGGACTCATTTGCCTGCTTACAGAGACAGCACCAGTGGGGCCCATGTTGTGCTCGCTTGAGAATATTTTCTCCTGTAGGTATTTTGTTCTAGAGGATGGTCCACATTAAGAGTCTAGATCTTGGGGGGGGGCGCTTTAGTTTCCAAAGATGTCTCCACCATTCAGCAAGTAGTAGAGGCTTCCTTGGTGCTGCCAAAGTCAAATAACCATCCTTTGGGGAATATCTACCATTTTTTGAAAGAGCCCAAATAATCTCATCATCCCCTTCCAGTATACGGATGTGGGCATCCATGAGGGCTTGAGTGAACTCCTCCCATTGCTGTGACCAAATAGGAGGAATGTTTAACTGATCTACTGATTTCCAGGCTTGTTGAAGGAAAGTGGAATTTTCCAGGTCAGCAATCTGAGATATATAAGTGAGATTCTGTTGCTGGAGATACTGAATGAGTTCCCTGGGTAATCGATGCATGTCCCCACATCCCACCCAAGGATCAAGACCAATTCAGACCATGTTTCCTGATCGAATTCTCCAGGTGATACCTTCCCTGATCGGGCTCAAAGCCTTAAGTACCGCCTTCCAGATAATTGAGACCCCTGAGGTACTTTGATGGGCTCTCCTAATCCAGTCCATGATGTGTAGGGGAGCTATGTATTTGGCATATGTGACCCTCGTCCATAGGCTGTCTGCTGCTACTAATTTCCAGCCAAGTTTTGCAGCAAGAGCTAAGGAGAAATCCTCTGGTTTTTAAGGCCCCACCCACCCCATTTTTTAGGAAGATTCAGGGCCTCCCACTTGACCCAATCAAAAATCCTTCCATGTTTGTTTGCTTTCCAAAGAAACCTACAGCAGAGGGCTTGAATTCTGTTGAGAATGCCTCTGGGAATCCAGGCCAAGGACATCCAATATACCGGGGTGGCCTCCAGGACACTTTTGATGAGAGTGAGTCTTCCAGCCCACGAAAGATATTTGAGGTACCATGTGTTTAGTCTTTTCTCCATCTTGGAGATGAGCCAAGTCCAGTCTGCAATTTTATAGCCCAGTGGCTTCAACTTGTACCCCAGATATTTAAGGCCTTCTGCTAATTGCAGCTGAGTGAAGTGGAAGCGTTGTAGAGCAAAGAATATCTCGTGCGGAGTACACTCAGCTGTTGTCAATGTAGACTTGCTGTCATTTACAATCATACCTGTTGCCACTTGAAAGAGGGTGAAATTTGCCTTGATGATGCTAATGTCCCCAATACTACCATTGATAAAGACCAGAATGTCATCAACAAAAGAAGGTGTGTTAGGGTGCAACCTTCTGTTATCTTTATGCCTTTTAGTATGCCCATTTGATGCTCATCTTTGATGAGATTGCTGAGACCTTCCATAACGAGCAAGAAGAGAAATGGCGAGAGGGGACATCCCTGTCTCAACCCCCTTCCAGAGGTAAAAAAAGGAGATGCACTTCCGTTCACCAGGACACTGAAGGGGATATTAGTAATGCAGCTCATGATCCATTTAATGAATAAGTATGGGAAGCCCAAATGAGTTAACAACATTCTAACATAAAGCTAATTAACTATGTCGAAAGATTTAGATAAATCAACTTTCAAAATAATACATTTGTCATGCCTTGAGTGTAATGTATGAATTACTTCTTGGGCAGTGCCAATAGCTTCATGGATCTGTCTGTCTTGTAGGAAAGCAAATTGTTCTGACGACATGTGGTTAGAGAGGATGGGTTTCATCCTATTGGCAATAATATTTGCAATAATCTTATATATGCAATTGCAGAGAGATATGGGGCGAAAGTCCTCGAAGGAGTCCGGATTGTCCTTCTTTGGGATGAGTGCAAGGAAGGTATAAGTAACATAATTTTCAAGAAAACCTCTGATTCTCAAATCTACAACTATTCGGAGCAGGTCTTCCCCAAGGATGTCGAAAAAAGCCAAATAGAATTCCACCGACCAACCATCAGGCCCTAGACTTTTGTCCTTTTTGAACCATTTTAAGGTGTGTTCCAATTCCTCCAGAGTAACTGCCTTAATTAAATCTTCTGCTTCCCTAGGATCCACATATATGCGAAAGAGCTGTGCCACCTTAATGATTTCTACAAGATTAATTTCCTGGGGTGCTTGGTATGCATTCTTGAAGTGTGAGGAGGCAAGTTCAGCAAGTTGAGGAAAAGTATTTAAAACCTGCCCCTGATCATTCTGAAGCTGCCATATGGTGTTGATCGCCTTTCTTCCATTGGCAAATTTATGGTAGAATTTGGTGTTTTCATCTCCTTCCAACATCCAGATGGCTCTGCTTCTCAGGCGCCAGGATTCCTCCTTTTCCTTAAGAATTTTATCTCTCTCTGCATAATGAGAAACCATCCTATCCTTGTGTTCTTCTGAGGAGTAGATGCCTCCTAGATTATTCTCAAAAGTGGCAATATCAGCTTCAATTTTACAGAGAGTTTGATCCTCCTGTGTTCTTTTATTATGGGCCCAAAGTTTGGACATCTTCTTAAGGGCTGTAAGATTTTGAATAAATCTTCTGGTGTTGTCTTCTCTTCTCCCTGGGGGATTTTCTCTCCAGAAATCAAAGATCATTTTTTTATAAGAGTCATCCTTGAGCCAGACAGAGCAGAACTTAAAGGGTCCTTTAGGTTTTGCTCGCACCCCTTCTAATTCCAGTTAAATGGGAAGGTGGTCAGATATCCCCCCAGTGCCAACCCAATATCTGATTTGAAGCCCCAAGTCCAAAACCTTTTCTTTGACAAGGAAACAATCTAGTCTATGAACCAGACTATCATCCCTAGTCTTGTTGTTCCTCCAAGTAGTTGAGGTTTGGCAGAGGGGATATCTATCAGATGGTGGGCATCTAGTTTAGATAAAAAGTAATCAGAGAGAGAGTCTCTCTGTGCCCCATGACCCTAAGATTCAGCATGTCCAATGGATAAATTAAGGTCGCCACCCAAGATCAGATGGTCGGACATAAATGTATCAGAGCTTAGGAGATTCTGCCAAAAAGCAGGTCTATTCTGGCATGGCCCATATACATTTAAGATCCAAAAATGTATCCCCAGTTCAGCCGAACGGATGTCTGCTCCTAGATGACCCATCCCACCCCAGCAATTATGTAATTGGATGGTATGGGAGTTGTAGCCCAATGCAAGTCCACCCGACCTCCCATGTGCGTCAAGACCAAAAAAAATCCACCCAAGGAGCATATTTTGGAGAGACTGCACAATGTCTAGAATGGGTCCCAGAGTTTCTTGCAGAAAGATAATATCAAGCGGTTCATTTTTTAACAGTCTACGAAGGGCTAGTTTCTTATCCGGCCTAGCCAGCCCTCTACAGTTGTAGGAGAAAATCTTCATGGAGGGGGGTAGGCTGGGATTCTCTTACTCTAACCGTCCCTAGGATGGTAGATTGAACCCCCAAAGAAATCTCATCTTTAGTAGTGCCTTGGGCTTTTGAAAGGAAGGAGGGTCGACCCCTCTGTATTTTAGGGGGAGGGGGAGAGTGTAGGATTTCAAGCCCAAATTGATCTTGGGCTTGTCTTTTTGATTGAGAGTGGGTCATGTATCTCCCAGGAGGGGGACTGGTAAGGAAGGAGTAGTAGACGGGGGTTGAGAAGTTGGATCCGGGGCGGGTGCAGGGGAAAATATGGGAACAGATGTAATTGGGCAGGTGAGAGGAGTAGTTTTAGGGGGGATTGTACAAAAATGATGTTCCAGATGATCACTTGAGGGGTTTAACACATGAAGTACATAGAAAGTGATAGATAAATAACAACTGATATGAGAAGAGCTGCAAGTGGGAATAGGAATGGAAGAGTTCATACCTGATGAGGGCAGGCCCTTAGATGGTGACTGTGGACGAGACTGAGGAGGTTGTGTATGATTAGGAGGCCACCCGCGCTTCTTCAGCTGAGGAGGTACCATTACTTCTACTACTGGAGTCTTCTGCTGTTTGACTGGGATCTCAGCTGCATCCGGGTTTGGTGTGGCCAAAGGAACCTGTCTCCTGGGTTGTGCTTCCTGATGAGTATGCTGATGGGAGGCCACCTCCTGTTCTGTGGTTTGATTTTTCTTTTTTTTTTCAACAGAGGGCAGTCCTTAAAAAGATGCCTGACCTTATGGCACTGACGACATCGAAATGGAACGCCCTCGTAGTCCAGCAATTGTCGTCTGGTGTGGTTCCTCCAGCGAATATCAATAAACTCTAGCAAACCCTCAGACAGGTCCAAATGTACCAAAATCCTTGCGTATGCTAACTTCCCTGAGGTCTGATAAGAATCATCAAAGGTGAGGTAGATACCGAGTGCATTTCCAATGTGCCTGAAAACATCCTCTGTCCAGAAGTGTAATGGTAAACCGAGTAAACGAACCCAAATCAGACCTGCATCCACCCTCTCCCTCGCCGGGTCGAAAAGGGGAGTCCATCGACGGAGGAGAACCGGGGCCAGATCTAAGTGCCAAACCGTGGACAACACCCAGTTGGTGTGCTCCAAGCTGCTAAAGTGTAGTGCGAACCACCCTTTTTCTAGGGTTTGAACCTTCGGAATCTCCTTCAGATTATCTCCCCAAACATCCGAAACCCATTGCTGCAGTTTGGCCACACTGTAATGTCTACCACGCACCCGGCCGACCAAGACCTTCGCAGCAATGTCCATGGCGTCTAGTAATTTGATGTCTTCAGCAATATTAAGGGGTTTGCACAGGCACGAATCTTTGGACCCCGTTTCTTTCTCGACTGTCTTGAAACCCCAGCGTCTGTCGCCTCTTGTGTCGAAGTGGGGAATGAAGGTCCCAGTGAAACCCTAGGGTTTTCCGATGCCTCCTGCGGGATGGTAGCAAAAATTCCAGAGATGGGACCAATGCTTGTGAAATGTCCCCGAGAGGGAGCCGAGGAGGTCCGCGCAGCAGTATGACCCGAAACCACCACCTTCGAGCCCTGAGGGGGGTCAGGAGAAATGTAACCAGACACCGCCGAGAGTGAGGTCGGAACATTTTCAGGAGCTAGGGTATGGACAATGGGAATGTGTGGCGGAGCAGTGAGTGCCTGTGTACACGACAAGAAGGACTGTGAAATGAGAACTGGGGGAGAGGCCGCTTCTTCTGAAAGGGTAACCGACGAGATGTGAGGTCAAGTAATCGGAGGTAGGGCTTCAACCTCATGAGTTAATTTGGACATGACGGGGAAGATACCGGCAACAGTGGTCCTGGTGGGCGTCCATGAGGGCACATCCTCCAAAGGGTCCAGGAAATCACCCAGGTCATCCATGATTGTTGGGGGAAGTTATGACAGCTGCCAAACGAGGACAGTAAAATAATAGAAAACCGTGGTTTAATCACCAGGGAGGTCTGTAAACCAGAGTGGGAGAGGGAAAACCGTAAACAGTTTATGGTGGTTAAGGTATAACCAGAGCAGGTAAATCAATGCTGGAGGGAGTAAAGGAAGAAAACTGGTTAAGGGGGCAGGTGCAGGTGTGCGTCCATGGCTGTTAACCGCCGGAGGTCATGGCATCAAAACCCATGACTGCCTCTCATCGAAACCCTCCTCTTGACGAGTAGGTGTTGTTTCTTCTTGAGCCTAAATTTGGGTGAATCATCTTTTAAAAAATTGGAAATTGGTGAATCTTTTTTGTGGAAAAATCATGGAAAATTAGCTCACTGGGTGAACATTAGCCCCTAAAATTTTCCATGAAAGAGTCTCAATTAATCTTTTACTTTTTTAAGGTTTGGTACATCGTCGTTGTCATCGTCATCATCATCGTCGTCGTCATCATCATCGTCGTCGTCATCATCATCGTCATCGTCGTCGTCATTGTCATCGTCGTCGTCATCGTTGTCGTCGTCGTCATCATCATCATCATCACCACCACCACCACCATCATCATCATCATCATCATATGGAGAGAAAACTTAAAAAAACATAAATACAATTTGTCATTATTAAGATTTAATTAAACAATTTTTATTAAAATTTTAATTAATAGTTAATAAAATTCTTACTAGTTATAAAGAGAAATTGTGTAATATTAATATTTAATATAGGAAAGTTCATCACTTTAAATAATTAGCATGATTTTTTGATCTCAAACTTTTGTGATCTATATTGTTTCTTTGGAACTGGCTTTCAGAATAATCACATCATTTGTATTCATAGGTCGACGTTTCAAACCCTCTAATGTGGTTCATCATCAGGACCAAGATAAAAAAATCAATCTGTCGTTAGGAATAAATAGTAGAAATGCATCTAGTTCTAGAACTAGCTGTTGAGAATATAATTTATTTTTAATTAACAAAAGAACGTTAAGGGGGATTTTAATTGAATTTAAAATATTAATTAGGTCAAAGTCAAAGAATATAAGCATAATAAAGGGAGAGAGTAGGTCAACATTTAATAAAATATAAATTTAATGGTCAACATATATGTAAGAGGTAAAATTAAAATAAAATATTATATTAAGAAAGTGACCACAATTTATGATTATAATGTTATATGGTATATTTAGTTTTATAATTGTGTAGAAAAAGATATTAGAATTGAAGAAAAGGACTCTAATTTGACTGAAAGTGAAAGAAGATTATAATGTTATACAAAATATTTAGTTTTATAATGTTGTAGAAAAATATATTAGAATTGAAGAAAAGGACAATAATTTGAGTGAAAGTGAAAGAATAATAATAGAATAATAAGGGGAAGAGAATATAAATATATATATAATAGATAAATAATCAATTTTAAATAATAAAATTAAAAATAGATAATTGTTTAATAAAATAAATATCATTAAGGACAATTATAACAAGGTAAAGGTTTAGGTAATAAATAAAAAAAGGGAGCGTGAAGACCCGATACAAAAGAATAAAAGGAGAGTATATATGAGAAAATAAATATAAATAAATAAAAGGAAAACAACTAAACTCTAAGGTGGAGAGGGTAATCCAACTTTTACTCACTTTCCAACCATCCTCCTCTGTTGGAAATACTAAGAGGGGGGTTAATCAATATTTCTTTTCAAATGTTAATTTTACCAGTTAGATCACTTATATTTAGAACACAAAATTAATAATAGAAATAAATGTTGTTATTAATATAATATTTACAATGAATCAATTACAATATAGGTAGGGCTCCAACCCTAGAAGAAGACACCCAAGCTCCAACTTGGGATGTGCCAAGCACCTACTTGAACTTTAGTGAGGCTCCGACCTCTCGGGCTTCGACCTTATCTTATCCAAGGCACCAACCTTGAATTCATGAGAACCAACTCCAAGGACACCAATATTATACCTTTGCTTTGTCAAGATATGTTTGTTTTCACGCCTCCCAAAGTCTTCTTCACCGAGCCCTGTCAATCTTTAGTTATCCCTTCACTTAGTCTCCACGTCATGTCATCAATGAAAACCTTGTCATACAGCAAGTGTCACCATTGTTCTTCATAATACTCAAGCAAATATCTCAAAAGTCACCTAATGATTGCTTCAACGCGTCATGGTCTCCAATGATATCTCCAAGAACTTCAAGGTGTCTTCAATAGGCAGCGCAAGTTCGCACCTACTCTAAGCCTCTTCAAGGGCTTCTTCAAGAACTCTCCAAGGGAGTCTTCACAATGCTTCAACGACGAGATATTTCTCCATAAGCTCTTCAATAGGTGCTCCAAGATGTCTACAATAACTGCTGCAATGGACTAATACAATTAGTCTCTAAATGCACCAGATGTTCTTCAATTCTACTTTCACAAGTACTTTAAGTATGTTCAAACCCAAAGCCCAATCAAGAGATCCACAATTCATAGTTCCAAATTGATATAGTGACTGTTCCTAGATGAGGTCTTGTTGCACAATAGGTTTACTTCAATCAAGACCCAAATTCTGCTTCCCAACTGTCCTAGTGTTTGACTATTCAAGGCTCCAACACTTCTGATCCAGGTGGATGTTGGTGGCCACCCACCTATCCCATTTGGACCCCCACAACTGTCTCTTTTAGTCTTTTTAGTTTCCTCAATTGTAGCACAGTTTACTATTTTTAGCAGTTTTTCGGGTCCTAAACTTCTGGAGCCGTTTTGAGGCCCTAAACGACGTTTTTTGGAGAAATCTACCGCCAATGATTTTTCTGTTGAAAAATCATCCTTTCCGTTGTAGTCCTCGGAGAGATCTTTCGAAGGGGCTATCATGCACGTCAAACGGAGATAATATGACCAATTCACGACCCCTGGAAGTTGATGTACCAACTTACCTAGAAATGGGGCCCACAGTTTGGCGTTTCATCTTCTAGGGTTAGGTTTTGGAATGTGAAGGGTTTTCCATTGTTTCTCAACAATAAATAGGCCTTCAAGCCTCATTGTAACACAGTTCAGAGGCATGTAGCCGCCACATCTCTTCTCAGAGATAAGCTACCATTGCCTTAGCTGGTTTATTTCCATTTATGTTTGTAAGCATATTGCAGTATTTTACAGTAATGAAATGAAGTATTATTTCTGCTGCATATCTGTCTTTATGGTTATCTCTGTATTTTATTGCGTTCCCGTTTAAATCTGGATCAACTTCACTGTGAAAATATGTTCCAGGTCACTTAATGCTTCACTGTCCAATATATTTTTCACTTCATTGTTTAATACTTCATGTCTTCATTTCATCACTAATTAAGCCTTCAAATGCTTCACTTCCCAAGCCACCAATTGCTTCAATGTCCACCAAATGCTTCACTGTCCAAATCTTTAAGCTTGTTGGAGCCAAGTTATTGTAGCCCTTCCATAGTTCACCGAGTATTTGATTGTGATCACAGGTTCTGCAATCCAAGCTATTTTAACATTGGTGTTAACACTCAGGTTGTCCCTAAGCTCCTTTAAGGGATACGGCCAAGGTAACCACAAACCAATCTTTGGATTGCAGGTTCTAACCCACCTGCAATCAGAGAGGGCTCTCTCTTTATGATTTAGCTTTGTTGATGATGATTTTAGGCTAGTTATTGAGTTCAAGGGGTTTTGTTTAAGTTTTGGTGGGAAGGATGATGCTTTCAAGTAGAGAGGTAGGTATAGTATGAGAGTTTCAAACCATTGGGCATGGAGTCAAGGAGTAGGATTGCTGGTGCGTTTTCTTGGTCACAAGAGGAATATGGAGCAAGATAGTTACACATGAAACAACATTCAAGCTAAATGGAGATGGGTTGAAGGCTAAGGAATGAGAGGCAATTAAGAATCTCTCATTCAGCTTAACAGAGGGAAGGTGAATGAGCTCTATCTAGGAGCAGTAAAGAATCCCTAGATAACTGTCAAACATGGGTGAATTAGGGGAAATATGAGCCAAAGGGAATTCATATTCATTACCAATTCAGATGAAAACATAAAGAAACAGCAGAAATTGAGCATAGAGTGCAGTTAAACAAAGTCTAAGCTATTCATTTTTCCTGCTATTTTAGATGGACATATGTATGATATGAGCATATATCAATGGAAAACAGAGGTAGGAAACACTTATTGAGTCATGTTGCAGCACAAGAATTCCATATTCACTCTTCAACCATTAAACAAACAGCAAATAGTCCATCCTCCAAGCTTTTCAACAGTCTTTGATTAAGGAAAACATCAAGTATACAGTGCGAGTCTCTAGCGGAGCGAATCAACCAACCAACCCTTAAAACAGTGCAGAGGGAGGTATATAAAGAAAAATATTTATAGAATTTCCCTTGAACAGATGTCAAGGGAGAAAAATCCCAAAATATCTCAAAACAGATCTAAAACAGATCTGAGGTAATAAGTGCTTCTAGTCCTAATATGTGCTGAAAAATAAATGCATGAAAGATCAATAAGAGCTGCGCTGGGGCAGCTGGCACTCAAAGCATGTGACTAAGGCTGTGTATGAGGCAGCAGCCTCACAAAATGATTATCCAAGGCTGCGCATTGGGCCCGCAGCCTCAAAAACAGATGTAAAGTGTTCCTTGAGCCATGTGCTGGCCTCATGGCCATAACTGCGCATGGGCTCAACAGCGCCGCCCCAAATGAGAGGCCAGATACAATGTTCTGACAATAACTGAGCTTTCAAAACCTTTATCTGCGCCTTCAAGTGGTCCTGCTGCCTTAAGTGGCCAAAACTGTGAGTTGGCGAGCCTTTATGGCTCAAATGATGCTTTGCTGATTTTGCTGGGGCCTTTTGATTTCATCTGCTTTGGAAGATCTCCACTGATACACTCTGTCGCTTCCCTGATACTCTTTGTCATTGAACTTGGCTTCTTTAATCTGCAGAATGCCTTGAAGTGTTACATCGCTCCTTTATGGCCGTTGTTTGGCCCTAAATACCTACTGTGAGGCCCTCTGTCGCTTAGGAGCTGCTTATCGGCGCTTGGCCGATCAAAAAAATGCCTTTAAACTGATAAATTTGCAAACTGGCGGAATAAATGGGTTCTGGAGGCATGCCGAAGAAGAAACCCTATATTTGGAAGTATTTCAGGCCTGGAGCGATCTCTTATAACTGAGGAATGCCTTGCTTCTTTTGCAGCTGTGGCGGGCGCGGGCACCGCACGATTAAATCTTTGAAAAGGCCTATTTCATAAAACAGGCGGAAAAGCCTTAAAAACTGCAAAATTGATGAATTTTGGTCCTGCCGCAACACTATTCATTTCTTTAAATCGTGGCCATTGGATCCGGCGCGGGCCGATCCAACGGCCAGCGTGCAATCAGCGATCGGCGATCCTCCAAACCACCATGCCTCCGACATGCGATATCCCCGCGGACCCGAAATGTTATAGGCCCACTTTATTTGAAATCGGGTCCAGCCCATCGGCGGAACCCAAATCGGCAGATTTACAATTGAAACAGATCCGCGGACCCGAAATCTGTTAACACTGCATTGTATAGTTTTTCGGGTCACGAAAGGAGCATAAAGTACTACTCCTTTTCGGACCTGACAGACATTATGCTCTGATTTATTGTTATTTCGGCTCCGGAATATCGGAGCAGTCCCTCTTGCCATACCAAAAGACCTTTTGGAACCCGAAAATCTATATGCCGCGCTTTAATAATTTTTTGGCTCCGCTGGTCGGAGCCATATATATGGGAATGCTGTGAATGAATATGGGTCGTTGATCCGGGCGGGGGCAATGGACGGATGCGATCTAATCGCAATATCGCTATCGGCGGGGACCGGGGGCATATATATGCGCACATATGAGTTGCGATACGCCGATCGGCGAAATCGCAATCGACATTTATCAATCGGGCTCACATATATATATTGTTTTAACACATGACTCCCCCTCCCGACTGCGATATCGCATCGGAGGGGGTCCAAAAGGAACCCTTTTGCAATCGGAGCAAGGTTTTTGCACAGAATGGAGGCCTTATGAAATCGGAGGAGCATTTTTTAATATTTTGAAGGGATTCTAAGGCATCGGAAGGGGTCTGATAGCCCTAAAAAGAGGAATTTCATGCCTTGGAAGGATTCCAAAGGTACTTGAGAGGGGTTTTAGGCCTTTAAAGGGGTTTATGCCTTGGAAAAGGTAGAAACAAGGCCAAAAGATGGATTTGTACATTTGGAGGGAGATTTTATGCAATGGAAGAAGTCCAAATGCATTAGAAGATGGTTTGAGGGGGGAAATGAGGGCTCTTGCTAAGTTTCAGGTAAACTTAGCAATTCCCAAGCACACTTATGGTTATTTTTCAACCAGGGGAGGGGGGATAAGTATATAGGGGAGTTATTAACATAGTTTTAGTAGGGGGAGGGGAGATAGATAGGGAGTTACATAGTAAAGTTAGTAGTTAACATGATAATGATAGGAAAAAGCGCTAAGTATGAGATCTTAGGCTATTAAGGGGGAAAATGACTCATAGAGGAAGTATGGACATTCCTTGAGTAAAGCAGATCTTTACCAAGGCAACTGATATGAAAATGATGAGACTAAGAGATATCAAGCAGATCTTGACCTCTTTAGGGGAAGTTAGTGAGTGATTTGGGGAAGAGGAAGAAGGGGAAGTTAGACATGCCTCGCTTGAGCTCCTTCAAATGGAAAACCGCCTCATGCTTGAGATGTGAATAGATATGACACTTGAAAATATGAAATGGATCACAAGCCATGATTCTGCAACCACAAAGCTACCTACCCGGCCTACTCACCTAGCATTTTCTCTTCTTTTTGGTTTGGGTGCACTTGAACTAGCATACCCAGCTTTTCATTCTTTTCTTCTTGCTGTCCTCCTATCTAAATCTACACTTATTGCATCCAGGGGCTCAGATTAAGCTGTTGAGCACCCTTGTTTCTCTACCTATCTACAAATCTGCCAAGATTAAGCTGTTTGGACAGATATTCATTCTCTATATTCTACAACAAGAAATTGAAACCTAGGGAAGCCAAGATTAAGCTGTTTGGACTTCCCTTAACTGAAAACTTATCAAAAATGGATTAACACATCAAAATGGAACACAACAGTGGCATTTAGACTAGCACACTCTCATGGCCTCTTCTTTGGCCTCTTGAGGAAATATGGAACATTGCAGCATGCAAAGTATGACATATTTGGCATGTAAAAATGTCGATCATGAAAGATGAATACCTGTTGCAACAGGAGGCTAAAAATTGGTATGAACTTATGAGACAAGCCTTGAATCCTTATTGCTTGCAGCTTCAAAATAGGTTTGGGTTATAACTCTGCAAGATCTATGTCTCCAA